>JAUMJM010000053.1:19743750-22247500 GCA_033558235.1 Neomorphus geoffroyi | reverse complement strand
TCAAGAAGAACACATCCTTTTGAGGACAAAAGAGGAACAATTGAGTCTGCACAGGAAGCTCTACAGAATGTTCAAAACTTTCTACTCTTGAAGAAAGCTTTCTTCTGCTTCTCATCTCTCAATTGTTCAAGGAGATTTTCTGTGTTTTGAACCACTTATCCACTGGTGTAAGTCAGCCTTTGTACTAAAAAGATTCTTCCATCCTTGCAGATAGACTAATACTTAAAAGGTTCTCTGTTCATCAAGTTATTGGCAGCTACAGATTTATGCTTTTTACATAAATTCATCTCCTGACATCTCCAGATTTAAGTACAGTTTTCCCTGGCCTTCATCCTCACACCGCTCGCAACATCCTCTTTGATCTAAGCAAATGCAAAGTGAAGATAATTCAAATTTCTGTTCAGAACAAGGGCAACATTTTAGTCATGTTCCTCTTCAGTCTGTTCTGCTGCCACGAAACCAAAATCAAAGGTCAAAGTATGCACTGAAAGTATTCTGCTCTTTTTGACTTACCTCTTCACACTTCCTGGAAGTCACAGTATCTTCTTGAGATACACATATATTAGGCACAGTATGGGAAACAAGACCGGGTAGGCCACTTAAGGTACACAGTGGTAGACCGGAAAAAAATATATACCTATAGCACATCCTCTTGCCTTTCCACAGTGTCCTCCTGGCTTTTCTCAATGACTTCTACAAGTTTATTGAGCGTTGCATTGCGTAATTAAAATACATTTTCTTCCAAATTCTCCTCACTGCGCCAGATCTAAATCCATAACTGTACTCCAGTTCTTTAACCCTACTAAATGCCTCTTCTATCAAGAGCTTTGTCTTTAGCAAGTCTGTTTGTTGTATTTATAGATGAAGTAAAGCCAAATCCCGAAAAAAAACGAAAGAGTTCTAGACCAAAATTTAAAGATACGTGCATTTTTTTTTGCTATGCTTTGATCTGAGTCAGTGTGATTGCATGTAGATTTTGATGTGGTTTCACTTCTTGCTGTCATAGATAATCTATTTGTAATTTTAGAAAGGTCTAATGCTAAATAATTACAAACTTTTCTAAGCAGCAAAATTCTGCTGGATTTAATAGCTCTCATCGTGAAGATTCTCTTCCCCATGATATAAAGACAATCTTCTTGTATGATATCTGGTTTCAGAAAAGAGTCTAGTACTTTATTACGCTACAGTTCTGTGATACTTTCCCTGTACTTCTATTGAACCAATCATATTCACCAGCAGTATTCATTTTATGTGAAAAACTGAAATGTCCCACGAGTAAGTTCTAAGACCTTTTATGTGGTTACTGTTGCTAGGGAAACCACTTCCTTGATATCCATGTGTCCAACATGTCAGTCTCATTTTGCATCTAGATATCCATGAGCCAATACTGCAGCGCAGAATAAAGAAGAAAGAGAAGAGAAAAACAAAACAAAAGAAACCAAAACCCGTTTTTATCAGAGTGTGTTTTCATAGCTGTTAGAGTTAATGTTGGGTCCTTCTATGTTACAACTGTCTTGTTTTTTGACAGGCGATAGTTGCTTGCAGTTGATGGAAAAAACAGTCTATAAAGCTGCAATAATTGTCCCTCAACAAATAGCAAACTACATTCTGTGCTAATCATCAGGCATGAAGCCGGTCCTTTCTCAAGTTCCAGTCAGGAAGGTCAAGTCCAAGTAGCCCTTCCTGAAAACACATTTTATGCAAAATTCCATGGCACTGAAAATAAAGTACTGGCACTAAAAATGGGATACAATGTTTCCTTTAATTTTAAATTTGTAATTAACTTGAAATAGTCTTTTTTTAGATTTATGAATTTATGTCCTACCTCATGATCATATTTGGTAAATTACAATGCAGTAAGTTTGATTTTATCATACTGCAAAAACTTATTCTCTTAAGGCCCAATGATAATGTTCTCGTGACAGTCCAAATGCCTAAATTCCAGTTTCTCAGAGGGCTGAGATGCAGACTCTTGGAGGCATAAAACTCTTCTGGGCACCTCACTCCTCAAAATTCAAAAAACACTAGGTGACTAATAAGCACTTACACCTTCAGAAATCATGTCATTTTTTCTGGCGGGCCTTTGCTAACAAATGGAGAGCTGTCTGAAAGACAACGGAGCTAACTCTATAAAGAAGCTATGGTATCTACAAGCATAGTTAAGTATCCTAAAGTAACATGACATAGCTGTGCCTGTCTATCCTGTCTCTTTCCCCAGTACAATTCCCCTCTGAAGAAGCGTCACAATTATATATAGATATATATAAAGTACCGTAAGTTTTAACTTGTATTTCCTATTTTTAATTATTATCTTATGATGTTTGGCTCTTTATGCTCAAATATGGAATAAGAACCTTGTAGTGCCAGTTTTTAGTTGGGATGTTAGCACGGGTATATGCTGCAAAGGTGTCCTCCTTTGGGGTCATAACATCATAGGAAAATTCAGTTTGGAAGAGGCCTCAGGAGGTCTCTTAGTAAACCTTCAGCTTGCAGCAGGGTCAGCTCTGATGTTAGACCAGGTTGCTTAGGGCAACCTTCAAGGACAGAATTGCCTCTCCAGCAAGCCTATTCTATTATTTTACTGTATTCATGGTGAAAAAGTTCTTTAACTCCTCTCATTTCATTTTAAGCCCTCGCCTCTCATCTTTCAGCTACTGTGCTGCTGTGAAATGTCTGACTCAATCTTCTTGATTACCAACCCATGGGTGCACTGAGACATGCTGGTAGGGCTGCTGAAGGTACTTCTTCCCCAGGCTGGACAAGTTGAGCTCCCTCAGTCTTTCTGCATGAGGCAAGTACTTCAGCACTTTAATGATGTCTTTCCTGTGCTGTGAGACCCAAAACTGCATATGCTACTCCAAGTGGCTGAAATATTTTAAAGTAGTTGCGTAAATCTTTGGATTAAGAGATAAAAAAATGTCACAATAGAATTTGTCTCTCAGTCTTTCACTCTTACATGGTGCTGTTGATCTGCCCAATCACTAGTTTAGGGATCAGAAAAAAGTCCTTCTCTGTTACTGCTAGCTGCTGGAATGGACAAAAGAAGACCTGGCATCCCTTCGTGTTAACTTTCTTCTATGAGGAGATGGCACAGGAATGCAAATTTAAGATGGAAACAAAAGGGGTAGCTCATAGAGATCGATCACGGGTCTGCCAAGGTAGGAACCACTAACTTAGCACTGGACTCCAAATAAGTTCTTGGCATGCTGCCGTTGGTTGTAGCTTATTATATCCCTCCTTAAGTGGTAATCTAATGAAATTGAGGCTCACCAATTAAATATCTCTCTGTGGCCCTTGTTCATTCATTTACATATCCTGTTCAACCCTTTTCTAGAACATAAATTTAGATTCAGTTCTAACAGGTGCTGAAGCTAAAGAGATTATGTAAGTGTTCACACTCATGAAAAGAAAATCAACAATAGCTAAAATAACAGCACACAATTGAATGTGCTAATATCAAATTATTTAAGAGGATGTCAGAAGAAGTAAATATAGAAATAATATGACTATATGAGAAACAATGCATTAGCTATTAATTTCCTAATGAAATTTGGAGGACTTTTTCTTGTTTCTTATACCATTTGTTAGGGCATGTATTGCTATTGTCAGAAAAAATGTAGTGGACTCATGGTTTGAGTGAAAATAGTAATGCCTGGGTTCTGTCTGAGACAAATGTCTAACACATCTCTCCTAAAAGTGTGAGTACTTTAGTTCATTGCTATCCATCCACACTTCAAGAACATTCATTTATCAGAGGCATTGTTAAAATACCTTTTCTTTCTCAGGCTGCACAACACGATGCACAATGACATTTTACTCTGTGACTGAGACTCCTGGGCATTATGATATTAAAAATTGTAACCGACTACAGTAAGGGCTTTGCCAATACATTTTGCATATAATCTTAGTTAAGTGAACATGAATTATCTTTTAATTTTAGAAGCATAATTTTTGTTGACATGATCGCTATCGTATGAATCAGTTATGCAACGTTTCAGTTAAATCACTTGTTTCTTTTTCTTTTTTTTTTTCTTAATACGTCAAAAAAGGATCCTCTTCCCAAGACTGTTTCCAAACTTGTTTTCTGTTTTCAGCATATATTTGTGTGAAACCTTTTTCCATCATACTTATGCAGCAGAGGTTATATCTGAAGTGAATGACGTCAGCATATTCCCAGAGATTAGTATAACCTTCAAATTAAAGCGAGTGCAGGTAGATGCTTAGTCCCAAGTTCCTTCCACATTTTGCATTACTAAGAAAGGGTGTTCAGTGTCACAGAATATTAATATATGTCCAAATGGGCAAAAAGCAGATTACATAGTATAGCAGAAAAGTTGTTTTTCATTACAAACACAAAAAGACCAGGAAAATAAATGTGTCTGATTTTAGAGGCTTAGAAATTATTTGCTAAGACTAAATTATTTCTCCTTTTCATGAATTTGCCTTGAAATGCTGGATGAACATGAAATCTCTTACCTTATATCAAAGACCCTGGAAAATGTCCTCTAGAGAAAAAAAACAACATAATACGGCAAAGACAGATGGGTAATAATTCAAAATATTCACCTGGGGTAAAGTTATTTGAATAGGCTTCTACCTCGCTGGAGGTTTCATTTTGAACAAGAGACCTGGACAAAGCATTTCAGCAATATGTAGTGAGAAACATTATGTTTTCTTTCATATTTTATGTTAAAACTACAGTCTTCCTTTTCTTCTCAGAAAAGTCATAAAAAATCACGGACCTTGCACCATTAAAGAAATCCTTTTTGAGAGTCAAAGTTGTATTTTTTTTCTCCCACAGTTTTCAGTGAAATTAAAACCTGTGTCCCATTTTCACATGGGGCCTTTGTAAGTTTTTTGGAATATCTTACCCTTTGTTAAAAAAATTGAGAAGACAGAGGTTTTGGGTTCATTCCAACTAGAATGCCTAGTGACCATCTGCCAATTGAATTTCATCCAGCACTCCTCCAGTAGTAAAAGAATCAATAGCAATAGAAGTAATAGCTGAGTATCAAATTGAATAATGCTTTGTATTCTAACCTGATGACATCAGTATTCAATAATTCTCGGACCTTTCAACTCATGCTGAAGTTTTCAAAATTTACTTTTGGCCAATATTCATTGGACTATTTTTCAGGTTTTCTTTTTGTTTGTTTGACTTTGCCTGTAGTTTTTGTATTCTTTTCTAAAGTTTGAAGGAGAGAAAAGGTTAGGATTTGCAGGCATGTAAAAACTGAGAAAAGACACTCTTGACAGTAACCAATTACCATGCCTTTTTTTTATAATCACTCTGCAGCCGAAACAGCTGGAGGATGAAAGTTTAAATTTGGCAGGAAAACAGCTCTAAGGAGAAGTGTTTTAGAGTGTTCTGGAGAAAATCAGTTTTGATGTGATTTAGGTATAATATTTGAAACTCCATGTACTAAGCGTGTAACACTAGTTTCTTATTAAGTTTTACAGGTATTGTCTTCAATGGAGAATTAGATTAGATTAGATGCAAAAGTTTCAATATTTATTTTGCATTATCTTAGAGAAAACCTCTCAGCTCTCTGCAGTGGAACATTCTTCAGAAATGTAAGATCGTGTTAGGTAGATTTAGTGTGACTTTACTCCATAATGAAAATGTTTATAGGCCAAAATACTGTTGATAATTTGTATTATGATTTCAAGTAGACTGTAACACCTTACTTCTGTGCCTACTATTAGCCCAATAAGGTAGTGTAGTTCACTTCTGTCCTTTATTTTGGGGGGGTTGGGTCTTTTAAATAGCCACATATTTCAGTTGTAAAAGCAATTGAAAGTTGTAATAATTTTCTCTTTTCAGACATGTATTTTTCTCAAAATCCTGAAGTGTTCTTTCATGTAAAAGAGATTGCTTGAGGCACACAGATGACTTTAAATATTTCTGCACTTCACAGTGAATTGCTCATTTACCTGAGTGTTTAACTATGTCAGTGTGTTCAACTTTGTCATATTTAATTGAATGGTTCAACAAGATAATATGCCAGTGCACACACAATTCAATGCAATATTGGCTCATAATAAATAAGGCAACTCTCAAATAAAACACAGGTAACTTAGCAAGAAGAAATTACTTATAAATGAGGGAGACATGAATGCATTTAGGCTTTACTAAAGACTTATAACTTATCAATTCTTACAAATTTTTGAAAGTATAAATTTTTAAAAAATAGATCCATGACAGAGAATGCATTTAAATACCATAATTAAGATAGATAACTGCAGTCTCCAATCTTTCTGCCTTCTCATTTGTCCATTTCATACCCTCACTTAAATGTGCAGAACATTTAAACTACTTCTTTGCTCTGCTCTGTAAAGGTCTAAAGTTCTATATTTTAAAGTCATCGGTCTTACTCCTTAAAGGTCCTCTTTGAAGGAGGATGTTAGTGTCAGCAAGGCAGTTATTTTCTGTTCTTCACTAGCAGTCTGCACAGTCCCTGCTTGCTCTGATGTAAGACCAATGCTGAACCAAAAACAAGATAAAGGGATGCTAACACATAATGTTAACAGAAATAATTCCTCATCACTTTATAAGACTTTTAGAGAACCATACTATATCTATATTAATCATAGATATGTCTAGATCTGTGAAAAATAAAGCATAGTCCACCACAGTCTTTAGGCTAATAAATTTTGGCTTAGATTATACTGAGGCAGGTTCTTCAATTTAGATGAACAGTAAAATTGTAATCAGGCTATTTAAGAAAGTACTCTCTTTTCAAGCCTTTCTGCTACAAAAATGGATCATGTTCATTCTTAGTTAAAAAATGGCAGGGGAATGGAATTTTTCAGCTAAATACCAAAACATCCTGAAAACAGAAATGCTTTTTGTCCTTGAGGTGGAGTTTTTCAGTGCTTCTATCTGATTACCATCCGCTACATAAACTCCCTGGTAATACTATGACTGCAATGATGCGCCAGGATTTTTTCCCTTAGCATGTCACTGAAATGAGCAATTAACACCTGCAACAGTTGTTGTAGAGATATGAAGAGCCTAATCATGAGTAAAGTGTCCCAAAAAATACTGCAATGATGTCACACAATTAAAGGACTAGGCTTATGTATTTGGATTTCTGGCACAAAAAAGATTACTTTTTCTGAAGAAAATAGACTTTTTTCATCAAAAACAGGTTTGTTAAAAGCCTTGTGGCTGTTATTCACAATAAAGAATTCACAATAAAAACTAAAAATAAGGCCTATACTACAATAAAACTGAGCATATGTCTGCAAATGCTCAGGGTCACAGCCCCAGACAGCGTACAGTGATGTTCATGGTAGACTTTTTCCTCTAGAAAGAATTAATTTGATGCCACTCTTTTTTGAATAGAAGGTGTTTTTTAAATAAAATTTATTGCATATACAGACACCAACAGGATGCTAACAGCTTGACTTGGTAGGCTACAAGCATGCTTCGTAATCCAAAGCTCAATGATGAAATGTATGTGAGTGGTGTGTGAATAAGGCACTGATGGGCACTGAGTTTACTGCTCTGTTCTCTGCACACTTTGAGTGCCACAAGTAAAGAAGTCTACTTCAAACTTATATTTGTATATATACATACTACTCCATGTCAGCTGTGTCAGATATGCTGTGAACTCTCCCTCTCCGTATACGTATGCAAGTGTAAGCAGGTTCGTTAGTGAGTATTTCAGCTGTGCCTTGTTGGAACATTTCAAATGAAACCACTTTTGAGTGGCCAAAATTTCTTCAAACAGTACATTTAACAAAGACACATCCAGCATCTTGCCCTGAAGTTCATCCTAATTCCATTTAGTTTCACAGTCAGAATGGGGAATGGATTTACCTTTTCAGATTTGACCACATCATATATTCCGCTGTTCAATGGGTTAATTTTGTGCTACTGTAACTAAAATCCTAAACATCAGAGAAATGATTTTGAGATTTTTTTCCCCTATTTCACCCAAGAAAATGAAGCAGTTGTTGCATTACTATATTCTAGATTAATCTACATATCACATAAAATGCTGAAGGTTTTTTTTTTTTCATTTTTACATTTTCTTTCAACATTATTTAGTCAGAAAACACTGGAAGGAAATTTCTGATTATCAAAGAAGCAAGATCTTGAAACAGCCTTTCAAGGGGACAAGGCAGAAAACTATCTAGCTTTAAAAAGGATCATATTCAGACTAAATAAGGAATATGTTGTGTTTGCAATAAAAGGCAAGATAGATTGATGTAAGAAACTTTTATACATGTTTCTGCTGTGGATCATGTAATAGTAATGTATTAAGATTTCTATCATGCTTGAAATTCAATTACAAAACTTGTATCTGTATGATACAGTTTTTGTAAAACAGCTACCTTTAGCACTTAAATGCTCTATTGGTTATTTATCTATAAGACATGACAACCTTTTCCCTCTTTTCCACCAGTTTAATCTGTTCTTCCTATCTTTATCTGTTTAAATAAGTCATTTCATACACATCTGAACTGTGTATAGGTATGGATTCTGTGTTAGAAGTAGGATTCATGTTTTTTTCAGAGATACCTCCAAAAATATGCAGTACTACTGTCCCAATAAAGTTACAACCTGAACTGGAAAATAAAAGTTAATTTAAGATACGGTCACCTATATGAAGTCTTGCTTTTGCTTTTCTATCTGACTTAGTCATTTTATTATCGGTCAGTTGTATCATCACTTAGATTATTCAGCAATATAGCAATGAATTCAGTTTAATTATTTGGATTATCATTAACTAGATAGATGGATGCATGACTCAAAATCTGTTGCAGTCATTTTAACCCTTTAATTACTCAATTTTTCATTCATCTGATGACAGGTATTATAGGAGGTAGAAAGATATGATGTAAACCAGTAAAAATCTGCTTATTATGCCATAGTGTTCACTACCTCTTTATCAGCAGTTTTGAAATAACCCTCAGCCTTGAGGTTTTAAAAAATGATTAAAGAACTTTTTTGGGGTTGAGATAAGTAGTCTTTCAGTTTAAAAGGTAAAGTTATTAGGGTTTTTTTCCTCTTAAGCAGCTGTAGTCCTTCTTCTGGACTGAAAACAGAGATATTAAACCAAAATGGCATGTATTATGGCAGATCCAGCCACGTTTCTGATATATCTGGGACAGCATTTTGGGAAACATCAGGCAGGATACTGTTACAGGTGACAGGGACTCCTCTACTTAGATGGTACGGGGTTTGTCTCTCAAGGAGGACTTGTAAATTAGCTGAGGTGCAGCCTAGAGTTGTAGTTACAGCTTCACCTACAATTATTGAAGGAACTTATGAAAAATATGTTATATAACAAAATTAGGTTTGGGAAGTAAGCAAGAGACATTTAAAGAGGTCAATGAAGTGTTAAAAATAGGTCTAAAAGTCAGTAACTCCAGAGTAGAGTTTTTCCCTTTTATGGAATTGGATACCACCACCAGACCGAGTGAAAAGTGATTCTTGACCACACCGTGGTATTCATATTTTCCAGTATCAGTACAAGGAAGGGTAGCCAAGGGAAACTGTTGAATGAAATTTGAGACCCGTTTTCTGCTCATGTAAAGTCATGGAATCAGTGGTATGAAGACAACACATCTTGACTCAAAGTAGTACATAAAATCTACATTTTCAGTATGCCTGAATAATGTCTGAACAGGCACAACATATATATTCAAGCATATTCACTTCAATACAAACAAGGTGCCTAGTATAGAGGTTAGACATTTTTAAGACCAAAAAGATTTAGAAGTTTGTATTAACATATATACACATTCATCCTCTTAGGGCTATTGGAACACAGAATTTGAATAGTGCTTGCTGGAATTTGCCTTTGTGAAAGCAATCCTGGATCAACCATGGAAATCATATATCATTAAGAGCTCTTTCATTTTGTGTTAGCAAGATGTGGACACCTCCTTTGATCAGCAGTCTGAGAGCAAGTCACCCTCATATTCAGGTTTTGGGCAATGCAAACCTATGCTCCTGCTCTATACAAGAGTGAATTTCAGTCACTTCGATTTAAACGATCAACTAAAACTAACTTTTTTAGATACACAGCAATAGAAAATCTATTTATGTTATTTCACATCTAAACAGAGGAGGGTGACAAGCCTGAAGTCAGCAGAGGAGCCCATCTTTTCTACAAAAGGAAGAAAGTTCACATATAAAATGCCTGGCTCTTTAAGGATGTGTCTTGGTTTTGAATGCTATCCCAGCACTTTTGTTCCTCGTAGGCTACAGAACGTCAAACTGATGTCATGCAGAACATTTTCATTCTTGAAAAATGTCCTCCCTGTAACATCTTTATCTCTTCCAAATGACACTTCTTCTTAACAACTCTGCAATATTTATCTACTTGAGACTAAGATTATACCCTAGGAAATGAAGGCTCTTTTGAAAGCCTACCAGTTCCAAATCAACATGTGATACAACCAGAAAAAAAGAAATTTGAGCTTAAGCCAGGGAAGCAACATTGGGAGGCTGAATCAGAAGACATATGCATTAAAGCCTGATTAAGTATTTAGTACATCCTTGACTCCATTTTGCCCAGGGCATTTCTTGTGTCTTTTTTATTGGTCTCCCATCTCTGAGTCTATATGTCTTTGTATTTTTTTTCTCCTTTATAGATGACATTCCTTATAATGTATGATCTGTATTAACAAAACAACAAAGCAGCTGCTGCAGTTAGTGTATTTTTCTTCACCCCTTAATGTTTTCAATGTAAGTTATATAGATACTGTAAAAATATTTACAGCATGTTTGCTCAAGCATTGTAGACACATGCACATAAATGTATATAGACAGCCATAGATATTTGTCAGAAAAGAAATGTTCAGACATTCAGAAAAATAGATAATGCAGAATTAGTGTTGTACATCTCATACTGGGCTCCTTACCTGTATTAGAATGGCTCCAGAGAGATGCTCAAAGATGCTCAAAAACTCTGGGTCCTTTTGCATTTTCAGGGCTTGCTGTTTCATGAATTTGTTCCTTTAGTCTCTTGAATTCCTTTGAAAACTGAAACAGTAATACCATTCAAGCCTTACTATTTCTGAGCATAAAAAGGTCAGGAATTGGAAAATGGAAATATCCTAAACATATTTGCCAAGAATTACCATTGAAAAAAATTTCGATTTAAAAAAACCCAAACAAACGAAAAAAAATCAGATAGTGGTACCCATCCACCCATACATTGACAGTTTTTCATAATTGTCCTGGAGGAAAATTTTGGGTAGAAAACAGACATTTGAAACAAGTTATGTTTTCAGAAATTATTTTTTTGCTCTCACATGCAGATCATTCACCTTATGGTGTTGTTGGATTGATTAGCTTCAGTTTCTGATATGCCAAAGTAGTACAATATTTCATTGTATGCTCTCAGTAGTGTTTATCTCAGTTAACTGCAGTCATCCCAAGGTAGGATATCTGCTTCCATTAAAGCCCAGATTTGATAGCACTCTAACCAATAGCTTATGGCTACATACTCCAATCCAGCCGTCATTGTATATAGATGAGGTCAAGGATGCTGAATCTGTAATTCCAGGTTCTTCAAACTGTGATATGCAGGTTTGGATATAATTCAATGTTCTTAAACTAAAGGTAGGCATGAAACCCCCTACTAATCAGAATGCCAAAGTATGGGGATTATATTTCATTTTCAGGTTCTACATTGTTCTTTCTGACTCTCATAAACTCCTCAAAAGTCTCAAGTTTCACACACAAAAAAGTTTTATTCCAAGGTGTGATTTTGATGTCTATATTAATCATATTATGAAGCCATTTTATTACTGTCCCAGGATCATTTCCAGCCTATAGACATTACTTCTGCTGAGGATGCCAAGACACTTATACATTTGTCTTCTATTTCTCACCTGGGTTATTGTAATTCATTACTTGCTGGTCCACTTGTCACTTTTTGTTTTACTTGCTTACAGCTGGTGCAAAATTTGGCTGCTTGATTGCTTATGAGATTTCTAATTACATTACTGTAATAATGAAATAGTTTTACTAACCTCTTGTGAAATGGCAAATTGCTTTTAAAAGTTTACTTCTAACATATAAATGAACACAAAAGATCATTTATTGCTTATGCCATTATAAAACGACTATTCCCTTTACTCTGATTGTCTTCTTTTCGATGATGAGAGTTTCAGCTATTTATATTCTTTCGTTCAATGTATTTGTAACACTATAACATAGAGTTTACAGAATCTTTATTAAGATAAGTATTACTTTTTTTATTTTTATCATCTATTTTTTCTTCCTATTGCTGGTGATTTATTCTAAAATATAACAGGTACCAAAGAAAGATAAGCTGTCTTATATTCAATGATATCAAGCTGCTGAGGTTTGATACAATTTATAGAACGTTAAAATTAATGGCTTAGAGGTAAGTTAAAACATAATTTGCTCATAGCTTCGCATGAGTGGATAGCTTGACGTAAGTGAATTTTGGTTTTAGCATAAGTGAACTTTTTTAGCAACAATGACTAGGCAGAAAAGGGAAAAAGTAGTACAGGACATCTTGTGCCACAGAGAAAATAAGGACTAAAATCTATGACTTAAGGGAAAAGACCTCCAAAATGAGCAATAGATGACCATAGAACCTTGGCATAAGTAAAACATGAGGATAATAATTCACAGAATTCCACAAGAAAGGGCCCCAGGACTGAAATCAAGTCAAAAAGTTAATGAAGCTATGCCAGCTGTAAGCCTTAAATATAAGAAAAGGGATAGCTTGGTTGGAAACAGAAATGAAATCTGAACAGCCATTGTGGAGGTCCCACTCCCAAAATATGATTCCATCCACTGCCATGTGGACAGAGCGTGAAGAACGCATTGAGGGGGTGGAATCTTTATTTGTAAGGGTATAATTGCACAGAGATATCATCCTTCAGGGTGTTCTCCTCTGGAGGCACCCAGCTCAAGCTGAAAATAAACTGACTCTGTGAGAGAATCTAGAGTCCAGACTTCTCTATAAAACAGAGAGTGAAATATTGCTTTGATCAGGTACCGGTGACTTTTCAACTAAGATGGCAGAGGTAGCTATGAGGTTTATAGCTTATCATTTGTCCTGAAAGGAGTTTCTCATAGAGCAAGGCTGATATATGAGAACAGAACAGAAAATTTTAAAACATTTTAAATAAAATCAAAGCAAATCTGATTAGAATTTTCCCTGAGTTTTCAGATTGATTTGAACCAAAATTTACAGTAAAGGGTAGACTAAAATTACCAATAAACTAAAACATGTAAGGCAGTTCCCAGGTTCATTTACAACTGAAGCCTTGAAGAAACCTTTTGCAAGCACAGTGAAAATGCTTTAATTCATTTGCTTACAAAAAGCTCCCTGCAATATTTAACTAGTCAGTAATTAATAAGCTCAGCTGTACTACATCACAAGTCATGTAGATTGCAAAGGTTGAAACAAATTAATATAATCATGCTGTTATGTATTCAAGGTAATTCCACATTTTAAATAATGTGTGAAGTTATGCTCATGCCATCTTATGATATAGAAATCTTGAAAGGATAATGAGAAGGCTGGAATAACTTTATCACTCAAAATAAACTAGGACTCTGACATTTAGAGACGAAAAAGAAAAATTAAATAGAAGATACAGAAGGCAATGGCAGAAATCTGCAAAATACAAAAAAAAAAGGATTTATGAAGGTGAGTGGGAGACAATTATTCATCAAAAAAAAATTTCACATCATGAGTAAAACAAAGAAAAGGAAAGTACAGGCAAATTACAGAAACCACTGCCACAGTGTATTTTGGAGGACAGCAGTACAAGGGTGTTCTAATAGCCAATTGCAGAGGACAGCTCCTTTGCTACTTCTTGCGCACAGACACCGTAGTGCAACCCTCTGCTGATTTCTAATGCACCAGAAGCTCAGACATCCATTAAATGAAGAATTTTTGCAGAGGTACCCTATTTCTAGCACTTCCCCAAAGCACCATTTGATAGACAGTAGACATTTGTTCTGGCTTATAACCATTCTGTAGTTCTTAAACATAAACAAGTGTTCACTCCTATATGCAGAAGCATCAAGATGTAAAGATGATTGTGACTATGCCAGTGTGATAAAGCAAAGGTAATACAGCTATGTCTGTAGTCACATAGAAATCGGAGCACCAAATTTACATTAAAAGTCACTAGAATCAGGAGAGGGCAGACAGAGATGGGTGCTCTTGCAGTAAATAAAAATTGTTGTGCCTTCTCTCTTGTCAAACCTGGCTGCCGAATGCTTATTGCACATTACAATTACTTGTGAGATGGAATATAGACTTCATGCATTATATTTATTTCACCTCATTTGCATGTTAAATACATAACATTTGCATTTCTGCTAAAGCAATGATACAAACTTGTAACTCAAAAGATGTACTTTGATTGGAACTTGTAATTATAACACATAGCAGAAGTAAGATAAATTCTTAATGCACATTGGGAATTTTGTACAAGGGGACCAGTGCTGCTTCACTGAATCATTTCTAAAGAGCACCATAGAGGAGTAAAAACGAAGAGAAAAGAGATCCACTAGCCAAAGAGAGAAAGGCAGTAAAAAGAGCGTTTTAAAGGAAAAAGAAAGTATCCTGAAACCAAAACTGTCTAAAAAAAGAGGCTCTCCGAAATCTCCAAATTTAGATGCTCACCTAGCTGACAGGAATTGGACATTTAGTCTCTAATACGTATTGACATATAAGAAATCAATGCAGTTTTGAAATGTAATTACTGAGCATTTTACATGAAAAAATCTTTCAGGATAGGAAATCCATCACCCAGGTAACATTCTCATGCCCATGAACCTTCAAATGTTCTCAGTTTAAAAGTATGTTTTAAAAGTGCATCACGAAATTACAGAGTATTTACTTTAAAAATAGGTTTTACAATTAGATTACACTCCTGCCTGTGAATGTAAGTGAACAAAAGAATTCTACTGGTAACGTGGGTTACACAGAAAATTCTCCAGCATACTACTGAGCTCAGAGAACGTTCAGTTGGGATTGCTTAGCCTAACTTTTAGCAGAATTCCTATCCCATCCATTAGGTAAATGTCTTGTAGCCTATATAGTATAGTTCAGGCAGCAGAATCTGTCAACCTGAATGTTTTGATACAAAAAATACTGAGTGTCTTATAAATTTCCTAGAACACTACAGTATTTCATATTAAACAGAGTACAGGTATGAAATCCTTGGCAGAACCCGTTCCAGTGTATCTATACAGGCAGAAGAGGCCAGAAAACTTGGCAGTATTTTAACATCCTCGGTTTTAGTACTTCAGGAAGAAATTGCAATGCTATTGGTTCTGTAACTCATTTTTGCCAAAAATATTTGTCAGCCATAGAAAATCATAACAATACAGTTCTCCTGGAAGAAAACCAAGCCTATGTATTTCAGCTGTCCCTGGAAAAATCAATGGAAAGTCCAAAATGACAAAAAGGAAAGACAGAAGTTCAGAGAACACATAGCAAAGAGGGTCTGGTATTGTAATGAAGACTGAATTCTAGAGAGGGAGAGGTTTGGATTTGGTGTTTGTTAGGGGTTTTTTCACTTTGTTAGGTTTTCACTGCAATACCAAAACTATGATTTTGTTCTGGTAATTCAGATTTGTCTTAAAATACTGTATTTTGTATTCCACTTCTGCTATGTGAAAAAATGGAGAGAGAAAAATGAGCTATTTGTTAGATGACTTCCTTGAGAATTTACACTTTATACCTTTTAGCCTGGAACTTATAAATATACAACAGCTATAAGAAACCAAATCTTGTCATTGCTAAACAAAATTTTTAAAAAGCCAACAGAGACAGCTTCAAGGAAAATACTAATATTCACCTTACTCCTTTCACATATTGACTGAGTCCCTGAGTATGAACCATATTCTTACTTTTGATAAATAAGCGTAGCTTCACTGAAGCTGTTGGAAGGATGCCTCCTGCATTGTCTCCTGTTATATCTTAAGCAGAATTGATTATATGTTTTTGACAAAATGATTTGTGGATAGAAATTACCTAGTTATCAAAAAAATTCACAGGGGGAAAGTAACTTTATCGTGAACTTCCCATACCTAGTTACAACATATGTTAGAAAAAAATAAGATAGCTTGTCTTCTCATACTACACAACTATCAGCCAAGTTGCATAATAGGGAGATAAGATAATGAAGGTCAAGTTGCACTTGCAAATTTTTATAAACTATTAATTGATAATTAATTACTTATTAATTTATAAATTATTATTGGACACCTCCCCCTCAAATAAAAGATGAGGAAAAAACCACTTCTGAATAGCTGATAACCAATTAGTCAGGACATTTAGATAGGAAGCATAGAACAAGTAGGCAGGGACATAAATTTGTATATCTTATGCCTCTAGTGACCAAATGTTGGCATGTTTTATGAAGTGGAAAAATAGATTGAAAATTCAAGGAAATTCAGAAGGTTTCAGGTTTTCTCCTGACAAAGAACTGAAAACTTTGGAAATATTCCAAACTTTTCACTGAATATAAAAGTGATTTCCCATTCCACTTTAATCTGAACAAATGTTAACCTCTGTAATCTTTCTCTAGCACACAAATTTGACTAGGCAAGCATAGGTGATGTCAGAAGTGGTGTGACTAAATCAACCAAAGCCTTCTTCCTTGGGAAAAGAAAAATATAGTTAATTAATGTTCTCTTAGTTTGTTGAATGATATCAAGAGGAACATTTTTTTACATCCCACTAAAAATTTTATGCCTATGATATGTGTACACAGAAGAAAAATGGAGACTACCCACTAGGGTCTGGAAAAGGAAAACCCATTTAAAGAAGTCTGTGAATAAAATCAATGGAAAATATAAGATGCTGCAAATCTCAAAGGAGATACAGCACTAAATATGCACATGAAGTATCGCTTTTGCAAAGGTATGAACATGCTAAACTTGATCTACAAAGAGTATCCCAGGAACAGGAACTCGTAAACCTAAGGATATGAATCACTAAATATTAGAAAGACTGGTATGCAGAAAGGTTGATGGAAGTTTAATTAAATAAGGACATATATCTTATTTCAGACTTAAGCTGAAGAAAATAAGCAATTTGTCTGGACTCTGTCTCTTTATTGATTTTTGTGCAGAACACTTTTCTTCCTGTCTTTATTAACCTCATTTCCTGGAAATTATTACCTTCAAAGTCAGGAATAAGAAACTCTAGAGTCAGAACTGGAAAGAATCTCAAGAAATTAGTTATATTATCCCTTCTCATATATTTCACATCTGTTATTTTTGGTAGGTACGTGGTCAGCCTGTTCTAAAAGATCTTCAAGTGATGGGAACTCCGCAACCCTTCTAGATCATCTCCTCATTATTTATGATCTTTGTCACTAGGACGTTTTAACAAGTGTCAGACCTCGTCTTCTGCAGTTCTGTTCTGTTACTTGCTATATTAGCCACCCTGACATGGAAAACTGATCACTCAGCCTCTTTGTTGAGAGGAAGAGACAATTCTTCCCTCGTCTTGCAGCTAAGTGTACTAGTGAGTGTACTTAGTAGTGTAAGTTTTCATCTTTTCTCTTGAAGGATAAAGTGTTATTAACACATGTTCAAATTCTGATTCTTTATAACTCTTGGAACCTTGCTGCAGAACTGCTCCCTAGTTGTTCTCAAATGTCTCTGTTCAGTTCTGAACCCACAGCTTAGAACTGAGCTTTAAAATCCAACTTTCTGTATAAAATTTTCAACAATAATACTTACCTCACAGTCAGGGTCCTGCTGCACTCCTTTCCTAACAGATGCCCAGGTGGTACAAATCTCCAGTGAGCTACGCATGATGCTATTAAAAGTTTAAGGGTTTTTTTTCCTATTAAAAAACAACCAACAAACCAACCAAACAAATAAAAAACCAACATACACACACAAACCCCTCTCAAACAATAAAATCTTCCCCTTCCTTATCTTTTTAGCTTTATAGTCTCTGGCAGATCTTTATGTGCTGTTCTATTTCTTTTCCCCAGAGACATTTAATGCATCTATACCCTACACAATACTACCAAGGCAATGTCTTCCCTCTTCTCTTCCTAATATTTCCTAAACTTCCTCTTTTCCTGTACTTCTGGAACAACCTTATATTTCTACTCTAATCATGGAAATTATTCCACACTATCCATTATAATTTTAGTCAGGGATTAAAATGCCTAAATTTTCATGTTTATCCCACATATATCTTGCACGTAAATCTTGTACACAGAAACTTAAAATGTGAAGGTCTGTCTTCCTCCCTCTTTTAATTCATTCTGTGAACAACCCAATGCCTTCTGGTTTCAGGATCTTTGTTTGAGTGTTTTTCGCATTGACCTGTGGGATTTTGTTTCCCTCCTGTCAATCTTGAGAATAAACTTGACTTTCTTACGCTTTTTCACGAGATAGAGTCTAATCTCAGTCTAAATCTCACAACATATCACTACAAGGCTGAGTTATCAGCGTGACCTGGTGAAACCATCTCTGTGGGATGCATCCTTCACTACTACAAAATTAATGCCACTTGCACAGATATACCTTTAATAATACTTTTTATTTTGGAATTTTACTTAGCAAGAGATTTCTTCTTTAAAAAGAATATGTTTATTCAGACAAAGTTTGACAGAGCAACGCAGGAGTTTTCCTCTAAGTAATAAATTAGAGCTTCCAAACTAAAAGATTGGATGAAAATCCAGCTGTGCCCCTCAGATCAGTTAAATGTTTCTGCAGTCATTATATGAGATTGATGAGAACCTCCTTGACAGATCCTCCTTGATTTGGACAAGTGAAGTTAACAGGGCTCATACTCAGATTATTCTCACAGCGCCAAATAAATACAAGGGTTTTAATTGCTTATTATGTTTTAATGACTGGTTGATTGTGTTGTGGTTTAATTATTTTTCTTCATGTTCGATCTTTTTAACACTTCCTCATGTTTCCAATCCTGTAAATATATTTCTTTGCAACTGCTCCTCAAGTGTTTTTACTGTTAGATCTTCCAAAATTGTTCATAATGTTGAAGCTCTTGTAACAATGAAGGTAGTTACCATTTTAGTTGTACTCTAAGACTAAAAATTCCATTTACTCTTTGGCTAGTAAAGCTTTTCTGATCAAATTTCCTTTTGAAACAAATGGTAAGTACTAAAACTGCCACTGCACCATCTTCATATTTCTCTAAGACATTATTATTGAAAACTGAGGGTGACGTTTGTGGCACTGGCTCCCTGGCTGACCATAAAGCTTATTCAAAGGCATATCAGGCACAGAAGTTAGTTACAGAATCACCAAGACTTTTACATTTACAAAAAAAAGCACACAGTTTTTAGTATTTTTCTGGTCAGGAAAACAGTGCTTTTCATTTGCCCTAATTCAGAATTAGTGAGTTTTAATATTATCTTCGGGGAAATTGTTGATTAGACTTTCAGAACTAGCTTCAAGCAGTGTAGCTGCATGTCTTTCAAAATCTCAGCTGATATAGAGAAATCAGTGAATTGTGAGTATACTCAAAGAGAATAACAGAGACTGTTCCATAGAGTAATTCCATTACATATATCATATCCTATAAACATGCTAAACCATAGTCAAATTAATGTAGCTGCTGTTTGCTAGTTTTCAGTTTCTCTCCGAGGAACCAGTCAAATATAATTTTTTTGTAATTCTAAATAAATGTCTCAGACAGACTGTTAGCGTTTGCATCAGGAGCTGCCTCCTTATCCTACTGTAGTGAGTTTGAACAATTAGAAAGGCCTTAAAAAACCTTTGAACAATGACCTAACAATTCAGTTTCCCAGCATAGAGACTAAAATGTGTCACAACAATGTTGCAGAAGTATAATTACAAGAAGAGAAAATTTGAATGAAGAGGATTTTAAACATAATAGGAAAAAAATAGTTAGGAAGGCTAGCTAGAACCTGACAGCTTAGTAAGGAATTTTTAAAAATGGGGTTTTTTAAGGACAAAGAGAGTAAACATTTGACAAATGTCTCTGGGACTGCGGTAGATTGGCTGTGATACACACTCTCCAAATCAAGTATGGGTGACTTTCTGAAGTGCAAACCCGGGTTTAGTCAGATGTTTTCAGCTTGGTGCAGGAGCTGCTGAAATAATTCTCTAGCAAGCATCACAAAGAGGGGCAGGCTTTAAAATCTACTGAGAAAATGTTTGGGCCAAACTACCAGTTTGTGCACACTGATATAACTTTTTAAAATCCAGTTGAGTTGTATTGATTTACACCGGCTTCTGATCTTGCCCTTGGAATATAATTTACTGCTGTCATTACACAGTAACACCCAGACCCTGCCTGCTTTCCACGCCGTAATAAGAGCAGCTGTCTTTGCGGCTTGGGGCCTGATCCAATTACACTCAACAGGAAAACTCCCATTTAGTGCTGGCACACAATTAGATGGTTACAAATTGATACCAAATAAATTCAGACTGGAAATTAAAACTATTCCATCTGAGATTGTTTTTTAACTATCTGGTAAAATGCTGGAGTTGCCTTGCAAACAGATTAACAAGTCAAGGAATGTTTTGAAATTAAGACTGAAAATAAGGAAAAGACTGTGCTACAAACAGAAAAACATGTATACGTGTAACAATACTTTGCCAATACCCTCCTTGTCTCCAGTAATTTTTATCTCAAAGACAACACTCAGCTGAGGCAGAAGACATAGATGTCTGGGGTGCTTGATATCGTGGTATCTCTAAGAAGATTTGAAACGAACCTGTAGCTCTGTTGCTTCCCAGCACATTTAGGTGTTATTCATCCTCCTGATGGCTTTTGTAGGGATCAACAAGGTGCAGGAAGAGCCTTCAAGGTGTGAATTAGTTATGGTTTGTTACTGTTTGTAGCCCCCCTGGGGCCTGGAAAGTGACTGTTGTGATCCAAGGCAGAAAGCAGGGTGGGCTTTCCCTGTGAAAAAATGAGTGGAGCTGAGTGTGTGCTTTGGGGTCCACTCACTTTCACAAGGTTAAACTAGTTGGCAGATTTTGTATTATAAGGAATTGATTTCCCTAGGTCAGAATGACAGCTTTTTCTTTTCTTTTCTTTTCTTTTCTTTTCTTTTTTCTTTTCTTTTCTTTTTTCTTTTCTTTTCTTTTCTTTTCTTTTCTTTTCTTTTCTCTTTTCTTTTCTTTTCTTTTCTTTTCTTTTCTTTTCTTTTCTTTTCTTTTCTTTTCTTTTCTTTTCTTTTCTTTTCTTTTCTTTTCTCTTTTCTTTTCTTTTCTTTTCTTCTCTTTTCTTCTCTTTTCTTTTTTCTTTTCTTTTTTCTTTTCTTTTCTTCTCTTTTCTTTTCTTTTTTTCTCTTTTCTTCCCTTCCCTTCCCTTCCCTTCCCTTCCCTTCCCTTCCCTTCCCTTCCCTTCCCTTCCCTTCCCTTCCCTTCCCTTCCCTTCCCTTCCCTTCCCTTCCCTTCCCTTCCCTTCCCTTCCCTTCCCTTCCCTTCCCTTCCCTTCCCTTCCCTTCCCTTCCCTTCCCTTCCCTTCCCTTCCCTTCTTTCTTTAAAAATGTCAGTGTACATATTGACCAAGAAATATGCACTACTTAGATTTTTTAAAATCTTAGTGTCTTGTGCACTCCCTGTTCATAAAGAATGGGTTGTCTTTGGTAATCAGATATTAGGAACAGTCCCATTGAAATGGAGAGAAAGTTTTCTTGGTATGCATAGGAATAGTGTATCACAATGGTATAGACGTATATTTTTTGAGTTTGGATAAAGCTTCCTTTAGCTAAACAACAAGATGTACAAGTTTGTCAGCCAAAGCTCCTATGACAGATGAGCACAGGAATTTGTACTCCCTGCTTTGAAGACTGCGCTACTAAAAGGGCACAGTCATGTAATGTGGAGCAGGAAAGGACAGGTATAGTGCTGGCTGCCCACACTTATTAGCTCAATTTCTTCTTTTTTTTAGCCATGAATATTGGAAGAGGTATCGTATCTCAGTCAGCTGGAGCACAAGTAATCCCCAGATGTGATGCAAGATACTACATCCTTTTTTTGTGACCAGTTGATGGCATCAGACTTTGTGCAGCTGCTCCCTTGACAATCTTTTCCATTTTTCATGGGTTTGGGCCTGTGCTGGACAACATGAAGTATTTATGCAGAAACTATGGGAAGAAGATTAAGAGAGGCACTGAAAGATGAAGAGGAAAAGTAAAAATTAATGAGACAGTAAAAGTGCAAAAGGAAGAAAAAACTTAGAATACGTGACATTAAGGAGCCTAAAAATAATTGTAAAAGGTTGTCCTAACAATATCATCTAGCTTTTGGTTGTCTACTGAAACCAACATTTTGCTTAATTATATACCCAGAGAAAACAGATATATTCATATATTACTGTTTCTTTCTATTACTATAATGTGAGAAAACAGATTATTATTTTTTAATAAACTCTATTGGGTTAAATGATAGGCAGAACATACAGTCCTATCCTGAGAAATATTCGTTCAATTTCTCTATAAAAGTAATATTTTTTAATATGTAACACTCTGAAAGCTCAGGGTTTATTCAAGGTCTGCATACTAGTGTTTTAAAGGCAATTTATCCTTCAATCAAAGCATTGAGCATTAAATAAACATTGATTAGCCACTCCTTTACGATATCCCCATGTAGTCACTTCACTTATATATAATCTCTAATTCAACTTCAGATGAAATAACTCCAAACTCTGGGGACATTCACACCATGTTGGACATTGCAGTAGATGCAACCAGTCTGGGTTGTTGGATGGCCAAAATCCGAACCTTGCATTTAGATTTACACTTCTGTATTTGCAGTCACAGCATGCCTAACTGTAGATGGTCCATCAAAATTATCCATCGCCACATAAAGCACCATTCCTTGGGTTCAGCAGCCTGATCAAGCCAGTCCCCTTTTGCAGCCTTTACAGCTGCTATAGAAAAGCAGATGTTAACTTGACAGCATAGAGTGTGATAGCAATGACTGTTCCAAGGCGATGGATCTGTACAGATGTAACTAAGAGGAAAAATACCTCCTATAGATTCTGTTACACTGGACATCAGACAAGGGAAGACAGGCTCCAACTATTATTTGATGATGTTACAGGTCTTCTACTTCCATTAAGGGAAAAAAGGAAAAAAAAATCACTAAAATTTGAGGAGGGTGTTTGTATGGATATATATTCTTCACAATTCCAATAAGCAAAACACCAAAGTAGACTTCACTACTTAATTATCAAAGTATGATTGCTTTTCCTGCCCTCCTCTGATATGATCATCAAGAAAGATCAATCAGTTGGAGTATCAGGAATTTGCAATAGTGATTAGAGAATCAGGGCTTACAAGCACATGGACATGCAGCACAATATTTCCTGTTGTATGATCTAGGATAAAGTCATGCATCTAGTATTTTGCTATGTTAATGTTATGAATTACAGATTTATTTTGCTTTATTGTACTTACAGAAGCTCTAGCTGACAAAAGCGATTCACTGAACAGCATATTCTATAAACAGGTGACATGAAACTATCTTATCCCAGACAGATTCGCACTTAAAGAGAGCAGAAGGAGAAGATGGCAAGAACTGAAATTATTTACTCAAGAAAACTCAGTAAGTTCTGGGACCACTGAACTACAGTGCCATCTTCCTAGGGGTCCCCGTGGGTTCAAAAGACAGATTGATGAAACATTCCCTTTTTTGTTCTTTAAGTTAAAAGTAAGAAATTCCTTATACTCTTCATGGTTTCTGGATTGCCAAAATCTTCAGGACAGAAGAACTAGACCGGAAACAAAGGGACATGTTTTATCTCGACAATTTAAGTATTGACAAGATATCACTCTGATGTGTTTAAAAGAAGTATGACTGTAAGCCTAGCTTGATTCCTTGAAGAAAACCAATTTTTCTGCAGTCACTAAATCTAAGATTAGTTAGTAAATTTAGAATCAGAACTTCAGTTGTTTGTGCTGTAGCTGTAATTTACTTTTCATAAAGCTACATGAGAACTGCTTAAAAAAAATCAAACTTTAAAAAATCCTATTGGTCGTTATGCATCCTGCCTCAGCCACACACAATAGCAAATACTTACAATGAGAATAGCTCCACTGGAGCAATACTAATACATTTGCCACAGCTCCCACTCTGTCATTATGCACAGGAGCCTGTGCTTATCCCTTTTTAAATTGGAGACTCTTTTAACCAGGAATCCCCAGGATGAAACTGAACCATTTTCCTCACGGCAAAACAAATCCTTCTCTGGTGAATTTTGTTATTGTTTATTGTTACAGTGTTTTATCAGCACTAAACTGTATGAAAGCTTCAATTAGTTCTTGATGAATGATCCCATAAAATCATGTAGTTTCATTTCCCCTGCCACCAGATATTTCACTGAGTGTTATTAAATGAAATATAATTGGGACAGGATTCAGGAAACTTAGAATCATCTTATTTTCCTTTTGGGCTTTAACATTAGAGTATGCCTCAAATATTTCATTTTTTAAAGGTGATGATTAACTATTGTTAAGGCTGCTACACTAAAAGCAGTTGACATAAGAATAGGAAAATACAGATATTACGGGCATTTGCTGCACCATTCTCTGCTAGTAGCTTTGTAAATTTTGCATTAGGAAGATTAAGTCGGATTCATTGGTAAAAAATTCTTCCCAGGTTCTGTGAATAACCACAACACATTTGTCTCTGATGTAACTCCATTGAATGTAACATAATTACAGTAAGAATGATTATAGTTGGTTTTACTATGTATTTAAATTCCGGTTTCTTATGACTAATGCACTGTATTTTGGAACAGAGAGTTTGTTTCAGCATGATCCAGAGAACAACTACTTTCAGCAGGTCATTTAAACTTTCTTTTTAAAGGAGACTCGGATACATTACTGCCAATTTTGTCCTTTTTCTTAAGCTTCACATCCATAAACAGGTTTCGCAGAGCATTAGTTATATCCAGGTCTACATTCACATTTCTGAGATCCGGACTCATCTGTGGGGCTATGCTTCAATAAGACTCCATGGGAGCTTTACAACATGGAAAGCCTTCTCTGAACATCATAATCTCTCTTTTATCAAATTCTTCCACCTGGTCTAAATGCTAGTAAAAAAAGTTAGTAAAAGATGATCACATCTGTATGGAGGGACTAACTGTCAGATCTTATAATGGAAGGGAATTCCTCCAACTAGTTAAAGACTCATTGCAGCCTTCCCAGAGCTATCAAAGTATCCTTTGACTTATCTATTTGCTTTTTTTTCTCACGTGTCGCAAGTGGATTTGCCCAATGGTGCTGGTGGATATACATGCTGCTGCAATTATCAATGCTTCACAGCAAAATACAGTTAATCTGCTGAACGGGATAAATGTGTTTATTGGTATCAAACCCAAACATCACGAACTGGATACACCTGAGTTACTTCTAAATAGAAGATGGTGTTTTCAGTAAGAAAGAAAATGGCAAATATCAGACTATTTTATCATCAAAGAAGTGTAAAGATGTTTATCATTTACTGCTAAAGATTTCTTCCCTTCACACAGCAGAAGATGAGACTACTATCAGGTATAATCTTCTTGGTACGTATTTTTGGATCAGTTTTGAAGCAGGAAATTCAACCATCAAATATCACTAAACATAAGATTTTACAGTTGCATTAGAAACCATAAATCATATGGCATTGTGAAAGAAAAGAAGCTAATAAATACCTGAATGGGGAAAGATATTTTTACTTCTACAGATAAAGTTAAATAGTTTATATCATTTCTTTAACAATTCAGAAATGTCACTAGTAAATCTGAATGTTAGGAGTATACTTTCACAGGTCCTGGGGACCAGGAGGAATTCTTTCCTTCATAGTTGCCTTATTGACTTATGAGACAAAAGCCTACAAAAATATAAGCCCAAGACACCTCAGCATCCCTTCTCCTCCTGGCCAGCATTGCAGCTGGCCTCGTTGCCTAAATTAAATGGGCATTCATGGCACGCTTGGAACGTAAATCTGGCAACTGATAATGACTTTAATGGCTACATTAGAGTTTTTTCTACCTAACAAAATGCCAGAATACAAGGGCAGAACCCTAACTCTTGAATATATGTTAGAGAAAGCAAGGACGTACTCAGCAATGTTACAAAAGAGATAAACGTGTTTCCTGACAGAGTATTTGGACTTCCAGTTAACCAGCAGTGTAAGTGGATGGCTGTGTTCAGAGAATATTTCTTCACAACTCTGAAAGAATACTTTGAGTTCCAGAGATCAAAAGAGCTACATGAGCCAAGTGTTTTTGGTGTATTATATTGAGATCAGTTATAAATAAAAGAAGAAAAAGGAAAATAGCAAAGCCAAATTGTTTTCCTCTGCCATTCTTTTCTTTTTATCAATATTTGTTTTTAAAAGCAAGAGAGTTCTACAGGGCTCTGGTTAAATAAGACCCTTTCTGTAATTATAAATGTACACATGTAAGAGTCCTTTTAAAGGAAAATAATAGTCTACTGGGTATTCGGGAGAGAGGGCTTGTTCTCTTACAAATTTTCACAGTGCTCTGGGAGTTAGTCCTTTGAGGATACATAGTGCTGGTGGGCTCCCACTTTAAAGAACTTCAGATTGCTGAGGGTGGTGTTTCCCCTTTGAAGACTGTTACATTTTTTAACAGATTCTCCTTTGAAGAAATTCATATCTGTGGGGTTCTCCAAAAGAGTTGGGGGAAAAGTCCCCTGTTGATGCTATTTACCAGGTTAGAAATTCAAACCTGGGAAAAATAGCTGATCCCTGAGAGGAGGATTCTCTTTTTGAAGCAGTTCAGATGGTTTCAGTAGGCTTTGCTTCTGAAGTTCTCATTGCTAGAAGGTGTCTGGCTTTAAAACTTTATATTATACACAATGTCAGAGCAATACTATGGAGAAAGCATTATTTTTTTTAAGGAAATATGAAATACACTGCTATGAAAGCCTCTTTAAAGATACACAAGATGTTTGCTTGTTTGATAAATGCATAATATGTTCTAAGTGTGAGGATTGTGCTGTATTTGTTACAATCTCAGCAGAAAGCTTCTTTAATATGCAAAGTCTCTGTTACACAACATTTTGACGAACTGAAAAAAAATGTTCTTATTTAAACAAA
Source organism: Neomorphus geoffroyi (assembly GCA_033558235.1). Lineage (NCBI taxonomy): Eukaryota > Metazoa > Chordata > Aves > Cuculiformes > Neomorphidae > Neomorphus > Neomorphus geoffroyi. The sequence continues at coordinate 22,220,448 of JAUMJM010000053.1, read as the reverse complement.
CTACATATTTGACTTTAGACAACCTGCATAATCCTTTGGTGGAAGCAACATGTAGATTAATGTTGTTAAGATATTCCTAAGAACCCATTTCCTAGAAAAATCATCAAAAGACATAGCATACCGTAAGAGGGATGATAGAAGGCAGTAGAAAGGTGAGGAAGCAGAGTGTGATGCTTCTAAATGGAAGGAAGGAACACTGTACAACTAAAGCCTTCTAAAAACTTACGTGTTTTGAAAGCCTGTTTGTAAAGAATCAGAAAATTTCTTTCTCCTCCATAACATTTCTAAGAAAAGGGTTACAAGATAATCAAAGTACAAACAAAAAGCTAGCTCTGCTTATTTGTTTTAAAATATCATGCTTGTTACTACAAGCAGTCTACTGAAATATGCAAGACCAAGGTCACCATAACTGAAGGCAGTTTTTCTATTGAGATTCCTAGTTTATAGATAGAGCAAAACTGGGATTGAACAGAGGTGAAGGACAAGATGACGTAAAGCCCAAGCAAGTTGTTGGCAGTTAGAGGGAAGCATGTAGAGCGCCAGCATTGATGGCTGTTTTGGCTGAAGACAAATAAGAGGTGTCTGGAGCTTCTGCCTACACCTTCAGCTTCTCTGAAGCATATAGATTATAAACCCCCCCCATTTTTGAGATCTCATCACAATATATATTACACAAAGTGCACTGGCCTTTCAGCAATGAAGAGCTGTGCTGCTTCTATGAGAATTTGAATTTGGGATTCCAAGATGTTTACTAACCTCAAAGGAAATTTAAATGAGTGTAACTGTTTTCTATAACCAATAGTAAAACAGCTTTTGCAGGTATGCTCTGATGTGGGCACTCCAGTCATTAGAAGCTGTCATACATAAAGGCATGAAAGTACATGTACAGACACAAAGAAAAAATACTTAAAAACCACTAAGACCTCCATATATTAAAAACTATAAGCTTACATAGACATACTGATAAACTAAACTCCAGTTGGGTATTTGGGGTTAGAGAAGTATGATTTCTTGTGTTTAAATAAATAAATAGAGAGAAGAAAATATCTTTAAATTATTTCCTATATAACCTTCCATATTTGTCTTAGCTTTAAAAAGCACCAAGCAAATAATTTTAGATGGTGAACACCCACAGAAAAGCCAAAAAAAAAAAAAGAAAACAGTAACAGCATAGTATATACTGATTAATGGATGCTATAGATATCTCACTGCTCTGTCTGCTTGGTTAGCTTTGTTTCAAATCTGATACAGATCTCATATTGCAGAGCTCATCCTGAAATAGTCCATGTTCCTTTAAATTCAAGCAATGCATCACTTTCTATTACCCTGTGTCACATCAGTCTATGACTGTAAAGGATGAGTTATGTGGACATGAACCAGCAAGAGGGCCCAGTTCAGACAAACCTGAGATTTCATGTGAAAGCCAAATGTTCACATAGGCAAATTCTTCCATTTTTATTACAGCACACATTGTTTATGCAGAAAAACTTAGAAAGGAAATTGTTTGCTGTCTTATAGTTTGCAGTACACTTTGTGTTTTTATTTTTAGGACAGAGAGTCCTTGGCAAGCATTTTCCCAGAAGCCATTATAGTTACACAGCACTCAACCTCCAGTGGAAAAGAGAAGCCGCTTACCAAATCTTCTTTAGTTCTCAGTTCAAAATTCAGAAACAGATGATGGCAGCTTTGTAGAATGACCTTCTTGGCATTGGAGAGCTTTATTACCATTTATACCAACATCCCCCAGCATTTTTCTTGTGTTGAAAGAGGCATTAAAGTGAGCGAGCTGACAGAAGGGTCTAGTCGAAAAGAACTCTCAGGCTGCGGTGCACACTAATCTTTTGTGCTAGACCAAACTTCCTTCGCAGCCATGTAGCCTTATGTGTTAGAGCAAATGCTGGCTTTAGGCTACAGCACATCAACCAAGACTCGAGGAAGACAAACTAAAGACACAGACTGTCCAGCAGAGTGGAGTCAAATGTCTCCAACTCTTTACACTAGAAGTTCGTCACCGATAGCAAACAAGATAAATAACAGTACAGACTCATAATGTAAAGTCTAGAAGGACTTTACAGATTCTAATCATCAGGCACAGAAATTCCCATCTGCTATCATACTCAGCTACTTTATTTATTAATAATATGCTTTCAAAAATGGAATTTTAGACCCAATGAAAAAACACTCAGAAAGAAAAAGGGAACATAAATTTGCTAATTATGAAGTATCACTAGAATAATCACTCTTCTAGAAAATTACTGACTTCAGAAAGACCAGCAAACCTACATTAAACCCTACTGCAAACCCACACACGTATCTCAGAGGAGAAAAAGGAGAGGAAGCAAAGGAAAAGTGCCACAGGAGGACAGTAAAAATGGCTCCTCAGGAGTCCTGCTGCTTTGCTGAACAGTAAAGGCTGAGCTGGATGTGAAATAAGTGCCCGATTTGCCAATGCTGTTGATCCCTGCAGTCTTTCCTAGTTTCCTTTCTCATCTTGCCATAGGTTTGATTTTCCAGTAAAGCTTAATGTACGGACAACCTAGCTGCATTTCCTGCAGCATAACCCTAGCACGCAAACCATACCTGAACTGCTCACAACCCAAATGGTCTCAGAGATCAGTGCTGACCACAAGTGCATTACATTGCAACCAAAACTATAGTCTGTGTCAAGTGTTACACAGTTAAACTTCAATGTTCACAAATGCCTCATGATTACAGAACAGAAATCAATGGGGTTCAAGCAGTAGAAAAAAGATGCACCACTAGCCTTAAAAATTAGTCTCCTGCACACAAAGTGACCACATTCAACTCTTCAGTATCATATGCATGCATACAAACAGCAAAAAGGATTGGCTTTTGCTTTTGGTTTACTAGGCAGAGCTGAAAATAAAACTTTCAAAGCAAACTCTTCCAGAATATCTCTGTCTTGCAGGGTAGATGTGCATGATGAACATCAGCTAGACCAGAATTAAAGTTTTTTAACTGTCTTTAATTGCATTATCAGGCTTTCTAAAAAGGTTGGGGTTTTTTTATAGAAGTGTAATTTTAGTATGAATCTCAATGTTAACATTTGCAAACTTACAAAAAGTGGAAACATTCTCCAAAAGGCGTTCTCCCTTTCCATAATAACAAAGTGAAAAACGAGACATCAGTGTTGGGAGCATTATTGTTTAAGAATCTATTAATGACCTTTTCAGGAATATCTCTTGGGTCCAGTTTTTCTGGCTTTGCTTTATATCAGTTTCATTCACTGCAAAGGGATCATACTTTCTCTTTTGCAGTACATTTCTCTGACTGTATCTCTCTGTTATGCTGATTGTTGTAATTTTGATAAATTATTTCATATCCTAATCACAAGCATACATCTTGCTGCCCCGATGACAATAAGATATGGAAGGCAAGTCACCTAATGCTAAAAAAAGGCAGTGTTACAGGGGCAGCTGAAGAGTATTGCTGACTCCAAGGTGAGTGATACTTTGTGGGTAATTTTATATTCTAAAAAGTCTGGCAAGGAGCTGACAGCTATGTAGTCACATGGCAGCATTACAGTGTAAAAAAAAAAGGAGAAGCTGGAAGTTGTATCCTTTTGAATAGAAGTCATAAATGGAATATTATAACAGCACTTAGTAGGATGTAAAGACTAACTCACCCATGTAATATAGAAGCAGCAAAGTTGCAAATTCATTCTCCTCTCCTTAATCAAGTAAATAGCAATGAAGAGGTTGGGGGCATTTAGCACTACCAAATACCCTACATAATTTAATTTGCTGCTTAGCCAAACTCAGCCGCCTGCTAACATGAAACTGCATTCATGAAATACTCTTCAACAGATCTCAATTCTCTCCAACAGCTCAAAAGCCTGTTGCCAAAGACGAACATTTCGAAAAAACAATTGTCAGCATGCAACAGGATGGCAATAGCATCACATGCATTTATCTGCTTTTCATTACTTTGTATCACACTCTCCAATTCTATTTACTTAGTTTTTATTTTAGATTGAATAAGGCTCCATTGATGCATCTTAACTGTGTTATTCAACACCCACCAACTCACTGACAATTGCACATCAATACATTTTAGTTAAGCATCTGTCTCCTCATTTGCTTCCTTGTCAAATTTGCAATTTATGTCTGCATAACTTTTCACTCCGTAGCTGCACTCTGCATGAAACAGGTAGAGAACACACAGCAAAATGCTACACTTGCTCTTCAGAGCAAATATGTAGTGCAAGTTCATGCTGTGAAGATCTGAAAAGTTCTTTAGGGTTACATATAGGTGTGAAAACTGTTGTGATACTAGGCAATAATTAAATCATTAAAAAAAAGTACATTAAGCCCTTGCGTTCAGAAAGGGGGCTTTCATACCGATTAAAAGGGAGGTTGTTTTAAATGAGAAATAGAGAAAATAAAATTTCCTAAGTGCTTTATTCTGAAGCTGAGTATTTAATTGTTAAAATATCTTTCCTTTGTATCCCCCCAACTCACCCCCCTCCACTGCCCCCTTCCCAGAAGAAATCAGGCTTTTTCTCAAGGTTATATCAAACAAAAAAATATTTTCTTGTGGCAGCTGAAAAGCTACTATCCAAATCCTGAATATTTTATAGAAAATAAAATGATATTTATTTTTAAGGGCATTCTACCTTCAACACAACTGCATTTTCACAACAAATCTATTGCGTTGTCCTGACATAGTTACTGCAAAGGTTTTTCCTTTGCTGTCCCAAGGGCCCAATTGATTTATCTGCCAGAAGCCTAAAGCCCCAAAATAAGATAGCTTTGAGTTTACAGAGGTCATTTTTCATTGTCTAAATAAAAATTTCTAAACAAAAATCTCTCATCCTGTTAACCGCAGGGTCCTTATCTCCCCAGAGGCTACAGAAACCTGAGAGAAGCCATTTCAATTCTTTTATGAAGAAAGATAAAAGCAAGTTTTCGATTAGAAAGCCAAGGAAAGCCTTCTTATTAAATGGTGGTAACAGTAACTAGTCGAAAAGGCAAAACTGTTCAAGGAAGGGGGGGAAAGGGAAATCATTATGCATGAAGCAAACACTATACATGCGGCTGCCAAGGCAATCTGAGGCAGTGACATTCGGGAAGAGAAGGGAAGTTCACAAGCCTTTGTAACTAGTTATAGTTCATTTCTGTCTATTTAAAAAGCCTGTTTTATCAGGCATGCTTTCTTAATTGTGTGTCCATAGCTTTATCAACCAATATTAACCACGTGTTAGAGTAATTATGTATTCTGGCCCACTTTCTCTTGATCTGTCACCATTCAAAGCACTTACACAGCCCTGGCTGGGGTTTGAGATGGCATGTGATTCCAGCCCTGGAATAATAGATTCTGCAGTGCTAAGCTAAAAGTGAAATTATTAGAAGTCACTTCATATTCCAAGTTACGATAAAGTGAGATAAACAGAGACATTAACGGTGATGCACTGGGAAGTTATCCATACCTCTGAAAGCAAAAGGTTTCTGCTGCTTGGAAAAATTCTCAACATATATGGCTGAAGTACCCTATCAGTGCTTTCCTTTTTCCTTCCTGCGTAACAGAAGAGAAAGGAAACAGCATTTAGGACACTGCATTATTCTTCAGAATGCCAATTCTAAATATCTAACTACCACTTAAAATGTTACATTGAAAAACCCATGTGTAATTCCTTATGAGGAAAAAAATCCATGGAAGTTTATGAGATCCATTTCACCTGAATGAGCATAGGCATTCAGAACTTCTTGGCTCTCAGCATTTAAGATTTTTCTCCTGCACTAAGTCACATCCCTAAATGTCTAAGTCAAATCCATACAGAATGAAGGATGATAGTCACATCCCTTTCCAGAAGTAAAAAAATCCACACTTGGATATACCTGTGATTGTCATCAGTAAACATGCCAGCTAACACTGTCTGTAGTTATTCCATACTGACAGACAGTAGTTTTTCTTAATCTTTTATATCCTCAATTGTATTTTTGCAGCCCTTCTCACTTGCTCCCAGTAGATGCTTGAAGCCCATGCATTTTTGAAATGGTGAGAATGTTTGTGCCTATATGAAATGACATGGTGCTCCCCTACCCTCACATTTAGTTCAACAGAAAAAAAAGGAATATTTCCTTTTTTCTCTGTTTCCTTCCCCTGCATTTCTATGATAACAAGTATTTTTTACGTCTTCAGTTTATATTTTCAACTACATTTACTTTCTCAAATGTAGTAAAAGACAAATTTGGTTTACTCAATTCAAATCAAGCAAAAATCTTACGTTGCTGAAGGCAGCACATCTCTCTGACTTCAGTAAGGTCAAGATTTTACCTCTAACTTGTAGCTTTGTGATGTTAATAGCTTCAGCAGACACAGCTTAATTTATGCAGCTATCTTCTTTACCTGTATTTTACTTTTATGTATTTCTGTACTTACAATAGAGATATCTATCTCTAATTTTAAAAAAGCTATGAAAATTAGATTCTAACTAAACTACAATTTGCCATGCTTACTTCATTACTTTTCTTATTTAAATATACCGTCTTTGCAAAGAACAGTCCTACTGTTCAGCAAAGTCTGGATCTAACCAGACTTCATTCAATGGATCATCCCCTCTGACTGCAGTAGGAGCTGGATCAGGCCTTAAACATGGGAATTCTTAACATGTCTTTTTCTCATGTACTCATCTAGTTGTTGAACTAGACAAAACTGAGCAAAGTATGGCTGTTTCAACCAACATAAGTATCTTATTTTGGCAAGTAGAGTTGTGAAATTTGAGTTTGTATGGGAGAAATGCCGGTTCCCAAATGTGCCTTGTGAAAGAGTAAGTTATTTTTAATATCACTCTTTTTATATTATTATCACTTACAGGCTCTTTGAATGTATTGCGTACCTTGTACGTTTGGAATCTGAAAAGTTAAAGTTAAGTAGTTTAATATTACGTTCAAATTGATCAAGAAATATGAGAAAAATTAAAGCTTTGCAATGCCTTTATTTTATTTTCTCCTTATCAGAGAGAGTTAGACAGACTAAGAGAGAAGCTAATCACAGAAGAATCACAAATTTTATTATAAAAGTTTATTCAGTCTAAAAAAGCATTGTGAGACATGATTTTCAGAAGTCAAAGACAAGCAAATAGAAAGTAAGACCCATGTTTATAATAGTAAGGACAATTAGCTGTCAGAATAGAAACAATCACTGCCAAAAGTTAATTCAAGTCTTGTTGCCTTTCTGAAAGGTATAGCCTTGTCTGTATGGAGTTATTGAATGCAAGGCAGAGGTTAATATCAGGATGTCCTATGACCTTTGCTAAATAGGAGGTCTGACAGGAAAATCCAACAGTCCTTTCTGGTCTTAAAACCCCTCAAATCCATGAAACCCAGAAACAGATTCTGTTGGAACACATTTGCTACAACTGCTGTGAGTCACCTTCCTTTTTACTCTCTGAGGCTCCCTGCCAAACACAAGAAAATACGGTTTTAAACCCAGAAGGATTTCTACAGTAATACAAGGTATTGATCCTTGCGTTGTTTTCAGCAGCAGCTTGTTTCTCTGTCCAGGCTCCTTAGAATCCCAGTGTGCCCAGCAGGTTAATACTGAGTAACTACAAGATGTTAGGAAAACGTGGCACATATGTTGCTATCTATTGTTATATTATCCAGGGACAACAAGAGGGACATTGGCTTAGATTCAAGCCAGTATTTATGCTTATTGAAATCTGATTGTGTACTGAAACACCAATGGTTGCTTACAATTGGTGCCACCTATTTTGTGCTAATTTAGCAGCAGTTTAAATAGGGATGTTCCACCTTCAAAAGGCCACAAACTGAATACAAACATGAAAGATGGGACTGATGCTTGGAAAGCTACACAAGCTCAATGAGCCACATACCATCAATAAGTGCAGCAGGCATCTTCATTCTACAGAAAACTGAGCAAAACTCAATTCTGTCATTTTCATAGAAAATGCTGTGCTCGGTTCTTCTTTCCTTGAGAATGAGTCATTGAAGAGATAATAAAAGTATTGATTATATTCCCTGATTCAAGATCCCTCTCGTTCTTCTAGGGATCAAACTGATGCTCAGCAATAACATAGCTCCATGTTTTAAAACATTTTATATCACCCAATGGTAATGAGAACATCAAAGGGCTTTTAGCCATTTTTTTAAATCACTTGCAGAATTTTTTTCCCTGTTTTTTCTTTCTTCTGAGTGCAATTAAGTGTCCTATCAAAATATTCCTTAGTATCAGTTAAACTGACTTATCCACAGTTGTTCAGAACTGCGTAGCTTGCTCCTGAGCCTCTGCAGGTGGGACCAACACAAAACTGGGTAAAGACTACGTCACTTCCAGACAAACCATGACATCGATGTATCTCTTGAGGAGTTGTTACTATCAGTGAGAAATACAGTAATTTCCAAACTGGACAAGTCTCAGCTACAAGTTTAATCCACATTTGCAAGCTGTGAGCATTCTTGGTTGCCTTATTCACAACTGACCCCGCAAGATAAAAGCATGGTGTGCATTACCTGACAAAACAAAGACTCTTCTATACCTGTGCTTGCTTTGCTATATGGGCAGAATAACAATCCACAAAAAATGGAACTTTCCATTTTGAATATTTTAGAAATGTCTGTACTCTTTAATGTTCTTTTAAATTATAGACTTTAAAGAAAAATCAAAAAGGAAAGTGGTGGTGGTAGGGAAGTTATATTTGTTGTAGAAAAGGTACAAGGCTGAAATGCATGTTCTCTGCGATGCTGTGGCACTGTGTCTTTTTAATTCCCTTGACTTTCTTAGACACTTGACCATCACTTGTTCACACGTCCAGGTTCAAACATCCGCCAGACTTAAGGTTAGAGAGTAGTTTCCTTTCTGATCAGTTTGGGAGCAGCCTGGAGCCCTTTTTCTGTAGGAAGATCCACAGAGCAGAGCCAGGATCGTCTGGGTAAGACTTTCCTAATCCATTTCCGCTCACAGCACAATCTTCAGGTGTAGGTTGCACCCTGATTTTTCCTCTTACAGAGGAAGGAGCAGCCGTGAGCCACGAGGAATTAACCAGATCACAGCCTCTGGGCTCAGGATAATGTTTTACTGGTTCAACAGATACAGCTTGTGGCTTACAGGGTATCAGATGAAATAACTTGAATGCCCTATGAAATTAAACAACTTGTTGGCATTTCAAAATCATAGACATATTATCAAACATCTGTTATGCTACACATCATAACGTTTAATGTAACATACCACACAAATATGCTGCACTATGTTAGTTATAATAATAACTATGATAATTACACATAGAAAAAAACTGATGTGCAACTCAAAACCATTAAATATAACCAAATTATAAATCTCTCTGGCATAGACTTCTCATTTATAATGTAAAACCCTACATGAAAGAAAAAAACAAACAGCACAAGACATCTGAATTGCAGCTCCAATTGAGATCCAAACAAACTAAAGTTTGGTGTAAAGGCAATGTGTACCCAGGGGCCAAAAAAAAAAAGGAAGGAAGAAAATAGCCTCTTTTTATATCCAGACAGTCCAGAGAATAATAATGTGCTAGTTTTTCAAATCCAAGTAGCTATTGAAGATTGTAATGATTTCAGTCTAAAAAGCAATGCTGGAAAGACTCTTCAGAGATTGCAAGCTCCCACTGTGCAGAAACATTGTGTCACTGCACACGGGTGTAATGGAGACAGACAAAAGAAATACTTCAAGGAAAAACGCAGGGAAGCACTGGGTGATGTATTTTCCCAGAAAACCCAGTTACATTTTTACCAGTGACCAAAAAAAAAACCAAAACCAAAAACCAACGGAAAAAAAACAAAGACAACAAAAAAAAACCAAAACAAACAAACAAAAAAAAACAAAACACGTAGGGATGGGGTGGGGGGGGAAGGTTGAGAAGGCTGAAGGGGGAAATCGTTCAGTCATTTCTTACCCTAATGTGAAAATACTGTCTCAAAGCTGATTACATTATAAGCAGTAAAGTTTAAGGTACCCTTTTCTTTTGTCAGAAATGATACCAACAATTTATTACGAGAAATGACCTCAACATGGTTTGTGGGTTTCCACACATCCAAGAGTAACCTAGCGTTCAAGTCTGATCACTGTGGAAAGAAATTGAGAAGCATCGCAAGGACTATTTAATCATTCTTAAACTTGTGTGCTTGCAGCTTGTTTTACTCTGTATATTTATCTTGCTTTGAAAAATCAGCATAGATTGTTACACAAACAAAAGACACACTAATTAAGGTGATATTACTCAGACTACTTTAGTTTATACAAAGATTTAAGCCTGGATTATCATTTAAAGATGTTGAACATGGTATAAAGCATCAATAGTAATTATGTTGTATTTACTTCCAGGGGTTGATCCTGTATACCATTTATGAGGTGAAGAAAAATACTCTACTTTCAGGAAATTATGTTTTCCAGGAATAAGATATTTAGGTTTCCTATTCTTTCTTAATCAATCCACACAATAAAACCATTCAACCCCATTCTTTCAACTAAATAAAATACTGAGAAAAATCATAACATTTATATTAGAGGTCAGAAGGATGAGAAGATTTTTTTTTTAAGCTTTTTTCTTAAGGTCAGAATATTATCTCCTAATTTGAAAGAAGCTATATCGCATGGTTAGTTTAAATTAATTACTTATATGGGAATTGCAGAACAGCATCGACTGAAAGAGGAGTGAAAGCTGAAGCTCAGGATCCCTCTTTCCTTATAGGTGGACGTTGTTTATTCTGATACATACAAGAGTCAAAGATTGATCTCTAGACAACGGTCAGACACCTGGGAAAAATACATTAAACAGCTTCTTTCCATACTGGATAAAGTAATTTCCAACTTTAAAGTTTTACTGCTTTGAGTACAGTCAAGGTCTTTGTGTTTCTTGACACTTTCAGTCAATATTTTTCCCGAGTAGACTCCTACAGAAATCGAGATATATTTATAAAAATAGCCACATAGAAGTTCCCAAGGAAGCCAGCCAGGTTATTTTTGATATCTGAATTCCCAAGCCCTCCACCCACATTTTGTTCTTGGAAAGCAACAGTGACAAACTCTGACACAGATTAAACTTCCTGGGTGTCAGTCTGTCCCACAGGCTGTGTCTGGGATGGAGTGTGGAGGAGAACCTCTCTGAGTCCATCTCTGCTGTTGAAGTATGCAAAGGAGAAGCGGCAGTTCTGACTTAGGGATATTTCTTGGCTATGAAAGGGGAGAAAACTCCTTCAAAGAGAAGCTGTGCATCCCTTTGTCACTTACAGCTTCTGCTCTCTCTCAGGCATTTGCATCTGTGCAGTGGTTCCCTTCACTTCAACGCATACTTCACAGAGAAGATTATGGTGCACAGTTGAGCAATACGTGCAAAATACGATTACAAAAGACGCTATATATTCAAAACAGAACAAGAAAAACAGAAGAAACGATCCCACGCAAACAAATGTAATGTGGTCATACTTCCTAACTAATGCACACATATGAAGTTCTTCAGCCTCTTTTCAAACCCATGTTAAAATTGGAATTGTTTTTTGGTGATTTAGAGCTTTCACTTTTTTTGCCTGATGTTTGTTCCATAGAAAAAAAGAGAGCCCAGCCTTTCAAACACTTTTGCCCTTAAGTATCTTAACAAAAACCCAGCTGGGTGCAAAAGGACTCAGAGCAATCACCACATTTGTCAGTGCCTGTGAGATAAGATGTCTCTAACCTAACTATAAACAGGATTTTTCCTGATGGTAATCTCTAACAATTACTATAAAATTTGGAGCATAAATGAATAATTGTAACCCTAATAACATTCGGAGATCTGAGATGTAAACCATGGAAACCATTTAGTAATGTATGTTTTACTTCGTTTCCTCAGGATTCAAAAATAAATAAAAATATGAAGAAAGCAGAAAACAAAACCAGAAAAAAATAGCAGGATACTGTTGCCACTGATGTCTATGGCAACTGGCAGATATCCCATGCATTTTAATGGAAGTAAGATTTCCAATTTTTAGTACTTGTGCCCTACATATCTTTTGCCTTCAGCTCTTCTCGACAGCATTGACTACATGATGTTCTGAAAAATGAACCTCCAAAATGCAGTCTTGGCCTGTTGGAAAGGTTTACTCTTTTTTTTTCCCTTCAACTTATGCTCAAATTTCAAACATGGGCATAAGGATTATATTTTTATTTTACTACATAAGGGGACTCAACAAGTCTTGATGCTGACAGAACACTTTATGTGATATTTAGCAACAAAGAAGGAAACTCTGTCAGCTCTGAATTCACAGGAGCAGGAGTTGGCTAAATTCGCGGCATGGTGTGGGAAAATTACCTCAACCCTGTCTACATTTGCTGATTTTTCCTTATGCTGACACTTCTGATGCCCTGAAACTTGCTGTGCTCACATCCTCTGCTGCTGGTGTCAAAGAACACTCTCAGTCTTCACATGCCAAAATGAGGAAAACCTATTGCAATGCCCAAAAGACTTAACTCCTGTCAAATACATTCATTTAAGACAAGCACTCTGGTCTATGGCTCTGAAGTCTTAAAGTGATGGCAGGAAGGAGTAAGGAAGAGAAAAACAGGCAGTAGCTTTAAGACAAAATCTTCTGTTAGTAAGTAGAGCCACTCCAGTTCATTGTAAGACAAAAAAAGATAAACTGTATTAGCCACAAAGGTAGAATTAGATTTTCGAATTACTGCTATAAACAAAGGATTGTATGTACTCCTACTAATAAATAAAACTTAGAAAAAAATCCCTCATGTGAAAAAGGTCCTCTTGATCATACACTTGAAGATACAGTCCTTCTTGTGTCTAGACTTCTCCCTAAAGACCACTGTCATCACTTGGGTCACTTTCAGACATCAGTGCAATTTTAGAATTGTTGATTTCTGTATGAAAAAAAATGAATTTGTTCAGCTCTTCTGGGTGCAGGCTTCACGTATTTTTTTTCTATTCTTGGAAAGACTACAGTAGCCCAGGGCATAGTAAAATAACTACATCCAGCTCTACTGATTCCCTAGGATAAATAACAATGCCACTCTATCCCTTTATCCTCTCCACTTCATTAAGTTCACACATACGTGATTAAAACACTTGCAGAACAAGGCTAATTAGAAGCCAGTCACCTCCTGACTCTGATATTCTGAGAATGTATTACTATACATGTAGGGAATCCCACTAATGTTAGCATCCCCTCATAGGTCTTTCTAGGGTAGAATAGATGAATAGAATAGAATAGAATAGAATAGAATAGAATAGAATAGAATAGAATGGAGTGGAGCGGAGTGGAGTGGAGTGGAGTGGAGTGGAGTGGAATAGAACAATGTCGAGTTGGAAGAGACCCATAAGGACCACCTAGGCCAACTCGCTGATTCTCACAGGACTACCTAAAAGTAAATCAGAACATCAGATAGACCAACTGTTTGGCTTAGCACATCCAACAGTTGGGTTACATTTGGGTTTCATAGCTGTAAGACCCCTACACCACTGCTTTCATCATCACAGTTCTAAGACTACTACTCAAATTTACTACTGGCTTTCCAGTTAACGTAAACAAATGAGTAGAAAATTTAATAGGTGTAACCTTAGCAAATGTCAAGAAATGAGATGTGGCTGCAAGAAAAAACATAGCAACATCTGCAAGGCAGATGAAATTGTCCATCTACCTAGCCAAGAAAGTGTCATTTGAAGCTTTGCATAGTCCTCATATTGAGGAGAACTGGACCAGCTGGAGTGCAGTGTAAATCACTAGGCCACTAAGGAAAGATTGAAAGAACTGAGCATGTTTAAACCAAAGAAAATGAAAAGAGGCACTTGAGCGCTCACTACAATGTGGAAGAGAATAATCTATCTGCAAAGTCCATTTTGTGTAAAAAAGAAAGCAATACACTTACGTTTCAGCGAGAAAAAATAATTGTAATGAGGCACTGGATTAGATTCCCCAGGTGTCAGTGAAATTTCACCCACTGAGGGTCTTTCAGAGCAGGAAGGTAAATGTGAATGGCATAGGTATACATTGATCCTGCACTGGGACCACAAAATTTTGGACCACACCAACTCCCCACTTTCATACTTTTTATTTTACAGTCATTTATTACTGGGGAGAAACACAGAACATTTTTCAATTATCAGGATAGACTGGAGGAGCTCTCTCTCATTCCTGTCTCTTCTCCCTCCTCAGTGATTTTCTTTCCAATTATTCCAGAAAAAATAAACCATTAATTTTACTTCGCAAAACATCGTTAAATTCAGGTAAAGTAAGAGCTGGGTGTGAATGATGCTTACTTTTCAGGAGTAACATTTTACAGAAAGGATTTTTGTCAAATACCTACATTTTTAGACATTTGCCAATACAAGTGTATACAGAATCTTCCAATATTTTTGCAGGCACTTTGTCCTCAGAACAGTGCAACAATATAAATATAGCTGGTAGCAAGGGAAACTTTCAGAGGATTGCCATTCAAGTCAAGATAAATACACAGCTTTTCTGTTTGCTTGGTGATTTTCAATATTTCCCATATAGCCACAGAAGTAATTTTATAAATAGTGAAGTTTATTCTGCTGAAAAAGGATTTTCCAGAGCACATCAGAAATTTTTACTAATCTAAGATTCAAGGTAAACTTGTAAACTTTTGAAACAAGATCGTGAGAAGATACAGTCTGAAGTGTGTGAGGAAAAGAAAAGGAAACTAATAAGAGACTCAAAATTTATTTTTTATAGTATGTAATTTTGCGAGATCTTCTCAAAGACAAAGGATTTGGGATTAGAGTCTGTTGTAAGGTGGATCCGTAGAGCAGATATAAAATCTCCTAGTCTCGCTCCCATCAAAAAACTAAGGACACAGTTCTCCCTAAAATGTGAACATCCCATTTAGATGGGATTAGCACAATCACAATTAAATATATGATTTGAAGAAACACAAGGAAAACGTGATCCTTCTGAAAGGCTGTGCTGCTGGCTTTAGCCCAGTCTGCACTTCACCTGGAAAACACTAACAAGTGTTGTACTTTTTCAATATCTAACATTTGCATATGAATATTGTTCATTTTATTTTAAGCATAAGATGTGACTTTAATAAGGGGTTATTTAGCCTTTTAAAACCTTCTTTCCTTAAAGTAATCACAGCATTGTACCTCAGGATATTTGGTTTTCCTCAGATTCTTTATAAACAGCAATAGGAATGCGACGTGTCCTGACATCATCGATTTATCTGACACAAAAGCAGAAAGATTGTGAAGGCAACAACAACAATTCAGAGAGAGAAGGGCCTGGCCACCAGTTGGCACTGGTTATATTTGTTGATTCCTTAATTCATCAGTATCTCAGTCTTCTCTTCGTGCCTCTGTGCACAATGTTGGATTTGAACTGCTCTTGTGCTATGTTTTTTCTCTTCTTGTTGCATCTGTTCTGAATACTGAAGCGTTTTTAAAAATATTAAAAAGAGCATACAAGCATGCAACTAAGCCCCCAAAAAATCAAGCACAGCACAGTAGGAGAAGAAAGCTTCTGGGGAGAGAAAGCAAAGCTGTGTGACAGATGGAAAGGTCTCAATGGATGAATGGTACTACTACAAATAAGTAGCAGGCAGCCAGGGGGAATCAAATAATGATTATAGAAGAAAAATGAGGGTTAAAAAAATGGGGTAAAAAATCTTTGTCACTGGCAGAAAATTCTAGAGTAGCAATGTATAATTTTTTTGAGGGAGATTTAATTATATGTTCCTCGCAAACAGGGAAATCAGTAAAGACAAAGAAGCTAGACAGCTGACAAGTCAAACAGTGTGGACAGTATAAAAAGCTCAACATGTCCTTCGAGAGGAAAGAATGTACTCCAGGATTCAGTCTGGCATGCCCCCAAACCTGAACAGATTACTTTCTGACGATCGATACCTGTAACCACCAGAGGCCTGTTGCACAGTTGTTTTTTTCTTTTTTTAAAAAAAAAAAAAAGAAAAAATTCAGCTTCAAAGAGATTTAGTCCCAAGCTCACATTTTATTTTTGCCACTGGGTGCTGAGGTAAGAGCTTTGGACAAGGCTCATTTTTCATTTCTTTATAGGGCTGTGGATTGAATAAGATGTGTCACAGCGTGTTCTCAGGGCTTTGCTCTGTCAGTTTCCTGTCCCAGAAAGGAACGCTTTCAGGATGACAGTCGTTCCCTTTGACCAAAGCTTGTATCAGATCTTTCACAGTAGCCTGATTAATACATCTCCTTTAATATCTGTGACTCATTATCCACCAATAAAGGAAAAAAATAAAATGCTTATTGTTGTCTTCAATTAAGTATCTTTTTCTCTAGATAGAGCTAGGAAAGCCAAAAAGGTTCGACATTTTATTTGGAATGTCACTGATCAGTGGTTATATCCACATAGAGCTTAGCTATTTTACAGAAGAGTGGTAGGCAGCATTTCACGTACTGTAGTATACCTTAATAGAAATTAAACCTAAGATTTTTCTTCCATAATATAATTTAAACATAAAGCGAGATAAAAAAATTCTTTTAGATATTACTATGAGTATGAAGCAATAATTCATAAATGTTTCTGGAGTCACAGAGAGTTCTGTACAATTTGATGTCTCCCATTACAATTCCATCTTTCCTTCTCTCACATTTTGGCTTAATTTTCTTTTGTCTTTCATTCATTTTTCAAATACTGAAAGGCAGCGTACACTTTCTAGGAAGCAGTGATGAGATTTATTTTTTTGCCCATCAGACTTAACTTGTTGAAAATTGCTTATCTGAATAGGGAAAAACAAGACAGAGAGGAACAGAAAATCTAAGCAGCTTTTTAAGGAAACAGTCAAAAAGAAGAAAAAAAAAAGAGTGAAAAAAAGGAAAGAACTATATTATTAATAGCAAACTCCAGGATGATGGATGAAAAGAACAACAATATCCTTTAATCATAAAGCACTAACATTCCAGCAGTGCTGGTAAGTGAGTAGAGCAGTGAAACCATTTGAGACTTAAACAGATGGATTAGGAAAGGTTCCTCTGTGGGTTCCCGGACAGATTTCAAAACAGCAGCCTGATTAACTAATGCACAAAAAGCAAGTGATTCTTCCAATCAATAAGCTTTTATGTAAGCATATTTGAGTTATAATATTTAAACACAGCAGACAAGTGGGGAATCAGGAATTCCTCATGCTGGGCTAACAAAACTGTAAGTTTTACTTGAATCTGGAGATCTCTCTTTTTTCCAGCAACTCTCAAAGGTGGTTTATAGCTAATGTTGTCACCACATGTTCATCAATATATTAACAGATCCAGACGGTTTCGTGAAAATGATGGTGAGTTCCAAAAGCTTCTATATTTTTACAAATTTTTCTGTATAATGTTTTAGGGAGAAGTTAACCAGATTTTCACTGAATGATGGAAACGACACATAAAAAATAATTACTGTCCAACTTTACTAGTGAGCACACTTTCCACAAATAATTAGAGAAAGAGTACAATCAAAACCCCAGATCACAGGGGCTCATGCCCTTCAGCATGAATAACATATTTCTTCTAGGTAACAAATGGAAACGGCAAATGGTAATGGGTTTATATGGATGTATTTCTATATCTTTATTTCAAAATATCTTTAAAAACCATATAAGGGAAGGCACAATTCTTAAGGAATTATTGGCAATCAATTATGTCTTTTTATCTCTCTTAAGTACCCAGGGTTGCAGATAGAAGTATGATATTTTACAAAGGTTTCTAAACGTGATCTAAAATAGATATTTATTTAAGGTGATTTTATTATGAGGTCTAATATCTCATAATGTTCCAAGGACAGAAATAGGCACGAAAAGGGAAAATTTCAGACTTTTGTATGATACTTGGTCTTCTGGGCCATGCTATCTACTACTCCATTTATAGCAGAATCAAGAGAGATGCGTATTTGTACTGATTAACTAACTAGGTTTCCTTTTTTTTTCAGCTGACAATTACAGCTACACAATATTACACCTTAAACCTGACACTTATCCAGGCAGGAATTTTGCTTATTTTGTATCATGTAATATTCTTTAGGAAACACTTCTATAACTGTTCTGAGTTTTCACATTTCTGAATAGTCAGTAGATTTTCAGAAGCAGTCCCTTTGAGACAAACAAGTAAACAGAAGACAGCTAGGGTAGTGAGAAGGTACATAGTAAAAGCACTTTATTGTATGACTGATATCACAGGGCTCTTCATGGCTGTCACCAAACTACATCCAACTCTGAAAAAAAAAAAAGGAGAAATACATTTAGCTTACACAAGTCAGAACCTACAGAATATTGTGGGAATATGCACTCAATATGGATCTCTGTTTAGCTTAGCTAACCCATGAACCCAAATGACGTTTCAAGACATTAATAAGGAAAATGATTAGTTCAGGATCAACACGCACATTTGAAGAACACGTCCTCAGAGCCTCGTAACTCAGTCAGATGAAAACAGCTTTTAACAGGACTAATGAAAGACACACCTGGAGTTTAAGGACTATGCTGCTGTCAAATTTGCACTGCTTTCAACTCTGCAAAGTTGCCCCAAGGTCAGAGCAAGAGGAAATATCTCATTATATTTTTTCAAGAGGAAATATCTCATTATTGATATTTATTGAAAGTGACCAAAGAAATTAATCAGATTTCCTTCACACTTTATGCCATTTTTCAGAAGAAAAACCCTAATATTTGACCAGGCAAGAGTAAGAGAGATCTTTTCAGTTTTTGAAGACATTTCAGAATCAAATGTTTCCTTTAAGTATAAATATGTCCTGCATTTTGCCAGTGTGCAAAGTAGACATTACATCTGTAGTATTTGTCACTGATTTCTTGCCTGCTAGAGACCAGTTTGTAATTGCCTATTGTGATGTCTCAAGGATTTGACTTTGGCCTAGAGTATTAAGCTGCTGTGATGCTAGGACTGTGCCTTTTTCCATCACAGAGTTTGGACTCCAAGACCTACAGAGTCACTGGCTTTCCTGACTCCCCTTTAGATTGCCCACCTAGGTCTTCTGCTTAGTACATGTGTGGGTCTGAATGTTGTATATATTTGCTTTGAGGTTTATATTGGAAATGTTCTTCATCATTTGAAAATGAATATTGGGAGGCAAAATGCCTACAGTCCTGAAACCAGTAATAAGTCTATCAGTCTACGCTACAAGAACAATGTCTTTCAGTCCCCGGGATACGACCCTCACAGGATGAAATGTCATTGTCAGAGCGACTAAACAGTTGGCAGAAGCATGCAGTAAACTGGTAGTATTCAACAAAAACCTCTGAAGGCAACAGAGAGAGACCATTCTAATATTCTGAAAGGATTCTTCACCTTTCTCAGACTAAAAACCTCACCATTCGTAACCACAAAATTCTTTCTTCTTTTTCTCTGTATTAGCCTGGACTTCAGACTAGGGGAGAAGGAGAAGGAGGGTAATAAGAAGTCCAATTTAAGTCTTTTCTCTGGGCCAGGCTGTCACCAACATAACCCCCACCATCAGCACATGCAGCATGTAGTGTTTGGAGCAATGGCAGCATAAATTCTCTCTGCTTTTTCTAGTTATTCAGATTCTGTGACATTTTGTGACGATCTGAGGGCATGTTTACAAGCAGTACAAATACACTGATGTCATGAATAGACTACAACCCAGATGCTATGATTCAACTTCGACTGCCAATTACTTCTATTTTGAATACAAACAAATCTGAAAGTAAGAACATTAAATTAGGGATATAAATACATTAAGCAGAATATTTTGAAGAATTATCCTATTTCTATTTTAAGGGCCATTACAGATTCCAACAAAGGAAAAGAGTTCTTGTCCACATTTAAATATTATTGTACTCCACGTAGCTCCTAGGAGTTGAGTTCCCCATAGTTATCTGTGGGATGCTTCTCAGTGTCGCAGTAGGGCAATTCAACATGCCAGCTTCTTACTGTAAAAATTAACCTGTTTTTCTCTAATGCATTTTGAACTCCTTTCACAGAAGCCCACTTTGCGTGAAATTCCCAGGCCATCACAGAGATAAAATAATTCTCCCTTTGGTGCACCACTGAAGAGCGCTAAAAATAGTTGAATATACTAGGAAAAACAAATGTCCTTTGGGGACCACACTGTCACTAGAAAGAAGAAAATAGATATGCATATATTTGTACAATTACGTTAAATTTCTGTATGCTGTGCTATGTAGTTAAATAGCCTACCTTCTGGAGAATTCTGAAACGGAAATCTACCTAACTACTATACTTCCTGTCTATTGCAAATGTAGAAGAACAACACATTAGTTTCAATTGCTGGGTAACTAACAGCAGTTGTTATTTCCATTTACTGTGCAAGCATATTAAATACCAACATGTGTAAGAAGCATATAATTTTGTGTAACATATACACACATGGGCACATATCTAAATGCAGACGCCCTTATATGCAGATGTGCAGGTACAATTTTTTGCTGCAAACTAAAAAATTTCCTCATTGCTGTCTACATCTTGTTATCTGCCTTCAGCAGGTGGTTTAGCTGGGTGAAGTCCTGCAACAGTGGCATCATGACATTATGACATAGAGTGGCTGGATTGACTTGAACCCTAGACAATTACAGGACAAAAGTTTTCCATTAAATCCCTGCTGATTAGCCCTAAAAATGACACTGGTGACCTTGCAGACAGAACTAAAAGTTTTCTTTGCTAGGAGCATTAAAGATATGGAACAGTTACAGTCCTGATGTGCATATATACACAGATCTCAACACTTTGCCTTGCTCTGTTTTTTTCTGAGTTATTTTTAGGAATATTTTTAAGTATGTAATATTTTTAAGTAATATTTTTTAAGTATGATCTGATACAGTACATTTAATCTTAAACCATACCTGTATACTAGAATATATGGGAGGGGCATTGAATGACACTTTTGTAAACAGCACAACAAATCTACCTGAAGTCAAATAAAGGAAGTGTATGTTTATAATTGGCTGTGGTGAATTTCTTTTTCAATGCTGTGTGTTTAACAGCTCTCTATTCTTGCCTGTATGCCCCTCTGAGTGAAAAAAAAATTTATTAGATGTTGCAGCAGCCTTCAGATAACATTCACACAAACAAACAAGATATTACTTGGTGCCAAAACATTTGTATGGGTACTGAACAATCATTATTAAAGCAGTCAACATTAAGCATTCAGAAATGGCTAACACAGAAGTATTTATGCAGCAATAGATTTCCCATTGTCTATAAAAAAAAAGAAAGAGTTTTTATAACTTTTTCAGCTACCTACAGAATTCTTTTTTCCACTACACTTATACATAAGACACCATCAACTTCTCTTTGAAAAAAGTATACTTAAGAGTGGAAATGCTGAAGTGTCCTTAAGCCACCCTTATTAAATATTACTCTGAATTAACAATAAATGTAAATGACTATCCAAGTTAGATACTACATCTATATGTAGCACACAATTTAATATTCATTATATTTGAGAGTTGCCATGTTTTTGTCCATACAGTTGTTCTTGTAGCAAACATACCAAACAGTGTGCTCTAATGAAATATGTAGGTCATATTATGGTGAAAGTAATCTACGGTTTAGCCACTTGATGCATTTGCAGGTGTGAAACATCTCAAAGGCTGCATTCTGATTAGATGAATTTCAAGTTCTGTGACAAGCATTAACATGCCTTGTGCAGGGCTGAGTGTTGAACACGCAAAGATATTTATAAATTCCACTTCATGCTTTTAATATTAGGATAATCGGTTTGCACTTTGCTTTTCATTTGTCATCCTTATTTCATGTAACACGAGAGACTGCCATTTCAAAGCATCTGTGTTTCCTTGGCTTAAGGATATAAAAAACTTCTGTTTTCTACTTGTAGTACATCTATCCCCAAGCTGCTGAGTCCACTGTAGTCTCAAAATCTTCAGATCTACAGCAGTAGAAGGCCAAGGATAAATTTATGCTTTGCTAATTCTTTCCATAACCTTCTGGTTTTCATTTTCTTCATTTTTTGATATTTGCACCAAAATGAACTGTATCTCAGAAGAGAAATTTTAACAACATGTCTATGATTTGCCTGTTTCTGTAACCAGCAGTCTAATGGTCCACAGAGGAATGTGCTAGGCGTGGCATCTGCCTTTGATTCCCCAGGCCATGCTAGTGTTTTACCTCCTTTCAGACATACCAAATGGAGACAACCCAGGGCACAAGTCCACTTGAAGTCTCAATCCACTGAATTTGTTGCAAGATGCCTTCACTCTGTCTCAGTGCTCCATTTTTCTGCATCTTAATCTGATCCTCCTCCTAAGAGGAGTCTAGAGTTACTCAAGTCTGAATGACACTCCTAATCCACCAGTAGGTTAGGCTGAACCACGGCTCAAAGTTTCCTTTATCCCTTACTCCAGAAATGAAGCTTGGTATCTCTTTCTGAAGAGCCTATGCTTTATCTAGGCCATCAAGTCAGCCACAAAACTATACAAGTTAATTGGAAGCATTAAACTGAGAAGGATTCTTAATCAAGCCATGACCGCTATTAGCAACTGAGTACTGGGAAAAAGGTGGATAATAATTTTTTACTATACATAATGATTGTCTTACACTTGCACATTAGACAAATCCTCAAACAGTGCCGGGGGTCACCAGAAATCCTGATCTGAGGTTCAGCAGTTGCACAAATACACACATAGCTTATGCGAACCAGAAAAACGAAACCTGTCCAAGATGCTACAGCTCCCAAATTGACATGCAGCTTTAATGTGAGCATCTCTAAGATGATTTATTTTTTTCAGATCAAATACACAAAGTTCTGGATGTAATTCTCTTAAGCAGTTTTACATCTTGCCACTAGGACTTTTTTTTTTCCTCTATGTTAAGCCTTAATAACCTTTCAAATGCATTAATGTGTCCCTGGAACAGACACTTAAAGAATCCTGCATGCTTTGAATATTTCTACTTTTAAAACAGCTTTCAATACTTACTGAGACTTTATGTACCACCTTTCTGGCACCAGAGCTTGTGAAGCACTAAAAGAAACAGATCGTTGCCCAAAAACATGTCCAAAAAACAAAGTTTTGCTTCAGGTCACCCCACAGCCAGTTTAAAAAAAGAAAAGTGGGACAATATAAACCACGTCTTGGACATACATGCAAATATTAACTTCCCTTTCAGTTGGTTCATATAGCAGGAGTTTGCCTTTGTATTTCAGGTGTGAACAGTTCCTGTATGCAAAAGAGAAGCTGGGATAAACACAAGAAGCTTTAATCAGATTCCTTTGAAAAAATTTCTGATCACTCCATTCCCTTTTGTCTTTAGAGGCTATAGTATACCTCAATATAATAGTGGGAGTTCATTCATTGGAAGGATACATTTCAGGCAAAGAAGATACAATTTTTAGCAATCCACTATATCTGAATTTCAAGTTTGAAATAATTCTGTATCTTAACAAGTGTGACGTATTTCCAGTTTCCTTGCAAAGAATTTGCACGTGAAATACCTAATTAAGACCGCATGTTACCACCCTATAACCACTCATAGTAGTCTTGCAGAGCTGAAAAAATTTTCACTGTAATGTCATTATTTCAAATAATAATTGATTTTGAAATTTGATTTACGACATCTCTCAAAGTCTTGTTAAGTAACTTCAGTTAGCTCCCCAGGTGCTTCCGAATTGGGTTTTATCTTGAAAAGACACACTGAAAGAAAGTCTGGAAAATTAGTCCGGGATGCAACAGCAAATCTCCTCTAGTATTCTGATTGCATTGCTGTGCTAGCACATGAGTACAAAATCATCCCACTCTCTGCATCATTCTCAGAAGCACTTTCAAAATTAATTCTTTCTTTCCTACTAGCACTGACACTGCCTGGTAAATGCCTTTCACAGATCTATTGATATTCACGTTTTTAAAATAATAACTTTACGGATAGTCCAGATAACGAAATACAGTTCGTGTCAAAATGTAACTGACCATCCACTTCCTTGCCAGTCTGAAGTGGACTTTACACAGAAGTGAGCAAAATAAAAAGCAATGTGCAAGGAGAATGTGAGAAGTGATTTTTTTTATTCAAATCAGACAAAAGTCAATAAGGATTTTTGTAGTTTGATGAAAACAAAGATTAAAACTAATAATGGAGTGATAGGAAACGGTCTCAAGCTTCCAGCCTGTAATTCTCCAATTCTGTAATTTTGATGGGTGATAACGGGGAAGAATTCTTCCACGGGTCATATGAAATTAAAACATCCAACTCATGTTATCAAGCAATGGCTTCCTGTTTCCAGCTTTAAAGTACAGGAAAACTGGAAACATCTTGCATTTACACTATATGGTGCTTTTCTTTATTGGATACAAGAGGCACATGCAAAACAGTTAAGAGTAAGCAAGTTGTATCACTTTACACATGAAGGATTGCACATTTCTTCTGTTGATTTCCTCTGAAGAAGGGCAGCACCTACCTTCTTGATGAAGTTGATCCATTCAACGTGCTGGGTAAAACTCTGATGGAAAAATGCGGATAAGTCTGACTGTTCCCTACTTTGAGGCCATTGTGTTTTGGAAATTAATGTAGGTTGGTGAGCAACGCTAGGTATTGCTGATGAGAGATGCACGGGAATCGGGGACATGGGACTTTGAGTTCTACGTGGACCATGGAAAAATGTTCAGTTGGCGCTACGATAAAGTGTTAAACCCAAACACTTCTACCTAATATTTTTTGCTAAGAGGCAAGTCAAAGGAGCTAATGCAGTAACTAAGGACAAACCAACTGAGGAGGAAGAGGAGGAAATGCAACTATACATCTCTTAAAGAGAAAATCATACTTTTTTCTTTAAGATACATTTTACTGCATGTTTTCATGTGACATCTATTTTTAACTACACTATACTCTGAAGAAAAGATTTTAGAATGGTCTAAATTAGCCTATGGTGATTACCCAGACTGTGCAATTTTATACTATTTTATTAATGCAAGATTAAAGATAATACTGCGTTGGAAGAGGTAACAGCAGAATTAACCTCTATTTACCTTGACATAATAAAGATTTAATAAAACATGGGAAAATGTCAATGAACACCGTAATTATTCTAACATGAAATTTAAATGTAACTTAATTCTGTATTCTGCATGTTTAATGCTTTAAGATTAGTCATCATTGTTCTTTTCTCTCATATTCCAGTGCCTATTTAAAAATATTTCAAGTGGCCTCAGACAACTTGCTTATTAAATGTATACTAATTCATTTTCAAATTCAGAAACATAAAATCAAAAAACCAACTGTTTTTGAAAGAAATTCACCGAACTCCTGCAACTAATATATATCTCCATATCTCACCCTTGTCCAAATTTTTTGCTATTGAATCAAAGAAGGTTGTTGTTTGGTTTATATCCCATGGTTTTATTACATCAGACAAGCATCAAAGGGGCAGAACACATAGGATTGAAAAATAACACAGCTGCACTTTGCAACGGAGTGCTCTGTATCTGGCCGTGTTTTGTTGTTCATGTAATACTTTTCAATAAACAAAGATGTCAATCAACTTTCTTTGCAGCACATCACATTTCAGATTTAAACCACTTCAGACACAGAGCTGCCCCAAGCTCACATGTTTAACAGATAAAAATTAAGCTTTCTGTCAAGGCAGAATACAGTATTGATTGTAGACTGTATTTAGGCTGGTGTCTGTTGGAACTATATTACTTTCACAAACTTATACGAAGTCCACTAAAGGGACATAAGGCAAATTGTGTTTCTTTTGTGTGTCATTTTTTTTTAATATTCTGCATTGATTAGTGGTAATTTCTAAATAAATGACAAAAAAAGCAACCAGGGCTTGAGTATAACCAGAAATCAGTGATGGGGAGAGTTAGAAAAACATGATAGTAATCATGAAAACTTTGATCACTTGATTTGATTCTAGTGCTTTGTAAATTAGCATAATTATTCAAACATGCTTCATTAAAAATCACTACTCTATGAGTCTTTCAGTTTAACGATCCAAGAACATACAGAATGAGCTAAGCTTTAAATAAATATATCAACTTTGTATTAGATGGTCATGTTGGAGACTGGTGGGTTATTTGTTTAAAAACCCTCCACCAAATGCACTCTTCTTCCTTGCATAGTGTAAGAGACTGATGACTTGCCAAAAGGTGCACAGGGCCGGCTAGTATATTTTACTGTTTATCCTTACATCCACCTGAACTCCTTTTGGGATCCCAAAAAGTTAGATACTATGTCACCCCTAAACTACTGGGAGAATGGCATAAAATCCCAGTAAATCTCCAACTAATTACATTTGAACTGTAGGTGTCACAGTTGATTTTGACCTTTAAAGGTAGGCAGAGGTTTGACAGTCCTTAAAGTGGCTCCACACTCTACAATATTTGCTTTATACAAAATTAAATGGAATTAATAGACTGAAGAAATTAAATGTGTATAAGAAAGTAAGTAAAGTAGCCTGTGTATTAAGACAGAATGTTCCAGAAAATTCAAAGAAATACACTTATCCATGGCAACCAAAATCATCAAGAATGTGCTGACATTATCCTAAAACTGTAGCTGACAAAACACCAGTTGGCAGCATTGAGGGGTTAAGAGAAACTTAACAAATTTGACAGAGGAAAAGGAAAACAAATTCCAAGTTAAGTTGTCACTCTGTGCTTAATTCCCTATATATATATCAAGACATGGTAGGACAACTCTTGTGTATTGCTGTGAGTCAAGTTCTTGTTAGATTGTTAGTCTTAATCTGGTTGTTTAGTTTGAGACTTTGTTTTTCTATAGTATTGGGTAATTGAGAACCAACATTTTACTCACCCAAAACAATTATCTCTATTATTAAATCAGTTAATTATAATAGTTGTACAGAAAAATAGTGCATTAAATCTCTCACTGCTGGCTTTCCAGCCACGATCTAAAATGCCCTACTGTCCGGACTGTGAACATCACAGCTGTCATCCACACACTATAAGAGAGTGAAATAAAGCCATGTGTCAGCAATACTGATAGCTGGAAAAGAAACTCTTTTGTTTTAAAAACTAACAGAAATTTGCAAGGAAGAAAATTAAGAATATTAATTCTTTTACATTAAAAATGTTGGTCTTATGGGTCCATAAACGTTGATTTAAATCAAAATGCTAAAATATTTCTGACAGAAAATGGGACATTTTCTGAGAAGACTCATTCCTATAAATGCATACAATTTAGAAATCATCACCTTTTGTTATGTTTCTGCATTTTTTTTTAATGGAATACTAGTAAAACTGTGGTGGATTAAACATTTCTTCACCCAGACTTGAATCTCAGTGGCAGATTATGAAGACTATGTATTTCATACCCTCTGTATATTGTTAGTTATTACTTGCATAGAGGTAGTTCTCTGTAAAATTCTTGCACTAAATGTTTAATTCAACAGCCACGATTTTGTAGTGAAGTGGAGAAAGACAATAGATTGTTGCAGACTCCCGAATTGTGTGGGAGACAGGATTCTACAAATAAGCATGCACACTCTGGTATTGTTTGCTGCTTCTTAGGGAAAAAGAAAGCTTCATGTTTATCAGATCACTAAGAAAAAGAAGCTGAGGATAAAAGAATGAGCTTACTTTGTTTTGGCAAAGAGGGGGTGAAAACATAGAATTGCATATAAGGGAAATATTTTCAAAAGAAAGGCCAAAAATAAGAAAGAACCTCTCTAAAGGGACTGACATGCTGGAGGGAAGGGATGACATCCAAAGGGACTTGAGAGTGAACCTCATGAAGTTCAACAAGGCTAAGCATGAGGTCCTGCACACGGACAGGGGCAATCCCCAGTATCAATACAGGTTGGGGGATGAAGAAATTTAGAGCAGTCTGCTGAGAAGGATTTGGGGTTACTGGTGGATGAAAGACTGAACATGAGCCAAAAGTGTGTGCTCAGCCCAGGTGGTCAACCATATCCTCGTCTGCACCAAAAGAAGCATGACCAGCAGGTTGACAAAGGTGATTCTGCCCCTCTATTTCATTCTTGTAAGACCCCACCTGGAGTACTGTGTCCACTGCTGGAACTCTCAACACAGGAAAGACACAGACCTGTTGGAGCAGGTCCAAAGGAGGACCATAAAGATGGATCACCTGACCCATGAAGAAAGGATGAGACAGTTTGGATTGTTCGGCCTGGAGAAGAGAAGGCTCTGGGGAGATCTTGTTGTAGTATTTTAGCACTTAAAAGGGGCCTACAAGGAAGCTGGAGAGGAAGTTTTTACAAGGGCATGTAGTGATAGGACAAGGGGTAATGTCTTTAAAATGAAAGAAGGTAGATTTAGATTACATATAAGGAAGAAATTCTTCACTATGGGGGCTGTGAGGCATTGGATCAGGTTGACCAGAGAAGTTGTGGATGGCCCATTCCTGGAATTTTCAGGTCCAGGTTAGATGGGGCTTTAAGCAACCTGATCTGGTGGAAGGTGTCCCTGCCCACAGCAGGGAGGTTGGAACTGCATGATATTTAAGGTATCTTCCAAGCCAAACCATTCTGTGGTTCTATGGTTCAAAATATATTTATCAGTTGAGGCCTATGCTAATTAATTCATTATCCAAGCTACCCTATGGGGGTCACAGAGATTTACTGTGCAAGACAGGACTAACATGCTGTGGAGAGATCCTGGTACTATGTACACCCTCTTTTTTTTTTTAAAGCAGGCTAGCCAAGTGTTCTGACTCTCATTTTAAAATGGGAACACAATAAGAAATGTAAATGCTAATTACATTGTCTTTCCTTCACCATACTGGAATTTCCAAACCTTCTTTCCCTGGCCCTGAGAATGTAACATCGCATGATGGTGCAGAGGATTTGAGCATTTCCCACTGCCCTGCCCCAACTCAATTAACCTCTTTTAATTAATATTTCTGCTGTGTTGCTTAATTTGCACTTCTTATGCTGGTTTCTTATGGCTTATTTTTTTCACCCTTTTGAAAACACACAGGTAGAATTTGTCAGCAGCAATGCTTGGAAAACAATACTTTTGTAATCATATTTTTTATATTATAATAGTAACTCTGCCATGGACTTAGCATAAAAACATTCTTGATAGAATGAATGGAGAAATTCGCAACGATGAGTTTAAACTCGATGGTATACATCCGTGCACCCAGTTTATTTATGAAGAACCTATTGCGAACAACAAAAAAATGATCCTGTAAAATTAAAAAGTTCTTCCTTATTATCAAACCAATGTGAAAGGTTTGTCAGTTTTAGTCTTTGGGCAAGTGTGTCTTACAGTAACACAACACCATTTTTTCTGTTGACCACAGAGACAACACACTTGTTGATGCAGGAACCCTAGATCCAAATTGAAATTGATGTAGCTTGTATTTTAACCCTACAATCACTGAAGCTCAGCTTTCCATTAATGAAACGCTGTCAATATTTCCCTGGTATTGCCACAGGTTGACATGTGGCATTATTCCAGTGTAAGATTTTCACACATTAGTGACTGGGAAATCAAGTATGTTCCCTGAGACACCTAAAGTATGATTAATTTTCTAATAGTCTTTCTGTATCATTTTGAGAGGAAGGGAGATCTTGTACTGGAGAGGGTAGAAAGTGACAACACTAGAAAGAAGACAGCCTTGGCTTCTTGCCTGGAGTGCTGTCTTGGCCAACTGCCCCACACGGAAACCTTTACCATCCTGCAGCCCAAATAATATGCCAGCAGCAAGGCAGCTGGCTCGGAATGTACCTGAAGCAGAAATAATGGTGACACTGAAAACATTCCATGAAACCCTCATTGAAAAAACACCATGAAATCCTCTGTGAGAAATAGGAGGTAGTGCTGAGGGTAAAATAAAGGTGAACCTGTTCTGTCTATTGGGTTAGTGATGGAGGCCTCTGTGTTTTCGAAGGTTAAAGCAAAGTTAGGGAAAAACAGCACTGAAGATTTGATAGAAGAAGCAAATGCTCAGGAATGTCCAGCTTTAATACTCCTTTGCTAAGTTGAGTATTAAGGCAAACTTTCATATATTTGATATTACAAATTTGAATAGGTCCAGGTCTGCTTATCATTAGGTAAGCATGGAAATCTAAGCAATGGGGAAATGGTTGTCGGTGAAATTGTCATTACTGAGCCACTAAACCCTCCAGTCAAAAGTAACTATTCTTGTAATAGAGTAACTACCTATGTTAATAGAATAAAACACATCAATCAACACAACCTGGCAGATGGAAGGAGCAATTAAAGCACTTTTAGGACTCAAACTTTGTTAAAAATGGCTTACACACTTTGTTATTTCCCACTTCCCTACGTTGTTTTATATTTCTGAGGCATCTGCAATAAAAGAACCAAACTGCTAAAACAATTTAAATGTAAAATTTGTAAAATCATTTTCTTGCTGACTAAGCATGTATTGAGCAGCACCACTGTTGAAATACAACTGTTGTGTTTTAAGCCCTCAAATAGTGAGACTTGTAAGGGAAATGACCAAGAACCACTGCAGATCTGGCAGTGCTGCTACGATAAACATAAGGTGAATGGGACTAGTCTTGCACACAAATTAGACTGTCTAATGTATAGAAGTCCACTTTGTGTTTCTAACATTAACTTCATTATCAGAAAGTTGGTTCAGGGTGCTAAGCAAGGGACTGATGAAAATGAATGTCAAAGACAGCCCATCCAATGCATTAATTTCCAGTTTCAGAGTTTCAGAGGCAAAGGCTGGACACAGCAAGACAGACAGAGAGAGACACAGAGAAACGAGCCCTAGCATTATAAATCTACAATGCATATTTAACTCATCATATCTGTTACATCATTTTTCAGTTGTTGTCAAAGTTGTATAGGCAATGTTTTTATATCCCTGTTTATTTATGTCTGAATTTCTCTTACTGCAAATTAGCCTTGATGGGAAGGACAGTGATATCCCTTTCTGCAATGTTTTTCCCATTCACTAGGGGATCAACATTGTGACGCCACTGGCGAAGCTCAAACCAGTGACTTTAAATGCAGAATATTGACAAAGAGACAGAATGGAAATCCAGCTCTATGTAAGTGGAAAATTATGCTCTGGAAAGGAAGGTGTCTGTACGATCAGCCATTACAGACCCTAAGATTACTCTGGTGAAAATAACAGAAAAGTACTTCTAAGTGCTCTTTGCCAGCAGTGAAGCAAAGCAGAAAGAGGCACACTTCAAGGGAAATAGACCCCATCATGGCATATAATGCTGATACCAAACTCCAGAAGGATCTTTCAAATGAGAGCAGTTGGAGAAGTTATCCCAGCAGCTCAGTAACACATCAAGCATGAGATCATGCTCTCCTCTCACCAATGTGCTGACACTGGTGCAGAAGAGGCTTGTGAGGCATTCCTAACCCTTCTGGTCACAACATGATGGGAAAACATAGTAGTATGAGAAGAAGCTTGTAGAAGGGCCAAGAAGCATTTAGTCACACATTTGGTGTACTCCAAGGATGGAAACATGTTCTGTAGCATTAGGAAAAAATTATACTTATTTTCTAAAGCTCAGTACTGCTTTGCTTACATATTGAACAATAGTATTCTGGGTACTTCATAAGTCTATTAGTAAAACCTATATTTATTTAATATAAAACTTTGTAGTGTCAATAAAAATGCATTTAATCCCACAACACATATTTCCATAGAATTCATCTGAATTTTACTCACATATTTCTCACGAAATACCTTCTTCATTCAATCAATGAGTGGATGCAAAATTTTTGGTTCTTTCCAAATGAGCACAGTGTACATGCTGTTTGAAGTTCAGAGGCATAGCAATCTCACCCAAACAATTTTTTTCATAGTAATTGCTTCTACTTTACAGCAATGTTCTGATTTAATAAAATTATAGCTTTTGTCATAGCACTTATTTTTCTAGATTTAATTCACCACATACACATTGCTGACAATTAACAAAGATCAGAGAAAAAAATTGCCCAACTGTGTTCGTATTTGTCAAAGGCACTGATCTTTTTTTTTTTGAAGAAAATTTTTGAGACAGTTCTTAATTTCTCAATTCTTGTTTTGATCACCTTTAGAAATTATGACGAAGACAGAAAACAAAGCCTCAAAATTCAGATTTGGTCTGAGTCCATGTATAAACCTTCCAGATATTTCAGCTGCTTATTTGAGGATTTTGATTTCTATTCTTGTACAGGCAAACTCTCACTACAGAGTGCAGATGAAGGATAAGGCTGCATTACAAAACCCATAGGTCCTTTACATTCAGGGTTATTAGGCAGAACTACAGTCACAAATCTCTGTCAAACTGCATATATTCCCACGGTTGGTGTGATAGTGTAGCTGAATAATACTCAAATCTGATTCTGCTCAGTAACCAAACTGCATCCAGCTTTTCAGATCAACAGAAAAGTTTTGGGATCTGAGCTAGATGGAAAAGAAGAGCATCCAACCAATCTATAAAGTTCTTATTTGTCTATAAAGCAGAAAACATCAGGAGTGGGTCGTTAGAGGAACTCAGCAGCAGGGAAGCCTGCAGCTCATCAGCTTTCTCTTCCTCAAAAGTAGGTACTTATTGCATTGAAGAGGAATTATTGCTGGGGATCTCTTGGCACGGTGATGTTTCTGTAATAATAAAGTGTGAGCAATGCATTTGCACCCCCACAATCATCCCTTTTGTTTCTACACTACAATAACACATTTCTTTATGGTACACAAAGTTTATACTTTGATTTCCAAACTATTACACATGGAAAGAGACAAAATATTGGCTATTATTTCTTGACAAGCAGATAAAGCAAACTTGAGCTCGGCACACAGACTGGGTTCATCTCTTCCTATGCTTGCTTCATCTCAGCTTCTTCATGGAAACAGTTTCCTTGTAGAGAGTTGTTCATTTACTTTTGTTGAACACAAAGTCTTCATCACAAACTCATATTTTTCTTCAAATAGGATCTTTAGTGAAATCTTGGTTGTGCTGTTACAAGCAGACCCCTTTCATCTCAGGTATGTCTCAGTAGTTTCAGTATTTTCGTAAGAGTTTTCTCCATAAGGTCCAAATAAAGAAGGAGTTGTTAATAAAACCCAAAGACAAAGCTCTCAAATCCTATATCGCATATGAGCACAGTCATACAGTTGACTTACAACGCCATGAGAAAGTGCTGGTGTTTACTCATAACCATTGTGGATCTTGGATCAGGTTTGGGAGCAGAAAGTCCCAGCCTCTGCTGTGCATCTGTCTTGCATTCCTAGTAAATAAGTGTAGAAAGAAAGATTTCCATCAATGTTCACACACCACCAGCAGCATTGGTGTATACAGTCAACTTTCACCTTGTTAGTAACTATCAAGTCTATTGCACAATCAGTCTTTCCTCCACACCAAGCATGAAATATCCTGCCATCAGCACTGCCAAGGAACACTGTAAGTAACAAATCAACATAAAGATCAGCAATGACAGGAAACTGGCTATATCTGAGAAGGCCTATAAGCAAAAGAGAAACAGAAACCTAACCCTTCAAAGTGAAAACATTCTTTCATTTTTTTCATTATTATCTGAGAAAGTTAGAAAAGTAACTTTTAAGTCATACTCAAAAATGATTGTTTCAGGAGAAACAATCGACAGTACACGTCACCCCACTGTTGATTTTATTCTTGCATGTTCTTGATTTGCAAAATAATGCAAGCCTGTAATAGCAAAAGACAGTTAATAAGAACTGAACTTCCATTTTCTGGTTTGCTACTCCCTCTCTAGAAGACAAAATATTTCCAGCATCTCAATGCTTTTTTTTTATTTGGAACCTGCAAAACAGATACAACAGTAGACAATTGAATTGTGATGTTTAATTAATGTATGTAAAACAATAGGATATTAGTAGACAATAAGAACTGTATAGTTGCAAAGTTCACATTTCATCCCCCATAAAATATGTATGTCAGTATTTGAAGGAAACTCAAGATGCCTTTTTTCTGCTTTTGGAATGAACATATTTCCCTTTTTTAAAATGTGTTTCTTTTTAGAGCAATCTTCAGAGACTGACTCTATCTTCTTGCTTATTAACTCTTGAAAAATGTTGCTATGTTTAAAAAGTGGCACAAATACGGTGAAGACTGCCATGAAAATAATAATTTGGAAGGCATGTTATTCACATGATCTTGATAAATCCCAGTGTTGTTTTTCTTGAGGTAAAAGTGGCTCCTTCCCTTACTGTACAAATAATATAAAATATGCAAATGACACATTCAGCAAGTCAAATATTTTGCATGTTTAATTTACAAGTTAACAAAATTCAAATCATTTTAAAGGCTACAATGATGCCATAAAAGAAAAAGAGTTGCACATGGCAGGAGCTGTAGTGTTGCTCATTGATAAATTATTTTCTGGAATTCACATTAGCAGCCACATTACTGAAGTGCTCTTTAGCCCTCCAGTGTTACAGTTCAAGGTAATATGTGACAGATTTGAACATTCTTAAGGAAGAAAATCTCCAGAGTGTGTAG
Source organism: Neomorphus geoffroyi (assembly GCA_033558235.1). Classification (NCBI taxonomy): domain Eukaryota; kingdom Metazoa; phylum Chordata; class Aves; order Cuculiformes; family Neomorphidae; genus Neomorphus; species Neomorphus geoffroyi. The sequence goes on along the minus strand of JAUMJM010000053.1, from coordinate 22,186,084 downwards.
ATCTCAGCTTTGCTCACTGGGAGATTACAGTGACTTTTATATCTGTTACAAACGTGCAGTTATACTGATAACTTCAAAAGCAGAATATTACATATCATGCTAAAATTCTCCACCAGACGGTTATGTTCGTTCTTTGTTTCTTTCTTGATGCTTTTTTTTCTTTTTTTTTTCTTTTTTTTTTTTTTTCCATTTAGCTATTACTGGCTTGCCAGAGATCTTGAACTTGAGAAAGGTTAGACATCACAATGCTGGAGCAGTTTGTGAGCATCAGCAGATTTAGCTTGTAATTTCATTGATCTATGTGGGCTTGCTGTTTGCAAACCAGCTGCTGCACTGTTTCCCCACAGCTACTGATCTGAGTAGCATTGATTTTTTCCCTTACATTAACATAGCATTACTTCTTTAATGGGCAATAAATGACTGGATGTAAATACAAACAGGGCTGCAACAACAAAAGAGAAAAAATGCATTAATTCTTTTGATTTAAAGAATTCTATTAATATTTTCCACAAAAAAAAATAAAAGCCTGAGATATTGATCAAAATAAATGCTATTTTTAGTGGGTTTATTTTCATAGATTTCTTTTGATAAGAAATTATCTTTTTTCCTTATTACATCTACTTATTGTCCAAAACGTTGTATCTTAGGGAGACTGCATTTTTGCGTTGGTATAAATGGTAAAACATATTCTTTTTAGGAAGAATTACAGAAAGCGATATAAAAGATTCTCTTCATTGTGCTCATACTAAAACTAGATGAACCCAGACCAGTTTTGAAGGAGACATCATCGCTTTTTTACAATTAAAAAACCTGAATGAACTTCAGTTTCAGCATAGTGGATGCAACATCTACAGTACTGCATGAAATGAGTATCTTACATATTGTATGTTTAAAAGAAGGTCATGGTCTGACCACAGCTACTTTAGGCCTATGGTGGGTAGTGCATTAAATAATATTAGATTTAAATTCAAGGCAGTGGAGAAAGGACAGAGCGGGAAAAAATAAAGTAAACAAAAAACACCCAATGAAATTCAAAAGCTAAACCCCAGAACCTATTAGCTTAATCATTTCTGAATGAACCTGATCAGGCAGTTTCCTGATCCTCTTTAACGGCAGGTGACAGCCAACAGGGATATCTATACCAGAAAGACTTGTAAAACTAAATGTAGTTCCTACAGACACTTCATGAAGAGGAGATGGGATTGAGAGGGCTAGGAAGCAACAGGTAAGAACTTCCAAAGAAAACCAGTAGCAGGTTACAGCCTTCTCGGCTGCAGATGACAGTAGGCAGTAGTGTCAGTAATTTCCTCAGTGCCATAATTAAATTACCAGCACCTCAAAAAATAGAGACACTCTAACAAGATCCAACAGGAATAGGAGTTTCCTTTATAAAGGAGGATTTTTTTTTTTTTTTTTTTTTTTTTTTAAGATAAACGCAGATCTTGTTCTGGTCATGCAGCCCGGTTACCCTAAGGAAAAGGTCAAGCAACTTGACAGTAGAGAATTCTTCATTCTCATGTAACCCTTTCTACTTCTACACCTAGAAAGGGCAAATAATTTCACATGGATGTTGCAGTGATATCTATTGGATTCTTGCTCAGAAAGCATATAAATTATTCTGAATAGAATATCATAGTATATGATAAGGTGCTGGAGGTGAAAATAACTCATAAAATGAGTAACAAATTTTACACGTTTCCAAGTTAGAATGTATGTGTTGTCAGTCTAACCATCCTCTCCTAGTCTAACAAACAGTCCTTTCAGTTTGACTAGCTAACAGTTAATGTCAGTTTTAGCAGATAGAATGTCCAAATCATTAAAACTATATTAAGTAGCACTGGCTCCAATGTGAAGCTTTAGAGCATCCTATTATTAACCTCTTTACACTCTTAGGGGAAGACTTTCAGTGTAAGTTTTCACCATCATTTATTCAATTTTTAATCCACTGTGAGTTTTTGCTGCTTACCTCATAGTTATATTTTTCCTTTAATAGTCTTTTATGAAGGACCTTATCAAGAATTTTTTGAAAATCCAAATAAATTGTGTTCACTAGGTCACCTTTATCTACTATTTTATTAACTTTTTCAAAGCACTTCAGCCGGTTCGAGAAGCATGCTTTCCCTTTTCCTACATTGTACATGTTTGACTCTACTAGGGTATGCTTATCCATGTGCTGAACTTTTCAATCCTCAACTAGACTCTCAATCAGTTTCTCCGGAAGCAAGGTGGATTTCATTTGGATGAATTCCCATGATCTCTTTTTGGTCTTGTTTTAAAAACAGACATCAGAAATCTTCCAAACATTACTGGTCTATATCATATCTTCTTGTGTCTCCTCTATTTCATAGTTTATTCTGGTGAACACTACCTACTTTTAATTATTTTCCATTTTTACATGAATTTATCAAATCGTTTGGCACTTCCCTTGTAAAAGACTACACATTTTACTAGCACTGCTCTGCCTTTTACCATTTTAGCACAGTAACTACTTAAGCTGCCATCTATAAGAAAGAGCACCTCTTTCTTCAAAATTATAAAAATTATTCTGCAGCTTTTGGGGCTTTTTGGGTTGTTTATCTGGATAGACATGGTTCATCAACCTTAATGGATCATTTTCTACCTTTACTTTGAGCACTGCCCTTGGACAAGGAGTGTAAAGGAAGGATCAAATCCTAATACTGCCCTACATAAGCAACTGGTCAGACTCACCAGCAATATCTAACATCAGGAGTTATTATTTTCATGTGAATCTGACAAATGACAGGAAGAAAGGTGTTGTGCTTATGTGAAAATACATAAATTTGTATTCTGGGCTTGTAGAAGATGTTCTTGGTCTATGTTTTAGGTACACAGGTCTTAATGATCAGGAAATATTGTTGAACACGATTTTTAGTGAAAAAGCATTGAAAATTCCCACTGAAATGTGTACATGGCTAAGTAAAGGTCAGTAAGCTATTGAGTAAACCTGAAGTGCTCACATTAGAGGATTAGAAACTCAGAATTTTTAGCATTCAGTGAAGTCGATGGACTTTTCTCTGGAATTCAAGACTTATTTTTCTTAACAGTCAGGTCTGAACTCGGATGACTAAGAAAATTGAAATGGAACTTCGGGTGAAAATTCTGGGTTTGGTTTTGAGCCACATAAAGCCACCAAGCATGAAAGCCTCTTTTTCAAACTCTGCCTTCTTGTACAACAAAAACCCACACAGCATTAACTTCACCTAGGATTGAGTTTCACTACAAAAACATCACACAGCTCTAACTGTAAGTATTAAGGTAGATTACTGCTGGCTTTGTTTTCCCTTCAAATAAAAGTTCCGGTTTCATCTGTGTTTGGATGTTCTATGTGCTGCACTGTTAAACACAGATTCCTGCTTAAATTATATTTCTATCAGCTTTAACATACTAAAATAGAACATATTTTAATGCATGTGTTGAGCATTAAAACATTTTTGCTTCGGGGAAAATCTGGTAAACAGTAACTGTCAAAAATTGTAATGAAACAAAATTAAAATAATAGAAAATAGTCTGTAACTACAGATTTCTAATCATACTAACAGAAGTTCAACCTCAATCTTCTAACTATTTCTTTACAAAAAGCAGAAAGGTTGAGGAAGGAAAATTCAGGTACACAGATATACACTGTTGAACAACAAGAGCTGGTAATTATCATTGTTACCATCCTTTGCTTACTTACTGTAAAGTGCACTTCAATCAATATAAGAAAAATACAACCAAGCAATTAAATATGTGAATATTTTTATTGTTATGACAACGATTTTTAATTAATAAATATTTTTTCACAAAGTCTTGCGACATATAAGGGCATCATATAAGCACTCTAAACTGGAGTAACCTCTGGAAGCCTGCATTATGTCAGAAAGAAACTGATCTGAAGAAATTAAATTGCATCAGAAATATTGACAGGCCTATAGATTGAATTACACGAATATAAGACACATACAGACTTGAAGCAGTTCTGCTTAGTGATCAATGTCAAATGAATTTCAAAATTATTTTAGTTTGTTTTCCGTGTCTTTATTTATTTTAGATTTTAATTTAAATTAGGAGTATGAAATAAAATCACTATTTATTAACTTTCATTTACAAAAAAAAAAAAATCTAACTAGTAAAAGCTTATTTGAAGTTAAAACCTTCCATTTTATGGAGCCCAATTAACAATATAGTTTATCATGATACAAATTATTCAAAATCAAGAAGTAGAAATGAGGATTTGAAGGTTTCCTCCTATTAATGTGGCATTTAGCTGATGTACACAGGCAGTATGATGAGGTTGCATTGCCCCCTATAGTCACTGTGTGTCAGATGGAGGGGGAGGGGGAAGAGAAAGGGAAGGGTGGGAGAAATTTTTTGCCAAAAGTACTACGCATTTGGTTTTCATTCATACTTTCGAAGGAGCATGTTGGAGAATGGTGGACAAACCTAACTTGGCCATATTGTTCAAGAAGAATTTGTACGCGTTATTCTCCAAACATATGTGGATTAAATAAATGTACTCTCATATTCATATCAGAAGACCTGTCATCTGGCTGTGTTTGGGATATATCTGCCAGCTGCTGGTACCTGCGCCTTGACAGCGCACTGGGAATTATGGCATACCTGTCCCATGGATTGTCACAGGAGGTGGCTAATTCACCAGTGGAAGGCAGGAGGGCCCACGGGTGACATCTCTTTTGCTCCCAATGGGCACACCTTTGGGGATCTGAGCATAACAGGGACATTTCACTCCAAGGCAGTGCCCAAGTTGCAGACTACATACACAGACGGCTGTTTGAAGCATCTCCAGCGCAGGGATCAGAAAGAAAGAGAAATAGCTCAGATACAGAATCCTCTTCAGCAATAAGAGCAAATGCAATGCACACACCTGGTTTGTTCGTGCTGCCTATAGACACAGCTTTTCAGCAGCCCCTGGGAGGCAGGATGTTTCCTAAATTCCTGCAGAATAGTATGCCACTTTTAACCACCAGCACAAGGACACAAGGACACAGGAGTACATGCCAGGATTCAGATTTTCTTCCGTCAAACCAATATTTCTTAACTTTTCTGTCAACTAAAAAAATGCAATCTCCCCATAAAATTAATTGAATTTCAGCAGCTGTCCTAATACTCTTATGAACACAATTATGCACAGCATTCAGTAAGTAATGCGCACAGACACAATATAGTAGAAAGCATTAAATTCTTGAGGATCTTTCAAAAATATCTAATCAACTTCTGGTTCTACTGTGCCAAAAATGTCAAGGAAATGACAAACATTTAATAAGATCAAGATCAACACAATCTTTCGTAGGGCAGAATACAGTGTTATCACTGTTTGTCTTATTTCCGGGGTCAGCCTTCCTACTACTACAATTCTAGACACACCTTCAGCTAGAAAAGGTTAGTGCTGCTCATGGAGAGGTGATAGTTCTCATCTTTGAGTCATCTATCCGTTTTCCTTTGGTGGTATGAACATATTTGTAGCGACATGATGATGACTGGAGAACTTACGCATCTAAAATCCTAGGGTTTGTTTTATCATAATATTTTAATTTGGATCAGCTGTTGAGGCTCACCATGTAGCAGCACTCATGCTCGTACTTGCCTAAGGGACAGAAGAGAAGAAATAATAACAGTAGGTTATGGTAATTTCTTAATTCTATGACAATGATGTCTTGTGCCAGTTGGAGTTGTTTGTGTTAACTACAGTTTCAGGAATACGAATTGTCCTTAAAGTGCCTTTATGTTTCATTCAGTTTGAGAAAAAGTATTCTGAGTATTCCCATGCACATACCTTCATGAATATTCTCTTTCTAGATGGAAAGAACAGTCCTGCAAAGTGGAGCTGAAACACTTGTTTAGTTTTTGTGAGTATATGCCCAGACATACTCCCATATCAAATCTTTATTTTACTATGATGACTAGAGACTCTATAATGACTAAGCTACTGATGAGATGTGATTGCTGCTTACCCAGCAGATCAATACTGTCTCAACTGCCTCCTGATGTGGAGGGATGTATCCTGATACTATTCACCTGTTTGATTATCTTATTCTTAACGGCAAGGTCTCTGAAGCAGGGTCAGTTTTCTGTTCTGGTAGCCCTGTAGGTAGTTTGAGGTCTTCAGCTTATGGTCTGGTTAAAAATAAATGTCTGCAAAATTAACCAGCAAAAATTGTACAACATTCACCAGAGGCATCACGTCTACTAGTTGCCTCACCTAGATAACTGACCTGATTCTTGTCTTTTTATTCATGCCTCTCATTTTGCATGTTTTGTCTTACATACACTGAGGTGCTGTTGCATGCTATATGTCATTGTGCAGTAATTCAAGTAACACAAACTTCTAACAATGAGCAACTCAAGCCTATGTTATTATCTTTGCGCTTTATTTATTTTCTCTCAGCTGTGATTCTTTCCTTAGGTGTTTGTACTCAAACATGTGTATGCATATACATTAAATTATTTTGGTGACTACTGAAAAATTCTTTAACAATGACTGTTGCTTGTCCATTGTCTTTTTTTTTCTAAATTACAATTTTCTTCAACCAACAAAATCTGATTGTGTCTAAAGAACATGCAAACATTATGTTTTACTCCTCATGAAAATCGGAGCTTTTCATCATGGTAGCAGCATACTGTGCCTTCATGCTAAAGAACCAAAAATCAATGTGTGACAAAAGTCTACTCCGAAAATGTGGAACCAGGTTTCAGCTGCAGTGCACTGCCTCCGTGGTGCAGAAGACAGTAACACACCTGGGGAAGCAACATTTCTGAATGCCAAAAATGTAAAGAGATGAGCCACTAAATCTTATGAATTATCCATGCAGAGCAGATAGAACATTTGTTTTCAAACTCAAATGAGAAAGAACCCTCTGCCCTGTGTGGTAAACTACATGTTAATACGCTTATCCATCCATGGAATGTAAGGGACAGAGTCAACACAGAAAGAAATCAACCAATGGGGTAAGTCTGCCAGGCTACCAAAATCATTATACCATTCATTTTACTGACATTTTTTATGCCTGTGCAGGGCATACACAATGAAAAATAGAACCCTAATTCAAATTTGAGTTTCTTCCAAACTGGATTACAATATTGAATATATTTACATTCTTTGGATAACACTTGATTAATTTTATTTCGCATACTCTTTTTTTCATATTTGTTTAGTCACTTCATAACTAATGCAACAGAAAGAGTAAAATAAACCAGTAGTGGATTTTTTAAACGGAAATTGCAACACAGTCTCATAAATGTTTCTTGCTTCCCCTTGGCATTCACCAGGCAGCAAAATTAAAGCTGGCATGATCCTCTCGAAATGGTGTATTTTGTTATGGTTGTCAACACTAACATTTAAAGGATAACAATTCAGAAAAGAGGTAAGGTGGTCAATAGATGCCTCCTGAATACTTTGGACGTGTAACGCTTAAGTTTAGTTACTGAGCCGGATGGGCTGTTGAAGCACAACTCTTTGATGGTTCAGGAGAAGGCAATTGTGCTACCAGGGAAGCAGATCAGAGAATGAATTCTGAGTAGGAATGTCAAGTTTAAACTCTCTAGTAGCGTAAAGGGGCACAAAAGTGAATGCAAATCCATCCTGAAGCCCTTTACATTAGCAGAATAGGGTAAAAAAGAACTTATTGGGACTCAGAATCACAATTTCTCTTGCTTTTCTTTTGCCTTGCTGTGAAGAATAAATGACTTCGCTCCTTTACAGGGCACTGTCCTTGCCTTGTATTTCATCAGTCTCATCATAGGGAAGTCAGAATTTCTGACATTCCCATCTAGACATTTTTCTCCCTCCTGCAGTCACAATGAGAGAGACAGAGGTACCTTTTCCATTCTTCCCACTACAGTACTGCAAAATCTGAGCTGGACCATGCACTTCTGTCAGAAGATTCTACCCAGCAACATAAAGTCTATGACATATGATATATCAAAGGTACCAGTCTGCATATATTACATTTTGTCTACATCATTGGGATGGTATTAGAATAATTTTCAGTATTTGTTTCTCTGATGACTGTAGAGTGGTAGGATCTTGCAACAAACATTTGGAGTATTCATCACCGTGCTTTTTGATATCTCACATGCAGTTAGTTTCATTTCTTATATATCCATGTCATTTTTCCTTCATATTAATACTCTCATGTGACAAGTATATTACTTCAAGCTGCTGAATTGATTTTTCAAAAGGAATCTTGGTTCACATAAATTTTTACTTCTCATGAAAGTTTTTTAAAAAATGGCCAGATTCAATTCCATCTCTTGTAGAAAGAAGTATGCTAAATTAGGAAAAAATTATAAGATAACAGAACCAATCATATTGTTTTTAAAAATGCTTGTGAAAAGATATATTAGTCACTAAAAATCTGATTAAGAAAACAAATCCACTAGCTCAATGTATTTCCTCACCTGAATGGTTCAAGTTTAGAAAAACAACACACTCTTTAGAGAAACTGAAACTAAGACTCTGCACTTCTGCTTTACCACAGGTACACCAACTCTAGGAACAGTGAAAGATGTCAGTGAAGCGTTTGTCGTATAGATGCTTTCTTTCTGGGGACACTTTAGAGAGAGGAGCACAAAATACAACATTGCATTGTCTACACTGGAACCATCTACTGAGTGGTTTAGCTATATTAGCACTTTAGCCCTGCCTGCAACCAAAGTCTACTCATACAATAGGTTCTGCAACCATTTAGTTCATTCTGTGATATGACTGCTATTTATTTTTCCTATTTGTTTCCTATATTTTCCTAACAGAATCTCCATGACTGTTTTCTTCATTGTGAAAAATATTTTTAAATGCTTTTCCCCTTATCTCTCCTTCTCTTCTCTTCTCTTCTCTTCTCTTCTCTTCTCTTCTCTTCTCTTCTCTTCTCTTCTCTTCTCTTCTCTTCTCTTCTCTTCTCTTCTCTTCTCTTCTCTTCTCTTCTCTTCTCTTCTCTTCTCTTCTCTTCTCTTCTCTTCTCTTCTCTTCTCTTCTCTTCTCTCTTCTCTTCTCTTCTCTTCTCTTCTCTTTTCAACTATATCAGTTGCCACTGTCTCATCTCTAACTGCAGTATTCTCACACTGTACATTTAATTTAAGGAATTAATACTGAAATATTATAATATTCCAACACTTACCTATAAGTTTGGGATACCACCACACAAATACATTATATAATATACCCATGCCCTATAAAAAACCTCTAGCTGCTCTTCATTGTATTGTTTAGCTCTTTCTTATCAGTTGTGGTTTGTTTAGTTTGATATGATACTGCAGAAAAATAACATTAACATTGCATGTTTTTCTATTGGTAAAATACCAGTGTTGAGGGGCAAGTACTAATGAAAATGAATGCAATTCCTCACCAAAGTTGGTGAGGCCATTTTAAGACCAGTCATCTAAAACCAAACAATATTTAGAAACACGATCACAATGTTTACCCATGAAGAAAACAGTGTTTCTTACTATACCTAAAGAACCGTATGTCTCTTTTAGTAGATCATACCAGTTTCTTTTGTGCAGGCCAATAAGGATCATTAAACACCAATGGGTCTTTGAGTCCTTCTCAGAGTCCACGATACTGTAAGCTTCACCAGGGACCTCATTTTCCTTCTCTACAAGATCTGCAGGGCAAGGGAAACAAATGAACTATGAAAAACATAATCACCGCTTTTATGGTTGCTTTTTTCATCATAAAAATTCCATTTATTTAAATTCCATTAAAAACAGACTTGCCTACTGAAAGCATAAATATATACTTTTGTTATGTTTGCACTTTTTCATTTAAACACTAAGTTTTGACATTCTTTTTGGAAAAAAACCCTAAATATTCTCTATAATAAATATTACAGAAGCTTATTATAGAAACTTCAGGACAAAGCAAGTGGTTAACAAAGCAAGTTCCTCTTGGTCAATTTCTCAGAGGTGACAGGAAAATATTTCACAAGTAGATGAGGGGACTAGTAGTCACTCATTTTCAGAAGTGACTTGAGCACAAACAAAGGTTCGACTTTTCAAAAGTATCTGGGCCTTTAACTTACAGTTTAATTTATGAGAGTTACACCTTCAAAACCTGTAAGTATCTAGAAATCGGGATGAAGAAGCATACTGAAAGTCCAGGGGATTTCGGTTATCAAAGATATGGGGGTTTCAAAAAGTATTTAGGAACTTAGAGGCAGAGATAGGCATCTAGCTGATTTTTTTTCAAAGTAAAGTGAAGAAGGGTTAAGTTCCTAACAGTCACTGAGATGAGTGTCCTCTTAGGAAGTGCTAGATACATGTCTGCATCTAAAGACCTTTAAAAAATCTCTTCTTGAATTGCTTTTGAAAGTGGGCTTTATCATCTGAATGCAATGATTTATCCTATTCTTAATTCTTAATCTCACAAAGATCGCCATAGATGTGTTTTATTCAAATAATTTTGTGTCATGATCTCGATGGAAATGGACAAATTAGAACAAAATCTTATTTAAAAAAAATGTAGTTGGTATTTGTATCAATACATTCATAAAAGGCTGAGAGCTGAAAATAGCACAGTTTTACTCCACTGTGATCGTGCTTGGGTGAGTTCTGTTAGACCCTGAGCATGTTCAGCTTCAAGAGTTCTCCCTGCAAATGCCAAGTAGCCCACAGCACAAGTACATATGTATGAAGTCATACTGCTAGCAGTGCTAGAGTCTGATAACATGAATAATTAACTCACTTTCACCATATTTGCCACAGTTGAGAAGAAGATGAGGGGTAGAATGAAAAAGAAAGTTGCAACACAACAAAATCATAGCAAGATGCAGTTTCAGATTTTGATTTCTGAAGTAGAATTTCTTTTTGACTGCATTACACCATGAAGATCTGCAGTTCCATTTGTTTAGCCTTCGCTAAGTTTTTTTCTTGCTTTCATAATTGACGCATAGAATTATCTTATATAAATATCAATTTCTATGTAACAGATCTCAGTATTCAGGCTTTAAAAGGAACCCACTCTTTAGTAGTGAAAACAGTAGTTCCTTCCTGAGTCAGATTTGAATTTTTCCTGTACTGACTGGCTTCTGAACACACTGGCTGATGGTAAGCTTTGTCATAAGATGCTGATATAAAAAGAACAACAGGTTACCTCATAATCTCTTCTTGTTAATGCTTGTTCTGGAGAGCACCTGCTGTCTTTAAAAAGGATTTGAGTGACCCAAGATTAAGAAATCTCCCTACAACAATTACTGTTCTTATCACTGAAGACTACTCATACCAATGTGATATCTTTCTGATGGCTTAAAATTCACAGACTGGGGGAGTGATAAGAGTCAAAGAACCGTAGTGTGTAATTATAACAAGACATCAAACCAGTCCAATATTATTCCATTTGGAGACGAGTAACGCTATCAGACTAATTGATTTCTATCTATTAGGACAAAACAATCTCTGATTTCATTTAAAGAAATTTTAAAGTGCAATGGTGCTTATAATATTTCTAATCATCTTTATAGTTCATCCTTATTAGACAAATGACATGATAGGCACAGGGAAGGTAGATGAGTCACACAACCTCACACTGCTCCAGAGAGGGTATTACAACTCGAGAGTACTACTGCCAGTGTGTCTTGCTAACTTTTTGGTATAAAAGATACAAAAAGATATTTTCATTCTTGTGAAGTCCAGTCAAGTTTGTTATACAAATAAACAAAGGAGCTGCTACCACAACACCCATTGAGGTTTATCCCATATTGTTCCTCAAAATATTCTCCTATGCCAGTTTAACCACTTAGCTCCTGTCTCTACTACTTTAATAGACAATATTGTGCATAGTTGGTTCTTTGAAACATTATCCAAAGCCACCAATATTTTCAAAAACAATGCAAAAGGATGAAATTATCAAAAAAATGTACCCCATGTCTTCCCATCCTTTCTTCTTTCCAATGATCTAGGCATAAATAAAGGATATGAAGTATAATTTTGTTTCTTCTCCTCCCCCTCTCTCAACTCAAGATCACTTCAAAGAAAACAAGTATCAAACCTATCAAATATTATTAACTAAACTTCCAATTTAGTACTCTTTCAGACTAACTGAGAAAGTGAGCCTGCTGGGAATATTTCTTTGTCCAGTTAAAGGGTCTGAGGACATGTTGAGGTCTCCAGATCACCAAACATCTTCTAGGTTAAAGCAGCAATTTGTGCGCAATCTAACTAATTTAGATAGTTCTGAACCAAAATGGAATTGACCTAGTTTTATTTCCAAGTAAAGAAAAAACAACTAGCGGAACTCACAGGATGGTTAGAAATGGAAACTAATTATATTAAATCAGATGCAAAAGGCAGGTTTGCCAGAAGGAAGAAGTAACAGAAGGTAAAAGTAAACAGAAGGTAAAGGGTATCTGAAAACTCACCTTGGGTACTAGGAGATGGAAAGCCAAGATAGTCCTCTGCTACAGCTGAATAAAGTTTTAACTGTCCCAAGCTGAGAAGGTAAAATTGTCATCTGAGGTCGATTCACTTCTGTTTGGCTGTGTTTAGGATTCCTTCAGTGGAAAAGAATACAGTTCACTGCTTATAAGCTCTCTATTTTAAAATGCAGTAGAATATTTTCCTTTTTGTGCTAGTAACAGAGCTTGAAGGACAATCTCAATATAACTTCAGAGGACATTATGCATAGCTGTCTTCTTGACTGTAGAACACCTGAAATTCATTGACTGTATCCACAATGGTAGAAAAAAATGTGCCAACAGCAACCAAATTAATTAGTAAGCTCCAGCATGCTGCCAAAAGCAAAGATAGTTAAACTTTATTGGAGTGTATGCATCTAACATCTCAATGAATAACATGTTACACTGCAGAAATTATGTCAGTTGCACTGTGGATCCCAGTGGTATATCGTGATCTACTAAAACAGAAGGATACATTGAAGTAGACTTCTGCTTGTCTGGGTTGGGCACAGAAATCCAGACTCTTCCAGTGATCCAGGGACCAGTTAATATGCAACAAACCAGACCAGCTCCTTCACAGCTTGCTCAGCCTGCTGTGTCACTATGTAGCTAAAAAGCCTTTAATCTTCAGGCTGACATAGGCGCAATGAGTCTACAGACTAAAATTTCATACACAATTTTGATGAAGGCTAATTACTGCCTGCTATTCTAGTTGCTTTCTCAGACTAGAAGAATGTGGGGAAAAAATGAAATGCTTTGCTTTATCTGCTTCTTGCTTTGCGCTATGAACTGCAGCCATAAAAACATTAGTATTAAAATAAATATATTTCTATGTTTCAAAAGTATAACATATTGTCAGACAGTCATTAAATACTGCTGGTCAAGATATGTGCTTAATTTACTCCAAATTAAAATTCTTTTTTCCAGGTACTCATCTGAGAAAATACTTTTATAATTGTTTCCAGTGAAAAGTGTACTTTCCGATGCTAGCAACAATCCTTAAAACAGGGCTTTGTGATATTAAAAATGAGCCCACTAGAGGAAACAAGTGCACAGAGGTTTATGCCCATATGTGTAACACTTGAACTTCAGTGGAATTGTTCACATTGCACAAAGTGAGTAAAACGAATCACCTTTTGCAGGACTAGGAACTTCAGTGTAACATCACTAATACAATTTGAATCTACTATTTAAAAATCAGACAAGCTTTAAGAACAGTCTAAGTGAAAACTATTTTTGTTGAGTATAATAGATCAAAGAGAAGGAAGCAAATACAATAAAGGGACCAGGAAAACCAGCAGTAAAATCAAAGGATGTGAGCACATACATAGCATGGTTTACCAGAGGTAAAAAATGACACAGAAGCAAGAAGATAATGTGCTTCAAAATTCAATAATCAGAGGAAAATTATGAATTAATAAGGAGTTATCTTCCAAAAGTAATATTTGTGTTGTACAAGATATTTAAGCCATATTCATACATATATTTAAAAAAATGTCAAACTGCAGATTCGAACAATAAAAGCCTTTTCATAATCAGAGAATAGTATATGAAATCTTGTTATTGAAACAGTTGCACTTTCTCCTGTTACAATATCCTTTGATGACAAATTATACTTCAAGGTGAGAGCCAAGTCAGTTGAGATGCTTCTTCTGAATTACCCCATAGGAATCCATCTATCTATCTCTCTCTTGCGTGTGGGTAGACTCTGATGAGTTAAGAGACCATGGAGTAAAGTCACCCTTTGCAACTTCTTTCCCACCTAACAGTTTCCTGGTTAATGTATCTATTTATTGGACACCAATTTAAGTACTTCCATATAATTTTTTTTCTTTTTAGTTTGGAAAGGAACAAACATTTTTGCACATTATTTCAAGAAACTGTTTCTTCCTTAGAACACTTTCTTAAGTTCTGAATTCTACAAGAGGGGTTTTCACCATTTCTTGTCATGCACTCAGATTCACCACCATTTCATCAAAAAAGGACAACTGTAAATATAGCTTTTGCAGGAGTTTTCTTACATTTCCATATAACCCTGCACATTGTGCAATCAAAAACTGGCTTGCATGTGTATGCTATTTCTCCCCAGTTTCAGTTCTTAATGTCTGATTAGATCACGATCAACTAAACTCAAAACAAACATTTTTCTAAAGGACATTGAATTACAAAATAAACTCATTTGTGCATCACAGGAAACTTATCCTACAAGACAAGCCTCCTTTACACATCAGCCTCACCCTTTCCAATTGATCTTCAAAAATATCTTTGGAATCAAATTTGCAGTTAGACCAGTGGCACGAACTTTTGACATTGAACTAGCAAAAATTGTGCCACCTATCTCATGCCACCTATGAGTTTTCAGGTAACTTACAAATTTCAGAAAGGTTGTATTCACTAGGAAATAAACAGAGAAGAAAACAAGAACATAATCACTCTACTTTACAACTCCATTGTGTACCTATATCACTAACTCTATATGCGATTATCTGCGATATATATACGATATCTGCGATTCTCATCACCCTGTCTCAGGAAGAACATGACTGATAGGATTTCCAGGTCAGGAGACACTGGAAGTGCCAGGACTCTCCCATCAAGAGCATTATTTCAGAACCAGGCTCACTCTAGTCTAGCACTGATTTGCAGTACAGAATATCAGAGCATGGCGAGACAGACTGCTGAGCTGCTGGGATCCATGGCCTGACCCAGCATGGCAGCTCCCATGTTTTAATAAGGCCTCTAATCTCCAGAAGCACAACTAAAAGCTTCGTTTGTCACGTTGCCTCCTCACATGCACTGAGCGTTATTTTGAGGCAACGGCCAACCACAGCTGAGGGGGCCACTGGCTATTCTAAATTATAACGAGGCTTAGAACACTGTAAATCAGGCAGGAAACTTTAATGCCACCTTGGTCACAATAACTATCAATCCTTTATCCCCACTAATCACAACTGGAATTTAGCCCAAGTGACAAAACAGTTCTTCTCCCCCACACTCTATGGAGGTCAGAAAAAAAACAGTGAAAAATTGGATGCTTTTCACAAACGAGAATTTATATGCAAAACACTGTGCTCCTGCTACAACCAGCAATCTATGGTAGAATATTTTTAGGATACAGATAATTCTGGCTTAGTTCCACAAAATGAACGGTAGAACTGCCTCAATTTAATTACCACCCCATGAAGCAACCTGACAGCCCCAATGCAGTGCTTAGTAAGCATTTTACTTCAGACAGCTTGAAGATATATTGTAGCACTTGAAATTACAATACATACCATGACTTCTTCTGTCATTCTACTTTGGGAATGCAGCACGCTGGTCTCTATAACGAGCTGTCTGATATTCACCCATTTCACCTGTAGCAAACAGGAGTAAAACATAAGTAACCATAAGTTGGCATACTAGTTGAATGCAAGCTAAAATATTCATTTTTGGTGGAAAGTTTCAGATTCTTTAACTATCCAGAAAAGCGCAATACATAATTTTTTACATTTACATTTTGAAAAGCATTTTTAATTTTCTAAATTTTTAATTGTTACAATCTGGAAAAAAAAATCAACCCAGACACCCTGTTCTCTTTCTCCATCTTACTTTTAGCTTACAGGATTCCTGTAAATTATATCAGGGACATACTTGCTACTATGTCTAACA
This sequence comes from Neomorphus geoffroyi, assembly GCA_033558235.1. NCBI lineage: Eukaryota > Metazoa > Chordata > Aves > Cuculiformes > Neomorphidae > Neomorphus > Neomorphus geoffroyi. The sequence continues at coordinate 22,170,026 of JAUMJM010000053.1, read as the reverse complement.
TAGGGATAAAATATGTATAATTTAAGGACACATATGTGCATCCTATTAAGAAAATTAACTCTGCAAGAAAGTTTTCTCTGCTAGTTCAAAAAATGAAGAACAACGTACTAAAAAATGTAATAGGAAACCTTTTATAATGCTTACGTTAATGTAGTTCTGTAATTTTTTTTAATAAATATATTTATGCTTGAAAATAGATGATTATATGCACTTCTGCAAGTATAATGAAATGATGCACCTTAATTAAAAACAAAACAAGTGATTCTGCTTGTTTCCAGCAGCAGAAAGACTGAAAACTATTTATTCACATGAAATATCACAGAGAAAACTGATTAGCTTTATTTTCTTTTTAATTAAGTTATTACATCAGAACTGAACTGTGACACCTTTAGCAATTTTTAGAAAGTGTATGGGAAAGTAGTTAAGCCCAGGCTAAATTTTAAAACATCCACCTCACAGAATCTATTCACATCTACAAGAAGGCCCACCTAGAGCATTCAAGAAATCAGTGAATTTTCATTGACTTAATCATTAACTGAACATCACTATGAGTTAACTATCAGAGAAATAATACCCTATATTAGAAATAGTCTAAAAAACCCTCAAACCCACCCTTGAACATACAGTATAAATAAGTGAAGAAAAAGAACTGAGACTCTTCTTCCATTTCTCTTCAGGATTTTAAGGAAAGAGTCCTTGCAACAAACACTTACAGGTAAAAAAGAAGTTTCAGATATTATTATAAACCTTGTAGTCCAGATCATACAAGTATGGAAATGTGTAATATCTGTAATACTATCAGTGCCTATGAATTTAAGAAATTATTTGGAAGTTAATGGAAAATTTAAGCTTTAATGTCTTTCTAACCAGCAGCATACCAACAAGATATGATATGATATTTGATTTGATATGATATGATATGCCCATTCGTGCTCAGCCTTCCTTTTTCTGTTTACTGCACCTATGTTTTGTTTAGTCAGCACTCTGTTCCCTGTGATTGTCTAGGAAAGAGGGATCAGATACTCAAAAGTAATCATGCAGGTCATATATCAGCCAAATTTTCTGACAGTGTGTACTTATCTGTCTCTGAAGACCAGGTCCTCCTTGAGATAGCTCAAGTTAAGAAACTAAAAGTCAAAAGGTCAATAATCCTAAAATTGCAGACAAAGTCAGAAGCAAAATGATCCAACCCAAGGATTTAAAGTCCAAATATAGTTGACAAAAAAACTTGCTATGTGGTATTTTTTTAAAATAGGTGGAAACATCTGCAAGATAAAATATAGTTTTGATTTGCCAGATGTTGGCTCCCTTACAAACCTTGTGTACAATTAACAGTCTTTTGATCTTACCCATTATTTTGAGTACAAATTATTTGTCAGATTTTATTTCATAGAATCAGAGAATGACGAGTTAGAAGGGACCCAGAAGCATCATGGAGTCCAACTCCTATTCCTGCATAGGACTACCCTTACACAACATCTCTCTTCATTTCTTTTGAAAACATAAATGTTCAGTCACCTTTCTTCAGACTGACAAGGTAGAGAAAACAGAAGTACTCGGGATTTAGAAAGCACTTCCCAATCACTATTGCTTGAAAGCAAGAGTTTTCACTCTCAAAAGGCATAATGTCCAAAAAGAAACAATACACTGAACAAAGATGAAAAATTGTAGATTACTTTCACATGCTCTTATTCTACAATGGAGAAAATACCCACACTCTAGCTAGGTTTCTTTGAAAAGAATATTTTCCTTTTATACAGAGATAAAAAGCAAAGCTTTCAGGTCAGAGGCTATAGGGAAAAAGAGCTTATGTCTCCCTGTGCTTTGATGTTACAAGAAGTCTCTCGTTACAGAAGTATATTAGAGCTACTAGTAAACTGAGCCGGCATATTTAATAACCACTTTAAATATGGGTGGTATATGGATTGTTCTGTACAGAACACAAGGAAAGTCATGCGCATTACGAACAACACACAGACTTTTATTTTAACATGCTAACATTGTTTTAAAATACGGCATAGCTAAAAGGTAATGTGTGATTTATACATCCCATAGGAAGACTTCTCTTTATAAATATATCTGAAACAACTATAGACAGCAAACCAGGATTAAGCGCTCCTCTAATAGTGAAACGTAACACACATAATAGGTTTTGCACTCGTGTATAATATCTGAAAACAGCTAACTTTAGTCTGTTGAGTACTAAACACAGCAATGATGATTAATATTACATGGTGTCTCTGTTGCTTTTGAAGTTGAAGGTCTGCAGACTGGAGGAAATAGGCTAAAACCACATGGTCTAGTTCAGTTGTCTTTCACAAATTCTTAGAAGGAAAAGCTGAAGGACCTAATGAACCAGTTTGTATTGGTGGAAGGCATTAGTGCAATAATGGACCAACTCACTTGTTCCACCATTTGCAACACTATGTCTCAAGATTCAGGAGACACTAGAATACTATCAATAAAAGCTACCTTAAAAAAAACAGTCCAAACAAATTATCAAAGTTCTGGTGTTAAGTAGCACCAAGCTGTATAACAGTAAGATATACCCTTACAAAATCCGCTCAACTTACTGATATTTTTATACCTATGAGACTTGCTAGAGGTACTAATCCTCAAATTAACCAAAGCCATTATTCTCTTAGGTATTTGATATCCTCCACCAGACCACTGCACATAAGAAAACATAATTTCTGATTGAGTTTTGTATAATTTGGAAAATTATGCTTGTTTGGATATAGTGAAATACTAATTGCTGAGACCACTAATTATGCAAATCTGAAAATTACTTGAATACTATTTGTATACCCCGTAGTCTGAGCATTGCTTAGTAGACAAACAAACAGAGAGATTGACCACCAAAATCTCTCAAAATCTCAAGTAATCAGAAAGCTGGAATGCAATTACCCTACATTTGAACCAGAGACAGATATACTGGCAACTTTTCTTGTCAGAAGTGCCTACAGGAACTTCTGTAATTGCTACAAATTTCAGATAGAAGTGAGCCACCACAAGAAGGGTAACGAAGGTTGTGAAGGACTTAAAATAGGGAGTTTCTGCAGGAGAGATGGAAAGTGTTTAGAAAAAACAGAACAGCAGAAAGGCTGTGAATAGGAAAGTGAAAAAGAACATGGACTAAGGTGAGAGCTAAGAAAAAGGGGATAATAAAGCCATATATATGAGGAGTAGGGATAAAGAAAGAAAACTCTAAGAAAATAAAAAATAGTGAATCTTAAGTAGAGAGGAACAAGGGAACTATCAGACTCACTAAAAGTTTCCTTGTAACGCGGCAAAGAAGAAAACCATTCTCCCTACAGGTTTAGGTACCTGCCACAAGAAGTCCAAGAGGAGTTTCTGAGCCTAATTATTGTTAACAGATTTCCAGATTACACTTTTAGCTCTGTAGAGTTTGTTTATAAATATATTTAAGATGAATGATTTCCTGGAAATAATGGAGAACGTAATGTACTAAATAACTAACTTTTCTACACTGAATTTCCATCTGTGTAAGAAATGTTTGAACTGATTATATTGGCTTCCCAATGCTATGAAATCACCATGCCACTCTTTCAGAAGCTACATCTCAGACAGCAGAGTGGTCTGAAGGGAACCCACCTCTGTCCCTCTGCTAACCCACTGCAGTAGTGTGAACTCATCTTCTAAGACAGAAAAGGCGCTTGACTATACAGACATAAACATATGCTATATGGATAATGGGGACAGCAGATAAGGCTTACAAGCCCTAATACAATAGCATCAGGAGCAAAGAGTTATAAACCAGTGTCCAAAACCACAGCACCTGAATTCATCAAAAGTTCTCCTGAGGCGCCTGACCGTTTTAAAGAGGTATCACAGTATCACAGTATCACAAGGCTGGAAAAGACCTTTGAGATCAATGAGTCCAGCCTATGACCCAACACCGACACCTACTCATCATTTAAACCATGGCACTAAGTGCCTCATCCAATCTCCCTTTAAACACCTCAGGGGACGCTGACTCCACTATCTCCTCAGGCAGTGCATTCCAGTGACCAGTCACCCTTTCAGTGAAGAATTTTTTCCTAATATCGAGCCTAAACCTCCCCTAATGAAGCTTGAGACTGTGTCCATTTGTTCTGTCATCGGTCACCTGAGAGAAGAGACCAACCCCTGCGTGACTACAGCCTCCCTTTAGGCAGTTGTAGTGAGCAATAAGGTCTCCCCTGAGCCTCCTCTTCTCCAGGCTAAACAACCCCAGCTCCCTCAGTCGCTCCTCATAGGGCTTGTGCTCCAGCCCCTTCACCATCCTCCTTGCTCTCCTCTGGACATACTGACCAGTGCCGAGTATAAGGGGATGATGACCTCTGTAGTCCTGCTGGCCACACTATTCCTGATGCAGGCCAGGATACCACTGGCCTTCTTGGCCACTTGAGCATACTGCTGGCTCATGTTGAGTTTCCTGTCTACCAGCACTCCCACGTCCCTTTCCACCTGACTGCTCTCCAGCCTGTAGCTCTGCATGGGGTTGTTGTGTCCAAAGTGTAGGACCCAGCATTTGGACTTGTTAAACCTCATGCTATTGGAATCAGCCCATCTCTCCAGCCTGTCAAAGTCCCTTTGTAGGGCCCTCCTACCCTCCAGCAGATCAACACTTCCTCCCAGCTTGGTATCATCAACTTGCTGATGAAGGACTCCCCTTCGGGCCCAACACCGATCCCTGGGGGACACCACTAGTGACCAGCCACCAACTGGATGAGACACCATTCACTACCACTCCCTGTGCTCGGCCATCCAACCAGTTCCTAACCAGCGCAGAGCGTTCCCATCCAAGCCACGGGCCGACAGCCTCTCCAGGAGTCTGCTGTGGGAGACAGTGTCAAAGGTCTTGCTGAAGTCCAGGTACACCCACAGCCGTCCTCTCATCCAGCAGGCGAGTCACACGGTCATAAAAGGAGATCAGGTTGGTCAGGCAGGACCTGCCCCTCCTAAACCCATGCTGGCTGGGCCTGATCTCTTGCTCATTCTGCAGGTGCTGCATGATTACACCCAGGATTATCCGCTTCATAATTTTACCTGGAACTGAGGTCAGGCTGACAGGTCTGTAATTACCTGGATCATCCCTACGGCCCTTCTTGTGGATGGGCATCACATTGACCAACTTCCAGTCATCCAGGACCTCTCCAGTGAGCCAGGACTGTTGAAGAGGTAAAATAACAAAAAATGCAGACCTGATTTTTTCAATGAAAGACATTACGTGCTACATTTTGTTTCTCTCAAATGATTGAAAGAGCCAAATTTATGGTGGACTGTGCCCTGTTTTCTTTTTCAACACCTATTTTGAAATCTTCATTTTTTTCCAGATGTTTCCAGGCTACCTCCTTAGTAACACACTTGTGAAATACGTAAAAATTCTCTTCTCTATTCTGCTATTTCTTCACCCTCTCTCCATACTGATTTCTGCCTTACTGCTGAAGTATCTACGCAATGGCAGGTGGGTTCCCCAATCCCTTTCTCTTTTCATATGTCAGTGTAACTCTACTCCATCTAGATGGCAGTGTTAAAATCTTTTAAACTTACTTTCTCCCCTTTCCTTTTTGGGGAGGCCCTATGTGTAACCCATTCTATCTTCCCAAGCAGGATTTCCAGCTGAGAAGTATAAAAGGGATGGGTTCTGTGTGCAATTTGTGGCAATGTGGCGTGCAGTCATAAGGATCCCTGGCTGATCGGTGAGCTCTCTTCCCCAGAATGTTTCTTTTTCCTTCTCATTTATTCTTAAGTCATAAAACACTGGGAACAAAGACCATGCAGTGCATGGATTTGGAAAGACACATAAGAAAAGGCTCTACTGCTAACAAGCAACAAGGATGAGAATTTTCCTTAGTAAGCTATGTGAATTATAAACAATATACTACTGCCATGTGTTAAAAAAGAACAAGGTCACTAGTGAGAAAGAAACTAACTGTTATTCTTAAAAGACAAAGTCAGAAGATACAAAAGGGCATACATCATTTCCCTCTGAAATTTTATGATAAAATGACAGCAAAAATCATCTTAGAAGCAACACGTGAACTAGCCTTCTGTGCCTCCTGCTCTCTTCCTTCCAAGACTAAATGGATCTGTGTCTCTCTTTTGTCATATTGTTGTAACTTTCATTCAGTCTCCCCACTTCACCTTGACCGCTTCTGAACAGTGACAATATGTTTCTTGTTCTTCACACTTTTCCCAGCAAGATCACTGACAGCCTCTTACTTTGTATTTTCTCAGCTTTTGAGGCAGTGATGTTTTTTTCCCCCTTCTTTTTCCCCAGCCACCATCATTGCTATTTGGAGAGAATTTGGTTCAATTTCTATTTTAAACATGAAATGTTTAAATTAACTGATAATGTCTCCCAGCTTGCAGAGGAAAGAGCTGGTCTTTAAGAAAAAAAAATAAAAAAATTTTTACAAAATAAAAAGTGGAAAGCTGCAGAATAATCTTAAATCATTTTGAACTGCACATAAAACTTGAAAATAATGATAGCTCTTCAATTTATAAATGATTGGGGTTCTAGGAATACGAATCAGAGAGCTGTAAAATTATTAGAACACTACAGCATCTTTCTTAAGCATTTCAATTCAGAGGTGATCAGAGATTCTGGACTTGCAGAGCAATTTACTTGGCATTTGCAGGAAAGCCTCACTCTTTCAAACTGAAGCACTCTTAACAATATGAAGAACTCCAATAATTTTAAATTACTGTATACCATACATGCCTAGAAATCCAATTTAGTCTTTAAATAAAAACATTACAACTTCAGAAGCCTGAAGGGCCCACCCACAACATAACAGCAATCTAGCCTTTCCAATTCACATGTCAATTCAGCCTAGCTGTTATTTCTCCCATGCTAGTTTTTTCTGGCATGAGGAATTGCTGAAAACATTACAGACGAGAATTTGTTTCTTTTAAACCTGTCCTTTAAGCTTGCTTTTTGATTTTCCAGGATTTTTTTCCTAAACTCAGTGAACTTCTGGAAAGCCTCAGATTACAAGCTGATTTACTAGGTGTAAATTGTATTTCTAAATATTTTTTAATATTGATTAAAAACAGAATACAATGTTTAAGCCACACCAAAGATGCAATATATGCTCAACCAAAACTTCAACTGAATTTAAATTTGTAAATATGTATATCTATTTTTAATTTAGCTGATCTTAAGTTTGCAAATAATCATATTTATTCTTAAGGAAACATAAAGTACATTAAATTCTAAAACAATATTGACTGAGAAGGAAAATAAAATTAAGTCTAAATTTTAAAAATAACAACTCAAGTATACATGAAAATTCCCCTGAGCAAGAGAGTCTTGCATTGCTGCTTTCATGCAAATGGTCCTTCTATGTAAATCTCCTGGCATCAGCCAGCTTGCAAAATCTCTCTGTTTTGCATAACAGTCAACCACCTTTCCAGCCATAGTGGCCGTACAAGAAACCCTGTGGCCCACACGGCTTGTAAGGGGTCACAAGAGAGATACTGTCTACACAAACTGAAATTTTGTTTTCCTTATTGACAAAGATATAGGATAGTGTAAGATATTTCAGGTTAGATGTGAGGTCTTGGTATTCAGTTCAAAAGTCCCATATTCACTTCTAATTAGGTGCTAGGTTGCTACATCAAACAAATGTTTAATACACCTTGATAATTCTGGGAATGACTGATACACCAGAAACAAATAGGTGGAAGGGGCTGATCAGTCTAGGTGACTGTAAATGTTTACCTCAGGTTTTAAAACCACTCATAAGTTGCTTTACCAAACTCATAGACTCATAGAATCATAAGGTTGGAAGAGACCTCTCAGATCACTGAGTCCAACCATACCTGTCTCCCTACTAAACAATGTCCCTAAGAAACTCATCTACCCATTTTTTAAGCACCTCCAGGGATGGTGACTCCACCACCTCCCTGGGCAGCTGTGCCAATCCCTGACCACTCTTTCAGTAAAGAAATTCTTCCTAATGTCCAGTCTAAACTTCCTCTAGCACAACTTGTGGCCATTTCCTCTTGTCCTATCGCTGTCACTTGTGAGAAGAGCCCAGCACCCAGCCACAACCTCCTTTCAGGCAGTTGTAGACAGTGATGAGGTTTCCCCTCAGCCTCCTCTTCTCTAAGCTAAACAACCCCAGCTCCCTCAGTCTCTCCTCGTAGGGCTTGTTCTCCAGCCCCCTCACCAGCCTCGTTGCCCTTCTCTGGACGCGCTCCAGCCCCTCAGTGTCCTTCTTGTAGTGAGGGGCCCAAAACTGAACACAGCACTTGAGGTGTGGCCTCACCAGCGCTGAGTACAGGGGCACAATCACCTCCCTGCTCCTGCTGGCCATGCTGTGTCTGATACAGGCCAAGATGCCACTGGCCCTCTTGGCCACCTGGGCACACTGCTGGCTCATATTCAGCTGGCTGTCAACCAGCACCCCCAGGTCCCTCTCTGCCAGGCAGCTCTCCAGCCACTCTTCCCCAAGCCTGTAACGCTGCATGGGGTTGTTGTGATCTAAGTGGAGGACTCTGCACTTGGCCTTGTTGAACCTCAGCCCATCGATCCAGCCTGTCCAGATCCCTCTGCAGAGCCTCCCTTCCTTCAAGCAGATTCACACTTGCACCCAGCTTGGTGTCAGCCGCAAACTTGCTAAGGGTGCACTCGGTGCCTTCATTGAGATCATTGATAAAAATGTTGAACAGGACTGGACCCAGCACTGAACCCTGGGGAACACTCAGAGCACTCAGAAACCAGACACTGAAAGAACATTGAGAGCCAAGTTGCCAAGAGCATAGGCTGCCCCCAGCAAACTTCTCACTTTATACTAAGCATGATATCTGTGTTATGAAATACTTTCTTCAGCCAGTTTAAACCATATGTCCTAGCTATGTGCCTTCACAACTTCTTAGGTGCACCTGCAACACATAGGAAGCTGAAAAAGTCCTTGATCACCCAGCAACACCTATAAACATCAGTGAATTTTCCACATTCTTTTCATACTAAATCTAAACAACAGTAGCTGCTATAAAGAAAATTAATTTTATCCCAGATGAGCATAAACATTACCAGGCAACAATTAAAAACAACATGTGATACCAACATTATTCTCATACTAAATCCAAAATACAGCATTATGTCAGCTACTAAGAAGAAAACTAGCTCTATCCCAGCTAAAACCAGGATGAAGACTTAATGGATGTGTAAATTTAGAGGAAACTATGACCCTCACAAAGTGGCACACAAAAAAAAGCATTAGTAGATTTCTACCTCAAATTATGCCAGACTCATTGTCAAATAACAAAAGTGCTTACAAGTATCCATCATAATGTTCTCAGGCTTATAAAATTACTTTAGCCCCTTGTGGTAGAGACTGACACCAGCTAGCAGAGGATGCGTTTAAAAGTATCTGTTCGCTTTTCTTGAAAATAGAAAAGCATACTAGTCCTTTCCAAAATCATTTAAATAATGAAACCTGAAGTAACTGTAACTGGACAAATTTGTGGCAAAGCTTGAGAACCAAGCCACAAATTTTGGACACAAATTTGTAGATTTTACATGTATCTTAATTATTTCTAACAGACTTGACCTTTCTTTCCAAAATTTGCTTTGTGTGAAGTTTGAAAGTAAATCTGGTTTGGAAATGTTGGAAGAGGGAAGTAGTCATGGCTTCAAAAAGGAAATTATCTACATGTCCAATATTAAATGTAGATGCAGACAGAAAGAAACATTACCAATGAGCAAATATTTTCCAGTGCCTGAATTCTTTAGGGTTTTAACTGCAATCTTAAATGATATTTAAATGTATATAATGCATACAATTTCTTTCAGGAAAAAACCTATCTTAGTATCGAATTTAACTCTCATTTTTATCTATTGAAATAAACTGTACAGGAAAGAAATGTGTTCCCATCTTTCCTGAAGCTGTTTTCTGACAGTATTCTGCAAGACAAGGTTATCTAAGCAAAAGAGAAAAATAGTTCATGCTATTACAACTAGTTTGTGTAGTAGCCAGATGACATTATTTTTGAGTAAAAACCTCAAATGTTCATGGCATGACAAAAATCTAGAAGTCTTAATCTACATATTACATTTTATCTTCCTCAGCGTTGAAGATTATTGTTCTGCTTTGAATAGTTTAATCAGGTGCTTAAAATATCTCTGTATGCACATGGCAGCTATCTGCAATCAGCTGCCTTCAGCCTTTCCAGAAGCCTCAGGCCAGGAAGAGAAAAAGGTAAATAATGTCAGAAAAAGCTCTACTAATAACTTAATATGTTTTCCTTTAGAATTCATCTCAACCTCTCAATATATTTTAAAAACTAACCTGCCTAATGTCCTAAAGTTTTAAAACATGGGAAAACATTTCTTAAAATATCATTTTTCAATACAAATTTCAGAAGACCTGGAACTAAAAAAGATTGGTTTTTCTAAGCCATTTACTGCTTTTGTTTTAAAATGTTTCTGTATATTGAGAAGAGATGGAACAGCACTGAACAAGGAAAATACTCGTCCAAGTAAAAACCAGCAGCTATCAGTTGCATTTGCTGTAGTTTTCTCAGAAAAGCCCTTTTTTCTGTTGAGTTTGGTTTGTTTTTACTGCTTATTAAACACAAAGGAAACAGAGTATGTTTTGCGCAGTCCCATAATTCAAAAATTCTGAAAGGATTTCACTGAAGCTTTCCAAATATATTCTTTTTTTGCAAAGAACATCCATTAATAGTTAAAATTTCAGCCCAAAATCTGAGGGCTTCAGCCACACTTATGAATGTGTGACAACAGGAGTATATGACAAACCATTCAGGTAATTCAACCACGGAGGACTTCATCAGGTGTCAACAGTAAAGAGAGTGTCCTACTGTTCCTTAACAATATGCGTAGATTACTTGATTTGTTGTGAAAGTAGTATAGCTCTATTTGTAGGGCCCATCCTCCAAAATAAAATCACATTCTTCTACCTTTTTCATCAAGTATTTCTTTCCACTCAGTTCTGTTAAAAATATTAAATGGAAACCAACAACTCTTTCTCACACTTCCAGATAAATATCATTGGAAAAACCAATGCTAAACCATGAATGCTTAGGACCAAGAAAGGCATGACCCCAAAGGTTTAATGATTTGGAAGCACTTATAATAGAAAGTAGTTGTATACTTACCTAAGGTGATCACTCCTCAAACCACCACAAAGTACAGCTGGTTTTGCAAACTGACTTGCGTTCTAGGAACAAATTGAATACAGTGACCAAATTTGCAGGCTTTCTTCCAAGCCCTTAAAACTAGGTTGTACAATATTATAAAAGCAGACCTTAAAATTAGACTTCTATGAGATAAACATGTCCATTCCTCAGTATACTTATCTATATAAATATTTAAATTGTGATAATTTATAAATACTGTAATGCATTAAATGTAATTAAAGTAGACAAACTTGGGATCATTATACAAAGATGTACTGAAATTTGTGCCTAGTTTAGTCCTGAAAACCCTCACTGTAGTCAGCAAGAATTTACAGAACCTGGGCAAAGATATTTATTTATGCATTTATCTAGCATTTAGATTCTTGAAGCAATGCATGAAGCAGCACGCACTAGTGGGTGTTATTTTTAATTTAAGAAGTCCTCCTCTATCATGGAGGTAAATCCTATACTGAAAGTGCTATTTTGCCACGTCCTCTCTTTTTAACTATAAGCAGAACAATCACAACCTCAGAACATCTTTGTTACTACTGTAAGAAAGGAAAGGGGAAAAACAAGGAGTGGGGGACAGTGCATGCAGGAAGAGGGGATTTTTGACAAGTTGCGTGATTAGTGTAAACGTACATTAAAGTTTTTGTAAAGGAAATTTCAAAAGGAGAGGAGATGTTTAGTAGAGGCTCTGTTAGCCAGTATACCAGTCACAGGAACAGATTCTTTACTCCTTGAATGTGTGGCAGGGGATGGAGACTTATCTGTTAATGCTTCTCACTGAATATATGAAATGAAAGATTAAAAATTACTATTTGCAGAAGATTTGACTGGGGAACTTCTGCTACCACTACAAGATGCCTCTTTGTTCTGCAATTCTTAAGGCACCTTTCCTGAGCTTCAGATTCTCTGCACAGCAACTACAAGGTGAGATCCTATTCTTCTCTTCCAGTTGTTCTGCCTTTCTGCACATTTTTCCTTCTAGATCCTTGGGCATCTACCCACATACAACAGCGTCGGTAACTTCTGGCACAGGCAGAAAAAGAATATCTTGCATTATTTATCAGTGACTGCCCTCAAAATACTCATGGACAGGATGGGAATTGTCCCTCAGTGTTTCTGAAATAAGACCTCTTTTCATGGCTAGCTGTCTAGTAGATTCTGACTTGGAAAACAGTGTATTTCATTTTATAATATATTATATTTATTTGTCTTCTATTTGCCTTTGCATAGTGGGGTTTCTCTCACCTGATTTTAGCTATCTAAAGGTTTGACGATTAACTCAGTGGAGGCCTCAAAACACTTAAAATGACATATTTATACACAGGCACCTACAGACACACTGACTATCCGCTGAACTACAGGGCTTGGTTCAGCTGATCACACATCGGTATCTAATGCCATTTGGCATGTCCTGAGAGATCCAAGATGTACCTGACAGGCCCACAAAGATGACACAAGATATGCAGGAGAACTACATCCAGAATGGGCCATTCCACATCATCTCAGATACCGGTAGACCTTGTAAGAAGGCAGATGAATAAAGCCCCTCATTGAAACAAGTAGTCATGTTTAGAAAATAATTCATTACCAAGAAAAATATCTGTATTATGGTGAGATGAATGGCCTTCTGGTAACTATACATCCACTGACTTAATGATAGCCTAACACCTAGCACATGTGTTAACAGGATCATCAGAACCCTAACTACAACAGGATTTAGGAACCTTAATTGTAAATGCTTGTAATAGGGAGCTGTATCTTGCCATAGTTGTCTAGGTTCCTTTTTTGTGTTATGGAAAATAATAAGCCTACCCAAATGGGCAATTCAGGCTATCTCAAAGTTTAACTGTAAGATAGGTGGGAAGATTTACCACTTGGAAACGTTCCCCCTCCTACCCAATGACTTTAACCCAGGCCGAGATGACTGCCATAAAGCAACAAAGTGCAAACCATCCCACATCAAGCATACCAACTCCAAATGTTGTTAAGGAAATTTTGAGGTAGAATCTTACAATGATGAATTATGTATTTTCAAAAATTTCCATTTACACCTGGATAGCAGTGACACACTCAAGAAATTAATACACAGCTCTCCTTCATTGTACAGTAGTTATTCCGTAACACCTTTAAAGTTTGATGTCATCAAAACAGGATTGCATTTAACCTGAATCTTTCTTTCACTCTGTTCTTCTTTAATCACATGGACAGTATATATACAATTTTCACTATCCCTTTTGAGAAACAATAATTTTTTTCTTGTCTGCTAACAGTAAATCTTATTTGGCCAATCATCTGTTTAAAATATCCCTCATTAGGAACCCTTACACATCCAGACAACTAATCTGGTTATTTTAGAAATATAAAAGCATACTTAAATTGGATTTTGAAATGATAAACAACAGAGTCCATGTCATTCTAAGATTTAATAATTAAATCATAATTAAGAATAACTGATTAAAAATTTATTGAATATGAACTTGCATGCAAAATTTCAGCATAAGTGCTTTTTTTCAAAAAAATTATAAATATGTGCAAATTAAAGCCTTTGTCAACTTTAGGCACAAGAGTTTATATCTGGAATTATTTTACAGAAGAAAGCATAATTCTGAACTGAAATACGGCCCTTATTCAAAACCAGAACATTTCTTGATAAAATTGTTGATCTTTTATTTTGCTTCCCTGCTCTACTCTTTGTCAAGCTTAATGCTTTTTCTTTACCTTCTCCATTCTCTTTCATTCACCACTCTTTATTTTTCAGTGGTTTTAAAGGTAGAAAGAAAAGAGTGATGCTTGAGTCAGAGAAAAAAAAGGAAGGAGGTTTCCAAAACAGTTTGTAAAACTTCTGAAACAGTGCTGAAGATTTTCACAACTAAGTATTCAGGTCTCCCTCAGTAAATAAATATCCCTTTATCCCTTCAGACATGAGAAATGAAAAATTATCCATATTGTCAATAGGAAATGTGTTCTCTCTTTACCAGATCCACCCATCAGTCACCAACACAAATTTTCAAAAGACAATGGTTGTAGATTGGTGAGATCATATGGGGAGGGGAGGGGTTCAGGACAGGAGAAGAACTGCGGATGGTTTTCCACATGTTCCCTTACACTCACTGCGGAGGCTGTTGAATGCTTCCTCCACTTTCACTTACCAGAGCTACAGGGGAAAACTTTGTAATTTCGCTCACTGTAAAAAGTCATCAGCATAAATCAAAGCTTAGTGTGCTGAGAGCCTTTTTTCTTCTTTGCAGATGGAATTCCTTTTGAATGTGGAGTAGTTCTTCATTCTTGATAGAAAAGGAGAAATTAGTCTGGTTTTAAAAAATAAAATTTTGTTGATTCCAGTTTCAATATATGTTTGCAGAACTTAGTTCAAGTTGAACGATCTTCAATTAGAAAAAAGTGCATATTTCTCCTTGCTATTAGGTGATTCACACTAACAAAGTTACTAAACCGGATGATAAACTGATTGTCAGTGTAAGGCCACTCCTTATATTTCAAGCAAAATGGTATTAAGGCACTCAGAGATTTTGAGCAAGGTATTTAACTTGCTCAATAAGTTAAGAATATAGACAATCTCTGAGGGTATAAAGCTTCCAGATTTGACTTAATTTCCTCCTCTACTAACCCCTCCACCTTGTACTAATGTAGGAAGAAAGATCACAGAGATGTGAAAAAGTATAGAAGGCCCCAAAGGTCCTGAAGTGCCTGTTCCTGCTTTCCAGTGAAATGGGTGATATGGGTTCAATGCTAACTAAACTAGCAGCTCTTTAACTTGCATGGTGGTGGCATGGTGGTGAAGCCAGTGGTCCTCTCTACCACACGGGCCGCCCCTGTGATCAAACTGGCACATTCAAATTGTGTGAGCTAATTCAAGGCAAGCAGCACTCGATTTTGTTTGATTTTGAAGGTCATCATAGACCTATGAAAAACCCCTCAAATCTCCCAGAAACTGTGGCTTTTCTGCTGCAACCACCATACCCCCACAGTCTGAGAATCCAGGAGCTCGAGGGAGCCACTCCAGCTGCAGGGAATGAGGGTTTCTTCAAGTTATTCTTGTAACAGAGCTGGCAGAGACATTTCAAGCAAGTTTAAGCAAGCCAGCAACACACATTTGCAAAAAGATTTTATTTTCTCCCCAATAAAACGAACGATTAAACTTTAAGTTTCACATCACAGGGTGGCGTTTCGTGCAGTGGATTTTTTTTCACCTCCATTGCTGAAAGACATGGGCAGGTAGATGTACAAAAGCTCCTAGGAGCAGTGAATTTTGGAAGGCATCTTTTCCAAGGTTCCTGCTACCTCTATTGTTATGTTTTACTGCCTTTCTGTAATGAAGGGCAATGAGGCTGGTGAGGGGACTGGAGAACAAGCCTTACAAGGAGCAGCTGAGGGAACTGGGGTTGTTTAGCTTAGAGAAGAGGAGGCTGAGACCTCATCACTGTCTACAACTGCCTGAAAGGAGGTTGTGGCGAGTTGGGTGCTCATCTCTTCTTGCAAGTGACAAGCAATAGGACGAGAGGAAATGGCTGCAAGTTGCACCAGACAAGGTTCAGACTAGACATCAGGAAAAATTTCTTCACTGAAAGGGTGGTCAGGCACTGGCACAACTGCCCAGGGAGGTGGCTGAGTGGTCAACCCTGGAGATGCTTAAAAAAACGGTAGATGAAGCACTTAGGGACACGGTTTAGTAAGGGGACAGGTGTGGTTGAACTGGATGATCTCAGAGGTCTTTTCCAACCAGATGATTCTATGATTCTAAGAGGCCAGAGCCTCAGCCTTGGCTGACGAGTGCTGGCCACCGTTGTGGAGACGCAAACTCATTTACGGCAGAGAAGGTCTGTCAGCCTTCACGGCCGGGACAGACGGCGTGCGGGAGAAGGCCAGAAATGCCCCCATCCCCTCAGGGACGGAAGCCAGAGGGTGTCGCCAGGCGGCCCCTCCCCGCCCTCTTCTCCCCCTGCTGCCCTCCGGCTCTCTTCCTGCCCCCCGCACCCCCGCCACGGTCCCACGGGAAGCGGCGGCGTTGACAGCATCCCTGTGTCACTCTCTGTCCGACTGTCACTCTCACTTTCGCCGCTATTATCAGCCGTAAGCCGGGGCAGTCCCCAGCCTGGCAGGGCTGCTGATCGCTATCGCTCAGGCTATGAGCTGCCCCTGCCATGAACCTGACTAAGGACTGAGGGGGAAAGAGCGGGAGGGGGCTGGGGGGGGGGGGCGGGGGAGAGAGGCGCTGATACAGTTTGGTTTCTTTTCTTATTTTCCTATCCTTTCTCCGGCGCTCAGTCTTTTGTGTCAGCTTTCAGAAATGCTCTGTTTGACTGGCAGGCTGTCACAGATCAGTTACCACCTAAAGCCGCTTGGCAGGGAGAGGTGACGGCCCAGGAAGGGATCTAAGTGGGTTTATCAGTGCTTCTTTACGCCTCGTGAGCTCCTTGACACAAAAGGAAAGGGTATTAAAGATCTAAAGCGAGCCCAAAAGCGTGAAAGCTCCTTATAGGCTGCAAGATGTGGATGTGACTAAATTTTTAAATATTTTGAGTTGATGCTATTCATTTTGCCAATAGAGTAGAAAGAATTTTTGTTACAGAAATGAGTGTATGTTCCACTTGAGTGAGATTTGGAAAAGGGAGGAAGTCCCTAAATATGTGCTCAGAATATTACAACTACCCTGTATTTACAATCATGCATCTGTTTTGAATATATATAAATCTGACATATTTCTTTTTTCTTAAAAAAAACCCCAAACCCCACCGTTTAGTATATACAGTATTGAATTTCCTGATACTGCTGAATTCGTATGGGGGGGGGTGTTTATTTGTTTGTTAAAGTTAAAACATTATAACATAGTAAGAAAGGTTGGCAATTTTCAAATCCTATAAATGGTAAGCATGGAAAAGTTCCAGAATTCATTAGGTATATGCAATATCTCCTTTCAGGCTCTTTTATGCATGGATTATTGTTTAAGTAGTGTATTTTTAGCATGGCAATGGCTTCTCACAGCACATTACTACAACCATAATGGTTACACTATAGGCAGCAGAGCACAAAGCCTTTTCCTTTGTTCCAAATTTACCAGATTTCAAACTCTGTTATTGTCTGATTTAAATTAAAAGACATTTCTATGGGAGACAACATCAGCAAGGTATATGATTTGGGGGTGATGAAATATTGAAAAAATCAACTTACATCCTGGTGGTCAAAATAGGCAAATTTTTTCCATCACCTACTTTACAGAAATTATATATATTCTAAATATCACATAAACAGAGGGTAATACTCCACCCTTGGTCAATGTTAATGAGAGTTATAAAGAGATTAAGAATTTTCATGTTCAAGATTACTTTTTTTATTTACTCAAGAAAATATGGGAAATGCTTATTTATTCATTTATATTTTTCATATTTTTACCTGATTCACTTTGAAAGAAAGTTTTTAAAGTGTTTGTGATTGTAACAACATGTGTGGGGTTTTTTTTCAAATTCAAAAGAGTAAGTCTCAATCTTTCTCACAATGCTGTATAGTCACCCAACTTGTTTTTCATGTCATTATAGCCCCTCCTAGCCTTCACATCTGCTGTCTACCATTTTCATTGCTTATAAGCAGCAGGTGAATGGCCCAAATGAAAGATTTAACAAGCCCTCAGCAGAGCTACTGCCCTGAAATTTCACTCCCCTACACAGTGCTCTTTCCCTCTCTTTGTCTGAAGTAAAAAGGATTTTTCTTGGACCATTGTCTTGTCTGTTGGCTAATATTGTCATCCTCTATAAAGTTCTGTAAGTGGCTACTGAGTGGGATAAAGTGAGTACTGTTAAAATATTTTCATGCTATTTCCTCAAATTTGTAAGGCAGGCAACTTAAATCATCCTTTCTCCCCTTCGCGATTAGAAACCTGCAGGAACTTGAGGAACTCTGCTTACTGGTGCAAATATTAAAACAGCAAATTAACTGGCAATATTTTTACTAACAGTTCCCACACATCCCCTTACATATCAGGTGCCTACCAGAGCAAAGAAAACTGAACACTCAGTTTTTAAGCAGTTATGATTAAATCCTGCAGCAATCAAAGTTTGAGAAGAAATATATTTGAATAACTGAAAATGCAGGGAAATAGATACACTTACTTGTTTTATCCACAACTAAGATCTAAATTTGTCTTTTTTTCCCTGTGTACAAATAACCAGAGTTTCAGTTAATTCCCAAATAATCTTGTAAGCACAGCACAGCATCTCATCTCCCCCATATCACCCAGTGAGTACCATAACTTCTCAAGCTGTATCTATAATAAAGTGGACACCTCCTCTGCAGGTAAACCAGAAAGATTACTAACAAGCTAAAACAATTATCCGTGAGGAGAATTAAAGTCAAAAGAAAACACAAATTTATAGCAAAAATCATGGGGTTATCAAAATGAAGATTTTCACTGTAAGTGAAACCCAAAATCTGAGTGTAAAACTGAAATTTCAGTGTAAATGGAAATCTAAAGACCAGAGCTTTCTAATCAAAAGCCTAAACTTTAGATGACACCTGATGGTATCCCAGATTATATGTATTATGGCACAATGAGCTCCACCTTAAACAAGTTTAGGACTAAAATTAGGTTAAACTTTTAATTGCAAAGAAAGAGGGGCAGTGAGAGATTTCTCAAAAGTGTACACAGCAGAAGCGGTCACCCAGTGCAGCACCTGGAGGCTTTGGGAACCCCGGAGATCCAGTCCTCTACAAACACACACAGGTTGTTTAGAGCGCCTTCAGCTGAAATTCAAATGTATTGGTCATAATATTTTCTTCATAATATTCAATATTTGGAGATTAAATATCAAAATGCCTAAGTTAGAAGCATTAGTGGCTTTTAAAGGTATATCTTGCAGCTAGAAATAGAGATATTTATTGTATTTACTGTAGGGATTAATTCTTAAAGTACATCCTGTTTCTCAGATTGTCCGACAGCATCTAAAGCAAAGATCTGTCTCCGCTTGAGGGGTGATATATTCTCTGCATCCTGAGAGCCCAGCAGCTTTTGTGGAGAGAGAGGCTGGAAATACTGGTTTTATTTGTATTTATGGACAACCTGAGGCATTGGCTGTGCTAAACTAGATTCTGACAGGTGTAGAATACTTCTACAGCAAGACTGCCAAGTTGCTGGTGCTTAGGAAACACGCTGATGAAAATAACCACCATTCCCACTGCTTTGCAGGCATTACATGGAATGATCCTTTAAACCATTGCATCTGGAAAGGTATTTTTAACACTCTAGTGTCCCTTTATACTGCCATTGTGATGTAATGGACTTCAGTAGGAGTAAGAAAGTGGCTGTAGTGATGAATAAGGGAAAAGGAAGAAAATGTGTCCATGTGCCATTATTTCATGTCCTGTCTCAGTCCTTGGCCTTACCTGTCAAGGCTTTTGTAGCATTTTCCCCTCTTTGCATATGAGGTTTTGCCTATAAAGACAAAACATCTGTAAGCACCAGTAAATTTCTCACAGGAGCTTGTCTCCTTTGCCAGTTTCTCTTACTCACCTTTCTCAGAGTAAAATGCACTGGAAAGCAGCCTTGCTTAGATACCAATGAGCACTACAGCCGGGCTGTGGGAGGAGGCTACCCATCAAAGTGGAAAAGAAATTTCAGCTTGTCAGTATGTGAGACACATTCAGGTACATCTGATTAAAAGCCTGCAATGGAGATTGGGCACCATCACTTCTTGAGTCCTTTGGCCACCATCACTTCTTGAGTCCTCTGGTCACCTTGCACTTGCTGGCAGCATTTTAAATTGGGCTTTTAATTGGGTGCCTGCTGAAGGAGCAAATGAGCACAGAACTGAAAGTCACAGTCTACTCTTCACTGGCCACAAGCTGTGGCAGGTGACATGTGATCAGTGGCAGGAGCTCACGGCACGGACTTGCAGGCATGGCACCCCGCTCTTGAGGCATTAAGTGAGATGCAAGAAGCAGGAGGACCCTGGCACTGGCACACCAGCTCTCAGGCAGTACGGCTATGAAAGAGCCAGGGCAAGTAAAGATAGATGACATTATATCCATCTGTTGGAAATGGAAGCTTGCCCCATAGTAAATGAAGCAGTTTGCTCAGTGCTACAGGGTGTGCTGGTAGAAACCTAACTGCTCTTACTCCAAACCTTTATCTGGGATGTCAGAAATTTCACCTTAAGTTTCTACCAAAGTGCACAGACTATTGGGCTAAAAACATGCAGACATTTCTGTTTGCAAGAATGGGATTTTCACAGATGCAGAGTGTGTTTAAAAACTGTGTTTCAGCAACAGTGACAACTATCAGTGTTCAACCTTGAGAACACCAGAACCCCTCTAATCCAAAAGTGCTGTCTCTGTACTTTGACACATCTGAATATTAATTTTAAATGTGCAAACTATGCAATAGGCATAATGTATAAGTATAAATGCAGTAATAGCATGCTTACCAGTAATTTTTTTGGCACAATTAAAAGTTGATATCTGACACATAGAGGCAGTTGTATAGGAGACAGAAAAATCTTAATCCTATCTGTGAGGCCTTTAAAGTTTCTACTAGGATGAAGGGCACTATAAAAATATTTTTAAGCCTGTAACTAGCAAAAATGACTTCATTATGATCTCATGTGCTGCCAGAGCACCAATTAAATTGGCTTGATAATGTTATGATTAGGCTGTACTTTTCATCAGTTACAGAGCTCTTGATTGAAGAAGAGATTTGCAACATTGAAAGAAATGACCTTGTGATATGGATTTTTATCAATGACTTTTTACCTTGCTGGTTTCCAATTACATGACAAATAAATAATAGTACTTACAGCTTCTATTATACTTCTGAGGATCCCAAAGTACTCTGCTGATTAATTAGCTTCACAAGAGCTGTGAGAGCAAGATACATGTTATCCTGTTCTTATTAATTCAAAATTCAAATGTGATATCTTTGCCCCATTCAAATAAATGGCAAAAATCCTCTTGACTTTAGTGGGGATAGAATTTCACTCAGAGAGTTTAAGCATTTTGACCAAGGTCACAAAATCTATCTGCAACATTGCTAGGACATCGCTCCTTTCTCACTGCAACTGCAGTTAAAGCCATAAAATAACTGAAGTAATATGTACCAACGGTTTGAATTACACTTGATCCTGTACTTCAGTTGTCAAAAGTCACCTTTAAAAGTCATAACATACCACTAACAACTTCATTAAAAAACAAAAAGCAAATTAACATAACGCAAAAACATTTAACTGGTGGGAGAAAAAGAGCACATACTTCACAAAGCATTCTTTCAAGTCCTTTTCAGTCTATAACATAAAATTTGATAGTACTTGGTTTTCAATATTTATATGAACACATACATTGAATAAATGTGTATTTGTATTAAATATTTCTAATATTTGTCTCAACACGAATTCATAGAAGAAAACCCACAGTACAGCAGTCTATTCAAAGTTTCTCCACATAAGCTAAGGCAAATTCAAAATTACTTAATCAATCACATCATGATAAAGGATAATTTAGAAAAATTTGTATTCCTTGATTATCTAAAATGTGTACTTCATGGTTACAGTTCTTTCTTAGAGCTAATTGCTGGGATACAGTGCAATGAGCATTCTCCACCCTACACTCCAGACTCCTTTAGAAAAGGTCAGAAAGACAATTTGGTTTTCATTTTTCAATTATGGAAAACAGTAAAATATATATAAATATATCTTTCTGGAATCAGTTCAAAAAATGTGGCAGCTAGAGCAGTGACAGCAGAGTGCCATTGCTTGCTGTCCACCAGGCAGGCTGGTTCCCCATTGGAGGAGAAATTGAACCTGGGCTATATTTTTATTTTTGGAAAGTATGTCACTTTGCACCAACTAACCCTTGCCAAAAGTAAAAGCATGAAAAAGTTCCTCCATTTCAAAGATTACAGCTAAAATCAGTGCTTAGCCCTGAGTTTGAGATGAAAGAATTATGAGAACAATCCTAGTTCATTGCTTCTTGTTTCTTTCTTCAAAAGATATCCCAAAGATCTTGCAGTGGATATGAAAAAGCTTTTCATCATCAGTTTTCAAATGTGGACGGAGTGGTGGAATGTAATTCATACACTGGTTTTCCTTTTGTAGTGTTGATGGAAGCAGAGAAGACTCTAGAAAGGGAAAATGCAACCAGTGCAAGAGGTGCATCTCTATGGAGAATGGGAAGGTGACACCTACAGACATTTATAGAAATTTACAGGAGATACGACACTTGTGTTAAGAAAAAATAGACATCTGGGATGACCTTCAGTACTGACACTATGGTGACCAGCAGCAGAAAAATGCTCCCCCTCCAAATACATTATTGAAAACTAAGGATTGCTAAAACCACTACAATTAAATGCAATTAATTAGACAGTGCTAACCAGAACTGGGTAATCTACATGGTACAATAAGCAATATGCGGGAAGGCTATCCCAGCTCTGACCTGCATGAGGATCCCCAGGTTTCTAATACTCTGACAATTTCACTATGAAACTATTCCTTAAAATATCTTTAGTCTTCAAATGCCTTTTCATTATAATAAATTTATTTTATAATTTTCATGTATTTTATATGCAATATAAATATATTATAATGAGCTATGTTGTAAGCTTCTATTATAAAAGCATATAATTTCATTTGAACAGGATGCATCTAGTGCAGTAGCACGGAGAGGTAAAGAAGTTTAGAGTCAGTGTTTAATCTGGCTGCCAGCTCATTAACAGCAAAAAAAATGAATTAGGTTTTCATGGTATCCACAAAGGCTCCAGTCATGGCCAACCTTATGTCTTAAATTAACCCTTAGAGACAAAGCAAAGCATAAACCATTTTACAGTTGTACACAAGTAACTTTATTGGTTTTGATCCATTAATGCCAAATTTCACATAAAGCAAGGTGTAACAAAAATTTCTTTCAGGTTGCCTTTTGCAGCCAACTATAAGTCATGTACTGATCTCCATAGATCTTAGGTAGAAAATTGCTATACTTCACCATCCAGGAATTACTGTTAGGCAAAAGGAGTTCTCCTGAGTGTAGCATTCCCCAAATCCATGTGCACTGTAATTCAGGGGATTGTAGCACATATCCAGACTAAACAAGCAATGTAAACTGGTTATGCTGCAAAAGACTACGATACACACAGGTAGTCATAATATTGATAGTGGGATTCAATCATATTCCTGTTTATGGACATGAAAATGAAGACAAAGTCTTGGAAGACTCTGGGTTGACAATTTGCAATTCATTTTTGAGTAAGTGGAGTTACTTATATCACAGATACAAAAATAACACAAACAAACCCACAGGATTTTCAGAAGTTTTTATTTACGCTTACAGAGCCTGGAAAAATCCTGAAGATATGCCTGTAGAAAGGCTTGTTAGTACCTCCTGGGACACTAGCAATAAGATTTATTGTCTTCTTCCAAAGACTTCTAGCAAGAAACAGTGTCCAACTCAGTTTGGAGAAAACAGATAAAAGATTTGACCTCCAGACTGTAATAACAGCAGTGGACACTGAACTAGATTATCTGGCCTGCAGGGTGAATTAGCTTGACCACTAAGTGGACGTGATTAAAATCAGGGATGGATAGACTTTCTAGCAGGCAATAAGAGGGGAGAAACATAGATCGATCCATTTCACATGTTTTCTAGCATTCCATTATTTGCTTTTGGAAGAAGATGTTGCAAAGCTGGAAACAAATAAATCATAATATTTATTTGTCTGCTAAAGCTGAAGCTGATGAATTTAAAACATTTTGTGTATTATTATATTAAAAGCAAAAATGGCAACTTGAATTTCCATCCCCGCAAGGAAAGCATCTATTCTGCAAAACACAGAAGATACTAAAAGAGAAACAAGTAATGCATGTGGCATGTATAACTAACATTTTTTTCTTTATATTACTGCATTGGCTTTTCTGTCTTTTCTCCCTTCACCTATACTCTTCTCCTTTATTGAATGCAAACTCAAAGAAGCTTAAATCAAATATACAAAGTCACTAAGTTCAAGCAGATTTGAAATTGGGTGAAGAAAGTTCACTCAAACTCACAGACTATATTTCTGGCTTCAGCAATTCTGAAAACAAACATAATCTATATCCATAGGGGAAGAACCTGAAGCAGAAATGTAGATCTAAGTCTTTTCAAGTGAAATGGATTTTAATAAACTTTTCTTAAAATGTCCTTTAACTTCCTATTGGCTGCTAGGTGGAATGAGGCAATACAAATCTCACAAATTACTATTTCAATTCTTTTTATTATTTTAGTATTCTTACAATCTTTATTCCATTACTATTCAAAACTTGCAGTCAAGATTACAAAGGTGTCAAGGTTTACAAAGATGCTAGACTCTAGTGGTTTAGAACAATAATATTTCCATAGTGTTTATTTCCCGTTAATGCTTACAGATCACCACTTCTTCCAAGCAGCTACACCCCAGTGTGGATGTTATGTCTCTTTCTTTCCATTAAAGGCTTCTATTTCCTTATTTGACCAAAATAGTCTGATAACCTGTTGTTAACTTCTAATCAGAATTTGGAACATCATCTGCATTTTTAATGTTTCCAAAAATATGCTAAAATGACGTTTAAATAAGGGTCATACAGTGGTAGCATTAATTTGATCAAATCTATATAATGCTTATCATTAATGCAGCAATATGAAGAGCAAGAAAATAAGTTGAGGCAGCCAAAAATTTAACCCTGAAGTAGATACACACAAATTATAAAGCTCGACAGTTCATACAAATCCGGAAAACACTGTAACAATCAAGACACATAAGGTGAGGTTTTATAATCTATCCAAATACACACAAGTATTTTGCTGAATTCATGTTTAGATACTCAGTAAGTTCAATCTAAATCATTTTATATTGCAAAGAACATTAATGAAAGCCTCTTAATGTGAAGATTAGACAAACGGTCACTGACACTTAACCATGTTTTTATTTCCAGCATGTGAATATACGTAGTGAAATTTCACCATCATTAATGACGATCTGCTTCCCTAGGTGGGGAGAAAGTTATTTTCCCATTTGCAGCATGAATGGAAGAAGAACAAACAAAAGTGTGGAAAAGAGACCGGGAAAAGTGTATGAACTGAAATAGGAGGCAAAGGGAATGTGTGAATGAGAGATGTGAGGGGCAGGGGGTGGAGAGGAAAAGGGAAAACAATATTTGTACAAGATGCTATTAACAGTCAAAAAAACACCCGCATGAAGATGAGAGAGATTAGAAAGAAGAAAGTGACATCCAAAAATGGTGGGAAGTTGTGCTGGTGAAAAAAACAGGCTAGAGGCTATAGAAAAACAAAAGCCCTTTGACCTCACATGTCAGTCCTAAGTGTGGCCTACTCTTAAGCACAGAAGAAAAATTGAAGTTGAATAAGCCATGGATATCTATAACATCTGTGGATAATTTTCTACGAATGTAATCTGGGGTTTTGGAGAAAAAGCAGATTTCATAAGTATATACATACCTATATGAAAGCACAAACTTCCGGAACTCTTAACTCTGCGATTTTGGGTGCAAAAATAGCTACCAAGGGTAAAGGACCTGAGGTTTATTTTAGCCTCACAGTTCTCTACTGCCAAAGAGCCAGAACTTAAGCAGTTCACACTGCGAATTTTGCAGCTCAAATCAAGCATGTACAGCACTATTATATAAATTCAATATAGAAATGTCATCTGCAAAATCCCTGCCCGCTCTGCCTACCCCTATAGTAGAATGTATGTGTGATAACAAAACAAAATGCAGCTGATCCATGCTGTTCCTGAAAGGGGGAGTATTTTTACATCCAAAACTTTCCCTTGCCTTTTTCATTTTTTAGTGTCAGTGCAAGAAGCAGAGAGAATTCCTTCTGCTTTATCCGATGGTTCATTAACAACCAGTTTTGATGAGATACTAATCATGTTACCCCACTTGCCTGCAGTCTCATCACATTTTGTGCCTGGAGGCAATAACAGAGGAACACAAGTCTTCAGAGTTTCATCATAGTCACCATTAGCAGATATGCATTGGCTGTAGTGACCAGAAGCATCAGGCTGTATTACACTGCTATAAAGAGGAACAAAGAGAAAAATCCTGATGGTCAAAAACTTTAAATACACTGCTCCTGAATTCTTGAACTTGTTGTTTCCCCATTTGACTTACCATAAATAAGAGAAATAAATATTCCCCTGCAATCATAACGTGATTCTAATAACCCTCATTCTTTCCAGCATGAAATAAAAGATAAATATTACATATTAAAACCTACAAAAATATTTACTTGAGCTTTAATAATTTTTCTGGGTTTTCCCCTAACAATTTATTATAGTAGTCAGCCTATTTACAGACAAAGAAATATTTTTTCATCAAAAAGAATTGCAAAGATTTGTAAGAATATGTAATAACTTAGAATAACTAAGACATCTATTGTTCAGCTACATAGCACCATAAACATCTAATGGAACAGGAAGAAAATCATCTCATAGGTGGTAACCATCTTTGCCTCATACCAATCTACTAGTTCATAGTTTTACGCAGTCTGTAGAGTATTAGATCCTTGTAAAAACATAAGTGATAGTTTCAGAATTGATTTATAATTTTGTAAAATAAATCTCCAGTGGATTTACCTCATAAAGCTAAATCAAAGTTGATGTTTTTAGCAAACAACACTCGTAATAGAGATGTTAATAGGTTTATTCCTTTCCATATGTTCTTGCCCTTGTTTTTGTTTAGCTTTGAATTTCAATGTTGATGTTTTAATTGAAGTATCATGAAAATACATACACACATAGGAATTTACAGGGAAAACGTCGTAATACCACATGTATTAAATACCATACTGAAACCCAACCACATGTACTAGTAGAAACATAATTATTTTTTAAAAGCATGCAGATAGCAGAGGAATGCGATGGATGGGAGAGATGTCACTGTACTGGATGAAATGGTATGTAAAAAGGGGCATTCCCACTATGTGCACTAGCTGGCAAATACCATCTCTGTTTTGAGGCCGAAGAACCTCCACTAAAAGGGTTCAGTACTTGCTGTAAAGTATTGTCCTGATCTTTGTCCCATGGGATCTCCCATGGGGGCTAACAGGGGCTCCATCCCAAAGATGCTCACCCACCAGGAGATTTGGAGAGAATGACTGTGTCCTTGAAGATATTTCAATGCTGTATGCTGCTGACACATTAAATAACAAGCTGCGCTCTTCTTTATGTTACTTAGAAATTTCATCAAGCTTTAACATCCGCTGTTCCTAAGCTCTTCAGCTGACAAGTCCAAGTCGAAGAGTCTGAAGTAATCCAGCAGAGTGATAAACAAGCCTTGAATTACTGTAGCAAAGTCCATACCTGGCAGGAAAAGCTGCAGTCTTCAGCACAGCCTACAGCACACGAAAGCTTTCTTTCTACTTATTTATCTAAGATTAGGAAACTCAATTCAGCACTTTAACTGTCACAGGCAAATGTCCTCTTTAGAGATGCTATAATCATTCCCTCAGTTCCTGGAAATATTTTCCTTTCTCGTGGGCATCACTTCTATCATGCCCAGGAGGAATCTAACAGACTGTTCTTCCATCAAGTAATGTCTTTCAGACAGCGGGGCA
This sequence comes from Neomorphus geoffroyi, assembly GCA_033558235.1. Lineage (NCBI taxonomy): Eukaryota > Metazoa > Chordata > Aves > Cuculiformes > Neomorphidae > Neomorphus > Neomorphus geoffroyi. The sequence continues at coordinate 22,142,279 of JAUMJM010000053.1, read as the reverse complement.
TGTTGTTGATGCCATTGTTTATTCCTGACAAGAAGGAAACAGAGTTGAGTGTATTTGTATGCTGATTTTATAACTTCTGATAAAGTCATTTAAGTTCCAGCACATATACCAAGAGGGGACAAAGCTCAGTTTCAAATGTCAGAGTTCTTTGCAAAGAGTAACAAATGGCTGTAATGTTGGAAAAGGGCAAGGCTGCAGAACTAAACACATTGGTACTGCAGTTAAAGAGCTGGTATTGAGGCTATTCCCAATGTAAAGATCCGCACGGTTACCAGAAATACTGGAATATCCTAAGGACCCTTAGCTTGTTTAGTGATTTCCTTCTGATCAAGTCTTCATTTGGGTGCTCTAAAGAAATACTATTTCATATTCTTAAAATATGAAGACTCAGTTTACATGTGTACTGTTTTGTGTTTTTTCCTTCTTTGTGATTAAATGGTCATTAAATTTCAAGGGGTTTTTATTATTTTCTAATAAAATAATCACCCTATAGTAAATAGAGACAATCGTTGACTGTTCATGTTTTAGACCCAGACATTTGACCCGGAGATGACAAATTCTGAAAATTCTGGATTTCATAAATTGAAGTGTTACCTGCAACAACTCATTCTAAACAGGAAGCATGCAAACACTTTTTGCTAATAAAAAACTTTATACAAACCAGCTGGAGTAAAGAAACAGGCCTTTATATATGGACACTCACATAATTTTGCAGATGAGAAATCACAGGCTGTGAGTCCTCCTTGATAAAATGCAGCCATGAAAGGATAAATAATCTGATAAACCAACTAAATTCAGGGATGCAAATATAACCAAACTGTTAATTTAGAAATGCTGATTTCTCTTTGGTTAAGGAATAGTTGAGAATTATGATTTCTAATTGTTTCAAGATCTGAACCGCTTTTCTTGCATGTACGTGTGGGGTCAGGGAAACTTCTGGGGTAAGGGAATTAGCCACTGCAAATATTAATTACATCAGTAGAAACTATACTATATGTTATTAGGCAATATAACATTATATTCATCATTAGAACTAAGCTGTATAATTAACTTTTTCATTCTTAATACTGTGGTAAAAAGAAGATTGACAGAATGGAGCATAAAATGTATTTTACAAACAATCCATTCTGTAATAGGATTGTTCTGAAAATATAATCCTTCCCCTCTGGTTTAAAATTCGTATTTAGAATCACAAGTCTTGGTAAATACAAAACTACAGAAGTCTAAGACTGAGCAGAGTAGGTTTAGTTCTGTTCTTCCCCCCCACACTCTTCTGCACCTAAGAGTATTTTCCTTAAGACAGAAAGAGGGATGCAGGCTGAATGCTGAATGCAATCTTGCAAATTTTTCTGGTTTTGCTCCCTCACATTTTCCTTTTCAGACTCCAAATGTAACACTTCCCTGCGCTATCGCTTGTTAAAGCCCCAGCTCCTGAACTGTTGTATTTGGCCAGCAATTAAGAAGCTCTCTGCATGAGAAAACCTCCTTCTCACAGTATTCTTAGCCCTCGTTCCCTAATGTTAGCCGAGCAAAACAGTATATCTTTATACACACAGTGAAACCACCAAGAAATCAATTCTGTGTGTTTTCCTCCCTTTTACACTTTTAAAGAAGCATGATCAGTTTTCTGTCTCTGTTTCTTTTGCACATCCTTTCCTAGCTTTAAATTGGTATCTGAGCCCTTTCCCTCTCCCCTGAAAAAAAAAAAAAAAAGGCAAACCAAACCAGGTAGAATTCCTCTGTTACTATTAACACCTAAAAATATGATCATGAAACAAAAGCTTTGCTCCTCTGTCCAATTTGATGTCTTTTTTATGCTGCCTCAGTGATGGCCAAATAATTGGTTGTTCACTTGTGTCCTTGTCTCCCCCGACAGTTCCACAGATGCCCTGAACAATGCTCCAAAGACTGCTTTCAGTAGGGGCAAATCCTCATTAATCATTCCTCGCTGACAGCACAAGGGAACACCTGCATCTGGTGCAGGGACCAAGCAGTGGCTTCTGGGAGCGTGCATTAAAAAGACCAACCAATTCAAGTTGTGGGAGTAGGCTTCTAATAGCCATGTGAAAAATCTGTCTCTCGCCGGATTTTCCTTTCATTAAATATCTAAAATTAGACCTGTAGCTCGTGTTGAGATTAAAACACCAATGTATTCTAAGCAAATCAGGAAATGAACAGGACTGTATGTTATGATAAATGGCTGCTAAATTCTTTATGTCTAGATCAAGCAATGTTAGTATTAAATACTGATGAACTGTCACATAATTTTCATTTAGAAATGACTGCACTTTGAGCTTCATGTCCTGTGGTGCTCATAAATATTTTTCCCTGCTATATTTCACAAATAGATTACACTGACTACACAGATATTTTTACCATGTAGTCCCAAGTCCATAGTGTATATAAACTGTTTTTTCCGTGCAAGCACATCAACCTTTCCATACAAAGTGCTATCAGAAAATGTTTGTAGTGCAAAAAAGTACCACAACCACCCTCATGCTATAAAGATACGTTCCAGACTCCTATTATAATATTTTCTAAACAGAATAGTAGTTTGGAATTTTTGTTAATTGTTTTCATTTTATTTAGAGTACAATGGGGGATTTTCCTCCCAAGGCAAATGGGAAAGGAATGAGGAGAGCAAAAATTGGTTATTTTTATTTATTATTTTGTTTTCATAAAAATGAGTCAGATATTTATCTCAACACCTAGGGCCATTAAAATCTATGGTAGAATTCCAACTGGTTTCAGTGGGCTTTGGGTCAGGCCCTTAGGCCCTGCATCTGGTCTGTGATTAAATAAGTACATGTCTTCCCACATATAAACTGGAGAGAACCACCATGGGCTGGGGAGTACAAATTACTAACAATGTATTTTTTCTGTATAGGACTGACCACAACCCGGCTTTGAGTCTATCCATATAATATGCTCACATCTCAAACAAGAAAACACTCAGCTGATACAAAAAGTATCTTTTAAAAGGTAGTCAATTATCACCAATACACCATGGTGAAGGTTTTAGCAAAGGTCAGGAGTGGGAGCAAAGGAAAAAAGTGAGGCAGGGATAAAAAAACTACAGAACTCAGAGCATTAAAATACCACTAGTGCTGAGATGCTCAATACGCTGTAAAAGAGCATAAAACACATCTACAACATTAATTAGAAATTTAATTTGAAATATATTTTCCTGCAAGTGGATGCTGATGGAATTGATTTGGGAAAAAAAAATACTGAAACAGAATTTTCAAATTTTTTTTACCTTTAATGAGAAGGAAAAATTTGCACTTTCATTTGCAAAGTAAAATATGTTCTCTACATGGAAAAATAAAGCTTGCATACAGTTGATTTATCATAAAAAAAGCACTGATGATCAAGAGAAAAGATACGAACTACCACATTTGGGAAATCAAGAGTTAAATATGCAAGGATATATACCTTGCTTATCTTTTCATAATTTATCATAATATGTTTAATAATGTTTTTTTATAGTTATTGAACAAAACTTTAAAGATATTTACCTTTTGCATTTCATTGTCAGCTAGAAATAGTGACATTTGACACAGTAGTACTTTCTTCCTACGGAATGCAGTGGTATCATCTGCACAATATAAGAAATGATGCCATCTACATGTTATGAGTTAAGGAGTTATACAAGAACAGCTAGAACAGTACAGACACCTATTTGGCCTATTCTCTGATAGCCACCAACACAGGAAGTCTTTCTCTTTTCACTACTACTTTCTACTGTACTTTCATATAAAAAAAACTTAAAGCATCTTTTCTTAAGAATTTCAATCAGATGTGGAAGAATTCTGGGTTATAACATATCAGTTTCTTTTAAAAATAATATTTTCACAAGCTCTGCAAAAATAGCAGATCTTTAAAGTCCCCGCTAGGACTATATGCAAATATGTACAGAAGTCAGGTAAATAAGTGACTGTGTACATGTGATGTAATTATGTCCACATCTGTTTGTAAGGATGGTAAACATGCTGACACATACAGTGGGCACAGGTATGCCTCCGTAGTAATATACCTCAGTCATAGGTGAGAACATCTGAATGTGGGAAGTTCCCTTAGCAAACTGTCACACACACAGGAGGCAAGAATGCAAATTCTAGCTGCCCTCAGGCAAATTTCATTAGGCTTTCTGAAATCTTTTAAAATTGGCCATGTAAATAATTTCACATATAACTTGACAATATCTCCTGCTCAACAGCAACAAGTTTCATGTACTCTTCAAACATGCGGGGCGGTAGTATTTCAAAGAGACATTGTAAAGGTAAAAACGTGTTAAACTATCTGGGTTGTTACTAGAATCTCTGATTATAGTATCATATTAAAGTTTGAAAATAACTTTGAAAATCTGTTACTTTTATTGCAGGTATCATCCATTTCTCTTTGGACAGTGAGAGGAGACTAGCCAGTGTCACTGCCTGTTCTCACTCTCATCAGCTTAAAACTAAGTGTGGACAGCACAAAAGTTTGCACAAAATTAAAGATTAAATCCAAATTTATTGTTTTAAAAATTTTAAAACCTCATTTTTTAAAATAATTTCAATTCATACCCATACTTAAAATCTTGTTAGAGGGAGATTTCTACTGAAATTCCACAACTGGGCTCTATGGGCATACAGGGAATGTGCACAGTGAATCACGTTCATTCCCTTTCCCACCTTTTATAAAACATTGAATCAGTCAGTTTTCAGAGGCAAAATAAAACTTCATGTATACAATTTTCATGTTAAATGTTATACCAGCTCCAATACTAGGGAAGAGGTAGAATAGTTACAATAGAAATTAAGACAGAAAGTCAAAAGCCAAAATATAGTGCTTAATAATGACCTGTCTTCTGCCCAGCCTTCCCCTACCAGCCCTGGAGAAATGTTCTTGACCAGGCCTAAACCATGTGCATAGCTCATACACTGAGAGGGGTAAATTGTCAGCGCAATCAAGTAGGTAATCATCATATTAAAATTGTGGCATCCAAAATCAATCTATAACAGCTTTTTATTGTCTTTATCTTAGTAGTTACAGGCAAAGGGTAGTATATAATAGACTAAATAAGTAAGACCTTCCCAAGTAAAGGGGGCTTTCAAAGCCTGCATCTTGCTTTTCCACTTCATTCTTATTCCCTTGCCTCTGTAACAGTCATCTGGAGGCCCATTTATTTGGGGTGGGGGTGAAAGGAATGAGGGGCTGTTTAGCTTAAATAATATTAGAGCAATTAGTATGTCAGAGAAGTTGTTCTTTCTTTTTTTCCCCTATATTCCTTTCCTATAATCCCTAAAGTATATAAAATAATTAACTGAAATCCAATTAAAGTTGATTTAGAACACCTGTTTCCAAAATCCTTTTAATAACATTTTCCTTTTTTTGTTTTCTTTGTTCTTTGTTTTAAGATGAAATACATATCCCTATTCAGTTGCTCTTAGGAGCCCAGAGATTTGCATTTTCTAGACATGAAGAGAACTTGTTGTAAGAGAGCTGTGAAGACTTAAAAGACCGAAAGAGCCTGGTTTATATATTACAGCAGCAGTAATGTCTTTAACTCTTACTTTTCCAAATTTCATTCCTTCAGAAAACCAAAACATCAACATCCCCCAGCCCCCAATTTTGTCATGAGAATTTCTGCTTTAGAAATTTGCTACAAGAATGGAGCAAAGCAATCATTTCTGGCTGAACACTCTTATCCACAGCCGTCCTGTCAGAAGAGGCACTAAAGACAGCGCATCTTGTGTAATAAACACCCACTACCCGTGAAAAAGGATTTGCCTATGCCGTTCATTGCAGGTCTGAGCATCTTTCATCCTCATTAGCTAGCTATACTGACCTACTGTCGTGCAAGTACACTTGAGGACGTGGTCTCCTTTCTTTTCTTTCCTCCACCAACTATTCCTATGCAAAATAAAATAGGATCTGGATCAAAGAATAACTATTTCTAAAGCAAATAACTGTTCACCAATGCCATGGAGAGTTTTAACAGGATTTGTGTTTATATATTGATTAGGCACCTCTAAAAAGCTCCACCCTGACAGTTTAGATACAGTGAAGACGATTTAGTAAGACACTTATTATCACAGACCTGAGATTAGACATAGTAATTAACTCTAAGCTGCGATTGTAAAAGTGTGACCTATTAAACACATTTTGGAATTAAAATATTTTTACAATTTAGGTATGGTAACATACTCCTGTGATGTTCAATTGAATAAAAGAACTCCTTCTACTTAGTATGTACAATGTTTTTTGCAATACAGCTGTCTACGAAACTATTCTATTTTGCAGACAGCAGAGAAACATAAGTGAGGACCTCTTACCCCTTTTTATACTTAAAATTGTTAAGATTTCTTAGCTGAAAAATTAGACATCAGCAAATATTATTCAATCTTAATTTCTTATGTACTAAGCAATTTCGTATAAATCACGTAATGCATTCAAGGGATCAACTTGTGTGGATACTGATTAAATGTACCAGAGGGGCTGCCTCATTATGTACCTTGAGCCTTTTTCATTAGAGAAGTCTGCAAACAAACCTTGACTATTTAGATTATTTTGTACCACACTGTACGTCTAGCCACAGATACAGAACACATCTACTATTTTTAACAGGATTATAGAAAACATGAAATGGTACTTCCTTAAATATTGACAGCTGGGGGGCGAGGGGGGGGGGAAGATTAATACAGAATCTGAAAGAATTTGTAGAAAGAAACCTTTTGCCCCTTTAAAGAGCAGCTGCATATTAAACAACTACATTTTTGAAGCACCTTTAAAAAGTTACCATTAGCGTTACAGAGTTTTATGAGAAGTTCTATGAAATTCAGAAATAGTTACAAAAGAAGGAAAGAATGGACAAGAAATAAATAGCATTATAGAGAAGCAAGCAAAAAATTAATCTTGAACTACAGAAGCTGTTAGAGGTAACAGACAGGGGTGGAGTGGAAGGGTTACGTATTACAAAGATTATAAATTCATTTCATGAAAAACACTTGTGTCTTTACAAAGCTTTTTAGCATCGCCAATGGTAACTTAAAGTTACTATGAATTGAATTAAAATATTGCATGCCGTGAAGAAAGGTTTCCTACTGTACATATTTATCTGTAATATCTCTCTTACTCTTCTATTTTGAAGGCTCTTTTGCACTACATGTCTGATACATAGTTTTCAGGGTACTTTGCCTTTTGATGTTAAAAATATATAGATATATATATTTATATATAGATATATATATCTATATATATATATATATCTTCAGTCACAAGCTGATGCAAGGGTGGATGCATACAAAATATAGACTTCATTCACCACAAAAGAGCCACCACATCCATTGGTGAACTGCACACACATGCACAATTGACAGATCCAGGCTGAACATGTTGAACAGAATCTGCATGCTGATGTGCAACTGCTTGAAGGCTACCACATCAATGCACATTTCTAGGTGAAGGACAAGAGGCAAATCACGGATCTTTACAAGATTATATTTTGATGACAGACTCCAACTTGTACATCTAAAAAGCATCCTCTTATAAAAGAACTACAAATGTTGATATTCCATAGAAGGAAACAAAGAAGGGAACAGTCCAATACCAAAAATATTTGGGAAAAAAATCAATAAGGGGTCTATGATTTAACAAAACTAAACCACTACTCAAATGAGCAGTGGGGTATGTTAGAGACTTAAAATGTATAAAGCCAAGAGTTAGGTGCAGGATTTTTGATGAGAAGGCTTTTAAATTGGTTTTCATTCTCTGTTTTCTCACAGGATTGCAGCTCTTCCAAGTGAAAGGAAGGAAAATATCTGCTTGGGTATACTGGTTTGATTCTCTGAGTTATCTTCTGGTTTTGAAGAAATTATTATCAAGGGAGGGGAATTTATTTTTCCTATATTAGAGATCAAAGAATTTGACACACACATCTCTCTCACACAAACAAACCTCTCATATGTACAAGGCTCTGAAGGAAAACCTTTTTGTTCTATAAGTTGTAATCAAACTCCCATTGCCATGGCTGCGCGATGCAAGGAGTTAGAATCTTTCACCTTTGGAGATGCATGTAGGTACCTATTGCATATCATTAAAACTGGAGGAAAAGGTTGGTTTCACCTGTAAGTTATATGCATGGGGCACAGGAATAAAGAAGCACTCAAAGAGGAGACTTTCACTCACCTCTGCACAATTACCTTTCCAGTTCTGCTGTTCTCATAGCCTTTGCATATCCACTACCTTTTCAGAAAGGCTTGTAATGCTCCACAAAGGAAAGGAATGTCACTATCTTTGCATGGAATATTAAAAATACACTGTGCCAATGAATGAGATAAAACTGAAATATTTTATGAAAGCTTTCTAACCACTGAAAAACACCAGGCAATAATCAGGGTGCCAATGGATTAGGGAGTTAATTAGAGAAAGAGATCTTCCTGGTAAGAGCCTGAATAATCAAGATTCTATTGTTTTCAATATTGACAACAAAGGAGGGAAAGTTAATGGTAACACAGTCACTTTTAATTAGTGCTCTTCTTAAATGTTACTATTTCAGTGCCTGCTATCCAAATAAAAAATTCTGTATGAATTCAGACCCAGTTCAGCATCTGCAGGTGCAAACCCCAAATAAATTACTGGGGAAGGGGCAGATGCAGACAGGATTGCAGTCTAGACTCCTCACTCTAAATCCATTTAGTGCTATTAACCATGACTGGGTGTAATAGCTCTGTGTACATTAGCACCAGGATAATTTTCCCTATTTTGCTAAATATCAAATGTGTGTATTCATACATGCTATATAAAGGAAACACCAGAGATAACAAAACGAAAAGGCTAACATGCCTCTTTGCAGTACAATCTCTATTTTCAAATGCTGACTAAGAAAAAAAAGGAGTCAAAGCAGGCAGGATTTCTTAAAATATAATAATATTATTCCTGGGCTAAACAGTGGTACCAGATAAAGTATTTCCTTTTAAATACAAACAGATTTTATACACAAAGAGGACACTTGAAAAAAGAAACCCAAAATGTCAAGAAATGTACGCTTCCACTGCATGCAAACAGCAACAGAAACCTAATTCAAACAACAGATAATCTCATTTAAAGTGAATACATTTGCTGTGTAACAACCTACATTTTATTAAGTTGCCCAACACTTTTGAACCCCGATAAGGAAATGGACCTATTCTGGGGGAAACACAGATATCTGCTGCAGAGATTATTCTTGCTATATACATCTACCCCTGTTAAGAAGCAATGAAGAAAGGTGATACATAAACACAGGGAGGAAACAAAAGCAACAGTGAAAGTGATATTGAACTAGAGAGCCCTCCTTTGTGAAAAGAAAGAAAGCACAACATTATCTGGAAAGAAATGAAACTACCACCAAAATGTAGGGAGAGACACTAAGTGCAAAGAAGGGATGGGCGAAGAACAGCCAGGATGTGTGGTGACTGGGAGAGTCAGGTTGCACTCAGAGGAGGCAAAAAGATCTGAGGGTAAAAAGCCAATTAATGGATTAAAGGGTAAGTATCCAAGTTCTGAAACAGAGGGGTGATAATATAGGCAGCTAGGGAGAGGATTAGAATAAAGAAGTGATAACAGTATTCAAGCTGAGAGGGAAGGCTGTCAGGAACTGAATGGGAAAAGAAGGTAAGACAATGAAAACAAAAACCTGTCATTTAATCAAGAGCTGTGATGGTGAGAGCCCAGCCACCAAAAAAAAAAAAAAAAAAAAAGAATAAAAGAAAAAAAACCCCACAGTTTGGTTTCAGCTCCAAGTGTCCTGAAATCATTGTTGAAGAGCAGAGACAGATGGAAGATTTGGCCATGACTATATGAAATCAAGTGAGTAACAATGAGTTTAGACCAATTACCGCTTTCAGTACCTCAGTGCTGTTTCTCTGAACTGTGTGCCACTAGGCAGTTGCTCATCCCAAGTGTATAGAGCTAAGGACATGCAACAAAAGATACAGTGCCTTTTTATGGAGCTCTGTGAGGAAGTGTGGCATCTATTTCCTGGGGTTTCACAGTACCAAAGCATAAAACACAATTTTTTCAGTTTCCCAGGCATGTCTTATCTTACTGTACAGTGTTAGCCACATCATTTCTAACATTATCTGAATTGCACTTGGAAAGTAGCCCTTGTCCATTAAAATATTACAGGGGATTACTAGGGAGGCTTGGGGGGGACTGATTTGTTTGGGTTTTTTTTCTTCAAATCCTCTTTTGCTTCTTACTGTTTACACTTTACCAACCTGACAATATCTTGTTTTCTTCTTCTGTGTAATTTGTTAATATTATCCTGTATTGTATATCTTAAATTTGCGAAATCTATACCATAGAGATAAATTATACCTGTCATGCCATATTTCTTCCAAGGATAAGTTTAAGTGGACTTCATCATTGTAGAAATTTAGCAATACTCTCAAGTATCAGCAGGATGGTTTTAATACAATCTGAATGAGACAAAAGTTAAGATCTTTTTACTAGAAACTTATTTAAGAAATCACGGCAGAGTATATCAACAAATTTTAACTGAATCCATTTTTAAAGGAAAAATATTTAATAAACAGAAGTGGCTTTGAAATTTCAGATCTATGATGCTTCAATTAATCTTAAAAATCCATTTCTTCACGTATCACATACTTTTCTCAGTGAATGAGGAAAATGTTTTTTCTCATTATGTTGCATATAACCAACCAGAAAATGATGAAAAATGGTGAGCAACCTTCAAGGCTTGATTTTGCTTTAAGATACTGACATCTATCTTCTACTGATGTCAGTGACCCAAGGTCAAAACTAAGCCATAATTGTCAGGCAAAAAATGTCTAATGATAAAAGCACAGGACTGGAAGTTGGAAATGGCTGTCGATTAACACTGTCTTATTCTGCCTCAGTCTCAGGCTATAAAATGACATTTATGGATTTTCCAGAAAAGACAAGATTCTTTTACCCAAGACAGCGAAGCTTGGAGCAGATCAAGAATTTACACGGAACTGGGACAGGGGCAGAAATCAGCTGTCAAAACTGGGATGCCCATATCCCAAGCACATCCCCTGAAAACTGGGCTAGAGATCAAGTAGCATTTCACTATGCATGTTGGACTGCTCCATTTGCACAACTATAGACGTATTTACGCATTCATCTTGAGAAGCCAGCAGATTTTATACCAAGGCACATAGGAACCACGGAGCAATTCATTAACACAGAGCTACATTGAAATGAGGAAGGGAGACAAGTGGAGAAAAAGGGATGAGGAGGGAAAAAAGGCAGTAGAAGACATGGATGAACAGTTGGGAGGGTAGCTTCTTAAACTGCTGCACATAGATGTGCCCCAAAAATCTGATTACATCCTGTTATTTTCTTTAAGATAGAAAAAGACCGAAACAAAATTCAGTGTAACTTTTGTCACACAAATGCACTGAGTGCTTGGATTCTCAGGATGACAACACAGTAACGAAAAGGCCACAACTATATTTTCTGTTCCTAATAAATTTGGTCATTATCTATTAGAATTTACAGAGTCTATATATTTGTTCTCTTTCTAAAATTTCTTCCATTTTCTACCAGTGCTATCTGACCAGCTTTCACTGTCAATGGAAGCATAATCTGGTAGACATCATCTTAGAACCTTTTCTGGTTTCGACCTCTTGCAGACACAGGGTACTTCTCTTTTATCATACATTACCGGTACTCATTTTATTTTCCATGAGGGTAAAAATTCCGCTTCACACCTTCATAGTCTCTCACCTTGACGCTGTCTCCCTGTCCCATTCAGCTTTTCCTTCACTACACTTCAATTCCCTTCCTGCCTGTTGCTCATACTACCGTACTTTGGTAGGATTTTGAGTTGGGCAGTATTGTCTGTTCCTCTCACAACCTAGACAACTGCAAGTGGTACTGACTTTTGAATGCTCACATGCTTCAGAGCATGTGTTTGCTAAGGTAGTGAATTTGATTAATACATTCCCATATTTAAAAACATTTTAAAAGCCATACACACACATTACACATAGACCGATCACTAAGCAGAAGCTCTCACAAGAATAGATGAGAAACAGCGGTTGGATCTCTGACTGCATTCTTATATAGCATGTAGCCCTACCATTAAGGAGCAAATATCCTCCTACTGCTCCTCACCTCAGAAAAGTTACAGTATTCTGAAAAATTGCTGCAAAATCTATTTTATGTCCTCGAGTAAGCAGTTAATATCTCTTTTAAGAACTCTGTTCAAGTGTAACCTTATGAAGAGCCTGCTAAAGTACTAGGCTTAACATCAGCCAATATCTGGACATGGAAAAATCTCTTATAGGAAAAGCCTAATAAATTAAATTTGTTAGATACATCATTTTAATGAGTTTTACCGAAATCCCAGAGTGTGTGGTAAAATATGTTTTCCCAGTCTGGAGGAATACTTGCCTACCAATTTGGAATCTGCTTTGTGGTTGTAATAAACTGGCTTGCTGGAAAGCTTCAGTGCTAAAGAGGGCCTAAAAAAAGCTTAAATTACATTTTCTCTAGAGTAAAATGTGTTAACACTGACAAAATTGTGTGATTTTCTGTCCCATACTTGGAATAATTTATAAGAAACTTCATTTAAATGCAGAGATTAATCAGAGATTATTTTCTACTTAAAAGTAAGAAACAAAGTTTTCTCAATTTTAAAGTCCTCTGAAAGATAAAAAATTGTTTGGAAAATTAACTGAATCACAAGGAAAACTATATTTAATTATTATTTTTTACTATGTAACTATAAAATGTGAGTATAACAACATTTAAATTTAATTCGATATATTATGATTTTGTGGACAACACAAAGAAATACACTTTTCTAAAAACAGTATTTTGATAATACATATGGGTAAAAAAGAAATAAAACCATTCTCTGGACATACTTCTTTGCAATATTACTTTCCAAAAAAAAAGTGAAACCTTCAAATTTTATAAATTGGAAGTTTATTTAAAAAAAAAAAAAAACAGAAATTATTTGGTGTTAAAATGACACGTTTGGGACATGTCAGGTGTCACTCAACTGAAGAGAATTAGCTACAGTTGACAGTTTCCAGAGTCTGTTCAGTGACTGTATGATATGAATGATCAAATGAGAACGGATTATCAAAACTGAAGTTCTGAACTCAAATGCCAAGAATTATCCCAACAAACATAAGCTTATGAATAGTATTAAACGTAAGATGCTTGCTAGAGTCCCTGTACAGTCAATAGCACTTCCCCAAAGTGATATTATCTGGCCTTAAGCTAGCAAGTTGAATCGTCCTCTCTCTTGACAACTATTTTACCATAAATTTCAAAAATTTTAAGGCCTAAAATTATAGAATATAAACTTTTCCAACCATTTATAGGAAGAAGTCAAAATTATCTAAATGTCTGATGACTGATCATTGGTAGATGGCTTGCAGGTGGGGTAGGAAGGTAAAATGCCATAGGACACTGAGGAGATTACAGTAACCATCTGGAACTGATAAATCTGGAAATGAGTTTGTGCCAGAAAAACATTCTTAAGAAGACCACTGAAAGATCTCATAAGTTTACGCAAAACTTAATACAGCAGGCTCATGTCTTGATGGAGCTTTAATCATTACTGCTTAAAGATGGAAATGATGTTCTGGAGGCATTTATTCCTCTCCATTGCCCCAAAGGCACCTGAGTCTAGGCTTCTTTAGATGTTATAGTGAAGTTTATGTAGTTGCGAGCTTCAGTTCCTAAGAACTCATTACAGTGTAAAATATCTATCTAAGAGTACCTGAGTCACAGCTGTGATAATTTCCTTGCCTCTGCACTCCATGTTTAAGAAAGAAACCTTTACAGTACACAAGGATGATGAGAAATTTTGAAAACTGAATATATAGTAAAATATAGCCAGCCACCAAGGGTAGCTAATGCAGTCTTAAATTGACAGCTGTCTTTGTTAAGGTATCTGATTTTTCTGAAGAAAGAGAGTAGTTCTCTCTCATCCAGAGTAGTGAAGGAACTGGCAGAGTGCCACAGCAAATCACTGATGAAGTTGGCGAAGATGGGAAGTAGAAAGAAACCTGTACAGGGGGAAAGGAACTAGTTATACAAGACAAAAACATATTATAGCTACAGATTTATCCCTTGTCTGGGAGGCTACTGCTAAAATTTTTCATGGTTCTTTCTTGAGACTCACCTCGTTTAATCAGAAAAAAAATAATCAGAACTTGATGAAATATGCAGATGACAACGCTGGGAGGTATTTTTCCATACAAAGTATTATAATATCATGAAAAAAACCCAACAAAAACCAACCAAAAAAACCCTAGAAGATCTCTAGGACTGGAGTAATGGAAAGGAGGAGACATTTAGCTTATCTGAATGCAAGGTCAATCACTAACAGATTAATAAGAATTTTTGCATTAAATTTGGAGCTCATCAAATGGTAACAACATAGGAAGAAAACTACATTGTCATCTTTTAAACAGTTAATTTAACAATGATAAGCAGTAAAACATGGCTATGAAAGAAAAAACCGAACAACTCCAAAAAGCTCCAAAAATACCAAACTAAACAGTACCCAAAAAGCACTGATAAGTTAACTGGACCGTGTTCTTGAATAGAGCATTTGGTTCTCATCATGTATATTTAAACAAGATGGGTCTGAAATAACAAAGTTGCTGAGAACACCTACTAACTTGATCAGAATAGTACAAATCTCATGAGAGAATACTACAACATTGACTTTCTTCTATGTAGCACAATAGAGTCTGAAGGGCGATAACTGGTCTCATTAGGAAGGAATACATCTGAAAAGGCAAAGCAGCACCTAAGATGAAGGTACAAGAGCAAAGGAAAGTGCACTGGCCATGAATAAGGTCATCATGTGGAATGAAGTTCCAATAGCAGTTTCCCAATAAGACCAATCGTTCTGAAGTCTTGGAAAGCTTATCATCATATTCCATTTGTTTCCAATAGCAAAAGAATGGACTATGACGCCAGAAGTCCCTTTGGTCAGAAGTCTTTTGAAAGCAGAGTAAGTCTAGGATCAAAAAGCTTACTGTTTATGCAAATACTGTTCAAACAACTTATTTAACAGTTAGGGGTATTTTGTAACGTATGTTGCCTGTATGCACATGTGGCTGAAAGGACATATACTTAAGTCATACTATTACCATATGAGCACACCAGCTCTCCACTCCTATGTACACGAGAAATAAAGCAGGATACATTGCTGTTTCTTCAGTTAAAATAACAGTAAGACTCCAAAGAAGTGGGCAAAGGGAGTAGGTTTTGATGCATCTTGGGGCAGTTTATTTCAAAGAATATCCAGTTACTGTTAAGCAGTTTCCTTTTCCTGCAAAGTACTGTTAGTCTGCACATTCCTATGGTTGTATTGCAGTATCATCCCACAGATCATCAGAGGAAGTCTCAGAGACAAAAGGGAAGATGGGAACGGGCACCTGTCCAAATCAAAGGTCACACACCAAAGTCTATACAACTCCACAGACAACAAAATGAGAACTTTTCTTTGAGAGCTTGACCAAACCACAGCAAGTGTCTTCATCTTGGCTCTGACAACTGCAGGCCCTAGTACAAAAATTTATTTGAAAAGATTCTTTCAGAGTAGAGACCCAGAAATAGGTAGGCTTTGAAAGGTAACATTTCTCAAGGTCTTTTGCATTTTTTTCGCCCCTGGATTGCAGGAACAACACTGAATCACCCAATATTGCAGACACTGAGTTCAAGAATACGGTCCTGAATTTCCCACTCATGATCCAATCAGCTGAAACGGCTTAAGCCATCCAAGTAGATTATACAGAAGATAAAACATTGATAAGCTTATGTAGTGCCACTTAAACCATTTCTTCAGACTCAGTGTCTCATGATGCAAGATGGGCTTATTGCAAATTAAGACTTTCAACTTTCATAAGGCCCAGAGGAGCTTCTATTCCTTTGTTGTTGTTGACTTTGTAGCTGTCATAAAACTTTTTTTTCTTCCAAAACATGGAGACATCTCTCCACTCCTCAAAATCAAAAGAGAAGCCACCAACTGCTGCACCAGATAATAATGACAAAGTACATTTCCATGATTAACATGGTGAGAAGTCAGCAATTACAAACCTCAAGGCACATGGTATCCAACATCCTGAAAATACCTCATTTGCTTTGCTAAATAAGTCTCAAACTTGGACAGAGAGGACTGAGTCAGTAACGACAGAGTCATAACTTCTGGCACACCTTCAAAGGTACTGATTAGAAGGCACCAAACGAATAGAAGCTAGAGTTGTAGCATTTCATTTGCACTGAAATTGTCAATGATTGTCTAGGCATTCAAGAGCAGGAGCACAAACAGAATCTGACAAGCCAAAAAGAACCCTGAAGTCTTGGATCAAGATTTGGAGGGATCTGCTGAGTTTTATGTAATATCAAAGAGCAATTGAAAAAAAAAAAAAACAAAGAGCAATTTAAGACATAAAACGATGTGTCTTCAGTGATCTGGACGTATATGCAGAAGCATCCTGCCTGAAGTGGCAGATCAAAATATGAAGGAGGAAGAGCAGCAGTCTGTGCTACTCATCTTGTTACCAATTTAATTGCAATGTGAATGAACTCAGATACCTCGTTTCCCAGCAGCGAGTAAGTTGCCTAAATAGCTGAAGGTATAAATTGCAAGAAAAAAAAAAAGAAAAAAAAAAAAGAAAACTACTTAATAGGACTCCAGGAGAGAGATGAAATGTAGACTTACACATCTTAACAGAAATAATAAAGGTGTGGGTAAAGCTGTCAGAATAACTTCCCACAGACAGCTAACTGTGACTGAAGGCACAGATAAAATTGGTGGCCAATCAGAAGAAAAGTCTAGGACTCCATGTAATGTAAAGAGTACCTAGTATGAAGCAGAAGATATCCCAGAAATGGAAGACCATCCAAAAAAAGCCATATTTTGAAAATTCAAAAGAACTAAATATTTATGTGGTGAAGTAAGAAGCCAAAGCTTTTCTTGTCCTCTGCCTTCTCATTAAACTCTATCCCAGCCAGAAGTAAATTCAAAAGTAGGTTTCATGAGACTCTGTACCCATCATCCACTTGAGGATGGAAGTTTAAAGAGTGCAAAGAATAATATGACATTAGAGAAATATCCTTTGCGAGGCTGTGCACAGGGGCTTGGTCTCTTACCCTAGTCATTGAGTTGCAAGAAACACTTTTTTCTGGGTGGAAGAAAAAGGCAGGGTTAAGCACCACCCAAATGCTCAATACTACTCAGATATGAGACAGATCTAACAAATTTACCTCTTCTGCCTCTCTTAAAACGATTTAGATCCCTAAGAATTTTCCAAAGAGAAGCTTCTCTCTGAGATAATAAAGACTTCTAGTATTACCATCTGATAGAGGTAAAACTTCCCACTATTTATGAGGCAGTTTGAGAAATTCATCAAGGAAACCGAAAGGGCTAAAAAAGTATAAAAAAGAGAGACATAGGCAACAGAAGATTTAAAACATTCCAGAAAAAAAGCTTTACGGGATAAACACAAAGCTAAGAAAGAGTAGGACATAGTTTAAACCCAAGCTGCATTTACCATGTGTTCCTCCTTTTACCATGTGTTCGGTCCATTGAATGGGCATGGGCAGAGATGCACCAGATAGGGAAATCACCCACAGGAAAAGCAATAATTTGGATGCTGATGCAATCATATGTGCAGTCATATAAAAAGCAATTTTATGTAGACCTGTAAATACGGCTAGCAAATCCTATTCTGGATGGCAGTAGTGTTAAGACAAAAGCAGGATCATTCCTATAAACCACAGGAATAATACGTGAGATGACAAATCACCTTACACTCAGTGGGAGACAATTTCTGGTAATTCAGAAATTGACTTAAGAGATCAGAAAGAATGCATACTGTCCAAACAAAGAGGGAAGCCCTTAAATTCGCTCATTTGGAAGAAGAAAACAGTCAATAAATAGTGCAACAAATTAGAAGGAGATTCTAAAGCTGAGAGAGATGTCAATATTATAGAAAAAGAGCAGAGACAGATCTTCCTGTAATTATGGACAAAATTTTGTGCTGTTAAACTAAACTGTATATGTGCAATGCAAAATAAAACAAGGGAAAAAGAGTGAGATCTGAATTAAAAAAAATGTTATTGATTCCACTACCGATATCTTTTTTAATAACAGAACTGGCACCAACTTAATCTTCAAAGTCACTCTGGAGTCCACAGAACTGAAAAGAGTTACACAAGTACTTTACAGATATAAAGTATTTTACTCTTTTTAATATCTGAGGTGGAAATTTTCAGTTAGTGAACTATACAGTCTGTTGCTGTAAAAGAAAGGTATGCATGGAATTTCAGTATTTGTCTCGATAAATTCCAACTAGTTTTAAAACCTTCCACATATGTTGGGAAATGCAGATATATGACTATCTTTTAGCTTATGTCAAAATTATTTTCCATGATTACTACTTAGTAAGCCTTGATTCAAATTTTTCCTTTCACTTACAACAGTGAAACGAGACCCAAGTACAGTTTCTTTGCTGCCTCCAAGACAAGAATTTTGCTCCCAGTCTTTTCCTTAAGTGCTGTGTTTAGAAAAAAAAGACAGCATGTCAGATCATATCAACATAGCTACCTCTGACAGAACTGTAGCCATTTACACAGAATCTAGCCTACTATCGCAGATTAATTGTGATGTTTTAAGTAATACAATCAGATGGGAATAAAATCCCTTCTGCTGTTACTTCTATCATCATGAACAGAGTACAGGACTTCCATCTTTCTGCTCTTACTTTAAATAATCATTTTGGTTCCATATGATGTATTAGTTCCCTTAAATATCCTTGAAAATGTCACACTATAACGCAAGTGCTGGAAGTCCTACACAAAAGGTAGTGTTCATATTGCCTGAGAGTTTAGAAATTTTTTTTAAGTGGAACGTGAATAATATTTGAATACTCAATGCATTATCAAATTTATTTCTATAAAACAAATATATATATATAATAGCTATTGAAACATGTACATACTGGCATACACACATTTCAACAAGATTTTTACAGTTGGTTAGAATGTAGCCTTTTGCATACTGAAATACATTGTTTTAAATGCGCCATCATATAAATTCCTACACCTAATTTCTCCACACACATTTGGAAGGACCTATATGAAATTCATACATAAGGGATACAAATGCTTTGTTTCCATTTGATCTTTTAAGCTTTCACAACCATATACATATATTAGATACAAAAATGCTTTATTTTCTCTCCCCTTAATTCCATTGTTATTCTTCATTGCTGTTCCAAAATCTCCTTGTTGCATTTGGCCACAGCTCAAAAATGCATGCACATACACACGCAGATACAGAAGCATAGCTTGGCATAAGATGGCTTTGGAAATCAGTGTGTAAGGTATCGCTAGGTGAGCACAGCTAAGTATGCAGTCTATGAAGTTTCACAGTGACAGTACTAACCAAACTTCATGAGCTTTACAGGAGTGTCCATTGCCCACTTAACATCCCTGTCCTCAGGACAGAGGACAACTCCCAGCCCAGTCTTTTCCTGTCCGGTGCCATCTCTTTATCATCAGCTCCTCTTCACGGCCCTGTCCTGCTTGCACATCAAGCTGCAGCTTGTGTAGGGGTTGGCTTCTGCAACTGGCTCAAGGCTGGGCAAGCCTCGAGGAGTAAGAGTGAGCTGTAACTGTCTCAACAGAGACGTTCACGTTGAGGATTTCTTCTCTACTTAGCTGCTTGTTTGCGCAAAACTTGCAGAAACCTACAGTTTTTAAGGTTTCCAGTCCTCCGTCTGAATGTCCAACAGCTGAACAGACCCTTTGGCAGTAGGCTAATGGAAAGCGTCTTTAGGAAACGAAGGTAAAACCAGCAAACCCCACATATTCCAGGGACTGCACACGTTTCACGTAGCAATGCTATTCTTGTTTATACTCTTTGTTTATGCCTTGCCCTTTGCCAGTGTAGACAATCACCAGAAGAGAGTTTATCGGAGAAAATTAGTGCTGCAGCAGTGCAACAAGGAAAAATACTTAATTTCAGCTACAGATCTCAGCTGATCCCTTACAACTGCATATCATCACCGTGTTGTTGCCTGGACCTGCATTTTTCCTATCCCAATTCTTGCTCTTTCTTCCAAACACGCAGAGCTGTGTGTCTCACGTTATCTCTCTTTTGGTACCAACCTCCCCCCACAACTAATGACCCTGTAGGAACCACTTCATCTTTCTCAGCTGTGTGACAGTGCAGACAAAAGAGCAGCTGTCCACCTCGGACACTCACAGCTCGTAGCAGCACCGTTTCTAAGGAGGTCCTTAAACACGAAATATTTATGTTAACCCACTACTGAGGACAAAAAGAAAACACACTTAGCTATAGAACAAACAGCTGTTTAGCACTTGGTACATCAATTCTTTTAGCATCTGTACTGAGCAAAACACTGCGTACATAGACTACAGTAAATAACAAAATAATGCCTTTCCTACACATCTTAAAAATGCAGGCAATTACTTTCATTTTTTTATATGCCCAGCTGCAGGAATGGGTGGAAAGAAGTGGGAAGTGTCTTTTCCTTTTTTAACTTTTGCCATGTATTAAGGCAAAAGAAAGAGTATCTGAAAAAACCTCAAGTTTAGCAAATTACATGACTAAAGCATGTTCAGCTTTGCAGTGCATTGAAAATTAAGCTCTGTAAGGTTCACACATTACCACTAACCTTAGTTTAAAGATAATAAAAGTTTAGGGAGGGGACAAACATAAGGGGTTTTTTTCTCCTAGCTAGGTAAAAAGAAAAAAACAAATATGATGGTTAAAAAAAGACCCTGTATTCCACAACAAGTCCTTAAAACTCCCATGTGCTACATCAGCAGCAGTACATCCTCGATTTTTATTGTAATCTTGTGGCTTTTTATTTGTAACTTATATGAAAAGAATCACATTGATTGGGGCAGATTTAACTCGGTAAAACCTATTCTACTGAGATTGTCTGTGCTAGGTGATTTTATCAAGTTCTCTTTTGGTTTCATTTTCTTCCTCATCCCTATCCCCAGGGGAGATTGCAGCCCAGCTTGCAGAGCAAATTGCCCTAAATTGAGTTCTTTCTCTGCCATATACAGGCCTGCCTTTGGCTCCTCAGCTTGAAAACTTTATGCATTCTTATTTTTCTCCATCTTCCTAAACACCCCCCTTCTCTTTCCAATTAAAATGGAGAAGTTTGCACCGATACCTGCTCCCAATTAAATGAATACTGCATTACCAGCCACACTCTCCAGATCTCCTTTACCCTCCCTTCATTAGCCCTATTCCTCTGAGGTTTCCTGGCTGTCTGCCAGAGACTTATGGCAAGAATTCAAAATCTTGTACACTTTATCCCCTAAAAATCATTCTTGAATTTAAGCAGCTTGCTCCTTGGGTCCAGCATAAGAGATGCTAGTAACTGATTCAAAGGGGAGGGGAGAAAAGAAAGAAAATTATTTATTTAAAAGGTTAAAAAGCTTCCATAAAAGAAGCTAAGCTAAAAGAGGTTAAACTTCCGGGGCTAATTGGCTTCCGTTTCCTTTTAAGAACCCTTTCTGGAAGACAACAAACGACAGGAAGGTGTTCCTGTTTTATTTAAGAGTATTCATGTCTACAGAAACCGCATCATTCTGTTAACACCTCAGGCAAGTTCACTGCTGCTCACTCAAATTATACACCCAGCACAGAAAAAAACCTAGGGAGTCAGAGGCTTAAGCAGCTGGGTTGTTGGGGGGGGTTAGGTCTTTTTTTAAAAATCACCATCTAATTTTCCAACAAATGTGAGCATTGCAGTACCATGGCATCAGCACTCTCATCTGACACTTAAAATAACTAACATCATGTCAAGCTGTCAGCAACGATAGCCATATTGGCAAGTCTGAAATAGCAGAGGGAAGTACTCTATCCTTACATTACTACTTAAAACTATATAAACTCTCCTCACAGATCATGCAAGTTTGCTGCATTTATCGAACAATAATTTTTCAAATGGCTCAGCATAATTTAGTAGCTGAAGGGCCTTATGTGGAACTGTAGTTTTTTCTTGTGACCTGATTTGAAACAGTCATTTAAATCCTTTAAAGCAAAATTCAAATATTAATGGTCTGCTGCTCAGTGACTGCTTGATTCAAAATCGTACTCCCAAACCAAGCAGGTCTCCTTTCCTGTGGACTCTAAAAGCAGCTTTTATCTTTTAAAATGCTGCAATACTTCTGTTG
Organism: Neomorphus geoffroyi; assembly: GCA_033558235.1. Lineage (NCBI taxonomy): Eukaryota > Metazoa > Chordata > Aves > Cuculiformes > Neomorphidae > Neomorphus > Neomorphus geoffroyi. The sequence continues at coordinate 22,120,070 of JAUMJM010000053.1, read as the reverse complement.
CATTGTGGTAGTCTTCACAGAAGTTTCATGGGAGAGAATTTTAGTAACCTGAATACCTTCAAATGGGTTTATTTTCTCCATTAAAGCCAGAGAAAACATGGGGGTTGTAGCACTGAATTTCTACCTTTCATTTGTTGGCCAATTCTCACAAGCCACAGCTTCCCACATAATACTGAATTGGAGAGAATAGTTCGTAGGAGGTAAGGTGTGTGTATGTATCTGTGTGTGTGGCAGGGGAGTTAACAGTCTGCTATTAAGGATTTCAGTGACTTACAGGCTACAGATTTAACTTTCTCCATCTCTTCATTTTTCAGCCAGTATTTCTTGACATAGGATGATTCCCGCCTAATGAAAGCAATCTCCTTGGAAAATTCTTTAAAAGTGAAGGAGGAAAACCATCTCCTATTTGTGGAAGCAGCTTCTGATCTTGCTTTTCCCCCATTATTAAGTCTTTCTTTACTAATCACTGCTTCTCATTGTCTTTTACAGATGGAAACAGAAAAGGGTATTGTAACTGTGAGAGCTGATTGTAAAAATAGTAAACAACACAGTATTTAGGTCTTATAAATCTTTCTGTAAGATCTCATTGCATTTACTCAAGTCATGTCCACAAGCGAGAACACTCCTTCGCTCCTTCCCTTGCAGATAGGTAACAAACATCAGACTAGAGCAGGATCAGAACATACACAATTTTTATAGCCAAATAAAGGAAAAATAAAACTAGCCACTATTCAAAAATACAAAATACATACGTAGTGCTCAAAAAAACCTAAACAGTACACTCTACAAAGTTAATAAAATACTGAGAATTGGCATAGTGTATTAAAACACCATAAAATAATAATTAAATAAACTTGTTATGTCTGTACTAGTAAGTTACAGAAGGGAATGACTAATATCTCAATGCTAACGTACGGTTGGGCTACATTCAATACTAGTAATAATCTCTACTCAAGAAGTGTCATAGATAATACAAGCCAAGAAATATATGTGCTAAAGAGCTGCAGATTAAATAATGAATGGATAAATACTATAGGTACATCGTACTGCAGTAGGTTCTGGATATTCCTTTGACCTACAAGCAACAAGTTATGGATGTTATGTAAGGTGTTCTACAAACAAAATAATACTCTTTTCTTCAATGATTATGCTAATTTAAAGATTGGCCTTCAAACAAGTTCAGGTCAGGAATTAAACCCTGGCGTCTCTGTTGTACTCTTTCAACAGATTCTGTGACTAACCGAGAAAAAATATAATCCTCAAAAAATATCTGTCATTCTGGTATTTTAAAGCTAGATCTCATCCATCAGCCACAATACCATTACCAGAAAGAAATTACAGTGTTTAAAAGTTAGCTGCCAAAATGAGATATTTTTTAGGTTTCTGATTCTTGAAGTGAAATCAAAAATCTCTTGTTTACTTCCCCGGTTCCTTAAATAGTACATGGAGAAAATCAGGCATTTTAGAAGGAGCAAGTGAAGCCCTGAGCTGTGAGTTACCTAAAATAATTATATTCAACAAGCTACTGCCTACAATATATTTTGGGAACTGCTAAAGACCCACACTTTACCTATATTCCTGACCCTCCTAACTCAGGAACTGAAGCAGTACCTCTGTCTATAAGGGATCAGAACCTTGAACTTTCTTGCTGTGTTCTGCCTCCTCAGACTTATGATGTCTCTCTCTCTTTGACACTGTGAATCTAGCTTTGGCAGAGTTCCAACAGCAAGACTGGAGAGCATGATTTCCACCCAGAGTAGCTTTGCATCTGACAGTATAAAACAGATTTTGAACAATGTAGATTTACGCCTGCTCAGGTAGAGGAAGGAACTGAACCCAAGTTTTAAGATATTAAAGAATTTTTTAAAACATATAGTAATTCTATAAAAGGGTAAATTGTTTTTCTGTTAACTTATTTTAGGAATCTGATATTAAGTCAATAGCCACATTTTGATAGGACTTGTCACAGTTTAGCCCTGACCTGGCTAATTTCAGCAGCTAAAACCATGTAGTTGGATCCCAGTTCCCTTCCCCCAAGGAAAGGGGAAATGAAAACAAAAGGAAAAAGACTTGTGGGTTGGAAAGTAAAACTACAGTTTTATTGAAATAATAATAATAATAATTAGAAAGTAATAAAATATACACGAATATCTGGGGTTGCACCCTCATCCCATTCCTCGATGACCATATATCACCACAAATGGTAGAGCAGAAATAAGGAAACAGGTCCACAGCCAGGAGGGCACTGAACTCAGGAACTCAATTCAGGAAATTGAATAAAAAAGCACCCAAACAGACAAGGTCCTCACTGGACATCTGCCATCAGAGGAGAGCAAGACTCTTGTGATCTCTCAGTTTTATACCAAGTATGACGTATATGGGATGGAATAGTCTGTTGGTCAGTTTGGAGTCACCTGTCCTGTCTGCTCCTCCCTTCAGGTGCAGTCTCTATTTTTTTATGCCAGCTCAAGGATGGCCTTGCTTATGATAAGAATAAGCATTGTCCTTTCTGCATACCAATACCCATGTTACCACTTCTAGAGAGAAACTGTCTGAAAAACACTCAGTTAGCTTTCAGAAAATGAAGTTACTTAGACGAGACTGAGTTACAGTCAGAAAACTGACTCTAATTTAACTCAAACCACAACACAAGCCTAATGCATTTACCATGTGTGACCACATGCTGAGACTGCCCACTGATGGAGTTTCTTAGAATTATACACTAAAAAGGAATTGCTTCTGAACATCATCTGGCTTTCACCTCGTGTAGATTTTCACCCATTCAGCATGGTCAGAATGGGGATGGTCCTGAAAAATCTCAGAAGTTCAATTCTTTGCACCTAAGGAATGTTAACAAGCAAGAAACCCACACCTTCCTGCTTAACTCGATGGTGAGATGGCAGCTAAGTATGGATTTTCAGTTTTAGACTTGGGTATCTAAATTCAAATTAGAGCTACATATCTAAATTCCCTCTGTCTTTTTGGATCTAACAGTGGATTTACTGAAAGGTTCTTGTCTTCCTAGATAAGCCCACACTGCAGCCCAAAAGTAAATTGTCCAGATCAAAATATTTATCATACAGGTGTGTTCCTTTCTGGTTAAGATCTATTTTTATGACTGAAAGCCATCTAAGTTTTTCCAATTCAGATAAAAATACACATATTTTGGCACAGAAAGCACAGCCTGCAAAGTACTATAAACAGGTCTAACAAATGGATAGAAGACAGACCACTTCCTTATGTTACCCCTGTTAATTGAGAAAGAATAGTACTTAAATTATTTTATTTGGACCAATTGTCCCTTACTTTGTGAAAATCAGCACCACAGATCTTCCAATTCATGTCCAATACAGATATCTGCAGCACTGGTAGAAAAAAACCCAAATCAAACAAACAAACAAAAAACCCTACCAAAACAAAAAAAAACCACCAAAAAAAACCCCAAACCTCCATACAAAAATAAACAAGATTCAAAGTAAACGCACTCTTCTCCCAACTCAGAGATCTCTGAAGTTTCGTTTTGAGATGTGTTTATCCTCTAAAGCTAGACAAATATATTTAAAGTGCTCTTTTAAGGAAGGGTAGAAATAATCTTTCTATGAATTTCAAGTACAACACACTTTCCAGTGGTAATGGGACCACATGCTTCTTTGGTTTTCCTCTCAGCCTGCAAAAAGCCCTGAATATGTTCGTAGAGACACCTCTCAAACATTAAGCAATTAAATTATGCTTAATATTTCTATAGTTTGTTAGCAACTTCAAAGGAGACAATGAATCACATCCACATCATCTCTCATCAGATCCTATCATTATCACAAAGGAATAATTATTCATTGATTATGACATAATAAATCCCCAACACCAAGGAAGCATTTTTTCCAACAGTTTTGAAACAATCTTGCTTCCCCACCAAATGCTTCCTTTTTATAGCAATAGACAGCTGGAATTTACAGCTAAAATACATTAGGCCATGGAAAAAATTAAAATCGCTATAGTGCATTAGAAATACCAAGACAAAATCAGTAATATAATATGGATCTGAGAGTAGAATAGCAGTACGTCAACAAATTAATATTTAAAGTCCAAAAGTTTTTTAAAAATCACAACAACTTACTCTGTATCACAAATGTGTATTGATAACATTAATTATAATCTAGCGTTCCAATTATTTTTTAATGGCAGAATCCCTTTCCATCAACACTGATTTTCCCAACACTACTACTATTTGAAGGAGAATCTAGAGAAAAGAAAACTTTATTATTCTCCTTACAATAGTCTACCATTGGTTGCACCTTCAGGTATCTCAGGATTTCTAGCAATGCTTTTGTATTTTGCGTGCTGGTAATAGTTAATGCCTTTTTCGTGTCTCCAAGACATGGCATTACAGTGCTTTGTATAAAATAAATTAGTGTCAATCAATGCAGTTCTGCAAGACATTTCTGTGTATCTTTAGTTCATATGAACTTCCTTGGAAGTCTGAGGGTGCTATCCATTTTCTAGTTTGATAATTAGTTATTATTATGACTATTCTTAACATCCTCAAGATGGAAAAACACACTTCATAATACTAAAGATTGTGATATTTCTGCTACAACTGGAATGCTTTTTTCAGAAATGAAAACCAGGGCACAGAATGAATAACTTACTTGTTCGAGGTCATACACAGAATCTGCAGCACAGACAGGATTGGAATTTCAAGTTCTTGAATCTCTGTACCTCAATAACCAGTATCCTTCTCATAATATATTTTATGTCATAGAAGGTATCAAGAATACTCATACGTGTCATAAAGTGATAAAACATATAACAAATATGTGGTGCAAAGTAGCACCACATGAATATGTAATGAACTATGTAATTGTGCAATGTTAAAAACCTTTCGACTTCTCTGGTTCTTATAATTCCCTCATCCAGGTGTAAAAAAAATCTTGGTGCTGCTTGCCTCTTGAACCTGAAGAAACCACTCAACACAATGAAGCCATACAATATCTCATAGTTCTCCTTGTGCATCTTTTTCTGAAGTGAAGGACTGCACAAATGTGACACAGTATGGGGCCCAGGCAAAGAAACTCTGCCAAGATGGGAAGGGCCCAGCCAGGTGTCAGCACAACACTTTTAGAAGTAACAATGCCAGTATGTACATTACAGCCCGGTGCTTATTAGCTTGGTCTTTTAATTTTCTGGAGTGCGTGAGAGCAAAAGTGAGAAACTAGTGGCAGACCTGCAGCCCTATTGAGGACAGTGGTGGGGATGGATGGCAAAAGTTTCTGGCCAAAGTGTGAATGTCTGGGCTCACTGGGCACAGATTAGTGCCTGTTTTCTGGCTACCAAAAGGTTGGAACCACTGTGCTATCACATGCCTATTGATGCTTTACTTTCCTACTTATTATTAATACTTATTTATTTAAAAGGAGAAAAGAAATCAGGAAAACTAGTTTTAAAACTCTAAAAGAATTTTGGATTTGTGGCCAAAAAGTAAGGTGCAAAGAGTAAGGTACCATACAAAGAGGCAAGTCAGCCGATCAGTGGTATTTTCTCCTAAGACAGGCAAAGCTCCTCACTTTTGTTGGTATCTTCTCATCAGTAGAGTCCAGCAAGTTACTACCAGCCAAAACTCAACAACAACTGTCACTTCGCAGACACACAGCAAACCAGGTTGCTCTGTGTGAGACAACATATTCCAACATCATCTCTTGCAGAACTGGGAAAACATTTTTGCACAGAAGCGAGATACCACTGAGTACTGGACCTTTTAGGAAACTAATTTGACTCACTAAAATAAATGCAACTAAACCAGAGACGAAACAAGAACTGATGGGTTTCTTTAGAGATAGTAACCTGGACTGCTTCAATTCAGGGTTCAGCAAGTACCAGGGCTTTCACCACTAAAAGGCATCAGGGGCCACTTTGCCACTGGTAAGCGCAGTGGAAGTGAAGGAAACGAGAGCCTGCTGCTGAGAGCTTTTAGCCTTGCTCAGCCACTTGCAGAACTGCAGCTTAAGGTAGGTGATGTGTACATCTCCTGTTTGTTTCACATTGTTGGTTGACTTCCTTCAGATTTCACAAAAGCCATTTTACATGTAAGTCCTCAATAATCAGAGTCAAGAGGTATACATTAACTTTTAGTGGCTCTATTGGATTATTCTCTTGAAAAAGTTATGGACCTTCAGTATGCTCAACATCTTTTACAACATGCTAAAAACATTTTCATTTATTCTTCTAATTACTACATGCGATTTAGTGCCTCATGTTTTTTTACTACTAGAAATCTATGACACTTATGCTACTTTCAATTACACCAGCAGAAATAAGGAGTAATTCCATAAAAATCAGGGAATTTTGTTGAAGTAAAAACTGGAGGCAGTTATGTGATGACTTCAAAGTATGTTTTATGCATGAATCTTCTACGATAAGTAAACTTGAATTTGTAATAAGAACTCATCATGAAAAGAATTCATTTTAGGACTTTATGCTGTCTGCTGTATTCATACTGTTCCATTTACTATCTCATTCACATATACAAATATTTTAATCAAACAAGGTTTCCATTGGAGAAATATGGAGCTCCAGAATCAGCAGTGGTCTAGAGACTTCATTTTAAAATTTTTAACTACTGTAACATTTTTTTCTAGCTTTTCTAGATGACAGGAAGCTAAAAGGAAAAACTGATGTCTAAACAACATAAAAGAGCTATCAAAACATTAGGCAACTTTGAGATACAATCATGTATAATAATTTTCACCCTAACTAACCAAAAAGGATGAGCCGCAGTGGTCTGAAGTCACATACAGCTTTGAAAGACTGGTAAGACCATGTAAAATGTCGAGGAAGTAAGGCTGAGTACGTTAGTGTAATTGTTTTTACTTCAGAGTTTCTTCATAATGCTAATTCAAACTGCATAAAGATTACATGACTTGTTCCCTGGAGGAGAAAAGGAGTCAGGGCTATCCACACTTTACCAAACCATCTCTCTAAACTTCTCTGAACACAAGAACTGTTTCAAGTCAAAAAAGATAGCACAAATATATTTACTATGACATGACTTTAGACTACGGCAGAGCAGCAGGAGCAAAATGAATACCTTTTGCTTAACTCCCTGCAGAGCTCATTCCTGAGATGCAGGATTGCATTTCAAAAACTTAACCAAAATTCAAAAGATAGGAAAACCTTAACTTTCACCATACCACCAGATGTTGCTGCAGTATTGGCAAAAATAACAGGAACACAATGCATATGATAATTTAGCTACCCAGAAAAAGTCCAAACATCCGTTTATGCTACTGGAAATATAAACTGTCCATGAAAGAAAATCCAGAAAGGAAATTTATTATTGAACAAAGTAATTGACTAAACTAGTTTTGTTACTTCACAATACATCATATGTAGTTAAAAGAGATGCAAAGCAATAAATATTTACAATTACAGATAAATCACATAGCAATAACCATATATCAAACTCTTAGCAACTACATGTCCTAACTTTTGCTCCCCAGATAGCAATACCACTTTATTTGCTTTGATAACAACACATGCATGATGGCAAGGAGTGATGAATCACTCATATCCTCCATACTTCAGTGAATTGACCAATTCTCTCCAGGGAAGTGAAATTATGGTCACACATCTTTAGTTCATGCATCAATAACAATTATATTCTAATGTGTTTCTTGAGACTTCCACTATAATAAAGGGTGGGGGGATGCTTGGGGGGTTTTTTTTTGCCTTTTTTTTTTTTTTGACAGGTGCTCCTTCATATAGGTGAATAAAAATATTCAGAAAACAAACAGTGTAAGTCATTAAATGACCAATACAACACAAATTTACAGGAAGACCTGTGACAAGCCCGCAGACAGAATAAATAAGAACATTAGCCTCTCCCAATCTTTAATATGGTATGTTAAAAAAAATTAGCATGCAGTGTAGTTATTTAGATTTTGTTATTGAAGAAAATGAGCTGTAAGGAATAAATTTTCACATTCTACAAAATGAAATCCATATATAATGAAATGCCTATGTGGAACTCTACACAATGTTTATCCAGCATATCGATGACTAGGAGATGTTGACATTTATCTAAAAGTAAGCCTAGTTCCAAAGAAAATGCCAAGGAAATAGATGAGTCTGTGGAATCTTCTCACTTCCCTTCCTTTGCCACTTGTAATCAGATATGCTTGGGATGGTTGGGTTTGATGACGTCTTTCTTCCCAAAGGCAGCAAGTTCTGCTTGAGTTGAACTATACTCAACTTGCTTTGGGATCATGAATTAAAATGGCATGGTTAGCTAAAGTGCATAAAATAATTCCCTGCCTGTCTGTCTCTGTTGTCAATAGAGTGAATTTATGAAAGCAAGGCTCTTAAGAATATAGAAGTACCCTATATTTACAGATTTTCAAATTAAAGCAGATATTGGTTTAGTGTATCATTTCACTTCTGAATTGTAACTGCTGAAAGAGAACTTGTGGAAGAAATATCTCTGCTAAGTCTATTTTTCCTGTTTTATGTTGTGAGGGATTGATCATGATCTATTTGCAGTTCAGATGCAATGATGTGGAAATATTCCACCTTTATTCCCAGCCCTCCTAACTGAAATATGACTTAAACAATGTAGTACACTCCTCATTATTTTATCAGTTACATTGACTGAAACATTAACCCCCACAAAAAGAAGATGCCAGACAGGTGGCACGATTTGAGAACTGTAGTTTTAAATGAGTCAGGTTTGGGAACAGATTTGTTGTGCAGATTATTTGTAACTAATAAAATAGAACTATAACGTTCAGTGCTTGCAGACCTTTGTTGAGTACCATATTGTAAATAGAAATTGCAAAACTTGTAAATTGTAAAATACTAGTAAATATTAGTGGAAGAATGCACAGTTGGAGATTTGATGATCTCTGATATACAGTTTGAAATAGTTCTAGAGAAGGGAATTACTGAGTTAATATTGTGTCAAGAAGGCCCAGTTTTTGACAGGTCACTGAATCAAAACAATTGACAAAGAGATCCAAATTGTCTCACTGCATTTGCAATCAATGTCAATTGCCCACATCAAAGATGACCATCAGAAAATAACCTGATTACTGACAACAGCAGATTTTAATGCATTTTGTGTGCTCAATAATTTTCAGCTACTTCAGATAAAAGATGTAAACTATGAAACTACATTACAAAAATGTGAGTACTGTACTGTCCTCTGAGGGGGGTATATTAAATCTGAAGATACTTAAAAAAAGTGTAAAGAATTTATACTTTATCCAGGTGCTGTCAATTCTAACTAACCAGTTCCTGATAAAGACCAGATTGTTACTAAAATCTGGCAAGGGAAAGAAAGGATGAGAAAGGGCTTTCAAGGGTAGTTTTAGGCCAGGAATTACAGTGTACCAGGGGCCATTTGCTGGCCCTGTGGTCGACTAGTGTAGTGTGACTTGCATCCATATAACTTCTCTACCTTATCGCCAAAACAAAACCTTAACTTGTGCCACTCACTCTTCTAAAGCAAGGCAGAACTCTGACAGAGACCATGCTCACCATTTAAAAGTAGGAATGAGCAGTGGGCAGCTTTCAGGCCCATGCAGCAACCCTGTGTAGTTTAGTAGGATAGATGTAGCAATAGATACAATTGAGAGACCAGAATTAACCTAATATCATAAGCAGAATATGCCAAGCAGCAAGAATCACTCCCTCAAGAATAATGCTTACAGAAATGGACAATATCTTAAAGTATAAATAAGATTGAAAATCCAAACTACACAAAAGATAGTTTAGGCTTAATAGCACAAAATCAAAGCCACTTCAGAAGAGACCACAGATTTGCACAGAGTATGAAAAAATAGCTCAATATCTGTCAGATGAAAAAAGATTAAAGACATACAGTGGTTCATATCAGTGCATGAAAGTTTGCACACACCAGTCAAGTATGCACAGCACAGGCAGAGAGGTTAACTGCAGCATGACTTCCTTGGATGATGTTTTTGTGGCAGTATTGCTCATCATTGCAGCAGAAGATAAATAGACTGTCAATCTGAAAGTAAATGGGACATTTATTAACTTTAAGCTGGGCATTAGAACAGTAAGTCAGTGGGGTGTCAAAGTGTTACCAGCATTAGAAAGAAAGACATAGCAAAATGTCACTACAAATTTACTCAAAAAGGTGAAGGTAGACAATAAACTGCCAAAGAAAAAATTTGCACCAGTAATTTGCAGAAAAAAAGCCTTGTCTTCATCAGGAGGATGATATTACTGAAAGGTAAAGGAATCAAAACAAACACAGGAAAGTCTGAAAACTTCTTCAGTATTGAGAAACTCTGAGGAACAGAGAGCAGCTGAAAACCCAATAGGTCCACATTTCAGGTTCCTAAAAAAGTTCCACTTTGACAGAAGGAAAAAGATCAGATAGAGGAACTGGTTGCAAGTAAACTTCAGAAAAACAAAAGAAGATTTTTAGTTTTTCTTAAATGTAAATATATGGAATTGCAAAATATCTAATCCAAAAGCAAAAGGTCCAATGCATTTTTGTTACATTTCCTTTACTCTATTTTTTTTTTATAGAAGATCAGGTTCTTGACTCAAAATCTTAAATTCACTACTGTGCAGAGGTGTGGACCTGGGGAAATACAGTATCAAAGTGCAAAAAGAAGTTGATTACAAATAGTTTAAAGGAGTGAACTGGCAAAATCTCATAAAGCAATATGGCTGAAATTGTAAATCAGTGCTTTCCTCAGTCTAGCCACTGATAAAATCTGAGTCCAGTGCAGGGAAACTGGTTGTGGTTTCAGTTCACAGCACAAAAAGATTCATGTCTTTATTTATAGAAGACCAGTATCATCTGTAAATCATGTAGTACGTACCCAAAATAAGCTAAGCAAACACCACTGTAAAAGTATATAAATTATTTTTACGTTACAACTGATGATTTGCAAATTAATTACAAGCTGAGGGAAACTGCATGAAAAGCCTCCAGAGCACTGATAAAACTTCTTTGAAATAAAATCCAAACCAGTAGTTGCTATCAAACCAGTTTTTAAACATTACTCCATCACAGAAAAAATGTAGGTTGCAGCAGTTCAGGATAAGAGTATGAACATTTGTAGCACAAACTGGAACAGCACATTTCAAGCCCTAAAACCAAATCAAGGCCTAAATTTGTACAAGGGATTTAAATTATCAGAATGATGAGCTGAAAAATGTTACTGAAAAAGTATCTTTAAAATGATAACTGAAAGATAAATCAAAGGACTGAAAAATCCAAGAGACAGGCTATAGATGTTTGGTATTACTCTTCAATAGTGCCATTGGAGAATTTATCCAGGCTTTGCCACATGTGGAAAAATACAGGCTCTGTCAGTCCAAAGAGACCTATATGGTGGGACAGAATAAATTGTCCCCTGGAGTAAAGTGGTTCTTGATTTACTTAAACCGACTGGGAAGATGTATATATTAATTCTAGACTATTATTTAAATTTTTCTGAGATAGCATTACCAGAGTGTACTGCAGTTAAACAGGTGATTATGCAAATGTATTTTTGCTAGACATAGAATATCTTAGTGTTTAACACTGGGCCACAGTTTACCAGAGAGGACTTGAAACAATTTGCAGTGAAGTATGTGTTTACCAACATGATGATCTTTAAAAGGCCATTGTAAAACAATCTGGATCCAAACAATATGAATGTATTTAATTTAAGCCTCATTAAGTCTGCCTATTCCCTTCAATTTCTGTCATTGCAACAAAAAATATATTTATTGTTTCCTAGAAGAGTTAAGCATCCCTAGCCAAAATTTACCTTCTTGTGAAAAAGGTAAGCAAGTCGGCATTTACTCCTTTGCTATGTCTCTTTATGAGCTAAAGAAATACAGCTGTACCCCAACCATGGCAAGTGACCATACAATACTTCTTGTGCAGACCACTGAAACACAGTGTCACACTACTGTGCCCTCATGGTCAAGGGCCTCAGATGCATCAAGAAGAGGGAGGCCAGCAGGTCCCTCTCTACTCTGCCGAAGTGAGGCTGCATCTGGTGTATTTTGTCCAGTTCTGGGCTCTCCAGTTCAAGAAAGACAAGGAACTAATGGAGAGAGTCCAGTAAAGGGCCATGATTAGGGGACTGGAACATCCTCTTACGAGGAGAGGCTGAGTGAGCTTGGTCTGTTTAACCTGGAAAAGAAAAGACTGAGGGCACCTTATCAATGCTTATAAATGCCTAAGCGTCTAGAGGATGGGGACAGATTCTTCTTAACAGTACCCAGTAACAGGCATAAACTGGAACACAGGAACTTCCCCCTGAACATGAGGAAAAACTTTACTGTGAGGGTGACACAGCACTAGAACAGGGAGGTCTCTCTCTGGAGACATCCAAAACCCACCTGGACACGTTCCTGTGCAACCTGCTATAGGTGAACCTGCTTTAGCAGGGTGGTTGGACTAGAACTCCAGAGGTCCCTTCCAACCCATACCATTCTGTGATTCTGGATAAGAGGCTGCTGTTACCTATCAGTGCCCCTGTAGAACAAACAGAATGACAGGGATGATATAGTGAACAGGCAGATTCATTAGCAAAATTGCCCTGTGTTGTGGCTATCAGGGCAGCTACCTGCTTGTTCTCTTTCTGGTTTGCTTGATTTTACTCCTTTGACCATTTACCTGTTCTGGGGCCAGGTTCACAAATGTCCTGCTTTTAAGCTAGATGTTGGGCTACAGGACCTCTAAAAACTATATTAAAACAGTGGGTTAGGCTGAATTCTGGGCAGCTTTTCCTCTCTTAATAGTCTGTGTTCATTGGCACCAAGTGACTTGACTGGCTGGTTTTTAAAACAAGATAGTCTTATCTTTATGTTTACACTATGCAAAGGCTTAGTTTCCCTTTAACACAACAGAGGCAGATGACATGCGTTCTGTCATCTACTGAAGTTATCTGTATAAGCCTGGTCTCCCTAAGTAATTTTCTTTTTTCAAAAGAGAACTCATTTACTTAAAAAAATTTCCCCTTACTTCAAGCTATCTACCTGGACACCAATTTGAAGTGTCAGAAGCCATGAAGATAGGTGGGTTGGTGAAATATTTATCTTGAGCTTCTGGTTAGCTGCCTGTTCCAAATGGAACAGGCATTAGACAGCCCTCAGCAGAGAAGGAAAAAACCCCAGATCTTCCACTTCACGTGTACAAGTTCAAGTCATTAGGCTGATACGAAAAATGTGGACAGAAATACTGCTGCTATCATTCTTTCAAGTGGAAACAGCCAGTCATTGCTCCCTCTTTACGTTTGTACTTTGAACATACCCCTGACATTTTACTCAATTGAAACCTTGCAGGTTTATAACTGACTTTTCATGATGTTTAGATCAGAAATATCTATCTTGCTGCTTAAAGCGCACTGAGAGTACATTCATGAGAAAATAGAGGTCCTGGAAACTTAGGTAATGCCTTTGACCAGCCAAAGTTATCATAAGTAATTAAACCTTTGGGAAGCATAATCATTGAATAGTTGAATGCAGTCACTTCTAAAATTAAGCTGTGTTGTAAAGAAACCTCTCTGAACCACCCTAAAGGCTTAGGTATCCGGAAGAGTGTGCTCTTCAGCACAGAAGTGCCTAAAGGTTTTGGTTTTGGCAAAATAACTTAGAAAATGAATGGACAAAAGCAAAAAAACATCTTCACTTGTGCATTTGAGAACTGTAGTGGCACAGCTATAATGTCAAAGGCTTCATTACTTGTAGTCAGAAAAAAATGGCTCTTTTTTCTTTTATAATTTATGGATAAACAAAGAGTAATGGAAAATCTATTTTTCTTTTGATCAATGTATCTTATTTTTCCAACAAAACAGAAACCCCACTACATTCAAACTTTATTAAGACCAAAAATGTGCATTCTTCTCTGGAGTTACTTAGCCCTTTGTACAAGCTTCATTTTAAATTAAGAATGCGTGCTTGAAACAGAAAATACAACTGCTTAGTTTTAAATATCAAAAGCAGTTTTATTCTTTACATTCTTATTAACATTTTCAGTGTAAAAAATTCAAGAATAAATATCTGAATTTTTTGGTACTGTTTATGGGGCTTTTTCACCTGAAGCTATGGGTAATATTCTGCAATTTTTTTTAATTATCTAACTTATCAAGCAATCAAATTTTTGAGCAAATTAATAATTGTCAAGAATCTTTTGCTTGGCTCTGCCAAAGAAACGGAATCAGTGCCATTTCATTGCTTCCACAAGATTGGCTTTGTGGTATTGTAGCTGCTAACAATAAAATTATTTTTTGTACTAAAAGTCTTAAGGGAGCTATTGCAATGAAGAACCAAAACAGCAGATGTTACACAATATAAGTACTGGTAACAATCAGCTGAAAAAAAACACTCAAAAGATAATACAAGCACTTAAGCATTAGGAGATATGAATAAACACAAAAGTGTGTGCTACTTTCAAGAAAATACAGTACCCAAAGGTACTAATCGACCCTATGGACTAAATAATGTATTTAGTAGTGTAATAACAAAGCCTTTATCAACTTAGAGGAGTATAAAAGAGCATCAAAACCCACTAGCACTTCCACTAATAGCAAAATTGGTTCAAAAACTATCTTAAAAAGAAAACTCTATTCTGATACCATTCGCGGCACTATTTAAAAAAATATAATTAGGGAAGGAGACTGAGGAGAAATTTTAAATGAGAAAGATTTGATATTCCCCTTATGCTACTAGAAAAGTTTTATCACAGTAACAGTCATATAGCAGTCAGGGTTAATGGCTCCAAATTCATGCCTAAATGACATTCTGGGAAAACTGCTAGACAAAAATTGGGTTTACCTGTTTTTTAAAAGAAAGTACCACTGCAATGGAGGTATGGCTAGAGGAATGCATATTATAATGACACTTTCTTATAACAGGAAGCATCATTTAAGCCATAAAAAAACCTCCGAAAACCAATAATGAACCTTAGGATTCATTCAAGTTCTAAGATTTGCTGCTTTTAGTTACGACAAAAATCGGAAACCTAAATGAATCTTCTGCTGGCCTACAACTGATGCAGCTTCGTATAGTTCAGGTCGAATATTTTCCTAACGGATGACCCTTGTCAAGAAGAACATTGTAAAGACTTGGCAAAGCCAAATAGGAGATTCTTGGTGTCAGAGAGGATAGGAACATCTGAAAGTAACTTCTGGGAACTATTATCATTCCTTGCCACAACGTTCACACTGTGACTCCAGCTTTTCCACAGTAATTCTAGGTAACTCACGCTAAAAGTTAATGCATTATGCAAAGTCTGTATAAGGCCTATGCTGAGAAACAGGTCCTATTCTTTTTTTAATAATCCCTTACCAGTGAGAATTTCTGCTGTGTGTGCACAAGCACTGGTGGATAGGCAATTGCACGTAAAGAATGGGAGAAAGCAATTTAACAGCTATAGTAGTGGAAAAGAATATTTTTTAAAGAAAACACAGGACATGGGGGAAGCCAGGGCAGAATTAGAGGAATTAGGAATTACATTTGCATGGTTCTTCCTTTTGCTGCATTCTTCCCAAAAGGCAGCTACTCTTTATGGCTCTGGAGTGTAAACTCAGAGCTCTGAACTGGTGGTGGATAATAAATGGAGGCTGATAATCAGAACAGGCTGAGACTTGGGTTGAGTACTGATTAAGAAGATTTGAACCTAATGGCTTAAGTGGTTCAAAGGGTTTAACAGAGGTCTTTCTCAGTGGACTGAATTTTACTCTTGTTGAATGTTACAAGTATAAGAATGTAGTACAAAGTCAAATGGAGAAACTGGAAGCAATTTCTTGTGAACTGTGCTAAAACTTGGGGATATGAACAGGTTGCAAAAAGAATACGGGGCTTGTTCCCTTTCTCTGTATCTTTTTAGTTCTTCAGCCCTCCTCTACCTCCTGCAAAATGGTAAGAACTGCACTACAGACCTGCAAACACTTTCCAAACATGAGCTGTGGTCTGTCACAAAAAGTGAATGATAACTTAGCAACATGGGAAATCAGGTTAATGAAGACAGGCCTTTTTTCCATTTGCCTATTCAATAATTCCCTATTTTAAATATACAATATTGAGTAACTCATGAAGGTTTCAGAGTATGTACGAGAATGACTTTCCAACAGCAACAGACAAGATTCAGAATGAAAAATTTCACTGTCAGGTAAGAAAAATTTGCAATAATTTTCTGTAATATAAGCAGACTTTTTTAGCACTTTTTTGCAGAAGCAATTCTAAATAACAGAGCTTGTCTTATAATAGCATTTCTATAATAACGGTGTTTTATAACAGAAGTGCTATTATTACAGAAATGGTATTATAATAGTAGCATTATTATTGTAGAATCTTTTCTATAACAGGAGTGCTAAATAAGCCCGTTTGTATTATAGAAAATGATTGCAAACTTCTTCCATGGAGCTGAAAATGCCTAAGCCTTTATGTCTAATGTGATCTAGATTTTAAGAAGGTTCATGAAAGTCTAAAAAAAATTCTTTCAAAAGGAATCCATGTTGCAGACCAACTGAAAACCCTGGCATGGCTCAGCAATTGGTATATCTGTCACCAAATTTTAAAATCTAACTCAAATTTCAACCCAAAAAGTGGTTCAATGCAGAAGTTAGCAGAACACGTCTTTGGGAAGAGTGAAATATTTTCACTGCTGAAGTAAAGAACTAAAATGTTGGAATATCATATCATCTGAAGTGATAAAAAGATGTAATATTCAATAACAGTTATACAGCAAAAATGCTTTGGAAGAAATCTTATATCTATATCAACTACATTAATATAAATTTCACTCATCATTCAATAAAGTATATATTGCTTCACCATATACTTAGGAAGCATTCATCTAAAGAATTTCACTGTATATATAAGAAAGGAGTAAGTAAATTTTAGTTTATAAAATACAGCTTCTTTTTATTAAAGTTATCTGGTAATACTTCAGAGCTGAGATTCTAGTGCAGTATAGAAGACAGAAAGAATTTAAGTTCCAAAGCTACTGACCTTTTTAACATTAAAATAAAATCCTATATACTTCTAGGTTGATACAATCAGATTATACCATCTGGTTAGGATCGAGTCTATAAAACAGTAAGGTAGGAAAATTCAATAAACTCATATCCTCTGCAGGCATTTTTACATTTTTTAGACTGTCATGAAAGCTTTAGATGTGTGTTTGTATGAAATGAACTTATTTTATTATTGATTTCAGGCAGAAAGGAGTTTTGCTGGACCTTTTTTTGCAGCCTACATTGCTGTACAGAGTAGTTTTCCTTACAGAAATGGTCCTGGCTCATAGTCACAAATTAAAATTGTTATCAGCTATCTTTTTTTTTAGGAGATTGAAAGACAATGTATGACACAGAAAGACAGAGTTTAAAAGGCATAATTAAGAATAATTCTAACACAATATAATAACAATAAAACTTATTGATTAGCTTTTTTAATTAAGTTTCTCAAATACACATTCCAACACTTGGTGTGCTTACAATCCATGTATTCAATAAAGACTTTATATTCATTTCAAAAATAATGGCAAGAGATTTGCAAAAATGATCTTGCAAAAACCCCATGAAACTAACCCTAATTGTGCTGCTTCCTCTGTGTTTATAATCACAATATTTAATCACAGGAGCAAATATTTCATGTTCAAGTGCCTTGCCTCAGCCACGGTTTAGTTCTGCACGCACTGAAGCTGAGGATCACTCAGTCACTCTGAAAGGTACACTGTAAATACTGCTGTTTCTCTAAAGCTCAGCAGAGTGTTTTCTGTACTTACGCTTGGATTTCTTTCTCTCTCGCTCTGATTTTTGTTTCTTCCCACTCAGTAGTTAGTAAGGTTACCAGCAAAGTTCACCATACTGCTATTTCTTCTGTTGCTCCCACACGCGTTTTACTTCACAGCCTGCCTTATGTTTCAATATCAGTTTCATAGTTAATACACCAGCTGTTTAACTTCTCATTCACATCACTGCAAAGTCCTGTCGGTTCCCCTACGTCAAAATACTAATGGTGCAGTATTAATGATGATGTTTTCAAAGAGAAAAGTTTTAATTGAAAAGTTTTAATTACGGCCTTTCAGTGTACTTGTTTTCTTGTTCTTTCCATTATGTCAGCTCTTTGGGGCATGAAATGTCTATTGCTGTCTTTTTCATAGGAAAGAATATGTATTTATTTGATAAGAGGTGACAAAGTGAAATCACGGGGAACACCAGAATGCCACATTCTTCCTAAATAGCCTTTTGGCAGCACCTTATGCAGGGAAGTTTCACTCATGCCACACTCTCCTGCCAGTCCTATCTGGCTTTCCATAGCACCAAAATCATAGGCATTCTTTTCAAGCATTTGCAGTTATCCTGCAAAATACTCTTCTCAAATCTCATCTTGGTTCGGCCAATCTGTACATAAGTGCTGCAATTGGCTGCCCCAAGTTCCCTCCCTATCTACCTTACACCACTGTTTTATTATTTCATAAAGTCTTGACACATGAATTTATAATTTAGGAAGTGAAAGTAAATGCCTACTTTTTTGAAGGTCTGTTGATGTAATACTAACTAGCAAAACAATATGCTCTCCCTACCAGGCTTCTTACGTCCCATAAGAAAATCCAATTCAAAATGAGATCACAGTACAGTGACCTCATTCTGAATGTTACATTATGCTTTTGGCAGCCCAGAAGAAAACACCTCTAGCTCTTGTGCTGTGTTTCGATCTCTTTGAATTTCTCCAGGGGTTTGAATATCTGCTGAAAAGCTCTCTGTAACTCTTGAAAACACCAAAAGAGGAAAGGGATGGAAATTGGGAGGGGGAGGCAGGGGGGAGCCGGGGGGGAACACAAGGGAGGGGTGTGAAAAGTGGGGATTAGTTGATGAAAAAATGTCAAGCTGCCTGCAGTGGAGGCAAGAAGGGGTCGAGTGTAATAAAGCCAATTAGCGGCACAGAGGATAAGAAGCCATATTTGAAATAAAGGAGTGATAATTTTAAGCAGCAAGGGAGAGATTAGAATACAGAAGTGCTAATGGTATGCAGTTTGGGAAGGAGATGGTAAAGTACTGGATTGAGAAAGACGAGATGAAACCAAATACAAACCCTAATGTTTCTCCTAGATGTTTAAATTAATGCTCCTTTATTTCTGCACTAGCCTGCATGCCGAATGATGCACAGATTATACAGATTTCCTGATTCCTTTGCGTGCAGTAGGATTCTTGCACATATGAGTGCTTCTTCCTCGTTTCCAATCAATTTCATTCTTTTGTCTTTTTTTATACACTGATTTACTAGAATTCCTCTTGACTAATTTCTTTCTATTTTGCATGGTCTTACAAATATTCATTGTTAAGTATTACTTTAAAATAACCCTGTTTTCTATTTTGAAGTACATCCTGTAATTACTCATTTTATTTTGTAGGCTATTTGCTGGTATGTTACTAACCTGTTTCCATATTTTACACAGCTTGCTACTTGATAATAACTGTGAAGAAAGGGCACAATGGAAAATTTAGACTTAATTTAGATTCTGCTTATATTATTCTTTCTTTTTTTAAAAAAAATCTTCAGTCACTGAATACACTGGCTTTGTTTTTCAACTGTGTAAATGGTCTTAAAGAAGAGAATACATGCAAGGCATCCTTGTCCTCATTGCTTTCTAAAGTAACTTTCGCTCCCCACACTATCAGTTTACATCAGGGGAACACTGGTAACATAAATTTATGGCTTTTTAATGCCTAACAGCACTTTTGTAATTATTGGGGTTTATTCACACATCTAGAAAAATGTATTTGCAAGTTAAATAAATTAGCCTCCTGTTTGGTTGTACTCATACTCAGATATAACTAGCTTGAACGTAAACAATCAAGGACTCAAACACACAGTATTTGTCAGTGGATATACACCAAGACTGAATTCTGTATTCCTAAAATTAATCCTTAGATTGACTTCAGCAGGATCAGCATTCCCACCATGAACCCAACATCTCGTGTTCACTAGAGAACCAAGCATCCAATTCCTACATTAGAGCCATTCTTTGCCAGGGAAGAGTCTAAAAAAATTATCTCAAATTGAAATAATGTAAGATGTTTTGAACAAATTGATTAGTTGGGTAGTAAAGAATCACCATGAGTCAGAATAACCAGCTATAGATTTAAAAGAATTCACACATAAAATTGCTGGTCTATTAACTGTGGTACGTAAATGACCATTTCAATCTGTCTTTGCACAAGGAAAAGGGAGATGGCATATATAGCAGCAATTCATTAAAATGTCTCCAGAGGTGATCTGGGAACTAAAGACAGGAAGTCTGACTTCTTATCAGACAAACTGTTACACATTAAAATGGATATGTTAGTAAGTACATGGAGCACAAGAAAGTAGAGCTTTTGTGAAAAGAATTGATGCTTTACAAATCTATTAGAGGTTTTTGAGACATATGATACAGGTGATGTCTTTGATACATATTTCTCACCAAAGGTTCCAAAAGTATAAAGCACAAATTGGGGGATAAAACAGATTGGAGGATAAATTCATTATTGATTAATAGACAGCAAAAAATATTCCGAATGAAGAGAGGCTATTTAATCTTAAATAATCTTAAAATGGATGTAAGTATTGAGGTGACCAAGTAGTGGTATGACCCAACATTATTTCACATACCATATCTTCTGCTGACTACAAATAATTGCAGAAAGACTAAAGAATTACAAAATAATTTAGTCTGGAAGGTCATTTGTCCCCTTAAAGCAGCAGCATTTGTATGTCAGATCAAGTTGATAATAGCCTTGTCTGGATAAATTTTGAATATGACAGGTACAAAAGTTCTTTGCAACCTGTTCCAGCATTTGATCGCACTTGATGGAAAATAAAACAACTAAACAAAATAGATTTTCACAGTCTAACTGGAATTTCCATTTTCACAGCTCTTATCTTTTCACCGTGTACTTCTGAGAAGACTCTGGCTCTGTCTACTCTAGCGTCCCACTGGTAGTTCAAGCCACTATAAGGTTGTCTCTGGGCTTTCTTTCCTTAAGGCCAAATAAACTCTCCTCTCTCCTCTTTGGTGAGGCATAAATTTGGGCATAGTACTCCAGTAGCACTGAAAGTGCTGAACAAAAAACAAAACCACACTTCTCTCCACCTTTAGACTATGCAGTTGGTTTTCATTGCTGCAAGGGCACCATGCTGATTCATATTCAATTTGTCCACCAGGACCCCCAAGCTCTTTCCTGTAAAGTTTCTTTTTATCCTGTCACTACCCAGTGAATTCCATAAACTGATCAGCAGTAGTCATAAAGAAGGCAGAAAAATAAAAGAAAGAAATTTACAGTAAAACAGAAAAAATCACTGTGCAATATTCAAGAAATAAATCTACCTCATCAATAGAGCATGTAACTCTGATTTGCCCTTTTTTTGGAGAAAAATAAAATAATAGCAATAGAAAAGTAGAAAAAGGCAAGAATGGTCAGAGGCATCGTAGGTTTTCAAGTGAGAAAAAACTTAGCAGATGAGGACCCAATGTAGAGGGCATGACTGAGTGGCAATATAATAAAAATTCAAAGTCATAAACAGAGAGAAAAAGAGAAGGATGGAATAAGTTATTATGTCTCATAAAACTAAAACTATGAACACTCAGTGGCATCATCAAATAACAAATTTTTTTTTTAAAAAAGTATTGCTTTTTACAATGCATAATATGCTGTGGAGCTGCAGTTTTTCCTTCTGAATCTCTAGAGGTCAAAAGTGTAAATGGCTAGAAGGACTAGAGTAGTTGATGGAAAATAGGTACATTGGAAGTTATTAAACACAGCAGTCCGACAGCAACCTCTCACTCAAGCAAGCCCTAAAGCACTGTTTGCTGGAAATCCTAGAGTCAGAGCAATTCTGTAAGTTCTTGTTGTCTTAAGTACCTAATACCCATCACCATTATAGGAAAGACACTAGCGTAGGTCTACATTTGATATGACGTATATCAACCATTCTTATGATTATTTTAAAAAATAAAAGCACTGCAACCCTGGTTTAATGACTGTAACTATTTGATAAGGCTGGTTTTAGGGGTACTCCTCAGAATAAAACTGCATGCCTTCACACAGAGTGCCTTGAAGTATAGGCTGAGGTCTAGCCAGAACACTTAAACTATTATGATGCATGACAGGTGCTCTGACAGTAGATCCTTCAGAGAATGGGTATACACTATCAGTAAATAAAAGTTAGAAAACAATGTGGACCTTTCGCAGTCATGGGTCTGCAACCACAGAAGAAAAAACATATTCTATGGATAAGTCTGTCTCTTGCTAAAGCATTCTCTAATCTCCTCTCACTCAGCCCTTAATTTCAGCTACTTAGCCAATGACCTAGCTTTAGAATAGTTAAAATTTTGTTTTGCTTTGGACTCACAGACTGAGTTCAGGTATTGAAACACCTCAAACACATTCCATATCCATGTCTTGCCTATCCTGACAATACTCTAGTTGGTGGCTACAAACTCTGGGGCAGAGAAAGGAAAGGAAATGCATGTCCAACAGAGAGTTCTCCCACTCATTCCAAGTGAAGGCAGTTCCATACAGCTTAAATCCACACCTGAAATAACATTTAGGAAATAAATAGATGGATAGATGGATAAAAAAGTCAACCACAAACCACTGGAGTCATTTTGCTGAGATGTTTTTACCAGAATACTTGTTCTAAGATGCTAATATTGACAAAAAAAAAGAAAACAACTATATATCTAATAACTTAAAAAAAAAAAAAAGGAGATGCAGAAGGACATAACCCTAGTAAAAATTCTAATAATTTGATGTTATATAGGTTTGTCCTGACAGAAAGAACACTGGTAGATTTTTTTCCTTGCTCCCATAAAATTTATTTATAATCTAAGATCCACATTTCATAGTTTGGCGGCAGAAGACAGTTAATGGAAAAGTTCTTTGGGAGTTTTCCAGGGCACTTTGTTCTTGTTGACAAGTGGATTCCAGCTATGTTAAACTGACCCTGGTTTTGAGGCAGTTTTGCAGTCCCTCTCTCAATCAGGTTTCCTTCAGGGATTAGTCTGCTATACAGCTTCTTTCCTTATCTTGGGTGTAGTTCATGGTCTATTTACATAGCCTCTTCCTCCCTTATTACGTAAACTAGCTTTCTCATTTTCCATCTTCATCACTTTATCTTTTATTTATGGCTAGGAAACTCATCAGCTATCTGACTTTCCTATTTTATTCCTACATATTATTTTCCTATATTATTCTTACACTTTCCCATGCGAGTTGAGAGGATGTGGTCTAGGAGTCACCCAGCATGACGACCCCTACCTTTACTGAACAGACAACTCCCTAAGGCCTGTGTTAAAAGGCCAAAATTTACTGAATATATGCCAACAGCTACAGACAAAATAGATGCAGTAAACTGATCAATGGAATTACATGATGAAAAAAATTGTCTTTAGAATGTCTAGTGGGCACCTCCCACTAGAGGTGTTAAGCATGCACAAAAAAAGGTATTTTAAAATACTATCACCCATCTTTTCTTCATCTATAAAGTAAGCTGGTTCTACTATTGCTGTGGATGATTCCTTTTATGGACATTATACTACTCAAACACCATAAAACCCCTTTGAGTTGTATTTATTTATATTGTAATTTTTCCACAAAGAATTTCTCACATCCTTTCAAAGCACATTTTTAACTCACATTTTAATCTTTTTAATAACTAACTTTTATTCTATAGTAAGGTACAACTTTGGAGTTGAAAAACTGATGTAATATTTTTCAGCCCATGTTTTTCTGTGGCTTGGAAACCTAACAAAGAGGCAACTTGCTTCATATTTCTGGTATTTTTGTATATAAAAATTTATTTTCACTATTACCTTTTAGAAACTCAAATGTGAGTAAAGACACTAGTTGCTTAGCTATCATATAAATTTTATGAGGATTCCAATCATAACAACTATACTGATTACATCAGTTAGCATTTATTGTTTATACTAGATATAGCATGTGTACATCAAAACATTTATCACCCGTTTCATTTTTAAGATCCTTGCTACGTGTTACCACAACTTCTTAGAAATTCCAGTATGTTACTAGTGAAACATTGTCTTAATATTCTGTGATGCTAACAAGGAAAGAAGAGGTGGCAGCTCTTTTTTTCACACTTGGGACAACTGAGTTTCTTATACCTAAATCCTCAGCAAAGTTTCCCACATCATAAGAAATTACACTCTCCTTGTCAAACTAGTCAGAAGAATTTCATGCAAGTACGAGATCATTATTTCAGCATCTCTCAACCTGCAAAAGAATCTTTTTACTGCCCACATCTAGGCATTTAGTCTATACATTAGTTAGACATAAGCACTGAGCTCCTTACTGTGCAGTACATACTGCTCTACCCTGTTAAAACACAAAAAAATAGAACTAGAAAACCCTCTGCATCAACAAATATGGTCACCCAACACAAAGTGTAATCTGCCCTGTACATCCCATTCATAAATGTAGCAAGTTTCACACTAGAACTATTTATTTCTGTTGTTCCTATAGCCAGTAATACCTGAGAAGGTGTTCCAGAACTATACATCTTATAGCCACAAACTTAATCGTTTCATTCTTCTAAATTTTAAACCTCAACTTTTGTTGCCAGATTTACTAGGGTAACTGGTTATGTGTGCACACACTATACACTTATGGCCATATCTTAAAATGCAAGAAAATTAAAGGGAATGAGGTTGTAAATGAAAAGGCTGTTATAGATGGATGTCTTTTAAGTGATATATGTGATAGAAGTGATTAGCATTAACTGATCTTCTTGAAGAATGTACAAGTATAATTCATTATAATGGCTTAGAAGTGCAATTAGTGAACTATAGTGTAAATGACACTGCTGTTCACAGACCTACCCATAACAGTAATTATATTTTGAAAACTACTTAGTGAAAAATTGATTGAATGTGTCCTATGGGCATAGATAATTGAGATAAAAATATGTAAACAAATGCCCATTAATAAGTTTTATGGCAAATTTATATATTTACATGTTTAGCTAGTCTGGAAATACACACAAGGAATGAGAATTTTCTGGTGTTTGATTTTGAAGGCATATTTAAATGAAAAAAAAAAAGTATGCCTTTGCAAGCAATACTATTTGATTATTCTTACTTTGTATAGAAAGATTCATTGTCATTTTCTGCTCATTGAGGCCCTATACTTCCAAAACAGTGAAGTTTAGGAATAAAAATCCAAACAAACTTGATTATCCTCAATCATTTAATTTAAATTTCTAGACTGGCATGTGCTAGGTCAGAACAAACCTGCCTCGTGGTGGCTGCAGGGATTCCTGGGGCAACAGGAGCTGTATTATTTGTATGATAGCACTATAAACTTTGTAACAAACACATTTTACAAAATAGTAAGTTTTGACAGCATTTCATTTCCTTCATCAGTACGTATGTTCATTTGATAACTTACTGATAATATCTTATTAGCCTAATCCCATTTCATTAATAAATACTAATTTCTTGTTCTTTTTATATGTTCAAAAGCTTTTATTTTATGCTGGGGTTTTTTTGCTTAAGGACTGTCTTTAGGGAACTAATGGGCAAATATTCAGTTACTCTAAAAATATTTAATTGACTTTGCAAGCACAGCAAATACTGCATGGTGTAATTTTCCCCATAAAATTTATTCATTGCATTATTAGAAAGGCAGTATTTTCAGTTTAACTTAGCTTGCTTGATTATTTAACACAGGAAACAGGGACTACCAAGCATCATTTAAATGTATAGCTTCAAGGGTTAATTCTGAGAACGAACTTGACATGGAAAGATACAAGACTGATCAAGCCAAGATTAATGCTGGATAGCAGTAGCAAAATATTTCAGTTTTAGGCCCACAGGAGTCCCAGTGCAAATTGTTCCTGTGAATCTAAACCCTTCATCAATCAGATGTAAATTACAGCATGCATGACTGGCTGCCTTTTCCATTCTGGAGTTCCCTACAGAGAACAAGAGAGCCAACTGCTACAGAGGCTCAACTAAACTGCAGTCTCTTTTTTGCTCCCTTGAGGATATATTCCAGCACATCAGAAGAGACAGCATTCACTTGTATTCCACATCAGGAGATCTTACAAAATCATAGACAACGATTCAAGCCAGCACCTTCTAGAAAAACTTATAATAAAGGGAAGCAGGAAAGGGACCATGGGGGAGATATAAACCGATACAGAACTAAAAGCTTTCCTACTAACAACAATTTACTAACTGCATGTCCAACTTTACTTGAATAGCTGTCTGTTACAAATTGATCACAAGAGGTAGAATACTCACAGAAGAATAAATTCTTTATAAAGAATAGGAGCATAAGACTTATTCCTAATATTCACATGAAACTGGCTGTCATAGACTTCCATAAGTAACAGGAGGTACAAAACTGTATTTTAAGAAACAAATTAAAAATAGAGCTGTTGAACCACCTAACAGCAGATACCTGAGCTATCATGCAGGAGAACACTACTATTAACTGAATTTCAGCCACAAAGGTAGAAGCTGAAATTCTGCTGAAATTCTCCACTCACCTAATTATGGGCAAGGTTAATGTATGAACAGACCCTATGAGCTGTAAAAGTAAACCACAAGTGTCAAGTCCTGTGAAGTAAAATCGGAAGATGAGTAGAACAGTTGAGAAAAGGTACAGTTTAATGGAGTATTTCTCATACTTGGTAGAATATCTTGACTAACCTTCATGAAACTTTCTGAGTCAGCAGTAACTCAATTTCTGCAGAGCAAAGGCTGCCAACAAGTAGCTCAAAGTATTTACATTAACTTACCTGTCATAGAGCACTAGAGCTGTTGCTTAATTATAGGTAGTTAGCAGTTTGATAGCTGAGGTAAACAGTTGCACCTTGTAATTATCTCACCTATTGTCACCTTTCACTCTCAATAGGAATTCCTCTGAGACCTATTTAGGAACTGTCATCTACTACTGGTTGCCCTGTGTTAGCCCCAGCTAGTAACTAACTACCATGTGGTTGCTCACTCGCTCCTTCCCCACCCTGGTGGGATAAGAAGGAGAATATGAAAGAAAAATGTAAAACTCCTGGGCTGGGACAAGGACAGCTTAATAAAACAGCAAAGCAAGTGAAAAATAGTAACAATAAAAAAATATACAAAGCGAGTAATGACCAATGCAAGTGCTCAGGACCTGGAAACCAATGCCCAGACTGTTTCTGAGCAGTAATCCATGCCCACCTCACCCCTCCAACTCACCCAGTTTATATGCTGAACATGACATCACATGGTACTAAATACCCCCTTGGCCAGCCTGGGTCAGCTGTCCTGACTGTGTCCTCTTCCAGCTTCTTGTGCAGTCCCTGCCTTCTCCTTGGCAGGTCAGTAGAAGAGCCTGAAGAAAATTAACTCTATCCCAGCCAAAACCAGGACATGCAACAGGTGATGTATGCTTTAATGTTTCCTACTGAATTTAATTTTTAATCAAGTTGATTCTTTTAAGGAAGGTTTTAAAAAATAAAATAAACACATACTGAAACTAAAAAACAAACAATACCCCAACACCCCCCCAAAAAACACCCTTTTAAATTCAGATCAATTCATAAGGCTTCTAGAAAGGACCTTAATACTTCAAAAGGAAGAAAAAGTATACAGTTTAGAAATTTCTCCTATATATTATTACTGTTCTCCCTTTTGGCTGATATTCTAGAGGATCAGTTCTGCCAGAAACTCTGATAAAGTGCTATTAATCTAGCTCTGCTCTCCAGAGCAAAGCATCTTCTTGCTCACCTTCAAAATTCAGCCACAGAGTCACTGTAAGCTATCTTGTGTCCAAGATATCCCTTTTCAGCCTCTGCATTATTTTAGCTGTCTATTTAAATCCACACTGCCTTTGAGTAATAACAACAGCATCAGCTCAAGAAGTTCGAGCATATATGCCTCCCTTTGCTGTTCTTAGTTAGCTCTACAGCCACTCCACTCTAATTTTCGAAGTAAAATAAAATATAATTGGATTTTAAATATGTAGATAAATCACCCTCAAAATATAACAAAAATATAGTAAAAAAATGTATTATTTTATATTGTCCTCACCAAATATAGTATCATCCTGTGATGTCATAATAATCTTTAAAGATTAAACAGAATCTGTACAAGAGAATTACTCTTTTCCTCAATTTCTCCTAAAATACTCTTACCAAAGATTCTCCATGAAGGCTTATACAGAACATGCAGGAATGGTTTTTAAAGTTCAGAGGACGAGTGTTATTCAGCTTTCCAGTCATTTAGAACAAATATGTATGTATTTGTATAGATATTTTGGTACTTTTTGCCATACACCAATTAAATTCCTTTTAAATTATTTTAAGATCACAATGAAATCTCTCTTTTACTTTCTGTCGCATACATTTTCAGAAACAGATGTATTACTCTCTACTTTCTAAAAAACCTTTCTAATGATACTGTTGTATCTGGATACTGAGAAGAACACAAGTTATTAATTCCTCTAACAATTTAGAGTAAGGCACTGTCTTTGCATTTGCCTCAACACCAGGAATACAGTTATCTGCATTTCGTGCTCATTTAGCTTATGAAATTGCCATCAAGTTTATGTACAACAGAAGCGGATACTCCCTTCTTTTTGTAAATAATGCATCTTTTAATAATGGAAAGCTCAAAACTCACTCAATTCAGCAAAAATCTAAAGGAAATCTATGCAATCGTTGAGCTCTGAGGTTTAAATATCTCTGTCTTTTCTTCTAAACTAAGGTTAGGAAACCAACAACTTTCTTCTAATAGTTCGATTGTTGTATAGGTATCATACTGACCCTGTCCAGGAAAACCTCTGTATTGGAATAATTCTTGAGGAAATCAGGATAATGTATCACAAAATCAGCATTTTCCAGATGCAGTATCTGCCTTTCAGCATATTGGAAAACATCTGGTAAATGACTACTCATTTTGCAAGGTTTGATAACATCTTCAATTTGAAATAGACTACATAAATTAGGCAAGAAATGCAAAGAATACACACCAAGTGACAATGCACTGAAATAAAAGATCTTAAAATGAACTCCTTAAACATTGATGGTCCTTGGTTTTCCCCCCCAGGACCCAAGTGTACTTTCCGAGAAAACTAGCAGAAATCAAGGCACAGTACTGCACCAGCAGCTCAGATTTTAGAACCATTATTTCTACACTTGTAGATCTCACTGAAAAACCTACTTGCAACCAGTAACCTTTCAGAAGTTATCTGAACTCCGGGGTTTTCATCAACAGTTAGAGTAAAATTGTTACATCTGAATAGTTCACTATTACTATATGTTTTTGATGACGCTCAAATGTTTCAGCAAACCATTTCTTTGCCAGCTTTTGACAAAGTAGCCAACTGTATGACATAGTTTCATAAGGATAGCTTTGAATGGATTTGAATGAAATCCCTTCATGACAAACAGCATCCACTCATTTAAACAGAAAATGAGCCACAAGACCTGCCTTACGGTGCATGAACTCTAGTCATGTTTTCATTAAGGGGAGAGGTTTTGTTACTTTTTCTCACAACAATTGATTTGATGACTCAGATTTTAAGAATTTTGAAACAGTTTACAGGTTGTTGTTACAATATTTGCCTCTTGAAATGTCAAAATTTTTCCAATTACCACTTTTGTCCATACCTTTTGTGACAGACTCATCATATCTTGTGAGATTCTACTAATGGCTTCTGTTTATGATCAGTTCTCAAAATGAATACTGCATTTTTGAAAGCCACTTGGTTATGATCAATTTACGTTTGCTCTTGATTTACCAGTGTATTGCTCAGGGCACCTATGACACTAAAGACACAAGAAACTATAAAAACAAACTGAAGACACATAGAAGTATGTAGATTTACATAAGAAAATAAAATTAATTTCACTGCTATTTTTTCATTAGGAAAAGTCATTAAAATTATGCTTATTTTTGTCAATGAATAGCATAAGAAATCACAGGTGTATTTATAACCAAGAGTTTTACAATCTGAATAAAAACTTTGTGCACAATTATCACAAACTACCAAAAGTTACCACTCAAACACACTACCCTCTCTCACCTTTCTCCCTCTCTACCCCTGCCCTGAGAAAAGACCCAACCCTAAAATAAGTCTGTACCGTAAATATAGGCCTGAAGTCACCCAAGCACACTTTACTCAAGAAGCTGGATGTAAGCCAGCTCCAGAGTGGAAGCAATCTCAGTATGTTCATACAGTGTTGCATGCAGTTTATCAGCCCTGCCTCTCAATGTTGATGTTCCCCATGATGTTCACCTGAACCTTTGCTACTGTTATTTATTTTATTTGGAAGGCACTCAGATGCAATGGTGATGAGCCACAGTACAAAACCCTGTGAGAGAGACAGAGTGAGAGAGCGTGAGACAGAGATGAGAATGAGAATAAAGACGTTTTTATTACATTCGCCTTAGTTTGAAATTCATAATCCAGAAATCCTCTGAACAATGGACTTAAACTACAGTCAGCAATTCAAGAGGAACAGATTCCTCACATTAGCCTCTTGGTGTGTGGTGCCAAAAGGTCAAAAACATTGAATACGATTTAAATGTGTAAGCTGAGATTCTGTACAGAAACCACACATCCTGAAGTGGTGTGAGAAATGACCACAAGCCCTTTTAACACTAATTTCTGTCACAAAGAAAATCTTCTCTAACACCAATCTCCTGATTATATTTTGCTGTTCCACTAGTTTAAAATGTAAGGAAGGAAACTGCATCCTCTTACAGCCAGAATATTCTTTGTTCTGCTGTCAAGAGACCTTTACATATTAGGCTTCGGACACCTAATTTTGTTCCCTTATTTTGGGATGCTACAAAATTGAGAACTAAATCATAATATTATTTATTTTATTGTAGTAAAAGGTTTCTTAAATCTATTTCTTTCACGTACATGTATAAAGAATATACCCTATATTTATACTCTGTTCCTGTATGTGCATAAAATTGCCACAAATAAAATGAGTCACAGTTTATTCTTCCTATTTGATAAGAAAGTTTTAAGTCTTTTTATGGAGTGTTCAAATAGAACACAAATTTTATAATTTATGGTTCACAGGATACAACGATTGATATTATATAGAAATTTAATCAGTCTTGCAGAGCTCACAGACATATCACAGTAGGAGGTTCTTTTGACATTTCATGGAGAACTAGGCAAGATGAGGTGCAATATGTGCATATTGCAGTATGTTATGTATTTTCTTAAGCTTTTATCCTTTCAGGAGCCATTGTCATTTTGAAGGAATCATTCCTTTAAAAAGTTCTAAAAACATGGAAGATTGAAGCTTCAACTTCTGTTTGAAGCAAAACAGAGCTATTTTTTGTTTCCTGACACAGATTTCACAAAATGGAGACACATCTTTAACACTTTTTCTGTACTTCTTGAAATCTGTCAGGTATACAGCACCTGGCTGTAGTAACATAATCTGGCTACAACCCTAATGTCATGTAAAGTTGTGACTGGGAGCATTTTGCCACAAAGTATATCAAGGCTGTAGGATGAAAAAGTCAACTCAAAGTCATGGACCCTTACTTACCCACTCACAGCTACTCCATTTCTAAATTTCCAGCAACTGAGAACTGAGCCTGAAGAGTGGAATATAAAACTATTATTTCCATTCTAAATTTTAATATTCTTATTTGCAATATGTTGTTTTATGTAATGAACAGGCAGTGCCAAAAATCTGCTTCATCTTGCAGTATTCCATTATTCTTAAAGGAAACAATTCTGCCTCTGAAACAAGTTTACATCAGAATGCCATTATTATATTTATGACTATTCAGTAAACCTACTTATACACTATTAAGATATTAGTACTTTTTGGACTGAACATCTGAAGCTTCAGATACTTTATCATAAACCTGTGATTATGACTGTTATCACAGCTTCTCATTAAGAATGCAGGCAGCTACGTAGACCTTCTGATAAATGTTATCCAGTACATTATTAAACATTTTGTGTTGCTATTATCACATTAATAATTTTGTTAATTTTTCTCATTCTCTAGCACTTTTTCTTATATGCCAAAGTTGTCAATTAAATAAACAATACATGGTACTCATTTTTTCAGTGGAATCAAATTTCGTCTTCAGAGAGCTACCATAGGAAACATCTTAAAGATAAACATGAAATACCAGAAATAGCTCAAAATTATATATCTGGCCAGATAATGTGCAACCATCTTAATACAATGCTCTACTGTATTATTAGGTGACAATCTTTCTTGAGATTATGCAGCAGGAACAAGAATCACAGCCATAAATGACTCTGAGTGTATCTGGATTAAACACTTTTTAAGATGTCTTTCCCCAGTAAAAATATGCAGCATTTGTTTCTTTGTTTTACTTCAAGTGAAACTATGTTGTCTTAAATTACATGTAAAAAAATTATCAACCCAGTAAAGAGTCTAAATGCAGTAAACTAATGATTAATGAGTGAGGATGGGTTACCATTGATGGGTGGCTGACTGAAGAGGTTTCCATTCTTATCTGCTCTGTCCCCAGGGCAGGAAGGACAGTGACATTCATTAAACATCTGCAGAACTTCCATGATTTAAATAAAACCTTGGATATTAAGATAAACTCACACAGGGGTTTTTTTGTAAACAGAAACAGCCGAGCGGCAATCCTATAAGCGATTTTCGTATGTCTGGAGCAGAGACTGGTCAGAGACAGAAAAAATGGGCAGGAAGGAGCAAAAACCGAAAAGAATAACTCCAAGATGGGCGTTCACCTCTGTGAGGAAGAACCCCGAGACAATAAATTGTTTGCAAAGTAGAATATAGAATTTTCCTATTCCATAATGTCCTGTTCATTGAAGCTTACTGTACAAAACTAAACCCAAAAATAGTTATGTAGCAAAGTTCTGGTTTAATTAATACAGAACTAATAGTTGCTCTTTAGATTGCAAAGGTAAAGGCATTGATGCTTCCTTATATTCATAGATCAGATAACTTCATCCTTTTATATCTGGCCAAGTGCTGTGAGCTTATTTGGTTTTAGTTAATAAAGAAAATTCCACTCCAAAATAAATCCCCAAGGTGGTCACTAATTTTTCTCTGTTTTTTTCAACTTTTTTTGTTTCAATATAATTAAAAATTATGGAAGCAAACAACCTATTTAAAAAGCATAGAAATCAGTCATCATCTTAGGAGTCTAAAATCAAGAAAGGCTAAATTTTTCAATCTAACCTGTGCCATGGTAAGATATCAACTAATTTTAAAAAGTTTTGAGTGTTGTATGAAAGTCTATCTATGACTTCTGTGAATATTCTTTTTATTTACCATTGTTAGACCTGGGGAGTTGCAATTTGGGCTTACATGTCAGTATTCAGCAAAGCACAAAACTTCATATGGAGAAATAGAGCATGAAATCACTTTCTCACCCTGCTTCTGTGCATCATACCTCACAACACTGAAACTTAAAAAAAAAAAAAATCCACACCACTACTAAAGTGGTGTAAAAATAAGTTGTCAGATTATTTTCTCAACTCAGAATCAAATCCAGAAGTATACTCTTTGGTTGGCAGCTGGGAATTTGAACACTTCATTGCAATTGCTGCATTACCTCTACCTTTTTTCCGTAATTAAAAACAGAAGCTAAAAGTACCTCCAAAAATGAGACTTACAATGCAGAATAATACTATCTAGATTCTGAGAAAAGAGAGCTAAGCAGAACAGTCCTACATAGTTCATTGAGAGGTTCACGTAAGCTTCCAGAATAAGAGCACAGTACATTCCTCTTTCTACAACTTCAACATCAGCAGAGCTTCTTCAAACTAGACATCTTTCACTTCTGATAGCTCACATCAGATATACAAGAAAAAAAAGCAATGTTTTGGACCAACTTGCTTAAGCAGTTCAAAGACTATTTGAGGTTTGAAAGTTTTTCTACTTATCCTATTAGAACTAATTATTCTCCATTTTCACTATCATCTCAAGCTAGGTCTCATCATTCTCCATTCTTATTTCAGCCTCAACTCTTATTTCTAGTTCAGTCTCACCTTTGCACAGACAGTGAGAAGCAAAAGGACATTCCTAACTCCTCCTCTTCCTCCCAAGCTGTGAAAGTGTTATCATCAACCTTTAGGGGATATGACACTGACATCCCAAAGGTATCCCCTGATATTAGCCTGCAATTAGAGGTGAGAGGTGTGAGTGAAGGGTGAACGGAAGTGACCTTGCTGATCTGGCAAGATGCATGTGCACCAAGAGAAAGCCTGTCTTAGCTTGCTCCCTTACGTGAACATCACAATGTATGGAAAAGTCACAGTTCAATCCTGTCTTGCTTCTGCTTCTTATTCAGGGCTTCAGATCTATCACATAATGTTTTCTGAAAAAAAAAAACCCAACAAGCCAGCAACAACAAAACCTAACCAGTGAAGAAACCGAACTACTTGAAGAAATCTGGTGCACGTAAAGGAGATCTAAACTCTTATGTAGTATAGAAGCTGCTTAAAGGTTTTCACAATTGTAGGAAGATTTTTTTCATACAAAGAAAAGGAAAAGTCTCAAAACAAGGCTTCTGTTAGAAACTAGTACAATTAAAAGCATAAATTTAAACTACTAGGTATATATTCAAGAATTGGAAACCAAAAATCAGTTAAAGCATCTTCATTTGTAGCTGCTTACTCAGGCCTTCTTTGGCTGGCACAGTTGATAAAGAGAATGATTTATCAGTCAGATGACAGCTTACATTCTTGTCTGCTGCTTTCTGTTCAAACTTCTTCTATCCTGTCTTCATCATTAAATCCTTTGCTGCTTATTTGTTTATCTCTATCTTTTTTTTTTTTTATTGTTGAAGGGAAAGAAAGAGAAAGTAGGTTTTAATTTCTACCCCACATTTCCCCTAGATTAGAGGGAAATGATCATTAAAAAGGCACAGATATTTGGATAGCATAACAGTATCACAGTATCACAAGGCTGGAAAAGACCTTTGAGATCATCGATTCCAGTCTATGACCCAACACCTACACCTACTCATCATCTAAACCATGGCACTAAGTGCCTCATTCAATCTCCCTTTAAACACCTCCAGGGACGCTGACTCCACCATCTCCCCAGGCAGTGCATTCCAATGGCCAATCACCCTTTCAGTGAAGAATTTTTTCCTAATGTCAAGCCTAAACCTCCCCTGGTGAAGCTTGAGACCATGTCCTCTTGTTCTGTCACCGGTCACCTGAGAGAAGAGACCAACCCCTGCCGGACTACAATGTCCTTTTAGGCAGTTGTAGAGAGCAATAAGGTCTCCCCTGAGCCTTCTCTTCTCCAGGCTAAACAACCCCAGCTCCCTCAGTCGCTCCTCACAGGGCTTGTGCTCCAGCCCCTTCACCATCCTCCTTGCTCTCCTCTGGACACACTCCAGCATCTTGACATCTTTCTCAAACTGAGGGGCCCAGAACTGGACACAGCACTCGAGGTGCGGCTTGACCAGTGCCGAGTATAAAGGGATGATAATCTTCCTAGTCCTGCTGGCCACACTATTCCTGATGCAGGCCAGGATATCATTGGCCTTCTTTGCCACTTGGGCACACTGCTGGCTCATGTTGAGTTTCCTGTGCACCAGCACTCCCAAGTCCCTTTCCGCCTGACTGCTCTCCAGCCACTCTGTCCCCAGCCTAGAGCTCTGTGTGGGGTTGTTGGGTCCGAAGTGTAGAACCCGGCACTTGGACTTGTTAAACTTCATGCCATTGGAATCAGCCCATCTCTCCAGCCTGTCAAGGTCCCTCTGTAGGGCCTTCCTACCCTCTAGCAGATAGACACTTCCTCCCAGCTTGGTGTCATCTGCGAACTTGCTGATGATGCGCTCGATCCCCTCATCCAGATCATCAATAAAGACACTGAACAGGACCGGGCCCAGCACCGATCCCTGGATACAGTGGTTAGCTGACAGCTTTTTGACACCTGCTCCAGAGATGTAGCTGTATCTGTGATTGCCTGTTGCCTTGAAGAAGGGTATAAAATTATGAGTCTTATTTTCCTTGTGCCTTTTTCATTCTTGAACAGACTGCTTTAGTCACCAAGGTTCTGAAGTTGGACCCATCCTCAATATTTAATTCATGTTTAAAGAGGGAAGGTCTCCCACAGTAGTAAACAGAGCTAACATTTTTATGGGGATTTGAAATCTGCAAATCCCTAACATAACTTGGAAGTTGTATATTTTGGAGGAGATGAAAAGATAAACATAGGAGGGGTTGAGAAGACAAAACTCAGGCTTTTTGCTTTGGCTCATTAAGCACAATTAGTTTCACCACACTTGTTACAAAGCAATAAGAGTAAGTACTACAGATGTACTAAAAGACAGTACATCATTGATAACCAATCTATAGTCATCTTCCTACTACCTGTAAATGTAAGCAATATGTTTCACTTAAACAGGCCTGGAAAGTGGCTCCCAGGATACCTTTAGGGACTGTGTACTTTTTTAACTATTTGATCACTGGATGTCATCACCACTCCACTGTATATGAAACAGCAGTTCTCTGGTACTTAAAAATCTTAGGCAGAAAGAGGTTCAAGTAAAACAGCTTAAGATAAATACAATTTCAGTGCAAGATAGATTAGCTGCAGTTAAATCCAAGTAAAATTGGGCAATTTAGTTTCCTTCACTATTTGCACTATTTTCATGCATATCAACTGAGAAGTCTTTCCTTTTCCCCTTTATGTAACACATTGAGTGAATGCTCTTTGGGGGGAAGTGGACTTGGTAGACATGTAATGCAGGAATAAAGACTCTTTAAGCTCTCTGCCAATGTACATCAGCCCTAAGATCCTTGCCAATACAGTGTTTATAGTGAAGAAAGACAACATTTTTTCCAAATATGGATCTTTGTCATATGTACAAACAGAAGTAGGACACCAAAGCATGAATTTTCACTAGTGACCCTAAGGCAGAATATGAACCAAGGTCTCCAGAGGGGAAAGGCTAATGCACTAACCTACTGCACCACCAAGTCCCTTTCACTTTTCAATTATCACAGAACCTCTCCTACTGCTGTGACATTCTCCCTGCCACATAGGTCAAAAAGTGAGTTACTGTCAAAAGTGATTCATCTATCAGCTGGCTCAGGAATTCTACAGAATAAAATGACTGCTGCTTTTCCTGAGTATGGCTGCAATACTACAGCTTAACTTTCAGGATTTTTATATCTGAAATCACGACTGCTTTTTCAATCGCACAGTATCGTGTCATATCAGATTTAGGGACATTTTGTAAGAGGGAAAAAACACAGTGGTATCTCTTTCATAATAAACTTCACATTTATTGTTACTACAAAACAAAGAGTTCTATTCAAATAGCTTTATTTCTAATATATAAAAGGATGTCTGAGAGGTCTGTTTTAAAATATGTAGCCATATTACAAATGTGATCCAAATATATTTGTTTTTCTAGCATGCACTTTCATTATGAAACATAAGCTACTTATGAACTCAGAAAAGTAACATATACTTAAAACTCAGAACACCATGATATTATCTTCTTCCGTAACTTTCCTGTATCCTGCACCTTATAAAAATAAATATCAAGTGACTCTATGAGTATGATTCACAAGAGCAGCTTATTTGTACAAAATCATTCGTGCCCTGACTAAAATCATATTTTCAAACTTAGATTAACTCTACGTTGAGAAGACATTTCCCCTAATACTCTGTCAATAGCATGAGACTTCTCTTCCTTGAAAGATATAATAATTTAGTCCTACAGATTAAACAACACTGAGCAGTTTTAATCTGTGAATGGTTTTTACTCTCTTTGTAAGGTTTTTGGTTTCATTCTGCCTCAAATCATCACACAAGCTTACTAAATATGCTAAATATTTACGAAGTGCTTGGCCTCAATGGTATGAATCACTGAGTACAAAATTAGATATTTAACAGATTAATCAAAGTCTCCAGTTTATACCAAGAGTTAACTGCAGTTATGTTGTTGTTTAAAGACTTTCTTTTCTCTTAAAATTCCAGCCACTTTCCAGCTCCACTCTTGTTGCAAGCCCAGGCAAAAAAAACCCTAAACAAAACAAAACAAAAAACCTCCCCAAACTTATACAATTTCAGAGTACTTTAATACAGTTGCTTATTTGGACTGTTCTGTACATGGGGTGTGTAAGTCAGCATCCTCCACTAAAAATTTGCCTATAATTTCAAAAAATTCCACCCAAGGCTCTGCCAGCTTCATTGATCCTACTGCAGTTGTATCAGTGCTGTGTAATCACTTCCCTGCCAATCCTCTGCATTTGCTGCATACAGACGTAGTGCGTATAAAACAACTGTTAGAAAAGTATTCACTTGCTTTTTTCCTAAATATTTCAAAACAAAGTCCTGTAAATTTACCAGGTACTGGTCATATTTCATATTGTAAGACTTTATCTTTATAAGAGATTTTTAAGGTAACCCTTTGGTAGGACGTTTTATTCAGATAATAAAATTAACGAAATGTTGCTAAAACAGAATGCTTCTGAATTTTCACTTCATTAAAAATTGGAGCATTTTATTGAATTTTACCAGATTTACTTCAAAAAATTCTAATTAGAATGCTTCGATAATTAACCTGAAATAGAAATTTCCCTTTCTTTACAGAACCAATCCTTCAAAAGCAGTGAAATAAACAAGACTGAACAAAAGAAACAAGATCACACTATATTGTTACTATCAGTGAATAAAAATAAATGCAGTTTTTCATATGCAAAATATAACTTATTTCGAGAAAGAGTCTTGTGGAAAACCTCAGAATTTAGTAGCCTTTTAAAGTTATTGCTCTTGAACTAAAATTACCCTTATATAATTTTCCAATAGCATTTTTCTGCACTATATATATAACTTTCAATCACTTTTATTCAATGGCCTCATAATATGTAATTTGATACATCAGTCTTTAAACTACAGTATTTTTAAGGAAATCTTTATTTTACAAATTATATGTGTTGTTTACATATACTAATCAAAATTTCACTGCAAACACTGATTCACAACAGAAAGAAAAGGAATAATTATATGGACTAAAATACTATAGCAGACTTTAGATGTCATTTCCTTAAAAAGAATTTTAAAATCCACCCCCTCTTGCTTTAAAATAGTTAATGCTAATGTTTTGGTCTGTGAAAAACTATGTTGTAATTAGCTAGCACTCCACAGTAAATTTTTTTTTCTAAGAAGTTCCAAAATCTACTTTTTTTTAATCAGCTAAAATATGTAGATAATATGTTGGTTTGATTGCATATAATATTTAGTCTTCATCAGCTGCAAAAAGATTTTCTGTGATTCAAAATATCCAGAATTTCAGCTAACAACATGGAGTTTCTTTGGAAGAAGGAAAACATTTTAAAATAGCAATCACCACGACAACTGCAAATAGCTGAAAGTTTTTGAATTTTTTTATGGTCTGATTCTAGGCTTGATTTGCAACATAATTTTTGATTGCATTCCTCTGTGAATCTTCTTGTTGACATTCGGGTTTTTCTTGTGTTTCTTTTTTTTATTATCAGCATTGGAAGAAACTGTTATCTAAAAACTGAGGAAACTGTAGGTCAAAAGAATCAGGAAGGATGAAGAATTAAAGGCATTTCTAAGTCTTTCATATGGATACCTCATGAAGCTCAACACGGCCAACTGCAAGGTCCTGCACCTGGATTGGGGCAATCCCAAACACAAATATAGGCTGGAAGGAGAGAGGATTGAGAGTAGCCCTGAGAGAGTAACTTGGGGATGCTGGTGGATGGTAGGCTTAACATAAGCCAGC
This sequence comes from Neomorphus geoffroyi, assembly GCA_033558235.1. Taxonomy (NCBI): domain Eukaryota; kingdom Metazoa; phylum Chordata; class Aves; order Cuculiformes; family Neomorphidae; genus Neomorphus; species Neomorphus geoffroyi. The sequence goes on along the minus strand of JAUMJM010000053.1, from coordinate 22,080,337 downwards.
AGTGTCTGCTTTGCAGCCCAGAAAGCCAACCATATCCTGGGCTGCATCAAAAGAAGTGTGATGAGTAAGTTAAGGGAGAGCATTCTCCCACTCTGCTCTGCACTCATGAGACCCCACCTGGAGTACCACATTCAGTTCTGGAGTTCTCAGCACAGGAAGCATGAGGATCTGTTAGAGTGAGTCCAGAGGAGGGCATAGAGATTATCAGAGGGTTGAACCTCCTCCCATACAAGGACAGGCTGAGAGAGATGGACTTGTTTGGGGGAGAGGGGAAGGAGAGGGGAAGGAGAGGGGAAGGAGAGGGGAAGGAGAGGGGAAGGAGAGGGGAAGGAGAGGGGAAGGAGAGGGGAAGGAGAGGGGAAGGAGAGGGGAAGGAGAGGGGAAGGAGAGGGGAAGGAGAGGAGAGGAGAGGAGAGGAGAGGAGAGGAGAGGAGAGGAGAGGAGAGGAGAGGAGAGGAGAGGAGAGGAGAGGAGAGGAGAGGAGAGGAGAGGAGAGGAGAGGAGAGGAGAAGGCTCGAGGGAGACCTTATAGCAGCCTTCCAGTACTTAAAGGGGGCCTACAGGAAAGACAAGGAGGGGCTTTTCATTTTAACAGGCAGTAACAGTTTTAAACTGAAAGAGGGTAAATTTAGGTTAGATACTTGGAAGCAATTTTTTTACTGTGAGGGTGGTGAGGCACTGGCACATGTTGCCCAGAGAAGTCGCGGAAGCCCCATCCCTGGCAGTGTTCAAGGCCAGGTTGGATGAGGCTTTGAGCAACCTGATCCAGTGAAGGTGTCCCTACCCATGGCAGGGGGGCTGGAACTATATGATCTTTAACATCCCTTCCAACCCAAACCATTCTGTGACTCTATGATATCCCATCTTCTTTCAAGATGCCTGTAAAATATATTCCAAAAGGGTTTTCTAAGCAGATTTTATGAAGGAGTTACTCCAAAATATGTTTTAGTTGGAAACAATTTATAAGGAAATACCAATAATTGCCCTAATAGAATCCTTTTAACTGCTATTCTTTGTTTCATTTCAATTCAGAAGCTAAACTACAAAACAATCAGTTCACCAGCTCAGTCTCCCTTTTATTTCCTTCTAATTCAAATGAGCACAGTTCTTCCTCAGGCTGAAGGGAACATTCACAGTCCTAAATACATACTGTATGCCCATACATAACTGCTTCAATTAGGTTTTCAGAAAATCTAATTGCTTGGTACCATCAATTGTACTGACGAGAACCATTGCAATTACAATTGGCAGAAGCAGGTCTGTAAAAGGTTTTGTATGATTTTGAAATGGCTTCTGGATCACTAGTAGTGAGCAGTTTGGAAAATCCTTTCTTACTTGAGAGTAATTTTGTATTGCACTCGAGAGTGCATTTGTATTTTCACTTCTCAGAGAGGCTAACTATTAGTCCAGTGTTGTATGATACATGACAACACATGGAAAAATATCTACCTGTGGTAGTCTCAAGTTGCTGCATAACACGGATAAATGCAGTCTGAAAGAAGCCATTGAGAAAGTGCAGCCAAAATGTGGACGACTAGGTGAATTATTTACTTCCATCCATCAGAATCATAAAGAATGGTAGACCATGTGGATATGAGTCTGTTATTAAACATGAGTAAAATTTCTTATAATTAAAGCAATGAACAACACCTAATTATTCACAGTGTTCATAATATGGATTACAAAATACTATCACTACACATATATAGTTTACACTATATTTTACAATATTTTTGTATTTAATAACCATGAAGGGACTAAGGAAAATCATAGAATGACTAAAGACGTGTCAAAGACAAAGATGAAAGTGTTTTGAGATGCACAGTCTGATGAGTCATCTTTTATGACTGGCTAGATTCTAAAAAATGTCCTTTCACTCTGCTTTTTAAATTCTGTTTTTTCAAGCACATTCACATTTTTATGTATTTGCCCTTCAGACATTGCAGAATTGTCTAATGGAATAAGAGAGAAATGGCATCTTCCACAAAATGAAGTTTCAGTGTCAGTTTATTAATTATTTTCCTTCTTCCTTTTGTAAAATTTCACAACTGCAAATTAAAAGGTGAGGAAATTTTTTTTTTAATTGCTTCACCTTCAGATTTGTAGGCTGCATGTGATGGACTGAAAATCAGTTCTTTGTTTACCTTTGTTTGCAAGGACAGGAACTTAGAATCTTTAAGTCTGCATTTGTAAATTTGAACAAAAAGTTCTACTCTCAGTTATATTTTGTCACTGCATTTCATATTTGTCCAAAAACCATAACTAAGAAAAAACAAAGAGACAGAGAATATCCCACTTGTTTTGAAAGTAAGACCATTATGAGCCGGATATGGTAATCATTATCTTCAGGGTTATAAAATGCACTGAGCATATGGCAATTTACATTTACTTAATTACATGTAGACTTAATTAATTGGTAGGTTTACCTGTACATTTACTAACACTTACTCTCCTTTAAAAAAAATGAAAAAAGCGTGTTAAGTGTTAGCATTAGAGCACAATAGAAATATGTTCTTTGATAGGAAAAAACATATTACAAAATCCTAGTAATGCATGCTTCTTACTACTACATATATTTCTAAAAATTCAAAGAAGCATCTTAAGAGACCTGTATAATTTACCAACTGGTGGATATTTATGGAAGGACTTTCAAGGATGAGATATTTTCTAAACTGTCACACTTACGTTCCTGAAAATAAATATTATAAAATTGGATTGGTGTAAAATGTCCAGAACATAAGCTCTTAGTAGAGTATGCTGTCACTCACTAATTTATTTTGGCAAAAATAAAAGACCATTCACCAAAAGGCTAAAAAAGATCTCCATTAAATATGTCTAAACTCATAGGACTTTTCTATTAAAGTGGCAATTTCACCAGTTACAACTTAATGAAACATGAGTAACAGAGTATGTTTAAGGATTGTTTAACTGAATAATTCTCTTTGTGCTCATTAACAGATCACAGATTATCTGTGATCTTATTGCATTTTTTAAAAAAAAAGTGGAATTACTAATGAAGTCATCCTTTCCAGCAACATTTCCAGTGAACTCCAAATAAGATTTTCTTCTGATTTATTCATTCATAAAAAGCTTATAATAAACGTCACCTGAAAGCATGCTGCAATTGTACATGATTTGTCTTTACTACTCTCCTCTATCAACCTGTTTTTCAATCTTTTCCTCTTTTGTTCTCATAATTTTATACAGGCTTGCTGTTGTACATATGAATATACAGTATGTAGTAAAATGGGGTCCAAATGGTAGTGCAAGGCTCATACTAGATAATAAAAAGAGCAGTAACACCAGTAATACAACAAAGCCCTCACTCTAAGCTGCCAATTCTTGTTTTCCCTGAAAAAGGTGCACCGTAACAACTTTAATAACGAGAGATGAATTCCATTAGAAAACACTCGCCATGGACAACTATATACAATTAATTCACCAACCAATTACAAAACTGGGAGATTTTCCAACTCCTTGACCTGCAGACCAAACTAGTGACACAGTTGTCTTGGTTCTCTCGATGAAGTAGATCTTTGTAACAACAACTCACACGTGCAGTAAGGCAACTAAAATCCTTTAATTTTAATAACATTCAATCTGCCTGTCAAATCAAATTATTATCTTGATGACAAGTAATAAGGACAGCTTGAAAACACTATGAGTCAGGAGTAACAATTGATCTCTTGAATATTTTTTCTCATGCTATGAACCTTGTGCTTCAAAGGAGCATATCCCAACTATACTTCAGAAAGCTCAGGCACAGTCACTTAAAAGCCCGGTGATAGCAATACAGCCATGCTGTAAGAAAGAACAATTTAAACCGTTTTCCTCAGAATTCCACACCAATATACTTTATTAATGCAATTAAATTACATGCTTCATGATGCAAATGCATAAACAAATTTGTATTTAGGATAATAAGAGTTTGGATGCAGTCTCAGTTTCAAGATAGTAGATTTTCCTTCAAATAGCCCAAACGGGAAATGTTCCTGTCATTTTTGACCCTCCCAAAAAATTTCCTTCTGTTTTCATGATTGAAATAGTCATTCAACTTTAAAAATTTTTCTATGAGATATCATAGATGATTGAATATGTATTTTATATTTCTATTCTAATAAAAGAAATTTCATGTCTAAGCTTCTGAAAAAAATATTAGTCCCTATACATATTTTTCACATTTTCTCTCAGAAGTTGTTTTCTTCCCTGAAATTCTTAAGCATTCATAATGTGATTTGTAATTTTCTTCTATAAATTACGTCTCTTCCCAGACATGAATGGGAAAGACACAGAAATTAGTATTCTTTATTACTGAGCTGTTTCTTTCCATCATAGAAGGAGAAAGACACATTGTTTGCCAAAAGACAACATTAAAAACAGTTTAAATGTGAGCCCTATAGTAAGAGAAAAGCTTGCTGGCAGATTTGTGAAAAAAAAATCTTCCTAGGGAAACTATTTCTTTGCTGCTCTTTGGCACAGAACACAGTCGGTTCTGAACAGTCTCCCTGCATATTCACTCCTGTCCTTCCCCAAAAAAATGAGTCTGAAAACAATTACTTTTATTAATAGTTAAGAATGAGATGAACCTTAAAAATGCCATGAAATCAAGAGGAGTTTGTAGTGGAAAATAATATGGTGCAGTATTCTTTAGGTAGGATTAAAAACCAAGTAAGAAAACATATTTTTCTACCTAAATAACAAAACAGACACCCACCCTCATCTCTATCACCTCTAATGTGCACAGCAGACCATTCATAAGTAAAGCAGTCAAGATTGTCCTTATGCTAAATAAAAAAGTAATTTAAAGTGATAATTTATATCAGCAAGTGTATTTAGATAAAATAAAAAGGAAAGAGTAAGATTTACAAACCAAGTGAGGCTTCTGAAGTGGGACTGAATACTGGTATGTAAACTGAAGACATAAAAAGACATACACAAATACTATCACTAATTTTTATCACTAATATTCCTAAGTTGCCTACTGTTCTGCTTCTGTACGTGTCCAAAACTACACCAAATAATTCAAGACTGAGGGGTTCGTTACCTAAAGCTGACTGAGATTCTCAGACAAAGCTGTTCCCTAGTGTATCCTGTCTGGAGCACACAAGCTTCCAAACCGCGCACTGCATAGGTAGCCTTGGTACCTGACCTGCTGCGATACAGATTCCCACTCAAGTTCTCCACATATTGAACTTTGAGTGTGCAACACAGATTTCGCATTGCTAATATGGAACTAGTTTACCCCACAAATACAGACTGTCTCCTGCTGTGATGAAAGGAGATATGTCCAATATATTAAAGTTATGCTGAACAAAGAAAGATATTTTAGAAAAAGACCCAATCATTCTAAAAGTACAATGCTGAAACACGCTCTCCACAGCACCAATGACTAACGATGAAAGCAATATAGCCTTGATATTTAACTGCACCCTCAATTTGATATTGGAAAAAAAACAGAAGAAGGTATCAGTGTCATACACTGAAAATTATATTATTTTCTGATGAAGGAAATTATCAGAGATCCAATAACCAGGATTTTCATAACTGGCTTCAGTCATTTCATAACATACAAATCTGCAAGTTGGCTACAAGTATGTACCCCTGCCATGCAAACAGAAATAACTTTGGCTTGTTCTGCTGAATTAAAAATTGATGGAAACATCAATAAACACTGTGGTTAAGGAGATGTGTTGAAAGACCAGCTGATAGTGTACATTAACCACACATCACTAGGAAATATTTTATGGGGAGACAGGCAAAAAGTAATTTTAGATTTCAAAATATCATCCTATTGAAATAATCAGAAAAACACTAACTTAATTTACTCAATAATCTATGAGAAATTCATATATACAAATCTTCTATATTCAGTAATTTTAGAACACTTCAAATGCGTTTACATTGATTTTGCACTTTTTAGTACAAATTAACTAATACTAATTACCAATAGTTTTTTAAGCTACACTCAAAATAACCCTTTCAATTTCAAAAATTTTATTTATCTAATAGCAAAAATGTGAATTTTCAAATTAAATTGGGGATCTTCTACTATTGAACCATATTATTGCCACTTCTAATTTCAAAACATTAATTATTTCTATAGGAAAAAAAATTTGATGGAGAAATCCAAATCAAGCTCTACCATAAACTTTTCTGAGGATGAGAATAAATTTTAATTATGTATCTCAATATGTTAATATTGCCATTTTTACCAAACCGTAAAGAACTATCATTAATGTTTTTCAATTAAAAAAATACTTGTTCCATGGCATTATTTTTCCTTTTTTATATTAAGTTTTTTAAAAAATCTTGAAAAAGGAGTATATTTACCACCTCTGTAGAAATTCTGCATCCATTAATTTGTACACACTAAACCTTTTGAAAGCACTCATCTCAAATTTTTTATTTATTTATATCTGACTTTTTGCCCTTGTTTTTCCTGTTCTCTGAAGCATTACAGTTCTTCTGAAAAAAACAAAAACAGTCAAAACTGAAGAATGTGCTCGCTATTAAATACCTTAAGTTATACATATCTGGATATCTAAACAGCGTAAGAAGCCAAATAATAAGCAATTTTACAGAATCTATCATTGAAAACAAATTAACCTAATGAATTATTTGGAGCTAAGTCTCTACACAGATGTTCAAGAAGTTAGAGAAGCATGACACACAGAAAACAATAGCTGTTTTTTTCTCATCTTGCTTTCTAGGGGTTTGTGTTATTGTTACTTTTCAACATCTTCAGGATTGTGCAACTTTACCATTTCTGATAGTCATATCTGAGTTTTAGTTTTGTCTCAGCAAAACCATTGCACCGATGAGTAACTCTCTTCCCCTTTCAAGGGTCACTTTCATGCTCGCTGGTGACACCAGTGCTGACCTTGTTGCCTATGTCAGGTGAGGTGTCTTGAGTGTTGAGGCAGCACTCGCTGCTCAGGCAGCTGCTCCTCTTTCGTCAGGGAAACATCAGGAGGAGCATAGCGATTCAGCTAATTTATTTTTAGGATAGCAAATTATTTTAAGGGAGGAAAGATTTGTCATATTCATGCTCAGTCTGATTGGGGTTGATCAAGGCCCTATTATCAAAAAGACTGCTTTCAAGGAAACCTTTTTTTTAAATGGCATGACTCAAATACAGTCTTCAAAATGCGTGGCTGACAAAGCTTTTCCTTTGCAACAGCAGTGATTTCATTACACTGTCACTAACAGCTATCACAGAATCATAGAATCACCAGGGTGGAAGAGACCTCTGAGATCATCGAGTCCAACCATACATGTCTCCCTACTAAACCATGTCCCTAAGGAAACTATGTTTTCAGGTGAACAAGAAAAAGAGACATTTGCAGCTTTAAAATACAACAGTGCAGGAAGATCATGGCAGACTAAACCAATAGCTTTTTTTTAATAAGATAAACGACATTCTTGACAAAATATCTACCTGTATGTCAATAAGGTATTTCATACAATACCACATGTGAAAAAGTTAGTCAAAAATGAAAACACATAGAGTAGCAGTGAAATGGAAAGGTGAATAAGGAACTGGCTAAAGAAGAAATGGCAATAAGTTGTTCTGAAAGGTAAAACATCAGGCTGGAAGACAGTTATCAACAAGACGCAAATTTTGGCACAAAAAGTATTTATAAATTGGGAATGAAAAAAATTCGAAAGTAAAAGTAATTTTTTAAAAGAGAGTCCAAGAAAATATCTCTATCAGAAAAAGAAAAAAATTCTAAGATGGAGTTTGCTAAGTTTCCAATGCTAATACAAGAAACTCAGTGACAAAAATGTTCTGGTTGGTCCTGGGTTTCAAAATTTCTTACCCGTTATATTCTTTTATCAAATTCTTTTATCTTAACCACCAGTTTACCACCACATTCCATGCGTAGCCCATGCTTTGTTAAGGTGCATTTATCTCCTGAATTACTTAATTTGAGTAACTCAAACTAATATTCTTAGAACTTATTACTCATGACCCATGTGATAAGGTCCTTCACCCTCAAAAGCTCATTTGAGCCATTTTCAGTGAAAAAGTAATCAAAGCATTTCTTCACTACCTCTTGCTTTACTTTGTGCCTTTTCTCCTTCTCTTGTTCTTATTAAGTGTCTTTCATAACTCTTTCCTCCTGCTTTTCTGTTTTTTCTTAATACTCATTAACAGTTGTTCAACACTGTTTTCCTTAGCAAATATAAGGAATGCCGATAGAAATGATCCATTCTTTTGCATGCATTACCTGCCAGGTTCACAGTTCAACTTTGCTTTTAGAAATTATCTTGTCTAAACCATGGATATCAATACTACAGACCTGGGAGAAACTAGATAAATCAGAAGTATATTTACGTCTTTCTCCTTTGTCGTCACCAACTTGAAAAAAAAATTCACTAAAAACATAGTGCAGAACAAAATTAGAGGGTAAATATTCTGGTATTGTTCTTCCCATTTACATATTCTGGGTTTATTATAAGTTCATCCTGCCTATTTCTGGATTTACTGTATAAGGGTAGGACACGTATAATCAATTCTTAAACCAAATTTCCTTCCCGCTCTGTGTGCAGGTGTTCTGCAGGCAGCTGTGCTGCATGTGAACAAAAAATTAAAAAATATTCTTACCTTTTAGGTCAATCTGTGATAAGCTTCGCTCTGCTGGAAATCGCTCTCATATACACCATGCACAAGCCTTACAGGCTAAGAGACCAGTACCTAATAAAAAATTCAAAGTCACTGCACGTAATAGGTAATGAAGTGCTGGTTCTAGGCAGCAGCACAGGAACTTCAGGTGTTTGCTTAATATTCACTAAGCATATTCCTAAATAGTCCATGCACATTTTTAAAAATTTCTTTCACATAATTCCGCGCTTTTTTTAGATCCTATAAAAGACACTTGTTCAATAATATCCACTAAGTAGCTGGGCCTGGGGAAAAGGTATCATTTGCACAAAAGAGTTAGAAAGACATTTAGGAGAAAATGACATATCTTTGGCTACAGCATTCCAGTAAGATACTTTAAGAACTTAGGCAAAGCAAGCTAATGTTTGCATTACTTATGTTGCATTTGCAAAAAAGAATTTGAATTATCAATTTAAACATATTTAAAGCCTAAATCACACAGACATGAACACACAAACAGGCTAACGTTACATATGTCTATTAAAAAATTAGTTTAGTTAGTAAGCTTTTGAATTAGTAAAATAACATACGTTAATAAAATAAAACATGTCTCTTGCTTTCAATAACTATTTTTTTTTCTTTTCCTTCATTTCTGAAGTCACTTAGTTTTTGCAAATTTTTGCCACCCAGCTTGTGTACGCTGTCAGCTTCTAATGGATTGGTAAGTACATAGAACTAAAATATAGGTGGAGAAAGAAGTAAAATTATATAATACGTTCAAAATTTTAAAAAGCCTTTGAAATGGTCATTCACTTTTACAAAAATATGCATTGTTTTGGCTTCTAAAAAGAGACAGCTCTCAGAGATTTTTAATTACAGCATCTTGCTGACAGAATTACATTATATTGAAAAATAGTATACAAAAGTGTAGGCTGAATCTGTCATTCTAGCTCCACGAGGACAGCCTCTGCCTTAGTAAGAAAGCCTGTAACCTCGGTAAGTTTATGTAGCAGCCTTTGAACAACGTGGCAGGATCTAGCCCAAATAATCTTTAGAATAATGTGTAGTGTACACCTTTCTTCATAATCCATACTAAAAGGTTCAGTAGAAACAGGCTTAGGCATAATTCTGTTCATACAAAACCTGGAGATCATGGAAATATCTGCCTCCCCCAGAATACGCAGAACCTTCTTGTTTTTTTCCTTCTTCTACAAGCAATAAATTTAAGGAAGCACACAAATATGTGTGTGTGGTGTGTGTGTGTGTCTGTGGAAACCTGGAGGTGAAGAAAACACTACAGCAAAGGAAGACAAAAGTAGAATTGATTGGATTTAAAAATATTCACACAACAGATTGACTGCTCTTAAACTCTTGGATTACTTTTCAAGGTCCAGTACTATCCCCCGCTTCTTCTCAAGGGAGAGAGAAAGAATTGCGTATTTTTCCTAAGAGGTAGAACAGGTAATGGCCATTCTGCTGCAAGATCATACAACAACAAACTCTGAAAACTTGACACTTAAGTTGAACAATAATTTCAGGGATGTGGATTTTGAAAAATGGTTATGTTCCTCTACCTCACTATGGCATCTTTCCATGGTAAGATAAACCTGATGTACATGCATGTAAGATTCATACAGAAGAAATGCCATATGGGAGAAAAACAGGAGAAAAGGCAACATCTCCATCAAGAAGTAAACACGGGCCAGGCACAAGAAATACACCCAAACCAGTTCAGATGCAAGTAGAGCACTATAGTAAGTCTATTCTTGCATGCCCGTTTAAATTCTGTAAGCCTCCATAAATGCAGTTATCATTACCATTGTTGCCTTATCATTCTCAGTGATTGCTCTCTTTCAGTCAAGTACAAAGGCAGGCTGAATATAAATGTTTTGTCATAAAACTGCTATTCAAACAATAAAAAGGGTTATAATAGTACTAAAAAAATCACCCCCAGGGCTGCAGCACAGACTGGCAGTATGCATATTCAGGCAGCACAAAGCAGTTCTAGTCACATACTTCTACCCATAGGACCTTTCCACTGCATCTGTACTTAATATCAGCATGTTGCCAAAAGTGATCCAGATATTATCAGGTAGTCAAGATACACAGAAGATTTTAGAATCTCATTCAGTAAGATGAGCACAGTTTAATATTATTGCATATTTGTATTGATTTCAGAAAATATCAACATATTTAGCTTAAGGATTTGTCTTTAATTTTTAAAAACAAAACTGCTTCATTTATGTTTTCTGCCTTTATCCAGAAATGCTTTTGTTGGTCCCAGGTCTAGCCATGTAGTGCCACCCAGGGGCCCACTGCAACATGGTTCAACACTGCCATCTTGCCAAACAGCCTCAAAAAAGCATTATGCAATGCACTCCAGACCACCTTCAGTACAGGCTTGAGGATTCTTTTTAAAATGTCTTAGAGATTTTGGTATCCTTTTTTGTAGCATAGAGACAAGAGAGGTAGGGTCAGATGAGGCAGGGAAGGATGAAAGGACATGTAACAAGCAAGGGACCACCAAAACAAAACAAACTAATTACTCCCATAGAGTGACAGGATGGTTATCTGACCCCCCAGCCCCCCAAAATAGGAAAAAAAAAGAAAAAAAAAAATTAACACACCCCCCCCCCCCCCCCCCCAGGTAGCATTTAAAATAAAAAGTTTATCAGCACCTAAAGCCCACTGCCCTGGGTAAATATGCTTCCTTGCAACAATAAAGACAAATAAAGTACTAAAAAAGGATAAAGCAGGAGATTACAGACCTAGCTGTGGTTTGATAAATGGCACTCTAGTCCACTCTGCTTATTGTGTACTTCATACCTCGCTCTTGAATATGGAAGAGAATTTTATTAAAGATTTAGCCACGGTGGTGGTGGTGACTGGCTCACAGTAATTTTCCTACAAAGTAGTTTAATCTATCACAGGGCAGACAGTGCACCTTCTTACCATGTATCATATCTGTCTATTGAGTAAGTGCTATCCAAATCCAATTTCTTTTCATTTTTGGAACCCGTGATGCATATTCAAGATACATTTTCTTTTTGTCTGTGGCCTAAATTAGGTGCTGTATAAAGAAAAAAAAAGTGAAGTAATAAAAAAGACTGGACTCTGGAGGCTACATTTCTCAGTGGGCATTTTTTTCCTTTTTTTTTTTTTTTTCCCTAAAGGTTCAGTACAGTACTAATGATGCAAAACAATGGGCATGTATGGTTGTCACTGCACTCACGACACTGACGGAGCACAGCCAAACCTCCAAATCCTGCCCCAACTCTTACAGGTGCTGCAATAAAGCCTTGACTTCCTTTAATAGTTCAATGCTTGTTTTCTAAATTTAATTAAAATAATGACGAAAACCATCATGCTTGATTTTACTGAATGATCTAAAGCTGGAAAAATTGTTGGTTTAGGCAATCAAAAAAAGAGTCTAAGGATTTAGAAATTAAAGAATATTTCTTTTCCCTTCAACCAAGCCTGAGATACAGCTTCTAACAATTCCTTCATTTTAACTGTATGTGACTCTATATGATTCAACATGAATCTAAGAAATTAAGTATTTGTAGTGCCTGAGTACACTGTCTCAGTTCTGATAAATGTTTCCTCCCACTCCATGGCTTTTGTCTTGGCTATTGGGGGATTTTTCCATTTCTTTACATCTGTATGTCTGATAAGCACATTTGGCAAAATGAGAGACAAATTCAAGATGTCTAATCCAAAGTTGAATTTTACATCTAAAGACCCCTTTTTTGGAAAATACCATTAATACAGAACACAGTAGTCCTCCCAGATCTCAGCATGAAGCACATTAAAGAATAAAACATACAGGTATTTCAACAAAATTTCAAGGGTCAACTAAAGGTGATGGACTCTGTCCTTCGTAGTTTGTATTCTCTATGCATTAGGCTCTGATTCCATTTCCTAAACCAGCACCTAATATCAGTGTATGTTTAATCAGAATGTTTAATCTAATAACAAGTTTGAATTTATGCTTGCTTCACTACGGGTGATTATCACTATATGACGAGAAAATAATTTTTATATATATGAGTATTTCTTTACCTAGAGTAGTGTCCAAAGGGCAACCTTGGAAATGTGAGAGACTAAGCCACGAAGAACTAGCCAATATCACCAAATCTATGCCAGTTTTCATCCCATGGAAGTATTTTTCCAGGTTGTATCAACAAGAATTTTTCTTTCAAATTGATATTCTTTTTTTTTTACATATGCAACAGGCTGAAACAGTTACATCCAACAAGTTTTTTCACTTGATATCCACAATATCATAGTTTTCTTTTGGATTTTCTGTTTCTAATTTCTGTCTTCTTACCACCTTATTTTTTCCTTTATAATTTAAGCATCACTATCCTAGTGCCATTAGACACAGCTCATTCGGGTCTGAGACTTCAACAAGAGCAGCGATTACAAAAAATGGCCTTCACGTGCTCAGTACTAATGATTTTCATTAGTCTCCACAAAATGTGTGCGTGACTAACAATTTCAGTCTATATTTCACCCTAGACAAGACTACCGAAAAAGCAAGTCAGGTTGGTATACAGGTTTGTTAGAGTCTATTACTCCCAGAAGTGTTTCTCAAAGTCTTTCCTAATTAGTTTCTTGCCTCTACAAGAACACTCCCACTTAGCATTGATAGGATTGTCAGATTTTTCACTTCATCATGGGATTTCTTCCATGTTTCTAATACAGAACATATTTTTGTCTACTGAACAATGTACACTGTTAACATTTTGAATGCAAAAGCATACAACTTTACCCTTTCATTTTCTACTATTTCAGTTTTTCCTGTAATGTTACTATTACAGAACCTCATTATTTCTTTGTTCAAATCTAAATCATTGTGTCCTGTTACTTCCAAGCTGACAGTTCAGGTATCTTTGACTTTTATGTTCACTGCTGCTCCCGTGAAAGGTATTCTCTGAGGTATCACTCATGTACTGAAGTCCTGTGAGAGCCTGTGAGAGCTGAAAATTGATGGAGTTCAATTCTTGAGATTTTTTTCAAAAGGCAGTTTTTTCCTGGACTTTTTATGTTTACTGAGGTTACAATTATGCTTCTTTTGGTTTTCTAATGCCTTACTGCCTACTGCCTTTTTTTCTGCAGCACTGCAGACCCTCTATCTTATCCACAGCATCGAGGCATTGTTCACTCTCACTGAGCAACATTCTTGTATTTCTTTACCCTTACTTAGTAGAGTAAATGACTTCTTACATTTGACTTAGTCAGCACTAGATCTCCAAAGTTTTCTGTCTAAGGCCCCAGACCTACTTGGGTTTCAGAAAAAGGACTCACTTAGCTCTCCAGCTTGCAATATTTAAATTTGCTGTTAAATAACTCCCAAACGCTCTCAGAGTTTCATCTTCACTTAGAAAATGCTTTGAAAAAAGGATCCAGTTTATATTTATATGGAATGGAATATTCTTCAAATTTCTATAATGCAGGTAGTTTTCTTAGTTGGTTTAACTGAGAACTACTGAAAACATCAAGTGATTGTCATCCTATCAAAAGAAATAGCACTACCACATAATGTCTTTATTCTGAGGTATCTATTTCTTGCAGTTACTTACTGGAAGTGCTGTTTAAACCTTATTCTGTTGTCCTACAGATCTTCAGAGAATTGGTAATGGGTAGAGATTTAGCAACTCTTTTTTTTTTTCTTTTCCATCAACGATATTTTCTCAGTTACTTGTGCTATTTTATCTCATTTTACTTGTGGTATTACATTTTCTTGAGGAAACATTCTGATCTATAGAGTTTGACAGAGGCCTTTATTGTTATTATCTGAGTTGCAGATAGGTACTACACACTGTACTAATGAAGAACAATTTTGCATGGGCTTTCACAGCTACAGTTTCCAACACGTGGGATCAAAAACTTCTAGATTATAGTAGAGACAAGATAATCAAAATAGGACCTTACACAATCATTCTCAGTAAGGATAATGTCCAGATAAGTAACAATATAAGCAAAGGTGAGCAAAACTAGACTTAAAGCTCTGCTTACATGAAATGTCATACATAGCACCAAGGAAGAAGGTTGCTCAGCTTCTGTGCTGGAAGGGGAAACCTAATTGAAGTATGCCACTAACCTAGGGAAAAGGATATTGGACATTTGAAAAAGATACTTTGAAAATGAAGAGAACAAATATTTAAAAACTAAATACTAAAGTCCAGGACCATCTCAGGACAATCCAAAAGTTTTGAAATTCTGTCACTTTATGTATGAAAAAAATGCAATTGTACACGAAAGACATCTATCAGCTTAGGTATGTGCAGAAATAACTTGCCATAGGAACAAAATTACAGGAACTTTGCAAGTCAGAAACACTGACAGAAAGCACTGAGGAAAAAAATGCGAGATATTTGTTAGAATTAGATATGCCTTTACTTGCCATCACATACAGAATGTTACATTCATAAAACTTGGGACAATATCCAACAAAAAAAAAGTGTAAATAAAAAAAAATAGAAATCAATAGTACAGGGAAGAAAAGTCTTACGGTAGTTTAGAATAGCTTGCAAACTGAATGATCAGAAAAACTGATTCATCTACAGTGGTATAGGATGAACCTTCATATTGAGTCAGAAACACTATATTTAACATGCACCTGCTTTGTTGTCCAATACCTTCTTTGATGAATTAGAATCACTGTCATTCCTGTGACGAATTAAAATTATATTTTTCATTTCATACAGAGCTTGGTCTTTTTCTGCAGACATCTGTATAACCTTAGAATTTTAAGTTGCAATGGTAACTGAGCAGATATTGGTCACCCACACACCTCTGACTGTTTAACACCTTTACTGGTTTGAGAAAATAACTTGTTTCAGCCAGTCTGTGGACTAATCCTTGAGGCCAGATCATTCTTTGACAAAAGCAGCAAGTACTATCCTAGAATATTACTTCAGGAAGCTACTATATTTTAGCAGGACGATAATATTTCTAAGAATCTGGTTTTGCATCCTTTGAGATGACAAGAAGCATCTAAAGAATTTACCTGCTTACCTAGTTTAGCTCTTAAAGATTTTGAAACCCAGGTTCCTTTTTGGAGTTTTTCATTATAGAGTATTTTAAACCTTTCTTTCCTCTCTGTTTTAAACCACTATAGGGGTTTTGGTCTTGACTCTCAATTAGAACAGTACACGCTCCTCTCATTTGCAGTAATTTGGTCTAAAGAATAAGTTGTATTACTTCTTACTTCACAGAAGACAATATGAATTAGAGCAATAAAAAACTATATCGCAGCAAGTAAGACTGAAATCTCTTAAAATCAAGTTAGCAGCATGCGTACTCTACACAGACTCTATCTGAGAAACTGTCCAAGGAGGGTTTTTTTCCTAAGTAAGAAATTATATTTTTAATAATTTTGATTAATAGGAAATACTTGACAATGTCTTATAAAATTGTATTGATTGTTCGACCTAAAACAAAAAAATCTCTGTCAGAGATCTAATTCTGGTACAAGCATCAATGGATATGCCAGTTATGTCCAGATAACTGGCTTCACCTCATCCTTTCCCTTTTCAGCTACTTCTCTCAAGGTTTACATCCTCTTACATCCATAGCAAACACGTACTTCTTTAGCATCCCTGCAGCATTTGGTTCTCAGTCTAGACCAGAAAAACTGAATAAGCCAAGCAAGACATTCAGCGTGCAACAACTGAGAAGAGTATGCTGACTTGAAATGGGGAGGGTCCACTGCTCTCTAACCTGGATACCTCAAACTTCCAATAAATGTTTGGAGTGTTTGTAACCAAAGGCTCAACATAATTAAAGAAATAAAAACCAGTCATTAAACATCAGCCATCACACTCACATAATACTCAAATAGTATGTATAATTCATATATTTGGTCCCTCTGTGTTTGGAATGCAAAGTGCACTCTTCACCGTTCGAATAAAAACCAGGGACAAATTTTAAAACACAAATATGTTGATGTTGCTCAGGCTCTTAAAAGGTTTACTGAGAATTTTTAACACATATTTTTTCCTCTAAAAACAGAACATCACTCAGTTACACAACAAGTCGGTTCAGTTCTTATGGTTAAATATGCAGTAAACAGAAACATGCAAAGAAATTTATTCTTGTTGAAAAAACTAATAAAATCTAGGAGATATTAATAGACGCAGGAAGATTTCTTTGTCCTCCTTGAGCTCATTAAGAAAGTGAATAAGGAAATCACCTCTTCTGCCTATGTATTCAATATCAGCTTTATCTAGAAACAGCATGGTTTCATTAGTATCTGTCACAACATTAGCTTTAAATTAGAAATGGCTCAAAGCCAATATCCCAGGTAAAACTGTCCCAAACCCTTGGAAAGGCCAGATACAGCCTGTGCAACACAAAGTGCCTTTGCATCTTATGAATGACAGTCTACTGCTAGAAAATTTTACTTTTCTTTCTTGGTCTTATCTATCTAGCGCTTTTTCATATGACCCATGGCTAACAATGTCTTTTTCTAGGTTAAATTACTGAAGAAATAATGATATTCAGAAAGTTAAAAAAAAATAATCATATATTATTGCTCAATATAAATATTTGCCCAGAAGTGTTTCTCTAATCAATATTTAAAGTGAGTCAAGGAAGTTTAATAGCTAAATCTTGCTCTCATTACATGTCATCATCCTTTATTTGATATCTTCTGAAGCTATAGACCCCTCAGAGGTTGTGAGAAAGCAAACAATTAATTTCACAAAATTTTCATTTAAAAAAATTTAATTTGAAAAAAACATAACAAAACTGATTTAACATTTTCATGCAGTCATGATGGCACTAACATAATGCAATAATTTCCCTAATAATGAAATAAGCTTTGATCCTGTTATACATTTCAGAAATAATTATATCCTGTCAAAGCACAAAAGAAAATGAAAATACAAGTGCTCCAGAAATAGAAATAATTGTAAATTACGAGCAATATATGGATATCTATTTAGGGCAAAGACTGTAGTCAGGGAATGTGTGTTTATACGTATGCATGCTTGCTCATAAATTGATTGTTCTGGTGCCTACCAGAACGCGACTCTTGATCTGGTGTCTGCTATTTCTGCCAGTACGCCTCTATGACAGGCCTGTGCTGGAATCCAAGTTAAATCTGTACTTGCACTGCCATATTCAATGTACCAATGAATAAAACATACTGCTGTTTTGTTTCAGTTGTGAAGATATCTCCTAGTTTGTAAAAAATGTTACCAAACCCTTCTATATGAACATGATATCAAACTTCTTTGCAGCATGAGTCACTCATGAAAATGAGCATTGAAGAACTAGATGACAGACACTTAAATAGTTAAACATTTACTTATAGCATACTTGTCTCTTACAATGCCAGCTCTGAATTGGGAAAACAAAGCACTAGGTGCTCTGACCCAAACAAAGTTCTCTGTCCCAAACTACTTACTATGAAACCACAAGACCAACAGAAACTCTCTGTATTGAGGGACAGATGGGAAAGTCAAGGAAACAACACTATTAATGGAACAGTCAATAGTCTCAAAATACCAGCCAGGTTTATTAATTACAAATTATACTGTGAATGTGCTATTTTTAGGCTCAAATGCTGAAAGTTGCCTAGGGGAATGAATGCCTAATTTCTTCAGGAGTTCTGTAGGCAAATCAAGTTTCCTAATAATTTTGCATGCATCAGTTAAATTTCTAGGTAAAACAGAAATATTTTTGAACCATAAAAATGCACAGACTTGTGACTCACTTCACTCATTAGTAGATGAAGTGATTATAATTTTTTAAAAAATTTCATGCAAAAAAATTATCTGCATTACCTTCCCAAATCTTAAATATATCTTTTTATATGTTTAACACCTGAAAGTTCTAGTTAACGCAATGTTTCCCACATAAAGCTTGATCTGCTGTGGCAAATTATCAAAGATGGCACAGACCTCTCAGATTAGCAAAAATCAAATGACCGTTCATAGTCTTAGTGGCCTTTTGTTGTGAAACTGGTAAAAATATATTGGTGCACAGGAACAATTACTCCAACATAGGAACAATTACTCCACTGCATTCTTCGTTTTCACATTTGTGCCTTGGAAGACTACAAAAGTAGTGACAACCCTAATGCAAAGATGAGGCAATTAAGAGTCAGGAAAAATAAATTAGAAAAAAAATTGCCTGAACCAAACCTAAAAGCAACAAAAGCCACTACATATCATGAATAAAGAGAATTTTATTCAGGTGCTCCATTCTTAGCATTGATCAATCACAGCAAGTGTGGTTTAGGAAAATATTTTAAGAAAAACTTACAAGAATCTTCAAGTAAATTATCTTATGGAAGTAAGATGATGTAGCAGCGATACTACTAGACTGGAAACCTGGAAGGACTGCTGCTGACTACTGCTCATTTTCACTATGTTAAATGAAGTGTCATCTTGTATTTCTTAGTAAATGTAGAAGTTTTTAACTGAGCCTTAGTGAAATAATGCACAAATTCACTTTTTTGGTTGCCCCCATAAAATGGTCTTTGAAAAACTGGATTCAACACACTATCAGACTGCAGTGCTGAACAGTGCTTTAGGGTCATCTGCTTTATACCCAACGTTGACCTCACTATTTAATTTCCCATTGCCTAAATTCTTCTCTGGCACTGGAGATGATACTTGCTTTCTCTGTACTTCTGTACTTCTGTATAATACCATACTTTTGTACATCATTACATTCGAGGTTAGAAGAACCAAAGGACTACAAGAATATGTGTTGCAAAGATACAGATATAATGACATTGTTCAGCCAGAGCTTTAGCTTTGTTAAAGCAGATCCCTGTTCCATTTTGTGGAATCCAGATAAAGGTGAGAAAAATCAATACTGAACTTAAACATAATGAAACAAGCACTCTTAACCTCTTCAAACTAGCACCACTTAAAATTATTTAAATTTGCATATCAGAAATATTAGTCAGGTTTAGCTTTTACCCAGCTTGGCTTTTGTTGAAGTTTTCCAGTCAGACCACAGATGTCGAGCATCAAAATAAGTTCAGCTCTCTGATATTTTGATGCAAAGCACAGGGCATAAGAGATTATGCTCGAATACTATTTTTTTAAATGAGAGAGGGATTAAGTTCTATATAATAATACAAATGTACTAATAATGCCAAGAACAAAGGACAAGAAAGGTAAACTTGGACTTCTAGCACTGCTGTTACATTTAGAAAAACTTCCAGAATTTAACTCAGCACAGAATGACCCCAGTAGTGAAAGAAGTATGCAGGACAAGCCACAAAGAAACTACAAGAAGCAAAGGGGCAAAAAGGTGTCCCCTTGGCCTCAAACTATTAATTAGCAACTAGCAAAGCTGTACCACAGATTCACTGCTCCAGCATTCCTCCTCCAGAGGTTGCTGCTAGTCTGCCTCATTATCATCTGGATGGAAAACAACACTCTTTCCTGGGAGTTCTCTGCAACAGTCTTATTGATTAAGTTCCCACAGTGTTAAATCATTCTGTAGGTTTCTGCCTACCTTCCCAGCCTTGAATAATAAAAGCTTTGGTGGTGCAGTAGATGAGGAGCATTTGATAAACACCATAGCATAATAAAGTTCGCATGTATGCAATGCCCTTATCTTCCGAACATTTCGCATGTCAAGACAGTATTTTATAAAAGCAAAATTAAACTAATCTGACTTTGTTCTTTCTTGTATACAGCTTTTGTTACGCTTAGAAATCTCTGCCAAACACATCCAAATGTGTCCTTTCCTGGCTGTAGTGAATTTGAAATAACAAGGAAAAAAACTAGTAAGTCAATGATCGCTCCCTTTTCATCATCCTTCAAATCAGAGTTTCGCAATAATTTCAAAATACACTTCGTATTATTTTACACAGGCATACATCTGAGATAAGCAAATCTATGTAATACAATTTAAAAAAAAAAAAAAGGGAAAGTAGAAGAATTTAATTTCTACTAGAAATAAAATTGCATTATCTCTCATTATGGAAGAACTTATCCAGAATCCTGGATCCTTCCGTCACTGGAAAAACAATAAAGGCTTAGATTAAGCCTGCTATGGCTGTGTTATTTTAGAACTGGTTCTGACTGGGGATTTTTTTGAATGGGTCAATGCACTAGGGAGACACTAAGGATTAAGTTTCCTTAGAGGACTCAGGCAAGGGAAGATACAATTTATCCAAATGGACCCTGAGCTATCCTGAGGGGAAGTGAGCTGACAGGAAGCCTCAGGAAAGATGTTCTTAAAGTGTAAAACTAACACTTATTATTCAGAAAAAAAGGCTGAAAGTTGGATTCAAAAACCCAAAACATAATGTCTGTTACAATATCCAGTCACTATGGCACTTCAAAAATCCTACAAGAATTCTTGCTATGAATAGAAACAATTTCTTAAATAAAACATGCACATGATTTTATTATTATGTTGGTGCAAAGACAATTGTCATTTTTAACCATCAACTTTAAAGCTCTACATCTCAGCTTAGAAGAAAATTTATGAATTTACATAAGAACCATTAGAATTGATGCATTTTTGCCATCAAGAAACAAGTCTATTTATTCCAGTAGCATAGAATGACAGATTTTTTGAAAGCATTTGAGCTGCTGCTTGGTTGTGAAAAACCTTCTCTTACAGGAACTTGTTGAGATGCTTGAAATGGTTGTAATTGGTGGGAGACAGGTCTTGTGAGTAAGCTGGGAGAGACAGTTTCATGGCTCAGTTCCTGCAGCTTCTAGACAATCATTTGTGAGACATGCAGTTGGGCGTTGTCATGGAGAAGAACCGGTCCTTTTCAATTGACCAATGTTGGACATAAACATTGCAGTTCTTAGTGCACTTTGTCAGTTTCCTGGTAATATTTCTCTGCTGAGATGATTGCACCAGGATTCCAGAAGTTGTAGTGGATTCCATTTGCCCACCACCAAACACTGGTCATTCTTCTGATGCAGTTTCAACTTGGGAAAGTGTTTTGGCGCTTCACCTCGGTCCAGCCACTGTGTCATTGGTTGTCGTATAGAATCCGTTTTTGTCACATGTCACAATGGGACCAAGAAATTGACAGTAACAGCGGTCGCACAAAAGAAATGCAGAGCAGAACTTGCAATGGCATTTTTTTTAATTTTCATTCAGCTCATGTGGCACTCATTTGTCAAGTTTTTTTGGTTTTACAGTTTGGTGCAAATGTCTGACCACAGTTGAATAGTCAACATTTAATTCTTCTGCAACTTCTTGTGCTCTTTTGCATAGGTCTGCTTCAATACTGTCCCTCATTTTTTGGTCACCTATTGCAGAATGACGTCCATGACTCTCCTCATCTTCAAGGCTTTAGTTTCTATTATGAAATTTTTGGTACAAATGTCAAGCTGGAGGTTCATTGACAGTCCCCTGGTAAAATGCCTAGTTGTTATCCCTAGTGGTTTCTGCTGCTTTACGTCCCTTTTTCAACTCAAACAACAAAATCACTAGAATTTGCCTTTTTTTCCATCCTTAATTTGATAGTGTAATAAAACCCAGAATAAACAGTGAAAACAAAACCATTAGCATAAATAAGTAGAATGAATTTTGTGCTTTAAAAGGTTGTACTACATGAACATAGTTAAATAGACGTTTAATTCAAAATAAGCATCACAGTTTACAATGACAAAAATGGCAATTATTTTTTGCACCAAACTAATATTAACTTCAACTCAAAATGCACCATTTTGAATTCAAATCTGTGTATGGAGAGAGACTAGAGTTAAAGGTTTTTACTACCTTCTTCATAGTACTGATCATTAATGTAACAACCTCACTGATCAGCTTTTATTCTGCCCGTTGTTGCACATCATATGATTTCTAGCACCTTAGTGCCAAGAGCAAGTAGATTGACTCCCTCCAGCCAAACAGCACAGCATCCTTTCTCTTTCCTACAATCATTTTTAAACAAACTAGATGTTGTCACAAATGCACCTCTTAGGCATGTTCAGCTGAGGGAGGCGGATGCCTGCTGTTCACCCAGTGGACTCTGCCCTGCGGCGCCAGGTGCATCAGCAGGAGCATCCAGCAGGAGTTGAGCCTGCGGCATGGCTAATGTTCTTCCTCTTCTGCAGCCAAAGGGATATTATTGCTTTCTGCATTTCCTTCTGCCTCGATATACTCTTAATTCATTATTGAGAGGAAACTTATTGCCCCCAAATGAGGAAGAAAAATTGCTCATACTCTAAGTTACCAGACACTCTACACATTGATTCAACAGGTGAAGGGTAGCACTGCAGGAAAGAAATTGAACTACACTGAAATGAGTTCAATATGAACAATGGAAATGTCAGATCACCAATATGCTCTAAATATAATAAAACCTGTGGCAGGAAAATGTGTATTATTTCTAATATCCCAGCTTATTCCCCCTACAAATAATCACACCTTGCTACCTAATGATATTAAATGGTTTACTTTGATTATTTGAATTTTACTCCTTTTATCCCCATCAAAATTATCGTATTTTGTATACTTCATTACTTGTCAAATTTTAACCAGCATATATAGATTTACATCGTTTCCCTATTGTCACATCGTGAGGAGCACATTTTCTTACCCATCTTTACAAAAAGTACTAATTTATTCCACAAAAGTTCCTATCAATATCAATCCAAATGCTCACAAAGAAAATTACTAAGTAGAATTAGTGCAAGTAGAACTTCTGCATTACTTTATGCACTTAGCCTAAAAGGAAAAAAAACCCAAACAAAACCAAAACAAACAAAACAAAACAGAGGTATGTTGTGTACTTCTTCGTACTAAACATACATATCTACTCCTCTAGCATTTACAAAAAAATAGTTAAAATCTATCCACTGGAAATATTTCAAATATTTTAAGTAATTTCTTGGCTACCAAAGCATATTCACACTCAGCCATATGCAAATTCTTCTATATTTTATGAAGTAATGTCACTGTCACAGTTCTCAAAGCTACAGCTGTAACAATGATGAAATATTATCTCCATGAGTACGCCTTTTTCAACTTTAGGGAATGCTCTTAAAGAGGCAGGGTCTCTGAATTAGGAACTATGATTCAGTACAGATTTGTCCTGGGAATTGTAATAAGGTTTAGTAGAAAGTTCTATAGTCCAAGCTGGAGGTTTCAGCTGAACATAATTACAACTTTCAGTAAAAGAATTTACCAGTGGACCATCCAATAATTAAGATGTGAAAAAAGGCCATAAGGAACAGATACACTTTCCAAAGTTCTATTCTACAAATAAACATGAAATTGAAATGCTTCTATTACTCTGCAGAACTGAATACAGTATTTAACATCTGGCCATCCCATTTTCTTAAATATTCTCCTAGATCTCAAGTAAGTGAAACATGAAACATAAAAACCCATTTTTGAACAGCAAGTGCAGGCTGATATTCATCCCAGGTAATTTTATCTATCTGTTATTAAATATTTTGCGTAGCATAAGTTTCCAGAACCTATTGAGCAGGCAGTGAAGAGAAACATGCCTGTGTTTGAAGAGCCCATTCTGCAGTTTGCACACTGTCTGTTGAATATGAGTATGATCTGTTACCAGTGAGCTGGTTTCTCCTTTCTGTCTTCTGAGTGAGTTATATGTGCAAAGATATTTTTGGTTTGGTTTTAATTTTTTTTGTTTGTTTTATTCAAAATTTAATTTGTTTTTCCATTGGAGTTAGTGAGATGGATTGCCCTCTGATGATGCCTCTCATTCTCTCCATTGCCTGCCTGCATGGCTTAGGTAAAATGGTTAAATTTGCATAACCCACTTTTAGTTACTTTGAGTAACTAAAATGTAGTAAATCTCACTCACTGACAGGTTCCAAAAGACACTAGTTTCTTTATCAATATTTCAAATCATCAAATATATCAAATTACCAATATGTGACACTGGGTTTAGTAGATGTCAAAAAGAATAGTTGTTGGACAAATGTCATCATATTCTTTAAAACTGTCATTTTTAGCAAGCTAAGTTATCAGAACACAGAGAGGTCAATAAGATGACAAACAGCCAGTTGACTGCAACTGCTGCAAAGGATCACCTAGCTAAATTGTCACAGTCAGCAAAATGTACAGTTATATAGTTATTTATGCAGTCTAATGCAAAGAAATAGGTAATTGGGAACAAAAACTCAAATATTTTTCTTTGAAAAGCAGTACTACACGAAATTATAAATACCTATCTAAGTATAATTTCTTCATGCAATGTTGTGGCAGTTAACAAAATTCTCATATACAACAAAACAGAAGCAAAGAATAGTCTCTCCCTATGAAAATTTTTGGTAGAGACCACTCATAACACTTATTCACACTGCAAAGAATGTGTGAAGTAGAAAATTTAGAAAGGAACTACATAAGTGATGTAAGGCTATAAAAAAAGCCAAAAATATGGGACTGAAGGTGTTCCAAGTAGTTTATCGAACGGAAGCATGGGTATTTACAAATGGAAAAAATATGTCAGGAAACAGCTTAAGATATACTTCATAAAAACTTTGAAGGACCCTTTTTCATGCATAGTGAAATCTTCATATGTGAGTAGGCAGGCCAAGGATGAAAAGTTAAAGAAAATGAAAATTATCAGTGATATGATGAATGTGCCCTAATGTGGCGATTTAAACTGCAACCAAGTTTAGGTTCTTTTTAAAGTTAAAGAAAGAACCAAGCATCTTCAGAGGACAATTCCTCTTATCCTGAACTGAAGGCAGAAATTACATGGAATGCATCTGGTCACACCTGTTTCTCTCTTCTCGATAGAATAGGAGCAAAAGTGACCAGCTCAGACTGAGGTGTCTACGTTTTATACATCCAAAGTTAGGTAGAGATGTAACCCAGTCTGTACTACTTTTTAGTGCCAGACTGTCTTCAGGAGTTGCAGTGCTACTACCAGAAAACTGATAATCTGTATTTTTCTTACTCCTGGGAGGAAACCTTATCCCCTTGCCCGAGTATGAGAGTGTAGAGAGAAAGAAAGAGGAAATCTCAGTAGCTTAGGGCAGTAGTGAATAATCACTAGATTTTTCATTTCAGCTTTCAACTTGAAATTACAGATCTGACTTCCATTTGTGCCTGCTATGACTATGCTGAGATTAGCATTTACAATATCACTTTCTACAGCTGGTATCAGTGAAAATATTTATGCACACAGTGAGAGGAGAAAAGTATCTGCCAAAACCTGTGGGTGCCACTGAAAACATTACTTTCAAATCCATGTTTTTGTACAGTGCACAGCACAATGGTACTCTGCTTACAGTTGGAAATACCAGGCACTTCCATAATCCAAACAAATAAAGTAAAAATAATTATTGTCCTGTAATAGCAATTATATCTAGAACAAATTAGGCACTATTAAGTACAATAGAGCATCAGTTATGCCACCTGAATAGGGTGAGAGATGCTGACTTTCTAATTAAGCCCTCCTGTGACAGACATAGGTGTAAAGTCTAGTCTTAACTTTAAGATTTTTAATAAACAGAGACAGTGCACATGAAAATAAAGCCAAGTAAAATACAAACATGCAGAGCTCCCTTAGGCTTAAGGGAGTAAGGACAGTGTTACTACGGACAGTAAACCGGTTAAGTTTCAAACACTATGATGGTAGCAATCATTCTTAAGTTGCTTTATTCACTCAGAGATGATGGGGTGGTATCAGAGTCAGACAGCTAAAAACCAGATGGATCATGAAGTCTGTGTCAGGTCTGCTGAACGAACTGTTCTTTCTTACCAACATTTGG
This sequence comes from Neomorphus geoffroyi, assembly GCA_033558235.1. Classification (NCBI taxonomy): domain Eukaryota; kingdom Metazoa; phylum Chordata; class Aves; order Cuculiformes; family Neomorphidae; genus Neomorphus; species Neomorphus geoffroyi. Next base: position 22,054,033 of record JAUMJM010000053.1, on the reverse strand, counting down.
CAGAGAATAATTTGGGGGTTTTTAATTGCCATTGCTACAAACCATAGAATGGTTTGTGTGACGGTGATGGAATGCTGACCTCACTAAAGAAAGACCATTTTTACCTTAGTTAATGAATAATAGTTGCCATTTTCTGTAATTGTTCCCCCCCTTAACTGTCACAAATGGTCTTATGATAATAATCATAGTATATAATCTGACACAAGTGCTCTTAAAGAAATTTCTAGTAAAGGACTGCAGCCTCTGTGGGAGGTAACTGTCGGAATTATCTTAAACCACTACCTGTCTTCCACTACAATAGAAAAGGCCTTTAATCGAAATAATCCTTTTTCAAACGAGCAACTTTTTTTTCCCTCTGCAATTCACTCATCTTAAAAAGAGCACTATCGCTTTTGTGCATAACTTAATTCATTCTTCAAGACAAGTACAAAATTTGTCACTGACATTTAGCGCCAGCCGTAGGCAATGGATAAAATGAACTAGTTAGCAATTTAACCTGTAAAAAAAACAGAGTGGGATGAACAATTTTCTGCCATCAAAGCAAATGGCTAACATTTAGCAAGATTTTATTTTTATTTTTCAGCCCACCCCATCCTCAAGAAGAAAGAAGTCAGGCTAACATTTTTTCTGGGTCCTAAATCTTCCTCTCAGCCTATTTCTTTAATGGTTTAAAGTAAATGACTATCCAGAGGATAATTAGGCACTGTGCTGTCGCATCGTGTCAGGTCACAGCTGGATTTAGTCAGCATTAACCTTTGGGGAGAATTGGAATATCAGTATCATTTAAAATTAAAGACGTGTAAGCAGGCATTTCTGGAGATGTTAGAAAAGTAATTGTCTGTAAATTGTTTGACCTTGAGATTTAATTGCATGCACAACACACATTCTAGCAAGAACCCTGGACTGTGTTCATTCTCTTTCACCTCCGTACCTCTCACTTTGCAGAACCCATTAAGCTACCTGTGGATTTTTCTGTAAAATATTAAAGATTGTTTTATAGTGAGAACAAAAGCTTTTAAGCAAGACCTCTTGCAAACAAAACTGTTAAATAGCTATAGCAAAGACCTCATCTATTTGAATTTCAGTCTTTTTATACACTTAGAAATGTTTATATATACATAGAAAATACTCCCGTTAAAGAGCTATGCTTAATTTTTATTCCTTTTTCTTTTTTTTTTTACTAACAAGTTTGCATATTATGCCTTATTCCCTTTTTCCCTAATGAGACAGCTTATGCTTTCAAAGTCCCTCAAGCTAGGCAAATCTCTTCACTGCTTCCACTGTTAATAATGAAACTTCATAATTATACAAATCCAAGGTGGCCAATCAGCTTCTCGGGCTGAGCCTTCGGGTACCTCATGCATTATTTATGTGGCACTCGGGCCTGTGAACTCACTTGCTTATATTAGAAGCCTAATTAATATTTAATCACACGTAGAGAGGGCACACAAAGCTGTGCTAGCCCCCGAAAGAAGAGCAAGTAAAAGTGTATACGGGTGCTTTTTGGTTTGTGTATGTGTGTGTTTATGTGTGCATGCTATAATATGCACACTCAGACACACAGATTAGAAATACTCCTCTCAGACTGGGAACAAGACAAGTCTTTGAAGGTGCTAACATATGCCAACAAAGACATACACAGTTTTGATCCTGAGTGCAAAACGGCTTTTCCAGGTGATGCTGAAACCAGTTGAGACTCTCTATGAAGATTTCAGCATATGAAAACTAATCCCAAGGAGAGCTGTTTACATTTCGTGGTTCAGGAATTACTTTCTACATGCCCATGTACAACTTTTACATATTCCTGGGGCCAGACTCTCCATTGACACTGACACTACGTCATCAGTTGCAAAGCAGTTTGTGTTTTTATGACAGTCCATGAGAAGAAGTAAAATTACCTTCAAACACCCTGACTTTTTGGGTACATGTCATAACTATCTCTTTCCTAGCGTGGGAATGCTGGATAATCCCAGCTGGTAGCTTGTATGGCAAAGAAACTTCTTGAAACAAACTTATTTATGATGACGGTAACTGAAGTTGTAGAAGATGCCACTTGTTACTGATTTTTTTCTAGAAAACTTAGGTCAGTTGATGCTGAATTATTTTCATATTCATCTATCATTGTGCCTCTATCTGGAAAATCCTGTTTTCTGTTACTTCCTTTTTGTTTACACTGACTCTGACAGATTTCATACTCTACAGTATGAAACATTTTGATAGGAAGGAAGGGAAATTCATATCTAGAAAACTGTCTGAGACATAAGTTAAAGCAGTGAGAAAATGATCAGTCTTATTATTGTAAATTCCACTTAGCACAATGTAGTTTAATATTAAAAAAAATGTTTCATCACATTGATACTACTATTATTTCAACCAACATTTCCAACAAAGGGATTAACTTTTCTGAATTATTATCCTCTCAGACTACTGAGCTATTGCTTTTAAGGTAGACATCACCTGAATTTTCTCTTTAAAACATTATCTTCATTCCTATTTTCACTAGCATTGTCTCCCCATAAAGAGTAGCAAATAGTACTTACGGACTTTATTTCAGAATCTGCTATTAAAGGATTAATGTGATCTTGAAATTAATGATCTATCAATGTATAAAATGGCTGTGATAACCACAGCTGGAAAATACAAAAAAGCCTTTGGTTTGGTGATCAAAAGAAGAGAACTGGGAAGAAAAAGAATGAGGACTCTGGGTGAGAACACTGGTGAGGTCACACCTGGAGTACTGTTCTCAGTTCTGGGCTCCCCATTACAAGAGAGACATGGAGCTACTGGAGAAAGTCCAGTGAAGGGTCTGCTTAGCGTGGAGGACAGAAAGTTCAGGGGGATCTCATCGTCTACAATTATTTGAAGTGACTGAATGAAAATGACGCAGCCAGGCTCTTTTCAGTGGTGCCCAGTGAGAGGATCAGAGGAAATGGGCACAATTTAAAACACAGGAACATCCTGGACATCGGGAAACACTTTTTTACTGTGACAGTGAATGAGTTCTGAGACAGGTTGCACAAAGAGGTTGTAGAGTCCCCATCCTTGAAGATATTCAAAAGTTGTCTGGACATCGTTCTGGGCAACTGGCTCTAGGTGATCCTGCTTTGGCTGAGCGGTCAGACCAGATGGTCTCCAGAGGTCCTTCCCAACTTCAACCATGATCTGAGCCTGTAGCAATTTAAAAAAAATTGTCCAAGGCAAATGTATAAATTTTAATTTTAAAATGAAAAAGCAAAATATTTAGACATTAAAAGAAATATTAGTTTTTGGTTTTCTGAGTTATTTCATTTTGAAGACAATATTGTTCCCACTCTTCTCCCAATTTAATTTTGGTTGTAACTATTTTCTGAATGTAAAGAAGAGTGTAAATATTTTTAGTTACTTCAAAAATCCACATGAGTAAAATTTGTTGAAATAATGTCTCACAGCTCTGGTAATATTGATCTAAGTTCAGAAACTCTGGGAAACTTTAAATTGGTACGGAGTCTTTACAGTCTTAAATGAAGTGTTTAACAAAGATGTTTAATAATTATAACGCTTTATATAAGTGAAGTACTACAAAACAAGGCAACGATTCAACTGAAGCAATGCTTCCTTCTCCTTCTGAAACTACACTTCCCTCTTAAAATCCAGATTCCAGGTCTTAAGTTTGTCATTACATCAACTTACAAACTAAAACAGCTTATCAGTGCAGCCTCAAAACTAAGTTGGATATCAGTGGTGCAAACCACTTCTTGTAAAGCAACTTAAAAGATATAGGAAACCTTATGACTTCATATGTTTGACACCAAAGTTCTTAAGAAAACATGAGGTATCACTCGAGGTATAACTTCCTACAGAGGAAGGACCTTGCTACTGAGGACCTTCCATATTAAAATGATAGAAATAAATGAGTTGGCCCACCATGCACGCCGTATTGTTCCATATATGTAATATATGTACACACATCTATTGACATCAGTTTGCCAAACACCTCTAACAATCACTGAAAAAACAGACATGCATATATTAGCTCAGCAATATATTTTAAATTAAAACAAATTCCAATTTATCTTGATTTTTTTTCTCCTTTCAGGAACAAAAGTAGTGAGAGATTAAACGTATGTCGGGAACCCTGTACCAAGCAGCTGGCAATTCAAGGGTTTTTGCATCCATTTTCCAGTGCTGCAGTCCCAGAGGTGTATGAAATGAGAAGAAACATTTATTGTGGTTCTAGGGAGAGCCTGCAATTTCATAACTCTTATTTAAGATACTTTCATTTAAAAAAATAAAAGACTTACAAACTTGTTTACACAATTTCTTTACAGTGACAGGCATTCAGAATTTGAAATGAATATGTTTATTGGAGAACATTCCTTCACTAACAAAACCTAGATATGAATCACGGTGATTATCTTTTCTTCATTCACCTTTATTTTGCACTGTAGTTACTATTTTAACACTAAACTAGGTAAGTCTAAGGACAGAGAGAGCTTTGAATAGTAAGAGCAGTTGCTTATTTTTGTAAAAATATTTTTTTTCAAAAGTAATCAAAAAGTGGGTTGGTTTTGCGGTGTCATGCAAAATTAATTTCCAGTATTTTTCTACATTGTGGTTGTTTGCTAAATGTACCATTATGCCACTAACTTCAAAGCTTAAACTTACTGAAGACCTGTTTATGAAACAGGACAACAAATAAGAAAAAAGAAGGCTAAAAAAAAGGTTAAAAAAAATCATCTGACATTACTAACTTCCATATTCCATTCTAGTTTCAATATAGAATTGTTCTATTAACTGTATTCTCTAATGGTCTGGTGAGCCTACCATAAAATTATTCAAATAAAGATGAGGGATCTGATTCTCAGCTGGCATATATCAGTATAGTTTCATTGATTTAAATAGGGCTATACCAATTTACATCTCCTGTGAATCATGCCCATCATTTCAATCAGAATGATTAAATGATTAGTTTCCTAGTGTATTAGCATAAATTGGTAATAACTAATGAGTGCTCATAATTCTCTGCCTTTTTGTAAAGCCGTTTTTAAGCATGGGAGCATTCACCTGGTGAATACCTAAGCTGTTGTCATATATGCTACTGAATAGTGTTACACAGCACAGCCAAAACCATGGAAAAGATGTATGGTCCTTCTGAATCTACAACTCGCATTACCCAAGAAATTCCAGAGAATTTTTAGCTGAGACTAAAAGAACAGATGCTGCTATTTTACAGGAGTACGAAATAGTAATACTGCAATAAACGGCCTAAGAGGGTATTATTTTTATGCTGTAGAAAGACTAGTGTGCCTTTCCTTGATAGAAAACATTACTCAAGAAGCAGAATATTTGGGAAAAATATCAAGTTTTGACAAAAATAGGATGAATTAGCTACTGCTGTACTAAAGAAAACATCAGTTACAATATCACACATGTAAACAAATGAAAACTAGTGAAAGCTTTTACTGTAGCATGCCTTATTAAAAACCTCAATGGTATTTTTAAATCTTCAAGTATTCCCCAGCTGTGTTAACAAACTTGGTGTCACCTAAGGTGGGCTTTTCCCCAGTCATTACTCTAATGCTTCCAGGCTGCAGTGTGAAGCTGGGAGTTTTTCTCCCTACCACAAGGGGAACACTTTCTGGTTACTTCGGTAGCTTCACAGGATGGCAGAGAGAAGAGTAAGGAAAGTACCTGCCATAATTCCAGAAACCCTTCCCTTGTAAAAAAAATGTCTTGCATATCAGTCAAGGCCAAGGAATTAACTCTACTGATAATGAAAACCCATAGCACACACCATTTTTTCCCCTGATCTAAAAAGCCTGGTGTGTCCCTTTGTCTTCTGTAGCATACAAGTACCACATAGGGAGAAAATCAATTTTAAAATAGTAATTTAAACACAATATATATTTTTCCAGATAAACAAAGGCAGAAGAATATAAAAAAAAATACATAATCACACAGGGACAAATGCTCATCCCAGAACTTACTCTGCAGCAAATATAATACGCTAAACATGTACTATAAAACTTGAGAGGAAAATAACGGATTCAAAACACTTGCACATAGAATGAGGTGATGTAAGTTAACAGGTATTCTTGGATAGGATCTATAAACCCACTCTCCAGCTCAGCAAGAGGCATTTCCATAGTTTCCTTAGATTTTGTGTACATCAGCTTTTAAAGGTATTATTATATTGAAGGGATTTATCATGAAATACACTCAGAAACTTCCAGTTATATCTGCTCTGCTTACAGCTTGCAAAATATTCAAAGAAGCTTAATAAAGAAAATACAGGCTCTGAGAAACAGAAATTATTGTGAAATCACTAAAAATGTCTCCGGACTGAAAAAGGAAATTATAACTAAAAAAGAGGAGAAAGAGAAAATGAAAGACAAAGGGCAAGAAAAAAGAAGAGAGAGAAAGAAAAAAGTAAGAGAAAGAAAAAAGTAAGAGAAAGAAACAAAAATGTAAGAGAATAAGAGAGAGGGAAGGAATATGAAACTAACCTTACTCACAGTCAAAATGTCATTCAGCAATCTTTTCTCATTCCTAGAAAGTACTTGTATTAAACCCATTTTTATTAAAAGTGGGGTTTGCTGTCCAGCTTGACTTTACCTTCTAAATATATATAGACATACAATCAATTTTTTACTCCTGATGAGAATAATTCATTTCAAATCCTCATTTCATTTTTTTTAATCCAAGACCTGTTTGGAGTTTCTATACAAATTCAGAAATATCAAGACCTTGAACTTCACTGCAGGTGTTCCCTTTGTGCATGATCAGAAATGAATTCTTAAATATAAATCTCAAACACCATATACTTTTTATACAATATTTTTCAGAGTTTTGCTGATGAAAAATAAATATCTGCTAAATCTAGGAAGCTTTGTTGTAAATTAAATTTATAACCTACCTGTACTTATACACTTGGATAAGTACATATTGTGTGTGTGTCCAAGCATACACTCATATATGCATTATACTTATGTGTATATATCTATATGCTTATGTATTTATCAGAATATTTGAAATTAATTCATCAGTTTTCTTCAGCAATTAATGCACCAATAATATAATTATTGATAAACTTGATTTCTACCACCATGCAGCTTTCCCAGTTTCATTTTGAGATTCAAATTCACCATTATGCAAAACTTTTACTAATCCAAATAAAAAAAAATAAAAATAAAATCCATGAAGAGAAAAATTTAATGTGATTATTTTTTATGGCTTTTGTAAAACCATTGAAACTCAGTGCTCACTTTAAAATCTCAGCTAAGAGAGCTGTCAATTAAAAGTATTTGTTCAAGGCCTTTGCTTCTTTAAACAAATGAAGCATAATCTGATTTTAGGCATCACTTGCCCAGTGTTTCTTCACCTTTTCGTATCTGCAACACAGGAGAAAAATGTACAGTAGGATTTAAGAAATCCCCCTTTGGAAGGCTGGAAGACTGAGATTAAATCTGCAGTTTTTCACTCCGTTTTCCTATGAGTGTCCCACAGTTTAGGTATTTGTGATATTTGCTACTTGGATACATTTACATCATAGAAACATTTTTTCTTCTACACTCCCTTGAAAGGCAAAGGGAGGTTTTCTGTTGACTTCACTGAGGTAAGGATGAGCTATTATATGGCCAAAACCAGGCACTGTTCTTGATGACCCACAGTTGGTGTGCATGCACTCCCTTTTCAAGTTTTACTCTTTTACTACCTCCTTCCGAGTCTAGAGAAATGTAATAAAGTCTGTATCTTCTCCACAACTTCTGTCTTAAACAGTGGGGAAGGAAACAAGAGAATGAAACTGAAGTGGCTGGCAATACATCCTCTATTCCTGCCACCTAGTAGTACAATAAAACATCCTTTTTGCAGTACAGAGACAAGACTCGTGCAGTCTAACATTACACTAGTGACAAAAAAAAGGAAATGAGCTGACTCAACATATAACTGTGTGAAAAAACCCTAACACACCTTTGATTCTAATATATACCTTTGATGTATACCTACATTTAATATCTGCTGTCTTCTCTAATATTTACTGAGTGCAACGCTAACACCTAGATATGCAAAATTTAGAACCAAAGTAAACATTTCTTCACAAAATATTTTGGTTAGGTTAGAACCGATGAGACTCTCCCACATGCTCGGGTATCTTCAGAGTATTTAACCAGTGTTTTAATTTCAGAAACTTCAAGTCAGTGGTTTTAAGTTTAAGAGAAATCGTAACAGTAAGTTTTAAAAGAACTCTTCACCTGCACTTTTTCTATAGCTAAGTTAGCTGGTACGAAACAGTACTGCAATCAATGTCAAGAGTTTAGTATTTTGGATTTTATACAGTAAATATAATTCAAGAGTTGTACTTTGAAGAAGTGCATTCCAGTGTGATACCTAATCGGTAGCCTTCTTCATAGTTAAATTTTTCCTACTTGGTTTCCAAGCATGTGCATATTAATCAGTAACAACATTTAATGACAGGAAGCACTCCAAAGTAACACACTTAACTCACTGTCTTTATTCACTGTATCATAGTAAAAATGTACACATACGCCAAAGGAAAGTTATGTCTTTAAACTGCAACTTGAAATTGCAACTAACATGCTGAAGCAAAGACGTCACAGATACACATAATCACTATTTCTACAGGATCCTGTATCCTGTGGTGACAGTAGATATTTAAAAGATAGCATTTTCAGTCTTTGATGTCACTTTTCTCACACAAAACTCTTTTTTCACCAAGAGCCCCATTCAGTTGCCCACACTTACCCAGTAAAACACTCAAGCACATGCCTAGGTCCCATTTATTTCAAAGGAACTTAGGCACATGATTTACTAGATGATCTTTAAGGCCCCTCCCAACCCAACCCATTCTATGATTTTATGACACGATTATGACTTTCTTTTATTCTGAAAAAGCACTGAACTTAGGTACATGTTTTAAATGCTTGATCATATGGGAACCTAAAATAGGAGCATAACTCCTCACTGCAATACTACTAACACTTCCAGCTATCCAGGAATTTAGTGACAACAAGTTTTATCACATTTTACAGACTTATTTTTCCAAATAATGTTTTAGTATCATCTTGTCTTATCACATAGCACATGCTGTAAGCTCATTACATGGCAACAAAAAGTTTGGAAAAATATTAAGCTTAATCATATTTGAATCTTTAATACTTTACCGCTGCTCCTCATGGCTTAAAGACCATAAGCTTTAAATACTACAGAAGCTTTTTGATTTTTGATTTTTTTGAAATGAGAATGCTAAGAAAGGTATCTGCTGCTTATACAACAGGTTGTAAACCAGAAATTCAGCGAGAAGCCAGGGGAAAAAAACTTTCCTATGTCTCCCACATTTCTCTTTCCATCTTTTGCTTTTTCTTATTTATAATCACTGTAATAACAAGGTGTTTTCCTGGATAAATATTACAGAACAAAGACGACAGTGATTTGCTGTCTTATAATAACAAATGTTTTTCCAGCAACCTAGCTATAAATAGTGTCCAAACTGTATAGCAACAGAAACTGTCATCTGTTCCCCTTGTATGACATACCTCTGTGCTACCCAAACCCTGAGGAAACCCTCCCTAAGCAACCCTGTCATTGAAGTCACCCTTTACAGAAATACTCCGTCTAATACCTCAGTGTTGCGGTTTGTTTCTTTTTGACTAACATGTACATCACAACAATTTAGAGTGGTTTTAATATTTCTACACTAAAGTTGTCATATTAAATAGGCTGTCTCATCATCATTCTTCCAGCAGAAAACTGGGTGCAATTTTCCTCAGTGCCCTTCAGTGATTTCCATGACTAAAGTAGACCATAGTGGCTGTTGAGCTACATACAATGCATTGCCTCTTCTTCATAAGCTTGTTACATTTTCTCTCTTAGGATAGTTTCTAAGAGCTAGGGCACAGAATTGAAAATTTAGAAATTTATTTTCTGCCTCTCATTGGGCCACAGATTCCCTGTATGGAGCTTGAACAAATTGTTTTACTTACTTAACCTCTGCTTTTCACACCTGAAAAGTAGAGATAAAAGCAATAGGAGCACTTCAAGGCTTAATTCATTAAAATCAGCAAAGAACTTTCAGGTCAATGAATGAAGACTGCTACAGATTAACATATTAAAAGTCTCAATAATTTACTTGTGATCTACTTTAACCGATGCAAGATGTCTCTAAAATAGAATCAACAGGAAAATTTAACACTGTAACTGGTATACGTGTCCAGTTTTATAGAACAGTAACTGTAACTGAAAGATATTAACGTGTTTCTGCTATTTGGGCTGTGTACCACAGTACTAATATACACCTGAGAAATCTTCTGATAGAAAATTAAAATAAAGCTAAATGCAATATAAATACATTCTTCGTGTTCATACACATGTACACAGTACACATACAGAAAAAGTGTGCATTGAAATACTAGTCCAAAGAAAGAAAAAGATTTTTCCTTGATTGTGTTACAAGGCCATAATTCCTCAAGTTCAATGATAAATGTTGTAGAAATGCTCAGAAATAAAATGCCTGTAATTAACTAATATATGATTTTATGTAAGATCCTTTGTTTGTTTAATGCACTGTGGCTAAAGAAAAATAAACTAGTTAACAGAGGAAGAAAAGGCATATTTGTATTTTTAAAAATAATAAAACCTGCTTTATTCCAATAGCACATTTCCTCAGGATTCCTCCTTTTTAAAAATAAAAATTCCATTTTCCTGTCTGAATTCAAAATGATTGACTGGAGCACAATATTAAGTAATAAATAAAACAGTCCCAGTGCCTGAAAGACTCCTGAATAAAGAGAAAATTATTTTTGGATTTTCCTTCTGATCAGATATGAAATATTCTGAAACGCCACCTCTATAATTTGATAAAAAGCTTGATATCCCCAAATGAAAATAGGATTCAGCAGTTTCATTTTTCTGTCTCTAAAGGAACCTCTAGGTAAACTGATTTTAAAAAAATGAAAATCTCAAGCATAAAGGTGGGAGTAATGAAGCAAGTTTAAATATGTGCTGACCTTTGAAATGAACTGCATTCCATGTTGTTTGGCCAAGAAGCTGGCTGTGTTGCTGTCTCCATCAATTTCCACACTATAAAAGATGTGGGATTTGGAGCTGCCCTGCTCTCTGGTGGATGTTGATAGGCATCGCCGCAAATACACCAGTGCTGATAGTAACAGCCATATGTTCATTGCTCTGAAATAGTAAAAAGAAATTCACAAGAGATAAAAGTGTGTCTTCTTTTGTTGTTTTTGCTTACCATAAGAATTTACCCAGAGGTGGCTGTATTTTATTTTCCCTTTCTTTGGTCAAAAATTAAATCCTACAATGATTTATTTAGTAACAATATTAAACTAAAAAGAAGAAAGAAAACAAAACAATATTATATTTGGAAGCCAAGTAATAATTATGTTTTGGGGTTTGGTTCATACAAATTCAGAAAATAAAAATGCATACTAATTGCAGCTTAAATTATGTAATTATTTCCTTTTTCCACTCCTGTTTTATTATATAAGTTTCACTAGTTTTATTCAGTAATTTGCTAATCTCAAGCTGTTCACTAAACCTGAAGGTCAAATGGCATTCTCTGAAAAAATTCAGTGTTTGTTATCAAAATGGAAGACTGTCACTTGAATGTATAGTAATTTAAATAACAACCAGTAATCTAAATATCTGTCTAACTGTTATAAGACCTTCTGGAAAATATTTTAGAAAATATCACTTCAAAAGAGAATCTTATGATCTAATCATATATTGCCTAGAAAAATGAATGATGAAAAGATGACAAAGTCAAGATTATACATATGAGAAGTACTAAAGGGATCTTAATTAAGCAATATTTGTACCTGGCTTAAAATTGTTTCTGTACATGCCAACTCAAGCCCTTGGCTTTAAAAATATGACAGCAGCAAATAACAAAATCATCTTGAATGCAATCCTGATGTTTCATCCATGATGAAATAACCAGGATACCTTTTAAGTAGATGTGCTATTAGGTGCAAACAAGGGTAGAAATCCAACTAACTTTTCTACCCGCATTCACATTCTTTTATGTACCTGTTAAGATCTATACAATAACAGAGTTTAAGAATTAATTTTGAAATGGATGGGACAATACAGTTTTGCATGCTATAGGTAGTCATGTTCATTTATATGCTTGCAATGTTTGCAGTAATTACTATTCAAATAGTCTTTTAAAACAGCAATGAGATATAAATTATCAGTGGGACCACACAAATATGTAGAAATAAACTATTGTATCAAACCAACCTTTGAAGATATGCATCTGTCTTTCCTAAGCCATGTCTTTCACTTGCACTCCTTTTGGAAGTTCAAGAATTAACACAAAGCAGCCAGTGATTGAATTCCACCCTCACAAGCTCTTTTTCATATTAGGTGCAAATTAAGGTGCAACACAAAAAACAGTTTATCTCATATCTTGCAGTCCATAATAATACAAACCTATGATTTTTAATAAACACTGTCAAACTGAAAAAATACACTTATCTACACAAAAAAATAAAAATCAGATCTTGAATGAGATCCTACCAGCTAGATGCTTCTGAAAAGGTCTAGTAAAGCCTATCATACAGAATCCCTACTAATTACATTAGAGTGTTTCTGGATTCTGATTGCTATCTGAAGCACAGACAGACACTCACAGAGGTGGGGGACATTTTTAGCCAGATATACACTCTCTTAATTTTCGAAGATTCCTCTTCAAATCTTAGTTAAATATGTAGTAGGGACACTACTGTTTTTCCACATGGTGTTTTTTGGAACACCAAGAATTGAGGTAATGAAAACAGCAATTTATTTCTGTTGTCTAGCTCAGCAATCGGATTACAGCCCTATGAAATGAATCCCAGTAAGTAATGGAAAGGGAGCCACGAAGATTATGGAAGATTAAGTTTCAGCTTCTACCTATAAGAAGATGAAAATTTCATCAAGTATTGTCCAGGACAATGCATAAGGCTAAAGGTTATTGGGCTTGATGTTTCTTCTGCTAATGATGGTCTACTTTGTATGGGCTATCTACTTATATGGCAATTGAGTCAGCAAAAAAAATATTACAGCTCAGTCCATTCTAAACATGATCCAGAATGGATTTCAACCAAGGACTCTCTTCTTATCAATTCTAATGCAGTCTAGAGCCATTTTGATCCCCACAGTCAGCTTAGGACAATGTAATTGGCCCATATGTAAAGTAAGCCAAAGGCAGAGGAGTGTACAGAGGAATTGGAGCTGCAGAGAGAATGAAGAAAAAAACCCCAAAATTGATAATGTAAATCCACTCTTTATCATTCGTGCAGAATAAAACATTTCCAGAAAAAAAGATCAATATCCGTGTACTGAGAACACCTGAGATCATAAGAGCATTTTTTTTGGAAAACAAAAACACAGGTTAAACCCCCTGCAGAAAGACGTAAGAGCGGAGCACAGTATTTTTAGTAAGGAACTGACACCATTGCAGTATTCGTAAAAGTGTTTTGGAGATAATTCTCTCCTGATACTATATTCCTTGACATTTGCTTTACTGCTTTTCAAATCGAACTAGTTTAGTAGTACTAAACCAGTGATCTGCAGAACTTAGTCATTTTTTCAAGCTGATAGGTTTGGCAAATTTGACCTGACCTGAATGGAGCCACAATACAGATTTTATTATTTTTTTTTCTTTACATCTAATCAATTTTCTGGAGGGAAAAAAAAGAAATAAAATATAAAAAATCTACAAGAGACAATACAATGCAAACATGTCTGAGAGGCATTTCTTATATCCTAGTGGCTTCTGCTAACTGTTACTAGCAGTGGAAAACAAAATGCTGTGAGATTAAATAGGAAACAATATAAAAAGCAATAATCGTTGAAAGCCTCTGCTATTCATATACACACTAGGAAGCCTTAACCACCAATATAAAAATAGCCATATGTGACATTAAGATGATGCTTAATTGACACTTGCTTGACAAACTAGAGAAAAACCCTTATACAATTAGTAAAATTTTAGAAGTCTGTTTCTGAAAACAGATGGTAATCCTGCAAATGTACATTTTCACAGAAGAGTTACACATTTAATAATTTTTCTTTCCCCAAAATTCTAACTGACAAGATTCTTACTCTGCACGAAATCACAAATCCATCCTAGAAAGTGCAGCTGGCAAACCTACTCAAACACACTTTCAAAATCAAAGTCAACAGTTTAAAGAATATTTCATAGTATAAGTAATAATTGGACACCTTCACAATCATGATGCTGAAGAAAACCAAATCAAGTGCAGTTTCATACCAATTATTAGATCTTGAAAACAAAGTGGGTGGGGAAAATACATTATTTTACCTTTACAAAAATTCTATTCCCTGTGGAATAGGGAATTAAATTTACCAAGAGATGAAATTTACTCAAATTTGGACAAGATAATATGACTTTGAAAACTGCAATAACAACAGGTTAGGAGAGGCACGTAACAGCTGAAAATTGACATCATGAAAGATTCCACCTGCACAAAGTATATTATTCCCATAACGCAAATTTGTCCTATGTTCCAATCCATATACTGGGAGAAAAAAAGAGACGGTCTCATCTATATATTCCAAAGATAGTTCTAACGGGGAATAAATTGGACAGAGAAGGTTATGTCAGTAGAATGGGAAAATGGACAGCAAGGGGCTGTGGTTGGACCTGAGTGAATCTGATGATTTATTTTAGAGGTCTTGGACTCATTAGGATGACCAAGACTGGGAACTGAGCACCAGGATAGGGGGACTATCGCTTGAAAGCAAAACCGGGTACAAAAAACCCACAATCACAGGGGCTGAGCAAGAGACTGAAATAAAGAAATGATTTGCATACCTGGACTTACCGGGACCTCAGCTGGTATAAAGTTATTTGGTTCAAGTGACTTGAAGTACAATTGGTTAAACAGAACTAGAAAAAGAGTTCAGGAATGATAATGTGTCTGGAAAGGTCTAACATTAGATGGAGAGATCTGAGTGATTTAGGGAGGGAGAGATCAGAGAAGGGGAGAACTGAAAGAAATAGAAGGTGCTGAGGGACATCTCATTGCAGAGAAACAAATGCAGCAAGGAATGACAAGCGTGCAACTGAGATTATCTGGGCAAAGAGATGTGGGGCAAGGATATTATCTCTGAAAGAAGACAGGAGTACAAAGAACAAGTAGCAAGGAAAACTTAGCCAGCCTGTAAGGAATAAATCAGAAGACAACATAACCTTCAGGCTAGCTTTTCCCCACAGCCTGGAACCAAATCCTGACTTCCAAATCTTGCTGTTTCACTGAAACTGGAAAACACAAAGGAACCGAGTGTCAATATTCCACTTACTGAAAGTAAGTTAAAGCCCGGTACTTCAAAGAGTGAGGGCGTATTCCTTCAAATAGCAAAGTTCTCTTGCTCTGGATGTAAGGATTCTGACCTCATTCATGCCTCCATGAGGGTATTAGTAAGTTGCCAAAGGATGATATTTCTACTTTAATCACCCTGCTAAGAAAATCACAACTTATTCATTAATAAAATTTTGCTAAATCAAACATTAAAAAATACCCAATTAAGACAGTGCAAATTGATATTAAAACCAAGAATCAATAGAGGGTGAAACGTAATTTTCGAGGCTAGGAAGAAGGGTAGTTAAAGGCCTGAAAATAGTCAGGATTCACAACTTATATAATAAACTCACATATGGCTGATTGCATACAACACATCTTCTTCGGTATCTGCCTTTATTCAACTTTCACTGTAAAGACGATATATCCTAAAGTGGGCTCTTGAGGGCTAGTAACTAGTGATATCCATGATTAATGTTATACAAGGGGACAGATCCTATATAGGTCAGTGCTTCAACCTGTCCTAATCTTCTGTTCCTTCAACAATGATTTCTGAAGAAAATGCTTTGTTTTCAACAGTAAAGATTCAACTTTACTTATTTACACTGGAAAACAATTTCATTTCAGAACACAGGATTTCATCTAACCTATCAAAAAAAGAAGATTCAAAATTTTATTAAATTCTACTGAGGTAGGGAAAGGATGGATTTCAGTTTTTCCTCTCGGTGTGATAAGTGTAGTAGTACTGTGCAACTGAAATTCCACAACATTAAAACCTAAAAAGTTTCTAAATTACACATATGCTAGAAAAAAATAGGCCTATTTTTAACAATATGTGATATAATTAAGATCAAATATAAATATAAATTAAATACACAATGTCAATTAAATGCACAATTTATTGTAGTCACCTCCATCTAGGTAGTCAGTAGCTACTACAAAACATAATGTTATCAGGTTTTCTTCTTTTTTCAAATGCAACTGAACTTATCCCACAGTGTACAGTAAAAAAAAAAAAAAAGAGAGTAAAATCAAAAGAGTAGAATATTGATACAGAATTTGTAACAGGTCTTTACTCAGTAGACCAAGTAGGACTAATACTATAGCAGTAGTATTTCTATCATTTAGTGCTTGTTGCAACAGAGTCTTATGAAATAGCACTGAATCTTTTCTACAGGATCAGTAGCAGATGAGCGTTTTATTTTACAATTACTAGTCTTGAAAGTGTTCTGGGTTTGTTACATTACAATTTAAAATCATTTTCATTCTAAATAGTAAATACTAAAACAAATCAGTATCTTCCTGAAGTTATTACATAATGTATGCTTATGTTTCTGAATTGCAATTTTGCTAAGTAGGCCTATACACACCAAAAACAGATTATATTTGTGTTTACAGTCACACACATAAAAAAAGCCAGATATGAATCTAAATTTCTTAATCATATTTAACAGTAGAAATCAGTGATTATCACAAGAAATATTTGCAAAAATGTTAAAAAAAAATAATTACATATGAAGTAATAGTAAATCTTCACTTTTCATTAGAAGTGTCCGCTGTTTTATAAAACAATAAAATCTAATTGGAAAAAAAAAAAAAAAAAGAGAAGAAAGACTGTGGGTCGACAGTTTTTTTAATGAAAACAATTGGCTTTCTTATTGAATCATCTTTTACTGAGAAAAATGACCCCCTTTAATAGTAGTGAGACATCCTTTGGTTTTTGAGGAAACACTGCAAAACAGCTGAACTACATGCACCACTTCCTGAATTATGAACAGTTTTCTTACAGGCTTTGTTTCATATGCTGACCAAGCCCAGTTTTGCTCCGGTTTATGAAATGTGACAAGACCACAGTTAAAGTTGATCTATGCCGCAGGCTATTCGTGTTGTCTACTTAGATGGTATGTCATAATGCCATGAGACCAGATACTGTATCTTCTTTGTTTTCTTTCATTTATTTTACTGAAGTTTTATAACACCAGAGACAGAGGCAAGATCTGAATTTATGGCACTGTTTTTCCCAGCTAAGAATAAGCGCCAAATCATGAGGGTGTATTCAGAAGCATCTCCTGTGATGTCCTGGACCTGCAGAGACAAGGTGTGCTGTTGATTTTGGGTTTTTTCACTGAAGAATCACTGGAGTGAAGAGTATGTAATAATGCACTCATCCTTTCATTGCATTTTTTTCTGAGCAATGTTTTTTGGTTTTAAAATGCATTGGTACTGGCAACCACTTTGTAAAGGACTATCTTAGAAACTACCAGCATTTCAGCATTTTCCAGCTTTATCAAAGCACTATCATCTTAGTAGAAACTGAATAGAGTTCAGTTGTTGACACAGTTTGGAGTTTACCAGACTTTCAGAGGACATCACTGAGCACCAAGAAACTTCAGAAATTAGCAAATTCTGTAGACAGTGTTTAATCTTGAAAACAGGGACAATTATGACCGAACGCATTTTGTTCCTTTAGTTGCTACCATTTTTGTTGGATAATAAGAAACAAGATAATGGCACACCACTCCTCAGCCAGATCAATCTCAAATGTTTTACAAATCTCATGTACAATGACAAGAGAATAATAGCTAGAAAATATTAAAAATACAGACCCACAGCTACTTAGGAGTTCAGACTGGTCAGACTGTTTATTAAAAGAGACTGAAATACTATAAAGATTTTGGAACCAAAAGGAAGGAATTACTTATATCTATTCAATCTATTACTATTAATTAAGCATTACTACTCTAGCCATGTGTTCTAACAGTATAAATATGTACAGTTTATGAGAAGGGTTACTATCTTCTATTAGACTAAATTAAATATTAGAGGGGAAAATGACAAGCTTTCAGGCATGCAAGACTTTCCTCCAATCTGAAGTGGAATTAGCAATCTTCAAAACTAAAGAAAGTTGAAAACAATTGCTCTGATTTTAAATTAATCAAACTTGCCAATTCAATTAACTACAAGATAAGGGAGTTCATAAATACAGGGCAAAGAAATATTAGAAAGGGAAAGACAATACATTTGTTTGCTCCTATGGGACAGAGAGAGAGAGCACACAAGAGAGACACAAGTAATTTATTCTCTGTGCAGCATGGAAAGGTTATTCTGGGGTGGCAAAAAATATAATGTGCCATAAAACCAATGTCTCTGTTGAGTCCATGGTTTTTAGTGCCCAGTAGAGTTATGAATTTTAGTTCCAGAATTATCTTTTGAAGGTATTTTGTACGTTTCCCTTGAGCAGCAAGGCTAAGAGGTCAGAGATGAAGTGGCTGTTCTGGATTAAAGCAAATGTGACACAGCTATGCAAGCTGGAATTCAGAATTCAATAAGGCTTATATAGCTATCCTGCTCCAAGGCTCTCTTTAATTGCCAAGAGTGTTCACTCCCAGAAACCAAACTAATGTAAAGCCCTCGATTAAGCCTTTTTCAACTGCTAGAATAGTGTGCAATAACCTTAAACCAGTCTTAAATGACAGCTGAAAATTAACTATGATGGTGATGGGACCATTATAGAAAATGGAAAACCTATACCTGGTATTAAGCACTTGCATCTCTCTGCTCTGACAAAATTCACAGAAAACCCAGGAAAAGTCTTTTACTCAGCGTAACTTCAATGAATTCCTGACCTTGTTCTAAAGCACTTCCAGAATCCATATTAACCTAAGGGTCAGAAAAGATGAGGAATGGCCCAAAATGGCCCAAAACTCTTGGTTTAGCAGAACATTTTCCCAGTATATGCAGAAGCATAACCACTTCAAACATTTCAAAACAATAGTTTCAAGGCTCTAAGGTTTCTTTATGGAAGTACCACAAACACTGGTTATACACAGGAAGAATTCCAAGCTGAAATCCTCCAAGAGGACTTTTGGGTTTTTTTTTTTAGAGTAAACTCCAGCTGCCAAACTATATCTCAGACATGCTGTACTGTAGAGGTTTAACTACTCACTGGGTGGTTATCCCGCACTTACAATTGCCCAAATTATGCTATCACTCAATAGATGATATAATAGATAAATTAAGTGTTCTAAATTACATAGGCTGTCATGCTCATTTCTGTATGCTTCATAGCTAGTCAGTAATAAGGCTGCAAAAATTCCTGTGAAAAGGATACAGTTATCTAAGGGTACTAATGGGGAGAAAGCCCTGGCTATGCTCCTTGAAGAATTGAGAACAAGAAAAAAAATCAAAAAGGAGGTTTCAGAAAAATTAATGTTACATGTTCAATATATATATAATATATATATATGAACGTTTATATATGTATGTAAAAAAGAAAGAGAATAAACAGGAGACATAGCAGACCTGTACCAACAAGGTACAGGTCCACTAACATTAACAATGAGAAAAAACTTTTATGACTGAGTCAGACTTTAAGGTGTTTAAGGGGCTAGAATAAAACTTCGAGACTCAAACACTGTATCCAAAAAGTTTATTTGTACAAAGCCTAGCTGTCTTAATTTTCAGTCTAAGATGAACAACTTCAGCATATAGAATAAAATAATTTTGCTATTAGACCAACAAAATCCTATCCAGCCCTCCAAACAACATGAGCTAATCCCAGCTTCTTTCAAGGTTTTGGCTTAAATGTCAACCAAGGAATCCTTGTATTTCTAGAATATCTTTCACTTACCTTACAGTCAACAGATTTTTGCTCTTCTCTGTAGTAAGACTCAATCAACTCAGAGCCAGCTCACTTAGTGAGTGCTGCAAATGACTACTTTTTTTTTATTATTTAAAGTAACTCAGAAACATCTCTTTCATGCTTATGGTAGTATGATACATAAGAGCAAAAAAATATTTCTGAATTTGAGGTTTGCACATTCATTGTCAGTACTAAACCACTTCTTGGCATTTTTATTAAAAGACAGTCCCTCTAAAAATTTTCTTACTTTATATGAAAAACAACAGACATTAAAATAGAACAAAAAAGAAGACTAACACAACAATATGTTTCCCCCAGTTATCAAATCAAAAACCTGGAGTAGCTCTTAAAACATTTATTTTCCTTATTTTATTCCACCACCAAGGTGAAAGGAATCAATCACTCCATAGAATTCTATGGAGTGAAACAGAAAACAGAGGCCCAGTGATATTGTAAAAATTGTGTTAAATTTCTTAAGCTATTAAGAAGCCTCTGTAGCATGCAAAAAGAATCAGTTGTCATTTTGAGAACTTCTGAAATTAAGTAAACCAGAAGGTATTAATTGTTAGTTAAAAAAAAGAAAGAAGGAAAAAAGAGCAAATTTATGTTAGCATCACTATCAGTATGAAGAATGTTATCCAACTGGACATTCCACAGAAGACCCTTTTTTACAAGCAAGGCAACAAAGTCATGTCCTAAGGCTAATAAAGAACCTGTTCTAACTCATTGCTCAAAACCAAAGATACTTAAACATTGCACTTGAAGCATAATTTGCATCTGATCACATCTGAACAATAAAAAAAGATTCCATAGACAGAATACTTGAAAATGTGATTGCAAAAAATAAAAAAGAATAATATCATCCTGAAACTTCTGCAGGATATTAGGTGATAACTTAGTGCACGAACAGTACCAATTATCTGTAATTTAGAAAATTATCTACAAGATATAATAAAGATTCAGTATGTAAATAAAAACACATGGATGTAAACTCAATCTTCTTTCTACACAAAATGTAAGCGCGTTAAAAAATAAAATACTTCTTTTTTGAAATAGTTGTAAAAATAAAGACCTCAGAGTCTTAGGCTATCTAATACCCAATAGCAAATGGTTTGCAAAGTTACCATTATTATGAAAAAAAGGTCCTAATATTACCAAAAAATTAAAAGTATCTGATATGCAAATTTTAGCAAGTTAGTGGAGCAAAGTAATCTTTTCTACAAAATTTACTATCATTAGATAGTATTAGATAATATTAGATATTATTTTCATTTATGAAAATTCCAACCAGAAAAGTATTAGTTTCTTGTAACAAAAGAAAAATAAATTACTACAGATCATTTCCCTGAGAAATATTCTATACAATCACAAAGGATACTAAAATATGAATCTTGCCTAAGAGTCAAAAGAGTTGGAAGTGATTAAAAATCATGTTTAGCTCAACAATGATTTCTACAGCCACTTAAACAGTAGAATTGATGGACTCTAAGAATGCCATATGCTGCCCTCTGCTGAAAAGATGATCATTATGACTTGAGGTCTTAAGGCTGGAAGGTCTTTTCAGAGATGTGGATAATTCCCTTAGGGAGAAAGGAAGATCAAATGCTCACCTGGGCAAAGAAAAATTTAACAGAACATACGGTGTATATGTATAAATTATCTTGCGAAGAACATGAAGCCAGCAAATTGGTTATGAGAAATACAACTATTGAGAATTACATTGGATTATATTCATAAATGTCTTTAAAATGGCTGCCTCTCAAGTAGTTTAGATCTAACACGTGACTCACTTTAAAGACATAATAATGTAATGAGGAGAGTATTTCAGAGTGAAAATGTAATTTTTTTACCCTGTCCATACTGTGTTTGTTGATTGGTGCATATAAATCTGGATGCATATATTTCAAAGTCACTGTGATAAAGACAGCAATAATGCTGTTGTTAAATAAATAATAATTTATTCTCACTTTGGAGTACTTTTAACTTTCACAGACTCCTATATCTTAAAGACAAAAAGAGGGGGGAAAAGGAGATCTATTGGGCATTTTTCTAATGCTTACAGTATTATAGCTTAAATAATAGATGCACAAAAAGGGAACAAGCATTAAAGAAACAGGCAGACTATACATCATCAAATAAAACTATCGTGTTTCAAGGAGCAAGAGTCTGATGACGGTATAATTGAACTTGTCAACTAATAGTCTACTTTATGGTTTTAAGTGAAAGAAAAGAGAAAGATGCTTAACTACAATTATTTCCATAATATTTTCTTCTAAGAAGTAACCCAGTCACCCTTCCTTCTAAGGAAACACAGTATTCCTGCACTGCAGTAACACATAGCAATAACAACATAACTAAATGGTATTTCAGTGACAGTGCAATCACATTTTACTTTTACCTAAAGTCAACATGTACCACTTAAAATACATTATAAAATGAAGACTGAAGTACTGCCACAGACCATGTTTCACAAGATTTTATAAAAACAGTTGTTCATTTAGCCTAGATTTCCCCTGCTAGACCAATTGTTACTATGCCTGTGTGCTGGTTTGGGCTCCAATAGAGTTAATTTTTCTTCATAGTAGCTACTGTGGGGCTATGTTTTGGATTTGTGCTGAAAACAGTGTTGGTAATACAGGGCTTTAGTTGCTGCTGAGCAGGGCTCACACAGTTAAGGCCTTTCTTATTTCTCACACCTCCCCACCAGTGAGCAGGCTGGTGGCGCACAAGAAGCTGGGAGGGGACACAGCTGAGACAGCTGACCCAACTGACCAAAGGAATATTCCATACCATATGACGTCATGTTCAATGTATAAACTAGGAAGAAAGCTGACTGGAGGGCTGCTGCTCAGGGACAGGCTGGGCATTGGTTGGTTGGTTGTGAGCAACTGTTCTTCATTTGCAACATTTGTCTGTCTTGGGTTTTATTTCTCTTTTTTGTTGTTGTTTTCCTTTTCATTACAAATTATCATTATTAATATTTTTATATTTTATTTCAATTATTAAACTGTTCTTATCTCAACCCACGAGGTTTTTCACTTTTAATTTCCAATTCTCTCCCCTGTCTCACCGAGGGGGTGGAGGTCAGAAAGCAGTTCTGTGGTGCTTAGTTGCTGGCAAGGGTTAAACCACACCAGACTGTACACAGGAACTTTTTTTCTGACTACTGTCATCTCGATGGCACCATACATACACAGTGCCAATACATGGCACTGGAGGTGTAACATACACCAGTAATTCACATATACGTTGTTGTTTGCTGGCATGATTGCCATAGAAGAATCAATGCAGTGGATTTTGAAGAAAAGTAAGCATCTACAATGGCAAAATTTCTGTTTAAATGATATACTTGATGCCTATTTCTCATAGATGACAGGTATTAATTTGTGTTCACGATCAGCATCATAGTATGCTATTTGTCTTCACCCTGCTCATATCTTTGTATATCTAACAGTACAGAACCTTCATATATCTAACAGTGCAAAACCTTCATATTCTAACAGTACAAAAAGTGTTGGATTTCTTGTAATGCTTTTTTGTTAAAATGTTGTTATTTTCTGTAATGTTTTCCTAACCAGGAATATTGTTTAATTTTCATGGATAATATTTCAGCTTAAGAGGATTCTACTACATGACAATGAAGGGAAAAAACATTGATGGATTACCAGCAGTTATGTTTGGAATAGTGTCATGTTTGAACATCCTTAGAGATAGAGATTTGATCAGACAAAATGTTAACATATATAATTAGAAGGTTTCACATGCATTATCAAGGGATGATACTTTTATTTTTATCCAGAAACAAAGCTATTGTTGTTAAACTAGTTAATTGTAAAAAGCACTGCATATAGATGTGAGCTTGATGGGAATGAACATCATCATAAATCATGCACCAGCAGGAACTACATAAAATATTCTAGATATTGCTGTTACCCAAAACTATAAATATCTCAGTAGAGGGATAGAAGTAAAAATAGAGGAAAGAAGATGGGTTTCAGCCATTTTTGTGCATCTGATGGCTCCTACAAAATTTCCAGTACCCATTAGAATAGCTGCATGACTTCCTGCATTTATATAGGGCTTCTCAGAAGCTAGGTGGTACAGAGGATGACCAGGGAGCCCCAATATATTTCATGTTTGCAGAGGTATAGGAAACAGAGGGATGGGTACTTGTTCATTCCAGAAAACTTCACAGTAGGTGAGATTTTTTTAATCAAATAGTTAGAATTATCAGTTTGGGCACTTATTTCATAGAATCATAAGGTTGGAAGAGACCTCTCAGATCACCAAGTCCAACCGTGCCGGTCTCCCTACCAAACCATGTCCCTAAGAAACTCATCTACCCGTTTTTTAAACACCTCCAGGAATGGCGACTCCACCACCTCCCTGGGCAGCCTGTTCCAATCCCTGACCACTCTTTCAGTAAAGAAATTCTTCTTAATGTCCAGTCTAAACCTCCCTTGGCACAACTTGTGGCCATTTCCTCTCATCCTATCACTTGTCACTTGTGAGAAGAGATCAGCACCCACCCCATCACAACCTCCTTTCAGGTAGTTGTAAACAGTGATGAGGTCTCCCCTCAGCCTCCTCTTCTCTAAGCTAAGCAACCCCAGTTCCCTCAGTCTCTCCTCATAGGGCATTTGGAACAGCATTTGCTAAAAATGTAAATGTTACCACAGCTCAAACAACGACACCTATTGAAAATCATCCATATTTTTGTATATATACTTTTTATACCACTAACTTACCCTTCCCACCTCAAAAACACGTTATCATATAACTAGTGAGCTGTAGAAATAAAGGTTGCCAGATAACAAGCAGGCTTCCAAAACTGAAATCTGAAAGTAGTTTATTAATATTATTTTAGTGGAAGGAATGGCATATTACAGTCAAGTGAAAACCAGCTTGCAGTTTCGATAAGTCTGTGACATGCAAAGGTGCCACTTGATGGCCTGGCTCTTGAGTGTAGAAGGGCAGTGACCTGTCAAGGCCAACACTAGGAAGGAGCTACCACTGGCAGGCTAAGATAGTCTCACTGACTCAAAGAAGAGCAGGAGGACACTCGAAACAGAAAATGTCTGCAATTCTGGGGGAAACGAAGTACCAGAAGCTGCACAGCAGCATTCTCTGATATGTTCTCAGTACCAGCTGTCAGCTCAGAGCAGAAATCTCCATGCATGCCTGAATAAATGACATCAGGAAGAAGGATATATGAAAAACTGATGGCAGACAGAACCTGTGAAAGAGCATTTTTCCTATAGCCAAACAAAATGGGACTGCTTGCAGTTTAAAAATCTACTAGTTCTGGAATAATCAACAGGGTTATATCGCTTGCAAGGGAAGTATCCAGGATAATAGATCTTTTTAAAAGTTATTTCATAAAACCTCTGCATAAACCTCTACTTCTTCACAAAACCTCAAAATCTGTGATAGAAGAGTAAAATTCAAATAAAAAAGCAAAGAATGAGTAACAATAGAGTACAGAAGAACAAATCTATGAAAAACAATATTATGTTTCTATACAAATGCTGGAAAAGTAAAAATAAAAGATTTAAAACACTTGGATTCAAATAAGAAATTGACTGTCTAGCTATATCAGAAACCGGATGGAAGAAGATAAATCAGTCATTGCTACCACCAATGTACATTGGAAAGATTGGACAAGTTGGACAAGTATTATTGGTAAAAGTTAGAGTTTAGAGTTAAATTCAATAAACAAGTTATGTGTATCAGGAACCTACACCTGAACTAAGGATGCAAAGGCAGAAAATAATAATGGGAACACCTCATCTAATCTCCAGTAGATAACTGGCTGTGACATTAGTGCATGATTGTAACAATTTTTAGTTTCTTTAATCGATTAGAGCATTTAGTCGCAAAACATCCAGAATTCTTGGCCTTACTTTGATGGAGCAAAGGATTTAGTTCACAGTATTCCTTTCCAGGAGCTATGGTATGAAAGCAATCATCATATATTTAGTTCCAACAGCTTTGCAGAAAGAAACAAACAAAAAGTTACTAATTTCAAACCAAAAAACTATATAAAAACAGATTTATGGAAAAAGGAGACATCAGAAATGGTCGAATATCATTAAGGAAGTCATTAAGGAAACTAAAGGTATTGTATTTGTCAAATCAAATGAATACCACTAACAAAAGCACCAAAAAGACCAAAAAAAATTTATGATTACTACAGTATTGTCAGGGAGACCAACTGAATAATATAGGAAGTTACCGTTCAGGAAAATAAGTTGTATTCAAATGAGTAAAATAGAAAAAAAACCATAAACTCTGATCATTTGTGCAAAAATACAGTCAGGAAGGCCTGAAGTTTGAAGAATAATTTGCAAAAGGCAGAAAATCTAATAACAAATGCCTTTTCAACTGGAGGAGGAGAAGGGAGAATGGCACAGAGCTTGTAGGAACTAAAGAACATTCAAAGAAAACAGTAAAACCCCATAAATGAATTTTTAGATCCATAATCACAGTTGAAAAGCTTGAAGAGTTTTGCTTACCAGAAGTTTTCTTTCATTCAATATTTTAAAGGGGGTCTATCTCAAACTCAAAATTTCTAAAACTTTTCTGGAAGAAGTTCTAGAACTGAAATCCCCAAACAGTCGAGATAAAGTAACAAACTTTCTATATACTAACTGATATTTGCCAAACATTTCTAAATAATTCAAGAATAACAAAACATGTTATGAGACCTCCCTCTGAATTTTTTTTGGCACTAGAGGACTGAAAAAATAGCTAACATGACACGGATTTTTGAAAGGGGATCCCATAGGAGCCCAGCAGAGAAGCAAACAAGTAAGACCAATGTCCGTACTAAATAAAGTGCTAATATTCTAAAAAACAGAACCAGTGGACAAATTATAACTGTGACATAATAGAGAAGAGCTTGCTTTTACAGAAACTTGTGCCGCACAAATCTATTAACTTTTTCCAGTCTCCATTCAACAAGGTCACTTATCACAACTTCTTTAAAAGAAAGAATTAAATTACTATGCAAATCCATTCAGAAAAACACCTTCATGTATTAATAGGGAGAAAGCAAAGGTGATGAGGTAGGTTAATCTTGGCTAACAGCCAAAATCCCACCCAGATAGTCACTCACTCTTCTTCATCAGGACTGAGGTGAAAAGAGGAAGATAACCCAGGAATGAGAAGGTATGTGGGTTGAGATAAAGGCAGGGAGATTGCTTAATAATGAGTGTTGCAGGCAAAACAGACTCAGGGTCAAATTAACTTAACTTATTGTCCATTAAAATAAAATGTAATTACTAATCCAAGTAGTGGGAAACACAAAGACAAACATTAAAAAAACCCTTACCTCCCTGCATTCTCAGGCTTAAGTTCACTCCTGCCCTCCAGACCTTTTTGCACCCCTGAGCAGTGCGGAAACTGAGGGGGATGTAGTTTACAGCCAACACACAGCAGTTCCTCCCTACTGCTACTTCTTTCAAACACTCTTGTTCTTCTCTAAAGTGGACTTTCTGCGAGATTCAGCTTCTCTCAGGAAAACCTCTTCTGTGGATTCTCCATGGGCTGCAGGGAATATCTACTCCATCACTTGAGGCATCTTCTCCTCCTTTCCTTACTCCTCTGACCTTCATGTTGCTTGTGCTGTTTCTCTTACTCTTTTTGCTCCATCCTCATCTTTCTGTCTTGTACTTTCTGCCCTTTCTTAAATACATTATCATGGAGGTGTAACATGTTTATCTGAGGGGCTCATCTTTGGACAGGTGTAGGTCCATTGCAGAGCCTACTGGGATGAGCTGTGAAAACTGTAGAGTCCTGGTGGGATCTTTATTGCAACCTGTGCTGTTCAAAAGATTCATAAATTATCTAAAAGAAGGCTGAAAGATTACAAAGTTTGCTCACTTTGATAGCAAAGGTAATGGTTGTGACAAATATCATGATACTGTGGGAGCAGGCAATCAAGGGCAGACAGATATAAATTGATAGACCAAAAGAAGAAAACTTCTGGTTTCACATAGACAGTGATAGATTCTGAAGTATTATAACTCAATACTAAGACCTTGGAGTTGTAACAGATTACTCTCTGGAAACATCAGGAATATGCTTAATAATAGTCATAAAAAGCCAAAGAGGAAAATGCAAATTACCATGAAAGGAATACAAAAACCAAAATAAATTAATAGTACAGCTCCAGTCTGTATACTGTGTATAATTCTGGTGGTCCTTCTTACCTCAAAAAGAATATAATATAATTGGAAAAAGTACAGAAAAATACAAAGAATGGATCATAATTGACACAATTTCTGTACAAAGAATGACTAGGATTCTTCAGCCTAGAAAAGAGATGAGGACATACCAAAGTCTATATATTAGAAGTGGCATTAAGAAGATGAACAGGGAAGTGGTTTTTACCGTCTCTTCCTATAGAAGCAGCAGGAAACAATAAAGGAAAATAGCTAACAGAAGATTCAAAACTAAAAAAAATAAGACAATCCTTCAAACACATCCCACCTCTGGCCACAAAATAACAAATTCTAAATTTCACTCTAAATATGATAATAAAAAACATAGCAAACCAAAAATCTACCAAGGGTTACTAACAATAAAAAATCCCTAACAAAAATCCTCCCTAATTCAGGGGATGTCTGAACTTCAATCAATTAAGCCTTGAAGGTCATTCTGGAGAAGCATCACTCTCATATTAA
Organism: Neomorphus geoffroyi; assembly: GCA_033558235.1. NCBI lineage: Eukaryota > Metazoa > Chordata > Aves > Cuculiformes > Neomorphidae > Neomorphus > Neomorphus geoffroyi. Next base: position 22,025,381 of record JAUMJM010000053.1, on the reverse strand, counting down.
ACTCTGTACAAACCAGACTGAAAAAAGTACATCTCCAATACAGAACTAAAACGCAGTGGCTTAAACATAGCCAGTGACATTCCAGACCCAGGATATCTGAGACCTGGGACTGACAGGCAGGACGCTACAGGAAATGAGTTCATCTAGAATAACAGCTAGAGGCTAGTTTAAATGCACAAGGACATTTCAGATAGCATTAGACACCTATATTTTGGTTACTAAATCTTCTTTTTACGTTGAAATAGGTGGCTCAGGTCTATAGAGGCCCAAATGCCAGTTATACCCATTTTCACATACATGAGTTTGGTAGCCAGTAAATACACTTTTGTTTTTTAAGGCATACTTCTCAGTGCCATAGCCAGTCAAAGAGCCTCAGGTAATCAATGTTTATTGCCAAAGTCCTGCCTATCAGTCAACTCTAGCAGCAGATTTCTTATAACGATTACATCCAAATTACATCCATATTGAACCATCTAGCTGTGTACCACTTACTGTATTTATTTTCTAAGGCCTGTTAGAATTTAATAGTTTTCCAAAGTTTATGCTTAGAACAGAGAAGTAGTTATTTGCTAAAGATGAACATTTCAACTTCAGACATCACAGTTACCTTGATAAATTAATTGAATGTCAGTGGGATTTCATATCAAACATTCAAAATAGATTTATACCCACCAATCCAGAAGTAAGCCTGCCTCCCTGTACTTTTCAAAAACAACACTGTGGTACTTCATGAACATCCACTATTCTTTGCCAGGGAACTCCACATTCATTTAATGCTCAGGATGAATCTGGTCTGATAGGAAAGCATGACTGTAAGTAGAATTTTTATTTCATTTCCTGCAGCACCTGGAAATTGTGTAATAAACATCTGCACAATTGAAAAGAAGGTATCATTATCAAAACAGGTGATAGCTTCCCTGGAAAACATGGATTGTGTCCTCCCACTGCATGCCTCAATAACATTGATAAAGCACTTAAACCAAGCTGTTCTGAGGTATCACTAATTAAGCCCCTAAATATCCCGTCCAACTTATTTCTTAAATATCTTTTGCAGAAATGCTGATCCTATAGTTACAAACATAATCCATAGGAGTTCTGCTTTCAACATACAGAAGTTAATATACAGCAATGTTAAGTACTCTGAAAAACTATATTCTAAGTTTGTTCAGTTCACATATTCTGAATTATTTTATACAGGTAACAACATTCTCTTCTTCATTTCCCTAGAAGATGGTAAAAACAAAATAAAATAATTAAGATAGTGAAGACTTGGATAGCCAAGTGGCATGAAAAAGCAGCAATTCAGTCTTCAGAGCAAAATGAACAAGACAGAAAACAGAAGGCTATATCGCAAACAACAGGCTAACAAAGATGAAATATGGTTGTAACTGAGACCTGTATTGGTCATGTACATACTTAATCTAAACTGCATGGATTATGGTCTGGGAATAACCACTGGAATTCACTTTACTGTCAGGGATAGAAGAGTTCAAGACTGTCTGGTTAGGGAAAACTTTAGTGGATGGACAGAAAAGGGAGTTTGGAAAGAGCATTTTGACAAACAGGCCAAGGAAGTGAAGAAACCTATGACTAGCTGGGCAAACACAGAAGAAGAAGAAACAATAAGAGGACTTAGATGAACACATCCTATTTTAGTATCCATACTAGATTAGAAAGCCTCTGCCACATGCAGGGTAGGGAGCTAAATTTGCTAAGAGGTCAGAAAAAGTAAGGTTGGACATGATCATAAATGAAACCGGGAATCGAGAGAGGTCTTTGAAGTGAGAACTAGAGTGACTACACAGGAAATCTGAAATTGTGCATGCAAAGCAGAAAGGAGATTTGATTAAGGCAGGAATGTTGCATTCATGGAGAGATCAAATCTGTGAGTAATGATAAGAAATAGGCTGTAATGGGAAGCCAGAAGAATGAGTGAGGGATATAAAAGGTTTGGATGATACCGGGATAAGGAACCATGGCCAAAGTGATATAGGTGGAACAGGAGATGACAGGAAAACTGGGATGGACTAGGCAGGAACGTCCATGCCACACTGATAGACCTTCCTCCAAAGCCTGCAATTGAGATCAAGGTTCTGGATGTTTTGTCCTCTGCTGTCCATAAGTATCTGTGAAACCCTAGGGGAGAGCATGTTTGTCTCACATTCATCTGTGCAGTGGATATATAGGCAAATGAAACTCATCCCTCTCATCTCTCAGTTTCATCTTCTCAGCCTAAACCCAACACCAAAATGAGTCTTTTTCGCAGCTACTTTCAATTTCTACTTTCAATTTCATCCTCCCATTTCCAGTCAGTTTCTCTTTTAAGTTTCAGTTTCCAGAACTGCCCCAAGGAGGAAAGTGTAGTAGTATTCAAAATAAGTTTGAAAATCACTAATCATAGTTTAAAAATTATTTACGGTCTACCTTTTTCAAAATGCTTAAGTATTCACAGTTCACCAAGAGAAAGAACACGAAAGTGAGGATATTTTTTAAATAAATAGGAAATTCTTGGGTTTTTTAATAGTAATCATGAAAATGGAAAAAAACCCTTGCATCATAATCATCTTGGTGGCCAAGATACTCCAAAGAGAGGTCAGACCTCCTAGGTCAAAGTGATTCTTTGTCCTAATTAATATAAGGAATAAAAAGAGATATTCTGAAATACACTGTTGAACTCATGCATCTACTCAGCTTTACATGAAATACTTAAATATTCATGCTGGCAGTCAGCAAAATCACTCTCTGACCATGTGGTTAAACTATTCTGATGAAGCGTAGAAAATGTAAGTTTGTCTTTCTGGAGACAAAGGAAGAAAGCAAGCTAAAATCTCTCCCATCTGGGCTGAATGCTCTAACCACTGAACTCTCACACAGAATGGATATGGCAACACAATTACCACGTACATCATCAGACTAATCCTTCCCCTTCTTCCACATCTATTCTGTTTTTCCTGAAGGCTGATCTTCGGATAAGCAAATCCCAAACTCTGATTTGCCTTAACTAAACCAAAAGTAGAGACCTAAGACTGAATTTAAGTGAACCAAAACCACATTCTTAGTTCTCTGCTTTTTGAAAAGAAAACTTCTCCCAGATTTAGTGGCCTATAAATACTTAGCACGAAGGAAGAACACAATAATGCCCTCAGCAAGAGTTACTGTATGTCTGATTCAGTGTCACCAGAGGTGACAATACAGCTGTAAACTACAAACACCTAGAAGCCTATGATACAAGCTGTCATGCAAAGAACTCCCTGCAGTTTTAGACCATCTGGATAGCTCCAAACTTTTCTTAATCTCAGTCAAAAAGAGAATGTGAACATGGATGTACAAACAGTGGAATCTCAAACAGGAACAGAGACATTACTTAGCATCAGTTACTTCAGTATTCAAATAATGCATCCAGTTTCTGTATCCGCAAGTCAAAAATAACATTGGTAAGCAGCTAAGTATTCACAATATAGCCATCAAAGTACTCGAAAACATGTCCTGAAGTGAGAGAATCAAGAAATTTCACCTCCTTACTATAATGGATAACTAGATTAGTCTATAAATATATACATAGGAAGAAAAATTTCATTTCAGTCTCAAAGACAGAGGCATAACAGGACCCAAGGGGTAGAAACTGAAGACAGACAAACTTAGAATTAATGCATAATTACCAATTGAAAATTGTGGTAGGTACTCCCATCCTTGAATTATGCTTTTTTAAAAAGCAAGGTACAGTTTTGTTTTATCTTTAGAAAGACATGACCTAGTTCAAATGGAAAGAAACTAAGAGAGCCATGAGGTCTCTGTTGTACAGTATGCCAGGCTAGATGATCACAGTACTCCCTTCTGGCTTTTTAATCCATGAAACTGTGTGTATTTCCATTTCAATGAAACTGCGTCTTTCAATGAGCATTTTTTAAAGGAATAGCTTTCTAGTGAGCTCTCGTTATGCCTTGAAGGCATAGAACTGTTTTGGGGGAGGCTTGTGAAAAACTTCTGGATAGCACAATATGGTGTTACTCTGAATGGGGAAAGCATTCAGTCCTTTCTGAGCCAAAGCTGGGACCAAGTACAGTATACAGTAGAATCTGCTTTGTTTAACATATTTATTTGAAAATTACTCTTTGCAGCATCACCCCAAATCAGTTCACGCACTCAGTTCCGTCACCATTTCATGAATTCGACACTGGCTTGGCATAATCTAATTTTAGTTTGGTTTTGTTTACCAGATACTTTCTCTTAAATCACTACAGAAAAGGGAGTCTAATGTAAAAGTCTTAGCGCTGGAATATGTTTGAAAGGACATCTGATTTAATTTCCTCAAAAAGGAATTTTATTTTTGTGCATGCAAAAACTTGGAGAACTGAACAAGCATAAGAGAGATATCACTGGGCAATCACATATAATATTTCTTATTGCACCAGGACAAATCACTGGGTTGACATTACCCTCAAAGAACCTCTGACTACGGCGACATAACCAGTACACTACTTTCCATCTATATTAAACCATCGCTCCATAATATTAGAGAGATAATAAAATATTTTTTTAAAAATCCAACTCACTACAGGATTTTGAAGTTTGGAAGTCACTGATTTTGACAGTTAGCAATAAATCCCACTTAATGTGTTTTCTGTATGGAGCACAGAAAGTTACTTATTCATATCTATTTCATTTTCTTACAGTAGTTTCCATTTCATTAATATCTTCCTGTGATTTTTATTATCTCATTTATGATATGTAAAGAGTCAGTCAAAAAAAAAAGAAGATAATTCTGACATACAGAAGTACAACCATAGATTCTTTACATGAAATTAATTTTTTTGCAGGTAATACAATAAAATGGACAGCTCTTCAAGTTGAATGATATAATATCAGCTTAAATGTAGGTTCCCAACAAACGCAGTATATAAAGACTTAAAACAGAAGCATATCTTAAAGGTAGAGAGAATAACCAGAGTAGTATACTACCTTTTGAAAAGGTTTCGTTATTTTTTGATTTAATATCTGCATGCAATTTGTGTGTGTGTACTATAATCACATTTAACCTTGAAAATATTCTGCATCTGGTACATGCTTTCTGCAGGGAGTCCTCACTCTAGTAAATCTGAAAACCAGATCTGACTTTATACTTGCTGTGATGCCAGCAACGGCTCACATAATTATTTGTCTGCTTTTAGCTTAGTGTTTGTGAATAACTTCTTATACTAGCTATCACTTGTTACCTTTTTGTTAATATTTTTCATCATCAAGTCTGTGGAGGTCACTGTGATGGAAAGGGCAAATCATATAGAAAATATCTGTAGTCATGAATAAAAAGTTTGACAATAATGCTGTTCCTTTTTCATTGTTTCATCCACAATGTTACCTTTCAGAGTCTGACCTCGAATGTGTAACAATACCTGATGAGAGCATAAGAATAGCAACAACCACATGTTTCTCCATAATTGCTGTTTGTCAGTCATTTCTTCAGCATTAACAACGTTCCAGACAACTCAAGGTCAACTACATCTTATGCTAAAGGACAAAGCCCTTCTTATCAAAAAAATGGGCAAGCCAACAAAATCTATTGCCAACTTCCAGATGAGTGCTTGATGCCAGCTCAGTTTTGTGCCCATGAGTAAGAAAAGCAAAGCTACTGAGAATATTCTGGCAATATAAACTGACAATCAAAGCAACTGAAAATATCACTAGCAGTATTATCACATTTTATACATGCACAACTTGGTGTGTTTGCACAGTACTTAATACAGAGAGTTAAACTAGTGCCTTGATATGACCTTCCCTATAAACGCCACTTTAAGAGTGTTCTAGAGGATGTTTATATGAAGACAATTCTTTATCAGTTTCTAGGGTGCATTAAAATGTATAAAATTACATGAAGTATATCACCAATTTTCCACCTTCAATCTTACTAAATTTACCATTGAAATCGACAAGAAATATTAAGTTAAAAATAGATTTTAAAAGGGGGTATTACAGTTTTGGTGTAAGACCCTTACTAAGCACATAAGGACTGAAGCATTTAGGTAGATATTGTCTTAGTAGAAGTGCAAGTGAAAGAAAGAGAATCAGGAAAAAATCAATTTAGAGAGAGTTTTGCAAAGAAAGTAGGCAGATCTCACCAAACACAAAGAAGGAAATAATATATCTTAGAAATGTAAATAGGAATTATTGTTTGCCATTTCCACCAAGTGCTAGAAAAAACTGTAGAAGAAGAAAGTATACTATATTTTGATTTCTCTATACTAAATGCAACGGGATGTCATTTGTTCTTCAATATTAGCCATGTTTTAACAGATAATGAATTCTCAATTTTTATAGGGAAAATTAAAACAAATCCATAAAATACCTAACAGCTCAGGTTAGAAAGGCATAAAAGTAGAATATAAATTTGTTCAAAGACAAAAACGCCATTTAAAAAAAATCTTTAGATTGTTTTTCATGAGAAAAATTGTTTCAATTTTAGTACTGAACTACTCATCCTTTCAGTTGAGTAGTAAAGAACAAGATTAATGCATTCCAATCTTTTGAAAGAAGATTTTTAAACAAAGATTTAGAAGAGTCTAATGCCGTGAAGCAATTGGCAAGAACACCAACTGACCTTATGCACCAATTGTTTCATCTCTTTTGGCACCAATACTGTTTTTCTTCAGACTCACAATATGACCCCTGTCTCATTGCCAAAGCAGTTCTTGACATTAGTAAAAGAAATTCTGGTGGCAGTCGATTTTATGGCATCAAAACCAGCAGTGGAATATGCTAATGGAATTTTCCAAAAAAAATTGGTTAACATCAGTCTATGGTTGATCCTAAAAATTGAGCAATGTTGCTTCTCTATTGCTAAATGTCATGCAGATTGATTAATTCCAAAACTTGTAGAAATATCTGTTCTTCCTTAGCTACAGAATGACCAGTTAGCAAGATGCATTTCTCAACAGGAAGACATGAACTAATAAAGCCTGACACCAAGCTAAACACAATATTATAAATATCCTATGAAGTTTTACAGAGATTGCTTAAGTGATAAGTGCTACAAGCTTTGCTCCGTCCAAGTTCCAGACTTAGAATTATGATGTGCATTAACTAATATTGTTTGGACTCCATACAACAGGTTTTAACTCTTGCCATGACAATAATTCAGTCTATAATTAGCAGACATTAACTCTCAATTCCCAGTCTCTTTCATGTATATTTAGAAAAAAAAAAAGACATTCTGATGGGGGAACACCTAGGTGTCAAGGTATTATTATAACTTAGTAATGTAGCACAATAAATGTGTAACATGTAAAAAAATTGTTATATACATATTGTTTACTTTATTGTAAAGTAACTGTTTAATTTATTAATTCTGTCTAACAGAATTCATTGTCCAGAGCTATTTGATCACATAATCACTAAAGGTCCTACTGTTACGTGTAACAGAATACAGATAAACACAACATAGGAAGGATCAAAAATATGACAAGACAAACAAGAGAACAAAGATTTAGAGATAAATATTTAGAGAGAACAAAGCCTAAAACATCTCCTCTAAAATATCTTGCTTAAAAGTAATGCTTTGAAGTTTTGTTTACTTACATAGTACTCAGAGAAATATATGCCTATAACTCTACATATTTTGACTGTATCTCATCTTTCTGTTACTTCTGCTTGGGTCCTAAGTTCACTGCAAACACATGCTTAATTTTAATACATAGGCAGCTCCAATGAAGTCACAATGAGGGGTCTGCTCTATGGGTGGCCTTTATATGTAGTCTCTGAAAAAATCATCATTTCAGATCTTCACACAAATATCTCCTACAGGAGGGGTGTCAAACTCACAGCCTGCAAGCCAAATCCAGCCCTCCACCTTGTTTCATCCAGCCTGGCACCTTGTTTCTACCTGGCAGCAGCACTGAGCTCCTTGCCCCTACACTCTTGACAGAGCACCAGCCACATGTGCAGCGTGTGTGATGCATGGCACGCTGCAGGAGCAGGAGAACGGCGGGCGCTGTGAGTTTGACAATCCTGTCCTACAGTAAAGTAGTGATTTAGTGTGGGACATTCAGGCACTTATATGTATATATTTAATAGTTTAATAGATTAAACAACATGAACAGCATGTGTATATTACACTGTTACTCAGGTATGAAAATAGAGTATGCCCTCTAAAGGACAATTATTATGATTTTAAACACTTTCTTTCTATAGAGAAAAACAAGGTTATCCCAGAGACTTAAGTTTGCTACATTTCTGTTGAAACTTCTACCAGAAGTCTTCTTCAGAAACAGTTCATGCAATGCTGCTAACCTGGAGTAAGAGGAGAAGCTTGCTCGGTCGGGTGCCAATACGGCAAGGGGAATATAGGTTTCTCTGCATTGCCTTTGCCACTATTTTTTAGAAGTACATAATACAGCTACCCAATGGCATACATTCAATGTTCTGAATGGGAAGAAAAGACAAGTTATGTGGCCCCAAAAGTGTCATTGAGTCATGTGATGCAGGGGTGGGTATGCTAAGTGTTAATAAGAAGGTTTAAAAAGTCCTCTCTTAGTCTCCCTTATAATTTGTTAAACACAATAAGGGTGTACCAGAATTATTTCCTTGACTGCTCATTTACAATTACAGCATTAATCATAGCACACCAAAACCAACAGAACTACATCTTTCATCTCCAAATGTTTTGCATTTAGAAATTAATTCTGCAGCTGGCCTAAGAGGCCACATGTGGTCAGGCACTGAAACAGACTGCCCAGAAAAGTTGTGGATGCCCCATCCCTGGGAGCATTCAACGCCAGGCTGGATGAGGCTCTGAGCAACCTGATCTAGTGGAAGGTGTTCCTGCCCATGGACTAGATGGTCCTTCCCAACCCAAACCACTCTATTCTATGTAAGCCACTACTAAAAACATTTTGGTGCTCTTATTGTCTTGTATGTCAGCTGGGCACCAACAAAGTAGTCAACAATGAATTAAGTACTCATGCTTTTATATTCATGATAAGAGTATTTGCATACGATGCATTAAAACATTACAGCTGTACACCTCTCATTATTTAAATAGGTGCCAGTACTTTTTTTTGAACCACTGAATGAAAAGAAAATAATGCAAAACTTTGGGTTCCCAAATACATATTCCTTTTATCACATTAAAATATTAGATAATTTTTAATATCTTAAGATGTGGGAGTGCTACAGAAGTAACAATGAATTTAACCCAGTTATGTGGTGACATCACAAATAAAGCCACATTGACTTACAGCAGTGATTAAATATTCTTGTCTTTATGGAAAATATGCACTGGAATTGAACTGCACACTTGATGTTTTAAAAATAAACCTGAACAGCAGTATGAAGCAGGTTTACTGCTTCTACAAGAGTATTTTCAAAGTGGATGTGAAGAACTGAATTCTCCACTCAGAAATGATCAGCTAAGATGGTAGGTAAAGAACGAACATCCCTTGGAATACAGTACATCAAATGTTTGGTAAGCATGACACTTGAGATTGATAGTTTTCCCCTGCTTATTTATTCTAAAGGAAGCCACTAAAAAATATTTCTTCTATAACCTAAACAACATTACTTCAATACAAAAACCATGACATAGCCCTTCATTGCCAGTGCTCGTTATCAAAAATTATTTAGAAATATATGATAAGAAATAGTGAGTTAAGGAACAAGCAATTAACTTTAGCTGAATTTACAGAACCATAATTGTTTGATGTTGGAAGGGACTCCTGCAGGCCACCTGGTCCAACCCTCCCAGCTCAAGCAGAGCATCCTAGACTTGTTTGCCTAGGACGATGTTCAGAAGGTGTTTGAGTATCCCAGGGATGGAGACTCCACAGTTTCCTTGGATAACTGGTGCCAGGACTTCATCCCCCTCACGGTGTTTCCTGATGTTCAGAGGGAATTTCCCGTCTTTCAATTTGTGCTCATTGTCTCTGGTCCTGTCACTGGGCTCTTTTCAGTAAAAGAGCCTAGCCCTGTCCTGTTTGCACTCTCCCTTCATCAGTTCAGCTCTGAGCCTTCTCTGCTTCAGGATAAGCAGTCCCAGCTCTCTCAGCCGCTCCTCAAAGGAGAGTTGCTCCAGTTCCTTCTTCATCTTAGTGACCCTTCACTGCACTTTCTCCAGTATGTCAGTGTTTCCCTTGTATTGAGGAGCCCAGACCTGGGCAGAGTACTCCAGATGTGGTGTCATCAGTGCTGAGATTAGATCTTTCTGTGGCAAGGGCACATTGCTAGATCGTATTCAGCTTAATTGCAACAAGGAACCCCGAGAAACTTTATGCAGAGCTGCTTTCCAGCCATTTGTCCCCCAGTATATACTGGAGCACAGGGTTATTCATCCGCAGATGCAGGACACAGCACTTGTCCTTGTTGAACTGCATGAGGTTCCTGTCAGCTCATTTCTCCAGCCTGTTTAGGTCCCTCTGGATGGCAGCACAACCCTGTGGCATATCAGCCACTCCTCCCAGTTTTGTATAATCAGCAAGCTTACTAAGGCTACCCTCTGTCCTATCATCCACCGTTCTGACAACTGACAAGTTGTGCCAGGGGAGGTTTAGACTCGACATTAGGAAGAATTTCTCCATTGAGAGAGTGGTCAGGGATTGGAACAGGCTGCCCAGGGAGGCGGTTGAGTCGCCATCCCTGGAGGTGTTTAAAAGACAGGTAGATGAGTTTCTTAGGGACATGGTTTAATGGGGAGACAGGCATGGTTGGACTCGGTGATCTCAGAGGTCTCTTCCAAACTTATGATTCTATGACTCTATGATTCATTAAGATGTTAAACAGGACTGGACCCAGTATTGACCCCTGGACTACACCACTAGCTACTGACCTCCAACTAGACAAACTACCACTGAGCAATGCCCTCTGGGCCCAGTCATTCAGCCAGCTTTCAATCTACCTCACTGCCTGCCCAGCCAGCCCATACTTCAACAGCTTCTCTGTGAGGATCTTAAGACAGAAAGTGTCCAAAGCCTTATTGAAGTCTAAGTAGATGATGTCCACCGCTCTCCCCTCATCTACCAAGCCAGTCATTTCATCATAGAAGGTCATCAGGTTGGTCAAGCATGATTTCCCCTTGGTGAAGCTATGATGACTACTACTAACCTTTTTGTCCCTCATGTGCCTGGAAATGATATTCAGGATTAGCTATTCCATCAGGGATGGAATCAGTTTCCCAGGGATCAAGGTGAAACTAACTGGTGTGTAGTCCCCTGTACCCTCCTTCTCATCCTTCCTGAAGACAAGACTGGTGTTTGCTTTCCTCCAGTGCTAGGTCACTTCTCCCAGTTCACCGTGATGGTTCAAAGACCATTGAAAGCAATGTCGCAATGACATCAACCAGCTTCCTCAGCACTTGTGAATGCATCCCACCAGGGTCCGCAGACCCTTGTATGTCCAGTTTGCTTAAGTATTTCCTGACCTGGTCCTCTTCCACCAAAAGTTTGTCTTCTTTGCTCCAACATTTATCCCGGTGTCTGGATTCTGTCAGTTCTGAAGGATAGTCTTTTATAAGACTGAGGCGAAGAAGGCATTCAGTACCTGTGTCTTTTTCACATTCTGTGTCACCATGGCTCCTGCCTCATTCAGCAGCGGGTCCACATTTTCCCTAATATGCCTTTCGCAACCTATATTTTCATAGAAGTCCTTCTCGCTGCCTTTGGTATCCCTTGCCAGCTTCTCTTCCAGGTGGGCTTTGGCTTCCCTAACTGTGCATGATCAGACAGTGTCTCTCTATTTCCCTCAGGTTACCTGCTTCTACCTTCTATATGCTTCCTTTATGAGTCTGATTTTTCTCCAGAAGCAATTTCTTGATCCATTCAAGCCTCCTGGCATTTTTGCTGACTTCCTGCTCCTTAGGATGGACTGCTCTTGAGTTTGGAGGATGGGTTCTTTGAATATTAACTGATTTTCTTAAGACCCCTCTTCCCTCCAGAGAGGACTCTTTCAAACAGATTCTTAAAGAGGCTCAAGTCAGCTCTCCTGAAGTCCAAGGATGTAATTTTGCTTTTTGCCCTGCTTCCTCTGCTCAGGATGCCAAACTCCACCATCTGATGGTCACTGCAGCCAGATGCCTTCAACCTTCACAACGCTAATGAGCCCTTTCTGATTTGTGACTGTGAGGGCCAGTAGAGTACCCTTCCTCCTGGAAGTGCACCTGTCACTTTGGTGAGGAAGTTGTCATTGATGCTCTCCAGGAACCTCTTGGACTATCTTATGTCACTCTGTGATGTTACTCCACCAGGTGTAACAACTGAATTATTCCATGCAAACCAGGCCCTGGGAATGTGAGGCTATCTCTAGCTGTCTGTAAAAGGCCTCATCCACTTGTTCTTTCAGGTCAGGCAGCCTATAATAGACTCCCACTATAGAGTCACCCATATTATTCTGCTCTTTAATCCTTACCCATAAGCTCTCAGCTCATCATTCATTCCTAGAAGAGCTCCATATGTTCCAGCTGTTTTCTCTCATAAAGTGCAACTCCACCTTCTCATCTTCCCAGCCTGCTTTTCCTAAAGAGACTGCATCCTTCTATTGCAGTCACACAAGCCATCCCATCACATTTCAATGATCCCAACAAGACCGCAGCCCTGCACAGAGATTTCTTAATTTCTTACTAGTATACAGGCACATCAGAGAGGCACCTCAGCATTCTAGTTTCTCAGAAAGGGTCTGGTTTTTTTTTTCCACAACAGTGCCTTGTAGGCACTTCCTTGTTTACACACAAACGCTCGAGACAATCCCACTCAAGCCTTGTTTTTTTCTATTTTGTGCTCCTGTTTGTTCACATCATCCCAGGCATTTTGCTCATCAACCCAGACAATCACTCCCTTAACATGGCTGCCAGTAACTCCTGCCCTCCTCTGGTGTCGTTAATTGAAAGCCTTCTTTACTGTGTCAGACATCCTGCTGTGCAACGGATGCGCTTTGCCCCCCTTTTAACCAAACCAGCAGCAGTTTGGTACAGGCTCCAGATTAGGCAAAGGCCTGACCTGTGACTGGGTCAGGAAACTCATGGGGAGCAGAGTGATACAGTGAAAACCAATAAGTTGTGCATACCTCTCCTACTGCATGCAATTTGACCACAAGCCAACCACTTTTATCCCATAAGTATGACAGTCTAAGTGAGCTTGCTTTGAGCTCGCCCTGCTAGTTTCCCTGTGCACTGAGATGCTTCTCAAGGATGCTCCTCAAAGCAATGAGATCTTTTACCAATGAGAGACCGTAGGTAAGCCCTAGTTAAATCCTCTCTAAATGGTAACTGGACTGCACCAGCCAACTCTCCTCTTTAGAGAGGATTACTTGTTTAGCTTAAATAAGTAAAATTTTAAATAGAATAAATAATTTAGAGTTGTAATATTGTGTAATTTAGTATGCTGTTTGTTTGGCTTTCTCAGTATGAGTAGCCAGACTCATTGAACTATTAAGTCATGAGCTGAAAATTTCAACTTAAAACTTTCCCAAGGCGTACAACGTGCTTAGTCAAAACTTGGTCTCCAGAATCAACAAAACAACAGAAGATAAAGAGGCCTCAAGGATACATATCATCAACCATATCTGCAACTAAGACAAGATAGCAACCTGTCCGAAAGACAGCAAAGGAATCCAATGAGGAACAAGAAGACTTGAGACCCAAATATGAACCAAGGGTAAATGGTCTGTATGAGTATATTACCCAGGGATTTCTTTGTTCGTTTTGGCCTCTCTATCAGGAGCTCACCATGCTGCTGTACTCCTCTGTTAAATTGTTTATTTTATAAAAGCTGATACCTGAGACTCTGTTTTACAAAACTTTGGATTTGAACTTCAGAGAGAGCATCGGATGTCCAGGCAGAAGGTAAGTGAATTGGGGATAAGCATGATGAAACTCTGAAATCTCAGCTAAGTGACACAGAGGACTGGGTGTGTAAATATAATCCTTCAGCTATAAACACATATAGTCCTTTAGATATAAACACATACAACCTGAAATTCCTCTGTATGTTTCCTCCATGCAACAAATAATAAGGTGGTTGCCACCAAACTCTGCTAAGTTGCACTTTATGCAAATACGGATTTTATCTAAAAAACTCACTCACCACATGCTAGCAAAGATACTGTTGCCCTGCTTCGAAACAGATGCCACCAACAGTTCTGCAACCGAGTATCGAGGTGTAGTACTCTTACACCCTTTCCCCTTCTCTGCAAGATAAGGAACACCACCTGGGCCTCCATACCCATCACCTTCAGAGCTCTGTAGTCAGTTTTGACAATCTCCAGGTTGCCCCTGGCAATACCATTGGTGCCCATGTGGGAGAACAGCAGAAGGTAACAGTCACAGGTCTGGACAAGCTTTGGCAGTCTCTCCACAACATCCCTAATCCAGATCCCAGACAAGCAGAAAATTTCTCTAGGTGACAGGTCAGGTTGGCAGATGGTTGCCTCCAATCCCCGCTGCACAGAGTCACCTACCGCTATCATTCACCATTTCCTCCTGGTGGTCTTGCATAGCTCAGGGTCAGCTGGGCCAGATGCTTTGCTTGAAAGCACATCTGGCTCTTCCTCAGCTTTGAGGAATTTTTTTTTTTTTTCTCCTGCCAAAATCTGAGTGTTTTCTGTTGCTGGGTATTCAGTGTGCAACCAAATTCTTAAACCCAAATACATCGAACTTTCCAGATGCCGATCAATTAATCTCCTATAGCACGTAAAAACCCCTGTATTTTTCTTTCAGAGAAACTACATCATGGATTATCCACATAGAATATATTTAATTTTTAAACACTATTGATCAACAAGGAGTTATTAGGACACCTCCTGTACTACACTGACACATTTGAGTTACATTTATTATGATTTATGATTTTTATGAAAGGGGTCAGATTACCAGGCAGCCATTCATTATGACAGTGGAAAAGTAACTGAAATAAACAAAATACTTGATATATTTGATATCCAATATCACAAACTTTGTTTGGCACAGTGAGTATTCTAAAGAATTAATTCTTGATATACGTGCCAACTGGACAACAAGAACTATTCAATTCACTTTTATTATAAATATATTTTACTCAAAGTGCCCTTGAAAGCAACTATGCACATCCAGAGTGTTCCTTCCTATGTACTCTCTAATCCTTGCCAATGAAATTAGCCATTATTGATTTCCTAGCTCACTAACAAAAATGTCAAAATAGAAGAGACAAATGAAAATAGTACTGATCTCAGTTTTGTACTCTCTGTTTCTCTTTACGTATATGACAATTTTAATCAGAAGGTAGGGCTTTTGTGCCCTTTTTTATTTTTTTTTTAACTTTTAAATGTTCTGGTCTGTTTAATGCAGAATTTAAAGCACAAGAGGATCTTACTATCATTAGTACGATGTTCTGATGTTTGTCTTTTATTAGTTTAGTGCAAAGGTAGGTCACACAAAACTTAATCATATCCCACAGACCAATGTGGGACCATCCTTCAAATTTTAGGTTTCTTCATCATATACACTTTCCTCATCTCAGCAGGCAATAGCAAGTATAATCTGTATAGCAGCCACCTCCCTCAAAGCCGGACAGAAAAATGAACAATCATTTCTAGTAGTACGGCCACAAGAATGCTGAACTCTTATTGGCTTTCTTTGACGTGGGATGTCAAATAAAGTTTTAAGTATAGAAAGTCCTGGCATTGATTAAAATAATGTAGCTCTAAGTAATAGAATCAGACTGAATTAATTGCTCCTGTGGGCAAAGGGCTCTGTTTTTTTGTGATGTCCCAGTTCTAGGACTCAAATTCTCTTACTGAGTGCCAACTCCATGTTTTTAATTGCACAGATGAAGAAGAGAAAACAAACAAACCCCTTCTTCACATTCTTATTTCCCTTCTTTTAAGTTCTTCTAAGAAAATCTGTAATTTGATCCAGAGTTGCACTGTTTTGCTTATGCCCACTTTTGTGCATGGAAGTTTAGCAATTTTTTCAATGTAGCTTCTTTGGAATAGTCCCCTTTTTTTGTAACATTTTAGCAAAAAGTAATAGGTTTTGTTCTATGCTTGCAGACTGGCTCTCCGATTTTTCTTTAATTAAAAGAATTCTCCATTGATCAAGAAATTCATGACTCATTAGATTATATAAGCGTCTACCTTCTCCTTTTGAAATAAAGTACTGAAGACAACCTTACTCATGGAATAATGTTATCATTCAGCCAAATGAATTAAACAGATGATGATACTGACTGGACTCACAGCTCTCTAAAAATCAACAATGTAACCAACTATACACAAATGCATACACACCTCATAGACCCACAAATCTGTATACTTAGCATCTATTCTTATATGTACACACACTTGCAAAAAAATGCTACGTTTTTTCCAGGAATACAGCAGTAAGTCTGGGTCAGTACCCAAAACCGCTACAACAAACAACTCGCAAGTTGCTCTTCAAACCATTTCTCCTTCTTGCTCCAGTACTGACTTTCTGCAAACTCTGTAAGAAATACAGGGATTTGGGTGTCAAGGTTCCCGTATAAATTTCCCATAACAATAGCGAAGCACCTTCAAGAAGCAGCCGCAGGAACTCCTACATCAAGTCTCAAGTCTGCTGCAGCTGTTACTGTATTAAGACAACTGAGAATTTAATAAGCTATGCCTCAATCAGCACTATTTACTTTTCTTCAAAAAGATTTCATTGTCTAGATTTACACAACCATGTCACACATATGGGCTAATGATATTCAAGAATGAAAAGTGCAAAATAGATTTAAATATTTCCCATTAGAACAAACTTTGTGAACCTTTTTTTCCCCCACTGTTCCTCCTAATACAGACTTTGACAGAATTAAGTGGTTATTTGTTAAAAGTTGATACATCTGAAACAGGTAAAATCCCAATACAGCTTAAAAGATTTACACTTATCAACTTTCAATATATCTGATCTTCAAGCCCACAGTAAGAAGTAGCTTGAATTATTTTGTTCTCTAACTAGAAATATGATAGTCTTTTCTTTGTAGAGTAACCAGAATTAAGGCAAAAGTTTCAGTCAAACACAACTAACAATAATCAGAAGAAAAGATATTGCAACAATAATCACAGAAAATGTACAACTATGCAAGAGTGCTATTTTTTTTCTTGGAGAATTAATTTCAAGAAATAGCATATAAAATACGTTTCAAAACCTACCTCTGATACTATAAAAAAGAACATTTGCTTAATTGTCACTTTGGTGAAGAATTCTAGAAAATATGAAGAATCTAGAAAATGAACACGTCTTGCACGTAAAGCTTTATTATTCATTATAAAATCTACACATACTGTCTGTGCAAGTATCAGTGAATCCAATGTTAAGTAATTTTCTCTGTCTATATTTCAAAGGCTACATTGTACACAGTACCTGCATATTTATCTGTATAATTAGAGGTATTACTTACCTTTGAACCACAACCTTCTACACAAAACACAGTGTCACAGTATCGTAAGGTTGGAAAAGACCTTTGAGATCATTGAGTCCAACCTATGACCCAACACCTACTCCTACTCCTACTTGTCAATTACACCATGTCACTAAGAGCCTCATCCAATCTCTCCTTAAACACCTCCAGGGATGGTGACTCCACCACCTCCCCAGGCAGCTCATTCCAATGGCCAATCACCCTCTCAGTAAAGAACTTCTTCCTAATGTCAAGCCTAAACCTCCCCTAGGGAAGCTTCAGACCATGTCCTCTTGTTCTGTCACCGGTCGCCTGAGAGAAGAGACCAACCCCTGCCTGACTACAACCTCCCTTTAGGTAGCTGTAGAGACCTATAAGGTCTCCCCTGGGCCTCGTCTTCTTCAGGCTAAACAACCCCAGCTCCCTCAGTCGCTCTTCATGGGGCTTGTGCTCCAGCCCCTTCACTATCTTCGTTGCTCTCCTCTGGACATAATAATACAAAATATAACAATACAAAATAATCAATGCTCAATGCTTAAAATCTGGTCCTGTATTTGGATCTACTGACATGTATTTCTGGATGCGTGGTGTCTCATTCTCTTGGATGGATCAGAACAGGTATATGAGTTTCAATTCTAGGCAACTGGTAAATTTCTCTACAAGGTTATCAGGTTGGAGTATTTAAATTCAGCCAAAGCAGCAGATGTTTTGTGTTAGTTCAGTGGCTATTCATGAACACATATAACAGGTACCAGAGGAGTTGTTATCAAAGATGATTCTAATAAAACACTAGTATCAACTGTCAACTTGTTAATAGACATATTCCTAGACATATTTCAATTTGTTTTCTTTTCCTAGATTAAGAAAATTGATGATCCAGAGACTATGTGAAGTGACATAATTTTAACTGAAAATTCTACAGATTTCTAAAGCATTAAGAAATAAACCTAATGTTTTTAGAAAGCACACAAAATGTCTACCTGGCAATAATTTCTGATTTTTTTTCCATTGATTATGAAATATTGAGAAAAAGGAAAGGATTACTTGGAGCTAGGAAAGTGAATAATCCATTGTAAAACAATTGGTTGAGGAAAGGATAAAACTGAATACTATAAAACATAAAATAATAGAGATATGAAGAGCAGATGAGAGTAAGGAAATAAGAATGCGGGGTGTGTGTGCAGTTTTCTAGGGTAAGAGTAGAGAGAAGCAGCAGTAATAGTTTTCCATCAGAAACTGTTACTCCTAGAAGCCTGGCACCTGACCTGATTTTTCAGGATATGGATTGGATTTCTATGAATAAGAAATAATGAGTATATTTAAATGAAAGAAACACCATATCTTTACTAAGACACCAAGCTTAGCAGCACTTTTTGTAGTCTCTGAGAGAACAAAAAACTCCTTGGACCAAAGACTATTGTTCCTTTTTACATGGTTTCCTGAAAAATGAGTACTGTTGCCTTGCTCAGCTCCTCTTGATCACTTCCACTAACCAATTCCATCTCAGCTTAATGCATGAGAAAAGGTCTCAAAGATATGTCATTCCTACAGGCTTTGTGAAAACGGGCAGCTGGATAGGGTGTCTGCTAGCTAAAAAGAAATTAAGTGAACAGAACTTTTACTCAGTGCAGAATCTACTTCTCAGTCAAGACCTCTCTTTCCAATTGATTCTCTATCCTCTAACAAAGGGTGAGTTTATACAGCAGCCTGAGTATTACACAAAATATCTGTGCACAAATACAAACCCATCCATAAGGGTACATTAAGTCTTACAGAACTATTTCTTAAATCAAAACCCCTTAAAGCAAAGTATACAAACAGACCAGTGTGCTGCTCCTTCCTCTGTCTCTCCAGCATATAGCCAGCCACTCTCTTTTATTCTCCCTTGTCCTATGAATTTGGCATTCCTGCCTGCACAGTGGCTCAGTACCAAAGACCAGTATCCATTGGCTCCCCTTCCCCAGTTAGCCCCCTCAGACTACTGAACAACCGACTAGTTAAAACTGGCTACAGGAAAACAGAGATGTGATCGCACTTAGGGATATACGCAGAACTTGGTGCACCTGCACTACGAGTGTACTGTGTACCTCTTCCAAAAGATATCAGGCACCTTCAAATATGAAGGCAATGTTTCAGTGCCATCCTTTTTTATCTCTAGATTTTAACAAATATCAAGGAGAAGCAAGGATGCAGTGGTCACAGCAGGTAACTACATGCAGGAACCTAAATTTAACTGTCCATGGAAATTAGGATCATAGTAGCATGTATGTGTTGAGTTTTAGGCACATGCAGATTCAGGCAGCTGTGAGATCATTGATTTCCTGGGTTATTTTCAAGAATTAAGGCACCAAACTTCCACAATTCTCATTTTAATCACCAAGACAGGCAATCTAGTTCTCACTGCTCTTGATCATCAGGAATCACGCACATAAACAATGTCCAAAAGATGGTATGGAATTGAAGTATTTTATCTATCTTCTGCTAGCATTCTGTCAAAAAGGCCTGCAAATATCTAGAGAAATGTACAATGCGTAAGGAAATGTGCGTTTAGCTACTATGCCACAGTTTTCTTTGTATTAAGAAAATTTGAATTGGTTCAGTATCCTGCCTGCAACAGCACACCTAAAGGAAGAAAAAGAACATAACAAGCATGCAATAATTCTTTCCCAGTAATATTCTTACAGTAGTCAGTGTTTGTGTCTGCACAAGACCGAGACTGTGTTCATCTCCTGAACTTGAAATTGCCTTCATAATATTTTTCAGAAGACGGTTATGATGCTGGTGATTCACCAGCTCCAGAAAGGTAATAGTCAGACACTCCTTAAATAAGTGACAACCCTATACTATATAATGGAAAGAACAGATGACCAGATGAACCAAAACATGTTCAGGAACAAAGCTTTGTTAGCTATCACAGTCTTGAAAGATGTCATACGTAAGTCCAAGTGCAGGTATTAGAAAAGAAGTCAGACATTTTTTATTTCGCACTGGTACTTATTTTGGGATTAAAAAAAACCCCTAAGAATTAGACTTCTTAATAAACAAGAAGGCTGTACTGCCATTCAGAAACATCTGGACAGGCTAGATGGTTGGGTGGAGAGGAAACTAATGAAGTTTAACAAAGGCAAGCGTAAGGTTCTGAATCTCAGGAGGAATAACCCCCTGCACAAGCACAGGTTAGGGGTTGACCTGCTGGAAAGCAGCCCTGCAGAGAAGGACCTGCAAGTCCCTGGTGGACACAAGTTAACCATGACTCAGCAATGTGCCCTCATGGCCAAGAAGGTCAATGGTATCCTAGGGTGCATAAGAAAAGTACAGCAAGCAGATCTAGGGAGGTTATCTTCCCCCTCTCACTGCCCTAGTGGAGTTACATCTGGAGTATTGTGCCCAGTTCCGGGCTCCACAGCTCAAGACAGACAAGGAACTATTGGAAAGAGTCCAGTGGAGGGCCATGAATATGATCACGGGACTGGAGCATCTAGTAATTCTCTAATTAACCATCTTCATTCAAATATTGTCAACTACAAATTCATGCTATGGTAGTAAAGCAAATATTCTGCACCAAAAAGTTTGTGATATGGTTTAGCCAGAGGTTTCTGCTATGCTTCATATTGGATTACAGAGTTGTGCTTTCCGTTTCCCTATCACTTCACGTTGATACTACTAACACACAGTACACCAAAATGCTGATAGCCAGAAACCCATCTTCCAATATCTAGAATATGTGTCTATTGCAACATCTTAAAAGCACTGGTTCTTTCCAGGACTGTGCAGTATCTTTTTCCCCTCACCCTTTAATTACTCCTTGACGTTGCCTAGTGTCTTTAGTCTTCTCCCAGCCTCACTTTGATTCTAAACCCTGTACACATTTATGCTCAAGAGCTCATAACTCTTAGAGTCCTATTTATTTTAGTCACATTTCTATGTCCCTCCTTGTCCAGTAACCTCTCATAGATCTCGTCAGTCCCCTTCCCAGCAAGTTGTACTGCCTTTCAGCATCCCAGCCCTTCTTTGCACCATGGTGCCTCCACCATAGCTTTATAACATCTCTTTTTTCACAGAAATTTTTTGCTCCATCACAGCCACTCTCAGTCAAAGCTGTTTCTGGAAAAAAAACCCAGTCTCAGCTGGACTGATACAATCCTTCAGCCATACTTACCGAGTCCCTATTATCACTGTGTACCACACACCAAAAGCAATTTATGTACCCAAGAACCTAAAAGCTTTCAGACCAATTACTATTGGACTTAGCGTCTTTTTGATGAGGTATTACATAGGAGAAGCAAAGATAATAAATAGAGAGCACTGAACAGAAATATTTTGAGGATACGTTCTGCTTTGCTTTGCTTTTTTTGGCCCTTTTCTTCCTGTTCCTTACTGCCCTAACCAGTCGACTTCCTGGGATCTAGATGGAATTCTATTGTAAAGGAGTTGCTAAGAATTGGAAAGTCTGTCTGTGTTACTAAGAATTAAATAGGTTGCAGTTACAATTGTTAACTGCACACATCATTTGTATTACTGCTGCTAGGATTATTCATTGTATTAAGAGTGTGAAAGCCCTCTATTTAGTGATCTCTACAAGCACAGAAAATAACCAACAGTGTTTTCACTAGAGACCTTGCAATCTAAACATAAAGAGACAAGAAATGGGACACCAGGAGGAAACAATGGAAAAAGATGATGTGATAGGAAGAGATCTCAAAGACATCAGCAGTCTAACTCATGTAGCAACATAACAACAGAGTTTTAAGGAGGGATGCTTTGAGAATATTAAAAGCTTCCTGAGCTTCAAACAAGGATGGGGAAGAGCTTGCAAAGAATGGTTGAAAAATTAGGAAGTGAGCAATGACAGCTAGAGTTTAATGAGGATATGAAGTAGTTCCTAGCAATACGTTAGGTAAAGAAAGTATATATAGATGATGAGACGCAAGAGAAGCCAGCTGGAAGCAGCAAGATGCTTTTGTGCAGTATTAAGCATTCTTACTACTATTTTTTCTGGTCTACTATGGATGCAGATAAGAACTGCAAAGTTTTATAGATTTACATTTTATGGAAGATTGAGTATGTGAATTCATACAGCACATTATGCTCTTCCTAGTTTGATCTTGCAAAAAAGCCCAAACTGAGTTTATAGTATGAATATTTATGACTATTCTACTTTATATAATATATACATAGGTTTATACATAGGTTGGAATTCTTAATATTGAGTCAATTATATGGAATTTTACTGACTATAATGCACATGATCTTCTTGAGAAATATTTCCTGGAAAGCATTAGTGAATGCAAATGCATTTGAGATTTCCATCAGATATTTTGATTACTGTTATTCCATTGGCACATATTTTTCAGCAGAAAACCAGATAAATTTGGAATTCAGAATATTATCAATAACTCCCTTTCCACTCTTAATATTTTTTTCTTTTGGTTAGCCTTATTCTTTGTCAAACAACTTAAATTAATGACTCAAAAGAGAGATACTCTGGCAAATGTATCCATTATTCCTTCTACAATGTACTACTCCCACTGGTTTTTATGGGAATTATGCATATGAAAGGACTGCATTATTAGGGTGGATTAAGAGAAGACATTTGGAAATACTTAACTCATCGTATCACTTCAGAACCTAATATTTATGGTGATACTTGAGCCCAGAGCAATAAAATAAAAGCTCAAAGTATTACTCCTGGAAATATATTATGGAGAGATTTTTCTGAACTTTTTTTTGAGATATCACTAAAAATTGCACTGAGTTAGAACTATTTTCTTAGGTTTTTTATATAGGAACAAATACATAAATATGAATCAGTTCAATAAACCTGCAATATTCCTGGACACAGGAAGTTACAGGCCAGTAAGAGGACAGTAAAAGGATTATGCTCCAAAAATATGAAATACATACCTACATAATCACATAAAGGTCTTTGGTAGCCATTACATCTTCATGACCAGATTATATTAACTCTGATCTCCTAGGAACACTGCAAGTCATCTTTAATTCTTCAGACAAATGACTTTTCCATTTTGGCTTTGGAAATGTTATTCTCCTCCCACGTCATGACAACTCAAAGATACTGTGAATTGTCTTTTTCTGACATAGGAATGATAGTGGGCCCGTCCTTCCTCAGAGTTAAAAATTAATTGACCTCCACTTTACTCTAATAACCAGGTAGACAACAATTTGATCTTTCCCAGATACATAGCTCAGATGTAGAATGAATCTGTTAGACTAGTTGGAAAGGGCTAACTTTCTAGGATTTTTTTGTTCTTTTTAACTAAAACATACTGTCCATCTTTGCAACAATTAACTCTTGGACCTTATTTTCTGGTTGCCACAAATAGCCTTGCAACTTACACAAAAAAAGTTTTCTTACCTGACCGTTGTAATGTCTTAAACTCAGATTGCCCAATCCGGCTCAGGTTATGTGAAAAAGTTCCAATTTTAACAACTTCTGGCCACCTAAGATGCTTTACAACAGGGGCACAGGCTAAAATTTTGACTCCGCTATGGTGCTTCTAAACTTGAAAGAGTCCTCTGAAACACTTCAGATATTATTTTCAGTATGATGGACCACAGTTGAACACCACTGATCAAGTCAGTCACAGGTACTTACCATAAGAGCTAAGGCTATAGGATTATATATCCCTAAAGACTTCTACTAGGAGCATAAAACTTTGAATTAAAAACCTATTCAAATACACATTGCATTTTATCATGTTGTACTAGATTAAATCTTGGATTAACAGATATCATAGCACCTGTAATGTGCAAGTCATATGGTTAAGATTTTCTTAAGAAAACAACAGACATAACAAACTACCTTAAAATAAAATGAAAATGTGGAAGTTATGTGTAAGTTACAATATCATGCCTTAGTCTGTAGCACTGCATTTCAAGAAAGAAGACACAGGGAGAAGCCAGAGGAGAGTAACAAGAATTAATGATGCAAAGTACAAGAAAGAAAAAAACCAAACAAACAACACACCTTTTTTCTATAAAGAAGCAAGCAATGAATGATTGATTAAGAGAAGAACACAGTGAAAATATGACTAAGAATATGTTAAAGTCTGCTCCAAAAATGACAATAATTTCCCTGTAGTCACCGTGCAAAAAGTAAGAGGTTCAAATAATTTACTTTCAGCAAGTGAAGTTAAAGATCAGAAATCAGGAAATACTTTCTAATGTGAGGGTGAGTGAAAAGCTGGAACAGATTACTTGGGTAAGTGATCATAACAAATCTTTACAAAGACAGGCAAGTGTTCATTAAACAAGACAAATTTTATTGATCCTGTCTTCAAAGGAAGAGTGAGGGGGTGGGTGTAACACTTTCTTGAAGTCCTTTTCAACTATATGATTCTGTGCTGAAGTGACTGAAGAAATGTATCTATGTAGTGACAGTAATACCATATTACAGTACCACTTGCTCTAGGATTGTGACTTGGAATGAAAGTCATATTCTGCAAAAGACTCAATCAATTTCTTCATGTAGACACGCACTTGGGTTTTGATACAATCTTCTACCTATGGATCACTGAGCTACTTTGATCTAATCTGCAGCTTCTTTATTCAACAGTTTAATGATAACTACTTTCAGGACTGGACTATACATAATGTCTACTCCAGTCACAGTATACAGAACTCTGCTAAGAGCAATGAATGACTTAGTAATTTGTCTGTTGCCTTAAGGCCAGAAAACACTAGCAATATCTGCTAATAACACCAAATTTAGACGTTGTCTGTGGTGAATATTTTTAAAAGGGACTAGCTTTAAAATATTTTGCTTCAAAAATCTAGATGTATTCAAAACTCTAAGTCCCATTTCTGTACTTGACTATCAAGTTGGGATCTTTAATGGGTTTTTAAACTTCAGCCTAAAAGCTACCGTGGTAGACCTTTTTTAATAATTAGAATCACAATCCTGTAAACACTGCATAAGAATATGTCTATTTCATTAGGCTTTGGAGAGTTAACACAAAATAAATAAACAACCTTCCCTAGTCAGATATTTTGTTTCCAGTAAAAATGTCTGATCGCTCTCCTGTGAGGCCTCAGGACAAATGTACAGCTGCTAATCTGAGTAGTGATTAGGTATGGAAAAAGGAACATTTTTGAACTTCAATATTCTTGGGGTTTATTTTATAATAAGTATATAGTAGAAGGAAAATTACATAATCACACACATTGTTTTCATTTAAATCACCTGCCATGACACCCAGTAAATGATCCAAGGAAAAAAGAAAAAAATTGCATTATGATTCACGTTTTGGATGGTGAGAACTAAACTATTAGAAAAATAACACATTTTCTAAAAGTGTGTATAAAGACTATGACAGCTGAAATCGATACAAGAGCAAAACAGCATCAGGTGTTCTCAAAGTTTCTACACAACACAAAGTAGTTCCCATTCAAAACATCCTGATTTGACATGTTACAAACCCTTGTGCTTCAGATAAAATCCTTTAAAATACATTTCATCTCTCCTACTGATGATTACTATCTGATGGTGTGTATTATTGCTCTTTTCACAGCCTTTACAAAGAGGCACAAAACGCAAGTCTACCTCCACCCTCCGATCAGTTAAGTTACCAAAACCTCGCCTCCAAAGTGAACCGAGCCCCGGGTTCGGCCCTTCGGGCTCCTCGCAGCGTACTCACCAGGGCGAGCTGGTTTGGAGGACTTTTCTTCCCCTCCCCCTGCACCTACGCACAATGAGGGAGAATGGAGAGCAGTTTCAGCATTAAATTTGAACTTCCCTGCTTTTGTTAGCATGAGTCACCACCTTAACACTATCTCAACTGTAGACTTTTATCTGTGAATATCTAAGCCCTGTCTTGTGGAAAACTAATTACTGAGCCACTGAGAGGCTTCATAATGTCCTGCATTTAAGTCCTGAACATCATACATAATGCATAGGAAGCAGTCTCTGCACTCTGATTACAGAACACTGTCATTAAGAGAGCAAATTAAAGACGTGAATAATTCACTGGCTGAGCTTATTGTCAGTGCTGCATTGTGAAATTAGAATTTCTAATAAGTACTGCAATTTTTTTAACCCAATTAACACAGAGAACATCTTGAGTCTGATTAGTACAATAAAAATTATTACCTTATTCTTTTGCTTCACAACAGCCAAATTAAATACTGTACTTAATTATGCAGTATTCATCACTTCTGTGCTAGAAATAATAATAATAATAAAAAAAATTCACTATCGCTTTAATAAGACTTCCAATATTTTGAATGCAACCAAAAAATAGAGCATATGAATCTCCAGTACAATTTCTTATTATAAAGTTACTGGCTGGGGTTTTTTTTCTGTGTTTTTTTTTTTTTGTTTTTTTTTTTTAAGACTTTGAAAATCGGTTTTAATATCAGTAGTCGACTGATGTCACTGCTGAAGTCCTCTCTGGAAACAAAAACGTATTTGAAAAAAAAAACCCACCAAAACAACCCTTCCGAACAAGCTCTGAATATATATTGTGTATTAACTTTCTCTGGGTTAATGTGAAAACAGAAAAAACCCTAAACATTATCACTTACTGACTTGAAACTGAATACACAAATTCACAAACATAGAAATATATAAATATATACACACATATACAGGTTGTTCCAGAAAAGATGTTTAAGAAATATACTAAGAAAAAGCAGGAGCTGGATCAGCTCTCTTACCTCAGTTCCCTCTTGGCATGGGATAGATAACATCCTTTCATCCTAGAAAGGAGGAAAGTCCAGTTGAACATCCAGCGTGTTGATTTTCCCACACAGCTTCTGCTGCCATGTTAAATAAAGAAAATGATCACTGAGGATGCAGCTTTTGTCTCCAAATATTTTAATACTACCTTTCGTGTCAAGAACCCCAGGAACCTTAGCACATCTGGCAGAAAACACCAGTGGCTACAGCTACTGCAATGGGAATTTTCCTCAACCCTATTTCACTTTCAGCTGCTTTTCTTCCCTATTCTGGGGAAGTTTAATTATTAGAGCCTGGGTGAGGAAAAAAAAAAAAAAAAGAAAAGAAAAGGAAAGGTGGCATTGCAATCACGAGATCGCGAGCTTCCTGGGTTTTGTCCTAGAGACAGGGACTGCAGCAACCACCTTGCATCTTTGTCTGGTTATTTTAGTATGTGCATGCAAGAAGAGAGGAAAAAAAGAAGGCTGAAAATTATTCAGGCATAATGCAATAGACATAAAGAGAGACAAAAAGACAGAGAGGAAGAGAGGGGAAGAGAAAGAGGGCGAGAGAGGGAGGGAGAGAGGAAATAGACTAAGAGAGGGAGAGGGGGCTGTCAGTGCAGATAAATCTGCATATGGAAATCAGGGTTATCCTGGGTACGTTTTTATTTAACTATGATGTACCGTTTTTTTAATTAGACAGGAATTTAAAGAAGGAAACTAGGAATTCTTACAGACACAGGAGCAAATGAAGCCCTTTTAATCACAGGAGAGTTTTCACAGCAAGCTGTAGCAGCAACAGCAAAACTTTTTATAGCAACTTTCTTGTTAGAAACAAAAGTTTCATGCACTGCTAATTTACACCCAAGCCCCAGGCAAAACTGGAAGCACATTTTGAAATGAAATAAAACCAAGGCAATCCGAAATAATACAATTTTTAAAAAGACTCAGAAGCTGCTAGGTACACAGTATGTATTTTAAGCTAAATTATGCTAGGCACAGATTTTAGGACTTTCTCTCTGTTACCTATTCTGCAGTGACTGTCATACCCAATGAAGGCACTTCAATAAATGAAAAGACCCAGCTTGAATTTCAAATGGATTAAACACCACTTCCCACGCTTGATGTGAACGGCTTGCATCTTGAGGTGGGAGCAGTAACTTACAGACATAGGAGGGTTGAATCAGGGTCTGTAAGGCATCAGGAAAGACCAGAACTTCTTGCCCATGGCTGTGAGTGAGCATGGGGATGGGTGAACTGAGGAGGCTGAGGAAAAGGAGGAAATGAGGTTGAGGTACAGGCGAGAAGGAAACCAGAGGCAGGAAGTGGGCAGTTGAAGTAGAGGAAGATGAGGAAGAAGCGGTCTGATGTGGGGCACTTCCTAGCAGTGACAAGACGATGGCGTGCACGTGGAGGTGGCCAGAGGCCACCTGTGGTGGCTGGCCAGGCAGGGGACACCTGGTGCAACCCGCGGGCTTGGCGACACCAAGGGGAGGTGCGGGAGCGTTGTGGGCGTGGGTGTGGGGGCGAACGGCTGCCAGACAACCCACCTAAATTTTAAGAAGCAGGCCAGAAGAACTAACAGGGGCTGGGAAATGCGGCTGCAGCGTAGGTGACGGGAAGAGGCATGGAGTTCGGGAAGCCAGGGGCAGAAGACGAGGAAGGGGCGCAGAAGACGGGGGGGAACAGAAGACGGGGGCGGACAAGAGAGAGACAGCTGAGCAGGCGTACACGCCAAGGGTAGCTCGGCGGCGGCCCAATGGGCAGCGGGATCTGGGACCAGCACCCACCCCGCCGCGAGGAGCCACCCCAAGGCCACAGCTGGGGGCGGGCAGAGGGCGGGCCGGGGCCGGGTCGGGGGCGCGGCGGGCGGCGGCGCGGAAGGGAGCGGACGGGCAGGCGCCCCCACTTCCCGGGGCCGTTGGGGGAGGCGGAGTGGGCGGGCGGTGTCCAATCGGCGTCCAATCGGCGCCGCGGCGCTTGCGCAGTGCGGGGCTGGTGGCGGCGCGCGGGACGTACGGAGCAGCGTCCGGGTGCGGACTGGGGACGGCGGCCCCGGCAGCGCAGGTACCGCGTGGCTTTTCCCGCCCGCCGCCGCCGCCGTCAGCAGGGCGGGTGCATCCCCCAGTGGGGAGGCACCTCGGGGAGAGGGGAGCGGCGCTGGGACGCGGGCCTGATGGATGGGGGGGGTTGTTGTTGTGGGAGATCCCCGGCGAGCGGCTTGGGGGCTGATACCGGCAGCTCCATCTCCGGTTTGGAGCTCCTGTCCGCCTGGGGTGTTGTTCTCCAGCGGGGCCGGTCAAGGAGGTTGCAGTGCTTAAAGTCAGCAATGAGTTCCGCTGGATCATAGACTCATAGAATGGTTTGGGTTGGAAGGGACCTTAAAGATCATCCAATTCCACCGCCTCTGCCATGGGCACGGACACCTCCCACCAGAGCAGGCGCCTCAAGGCCTCATCCAACCTGGCCCTCAACACTTCCAGGGAGGGGGCACCCACAACTTCGCTGGGCAGCCTGTGCCAGGGCCTCACCACCCTAAGCGTGAAGGATTTCTTCCTAATGGCTAATCTAAATCTTCCCCCTTCCAATTTAAGCCATTCCTTATCACTACTTGCCCTTATATAAAGTCCCTCCCCAGTTTTCTTGTAACCCCCTTCAGGTACTGGAAGGCCGCAATGAGGTCTCTGGCAAATACAGACCTGATATGAGTTGTGACTGTGAGGAGCTGCTCTTTTCCCAATGTTTTCTCTTGTGTGGGGTGATTTTGATACCTTAAATAAAACAAACTTTCCTTAGAAACTATTCTTCTGACTTAGCACATTCCCTTTAGCTGCTTGATTTCTACCTTGCTAGCTGTACACAGGATCTTGCTGTAAAGTGAAGCATTGTAGTCATCCTTGCGTTTCAGAGTTGCACTGCATCTGCTGTACAGCCGACTGCCCCGCAGGAATGTGCATGGTTGGGGGAAAGCGGAACTGTTTTGTTTTTTAACTTTGAGCTCATTTTTCAGCCAAGCCTGTGTATTACCAGCCTCCGAACAGGGTGTAAACTGGCTTCTTTAAGAATAATATGAAAAAGACTGCCAGCAGTGAAATTCAAAACTTAATTGAGCTTTAATTATATTGTTTGCATATCATTGTAGAACACTGTGGTACTTGTTGCCTAGTTCTGCTATTTCAGTGTGTTGTATAAAGTATTAATTCACTAGCATTAGGTATACAGTGAACTTCTTTTGGACATGATCTTCTTTCTCCTTTCCTTTTGTTTCTCTTCTTTTTGTATTCCTGGGAAGTCAGACTTTTTTAATACAAACTTCCAACTTTATCTGTGTCAGAATCAGCCATACAGTCATTTCCTGAGCTTTTGAATTTTCACATTTCAGGGTTCTGTAATTATCATGTGAGATGCATTTACTGTCTGTTAAAAGGAACTTGAGCTGTAAAGTTGCCTTAAAGTCATGGACAGCTGGGAGCCTGTGGTGCTTAAGGTATTTTCATAGCATAGTTACTCTGGTCACAGAATAAAATGCTCATGGGAGGCACTAAAAACATCTCATGATAATTACGGAACCCTGAAATGCTGAAGTAGCTCACCCACGCCTTGTAATGCATTTATGCCTCTTATTTTACCCTAGTACTAGTCTACCTCTTGACTAGTCAATTTAGAGAGCTAAACCAGAAGAGAATGAACCTACTTTGTTTTTTGTATCCAGTAATGTGACTCCTTGAACAGATAGGATTGTTGTGTGGAAGGACAATGATTGCCTTTCTTGGTGATCTC
Organism: Neomorphus geoffroyi; assembly: GCA_033558235.1. NCBI lineage: Eukaryota > Metazoa > Chordata > Aves > Cuculiformes > Neomorphidae > Neomorphus > Neomorphus geoffroyi. Next base: position 21,994,554 of record JAUMJM010000053.1, on the reverse strand, counting down.
TCTTTCTTTGTTAGTTTGATGTTACAGTTAATCAGATCTGTGTCCTCGCCTGGGCTGAAGGATTATGGGGAGCTGTAACAATGATAAATTTATTTAAGAGGCACTGTGATTGGTTTTTAATTTATCTGTTTATTTTCTGAATCAGGTGGAAACTATGGATGATGACTTTGTGGCTTCCTCCACACCCCCATTTGTCACTGAAAGTTTGGAGATGGCAATGGAAGTGGAGAATGAGAACTTAAATCCGCCTTGTTTTTCCTGTGCTTTTGATAACCATAACGGAGGGAAGAGCTTCTCTGCAGAGTCTTATTTAGCAAGTGGGTCTCTTAAAAGGTATGGAGTTTTCTGAGTTACAAATATAATGCCCTTCTAAGATGTTCTTTCTGCTGGTGTTTGATGCCTCTAAATGCTGACAGGCTTTCCAACTCAGTTTGTTGTTTAACTCTAATGATCCTGCGATCAACTTGGTGGTACCAACAAAGTGGGAAGGGCAATTGTGTTGATATACTGCTTTGGACAGTGTTCTAGATCTAGTTCCTAACTTTGTGAGCTTACTTTTAGATATTGAAAAGGACCTGTTACAGGCCTCTTAGGACACATCAGAGACTCGTTAAAATTTCTGAGGAGGCTTCGGCAGTGCTTTTTCCAGTCATATGCTCGTGTTCGGTGCCTGCTAATTCTCTATTTTACACTTGATAGAAACAAACCTGCTCTGCCCAGCTTCCCCTGGCTGGGACCATCCTTCGTAACTCATGTCTCCAAAAGCTCTACTTTTGCATGTGTTCTGGATTTAAGGTTTAGAAGTCATATGCATAACAAGAAAGTATTTTCTGTGAGATTCTAAAACATTACTTTGGTTTAGTTAATATCTTCTTTACTGTCTGTGATCCTGCTTAGTTTTCTGTGCTATTTGCTGATCCTGTCTTCTCTTAATTTTCCTAGAAAAGCATAATCTTTCTGTTTCTCTGTCTGTTCTCCTAGCAAGTCTTCTATTTTGTGTTGTTACTTTGGGGTTTTTGAACCTTCATTTCCACAGCTTTTTCAGTAAAGCCTTCAAAGGGGCTTTCACTGCACCTCTCCCATTCCCTACCTTATTTATCATCCTTTTTTTGTTCCAAATTGATGTCAAGTAGAGGATGGAGAGAGCCTGTGCCTGCAGGAATGTATCAGTAGTGGATTCCACCCTGACAAAGCAGCAATTCATGATGGAAAGAATTTCATGAGAGAACTCAGGAGCTTGTATGTAGGCAGATTTCCGACATCACTACAGTTGTGATAATACTGTTGTCTTGTCGTTTATGCATCTTTTTTGCTTCAGCTATGTGTTCTTGGAAAAGCTTGCATGTTGGAGAATCCTCTGTCTTCATTATCTAGAACAGAAGTAAATGGATTTAATTGCTAAAGGCTTCAAAAGAGACCAATGTTTAGGCAGTTACCAAATGAATTGCAGGTTTTATGGGAGATGGAGCTGATAATTCATTAGATGCTCTTTTTACCTCTGAGAAGTATCCAGTATTACTGATTTAGTGCAAGAAGAATGTGAATTTGGTTTATAATATAATGAAAACCAAGTGCTTACCTAGTACATTTTTTAAATTTTTAAAACTAAGATTTTCTTGCGTATTGGTGAATTCAGCTTCATCCACACTGAAGTGTTTTAGAAAGGGCAGTGGAAAATTCTGAAATAATTTGCTTTAATGCCTCTATTGTTGTTATTATACACTTTGTAATTTTTTTTGAAGGCACAGTAATGAAATATTTTCATATTTGCTCAATTAGTAATATTTTAACAATGTCTACAGATGTCTGATTTTCTTCACTTTAACAGTAATCCTGATTTTATTTATTTTTCCTTTATCCAGAGCAAACAGTAGTCATGGCCTAGTGTTCATTTAAGTTATAATAATAAAGTCACATTTTGTGACCGTCACTTGCCTAAGGTGTGCTTTTGTTAGTGTGCTTCTATCAATATGTTCTATATAAATATGTTACATGTATATAAAAGAGCAAATATATGTTCTAGCATTAGTTTTTAGGCACGTAGTGTACATTGAGACAGACTCCAGTAGCAACTCCTTCTGTTAAGGATAGTCTGTACGTTGAGTCTCAGTCCCTTTGTAAGAATGAAGATGCTTCAAGATGGTAGCTTGTTAATTTTTATTTGTTTCTAAAATATACTGAGCTCTGTGACTGTATCGTGGTTTTATGTTCTTGAAGCTAGGAGTTCTATACTATATATTTTATTACTATATATTATGTTGCTATAAAAGGTATTACAGTCCGTCTTTCGAGAGCACTGCTGCTCCTTCCTATCTGTAGCATACGTGTTGCTGATATATTGATAAAATAAGTGGTATATAATCCAACTGAAGATATTGTATTCTATAGGTTTATTACTGGGGACTGTATGAGTATTATTGTCTCAATTTTACAGGGTTTTGCTGAGACTAGATCCTTCTCCAAATGACTATGAAGATGATGTGGTGGAAATGTTTGGCTTTCAGTGGGTTACTGAAACGGCATTAATTGAATCTTGTGGACTTCTCTTTGGATTACTTAGGTATGATAATGTTAGTGCATTTTATTAATTAATCCACTTCTTTAATTGTACTCACCTTAAGGATGTAACAAACTTTTTAAGTTTTTGATAGTAAAATCATGAAAGACTGGATTATAAAATATATCCAAAAAGATTGTTGTTTATCTAACATTCAAGTAAGTGATGGATAAGACAACAAGTGGAATTAAGAAGTACATTTTGTCTTATAGACTTTTGGTAATAAGTTTCTAAGCAATGTGTTGCATCTTAGCCATCACCAGTTAAAAACTGGTAAGTATAGATATTACAACAAAGTGTTGTTGTTACGTTAGAAGGCTCTAGCTTCAGAATATATGAATAAACTATATCAGAGTTCTTGAAGGGGATTGTGCTACCAGTATAATGAAAGTTGCCTTTTAAAGATTTTTTTAAGTCCTTTATTTGTGCATAAAGACAAGTGTAGGTTAAAAATCAAATACTGTAAATACCGGATGCTGCGCTTCCTTCAATTGTTTGGATTAGGATAGCTTCAGCAACCTCTTCAGATACAGTTACTCAGTGTTTGACTAATTCAATGTAGATGTTTAATCTGGTCAATGCAAATACACAGATCACTGATAATCCTCTTTGCTACTGATAATCCTCAGGAAGAACAGCACATATAGAGAGTGGATGGTAGAAGAGCTTTTGTATGATTCCACAAATACATGTGATGTATTCCATCATTCCTTTGATTGTAGTGGATTCTTCTGTCCCTTTAGGGTATGGCCAAGGGCATGATGTGACACATTATTAATAGGGTCTGACTTATTGAAACACGATGGCTTAGGTGGCAGGAAATATATTAAAGCCTGTAATTGTAATAGAGATGAATATAAGGCATAATATAATTTATTGTGGGTTTTTTTTTTCAAGATATACATGTATTAAAACCTACTGAACTAGTAGGAATAATTTATTTCAGCAAACTCTTTACTATGAGAGTTTGGTTGCTAAGCTGTTTTTTGGTGTGGCAAGTCCCTCTGCAAAGATATTCTTTCTTTTAATTAATTTCTTCAGTTGTAAAATGAAACACTTAATACGCCAGTTGACAACTGAAAGTAGGAAAACTCCTTCTTGCATTATAGAAGTCATGTGTTACGTACAAGTTATAATGATTTTTCAGGATAAGTTACCTGTAAATAGCTCAATTTGTGAAGCAGATGTGTAATGTCCATGCTTAAATGCAAGCTTACAAAAACCTAGTCTTTTTTAATGTGTCTGTAAGTATTACAGATTATTTAATATTTTTAAATATTGTAATAAGTCATACTATTCTATAGCAGAACTGCAAGTTAAAAACATTATTGCAAAATAAAAATAATTCTTACCTGTGGGGTTTTTATGTGATTGAAGATGTGTGAGTCAAAGTGAGTAAGAGCTATGTAACCATTTAAGCGAGTATATTAAGACAATATATCTTTGATTAATAAACAGAAGTACTAATTTAACTGTCAGAATATTTATTTGAAAATCAAATGGTTTAATGCTTAACATTCATGACGATCAATCTTTGAGGTACAAATGCAAATTGAAATCAGAATGACTTATTTAACTGATTATATCTTTGTTATGCTTCTCATGCCCAGTTTGTGCTTTTCTTTATCAGCCCACTGTATTCTGTCTTTTTTCAGTTCAGTAGAGGTTTTTTTTCCCTGTGGCTCCTTTCTGACACTCTGTCTCTAATCTTCAGCCTCTTTAGCCCTCATTCATAAAATTCTTCTGCTTTAAACTTCCTTCCTTTCTAGATGGCTAAAATACTTGGAAAATTCATGCGGAAATTCAGCTTTGATTTCAAAAGAAAGAAAAAAACCTGAACAACGTACCTTAAGTGGCTGAAAGTAATCTTGGGTGACTGACACGATTTTATCCAAGGAAGGAAGAGCTAAGGGTCATGATTTTAATGTGTCCCTGTCCTTTAATATGCAGTTTACAACCTGGATTTTTTGATGCTTGTAGGCACTTCCTAGTTTCCAATTTTTTTTTGTAAGAATATTTGATCTGAGTTGGATCCAAGTATCCTGTTTTGAATCCTTCAGTAGTTGCTGCTTTGACTGTATAAGAAATGAGGCAGAGAGCACTCCTTCCTCAATTTATGCAGCATTCTTTCAAAAGTCTAGCTTAGACAGTTGCGCTTTTCATGTATTCAGTTTAGTACCATGTTATCTCTGAGGAGACTATACTAGAAGAGCAATTGAAAATAACAATTGTTGCAGAATATGGCTGAATACTTACCTGTGTTACAGCTTTTTTTAATTTTCATTTGCGGTGGCAGTTACCAGCTTCTTTAAAAATGCTCTCTCTCCCCTCCAAAACTGAACTGTTAACTTTTCTGGAGATGCTTTTTTCTTTTATTCTTCTATATTTGTTGCTATTTCTCTTTTGTGCTCAAGTAAAGCAGCAGACCACCCTAAGCAGCAAGCATTAAAGCTGCTGACAGAATTTACTAGTGCTCACTCTCAAGGGAATAAATTTAGTATATACTGAGTGTATGCCATGAGAGCTAATTTTCAGGTTTATTCTGTTGTCAAATATGAAGTTGAGTTGTGCTTGTGGAAAGATCACTTACAGGTGTGTGTGTGATTGGGTTTTTTTCTTCCTCCAGTATTTAGATATTTTGTATTTGTTGTTACTATGTTTAATGTTTTAAAAACAAGCAAAAATTCTATCCATTGTCATCCTCTTCACAATTGGGTGTGTCTGCTCCATGTCAGTAATACTCTTTTCTATGATACGTTTCTGTAAGCTTTTTCAGAAATACAAACAAGAAACACCTCTCATCTCTATTGTATTTAGACCTCGCTAAAATGTAGTTAAACAGCTTTAACCTATACAAACATCATAAACCTTTGTATTCCTTTAATTAGGCAACAGATATACAGACTGGAAAACCTTGTACAAATGAGTTCACCTGACTTTGGTAAGTTTACCACATTTAATTTGACATTGGTTTAGGTATCTGACTACCTTTTCATTGTAGAGCTATATTTATCACAGATCACACTTGCTTTGACTGAGGGCTCGTGGAATGTGCCACAGAACAGCAAATGACCAGCATAAGCCTGCAGTAAGGGTACAAGTATAGGCAACCAAGGGATGTAAGCCAGTGTGAAAATAGTGGACATGGTGTGAGTCCGTTTGGAATCAGATATGCCTGTATGGTGTGTGCACAGGGCAATCCTCGCCTTAGTGGGGAATTTCACATTAGTTTGACTTGAGCTAAGGTATCACCCCTAAGGTAGAATTTTGCAAAAGTTATTAACTCGTTTAAATTTGAGTGTAATTTAATTATACGTTGAATGGTGCATCAAAACTACCGATACCTATTTTGCTTACAAAGGTACTGTGTTAGGACTTTTTTCAGTGACTGCTTGGCTTTCATTTAAACCAGTTATATTTGCTTAGTTTAGAGTTATTTACAAACTTAATTTGTCTTTGCAGCAGGATCGATAAAATGAGATTGCTGCAAAATGCTTTGTTTCAATTAAATACTAAGGCATGAGAAGCAGTATGTTTCTGAAGGGTTATTGTAGCCTTGGGCTTATTGTAAGTTTGAAGGCTGAATTACTTAGCAAGTTGAGAAGTTCAGTAATTACTCAGAAATAAACTATCTCTATCTGCTCATTACAGAGAAATTGTTGGTATTCTGAGAGTACAAGTGAATATTTTTACACATTGTTATTGTTTGGGTTTGATATTGTCATGCTCTGCCACTTCAATAATTGGTTTGAATTTAACATCAAGCTTCTTTCATATGCTTTTGTCAATTGTGTCTTAGAAGTCTAATTTTGCTGACATTTAATACATAAGTGGAAATAACCTTATTTTAGATTACATTTGAACTTTTATATGGTAGCTGGGCTCCAAGAAACTGTTCTGTCTTTTTTCCCCTTAAATTTAAGCATGTGCTTTGTTCTGTTCTCCATATCCTGTTCTTCCTCATGTCAAATAAACTAAAAAAACACCCAAAACAAACCCCAAAAGTGTTGACTTATGTTTTGCATCAGGCTTTCTTTGTCACTTAGAGCAAGTCACTGATGCATCTGTGATTCAGTTCCCCCTTTATACAAGCAGGCTAGTAGTAAAGGACTACTCTGAGGATTAAAATATTTGAAATGATTAGTCAGTCTAATGTTAGGTATTATTGATGCCTTAGATAAATGTGCCATTGCCGCTGTTTAAAACCCCAGTTTAGAGGTTTAAATCTTTGCTCTGTGTGTATGTTTATACGGGTATAAATATCATACATTTAATTTAATTTTCTGTCAGTCTTAATGAGCTTTGGAGACTTGGTACTGAGAACTGTGTAATGTGGAAGGCATGTACAAATCTTATGTTCTGTGTTTTGTCTGGTTTGAAAATGCCTGATCTGTTCTTAACATTCTGCTATTCCTGGTTGTTTCCACTCCTTTCATTGCTCAATGATTTATGGCAGTATGCAAAAGACTTTGTACTGAAATACTGTAGTATAAAACTTTACTTAAACAGAACTTCCAAGAACTTAGGATAAAATATTTCTTATTGATACAAAGCAGCAGAGATACCTATAAATAATTCAATTAGAACAGAGTGATTTGAGCCTCTGAACTATGGTTCATTACCATGGCAGATCCTGTGATTTCGTATTTGTGGGGGTAGGCTGTACACTGAAATATTATTCTACTTGTACCAGTTGGTTGCCTTCGCTCAGTGAGTGATGCTGCTCTGAAGATATTGAGATAGGCTTCTATGCGCAAAACTTTATTTGCGGGCTCTATAACAAGTGGTGTATGTGAGCTTCAAGGTTTCTTAGAGGGGGTTGGGAGGATACAAAGGGGAGAGAGAAAAAGAAAAAGAAATGAAAGACTCCCCTGTGTGAGCCCAGTGGAGTATGTGGCAAAGAGTTTTTTTCCATGTGTCTCCTCTTGTGCTCATTTGCTGTTTCCATTTATGAAATGATTGGCACCTGGTTCACCTGGTGCCAGTGTTGCAGGTTGGCTGGTTGCTAAGAATTTGTGCATGTATATTATTGAGCAGTAGTTATTGAGTATTTAAATGACTGCATCTGCTTTGGTATGCACTAATTTTTGTCTTTAATATAAACTGAAACCTACAAGGCAAGGCATGGGAATAAATAAGGGGTGATTCTCACACCAGGGGCAATAGCTTCCAATGAATCTCTGCTCTGCCAATAGTGATTGAACTTGCAGATGCAAGATAAGGAGGGTAATTCTGTGAGAAGGGCTTCAGAGAGCAAAGGAAAAGACACACACAGGTACAAGAGCTGACTGGAAGGATACAGATCTGCAAGTGAAAGGCAGACTAGAGGATTATTAATGGGTGGCTCTCAGTGTTACACGTCTTAAGGCACTGTGCAACAATGTGATGCTTCCTAGGAAGAGAAGTTAAGAGCATGTTTCCATGTCCACCAGCTTAAGTCCCCCAAGAGACAAAGATGCTGAAAAATTGTTCCACGTTTTTTTACTGAAGGTGTCTTGGAAGCAGACAGGGAACAGGCCAGTAGAGCTGAATGGTTACATCTAGCACTGATTGCTTGCCTCTGCCACCTTTCCTGAGGGACTGAATTTCTTCTTTTCTCTTTGTATCTGGATATGCATCTGATTTGATAAAGAATTAATCCCTCTGGAAAGATGACACTTAGAAGTAGATGTTTACCCAAAGTCACATCGTGTTCCAAGTTGTCCTCAGAAAAGAGGGTGAATTTCCAGTGGTCTGGTTTAATTACTGTGGAGAATGTGTATGTTACATGAGTCACAGTGTGAGCACATCTGCTTTAAACTATTGATCTCTTACTTCAGGTCAAGCTGCAAACTTGCACTCCGAGGCAGTGAGCATCAGGCATCAATGTATTGAGTTTTTGCATTATGTGAAAGTTTTCATCTTCAGGTGAGATTTGCACACAGTTTATAAACTTATGTACTGAGCTTTATGTAGCTATTTCTTTTACATTTTCTGATTGCGTGTCTGTGTATGTTTGTTCAGGTATGTGGAACCCCCTAAAGTGGAAAATGATGGAATGCTTCATCCATATGAAGAACTAGAAGCACAGTTACCATCAGTGTTGCTGGAGGAGCTTCATGCTTTGACCATGCACATTGGTCACCTTTGTGAACTCCCTAGTAGTGTCCTGGCAGCATTCACTATTCAACATCAGGCAAAGGTCGAGGTCTTTTATATTTTTTTTTTTGTGTGTGTGTATGTAAAAGTAGGTATTTGACTTAATAAATTTTGGCTGAATAAGAATTCACCTTCCTTTGAGTTGAAATTCCTTTTGTGTTTTTTTTTTTCCCTTTATTTATTAACTAAGAGCCATCCCATACTTGGGAAGCACAACTAACAAGCTCTGGATTTTTGTTGTTGTTTTTATTTGTCTATTTATTTTTAAGTTTTATAGCTTTTAGAATTCTCCTGTACTGTACAAACAATAATACCAATTACAAGGCTTGAAGTAGCATAGCATGTTTTAAAAAATTCTTTGGTGTTTGTCAAACGGCTAAAATTTCTGAGCATCCCAGTAGAAAGGGCACTTTTTAAAAAATACATTCTGAAATCTGTCTTACAATAGGAAAAGATTATGCATGTGTATATATGCACACGTTTATATGAAGAAGAAAAGCGCAGATATGGAAGTAGGCTCTGCAACATTAAACACTAGTGGAGTATAAAGCCATTAAGATTTGTGCATATGTATAATATATGCTTTCAAATCTTTTAGAAAGAAAAGAGGAATTTCAGTCTTAGGTTGTATAAACCAGTATCTGGAGAGGAATGGTCCACTGAGAAGCAGCATTTTGAATCTTGTTTAGTTTGTCAATAGGGCCACTGTTTAGCTGATGGAGGAAACAGTGATTCTGAGTAAACTTTAAGGAAGAGAAAACTGAAATTTTGGAATTACTTTAAGAGCATACTATAGCAGTTTGTGTGTTTCCTAATACTTCTCTGACAAGGAATGGGTAACTAAGGGTGTTGCAACCTGTCAAGCTTGAATCAAGACACTGTGTTTAAATTGTAGTTTAGATCAGATTAAAGACTTTACAAACATCCTCTACAGACAGCATTAATTGTCATGAATGAGGTTGGTTGTTTAAAGGCACACTTGTATGCTATGGTGTATTCAATTGTAGATCTCTATAATGTTCACTTCAGACAGAATGTATGCCTATCTTCACGTATCCTAGTACAATATCCAGATTTCACTGAAGAAATGTTAGAAATACATAAATGTGTGTATTTCTGATCACAGGTCTTTCCCCCATCATGGCATTTACTACACCTCCACTTGGATATTAATTGGCTAGTATTGGAAGTTCTTCATGTACTTGGTGAAAAAATGATGAGTAAGTATGCAGGGTTTTTTCTTAAACTTATGCTTGTAAATATGACTAATCTAGATTTCTCATCTTAATTTGTCCAGAATCACTTACTACTTTGGGTAGTTTTTAAGCATAGTTATATTTAATGGGGTAAACTTAAATATGGTGAATGTAGGTTCTTTGTGAATCTTCATGTAGCTCAAATTAAATTAAATATTATAAAGAATTTGTTCTACCAAAACTTGACCGGGATAAGATTGTGAAGTTTGTTCTCAACAGATGCTTAAAACATAATAAATATTTAATAACAATACACTTTTTGACATGGCAAATAAAAATGCATTTCAAAAGATCAAGAATGCATAAATCTGAACAGCAATTTGATGGAGACAATACAGGAAAAGTGTCCAAGGATGAACTAAACCAAAGAATTTGGAACAGAGAATTCATGTTGTTAACCATATGCGACACTAAGAAAACACTGGGCAAAAGGAGAAGCCTCAGTCAGTGAAGCTTGTAAAAGTACAGTGAGAAAAGGGCAAGGCAATACCATTTTTTCTTCCCTTTTTTTTTAAAAAAAAAAAAACTTTAAAAGGGAAAAAAATAGATTGATAAGAGTAAGCTGTTCTTATAAGGTAGATAAAAAAGGTCATAGAATGGAATTGAAGAACCCAACTTGAAAGTAGTTCAGTTTGAAGAACTGTTAAAATATAGGAAATTTTATTTACTTTGTGAGAATTATGTCTGTAGTTCATATCCATGCTAGCAAAATAAACCACAAAAAATTAATTTTCTTCTCTACTCTTCTATAATCACTAAAACCAAACACCACCCACCCATTCGTCCCCCTCCATTATTATAAACTATCAGTATAAGTTTCATATAGGAATTGCAACAATTGGAGTAACATTTAGGTCTAGAAAGAATGCACTGTAGGTTTAGCCCAGGTAACTTTTACTGTATCTGATCTCTTGGATTAGCTTTTGCCTGCTGTGAGTGCTGTCACAACACAGCCTTGCTCGAATTAGTGCATCTTCACTTTTCTGCGTGTCTGCGTTACTGGATAGTGTGTGTGTTTGCTGTTCATTCTCTAATTCTGTTTCTTCTGTGATCCATTGTGGGATAACATGCTTTCCGTTTTTTGGGGCCTTTTGGAGAAAGAACGGGAAAAGTGTTGGAGGCAATTGTTATCCAGAATTCTAAAATTTATTTTTATCTAAAGTTTTGAGCAAAAGTGCAGTAATGCATATTTGTAAGAGAAAGCTCATGTGTTTTAGCAACACATACTAGTTAAGACAGTAGTATCTATGTATGTATTATCTTCTCTTTTATTCTTATGTGCCTTGTAGAATTCCTTAGGTTCTCATTTCATTCTGTAAAGTATGCATAGTGGGAACTTAGCACTGCTGAGACCAATGGCAGGATAGCGAGTTTAGGGCTTCATCCTGTATTTCCAAGAATAAAATACAGACTCATTCTACATATCTTCTGTTCCACTGATGTCAAGGGAGTTGTACTGTTAAAAAGCTTATGGCATAAGATCTTACCGCCTCTTAACTTTACCGTTTTATCTGTGTTAATGTCTACAAATGCTCAAGCTGGAATATGATCATGCCAGCTTTTTACATCAACACATGCAAAGGAAAGTGTTAGACCTCTCCAGAATTGTTTGTCATCAACTTGCGTATCTGCAAAACATGTCATGATTTCAGAACATGCGCACTGGCATGTGACAAAGAGCAACTTGCAGATAAATAAATCTTTATTCTGCTGCAAAAACTGTGCCAATGAAAGACTGTAAAGTGCCAAACTATTTTACTGTCAACCAGAATAATACCAGACCTCGGTGTAATGATGAAGGGACTAGCTTGAACATAGAAACTTGCCCAAATGAGTTCGTAAATTAAATTACATACAACTCAACAAACCAATTCTAAGATATATAGAATAGAAAAAAAATCCTGCCTGTCTTGTATTTGTACAACCAAACCCAGGACTAAATAGGTGTAATTTTCTTTTGTATTTTAGGACAAGTTGTGTATGCTAACCATTTCATAAATCTGACCGGAGAGAATTTAACCAGTACCAGCTTATTTGAAACACACTGTGGAAATCTTGTATCTGATTTAATAAGCTTGTCTGTCAACAAGTATACGAAGGTAACTTTTTTCTTGGTATAGTACGTGGACAGTTAGATGCTTGTATTGGGAACCATGTGAATTAGGTAATGCACCAATGCATAGATGACTACTTTCTGCTAAGTTTTAAATGTTATGTATGGCTTTATATCTCCATGTTTTAAAGAGTGTTATTTGTTAGGAGCTCAAAGTGTGTTATATTTATTCATGACCATCTGGCAGTTGAATGAGAGAGTAATATTGAAATGCACTGTGTACAGAGCAGAAGTGAGTGCCACATTTCGTAAGTTCAGTGTTCCAGGTTTAATGCCAAACATGGCACAGTCTAAAAGCTATGGGTGAAAAAAAAATAAAAATCTTTTCAAACTCTCTCAACGGGAACGAAAAAAGAATAACTGTAATCCTGGCAGTAAGCTAACTGGACACTTACAGAATGTCATATTACAGTTTATTGTTGCGCTGCTCCTATTGCTGCAACCTCATCTTTCTGTTACAGCACTTTTATGTTTGTCAAGGGAAAACTTGTTCTTTTCTTTTCTTTTTCATTCCTTCTAAGGCTGCAGTGGTTTTCTCACTTGTTTTGAGCACTCCAAAGCTAGAAAGTCATAATAGCTCCATATAGCAGCTTGTAAAAGAGCTGCGTAATCTTCTTTGACTGTGCCATTGTGAAACCTACTCTAGATGGGCATTTGTGATCCATGAGCACAGGACTGAACTCTGGGAATAAGTAGCAGTGACCACTGTATAATTTATGGTTTCCTGCTACAAAGACATGAAAAATAGTTGTCCTTCTTTCATATTACTGTTTGGGGACATGGTGGGGGGAAATGGCTGTAGTAGCACTTGATAAGTGTTGTTTTAAACTATCTTTCTGTGGAAAACTCTGTTACTTTTTAAAATCAGTTTTGATCTATTAAATTATCAGATAATACTGCAACCTCCTCCACGATCAGAAGGCAAATAGAAGAGATTTTTTTTAAAGGAAAATTCAAACAGTATCTGTTGACCATCATGCTTGATGGTAGGCTTTGAAATGTCAGATGCTAAAATGACAAATTCATCCTGCTTCCACAGAGCCACATTACAAGGAGAGAAGATTGCTTTGCCACTACTGTTTCTTCAGCTCTCCATAGGCTTAGTCCACACAGCTTGAACTAGTTCTATTTTGAGATTAATTTCTGAAGTGGAGCTTGGACTTGAGCTGGACCTTGAGCTAGTGCCTGCTGTAGTATGCATTTATTGTTAGATTTGAGTAATGGAAAAAATGTCCCTCAAAATTGTTAAAAATGCAACGGGTACCTTTAATAGATTACACTGTCAGCTTATTACTAAAACATGTCGCTAATATTTTGTCTGAGAATATTAACATTTGTGAGTGTCTTTTGGAAGGAGGGACACCGTACTCATATTTTCAGATCTGTTTCTTGGGCAGCTCTAGTATCAAGATGCTTGACTTGGGTCATTTACTGAGTTCATTGTGCTCTTGAGATACATTTGGCATAGAAACATATATTATTGGATTCCTTCTTTCTATTTTCATCAGCCCGTCCCTGGCACCAGAGCTCTATTGCCTCCACAGTACCACGGTTTGAGGTTATAACCATTCTTACCAAAATACCAAACTCGGGATGTTGCAAGAGGAAATCCAGACTATCTCTAAAGAAAACAATATCTCTGTTATCCTTAGTCTGACTAATATCTGTATGGTGTCTTGCTTTGATGCTGCTAGCCAGACTCTGTCCTGGAGGGATACTGCACATCTCCTGCAGAAGAAATCCTTCTGTCTTGTAGAAGAGCACAGTAGTAGATGCAAGTAGTAGATGAAGAAACCTAGTTGCTGCGACAACTGGTACTCCATGAAAAGGGCCTGATACTCTCATTTGTAAGATAATTTGTGTACCTAATTCTTCCATGAAATCTTCCAGTGTTGTAGTGCATCTTTGATAAGTAGACTGCCTCTTTCTTAGTGATATCTCTGGTGATGGGTCATAACCAGTGTATTCTTGATACACTTCAGTTTTGGGGATTTAGTAGTTAAATAGTAGTTAAACTATATTGAAAAATTCATTATTTATGGTCAGACTGATGCTTATTCTCAAGATAATATTTGCGTAAGATTATTTCAGGTTGTTGGGAGATTCCCATAACAGATTTTTAACTAGAAGGAGGCATAGACACATAAAAAACTAAAAAAAAACCTCTAATGTGTAATGTGACAGTAGAATTCTTTCAGATATTTCAATCCTGACCTCATAATTTTCTTAAAGTGGTTGTCAGGGTCCACCCTGGCAATTTCATAGAGTAGGCAGGTTTCTCTATATAGAGAGAAAAGCAAATTGTGTCACGCTTATAAATACATAATAAGTTCATATTTACTGTTAAGTGTTCAGTATTTCAAGGTGATTGGTGCTGTATGAAAACAGTGGTTGTAAACACATTACTTTAAAGGTGGATGGTAAATACAAAGTCTGTATCCTTACAGAGTAGTACACATATTTGAAACTATTGGTGATATTGTTCTTCTATTTATGAGTGTGGTTTTTAGTCATTTACTCTTCTGTAATGTCTCTTCCACACAGCTACTACTGTCACTGGCATTGCGTGTTTGGATGTAGTTTTTATTTTGTACCGTTAGGTTTCCAAATTCAGAAATTATTTTAAGTACCAATGTGATTTGAGAATAGTTATGCATGAATGGGTCAGGAGCGTGAGGATATAAAAATTCATGATTCATCTCATTTGATCTAGGTGTTTGCTAGTTAGATAGCTAAACTAGTCACCCTAGATTTTTTTATTATCAGGGAAGGATAGCAGTGAATTAGATGAATTAGTCTCTCTAGATGCCCATTTTCCTCTCTTTGCTTTAGAGGCATGTAGGTTGATTATTCAGACTTGGACAACTCATTGTTCAGGGATAAACTGAGTATGAGCTGCTTTGTCTTGCCTCTTTTCTTTCTACGTTTCTGCCATTGTGTGCTTGTTGAAGGTAAAGAGTGCTGAATTATGCTATTTAAACAAAACTTTTTCTCACTGTTTTTACCACCTCTGAGTACAGTTCAGTGGATTCATAGGTCCTAAGACAAAGTAAAGTTTTGTCTATACTATGATTATTTCAAATGCAGTACTTGTCTTAAGAACACTGAAGTGTACAGAGAGTTTTTATGTATTTAGCACTTTCTTTTGCTGTTTTGCTTATTTTGTTTCACAATTCAGGGAATGTAAAACTGAAAGATGAATCACAAGAAGACTACTTTGCATTTGAAATGCATCAGTCTGAGTGAATTTCGTTAAGTGTGGAATAGTAATCAAATAACGTACATGACTTGAAATGTGCTGTTTTCTGCATATTAAGAGAATGCCTTGCAGTAAATTTACCAAAAAGCAGATTTTGTGAAATGTTGTGGGAACATTAACATCCTCATGCCAACAAAAACATATTCTCCTAACATTATGCCTAGTCATTAAGGTTTTTTCAGTTAAAAATAACAACAATAATAGCTATTAAATAATTTGAAATCTTTTTCTTATCTTCCCAAGAATATCAAGAAAATGTAATCAATCATTTTTTCTTTTCTGTACTGTCAGAGAATGATTCAGTATTTATTGCAATTCCTTTTCATTTAGGTCTCAAAATCCCATTTTTATTTCATTAAATAATGTTTGAAAGTGGATCAGAAGAAACTAAGAAATATTACAACCTGTAACTTAGGAAAAATTAGGAAACAGTCTTTGTATGACAGACATATTTTGCATGTTAATTGAATAATACACTTTCCAGTAATTGTAATTGTAGCTATATTATTTAACTGCAAAAAACCTCCACAAAACCAAACAACCAAAGCCAGGGGAAATATTGGTATATAAAATGCAATTTAAAAAATAACACCTCTCTGAATAATTGTATTGTATATTATTTTTCAGGTGAGACCTTCTGAGGCTCTTACTAGTCACCATTATCCATGTAGCTGTGTTAAAGAATTATGGATTCTACTCATTCAGCTGCTGGACCACAGAAGTAAAGTGTCTCACACAGAGGTAGTAGAAGAATACTGTTACATATGCATGCACGTTACATATGCAGTGTGGTAGCCAAATGTTCCCATATTGCCATGAATACACTTAGTTCACATATCTGACGAAAGAACTAAACTTCATAATTTGGTTTAGGAGGACTGCATGCTAACTGTGATGCTTTAGGCTGCTGTCTTGAATGTACATCAAGTCCTGGCTCTAGGTTTGCAGTGCACTGTTTGTTTATGACCTAGGGGGTTGATAAGGAGTGCTCCTTGTGCTAAGGAAAGCAAAGCAAAGGAACAGTCTGTGTAACTTGTGTGGTAGAACAAAAAAAAAGAGACCAACTTTACCCATTTTTTAAAAAAAATATTATTTGCAATGTGTTATGCCATGCAATGATTCATCTTCAGGTGTCAGAAACGTGGCTACAGTCAGACAATGATCCATCTAGCTCACTTTTCTGCATATGATACCCGTGTCTTAACCATCTATACAACTTAGTTCTTGGGTTTGAATCTTTTAGGTGATTACTTCTTTTGATGCCCCCTTATACTTTGATTGGAAG
This sequence comes from Neomorphus geoffroyi, assembly GCA_033558235.1. Lineage (NCBI taxonomy): Eukaryota > Metazoa > Chordata > Aves > Cuculiformes > Neomorphidae > Neomorphus > Neomorphus geoffroyi. The sequence goes on along the minus strand of JAUMJM010000053.1, from coordinate 21,977,946 downwards.
AGCCAATCACTGCCTGTTCTTCTTCGTTATACCGATATGATATGCCTCTTCATTTTTTTTTGATTGTTCCTACCTTCTGCCTTTGTAGGCTGAAGATTCTTACTATATTCAGTCATTCTTTTTACAGGTACCATTCTCTATCTGTGGTCATCTTTGTCACCCTTCTGAACCTTTTCCATCCTATTTCAAATGGCAGAGTACCAGGATTGCATGCGGAGTGCAAAGTATAGGTTAGGTGGTGATATGATTTTATATACTGCATAATGATGTTTTTTATTTTATTCTTTCCCTTTGCTAATATTTTCTAGTGTTTTTGATTTTTTTTTTTCTTGACTGCTGGTTAGAATTGAGCTGATGTTTCTCTAAATGTACATTAAGAAGTGTCAAAATCCTTTGAAAGTTCTCTGAAACAATCTTTAAAATCTTAACAAAACTTCCAGCTGTGCAGAGGGTACCGTTCACTTAGTATAGAATGAAGTACTTCATAGTAGAGTGTCAGTAGTGATAGTTATTTACTCATTAATGCCACAGATGTAAAGGTGGACAACGCAAGTGAAACTTTTAGTTTTGAGTGTTTGCTCTAGCACTTTGAAGTGTAAGTTAGCATCAGGACCCAGCTAAGGTGGGTGAAGTATAAGTGCAAAGAAGTCCCAGAGAATTCCTTTATAATTAGGAAAGATAGGCACAGGCTGTTAAGAAGGTGGTGTAGACAGGGATCTGAGCCAAAGAGAATTAATTAGTAAGTGCTAGAACAGACTTGGAACAATACAGGGAATTTCAGCCTCAGTTTTGCTGTCTTTCAAACTGATTTTCTACTGTCTACTGCTGTCTTCCTCTTGGTTAGGTTAGTCTGACACTAAAAGTTTTTAAAAAATGTTATGTAGAGTTTTCATTAAAGAATTCTAATCTCTCATGTGCGTGTGGATCTCGCTTGCGCATTGTATTCCATCAGCTTGTAATTTTTCCTGTGAAATATCACACTGTGTTCTTCCTTGTGACCAAAGCTTGTCCTTTCACATTTCACTGGCATTTGAGGAGTGACATTCTAAAGTAGCTCCAGGTTTTCTCTAGTAATACTGCACTCTGTGTTTTATTTTCTGTCGCCTTGCTTGTTCTATGTAAAAGCTAATTAATCAATAGGACAATATTGTAGAGAAAATTATTACACAGCCTTTGTTATTCAACACGGTTCAAACTTCTTTTGCATTTTCAATAGTGTTTCTGGAGCTCGTTGAACAAAACTTTAAAAAATATCTTTGAAAAGTCAAGTGGTTCTGATCGGACATCTGGTTTTGAAACAATTCAGTGTAAAGACCCATTGAGTTTTAGCTGGTGGATTATCACTCATGTGGCATCACTCTACCAGTTTGACCGTAATGGAAATCTAGATGAAAAGGTAGGTATGCTTTTTTCTAAATTCCTGTAAGTTGTTATAATTTATTTAGGTCTCTAACTTTGTGGTTATTTTTGTTGATAGGAAACAGTTCATGTTGTAATACAGGAATTTTCACACTCCTTTAAAAGAAGTCCTTTAAGGTTGGTAGTGTTAAAGTGGGCTTTGTACAAGTCAGTAAAAATTCATGTTACACTCCAGATACTCAGTAGATGACTGTGTTAAGGAAACTCAAAATATCTCAACTAGTCAGTAGCACATATACTTAATGATGTAGCATATGTTTTAAGACTGCTTGCCTGCAGCATAAATCCTTCACTGAGTTTGTTGTTTTAGGAACTGAACACACTAGATTTTACCCTGTGAAGTATAAACCTCAAATATTGACTGTGTAATTGTTAATACGACTTTTTAAGAAAAAAGAAGGTAGCCTTGCTCTAATTAAATTTCAGTCTGGCTAATTGCATTCCCTTGGTATCACAACAATGGCACAACAAAGTGTTTGTGTATACATTTGTATACAGCCTCATTTTCTGTGTTGACGTGGTATCAATAGACACGGTCTATAACTGTGGAATCTGGCTTCAGTTTAGGAAGTTCTGGCAGTTAATTTGCAAGACTATCCTTGTAGAAGGTGGCTTAGCTTTTGCTGTCGACTAGAAAAGGCTAGTCCTGATTAATTGAAGTTCTTGTCTGTGAATCTCATTGTGATATTGACATTGTGACTTGACATTGCCCTGCATTCTGCAAGGGGCCTGGATGAGACCTCTACAAGGCATTCCTGCGCCTGATGTATGTAGGACCATCCTTGGTACTGATGTATTGGAATCCTTCATGGACCTCGCTGCAGTTCTCTGCGGTTCTGGGAATCATGTAAACCCTGACCCTTTTTTCAGTTCCTTACTCTGAGATTCATCCTACCTAGTTTTAAGTTTCTAATCATTAATTGAAAAGGAAATAGGCACTTGCTGGGGCAAATCATCCAATTTGAGAGGTATGCATGCTGCCAGTTTTCCTTAATTGACTAGAGAGGGAGCTGACTAGAAACCAAAGAGCTGAAGACTCAGGAATCTATTTTTTATGGGTTTTGTTTGGTTTTTTTTCTCTGATAGTGGTTTTGGCACTATGAAGAATCAGGTCATTCCATCTTCTGTCATCTGTCCTGTTCTTTTATCTTTTGCCTTATTGTAGTTACGTTTGTTGGGGATTGGTTTTTGCTTTCTAGTGTTTGGTGGAGTTTTACCCCTTCCAGCTGGATTGCTTATATTCCCTAATTTGCCAGGCATCAACTCTATATGTCTTCTTCCAAACTGGGCTTAATTGCCCCTTCTTGCGAAGTGTCTTTTATTATTTGTAATTTAAAAGGATTTATTAAAACTGGAAAAGTCATACCTTTTTTCTCTGAAAATCTTTACCAAGATTTCCTGTCCTGACTTGGGACAAAAGAGTAAAATCTTGAAACATGTTTATGAAGTGCAGATCTGTAAAGAGGCAGTCTGATCACATCAGTTGATCGATTTTGTTTTGGTAACCTAAAATCCCTTCCCTTCATCTTTAAATTTTTAAAAGCCTTACTGTATAAACAGAAACAGAATGAAAAATGTTGAAGTGTTGAACTTCTGTGAATACTTTTAATCCTAAGTAAAATTAGACTTTCTAAAAAGAAGTTAGAGTTACTCTAATTGATTTTTATCTTGCAAATTCCCTGGTTTGTCGGGGAGTGGAGATTGGGAAGATGTGGTCACTAAGTACTGGTTGGACTCAATGATCTCAGAAGTCTCTTCCAACCTTATGATTCTATGAATATTTAGTTGAAATACTCATGACCATTTCTGGTGACTGGAAGATTTGATGAATGTGGAATGCTTGTGCTTATGCTGCTTTCTTGTTGACAGATCCTTTTAGGATTCTGTGGCAGACCACTCATTACCATGCAATTCAGTCTTTTCTAATAGTACTATGGCAAAATGAGTAAGACTCGAACACGTTTGTGCAGGGTAAAATTGCAGACCAGATCTGATTGTTACACTTACAGGCTGTCTCAAGCTTCCCTTGCTTTTGCCTTGTTACTACAGTAGTAGGGAAGGACCACGTTGTATTTCAAAGGGACGCTGGAAAGATAGAATTACTATGCTCCCTGCTTATTAGAGGAACTTAGATGAAGAGAAAAGGTTATTGCCAGGTCGAATACAGAAACTACTGTGGAGCAGACATTCATCTTGGGTTTCTTATATTTTATGCCCTAATCAAAAACGCAGTGATACTGTTTACTTTGATCACTGGAAATTTTTCTGTCTCTCATACTGATACATACTATGTATTTAGCCTTGTAAGAGATTATTTTTTGCCCGAGGCATTATATTATTTAAATAAGTCAAACAGATGTAGGATGGAAAAAAGGATTCCTGTTGTTCTTATATTGAAGTGGGAATCTGAGGCACAGTGACAGGAAGTGACTTGCTCAAGGTAAAATCATGTTTTCTCCTTAGAGCCCACCTGGGAGAAAAAAGTTTCCAGGTCTCGATTTGTAAATCATGAGACCATCCTGTGCATGCTCCTCTTGATGTTTGTAGTAGCCTTTATCTTTGAGTTGTCAGCCATGCTTCGGATTTCTCTGAGTGGTCCTGAGTTTGTCCAGGGATCCCTGCTCTCAAGTGCCATGGGCACTTGCAAAATATCTATCAGTATAAATGTTGCCTTTTAATACACCACAAAAATGTGATCTATCTCGATAGCTGATCATAGCCATTTCTTTAGTTTTTTTGTCCCCTGCACTGAGTTGCATTCTCAAACATTCAAAGAATGTTATAAATAAAATAGTCTGTGATATAAATTTGTGAAGTCAGTGGAATTACATCAGGGCTCAATGTAGTCCTGTTTTGTTGGTTAAACATCTGATGCGATAGCTTCATGACACATGCTTTCTTTTAATTAACTGTGATCAGAAGTGGGAGGGTGATGTGTCATAATGATGGTTATTCATGTGCTCTGTAGCAAAAATTGCCTCTAAGCTTATATCATCTGTGGAAGATATTCAATTTTTTAATGTGGTCTGCATGGCCTTGAGGTTATTATGAAAGCTTTTAAAATTCTAAATAGGTTTCAGACTTACTTCTTTTTATTTTTTCCCCTTTAGCTCATATAACGTATTTTCAAATATGCAGTGATTCATAGGTATTGAATATATATTTGATGCACATGAAATCTCTTTTTTCTTTTTTTTTTTTTTTTTTTAGCCTTGAAACTTTTTTGGCCAGGTTTCCTACAGTCTCCATTATAAGGTGTGTAGAGTACATCTCTTCCCATAACCCCACATTCAGGTCCCACTTAACCTGTCTGGAAAGCAGGATTTGTACATTTAAAAACCAAATGGGACCTGATGAGAAAATTTGCTACTTCTGAACATTGCAGGGGTCAATTTCAATATACTATGGGCTAGGGAAATATAGGCAGAATTACTTGGGGCTAAGAATTTCTTGCCTTTGAAAGAATAATCTCAAATAACTACATGGCAAGATATGCAAACGTGGACTTCCAGCTGGGAAGCTTACTATGACTCTTCACGTAGTCAGCTGTTAGTCCTTGCAAATGTGTCTCCCTGAGAACTCAGAGGGTCTCAGCTCCAATTTTCATTTCTAGCAGCACTTTTATGCGTTACAAGGTCTTCACATTATGTTGATGTTGGGACTCTTTTGGGTGGTAGGATGATGCTGTAAGCCTACAGGTTTGGAGTAAGAAATGAGTATTCGACATATTCTCTGACAAGGATGGATTGTAAAGAGGTGCCATGCCATTTTGCTAGTGTAGCAGGGAATACGGTTGGGATGTAAATTTAGTGGGATTTAAATGAAGCAAGGCTTTTACAAGGTAGAGACAATTCAGGCTCATAAGAGTGCAGCCAGTGGTTGGTGTCATTCCTTCCTGGGCTTGAACCTGGGTGAACTCTCATAATTCAAGTTGGTGTTAAGAGTTTGCCCTAGATTACTCCAGGATCTTGTAAGGTGACCTGCATACTGCAGCTGAGCTGGAACTTTGGCAATAAACACATTTTGTATAAATCATGTGTCACTGGACTGCTGGAGTGCTGAAAGCATGTTCTGAGTTGTCTGATTCAGGTCTCATAGCCATTCAGCGTGACTCTTGTGATATCTGCACATCTCTGATAAATCTGGCTTTTGAGCAGTTAATTAGCTTTACTTGGATTCTTCATTAGGACCACACAGTGTGCAGGTTTTCACATAACATCAAGCTCTAAAATACAACAATTTAAAATATGACATATACTAGCCAGAACTGGCTGTGAATGCTGATTGTGCACTTCCTGGGTTTTACTCATTATTGAAGTGCTACCCTTACCCCTTGGCTACTTTTTCATGCAGTGGCCTCTGCTTCTGACAGGATACTAGCTCTGGTTTCATGATACAAAGGCTTTGGCATCATTAACAGGTTAAGAAGTCCTGTTACCACCGTAGGCATGATATGCCCTCTGGTGTTCTGGCACAATTATTCATGTCCCTGCTGTATGGGGCCTATTCTAAGTCAGGCCCTCCTCCCGTTTTCATTCTTTCTTTCTCTCCTAAAGCTCTGAGTTGGTTCACTGATCTGGTCCACACTGTGTTACGCAAACAGAAGTACCAGAACAACTGAGCCAGTGGCATGCTACAGCTGTGAGGGCAGGAAGAGCAGCTGGCAAGATGAGGAGAAAGCAATGGGAACTGCTTAATGGGTACTGATCAGGTTTCCGAATCATGAAATCACAGCTTTAGTTGTAACTTTCTGCAAATCTGTCCTTTTGTTCATATTTGTTCCATAAACAGTCCACAGATTGTGACTTGCTTAAAGAGTTCGTCTTTAAAATTTACTTATTACTCTCTGGAGTTCTGTGTGAAATTGTCACCAAACTGCAGCATTAAGTAGCAGAGAATGGGGCACAATGGTGTTGCCACTGAAAAGAGGTTATATTTCAGTTACAAAATCATAAGATTATCTTTATTTTAAGCTCTATACAGACATCTAAAGGACACATATTTGCAGAATAATTTCAAAAGCTTAACAGTTGTAGTGAAGGGAATGAGTAAAGCAGGACAGTGATGGAAAGTACTGTGTTCATACATTTAGTTATCTGCATAAGCCATCTACATAATTGAGTGTAAGAGCTGATTTTTGGACATCCTAGAAGTCTGAGTATGTTGACTTGCTTGCCTTTTTTTTTTCCCTGGGAAACAGCCTTAGTTGTGAAACCTTCTACCCTCTGTTTTCTACTTTGCCTAAATATGTTTTTTTATCTTCCTTTTTATTATACTTTGTCATGTAACTCTTCTACTTCACTAGCATGGTCTAATTAATTCAAATGGATAGTCTTTGTCTTCCCAAGCTGAAGGATATGAATTGTGGACCATGTTTGACCTATCATTTGGGGTTTTTTTAATATCTATTTAGTCCATTACTATCTGGCCAAATCCCTACCAAATTGGCCTTAATCATTGACCTGGGCAAAATGTATTAGAACCCCAAAATGTGTGGGGTTTTTTCATTGAAATTAAAAAACCCAAAAGGTGAGATTGTCTTTTCTTCCTTCTTACCCTTTATATCTTCCTTTTTATAGAATGTTAAAGAAAGAAATTGGAAGACATACTTACTGCTTGTATTAGTCAAAGGTGCCCAAATATTTTACTGCTTCACTAAAAGTGAAGATTGGGATTGCAAACTTAAACCAGTTTAAATTGTGTGCTTTTTGGTTTTAATTCTTAATTTGATTTTGAGGCCTAATTCTGAGGACAGGTGTCAATTACATACAGAAAACGAGAAAGCTCTTTTCAGTGATGACCACAGTATGCTGCCATGAAATGCAGTATTTCTGGAAATGCCTTGCCTGCTTATTTTATGTTATTATATAATGATTCCTGTGAGGAATACAGATGGTATTTCATAGTGATAATCGTTATTTTTCAGAAAAAGAAGGAATCCAATTGGAAGTTTGTGGAAGAACTCCTTAAAAAATCCACTGATGCTCAAGTAAGTGTGTAAAGGAAGAAATAATGAACAAGGAAAGTGTCAGGGATGCTTTCGGGAAAAGACAGTGCATGAAACAAAGTTCAACTAACAACTGTAGTTTTGGAATTCTTGTGTTTTTATCACAGGCAGATGAACATGCTTGACCTAGCTGAACTATGGCAGTATACAGTTCCCTCCTTGTTAACAGTTACACTTGCTTTAAAGTGGTTGTGCTTGATGCTAAATTGTCAGATAAAGGCAAAAGATAATTATCCTGGAAGGGTAGGTATATGGCTACTTGGACAAGATGTATTCAGAATAAGAACTGGATGCTTAGAAAATGTAAACCAGATACTGAATGTAAGGATATCAAGTTGAGGAGACATGATGAGGGAGATAGTCAGTTACATTGAAAATTCAGCTATATCCTCATCACAGCGGGAAGGTGACTTGCCTTGCTGAGCAATTTGTCTTACAGGCTTGAATCAAACTCTTACTGATAAGGTTCTAGTTTCTGAGCACTTATTTCATACCTTATCATTTTTCTTTCTGCAGAACTGTTAATGCAATGCTTCATGGCCCAGAGGTCAGAATCGACCTCCTTTTAAAATGCTTTTAAATATGCTGTTCATCACGTTTTTAAATATGTTACATTTCAGCTCTGTAAATTTGTTCTGAAGTTGCATGTTACAAATAGCTATATCAGCAACACTTATGAAAATTATTTCTTTAATTTGTATATGCTTAATATAAGAATAAACATGTTTGGTTTTTTATTTCATCTGAGACCAAATAAAAAAATCCTTGCAAAGTTCTGTGGTTGAAAGCAGTAGAGGAATCTGTTCTTTTATTATTACTGCCTTGCTCACACAGTAGCAACAGCTGTGGTTGAAGCTGGAGTACGGAACAATAGTTATACCTACCAGTTTTTACATGAAGATATTTTGTACTTTTTAGGATGCTTGAAACAATAGATAGAGTATTAAAAAGTTGAAAAATCATGCTATACATAGACTAACATTTGTTTACATAGTCTGTCAGCTTAGAAGTTTAACTGGGTTTGAATGATTTCATGGTGTAAAATTGAATACACACACTATTCATATACGTTAAAACTACAATGATGATATCACTTATTGGATGCTTAGCATTTTGTGGTAGAGACTGCGGAGATTTAGATGAGAAGCATAAAAACAGTGATTAGCTAACTAAATACTTTCCTGTCTTGCATCTTCTGTATGTCATCAACCTAAGAAACAGTTAGAGGATACATATAGTTATATTTTTCTTCAAAGTATTCCTCTTTTCTTGTAAATGTTTATTATTTTGAATAAAAATTACTTTGAGGTTGGCTAAATGTAAAATATACGGCTTTTTGATGTTTCTGGTAAATGAGTATTTTATTGTGGACAGTTTAGAAAGGGAGCTAGGTGACCAAGTTCAGAAGATTTGAATAAGTCAATCACGACTCAGTAATATGAGACAAATTTATTTTAATTTCCGAAGGCAACCTGTTTTGGAATTAAAACCAACTCTCTTTTGCCAGGAATATATTTGCAACTGCTATCAACCGTCTAAGGAACCATGCAGTTTATTTATTTTTTTAATAATTTATTCATTTTTTTCTTGCATTATGAAGTTATCTGTTAGTAGGAAACGCTGTTTGAAGAGCATTAGCTTATATATGCATGCGTGAATCTGTGTGAATCTTTTTAATACAAAAGGCATCCCTCTTCCTATCCCTGCGCACCAGCCATGATTGTGTCTAGGAAGATTTTCTTTTACAAGTAGACCTGTCCATCTCTCTTCATCTGTCAGCTTCCTGTAGCCACTATTACATTTATCTTATCTTTTTATATTTCTGTGTATCTGCTGTGTAACTATTTTTGAGACCATAAAACGTAGGAGTGAGAAGCACAATGAGTTATCAAGTCAGTAACAAAATGGAACATGGAGAAGCAGGAAAAAGCGAAAGGGAGAATAGTGTTCTTCAAATGAACAACAGCAGGACAGTATTGATACTGCCCATTAACCCTTGCTTTGAGTTTGTTAGTAAATCCTACTTGAGCTATCCTTTTCAGTATATACCCTCTATTAGTAATAGCTGTGCAAAATAAGTTAGAAGAAATGATAGTTCTGAATCACTCATTTGCAGGAGAGGGCAGGAATTGATGGCTGTAACTTTCATTTTTAAGTATATGGGAGCTTAAAACCTAATTGCTCAGTACATAGTATGACCAGCAACCTCATAATCCACTTGTGCTTGTTGCTCCCCAACTTCATAAGGTTGTAGACTATATATGTTCAGAAGGAGAATGGGAATATACAAAAGATGGGAAGGAAATGGAGGTGAAAACAGGTATGCATAGTTTTGTGTGTTCAGAAGCATACGAAAAATGTGCAGATCATGTCTCTCCTACTAGTAACTGTTAATTTCTCTTCATGTTAATGAAGAGAAATTTTTTTTCATGTTCATTTTTCTTCACTGAAGGGTGGTCAGGGGTTGGAACAGGCTGCCCGGGGAGGCGGTGGAGTCACCATCCCTGGAGATGTTTAAAAGCCGGGTAGATGAGTTCCTTAGGGACATGGTTTAATAGGGAGACAAAGTCTGGTTGGACTCGATCTCAGAGGTCTCTTCCGACCTTATGATTCTATGTGAACTTCAATTTTTATATTATCATTTAATAGGCACTGTTGCAGATGTGAATTTTGAGGGTAAGTGAACATCAAGGAAATAGAAAAAGAATGGTCACTTTGGATGATGAATCAGCAGGAGCTGAGAGTTAGCTTTTACATCCTTAAGACAGATAAGTATTGGGATGCAAAAATGACTAACCAGAGTTAAACCTGCACGATTTTGGTGGTTTCAGTAAAACTGAGTTTAATGATCCCTATCACAGAGAGAGCAGATCTCATGTGAGCAGCAGAGAGCCTGAGCCACCTTTATCCAGCGTATTCCTGATTTTGAGGTTGATAAAGGCTGCCTAAGGGAGGTGTCCCTTGTCCAGGTGAAGGTGGCAGAGGGGTGCTGCAGGGCCCTGTCTCCAGATAGGTACAGTTATAGTCAGCCTGCTTCTAGGCAAGGAAAAAGATATGAAGGTGCTGTTAGCGTTAGGGGACTGATGGAAACGGGAGGTGAAAATACCTTTATTTGTGAGCTGTCAATAAAGGTAGGAGTCAATAATGTATACCTGGGCAAGTGTATAGTGCTGCTTCCTTGTATATATCCTTTCAGCTTCAAACAGGAGACAGACTGGTGAGTTTCTCAGCCAGAAACTTCTCTCTTTTTTTGTAATTCTTGATGGGTAGAGTTGAAGATAATTGCTCGTGTGACGATCTCCTATCAGTATCACAAAAAAAAAAAATTATATTCATGGGGAAACTAGTTACGTGAGGTATTCCCTTCTGTTGCAATTTGGATTTCTGTTTCTAGGGTAATGAGAAAAGTAGAGCTGGTTTACAATTCTATTTGTACTACGAAATGAAAATTGTACTAGGAATATTAACATAGCTGTATTTGTATATCAGGCAACATCAAACTGACTAAATTTATAGATTGTCAGTATAAGATGAATTTGTATTTACAAAGTTTTTTATTGTAAATGAGAATCAAAAGCATTTTTGCTCCTAAGAACTAATAGCAGTATGTCTTATTAGCTTTTTCTCATTTTAGAAAATAAATGTTTCATGTTGTTTCATTTCTGCCTCAATTTTGTTATACCTTCTCTGTATTTTTTTGTTTAATTCTACTCTAAAAGAGATACAGAAGTATTTGCTGGAGTTCTAGGAAACCAATTTTGTTACTACAGTAGGAGGTCATAAGAGAAAAATGTTGTGTTTAGATAGTACTGTCATTTTGATAGTATCTGGTGTTCCTCCCTTCTGTGATAAATTAAAAGCTTACTACCTCAAGAGTTCTGATAGTATTTCCAGCAGTGCAAGAGACCGTTTTAAGCAAAAGACCAATGAGAGAATCTATTAATTCCAGTGATATTTGAAGTCTGGAGAACTCTCTCATATTAAATTTGAGATAAAGCTTTCAGTGCTATCTTAGTTTTGGAAACTGTTCTAAAACTTGGACAGATAAATAATAGTTAAAATTGAAGCTGCTCACAATACCATGTTTATTGTTGAATTAATTTAACTGAAGCAGTCATTCTTTGTTGAATTAGATCTTAAACTTAACCCTTTACACAAATTACAGCTTCAAGACTAAGCATTCTTTTTCTAAGGGTGCATGTTTTGGTCTGGATTCTTTTTACATCTTTTGTAACTGGGTAGATCTCTCTAGAGAAATACATACGTTCATGTGCAGTTTTTTGTTTTATATCAAGACTCTTGCTTTTATTAATAAAAAAAGCAGCTGTTGAAAATGACTGCAATTCTGTTCCTTTTTTGTATAAGTTTTATTTTGGGAAGACTACTGATTTAATAGTTACAGTTACACAGTATGTAAAAACAATACTTGAGGATAGCCTTTTCAGTTGTAGGTATTTTTATTATATTTGAATGATTACATACATATTTTAATGTCTCTCTTTTGAAAAGTTCGTTTGCTGTTTCACTGTTTTTCATATACATAGTGTCTTTAATACATAATTTTCTGTGACAACTGAAAATGCCTTTTCAATTTTCAAGTTATTTTAGAAATATACCACTTTAGAAGCTATATGTCATACATTAATTATTCCTGAGAAGTTATTGTGGGTGATTGGTGTAGTTGTTTAGAGTGTTCTGATAAAGAGTAGCAAATAATGCTTTCCACGTGAATGTATAGCGAGGTAGAGATAAGTTAATGAGTTAACTCCTCTGTGCAGCATTGAAAACAGGAAGAAAAGCAACTCTAGGACATAGAAAGCCTTAAGAAGTAGCCTTGTGGATGAGAGCAAAAGTCCCGCTCTTCAAGTAGCAGGTACTTAATGAAAGACAATTTTCAAACAACATAAAACCCTGCAAACCAAAAAAACCAAACCACACAGCAAACTCCAACACAACACCCGGCGTCAGTGATTTTTTTTCTTTTCCTTTATTTTTTTTTTTTTTTTTTTTTTCTCAGTCGAGTGAGCTTGGGACATAATTCAGGGCCTAATACTATAATTGGAACTGAAGGTGATAACTTCCCAATATTTATTCAAGGCATGATTTCCTTCCTGTGACTGGGATTTTGAGTCATAAGTCTCATCCTGTATGTCCTGTATGTTTTGTTTTTTGTTGCTTTTATTCCTCTAGCTTATTTTATGCAGTTAGAAATTGCAGGCCAGTATATTGTGTAAATGTATTTGAAAGCTAGAAGGAGTAGGTCAGGGATTTCTCTTGTCACAGAAAAAGTTCACTACTATCCCAGTGATGTGTTACTTTGTGTGGAAGAGTCTTCCCTTAAGAAAACTGCAGACAAACCGGTCCACTGAACCACTCTTACAGTCAGTGGTGACAATAAGATGCTTGAAAATAGAGAAGATTAAACACATGATTTCAGTCTGAGGATGAAGCTCCTAATATCCTAGCTCCAATGTAAGTCCAATTTTGCTGACATCAAAAACTGGATCAGATGAATCAGTATCACTCTCTGTATCACAAATTACAAGCTGAATGCTTCACTGTGTTCAAATTGTTTGCAATTTCCTGTTTTCTTTCTTATGAGCCTTCTTCCTTTTGTGTGCAAAATTTGGAACTGAGGAATGCAAAAAATGTTGTATGGTGTGGGGAGTTTTTTGCTCACTTTTATTTCCCAGTGTACAGAGACCTATCTGCCCTTGATTTAGAGTTGTCTGGGATGTTCATAGTATAGTCATGTTGCAGGGGAGGAAGACGATTCAGAAAGAAAAGTTCTCCTGTTTGGAATACTATAAATAGAAACGTGTCTTCCCTCGATCAGCGGTGAATGAAATTTCCTTTAGACTTACAGACTCATGCATTCAGTATAGCTGATGCCCCGTTTACTGTTTTGTGAGGCTGTCTTCTAGTTCATTGCTCATAGTAGCAGATGCATTTATTCAATAGTATATAATTTAAAATAATTTTTATATTAGGACATTATTCTTAATAGTCTGGAAGTATTTGGTTTAGTTTGGGGTATCTGGTTTAGTACTGGGTAGACAAGGTGATGCTCTCCTCCTACAACAAACTTTTTATTCCGTTTTCAAGAGCGTTGTGTTAGAGGAACACTTAAGAATGCATCTTCAGTGCTGTTTGACTTTGTGTCGTTTCTGGGACTTGAACATACCTATTGTCACCATACTCTGGGATTATTACAGCAAGAACCTTGTAAGTAGATGAATATATAAAAATGTAGAATTGCATGTCCTTGACTTTTAGCAGTTAATTTTGATTCTCTTCTAGTCAAGCTTGATTGCTACATTTTTGTAAAACTGGTTAGAAAATTGCAGTATCTCTAAATTTGCTATATTTATTTAAGGAATCATGTTTAAATATATGTTCTAGTCCATTACATTATGTCACAGTGGAATAAATTATTATATATTATATATTATTTTTATTTTTCATCAAGACTACAAATTTTAAGATCTTTCTTTTTTTGAGTTGTAGAAATATGTCCTTCTGTTTGTGAGAAGAATTGTATCGTACTGCCTTTAGAATATTTATGTTTATCATTACTTATCCTGTTTTATGGTTTCATTTATTCTTTTAGAACAGCTGCTTTACTGTTCCTTGGCTCGGTCTGAAGGGTCTGGCAAATGTTAGTAAAAGTTCTTTGTCAATGCTTGAGTTGGTGAAAAGTTGTTGTTGTGAACAGCAGATCCCTGATCTGTACAAGTCCAGCAACAGTTACTTCATTTTTCTCAGCATTTTGGCACGAGTGATGAAAGAAGAGGCAGAGAACAGTGGTGTGCATCCTTGGAAACAAATTAAAGGACGGTATGGTTGTTATTTAGTTTGTCTCATGTTGTCAGAGGTCTAGTCAGTCACAGAGCAAAGCAAGGGGAGGGTACTGTGCTCATGAGAAAGTAAAGGGGATGAAAGATCTAGGAGTGATTCATATCTTGAAGGCAGTTGTTCCCTGAGGTTTCTGTTGCCAGCTGAGACTGTGACAGGGACCAAGAGCTGGGTCCAAGAATCACCTTGGCATCCATGATGATTTACTTTGTCTCACAGGCGAGGAATATGGTACACTGGCAACCTACGCAGTGGTACAACTCTATTGCCAGGCAGGCAATGTAATTAAAGCGCAGAAATTCTGTTTGAGCTGCATGTAAACTGTGTGTTGCCCAAGAATATGCAGACTGTCTCTTGCTAGACCTCCAATTTTGTTTCCATTTCCATTTTTTCATGGTTTCCAAATTTCTCTTAATAGTTTTTGTGAGAGTTTTTATTTTTCATTGAATTTTGAAACTTACTAATTGAGAGCTACGGTTAGCCAGACTATAAAAAAACCCCTATAAAATACCTATAGTATAAATCAAAATCCCAATGTTTTATATACTTACTGATTCACTAAAACTTGTATTATTATAGTAATAAGATCATTAAAGGTGCTATGTTTGTTTTCATTGGATATAAAATATTTAGAATTATTTACATTTGATTTGTTTTTATTTTTAGAAATATTTTATTAAATATTAATAAAATACTCCTGTGTGCAAGTAATGAATGTATTGAAAATTCATGTGTACGCATGCCTTACAACATCATGTGGTATGTTTCTTCCAAGAAGGGATTATTTTGGCTATCAGAAGGGGAGAATTTATCTAATATCTATGTATACTGTGTTAGAATCGGTAAAGTTTGAGTTCAAAAATTATGGCAACAACACAGAAACAAATATGTTGTTGGATACTGAATCAGTGTCTTGCTTTTGTTAGTAATTTTAATTAGATGGCTCTGTTTTTACTAAAAACAAATTATGCTTACATTTTTGTGCTATTGTAGCTTGTTACTTTCCCTAATTTAGGAGAGGGAAAACTAATACACACCACACATTGTGTCACTCTGCTCAACCAGTATTCATCGTTTCTACCTTGAGTAAATCAATTACACAAGTAGCAAAATTTAACAGCCTACAGCTACGATTTTGGGATGAACTCAGTTTTCAGCAGCTAACCAAGCATTAATTGATGCATGAAGAACGTAAATGCCTGTCAGTAGTAATTTACTACTAAACAACATTAATTGGATTTGCTGTAATTTTTGGTGGCTAGATTTGATTACCTCAGTGCCATTTCAAACTGTTTTTCCAGGTGGCAGAATGTGAAAACAGCTTTTATGGACATCTAAGTACTGTATGTGGAACTTACTTTAAATTTAAGGTGAAGGATATACCCAAGGTTTTAAACACACAAATTAAAAAGTTAAGAAAGCCTTTTTTATTTTACTCCTCTCTTGTAGGAATGGTGACATTTATTTAAAAGTCCAGATGTGAGCAAAGGTTGCAGAAAAGACACCTATGTTAAAGCTTTCTGCTTTTTATCAACCACTTTAAAGTTCCAAAGTAGCAGTGCTTTTCCCCATCAGCTATGTATGACTTGAGCACTGTCATGTAAGCAATACAGCTTAAAGCTTCTTTGTGCTGGAGAGAGGCTTCTCTCCCAAACGCCTCAGTTTCCCCGTTTTCTCCCAAACTTGTAGTCCACAGTTTTTACGGTAGATGTGCAGACCAGATTGTTGCAGACTTTGGCGAAGCACTGTGGAATAAAGGATCTTTCCACCAGAAATCTTATTCCTCCTTTTACTGCAGTCATGGCTATGTAGGTGAGCCTTTGATCACAGCAGCTATGGGAGTAGAACATGAAAAGGAGAAATCAGTAGCTAAAAAGAGGAGGAGGGTCCTTAGTCCTTTTTTTTTAGTTCTTTTTATGCCACAATGTAAATAACAGAATTTCTAGCAAAGAAGTTGGGGTACAGGACTTTTTTGCTGTTGCTAAGAAATGCCACTTGGCAGCTTCTTTTCCCAGCAGCCCTCACGGGCTAAATTAAATTAATATGAAGGTATGTATGGCGGGCACCTGTCACAGATAAAGAGTCTGCTGGTGACACTGCTCAGCTTTGTATTAGAGGTTGGATAAGGGTGAAAGGTTGGACTGTACCTGGGTCTGAAAACTCTTTAACATGTACCTTTTATTTGGAGCAGAAAATGAAATAGCATGTCTGTTCCACTAGCCAAAAAGAATAGAAAAGGGGAGGGAAAAGAGGATATTTAAAAATTAAGGGTTATTGGAAGAGCATAACTATAAACTAAAAGCATGACAATACAATTTTAGTCTGTTAAGGAGATAGAAGATTGCATACTTCAACAAACTTTTTCTTGGTTTGCTTGATTTGGTTTTTTTACTGCAGAATTTATTCCAAGTTCCATCGAAGAAGAATGCAGGAGCTGACAGAAGTGGGGCTGCAGAACTTTTTTAACCTGTTCCTCATGCTGGCAATTGTTGCAGAGACAGAAGATATAGTGAATCGAGTGTCGGATCTTTTGGATTTCCTGACTCCATCCTCTGTCACTGCCTCTCAGAGAGCTCTCATCTGGAGAGGTCATTTTGCTTTCCTTTTGATTTATGTTGAGAAGAACATGGACATCAGTGTGCTAGCTGAGAAACTCTCAAATGCTTTCCGTGAGAAAGCAAAGGAGTTTTTAGTAACCAAAAATGACTACTCACAGAAACAAAATCTTTGGACTCTACTTTCAACCTACATCGATGGTGTCCAAGAAGTGTTTGAAACCAGCTGCTACTTGAGCCTTTCGGAGGAAAAGTTGCTAAATGATGGCTTTACTATGCTGCTGCCAGCTTGTCGAGGAGCTGAACTGAGTATGGTCCTAAATTTTCTTCAGGTTGTTCTAGCCAGACTTCGGTAAGTTATTTAGTAAAATTGTGAATGTAGGCTGGCATGTTGTTTTTGTGTACAGGATTAAATTGTAGTTTGTATTAATTTCTTACTGAAATAGAGTAAAAAGAAAGAGGAATCTCTAGAGGACTGTGAATGTTAAATTTCAAAATCTACCAATACCTCACTGCACTTAGAAATGTTTCCTTACTATTTCAGGACATTAGGTTTGGCATCGCTGATATTTTATTATGAATTAACAACTCTGTAGAAAGTCATCCAGTTGCTTATTATTTCAGACAATACCATCTTTCTGTTGGCACAGGAAATTTCAAAATTATTATCTGAACTAAGTTGCTTAAGATAGGCAGGTTTTGGGTTTGGGTTTTTTATTTTTTTTTCTACAGTGAATCCATTTTTCAGACTTTTCTATTTTTTTCCTCTTTCACCAAGGTTGCAATCAAATACAACAGTTACAGAGATTTGAATATTTGTCTGGGGTTCAATAGGAAAGAAGAAAATTATATTTTACCACTTTCAAGCAGTTTTCCTTTGATATATACTGGTTCGGTTTTCAACATCCACAGTGCCCTTCAATAGGCATATTTTTGTCTACTGCTGCCTTTCAGAGGTAGTCCTCTAGTTTGAAGCCCAAACTGCTTTTTTTTGTAAGATATTAAGAGGCAGCTATTGATCTGCCATTACTTCAAATGTTTAAGACTGAAATATGTGGAAGGAGCTGTGGAAGAGAGCATAATAGGAATAGTAAGGCCCATATGCAAGATCTCTCTTTAACTAGGTTCTTTGTTATTGCCTAGTAGTTTGACTGCAGCTGTCAATACCTTATACATCCAAAGACAACTGCTTTTCAGGAAGTCTTTTGAAAAAAGATGAAGCACGAAACAAAGTTTAGTTGATTTATTATTTATTATTTCAGTTCAACTGAACATATTTACTGGAATAAATTGGAGACTTCAAAAATACTTTGACATTTTCTCCATTAGCTAATACACAGCATTTGTTGTGTTGTTTTTAAAGATGAAATAGGGAGAAAGTTGAGACTGGTGAAAAAGTTCCCTATTTTATAGCGTGGCATTATTTTGAAGCTTTCCAAGGCTGAGGGTTGTGTGGTCCTCTTGTAACACAGGGAGGACAGCACGAAAGTTCATTACAGACTTTTCAGGTCATCATGGACAACGTAGAGGACAGTGTTCAAACCTGTTCTTACAAAATGCAAATGATTTGAAATATTTGAATTACCAATATGCTCAAATACTAATCAGTATGAGGGATATTATTGGGTCCTTGTTTTTAACTGTTCTTTATTTCATCTTCTGTGTTTATACACTTGGTTACTGTTACCTGCATATTTTTCCCATCTACAGCGAAGCTTAATTCCTTAACATTTATAAACCTCTTGGATCTTCAGGTTGTATGGAACAGTGAAAAGTTATTGTTTCTCTCTCCCACTTCACTCACTGAAAATAGTCCTCTGTTGCCATACAAGTGAAACACAAAAAAACCAGTTCCTTGGGTTCAGATGATTTGGATGACATGTGCTAACCAGATGTTAAACTGCTGTTGGCTTAACCAGACCAATTAGGCCTGGTCTGTCTGCAAACTTGGGAAGGGATGAAGCAGTTCAATGCCGTTCTCTTATTTTTAAAATCCAGGCAGATATAAGACAGTAGATCTTTCATAATGTACTTTTTCTGTACGCTGCACTTTAATAATTTTGTAACTGTATGACAGGGAATTTAAAGGTAGGAAGGAAGTGAGGTCACTGATTAAAGAGAAAAACAGCTCCTTCTAGACTGTTAGGAAACAAAAATTTCAAGTGCCACTTTCTGCTAACCCCAAATGATGGTTCACCGGAGCATTCTTTATTGCTGATTAAGTAGCATCATGAACATACTGACTTGGTTACATTAACTAAATGCCTTAGTATTTAAAGCTTAAAATATCAAATAGCTGTAGCAGTCTCTTTTAATGTATCTTGTTGGATTACTAGAATTGCATTCCAGATTTCCCAGTAGCTTTTATTTGAGGATACTGTAAAAATGGCAAACTTTCATTTCCAGAGTGAGGTGTAGCCAAAAGCTCTTCTTTAATTATAGCTATTTGTGCTGCTATGGTTAAGGGTCTGTCAGCATTTCCATTATAAACCTTTATTTTCAAGGGTTTGTAACAGCAGTGAAAACTTGCTATGGGCTAAAACTTGGCATACAAGGTTTTGAAAGTGCACTTGTTTTCTTCCTTTCTTTTTTCTTAAAAGGCATGTGAAAAGAGACCCCCACCTTCACCATTTTTATGCTGCTGTGTTTTAAAATAACCCTTTCCAGGTTTTTCTTGTAATTTTCTTTTCTGCTAGAAAAGTACTGATAGCTCTTGATTGTTGTATTTACCTACGCTTAGACTGTTATAAATAAAAAAGTGGTTTAAAAAAAAAATTATTATTATGTCTATATATTTAAATAGAACTATGACTTGGCAGGAGAACTCATTTTTATTAGTTTTCAATATGTGTTGAGTGGATAATTGGAAACAAGATGCTGCTTGCTGGCACTTCCAAGTATTTGATCTTCATAGTGAGATTTGATTTGAAGTGTAAGATTGTATTTTAACACAGACTCCCTTTTAAAAAGATATGTAAAATAAAGAGTAAACAGTCAAGAAACTCCCCAAAATAAAAATGCAAAGCACTTCCTTCTTATGTTTATTTGGAACATTCAGCTTCTGGCTTAGACATAAGCTTTTCCTTTATTTTTTTGTTCCTGTTTTAACCAGTGTTTTAAAATCCTGATTTTTTTTTTCTTTTTTAATGAAAGATAAATGCAGGATGCTTGCCCATGTGTGCTTTCATTTGTTCCAAATCTCTAGCACTATGCATCATCTGAGTGCCTCATGGCACAAAAAGAAACCCCAGGTTAATAAAAATACAGACATTTAATGGGTTTGACAGGACTTGCTGTAAAAATGGATACAGAAATCTGCTGAGCACCTTGGAAACAGCAGATTCGGCATTGCAATACACTATTCTTACAAGAAGTGCTTGAAACATGTTAAAATGTCTTTTATTGTAGCCAGGTATTGCTCTGACATGAGCCTTCTCTCATTATCATCACCCTGGCATTTGGGTTTTGTAGTGTGTTAGCACTAAGTTGAGGGATTATAAAATGCAAGTACATGCTCAGGCGTAAAATTACTGCTTTACTCCAAACATCTTTTGCCTAGTTTCAGGGAGACTTGGTGCTTATTACAACAAACCTAATAACATAATAAATGGTAGTTTTATTTTGAAAACAATTCTTGCGTATTTATGCACATTTGTACTGTTCTGCCAGTATTGAAGAACTTAAAAGTTATTGAAAATTTCAAATTTCATAAGCTCTACAGGAATGCTGTTCGGGTAAACCTGTCTCTAATTAAAAGTTACATTATTAATTGGACCAGGGATAACAGCAAAGCTGGGTGTTTCTATCTGTTAGAGTGTGTCTAGCCTTGAGGTTGTGAGAGAAATCACAATAGGAATGGATTATCCAGTATATCTTTGCTATGGAAATGTATAGTCATTTGTAATTTCTTTTGCGTTATACTTGCCATCAAAACAGCCTGTGGGAAGCTTTCCGAGACCAACAGAAGCCTCCCTCCCCCTCTCTGTTACCGTATAAGTCAGCAGATAAGCTCAGGAGGAGAACAGAAAGGTCCTCCGCCCTCCCTCCTTCTTTTCTCCCCCCTCAGGGGTTTTAGTGTTAGTCTTTGTAAAACGTATTTTCTGATGTTGGACTTCTGAAAACTGTATCCAGAAGAGCTGGAAAGAGCATCAGTCTTCTCCTAGCAGTCCTGTGAGTATATTTAGAGTTACAGGCCATGACGTCCTGATAAGCACAGAGGGCAACTCTATGACTAAACCACTGAACTGAGAGTTGGACGAGCCTAGTTTGACTCTTAAGATCTCCCAGGCTTAATGAATGACCATTAGAAAGTCATTAGAAATTGCTATGAACTTTGTTTATCTTAATGGAAAAAGGAAATAAGTCCTTCCTTTTTGATTTCACAGCATAGATCTCATGCTTGGGGAGCAAGCGTGCCTTGCTGTGCTAAATTGACCTATGGTTTAAAGTATTCTTAGGGGTTTTTTTAAAGATCAGTTATTCCATTAATAAAACTGAAATTTGAATGAGTGTGAAGAAAATCTAGTGTCTAAATGCTTTAGAGCATGGGTAGCAAACACTATTTTAGAAGATAAAAGCATTTTGAGGGAGGTGTACTGTGTCTAAATCCTTAGAAGTAATCTGTCACCATCTTCTGTGTGAATAGTGGATGTGTTCTTTAGCTATAGTTTTTGTCTTAAGGTATCGGTCTGGTAATTAAAACTGATTTTTTTTTTCTTTTCCTTCTACTTTAGGTGGAATTTGAGATTATCATTTTTTTCAGGATTTTTTCTTTTTTGGTCTAAAATAATATTTTATACCTTTGCCCCTCATGTTGTGATCTTCAAAGATGACTAGAAAAAAACAACATGTTTTGATTGTGTCTTCTCTGCTCTGGGTATTGCTATACAAAGGAATAAAATGAGATATAGTGTGCATTGGAGGTGTGTACCTAATACGTTGCTTGTAGAAAGTTCCTGTGTATGGCTAGCATTGGTTCAAGTTTGCAATATTATTCACATCTACTTATCACTGTCCATTTTCGTGAATCTGTAGACAGCCACGTGAAAGCTGAATAATTGACGAAAATCCATTTCATACTGGAGTTTAAGATGTGTTGGAGAGCATCTGCCTCCGAAGAAGGGCAACATAGCTGTTGAAAGGGCTGGAAGGCATGTCCTGTGAGTAGTGGCTGAGGACTTTGGACTTGTCTAGTCTGGAGAAAAGGAGGCTGAGGGGGCAACCTTGTTGCTCTCTACAGCTTCCTGAGGGGAGGAATTGGAGAGGGAGGTGCTAATCTCTTTTGCAGTGTCAGGGGAGGTTTAGACAGGACACGAGGACACAGGACACGAGGAAGCATTTCTTTTCCATGAGGGTGGTCAAACACTGGAACAGGCTTCGTTGAGAAGTGATTGATACCCCAAGCCTCGGCAGTGTTTAGGAGGCATTTGGACAATGCCCTTAAGAGTGTACTTTAGCTTTTGGTTACCCCTGAAGTGATCAGGCAATTGAAGTAGATGATAGTTGTAGGTCCCTTCCAACTGAAAAAGTCTATTCTGTTCTACAATCGCTTTTAGAACAAATTGAAACAACAAAACCTGTCAGAGGACCTTCTGATTGTTGATGCCCAAATGAAGCCAGTCTTGGTAGATACCTGAAGCTAAAGAAACTCAAGTCTAGCGTTCAGACA
Organism: Neomorphus geoffroyi; assembly: GCA_033558235.1. Taxonomy (NCBI): domain Eukaryota; kingdom Metazoa; phylum Chordata; class Aves; order Cuculiformes; family Neomorphidae; genus Neomorphus; species Neomorphus geoffroyi. The sequence continues at coordinate 21,955,442 of JAUMJM010000053.1, read as the reverse complement.
TCAGTCATTAAGATACACAGGTCTGTCCTCTGGGTTACAGGTTGAAATGCTGTGTTTCATCCATTGTATATATTTTATCCACCAAAAATTAATCCACATGAGAACTTTTTGGCCTACCTGAGAGCAGTACAAGATTTACTGTTGTGAAAGAGCACATCCACCAAAAAAGAGAGTAAAATCATATGCAGGTGTACTGAGTACCTACTGCTTGGGACGCTGCAGTTTTTTAGAGAAATAGGTGCTTCCTGAAGGACATAAAGCGCAGATTTGTTTTCTGTTGGAAGTGTCCCACTTTTGAAACTGTTTTCCCCAAATTAACTTCCCCTCAATTTTCCTTCTTTTACTCTTCATGTGACGTGTGAGAATGGCTTTTCATGTGGAATCTTTTTGTTGTTGTTTATACTAAACAAAGAAATACTTTTGCAAACAAAACCATTATATGCAAGTAGCCCTCTAATCTCTTAATTTTGATTGTTTCTTCGTTACCTTACAAGATATATATTTCTTCTCTCTTTAGGATATCTCTTGTCAGATTTAAGGCTTATTTAAAATGAACAGAAAGCTGAAGCAATTTTCTTTATTCCATTTCAGTCTCCTAAGGCCTATTTCCCCCTGGTGAGCTCGTAGCAACAGGGGGGTTTAAGGGAATTCAGCTTTCTGCAAATTAATGTCTCACATCATGAAAATTCAGGACTTTTTTTTTCTATATCTTGAAAAAGTAATACAGTGAGTGCGAGTATTATTTCTTGCCAGCGGGTGGAAGATGAATGATTTTGTCACAGTTTTACTGCTTGATGAGCAGTGTCCTGAGGGTCAGGCTTAAGTCTGTGTCACTATGCTGCTCATTACTCTTGAGCTAAATAAGGGCTGATTGGATCTAAATTGCCTAGCACATGGGCCGCAGATGAGCTCAGTGAGTAGGGGATGACCTGCTATTCAGGCTGGGAGTAACCCCGGTGTGCAAATGCTGCATTAGAACACCGTGGGAGAATGAGAGGCTACCGACCGCTGCCAGCAAAAGAAATCGAAATGTAAAAACTCTTTGATGCTGCAATGTTAGAATTTGAAATGTAGGAAGTGACAGGTTGATGGTACTTATCAGCTTTGGCTGGATTAGAGAACAGTGTCATCTTGCTTATATAATGACAGAAGAATGAAGCTAGCTCCCAACTACTTTGTGGTGCAGAGCTGCTGCTGTCAGAGTCAATGCTGCCTCCTACTGACAGGCTGGGCAGAAGGATGAAGAAAGAAGATGAAGAGCTGGCTCGGGTCGATGTTCTCAGGCTCTCTAGCATGCCAAAGTGAACTTTCTGCCTCTACCCGTCTATTCCCATATGGTTCTGGTCTCTTATTTTAGCGGAGAATCACAAATCTGAACAATAAAATAGCAAGCATACGTTTTGGGACAAGGGCAAGCCACTGTTGTCTTCAAGAACGGTTAGATGAGTCATCTACATGCACTGGACTATACATGTGTGTCTCTGCTTCACTCAGAATATTTCCCTTTGTATTCCTCTCTCCTTTACTAGCCCTTGTGAATGGAAGTGATTTCTGGAGAGATCTAACTGAACACATAAATATACTTGTCTTAATGGAAGAAAACAAAAAGCAAGCAAAGCACCTGCCAGGTGCTAATCACAACACAGGTTAGAGTCCTTTGTGCACTTCTGAAAGATTCAGTGGTTCAGTAGAACAAATTTTTTTGGGTTTTGTTTACCCCACCTCTATCACTGGTGCTTTGAAAAATGAATAATAGTGATGATGATAAATAGCCACTGCCTTCATTTTTTTCCACATTTGTTTCAAATTCTGACAGCTGTAAACTACTAGCATCAGCTTCTCTTACTACTATCTTATGGCACTAACCCCATCAGCAAAAGCAATTTGGTGCTCTCGTGAAACCAGTGACTAAATGAAGAGAACGAGTGAATCTAAATACCTTCTGTGTTTTCTGTTTACTATTTTTGATTTTTCTGTTTTCTGAGTGAATACCGTTTGATTCCTCTTCCCCTGGGATGCTTTTGCTCATGATGGACTTTCTTCTGGGGTGTAAACCAACTTCTAGTTTACTTGCTTCTGGGTATTGTAAAAAAAGGACAAGAAAGGAAGGAAAGTAACAGTCTCAGAAGTATGAACAGTTTTATTGTGAAATGGTGTGAGTCCATGGGAATGAGAGAGAAAGGAATAAAGAACATAATTAGTGTGAGATTTCAGCGTTACTTATATTATCAGTGTTTAATGGTATCACTTCAGATCACTGAAAATGAAACTGTTTACCACAACTAGTTGTAGTAGATGAAAGTGAGTTTTGGAGTTTGTCTGAGCTGGTACGTGGACAGAAATTGTAGGGTATTTCTCTGTGTTCAAAAGGAGAAGAGAACTAGAATTTCAGATTACTTTGATGTGATCATCAGCAAGAGGAAACAGTGAAGGGCAAGTACTGAAATTAGGAAGGAGAAATGCTAATACCATATGTGCAATTGCTTACCATGGCAGCTATACTGTCAAAGTATGGGGAGTTAATATGTACCATGAGGTGAGAGAAGCGAAGGGGATATCCACATCCAGTGCTGGATGAAATGAGGTAGCAGCTGTAGCTGTTACCCCATCTGTCCACCCGGCCCCTACTGGTAGGCTTTGCTGCCTCCATGGATAACTGCAGGGTATGTTATTTTGTCCCTGCATTAGTATAGTTTCTGCCTTGCATAGGGAGGGGAACGGAATTATGAATGGTAGTTGAAGTGGATTCTCCTGTATCCTAAAAAGGGAGTGGAAGAGGTGGGTGTGATTCTTAAGTTTTGACCTTGGTTTTCGTGTGTATTTCTTTCCATGGATTGGTAAGAAGATGGTGGTTGTAAGAAAGTAATTATTTGAAGTTCGGTTGAAATCTGTCCATTGGCTAGCTCTTGTAACAGTGATGTTCTTTCTTACAGACAGCCTGTGTATTAGGAAGCAGGACTTAATGTGACTCTGCTTAAGAGAAAAAAATAATTAAATATCTCTCTGGTGTATATTAATACAAAACTTATGCAGGTGAGAGGAGTTGTTTCTGTCTTTATCTGTAGTTCTGTTTGTCAGTTGACAAAACATTTGTGAAAAAATTGAAAATTGGAGAGAGTAAAGAAGTGAATGATTAGAGTAGGAAGTTTCTAGAAATTTGTTGGAACTAATTTTAAGTAGGAAAGGTTGAAGGAAGACATGCTTGAAGATATCAAATACGTAAAAGGGCATTGCAAAGAAGACAAGTTGGCTGTTGTTCTCCATGCTAGCGAAGAAGGAATCGGCTTAATTTGGGGCAGAAGTAGTTTAGTGTGGTTGTTTACAGTAGGCTGCAATGTCAACACTCTGGAAGGTGTGTTGTGGAATCAATTTTCATTTTTCACTTTTTAAACAATGCATCAGACAAACATTTGCCAGGAGGTAGTCTTTATAAGCCTACCAGACTGCTGAGATATTAACTCCCTAAATGACTCTCAAGATGCTACCCAGCCCTTCACTTATGGTTCTGTGATTTGATATTAAGGAGCGCTCAATGCAGCTGGTGATTGGTTAGTAAGAATTCTTTCTAAACGATATTCTGTGCTCTTACTTACACAACAAATCCTCAGTTACATTTATTTGCCTTTTGATTTAACTGAAACTGTGGTCTGCCATAAAACTTTAGATATGTGTCATTCATTTTGATTTGTAGTATCCATATGGTTTTTAATTTCCCCTTTTTGTTAAGGGGAAAAACATCGAACCTGCTTAGTGCTTCTGTATCTTATTAGCTCTTGGCATTTCTGGGGTGAGAGTATGAGGGAGACTCATACTGTGTGTACAGTGGCTCTGCTGAAGAGATTGCTGCAGTGTTGGTGGGTTTGCGTTCAAGTCTTGAAATCTGTCTAGAAAACTACTTCCAAAAAGCTTTTTTAGACATTTTCTGAAGAAAGCTAATTGCTACAGGGCATGGAATGTGCATTGTCATGTTTTATTTAGCTTGGAGCAGGTCTTGAGTGCCATTAATTGCTGATGCCTGAATGGTCCGGCCTGTTCCCCAATGGGACAAAACCAGGGTCAGTGAAAATGTGCCTAGTGTGAAATGAGCCTGAAAAAGCAGGCTGCTCAGGTGTCCCTAAAAACGAAATTGAAAGAGTAGAGCATAATCTGCAAAATGCATATGGTGCATCATCGCATGTTCTCGGCCAGATCCCTTCCTGAAGTTGTTACTGAGAGGAGCAAGTAGAGAAAGGTAAAAACCTGTGGTTTACTTAGTTCTCTGGTAAGTTGAAGGTACTGTCTATTCTTTGCTCTTTTTCACAACCAGAAGGCCCTATTTGTCTCTAATCGGGGTTAATTAAAGCCTGAGGGCAATGCTGAGACCTTGCCAATGGCTGGAAGGTACAGGCATAATCACGGCTGCAGCCCCTCACTGTGGGGAATGGCAAGGTAACTGTGGGCTTGGCGCAGGCTCCAGTAATACAACTGCACTAATTCTTTCCACAAATACATGAGTCAACTGTTTTTGTCAAATAGTTGTGTTCATTGATCAATTTTAGGCTGTTAACAGAGTGGTATGAAGTTTCTGGTTTAATGTGTGTGTGCTTGCAAAATCCATGTTAAGAAATGGAAACCTTCTGGTTCTCTCAATGGTAATGCAAGGGCTGCACCGGCAGCCACGGCAGCCATTATGCACACAGCAGGAGCATTCGCTGCAGCCAGGGATGTGGGTCATCTTTTATTGAGGGGCAGGAGGACAGAGGAACAGACAAGGGTACATGTGTGCTTACCAGGACAATGAGGTTTTCTTTTACTGCTTCTGGCAGTCTCGTTTCCCTTACAAAAAGACAATCGTGAAATAAAAGCAAATATTCTCATTGGCGTTCTTTTGTTTTCCTGGACAGGAACGTATTGATTAGCTGCTGGCAATGTGCATTTGAAAATACTTCAGTTAAGTGTTCCAGGTATCTGCCTAAAATATTTTTAAAGCAGCTAAACATTTGCTCCCAGGGAATTCCTTCAATTCATGCCACACCTGTATGTTCCAAGGTCCTCTGTAATGGCTTAGTTTGGGGAGGAAATGCTGTATGTGTATGTGTTCAATTACATTTACATGGAGTTTTGTATTGGATGCAAAGATGACATCAAGGTAAAGCACTGTGCTCATCTGTTAAATAATAATTAACTATAGCACAGCCATGATTATCCAAATGTCATAGGGAGAGTGAATATATTCAGGCAATCAAGGGATTTTACGATGTAATTATTAGACATCAGGGAGACATGACCCTGTTTAGGGTAACAGGGAGCTATGGTTAATTGACGTTAGGATAATCAAACTTTTACTGTTTTATTATTCTGGGACCTTAGGCTTTGCCAGAAAATGTGTGCATGTGCTTAGAAAAAAAAAACAAAAAACCAAACAAATCCCAAACATAAGAAGATATAAGCCTAAAAGTGAATATTGAGGTTGTACTTGCATTACCTTGCTGTACTGAATTACTGCTGTGATTATAAGCATTGAGAAATCATTTATATTGTCTGTAAATCATCTCCATTTTACATCATAGTGAGAATTCAATATATCTTGAGTCTGAGTATTTTGTAAAGGTATCTATTTTCCTAAGACATCAAAAATGATGTTTTTTTCCAAGTCAAACTCAAAAATTGAAGGTGTTTTTCCTGCAGCCAAGAAATCGTTGTTGTTTTTCTTTCCTGGAAGAAAACCTTTGATATGTGAACAGTCTGAGCATTACGACAGAAAATACAGTTGATGCAGTCCCCCTTGAGCGTCATTGTCTTCTCCAAGTTTAGAACGTGAGGACATAAAACAGAATTTCATTTCATTAGAGTTCATTATGAGTTTCCACTGCACTGCTGTGATACTGAAACTCTGGAATTTCTGATAACTCAACCTGCCCTCTGGAAGACTTGAAAATTAAGTATAGCATTTGTAGTGTCTCTTACTGAAAGTTTTTCTCTCACTCTTTTTTTTTTCTTCTCTTTTCTTTATTCCTTTTCCTTGAAACAGAGTAATTTCTGAAAACTCTTCAGCAATCCTATCTCCATGTAAATTAATACTGTGAATTGTACTGCTAGTGAGGGTGGAGGGAGTAGTAAGAGTGGGTGGGGGGAGAGAAGAATTAAAATCATTACAATAAATGGTTTAATTTATGCCTCAGCAGTTAAGCATGCTCCTGGTTAACAGAAATACCCTTCAGCTGCACAGGATTTGGGAGGGTTGGAGGGCACTCATTTGCACATAAATAGCCATTAACTGATAAATTCCCAGAGGTCTCCTGTTGCATGCTAGTGGTTCTGACCTACTTAGCTAGCTTAAATTTGTTTTACAGAATTATTATAATTCCATCCTTGGTACTTAAACTTTGTGATTAATGCATGCCTCACAATACAATTAAAGTATAATTACACAGTTTTACAGTTTGCTATCATGGTGTTATTATTATTACAAAGAGCTGGATTTTGCAAATATTAGAAGAATTAGGGTTCTGATACCCATCACTTTGCTGTTATTAAGTGATTATGTTAAATGGGACCCCTTTATGTCTGAAGAATGAAGTGGAGAGAGGGGAATCATTAACTTACCCATCAGATGGTTTCTAAGTGATTGAGGAAAAGATGTGTGGTACTGTTTTTACACATCTGTAGAGGATAGGTGCAAATACCTTTTGTTCATCTTTGCCAGCTGTGACACACTCTAGCACATCTTTGCTTTAAAGCTTAGAAAAAGTTCCATAGTGAACATCTCATTTCTGTATCTGTTAAATCATTTGCATGTGTTAAACATCTGATTTTATTATACTTCATTGAAGCTTTTCATTACAGGGACAGGGGTTTTTTGTACCCTTATTAAAAACACTGATGGGAAGATACAGAGGTGCTCTAGCTCTGTGCAGTGTAGGTTAGGATGTGTATGTAAAGATGATAAAGATCTCTCGCGCTCTGTAAACTCAAAGCAGTTCTCTGTGACGGATCCTCTGTCTTTTTGATTTGTGTGTGAATGTGTTGTACATTTATACTAGCAGCAAAGAACAGTAGGTCACAAACGCTGTTATTTTTACCTTAATTGTAAGCGCTACACGACCTCCCGTGTTTTTCTGACCAAACTTAGTTCTGTGGCTACTGTTCATTCTTCAAGGAATTATCCAAGAATCATTAATGTTACTTGTATGTGACCCAAAAATCACAGCTGTACTACATAATGCTTCTTACATCCTTTTTTTTTTTTTTTTTGCCAGTGCAACAGGACCAGAAAACTTAGGTCTTCACATTAACAGTTAATACAATTAGCAAATCAAAGCCCTGAAAGATATTTTTAATAGTACTGCCCGATTCCGATGTAAGTTACAAATCAAATTTTACTTAATTTATCAGTGAAAGTGTTATATTGCAAACTTGACTGGTGGGAAATGGAGCGGTTGACACATATTCTGAATTACACTTTCTGTTCTTCTAAAGCTCTTCAGGTTACACTATGAAATGGTTTAGCTATAATTGCTCAGTGGAAACTCCAAATGGTGTACAAAAATTGATTGTTGCACCCTCAAGTCTTATTTGATCCAGTGTCTTGGATTTAATTTTTGCTTAATTTTAAAAAGACCCGTTGCTTTTGTGGTTTTGGGGCGTGGGGTTAAGTTGTGCTATTCCTTTCTTTAACAATAAAATATTTCTTTCTTTTAATTCCAGAGAACACAAAGAGCAAAAGGCTAAATTTTTTTTCTTCAAATGACTCCTTTCACATCTGTAATTTTAGTCTGTATTTATGCTACTATAACGATATAATCTCTGCTCTCACTATTATCATTTGCTGTTATTGAGCTCAGAAAACATTGGTCATTATTACTGATGCATGGAAGCATGTGAGCAGGTAGGCAGTAATTATACTTGGAAGAATTTACTATATTTCAGTCCTTCCTGCTTGAATATTCGTGAATTGGTTTTATTTCCAATCTTTAAAAAAATACCGCATTGAAGTGATTTAAATCATTTTCATGTGGCACAGCAAAAATGCAAAGGCACATTACCAGAAAGAAATGGTCAGCAATAAGAGCTGTTTTGCAAAGTTGGCTTGCAACAACTACCACACTATGTGGAAAAAACAGTTATCCTGTAATAATAAGACTAATGAATTCAGAAATCCATTGATTGAACTGGCTCTGGGTAGATTATGTGCAGGCTTGCTTCAAGGAGAGGAATTTATGAAATGTTTGCCGCATCCAGCAAGCACTGCTGCTATAATACAGCTGCCTCCTCAGTGGTTTGCTTTGATCCTGTGGAATGAAAGGACAGGAGGATCAGCTCAGGTCTAAATGAGATTACAGCTGGTTCGGCAGCTTATCTGGTCTAATGCCAACTAGTGTGGCTTTGCACGTCCTAAGGGGTTTACAACAGAAACTGTTTATTGAGTATCATCGGTTTACTCAACACAAGCAGGCTAATCCTTCCCAGCCTCAGCATGTTGTAGGATTGTGCATGAGCCAAACCAAAAGCTGGTGTAGCCAGGGCCTCCAGAGCCCTTTGTCTCGCTTCATATTGATTTTTTTTACCTGTGTTAAAGACAGTAAAAAATAAAACCAATAACCAGCCCTATTGTGAGCAAAAGGTTAATCTGACCTAAAATCTTACAAAAGCATCTTTTAACCCTAGAAGGGATGGCAGCCTTTCTCTGACTTTTCACTCAAGGGATTTTCAAGTTTAAGGTCTCAAAGAGCAAAATAGGAAAACCAGCTTAAACATTTAACTCTATGGTGTATTGCAAGGTCTCTGAATTCTTTCAACAGCTGCACAGAAAACTTGAAACAGTTATTTCTAACATTATTAACATTGTGTCGTCTTTATGTGGCAGGTAATGCTGTGTAGCAAGGACAAGACATCCTGAATGTAGGCAGAGTAGTAGGAGCTGGTAGGTGTCCCAGAGCTCATGCTGATTTTTAACTGTAGTGTTTTTTATGTATAACATCAGAAAATGCCTTTATCAGCTGCTTTCTCAGAGACAAAAAAAAAATAAACTAGGCAAGTGGAGTGCATCTTTAGGAAATCAAAAAAGTACCAAACAGGCCTATAGAAGCATAATGTTTAATACCTGCAGCGCATAATTTTTTAACAACTTCCTTTTCTGTTTTGATATGAAATATGATGGAATATTAGATATAATAATATTTTATTGAGCAGATTTCCTGTCTGAAGAGAGTCTTTTTCGGAAGACGTTGCAGCATGTGTCAAATTATTATAAATTAAATGTTTTTTTGTTGTATAGAGAAATAATAGAAATAATAGTCTGGAAAGCTTTGCAGAGTAGTAGCAATACATTTGCACTAAGAAGAAACACAGTAAATTATTGAATCTTTGTTGTTGGAATTAGGTAGGAATTGATTAGATACCTGTATTTGTATACTGTGCATATTATTGGGAGCAATTAAATAAGTTCCCCTGTGATGCCAGAAGGAGAATCTGGTGACAGACTAATCTGTCATCAACTGCATATGGCAGACTTAAACTAGGAACTATTTTGGAAGCGGTTGAATACTCTCTAAAAGAAAAGAGGCAATAACTCGAGGTATTATGAATGACTGCTTTCTGTTTATTTCACCTAATTGGAATGAATGTATATTTTAAGCTATATGCAAGCCATCTATTACCATGGAGGCATTATGAGTGTATTGCTAAAAATGATGTTTAAGATAAATGTGAACTTTACTAATACTTAAGACTAATGGACAAGATGTGTACAAGTTTAAAATGTAGTGTTTATCTCATCACTGGTATTTTATCAAATCTAGTCTTAAAGCAATAGGTTGCTCTTACATAGTATTACGCTTTTAGCACATTTGGAGATAAAAGCTATTGTCAGTGATTGCATAAGGTCTCTTTGTTGGATCATTTGAACTGTGCAAATCAAAGCATTTTGTCAGACTGTGAGAAGTTTTGTCTGGATAATGCTTCCCACACATGCAGGTCACCAAATAAATCATGTGCACGGTTTTACAGCATAGCTGGTGCTGAAAGTTAAATGGATGCCCAGTGGTAGGACTCGTAAAACATTTTCCTGTTAACACGACCACGCAGAAGTGACATTGTTGATGGTAGCTTTGATCTAATAAACTATCAGTTCTAACAGTGATTTTTACTGTGTTTCAGAAGGGATGATGATAAAAGTTTAGCAAGCCTACTGTTCTTCCTGGATGACAGAAAATTAGCTCTACTGTCTGTATTACTGAATGTTGGGAAAAATGTTAGCGGGGGATGCTTTGTACCCAAAGTAATTTCCTTCACTAAAAAGAGGTATTACGTGAACAGCACCCTTTAACCCAACAGATACTCCATAAAGGACAAAATTGATTTTTCAGGAAGGAAATAAAATACTTTGTTTTGGAGTTTGGAAACAAGTTACTTTATTATCTTGAGTACAAGTTTGCCTGCCCTTTCAAAATCTGTTTCTTCTCTTGGAGATAAAAGTTCTCCTAAACCGCTTTCAGTATATGACTCCCAGCAGGTTGCTAGAGAGTGTCCATATGCATATGTTTTTTGATTTTCTGCAAAGGCACCTATAGAAGAACTGGAGCAAGAGAGTTTCATTTTAAAAAAGAAAAACTTAATTTGAACTACAGTTCCTCTCTATGTTACAGTCTTAATTTAAAATAAGAGAAATGCAGAAAACTTGGAACGATTTTCTCAGGCTTCCTACTTGAAAAGTAAGAATGGCACGATAAAGTTTTACATTTGCAATGGTGGACATGTATGTAACTGAAAATTATATTCAGAATATCTGAAGAGATACCTGTGGGTAGTAGTACCTCTAGTTTGTTACCAGTATTTGGTGTTCATGTTGTGGTACTGTTCTGTTACCTTCCCTCAGGACTTTATATAGTTATCCCCAGAGTCCATTTCGCATCTCCTGATCAGATCAGGAAATTTCAGCTAAGAAGACACCAATTTAACATTTGAATTTCTGCAGCCAGAATGGCTCTTTTACCAGTTTCTCTCTGTCTTCTTGGTACTTGAGTCTGGGTGAAAACATGCTCAGTGAGAGAAACTACCTTTTTAAAGCTATTCTCAATGAAGGAAAACATTTGTGAGATGTGGTGAAGTTGACCTCAGTGAATTTGTTTCAAGCAATTTGCCAAACTCTTTTTTTTTTCCATAGTGTGGTTAAGGTGTGTTTTAATGATATTTACATATGGCCATAAATTTACCCTCACATCTCTCAACTTGTATGCCTTTCCAAGGTGATCTGCATGCTTCTTACCTATTTGAATGAAACACTGAGCTTAAACAGGGTTCCACTTCAGTACAGTATGTACTGTATGTACTGTACTGTATGTCTAATTCCCCAGTGTGGGGAGTCTGTCAGCACTGGGAGTCCATTAAGCTACTGGGCTCTGAATTTTAGGAAATAGTCTATTTCAGGTCAATCTGTTAAGCTTTACTTTTTTTTTTTTTTTTTTGGATCTTTGCTGTAAAAATTTCTTTTTAAAAAATTTAAACACTAGCTTACAGAAGATGTTAGCCTGTCCCATCATTATAATTCTCTGTCAACTAGTGTTATCCTGATCTCAGAGTCCCATGGAAGAGCTAAAGGCAGGATTTGGGAAATGACTGTACTTAAATATGAGTTTCAGTACTGGCTTTTCAGAACCAGGTGTTTGGCATTCCAGTCACATTGCACAGTTATAATTTCTCATGGAATTGTTTTGCAAACCAAAGACAGTAAGGAGTTGGTAAAAAAGGCTTAGCTTGTAAAAATTGGAAAAATTTGTTATGTTAGAGTCATTGTGTAGCTGTAGACAGCTTCGCTTCATTACTGTCCTGGTGTTCTAGAAGAATGTGTTTCAAGTAAGTTATACTGTATAAGTAAGCAGCACAAGAAAAGCCATTGAAATACGGATTTAAGTCCAGCAGAGGACTACCAGTTTTATTAGGCATCTGTAGCACATGCCCTATGAGGGGAGGCAGAGAAAACTGAGTTTGTTCATCCTTAGGAGAAGGAGTCTTGGATTGGAGGTGACAAGGGGAAGGTGTTTTATTGTTTTGTATGGCAGTCTAATGGGGGGGTTATAGATAAAATGGAATCAAACCCTTCCCAGAGGTCTATAGGGATAGGAAGCGATGGACTGAGACTATGATGAAAGAAGTTTTTATTACATACAAGGATAACTTTTTCACAGGGTAGTCAAACATTGGAAAAAGTTTCTACATCAGTTTGTAAAATTTCCCTACTTAAGTTTGTTCAAGACTGGCCTTGCTTTGAGCAGGAGTTGGACCAGGTGATCTTTAGCTGTCCCTTCCAATTTAGTTTTTCTATGACTCTAGCTATTAATATAAAAAAAAAAAAAAAAGAAAAGAAAAAACCCCAACTCGCTCAAAAAAAACCAACCAACCAAACAAAAAAAAACAAAAAACCAAACCCCCCATATTCACAAACAAGCCAATAAAACAGAAACCCTGAGTAACGCACAGTTTCTAGAAGATAACAAATTTTAGAAGTTTTGCTCTAACAGAAGAGTTCTCTGGAAGACACCCATTTGCAGTCTGCAGTTTGTCTCTGTAACAGGACCTAAATCAGAAGCACTCATTTTTTCATTTCAGCATTTCTTCTTTATTTTGGTTTCTCAGATAAACTGGCATTCTGATTCTCACTGTAAACTATATACACGTATGATTCATTATAAAATAATGTGGAATGTTTCCATATACTTTCATCAGTTTTTGAGCCAGCAATGTGCCCTTGTCACAAAGGCTGATGTTGTCCTGGGCTGCAGCAGATGAAACATTGCCAGTAGGTGGAGAGAGGTGATCCTTTCCCTTTGCTCAGCACTGGTGATGCCACACCTGGAGTACTGTGTCCAGTTCTGGGTTCCTCAGTACAAGAGAGGTAGACATACTGGAGAGAGTCCAGTGAAGGGCCGTTAAGGTGATGAGGGAACTGGAGCAGCTTTCCTATGAGGAAAGGCTGAGAGAGCTGGGCTGGAACTGTTTAACTTGGAGAAGAAAGTCTTATCAATGTATACAAATATCTGTAAGGAGGATGCAAAAAAGACAGGAAAAGGCTTTTTTCAGGACTAAAGGCAGTGGGCACAAACTGAAACACAGGAGGTTCCTTCTGAACATCAGGAAATACTTTTTCACTGTGAGAGTGACGACGCCTTGGCACAGATTGTTCAGGTTCAAGAGTCTCCATCCTTGGAGATATTAAAAATCTGTTTGGACGTGGTCCTGGGCAAACAGTTCTGGGATGCTCTGCTTAAGCTGGTTGCGTTGAACCAAGTGACTGCCAGAGGTCTCTTCCAGGCTCAACCGTTATGTGATACTCTGATTTCTCATTGAGAGTGGAGAAATATGGGTTTGTACTCAACAGTACACATTCAAGGCAGAACTATTGCATGTAGTACCAGGATATTGTTTAATGTGTAGCACATCTCTAGAACTTTGCAAGCAAAAAGCTAAGTCAGAAGGACTTGACAGGATTGAGTGGATCTTGATTTTGAATATTTTGAAGAAAGGTGGTCTTCAACAGGGAGTGGATGGTGCTGAGTCAACTTATTTGCTGTGACCTTTGAGTCTCTGGTTGCAATTCCATCCTGCTGTGATGGCAAGAAGGAAAAGCTGTCATGGGAAGGTTGTTAGAAATGATCTTGTGTACCAATAGTGATCTACTGTTTCCAGCTAAAAGCCATTACAGCTAATACTGTCTGATCCCTATACAACAAATACTAGCATTTATGTTCCTAGCAGGTTATGAACTTTAATGAAGATCATCTGATCTAGATTTCCTGTTCTTTCAAACATAAAGTACTTTGGAAATAAATTTACTCTCGTATTTAAAAGAAAACTCACGAAACTATGTCCCCATAATTTAGAGAAATGTAATTACATTTCTTAGTAGTTTTCAAACAAATATTTTATATAAAAGATGATCCTTGTTTAAAATAAACAAGTCAACAAAACCCAAGGCTGAAATGACTCAGAGCTAATCAAAGAGCTCCCAATATCTCCTGCAGGACACCTCACCCCCTGTCAGTGGTGGATAAGTGTGTTTTTCTTTTAAATTCTCATCATATGAGGTGACATGCCTGCAGACCATGACTGAATGACTGCCTCTGGTAAAGAACACGTTTCAGTCATGTGATGAGAACACTCTGAGTCGTACAGTGGGGAAGTCTTACTTCTTCTGGGATACGTTCTGTGGGACACAGCTCACTAACAGCTCTGAGAAGACTCTTGGAAAACAGTGCCATGGAGCCTGAGACACGTTTACTTTTCTGACATTTTGCCTGTAGTACAGCGATTTATTGGGGAATGTTCTCTTTCTTTGATCAAAACTAATTTTAATGCCTGTTATGAAGAGTACTATTCAGAATAAGGCTTTTAAGAATTGAAACAGAGTTATTTTAACCTCTGTGAAATGACAGTGATATAGAAATGTTAAGTTTTGTTTAGGTGAGTTTTTTTATGTCTGTGAACTACATAGGGGAAAGTAAAAGCTTAGGATAGTATCAATTTCAACTGTACCCTGCCTGTGTTTTCCTTTATTTTTCTCTCTCTGTTCTTTCAGAGGATTAAAAAATTCTGGATCTGATCTATGCTGCAAGTCTGCTTGGGAAAACTAAATGCATTTTCAAGTGTTTGCTTTTTCTTGAGAGAACTGAGCTCAGACTTACCTGTTAAAAGATAACGCCCAGTGTCTTGAACAGTGCAGAATCTAGCCTAGAGTGCTTGGCTGAGATCTGTTAACAGCTGAGCCCTGCCACTGAAGTGAGTAGCTGGCCTGACTTTTCTGGGACTTGAGATTTTGGGACAGCAGAGGGTCACTTTGTGTGTGTGTGTGTGTGTTTTAGTTTATAATTTGCATTAAAGACATGAAGAAAACTGTGATCTTAGCTTCTCCTCTGTACATGCATAAAGTTAACCTGGCCAAATACCAGTGAAGGTAGTGATGGAAAACGGCTCAAATTAGCTGTCTCTTCTTTCCTAAGACTATTCCACAAGCTGAAATGTGAACTAGTTGTACTGAATTAACACAGGTTATGTTGCCTTTGCTGCTCTTACAGCCTTATCTTAGTTAAATGTGGTTAGGAAAAGACAACAGCTCTCTAACATAAATTTGCTAGAGTGGCTGAAGCAGATGTAATATTCCCTCCCAGCAGATCAGGCCAAGCAGGCTAGAGCTTTGTTGCTTGCATTTAAATTATGGTCATAACTTGTCTTTTTAGTGGTGTAGTTAAACCCTTTGAGAAGGACTAAGGAGAAAGTGCTAACTAATATTCTGTTGCTCTGAATGTTTGCCTTTTCTGTACCTTGGTGTTTTAGTGCTGAGTACCTGTTCTTGTTAATATTTTTACTTTGTTTTGGAGTACAGTAAAGGTGTTGGGGATTTCTTGTTTTCCCTATATATTTTAAAAGTATTACTGAGCACATAACAACACGCTGTCACAGTGAACGCAGGGTTCTCTATTACTGTGCTTAGCTATAGACAGGATTATATTACACTCAGTAACCTTGCTGAAGCCCCTTTGTACATTGCTGCTGTATTGATAATCTTCACAGGATTCAACTGCAGTTGAAAACCTTTTATTCACAGTATTAACACTTTCCATTCCAGTGACACTGGGAATCTTTGATATCAGGAGATGAGCTCTTTGATGTGCAGATTAATTTATTTTTTTTTTATATTAGTATAGCCCTGCTGATGTTGCCCTGGACATTCTTCACCTGGGCGTATACAGGGAATGCTAATCAAGCCAAAGCATTCAAAACTGGGTAAAACAATTTACTGATGAATGAATTAGTGGTTAACTAGGGGACTGTTTTGCTGTTTGAATGGTTACAAAATAGTGAACCCTTTAGGAAAATATCTGCATTCTAAAAGAAATCCCCAACAGCATTTCAGAGTAATTAAGAAAGACATTTCCTAGTATTCCGCATCTAAACATAAACAGTATTACCTATGTATCAGTAGATTGAAGGAGTCATACAAGATGTGTTGACATTTTATATCTGTTATGAACGCAGACCTATTAATGGACAGCTTTTCCTCTGAAATGTAAAGATAAATGCATATAAAATCATTGCCCCATCCTCAGCATTGCACGTTCTACAATCACAATTTTGGTGACGCTTGTTTTAGCTGTTGTTAAGGCAAAGGAAATCCAGCTAGTAAAGAAAAATTTCAGGCTGGATTTTCTTTGTCCATGATTTTATTTTTTCTTAGTTCTTTTCCAAATACTTCCTGGTTTTAGTAATTTAATTACAAGTGTTTCAGGAAGGCTGATGTCCTATTTCTCCATATATTTAAGACCTTCATCAAGCAACCAGTGGAAAATTTTTCCAAGTGTTTATATGACAGCTTTCACTTCCATCTCATGATTACGGCATCTCTTTGGCCTGGATCATTGGAAGTCTCACTGCATCCACAGTCACCTGGGAAAGTCAGAAGATCAGGACAGGCAGATCATGATGTGTTCCACATCTCCTGTCATATATAGTCATATAGTGCATGGGTTGCTACCGGAAGAATGTGATGAAAGAAGTGGTATAACATAGGAGGGAGAGCTGGCTGTGATTGGAGGTCCATTTCTTGGACCTCAGTTTGTAGGGTTATGTTTAAATCTGAAGAATTTAGTGAAGAACATAGATCTACCAAATTCCTCTGTAGTAGTTTCAAAGAGCCACGTTTCTAAAATCATATGAAGTAGCTGCCAAGCTATGTATTACAGCATCCGTTGTTTAAAAAAAAAGTCTTAGGAGCATTGACTTAAAATTTGAATAGGGTACATTTTTCATTTTGGTTATTTATGGGGTCATAAAATTATAGAATCATAAAGTTGGAAGAGACCTCTGAGATCGTCGGGTCCAGCTGTACCTGTCTCCCCACTAAACCATGTCCCCAAGGAATTCATCTACCTGTCTTTTAAATGCCTCCAGGGATGGCGACTCCACCACCTTCCTGGGCAGCCTGTTCCAATCCCTGACCACCCTTTCAGTGAAGAAATTCTTCCTAATGTCCAGTCTGAACCTCCCCTGGCACAACCTGCAGCCATTTCCTCTCATCCTATCTCTTGTCACTTGTGAGAAGAGACCAGACCCACCTCGCCACAACCCCCTTTCAAGTAGTTGTAGACAGCGATGAGGTCTCCCCTCAGCCTCCTCCAAGCTAAACAACCCTAAATCCTTGAATCGCTCCTTGTAGGGCTTGTTATCCAGCTCCCTCACCAGCCTTGTTGCCCTTCTCTGGACATGCTCCAGCACCTCAGTGTCCTTCTTGTAGTGAGGGGCCCAAAACTGAACACAGCACTCAAGGTGTGACCTCGCCTGTGCTGAGTACAGGGGCACAATCACCTCCCTGCTCCTGCTGGCCACGCTGTTTCTGATACAGGCCAAGATGCCATTGGCCCTCTTGGCCACCTGGGCACACTGCTGGCTCATATTCAGCTGGCTGTCAACCAACACCCCCAGGTCCCTCTCTGCCAGGCAGCTCTCCAGCCACTCTTCCCCAAGCCTGTAACGCTGCATGGGGTTGTTGTGACCTAAGTGGAGGACTCTGCACTTGGCCTTGTTGGACCTCATTCTATTGGTTTTAGCCCATTGATCCAGCCTGTCCAGATCCCTCTGCAGAGCCTCCCTTCCTTCAAGCAGATCAACACTTGCAACCAGCTTGGTGTCATCTGCAAACTTGCTGAGGGTGCACTTGATCCCTTCATCAAGATCATTGATAAAGATGTTGAACAGGACTGGACCCAGCACTGAACCCTGGAGAACACCACTTGTGACTGGTTTCCAACTGGATTTAATTCCATTTACCACAGCCCTTTGCGCACGGCCAGCCAGCCAGTTTTTAACCCAGCAGAGGGGGTGCCTGTCAGTTGCAATGATTATTTTTTCGGTCTGTTTTGTTTGTTTTTTCAATATAACTGTAAACTTGGAAAACTTTATAAAGAATGCCGATTTTTATTCACTTTTTATTTTATGTGAAAATGTAATCAAATGCTTTTAATTATGCATTTGATAGTTTCTTGTTGAAGATATATAAACCAAACAAACCCCAAACAGTCAAAAAATAGAATTGCTTGCGAGAATATTAAAAAGTCATGAGCTACATCCCTAGCTGTTGATAGTATAATTATTTAATTTCTGACAATTTACAATGTATGTACTAATGCACACTCTGATAATGTGAGAAAATATTGCTGCTGATGTACTTGCATTATGACATTTAAAAGGAGCCGTCACATTTTTCCCCACTCTTTCTTATGTTTTAGTGAACATCCCAAGTAATGTCTGAGAAATGAGACTTGGCTTTAGTCTTTAAATCGCTAGAAGGAAAAAAGCAGTTGTTTAATATGGTTAACTGTTCTTAAAATATTTGTTTATAAAGCTCTTAAAAAAAAAAAAAAAAAAAAAAGACCTTTATGTAATTTTCTGACTATGTTATAAATTTAGTGATGAATAAGGATTGTTTAGTTTAAGGTATTTTCTATTGATATTATTTAACTTGGGAAGATGACCCTGAGGTAAATTGCAATGTGTCATTTGAATGCCCATGGGCTCCCCTTCATTGGTTTGATTGGGGGAGATTATCTAGATTTCTAATATACTTTAATTACTCTGCTTATATAAATTGTCACATTAAAAACGTCTTAACTGATGAGTCTCTTCTGTCAGTGATCCACTAACAATAGGAATATACTAGGCTCTTCCACTGAGATTTGAAGATTTATACCATCAATGAAAGAATTGGAATGGCTCAGTGTAAACCTACTGTATCTTCAATAGGAAGAAGTACGCGATCTGCTTTTACTCAGGCAGCGATTGATGTGTGGTAAATTGAAAGGATCTGTAGCCTTTTTTATTTTGTTAATAGGCATTTTTCAATTAAGTGAATGTAATGCAAAATACATTTTAGAATGTTTCAGGGCAATGTTTTCCTGATGTGCATGTGGAAAAAACAGGAAAATGGTATGGTTAGGATTTTGGGGTGGAGGAAGGTGGAGTATCTTCTAGCAATGATTAGCTAAGGTTTTACAGAGAAGCTTTCCTAATTGCAAAGCTGCCCCAAGGTCTCTGTGTCTCTTACAGCCTAAGATAGCTGCCTTGGCGTTTTATTTATCTCAGTCTCTATATATCTGCACACTTATAAAAGAGTCTTTAAATTATGGTCTGAAGCGCCTCCGTCCTAGAAGGTTAGGGTGATTTAGGCCTCTCTTGACCTTTTACTCCTGAGCACAAGGGCCATCTGCCTGCCTGCCAGCTCCGTTCAGGTGAGCTATGAGGATACCAGAACTTGGAAGACTTCTGCTCTCAGATGATGTAGGGAGTCTTCTAAGATGTAATGGTCTGATGGCCTACAATAACAGGTCCAGCTGAGCACAACTTGTTCAGCACATGTACAGCATGTGTGTCGTACAAACCACACCGCTCTTGCCTCTTGTGTGAGACCTTGCCTACTACTAGTCTACAGAAAATATGAAGTAGAGGATTGAATTCGGTGTGTATTTGATGGGTCCAGAGACATCTGATTCAGTGTCATGAAGAACAGAAATCTGTGTGCTTGGAACCATTGTAGAGTTCCGCTGCTGAAGATGCGTACTTAAAGGTGTTTTGTTTGGGTGTTGTTTTTTATAAATAACAGGCAACAGATAGTCTGAACAATTAAACATCTGTTACCTAGTGGTTAGGATGTAATACAGGGAGGAAAGAGTGCCACGGGCTCTAGTCCTTGTTCTGGGATTTTGCATTTTGATCCAGTGACTGATGTAATGTAAAACTCGCAATCCAAGAGCAGAGCCTGAACCCCCAACCAGTCTATCAAAATGGGACCTACGTTCCCTCCAGACTGTGACTCATTGGTTGTTATATCAAAAAAAAAAAAAAAAAAAGTGTATTTCAGGTTTGAAAATAAAGATGCTGTTGCTACTGCTGCACTTCGTGCAGTTTGCTTTTCTTGGTGTGAGTTGGTCATGATCAGCTTTCTCAGCCCCAGTAGGCTGAGGCTGTGGGTTAGATGCTCAGCTGAAGGCTTTTGTGTAACTGAATTGCAGACACCTGTGGGACTTCCCAGTCAAAAGGGGGTGATCTAAGTGAGCAGTTTGAGAATTATGATTCAGGAGTCTGAGGTCTGTTTGTGCCCTGCTTTTTAACCATTACATCCTTTTCTGCCTTTGGATCTCATCCAACATCTAAGACACGTCACTTTGTGTATGCTTCTCGTTGTTGTATCTGGTGAAGGCCTGTTGTAACAGTGATATGTATGATGTTGTGCAAGTCTGCACACATGGCTGAATTAAAGCATTTGATAAAAATCCCAGATGTTACAGTGGTAAAAAGTATCCCTTTTCCCTTGTTATGACTCTTCCCTACCTCATCACACCAATTAGTGATCATTATACACATACATAACCAAGCATGTTATTCGGACATCCTTTATGCAGTAAATGTTTAAACACGCAGTTTATTGTGGGTGTTGTTGATGCAAATTAAACCAAAGGAAGAACACTGAAACATGATTTAATAAATACTGATCTGATAGGGACATGTTAATGTATCATGATTTTTACAGTTCTGTTTGTACAGTGAGCACTACAGCTGTGTGGTGGTGTTGATGCTTGCACAATGCTGACACTTATTATAAATGGTGGGGTTTTTTCCAAATGTTTCTTTTAATGGATGGAGAAATGTGGGTTTAGCCTTAAATGTTTAATGTTGCTTATGCTTCTGAAATCTCTTTTTAATTCTATAAAGGTGGGTTAAAATTCTGCGTTCTTTCTGGTTTGGGGGGTGGAGTGGGTGGGTTGAGTTATCAAAGAGGAGAAAAAAAAGACTTGATAGATACTTTGTAGATACATTGGGCATATGGTAACAAGTTGAGAGATTCTGGTTTGAGGTGGGATCACTTCTCCTATCCTCTTGCTGCTGCAGTAATACCAGTCTTAATATACTGGATACTAAATAAAAAGGGTATAAAAAAGAAATTGTGTCCCAAAGAGCTTAGATTTAAAAGGATACTTGAATGTTTGAATCAGACTTAGAATTTGGTCACCTTCCTTCACGCATTGAACAGTCTAAATGTGGAAGTGGCTCAGAGTCTGTAGGTAGGTGACTGTTGTAATCACTGAAGTTCCTTAGGTACCTAAACTTGTGTGCCTGGAGACACTTATAGTAATGCAAAAAGAAGAAGAATGTTTGGAAGGAACATCTCCAAATTCAAGTATTATTCACATCCCATTGATTTGCAGAGAGCACAAAGCCCCTAGTATCTGCCTTTGGGTCTGAGTGTAGTGATATTTTGTTTCATTTTACTTTGCCTGAGTTTTCCTTGAAAGAACTGATGTTAGTTGAAATTCTAAGCATCAAAGCCATTTATCACTTCAGAAATACTCATATATCTCTAAACAATCTCCCTAGATTTATCTAAGGATGTTTGTCCTGCAGGTGTTGCTTTTTAATTATTTATTTGTTTCAACATCAAAAGGTCATTCATTTTCTTTAAAAAGACTTTCCAGAGCTTAATCTTGGCTGTACTGGGCAGCTGAGTTCTGTGGATGCTGTAGGTGACCTGTTGTGTTCTGGGAGCAGAGAAACTGGAAGTACAGTCTGTGAAGAAACCAGTGCCCGTGTTTATAATCTGGGGGTTCCTGAGGGTGGTAGTATGTGTCCCTGGCAATGTTGATAGGAGGAGGGAGGTGTACTCTTATATTGGGGAGCTCTGAACGCTTTAGATCAAATTAAATGATGTGGTATGAAGTCTGGATGCCAGTATGCAGCCAGTGATTCTGGACTAGTAGTGACTTGAGTTTCCATTGTATAGATAGGCTTCTCCATTTTGTGTCTTTTACTTTTCCAGCTTGACCTAAAGTTACTCTACATTTTAATAAAACAGGCTTGCAAAGGTATGGTTCATGATGGCAGTATTTGCATCCAGATAAATGCAGTTCCTTACTCAGGTGTAGGATGTAGAAAATAATCCTGCATTCTACTGCTGTACCTATACATCAGCACAATCTACGTTCAGGTAGCACAAACCCTCCCTTCTTTTGTAAATCTGGAGTTTATTTGGTCTGATGGCAAAATGAAAAAGCACACTTCTTTACAAAAATAGGAAATCCACGATTTAAAACAAATAAAAAATGCACCAAGTTATTACCATTGTAATGAGGCAACTGGTGGTTCCAGAGCTCTTACCTACATATATATATAGTTTCAGATATGGAATTATATTGTATGGTATGCTTGTCTAATGTTAGAAGACTGTAGAAGCCTGAACAAAAAGTTAAATGTATTTATCCATATTTTTATGGAATTAAAAAAAATTGCTTGTTGGTAGAAGTAGCTGGCTACATCAGCTCCGGTACGTATTGATGCCCCATCGATTCTAAGCATTTACCTTATTGCAAGCATTTGTGTAGGTTACTATGAATAAACATAAATACTGATTTGTACGTGTTGCCCTTCCACTGACACAGAGATGTATTACCTTACTTTGGAAGTCTGTACACCCTTCTACTTTGCATAGATGGCTAAAGGAGATTCAAGGCACCCTGCTTTAGAAAGGCAACTTAGAGGAGAGAAGAAGGTCTTTGTGCAATTTTACAGTGTAGTCTGGATGTAAGTAGGGCAGAATTTGGTCAAGTAAGTTTTATTCTCTGTCCTATAAGGCATTGTGCTTTCCTTTCTTAACAAAAAAAAACCTTTTATGTTTTTACTGTTAATTTTTTTTTTTATAGTCAGTAGAAATGTTTTTAACTTGCTGAATTAGCTCTGCTTTTACTTTTCCATTGTTTGTCCTTTAGACCTCACCGATTTTGCACCCTTTTCTTTGTCCTTTTTTTAATAACGGATACTCCTGAAGAAGTATTGCCTGACTTTTTAGTCTAATCTCGCTTCTATTTCAATTCATGTTGACTTGGAGAATATGTCTTGTAAATAGGAATAGCAACTGACATACTGAATATAATCCTCAGTTTCTAAGCATTGTTTTCACAGCATCCTTAAAGGGTAAGCTGTCTTACTATCCAAATATCATGGCTGGGAAACTGAGGCTAACAAAGGCTGTATGATTTATATGAAGCCACAGAGGGAATAAATGTTGGTTTAGAATTCCTGGCTTCTGTTCCTGTGTTTGGACTTGTGCTGTCTCTCAAAGTAATACTTGATTTCTCCTAATACTGTGTACCCTTCCGTATCTGTTAAGTGTAGCCATTCAAAAAGTAGCTGATACTCAGTTCTCTGTCCCGTTGAAACTAATGGATGCCTGCAGGCAGGCATAAGGTGCCTTTACCTTTGACAGCCAGTATATTTTATGTTTTAAATTAGGTGTTAGGCAGAATTTTTGGATACTAATTTGATATAATGAGATGCACTTCTAATATCAACCCTAGTTCGGAAAGGCCTTGCAGCCAGCCTCCTCTTTATTTAAAATTATTCCATTTCAGATGTCCTAATGAGTGCTGTGAGTTGTCTAATTCTTTCATAATTTTCCCACATTCCCAGAAGGGAACTAGAGGCTGGAATTTTTTTCTATTTTTGTTTTGGTTTATTTCAAATTACAGTGAGCACAGAATTAAGATCTAGTAGAAAGTGTTTTGTGAAATACTTGCTATTGTGAGAATGGCAATTAAGGAAAAAATATTGTAGTCTACAAATGTTAG
Source organism: Neomorphus geoffroyi (assembly GCA_033558235.1). Lineage (NCBI taxonomy): Eukaryota > Metazoa > Chordata > Aves > Cuculiformes > Neomorphidae > Neomorphus > Neomorphus geoffroyi. The sequence goes on along the minus strand of JAUMJM010000053.1, from coordinate 21,931,803 downwards.
TGTTAAGGCAAATCTCAATGTCTCCGCTGTTTGCCATTATCTTACAAATATCTTGACTCTGACTTTACAGTGCTGTTTATAGAATTTAATAAAGCAAATGTAATAATGCTGCCTGTGCTTTAATGCACAATCTCAATTGAGTTGACCAGAAGATAAATAGGAATAGGAATGATAGTGCGTTCCTACAGATTGTTTTTAATAAGCATGTTATTTAGTTGATCAGCCTGGTGCAGTAATGCCTCCTACCCTGCTTTACTAGACAAATTTATTAATGCTTCCTTCCCCCCCCATTTTTCTGAGAACATTGATTCCCTGCAGACATATCTCTATTAAACCTCTAGAAAGTCACAACTTCCAAATTAGATTAAGTAGCAGGAATGGTACTAGAAGAATCAAAGAAAATTGAGTGCGTTATTGAATTCATGCCACATTGTCTCAGGAAGAGATGGGAGTTATGTGTAGTGGTAACTTTTGTCCTTACTGTACTAACAAAGCTGTGGGCATTGCTGTCAAACCTAATTGTTTGCAGCGCATCAGGATAAAATGAATCTTTTCTTTTATCAAAACTTGTACCTAGTGGGCTCTTACAAATGAGAAATAGGTTTCAGAGGGAAGCTTTACAATTGATCAAAATCATTTGCAATTATTTGCTGCACACAAACCTATCCTAAAAGCCCTACTGACAAAAAATTTTAAACAGCATCTGGCTTTTGATTGTAAGCAGACTTGCTTGTCATGCTGGCATTTGCGAAATGCAGATATTCATTTTAAAGCTGCCTATTTCTCATTTTGATCTGACATATTAAAAAGCATATAATTAATGGTTGACATTAGTAATTAACATTAACTTTATGGTGCTTAATATGCCATCATTCATCCATCAAATAACTGGTATGCATAATGTCTTTGCATAAAGGTTTTAATTGCACAAAATGATCCTTCAGTTCTCAGGCTCTACGGTTTAAAGTAGTTGTAAATGCATTTTAAAAGATGTGATTTTTTCATTTATTGAACGTAAACATTATTTTTGTTTCTCCCTAGGAGTGTGCACAAACGTGTAAGCCAGGGACTTCAAACAGGCAACACGGTCCCAGAGGCACAGCTTCCATTATTGGCTAAAGAGCACCACCTTGCTGTCGCCAGTGCTCTCTGGAGAAATTTCTTTCCCTACTTGAAGAGCCAGAGAATGTCACAGACGCCACCTTCCCCACACCTTGCCGATACAGCTGCAGGTTAGCATTGACCCTCCCTGTGACTAGTGGATTTGGCGCTGTTTTCTGGATCACAAACTTTCTAAGATTTTTTTTATTTCAGGATAGTTCTACTTCCATGTAGTAACTTAAATATGCATAAATGCAGAAAGTAGATTCTATGCTAAATATTTTGACAAGAAGAAATATTTTAGTGTTGAATTACATGATAGATACAAGCGGACTGAGAACTCTAATGGGGTTTGAAGCTATACAAGCCTGACTTCTTTTTCCCTACTAGTCACAAACTGTAATCAACGGGTCAAATGTTACAGAAAATAAATTAGAATAACTTCTTTCACTATATCTAGAATTTGTATCTTTTTGTAGAAACATTAATAATTCTATGTTGAACTGTTATTTTCCTTATGGCTGCAATTTGAACTGATTTTTTTAAAATAATATTTAACATTTGAAGACAGTTTTTAAAAGCTTGATTGCCTGACTGTTGTTTTCTGGTGAACCTTTATGGTCATGGTCATAAAATCATTTCAGAATTCGTTTTAATTATTTATCTTGCTTAACACTGAAGGGTTTTAATGTTGAAGTACGACATTCAATATATATGTGAACTCTATGTGCAATGAGTCAGCATTGCAATGAATAGAAAGAAGTCCCAGTTTGATCTTTAACATCAGTAGCAGGCATTGTATTTGTAATTACAATGAAATCTTGTATCCATTTAACTAAAATTTAGAGAAGTTAAATATATTTTCCCATCATGATGTGAATTAGATAAAGTTGTAAGCTCAGAAGTACTGGGTTAGTAATAGAAAAGTTAAAAGACCCTTTATTTGAAGCAGCTCTGCAGTAGTTAGGTAACATTAATGAAGGAGGCAGCGTGTGGCGGTTGTGGTCTCACACTGCTGATGCTTGTACAGGAAACAGCAATACAAATCAAAGGAAGAGGTTGTTAATGTCAAAACTTTCATTCATTTCCTACAGTGCCATATCTTTTTATTTTATATTAACACAGTGAAATAGCAAGAAGAACAACCTATTATAAACTCCGCTTAGAAGCAGGGGAATGCAGTTGTGACCTGCTTTATAGAGATGTGTTAGGCAGTACTACAGAGGAAAGCAAACCCTTTCCACGCTGTGTGAGCTTCTTGCCTTAGAGCTCACAGCCCGGAGGAGAGAGCAGCTGTCACAACTCTCCAGCTACCCCTGCCAGGCAAATAGCCTGGGATTCCCGTTATCGTTTGTCTCCCACTTCTCCCCCACCCATGTTATAACTGATGCTGCAGAAACAATGTGATAATCTGGAAGAAGGCTGGCACAAATTGTTTCCTTACCTAAGGCAGAGTGGGGACTCTGTATGACCTCTTTTTTATATTCTAAGGCACATAAGGAAATGTGAAGTCCTTCATAGCTTAAGGTAGTCCGTCCCTTTACCATTAATTAAAATAGCTTCATTATTGTTTCTTAAAACTAGCCTTTTCTGTCTAATACAAAGTCAGTTTCTCAATGCATGCAGTTTCATAAATCATTATTTTAATAAATTACTAATACACTTATATTTAACTTGAATTGGAGAGTTTGGAAACTAGTGAGCCCCTTTATTTCATTGCCCTCCAAAGTCAGTTTTCATGACTCACTTGATGCCTCTCATTTCCTATAACGTAATAACTGCTCAGCATTTCAGATTACATTTTCTTCCTGAATTTAAATGCATTTGTCACTGGCAGCATAAAGAATGTGCTATATTTTTTTATGCTGGTAGTATTAGATAGAGATTTGACAGTGACCTAACCGAAACAATAAAACCTTTTGCTTTATTAACAAAAATCTCTGCACAAAGTACTGTCCTGGTTTCTAGATCTGCAGCTGTTTCATGAAGATGCTTTTTCCAATAAACTTGTCCATAGTGCTATTTAGAGCAGATGTGAAAGTAATCTAAAAATAGGAAGGTGTCAGCTATTACTGGGCACATTCTTTCCAGAGACAGTTCTTCACTGTGAGAAGTGTGTAAAAACAAATAAATAAAACTTAACACTGTAAAGCACAATAATACTTGCGTGCAAGGGAAGAAGTGGTGGATGCAGGCTGAGAAATCAAAAGTCAAGTTTTTAAGGCATGTTTTTTATTGCATAGGTGGTAAAGCTATGCTTTCAGGATTTATAATCTGTGGTTTTCTGAATATATTTAAGATTATGTGTGTTCAGTTTCATTTTCCCTCCTTTGCGTTCAGTGTGTCATGTTGACTTGCAAACATCTTGGGACAGAGACTACATTTTAACACATGTACAAACGCTGTTAGAATAGTTGCACAGTTTTCATTGAGATATCTGGTACTTCCACACTGCACATTAATAATCCTAATTATTTTTCAGTGCTTTTTAGTGGAGCAGGGACGTACTGAGAAGCCATTAACATGGTGCCATGCTTTTCTCTCTTTAAAATCAGGTTTTACTCTCTTAGCTTTGGATATACCCAGCAAAGCTCTATCAGAACTCCAGCCACAGCCTGTTCTATCAATGATGCAGCTGTTTGGATGGGATGACATGGTGTGGCCTCAGCTGGTGTCAAGATATCTAAGTCACCTAATTCAAAACAGGTGAAAAATTGTAACTGCTTGTTCTTCCAGTACCTTCTCATTCCTTCATTAGACTTGTGGAAAATGTTGCTTCAAACAGTAATATTTCATGAAGATGAGCTGGGGTCTTTGCATCTGGTAAAGTTCCAGGTTTCTTGAAAACATCTGGGACATTTCACAGGGGATAGTGGGTGTTATTTGGATTGGATTTTTGGTTTTTGTGTCAATAGCTTAAGATACTCAAAATTTGTCAGGAAGATTGGTAAGTATTTGGAAAAAATTATTTGTCTTTTTATATAGCAGACCACATGTTTTTTCCCCAATGGAAACAGTGTTGTTACTAGCAGACCTTGGAAAATGGGGACCTAGAAAATATCTTCAGAGAAGTACTTCTGTGAAAAGCAGTACTGCATCAGTGAAATGCCTGAGCCCAGAACCTATTTTTAATTTGCTTATTTATAGTTATCTACCCCTTTCTATTTTTGCTGTTTCTGGGCAAAGTTTTTACAGTCTGGCAATGCAGTAGCCTCCTGCCCTAGCTGCACTCGAAGTTGAATAATATAACTTGGTATATTTAAAAATTTCTAGTTAAAAGTACTTGTCTTATTTTTCCCCTACTAGTTACGCTTAACACAAAAACTTGAAACATAAAAAATCAGGATAAACATTATTACAGAAATCTGAAGATGCTATATAGGAAATATTCAATGTGTGAATATCTTTAAAATGAACTACTACAGGAAGCTAAAGAGGATGAATTGGGCAGTATTGAAAGTATGAGGAAAATAATTAAATGCATGTGTTAAAACTTGGTTTTGATAAACTTGCAACACTTTCTGAGTGCATATTTATGTTCCTATAGTTCAGATTTCTGAGACCTGCTAAATGGATGCTTTACATTAAATAAGAGGTTTAGAAAACATATCACATTCCTATGTTGTACATGCCAACGTTGAATTTTCACAGAATGGTTTTGGTTGGAAGAGACTCTTGTGATCAGGTTTTCTGACTTGTCCAATGGTTCTGCTCAAGCAGGAGCAGCTAGAGCACATTGTCCAGGACTCTGTCCTGTCAGAATTTTGTATACCTGAGAAATTTATTTGCGTTAAGTAGGCCTCTATGAACTTAAGATAGATTGATGGTGGTGGTGGTTGTTGTGGTGTGGCTTTACCTACACCCCAAACCCCACTTCTGAATCAGGGTTTGGAAGCAGAGAGATGGGAGAGAAAGAGGGAGCGTTTCTATGTTGGACTGTGTTTGAAAGTGAAAAATATTGCACGTTTTTAGGGTACATTTTGTACCAAGGAGCACAGATGTAAATCAGGTTAGGGTAAAGACTATTTCAGTTTGATCAGCAAGAAAAAGGCTATGGCCTTGCTGCAGGAAGATATTAAAAGAGATTGAATTTAGGTCTTCGTATGTCAGTTTGGACTTCAGAAGAGGAGCACTTAGTCCACTGATTTGCCGTATTTCTCTTGTATGATCTCCATAGCGTAAGTTTCATGCAAAGCTGCAGATACCTAGCATACGCTAAATGAAATAAGAGTTAGTTACATAACTGTCTGTTTATAGTTTGAATTTTGTTACTCTTCAAGTGAGATTACACAAATATTTTGATGCCTAACCTGGCTGCAGGTTGCACAAGGGAAGGTTCAGATTAGACATCAGGAAAAATTTCTTCACTGAAAGGGTGGTCAGGCACTGGCACAGCTGCCTGGGGAGGTGGTTGAATCGCCATCCCTGGAGGTGTTCAAAAGACAGGTAGATGAGTTTCTTAGGGACATGGTTTAGTAAGGGGACAGGTCCAGTTTGACTCGATGATCTCAGAGGTCTTTTTCAACCAGATGAGTCTGTGATTCATTAAGCACCTGACGTGGTGTTGTATATGTATCTACAGATGCACTGCTGTGCCAACTGAGGTAACATTACTGTATTTGGAACCATGGCTGGAACATTCCTGTCCCTCCCTGTTCTGAAGGACACTTACACTAGCGAGTGCCGAGCATGCACGTGGCTAGTACCGAGTTCCCCATGCAGCCGCGCAGCCATACTACCATAATTTCATCTAAATATTCAGTTAGCATTGATGATAGTTAGCTGGTGTACACTAGTTGAGAGGTTAGAGCACTTCTGCAATAATCTGGAAAACCCAAATTAAGTGGGTCTTACTCTCTGAGGGAATTCAAACCCCTGTTTAGAAATACCACCTTCATTAAAATTTAAGCATCTAGGTGTAACTATTTTGAAGAATTTTCACTGACTTGAAGTGCACATGGAGCTCGCACAATAGGAATTGCTAGCAGCATGTTTCTGCAGAATTAATGGTGCAGGACTGATATGCTGGGGAAAAAGTGACAACAGCAGCTACTCATGGTGGTAAGACAAATAAAACTTTGGGAGTACTGAACAGTAGAGTAGAGGGATCGTGCTATGAGTGCTGATGGTGCCATTGACTCCAGGCTGACACGTGGCTGGTAGAACAGTAGAGAGTGTTTAAGTATGTACAGCAAGTTTGCTCCGTGTGGGAATGTGCATACTTATGTATACATAGATAAATGCATACATCCGTAAGTGTACCTCAAGTATAGAGGGTTTCTTTCTCATCTCCAGGGTGCCTTTTTGTTTCCCATTTTCATCTGTTTCTAACATGACATATCTTTTATTTACTAAAGCAGATCTTCCCTATCTTTTATATAGTTAGAACTAAGCAGACTTCAGAGTAGCAGGGACCACCTGAGCTAGGTTTATATGAAAGCCTGAAGTAGTTAAGATGAAGTTCTAGGTTGATTCAGATGAAATATTTCCAGCATTGTATATTGCCAATTTAGATAATGCTGTCAAATTATCTGTTGTTAGTATAAGGCATTTCCCGTTGTGTGAATTTTTGCTCCTCTGTTTTGTTTTAGGTAGCGAAAACATATGTATATGTGCGTATATGCTCTTAGATTACCATGTGTGGCATTACCAAATTTATCATCATCTCTGTATTTAGATATCAGGATATTGTGAGTGAAGTCTGTAGAGTACACAAAAGGGATGCCAGTTCACCTTTCTGTTACTTTATTTCTAATTTTTTCTATGACCTGTGCATACTTTCATTAGATCTTTTTGCCTTTTTCTTCCTCTTCCACCTATGCAGTGCACTGTGCGAAGCTTTTTCTAGTATGGGATATACATCCTATGAAGCTTTGACAGTACGTTCTTGGTTTCGATGCATTTTGCAAATGTTCATAGATCAACCAAGTAGTATGCTGGCCAAGACAGATGCTGAGCGAACAGTTGGTAAGTGTTCACATTTCCCTAATGTTCGCAGTAACGATTCTATATTGCGAAACTGGCAAACATTTTCAGCTAATTACAAAATCTATTTTTGTTTGTATTCCTTTACTTTTACCTAATTACAAACTGTGTTTCTTTACGCTGCTTTTGCTATTTATTGATAGTTGCCTGCTCTGCATATGACAAATTTATCACAAACAAAGATAAAAGAGCTTGTTTCCTTGGAAGCAAAGAACAAGAACTTGCTCCCAAGGAGACAAGCTATTTTTCCCCTATGGAGAAACTGCTCTGAAAAAAATGAGAATTTGAAGTAAATAGTCAGAAGTCATGCTGTGAATGCCCTAAAAGAAAAAGAAAAAAAATAACAAAACAAAAAAACCCCAAAAAACCCACAACAAAAAAAATTCAGTTGCAAGGAATTTTTCTATATTGGATATTTTGCCCTCTTAGAGCAATACTTCATCACTGCTTCTTTAAAATGCTGCAGTTCTAATTATTTCTATAACATATCTTGTAGTGACTTTTTCATACATATTTTGTAGATTTTGAAGAAAACCATCAGCAATGTGAAAGACTTGGTTATGCATACTTTATACTCCTCATTCTCTTATATCAGTATCAGAAACATAACTAGTTTAGACAGACATTCTTTGTCTTCGAGATCTCTTATTCCATGAGATGCAGTTGGTTGCAGAGTTCTTGTATTTTAGACATTTTAAAATAATATTTTCTTTTATGATTTTAGGACTGAAGTAAATTAAAAAGCGTAACTTTACACTATATTTACTGCTGTGCTCACTTGTAACAAACAGGGAGAGCGTACATGGAGCAGCTGACTGAAATGACAAGACTGATTTTTAAACTCTCCGAAGTAGAAAACATTCTTTCCAAGGCTGGTGTTGAAGAGTCAGTTTCCAAGCAAGACCCTAAAAATGCTCTCTTTAAATTTATTAAGGTACTGTGTTAACTTCATAGGACAATTTTGGGGAAAAGGAATTATGCATCAGATTAGCATACAAAAAGAAATTAATCACACAAACCTCATAAGAGACTTAGTAAGTTTATTTGTATTTGTTTCAATGTTTCTATTTTCTCAGGCTGTCGGTAGAACATACAGCGGCCTTCAGACACTCTCTGAGAAATCTGCCATGGTAGCAAAGACTTTGGAGTATTTAGGTGATGTATTAAAGTATGTGAAACCTTATCTGAAGGCAAAAGGACCTCCAGAAGGTCTGCAGCTTACATATTGGATCATAGGTAATTATTTTGCAACCTGTTTTCTTTTAGGAATTAGTTTTAAAGAATCAGTAAAATGTAATTTGTTAATACTACTTTTCCCTCTCTACTCTCTATCTTACTGGTTTAAAAAAGCAAAGTCACCAAGATGTTACAGTAAGACATTTAATTTTCTTCCACCGATTTTCTTTGTTTTTTAACCTGATGACTAACGTCCTTCCTTGTGGGTATCTTTTTTAATTATCCCTGCAAATCAGTGTTTTTGACATTAAGATGTTTTCATGTCGTCTACCACTGAAAACCACCTGTTTTGCCTAAACAAAACCAGAAACAGTAACAAGCCAGTGAAGCAATGTTATGTCATCCTACATGATTATTTACGGGAGTTATGACAGTGGACAGGTCAGCTTAGGAATATATAATAACTAACTTCCTTTAGAACCGCTCCTTTTACACACGCTCTGTGCTTTTTAAAGCTCAAATCCTAATACTTATTCATGAAAGTGTAAAACTACTGATACGATGGAAAAATAAGAGTGCTGTTTATTAAGGATGAATGTGCCAGTCTGAACCACTTATCTTGAAAAAATAAGGCAAACTTTAGATAGCTTAAAGACAGAGGTAATGATTTGCATGTACACACAGTGTACATCATGATTTTAAGGAGTACAGTGAAATGCATGACCACGATGCAGAAGGTGCATCACATTATTTGAGTTTTGTAAAATATCGATTGCAAGATCCGCATATTTTTAGATATGAGACATATGTCAGTCTAAATGTTGTTTGATATCCAGATGTTGGGTTGCAGCCTTGTAAAGTAATTTTCAGTTGGTATTTTCCTTTCTGTTCTTTGCAGTAGGAGGTGATTGTTCCTCAGTGACGATGTGTGCAAGAAACAGTTCTTTATTTTTAGTTAAGAAAACATAAAATTGTATAAAAGAAAAAATATTTCAGCATATTTCAATAATTTCTTTGCTTTCTCTGGGCTTGTTAAATTGCAAAGACAAAGGGAGAAATGTAACAAATCAAAACACATCCAGTCTGCAATCATATTGTCTTCTACTGTTCCATACATCACAGCAGTGATAATAGAAGGGACTATTTTTAGCAGGAATAAGCATGTTTCTTTCAAAACAGAAAGCTTAGACATTATTAGAATTATTGTTAAGTGGTCGTTCTCTTTCTCTGTGATTGATCATTGTGTTTTCTTTCACTTCAAAAGATTAATGTTGTTTTGCGTTGTTTTTAGAGATGGTAACAGATGATTTCTATAGATTAATAATATCTTGCAACAGTCTACTTTTGATTTTTGTTATTTTCAAAGTCTTAAACATATTTGGGGGAGACATTCCTGTGTTTGCAACCCAACAAACTTTCTTGCTCCTAATTAAATATAATCTTAAGAATGTCTGTGGGAACTACTGCATAGGAATCTCATTTTATTTAATCTGTATTTTGAGTATTAACACTCACAAGAACAGAGTTATTTTCTCAAGAAAAATTACACTTCACCTGCAATAAAGATGTTTCTCAAAGTCAGGATATTTACACATCAACACCTTTTATTTATTTATTTATTTTTATTTTCAACTCAAAAGCGGGATCTTAAAACTGGCTCAAAATTACACAAGCGATGTGCTAATGTGTTGAAAACAAGGATTTTCTCTGAGGCTCTAATTTTGTGGACTGAGGATCTCCCTCCCCCTATCCTCGGTTTAAGGGAGTTGGCTGCCCCTCATTCTTTTTAATCTGCCAAATTAGATGTGTTAAATAAAATTTGAAAAATACTGCATGTTTTCCTAACACTGAATCACTGTGTTAGTAGTTGTTGATGTGGCCACAGTGGTGTTAGACAAACAGGAAGGGAAGGCAAAGGCAGCATCTTTCTGTAAAATGAGATGAATGCACACAGTAAGGAAAATATTTAAGTGCATGTATGCCGATTGTGGTGGTGTTTTCTGTTGAGGTTAGTTTAACTTTTTGGCAGGGATGTGGGAGACTGTCCTTTCTTTAGCATTACTGTACTTTTCCTAAAGCAGCTTCACTTGCCTAAAAATTTGTAATTGTAATGCATTGAATCAATTTAGTACTTTCATTTTGCTGATCTGTATAAATGGACTTGGAGTTGCCTTCACTGGGCTTTTTCAGTTTCAGAGACATTTCGGTTGCTACTCTTGGATTACTTAATTTAACATATTTGCCTCTTTAGGCTTTCCTAATTTATTTATTTCTTTTCTTGACTAAATTGTTTTGGGATTTCTTGATTCTTTTTCAACAGGATGTCTGGTAAAGTTCTGGGCACCGATACTGGCTACTTCCAAAGCACAGCAACTCCTGTTCCGCATCGTGGATTGCTTGCTGCTGCCACACTCTGTGCTCCAGCAGGACAAAGAGCTGCCTGTGGCTTTGCTGTCTGCCATTCAGGAAAGCCTGCCTCTTTATCTTCAGGTAAGTATCTGAACTGTATTATTGGCAGGCAAAGGTATCTTCAGGAAGAGATTCATATTGCAGAGTATGTTTTCTTTTTCCCTAATTAAAACAAGCGTTGACTGAATTTAAAGAAGCAGCAAGAGGAGATTTTTCTTCATATGGAAGTGGAAAGAAAAATGCTGCTCCGTTGGGCTTGCTCTCCTTACATGCAGCTCTGCTGTGGTGCACTCCAGAGCTCCTGGTCTAGTCACTGTATATAGACAGGCTCTTAGCCAGCAGCCTGCTGCTTACACTAGTCTCTGATATGAGAGATTTCTGAAACAGTGGATCAAAATAATCATAATATGTAGCAAGACACCGGTTGGGATGACAGAGCAAGCAAATATTTTAAATCCTCCTGGAGCTGGCTAACTATAGATAAATTAAAGATGAGGTACTTTTTTTTTTTTTTTTTTTTTTTTTTCCTCATTACTCTTGGGCACAAGAGACTATCCTCTGTGTATCATGGCACTGTTTTTATCTTGAAAGTTTGAGAAAATGTTTTGCCAAATCAAATTCCTGCTGCTTACACTTAACATGACTAAAGCCTTCTTGCCTGTTATTCCTCCTATTCTTCCCTAAGCTTATATATCACTCTTGAAACTCTGTAAGGCTTCTTGATGCTGTAGGAAGAGTCTAATTCCTGCAGGCAAGGAAGAGAAAAGAATGTTTTTAAAATAAAAAAGGTAAAATGTTTTTACTTGTAAATCCTTGGATCTCTTTGGCTTACTGTTTTCCCGTCTCCCTAGGATGAGAGGAAATAGCTGCAAGTTGCATCAGGGGAGGTTTAGGCTAGACATTAGGAAGAATTTCTTCACTGAAAGAGTGGTCAGGTATTGGAAGAGTTGACCAGGGAGGTGGTGGAGTTGCCGTCCCTGGAGGTGTTTAAAAGACAGGTAGATGAGTTTCTTAGGGATATAGTTTAGTAAGGGGACAGGTCTGGTTGGAGTCTATGATCTCGGAGGTCTTTTCCAACCAGATGATTCTATGATTCTTCCCTCTTATTCTACACTTTGATTGCAGTCTTAACTGATTACTTTACAGGACTGTATTATGAAACAATGCTGTGGTGACATTGTAAACATCCCTCAGATTTATTCATTTCAATAGTTGCATTGTGACCGATGGCATGTCATATGGAAGTGAATATGATTATATAATGTGCAGAATATAACTTGCTTTGCTGCTCTGTAGGTATTTTCAGAAGCTCGACCATCTGGACACTGATATTACCACAGAGTGTGGCTGACTGCTTTCTAATTTAGTATTTTAGTCAGAGAGCACTGTTTCTCTGTAGTCTGCACGTACGGATGTAGTTTTTAGATGAAGCCACTCAAGTTTGAAATCCAAGTGTTGTGGACCCTTGTTTCCTGTTTTCTTTGTCAGTCTCGGACTTCCTGACCTCACTGTCGTTCTCTTCAGCAGTCTGCTGTGTAGTCCATGTGCTTTCCTGCTAAGCTAGATGATATTATTAACCAAATATTTTTCAAAGCAGCAAGTGCTGCTTCTAAAAAAACAGTAATTCTTTAATTTGACAAACACTTCTGGGGAAGAAAGACAAGAAGGAGACTGATTTTTCCTATTTCAGTATTTAACTTCTACATTTTATTCTTTGTATTTACAAAGGTCCAGCATTTTTAAGTGCTTCAAACTGCTTCATTAATTTCAAAATACTTTCTCCCTTTAATTGGAAAAGTGGAAAAATTCTGATTTAGTATCAACTCAAAATATTTTCAGTGTTTTAATATATTCCCTTAGGACTGCTTCTGAGCTCCTTTGAGATAAAATGGGTTCTAGGAACTCTCTTGACTTCTCAGGTTATCGTTTCACAGTTGGCTTAAGGCAAGCTGGCTTAAGGCTAAACCCATTCCCTTTCACCCCCACGTGCATTCTCATTTGATTTGCTGTAATGATTCTGTGACTAGCAAAGTGTGAGCCAATTTAACTAGCCCCACAAAACTAACAGACAAAATACCACCCTGAAATCCAAATGGGCATATCAGGAAAGAGATAAAGGAGTATATGCATGGGAGAAGGAATGTATGTAAATGTAATGTGATGTGAGGAAGGATGGAGAAACGGCATCCTCTGGGAATAATTCCACCTTGAGTAACTTAATCTGCTTGTGAAATGTGTGATCTGACTCTCTTTGGGTGGCTGCCTTATGGCTGGTGTCCACTTGTGGAGGTGGAGCAGTGGTGTTTTAGTGCAGGAGCTTTAATTCACCCTAATGTTAGATGAACATTGTTCTGTAGATCTGTCCCTGTAAATGCTCTGGCTTACAATTTAATCCTTTGGCAGTTGTATGAAAATAAAGAAACAGGAATTTGGAGACCGTGCAAAATATCTTCTTATGCGTGCAATTTCTTTATTCGTAGTCAAAGCGTAAAAGCCCTTGAATAGCATTTCTACTCAGAGGTCCTTTCAATTTTTTTTCCCAGTCTTCTGAAAAGTTCCAGGCTCAGTCTCAGTCTTCTCTTCCTGTCCTGAATTCTCCTCCTTCAGCTCCTTCAGTGTGGGCTGTTCCTCCTTTGTCCAAAAACTTCCTTAGATCTCAAAAAATATCTTTGTTTGCAAGCAATCATTTGCAAAACTTTCCTCTTTCCAGAGCTTTTAACAACTAATCCTAATGTGGTTTATTTGATCCTTTTATGTGGGTTTTGAAAGGATTTGAAATCAGTCTTAGTAGCAGGGAATTAATTTCACACATTCATTGAGGCAGCAATCTTATGAAATCCTATAGAATTCCTGATTTGTATAGGAGAAGATTCCCCAAATAGTCACTAATGCTTTGTAATGGCAATGCAACTGGCCACGACTTGGGCAGCAGGCTTAGAAACAAGGACAATGTTGTTGTCACTGTGCTGTACTAAAAGAAGGCATCACCTTTGTTCATCACCCTATAATGGTGGAAGCCAAAGTTTTATCTTTCCAGGACAGCATAGGAAGTTTCTTCCCTATTCACAGCATAGTTCACATTCATCAAAACTGATGACCGTATCCCATCCTCCCTCACCACCACCCCAAACCTACAAGTTTATTTTTAAGAGATCAAAATTAGAGGCTTTGTTTAAGTTTACACAAGCACAAAGGATTGTCAGATGTGCTAATTAAGGCTAAACGTTGCATTTCTCTTCTTCAGTCCAGTTTGTCTGTATTTAGTTGTTATGTTTCTGTTAAATATAAATTTAGGCTATACAGCTGTGCTTTTTGACAGTTATTGGGGAACTGGTCTATTCTCCACTATACATTGAATTTATCTAGAAGTTTCCTTCAAACTTAGTCCCTGATGCCTTGTCAAAATAGCTCAGCTCTAGCAATTTTTAAACGAGTATTTCTTTCTTGCCTAAAGGGTTATTGTCTAGATATTATTCTTTCACTGTGCATCATCTGTTTTGATAATGTTTGATGGCCTAAGAAAGATTTTGTTGGCATGTAATAACAAAATTGTCCTCAGAGTTGTTTGAATGATCAAATTCGGAAAGTGAAGCATGAAGAACATGAATGAACAATCATTTTATAATTTTATGGGACTGTTCTTAATTATGAGGTAGCGAGGCATGAAAGATCTAACTTTAGATATTTTGCCACTGTAAGAAGACATTGAGTAGATTTGTGTGGTATTGAATTGCTGAAGCTTACCACAGGAAATCTGAGAGCAGTTGAGATTGCTCTTGGATGGATTTTTTTGAGAATAGTTTGGAGAAATTTTGGTACGCGTTTATCAGTAATATGGGAAAGAACTGAAGTAGTGAACAGAACTTATTTTAGGGAAGAAATACTAGTTTATATGTATCTTGCAGAATACAGAGCAAGTGCGTGGAATAAGCATAATATACATAATAATGGGAAAGGTAAGATAGCCTGCTTGATTTATCAGTATTAATCCTGTCCAAACACAGAAGATGGCTGATTTCTTTCTAAATGTAGGAGAGTAGTGAAAGAGCTTAATTTTAAGTAGTGCTTGGCACATACATTTTCGAGTGATTTTAATGGGCCTGTGCAAGCTCAGCATTTGTCAGAGATCAGACCTTAAAAGCCCTCCTGTGAGCCACATCTGTGGTCCGATATTTGAGCAAGCTTATTAATACGTTTTGTGAATTATAGTATGTGTTTAATAGGAATTGTACAACATTAATTGCCGAACAGCAGATTTATTCCAACAGCAGGACTGATATTATAAGTCATCATTAGGTAGCTTGGCATTTCTGCAGTGAATAGTTCCAGTAATCCATACTAATCGGTTCTTCGCTCTCCACAGGTGATTTACAGATACATGGATAAATCAGAAGAAAGAGGCAGCTCTGGCCACAAAAGGTTCCCGCAGTGAACACATACAGGAATCAGTTGCCTTTCTGCTAAAATGAGGAGCAGATGTTGCCATGCTCCTCTGCTCCCCTTAAAATGTCTTTGTTTTTTGGGGTTGTTCTTTGTTTTGTTTTGGTTTTTTTAAAACCTCAGAAGATGGCTAAAGAACATAGTTAAGAAGGCTCTATTAACCCTTCAAAGTCCCATCTGCTTTGTAGGGATTGTCCTAGGGGTCTGCTGTGGTTGATTTCGGATCTCTTGTCCAGAACTGCAGTCTGGTTGCATGTGTGGCTTTTCTCTCCTATGAACAGTAGCTTCCTTCATCTCTGTCAATTATTGGTCGGATTTAAAAGAAGAAAGTTCTATGTGATGTCCTTGTAATCACATCCTTGGCCAGCGCTGCCTAGGATGTTTTGCCTTTGTACTTGGATTTGCAGCTACTGTACTTTATCCCTTGTGCCATTTGGGATATGGCAATGTCAGACCCTGTGCAAGTCCATTCTCTCTATACTTTAAGAAGACAAAGGAGTCCAAAATAAAGAATACAATGTTGAGTCAATGGCCCTTCGTGTCCAAAAGAGAAATCCAAGTTTCTCTCTGGAAATTTTTAGGGAATAGTAGAAGCATCAGGATCCTAAGATCTGATGATTCTTCCCTGAAGAGCTTTGATGCTGTAAGTGTGCACTTCATGTGTGAGGACTTTAGCAGGGATTTTTTTTTTACTCATGTAGAAGAGAAGAGGTTTTTTTCTTTAAGGGTGCTTTTCTGGTTCCCAACAAAATGGAAGGCAGTTTTTCTGGCTGTTGTAACCTTGTAACTTTCAGTAGGAAAAATGGTCAGGATCCTCCTTATTGAAGGGAGAATTTTGATATTACAACATGGTTTTAAAAATTACACTTTTTTTGAGAGACAATATATCTGCGTGACCCACCAACAAGAAACTTAGAATCCTTTCTAAAGAAAACATGAGGTTACAGAAAAAAGACACTTTTCATGTTTTTAAATACTTCTTAAAGTTATCAGCTCTCCTTAGTGGATTTCAAAAGCACTCTATATCTTTATCAGATAATTGAAGAAAGTAATCAGTAGTTAACTTAGGTCCTTTTTTTTCCCCACTGGAATAAAAAAGAGTGTCTTTTAGTAATGCTCTTGACAGAGTGTTGGGGTTTTTTTCTTTGATCTTTTTTCTTCATTTTTAGACTGCATCTCTCCCCATCCCACACCTCAAAAAATTAGAATCAGTTTACTTCAACTCAAAAAATGAAAGTGCTTTTATGAGGATCAGGCTAGGTTTGTTGATCCATCTTCACATGAAAATATTAGAAGTGCAAAAGATAGACAGTGTTCCTTCCGGTTTCCAAATTCTAATATTTTTTACTTTTCATGCCACTTATTAAATATCTTTTGGATTATTTCTTAAGAACAGTAACTCATTATTTAGTAATAACTGATTACTTCCTTCTCATCTTGATACTATGTAGCATTGTTGATCCTCAATTTGAAGAACTCTCATTTTAGTAACTATCACTGTTAGTCCTCCATGAGTGTTATGTTCTTCATGTGTTCCTACAGGTATCCTCTGTAAGATTGTGATGTTCTTTGTGTCACTGTTATTAGACAGATTAATATACTTTCTCACAGATTTTGGGGTTTTGTTAATTTGATTTTTTGGGGGTTGTTTTCTGGTGAGGTTTTTTTTGTAGTGTTAAAACACTATTATGGGGTAATGGAATATTCTCTGTCTTTTTGTAAGCGCTTTACTACAGAAAGCACAGGCAACTCTTCTTTAAGAACTAAATAATCTGTCGCCTGTAACAGTCTCTGAGTCTGCTACTTGCCAAGCAATGTGTTTGAGGATTCTGACAATAGCAGCAGGTGCTTTTTCCTACAAAATATTGCTGCATGTAAGCAAAAGGGGAAGAGAATCTGAATAATTTATCAAAGCTCAAATTTTTATTGTTGGGACTTACAAAAATTACCAGGGAGCTCAAGAGGTGTGTGAAGTTCTACCCTAGCCAAACATGTCTGTTCAGGAGGGCTGCCTACAGCAAGACTTAAGGACCTTGTTTCTTAAATTCCCACATTTCCTGTATTTCTTTACCATGGAACTGAAATTGGGAACTCCCCATTTCAAGAAAGTGCCAAGAAGACCCTTAGCTACATCTCAGCCTGTTTTGGTTTTGGGGTGTTTTTCTGATAGAATTGCTCTGTTGTGTTCACACAGACAGTTGTAGGTGAAAACATTTTTGGGGGAGAGATTCCTGTGCAAAACCCAACAGAAATACTCTCAGTAGCTTGGGAACAAACGCAGCTTTCGGATATTTCTGCATTTTGTACCTTCAAATCCTGAAACGATTCATTCACCATCAGTATTCAGGCAGATACTCGCCTACCAAAGCTAGAGTCTGGATTGCAGCGCGAGTGGAGGTTTGAAGTACTGTTGAAGTTGCTGTCGAGGCAACTCTGTGCTTGAACTCCTTTTATGCCATTGTTCTTGTTGGACAAAACTATTGTGAAAACTGTGAATTCTCAAGAGGCTTCTGTTTGTGCTGCTGTCTGTGACCCTTGTAATAGGAGATCACTGACTTTTTTTCATAGTGATGTGTTCTTCTTCCTTTCAGTAATCGAAAGAAGGGGAAGGAAACTCTTAACTTCCTTCCCCAGAAAGCTGTACCAGCAAGAATACTACTCTTCAGAAGTGTACCATGTGTATCTTGTATAACTATGAGTAGTGTTCAGATAGGCACTTTCTGGCCAAGTTTAAACGTTCATTATAGATTTTTCTCTGGCATCAATACAGTTTATATTGGATAAATCACAGAAGTTTTAGCCTTATCTTAAACAGATTTTTTTTTTTAAATTCTCAAAATGCCTTATAAATGGTGCTTAATTTACCCTAATTTGTTCACACTATGAGTAAATTTTTTCTTGTCAGATCACAATTCTAAATGTTCATTTTTGTGCTGTCATTCATACAAAAATATCACATAGTGCTTTACAAACAGAAGAGGTAGTCTCTCTCTCCCCCTTCATAAACCCTTCCTGATTAATGTACTTTGCTAGACTGCATACAGAGTCGAAAAAGAAATGAGCAGTTCTTGGTCACGGAAATGCTTTCTCAGGTCTGAAATGCCAAGGTTTTATTTCAAATTTGAAGGGAAGCTTGTGTGCCTCAAAGCTTATCTTCCAAGTATATTAGTTAGTGCAGTAAAAGATTTTTCTCTCCTCTGAAAGCCTTGCCCTGGCTCTGTCTTCATTTTTGACCATCCTGTCTGCAGCAAATTACTGGTGATTATTTGTAATGCAGTACTTACTCTATGTGCAGCAGTTTACACAGTGTGTATCAAATATTTAACCTGTGGTTGTTAAAGACTTACTCAAATGCATGTTTAAAATTTTTCGAATTTCTCACTTTGAAAAATTTTCTTCTGCAGGGCCTCTCCTTTATATGTTGTCAGTCTCAAACACAAGGAGCCTATTTAAATCAACTGCTTGGGAGCATTATTCGACAGTATTTTGGACGATTTCTCCCTTCTTCTCCGACTGTACTTGGAGCTGGACAGCATCCTATGTTGACTGCTTTATGCAGTTCCCTTTCAGCCCCCCAGTTGCTTCGTCTACGGAAAACCACTCTGCATATCATAAAGTAAGGACCAGTGAAGTAAAATCCCCCCCTTATTCAGATTTCACAAATAGCTAATGAGAAAGGAAATACCACTGTTTTCTTCTCAGTTAACTGGTAGTTTAGCTGTGGGGAGAACCTGTAAGTTGCTGGGCAGGGAGCAAAGGTGTATAGAGCAGGAGAGTAAAGTCATTGAAGACAAAGGTCCTAGACCATAAGAAAAATTATCACGTGGGGCCACAGGAAAAGCAAGTAGTTCACTACAAAAATTGCACTCCACTATACATCACCGTATATTTGTATCTCAGACTGTACTCAGGGTCACACTGTTGTAGTGCTTAGAGTTGCCACCGACACCTGTGCATGGGAGGCCTCTTTGCTCTAAAAGTGTCAGGGTATACATAGGTGTGCAGCTACATAGGGGAAGTGGACGTTTTGGGGTGTGGGAGAATGACAACAATACTTGTTAACTGTGCCATCATTACTTGCACAATGGCAGCAGCAGCAGCTATAAATGTTGGGTCCCTGCATTTATCCCAAATACTGCATAATAGGGAACAATCTGCACTTTTTGTCTATATTGGGAGAGGAATTAAACCCCCCCAAACATAAGGTGATTGCTTATATCCAAGGTAATTGTATTTTAATTGTATTTTTTCTTTGTTAAAGAGTGTGTATTCACGTTGAATAAAAGAACTACAGTGTTGATCTTAGGTAAAAATGATAGGCAACCTTGTAAGTAAAGCCTGTATTATCACATATCAAGAGAGTGAATTGAGATTTCCCAGTCTTAGCTTTGAAATGTTTTTAACTTATGAATACTCAAACTTTGTCATATCAATAAAGTTATTTTTACTAGTATGTGTGAATGTATGCATGAATTTTAAGACTGATAGTGAAAAGAAAGTTCTCAAGTTAATGGCACTTGGTGACGTATAAGACATGAAATGGTCCATAATGATCTAGGAAAAATATCTTGCATCTGAGCAGCAGTCTGATTCACAAACCGTTGGGTCATCAGAAGGCAGTCAGTAGGTCTCTATATAAATATGTACAGCGTTCCCTGGCTGTTTTGACGTGTGGAAGCAAGTGAATATCTTGCTGCTGCACAGAGGATATTGAACCTCATGGTCAGGGGTGTATTATTCAGGTCAGAGAACTATTTTTGTAGAAGAGCACCCAAAAATAAAATTAGCATGAAATTTTCATTGTAAATTAGTGGGATAGAAAATGTCAGAGTTGCCAATATTAAAGTATGAAACATGATACATGGAATATAGAAGTGTTATTTGCCAAGTGATACCAATGCTCTGAAGCTGTGTAATGAAATACTCAGATCTTTGAAAGCCAGGTAGGTTTCATTTGAAACTTGTAGTTGCACACCTTAGTAAGTTTTTAACAAGCATGGTGGTTTTTAATTGTGTTGCCCAGTAAACATTCATGCCTTGTTTGGATAGCTAAGGATATCTAGTATTAAATATCTAAGAAGTTATTTTGCAGGTTTTGAGAGTGCTTTGCATAACTGATGAGTAAATGCTTTGTTCTTTTTACTTGCACTTTTCTGTCCTGAATGCTTCAATGTGAACTTGAACTTAAACTTATCCCTGCTAATGGTGGGGGGGGTGGAACTAGATAATCTTTAAGGTCCCTTCCAACCCAAAACGTTCTGTGATTCTGTAATTCTAAACTTGCTGTCTTCAGATTTCAGTAATTTGTAATGTCAAATTAACAGTAGTTCAGATTCCTGTATCTTTTTGCAGAAAAATAACAAATCAAGCTGTTCAAATTGGAACACTCAATGTGTGTGATGTTAAAATTTGCTCTTGTTGCAGATTGACAGGTCACCTTTTATCTTGGTGACAACTCTTATACAGAACATGATGGTGTTAATTCTGATGGAGCAAAAGCAGACATTGGCTGTCCCATTACAACATGATGTTAACAAAAATAAAATAACAGTACTAGGGTAGCACCAAAGCTGTTACCACAAGTTGGATTATTATTGACAAAAGCACATAAAACTAAATAAAGTAATTGAACAACAGTAGTATTTTGAATGTTGGTTTAGGTTATTAGTATCTTGGTTCCTCCTTTTGTTTCAGTTATTTTATGAAGATGCCTTTATATTTTAATTTTCATAGTCACACTTGGCTTTTTAACTATAATTATGACAGCTACTATTTCTCACTTCCCTCAACATAATAGCCAGAAGGCATTACTGTCCTCTGATAAATAGGGAGTTTTTTCTAAGACTAAGATAAATAGAAGCCATTAGTTGAGCCTAGATAAAGATAAAAATCTATGCAATAGGCCTCCTGCTGAAATATAACAAAATTATTTTAAGGTGTATGGTGCTTGCATTGGATTGGAAAAAAAAACCAAACAAAACAACCCACCAACAAATTATAGACTTGGTTTTGTTTTGCTTTGTCCTCCCAGTGAAAACTACATGCAGTTCAAAGGTAACGCTCCACCTCCTCGCTTGGCATCAGTTCTTGCTTTCATTCTTGAAGTCCTTCAGAGAACTCAGAGCGTTGAACTATGTGACATTGACCTAGTTCTCCCAGCTGTGTTGAAATGCTTGGTATTGGTTAATGAGCTGCAAGGTGAGCTGTTTGTTTTCTTTAAATATACCTCTGCACACCTGTTAAGATTTTTATACTGCTGAACATCTTTCATCCCAATATTTAAGACCCTTAAATGAGGTGAGTGAGATACTTTGGCCAGATAAACTGGACAGGCTTTCTTTTTTCATTAACTGGACTGGGATTTCTGTCTGCAGGAGGCAGAAGTACTGCCTCATTTCACTCTGATGAACTAATGATCAACTTAGGAATGGGAAGAGCCTTTCCTATCTCCCCATCCTTCCCATGTAATTTCTCCCAGACTTAGTAACTGTGGAAATCTTGCACCTAAAAGTTTGAAACCAAATAAAACTAGTGTATCTTCTTTCCATAGAGGCATTAGAAATGCATTAAAAGTAGCACGTTGCTCTCTGAAGGCATTTTGAGTAGTCTTTCTTCTTTTAGCATGATTTGTTTTGTAGTGAGAATTTCTGTATTTTTAGCTTCTTAAAAAATAAAGCACTCTGTTCACCCCACAGTTGCTTAATGAACATGCATGTGCGCATAAGCTCAAAATTTCCATTTGCTGCCAGTAGAGGCATTAAGCAAACTAAGGATTCACCTCTGACTTCTCCTGGGAATTTTGTCTAATAAAGTACTTTTTGATTCAGGCCTATAAAAGTTTCAAGGACAAGATATGCTTAGTAAATTAGCTGAATCATCCCATAACTTTATTCTCCCTTTTGCCCTCATAGTCATACCTGCCTGTAGCTGAAAGTACCCGCTTTGCAATTTTCTGTGCAGTGAGCTGAATGTCTTGTGCTGCTGTGGCCACCAGCTCACTGACTGCATAGACTGGGCTCCACCACACCCTTGTAGAAAAGTCCTTGCAGCCCAGTTCCACCTTTATAAAGGAAGAGCTGTATCTTGCAACCTGAATATTTATTTGGAAACAATTAAGGGGAAGAAAATAGTGGAGGGTTGTGGGGTTTCCCCCCCCCTTATAAGAGAGGTAGGTGGAATTCAGAACAATACTGAACACTGAAAGTGAAATAAGGAGTAGATGTAGCTTTGGGCAGGTTATAATGCCATGACTGCTTTTCTTTAATTCAAATAGGAATGCTTAAAGAATACAAACAGAACTTAAATTTAAGTAAAACATCTATTTCCACTAAGTGTGTGTCTCTTTGTTTTGACTTAAAGAGACCATATTGTACTTAAAAATCTGTATGTTTAAAGGATAATGGTGATGAAAACAAGACTTTTACATAAATCTGTGATTCATTCTGTTCTTTATAGCCAATCTAGCTAACTGCTCTCACAGTCATTTCTCTTGCATCAAAGTAAGATAAAACCGATTTTTTTTCTTCATTTAAAAATTGTAGGCTTCATGAAAGACATTCTCCAGATGGTCAGTTCAAGAGCTCTGTGTGAATCTTGTGATTTTTCTTTTGCAGTTAAAAAAATATCTACAGACATTGTACAGTATATAGTAGAAGGCTGCCAAGCAGGGTCAGAAGGAGAACGTGCCACCCAGCTGACTTCTGTATTTAGGTAAGCAGAAAATATGCCAATTGGCAGTGAGGCTACTGCAAGCCAACTGACAGCAAACATGTTTTTTTAAAATAACTAATTATCCTTAACATACTGCATTGTCACTTGTTTATGGTATTTAAATACTGGTGCTTTTGGCAATGCTTTTAAGCATAGCTTGGCCAAAAAAGCCAGAGCAAAAAAGTAGAAGAGATAATCCATTAAAAATCAGGGAAGTTTAGATACGGTTTTGAAAGGTATGTATTATAGAGGTATGTTGCTAATGTAACGGGAAAAACTCCTTGTGAACAGGTACAGTCAAGTTAAGTGCTGTGAAAGATGTATATGCCTAATTTGAAGTGTATTTATGTGTACGTAATGGAGATCAAATCATCATAAACAAGCTTAGCTTTTTTTTTGATGGATTGATTTGATTTTGTGACAAATAAATAATAGCTTATTATAATGTAAATTGTGCATATTCCATACCTCTGCAAAATGCATCCTGTTTCTCACACAGATACAGTAGAAGAGCTGCATGACCTGAGACTGGAAGGCATTTTGCAAACCTAAGCACTGGTGCTGTATTGGGTCATGTCTAGAGGAAAGATCCAGAGACACTCAGTGAAATAAGAATGGATATTTGTGTGCATGCCAGTCTCCCTGTATGCGATACATCACTTACTTTCATGGGATGTTTCATCCTTAGGGTGTTACTTCTAAGTCAAATGTAATCTGTGATCTTTAAAGACCTCAAACCCTCAGGAAGATAAATGGGTACACTTCCACGCAGTGGTCTGCCCTGCTTAAGATCCAGTGGAGCTTTGTAAGAATTGCTGACATTAGTTCTGCAGGCTCAACTCTAGAGGTCTTGTTCTGCTGGTCCTTTTTCTTTTTTTTTTTTCTTTTTAATAATAAATACATGTTTCGTTTTCCATTCAGACAGACAAATTACAATGTAAAGTGCTCTGGAACATGTCAGCCCTGGTGAAATAGCAGAATCTGACAACTTGCTCAAAAATAAACGTGGGATTTTTAGCATTAGCCTTCAAAAGCATGGCTTCATTTAAAGGAAGTATTCCATGTAGAGTATTTCAGTGTAACAATATGAAAATTGCCATGCAGCCGGATTCCTTGTTCTGATTAGACTCTTCAGTTGTTCTTGGCATGTTCTCTGCATCTAGTTCTGACCTTGCATTAAATGCCTCCGTGTCCCCCTCAGGCAGTTTATCCAGGACTATACAGCCGTGTATGATCACCGTGTTTTCAGCGTACTCGAAACAGTGGCAGTCTTGGATCAGACATTAGTTACCAGCCTGATTCCCACAATCACACAGTCTCTGAAGGATTCGGAGCACAAACAAGGTCTTGGAAGAAATACTGCACAGAGGTTTGATATATTTTTTTTTTTCAATATTGTTTTTTGACAATGAGCTGTAGAAGCTTATTCTCTTCAAAGAAAGCAATGCTAGACAGCAGCACAGATCACTCAAAAATGCATGATTTTTTAAGTGTGTTTAACCAGAAATCTCCTTTTGCTCAGGCCTTTCATGATTTTAAGCCATCTATATTTGTAAAATTACAGTATCATCAAGTATGATCTAAGCTGCTTGGAAAAGAAATACCCATGGCTTAATTTCAAGAGTCCTCATATAAACGTGAGAGTTGTGGTTGTCCCAAATAGGCTGGCCTCCTCTCCCCGACAGGCACAGCAAACTCATGCTTCCTCCATGAGACTCTCAAAAACTTAAGACACAAATATTTGACTTCTGAATCCATCTGGCATTAGGAGGAAAGGGCACAGGAGGTGAGCAGCTCTGATCATTTAGAATGTGCTCTATTACCCAGCAGGCTTAAGGTGATCCATGGACAGTTTATTGTAAGAATACCAATAACTGATTTACTCTCTTCAGTCCTGGCCAGCAAATTAACATTATATGAACATATTCTAGGCAATTATTGTAGACATTAAAGTGCAAACCTATATATATATATAAAAGAAACAAAATTCAGAAGTCGCATTAGATGCTTATAGTGGTGATGTCCAGTGTTGTTACGGCAAGGAACTAGTATTTTGATTGCTCAATTCAATAGTTCATGAAAAATGATATATAATTAGAATAGACCTAAACGTCAGAGGCAGTTCTTTAACAGTCATTATATTGTCTAGGTTGGAGAGCATTAGAGTGAACTTAAGGTGAGAAGTCTCATCAACACATATGCACTCTCCACTCGGCAGTCCCCTTCTGAATTCCGGGTTTATTTTAAAACTCCTCTCTTCAGCTGCAGCTACTGTTGCACAGCAGCTTTTTCCCCTTTGTAAATATCACAGAGACGCTACCACCATCGCTGATGGGCTCTGCCTTGGCCAACGGTGGGTCCATTGGCCCTATCAGACACAGGGGAAGCTTCTTGCAGCTTCTGCCAGACACCACCCCTGTAGCTCCTCAGCTACCAAAACTTTGCCACACAACCCCAGTACATGATCATTGCCTTTGTTGAGGATGATGCTGAAAGCCTGTATCAGTGCCGGTCTGCACCCGAGCGCCGGCCGCTGCCATCACTGTGCTGTAGCATGAGTTGGAGATTCCTTACACAGAAATCAGAGTGCAAACATGATGAAGTCTGAATGCCAATCTCATCTAAGCCTTAGAAGGCATGTGTTTTAAAATTTAAAAAATTCTATTCCAAAGCATTTTACTAAACAAGTAGACCTCTAAGCACCTTCATTACACTTGTAGCCATAAGCAGTATAATCCTTATTCTTCTTCCTACCTGGTCATGCTAAAAATTCACAGCAAATAAAGCAGTTGAATAGATGGGGGTGGGTGGGAGGGAATTTACTGTATTTTAATATCTCAATATGTAAAAAGTGTGTTTGGGAATTATGTGCTTGTGCTCCTAGGATGCATGAGATGATTGTTTAAGTAACATGTTATGTTCTTTTGATTTTTCCAACAGAGAAGCCTATAAAAGACTCTTATCTTACCTCACAGAGGCTGGACAAAATGAGATACAAAAACTTGAAAATGAGACAGCTTACCAGTGTGCTGGTGGTGAATCATTTCCTTTAGAATGTTCTGACACTGTCGAGGCCTAAGGCTGCACTCTACAACACGCTCTCCAAGTTTGTTTTCTTTACAATGGCAATACATTTATCATTTTTGTGGGTTTTTTCTCCCAAGTTAAGTATTAATTCTAATAATTTCTGTGGTATTTGAATATCATCGTGCATCTAAACAGTAACTCTCAATATACTGTTGAATGACAATGGAAAGATACAGCAGAATTAGTCCATGTTAAAATGTCTGTATGAGCAGAGCCCATATTGTGTCATAGGAGGTAGGATTTCAAAGAATTAAAGTAATTTCACAACTCCGTTCATATTGAGTAAGACATGACCCTCTTAACACTGTACAGTTGAAATTCTTATTCAATGTTCTTAAGAAAATCATAACTTTGTAATTTCTAATTTATTATTTTAGTAGAATGAGAACCAGCTGTGATCTCTGGTACCGAACTTGGCAAATGCAGTGCATTCAACAAGAGTTGCACCACTATTACAGAGCTATAATTTGTCAAGAGAGGGCTTGTGTATATGCTGCACAAAGTGTATATAGCTGTCTTAACCTTCCAGCTGTATTAAAACATTAAAGTCTTTCAGATTCCAGTGTAAAATCTCTTCTGTTGTCTTTGTGGGTAATATAAGCAAGGTAGGTTCAGATTTCCTGTCCTCCTCTTTTTCAATACTGTGTTCTTAAAATTACCCTCTAATTCCGGTGATACCATGATCTTTGTATTAGTGGTGACACTGTTAATTATCCATTTAACTTACACTAGGTGTAAATGACGTGAGAAAAAGGAAGAGAGGACAGACTTCCAAAGGAAATTTGGCAAATTGATTCCATGTGATTCATAGTCTAGGACAGGGGTGTCAAAATCACAGCTCCCACCTTTCTCCTGCTCCTGCAGCGTAACACACACTGCACACGAGACCAGCGCTGGCAGGAGCGTAGGGGCAAGGAGCTCGGCACTGCCACCAGGTAGAAGCAAAGTGCCAGGTGTGATAAAACAAGGTCGGGGGTCAGATTTGGCCCATGGGCCATGAGTTTGACACCCCTGGGCTAGGAGTTAATCCTGTTCATTGGCCTGGAAGGTTGGCTCTTTAAAATATTTTGCTGTTATGGGTTATCTTTTGAGTCCTTCCAGGGCAGGGCTAGCTCTGTAACTTTTTCTACTTCTTTTTTTAAGTTCTCAGGAAACTTTGATTAATGCCAGTCTTACTTACATTCTGCATTTCCCTCAATAAACCTGTATCTCTAAAACTAATTACTGGACTTTGGGAGTGGTAGCTTAGCCCTAAAGGCAAAACTGTTGAACAGGCTGCTTACTTTTAAAATTATTCAAATTTAATTTTGCAATATTAATAGGAAGGAAAGATTATTTTTCTAACAGCTCCAAAAAAAATCCCTAAAATCATTTTCAGAGCAGCTTCTTTTTGGTTATAGTAATCTTATCAAGTCGAACTGAGATAATCTTTTTGCCTAAATCAGCTGTCGTTACTTCAGATAATGCAGTAACTAAAAGCCTCTTTAGGCTACTTAATAGTGCAGAACACGGAGGTTCCTTTCATGATGGAAGTGACTTACTGAACTTGCATTGTAGCTTCTTGTAAGCTTCTGTACCTGGGAGGAGTTTTATTCATCTCAAGAGGATTGTGCTTCTAAAAAGCTTTTATTAAAAATAAATAAATAAGTAATAAAAACCTCTCCAAGAAAGATTAACAGAGATGTCTTTGGAATTTGAGTTCTGCCATATAGTAGATTACAGAACAGACATCTGACTGTAGAATTACTTCTTGAATGTAAAACCTTTGACTTTTTAAGGATAAAGCTGATGCAATAACAAAACATTTAATTATGTGTTTAGTAGGTTGTTAAAGACGTATTTAATGCTGTCTGTGGTGGTTGGAGTTTCTGAAAAAGCAACAGGGCTTTATGTAAATGCACGGCAGCCCCTGGTGCATGAGAAACTAATTTAAACAGTTCAGAAATTATCATTCTTCTCTGTCAAAAAGTTAATGCGAACAGAAATAAAAGCATTTTGCATCATATTCATCAACCACTGCCAAATGGGCAATCTGGTTTGGTCTAATTATTTGGTATGGACGTTTGCAGATGTGACTGACAGGTCTGATAATACTAATGAGGTGAGGGCTTGCAGAGTGCTAGTCTAGAAAGACTTATGAAGTATACACCAAACCAACGGTCCAAAACTAGTTAGGAGAAAAGGAGAAAATGTTGATTTTTAAGTCTAATACAGGAAAAAGTAAAAAGACTGAAAACCACTGGAAATTAAACAGACAGCATCTAATAAGACATAATAAATAATTTCTCTAAAGAATACTTAGGACACTGAACATGACTTAAATTAAACCTTTCTATATTCTTTTACATATGAACAGTTTGGTTTAAAACAGTACAACTGTCTGGGTTCCTTGTACAATGCATGGAGAACTGCTTAAGCTAAAGAGCACGAGATCCAGGAGAGCTTTTATGCTGGTTGCTCTCTCTGACAGGCACAGTTCATCTGCATACAGATGCAGAGCCTGCTGCTTCGCTTTGCTTAATACAGCAAGGCTCCATGCTGTCATTTAAAGTGGGTACAGAAGAGATCTGAAAATAAGACTTCCACCTACTGGTAAGTTGTATCCTTAACCTCTGTCAGGGGAAAGCAACTCATCTCTGCCAAGCTGGCTTTCGTTTTTTTCCCTCCACTGAAGACTTGCCCCCATGGTCACTTGTGCAAGGCTGAGGTGCCCTGTATTGGACCCTATGTGCAAAGTAGGAAATGTGTGGGAGCAGAAGCAATTCAGCTGTTTGTTTGTTCTGCCAGGGATCAGTATCCTGGTGGCATGGAGGCTGGCTCTGTGGCAGCTGAAGACATCACTGCAGGGTTTAGCCAGCAGATACTTGAGTGTGCATTGACTTTGGACAGCAGCTAAGATTAATTTTGGGCGCCTCAGCAAATCCCTAATGTTATACCTTTTGCTTCTGAGCAGTTTTCCTGCTAGTGTGTACGGGTGCTTTGTAAGCATTTAAAATCAAACTGGAACCAGTAGACGCTTCTGGTATTACTAGTCAGTCAAATACCAACCCCAGAGGCTCCATGAGAGACCACAGTCCCTTTGCATTGTGGGTGTTGGGACAAGCAATTTGAGAAATAACATAGAGAGAAATCCAGGGAGCATGAGAACAGAAATTCTCTGCAAGCACTGGGTGAAGATGTATTACTGCCTTGCCCTCCCTTACGGTTTATGAAGGCTTTGTTTCTCAGGCATAATGAATTACCAGAAGCTTCCACCACTGGACAGCTGTCTTTCTCTGCTGATCCATTTGGAGGATGATCTACTTTCCACTACGCAATATACACTCAGATGCCCATTTTCCACTGTGTCCCAAGTGAGTGGCACAGGAAAGAAAGGCTTCAGAGAGTCTGTGACAAGATTGTTGATTACAGGAGAAGGGTTCTGCCTCAAATCTGAGGTGATTTTCAGCAGATGAAGAGAAGTACGTCCCAAGATCACGCGCCTAGCAGTACATACCAACCCTTACTCCATAACTAATAAGAGCTCTGTCACTGACTGGAGAGAAGACAACAGAAACTGCTATTCGGATGCCACCAACTTCCAACAGCAGCAGCTACGTCAATCAGATTGCTCTTGGCAGCCATGGTTCCAGGGGCACACCAGACCTTAAAGCAGGTGCTTCCCACAAACAGGCTGAGGAGTGGGGATGTGCTAGGGGTCAGTGACTCACTGGTATTTAGACAGACAGATGCCACTAGCAGTTCTGCTTCTTTTACCCAGCGTGTTCAGACTTTTGTGGTCTCTCACAGGTTTACAGCAACAACACTGCTACGAATCCTACCTGGGTCCATCCTTCCTTTTCAGCCCATACCATACCCGCCCACAGATGCTGCTGTAGAAGGCGATGATGCCTGCAGCCTGTTCTCTCCCAGGAACATTCCATATTAACAGAGGACTGAAAGGCAAACACCCATGTTGGGTGCAAGACAATATGCTAGAGACAGCAGTGATCTGAATTAAAAGTCAAGTTAGATCTGATGTGCCAAAGCCACACTGTGTGTTGACTGCACTAATATATGCCTTCTTCAGACAGCTTTGTTTGTTTGGTCTGAACGTCACCATAAAGTAACAGCCTGACTTTTGCCTTCCATAGAGTCCTCCTTTGGCCTGCATTTGTGTAGCAATAAGGCAGCATTGTACTTCTTGGAAGGGAAGTGTCTCTCACTGCATTGCTTGCAAAGGTGGATACTTACTGCATTTGTAATTTCCATAATGGAGAGTGAAAATATCCTGAAAAAAAAGTTCAAGTTCCTAATGACATTCAGAGAAACTTCAACATAGACTCCTTAGTCCTCTTCCCCTTCTACATATGAAAAGTTGGTGGTATTAAGCCATTTGAAATATTTCATTAATTATTCTCACTACAGGATCAATGGAGTTATAACAAAATATTAAATCTCAGTAAGCTGCTTCTTCCCCCAAGCCTCTTGCGTGGTCCATGCCAAATATCTCCTTCCATTTGGAAATGCTAATACTGTTGACAGGACACCTGTTTAAAGTACAGCAGGTGTGAACCTTGTGAGCATTTTCTACGCTGATCTTGTTGGCCAGAGGGCTGTCACAAGATATAAGTGAGTAGAGCACTACTATGCCCTTTTCTTTTTGCAATATATAGAATTGAGAGCTGAATAGAAAACATTTCATTCCCTATTCCAGAATTCAGGATACCATTCACCTCTGACCCATTATCATCCTTGTGATGTGAAACAGATGTCCAACGCATCATGAACAATGGCAGGGAGAGGGAAGTCTGGCTTATCTTGCCTTTAGTAACCTTAAAATGGTAACTGAAAAAAGACACCTTCTGTTCAAAATTCACATGGAACTTCCATGAGCCTCACAAATCTGTCCTTCTATTTTATAAGAATTTTCCATTTGTTATTGTTATTAAAGAGCAGGAACATGGTAATTTAGATTACACTTTGCTTTCATTTTCAATGACAAAAATAGGGGAAGGAAGGCACTTGTTTCAATAAAAGAGCTTCTGAAATAGGAAAATTTACATCTTTTATGCTGGAATAGAGCAGCAGACCTATGGAAAGAATGAGATTCTGCATATCTGTTGTAATTGCAAAGAGGAGCTGCCAATAGCATACACTACTTACACAGCCATTTAAGGAACTTTGATATCTGTCCACCTAAATGCAATGTATTTCCCTCACAAAACAGAAAAGAGGTTTTATCGCACTCAGTTTATTCCTTCTTTCAATAATAAGTTCTGAAAATTATGCATGCGTGGGTATTTTCAGTTTAATCATATTTTATAATTTTTAACTTAAAACTCAAAGTCAGTGTAATCAGCCCATCTGTTAGCAATGGTTATAAAATTATGTTGAAGATTAAAAATCTGATGCCGTGTCAATATGTCCTAGCATAATTAAGCTTGTTTTATGATGAATGACTAGGAGATGGCTTTTGTCTACTCGAGAGGCTTTGAAACAGTAAACCCTTGGTAGACTTAATGTACAAAATGTGAAGGTATGCATCTAACAAACAAATAGTTCTATAACTTAAATCCTGTACTCAGAGACGTGGTGTCTTTGCAGGCCTTGAGAAATGCCAGCATTCTGTCTCTGAACCAAATTCACTGCATTTTTCAGTCCATCAAACACTGCCTTGGATCTACTCCCCTCCCTGTAGAATGTCACGCAAACAGGTATAAAATATTCAGGTTTGTTAAATTCCTTAGTCTTTTCAGAAATGGCCAATATGACCTCTGTTTGCACTAGTGGAAAAATTAGCACATAATTCACTTACATGATTTGAGGGTATTGCTGAAAATACTTGCACCATTGCCTAATCTACCCACAGTAAGAGTTAACAGGGGTTTTAGTTCTGGCATTACTGTGAAACAACTAGACATAATCATCTCTATTGGAAAACCATTCTTCATGTGGATACTTTTTTTGCCTTTAAAATGCATCCTTGGCAAATAAAAAAGCAGCCCGATTTCCAAAAATAAAACTCTGTAAACTCTTTATATAGTCTATGTGCTAAACTTCCTGCAAAGTCTTCCTCCCCTACAAACTATGCCTGCAGATGAAGTGTTTTAACCTTGCCCTCTTAATTTATTCTACATTCTAATTTTCAATAAACAGATGCCGCCTCTTTTCGCGCTTGTTTCCACATTGTTCCACATTCTGCCTGTGTTGTTTCTGCATGTGTGAATATTCAATTATCTATTTCTCCATGATTCTGCAACTGATGTACTAAATGTCTGTACAGGATTGGGGGAGGGTAACCGGGGAAGACAAAACTTAGAGGAGAGTTACAGAAGTTTGAACTTTACTGAGAGTCAGGTACTTTCCCTGAAAGCTTCTAAGTTAAGAAGAAAATCACAAGCCACGACTAGAAATGCAAGGATTCCAAAAACACTAGCGCACAGCAGCAGATTTGCTGCACACTGGCTCATAAGGAGCCAGGGAGGTGGTTGAGTCACCGTCCCCGGAGGTTGTTTAAAAGATAGGTAGATGAGTTTGAGGGACATGGTTTAGTAAATGGACAGGTCCGGTTGGACTCT
This sequence comes from Neomorphus geoffroyi, assembly GCA_033558235.1. NCBI lineage: Eukaryota > Metazoa > Chordata > Aves > Cuculiformes > Neomorphidae > Neomorphus > Neomorphus geoffroyi. Next base: position 21,899,335 of record JAUMJM010000053.1, on the reverse strand, counting down.
ATGATCGCAGATGTCTTTCCCAACCAGGTAATTCTATGATTCCATAACTTGTAAGTATTTATTTGGTGAGTACTTGGGTGTGAAATGTTCAATAGAGACCAAAGGGGCAGAAGAGACTGTTGTGCTGTTGCTTTAGTAGGCATGGGGATGTTGGGCTGATGGTTGGACTGGATGATCTTGGAGGTCTTTTCCAATCTTAATGATTCAGTGATTCTGTGCTTCTAGAAATTGTGTCTTTTTTGAATAAAAAGCACAAACCAGCTGATTGCTGTTGTGGTTATTTATAGCTAAGAAGAGCTGATAACGTATCTTAGGACTCAAAGGTGAAATATGCTATATAAAGGATGAAATATTAATCTTTATGGGAATGGCTCAAAAAGGACAGGCATAAAAGAGCAAAGGCTGTCAGTACAGCTCTCAAGACCTGCTGGCCCAAAAGCCTTGTTGCAGACACAGCACAGAATCAAAGAATGATAGAATTGTTTGGGTTGGAAGCGACCTATTAAAGATCAGCTAGTTCCAACGCCCCTGCCATAGGCGGGGACATTGTCCACTGGATCCCATTGCTCAAAGCCTCATCAATCAGTAAATCTAAGGAATTGCACAGAACTGGCTTCCAAACTCAACAGTAAATAGTTGTTCCAACATTATTCACTCATAAGGATCTCTCTTTCCTGAAGCACTAGTGAATTCTTACCAGCTGCAACCTGCACCGTTACCTTGCACGCTCCCAGCTGGGAACCCGAGTGACTTGTGTCAGCAGCCGCTCTCACGTGGTGCCGGTTGGACTCAAGTAACAGACCCATTAAGCATGGAAATATTCCTATTACGGAAAGCTTTAAGGCTCTGAGGATAAAACGAGCTAAACTCCATTTCAGAGGTACATACCAAAACTGGTAGGCTGGGCAGGGACAAAGGTTGGCTTCAGAGGTTTATGTTTACCAAAATGGTACCAATTTTAGAACAGCAGGGGTGGATCTGGAGCTCACACACGGGAACCTGCAACTGGTGCAGTTTCAAACACTAAATGGAAAAATGGCAGAGCAAGGACATACCGATTCAGAAGCTTCAGCTCTCTGGGCAACTTTTGCCAGCAAGACCTCTGCACAGTTGTAGCCAGCAGGTGAAGCCTGCCTTGCTCTCACAGCCCCTGTTCCTCCCTAGCAGAGATTTCTTACCTAGAGTAGAGGAGCTGCTGCTGGCAGCAGAGCGCTCTCTGCTCTTGCATCAACACCATTCTCTTTTCTTTACCTGGCAATAGATAACTGGGTTTGCTCACCCGGCAAGGGCTCTATCGCATTGTCTGACTCCAGGTGCAGCAAAGCACCCCCATCTGTCCTGTAGGTCCTGCAACAAAAGCAAAAAGACCCAGATAGGAAAGTGGCACAAAAATTTAGGGGCTGAGAGCCATGAAAGACTTCTCTGTAATCAGTGCAGCCTGATGATTAAGAGCCAGAGCAAAATCCTGACTCTAATAGGAGCATATGTGTTGTCCTGAGGCTCTGTGGCTGTGCTACCCTTAACTAATTTAATGCAATTGCACAGCTGTTTAAAACTGCTATTCACCAGTACAGACAATTGGTGATAACAACCAGAACAGTAAAAGCGTCAAAAGGGCAGAACAAACATGATAAATAACTTTATTACCATACACTCCTGCCTTTCAGTCCTTGAACCAAGAGGCACATGCTGCTTTGCATAAGGAACCTGCCCCCCCTCCGCTTCTCAAGTCCAGGTCCTTGTCGCAGCTTGCTGCCACCGTCCAACAGCCGGCCAGATCCATCGTAATCCCTCGCCCTCCAGAAGGAGCAGTCCAGAAATGATTTCTTAGCTACAGCTGTGGTAAGCTACGAGGCCTAGGAATAAAAGCCTCAAAAAACTAAGTTGAGACATATGAAACATACTTTACACTTTTGTCTGGAAGTGCACTGGGCTTTACAGAACCTGATAAACTGATTCTTTCACCACCTGAAAAATAGGAGGTACATGTCCGTTCTGCACCAGGAGCGAAAGCTAATCACTCCCCTGGTGTAATTCCTCCGGAAACACCTTCTGATTACTTAGCTGCCCTCCTCTGGAAAATGAGACATGTAATATGTTTGTGTCCCTGCAAGTCAAGTGTAAATAGAACTTCGAATACATGCCAGCCTTGGGCCCTGCAGCCCACACAGGACAGCAGTCAGATTTTTAAAGTGTGAATGGCTGGTTACAAGAGCTGACCCTTGCATAGCGATTTCCAGGAGATCAAAGGAATGAAAACAAAAAAAAATTCCCGATGCACAGCTCCTATGCAGTCAGAGAGAAGTACTGCCTGGATGTAGGCTTGCTTTGTGTGCAGAGGGAGACATCGTTAGCACTCAAGTTAAGAGTGCCAAGCAAAGACTGTGCAGCTGCAGCTCTTCTCTGTGCAACGAGAGTGAGAAAGCTCAGTAAAAAAAAAACAAAACCCACAAAACTTTCTAACTTGAAAATTACGGGAGAAGGAAAGGTGATGTTCCGTGTGTACGCTGCCCAGCAGGAGATGGAAATGGTGATAAAGCTCACCCCCTTGTATCACTAACCAGACCTTAAAAGATGCATTTGATTTGGAAACACTGCTCACTGGACGAAGTCAAACCTGTTCCTGTCCAGCAAGCGCAGGCTATTGCTGCGGCATATTCTGCATGTGGCATTTGCATGAGAGTCAGTAGGAATTTCATAGGTCTGCTCAGATAGCACGGTGGCAGGGAACAGATCAGTAGGTTCCGCAGAGAAGTGTATAGTACCTGCACATCATAAATAGAGAAAGATTTAATTACATGCTTGGTTAATATTTACAAACATTGAAGTCGTTGTTAGATATCTAAGTAAAAGACGGAAATAAGAGACAGGGCCTGCAGTAGCCAAGCAAAGCCAAAATATAACAGGTTAGGGTATTTATTGTGAACTGGCATCTGTCTGGAGTACGGAATGGAGACACAGTATATAAACTGGAAGAATAAATAAATAAATATTGACATTGTTCTACACCTGTTTAGCCTCTGGAGACCAGTGATTTGTGGGACCATATGTTGGACAAAATGAGACTGTTCGTTGATAATTGTAAATGTGGTAACCCCTTGCAAACTGGATATTAAAAGTATTAAGTAAATGGCACATTTTAATTATACAGTAAAGAGGCTGTTCTCCACCATTAAAAGACTGCAGCTGCCAGGAGGAACTGATCATATGACAGAAGGTAACATTTATTTGATAGTAGACCTTGGTAAATGACATCCCAAATGATCTTTAGCTTCTCAGACAAACACATTCAGTTCAGACTTGGGTTTAACCATGAGGCTTCAGTGTCTTTGTCTTTCAGAAGAGACACTTTTTATCTGTTCCTCATATAGTAGAGAGCTCATTTGTTTTTTATTTTGTTTTAATCTGCTTTGCAGTATTTAAATTTCAAATTAAGTATTATTAAATGAGAAACTATAAATGATGGAGTTTGGAATTGGAAGTCAACATATTTGTTATTCTTTTTGCCAAAAGTATTGAGTAGGTTGCATAATTACCATAGTATTATATCATCTTTGTCAATATAAACACAGCTTTCTGTCAGCTTTGAAAGCGCCATTGGTGAACAACTGAACATACAGACTCCAACGAAGAGCCGCCCAGGAGGAGCTGAGAGCATTCACAATGCTTTATGAAGTTGCATAAGGAAATGAAGTAGAGACAGGTAGCAAGTAGTCACCAGCAGAAATGTCAAATGCTCCCAGGTACATGTTTCTACATCTGAGGCAAAGGAGAGAAACTGCAGACAATTTTTGTAGCTTCCTTCCTGCCTATTGTGATCCAACTTTAAGACAAATGTGCGAAGGTAAAGCAGCAGCCTGTGTGGGTTGATTCTTTTCATCGATTCAAAGAAACCCTTCTACACACAGGGTTTGATTTCCCACCTCCCCCCTCCACTTTTGGTGTTATGAAGTACACGTTTCCTTGTCTCACATTGTGCCAATCCTGTGGTGAGGCACTTGCAGTGTCTGAAGGTTGGGACACGTAAAATAAGGAGCTGGAAGAAAGCATGCTGCTATTCCGTTGGAAGCGAAGGGGAGTGTAGGCCCATAGAATACTTCTTCCTTCCCTTCCTTGCTAACATCCAGCACCTGCAAGCCAAAGCGTACAAAACATTTCAGGGATCACAGAAAAAAGCTGTAACAAATTTGCTGGCACACACCGCACACATGTACTATTAATCCCAACAGAAAGGTAATTTCAGATCACTTTTAGATTGTATTTATGGATCTGGTGATTTATGGCTGTCCTCATCACCCAAATCTTATCCTAGCTCAGGCACTCGGTAGCACAGTGACATTGGATCCTGCTTCCTGGCAGCAGAATGTGCAGCCATGCAAGGAGGGTACTCTGCACGGAAGTGCTACTGATACCACAAAGTATGAATCATTTGTCAGCTTGGTAGATAGGGAGCAAGTGAGCTCTATCGAAGTCGGAAAGGCCAAAAAAATGAATGACTTAAAGGAAATGAAGATATATGGAAAAAGTGGAATTTTTTTTTCCTTCCAAAGGAGAGAGTGACCTCAAATTTGCTGAAATTGAAGATAAAAGGGCTATTTTTACTGGTTAAATTCAGGCACACTGCCAACAACTGAGAAGGGGCAGCACATAGAGCTCTGCCAAAGCACTCGTTATACTTCTTTTCCCTTTAATGTGGGGACTGTTTTGGGCAGGCTGCCAGTTCACAGCCATTTTGGGAATGTGGACAAATGTCCATTAAAAAAGCAAGATCCTAGGATCAGTTTCACTTGCCACTAAGCAGTATTTAAACCCAGGTGCAAAGAACCTGCTGATTATAAATGAGCATGTTGATTGAGTACAGTCACAACCTTGAAAACGTGCTGTTACTCCACCTGAAGAACTGTATGTCAGCTCCTGAAGCCAGTTTGAATGAATTTTTCCACAAAAACAATTGTTAGGTATAATATCCCAACAATTCAGTAAAAAAAATTATCGTATGACCAGAACATGGTTTCAACTCCTTATCTGGCACAAACTATTCTATACAGATTTGTGCTAATAAGTATTCATTATAAGACCAGCAGTTCAACATGTAACATATTCCCTTCTTATGAATTCCAGCCTTACGTGATAGTTTGGAGGTTAAATCCTAAAATCCTTAGTTGGAAGCTAATGAAAACACTGTTTATCAGCCAAAGTGCAGAAACTGAGATTTAAACAAGAGTTGCTGTCTCTAACTGCCCAGGTGGTCACAAAGAGATGCCTGTGATGCCAATTTGATTCACTTAGAAAAATGCAGAAAGTTAAGAATTCCTAATTTTGGTACGGGAATACCTGACAGCCATGGATCTGCAGGCAAACCGCTCTTATTCAAGATGAGAGAGCAGAGAGTTTGTTGGACAATCTATTGCCTACAGCAGGGATCAAAAAACTCCCATTCAAGCTTTGAAGCACTAAGCGCTAGGGAAGGTTGCAGGCTTTACTAGACTATTGTCAAAGAACAACTCCTTAACTCTGGCTGCTCTTCAGAAAGACAACTTGGAGAGAAAAAAAAAAAAAATGACAAGATGGGCTGAAAAATTGTTAGCCCATGCTCCATCATCCATTTCTTTAACCTTTTTACTTTTGAACTTGATTGTGTAACCTGAGAATTTATATTCGCTGCTTTATCCAAACCTTGTCAAAGAAGAGACTCCTTAACCCTGCTTTACTAGAATACCTTAAGAAGAATTACATCTAATGACTCATCTAGAAATATTTTTAATATTGACGATATTTCCTTTTTGGTTTTATGCAGGTTCAGTGGCTGCATAAGAAACATCCCTAATCTCTCCATTTCACATGCATTTTTCATTTTGAATAACCTCTGTGCAAAAGTTATCCTTGCAAAACTATTGGAAAAGACTTTAAAAGAAACCTAAATCACTCACCTGGATACATGCCAAAGGCTCATTTGTCCAAATCGAATAGCCGCCAACTAAATATATTCTACCATTGTGGACAGCAACTCCAGACTCATTTTGACCTAAAGCAAAAAAGGAAATAGAAACCACTTTCAGCATTCAATTAACCCTTTTAACACCCAATGTTGGAGTTCTGTAATACAATGCAAATGCACCTGGCAGTAATTTGACTGTTTCAGAATTCACAGCGTGCAACAGCAAAGAGGAAGTGCGAGGGTTGTTCTTTGCTCTCCATGGAAGCCCCGAACGGTGCTGTCTGGAGAGATAGCCCAGATGAGCAATAAACTGAGGCTGTGCAGGGGACCATCTGCTGTCTCTTCGATGATACAGGTTTTTGTATGTGTGTATTTCATAGGTGATAGGCAAGCTCCTGCCTGCCATTCAGCTACTATCACACATGCACATCCAGACAGACACACAGGCTGAGAGAGCTGAATGCCCCTCAAGTTCTGCCCACATCTGTTTACTTGCCCCCCATTCCTCCAGGTACAAGTGGGGTGAAAATTGCAGAAGCTGCTGTGCAAGCTCATTCCCATAGCAACAGTCTCCTGAAGAAGTTTGGAAGTTTTGAAGGATAAATACAGCCTTAAAAAAAATCGGCACTACACAGTGCAACAGGCACATTTACCACCAGTTGCAGAGATGCAAAGAAAGGCTTAATCAGTTTCTCAAAATGCAGGTTGTGGAAAAAACCCAACAGGTCGTGTCTGAAGAGAGGCTACTCCCAAAGGCTGTCAGTTCCTCCAAATAATAAAATAAAATAAGTAAATGGAGAGCAAAAGGGATATGGAAAACTAATTCTGTTTGATAATGTATAACTCTTCCTTTTTAATCCATGCTTCTCTCCCCAATGTCCATGAAAGTAGTCTGATGACCTGACTCAGAAACCAAGCAACCCTTCTCCAGATCCCAGAGACTACAAAACCAAATGCAATATTCTAAAGAACAGAGTCGTTACTAGACACAAGGTGATTGTCTTATTTGTCAGATGTTCGTTTCTCTGACATGGTGTTTCTAGCTATCTTGAGCTGCTTCTTGAGCTCGTACATCCTTTGTATCCTTTACAGAGGCAGATCTCAGAAATCAATGCAATGCCAAATGGAAGAGAATGTCAAGTGTGGTAGGCTCCATTCTAGGATTCCTACAGCAGCCTGTGCTCTTTGGACTCCTTGGCAGCCGGTACTGTTACCAATTGAGCTCCAAGTCTGCTGCACAAGAGAATGGCCTCAACAGTAATGTTGTCCTGGAAATGCATCCTTTTATGCAAAGCTGCTGTTCATACTGCTCTCAGAATGTGTCACATGCCTGCCTGTCCCAGGGATTTGAGGAGGTAGTACATCTGTATTAAGTGGCAGTGAAATTTGATGGACTGCTTAATTAAATTATATTTATATGCACCTTTTTAAAAAATTATCCTACAATGTCCTAAGAGAAATGTTTTATAGAACACTGAATGCCAGAACAGTAATCAGATAAGTCTTGTTGGCCAACAATCGCCCCTAAATCAGAGAAAATTGCAGTGAAGTCAGGGACTTCCACATATTAAAGGTGTCTAAAGGGAAAATAATCGATATTTTAGTCTAGTAGTACCAAGTTTCCTCTTTTGGTGTACAATAGTCACCTGTCAACATGTTGAAGTTGCAACGTGTCCATTGGTCAGCATCTATGCTGTAGGAGTCTATGTGCCGAACCAGGATCCGATCATTGTTGTAGTCCAGATCATTCCCACCTAACACGTAAAGTTTCCTTTGCACAGCAGCCATGGAGTGATACACTCTTCTCTGCAACATTGGGCTACGACTTGACCACTTGTTCTGGGAAGAAAAAGAGAGAACTTGTCTCAGCACTGCTCAAAGACATACCTATATTAGTAGTACAATAACAGTAGCATCTTACTGGTGTTCTCACCCTTGGCCAGAAATCACATGTTGTTCAGATGTTAAACGTGCATGTTGGTTACAACACTGAATAGACGTACTGGACTTTCAACACATGGTTTACAGTTCTCTTTAAAAGTCATTAATTTAATATAATCTCCTGCTCTGTATTTTTTATGTTTACCTCATCATATTTCAAAGCTTTTTTTCTCCTTTAGAATTCAGTAGCAAATCCTCCTTAAGCAAGACTATTAGATATCTCCTCTGTATACAGTGCTAAAATTATCTGTACCGACTATCTCTGTTATGAGAGAAGAGAGATTTTTCTACCTTTCATAATTCAGAAGATGGTTTGATCTTATCCTTGGGGAATGAAGCAGCATGGAAAAAGAATTTCCTAAGAATCTTCTCAAATGATGCATGTATTTGGTTTAATGCTAACCCTTTATTTGTGGGCTTACAAAGTAACATCCTGCATATTTTTCTTACTGGCTAACAATATTCAAGAGTTCTACCTTTCGAGGGGAGGGGGAATAGGACAGGGAAGAAGAAGGATTAAAGAACAGTATTTTAAACATAAAACCCCAATCGCTTATGCTACGCTTACCAAATCAAACAACCTGGCAATGGATGAGATTAATTTATTTAAAAGAGGAAGTTAAAAATCTGCAAGGAATTTCTTTGCATTACATGTGCTATTGTTTGCAGTAACTCAAGAGCCTCCAGTACTACTGCTTTTTAACCTCCCCAATCTATAGCTATACATTTCAATGTGTAATAGTTGAATATTAGGCATTAATGTTTGCATTAGTAGTCCAGTCTCTTAACATCAGACTATAGACACCATCTGCTTTGCAAAGCCAGCCTGCATCCCCTGATTATATCTTTAGCTTCCTCCACTGCAGTGCCTGCCAGGTGAGCCGCAAAGCACTGCAAAGGCAAAGAAACAGAGGGGCCTGGTGGGGTCATTTCTAATAAGCCGGCGTGTGAATACTAATCAGTGGTGGGGAAGCAGAGGTCACCCCAGCCGGCTTGTTGGCAGGTAGCTGTGTGCTCTGTGGCAGATGGCAGGCATTATCGACTCGCAACAAAGGCCTCGCGCAGAAGCAAGCACTGGTGCTGAATGATAGAGTTATTGAGATTCTGTGCGAGATGCAAGCAGATGTGATGGTTTCCAGTACCCACCGTAAACAATATGCCAGCAGAATTTTTAAAAAGAGCTTGTGTGTACAAACACGAAGCGGACCTCATTTGAAGAATGCGAACACACACTTCCTCTGTAACTCTTTACGTGCCAGGCTGGGTTTCTTGCCATCATCACAGCACACTGAAATAGCCTTGCCATTGGTATTTTGGGGTGCAACTTTCACATTGACAAATAAAGAATCAGCAAAAGATCCACAACAGACACACCATAACTAAATAAGAGTGTCCCTCTTATAAGCAAAATAAGGTTGCTGCCTGTCATTACTACTTGGATTTAGGACAGAAGCAGCATTTGTACAACCAATGCAAAAAATTGCACCTCAATAAGAAAGAGGCAGGTGTGTCATTGCCTGCTTTCCACTTCAGGACCCACATGTGCGATGCCTGAAAAAGTCAGCAGGAGCCACACAGAAGTATCTCCTGGCACAATCTGATTCCAAATACAGCAATCAAAGTCCCTATCCTACAATCAGAAAAGTCAATACTCTTCCACATGGGTGTAAATCAGGCTATGCAACTCTGATTGCAAGCTTAGGACTTTTAATTCCTAATACAAGCAAGAGGGCATAACCATGCCCTAACCCTCTGAAATGGTTACCGAGCCATGCTAACCTAATCAAAACACATACATAATGTATGAAATAAATAATCCCTAAAAGATATTTTAGGTGCTTGGGTAATGAAATGATAGGCACCCTTGCAGTCAGCAAAATAAGTCACAGCCAGGTAGTATAGTTCTGAAAGTATGCAGAAAACAAAAAGCTTGTATATGCAATTCAAAGCAGAAATGCCAATGATAAGGAGCAGTTTTGTGACACTGACTTTTGAGTATACACATTGCCCTGGGCTGCTGGATTACAAAAAAAAAAATGAACAAGCAAAATAAATACTGATAAATACAGGGGATTTAAAGCACATTCCTGTATTTAATCAAAGATTTTTCTAATGCCTACAGGCTTCAAAAAACATAATAAAAAGTTAGGGACTCCATTACTCTGTTCAACTCGCACATCACTACAAGTGAATTTAAAACACCACTGATTCAAATGGTCAGCATTTTTAGACTTACAAAATCATTGTTATGCATTCTCTAAGAGACCTGCTTGAAGCAAAACACATGAGAAAAACACATAGAACACAGATACCCACCTGCTTAGGATCATAGACCATGAGCCTGTTTTGATACTGTGCAGTATTTGTTACTCCACCTATGAAAAAGTTTATACAGGTCACATTTTTTCATATAAGCAAAACCAGGACCAAGATCAGGTATAGCAAAACAACCAGTTCTAGGGTCCATTTGCTGACAAAACTACATTGCATACCACCGCTTATGCTTACATTCCACTGCACTTTTTAACCTGGTTACAAGGTAAAAAGTAGTACATCATCATGCAGCATGTTATCAAACATCTAGAAACACAAAACAGCAACAACAAACACCTCCCACGCGCTTCCTTTGTAAAGGTAATTCTATGGGCTTAAAACAAGATAAAAATTGATGTTTATAAGTGCCTGTGCACTCAGCCATCATCAAGACACGAAGATAAAACCCATCCCTGTTCCAAAGAGTGTGCAGTGTGTGACACGGTTTAAAAGAGGAGGAGTTGGGTTTGCATCAAAGAGAAGGAAAGGTCAGAGAGAAGCTCTGCCTAACAAGGATCACAATGTGGGACACTGCTGCCAGCTGGAAAGCACAGTGCAAACCTGTGCTTGCCTATATATATATATATATATTAATGAAGGAAGTCCTGTATTTAGTCTGTATTATAGAGTAAATATCTCTTGGCTTAATTGTAGACATATGTTGGGAGGTTCCTCCATAGTGAGCAGAAATAACACTATCATTTATTTTGCAATAATGTTTAGAAAGCACCTCAGAAAAGCCCAGAACAGAGTCTCACCCAAACAGATCCCAAAACCCAACTATTTACCTCCACAGCATATGTTTAATGCTGATCATCCTGCTCTCTATTGATAATAACTGACAAATGTCAGTGAGTAAACTGGTGGAAAAATTCTTCAGTCTCAAGTGTTATCTGCATAAACATGTACTTGAGAGTGCTCAGACCTCCTGGGAACACGGAGCCACAGGTCCCAGTTCCCCCTCTGTCGGTACCCTGGGCCCATGGGAATATGGGACCAGAAATAATGCCTGCAAGCTGCACCTCACCTGTCATCCTACCAGAAGGGCTGCACATACGGAGGGCGTGCCACACCAGGAGAACTCATATTGACAGACAAGCTTTTCATATCAGACTTTTAACAGCATGTACCAATAAGGGACAAAATACATAGCGATGACAGGAAGGAATTGCAGCTGTTGATGCTTCTCTTTTTGTGAGGACATCACCTGTTTCAGACAGATCAGTGGCAGAGCTGCTTTCACTCCTGCTGGCAGAGCTATGGCCCAGTCCTAAGGCCCAATCAGTGTTAACATGACTCCATGCCGGCAAATTCCCATTTTGCGAGCCTCCAGCTACACCTAGCACAGCATTTTGGTTCAGAGACATATTGTAATTTTGAAGCAACCCTCCTGCGCCCATACCTCTCCCACACCATTTTCGGCTGCAGGGTGGGACTGGTGTGCATTTGAGTTAAATCAGAAGCTCTGTTCTAGATGAGCACCATCTAGAACAGAGCTTGAAATAATAACTGGTCTTTTGGATGGCTTTGTACCAGCTGTGTACTGAGAACATTTTGTCCAGAGGACGAGAATAAATGCAGTCTAAAGCAAAAAAATGCAAACTGTACATGGAACAGAGATCAAGGACTTGGCAGTCAAGTGTTATTTGCTCTTCTGCTCCTACTGGGCTGAGTTACCTGCTAACATGTAACCTCTGATTGCTCCAGATAACTTGGGTGAGGCCAAGAATCTGGTCAAAGGAGGGCGGAAACTAGAAACAAACCTATTCAAGAGTCTTGTCTTCCACCTCAATAGCAGAGAAGAATAACACTTATTTGGATGCATCTCTGCCAGCACCAGTCTGTACTGGGGCCACTAAACAGGGACTGCAGCACAAGCTCCCAGCTGAGTTGCTTAGCCTAAGAGACAGCAGAGACGAGATGTAGTCTTTCCAAACTGTTTCCATCACACCTTGCCACTCAATGTCCATCACAGCACCTGTGAAGTACACACGCAAGAACATGCACTGGAAAGTAATGACTGTTCCCATGTCTCATCTCATAATCTATTACTTGTCTCTACACTGTTGTGTAGCCTTCACAGTGTTAGGTGCCGTCAGCCTCATGCACAAAACAATCTTTTCTAATATCTCTTTTGTAATTTGATTTTCTTTCACATAGTTGTTTTCAATCCCAGTGTAATGTTTAAAACAAAATGTCAGATTAGTATTTTGAAAAATAAGAACCATAGTTATTTGAATGATCACCTCCAGAAAGTTACACTACAGGAGATGCATCTCACAATGCTGGGTCATGTATTTCCACTCAGAAAGGACACTTTAATTTGGATGGAAAAGATGTGGATGAAGCAGAGAAAGAAGGGTGTTGCTTTCTCTTAAAATAATGAAATAATCAAATAAGCAAAATTATTTACCTCTCTTCACAAAGAGCCCCTCATATCAAGTACACAGCTTACGTTTATTCCCCTGCAATATTGCTCATCTGTGGTGTTTTATCATTACATTCTCTTCACATACTGCTCTTCACTTTTAGATTAATCTGCCAAAATGAGATGCTAAGGATTTGCATACAGATTTGACTACACAAAAATAGATCTGGAATTAATAACAGTCTCTATATGTTTTAATTTCTTCTAGACTGGAGTACCCTTGCCTCCAGCAGTATTCTTGGCTTTGAAAGTCATCAAGCTGATTTGTCTGCTCTTAGGTTATGATGCCACATGCTGCTACACTGTCCCCTGCAATCAAAGTGCTCGCAGAGATAGATTCCATGCCTTCCACTAACAAGTATATTTTATAGATTGGCAGTTTTGATCTCCCCTCCCCAGGGGGATAATCTGCATCTTAACAGGTTTCTATAGATACATCTGTCATTAAATATGCCATCTTATATCTGCATCAATTTTCAAACTCAAGTTCCTTCTAACTTTGAAGTGCTATAGCAAAAGTTTAAAATTTTCTGCCAAAATTCAAATTTAACAAGTCTTCAATGTCCTCTTGAACTATTTTTTTAAAACTACTCCAGGCAGCTGGGAAAGGGCAAAATAAAAGCAATGTCTCTTAAAAACAGGAAAAGAAAAGAAAGTTTAAAAGCTATTAAAAACAATATCTACTTTCTGAGAAAAAAAAAATGGGGTAATTCTGAGAAAATTCCTTAATCTTCTCAGTTCTTTCTATGAGGAAAGGAGGGGAAAGGCAGGGAGGCATTGTAACAACACTTTTCATCTTTAAAAATACAAACTATGCTACTAAATTTGATGTCAAGCCATAGAGCTAATATGGTAGTAATCCATCAGTTAAAGAAACAGAAAAAAATGTTTGGCTGAGTACATGACAGAAATTTACAGTTTGGTCAACACTCACTAGGTTTTATAAACACAGTAATGATTGCATCACTTTGATGTGAGCAGCTTGCTTTGAGGACTAGAGTTTCTGGGAGGCAAGGAGCACCCTCAGGACAAGCCTGTGTCTTTCTTGCTCTTACAGACATGAGAACACACCCATGAAAAGCCCAGCACCCAACCTATGGGCTTACAATGGTTTTACACTGCCACAGTCACTGTTGCTCACTCCCTTGCAGGCCATAAGCCCTGCTTTTAAGCCTCCAAGACCTGTAAGTTCCCAACTCAAATAACAGCACCCCTCTACATGGGGAAGCTGCTGGAGGATTCCAAGACCCACCTTGTCCATCCCTTCCCCACACAAGGGAAATATTTTGGGTTGTTACAGCCCCCCCCAACAGTCCACAAACTGCACTGAAAAATACCTTCAATGAAGACGCTTCCAAAAAGAGAAGGATGTGAAGGCAGTAAATTTAACACCATTTTCCAAATCAAAAACTTATAATCCATATTTATACCATGTCCTAGTAAGACCCTCATATGACTTAAGAAATCTAATCCAATCCAAATCCCCCAGAAAATCTCACAACTCCCCCTGAATTCCCCAAGTGCTAGGCTGAGTGCACAAATCCGAGCTCACTGGGAGACGTGTAAAACTACGTGTTGGCAAAGAGCTCCCATGTGTATTGCTGCTAGCAAATCCAGGGAATATATAGAAACTCATGACATGCACCCCAAGGTGCTCTGCTATTTTAAAATAGAAATCTCCCCCCTCTTATGTGTCTATGTGTTAAAAACAAAATAATCCTTCCTCAACATGCAAGCCTGCTGCTTTTCCTTCAGCCAGCCCAGGTGCAGCGAGGACAGCTGAGCTGGAGCATATTCTCCCACCCTAATGAGTCCCCTGGAAGGTGCCAACAGGAGCTCTAATTATCATTGTTCCACCTCAGATGCAATCCAGCTGCAAACAAGGGGGGCACAAGCCCTAGTTTGTTTGTGGGTTGTTACTTTTTTAAATCATTAAAACCTGATGTTTATATTCAATCTAAGAAGAATCAACAGCATCAAATCCATAATGCTTATGTTTCAAAAGTGTGAGATTCATTATCTTTATCCAAAGATGATGATGATGATGATGATGATAGAAACACTTTTCCATCTACAGACAAAGACTGGGTCACTGAGACAATTTTAATGTACTTGTTAAGCTCCTGCTCCTGGTAATTTCTGTGCCAGCTGCACTGAAAAACTTGATTTGGTTAGATACTGTAGATACCCATTTATTCCAGATAGGTTTTTCTTAAAACCGTTTATAGGCATTTACTGAGAAAAAACTTTCTTCTCCTCACAACAAACAGCAAAATGCTAGTAAGGTAATACATTTCATCACAAGCCACAAGCGAACTCAGAATAACTCTCCAAGATATTTGATCTCCAAATTTCCTTGGTGAAAATCTCTACCATTAGGGAAAAATAATATTAACAATAATAATAAAAAAATCTTGACTTTTAAAGAAAAAGCTGTTAAATATGAAGCAACTGTATGGGGTTGGCTTGTTTACCTCCCCAAGCTGAGTTTCCATTTGCATGTCAAGATGTGATTTTAGCTGACACACTTTAGGTCAGGCAACTCGGACCTCTGTGAAACAACAACATAACACTTCGCTTCAGAGAAGACTCTTCACGTGCTAATCTCTTGAGCCCTTGAGGAGGAGGAGAAACCTCGCTATCGCCAGCTGCAGGTGCAGGAATGGCGAAGAGCTGAGCTGCCTGGTAGAGGATCCCTGCCCCTCTCTGTCCCCATAGGGACTACACCTATGCAGGAGGAGGAAGGTTAACGTGTATAGAAAAGTAGGTCTTCAAATTTGCATATGTACGTCATGGAGGATGCAGGGAAATGGGCATAGTTCGAGTTCTCACTCTTACGGAAAATATTTCCTTGCTTTTATAGAGAACAATTGTTCGTACTGTTGAACTCCAGAGGGTTTGGTGCATCTTGTTTCTCTTTCATCAAATACTTCACTTTTCAAGCATGTGGCATGCAATTCATTTGTGAAATGGGTCACAGTGTTATATGTTAACCAGGGCCTGTAAGATTCATCTTTTTATAAAATTTCCAAACCATCTGCCCGATGCTGTACTCTCAATACAGAGAACTTATTTTAATGTATTCTCTTCTTTTTTAAAAAATAATAAAATAAAATTAGTTTTGTGGGGAAAAAAAAAAAACAAACAACTAAGAGAAAAATAATGACACGAATATAAAAATATGTTCCACAATATATTGAGTTCAGAAGACTCAAGAGCTGAGCCCACTGGGGCTGACCAGAGGGTTAACTAGTTCTAGAGTGCAGAAGGCTCCGTCTGAGCCTTCTAGCAGGTTAAAAAACCTAAAGGGGTGTTGGCAGCTTAGGAGTCCCTCTGTCACCTGAAACACTGGCTGCCCACCTCCTACTGCCAGCATGTGCTGAAGCTTGTACAGCATTTTGTTCGGCACACTTCCCTGCTGCCTTTACCATGATTTTGTGCTCTGTTATTTTTCATTCCTTCTCATATTTGTCCCAAAGGAGCAGCAAAGCAAAGCTGACAATGAACCCCAATAATAATAATGGAAACT
The DNA here is from genome assembly GCA_033558235.1 of Neomorphus geoffroyi. Taxonomy (NCBI): domain Eukaryota; kingdom Metazoa; phylum Chordata; class Aves; order Cuculiformes; family Neomorphidae; genus Neomorphus; species Neomorphus geoffroyi. Next base: position 21,883,186 of record JAUMJM010000053.1, on the reverse strand, counting down.
CCTTAAGTCTAGTCAGCTTTTGATTAGCAAAGCCTTTGGAAGAGCAGGGTTTGTAGCAGAGGCACTGACACTCTGGCTATTTTAAGTGGTCTGCGTGCGGCTCATGGCTACAAATTTATATTATGACTATTTATTTTTGTACTAAAAAACTAGGCACATTTTCATGGTTACCTGGCCAGCTGGTAGTAGCAGACTGACTTTGAGATCTCCCACTGATGACCTGTATTTCCCAGAAAAAGCAGCAGGGATACAGCTCAGAAACATCTTTAACTCAGACTAATTTTTTTAAATTACTTAATTTTAGGTCACATACTTCAAAATTAGCTTTCCTCCTGCATCACTGATTACTCTTATGCTAACATCTAATATTTGATGACGAACAGTGGATTTTTTCAGCAGTGAGTACAGATATTTTTGGAACAATAAAACATTTCTCTCTGCTTTCTCTGCACTATTCCCCTGCCCCTGAATATACACATACAGCAAGCAACATTCTGGCCTTAAGCAATTAATTAATAATAGAACGCTACCTACAGTTATTGCATCTCCATCTACTTTTATTTATAAAATAACTCCTCAATATACAGAACCCAGTTTTCAATCTGAGTACATAATTCAGAACGATACCCTACTGAAGTATTGCATAGTGTGCTCTCATAATTCGTAATAACCTGTCAGAATACAGGAACTCAAAACTGCTAAACATTTTCTTAAGAACTATACAAACTACAACTGAAAAGTCTATCTTATTCCAATGGCAAAACCCTGCTCCTTACTCTGACTTTACAACAGAATATGTATTTTCAAATCTAAATGGAAAAAGACTGATAACATTTTTGGTTGTTTTGCCCAGTTTTAAAGAGTTCATCTAACAGACTTGCATTTACCTCTTCCCCTGATTCTACAGCTGTGTTGGAGGCATATCCTTGAACAAAATATCACAATGTTTCATTACAGAAATGTAGATATTATTTAAACATACAGGTAGGCACACATTTCACTTAGATAATTAAGCACATTAATTAATCCTTATAATAATTTTCCCTTTCCTAGCATATCTGGAAAAATTAAAATTAATCTTCAACCAGTCCCATGTTTGACTTAAAAATCCCTACCAAGTACTTCCTTGGCTTGGGTTTTTTTTTATAGGAAAAAAAGAAATTAAGAAAAAGAATATAACCTTTTTTTATGTACTGGAGCAAGGACCATATTCTGATGGATTTTTCTATATCTCATTCAATGATTTTATATGATTATGTTTAACACAATTTCCTGAAAAGTCTTGTTGTTTCATAAATACTGACAAACGTACATCACAAGAGGAGAAAAAAAATAAAATCAGGTCACAGCAATAGCAGCATCCGTGTATTTGAATTTCCCATCAGAGGCACATATCTCTCTACACTGAGAAAATAGGGAAGGTAGTGAATAAATAGGGTAATGCTCTGAATAGGCCCAGCTGGTACCCTAAAGCAGAAGCACTGGTTCTGTACCATACCTGGTTCTCTAAACTCCTGTGCACGCTTTAGGATTAAAATATAGAGAAAATTCTAAAAGACTCTAATCTCCTTCGATGCCAGTTGTTGAAGAAAGCGATCCAAAGCACCTGCCAGGTATGTTCGTGATTTTCTGTGTTCCATCATGCTTTTAATTTCAAAGTGGTCACTCATTATTTTAGCCTATATGTACAAAAATAAACACCTCCTACCTCCCCCAGAAGTGCTTGGGAATCCATTCCCATAAGGCACTTAATCCACATGGGCAGAAAGATACATCTGCAAGGAGCTCTGCTAAGCTAAATGACATTGCTTTGAGAAGCACAGGGAAAACCTAAATAGCTAACTTATTCTATACCATCCTTTCACCAGAGGGAAGCCAGACCCTACTAAAATCCCCAGAGGGTGACTACAGTGAAGACAGCAATCACCGAACATTTTCCTCAAGCGCTGCCCCATTTACTCATTAACTTCCTTGATAAATATTACAACTTTATAACCTTCTGTGACATACTTCTCACTAAAAGGTGGATATTTTTCTGTCATATCTCCTCTAGACAGCATCAACCTTATTCCAAAGTAACTAATACCGGAAAAGTCACTACCAAGGCTGAAGGGACAATCTCCTTAAGTCCCATCAATGCGCACACATTAAATAAAAAGTACATCAGACTAAGTTGCAAACAATATGTTAGTTTATCATTATAAAAGGCCTATACTGTCCTCTGTCTCTGCCATAAAGCTATGATTACATCCAGGCACTTTTTACGGACAGTCATAGCCACGCGTGATTTCTAGTCAAGGTCATCTTGGTCTGTTATGATATCCTGAACAGCAAGTGGGAGCAGTTCATACACTCACCTGCCAGCCCTGGATCTACACAAGCCAACACACACTTAATTCTTCACTTCATTATCAGTAACAAACACAGTGGTACCAGAACATATTGCAGAAACTAGATCTTAGGATTTTTTACTTTTGAGAAGCACACAAAATTCATCATCTGAAATTTGTCCAAATTTGCATTATCATTTAGATTCACTGTGATTTATGAAAGGTGACTGGAGGTAGCACATATGATATATGCAGCTTTGAAACACAAAGATATTCAACAGACAAAAAATATTGTATAAAGTATATTGTATTCCTGTACTTCTAATCAGGCTTGATTTTATGCTTCCAGGTTTAAATTTTTTGAAATATTCATCTCCTAAGACAAATGTTATCCAGACATATAAACATAAGAAGATTTATTAGTTTAATTTGAGACAGTATTTTGGCATTTTGTTAGTACCTCAAACTGTGTGAAATGTTTTCTACCTGATATCCAAAGAAGACCATCCACCACATATCCTGCATGGCATGACAGCGATCGATCAAAGGACTGTACAAAGGTCCACTTGTTCTTCTTAGGGCAATAGCGTTCCACTGTAGGTAACACTTGACGCAGTTCATTTCTGCCCCCCACTGCATAGAGGTACTCGTCCACTGCTCCCAGCACGAAGTGTTCCCGACAGTTCTTCATTGGAGCTATCTCAGCCCAGGAGTTAGTGCGGGGGTCGTATCTACAGGCAGTTCTCACTGCACAAGTGCGCCCTGTGGAGTGCTCTGCCTCTCCACCAGCTACAAAAAGAAAGTCTCCCATGATGGCAACACAGTGGTGGCTTCTCCCTACAGGCATAGGAGCTAGCTCACTCCAGTTTGCAATCCCTGCGATATGAACATTCTCTTGATCTACCGGATTGAAGTACCGCAATTCCTTCACTTTACAGATTTCACGTTTTTTCCCACCGATAATGTAAAGGGTGTCTGACTGGAAGCGAGGTTTTGTCCTTCTGGTTTGCCAAACTGGCTGTGCATAGACGCTCTGGTGGTAAGCCAAGGCCTCGTTAATAAGTGCTGTCGCAGTTTCACTAGCTTGGACAAGAGGATGAGAAAGAGCTACGGTATGCAGAGTATCCACATCCATAAGGCCAAAGCGGACATACTGGAGAAGTTCATCCATGTACTGGTAGCGGCAGTTGTGTTCCAACCACCTCACAGCCAGCTAAAAGCAGGAAGAAGGAAGGGAAAAACAAGACACCAATTATTTGTGTACGATTCTGTCAAAATTTGATCTTTTGAAAACTATGCTTGCATTTTAAGAAGAGCTATATACTTGTCTCAGTAGTGATATCAAACAATATAAAAGGCAGTTATGAATGCATGTGAGTCAACATCGTAGATACCTACTAAAACTTCAGTTATAATATATATAAAAGCTTTGTATTGCACCAGTCCCCTTGAAAAATTTTCACAGAATTATCAGACTGCAATACCACTATGCAATACTCTCCGTATGCAAATCGTAAGTGATGCTGTAGGAGATCAAAATATCCCAGAATCAAGCTGCTGGAGTAATAACATAAATGTAGGGACTACATGATCACTGGAAACCATGCATACTTTAAAAAGAAAAGTAAGGTTATGGTTAGACCATGAGAGAAGCCCTTTCTACCATCCATAGTTCATTCTATTTATGACAAAGTATTGAAAGAATTTAACAAAATATATACTGAAACCTTCAATTTTTTTTCCTTCTTCATTTATTTTATTCATAAAGTGGAGAGAGGTGTAAAGGAACCAGATATAAAGCCAGAAAAAAGACCTGGGGAGGAGGTTCTGCTGGTTTGTGAATGACAGAAAGCAGCAAGGAAGATTCTGAAACTGCTCAGGAATTGCAGCTGGTATCAACAGCGAAAATTAAATACAGCCTTTAAATTACATAAAGCATATTGAAACCAATCAGGTCTAAAAAGAGTATAGAGGCCTAAATCATATCAAGAACTGTTGTGTAAGTTACTCTTGAAAACTTCCAGTGATGAAGATGCCTCAACTTCCTTGGGAAAATCAGCCCTTTAGTTCACTGCCTCATTTTCCAACTTTTGGATTATATTCCTGAGCTCAGGAACCTGCAGAGCAACCACTGGAACTGATACATCTATGGAGGATGAAAAGATGATTGCTACCTTACTTTTCTCTTCCACCTCCAAAGCATTTTAACATGTGTGTTGCAACTTCCTCTTCTCTGAATGAAAGTGTCTCTCAATTCATCTTAGGTCACATTTTCAAAACCTCTGTTGCTTGGCTCACAGCTCTCAGTTATTGAAAGGAAATGCCTCTCTTAATATTTGCTCCCGAAAACTGGATAAAATCTTCCTCTTAAGGCTGTATTAGTAGCAAATGGATTAGAAGGGTCACTTTGATCATATCAACCTATGCCATTCTTGTTTCTACATCACTACAAGAGACTGTCAATGCACTATATTTCTGATCCATGTTTAAACTTTTGAAGGACTATTGTTCCCACCTCTTCTTTTTTGCAGAACTTCCAGAAAGTGTCATGCTTTCTCTGACACTACTAAACTCTCTACTATTTACTTCAGTTCCGATCTGTAAAGATCATTATCAATTCTCTTTTCCAAAGCGTTTGAAGACCATTCCACCTTCTGATCATCCAAAAACATAAACCTCATAGTATTCTTTCATCTATGTCATTAAAAGACATCAACTAGTTCTGTATGAGGACAGACTCCTCTTCTTGATACTCCATTCCATCCTGACAAAGAACTTGTGAAGCAGAAGTTTCTAATTCATCGCGCAATAACAAGTTTCAGCCAAAACTTACTGCCATGTATTGCTCATGGGAATGTCACGTGAAGGAGTTGAAAAGACAGGCTTCTTACTCAAGGCTTTCATATATGTATGTATATCAAATTCATATGATCTAAATCCACCAAATTCATGTGTCAGCTGTCTCCTATTGAGTGGTTTTAGGCAACTCCCTATTCCATTTCTTAAGCCATGTGAATCATTCCTCAAAATGTTCAGACTCTTTGCTGTCATCATTGACTAGACACTTGAAGTGGAATTCAGGCTTCTTCATGATGAAGACACCAACTGAATTCATACTGACAGAATGATGTGTAGGTTGCTATATTAAATGAGAAGAATTTAGAAAAACTGCGCTCTTGTCCGTAATCACTTACATCCAGCACATTGGTTTTGTTTGCTTATAGTTCAATCCTTCACTCACATCTCAAATGGCATCATTGTCATCTGTTCTAGAATGACAGACATTACAGACTTTTAAAAGCATGCACTAATGTAAATCAGGTCTTGGTAACCACAAGGCTTTTACAGAAAGTTTAACATTAATGCCTATTATTCTCCCTCTTTCCTTTCTTCTTCCCTCTACCCTACCCTACCCTCAATAAATACTATATAAACACATAAGCAACACTACATACATTCACACCTTTCAAAGATACAGTATCTACATTCATTCGTGCATATGGGACAGGTGGCAATCTCCAGCACAAGGAACAGACATCTCTGTTACATTTCATTTCCTTCTGCACAAAGTTTGGCAAATGCACCTTGGTTCCTACCGAGTTCAGTCTTTACAGAGTGTTTCTGGAGTTGTAAAAAAATGTTTCCCTGAAACAAATAACACTTAATATTTCTCTAAAGTCACAGAATTTCTATACCACAACAGTGATTCTGCAGATTGTGCAAAGTGATACAAAGATTGTGTTGGCACTCAAAGGAGATATACCAAAACTTTCTCCATCCTTTTCCATGCTATTTCACTCCCATTCATCTGTCCTGCGTCTTTATTTATAAAAACTTCTGAATCTTCACATTAAATTTATTGCCACCTCTACATGCTGCACCTATAGCAATCTTTGGTCCACACTCTTGTATCTTTCCCTTCTGCTGAGCAACTGCGACAGCAACAGGGCAGGCAGGGTGAATTCTAGGTTGTCTTTTGTGTAGGGGGCTACTTTCTCTTACCAGACTCCACATATGAGGTCATTTTGCAGTGGGATACCACATTTTACTGTATTAATTTAGTAATTTATTAATTTAGAAAGCAGGGCTAAGAACCTCATATGACCTGGATGCATTTGATAACCAGCAGAGAAACTCTGCTGGGTCTCAAGGCGGTTCTGGGAATCACAATGTGTTTAGAAGCTTTGATTGCAGTACTCTGTGTGACCCACACCTAATCTGTGACACTCCAAGGCAGAGAAAAGGCCATCAGAGCTAAAAGCTGTAATGTTCTTACCTCCTTGTCTTGCTATTGATAATAATGACTGTTACTTGATTTTAATGCATTTTGGGACACTCCTTAAAAATAATCGCCATGAATTTAAGCTACAAATGTAGGTATTTATATGTATATTCATAGAATAGATGACCATGTCCTAAATTCTCACATAGGACTACAGAACGGGTCATATGGTTTTAAGGGCACTCACAAACTGAGTCTTAGAAATGCATTTGCTGTGCAGCACAGATTGTTACGGTGCTCACTAGCAAAACATGGTGTCTCATACTGTGGAGGCACGGAAGAAAACTGAGTTAGCTGTGCGGGTGAACAGATATTCTAGTCACTGGATGGTTTGGTAGCTATTAAAAGGCTGGAGGAGTTCAAAAGAAAGAAAATTAGGTTCTTAGGTTCCCAAATAAGTCTTTTGCTTGAAGTAGAAATAGTCACTGATGGACTGTAATACAGTCCTAAGTTTCCTTCAGTGCAAAGGAGGCAAATATAACTCTCATGAACATATGGTAGAAGTGCAAACTTCCATATCAGCAAACATCTATATATTCATCAATGCAAGTTTCACTACATTTACGCAGGTTTTATTTAATTCAGACTTAGAAACCTGTTGCCTACATACAAACTGCAAAATTTACACTGTCTATACACTAATTATAGCACCTATGTTTTAGCCTCTCTGGCAGTAGCAATTAGCAACTATAATCAGTATTGGCAAAATAAACTCAAAGCCATTATATACTTTATGACACCACAAGGAAAGACATTCAGACTTCTCTAAGGAGATGCCAATAGCACCTGAAATTACAACTGTGTTTAAAACACAAACAAGTAAGCAAGCAAAACAAAGAAATCATCCACAATTTTGAGGTTTAAAATATTTGTATCACTGCTAAATAATTTACAAAACTACAGAAAGACTTCTACTCCTAGTGCCATATAGGCAAATTCTGTTTAAACTGCCAGAAGCTTCTTTTCTATTAATTTTAATGTATGAGTGTGTGAGAAAAGGAAGCTACAGCCTAGTGCCTATATCAACTTCAATAAATAATATATTTTGCCATATTCATCTTCTAAACTAAGTAAATGACAAAAGTAGACCCTCAGAAGGACAGGATTTTCAAACCAGATTAATTCTCTTATCCTAAAGCCTTAACCCAAAGGATTTTTCTTCTCCAAGGTTACAATACTTGATATAGCAATGAAGTAGATTCTCAAAACAGCAGAAAACAGATGGAAATATATATTGTGGCACAGTTGAAGCATACATCTAAACACACCTGCAAACTGGATTGCAATTTCATTGCATTTCCAACAGTTGCTTCTGCTTCCAGCACGGTGCTCTGACAGTCCAGTTCTCACAGCCTCAGAGTGCAGTTCTTCCCTCCCTGCTGTTAATGGTGCATATAACACATACGTACCACAGCCAGAGACGGCACAGAGACAGTGGAGGTTAAAGCTGAATTAAAGAGTTTCACCCCTGTTGAAGATAACCCTGCAATAAGTAGTTGCTCGATCTTTGGGGCTGACACTTATCCCAGGAAGCAAAAGAGCCCAGCACACCTGTGCCTTGCATGTTTAGCATCCCTCCGCAATCCTTCCCATGCCACTCTGCCAGGAAACGTGCCAGACCTTCACTTGACATCACAGCAAGTTTTCTACCCAGAAAAGCCAAGTTACTGTATGTGTAAAAAGTCTGATGTACTCATCAGACCCTGGCTGATTTGGAGACTACTTTAAGTCACAAAGTCAGTGTCAGGGAAAGTTTACGTCCCCAGTGCTTTGAAAGAGAAAATGTTCCTCTAAGCCTGAGCTCTGTGAGAGGCAGGGGCCATGGGAACTCCATTAGAGTCATCTTGGTCTGATCTTTAGCTGATGTATTCATGTTGCAGCCCAACAGATTGCAAAGGAATTATGCTAAGTCTATACCATCTAAGGTTTAATAACTGAGATGAAGCAAAAAAGTGACAGTAGTGGGGAAAAAATGAGGGGGGTTTGAGGTTTGTCTTTTTTTTAGCAGCAACTTATAAGAGGAAACATTAAATTTTATAAGGTCTCGAAAACACACTGCTTCATTAAAACAAATGGAAATCTTAAATACAATAAAAATAGTGAACATTCTCATTTTAGGAGAAAGGACAATTTCATATATGGAAACAAAAGTAGACTGAAGTATTTTCCTGGACTGAGATCAGATATATTCAACACAAATTATCCAATTTTTGAAAAACAATCTGACGATGATGCATACAGGTAAAAAAGAAATAACCACAAGTTTCTTCTTTCAACACAAATCTCACCTGAGCAGTCCTTGTGTTGCTTTACATAAGCAAAAAATTTTGGCCAGAAAAAAATCAAATTAATATCTTACATTAACGTACTGGACAGTGGACAGTGAGTATCAGCTGGTCCGGACTGGAATCTCTTGCCTCAAAACAACCGTTTGTCTCAGTTAGCTATTGCTGGCACCACCCTGGCTCTTCAAATCTCAAGCCCAGGAGCAGAATCTATGTTCACTAAATCTTTCAAAGTCCACTGAAGGCTATGGAGGATCTTCCACCTTTTCAAAATGAATGTGGATTTCCAAAAGGCCTGAATTTGGATCTCTAGAGGGTCTTAGCCCATCTCTCTCTCCAGAGATCACAAAGGACAAAACCCAGAGGGGTCTGGATATTCATTTAAGCATGTTATTTAAGTACGATAAACTAAATTAACCTGCATAATCCATTTAAGAATAAAAACATATGGGTGAAGAATTGTTACTGGGGAAGAAAACAAAACACACACACACACACAATTTTTCAAAGCCACGAGTTATACATGAATATTTTTAGAAGTTAGGAAGTCACCTAACAGCACAGTCTCCAGACTCCCTTTACAATCGTATCAATCAGGTACCACCTTACAGTTGTGGGCAGCAGGGAAAATGAGTGGCTCAAGCGTAGATACAGGAGAACATTAAAGATACAAATCTTTTTCTTCTTTTTATTTCGAATTAAAAATGTGCATAAAAATAAGACTGTAACGAGTTGCATGTAGAACAATCAAAATTATAAGGTATTTGCATTTCTTTTGCACCTTGAGCCAAACAACTACAAAATTATGCATAGGATTCTCTCAATCTGAACACAGTAAATATTAATAATCTCTGAATCAGCAATGAAATGCCTTTTGCCCCTGAACCCTGAAGACAGACTTTCCAACTGAAAAAGTTGTAGTACAGTGACTGAGACCATATTTACAAGGCACCGAGCTGAGGCATACGCATGTAGCCTGTGCAAATAAAGCTGTGCCATCCCCCACTCTCTTTACAGGGAGTCATTTTAAAATTACCTGTTTGTCAGTTTTACAAATGTGTATCTACGTAAGCAGCCCCTTGTGTGGCACTGGCTTAGCAAGAAGGCATGCTTTCATTTGCACATTCTGATTTTACAATCAGAATTAAAACATTTACTCTGTTCAGGGTGAGTCGATAAACAGGGATTTTATTTTTTTTTTTTAATCTGAAAAATGAAAGAAAAATGTTCCTCTAGATGTATTATGCCTTTGGGCTCCATTTGAGGGAAGAGAAAAAAGACAGAGAAAGCTACTGTGAAGGTCACAGAGTGAAAGAACTTCCTCAGGGCACAGAATAAATTAAATCCCAAGGAAAAAATAAAATGTGATTTCCAGAGTGTGAGGCACAAACTCAAAATGACAATGATTGACAGCCAAACTATATCCGTGCAATATCGAAGACTGCACGTTCTCATTTACCTCAGTGTAGCCAGCAAGCGCCCATTAAACATCCGTCTGATGCCCAAATTAACCTTCTTGGCAAACTGAAAGAGGCACAAACTATCATAATCAACCTTTCATTATCACAGCAGCCTCTAGTTAAAGGGTCAGAATAATTGTGCCATCAGAGCCCTGATTGTTTTCAATCAACAGACGACTGGAGTGACAGCTCAGTGATGGAGTAGTTTGATGAAACCGCACCAGGCCTAATCAGAGCAGATGAAAGGAAGGCATGATTGGTGCAAATGAACAGTCGTGCCTCTCTTTCATTTACAATCTGAAATTACTCTTAAATTTACAGGGTTTTTTCTCCCTTATGAGTACCTCTGAAAGAATGTTTGACTTATTATGAGTTCTGACAGTGCAGAGTTATAAAACACAGGTAGGGTTTTCAGCCCAGGCTTTAAGTGGGTATTCAGCATAATTTTAACAAATTCACTCTTGAAAAGCACAAAATGACTAAAGACTTCCAATGACCTAACCTTTCAGTGCTGTTTGATTAGCAAAACAATTTATCACAGCTCACATTCTTCATGATAAGAGAAGATTAAAAACAATGGGCAAGGATCTCTTGCAAATGTTTTCTCTTAGCCAATACATTTATTGTATTATTGCTCTCCTGTTCTCTCTCTCTCAGACACACACAAAAGAAAAAAATTACAGAATACTGCATTAATAACCCTTTGCCTCTTAGAATGAATAATAGAATCCAAGCAAGGGATTGTCTGGAGATGAAAGCAGAAATCAATTAGCATGCCATTGACAGCACCAATATTTAGTTTTCTGGTGGGTTGGGTTGTTCATTCCCACATTCTAACGGATGGGAAATTAATGGATCCCACTAGGTGTTTCTTACCTTACCCATCAGCACAGAATCACAGTGCCTCACAAATGAATGGGGGTGGGGAGCAAGAAAAAAATCAGGGTCTACTTGAGCAAAATTTGGAAAGAATGGAAGATTCAAGTTTCCTGCACCTCCTCAGCTGCAGTTCACTTCCCCTCCCAGCCTCACCCAACTCCAGCTATGTGGCTTCTCATCCTCACAACGGCACTGTAAGGAAAGTGTAGCAATCTAAAGAATCTCTTTATACCTCCGAAGGAAGTAATTCAAGTGACATGTGGTAAATCTTTTGTTCTGTAATGTTTGTCATCATCAGATGTTCTCTACTCTGCCAAGTATCACAAAATGCATACCAATGTTCAGGTCAGCATACTAAAACAAAAAAGCAGCTTCAAAGCAAAGATTAATATTTGCCTGAAAAGGGAGCGGATAGAGAAGACTGATCCAAACACTAAAGGCTTTTAAGAAATTTTGTCTCCTGTACCTTTTCCTTCCTACAGAATGGAAGTTTTAATTGAAAGTTTGGTGCTGTAAGCAGAACATTCACTTAAGTGGATACACACAAGTGCCCTCAGCTGAAGCTGTGAGCAGGCTTGCACATCCTTGCTGACACAAAGGATGCCCCTTTCACTTGTTTCCGTTTCATTAATTCAAGACTACTGTTGATGTAATAGGCTGAAAGGACCAGGCTCTCCAGTGCTTTTTCTTTGTATAGTGAGGAAAGTCTTACCACTTCAGATAGCATGAAGACTCCTTGTCCAGCACAATTAAGGAAGATCTGTTAGCTCCAAGTTCTAGATATAGGCAGCATGAGAAAAAGTTGCTCAGTTTGCCAGTGATTTGGCAAGTACTTCCCTCCAGTGCTTCCACTTGTTTGACAGATGAGCTTCACCTTTCCTCCTGTTTTAAGTATTTAAACATACAAGCTTTTCCAAGTATAAAGATGTTGTTTACTACATATATGGATTAAATGAACTCTTGGGAATAACCCCAAAACATTCATAACACACCAATGAAGAAGGGAAGTAACAGTTTGGGAAGTTGCCACCATGTGCTTTATTGGCTGGAGCAGAGAGAAGGCTCAGAAGCAAACATGTTTCTCTCTACACAAATAGCAAAGTCTCACATTCACATTTTTGCACCATAAGGATCACACCACATATTCAAAGGTGCTGTCATTCTGCTATTTGTCCCCAACTCCTACCTAGCCATCCCCACACAGTGGCCCTGGTTTTGTGTACAAAGGGCCCCTGAAGTGCATTCCCAAGCTGGAGTCCGACAGCACAGCTGGCAGGAAAAACAAAACACACATCCTTCCAGACCGAGCCATAATTAATGCCATCCAGTCACAGACCCACAGCTTCACAGATGGGCAGGGTGGGGAGAACTGAGGGACTGGGCAGTAAGCTCATGTAATAGAGAGGGAAGCCAAATACAAATGACTTCAGGAAACAACTTGCTCCAGAAGGAAGATTAGAGAATCTCAAGGTTCATTAGATCTGGAAAGTGAAAGCACTTGTTACTGTATGTCCCCATGACCTCATATCAGTCTCTGCAAAAGCTGCAGCGGGTTTATCCAGAGTAGTGCTTCAGGAAACTCTTGGTCTGTTAATTAAGAAGTGTTATACCTCTTGGTTGCAGTTTTGCTAGTTTGAGAACTACATGATGTCAAGATTTGAACCTGAAACTCTCAGAGACCAACACTGCAATCTGTAAGCCACTTTCCAAGAAGCAGAAATTCGTTTGATCTTTCAGCACTGAATAACATGCAGCAAGCAGAGTTGTTAGCTGAAGTCTCTCTAGCAGCATGAATGATGCATTTCATGATATTATACTGTGATTAAAGTAGAGGTACATAATGCGGCTGTATTAATAGCCAACATTTATCAAAATTAATGTTGTTAAAATGAATCACAATGTATTAAAATACTTTTCAATTTTTCTCAAGTGCTGATAAGACCTGTCTTCTTAAAGCATTTAAGCTGTAAAGCATCAATCACCAGTTGCCTGATTTCCTCACAGGGCTACTACACAAAAATATTGTCCTGCACAATCTTCAATAGGTACGAGGGAGATACGTAACCTACATGTCTTTGGCAGATTTGTTAGTCATAATTAAACAGCCCCATTATTAATAATTTTAACAGCTGTATTTCCATCTCAGAAATTTTTACTAAATGTTTCTGCACAATATCCTTGTGAGGAAGGGAAGAAATCTTCATCCCAAAGACAAACTCTCCACCAACCAGCCCCTCGCTTTCTCACTCCAGTGCTTTATCGCAAGCTTCCTTCCTCCCTGGTGCTACATAATGATATTGGCCTTCCCAAAAGGGCCATTATTTTATCAAAGAGGTTGAGAGAAAATGTTAGTTTCATTTTTAACGTATGTGCCTCCTACAAAAGATATAGGAAAAATGTTAGTTTTTAATAACAGTTAAAAATGGAACACCCACTTTTCAAAACTGTATTAACTCCTTTTCCACACTTTTTCCAGTGCATTTATTTTACTAGTTCTTATATGTACTAGAAATGAGGCTAGACAGAAGCATACCTAGAAGACAGCAACTAACCTCAATAAAAATATTTCAAGTTTTAGACTTGCAGTAAGACAACTATGATCAAAAATCAGCTTTACAAAAGGCTAGCAGAATTACATTAGTATATAACATCAAATATGGTAATGAATCATATTATATTAAAGCAAAGAGTTGCTATAATGGAAAACCTAAACTTTTCATCTTCTACTCAAGCCCAAAGTGAAGTAAGGTAAGGACAGAAGGTAAACTCTCAGCCGTTGTAAAATACCACAGCTCATGGAAGTTTGCCATTTTACACCTTCTGGGGAATCTGAACTTCAAAATTACATAGCACTTTCCTTCCAAGTAACTTAAAGAAATTTATAAGCAGTAAAACTCAAGGTTCTCTGTGAGAAGTGTACATTTTCAATGATTTTTCCCAATATGCGGACTATGAGAGAGAAAAATTAAGTGATATGACAGAAGACAGCAATGGTTCAGCCAACACAGAACCAAAATTTTCTGTTCCCTCAAGCTGACCACAACTGAGTCTCTCTACTCCGCTACCAAAATCCTGTGGAGACTTTTGTCTTCCATGCCACAGAAGGCAAGCTGGCGAGATGCAGGTATCTGAACCTGAGGACAAAACAGATCCCTAAAAATACTCTGATAAAAGTGTTTGAGATATTTTTGCACCTGAAAAATACATCGCCATATAGGTAATAAAATACTGCATTTTTGCTTAACTTTCTTGGAGCAGCAAAGACAAAACTATCCCTTAGAATGCTTCAAGGAAGTGCATTCATGTGTGATCAGGTCCTCAAAACGTGGAGTAGTTTCCTTTAAAGTCATTCGGAGCTTCTGTACAAAGACAGTTCTAAAAATGTGCTTCTTGCACCTAGCTCATTCTTCTGCTGTGATGGAAGGGACAAGCAAGGCTCAGTGACGCTCCATATGTACAATTGTGTGCTTAAAACCTAAAACTTAGAGCTAGTATGTAGGCCCTACTGCAACAGACTTTTTCCTGTGCACTGCAATGACTATCACACCTGGGAGTGCCCACAACTAAAATAAATGAGCTGGGATTGATCATACCGGAAAGGCTCTACTTACTCCTGCAATCAAAGTAAACATTCTTTTAACAAGATCATCAGAAAGGAGTATAGAGGGTGACAACCTATCCAGAGCAAAGCAAGCAAAGCAATAAAATCAAACCCAAAATACAGCACCAAGAGACAGAACCTCGCTTTTTCCTTTCAAGCAGGTCCAGCCACAGGCAGTTAGAAAACCAAGCAAGGTCCCCATCAAAAACATTCCTAAAATGTAGCTCCACAGGTTCCTAAAACCTATGGCACGTAATAAATCTGTCTCTGTTTAATAACTGTATCAAATGGCAAGAAGCTCTGAATTAACAACTTCTTGTCATCCATTTTCTACCACAACACAAAATGCTCAAGTTTAGATCCTCCACCATTTGTCATGATGGTAAAACTAACATTGCTAGGTGCTTTATCTCTGATAAGTTTTTCTGAAGTTGAAATGAAGAGAAGCTTACGTCTTCATAAACACAGCTGTCTAACTAGGGCTCTTAACTGTATTTTGATTTTGGTTTAAGGAGATCAAAGTTTACAATAGCATTTCTCTTTTCTCAAACAGGGTGAGGAAAGAGCACATGGAAGGTGGAAGAATATGACCTCCTTCCACTCAGCAGCCATCATTTCAAAATTTAGAATTGCTCTTTTTTATTTTAAGAGGAAATATTCAGGCTGACATCAAATGCACTCAAATTTTACACAGCCATATTTAGCATTAAAACAAGTTGCTGGTACATAATTATAAGCGGAAATGACAATCTTTCACCATCAGTTACACATTGCTTTTATTGCTGTTCCTCTCTTGTTATTTTTTCCCTTGAAATATGTTTTAGGTGTATAGTAGCTCTATATGGAGACAGGAATCTATGAGCTTTCATCAGTAAAATCTGTTAAGAGAATGAAATAGGTACAAAATCAACAAAATTCTATAAAAATGCAATTCAGCTCCGTGAAAATTAGTCTAAATGGTTTTTGATTGTAGAAAGATTCCTATTCCTTTCTTCCCTATTGTTAGGGTATAATTTTCTAGGCAAATCCAGCAAATCACATAAAAATGTATCATTTTCTATAATAACCCTGACAACAGCTATACAGGACTTGTATATCATTAATATCTTAGGTCACACACAAAAACGAACATTAAAGTACTGTCCTTAGTCACTTTATGTATATGTAGGCTCTCAGCATGCCATGTTACTACAAAATCACCAAGGTCAACTTTGCCAAGTGAAATCACCAGGTGGGTTAGGGGTTTTTTTGTTTGTTTTATTTTGGTTTTTTAACCAGTGGTCTCATCAGCATCTTTGTGACGGGAACTTGATTTCTGTTTCATTCTGCTTTACTATTTTAATGAACGAACTAAGCGCTCTGACAAGGACAGTGTCAGCTTACCCATCCAGGTCTCAGAGCCAAAAGCTACCCGAGTGTCCTCTGTTTTCTTCTAGCCACTTCAGCCCTGCAGCTATCAAACATCAGCCATGGAAGTTCACGTCATGCATTAGTAAATCTGATTCTTCAACTCCAAAAGAGCTGCTGGAACCTCATTTTAATAGGGACAGGCTCACTAATACTAACTGTGGGAACATTTAGGCCTTTTCCTGCCAGCAGACAATTTATTTCTGCATTCTCAAAACCCATGAAGAATGCATCTCAGCATAACAACATACACACATGTATGCTCTTTTGGCTGATTTTTCACATACGGATTTTTTCCCCCATTCCCTTTTCAAACACAAAAAGGAACAAGCAAGTACACTAGCAGAAGCTCACTCAGCTGTTTTGAGACCAGAATATTTCCCCTTTTAATCAAATCACATCTTAATGATGTCCACATTATTGACTCTGATTTAGTCTTTAGACTAAAGATTAACGCAGGACTCATTTTTACATTAATTGTTCCAAATCAACTAACTGCCCTAAGAATGTTATTTCTTTTAAAAGGTGACTTAAACACTTAGGGCCACATTTGTAAATGCCTTTAAGATCCCAAATGTATCTATCTCATGAATTAGGAACATCAGAGCTTCCCTACTATAATATTAAAACAAACACAAATTTATTATTTAAACCAACTAATTCACACTTGACGCAAACTGAAACAACTGCAACTGCTAAAAGGTGAACCTCATAAAATTCAGACCTATATAGTTTCACACGAATGTTGAAACAGGCTCTACCCTAAAGGAGCAGTTCGAAAGCTTTTCAGCACAGATTCTCACTTCAGAGACTGTGATCTTTCCATCTGTCTTTACTATCCCACATAGACCTCTAGCTTGGAAGCCACTTCAGAGTGAGGCTTCTTAAGATCTCTTTGACAAATGTATTTGTTGTAATTTTTTCCATTTCTCCCTGGCACAAGGGAGTCCAAGGTGATCAAAGGAGTATAAGGACCTCTTTGTTGTGAGGCAATGAAAACCCCAGCTCTGCAGATCACTCGCACATCTGGAAGCTGCCAAGGGTCTCCCTGTTGGAGTAAGCCAGGACGTGCAGGAGTGCTAACTGCCTTTCCATCTCCTTTCCTCCTCACCTTCCTGGAGCCACTAGTGTCCTAGTCCTGGGGCAAGAGTGATAGCAAGGGACAACAGCTAGTCAGATCTCAGCAGTCATGCTGAACTAACCCACTTAATAGCAAATCTAGACCTATGACAGCAAATTTACATCATCTAACATTACATGCTCTGTTTAGGTACTTAACCCCTAAACTGGATTCTTGCTATCTTAACGTATTGATCACAATTTGCATGGGTTCAGACAACCTGGAACTCAATTTTATTCCTCCATCATCTTTGGCTCCCGCGGTTACAAATAAACGTAATGCTTCTACCAGCTTCCAAAGGAAAACCTGTTGAAATACAGGGCTGGGAGTTCTCAAAAGAGCTTCTGATTTTCTACCATTTTCCACAAGCTTAAATCCCTTACAAACAGTGCAAAACAGCTTTACTAGAATCTTGAAATGGTAGAGATTACTAACATTTGTATGTCTGAATGGAGGTCATTAACTAAGATAGTAACAATAGATGGCCTCATTTGATCATCCATGGTATTTGTGGTTTTAGACTTTATTTATGTTCTTTCTTTAGCTTAAAAATGAAAGTAATACGCATTTCCAGCCATGCCTGGCTTTCACAGCAGCCTGAACAACTTTCTTTTCTGTAACCATATACGTATGTATTAATACAATTATACTTCAATTAATCTCCAATAAATCAGCGCCATAAAGAGCATAACAGTCAACTCAAAGGTCACCACGACAGACTAATTCAAATGCAGTATCATAGAAGCGGTCTTGCTGTGTGCACACCTTGGTGTCCTTTTTTGGCTTTCTAAATCAAAACATATCTACTGCTTAGCTCAAGAAGTGACCTAAATTCAAGAGCTATGGGCACAGCAGCCTTCCTAAATACTGGTTTGATGCTCTATGCAGTTCTGAAGTTAATCTAAGATAAATAAGGTGAGGCAATATTACTGTAGTACACTGAGGCAAAAGGAATGCCCTCCAGTAGTTCTCTATTGCTCACAGCAATAGCAGCAAAATAATCAAGTTTTCTGATTGGAACTGACATGGATCAGAAGGAAAATCAAAAGAACATATATGTACTCCTAACATAAATCTAGTTTTAATAGAGAAAATCCCTTTCTATACTGCTATACTTGATAAATAATAACAACAAGATTAGCTAACATTCAAGAAAAAACACGTAGAAACATTCAAAAGTTGAGAACAAAAGCATACATGAAGTTCACAGAACTTCCTGTAAAGGACAAGCTTAAGAGCCCATTAGATTTAAAATAAGGCAGATGAAGGGGGAAGGCGTTTCACAAAGTAAGGGTACAGTGCCAACAGAGGCAGCAATAATTTTCACTGTGAGTCAAAATGCCACTACTATTACAAATGATGCAGAAATTGTATCAGGAAAAATGTGCATGACCTGAGCACATAAGCAGAACAGAGTACGAGATTCAGCAGTTTATGTCTACTGACTTGATCCACTGTGGCCTGCATGAACTCTGACTGAGTCTGCAGCTTAAGTGGACACTGATCTCCTTGCAGATCCTGTGCCACAACTGCCAGCTTGGTCTGTATAGCCGTATAATGGATATCCTAACAAAACCAGGGCACATGCCTATGTTTATAACAGTGAATCCCACACAAACAATGTGGAGACACCATAATGAATATAACCATTGCACAGTCAATTCAGGTGAGATACCTGTGATTATGAGGATTAGCCTTAGAAAAAAGAATCTTACATCCTATTATATGATAAATATCTAGGATATAGGATAAAAGATTTTTATTTGAGGGAAACAGATCCAGCACAGTACATGCTGGGACTGAAGGGGGACTCTTTGGCACTTCTATATAGACTACTCATCAAAAGGGTACTGAACAAGGGCAAAACATGCATGGGCAATATGCTAATTTTCCCATATAGCCTCACTAATTCATCTCAGCCTTGATACACATCAAACTCCTTTTTTTCTCTCCTATGCCTCTCTTGATGAGAGGCTGACAGCCACTTTTTAGTGTGGTGGTTTTATACTCTGGGTAAACACTCACTAGGGACAAGCATTAGACCACCAGACACGATTTCACTTATTGCCCAAGAGAGCACTTCGGTTTAATTCTTGAACAGTGAAAGGCTAATATATGGTTTAAACACAACGCTGATTACCTAGGTGCTTTCCTTCACTTAGTATTTTATGTTGTTACTTGTTTTGCTGTAAAACTTAAGTGCATACTCAGCAAGGCACTTATCCACATTTCATCGAAACATATACATGCCTTTGAGAAATATGAATTTTGCTCTCTCCATATTAAAAATTGCTCTGTAGAATCAAAAGTTTAACAGAAAAATATAAATCAAGTACTGCACTGAAGGAATGGCAAGCTTGTACTGGAACATGACAACCCACTTTAGAAACTGCTGTTCTGCACAGAAAAATGTGGGCATCTCTGGAGTTGTATGGAAGACGTCTGCGGGCCTGCCTTCAGCAGAGAACTGTTCCATCCTAACAGCCTGCTATAACTGTACACCATAAAATTTCCTCCAATACCAAAGTCTGTGGGTTTTCTGCTGGAGGATACTTTTGGCCCTCCAGAAATGTCGCCAAGAGATTCAAGATGAAGCTCAAGTATAAGAAAAGGCAGTTGAAAACAGGGCACTACTCTCCCTTAAAAAAGGAAAAATAGGACTAAAATAAGAAAACTGGATTTATACATTTATTATTTCTAGAAAATAGATGTTTAATAACCCATGTTGACCTGTAACACTATAGTCTTCCTGTCTTTTATTTCTCTATTTATTCAAGCAAAGATACATCTCTAAAGTATCCAAAGACTGATTTTGTACATTGCATCCACAGTAATGGAAGGAATAACTATTGCTACGCTTTCATATTTGAACATCTCCTTCAAGAACAAGGAAGTCAATAGGCCTGGAATGTCTTTCAAGCCTAGCCCTGGAAAAGATATGACATAGTTGCACACTTTCTAGCTGAATAAACTACTCATGCATTTTTATCTACCATTTTTTCCTAGATTGCTTGCTTATCAGTTGATTACCAAAAAACTGAGTTGCACGGCAAGGCAAAACAACAAGAAAAAAAATACTAACTGTAACTTCAGAAGTACTGGTAAATAATAAAATTTACCTGTTTTTCATTTTAGCAGTTTAAAAAAATATATATCCTTGAACAACTTATTTAACCTGTAGCAGAGAAGGGAGAAACTAATCTACACTGATCTCAGGTTAAGGCCTTTTGCCAAACGTGATTCCAGATTTCACATTGGATCAAGGTCAGTATTTAATACAGTACCATTTGAC
Source organism: Neomorphus geoffroyi (assembly GCA_033558235.1). Classification (NCBI taxonomy): domain Eukaryota; kingdom Metazoa; phylum Chordata; class Aves; order Cuculiformes; family Neomorphidae; genus Neomorphus; species Neomorphus geoffroyi. Next base: position 21,862,530 of record JAUMJM010000053.1, on the reverse strand, counting down.
CAACATACTGCTGGGGGACAGAATGATCCAGTAGATACGTCTGTAACTACTAGTGTGATCCTTGAAATACGAACGTTTAAACCTCATGATAGCAAAGTTTATTTAATAAACATGGTAAGGCATAACTATACTACAATTAAGGCTAACATCAGTTTTTCACTTAAATCTTTGGGAAGCAGAGCTTTCTACTTGCTAAGGTTCCAACAAGAAGCCCTCTCCTACTAGATTTCTCTGAGAACGTCTTCTGTCTTACAGGGTTGGTTACCTTTTCAATTATCAAGGGAAAGAATTCATCTGCTTTCTTGAAAGAGAGCCAATAAGCCTTTCTAGTAATGGCCAATTATGAAAAGATTCACTTTTCACTTTGTGATAAACTAGACATTTACGTCCTCATCATGACCATTTCCTGCAAAAAAAAAGGATGCTACACAGCTCACAATGAAGAGGGGAAAATACTGTAGAATATGAGTTTTTTCCTCTAACTTCAGGGTTAGTTCCTTCATTTTTTAATTTAATCTTTCCTTTCATGTCACTGCTTTTAGTTTACTCATATTTTAATGCAGCTGACAAATCATAAATTTCCTGTATACAAAATAATACTTCATAATCTCATATGTGAGCAAAATCTTAAAACTCAATATGAAAACAAATCCTATGTTGACTAATAACAATTGTTACTGGCTTAGCCTAGGTAAAAAACCCTAATGATGTAGACTAGTAATTTGCTCCAATTTCACAGCTTATGGATGTTTTCTGGTGGGATTGTTTTTTGTTGTTTATTTGTTTTAAGAAATATATCATTATACTCCTTGTCTGTTGTCTTTACTAAAAATAAGACACCTACATCAAGCCAAAGAGTTTCATAAGATTTTAAGAGGTAGCAAAAGGAATGAACTACTCAGTTTGTCCACTTTACTCTGCTTTGGAAGTCACATTTTCCCTCCTCAAAGAATCAACAGGAACTACTGTAGGACTCGCTACACATCTTATATACTGACATTAATATTACTGTTTAGCTTTCTCAAACTTGGTTTTTTTCAAGGATTTATTTCACCATATTCACTAAAATTGGACAATTATGAATTGGTAGTCTAACAAAAATCCAGACCTGCCAGATTTGAGCTGTAGTCACATCAGTTTAAATCACATTCAAGCATCACCCTGTGTATACATTTTGATACATTAAAATAACTGCCTTAATCTTTGTGTGCATTAGGATTGAATCGCCCAGTGGACATTAGGAATTTAAACTAGTGAAAATAACTGTGCTCTGTAGACAGTGGCACCCTTCCCAGAGGTTCTCTGAGGGAAGCTTTAATTTGTGCTTAGGGCTTCACATGAGTCCTACTAGTAAAGGTGCCTTGGGGACACAGTGAATACATATCACCGTAACACGCAAGCATGTGTGTGTGCAGGAGGCCACACCAGTCACAGGTAAGACAGACAAATCAAACTGTAGCATCCCCCCATCAGCTTTTCTATTATCTGCCCCACTTTGTGCCAATTTTCTCCAGCTTCCCCAACACCTCTTGCTTTGCTGTTCTTCCTTAAGACATGGGATGGGGATTTGTCAAAGTCAATGAGCACTTTATTACAGTGAGAGTGCTCAGTAATGAACAATTCAGCAATTTAATGAGATTCTGTAGATCTGTCTCCAGCCTGTCCATCAAGTTTCACTTCTATAAAGCACCCTGACACTAATCCTCTGGCATACCCAATCTTCACCCTGGGCTGAATATTAGATTCTTCCATGGTATATTGCATTACCACTATAACCTTAGCAAAAATGATGAACTTAACTACACTTGAGGCAATATAGCTGGTCTGATTTGATTTTCTTCTATTGGGTTGACTCTGAGGGAATTACTTATTTACTAAGATAAAGCAAAAAACCAGTTTCTTATTGCTTTCTGAATGCCTAAATTGGAAAATATTTATGTGTGTCTTTTAATTCATTCTGGGGACCTGGAATATTTATAAATATATATTTATTCCTGGTTGTACAGACTGAATTAAAAAGAGACACATACGTTTTGCCTGCAGCGGAAAACTAGTTTCAAAAATTTCTTCGGAACAGCATTAGTAACCTTTAGAGAGGCAATTACGATAACACTTAAATGGACAGTGTGGAGTTTGTTGTCACTCAGAAAGTAGCATATTACCCATAAGTATCTCTACTCAGTATGACCCTGCAACAGAAACAGAAGCTTTTTCATATTTGCCTCATGAAGTGTTCATTGACTGGAGCGCACACAATTAAGAAAATTATTTCTGAGTTCATCTTGCAGGACAGGACAATGACAAGAAATTTAAAAACTCCTACTTCCAAAACTTTGTTTCAGCAGGTTGCAGAGGGAATACTACTCCAGGTACGTTTGCTCGTTACTAAGCTGGCATCAAGTTATGTTTGTATGGATTTCTATAGCAACTTTTCTAGCAAAAGTAAAACCAAATATGTAGCTAAGAGATTTCACTGACCCTGCAGAGAAATGATGATAAAACCCAATTGGCTAATCAGTCATGCCCCATATATGACCTTGTACATGAAAACTTTTTCTGATAAAGGGAATGTGGGCTTGGACTCCAGAGTATCGTACCTAAAAACCAACCCAACCCCAGCCCAACTACTATCATTTGTAGTGTGCTGCACGTTCAGTTGTAGAGACATCCTCCAGGGATTAGGACAGGAAAGAGCCTAACTTTAAATTAGTATTTGCAGAAAATATTACCTTTGTAAAATACTCCATAAGCTAAAGCCTCAAAGTTTTGGAAATAAATATGCAAGTTACCAGGGTTGAGGGTTAAGTTACACCTGCATGCTGTCCTTGTGGTTTGAAGAGCTTAACTAGACATTTTTATTTTTTAAGAATAAGTATTTTGTTCCTGCATGATGTTATTCACCTACAGAACATGAATTGCCCCACACATGAACACACGTTTTAGAAAAACACACTTTGAGAAAATGATGGCGTACAAATGAAATAATTTGCTTAGCATAATCAAAAAGGTAAACAAATGAAAAACAGGGATTTAAATGTAAAATCAGTCTTTCAACTCTCTGTTGGATCAATATAACCCACTTCCTAAATAGAAAGCACAAGTTTCTTTCAAGCAAGTTACATTCTACCTTGAAATACCCTGAAATACTTTCCTCTATAAAACATAAACAGCAAAAAGGAAAGGGAAAGATGTGTTTGGGTAAGCAACATTATAGAGATTTCCTTCCACTGTATCATGAATTGCAGTTTTTACAGACATATGATGGGAATGTTTCGAAGGATAGATTTGGGGTTTCTCTTTATCGGCTATGTGTTTTTTTCATTCTTTGTTTCCCCTACACACACACTCACTGAAGCTCACAATACAATGCTTTTATCTTGTTAATATTCTATGGCTAGCAATCTAGTCCTTTTCTAGATCCACTTTTTTTAGAGGAAATTACCACCATCCTCAGCTTCTCGTCTCAAACCTCCCACTGATGCCTCCACACACATCACTCCACTCAGTGCAGATTCTCCAATTTGCTTCAGGCAAAGTCAGCTGCAATGGCCCAAAAAATTTAAATGACTATTGAAGTTACATAGATAAGTCTATCTGAAGTGAATGGGAGAGTCTTCAGAAGCAGGTTTGCCACCAGACTTTGGCATGATCCTCATCAGAGGCAATGATAACTGAATTGTATGCATGGGCCATCTCTTCCCACCAACAAAGTTGTACCTAGAAGAAAATCTCTGCACATACCTGAGCAATACAAGTTAAGCAGTAAGGGAAATCTCTCATTCAAATAAACTAATTGCATTAACACAACACAACATTTTTTGAATTTCATTTAAAAATTTCCCTCAGTTGTTATTCACAGTTTTTGCTCAAGTGCTTATTTTCCCTGGAGCTTGCTCCAGGGTTTCAAAACAACAGATTACTGCTATGGTTTATAGAGTAACACACATGCTGCTTGTTCACCAATCTCCTTACCTGCCAGATTTGTTCTTCACTGAGTGAAGTGAGTCTATCACTTTTAAAAACCTCGCGAAGGAGACAGTATGGGAGTGCCAGAACTTCTTCAGGATGACTCTTCAATAGCTCAGAGAGATGTTTTACTAAGAAGTCAACCACTGCGTTCTCCAACAAAGTGAGGTTGAAGAGGTCCGCAAGCTTATACAGGTCCAAGTAATTAAAACTATTTAATTCCTAAATGGATGAAGCAAACAAAACATATCTCAGAAAAAAAAAATAGAGAACAAAACATTCCACAGGTCTCATAATAAAAAAGTTGTTCTTTTGGAGCTGTGGAGAAGGAAAGCAATATAAATCAAAATTAATTAACATAGCCTCATTCAAAATGTATGTGTAAATGTTACCAGTGCATATGTAAATATATATGATAGTACTAATTTATATTGCAACTTCTAAGGTTATATATGCATAAAGCATCTGTAAGAAATACAGATTAGTTCATAACACAATAAACCAGCATGATTTACATTTTATGACAATAGCTCGCAGGAGTTAACAAGTAGATTAAACAAATATATTTGTTAACTACAATGGTTTGTTATAAAGCAATTGTATGTTCATTATTTACTGTTTTGATTGAGCTAGAGCACCTGCGTAGGACAACTTTTAGTTCCATGAAACCTCACAAAATACAACATGCTGAATTACATTTTATTATGTATAAATTTATCTTCAATAAACAAATAAACCCTTTTTTCCATCCACTAACATCAACCTATAGTGGATGTTGGCCTCATAATTTTTCTCCCTCTCCTTTCAGCAGCAGAAAATCTGCAGAGACAAAAACTACAATAACTCGGGGCAGGGAGTTTTTTTGATCCTGGTAACAGATAACCTGTATTTAGGGGCTAATGTTTTCAGCTTGGCCTACCTTGTAAACTAGTGTCTGCACAGCTGACTACTGCTGTTCTAGACCATACTGCTCCCTTTGGGGAGAGGCCAAGAATTCATCCATATTAGAGAAAAGCACTCAGGACATCTGGGAAATAAGCATGTTTACCCATTTTCTCTGTTCTTGCTGTATGCTGACACCTCTCTTCGTCTCCCCTCTGCAATCCTGGTTTTCATCTTCCAATTTACCGCACTGCTCCCTATCAGCCGCCTTCTCCTTGACCAGCTCCATGTGTGAAAATGACAAGAAGTCTTGTCAGTTTCACTTTGCTGGTTAGTTAACATAGGGACCAGAGCAGGAAAGAGAAGCAGACTAAATTAAGTCAATTTCACTTTCACTGCTCTGCTGGATGGAATGGCAGCACCAAATGAAACTGACAAGAAATCTTGTAAATGTCAAATGAGCTGCACGGCTGGCAGATAGAGCAGAGCAACAGGGAAGATGGGAAAGTGCGAAGAGGGGTTTTTTTGGAATGTTTTAGGGACTACATCTTGAACGTGTGAATTGGGTGGCTGTCCCAATGACTGTGGAGCTGTTTATGCATATGCAATGGAGAGTGGAGAAAGAATTTTTTTCACCTGCTTAGAGAAGTCAGTACAGGAGGAAACTGAATCAAATTCCTGTGGAGGCTCTTGCTTGTTACATAATCTCCCAGTCTGATAGGCACACCTTCCCTGGCAGGCTTGTACATTAAAGATAAATCCTATTCATTATCTACTTAAATTGCTGCATAGGAGTTTCACATTGTTTTCTTGGAAGAAAAAAAGAAAAGTTCTTTGCATTGTCAGAACAAGTACTAACAGCCATCATCCCAAAAGCCACAGATATTCTAGTATCAGTTCCTCTTCACACTAACACAGAAGAGGTAAGGATAAATCCTCCCTGGTTGCAGAAAGAAAGAGAAAGGAATGAATTTTACATGAGAAGTATCTGGTCTGTGTGCTTGCTCAGTGATTTAATATCTGCAGATCACAGATGGTACCTCACACTACCACTTCTGTGATGGCCGTGCAATGGTGGCAACAACACATAGGAGTATAATCAAAGTAAACATCACGGCATCTGACAAGCAACAATCATGGTTTATTGTCCTTGGTTTGGAAGACTATCTCTTTCAAAGAGTTCCCTGACTGAGTGAATGCCAAACACCAGAAAAAAAAATTTAGAAGAGCTCAGTGTATATTTATTGAGCTCTTCTGTAGTCAACAGCTATATCTGGGAAGGATTAAATTAAACAAATAATCAAGCATCGTGATCTGAGGATGAAGGGCCCATCTAAAACACAGGCCTGGTCAAACCCCACTAAGTGTCAATAGTTGAGGACAGATGGCTTTTGGTGGATTTCAGAAGAGGACAATACTGGAGATAACATAATCAAATTGTTCCTCATCAGAGACAATCAGTAACCTGACAAAAAAAAAAAAAAAATGCAGTTTTCCCCTGAAAACCCCCCATATTTTCAGTGAAATCTGAAAGACACCGATAAGCCTTCCTTTTTGGCTTGGGTATTTTTTGTGATCCCCCAAACTCCCTTATCCTCTCAAATCAACACCAGCTGCAGTTTTTGATGGAAGCTGTCATAGAGTTGAAAAGGCCAAATATGCTTATGGATGGATAAATAAACTCTCAGCAGTTGTTTATTTACAATATTGATTATTTTTATGTGTTCACTTATTTCAGATGCTTATTTATTTATGTCTATTTGTTATGAGGGTTTATTTATTTACTTAATTTCATTGGTAAGCTTCAGAGGATTTCTGATGCTTCGCCAAACATAATGTGTTGATGACCTGCTGGACTTACACTTTACTGCTTGATGAATCCTGCAAGTATATTTTGTTAAAACTTGTCATGGCGTGTAATCAGAAACACTCACTTCAGTTTTTGTAAGGTTAGAGTTGATCTACAGGTTTGTATTTCACAGCCAAGAAGCAAGCAGTGTATTAGTTTTTACAAACAAAAATTATCACTGTCATATCAATATTAAAATCAAAATTATACAGTACTATACATTACTGTCTCTGTGATGATAATAGCGGGGCAAAAATGTCACACTGAGACTGCAAGATGTACACCACAGAGCAGATAACCTAGCTCTTCACATATGAAGATAAGACTTTCAGAAATGTACTGCATTTTAGTCTGATATAAGTTAGTTCAATGCAATCATTGTCAATTTACTTTAACCTGAATAGACTTTCAAACTAAACTTTGAACTGAATTAAAATCTTTGTTAACAAATAAAAAAGCTTACAATGAAATTAAATTTAGGTGTAGTCATGAATAAGAGTTCTGGCAGTCTCTTGTTTTCCACAGATTTTATTATATTGTCTTAAAAAATCATTTACAAAATTTAGAAGTCATGCAACTTTCTTCCGGTACTGTATTGCAGTATGTGTTCTTTAAAAATATGCAGTGCAAAACAGGATTATGTAAATTATTGCAACTTTTAATCTTGTTTTTATTAACTTTTAAATATATGCCAGTTATCTTTTTTGAACTGAAGGATGACATATGAACACAAACAGATCTGTCACTACGAGTAGAAGAGAATTAGGGAAAGGTAGTGATCCAATCTCTTCTAATATGATGTACGTTAGACAGTTGAAATACATTCAGGTGAAGAAAATATGTGTAAGAGTATATATTAAAATCTTACAACTAACAATCGAAATAGTTCTAAAATCTCACAATTTAATAAACTGGCCAAATTATTTATCAGCATCTGCTTCTGAAATGAGAAACTATCTTTGATCCTATGCGTTCTACTTACTATACATCCCCTCCACTTCTCCCCTCTCTGAGGTAAGAGAACCCGTTGTTCTATAGTACTGGTCTTCTCATTAGATGCCAAGCCAATTTAACTATGAGCTCAACTTTAAAATCCTTGTAAAATAAAAACAGTTTTCTGAACAAACATAATCTGAGAGATGACAAGACTAAATATTCAAAATAATGTGACATTATCCATGTTTTAATACAGAGGTGTATTTTAATATAGAGATACAATAAATTGTCAAACAGGAATTCTAGATATAAACATTGTACTTAAATTACTTGCAAATCCATCTCCGTTCGTTTGTACTTTAAAGAATAATTGCCTTGCACAAGCCACAGAAAAGGATGTAAGTAACAGATTGATAAATTAGAGTTAATCATAACCAAGTGCACAGCAGACTACAATGTACCTCTATTCCTCTGTTCCATGTTATAAATAGCAGAAAAAGCACAAGGAGAACTAAGGGGAAAGAATGCGTTTCTTTATGACCTTATTTGAAAGATAAACTCCTTGGGGAAATACAATTTATTCAGATTATCAAGACCCTGCTGTGCAAATCTACAGTCTGGGAGCACACTACAGAGATCAAACAATATTTACTTTATTCTGTTGGGTATAAAAGCTTTTAATGAATGCATAATTAAGACAGAAAAAGTATATACAGCTTTAGAATTCCACTGTCAAGCCAAGCCATTAATATCCAAAGTATCGTACCCAGTTGTAACTCCACCTGCTTCCTATTTAGATTACAATGCTGTTATAAATCAAGGTATTAAATGACTAGCTCTGCTGCTGTAACAGAGAAGAGCTGCATGGTGACACTATTACCCCTTCTCCTAAAAGTTGTTCAGCCCTCTTTAAAGCAAAAAAGGAAGCGTAAGGTCTCTGGGACAGGAAGATGTTTATTCAAAATCCTTAAGCAGCACCTAGCACAACAGGGTCTTGACCCCAAGTCCTCCAGGTTCTCTGTTACATTAAAAACTATGAACCAGTCGCACCATTCAGAAAAAAGCCTTGATGTAAATTATAGCAAAACAGACTATAAATAGGTAAGGGATAGTAATAAATAAATTTTTGCCATTACAATTTTTTAATTTTCTCTGACAACAACAGAGATAAACACAATTTTAAGAGAAAAGAAATTAAGTTCCGCTGTTTCTAGCTCTTCCTATCTCAAAGGTTCCAGTTATGCAAACTTCCATGTATTTACGTAAGAATAAACAGATCATGCATGTACTCAACAGCACAGAAACAGACATACCTATTTCATACTAAGTATAAGCACAAATCCTTCAAAACCTATATTTTAGATCTTATTTGAAATTGTCCTCTAATCACCAAAAGCCATCTGGCTGAACCACGAAAGACATTTTGCTGAAGCCTGGTCACAGTGGAACAGCTAGGTTAGAATTTTGCAATGGATAGAACCATGCTTATATTTGTTGCAAGATCAGTGCAGACTGCGGATGTATTTATAAGCACAGTAAAGGATAGCTTTTTAAAGGACTCGTTTTACAAAATTACTTTTTCTGGTAGATCACTGCTTTCTCAACACTTCCTGAAAATCTTGCTTTTGTTTTCTCTTTCAAGCGTAAAAATTTATTTTGTACCCTTGCTGTTATTTCAAAGTAGGTCTGGGGCTAAGTAAAAGAGCAACAAAATCAAAACATTCCAGTCCTATTACTTTCCCTTTTCCCTATGAGCATTAACTTCCCTTCTCACTTCGTATTTGTCTATATCTGCTTAGTTTTCAGTTTCAATCCTGCTGGCTGGTCCTAGTGAGCACCACCTTTGAAGGCATGGAGGAAGCCTGTGACCTCCATATGTGTGGTCTTCAAAAAAGAAAGTAAAACCTGTCATACGTAGACTCAGATGTAAAACCAAAAAAGTAAACATTTTCTAGAATCTCAGATAGATTACTCTAAGTTACTAAATAGTACAAATACTTTCAAATGGCAATCCAATTAAATATTTTGAGTGACTCTGGTTATACATACCTTTTATATATTGCATGCGTGACTGTGTATCATGGAAAGAAATATAATAAAACATTAAGACCACGCAGTTTCATGGTACCACTGGAGCATCCACAGGTAAGGTCCTGCAGAGGTTTCCATAGTTGCTTGCCCTTGCTAAACAAATGCTGCTGCAGGAATTCTTTTTATTTTTTTTGTTGTTTGATTTTTAACTTCATCAGGCACACAAAATCCTCAAATGAAAAGTTTCATGTCTCACCTGGCTTCACATCTTGCTAGGCATTCCTGGCAAGATAACTATAGCAATCAATATTGTTTAACAAATAAAAATACAGGTATGAAATGGAACATGGAGATCATCTAACCCTTCGCATGGTGCTTTCACACCATTTCAGAGAGTAGAAACCGAAATTGGGGATTTAATGAGATTTATCAGTGTTTGTAGTTTCTGCCAATTACGGGAGTCTGTCTTTTCTTCAAATATATTACGAGGAACGACATAATCCTACATTCTTTACTCCAGCAGAAATCACAGAACACTCATACACAGTCTTTACAGATGTTTCATTACTTGGTTTTGCCAACTCCTCAGAATTAATACAGTGCTTGCTGTAAGCTGCAAACTACTTGGCTAATCCATAAACTACCAGCAATCTTTTATGGTAAAAGTTCACTTTTCTTTTGTTACTGATCTTCTCAAATACAGACAGAGCAAATTTTGTCCTTTGGAAACCCAAAGTTCACAGAAGCAGCAGTTAAAAAAATAATCACCATCAACAAGAAAAATAAAGAAAAACAGGACTGTACAATACTATTGCTTCCAATTCTTTTGCAGGCTCTAATAAATATTTTAAGGCCATAAGAACAAAGGAGTAGAAAGCTATTCCCTCACTATGCTGGACAAGCCCATCAAATCACCTTTGTCACAAAGAAAGACCCATCTTAAAACTCATTCTGTCCTTGTTCCCAACTACTATTGCAAGAAGGCTCAGCTGATTTTGAGCCTCCATCTCCTAATTTCCAGCTTAATTTACTCATACAGTGTATATGCATTTGTTCCTTTTAGTGTTAACAGCACTGTCTCTTTCCCTGCTCTCCCCTCCCCCCAGTATTTATTCCCTTGATATATTTACAGAAAGCAATGTATTGTTCCTCAGCCCTCATTTTGCTAGACTAAACAAGCCAAGCTCCTTTAATCTCCTCACGTAAAATAGCCCTTCCTGATCATTTTAGCTGCCCTACACCTCTCCCAGTCTGACTTCATTTATTCTTCTGCATGGGCAAAATCTTCACAGTACTTGTGATTTTTCAGCAGGACCTTGTACATCAGCATTAACACCCTTAGCTTTATAAATCAACTTGCACGAAATATCCTAGACTCAAACTGCCTTTTTCTCGATGGTACCCTGTTTTTAGCTCAAAGTCAGCTTATGCTTTAATACACAAAAAATTCTCTGCAGACTTGGTCCTCAAGTGAGGTACAGTAACAGCCTGTCTACCAGGTAGGACAGAAATAATATGACACGTTACAAATGGGAATTGAGTATGATACACTGAGACGTAGTAGATTCTACTGAGGATGCTCAGACATTATTTGCCAGATGCTTATTTAAATTCTTTCTATATCTGAGTAATAGATATTGTATTTGTCCTGGTATATACCAATTACTTATTGGTGGAAAAAATATTCCAATAATTTTCTTAAGATCTGTTTCAAAAGTAAGCAAAGAAATCCCCTTAGTATTCTGAAAAACAAACTAAGTTTTAAGTCAATATAAAGTACAAAAACTTGCATACACACTGAAAAATACAAGTAGAAAATATGTTTCTTATAACACAGTACATTAAAGTGTTGAGCATTATGAGCATGGAGAGGAGGCAGAGAGTGAAAAAAAAAAATCAACATTACTGATATATGTTAGTAGAGGTATTAAGATGAATCTCTTTAAAATCTCTTGAAAACTTCTCAAAAAGTGTATTATACATCACTAAGAACAAGACTGACAGGAAAAGACCATTGCTCCTCAACATTAAAAATATTCAGAATGGAAATAGCTCATAGGAGTTGTCGTCACTGTGAAAAACTTCCATTGATCCCCTTCATCAGCCTCTAGGAAAACAAATAGTTTGGATATGCTCAGTAATCACTTCTTTGAACTTTGCAGCTAAAATTTCATCCCATTCCAGCTGCACTACCCATAATCTATTCCACAGTTAAACTAGACCCTGCCTGTATCATTGTCAACTGTGTGCCAAATCACAGCAACAAAACGTGAAGGCTGAAAGTCCATTTCTGTTGTGCTGCCTAGGATTCACTGTGGAGCCCTGGCAAACCAGGGAAAGACACTATTACCTGCAAATGCAGAAGCATGAAAAATCCCCAGACTAAAGAAAAGGAGAGCGGATCCGGACAAGAAGTCCAGAGATAACAAGGGGCAAACAGCACTGGAATCGATAGCAGGAGAGTTAGAATCACAATCCAGAGAACAAGGCTGGGTGATAGTTCCTCCAACTGCTCTGTATAAATGTAAATGAATTATGATGAAAATTGATAATAGCAGGATAGTCACTAACTAAAAAACAAAAAGTCAACACTCATGATGTTGTGCTAAAGAAAAAACAGGGAGCATGTTCTAAAATTATCAATATACCATGTCATTAACATTCTAGGTCTAAAAAGAATAAGGGAAGTGTTCATGTGGAAGGAATATATGATATGATTCAAATAACTCTGTTTTAGGATCTTTTTATGACATTTTATTTCTGGAACATTTCAATAATGTATATGTAATAAGCCCAGCAAGGGCCCACTTCTCTTAAAAAACTGTCTCTGCTTCAGAATTCCATGCAACAGCCTGTCACCAAACGCGTAAGGAATACAAAACTAATAAACACATTTGAAAATGGAGTATTGGAAAACTGTAGTGAGCTGGACATCTACTATCACCAGAGAATGAAAAAAAAATCCTGCCTAAAGCATGTGGAATTACAGGTTGATTAACACAGACAAATTCAAATCTCAGAAATATTTGCTAAGCAACACAAAATGACAAAACTTTCTCAGAATTTTAAGGCAGAGTGTGATAATCTATCTACAGTAAGGCTGAATCTAGCACAGGGTAACTCAATACTGAGTACAATTTTGATAGACAAAGTAGAGTCAGTCACCAATATGAAATCCGTAGTTTCTAAGCATCGTAAGAACCACATCACCCCAGCTGTCTACTAACATTTGATTTGCACGCAAGGAATAAGGCATCAGTAAGTGAATTTATTTTTTGGAAGTCTCAGGAGCTCATTTTCACAAGGTTACTGGCAGAATAAAATGGGACAAATTTAACACAAGGCGTATTAGAGAAAGTGGGATGTTGCAATATTTCATAAATTTCATATATTACATACAGGGTAGGATCTTGGATCAAAGATTTGCTCAATGACAACCTCAAAATGAAGATATTAATGGTACATTATGAAGTAGTGTAGCTTTTTCCAGCAAAAGTCCTCAGGGAATGGATTCTTGGCCCAACACTGTCAACAGTTTAATTGAACCAGACAACAGTAAGTTTTGTCTACAAAGACTGCAGAAAACTCTGTAAATGGAGTGGGGTAACAAATCATGAGAATGGCAGAATGTGAGTATTCTCTGGCTTTCCTGGCAAAGTGATCACATTAAAAAAGAACATATCTGAGAACCAGTAACATAGCTGACAGATAAAATATCCCAGGTTCTATCTGGAACAACACCTACAGGCACTAAGAAGCAGTCATAAATAGAAACAGAAGTTCTTAGAACAGTGGTGCAGGAAAAAGAAAAAAGGCTCATGTCCTAAAAAGCACACTTGAGTCCCGTCCAATAAAAAAAAAAAAAAAAAAAAAAAGCACTGTTGCTATTCAACATTGCATTTTTAAGGCTACTGCTCAAATATTGGTCCCACCCAGTTCTGAAGTCTGTACTTCAAGGATATCAAAATGCTATAGGCTGGAACACCAATCTCGAAATATTTAAGGTGCTCAACTCCAGGCTTTTAAAGAAAGATTCTTAAGGATTTGATCGTAAGCAAACATATTTATAAAATGTAAAGAATATATGAAAGCAAAAACGGTCTGACTACATTTTCAGAAAACAGTTGCTTGCTCGTGAATGTAGGATAAAAGTTATCCTGGCCACTGGAATAGGAAGTACAGGACAGTTCGCATTGCCTTTGTGTGACGATGAACATTTTTGCACCTCTGCATGAAAAAAATTACTGCAATAAAACAAGTTTTTCACCAATTGTCTGTACAGGTAAAGAAGGAAATACTTGCACAATTTGACCTCTGGAGTTTCATATTCCTCTGAAAAGGAAGAGACTTGTTGGAGCTGCAGGAAGATATAAGGGTAACTCAGCAGTTAAAAGGACCTGAATGCAAGTATGTGAGTGATAAAAAGGCAACACTAAAGACGTTGCAAAATATATTTTATTTGGAAAACTGTTATTTGTTCAGGAACCTCTACATTCCTGCAATATCTGATCTCACCACAAAAATCACTATGAATTCTTTTGCTCACAGCATTAAACCAAGGCAAATTCTCATTTCACAAACTGAAAAGGAGAAGCAGAACAATAATTTAAAATACTTCCCCTGATGCAGAAGATACAAAACCCAGAACCTCAAACGCCTGTGACCCACTCCAGTGTTCTAGTAGTTAGATAATTAGTTTCTTCCTCACAATTTATACAGCTCAATATATCAGAAAAATATCTGTAATGTGTTCTGAATAAGCATTATGTCTCAGTAAAATAAAATCCTCTATAACACTCTGTCCCTAAACTTATGCAGTGAAAAGAACATCTCTTTCCCATGACTAGAAGCTGTGCTGATTAGTAGGTTCACTACATAATAACCAGAACTGATTTCAGAAGGTAAAGAGGATAAGAAGGGACAGTAGTAGTCCATATACAGGAATAAAATAAAAGAAAGACAAAAAATCTGGAAGTACCACTGAATTAAAAAAAAAAAAAAAAAAAAAATATCAGTATCTGTTCGGATCAAGAGGGATCTTCTTGTATTTTAAGAATTATTGACTGAGGAGTCACTTATCACTCTCTTGGTCAGAAATTATTATATGACTCTCCAAAACAGAAACCCAAATATAAAAAATGGAACTTGACTCAATGTCCCATTTGACAGCACCACATCCGACCTTCAGTAGTGTCAAACAAATCATAAGTCCTCCCAAAACTAACAGGTGAATGTTCACACTGCTGAAGGTGCTAAGCATCAGGAAGGCATGAGCCTTTCAAGACCATGACGACTTCTGTTCATTTAGTTTCTAGCAGTTCTTATCAAGAATAAAAACTTAAATTTCAGTCTCCATGTTCCCCCCATCTGAAACAGGTAATGATCAGAATTTCATGCTTTACCACCAAGGCTTTTTTTCCACGGTAATACAGAAAATAAAAATATTTAATCAATGCATCATGTATGTAAGACACATAACCAAATGACAAAAATTCTCATTGGCTTTCAGATTTCACCTTGAAGATACCATTTTTAAAAGCAGAATAGATCATTGTAGGCCCAGTTTCTAAGTGTTCATAACTACAGATGCTTGCTTGAATCTCAAAATCTTTAAGTATATGTTGGGCCCCTCTTCTGTTTCCCTACTTTAAACACAATTAGGATGAAGTGAAGCCAGACATCCTTTCACAAAAAAAATAGAAGAGCATTTGGGGGAGGGACATAGATTAGCTGCAAAGGTACATTCTTTTTGAAGTAACTGAGCTGACAAGAATGGTCACTGGTTTTAAAAATTAACTAGCACTTGCTGAAAAAGTTTTTAGTTGATGATTACTCCATGCAATGTTATAAAAATTAGTCCTTTTCAAACACAAATTTTCATTATAAATATTGCTAAAACATCTAAATTTCAAAGATTTCAAGCACACCTAAATTCGAAACACTAACAGCAGTTTATCACAGTTTATCACAGGTTACATATACCTAATGTTGTTTGTTTTCCCCCACCCAGAAATATTCACTTCATACCAGATCTCTTTTGCTATTTGTTTTATACTCTTTCAAGAAGTTCCGTTAATAGATTCAACTTTTGGTCCAGAATTTAATGGTGCTATATGAATCCAGATATTGATTAGGAATTTTTACCAGTGTTGTGTAATACATTTGCAAGTTAAGACTCACAACAGAATCTAGGCAGTAAAATACTTTCAAGTATTTAGTTACAGTAAACATTCAATATCAGTCTCTGGGGGTCCTTGATATCATCATTGCATACATATACTCCCTGCACATTTCAGTTCCCCATAAAGATGGCAATGTGGCAAATACAAGTGAAAATACTGTGAAGCAAGCAAAACCAAAACATAGGCAGATATAAACACTGATTTTAGGTCTAGTATACATTATGCCTGTCCCCCTTGCTTTCTCCATGTCCATAACATGTCATTTCAAGTCAGCAGTAATTCCAATCCCAAAGCATTTTATTTGGAGGCTCAACTTGCCTGAGGTTACTACAACACCTTCCCTATAATAAACAGGTGTGCTTGGATGCTATGGAAAGTCATATATAATTAGAACAGATGTGGCTCATGGTAAACAAATAGAAGATACTGAAATGGAGTTTAGAATAAACTCCTTTAATTGGCTTTGGAAACTTTCACAACAAATGTCAAAGTGTTTATGACAAATCCAGCCAACATATTATTAAGGCTCTAACCCAGAGGGCACAACAGCTCATAGAAAACTTAGTGAAGAGACAATACCATGTGTTACCCGCTCAATTCCCTCTCAACTGCAAATAAAAGTCCTAGTTTAAGTTATTCCAGATCCAATGGCATCTATGCAGCTAGACACACTCTGTGGCAGAAGTCACAAATTCTGTGAGACTCTGATGAAACAGATGGGAAAACTAGAAACAACTTCCTCTAAACTAATAAACGATGTTTAGAATAGATTATACATGAAAACAAGTTAATAAAGTTACAAACACTTTTCAGGTTGGAATAACACACTTGCGGGACATCACTGATGGTTAATATAGTTGTTGATACCACTAACCTTTAAGCCTGCATCTTCCAATTTTTAGAATCAGTGAGATGAATGTGAACAGTCTATAACTTTCAAAACTCTGACTACATATTGGCTGACAATTCATTAAGAAAGCATATATAAATTTATAATCATTCGGGGTTCAAGGCCTATTCAATAGACAGAAATGGAGTTTTTGTTTTAAGTAGAATTAGTCTACAATACAATTCTGAAGCAAGATAGTGGTTCCCTGGCAAATTCTAATGCTACGCAGTTGTGCAAACAAAACACTAAATCATGGAATATGTTAAAATGCTGTCTTATTTACCACTCCTAAGAGAACTACTGGAAAACATGAAAAGCCTTACAAGGAACTTATTTCCTTCTTCATGCTCCCCTACAATCTGAAATGTTTCTCTTTTAAGTACTGAATAGTAATTAACAGTAGTTAAAACTAGATGATAATTTGAGTACTGCCATTTCCGAAACAACTTACGCATGCTTTGGGCTCACGTCCTCTTCACTACAAGTCTTTTTTCTTAACTAGCACAACACACTAGCTGAGTGTGTTGCGAGCAGTTCAGATCGAACAGTAATGACTAAGCCACCAGAGAAACATAACGTATAACTGGGGGGAGGATCAACTACATAGATTTGTATCAAGTTCAGATTTTTTTGCCTTTAACAAGAGATGGTCTAAAGCAAAGTTTAAAACGTAAATACTGCCAAATGGTGGGATGAATCAACTTGGACCCCTATGACTTCACTCCACCTCATCCACTAAGTATACGAGGTTTTGAAACGATAGTCTTTTCTATTCAACTGACTGTAAAACTAAAATAAAATTTACAAGATCTTTTTAATATCTTTTAAAGACGAAGCAGACCAAGTCATTCACTATTTTTCTCAGTTTTGTACTTCAAGTGCCAAGCTGCCTTTCAAATTCTATCAAATAACACATTTTCTCGCTCATCTTTTTAAGAAAGATTCAGCTCCTGCTTAACATTTCAAACTTGAAATTGATCCCTGTGAAAATAATAATAGTGTGTTTAAAAATACCAAGTATAGAGGAGGTAAAAGATACTTACTTTATAATTAAGAAGGAAAAAAGTCAGTTCTATTTTTGCTAAGCCAATACAGAGGAAAGAGAAGATGGACAATTAACTCTCTACCACAGTGATACTTCTGAGATAAAATCAGATTGTAACTCACTTCAGGCCCAATGTTCTCTTCAGGTTCATAGGTTAAAAATGATTTATAATCACTAGTTTGCACTTAGCATTCTGGCTTTTTCCATATTGGTAAATACTTTATAGCCAAAGCTTTTTCATATTCCAGAAATACCTTTGCTAAAATGGCTTAACACAACTCAAATTGCTTTAGATCAAAGCAAATTTAAATAAAATGTCCCTCTGCTTCTTTACAGGAGGCGAATAAAGCTCTGTATATCTGGTGCCTGTATTCCTGTTCTTTCACGTTAGAGCTGTAATTCTCCTCTTTCAGGTCACGTCTTCCACATAAAAGTGCTAAACTAATGCCGCTTAATGACAAATTAATGTCCATGAATAAAAAATACACCTCTAATAGCATAGAGTAATTTGCCATTACAATATCATCATTGGACATGCCCCTGGTTTAATACGATGTATTTAATTCATAACTTAATGAGTGATATATAAAAAGAGAGAGATGAACCCTGCAATTACATTTATGTGAGTCTGTCACCTTATTTGTAAAACCTTAGAGTCATTTACATTCAAATTAGAACAAATGAGTGATTTCACAAAGTGCAGTGATAAATGACCATTGCTGCACAAGACAGAACTGTATTTCCTGTGAAAACATTAAGAGTTTCCTATTATTTGTTAAAAATTACAATGCATATTGCCCAGTGTTGTGTGAATAATGACTTTTTTACTGATTAGGTCAGAAGACTAATACGGAGTAAAAATAAATAATTTTTCTTTTCATTTTTTCTGATTTTAGTCAGAATTTTTCTGCTCGCACTGTTAACGGACTCACACTGCCACCTGCTGCCCATGCCTGCGGAGGAAAGGGCCCCGACTGCCTAATTTCAACTCCATTCGGCCTTTCAGGTTTCAACTTGCAATCAAACAAATTTTCCTGCCAGACTGCTAACTGGGCGTATCGCCGTGAACACCAGCAAATAAGGGGTAGCTCCACTGCCCTATTACAAATAATATAATTTTGGGGGTTCTTCAATCTAAGCTGCCTCAATTGCTAAGGAAAATTAAAAGCTAAAGACATTGGGGAGACATAAAACATTAGTATTGATCAGATGGTAATAAAAAAGAAGAATTTTGTACACTAAGCATTACAGGATTCATCAGCCTCTGTTTATAGCTTTATAAAAAGACTAGAAAGAAGTCAGAAGCAGGAAACTTTCAGGGGCTGAGGAACAGAAAGGTCAGGTGAGGAGGTCACCTTGGCTTGAAAGACAACACAAGAAGGGCAGGGAGGGCAGCAGTGAAGCCATATCACTTCTTTGTTCCTATTAAAACACACACACCAAACCTGCTCTCCCTTCCTGGCAGAAACTGCAAAGTGAAGGAAAATGCAGCAGTATCTGCCTCTTCCCGAGTTGTGATCTCTCCTGAGACTGCGGCGCAGAAGACGGGCAATGTGTATCCATACAACTAGCTACACGGCTTGGAAGCTTTAATCTTGCCAGCAATAGTAAACCTAGGCACTCCAGCATCATTTTTCACACATACATCAGCAGTTCCAATTCAGTTTTGCCACCTATTACTTCATTGGGAAAAGCAACAGACACAGAGAGAAAGCCAGCAGGTTCCTGATCATAGCTGCACCACTTTCTCTAAGAGTTAAAGTTCCTGGAGCAGAATCTCCACTATCACATTGCAGCTAAATAGCAGCGAGTGGATTACAGTAACCATGTGATTCAAAGTGACTGGATATACCATTTTTACTTTCCTCACTGACACCAACCAAAAAAGACAGAAAACCATCATAATTTTTTTCCTGAATCCCATTCTAAGTTGGAATCCTCAGAAATGCATTCACGTTTCATATATATATAAAGCTGTATCTCCATAATTTATCTGCGTGTTACAGAGAGAGGAGATCAATTCCCAGAGTTATTTTTGAGCTTTGTGCAAGAACTTTCCTAATGACTGTCAATAGCTGAATGACTCAACAGCTGATTAAACATGCTCCTTCAAAACACAGCAGGCTAGCACAGCAACAACTGGTTGCATAACTCTGAACACCAGCAAAATGCAAGTCAACATTATTTTTGTCTAGTTTGTATTCCTGGTATGGGAAGGTTACTCTTTCCACCTCATTAGTAAACTCAAGTTTGATGGTGGGGGCTTTATAAAACACTACTCTAATTCTAGTGAGGGGAGAGTGTGTAGAGCGCGCGCGTGTGCGTAGAGAGAGCACGCGTGTAGAGAGTGCGTGTGTGGAAAGAGAGTGTGAGTGTAGAGTGTGTGAAGAGAGAGTGTGTAGAGAGTGCGCATGTGTGTGCATAGAGAGAGCGCACGTGTGTGTGAGGAGAGAAAGGGAGAGAGTGTAGAGAGTGCGCGCGTGTGGAGAGAGTGGGGGGAGAGCGCGCGTGTGGGGGGGGAGAGAGAGTGTTTGTGTGTGGGGGGGGAGAGAGAGTGTGTGTGGGGGGGGGGGGGGAGAGAGAGTGTGTGTGGGGGGGGGGGAGAGAGAGTGTGTGTGTGGGGGGGGGGAGAGAGAGTGTGTGTGTGTGTGTGGGGGGAGAGAGAGTGTGTGTGGGGGGGGGAGAGAGAGTGTGTGTGGGGGGGGGGAGAGAGAGTGTGTGTGTGTGGGGGGGAGAGAGAGTGTGTGTGTGGGGGGGGGAGAGAGAGTGTGTGGGGGGGGGGAGAGAGAGTGTGTGTGTGTGGGGGGGAGAGAGAGTGTGTGTGTGGGGGGGGGAGAGAGAGTGTGTGGGGGGGGGAGAGAGAGTGTGTGGGGGGGGGGAGAGAGAGTGTGTGGGGGGGGGGAGAGAGAGTGTGTGGGGGGGGGGGAGAGAGAGTGTGTGTGGGGGGGGGGAGAGAGAGTGTGTGTGGGGGGGGAGAGAGAGTGTGTGTGGGGGGGGGAGAGAGAGTGTGTGGGGGGGGGGAGAGAGAGTGTGTGGGGGGGGGGAGAGAGAGTGTGTGTGGGGGGGGGGGAGAGAGAGTGTGTGTGGGGGGGGGGGAGAGAGAGTGTGTGTGTGGGGGGGGGAGAGAGAGTGTGTGTGGGGGGGGGAGAGAGAGTGTGTGTGGGGGGGGAGAGAGAGTGTGTGTGTGGGGGGGGAGAGAGAGTGTGTGTGTGTGGGGGGGAGAGAGAGTGTGTGTGGGGGGGGGGAGAGAGAGTGTGTGTGTGGGGGGGGAGAGAGAGTGTGTGTGTGGGGGGGGAGAGAGAGTGTGTGTGGGGGGGGGAGAGAGAGTGTGTGTGGGGGGGGGGGAGAGAGAGTGTGTGTGGGGGGGGGGGAGAGAGAGTGTGTGTGTGTGGGGGGGGGAGAGAGAGTGTGTGTGTGTGGGGGGGAGAGAGAGTGTGTGTGTGTGGGGGGGGAGAGAGTGTGTGTGTGGGGGGGGGGAGAGAGTGTGTGTGTGGGGGGGGGGAGAGAGAGTGTGTGTGTGTGGGGGGGAGAGAGAGTGTGTGTGTGTGGGGGGGAGAGAGAGTGTGTGTGTGTGGGGGGAGAGAGTGTGTGTGTGGGGGGGGGGGAGAGAGTGTGTGTGTGGGGGGGGGGAGAGAGAGTGTGTGTGTGTGGGGGGGGGAGAGAGAGTGTGTGTGTGTGGGGGGGGAGAGAGTGTGTGTGTGTGGGGGGGGGAGAGAGTGTGTGTGGGGGGGGGGGAGAGAGTGTGTGTGGGGGGGGAGAGAGAGTGTGTGGGGGGGGGGGAGAGAGAGTGTGTGTGTGGGGGGGGGGAGAGAGAGTGTGTGTGGGGGGGGAGAGAGAGTGTGTGTGGGGGGGGAGAGAGAGTGTGTGTGGGGGGGGGAGAGAGTGTGTGTGGGGGGGGGAGAGAGTGTGTGTGGGGGGGGGGAGAGAGAGTGTGTGTGGGGGGGGGGAGAGAGTGTGTGTGTGGGGGGGGGAGAGAGAGTGAGTGTGTGTGGGGGGAGAGAGAGTGTGTGTGGGGGGGGAGAGAGAGTGTGTGTGGGGGGGGAGAGAGAGTGTGTGTGGGGGGGGGGAGAGAGAGTGTGTGTGTGTGGGGGGGGAGAGAGAGTGTGTGTGGGGGGGGAGAGAGAGTGTGTGTGGGGGGGAGAGAGAGTGTGTGTGGGGGGGGAGAGAGAGTGTGTGTGGGGGGGGAGAGAGAGTGTGTGTGGGGGGGGGGAGAGAGAGTGTGTGTGTGGGGGGGGGAGAGAGTGTGTGTGTGGGGGGGGGGAGAGAGAGTGTGTGTGTGGGGGGGGGAGAGAGAGTGTGTGTGTGGGGGGGGGAGAGAGAGTGAGTGTGTGTGGGGGGGGAGAGAGAGTGTGTGTGGGGGGGGAGAGAGAGTGTGTGTGGGGGGGGAGAGAGAGTGTGTGTGGGGGGGGAGAGAGAGTGTGTGTGGGGGGGGAGAGAGAGTGTGTGTGGGGGGGGAGAGAGAGTGTGTGTGGGGGGGGAGAGAGAGTGTGTGTGGGGGGGGAGAGAGAGTGTGTGTGGGGGGGGAGAGAGAGTGTGTGTGGGGGGGGAGAGAGAGTGTGTGTGGGGGGGGAGAGAGAGTGTGTGTGGGGGGGGAGAGAGAGTGTGTGTGGGGGGGGAGAGAGAGTGTGTGTGGGGGGGGAGAGAGAGTGTGTGTGGGGGGGGGAGAGAGAGTGTGTGTGGGGGGGGAGAGAGAGTGTGTGTGGGGGGGGGAGAGAGAGTGTGTGTGGGGGGGGGAGAGAGAGTGTGTGTGGGGGGGGGGAGAGAGAGTGTGTGGGGGGGGGGGAGAGAGAGTGTGTGGGGGGGGGGGAGAGAGAGTGTGTGGGGGGGGGGGAGAGAGAGTGTGTGGGGGGGGGGGAGAGAGAGTGTGTGTGTGGGGGAGAGAGAGTGTGTGTGTGTGGGGGGAGAGAGAGTGTGTGTGTGGGGGGGGGGAGAGAGAGTGTGTGTGTGGGGGGGGGAGAGAGAGTGTGGGGGGGGGGGGGAGAGAGAGTGTGTGTGTGGGGGGGGAGAGAGAGTGTGTGTGTGGGGGGGGAGAGAGAGTGTGTGTGTGGGGGGGGGGAGAGAGAGTGTGTGTGTGGGGGGGGGAGAGAGAGTGTGTGTGTGGGGGGGGGAGAGAGAGTGTGTGTGTGGGGGGGGGAGAGAGAGTGTGTGTGTGGGGGGGAGAGAGAGTGTGTGTGGGGGGGGGAGAGAGAGTGTGTGGGGGGGGGAGAGAGAGTGTGTGTGGGGGGGAGAGAGAGTGTGTGTGGGGGGGAGAGAGAGTGTGGGGGGGGGGAGAGAGAGTGTGGGGGGGAGAGAGAGTGTGTGTGTGGGGGGAGAGAGAGTGTGTGTGGGGGGAGAGAGAGTGTGTGTGGGGGGAGAGAGAGTGTGTGTGGGGGGAGAGAGAGAGTGTGTGTGTGGGGGGAGAGAGAGAGTGTGTGTGGGGGGGGAGAGAGAGTGTGTGTGGGGGGAGAGAGAGAGTGTGTGTGGGGGGAGAGAGAGTGTGTGTGGGGGGGAGAGAGAGTGTGTGTGGGGGGGAGAGAGAGTGTGTGTGGGGGGGAGAGAGAGTGTGTGTGGGGGGGAGAGAGAGTGTGTGTGGGGGGGAGAGAGAGTGTGTGTGGGGGGAGAGAGAGAGTGTGTGTGGGGGGGGAGAGAGAGAGTGTGTGTGTGGGGGGAGAGAGAGAGTGTGTGGGGGGGAGAGAGAGAGAGTGTGGGGGGGAGAGAGAGAGAGAGAGTGTGGGGGGGAGAGAGAGAGAGTGTGGGGGGCAGAGAGAGAGAGTGTGGGGGGCAGAGAGAGAGAGTGTGGGGGGCAGAGAGAGTGTGGGGGAGAGAGAGAGACAGTGTGTGGGGGGGGAGAGAGAGAGAGTGTGTGGGGGGGGAGAGAGAGAGAGTGTGGGGGGGGGAGAGAGAGAGAGTGTGTGGGGGGGGAGAGAGAGAGAGTGTGTGGGGGGGAGAGAGAGAGTGTGTGGGGGGGGAGAGAGAGAGAGTGTGTGGGGGGGGAGAGAGAGAGTGTGTGGGGGGGGGGGAGAGAGAGAGTGTGGGGGGGGGAGAGAGTGTGTGTGGGGGGGGAGAGAGAGTGTGTGGGGGGGGAGAGAGAGAGTGTGTGGGGGGGAGAGAGAGAGAGTGTGTGGGGGGGGAGAGAGAGAGAGTGTGTGGGGGGGGAGAGAGAGAGTGTGTGGGGGGGAGAGAGAGAGAGTGTGTGGGGGGGGAGAGAGAGAGAGTGTGTGGGGGGGGAGAGAGATAGAGTGTGTGGGGGGGGAGAGAGAGAGTGTGTGTGGGGGGGGAGAGACAGAGAGTGTGTGTGGGGGGAGAGACAGAGAGTGTGTGTGGGGGGAGAGACAGAGAGTGTGTGTGGGGGGAGAGACAGAGAGTGTGTGTGGGGGGAGAGACAGAGAGTGTGTGTGGGGGGAGAGACAGAGAGTGTGTGTGGGGGGAGAGACAGAGAGTGTGGGGGGGGGGAGAGACAGAGAGTGTGGGGGGGGGAGAGACAGAGAGTGTGGGGGGGGGAGAGACAGAGAGTGTGGGGGGGGGAGAGACAGAGAGTGTGGGGGGGGGGAGAGACAGAGAGTGTGGGGGGGGAGAGAGAGAGAGGGTGTGGGGGGGGAGAGAGAGAGAGTGTGTGGGGGGGGAGAGAGAGAGAGTGTGTGGGGGGGGAGAGAGAGAGAGTGTGTGGGGGGGGAGAGAGAGAGAGTGTGTGGGGGGGGAGAGAGAGAGAGTGTGTGGGGGGGGAGAGAGAGAGAGTGTGTGGGGGGGGAGAGAGAGAGGGAGTGTGTGGGGGGGAGAGAGAGGGAGTGTGTGTGTGTGGAGAAAGAGTGTGTGTGGGTGGGTGGAGAGTGCATGCACATAGTCAGATTAAAAACCTCAGCATTTGTTAAAAAAAGGCAAGCCTTGGTTCCTAGACGACCCTTAAGAGTTTTTTACAGCAGTTTAATTTGCTCTGTATGAAAAACCCAGGAGCTAAAACCTCAACTGAGATGGGGCTTCTAGCAATACAAAGGTGATGCTCTCAATCTCTGGTGTAAGAATTAATTCATCTCTGGAAAGTGAATCTTAGTGAAAGTTGGGATTGTGTTGTTGGCACCATTCCAAATGAAGAAGCTGGGTTTAAGAAAAATAAATAGCTTTAAAGACCTGGCACCACCACATACGTAAACCATGCACGTTCCACAGGCAAATTCATTTGGATGTTTCTTTTAAAAACAGTAACATATTTCAATCTATAAGCATATTCAAGTAGTTTAACATTAGGACAAGAAAATATCCAGATTATTAGGTGCTCATATACCATGGAAAAAAAATAATAATAAAAAAAATGTTCTATAGGCCTAGATTGACCACTCCAGTAGAATGCTAAAAATCAAATGCATTGACCCAAGACAATTTGTGCACTTCAATTATTACCAAGAATTATTCCAGGAAGTCTTATTTTATCATTTGTGAGTTGATCAATCCAATTTTTGCATTCCAGGCCTGATCCTGCTCACTGACTACTTTTGTATACAAGAATCCAGAGCATATATTACAGAGGTAGCTCCAAGAAAACTCCAGTAGTCTGTTGCTGTACTGTGCTGTGTTTTTTCAGGCTCATTTTAATCACGCACATAAAATGTTCTTTTCAGCAAATGAGCAGATGTACCTTTGGCAGCATTCTATCCACTGTAATGAAGTTTCTAAAAGGTAACCTAGAACACTTAAACAGAGAACTCCATGCAGTTAAAATGAATGGGAAAACTAGCACCAAACTATTAACTTCCCTTGACATTTATGATCCCAGTATCAGTCTTTAACAGTCAGGGGAACTTTAATGGCAATCAGGATCACTGCTCATGTCTACTATACTTGCTGCTCATAGCTACTGTGAGAACAGGAAGTTGTTTTCAGCATTGAGTATAAGCACGGTTACCTACCATCACTTCTGATGAGGTTGTATTGAAAATACACAACCATCCTTTGATACTGTCTCTCACAGTATTCTCATAAACAAAATGTCCAGAATAGTCGGATAAACACATAATGCAGTGGATGCACAACTTGCTGATGGGTTGGGCTCAAAGAGTCACAGTGAATGGGGTTACATCAGGCTGGTGCCCAGTCACTAGTGGGGTCCCACAGGCATCCATCCTGGAGCCAGTGCTCTTCAATATCTTCATAAATGACCTGGATGAAGGATTTGAAGGTTTATTGACAAAGTTTGCCAATGACACAAAACTGAGGGAACCCATCAACACTCTGGTGGGCAAAAAGGCCCTGCAGAGGGATGTGGACAGATTGGAGAGCTGGACAATCACCAACAGCATGAAATTTAACAAGGGCAAGTGCCGACTCCTGCACCTGGGACACAGCAACCCTGGATACGCAGACATAGTGGGGTCTGAGAGGCTGGAGAGCAGCCCTGCAGAGAGGGACAGGGAGGGTTCTGGTAGATGGCAAGTTGAACACGAGTCAACAGTGTGCCCTGGCAGCCAGGAGGGCCAACCATGTCCTGGGTTGTATCAAGCATAGCATCGCCAGCCGGTGAAGGGAGGTGATTGTCCCGCTCTACTCTGCACTGGTGTGCAGTTTAGGGCACCACAGTATAAAAAGGACATAAAACTACTGGCAAGTGTCCAGAGAAGGCCACAAAGCTGGTGAAGCATCTAGAGGGGAAGTCATACAAGAAATGGCAGAAGTCACTTGGTCTGTTCAGCGTGGAAGAGAGCCAGAGGGGATCTCATAGCGGTTCAGTGCCTTCTCACAAGGGAGGGAGGTGAAACATGTGCCAATCTCTTCTCTGTTGCAGCCTATGACAGGACTAGAGCTAAATGGCAGGAAGATGTGCCAGGGGAGGTTTAGATTGGATATTAGGAAGAGGTTCTTCACCCAGCAGGTGGTGGAGCACTGGAACAGCTCCCCAGGGAAGTAGTTATGGCACCGGATCTGCCATCATTTGAGATGCATTTGGACAATGCCCTCGGTCACACAGTGTGAATGTTGGGAGTGTCCTGTGTAGGGATAGGAGTTGGACTCGATCCTTTTGGGTCCCTTCCAACTCAGGTAATTCTATGACTCTCTGATTCTATCCCACCAATAAACATAACACAAATTATATCCCAGACTCTGTCTAGTAGGCAAACTTAATTTGTTCTTCCCAAAATGTGCCTGATCTGGCAGCAGAAAGTTAAAGGGGCAAATGCTAACTATCAGACCTTGTCCTCTCTCTCTCACTTGTAGCTATCAACCTGTTACCTTGAATGTAACCCAGGAGGCATATAAAACTCCACTGAAAACAATAATATTGGACTTTAGAAAATACAGAAATATCGCTTAGCTTCAAGAATTCAAATATGAACAATTTTATGTCCCAGGTCTCTGAATTCCAGTAGAAATCAACCTCTGGTTTAAAAAACTGGTTACTAAAGCTATACTCACACAATATTGAGTTGTTTATCAGTAGAAAGAAATTCCATTAAAATCTCACATTCTCAATAGCATTCCCTACTTATTAAGACTCTTTGATTGTTGAAATAATTTGCAATTTGTGGCTCTCTTTGAATACTGAATACACAAACAGCTGAAGAAAAAGACAAAACTCGCATTTACAATCAGTTACATAAGTCAGACATATTTATGAAACAAATATTTCTATGTTCTGAATAAATCTTTTAACACATTTATTCTCTTGCATAAGAATAAAGTTATCAAGTACCCTTCAGAAAAACATTTACGAGGTTTAAAGTACAAAACAGGTAACCCCAAACACACTACCTAATGCCACCTACAGTTCCATTCAAATATTCCATTCTCAGACCTCCATCACATTCAAAGCCTTTAACTACCTTTCCCTTGCCTTCTGCAATGTTATAAGAGGACAGTTACAGTCCACTAGAACTCTAAGGGCTAAACCTTTTAAAAAGCACACTAGACATTCAGATAACCCATTCTGATATTTCAACAAAGTCTACCTGTTGGTTGCAGCTCACTGTCTTAGCCTCCTTTGAAAAATCTCAACCAAAGCTGACAATTACTCTGAGCTGGAAGAGGAACTTGGGAAATGAGAGTCTTAGAGAACTGGATGTGCACTCTGCAAACAAATGTGGCGTGCATGATGACGGACATGAACTCAATTCGAGATATACAAAGCTGAAGTCTTCAGCTTAGCCTTCCCACACCTATGTAGCAGCAACACAGTTAAGAACAATCATGTTGCCTTACCTTTTGTTTAGGCTGAAACAAATTTGTGAGATTTCAAGCTTTGTTTCAATGTTTAAAGCACCTGAGAATTATGCAGACTATATGATCGGAGAGATTCATGAATATGTATGTATCTCAAAGAAAATAGATCAGCATGCTTCAAAAAAGTCCCCCTCTACAAATGAAGCTAAAAGCAAACCCCTCAAACAGTAAAGACTGGGGAATAATCATAATTCAAGATATGTCACTGCTGAGACAGGAGGAGAAGTATGCACAACACAAAGCTGGAAGATCTTACGTAAGGAATGCTTAGGCATTTCTCTTGTTTGCAAGTAGAGAAAATATGATCTACAATTCTTTAAAATTAAAAATTAATGAATTATCAACCCAAAATAAGAATGAGTTTTCCTATGAGAAAATGGAATCAACATTAGATGCTACAGAGCATTTGATAATATTAAGTTTATAGATGATAAAATGCATTTAGTAAACTAGTAATGTTAGAAACCTCCATTGTGTCATGCTATCATAAACATATTAGAGATTAATATTACCTGATTGGGGGTGGGGGGCAAGAATGTTCCTCTCTTTTTTTGCTATCTTTTATTTGATCAAAAAAACTCTTCACAAAATGCTATAACCACAACACAAACACTTTATTACAGAAATCAATTTGTTGATGAGTTTCAAAAAAAAAAGTGCTCTAAGCTGGTTCGTCTAAAAGAAAGAGGATGCGTCCTACAGTCAAAATAACATCTTGTTTATTCTGAGACAACTGAGAGGAAATTCCTTAAAGATCAGTGAATATAAAAAGTCAGCGTTGACTGGAAATGAATCTGCCCCCAGTGCACTGCAAATCATCTTTGATAATTAGACACTTTGGCAATCATCTTCAATTAGATGAATTAGATTGGTATAGTCTTCTTTGGAATCTCATAGACTACAAATATGCCCTGGAACAGACATGTATGGGCCATGCCAAATGCATTTGTGGCAAAAAGATCCTACTGAAATCCACGGAATAATTACAGGCCTCAGATAAAACTATCAAAAAGAGATGAAACTATCTGGAGCTCCAAAAAACTGCCAAGCTGGAATGTCTAGAGGAAGAGAAGAGCTGGAACAAGCTCTAATAGCAAAAGCAGCATTCCCATACAGGAAAAGCTTGGTCCAATTCAAACACTTAAACGCAATCCTAACAAGCTAAAACTCTGTGTCATCATCACCCAACAATAGTAAATGATATCCAGATCCCACATACTATATTTCCTGAATTATTTCTATATGCATGATATCCAAAACAAGAAGAAATTCAGTAGTACAGTAAAGAACTCCTCAACACTCAGACTCATCAGAAAGAAGAGAAAGGGCAAGTGTTACTCTCTTCCCAACATCTGTATCATAGCATGTACAGTGACAAGACACCCCAGTTAACAAATGCTGCAAGGATAAGAAGCTTTAAGGAAGCCTTCTTTAGTACCATCTAAAAATAAAATCTAAATAGTTAAAGCAATAGATATTTTTTAAATTACTCAATAGCTTAATTTGGACCCTGAAATATATCACAGTCTTTATGCCCGGTACCTTGTTGACCGCTGCTAAAAAGGCTTACTCGACTACTCAAAGTTGATTACTTTCATGGAGTACAACTCTGCAGAACAAACAAGACAGATAAATTCATACTATAATCTATTCAGACTGCAAATCTGTCTACAGACATGCCCTGTTGGGGTGAACCCAGTAACAAATACTGTAAAAAGAGCAAAATAAGGTCTAGAGCCCAATATGATGTAAGCTACAGTCATGCCACAGATGTCCATGCAGATTCAGAATTTTAAAGTAAATCTGATTAAAAATATTTTACAGAACTACCACTGCTCTGTGTCTCCCAAAATATATTCTCCTATGATACCCTATTCCCTACCTCCATCATTGTAAATCTGGACACTGGATCCCACTTGATTTTCACACCAGTGTAGCTCCAGTTACCCTGCCTTGGCACACTACTCAGTACAACAGAGCTCTTTCACATGATATGAGTAGCTGCACATGGACCATCCAGGGAACTTTTACTGGTCTGTTAATGACAGAGTAATTTGGCACCAATATTTCCTCACTCTCGGGTATTCGGAGGGGTGGGGGGAGGTTTGGAGGTTGATCTGTTTGTTTGGTTTGGTTGTTGGTTTTGTTGTTTATTTTTTTTAATTCATAAGCAGTCTGTTTCTAAATAATTGACTATGGCTTGCACACCAAGGACGAGATACAAAGCACTGCTAACTCTATAGTTGTCTTTCCACTGCACTGACCTCAGGATTAAGATGGTGCTGAGGGAAGAGCTACAAATACCAGAAGCTACTCATCACAGGTGATGGAAGAAGTCAGTATAAAGACTTATGCTGGGCATGTCCCTGCTCCTATCCTACAGATCTCATGTCCCTGCTTTACCAGCACTACAGTTCTCAGCTTCTTCCCTACTCTCTAATATTTTCTCTACCTTCTTGGCTGCAATGGTCTGTTAGGCACAATTTCTAGCAAAGATAGGGCATGTAAGCAGCAGAAGCTTACTCACACTGACTGCTTTCTTAGGGGGCCATTAAATACACTGTAGGACTATCAATGTTGGACTCCTATTTCTTTCTAACTACAGTAACCCCCTCCCATGCCTGTCTGACATGTGGTGGGTCAAGTGGTTTTGTGGCTTATTTGGCATCTCATATTTCTTGTTTCTCAATCCATCCATCTTTCCCATTATATTCCTTATCTATTTTCTCAGAAAAAATAAATCCCTCCCTACACTCCTGAAAACAAACTGATACAAATTGCAGTACTCTAACAGCTCCTTTAACTTTCTAATCAATTTATAATGCACAAATTAATATCTCCATATTGTCTGAACATACATCTTTGAAGGTTTCCCTAAGGCTAATGCACAAAGAACAGATTCTTTCCCCTTAAGACACAGACACTTCAAGTACACCCTGGAGTGATTAACGTGAGATCCTGCATGTCTACAGTACTCAGTAGCTCAGCGTGCTGCCAAGCACACTCAGACTGTTCAAAGGCAGTTATGCTGTTGGAAGGGAAGTGCATATGGAGAGGATTGTGCTGACACGCATTTCCACACGCAACTGCTGCACAGATACAGCCAGTGCAACCTATTTCAGTAGCAATACTGAAAAATGACAAAAAAGAAAACAGTTCTGTAGAATTGCTAATATTTTTTATAATACTTTTCATAGATACAAATCAAGGCTATGTTCTTGTTATCGTGAGCCATGTCCTACACAAGCCACGCAGAAAAAAAATACTTTACTGTATTCAGATTTTTTGACTCAGAATGACAGTCCTAACATTGATAATATGATCAGCATTATGGGGCATAAGGTCAGTTGAGAATTAGGTGGCACTGTAATAAGCCCTCCTCCTTTAGTGAGAGGTAGTAGAACCCTGGAATATGCAACAATATTCGAGACTGAAATGGATGGGAGTAGAAAGCACTTACTACAAACTGGTAACCAAATTACACTCAAAATTCAGGTCTCCTGAAATCCAGTTTATTGCCCTTTAGATTACACCAGATATTGTACTAATACTCTCCTCCTGAAATTAGGCTCAAAAGAAAAGTTTACCAAACAGAAACGGCTGATAAGACAGAGAAGCCTCACCTGAATGAGATAGTGAGAACATAAACTGAGAAGCTCCAGCAGCTGCAAATGACTCCCAGCTGCTAGGACATCCTGTATCACCCCTGGTTCCAAGAGGATCTGTAAAGAAGAAAATGGAAGTTTTGTCACATAGAAATCAGAGTACTTGTGGAAAACACTACAGGCCTTTGTTATTTCAGACATTTAAGTCAACATAAAGAACAGGAAGAGTACAATTACACAAATAGAAAAGTCTTTGCAGGTTGGGAAAAGGGTTTTTAAAAATTTGCCTGAATTGCCTGAAGGATTTTATGCAGATTTTCCTCTGAGAGCTCATAAGCCACGTTACCCCCTAAATCCTTTTTAAATAAATAACAAGCAATTTATTTAAAAGAAGATTTTTGAAAATAATAGAACCTCCTTTTGTTATCCATATACCTGGATGCTTCCGTGTATACTGATGAATCAGGCCAACAGAATTGACCAAGAAAACTTTAGTATTAGTATTGTTCATGAATGTGAAAAATATACAAGCTAGGAACACCCTTCCCATTCTGCATGGTACCATTTCATAATTTTCCCAACCACTGTCTACATTTTATAGAGTGAGTCTGTGAAAGCATAGAGTGAGCGTGCTGCTGGGGAAGTGCCAGAAAGGGCTTAGAAACCAAGACTGATTATCCTGTCACTTGCTCACATGAAACTCCTACTCTTTTCAAATAAAATCACACAGAGGCAGCAGCCAGGATAATTGTGCCTCAGCTCCTACCTTGGTCTCCTGGGGTCAGCTTGTTAGAGCATACCTTTCAGGACATAAAGTCTGGGAACACAGACATCGGTCAACTTCTTATCAGCAATCACATTACAACCTATCCAAACTAATACTATTTAAACATAAGTGGTGCAGCATCCAACAAAAATCAGAAATACATAAGAAAAAATATTTTTTCAAAGATACTCAGTTTATTCAGTTTTATCCTAGTTGTATTTCCCCTGGCAACTGTGGTTTCACACCACATGAGGTCAGTCTCTCACTGCTCCACAGGGAAGTAAAGTTTTCTTCAGATCCTTTTTCTTCTGCCCACACAATTTAGTTTTATCTCACAGCATCATTTATAGGTCTCAAATGCAGAGGAATAATGAGGACGGCAAACAAAAGAAAACTCATCTGCATCTTTAGCAGTTGAAGTGTTTTTGAGGGAAATGAAAAAATACATGTATGCATCTCAAACAAAACCCACAAATTACCTCCAACTTAATGGATGCATTAGAAACAGGAGAGAAGGGGTTCAATTCTGTCAGTGTATGACATGATTAAATCTTGTGCAAGTCACTAAATATATCCATATTAGGTTTTACGTGAACATCTATGTAATTTACATACTGCATAAGAGTTCTTTATCTAGCCAGAGAGACATGGAAGGAACTTAATATAAATGAGAATCAGGCCCAGCATAACCGAGGTTTTTGACTGGTGCTAATGAGGTTGCTATGCAGGTGAAAAGGTAGTTCAATGGAAAGCCAGAAAGGATTTCAGTTACAAAAATATCTCCCGTAAGTATATTTTTAATAAATGAGCAGCCCTGTCAAATATTTTCAAGAGAGAACTCAAGGTCAGACTGATAAAAAAAGCTGCTTTAGACCTTGCAGAGTTTGTTATTCAGACATCATTTACACTGAGGAAGCTGTCATCAGATGTCTTATTACTAAGTGCCAGTCACCAGCTCAGCATTGTTGAAGGCACAATATGAAGACAACCAGAACCCTAAGCAGATTACTACCTTTATAGGCACAGACGAACCAAATCTATGATGATATGAATGTATTTTAAAGCTACAAGAATCCATTTACAATAATACTAGTACCATTATGAGATGAGAAGTAGGATAAGAGGAAAGGAAGGTGACTAGTTACTACTGAGAGGTGATTTGTAGGAAGTCAGCCACAAAAGTTCATTTCAAGGTGGCAGACATATTCCTTAGGCTTTTTCCCGTTTCTTATGGTTTTCCCATACTAAGCAAGATTTATTCGGCTGAGATATCTTGGAAAATAAAAAAGTGAATAAGTTAACTGAGAAAAGTCTATTTTGTCTCTTCCCAAGACTTTGCCTTAAATGGACCTATCTGGGTTTTCATTCAATACACCTTTGGATACAGGCAAAAATACTAATTCATGTATGTTAAACGTTCACATCAAACTGCATGCTGATGAAACCCACAAGAAAAAGAGAACAAGAAGTACAGAAGGAAGAAAATATTGCAAGCCTTCCTTCTACTGAAACTGGGTACTTCACAACTATTCCACAGCTCTTGGCTTCTATACATTAACACAATTTACTTTTGTTAATTACCAGCATAGCTCTTTATATGCTATATAGCCCACCCAGCTGAACCTTAACAGTAAATGAACATAAATACCACCATATACACACAAGTACACAGTGACTGACTCTCCTCTCTTTATCTAATCCTCAAAACAATAGCTCTGAGGTCTTCAGAGTGACGCTTATCGAAAATTAAGGAGAGGGAAATGAAGATCTGCTTTGGATTCACACCTTCAAAACTCATCACAAATGATTAGTGTGAAAACTAAACACAGAAGCTTAATAATTTTCCCTACTCCATCCACAACCCGAGACTGAGTTACAAGGTGTAATTATCAGGGCAGAAACTAGGAATAATTTGGAATCATTGACTTCAGACCAACTTTGCAATCTTCACCAGTGAAGGATGGGCCTTTGTATGACACATGCCATCTTAAGACTGGTTTCTGTTCTACATTAATGTTAAGATTAACTGGATGCAATTCAGGTATTGCACCTGGCTGCATCTTACAATCAAACTTCTATTCAACCCTTATTTCTGAGGGTTAATTTTCATTATGCTCTTGACTTTTCTGTGGCTTGTGATGCTACTTTAAAAAATCAGCTTAACCACCTTCTCCCTGTATACAACTGGCAGACAGAGTAACTTACTTTCCTAAGCCAGCATTTCTGATGTACTACTTGTTCTCAAACTGATGTTTGTCAAGTTGTTTTTCTCCTCCCCACAATGACTGTATTTTCAAACAGGAATCCTGTTCAAGGCAGCCATTCGACCCTCCATCATCCCATTACTCCTACATAGAGCAGCGCTATATCCAGTTCACTCCTTCTTGGTGTCAGATCTGTAGGCTACGGGATAGAAAGGATGCAAACATTTGATGTTCCTTTGCAACAGACTGATTTACTTCACAAGATTCAGAAAGGCACATCACACAATTACTTGATCCACATTTCTTAGACACATAATTTAAATCTATATGGAAATGCATCCACAGATGCTTTCTTGATATACTGAGGAAAGCTGCTCTGCAAAAGCAAAAATTAGAAGATTTTATAAATGAAACCTGAACTTCTGAAACACAACTCTGAGGCCCATTGCCTGGGGAGCCTATTCCCATGACTGACCACCCTCTTAGTGAAGAAACTTTTCCTAATGTCCAGTCTGAACTTCCCCTGACACAGCTTCATACACTGGTATGAAGTAACTATCATTATCATAGGAAAATAAGTAAATATCATTATTATAAGAAGGACTCCAAGCAAATTTACTATTTTTGAGAAGATGCTTCATTACTTTGATTACTTTCAGCTCTATAAAAAGCTGTCTTGTCCATAACTTCATACCTACCAACAGCAAATAAGAAGAAACATTTCACTTTCTCTGCAAAAAGCTGCATAAACTGAGTTAATTAAGGTCTGTATTATTCTAAGCCTTCTAAGCAATCTGTAGTTCAACTATAAACATAGTAGCTATAACCTAGTGCCAGGCACAGATTATCCTCCTGATAGAACTAGAAAAGGAAATGACCAAACCTAAGCTTCAAATTTATATTTTTAGCTTTGAAAAACACCGTTAAGTATTTACAGTAAGACACAGTTCTGCTGTAATCAGTTTTCCAGAACCTTAGCCTGTTGTCCCTAGTAGAGAAAAATGAGAATGGCTGAAGACATTTTGTTAAGGACATCAGCCAGTTTAACCAAAGCCTATGATTAATTTTAATCAGAAGGCAACCAGTTGAGCTGCCATGCACAGTATGCAGAAGGTCACTCACCCCAGAAAATCAACTATCACAATACAGCTTTGCAATATATCTCACCTGCAAGTGATCTAGAAAGGTTCAACAGAATAAGAGGCACTAGGATATTGAGAGCTGTCTCCCCTCACTTAACTTAGATGAAATTGTGGTTCGTCACTAGAAAAATTATCACCATGGAACAAGGTGGTTGGAGGGGCTGATGAGAGAGGAAAATCAAGATTCCATAAAGAAATCAAAGCAATTATCAGGAGAAATAGTTGTACTTAGAAATATTTATTTCTACTATTTCTTTACTATCTGAGAAGACCATTCACTCTTTCATGGTTTTTGTTAAAGAAATAATAAAAGCTGAAGCATTTGACCAAAAAAAGAAAAAAAATTAACAATTTCAGAAAGGTGCTGTAAGATAATACTTTAACCATGGGTTTGTGTGCATGAATACGACACCCAGACGGTGCTCCTACAGTTTTTAAACTGACTGAATACAAGGTAAAGTTAGTAAATAAAGGCAGTAATTAAATATTATTCATACTGATAACACACTAAAGTAATATCGAGAACCCAAGCACATGAAATAATATATATATGAAAATACCATGAAGTTCT
Organism: Neomorphus geoffroyi; assembly: GCA_033558235.1. Classification (NCBI taxonomy): domain Eukaryota; kingdom Metazoa; phylum Chordata; class Aves; order Cuculiformes; family Neomorphidae; genus Neomorphus; species Neomorphus geoffroyi. The sequence continues at coordinate 21,826,277 of JAUMJM010000053.1, read as the reverse complement.
AGATTTTTAACTAGAATAATATACCAGTATTGCCTTTATTAAAAACTGCTGCTAATTTAGCAGTTTGTGAGTAAAATAAAATTTGTTAAACAAACTAAGAAACAGAAAAAGCTTAAATCCTATTTTTGAATCACTATAAATGCAACTTCATACGTGGCTTTCAAGAAAAAGAAACATTTCAGCATTCTTTCTATAGGCAGGGTATAAAACTGTTGATCTTGGGCTATGAAGATATTGGAGGATGACAAGATTTGCTTTTTGAGAAAGAGCTGAACATAAAACATCTATATTAGGGCTGTCTCATTGATTCTTTCTTTTCAGCTTTGGTAATTTAGAGTAATTTTTATAACTTCAAGATAGCAATTTAATTTCTAGTAATACAGAAACACAATATTATTGCTTAGAAAAAGAAAAGACAGTTAAGAAAACAAGGTTGAGTCAGGAGAACTTGGTATTAAGCCCTATTAAAATTGCTAGTTATAAGTATGATCTTTGGAAAGTTGTTTTCTCCCAAAATAATTTATTGTCTATGATGCAACAAGTAACTTGCTTTTGTAATGAGTTTTGAGGTCCTCAAACAAAATTCTATCTAAATGCAAAATATCTCTATTACCATAGACTAAAGACATAATTAGAAAGAAGAAAGATAAAAGTCAGCAAAGCATTTCACTATACATAGGACTCCAACTGTGTATTTGTATTTTCATTGAATTATCACAATTACCTACTGCCAATTACACCCAGTGTTCTTGCACAATTTTTATTTCTTGAAACTATAGTGCAGTGCCTGTAAGCCGACTCAAATTATAGCATCACTTAGACTTTATATATGTATACGAGATCAACATAAATGTAGTTTGATGGACCTAAATTTGAGGAGGAATGCAAGATCCTCATCTAAAATCAAGAGCCTCAAAATTTCAGTTCAAACCACAGTCTCTTGGAACTTCTAAGAGCCTGTTTTAAGCACTGAAACTTTTCAAATGTTTTTATTCTGATCAAAAACATCTTTTCTTGTAATGATGACTGACCCAACTACATTGGCGTACTTAGGGGTTACCCCATTCCTCCAAATGATATTGACAGATTAGTCAAAACCAAACACGCAAAAAGTCAAAGAGCAGGCAACAGTGTCCATGACACTCTAACCCAGTTGTTAAGACTCTTAGAAGGAATTGTGAGCTCCAAATACTGCACCGAGAACTGTTTCTCCATATTAATATCTAAAATACATAGTTCCTGTAGTGACTGTATTTCATCCACCTCCCTTACAACACATACCTAACACTCACAAAATGGCCCCATGAGGAGGAAGGATGAGTAATCGAGTCACTAAGACTCTGGCCTGGCCTTATTGCTGCAAAATCTGCAGTAAAACAGATATTGACCTTAAAGCCCTTTTATAAAGAAAAGATATTCAGTTACCACAGGAAGAGTTGTAGCTCTGAATTCTGAATACGGGGAGTACATGGTAAAATATCTAAGGCCAAGACAGAAGGAATTTAAGGATTTTTTTCCCCAAAGATTTCATTATTAGAGGATTACTGATAGCCTGCATGCATAGAACAAAACCAAATTTTGTTGCTATGTTAGTTTTTTTTTATTTATTTATGAATATTTCTTTTTTTTGTGGTGATTAGGGGCCACAGTAATGGAGTAATTCATTTAGAATTACAATATTATTTATATTTAATTTTTTTCTGTTTTGCTACAATCTTTCTTCTCATAAGCATTCAGTTTTCCCCTAAAAGCAAAATATTTCCAGAAGTAATTTCAATTACTTCTATCTGCCTTGTACACAAGAAGATAGAGTTGGGATCTGAATTCTGTAGGCATATTTCAAATCTAAAAAAACATAAAAGATGTAAGGATGACAGAATTTCATTCCAGACTACAATGTCATACTAAAAATTAATTTATTTTGATAACTTCAAAAAGCTGCAGGCATCAATATTGTCATCATGCAATATTTAATATTTCCACCAGATGTCTCCAATATATTATTTTATAGAGAAAATTACATTTGAGTTACTATACTTCAAACTGAAAGCAGGTTTGGCAAATAGTAAAGAAAGATGAAACAAAATATTTACCTGTTTAGATATGGATACCTTAGGACAATTCCTAAATTGTTGTCAGTTCCAGTATTACCTAAAGTAACAGCAATTTTTTGACTAACATTTTGGCCAAATATGTTAAAATAAAAAAAAGAAAAAGAAAAAAATAGACTTGATGGCTTTCACTTTTAAGAGGTGTATCAGATCACAACACAATACCTACAGTTATAAAAGGCTGTAATTGGCATGAACTATTTTGGGGTTATTGAGCAATATTTTGTTTGTTTGTTTTTAAAAATTAGAAACAGTTCGCAGACCCACTAAAGACGACTCTCTGCTGTAAGCATGCAGTAATCCAGTTACTTATTAATAGCCTTTGTGGATTACTCCCACTCACTACCTTGAAACGTTCACCCAGATTCCGTCAGCCTGAGTCAGTGCATGCAATGCTCAATACATATAAATGCAGTGCCAGAAGAAAATTTCAAGAACAAAAGGAGAAATTTGACAGTGCTAATTCTCAGACCCGGGTATCACCAAGTTATGCTTCAAATCTGTCTTTATAAGAGAACTCCTAGAGAACCCCTCTCATTTTTCTGTACTTCTAAGCAGCACTTGGTTTACCCGACAGACATGCCAGAGGGCAAATTTTACCCCATAATCACTTTTCTATAAAAGCAACTGTACATACAGGCACACCTATACTTAACTCAAGAAGCCCACTCATTTATTCAAAGCAGATTATATCTGAAAACGAAAGATTCAAAAGTCTCTAAAAGATCAAGGATAGAAGGCACATATTTACTAGGGAGCTGAGGATGCTATCCTCAAAGAAAGCTGAGGTGGACTGTTGGTTTACAAAAAACACAAATGCTTTCTTTCAGGGTTCTCAATGTATTTTACACAGGATTAGTAGACTTTGAATTTTGCTGAAAGATAGGGGTTTGGACCTGTATTCACAGCAGACAGGATGGGTCAGAAATCAATTACAATCTATCTTCTCAAAACTGGCTTTGGAAAGCATCTTTTGGATATTTCTATTAAGCAGCAAGAGTTCTATTTTCAGAATAATCAACCTATACTCTCAAATAACTTTAAGGTGATACAGATCCTCCACAAAATAGGAAACATTTGATTTTGTAGATTGAAATTTTCAACTGAAAGAACAAAAAGCATACTCATAGTAAGTCATGTACTAAGATCTTTAGCCAATTCAGAAAAAGCATGGCATCACTGTCTCTTATTTACATGAAAGAAATTTTTGAATAAGTTGTTTTCTGCAACAGCAAAACACAGAAATTTCAAGTGCTATTCTCCAAGTCCAATGCTAAAGTATAACTGCTGTGTGGGCTGGTGACAAAAATAGCTTCTTTAAAACAGGTAAAAAAAATTTCTTTCCTTATTTCCATTTAATTCCCTTTGCAAAAATAAGGTCATATACTCAATCCACAATATGGAAAAAGATGCCTTAAATTTGTACAACACAACAACTGTTCCAGAATAAAGTAATACATATTCAATAAAGTAATACAGATTTAAGTTTTCCTTTCAAAATTAACTAATAAAATAATACACACCAATAAATTCAATTTTTCTAGCAATATTTCCAGAAATAGTTTGGTTATCTACAATTTTAAAGTCCAAAGCAAAACCAGCTGGATGTTAATAAGTTCTGAGCTCACTATCCATGAACTCTGAACCAAGATGAAGTCGTATAGAAACAGTGTCCAAGCATGCAGTGTACAGATATGGCAGTTTTGTTTTGCTGGTTTGGGGTTTTTTTGGAGGGAGGCAGGAAGAAGAGTATCCCTCTGTGTTTTCTGAAGTAACATAACGTGATACATAACCTACTATCATAAATATTTATTATTAGGAAAACATCTAGGGTATTTTTCCTTGCTTTGCATTTATTTAGCATGCAAAATCAACTTAGATTAAATTCTTACAAATAGCCAGGCCACCATAAAAGGTGCTGCATGGTTCATTACCAGGTAACAATACACATAAGTGTTTTTATTAGACAGTCCCTTGATAGAGAAAAAACTCCCAGTGTATCCAAAGTAAGATCTACTAAATCAAAAGACCTTGTACAGGGCATTGCACAGGTAAAGTAATTTCTAGTACCTTTATAAGGGTCATCATCTATTTTTATTGAAGTTTGCTTTCATTCGTGTATCTTAATTTGAAGATCTGTACAGTACCTGTCCAGTATATGCAAAGTCCAGGGCTTGTTTTAAACCAAGGCTTGTCACACCATGCAAATTCACCTCATCAGCTTCACTTTCAACCATGCAGAGACTGAACATTGCCTGTGGAAAGAACAGAAATGTTACTAATAACAACCCCCAGTAAAAGTCCAGGAAGAACAGGATTGATTTTTCCACTTTCACTAACCTTTATTTTTCTTTGGATAAGAGTTCTAAATAGCAACAGACTTATGAGCTTGGATGAAATCTATACCAAGTTTTCAATACTAACCCCATAGCAATCAATCTTGCAACAGGGTTCTTCTAGCAATAAAGAAATACAGAAACTTATTCTGGAAAAACTGAAACCCTTTCGTCCATGTATATATACTTCCAAATTCAGTAATTCAGGTGCAATCAATGGATATAGTCAGACAATAAGGTTATTATTCAATAAAAAAAGATAAAGAACTCAACTCTGGAAAAAACATTCTATACAAGCACCACCAGAAATAATACTTATGTATAGTATCATCTATAGGAAGGAACAATAAGCCAGGCACAGTTACTTATATGAAGAAGAAGAGGCAGTTAACACCTTCTTTTATAAACAATCCTTTCCAAAGTAATGCCTCAGACTGAAATGTCAACAGTATACTATTTAAGTCATTGACCGAGGAGCAAAGATAGAGATGCAGTCATCTAAACTTACAACCTCCCCTTACTTGCATTGCCCCACTTTCTCAGATCATACAACCCAAACTGAAGACAGGCAAGGTGCTATGGAGCTTCCCTGAGAATAATACTGAGGAGAGCAACTGTCTTTTTCATCCAGTCTTACTTTCCAGATGATCAGTCTACAGTGCCTCCCTGGACTGATGCACCCCTACTCAGACTTTGGATCCTCATAGGAAACTTCTTCTTGCCACCCCTGTTGATCTTAAGACTCCTTTCTTTGTCCCTCACGCTTCCATACCAGACTGCACGGTAGTATCCCTGCTTACCACTCCTTCCCTTCTCGTAACAGTCCCACTCTTCAGTCCAATACTTTTCCAGAAACACAATCTTCATCTTTGTCGCTCTCCTACACATTTTTTAACAAAATATACCACACACAGTCTTTGGACAGTAAGCTGCGAACAAATAACTCAACAGTTCCACCATCTGTCATTACTCAAGAGAGTCTAAACTTATCCCCAGTAGCTTTTGCTATTAATGCCTCTAGGAAGGCTACCAAAATTCATCTTGGAGAACTCCAGTAAAGGAGCACTTCTTAATAATATACTTTCTGGTATTTCTGTACCTACTCTGCCTGTTACCTGCAGAAGCTGAGGCAGTCAACAAAACCACTGGTTTGCATACATGCAGCCTGTCAACAAAGCACTACTAAGTTTAAACAAAAAATAAGCCGTACCCCTCTAACAGTCAAGCATTTAGCATTCACCTAGACCTGGGTGGCTTCTTTCAATAACCGAATGTTTCCTGCAACTAAGTATTTCTTTCTAAAAGTGTTAACATTTTCATCATTAAAACGCCATAATTTGACATAAGTCCGCTGCCTGGAAATCATCCAGCAAAAGTGACATTTATCACATGGTAACTCCTTGTATTTTTGCAATTTCTATTCAATAAAGTGATAACAGGGCTTTTTCCAAACTGGCAACAGAAAAGAGAAATCAAAAAGTTTAAAAGGTCCATTAAACAAATGTAGCAAGACACAGCCAGGAAATATATCTAGATAGAAAAAAAAAATTCTAACCAATTCAGACCTTTTTCCAATTCTATTCAAAACATAATCAGAGTTGGACATATTATCATTTAGATGCATCAAATGAGCTCTAATGGTTATTTTGAGGCTTCAGGGCTTGCCAGGAGCTGCAAGGTACCCATCAGCCATGTTCTCCTTGCAAAAGCAGACCTACAGTTTCTGTCTGGAAGAGACCAACTGCTCTTCTCAAAAATTCACTACTAAATAAACTATTTTGAAAATATGCCCTTCCCTACATCAATTCCTGGATAAAGAGAGTAAAGTCTCAAAGCAACATCTGCCAAGATAGCTCTTTCAGGGGTAGATTTGCACATGTTCTGTATGCACATCCTGCATGGTCTGCGTTCTCTGTACATTACCTACCTGTATATAGGAACCACCAAAACACAGTGTGGCTACTAATAAAGTTTCTATTTTGACTAAAGGTCTCACACAATGAGTTAAGATTACAAAGAAACACTTAACTGAATTTTATCTGTAGACAATGAATCACTTCTATGAAGAACTAGGAGAGTTTTAATTTGTAGACTTGTAAGTTCACATTTAGCAGACTATTCTATTGTATCACAGAGATTCCGACAGAGTTCTTACACAGGATTTTTTACTACACCTACCTTAGTAAACTCAACAGGATCAGGCCACTAACTCAAGTCACTGCCCCTAATCATCCTCAGCATTTAATGAACACCGCCTTCAGCACAGCTGTGACACCTTGCCAATTAGCACCCCCCAGGCAATGCCCAGACTAAGGTTCAGGGGATAACTCAAGCCATGGCTGTTCCAAACAGACAGCACAGATAAAGACAATCTGTTTGCAGAGGGGAAAAAGGTTAAGCCATATGGACACAAGCCGTGCTGCGCCAGTTGCTTTTAGGGTCAGACAAGCCCTTATGCATCTTTTTTGCTAGTTCAGGCACAGTCACTGCAATGTGCTATCAGAACCGTAGCTGCCAGTAAGCCACATGACTCTGGCTTTGCGTGTCATCTGGAGTTCATTTTCTCTCATACTGTCCTCTGGTATTCCGTGGAAGTTTTTGATACTGAGTGTGAACTACGTTTGTTTTTCAGGGGACAAGGCCAAAGAATGTAATCAAAAGATAAGGTCTGCAATGGTCCTCAGTTCACATTCAGCTCAACTGGGTTAGCCTCCAGAAAAGTAGTGTCCCACACAGATGAACTCAGTACTGCTCAGTGATCCACACTGCCTTCACCAGCAGGCAAATCTCCTTCTCAGCCTGATAGTTTGAAGGTTTAATCCAGCATGAAAAAAAAATCTGTTCAATCATAGGCAGAGACTGAGCTCAAACTCAGCCTTTAATTTGCACTTTGCTGTACTTGAATATTCTAGTTTTAACTGTGGAAACATATGGATCATCTCATTCTGGCTTAAGACTTCACCAATACCTGGAGAATGAGTTATGCTTGGGCTGTCAAACTCCAGTTACAGATGCATCTCTGAAAACAATCTGAGGTTTTGTGAGCTTAAATAGATCAGTCATGCTTTTAATGCAAAGCTCATAGCCTACTTTATTTTTCCCTGGGGTGCATTAAAAACAAGGCAATAAGATAAACATCTCAGGTGGATGTACAACTGACAGACAAGAAAAAGAATGGAATACAAAATATTTGGACAAGGTCACAATTGAAAGACAAACTTATCAGAAAATTTGGGTAAGCATTAAATTTAATTAATTATAGTTGTTAATTTCCTTCAAAAATGCTAATATTTCATACTCTATTTTAAAATACTTCGGCTTGGACAAAATAAAATCTTTTCTAAAGATATCATTTCTTCTCTAAGACATTTATGAAAGTGAGCAGTACAAGTTGCCAGTGTGTTAAACAAAGATCCCTTTTGTAATAAATGCCACTGGTGAAAGGACCCCTCTTTTCTTCCTGTTCCTTTAAATATCCAGATCTTGTTCTGCCATCCAACCAGTCAATGAGCCAATACTGATGGAAATAAAGTGATTTTTAAAATTCTGCTTGTTCAGTCAAGATTTTAATTAAGTAAACCAATTTCCCAGAAGAAAAGCAAACCTAATCTACTTGCAATTCCATGACAACTGTTTCAAAATTCAGGAACCAACATCCCATCACAAATGGTTATATTCCATTTGTAGAATGCCACCTGATTAAGAAGCTACAAATTAGCACAGCCTCATGTTTGTGGGGCAGACAAAGAGGAGGAAAGAAGGAATCAACCCTCCATTGTTCAGCTAATTTTGGCATGAAACAGAAACAGAGCTAGAGAACTATTCCCAAAGGAAAAATAAAACAAAAGCACACAATCCTTGCATAAAAATAATTAGACCATAAAATAACTGTCAGACACTTCAAAATTTGACTTCAAAGTAACATGGCAAGTTGGTGGGCGTTTAATACACTGCACACTTGCAGACAGTTTTGCTACTCTGTCCTCAGCAGCCAAAGGCACCTTTCTAAAATGTTTTCTTCTGCAAACACAGAACACAAAATATGACAAGAGCTCGGAACCGAAAGGCACACAACAACAGGGTGACTAGGCTCAGATGTAATCAGACCTGATGTAACCGGGCAGGATAGCCTTAGTAAAAGATGCTTAGCACAGCCATTGGGTATAACTTTTCCATGCTCAGCTTTTGGTGCTGCTTAGCTTTCAAAAGTAAAATCCAAGATGAGTGTAAAACACCACCATATCAGAATAATGTATTACAATTCAAATAAGTTTAAATATGACAAAAAAAGTTCTAGATACATTGATTTTATGACTCAGGTCACAGAAACATAAGATGATATTAAAAATCCCCAAAATACAAATTGCTTACTGTCACAATGATGAGGTAGAAAATTGCCTTGGTGCCTTTGATTCATTTTCTTACTCAGATGATCCATATCCACAAAACTAATGAGCTTGTACACATAAATCTTACAGCCATATCCGGCATAGCAAGTAGTAAATCATAACAAAAATACTTACCCAACTCGTACAATATGTTACACAAGTAAACTCTTTCAGTGAATCCTACACAACTTGGTGGCCTTTTAAAGGCAAGAAAATAGAGTCATAAAACACACACAGCTTCAGGAAAGAACAAATGGTTATGCTATTAAAAAGAATACGGTGACCAAAATTATAAGTAACTTACTGCTACAACCTGGGGAAACAAATTGCAATTCTTACTATTGAAGGAGTATTTTCTCCAGGGAGTTAAAAAAAAAAAAAAAAAAAAAAAAAAAACACTGAGGTAACCACTAGACTCTAATTTAAATCTGCATAAACATGGTTCAACATTTAAAGAAGCATTCAAAAGTAATTAATAACGTCAATAAATAAGCAATAATATGATACATTGGGAAATTACTGGCTAGAAGGGAAATTGGTAAAATACCTGGAAGTTTCACATAGAAAGGAGAGCAATTTGTCATCAGGGCCTTTAATAACATTATTTCAAGTTAGATAGCTGTATAACAGAAGAGAGTTAAAGTGTTTTCTGGACAATCGATAGACAGAAATAGGTATGTTTACCAATTTACAGAACGTGGTGTGGTGGCATGAAATGTCTTTTCTTCTCTGTAACTGTAGAGGAAGCCTAAACACTTAGCTTAGCCTACATGCCTAAAAGAGATGAAAACTTTTAATTCTAAGAGTAAAGAGTTGACTGAACTGAGCTAAAGAATGAAAGCTGAAGAGATAAGAATGAATTGCACCTTTCTAGCATATTCATTTTAAGAAATTCTGAACATGAGTATTTCCAAAATGAAAGCTACAAACGACGATAGCAATAATAAATTGAGAAATGTTCGAACCTGTAAGTTTGTTTCCTGTGACAGATTACTATATATAAAAAGCAGAGTTTTCTTTCCCTTCTCTGAACTCACGTAAAATCATTTTGAGTTTAAAAGCCATAGGTAAGTGGGTCTTAAATAAAAGTTACAAATCACCAATTATGAACAGCTGAATCCACACAAAATGCCTATATTGATCTTCTTACACTTTCCCTTACTTCAGGTACATCAGTCTGTAGTTGAATTTTCTGATACGTTCCAAATGGGAGGTGAGAAAATGACCATTTAAATTACTTCCCTCAAAAGAACTTTGGCTCTTCTAGAAATAAAGCACATGGTTCTAGTGCATAGCAATTACCTTTAAAATATCTTAAGAGTTCCCTTAGCAAGAATGTGAAGAGACATTCATCTTTGTCATTTTTGGTTTGATTCAACTCTAAATGCAACTTTCAAAATAAATCCCAGCTGTCAAAAACCAGAAAGTAAGTTGACCTTACTACAGTTATTTACAGCCACCTAAAGAGGAACTTTTCCAGGTGGCCAAGAGGGCCAATGACAGCTTGGCCTGTATCAGACACAGCGTGGCCAGCAGGAGCAGGGAGGTGATTGTGCCCCTGTACTCAGCTCTGGTGAGGCTGCACCTCGAGTGCTGGGTTCAGTTTTGGGCCTCTCACCACAAGAAGGACATTGAGGGGCTGGACCATGTGCAGAGAAGGGCAACGAGGCTGGTGAAGGGGCTGAAGAATAAGTTCTATCAGGAGAGACTGAGGGAGTTGTTTAGCTTAGAGGAGGCTGAGGGGAGACCTTATCACTGTCTACAACCACCTGAAAGGAGGCTGTGGCAAGGTGGCTGCTGGTCTTCTCTCACAAGTGACAAGCGACAGGATGAGTGGAAATGGCCGCAAGTTGCACCAGGGGAGGTTTAGATTAGACATTAGGAAAAATTTCTTCACTTGAAAGGGTGGTCAGGCACTGGCACAGCTGCCCAGGGAGATGGTTGAGTCACCATCTCTGGAGGTGTTTAAAAGGTGGGTAGATGAGTTTCTTAGGGACATGGTTAATAAGTGGACAGGTATGGTTGGACTCTATTTCAGAGATCTTTTCCAACCAGATGACTCTATGATTCTATGAATACTTGGACCCCCACACCAACACGTAGCTCTGAACTATACATATTCTTTTTCAACTGGAGACTTAGCAGTAGATCAGCAAGCACAACACACAAGTCCTAGCATACTTTAGAATCACCTCCATTAAAAGCTGTACATCCATGACGTTCACAGGGTTTCAGCAAGGCCAAGCTTGTTTTGTCCAACACAATGCAAATATCTCAACTCTGTCCCACTCGGCTTACCCTATCACCTTCCATCCTTGACCTTAACTGGCAGCTTTTGTAATTGATGTACGAGAGCCTGCCTTTACTTTCAGCTATTACTGTTGTGTGGCTGTCCAGAAATCTGACACATTCTCTACTGTACTAAGCATTTCCTGCACTTCCTCACAACCATCACCAGATAGGGAGAGTGGAAAGTTGGCAGAGTGAACTAGCATTCTTGTAGTTCCTTTCATTGCGAAACACTCAAAAAGATGAACACCCAGGAAATCAAGACGAGTGAACAGCGAGTTAAGCTCAATGGACATGAGCTTTCTCATCACTAAGTCATTATAGACCTCTGTGTTAAAAACTCACTCCTACTTTTCCCTTCTACTGAACAACTATATTGTAAGCACTCTGATCAAATGTTATGGAAAAAAAATTATCAGTCTTACCATAAATTAAACGTTAAGTATGCCATACCACCCACCTTCTTATTACTGAGGCTGAGCTCAATAGAAAAAAAATAAAACCCAGCAAACAACTTGTTTTGTAGTCATGTTAACGATTTAACTTTTCTTCACCTAATTCAGAAACATATCAGATGAAAACAAAAAACTTAATACACACTTATAGCTGAAAATAAAACACAACCATTTTGAAAGTGAGTGGCATTTGTCTAGCGAAATAATTGCTAAATAATGGATCAGTGTAAACACCAAGGTTTTCTTTAGCTATTTATCTTCTTGCACTGAATTTTTAAGGTAAACACTAAAACAATGCTAGATGGTGTTGTTTTAGAAGAGTAGAACTGTCACCTCAAATTTCTGCCTCCACAATTCCACAATGACAATGCTTGAATTCTTTTTAAAATTATTTAAAAATAGATAGGTGTCTTCATTAAATGTTTTATTCAAATCCACTTCCCACATTACATACACTTACTTCTATATTCATCAGTTTCATGTCTTTTTCTTCACAGGAAATTGATAGTACTTCTCTCGTATCAGAAAAGCTATAAAGAAAGTAAACTAACACTTCAGAGATCTCGGATCCATTTCCTACACTGCTAATGGAACTCAGTTATCATGCGATACATCAATAATTTTATTGCATGCATAATTTTAAGCCTGTGAGAAATCTTACTGGCATCAATGAAACAGCTCAGTCACGCATTCTTTTTGATTTGGGATCTAAGCCCATCTGTATACAGGTCACTCAAAATTCTAAGTATCTAGTCCAGAGACTACCTTATCTATTTGGACTATAAACTCTTTCAGGCCAAAACATTATCCTTTGAAATACTAAAAATAGCACCTCACTGTTCGTGTAACAGCAATATCAGATAAATAAATCATAATCTATTTAATCCCCTTTGTTGTACTACTCCTGAATTAATCTTTAGGTGTTCTTAACTTCCATGTTCTAATCCTTCATTACATAAGCAGTATTATATCTTCTTTGCTGTTTTCACCTATCACAACAAAAGAATATTGAGAATGTATTAAAAGGAGTCAAAATACTACTTTGACAATGTCCACATCAAATATGAACTATGTTCCAGATATGTAACATATACTTTTCCAAATAAGCAATTTAATATATTAATGTTTCCTTATTGCATGCGAAAACATGGCTTGTTCTTCTCATAACTGGCACGCTATATTTTGCTTTGTTTTCCTCACAGTTTAAGCCTGTCTATCCTGAATCAATCATCAGCCATGTCCTCTGGAGTCTCCTGCACACTGAAAAACATATCCATCAATATCAACTGCATGAAATATGATTAAGAGGCTCATTACATGATTCTTCTGAAAAAGTTCTAGATAAATTCCCAGAGAAAATGTCATATAACGTCAATCACTGATAACTGAGCCTGCAGTAATTCCATCAGCTCAGTGAAACGTACCTAAATATTGTTTTTTAAGCACTTGCCATGCAACTAAAATGAGTCCTGTGAAATGAAAAGGCTAGCTACCATTCATAGTTTAAGAGACTATATAGATAAAGAGATGTATAGAAATAAAATGAAAACTGAGTAGCAAAATATACAATTTTATGCACAGTACTGGTCTCACGTATTACTGTTGGGAAAGCAAATTCCACTAAACCTTTAGTGTTTCTTGTATATCACAGTGTCAGACATGATTGCAGAGCCCCTAAGAGCTTACCAAATCAATGATATATGCAATGTACTTGCTACATTAAACTATTAATACAAAAAGATATCCCTTTCTTAGTACCTATACTTCAATTTTTATTACTTATTTCTAAAGAGCTACTCTATTGTTTAGAGTCTTGAAGGATGTGATATTTATTCCTGTTTGTATTGAGCACATTTTTTGGGTAAGTAAGCTGGCAAGAACAAAGTAATTTTCTTTGTTTTAATAAAGCACATGGTCTTCACTCTCAATCAAAATAAACCACAATATAAGCATTTGTTGCTAAAAAGTTACATTCTTGGCTGAATCTACACCAAACTTAATTCATGTTTTGATTGTGTAATGGGTCTTCCCCAAATTTCTGCTTAGATGCACAAACATAATTCAAGACACAAGGAAAAAGGACAGATTGTAGCATACTACTCGTAATGAGCTGCTACATCATTACTAAAAAGACCTATATTGAAAAGTAGCCCAAGTTGTGCTGTAGAAACAGCAATTTTCACGTGCAATCCTATATAAGAATAAAAAAGTGAACTACTACAGTTGCTATAGTAGCCTTATTAGTTCCAATACTTCAAAATAAATGAGCCATCATAGGTGGTCCTGAATACCAAAATTAGTGCTTTCATTGTGGCAGAAGCAAGAAAACTGAATTGTAAGGACAGTGTCATGCAAAGCACTGCATAAATCTGCAGTAATGCACAGACTGCCCTAACAACAGTCACTTTTAAGCAACGCTGCCTTTTGGAATATACAGAGAGCAGCACAACTAAAACCAGATTTTTTCCCAGCATCTCCAGTCAAGCACAGAAAAGTATGAGTCACATTTGCAAATTTTGGCTTAAATTGGTTTAATGCTTCCCAGTGAATGCATAAGCCTATTGTTCATGTCCTTTGATGATTTTAGCAAGTGATATCAAAAGCAAGCCCAAAATAAAACCAGAATAAAAGTCAGTTAGCTCTTGAAGTAGCACTTTAACTACCACAATACATTTAATTCAAGGAGGCAAAGCTGCTTGTGTTTTTTTGTTTCTTCAGGAAAAAACAAGATCAAAAACTTTCACATCTTTAAGGGGCTTATTTTTAAAAGCATGCTTCAGACAGTTCCATCAAGACAAGTTTCCAACCTCAGTGCATATAAGCCATAATTAAAGAGTTGTACAGCAAGACATTAAGCAAACTGGAGTAACATAATCATAGTTATAACTAGCTTCTTAACAAGTCATTTATAAACGTGACATAAATGTCATTAGACACTGACATCCAAATGTTCCAACCAATTGTAAACTATGACAATTACATTCTATTCTGCAGCAAAATTGCAAAAGCATATTTGTTATGTGAGAAGTGTTACGTTGAAATTTTAAATGGTCCATTTCATGGAAGTTTGTACCAAATACCTCTCACAACTGGCCCATGTTATGAGGTTTTGAACTAGATGCCTTCATATCTTTTAAAACAATCTTATTTTCCATTATGATTAAAAATCCTGCTTTCCATTAAGATTACAGCATAATTTTGCTAAAGAAGTACTCTTAATTCCCACTAACATATTTATTAAATTACTTGGTACAAAGGTCAAATAATAAAACCAGCTCACTGACCATTTTTCTTTGGTTTTCTACAGGCTTTTACTGATCAAATTTACAAAAGTAATTAAACACTAACAATTTGCTAAAGAAAAGAAGAATTATTTGACTAAGCAAGCTTGTGCTAATATTGCAGTCATTTGTCACAGTATCTTTCAACATCAGTTGAGTTCTGCCCTTCATCAGCTATATTCTCTGGAACAAATGCCTCTATTAAATCTTCTCTTAATTTCATTTTTAGTAGTCTACATTTGACTGTGTTCATTTATCATTTGGCTCTTCCTTCACCTCCAACAAATAAGCCCCCACCAAACCAACAGGCCATGGTGACATCAGTTTAATTATCCCCATAAATTCTACAGCCTTGACAAGTATCCCCCTTCTGGATTGAAATCTAACTCTAGTAGGGTAGATATCCTAAGTGCCAGGTATGAGAGCTTCTGAAAATGCAAATGGACATTTTGTAAAGTGTCCTAATATTCAGTAATTTTGATTTCAAATGGGATTTATGTGTGTTTATTTCTTCTTGTATAGCTGGTACCCTATAACCTTGGAAGGCCAAGCTCTTGCTTCATCTACAGCTAAGAATGCACCACATGTGTAGGGAGATGGTAATCGGTAACTTGATTTTTGCACAGTTACACACACAAGCATAGAATTGTTTTTATACATATAAAAAAGTAATAGCTGCCGCCTACTGGTGAAGCGGATGTTATGCAGGTCTCTAACCATTACTCTTCCACAAAATGGATTCACAAAAAGCTTTTCACAAAGGCTTTCAAAGGCCTCGAAGGGAAACTAGGAAAGGAAGAAAATGAGAGAGACTTTTGCCCAGATAATTAACTGACTAATGACATTTAACACCGAACAAGGAAAGAGTAGGCCAGTTTTCACAGGAAGCGATGATTTCAGAGAAGCATCTCATATCCACATACATATCCAGAGAAGATCTAGACAGGGGTGAGAGCAGTGCAGCTAGAAAGTCTGGTGAGACAAAGCTATTCAAGGTAGTAAGGACATGGGCAAAACGTGATAAACTATAAACGGACTGTGTGAGATAAGTGGTTGGTTTACAAAATGGCAGCTATGAAATTAGCCTGTTTCATGAAAGTCATCACAGAGCCCATCAAAATTAAAAAAATATTAGAGAAGTAATCGAAGCTTAAGAAATTGTTAGGCAAGAGACAACAAAACATCAATCAACCCTGTGCCCATGCAGAAATCCATTCTTTGCTGGCTGCTGCATGTATTTCTCTTAACCTCATCTTACAAAAAGCATATTAGAACTGGGAAAACTTCAGAGAAAGATCAAAAACATCATCAAGAACATGGAACACCTTCTGACTAGCATCCAAGTAAGTCCAAAATCTCCAACTTGGAAAGAGATGACCGAGTGCCATGAGAAGAATACCTAGGAACTGATGGTCTCATTGTATTTTCCAATAGAAGAACTAGAAGGAATCAAATTAAATTGGTCGAAATCAGATTCGGAATAAACAAAAAGTAGTTCTTCACACAACAGGCAGTGGACCACCTTGTCAGAGAACACAGGTTCAATGGGAATGAGGATAAAAGCTTGGATACGAGACCTACTTAAGATTGCTGAAAAGACAGGAATCACATCCTACCCAGGAAATGCTTCTGAGCTGAAAACAGCTGGGAAGTTTTCAGGGATGCATCATACACTTACACTGAATTTACTCTTTTTCTTCAGGCATCACAAACAGCTACTGCTAAAGCAACTAGCCCATAATCCAACACAGCGTGGCCATCGTTAAGTTTTCCTTCAATGTTGTTACAGCATCTCCCTCTTTTGAGGCACAACTTATTAAGTAGTAGACAAAGAAGCAGTTGAATTCTTTTCTCTTGCACATTACGTCACCCAGTAAGAGTAGATTTGGACTTAGAGAGGTTTTAGAAGTCTGAAAACGGGTTGACTTAGGTAGATTAACCTCTGCCAAAGATAAGCAATCATCAGCATTTTACAAAGCTGCTCAGGACAGTCAAATGTAGAGGTTCCACTGCTTAAATCCAGCCTTTTACTAGATGAAAGCCTTAAGTGACGTGGATTCAGCTAGCCAATATCACATTTCAGTCTACTGAAATGAAGTTGTTAACAGGGTGTAAAAAAAAGGGCACTGTGGACTATGAAGCAATTGAAGAATTAGTTTAAATAAAAATATTTCCTTTACAACTTCCAACAAGCATGATGTGCAACACAAGGCAAAAGTATGTGCACTGTGTTTGGCTTCTCCAAAACAAGAACACAAGAAACCCGGAAGGAGCTTCCAAAAGAAAAACAGCTATTTCATTAGTGTTAAAACATCCTAACGCCAGCTATATGTATAAGCGCAAGATATGGATCATGTTTTCAGCTCTTCAGCAGCCCTACCTCTTTCTTAGGCTACTACTTATGTTATTAAAACGGTGGGTCCTACTCAATGAAGCTAAAAGTGACATGCTGCCCAAATAACTCACTAAGGTGGTCAGAGCAGAAGGTGTTTTCAGCTTCACTACACCCACAGAATAATAGCTTCAATTTCTCTTGAGATTATGTAGGAAGATACTAATGGAGACTGCATAATATAGAAGAGTGTCCACTGTAAGCAATGATGCTCTAAAACATAGGACTTCTTCACCAGACTATAGGCACTGAGAATAAAACAGATACGAAACACTTCTCTACAACAGGCCTGCCCCAATAAATTGGTTTTCCATGGGCAGACACTTTGCAACATCAAAATTGCAGTTGAGCCCAGTGTAGTTTCCGAACTATTGCTATAGCAGCATTGCAAAATTCACCTGAGCATGGAGCAAGCCAAAAAGACAGCAAAGACAGCCCCAGCAATTGCAGCAACATGGCTACAATGACTCCTTTCTGCCTGACTTTTAAACTGAGAATTGGATAGTAACCAAGCACCACATGCTCTTCTAACACTAATTTAATTATAGCCAGTGAGCCACAGACTCCTATGGCCTACCTCACTAATTGCAGAGCTGATTTTCCCATATTTACTCATGGTGCACTTACTTACCATACAGGGACTCGGGGAAAAAAAAAAAAAAAAAAAAGGAAAAAAATCATCAAGAGGATAACTCAAGAGAATAAGACACCATATTGTCTACCACTCAGCAGTGGCAGAATTCCAATTAATTCATTTACATACTATGAGAACTGCAACAGAAACATATTTACTCTGACAGCATAACAACTCCTGGGAATATGAAAACAGAATTCAGAAAAGAGAAGATTCTTGTAAATGTTTTTGATAGCACCCACATTGCTGAGCTGAGGGAATTGTGCCTGCAGCAAAGGAAAATTACTTCAGAGCCTCACAGAAAGAAAAGCCCATTAATTGCAAAGATAAGGATGAATAAAGTAAAATAACCCAGATATACTCCTTTATCCACTTTGAAAGAATATTCAAATATTTATTTAGAAAGCTTCAAAATATTTGCAAACTATTTTTGTGTGTTCTTCAGAAGTAAAAACCAGCTTGTTCAAATAAATATTAAAGGCTTTTGCATGCCAAGCCACCTCGCAACTGCCCATGCTAAAATTACTTGCAATTTGATTAAACTTAGTAAAACTATCAAGAGTACCTACATCAAACCATATTTTAGGAAGTGAAAGAATGTCCTCTTTTCTTGACATTCAACTGTAACTAGATTACTGAATTAGTAACAAAACTGTAACTTGTATTTAAAACTTTTATATTATGCTAGGAGGGCAATTTATTTAAAAAAAAAAAAAAAAAAAAAAAAAAAAAACCAAAACCAAACACCAACCCTTTTCCAGGTCTCCCTTTATTTTAGGCAAGTTTTTCCTCCAATGAGAAGGAAGTAGAATTGAATTCTCATTTCTCAGCAGGTGGTATATAAATAACACATTCACAGCACCAGACAGACATTACTATGAATCCTCAAATATCTTCTGCATTGTTGGCATCACTCAGAGCCATGTCTACTGGGCCACATTTGGCTGATTTCACATGCAGAAGAATTAAAACATAGTGCCAAACAGCTAGACATCATGCTGAAGTATTTCTTACAGCATCACTGTAAGGTAGTGAACACTGAGGTCACTCTCAAGCCTGGAACCACTATTAAGACCACATTCCTTCCCAAGTTTGCAGTTAGTATTCTTATACAGGAAGAATGCATTACAAAACCCAAAAGAGATTAAAATGAGGGTTAAGGGGGTGAGGGGAATAGTTTTATCTCACTATTAAGCATATCAATATGAATTAGTCTGCCAAAGACAAGAAATTAATCGATCGAGAGTCTTGAGGCTTCTCAGCGTGATGAGTCTGGATGCCAGGTGTCCACTAAACCTGCTCTATCAGCTGGACAGGGGAGAAAAATACAACAAAAGGCTCGTGGGTCATGGTAAAGACAGGGAGAGATCATCCAGCAATTACCGGCATAGGCAAAACAGATTCAACTCGGGGAAAATTAATTTATTACCAATCAAATCAGAGTAGGATAAGGAGAAATAAAAACTAAATCTTAACACAACTCCCCCCTTACACCCTCCTTTCTTGCAAGGTTTAACTTTAGTTCTGATTTTCTCTACCCCTTCCGACTCCCAGTGGCGCAGAAGAACAGGGAATGTGGGTTGTGGTCTGTGCATCACATTGTTTCTCCTGCTCCTTCCTCCTCAGGGGAAGTCCTCCATGAATTTCTTTAGCAGGTGCTTCCCATAAGCTACAGTTCCTCACAAACTGCTTCAGCATGGGTCCTTTCCACAGGTGTAGTCCTTCAGAAATAGACTGCTCTAGCATGAGCCCTCCACAGGGTCACCACTCCTGCCAGCAAACCTGCTCCAGCATGGGCTTCTCTCTCTGCAATTCCAAAGGTCCTGCCATGGGCCTGCTCCACTGCAGGGTTCCCATGGGGCTACAGCCTCCTTTGGGCATCTGCCTGTTCTAGTGCAGGGTCCACCATGGGCTGCAGTTGGATATCTGCTCCACCGTTAACCTCCACAGGCTGTAGAGGGATAGCCTGCCTCACCATGTCTTCACAACGGGCTGCAAAGGAACCTGTGCTCCAGTGCCTGGAGCACCTTCTCCCTCTCCTTCTTCACAGACCTTGATGCCTGCAGAGTTGTTTCTCTCACATATTCTCAATATTCTCTCCAGTTGCAACTGCACAAGTCTTTCCCCTGCCCCCCCCCCCTTCTACCACCACTGCTGATGCATTTGTCCTTGGCCATCAGTGGGTCTTGGAGCCAGCTGGCATTGGCTCTACTGGACATAGGGGAAGCTTCTAGCACCTTCTCACAGAATTCACCCCTGTAGCATCCCTGCTACTAAAATCTTGCCACACCAAATCAATACACACAGACTGTGGGAAAGAAGGTTAAGAGTAAGAAGATGGCAAAGATATATAAGTAAATGAGAGATGCCATATAGTTGTGACATTACTGTTTGTGTATCAACCATTATGGCAGCAGAAAGATTACTTCAAAGAAAATGCTTCAATTTTCATATAAGTTATCATCAGTGAGAATAAAGATAAGAAGGCAAGGATACAAAGAATCATAACAGGGTGCATAGTTTGCCACCTGTGGAATGTTCATCTGCTATCTCTACAATTGTACATCTGCGTCCTATAATTAGCATATTATGGATGTAACAGATATCCAAACAGTAATTCCACCTATAGTCTTTCTCTAGTCTCAAGCTGTATATGGATAGGTATTATTGGGTTTCAACAACTAACAGACTGGCTTTCTAACTTGAGCTCTAGAGGACGATTTTTTTTACTGAGAGTCAGATTCACAAATAGGCTTGCTTTACTTGGCCCTCTTGAATCGTTACAAACAGCACACAGATTTTCTCTAATCGAAGCTAAACAGTTCCAGCTTTGTCAGGTTTTCCTCACAGAAGAGGAGCTCCAGTCCCTTGATCATCTTTGTGGAACTTCACTGGACTCTCTCTAGTACGTCCATATCTCCCTCATCCTTCATTGCACTCCTCAGTACAACTAACGGTTAATAACTTGTAATAGTGGTGGTCAACTGTATGTACTACATAATGAAAACATATCAACAAATGTTTCGGTAGTATTAATTAGGATAACTATGTTTGACTTACAATAATTAATTCTTTTCATTTGGAGGCTTTTTCTCCACACTAGACTTCTGTTGCCTTTATATTTACAAACTGTTTAAGAATGCATTTGGCACTGCCTTACTTGCCCGAGTTGCTCAGAACTCAGCAAAACCAAAATCCATTGATGTCCATTTGTGGATTCTACTGTCAATAGCTTATATACAAGAAGGAGACGCAATTGAACAACAAAGCCAATCAGTTCCATCAACTGAAATAAAATCTATTGTTCAGCTGCATTTCCTTCTTTTTGTTATCTTGTTCAAAAAAGATTGTTCTAACCCAGAAATTCAGGTTTCAAATTCATTGAAACACTGCTTTTGGGTGGAAGTTGCAGGCAGACAACAGGCATATAGGAATTCACTTCAAGTTACCTGCTAGGTAATTATTACAAGCAGGTAATATCCTTAAGAAGAGTATACTTTCAGTGATTTGAGTTAAATAACTTGCAGTAACTGTTAAAAAACAAAAAAGGGGCACATACAACACTTATCAAAAGTAAGGATTCAATACACTTGGGGAAAAAAAAAAAAAAATTAGTTTAGAAACAATGTTAGATGATACAGTCAATCCATGTGACTGAGATCTACCAAAGTTGTGCTAGGCAATTAATACAGGAACAATAGCTTAATTTCTCAAACATGTCATAATTTTCAACTGAGAAACTGAAATTAAAAGGATCTCAGGAAGATTTCAGACATGTAAGAAGAGGAAGTATTTCGCAAACTACACAGGAAGCTAAAAGTGAGGGCAAGAGCTGCTTTTGACTCAAAAGTCTCAGTAATGACTAGATATTACTACAACAATCAACAATAGAGTTGATTTGGTCCAATGGAAAGAGGTAACATTTTTAAATGTCATCTGGAAAGACAATTTCTAAATAGCATCACTTCCAGGGTACAATAGCAAGGAAAATACCATTTCTTTGGTACACACACATCAGTGGTAAACTACCGGAAAAACAAAAGTCACATTATACTGCAAAAGTAGTAGGTAATTCTGATTTCTTAGAACTACCGCCTCAGATTTATCCCTCAGACATATTAAGGAGAGCCTTTTCCTTCTTATAATTCATGTAACAAGACCCTGAAAGCTATTTGCATCACACTGTCTTTACAGTCTTCCATATGTCACGGTTTTGTTGTTCAGGAATGAACCGTGACAGTTACAAGTACAAAGTCTGTATGAAAAATTAATACTTACTAGTTCATTTCAGAGAAGAAAGACTCTTCTAAGAACTGAACATGCTCATTGTGGACAAAAATTAGAATTCTATTAGAAATTTAGAAAAATATTATTGACTTTAAAAAAAACTATTCTAGTTAATTGATATAATTTTGTTCATCCAGGTTACACGGAAAATCTGCATCTTATTGAGCAAGATCAAAGTCCTGTGACAATGAACCCACTCAAATAATAAAAAGAAGAAAGGAGTTGTTCTGACTGAAAAACCAATGCATTTCGTACAAGAAAATCTTGAGGTTACATAATCACCTGCCAACACTGTACATGCCTACTAATGAAGTCATGCAGTAACATTTCATTTTGCTCCCAGAGGGAAAAAGAGAAAAAGAATCTTTTAATTGGAAATCGCTTTGCTTGTTAGAGCTATCACAATGCACACACACTAACTCAACTGCCTTGTCTCACTGTAATAGACAGAGACAAATATAGAATTACAGCATGTCATACAGAAAAGTTTGCCTAAAATGCTGTTTATTGCTTTAAAAAGAATTCATAAAAATACATGTTTATTATTCTTTATATGAGTCTTTCAGGATATGGAGCTGACTACTGTATTCCTTAGCTTAATGTAAAAGAAGTGGTCCTTCAGGAGATACTGAACAGACAACAAATTGAAAACGCTAAATTTCAAATATATAATCTTGCAATTTAAGTCTGTATTTCTAATGCAGTCTTTATATGCTATTTCCTAGGGAATTTTTTCTTAAAGGGAAAACAACAACGTTTATTTTACAACTCCCAAAATTACATGCTTTGCTTAGGATTTAAATTCCACTAACTATACCAACTGAATGAAGAAGGGAAGACAGGTCATTACCCTAGAAGGCCGACCCTTAGCATTTTGCCAAGGGTCAGGTCTCTGGCTTGTCTCAGAAAAGCAAATGAAGATTTTACTCCAGACTACAGCCTTCAAAAAAAGCACTGACAAGGCAACCTCAGTTTGACCTCCTCCACTCTTCCACATGCAATGGCTCCAGTTCCCTCGAGTCTGTAACATGACACATGTTTAGTTACCCTTCTAAAGTGTTAAAAAGTTTTTCTTTGTAGTGAAAGAAATAAAAAAGTGACTTGTTATTCTTGTCAAGAAAACATCACAACTGCAAAAGTAGCTCCATCTAAATCAAAGTAGTCACAGAACACACAGAAAACCACAAAAGAGCTCTGCAGAAAGCAAACATCCAGTCTCTTGTGCAACGTGTTTTACAAGAGTGGCATAAAAGAGAACAACAAAAAAAAAAATCATGCTGATTCATTCTGATAAGAGTCTTGTGTAGCACTGAACGTATTTTTTGAGTAATCTGTGAGATCTTAAGACCTGGATGACAACCTCTCTAGATAGCATTGAAGGTAGGCTGTTATATTAATCAAATCTATGAGCCATAGAAACCAGAAGCTACAGTACACAAGTTCTTTGTGTCACCTCTGATGTATAGTGTTGTCACCTCAGTTTCACGCAAGGCAACTTCAACATCTGCTCTTCCCACTGTGGTCCTGCACTTAAATGGTAAAAAAATCTTCCACAAATTCATGAAAGATAAGTTTGTCATAGCAATGACTTCTTCAGGGTTAGAAAATTGTTCTAAGAATTCATACAAGAAAATCCAGGAAAAACTAAAGCTAGAAATCATCTTATGTAATATGAACAGCTTAATTTGAGGTGTGAGTCTAATCTTTATGGCCAGTGGAGAGAGATCTGGCACTTCCAGATGGTGATTCATTTCATTGTAAATAAACCTTCTATCCTCCTATATTATCCTCTGGAAATTCCCATTTCTCTTCACTGACTCTGAATGAAGCTTGGCGTCATTCCCCTAAGTCTTAGAAAATAACACAAATAGGCAAAAATACCCCTAGATATAAAAACATTAATGATCTCAGTTTAAATACAAAATATTTTTAGTTTTTAATCAACTCTTGCTTTTTCTAAATAAATTACTAGACTCAGGAACATACTATAGTGATTTTTTTGCCACCTTCCTACAGACCATAAATCTCATTTCACAATTTTCTAATAAAATTTTTCATACAGTAATAATAGAAACTGCTTGGCTGGTTTCAGAAAGCAGGAGTTCCATATTTATAGCTCATATGTAAAGTCCGAAGTATACATCCTACCGAATTACAACAATTTTGAGTCAGATCAAATTAATAAATTCTGCATAGATCATTCTGCCAGGTTTTTTTAAATAGAAAAAACTTTTGCACAGCCATTAGCAAACTAGACTATTGTAAAACTGAGGGGTTTTAACTTTCCATAGCACATTAAGATTTTAATTTGCAATAACGGTCTACCAAATACCAAGTAAATCAATTGGAAATAACAAGGTAAGTCACAGTGCCTCAGATCTCAAGGTCAATCAATAAGTGACCAAAGTAGAAGCTGCTCCCACCACACTACCTGAACACTGGGTACAGCTGCCCACTCTATTATGTTTCCATGCACAGGACACAATGAACTCTGGAGGGAATGTACGGCACAGGTGCAGAAGAAAACATGGCACCCTTATTAAAATATTTCAGTCAAACCAGAACAGCAGCCATGTAGTGTATCTATCATCATCAAGTATATATAGCGCTTGCTAGAGCTAGAGAGCTCCAAAATCCTTCTCTCTGTGCACTGGGGTGAAAGGAGGGGGCAAAGGAAAAAAGCGGTAAGCAATCTGTGTTACAGCAGGCCAGGGCACTATAACAAAGCAATATTAACAGTTATGGCAGGACATTCTGAAGTAGCAGAACACATAAGCATGCAGACAAGCTCAAAAAATGAGGAATCAATTGGCTCAACATCATTACAGTGCAAGTATCATCAAGATTAACGGTATTTCTTAAACACACAGAGTAAATTAAGTCCCAATTCTAACCAAAAGAGAGAGACAAGAATTCACAGGAAGATACAAATTCTGCTCAGGAAATCAAGAATACAGAACAGTTGTCATACACCAGATCACTATTGTAACAACACAAAAAGCTCACCATAAAGAAGTCTGTAGCATTACAGTGTAGGCAAAATATTAAACAAACCTACATTTTTAGAGAAAACGTATTTAAATTAATTTCTGCTTTAGTCTCTGAATAACAACAGTATGACTCACAAGTAAAAACACCAATCAACTAAAGAACTACAGACAGTCCAACATTTTGAACAGGTACATTATAAAAAAGGTTAGAGAATTGCTTCATATGAAGAACGTTCTTATTAGAAAACCGAATTTTTCAAGGCCACCAATTTTAAGACTTGGGTTCAATTTTTCATGCTGTGTATCTGAATTAGATTTCCCAGGGAATATTTTAATCTCTACATTTCAGAAATACTTGCTTCTGAAAATAAGTTTTATTGCACTTAGAAAATTATATTGCCTCCTCTTTGAGAGTAACCATCTAGATAACTAAAAAAATCCCCTCTCAAGCTGATGTAAACGGCATTTATTAATATTTAAACTTCCTCTCCCCATCCTTTCACGCTCTTAATCACAACTGTCTCAAATATCTGGTTTCTACAAAAATAGTTTCCGTTTTCTGACTTTACTTGAGCATGTGATTCACAGAAAGATGTGCATTGCCTATTGCCTATCTCTGCTGGTCGGTGGGGGTGGAAGACTAATCGCAAATAGCGATAAAATAAAAGCTTCATTACATTGTTAATATTTCTTTCCTATCACACACATGTGGCTATTTAAAACTGTATACTCTACTGAATGTGCAATATTCCTGAATTTTCCATAGCGTGAAATTTAAAGCTTGTTCAATATGATATATATATAACATCCCTGCTCCTCTCCACCCCTGCTCTAGGGTAATTTTTAACATTATTATAAGAAAAGAAAAAAACCTTCAGACTTACTCGGAAGTAGTCACTGCAGGCTGCCAGGACTGCTTTATGTGCGTGGAATTTCTGCTCTTCAGCAATAAGGGTGATATCACAAAGTATGCCATCACTTCTTTGTTGATTCAGGGCTGCCAGGACAGCATCATTATGGGAGCTGGACTGACAAAGCCTCTGACCTGTCAGCATTTCCTGAACACTGAGACGTGAAAGGTGAAAGACATTGTCAAAAAAATACAGGAAGCAAGCACATTCTGTCACAAATAGAGAAATTTTTCTCAAGAGAAGACTGTTTTATAATTCTTGGAAAGAAAAAAAAAAAGTAATGAACCCTATCGGGCAAAAATCTTTATATGGTATAGACATCACAAGAAAAGCTCATTGTGACAAAGTATTACGAAACCTGATTATATACTCAAACTTAAAAACCTCAATTGTTCTGATTTTCATTTGCTGCACTGGAAGTCAGCTGAACTCAGGATTAATTCAGGATCATTTTAGAATTAAGTGAGAATAACAAAGGGCCTAAGTCAATGGAGCGTCTGAAAACCTGAAGTGGCTCGAACTGATGCCTTGGTGGAAAGGAGCAGGCGTGTCTGTATGTAGGGAACTAGTCCTACTGAACGGAAGGAAGACGCATGATCTCAGGTGGCCTGTTTAAGCCTGCTACGGCATTACTGAATGTCTTCAGACAATTTCAAGGTTATTCATATTTATCATTTATTGTGGGTTTTGTTTGTTTTGCATTGGCAGGGGAGGATGCTTGCTTGTTTCCAAAGTGCTGAGGCCTTGCACCGCTTCTGATCTCCTCCTTGTACGAATACAAGATTTCCATGTCATCCAGCCTAAGACTGTCTGATCGCAGCTTGCTTTTCTACACCAGAAAGATACAACTGTTGATGCTAACAGAAACAAATCAGAGATCTGCAAATCCTCTTTGACACAAAACAAAGCAGTTTATTTGAAATCAGTGAGAGTATATCCATTTATACTGCCTGAGAATCTAAGTCTTTATAAAATGTGAGTTTACAGAGTCGTGTCTGAGTAAATCAAAGCAAAGATTTTTTTATTTTTTTTTAATTAAGGGGTAAATAAGCTATCATTTTTCCACTACAACAATGTAATTCACTCCATACACATGGTATGCAGCAGTTGTGTGGCTGCTGTATTCTCCTTTTCCATAAACACATGCCGTCTGTACTGCTTATCCCACTCCTGCATCTTGGCCATCTATAAACTCACATGGACCTGCCCGGCAGACTTTTTGTTCTAATTCAACCTAATCCTTTCAAAAGACAAGAACTAAGACATTACTTCTAGAAGAAGGATGGCCAAAGTCAAATTACACAGGAATAACTTGTATCTGAATTTCACACTCTCTCTACACGTTTCAAAATGATCAATTCAAGTGATTCTTTTTCCTTCAGCTGTTCTGTTTGTGGAGCCCCCTTGATATTCTAAGTGACAATTATCAAGAAACATAACTTGATATACAAAGGAATTCTTTCTAACTATTATTTCCCTTCTGTAATTTCTACAGCAAAGTGACTAAATCAAACCAACTTGTATTACTTTTGGCAGGCAATGCTACAGCTTCAACTCACTGTATTAAACAAATAAACTAATAAACGAACAAAACTATGTTTTTTCTCCAGCGTTCATGAACAGCAATAAAGAATCTGAAATCAAAGGTCAACCATCAGTTTTGTTACCGATTCCTGGAGAACCACAGGATACAGTCTGCTCACAGTGTTTTCCCCATTAGGACACCAAGGGATTTTGGGGAGGAGGGGGAGGGCACTTTGGGTTGGGGTTTTTGTAACAGAACAGAGAACATAAAAAATCGGAAGATAACCAGTGCAGCTAATTATACCTAGGAGTGGTTTCTCTGGTCTCTGTATTTCTGTTTTTATTAGCTTCCCTCTCAATGTTGTAAACCAAGTCTTTCGTTCCTCTTGCTTTTCTCACAATCATCCAGAGGTAATTTTCCACAACAAAAGGACCATTTCACTGAACAGAAAACAGATTTGATGTACAAGACACAAAAGTAATTTCTATGGGGATTTTTTTTATTTTTATATATACATAAAAATAGATTTTATACGTACACACAAAATCAAGCATGTGGGCTTTTAAATTGAGGCCTGCCATAATCCTTTTTTCAATTCAATGACCAAAGTGAAAAACCAATTGCATGTAACACATTAACAACATATGAAGAACACACACAAGTCAGTTTAACTGGAATTTATGACTAAAAAAAAGCACTGATTCATTAAACATAACATAGCCATTTTGTAGTGATATTGCCAGTTGATATACTCAACAACTTCAAAATGTAGAGAATTGTTGATTCTCTTCTGCTGCAAAAGCATGGCAGACAGGGGAACAGAATTGGAAAGATATGATGTTCCAGTGCTATCAGGTAGCGCTGATCAGCCCATGAATGTTAAATACTTTGTGAAAGAGAACAACTAGAACAATTACTAGCGTATCAGACTAGTGCGAGGTTCTGCAGAAAAGCAACTAGGTCAATAAATTCTACTGAGTGTTCTGCCTGAAAATCCTCCCAGAAACAAATTATAAATAGATAATTCTTTGATGAGAAAATGGGCAATACAAGTAAATGAGAAAATCATCTATATGTACTTGACTGTCTGGTCCAAGACCCTATAAGAGGGGAAGAGACTGAACTGGAGATTCTGAAAGGCAGGAATATGGTTTTGGAGAGAATGCTTGGACACCATTTCCAAGAAATGAAAGAGTACTATACGTCCTGAATAGTGGAACACCACATACAGCAAAAATGACCATCAGCCACCAATTCAAATGCATGAATGCAAAATACAAGTTGCTTCCACAATCAAAAATTTTGAGTATAGACAAAGGAATAAACATGATAACATATGAAGAGACTGTGGGATCCAAATCATTCCCAGACATGCTTCTCTTTGCTAGAGATTAAGTGGCAACAAGAAAGCAATATTAAATAATATGAATTACTAATGAACAAAAATATTAATTTCACTTTTCTACTACCTGTTGACTGATGCTTCGGTAAACACCATGCAAAATGTGAATGACTTCACACACGCTACCAAGTACTATACCTCAAGCACCGCTCAGATGGCATCTTTCAGTTTTGCTCTTCCGAATATCAAAGGTTATAGTCCTGCAGAGAAAGCAGCATGCATTGCAGCTAGAAAGAGAGAAAGGAGAGGAACATTAAAACTCAAATCATACACAATCTTAGCCTTAATAATCAATACTTCCAGGATGTGTCATTCAAAAGCAACTTTCTTCAATTCTTCTATTGCAGAGAGATATACCATATAGATTAAGTGAATGATATTTTATTGGTTAGATTGAGTATAACCTGAAAGTGGCCTTTCCTCTAGTCTTTTCTAAAAAACCACACCCTACAATCTGAACTTCCTGCATCTACTGTAATTAAGGCATGTCTCCTTTCTGCAAACTGAGGAACACATTATTTCAACAATGTGGATGAGTGGTGAAGGAAATACCTTCCCCCAAATCCCTCAATTTAAAAATCAGGCCAGAAGCATCTCTTGGTATTTGCTTACTTACTTGAGTAACACATAGCTATAAAAATCTTGCATCTCTCACAATGTAATCTCACAGGCCTGTCTAGAGTCTAAGAGGTTTGCCATAGTCCTAAACTCATGCTATTACTCTAACACCTCCCATTTTCCCCAGAGCAATGCTCTTGTTTGACTAACCAGTGCTCTATGACCAAGTACCACTGTCAACCTGGATATAAATTAACTTTCTGTCAAATACAAACAGTATAGTATATAAAAGCAGTATGATCAGATTTATAAACTCTATAGCTTTTTTAAAAAGATAAAGTATTAAAGTGACCATACAAATTAACATGCTGCCTAGAGACTACTGAAAGTTGCTTTTGTAACGAAAAGGATAAAGGATGTTCTAACAGATAATTATTCAAAGTAACTTAACCATTACTGATCTCATGCTGATCTCTCAGCACTCAAAATGACAGTTCAGTTTTGCACAGACAAATGGATCTTTCCTAAATTTTGCCATATGTCCTTTCTCCTCTTAAGTGCCAGTGCAGCATGTCTCAGTTTTTATTTTTAAATCTACATTACATAAACAAGAATACTGTAACAATGTATAAATCATTTAATCAATACTGCACTGATTTTGTTTATCAATACAGAATTACTTATTGTAGTTAACAAATTGCAAATTCTGATGTATTTATTTATTCTTGTAAAAACAAACAAACAAAAGAGGCACTTCCACCTGTTGCATAGATGTGCTGTGCCAGGACAGTTCCAATATCCTTTGTACCAATAGCTTTTTTTTCTGTTTCAGACAGCTGGATCCATCTTCTTCATATAAACTGCCATCGGTATAAGGAAACTGTTGCGTTAGCATGTTTAAGACATACTATTGTCTTTCTATTTAACTACTTTAAGTAATTAAATCGGTTTAAAAGATTAGTTTATGAATTTAAGGTTAAGACTTTTAGTTTAAATGGAAAACTTTAATTCCACCTAAATCCTTCTGGTCTAGTGAAATACTCCATTATGATGGAGATTAACAGGAAAAAAAATATAGGCCAAACAGAAAACACTCACTAGATCTTTAGTTTGAGATACACCCTGTTTGCCCAAAACCATTTTCTAGCATATTATTTCTGAGACATTCACGTCTTACAAGTTTATGATGACGATCACTAACCACTGATCCTATTATTATTTTACAACTAACTTTTTTTTCTCCTTATTGCTTCATTGGTTTGTTTACATCCTAGAAAACTGCAAAAATTAAAAATTTACATGCAAATAAAAACCTATAATAAAGATCCAATTAGTGTTGAGAGAATATAATAATAATAATTTGGTAGTGAATGGAGGAGACCAGTAGTTTTCCATGAAAACACAGTATATCTAGGAATTTCAAAGATAAGCAATTCAAAAGAAATCACAGTCTCCATGCAAATTACATCCAACTAAAATAACAGCCTCATAAAATGTCACTCTTTCTATATAATTTTTGTCTTAGTCTTATGATGCAGCATAGTAAGAAGTAGCTTTTTAATCCCAGGAAATCTTGGAGCAATGTGCCACTCTGCCACATCCATCACATATTGCTAGGCTACACTGCTTCTCTAATCTATATTAGAAGTGTAGTTCAAGAATTATTTGTTCAAATTTTTTAAAAAAATAGCATTTAAGCAAGCAGTATTGCTTCCCTTAATTTAGTTATAATATTGTTCTGGAAATATTAGACAAAGGAGTTAATTTCCAAAAAGTATTTATTGGCAAAATGCATGTGTCTCTCAGTAAAAACTCTCATCCATTTAAATTAGTTCAATTTTAACCAATACTGCATTCAGAGTTTACACAGAATGCATCTGAGGCACTGAGATAATTTCAGTTACACCTTTTCTCATCAATTTTTAAGTTTTTTCCTTGTACTATTTAGAAATTAATCGCAGGAAAGAAAGTATTTTTATTAATTTTTGAAACTACACGTCAAGAAAATATGGATTAGATTTAGTGGTGGGAGGGAAATAAAAAAAAAAAAATAATAAAAAAAGCCCTCACATTTAGTCTAGTTTACCACTGAAAATAACCTGAACGTCATAAAATTCACTATTTTTTCCCCAAAGCAATATGCTTTTTCTTTCCAGCTCACATATCCAATTTTACAGAGGGACTTAAGTCATAGTTCAGATCATCACAGAACAGATGTGGTGCCTAAGAGAATTTTTTTTCCCCTCTAATCACGTTTGTCTTGAGAACTAGTAAATATATATATCCACAATGGAAACTACAATCTATTAATACTGCATGAAAACATGTAGCTTTTCTGCATAATCCAAGCTTATGCAAAGTAAATATCACTTTGGAAGTTTCATCAATACCCTTCACATTTGCTTTGTGTAAATAAGAACTGAGTTACAACCAACCTGAATGTTAACTCACTTACACAACATGATATATGCATTATTTTTGTTAGCAGGTCAGAAATTATGTTATTTGAAAATCCTGATCTTAAATGTGTTCTTACTACAAAAATAAAACAGTGTTTGACAAGAAACAAATTCTCCCTTCTTTACTGAGGCAATTAAATCTTAGGCAGCAGTTACGGAAGTATCCCCCTCCCCACAAGACGTTCACACCTCTCCTATCCCCTGAGCACCAGCCTGCATTTAGGGGAAAACAAGGTGTCTGTTGCCTATCTATAAGTTAGAAAACTCCATTTCAATGGAGTGATACAGATTACATAACCATTGGCATTAGCAGTTTACAGAGAACGATCCTCTTAAACCTGCGCTGGGCTGCTCTTTCCTTCCATCTGCCACCCTCTCAGCTGCTTCCTAATAAATGATGCAGTGAGAAAATTTGGGAACTTAGGAGTCCTTTACACTAATGCCACTTCAGAAAGCATCCACCCAGTTAATTATAAATAAAGGTTGCTGATCTTCTATTTACTATTAAACTTCACAGAATGGCATTGCATTAGTTAAGTATTACTCTGCCTAGAAATGCCTCTAGTGTGAGAAAAGTCCTCTAAATTGTCCTTTAATTTCTTACTTTGAACTGGGAAAGCCACTCATTTATCTACTTCCACATTACCTAGAACAATACTGCCTAACAAAACCCTATTTTAAATAATCAGTTTTAACATTCACTCAAACTAGCTAGCCAAGTCATGAGGATTTAAGTAAGTATTTTCATCTCATTTCATATATGCTGCTTTTACTTATCTTCCTAAACAGTGCTGATTTATAAAACTTCTCACTACAGTTGGTGGGTTTTTTTCCGTTAGTACAGATAATGTATTTTTCCCGTTGGCAATATTTCATTTAGTTATACTTACTGATATTCTTAATTCTGACTCTTAAAAGTTATGTGAGAAACTTTCATTAAGTTTGCAGCGTGCCAAACCGGATTGGATAAAAACTTACAGAAATTCACATACACAAAAAATTAGTTAACAAGACTAGAAATACTCAATATTTAAAGACTTCAAAAGTGATTTTGCATTTTCAAGTAGTTATCTTCAATTAGTTATGCTTCCAACCTAGATAAGATCATCAAGTCCAACTGTAAACCTAACACTGCCTAGTCCACCACTCAACCATGACCCTAAGTGCCACATCTACACTTCTTTTAAATGCCTCAAGGGATGGTGACTCAACCATTTGCCTGGGAAACCTGTTCCAATGCTTGACAACCCTTTTGGTGAAGTAGATTAAACATCCCCTGGCGCAACTTGAGACAACTTCCTCTCATCCCATCACTTTTCCTTCGGAGAAGAGACCAATACCCACCTCACATAAATAATCACATTTTCTGCTTAAAACCACAGAAAAATACTAAGAAAAGCGTGTGTGATTGCTGGATAGCAGACAGCATTGCATAACTGAGAAGACCAGGTGACCAGTTATGTGTCTACCTACTACACCATCATGAGATCTACTAACTAATGGCATTTCTAGTGACTGAGTATATATATCTTTCAATAAAATCATCTCTATGGGACCCACAACAGTCCTTCAACTTTGTCCATGAAATCACATTCATGATGTTTAAAAGAGAAATGCTGTGAGTACCAGTAACCAAGTAAGCATGCACCTTCTAAGAATGGCACTTAGGAGCCACAGGGTGGCAGAACTTTACTTCAAGATAATCTTTTTCAAGGAGTTCCTCCAGCATAATTAGAATAGCTTGAAACACTTACTCTGTGCTCAGTGGGTGCCTTCAACGTCAGCAATCACAAAAGACAAAAAAAAAATGCTTATACCTAACACTATAACCAACTTGCGGTTCTCTTAACAAAGTATCGAAACAGGACAGCAACAGGCCTCCAGGTTTCTATTTTGACAATTTATTCCTGTCATGCACTAACTAATCATGAAAGTTTCTATAAATGTTAGTTCATATAATTATATTAGCATGAAATTTTTCATGTGTATTAATAGTCCAAAGGAAACTCTAGATTCTCCTTCACTGAAAATGTTAAGTGTAGATGATTTCACCCATACTAATGCACAGAAGAGAGGGAAAGCTTCATCAGTATTAGCAATTTGTTAACAGAGCCCATGCTGGTTCCACTGTCCATAGAGCCACACTAGATTATACCAAAAGTCCTGTAAGCCTGGTTAATGGCATTCCAGCATCAACTAAAGGAATTCCACATGTAGCTTTTCATGTTGTTCACTTCTAATTGACTTACAAGTTTAAGTAGGGGTGACAGGACCTGAAGTTAGCAAGATCTAAATTAGATGGATTTACTTCAAAGATCTTTTCCTCACAACGAACTAAGAGTGATTAAAACACTTCCATACTGAAAAGCCAGATTTGATTAAAAACATTAAAGAATTCTAGTTTGAAAGAAAAAATCCAAACTAATAATAAGACTTACAGACAAAAGGTACTTCTGTCCATCGTTTGTGGGTGAGAAGTCTTTAAAAATAAAGCTGTAAGGTCTTATCAGAAGGAAGACAAGACAGAAGAGATATATATAAGTCAATACTGCTTGCTGTGTAGCAGTTACTATCTCACAGAATTGTGATTTGCGGCATGCAAAATCTGAGCTTTAAAACTCGCACCACATCTTCAGCCGTAATTTCTTTAGGCCCCTTTTCTTTATGGCTCTCAGCCTACCTGAACTATATTATTCTTTTTTCAAAGCTTTCAAAAGTTTCATTCAGAAGCACTGTAAGCACCATGGTTACAGATTAACAAAGCATTAACTGTATGTCATTCTGGAAGGACACTGGTTTCCCTGGCTACGGTCTCTCATTTGCTATCCCCAAGATGGACTGGTTCTTCCAGCCCTTCACCCTGTTTTATACTGCCTTCTGCAGAACTAATGTTTAGAAAAAATGGAATTTCCATCAACTACACTATTTTATTACTATAGACCACTTCATTTCCTTCATTCACTGCCTGTATGTGTTTTTGCAATCACTGTTACCTCTAACCTTAACTATCTCAACCAGGAAAGAAAACAAATAAGCTTGAGCTGGGATGGGAAAAGAAGCATGGAAGAAGTCAGAGAGATTTTTTGCACCCCGCAGCCAAAAATCAGCTGGAGCTTCACGATATACACAGGTCAGCATAAAGCTGTAACTCAACAAAGGAAACAAAACCAATTTAAGCAAGGCAGAAAACTCTTAACATACCAACAGAAGGAAAATCACTCTATTTTAACTCAACATGGGTATCAAGAGACAGATTTACTAGGGGAACTAACCATGGCCTTCTCCCTGCTCCCTGTGCGTGCAACCTGCTATAGAGTGTGAGCTTCTGAAGCATTCATAAGGTTGGAAATGGTACAGTTCCTTCGTCCTTGCAGAGGAAGCTGTGGTTCACAAATCTGGGAACACAAAGGAAAACATCAGGACACCTGACCTCTTGTGGTCAGGAAAACAGCTGAATGCCCAAGTTGATGGTAGAGTTAGTGCATTTTTAGCTCCAGAGGTTCATTGCACAAGACATTTAAGACTTCACACTAGCATATTTTATTGAAATAGGAGATTTCTTTTTTTCTTGCCCTCCACTCAACATATGATCCATTTCTAACACAGATCTTATTCTGTGTTCCACACTAGCTACCTAGAAAATGTTCTGAATCTGACCACTGTCATTAATACCCAGTATCAATCTAGCAAATAAAAACTCCTCTCAGAGCAGAAAGGAATACCAGGTAGTGAGAGGAGGTGACAGGAAACACTAGTCTAAAATGACTAATTTTGAGGACGCACATGATGCATTTTATAGTGAGTCATGTCATTCACAACATGCTTTAAGAAATTCACTTTAAGATAATGCCTTGTACTAAAGTAAAAGATCACTCTAATTAAGCTCCGACAATCAGGTTTCTAGAAAGACATTTGAGTTCTTGCTTGCAAACATCAAATTTCAACATGCTTTACTCTTTTTCAGAGACAATTCCAGAAATAATAATTAAAATCCTTTGGGTACACACAGGTTTCAAGATGAACTAGATGGCTCAATGTTTTTTTTTTTAAAACTTGTATAAATTCACAAGTCAGATCTGACTAGCATTAGCTGTTGACACGTTTGGCAGCAAAAAGACAAACCAGTTATGATGACAGCTCTAGAAAATGCATCATCTTCTGTCACTTCTCAGCAATAACTTCATCTCAGTAATGGAAATTTGTAGCAGTACTCAGTGAGGGCAGAGAACTCTAACTGAAGAATGCTGAACAGCTATATTTTATATCAAATCTGCTTTTATGCTGACCAAAGTACACTCAAATTTCCCATTTCCTTAAAACTTGTGTACCAGTCTGTACATGAAATTTGTATTACAGCTCTATTTTCAAAACACCAATTCAACATTTTGGTCCCAGCTCCCAGGACAGAACCAGGTCCCACTGTCCCCAAGACACCACCCTTCATCACTGGATTACAGATACCTATTCTTACTCACCAGCCTTCTGACTCAAAGTGTGCATTCTTAGTGGGACAATAAACTACAACAGCAGCAGGGAATCAAGAGTAACTCCATCTCTATCTAGTTCTACGACTCTGGTCTGATAGTTATTTTGCTCATTGTAGGAGATGAAAGGAACTAAACCACTTTTTTGTGAAACAACTTGTTTCTTAAATTCATAAGGGCATTGTGAATATAGGCACCTATAGGCTCTAGAAGCAGTTGTTTCTAAACAACATATATATTTTAAAAATTACAAGGGCAATAATTAATAATAATAAGCACTAAGTGATACAAATAGCTACTAATAATTCAAGTCAAAACATTGCTGTGATTATGGTTGAACATCAGAACAGATTGCCCAGAGAGGCTGTGGAGTTTGCATTCTTGGAGATAACACAAAACACCCCTGGGCACAGTCCACGACAACTTGTTCTAGCTGCTCCTGCTTGAATAGGGCTTTTGGGACTAAATAACCTCAAGAGGACCCTTCCAACCTAGACAATTCTGTGCTTTGGGCAATTCTCTATGGTACAGCTCAAGAGATGATGAATATACTGTTTGCATGCAAGAACATATTAGCCCCATATATCATATTTATTCCACATTCCAATCTTCTTGGAGAGATTTTATATCTTTTAAAAGGAAATAGGAGTAAAAAAAGAAATTTCTATTAAAACCACAGCAAACACATGTGCCTCCAACTCTGTCTTTAAGTATCCTGGTGCAGCACATTTATGAGTTACAGTCTTTCCATTTATTACAACAGCCTAAAAATCCTTTGAAATCTTGTCTAGAATTAATACCAATCCAAAGCAAATATACTGTAACACTAAAAAAAATTATTTTGTGATAAGTAAGTACTGTTTCTTTCTTTAAAGGACAGAAAAACTCAGTAGCAACTCTGGTGCAACTGCCACTTATATGAAGCTTGATCATTATTTCACTTGATAAACAAATATAAAATAATACTTTGTAAGGAACACATGCGTGCACTGTTGTTTAGGGATTTTATTTTTTTTTTTCAAGTAAGCTCAATTAAGACTTAAATTCTGTTGATAATATACAGACAATTTCTGTCATTTCAGAGCGGTGCAGCAACTAAGGCATCTCCCTAGGGAGATGAGAGATATGACACAGGACACACAGAATATCCAGTCTCTTCTGGATCAGAATCATAAACAGCACTAGACATCTATGTTTAGGTGAGTAAATTAAGCCCTGAATAATTTATGACAAAAAAGCAAAAGAATTTACTTTATCTAACTTTGAGGATATTTTCAAGAAGTTCTCCGATAGATGTTCCTCACTCAAAGGAACTCCAAACCAATAAATCATCTTGCATAAATGCCCAACATTCACAAAGATTTTTACTTTCAAATGCAATGCTTTCAATAGTCAAAAGTAAAGGGAACAAACTAGAATATTTCAGAACTAAGCCACACTAAGAAGCTTTCTTTGAAGAAAATCATGCTAAGTATAATGTTTGGGAAGGCCACAGTCAGAACTGAGGAGTCTGAATTTAAAAAAAAAATAAAATATCTGAGTATCCATTAGCTTCCACAAAACATATAATATCCTACTATTTATTTCAGGTCAAACCTTGCTATTTTCAAATTCATCAATAATTTGGCCATGGTCTCCAATGAGAAATAGATTAAATTCATAGTTTAACAGCCTACCACTTCTGTGACTCTTTTTATTGCGATGGCTGATAGCTTGCTCCAGAAATGCTCCTGCATATTTAAAAAAAAAAAAAAAAAAAAAAAAATCAGTGAAATATTAATGCTAGATCACTCCTACAGACGCAGCCAGGAAAATTATGAAATGCCCAGCTATTGGCAAGAAATTCTCCAAGGGCATACAAGTGTAAAGCATTACCACTACTGAAGAAAGAAGAAATTAAATATTGAAATAATAAACCATTCATATTTTAATTATCTTCTTGCAATAAAAGGAGTACAGCTCCTTTAAAATGAGTACAATGGGAAGCACCTTATTAAACTTCACTAATACCTAGGATTTCAGCATGGAACAGGCCTTTGGGTTTGGATGGGAAGAACTGGAAGAGGCAGTCAGGCACCAAGCAAGGCACAGCTGGGCAAAGTCAGGATAGGTGCGGTCCCCGGAGAAGATGCACTTCACTCAGCACCAAATCCATGGTGTTGAATGTAAAGCCACCTTGATAAGCAGCTAGCTCTTCTCTTCAAGACAGGATTCCTAGGGGTCATGGTGGACAGCTCTATCAAAACCACACTGCCAGGCAGAGAAAGAATTCAACAACAAGGGAAAACATGAGATACAAACAGGACAACAGCAGCCTATTACTGTTATTACCACACCCCAGAAAACAGCAAAAATTATACTGGGAATGGTAACACCAAAGCTCTACAAGAGAGGCATGAAGAAATTCCTTCCCCCAAATCTTTTCTCCATGGATGCATTTAAGAACAAAACAGTTCCTTCACCCCTAAAACTGTTATCAAGGTCCTTGGAGAAGTCAAAGCTCTGACTAAACCTGGAAGATCCGCAATCTTTTTAGCAGTTCGGAGCACAGACTTAGCAGATTTGCATTAAACAGGTCTTTTTCATTCAGATATTGGTGGAAAAGAATTTACATCAAACAACGCACTTGACTAGATCTTCTGCTGTTAATTGCCTTAACTGTGCACTTTATCCACAAGATCTCACATTAGCATTTTTAATTATTTAAAACACATGAAATACTTCTGGTATCAGCATGATCAGAGATTATCTTCTTAATAATCATTCTTGTCTAAGTGTAAAGCACTTGATTCCAGCTGCTACGCGCTTTTAAGCAAGCAAAAGCAACATTTACCGACATAAAAGGGACAATCCACTTCATAAAGGAATGATGACCAAATTGAACTGCCTATTTCCAACAAAACAAGAACATTTTACATAGCTTTTTTAATATGCTAGACACTTCATAAGCTTTAATAAAGTTAACTTGCTTGGGAGGAGACTGAATTGGTGTATTGTACTGTATTATTCTGACTTCTACACTGTATCGCACCACTAAGATTTCCTTTTACTTCAATTACTTTTTCAGTAGTTTAGATTCCCAGCCTCTAACTCACATGGACGCTAGCTATGTTACCTCTACATTTGGTCCACAGCAAATAATAAAATTTAAATTTATCAGTGCTAGTACATCTCTAGAAGAACCAATGTGACAGCATCACTACTAAAAGTCATTGACCTTCTAAATCAAATTTTCACACAGGCTGTTTAGGAAGGAAAATGCTAATTCAGTCTCTACCTCTAGAGAAAAGTTTTCTTGCAATCAAAGGTAAGCAATGATTAGAAAATAAACACATTTTGAAGTAAGGAAAAGCCACAATTCTCCTGGAATCAAACTGCACCTGAAGCTTTCATTTCAAACAAAGAATAAAGTTTATAGGTTTGAAGATTACTGAGAGAAGCTTGAAAACAATTGAACACCAGACTTATAACTTCTAACAGAAAGTGTCTGAATTTATTTTATTATTGATGTCTGGGAACTGACAGTGTTTGAATGCTGGAGACTGGCAATGCAAAAATTAAAAGTCACTGAATGATACAACAACCTGATCTATGGTTCCAATTTAACAGCCTACTTGGTTCCAATGGAACCATACATCCAAGAGATTCTCAGTGATTACTTAAGACAGGTTTCTGCTCCACATAAGGAATATCTAAGGAAAACGTGTAGTTTCAGGCATGATTTTATTACCACTTCATCCACTCCACTTCTAATCTGAGCCTACTCTTATCTTTTAAGGCTAGAGACTTTCTATTGGGCACAGATGTCGTTGCATGAAAACAGCCAATGTGAGTTATCAGCTATTACGATACTCAGACATTACTCAGTCACAAAAACTAAGAATCAGTGTAAAGTAAAAGTGAAATACTGTCGTTTAACAACTCCTGCTTAAAAAAAAAAACAAAACCTTCACAAATACATCCACCCATCCTTCAGCTGCACAACTGGAAAAATCCTATTCATCTGAGTATTGCCTACCTAATACTTTGTACAGTAATGTTAGACTGAAAAATGCCGAGAACAAAATAATAAGGAAAATAATTTCAATGTAGTAGGTAATAATCTCATTAATTTAAGCACTACAAGAAGAGTTTTCCTCCTATGATAAGTATCGCTACAGGAAAAGATTCTTTGCTTTATCTAACCACAACATTGTAAGTGACTACAAGATTGTAACATTCAGAAACAGGTACGAAATATTCTTGGAAGGACTTTGAGATTAAAAAGATTTCCAGCAGTAGTGAATGCAGTATACTTTTGGAGAAGATTTTCACACTTCTCAGAAGCCAGAGTTAAAATCATTGCCTTTGGTTTCCTCAGGTCTTCTAAAGACTGAAACCAGGAGAACGCAAAATGTTACTGAAACTTGACCCAGGTTTGGAAACAATGGTTTTCAGTATCTGAAAATTACTTGCTTCTTTTGTTCACTGTCTCTTCTGCTTTTGTAAACCATGAATAACAGCTCATCTTTTATTTGTTTTCAGTTTCTCACAGAACCAGTTTGTTATGATTGCTCTCTCCTACACAAAAGCTGGTCAGGATTTCCAAACACCCTTCTGTTTATTTATGGCAAGCTGCAGTAAAAACATTTGCTTACTCCAATTCAGTGAAAGAATCTGGTAAATCAAAACACTAATTTGACATATTTATCCCCTACTATATGAAAGAAAACTAAGCATTTACAGCCAACAGGTCTTTCTCTAGTCTGCATGTTTTCATTACAGGGCAAAGCAACTGGTTGCTCTTCTTTCAAGATACAAGTTCAGCAGCAATGCTGGCTTCTGTACTTGATTTACTTGCCTGATCTGGCTTAAGAGCGTACAGAGACTCCAGTGGGGATTTTTCTTTTTTTTTGCTTTTCCTTAAAGCTTTAAGCGGCATGCTGGTGATCTGGTCCACAGTACACTTCCATAAACAGTGATACCAGCCACACACAAGAGCAATAAGCTGCAGCAGGCAAGCAGGAGGATCATGTGTACCTCAAGCCAGTATCGCTGCAGAACATCTTGTATCAAACCATGACAGAAGGGCAAGGAGAGACTGATCCACAAATTCTACTCAGTTGTCATCCATCTACCCGGACAAGGTGCATAATGGGTCTTAAATCCATTAGATTGAATGTTGTGATAAAGTCTGGTTTTTCTTAGTGTTTAAACGTGTATTTTGTACATATAAACAGATGGAAAATAATCTTAACTGAGAACAGACAGAGGAGCTTTTTTTCTTCTTCCTTTAAACAAAAGGCTTTAAATCTACAGCTCACGATTTTCTTCAAAATTTCCCCACTCTTCTTAATCTATGGCACAACTCATTTGGCGAAAAGCCTCAGTTTTCAAGGAATAACACAAACAGAGGATCTTAAATTAGTTTTAATCTTTGATCTTTAATTAGAATCAGAAACAGAATTAGAAAAGAAACAGACAAGTGTTTAGATTTCTGTGCCCTCTTCAGCTCTAAGGAAAAGAAACACCTGCTTCAAAATGCTGTCCTTTATTTCTCCCTCCCACAGACTATACTAACTGGCTCAGGGAAAGAAAAAAACCATCAAAAAAACTAAACAAACAAGCAACCAACAAATCCTCCTCCCTTCACATATTTAGATCACCATGGTTATACTACTACTTCCCCCCCCCCCCCCCCCCCCTCCTTCTTTTAAGTGTTCAGGTCTTGATCTGGGTTGCTATGGACTACTTCATAATCACACAGTGATCTCTCTCACTACCTAGGCCAAAAAGTAAATAAGCCAGAAACTAAAGATGCAGACTATGAAAATTCATTCCAACAACAATTTTTGATATTCATAGAACAGACCAGTAACAGGATAAAACGTAGAAACATAATGTGTGATTCAATGAAGCAACCTATGCCACTGAAGATGCTTCCTTTCCCTGTATACCCCATATCCTGTCATAACTGATTGCTCCAGACTACCGGTAACATCTGGGTTGCCACCATCCCATTGGCATTACAGCACAAACTCAGACTGACATCCTACGGCAGTGCCTATATCCAGCCAAGATGTAAGCATATGCTCTACTCCACCAGCTCTGCTACATGAGCAGAGGGAGGTGAAAAGCTGGAGATACTTATGTCTTAAACTGCCACAAATCACAATTTACAAGGCTTAGCATTAATTCTCTTCATTTATGCAGCAACACCACTAAAAACCAAATGGAAGTCCACATTGCAAGAGATATCTCTAAATAGTAAAGACAGTAAATTCAAATGGCCTGTTTAGCAGCTTTCCTTCCTTTAAGGCAGTTTAGAGTTGCACTATGCTAGATTTGGAATCCTGTGGAAATATGAATAACTGCAAGAAGTATAAACTACATTAGTTTTGTGCGTGACTTATTCTCGTGTTCAGTAAGCCTCTTCATCCAAAGATCTAATGCATGGAATTGGATTCCATGATGGACCTGATTAAAAAGTCTTAAAGAAAACGAACAATCCCAAATAAAATTAAAAAAAGAAAAAAAAAAAATCAAATGGCATGTTTCAAACTGAGTATCTACTTGAGGGTCCAGTCACATTGGCAAAGGCAAGCTTCATATATTAGAGTGCCAGTCATAGCTACAGAAACACTTTTAAGTTTCAATTGTCTTCTGTATCAATTCCTGCTTCTGTTCCATCTCCACTCACAGCCATCCTTCCTAAGTAAGCAAGCAAAGCATATCCAGTCCTCTCATTTACATTTCAGCAGCTCCTATGTTTTTGCATGTCTGCCATTCTGTTTGGGGGATGGAGTACATGCATGAAAGGTAAAGACACAAGATCTCATAGCTGTATTGCATCATTCCATTTCCTATCCACCTTTCCAACAAGCAAATAGAGCAGTTGCATTTGTATGCAACAGTCACCATAGACTGCAAGAGATGTGGAGTGTATTTTAATGGCACCTCTCTGAGGATGAGAAGCTCAGCGTTGCAGAGGGATGGCACACTCCTGAGTACTCCACTGTCCCGATGCACTAAGACCCTGCCAGAAAGGAGTTCTGTTCCTCTCCCATTTGTTTTCCTGGGTTTTATGCTAAAGGAGAATCCCCACTAAAGAAGCTCCATGCTTCAGTTCAGCCTTTAGCTCTTGAGATCTCTGTTTTGATCTTTGCAGTTCACTGAAGTCTAAGTCCTAGTTCTGCTTCGAAATCATCACCTCTTTTTTTGGTTTGTTTTATGCAACTAAAATAAAGGTTACTTTGACTAAAATGGAGTTTCCAGAACTAAGTATAACACAGAAAAGAGAAAAAAACAAACATGAAAGATGTATCCTCTCAAAGGGAAGAACTTTTGATGGTCTATTATTTCTTTAAAGACGTATATTTAAAATCTGTATTAGATCACAAAAAAGTATTATTCAAAGCCACTCTTTACTTATTAATTTAGCTATTGGAAAAATGTTAAAACTAATTTCAGAGAATTTAAAAAATAAATTGGAAAAAGTTTCTGTTCTGTCTTGATAATCCAGGTAGAGTCCTAATTTATCTTACAAAGGGCAACAGCCCTTTTACTTTATTTAACCTGAAGTGAAAGCTGATGGAAAATGTTTCAGACATAATAAGGCCATAAGCTCGTTCTTGTCCACTTCAAAATTCATTATAAATTTAAGCAATGTTGTTTTCACTTAACCAATCTTTCTTTATTTAAAAAGAAAAAAAAAAAACATACAGGACATAAATCAAGCTGCATCATGCTGTGGAAATAGATCTCGATGAATCTTAGATATGACACCTTCAAAACAAAAGCCCCCTGTTATCCAAACTAGTGACACTGAGAATTTTTTTTCAAGCATATTCTTACTGAAGAGTAGAACAAAACGCTATTCTGGAGACACGAGGGGTTAGAAAACTTGATAATATTAAAATGTAGGGGAAAAAAAAATACACATACACATTTTCAAGTAATCACAACATTCAAGAAAAATACAGCAGCAAAATAGGCTAAAACATCTTGCCTTCTATATTGTCA
Source organism: Neomorphus geoffroyi (assembly GCA_033558235.1). Lineage (NCBI taxonomy): Eukaryota > Metazoa > Chordata > Aves > Cuculiformes > Neomorphidae > Neomorphus > Neomorphus geoffroyi. The sequence continues at coordinate 21,781,774 of JAUMJM010000053.1, read as the reverse complement.
AAAACCTCCGCTATATAGATCGTTCCCGACAGGAAAAATACAGATGGTCGCAAAAAAAAGACACTCTTCAGAACAACCATAAACTTTAAGTACTGATGAATCAAAATATTTACTATATTCATGCCCCTACAAAGCTCCTTCCTTATAATTAAAGTTCCAAATTACTGCAGCATATTGCTTCAGAAATTTTGGCAGAACACATTCTCAATTTACATAATTGTTCAGAGTAGTCACCTAACTTAGAGAAAAATCATACATTTTCAAGTATTACTTACGTTCTAAAGCCTCATATTTATTTTATTCATAACTGTTTACATATTTTGATGTTTCCTCATCACAGAAAAATCTGTGACTGCTGATATCAAAGCCAATAGCTTCACGTTGGCATGAGTGTGAATAGAACTGGCGTGGCATTCACTACTAGGACTTTTTTTGAAGTTGACACCTTCCATTTTTCAAGCTAAACAAGAGACATGTTTTAAAGTTAGCAATGTATGCAGGTGTATAAAAACCCATCAGTACTACCCCAGTTCCCACAGAGTATCTGCCCCTGGACTGATTTAGCTGTCCATTGACAGCATGGAGCACAAAAAGTATTCCAGTTAAGCTACTTTGTGTGTACAGAAGAACTTCTTCCCAAAAATGAAAGGCAAACACTGCTGGTCCACAGAAAGTCTAGTAAGGGACTTTAGTGTCAAAGCTTGGCTATGTCCAAGTTTTTCCACAGCTAAAAGGGCAACTAAAATACCAATCTGACAAAATCATAACAAAACATTTTTCCAGTTTCGCTCTCAGTCAGGTAACTCAGCAGTCAGTAGCACAAATTTCCTCCACACATGCTGGAAACCACTGTGGCCTAGGACACAGACTAGCACCTGTCTGGAACATGCAGCAGCTCCTTTCTCACCTACAGTAGATATCATCCTTCCCACAAAGTCCAGGCAGAGTCCGGGTGGTCAGTCCATGTGGGAACATCCAGAACCAGGAGATTCAAAGTTCTCTTGGTCTCCCAGTTTAAATTGCCAAGCTTCATCATCATTGCTTAATTTTCTTCTCTTGAAACTATCTCCTAGGTTTGCCTCTTTGTGGACTTGGCAGGAACATCCCTCAACAAGTTCTCTCCTAAGCATGTTTCTTATCAAATTAAAGACTGACTGTTTAAAACCCAAAATTGAATAAGATGCAAATCCCATCCATGAGCCAAGACTCACACACACAAAAAATTGTTTAAAAAAAGTATCCATTCTTTATGATTCTTCGAAGATCAGAATTTGACAGTAAAATTTTAAAAATCCCTCTGAAATCAAGTTAGTAAAAGTGTGTAAAATAAAAGTAACCCAGCTACATTTTCAAATGGACAAGCGTACAGTTACAGAAATAACATCAGACTTTGACTGATCTCACAAATTACGAAAAGGCCATTATCTCAGAACACAAAGAAGTAAGTACTTAGAAACTGTTTTGCCAAGGATCATAGGAGTGATTGGCTACTAAGTATACTTCCCAGATAATTCAAGAAACTGGGAGGGATACACCACCATAACAAGTTAGCAGCTTTTGTGGGGAATAAATAGAGATATTTAAAAATCAGGTTTCTAAAAATATGATAGGAAAAACCTCTGTAATTTGCAGCCCTTTGGCAATCTCTCTCTTCACTATCTCCAAAGTAAGGTACAAATATTCAAACATGAGATTTGTTTTTTTTATTGTTTACTTTCCCAATCAGTTCTGGAGTGATTGAAGTCCTCAAAACACAGAACACACTGACAAGTGCCATACGGAAGTCCTAGATGGATGAGAAATATGAAGGACAGTTTCTTACACTAAAATGAATTAAAATGAGACAACTATGTGGTTGGTGCAGGTGAGCATAATCACAGTGCATGACAATCAAGTTGGGCCAGTTTCTTCTGATAACACTGTCAACTGTTCTCACACAAGTGTTTAAATTAATTTCATTTTTCACTTCATCCCATTCCCATTTCTAATCCAATTTACAATCATCACTTCCCCATAATAGCATGGTATCAAACTACTGACATTCTTGGTGATTACGTCAATCACATTCAGAGCAGAGTTGATCAAACCCACCATATCAGTGCCATGAATTTCATATTGAATGCATTCCTTTTTTGCTAAGTTGTAGAAGATGATCATCAGTGTCAGAAGCTACATTACATCAATTTCTGATTTTTCAGGCAGAAGCAACACAGTGTGAATTAAAAACGGTGATACTAAAAAACACCTCTTCTTTTTAAATCTCTGGTCAAATCCTACTCATTTTACTTTGCAAGGAACCACTGAAGAAAAGGCTCATGCAAACCTAAAGTTCCATTTGCTACTGAAGCTTCAACCATACTTCTCTTTACTGTAAACGGAAAATTTATTGTTCACCTTAAAACAAAGCAAATTATCACAGAACGAAAAACACAACCAAAAAAAAAACACCTTCCCTGATGTTACCCAAATTTCTTTGTGTGTTCAAATTCAAATCCTGAACCAAATTCACTTACACATTTAGCAATACACAGAGCTTTTAACAGGAGCTGCCACCTCAAACAGCTGTTCGAGTCCTTCTTAAGGAGAAGATGGACTCAAGTAAGATTATAGCTCAACTAGAAGATCCCAGGCCATCTTGAGTTTGTCATCTGAGGCAATATTCTACACTTAAGTTCAGGGCCAATTTGAAGTTCAGTCACTTCCAAGCTTGCTTTCAAAAAAAAAAAAAAAAAAAAAAAAAATTATCTCCAGAAATGCAATTTCTGCATAGTCATCCATACTTTTAGAATATCACATGGTTTTCTAACAGGAAAGACAATGCTTAATCTCATATTCTGTGTGATTCATATAACATGCTAATCTATAAAGTCTTACACAACACTTCAATTTCCATACTAAAATTCCTTTCCCTAAAAGCATTTGTTCTCGCTTGGTATTGAAGGCAAGACATACCTGCAAATTTAACTGGACCATTGTTTAAAAAACCCTGAAATGACTTCTTTCCCTCTTTAAATATCAAACACTTTTTTGCCTACATCCACCGACTCAACAGTTGTCTAAATGCACATTTTCCCCATCCATTCTTATACAGGAAGAAACAGATATTTCTGTTGCTCATATGCACAATAAATCACAATGATATTTTTCATAAAGACAGTAAGCACCTAAAAAAGTATCTCATGCTTAAGAGGCATTAATTGGTATAACTGCATTATTTATAGTGTCCTACTAAAGCACGAGCTTATTATTTCCTAACCGTTTCTCAGAGTACCTGTATCTAGCTTAGTACTTCATACATAATAACTGCAAAGTGCTTTACAGATCCAGTCAACTTATTCACAATCTGAAAAGCAGACAAAAGATGAGAGGTTTTTGAGAATACTTTCAAAGTTAAGTAAAAATTTCTCTCCGATCATTTGTAAACCTGAACAGAGCAAAGAGATCCGACTGAGTAGCTATATATTGGTAGATTTTAAAGCATCTGTGGTAACTATATTATTTGTTCAGCACATCACTAGATTTCTGTAGACTCCGGTTAAACAGTACATTCGGGTTTGGGATAAAACCTCTAAACAATTGCTGAATATTACTCAGAGGCCTCTCCCCTGCCAACTGCTTCATGCAGGCAGATCCCAGAATCAAGGGGAATCAGCAAGGCTACAATAATTCTTTAAGCTATGTGCAACAATTAACAGGAATGTGGCCTCTGGGTCTACTCCTGATCTCTTCATGAGGGAACAAATGCCGTCATTAACATTTACGCAAGTAAAACTGACCCCAACTTGTTTCCAAAACATTTAACATATCCTCCTGTCCCTACAAAACCAGACAAGTTTATAACAAGCTTAAAAAAAAGTATTTCCACTACTTCCTACGATGAACATCTGTAGTTTATCTCACCGTGTGAAACTTTAAACTGTAGCTTCATTTCTTTCACATTTTATTGTAGCACATCGTGCCAAGTATACGGTTTCCCAGTGTTTGTGTGTAACAGTTATGTATAGGAACTGTCAGTCAGACTCTGACAGAGACCATACAGACAAGCCGACATTGCTCCGCAGGCTGAATTCATCCTCCATACATGCCTATGCAGACTGGCAGCAACGAGTCATGTATAACCTGCAGCATCACACGAACCCCTGATTTTTTGGTAGGGTTGCTCCAGACCAACAAAATAGGAAATCTAGTGATGAAAATCGAATCTTTCTACAACCTGAGCTATGTATTGAATCACCTGAGCAGGACATTGTAAATTCCTATGGCTGCAGATTTCATCTTCCAGCAATCAAGGTGCCTAGCACCTTTCCGGCAGGGAGCTCTGGCATATTTAAAGCACTAGAGAGAAGCAAAAGCTTGGTTTTGTCAACCAAACAAGTAAGCTGTAAGTCTGGATACATGAAAAGAACAGCTCATACTAGAGTAAAAAATCAGATTTCTAAAAATATGATAGGAAAAACCTCTGTAATTTGCAGCCCTTTGGCAATCTCTCTCTTCACTATCTCCAAAGTAAGGTACAAATATTCAAACATGAGATTTGTTTTTTTTATTGTTTACTTTCCCAATCAGTTCTGGAGTGATTGAAGTCCTCAAAACACAGAACACACTGACAAGTGCCATACGGAAGTCCTAGATGGATGAGAAATATGAAGGACAGTTTCTTACACTAAAATGAATTAAAATGAGACAACTATGTGGTTGGTGCAGGTGAGCATAATCACAGTGCATGACAATCAAGTTGGGCCAGTTTCTTCTGATAACACTGTCAACTGTTCTCACACAAGTGTTTAAATTAATTTCATTTTTCACTTCATCCCATTCCCATTTCTAATCCAATTTACAATCATCACTTCCCCATTAAATTACTGACATTCTTGGTGATCAAGTCAATCACATTCAGAGCAGAGTTGATCAAACCCACCATAGCAATGCCATGAATTTCATATTGAATGCATTCCTTTTTTGCTAAGTTGTAGAAGATGATCATCAGTGTCAGAAGCTACATTTACATCAATTTCTGATTTTTCAGGCAGAAGCAACACAGTGTGAATTAAAAACGGTGATACTAAAAAACACCTCTTCTTTTTAAATCTCTGGTCAAATCCTACTCATTTTACTTTGCAAGGAACCACTGAAGAAAAGGCTCATGCAAACCTAAAGTTCCATTTGCTACTGAAGCTTCAACCATACTTCTCTTTACTGTAAACGGAAAATTTATTGTTCACCTTAAAACAAAGCAAATTATCACAGAACGAAAAACAAAACCAAAAAAACCCACCTTCCCTGACGTTACTCTAATTTCTTTGTGTGTTCAAATTCAAATCCTGAACCAAATTCACTTACACATTTAGCAATACACAGAGCTTTTAACAGGAGCTGCCACCTCAAACAGCTGTTCGAGTCCTTCTTAAGGAGAAGATGGACTCAAGTAAGATTATAGCTCAACTAGAAGATCCCAGGCCATCTTGAGTTTGTCATCTGAGGCAAGATTTTGTTCAGGGCCAATTTGAAGTTAAGTCACTTCCAAGCTTGCTTTCCAAAAAATATCTCCATGTATTTAATTTCTGCATAGTCATCTGTACCAAAAAACCACCATCCCTGACATTACTTGAATTTCTCTGTGTTCAAATTCAAATCCTGACCCCCCTTAAACATTTACTTATACATTTACTTATACATTTGCCATACATAGACCTTTTAACAGGAGTTGCCATCCCAACTCATTCATACTGAATTCATATCGAACTCATTCCTTTTTCCTAAGTTGAAGAAGCTGATCAGCAGTGCCAGGAGCTGTCGAGGCAGACAGAGCCATGGTTTTAAGCACCCTCCAAGAACCCTAGCACTTGCAGCAAGTCCCCGCACAACCCCAAACCCGCGAGTCACCCCTTTCCCACCCTAGGGCTGCGGGGTCCCTGAAAACCGTCTCCCTGGCAACGGCGACACTCCATGACATGGTGGGGGCTGCGGGGCGAGGCGGAGGGGCGCCAGTCGCCCCCTCCTCGCCCCGCCGCCCCGATCCCCGTTAGGTAACAGCAGCCAAGCATCCCCTTAGGCACGGGCTCTTTCTCACCTTGCAGCAGCACCACGGTGGTGGTGGTGGCGGCGGAGCCGCCCTCCCGCCTCACTCCGACGTTCACGGAGAAGCAGCAGAAGCAGCTCCCGCACCACAGAGTCGCCGTCCCGGCTGTGCAGCTCCGGTGCCTGAACAAGGAGGAGCTTCCCCGCCCCCGCCCAGTGCGCAGCGGCGGCGGAGCCGCACCTGCCGGGGGAGGAGCCCGGCCTGGGGCCGCCGGGCACTGTTGCTGGGTGGTTGTTGTAAGGGCTGATCCCGTGCTCCCGGGATGCGGCGGCAGCGCCGCGGTGCTGCGGGAGGGCCGGAGGGAGAAGGCCTGTCAAGCCCTTGAAGTAGCGAGAATCACTTGGTTGGAAAAGACCTTTGAGATCAATGTGGGCTCACAGCCCAGAAGGCCAACCGTGTCCTGGGCTGCATCAAAAACCCGTGGCCAGCAGGGCGAGGGATTCTGCCCTTCTACTCCACTCTTGTGAGACCCCACCTGCTTCCAGGTCTGGAATCCCCAACATAAGAAGGATATGGAACTGTAGGAACGGGTCCAAAGGAGGGCTGCAAAGATGATCAGAGGGCTGGAGCACCTCTGCTATGAGGACAGGCTGAGAGAGTTGGGGTTGTTCAGCCTGGAGAAGGCTCCAAGGACACCTTACAGCGGCTTTCCAGTACCTGAAGAGGCTACCGGAAAGCTGGGGAGGGACTTTTTACAAGGGCGGGTAGTGATAGCACAAGGGGGAATGGCTTTAAATTGGAAGGGGGAAGATTTAGATTAGACATTAGGAAGAAATTCTTCACGGTGTGTGTGGTGAGAAACTGGCAGGGGTTTCCCAGGAAAGCTGTGGATGCGCCCCCCCTGAAAGTGTTCAAGGCCAGGCTGTATGGGTCTTGAGCAGCCTGGTCTGGTGGGAGCAGTCCTTGTCCACGGCAGGGGAGTTGAAACTGGATGATCTTTAAGGTCCCTTCCAACCCAAACCATTTTATGATTCTATGAGTGTATGATCATCAAGTACAGCCATACTGTGCACTACTAAACCACATCCCTGAGCACCTCATCTACCAATCTTTTAAACACCTCTAGGAATAGGGACTCAAATCACCTCCCTGACCAGCCTGTTGCAGTGAGTGATAACCCTTTCAGGTATGAAATTTTTCCTGACCTCTAATCTGAACCAGCAGAGCAGCTGAGAGATGGGATCATCACAGGGGGCTCAGGTCAGCCAGTTGGAAAGCAAGATTTTAGGTTGAAAAATATGACTGGAAAGGAAAAGGTCTCCAGAAGGGCAGGACCACTGCAGGGTCAGAACCTGAGCACTACATCTTGGATGTTAAAGCATCAATGCTTTGTTACCTTATTAAGGATTTTGATGTGGCTTTTTAAAAACCTTATTGCAAGGGTGAGGAGGGATACCTTTCGCAGCACACAGGCACGCTGCAGTCATGTATTTTTCCAGATCCTGTCTTCACAGTGACACAGTACCTGACTCTGCAATGAGGCTCAGTAACAGTGCTTTTCTTTCAGTCTCATATTATGGAACTGTGAGGTGGTGGGAGCTTTGCTTCCCTCACCCTCTAACTGATCCCATGATTGTGAAGAATGTTCAGGAGAATTAAAAAAGTAACCTAATGATTACTGAGCCATTCCTATAATTTAACAAGACTGGACAATGATTTCATCTATAGGAGGAATTATTATTTTGAGAATTGCTTGGAGCAAATCTTGTTTTGAGAAGAGTCTGCACCTTGCTACTCAATTTTCTTACGAGTTGGTTCTTGTTTTCTGATCTGTACAGTTATACAAAACCAGTAGATCCCCAAAATTTCTGCCTCCATCTCAGTTATACGTCCATATTAAATTTTACATGTGTCACATCAGAGGAGCTGAAGTCATTCTCAGATGACAATTCCTTAAAACATTTTTCGGAGTGTGGGCCTTTAGTTAAGCCTGCTGATGGATGAGTTATTCTGCTTTAAGGCATCCATGAAAGCCATCTAGAAATACCATAATTCTTTACCTGCAGAGCTGACAGTAAACACTAGAAAGTCAGTTCAGAGACTACAGAGCACCAGATGTGGTAGATGGTGCCTTTTGTGTAGTAACGCAAGTCTTCTCTAACTCAGGTTTCAAGCAGATTTGTACTGATGCAATGCAATAGTTGGCAGGGGCCTATTTCTGTTTCAAAACGCAGGCACAAGGACATGGCCACCACTTTCTATCATGGCTAGTTAACTCGTGCAATGGAAAACTACTGTGGCCACATTACCTTTTATTCCAGGGCTGTTTTGATTAGGACTAGCTTAAACATTTCCACATCTTGCTGCACTGCATAGTGTGGACATGACAAGGTAAGTGATGAGCAGAGTGTCCCTATACTCAGAGAATTATGAGACACTGTAACTAGAAACTTGGCAGGAACCAGCATGCGGAGTTGTAGGAGGCGCAGCATTGGTTGCTGAGGTGAGCAGCATGTGAGCACAAGGCAACTGGCTGGAGCTCAAGGAGCCACAAAAGCATTATGGGACAGTCAGTGCTTTGCCTCTTTCCCTGTCAGATTGGTTCTGAGGCCCAGCATGGCTCCCTTGAACTTCCAGGGAAGTGGCTATGCAAAGAATGCAAAGGGCAAAAACAACCAAGTGGTGGTGTGGTGCTGGACTTTTCATGCCTCAGAATGTAAAGCATGTGCCTATGCTTTCATAGACTGTGATCAAGCAAGAAAAGAAGTTAAGGTAAGGTCTGCACTGGAGGTATCAAAGACAACTGTTACATACAAGAGCGTTGCCACATTTTGGATTAGTTTATTATTGGTACAACTGTACAGCTATCATTTATGGCCAAACTGATATTGGAAATATCTACACAATTTAAGGGGAGTCCCAATGAAGAACCTACTTGAGAAGAGGATTTGCTACCAGGTATAATACATTGTACCAAATACTAGAAAAGCTCAGCAACTGATACTCTCTCCTGGAAATCTGTAATGAAGTTTTTTTCACCTGAATCTTATTCCTAGTGTTGGAGAAAGGCTGCAGACATTTCATGATCCCAAAGAGAAGATAGGTGTATATGTGAAAGGGTGAAAGAAATACCTGTACACAAGAAAAATGAAGCCTACCAAATCCTGGAAAGTGGAGTAGCAAAAACAACTACTGCAACTACTTAGATACATGCATATTCCAATTGATCCTACTTTGTGTTTTCAGTTACCATTGTTATGAAAGAAACTAAAGCAGATTGACAGGAGCTTGTTAGATAAACTTGGTTGATGTTTCAGGAAGTAAAAATGCTTCAATTTGGGGCAGCTGATAAGAGTTTGTGAAGCTGGTAATGCCAGGTAGTCTGTTCTGACAGGAGAAAAAGTTACGACTGCTCATGCGGAAGGAGACACAGAGAAACTTAAAAGAAACCTTCAAAACTCTCCTGAAGAATAACAAAGAACATTAATAATTGCTACAGCTTCTCTCACATCTATAAATCCTGAGGAAACATTGAGTACGCTGGAGTATGCTCACAGAACAAACAACATAATGAAGCTTGAAGTTAACCATCAGCTGCCAAAATGAGCTATTATTAAGGAAGATACTGGAGAGACTGAACATCTAAAAGGAGACCTTGGTGTTGCACAAGAGTAAATGGAGTCTATGTTTTCATTGAAAATTCATGAAGCCTTTAAAGGAAAGCTGACAGTTCAGAAAGAACAAGCTGCAGAGCATATTGACATAATCAACACCATGGAAGAAGTGGTGAAAACAATCACCAAACTATTCACATTTAATAAAATTGAACCTTAACTGTGAAAACAGATCTGTAAATTAAGGAGAAAGAACTCAAAAGAAGCACAGACAGATCTGCAAGAAACAAAGGTTCCTGTGTCTCAGAAAAAGAAAGAATAGGTGGTTTCAGTTTTGGAAAACACCAAAGAATGGTGGATGAGAAACTCAACATGAGCTGGCAATGTGTGCTTGCAGCCCAGAATGCCAACCATATCCTAGGCTGCCTCAAAAGAAGTGTGACCAGCAGATTAAGGGAGGTGATTTTTCTGCCTCTACTCTGCTCTCATGAGACCTTACCTGCAATACTTCAGTCCTGGAGTCTACAGCATTGGAAGGACATGGATCTGTTAGAGTGAGCCCAGAGGAGGGTCATCAAGATGATCAGAAGGCTGGGGCACCTCCCACATGAGGACAGGCTGAGAGAGTTGGGCTTGTTTAGCCTAAACTCCTGGGAGACTTTATAGCAACTTTCCAGTACTTAAAGGGGGCCTACAGGAAAGCTGGCGAGGGGGTCTTTATCAGGGAGGTTAGTGATAGAACAAGGGGTAACAGTTTTAAGCTAAAAGAGGGGAGATTTAGATTAAATACTGGGAAGAAATTTTTTACTGTGAAGGCAGTGAGGCACTGGCACAAGTTGCCTGAAGAAGTCATGGATGCCCCATCCCTGGAGGTGTTCAGGGCCAGGTTGGATGGGGCTTTGAGCAACCTGATCTAGTGGAAGGTGTCCCTGCCCATGGCAGGACAGAGGGGTGTGTGTGAAACTAGATGATCTTCAAGTTCCCTTCCAACCCAAACCATCCTGTTATCTAAAAACTTCATGGCACAGCTAGCCATTCGGTTAGTAATGTTAACACAAAAAGCGTGTCTATGCAAAATTGGATCATAAGAAGGCTGTTGATAAACACAATGCTGTCAGCCAAATACATTTGTGGGAGAATGAATGTTCTGATCAGCAAAATACAAGATTCAGTTAGTGAGGATGGTCTGAAGCAGCAACAGATATTGACACCTTATACATATTTTATAGGTGGCCTCCAATCTACCACTTGTTCAGCAGCTAATATATTTGTTCAGTTGTGTCAACATCTTTTGCCTCTGTAAAAAATTGGTGTCCACTGAACTGTCATATGTCTGAAAAAATATTGCAAAAGAAGACCCTGCCATTTGCAAGTAAAGCTGAGCTGTTGAGGTTGACTAGGAGCGTGTATGTGGATTAGTATCTTGACACCAATGGTGGAAATTTTTCTGGAACTAGACGGTCAGTTTCAGAATAACACGAGAAAATGTTCTGCTGCATTTGATGAGATGGAGTGCCATAAAAAGAAATTAATATCTTCTTAGGAGATCTTTGTCTCGAAAAAATTACAGGAAGAAGCAACCAATATTTTTTCTCAGCTGCAGGACACTGTGAGAATTTAAGAAGTGGAAATGATATGACTTGTGCGTACAAAGAACACAAATTAATTAGTGTCCTCACTGCAAAGTCAGCTGGACCTGTTGGCACAGGAGACAGAAGAATTTAGCTTGTATACAGTCAATAAATGGAAGTTTGAAGACCACCATCAGTGCTGGACAAGAAAATATTTACCTGGAAACTATGGACCTTGTCAGCAGTAAAACTTCTGCTTCAAAACAAATTTATTCCATCTCTGGATAAATACTGAAACCAAGAAGATGCTTGTGCAATCCATTGTCTGTTCTTAGCAACTCCTTAGCAAGCTCAAAAATATTGTCTCAGGATGCTGGTAAATGGAATGAATTTAAAACTGCTCAGATAGCTTTATGGGTCTGTAACAGTGTCTTTAGCAATAAGAAACAGCAGCTTCAGTATTTACAATAGAAAATGGGTTTAATGATTGAGATCAGTATTGGGTACTTTGTCTGCATTGAGTTGCAGTAGATGTGGTCTCAAGCTTCACCAGGGGAGGTTTAGGCTTGATATTAGGAAAAATTTTTTTACTGAAAGGGTGATTGGCCATTGGAATGCACTGCCCGGGAGGTGGTGGAGTCACTCTCCCTGGAGGTGTTTAAGAGGGGATTGGATGAGGCACTTAGTGCCATGGTTTAGATGATGAGTTGGTGTTGGGTTTGGGTTATAGGTTGGACTCTGTGATCTCAAAGGTCCTTTCCAACCTTGTAATACTGTGATACTGTGGTTTGAAGTTACTGCATTGTATGAATAGATCCTACAAGATATTTCATTATATGCATATCAAGAATACGAATAGGGTTTTTTTTGGTTTAAAGATCCTTGACATACAGCTGGCACCAAAAGAAACTAACTGACGATTTTGAAAGCATTGGAAGACACCAATGACAGCTACAAACAAATGGTGTATACTGACCTTAATAAAGGAAAGACTACGTCATGTTGTTGCCAGCCATGTTCAGGGTATCCACATCCATGCTCTCATTTAGAGGCTTGACTGAATTACTGCTAAAAAAAGAATTGTCATATCGATTTCCAGTGTGCTCACTAAAAGCCAGTCAATAAGGAAGAACTTATTCAAAGAATGGAATTGTCCTATGACTATTGGAAGCCAGTAGCTAGACAGCAAGCAATTCTGTGTAACGGGAAAATGCAATGAATTTATGTATTATACACAGCTTCTCTCAAGAACAATAGTGAGTTGTGGCTTGCAGCATTTACAAAGTATGTGATTGTTAAAAGAGACAGAAAATTTATCTTTAAATATAGATTTGTCAGGATCCTTTATTCTATATATATATAAAAGTTTATATTGCTACAAATATACTCCCTTTGATATTTTTTATATGTGTGACTTTAGCAATTGGCATCAGTGTAATTTCTTTATCACTGCAACATATGGCAGTGTTCCCTGCTACCAAAACATGGCCATGTTTCAGCCTCGGGGTACAGCTGCGTTGAACTTAAAAAACTAAGATTGTTTTCAAACATAGATACAGAGTTTTATTTTACTCCTTTTGACACCATCAAGGAAAAGTAAATTCAAAATCCCTGTTGCCGGAAGCTCTATGAACACTACATTGCCTAGTGGTTCCAGCCATGCTAGGAAGTGTTTTTTTCCTTCTAGTTTTTTGATAACATCTAAAACGATAACCAGTCACTACTATCTCAGGTTCATGTATCACTCAGCTATGCACACTGAAAATCTCATCAGTTCAGATACCAGCATAGATCTGAAAAATTCTGAATCTTATGGTTATTTATGGCGAGTTTCCCACATAACCATGTTAAAGCAATCTCTGTTTGTGTGCGATCAATGATTCTATAAACGTTTTGTTCTCAGAGGCTCTTTACAACTCGCCCATACTTAATCCACCATTTCCTCTTACAGTACTCTTCCTGAATGTAAACCTGCTAGTGCACGTTATCTCAATGTTCTAAAAATTAGCCAGATAAACACAGCCAAACCCAAGTCGCATTTCCAAGTATACCAAGCACCACTATTTTGATTAGAACCATAAAAATATAAACCACTACAACTGAGTTCTAAGCAGTTTCCTCAGCTGAGCATTTTCCAGAACACATGGCAGTACCACAAGCACATAAACCAAAAATATAGAATAAAGGTCCAACATTAAAAAGAAGAAAGAATAAATAATATCTACAATCCTATTCTCTAACTTTGCAACTGGAGCTAGAAGAAAACCCGTAAATGCCTCAGGTTTCCTGATCATTGGGTGGAGCTGATAAACACCAATTGCATGAAAGCACCTGCTTAAAAGGAGCCCACTGGGGCAAAAGTAAAAGAGTTAAGGGAATAAATATTCCCTTCTCAATAGTAGATATATAAATAGTAGTGTTAGCTGCAACATTGGAGTTGTCTAGGTTACTGCTTTGACCTGGTTCTTTCATTTGGAACATGTTTAGTTATGTTAGGTGACATTCCGTGCAAGAAGAAGGAGGAAGCTTCCTGATGGGTAGCAGGGTGCGTAAGGTCTCATTATTAACCTTGCAATGCTTCCTCTGCTATGCATGTTTTTCTGAATACAGCACTGAAAGTTAACTAGTTTTAATTCCACTATCTGCCTTTTCTAGATCCCCCTTACTCCCAAGGAACAGTTGAGCCTGGCTCAGCCTGAGGCTGCTTTAAACAAAATCATTCTCCACTTGTGAACAGTTGAAATCAAAATAGTCTGGCACGTTAGATGTGACAATCCACAGCTTTTATTTCTGTGAAGTAGGAGGTGTATTTCTAACATCAAGCAAGAAAGCATATTTTACTGCCAGTATTCTGAAAACGTAGTTGCTTCATTTAGTATGTGGCTGCTGCAAGAAAGTCTGAAGGCTCCAATTTACCAGAAGTTCCATGACCAGAGGAAAGGGATCAGAATGGCTGGCAAAGGAAGAGCAGGCATAGATGGTCAAGAAAAGGGAGACAGATCATGGGCTTCTGCAGTGCTTTTTCCATGTGATAGATGAGCTTGTATATATAATGCTTTGATTGAGCCTGGTGCAAGCCTTGGTACTGTCACTCTGCTAATGAAAGCATTAGGCCTCAATGTAGAGCACTTTGCATGCCTGTGTTTTCAAAACCAGTGTACCTCAGGAACCACAGCCTCTTCAGCTAACTCTTCCTCCAGCTTTTTCTTACATTCAGGTTATTTCTACAACGGAGTGTTTACTGCACTTTTAATTCTGCGACAATTACGCAACTGGTCCTCTCCCTGTTAAGAACAAGAGGGTGCGGATGTTATAAACCAAGGAAGAGAGCTCATATAAGTGACTTACTGAGTTTGATCTGTCTGTAGAATTGAAGTACTGTCTATTAGAAAGTCCTCATCCTTTCCACAATTAAAGCTGCCAGAGCTGACCTCACTGTGCTGCCTTCAAAGGTTTGAATGAGTAATGTGAAGTTTCGTTTCAGCCACTTGCTGCTGGTCCTCTCTCATGAGGAAAGAAGCAGGAGCTACACTACTGCAGGCAAACTCTGGAGCCTGGAATGGCATCCAAATGACCTGAAACTGAATATCTAATTGAGCAGAAAATTTGCCACAGTCCAGAAGGTTCATTAAGAAAAAAATAACTATGCACACCAGCTATTCCTCCCTCACAGTTTTAAAAAAAAGTATTTTTAATTCTACAATCATAAAGCCCTGTAAGTTAGAACATCTGAAGATGAGCAGAATAAGAAGAGCTAGCAGGTACACATTAGAAATACAGCATGTGACAAAAATATGAGCATGTGTAGCACACAGTCCTTAGCCTTCCTCAACACTTTCCAGGCACCACTTTGAGAAGAGTTGATTCCATAGCTGATCAAAGAGTTACAGTCTTTTGCCCTGCATAAGCACTTGCAGACATCAGTTATTATAGGCTACTGCATCCTGCACTTACAGTTTTGAGTTTAGTAAATTTTAAGTTCTTTCTGCAATTGCCTTCTCAGTGTGCGTTCTAACAGTTCTCTGTGTTTTTTAGAGCATTATTGAAGGTCCTGTATGGCTTCATGTTGTCAGGATATGAATTCATAAACCATGGTAGGAAGAGCTAGGTAGATTCCCAAAATAATGATGTTCTGCAGATATCGGTGATACAAGATCTCAGCTTATTCAAGCACCTCAGTGTCTTATCTGAGACCCCTGCACCTTGCTAGCTCTTCCCATATTTGTGCACTGTAAAGAGAAGATATTCTCGTTAACACAGTCACTGAAACACAAGTCTACTCACAGTGACACTGATGCAATATGGAAACCTTAGTCTCTGAAAGCCTGCTGTTTTCATGTGCATTACTGGTGGTGTTAAATCAGTGGAGAAAGAGCTTTTGTAATCATACTGGTGGCAGAAGCATAGCTGTACTAGGTAAGATGAAAGTCTCACCTAACACAATGTGACTGAACCCCTCACAGGGTTGACTTTCTAATGCTCAACTCTTTGGTTAAGGAACATTAGAATTCTGGAGTAGCTGGTTTCCTAACAGAAATCTGTTCTTCTAATAGGATGCAATCTATAATCAGGCAACTGGTGATAGAAGGTGAATGCAAGTTCTACGTGTATGTGAATTAGCTTATTTGCACATCATGAAAATGCCAGTAGAATAAGGAGCATGCTAGCTGTAATAGATATCCTTTTGTCCAAGTTTGCCAGTAAATGCTTTGTCTTTTTCCATTCTTGACATTACCTAGCCATGGAAGTATCTGAATACTGCAAAAGCCACTCTAGCACATCTCCACATTGTTGCCCCACAAATGAGAAATTCAGGCACAGTCCTCTGAAGGGTCCATGCTTGCTTCCTCAACAGTTTGTTGGAGTGATTAGGCTGCATTCATAGTGGTCTGTAATACCTTCTGCCATTTGGAACACGATGAAAGACAAGAAACAGTGCTCTATACACCAAAAACTAGACAGACTGATTACACCATATGGCACAAGGCTTGCCTTATCTTCAGAGAAGATTTAGATATACTAAATGTTACTCCACCCAGTATGTGTTATAGCTATGTACGCATGCATTTGGAGATGAACTTCTGTAATAAAAGGATTTTTAAAAGGTACGCTAGTCCAGAACACAATATATCTCTTTTCATCACTACAAAAAAATCAGAGATGCTATAAGGAAAAAACACACAATAACAACAAAAGAAACCTTGAATGGAGTATTGATAGATTCACAGATTGACAGCTGACATTTGGCTGGAGTTCAGGTTAAGTCTGTTGAGCTCATTTTGGACAAAAATACCTGTACGCATGGCACTTAACCCTCAAAATTAGAGCACTCCTAATGATTTCTCTTTAAGTTAACAAGTAGCGACATACGGAAAAGTAGTATCTTGTATCAGCTAGTTTAACATAATCAAGAAGAGCGAACAAGCTTTTGGAGACACAATCCTTCCACTGCTCATCTATATTGCGTAAAATCAGCCTAGAGTTTTCCAGTAGAAAACATGGACTGCAAGAGCTTATAGGAAACACTTCCCTTTTTCAGAGTTAGCATACTTCCTTTATTTAAGATCCCCAGTTTATGACCTTCTCTTTAGGAAAGAGAATAAATATAATTTTTAGATTTAAGGCTCTACGTGTGCCCTCTAAGACCATATCTGAAGGACCTAAATGGCTTATTTTAGAGGGATCAGAGGATGTGGAAATCCAAGTAGAATCATAGAATTATAGAATCGTCTGGTTTGGAAAAGACCTTTAAGATCATCATGTCCAACCATAAACCTAACGCTGCCAAGTCTATCACTTAACCATGTCCCTAAGTGCCATATCTACACGTCATTTAAATACCTCAACAGCTTCCCTAGGCAGCCTGTTCCAATGCTTGACGAGCCTTTTGGAGAAATATTTTTTTCCTAATATCCAATCTAAACATCCCCTGGTGCAACTTCAGGCCATTTCCTCTTGTCCTGTTTCTTGTCACTTGGGAGAAGAGACCAACACTTGCCTCACTACTACCTCCTTTCAGGTAGTTGTAGAGTCATAGCTCTTTGTTCAGCCAGGCCGGCCTTCTCTGCCATTTCATCTTTCAATGCATGGGGATAGCCTGGTCCTGCACTTCTAAAATTTCCTTCTTGAAGAATGTCCAATCTTCCTGGACTTCTTCACACTTCAGGACTGCCTTCCAAGGGACTCTGTTAACCAAGCTCCTAAATAGGCCAAAGTACCTCTGGAAGTCCAAGGTAGCAGCTCTGCTGACTCCCCTCCTCACTTCTCCCAGAATCATGATCACTATGCCAAAAGTGTCCTCTAATCATCACATCACCACCCACAAGTCCTTCTCTGTTCATGAAGAAAAGATCCAGTCAGCACCTTCCCTGGTTGGCTCTTTTACCAGCTGTGTCAGGAAGGTCTCTGCCACACACTCCCAAAACCTCCTACACTGTTTCCTTTCTGCCATATTGTATTTCTAGCAGTCATCCAAGTCCCCCATGAGAGCAAGGGCTAGCAATTGTGAGGCTTCTCCCAGCTGCTTATAGAATAATTTGTCTGTCTCTTCATCCTAGTTGGATTGACTGTAACAGACTCTGACTGTTATATCTGTCTTGTTGGCCTTCCCCCTGATTCTTACCCAGAAACAGTCGATCCTATCATCACCATCCTCAAGATCTAGACAATCCAAACACTCCTTAAAATATAGGGCTACCCCACTGCCTCCTTTTCCTTGCCTATCCCTTCTGAAAAGTTTTTAGCCATCCGTTGTGTTACTCCAGTTGTGCAAGTCATCCACCCATGTTTCCATGATGGCAACCACATCACAGTTTTCCTGCTGCACAATGGCCTCCAGTTCTTCCTATTTGATGCCCATGTTGTGTGCATTGGTTCAGGTGCACTTAAGTTGGGCTATTGATCTCACCACCTTTTTGAGGGGAGAAGCCCTAATTCCTATGTGACCATTCACTGGCACTTTCATAGTTTCTAACACATCAATAATCTTTGCATTTTTGCTGCTGCATCTCCATTCCCTACCTTCACCGAGACAGCAGACCAAAGAACCTTGCTAGCATACTATCTCTCAAACTTTGGCGTGCTGCCCTCAGGCCTAACTCTACTGAACCTGGTTTTATCCCTTTCCCCCTTCAAATCTATTTTAAAGGTCTTTCAGTGAGCCCTGCTAACTCCTGTGCAAAGATCCTTTTCCACCTTTGAGACAGGTGTTGTCAGCAGCCTGGTGTCATGTAAACCAACCTATAATTCAAAAATGCAAAATCCTGCTGGTGACACCAAGCATGGAGCCAGCTATTTATCTGCTAGCTCTTCCTGTTTCTTCCCTCATCATTCCCTGCAACTGGAAGGACAGAGGGGAACACTGCTTGTGCTCCTGATTCCTTAACCAGTTGTCCCAAGGCCCTGAAAATTGTATTGATTACCCTCTGACTTTTTGTTGTAACTTCATTGCTGCCTACCTGGAAAATCAATAATGGATAACAGTCTGATTTAGGCCCTTACATCCTTTGTTATAGATGGTTCTTGGTCTTTCACAGCTGTGTCTGCATTTGCCACCATGTAAAAAAAGTGCATAAAAGTGCTTTCATACCTCTAAGATTCTGTAACATTGAACACACAGAAATCACAAATATTGTACTAACAGATCCTCCTAAGTGTCTAAGAAGTAGAAAAGCAGTATGGCTTTTGAGTAATCCAAAGTGGAAGATACAGCTTATACATTTGTGATTCTGCTTTTTAAGATTCATGCCTTTCTGTTATCAAAGAAAGAACTGAAAATGTGACCTGACTAGGATGCAGACAAGTCTGAGTCCTCATTTAAATTTAAAATCTTTTGCTGACATAGATATATTGGTTGGGATTGCAAAAAAACCCCCCCAAAATTCAAACAACAACAACAAAAACCCCAATTATAATAATTTAGCATAGCTGTTACAAAAAAATGGTACTGAAATTGCAATTACACCTGAGGCAAAAAAAGCTACTTTATCAGCATACTTCATTTTGCTGAGTACTTATAAATGGCAAGGATAGTATCACAGCATATAGCTATGCTGTTATACCTTCAGCATTTTTTAGGCTAATCTGGACAAACTTGTACAGAACCGGATGGGTGCTTACACAGGTACTAACAGCATCTGAATGTGACTGCAGTAACTGTCAGCTGTGGGACAGCAGGTAACACTACGGACAACAAGGGGCAATAAAGATTTACACATATTGATGTGCACTTTGTGTGCTAACTGAATTGAAGGCTAAAGAATGCTCCTTGACCTATTTTATTTAGTAGTATATATAACCAATATATAAGCTGCTTTGGGTTTTCAGATAGAGAACTTTGATTTTAAAAAAATAGTGAATGGTTTTCTGCACAGGCAGTGAGTTGAGCTGGCTTACCATGCAGGCAGAGGACAGTCCTTCTTGCAAGCGGGTTGAGGGGTGGCTACTAGCACAAGATTGTCCTTTAGAGACAATGCACTATTAGATTGCAGCCTTAAATTGCTCCTGTTAAGCACACAAAAGGTACTTGAAAATAATTTCAGAATGATGGATTCCACTCTGGGAACCATCTTGTGCACATTGTCTGCTCAGATAGATAGCAAGTCGTAAAGGTGCAAGAAGCACTAAATGCCAACTGCATCTAACTTCCGAGAGATACACTTCTGATTTATGCAAAAGTCTAAATCCTATTTAATGTTAGTAGGAGTGGTAAAAAAAAAAAGAAGCTATTTCACTCTAGCTGAAATGGAAGGAGTGATAACTTTTTTTTTTTTTTTTTTTAAATCTGAAACCACAGAAGTCATTGCTCAAATCATTCACAAGAATGACAAGCCTGGAGTGGAAGTTGAACAATCTCGTCTGAAGCCAGGAGAGCTGGGAATTGTCTAGGGGGTAGCTCCATACATCTGAGCAGAAGAGACAAAACGCAGCAGGGAAGGCAACAGATTATGGAAGTTATTAAATGAAACATTTGGCTTGTGACAGCAGGGGCTATAGATGACAACAGGCCCTCCTGTGCATAAAAGCAAGAAAAGCTTACAATTGTGTGTGTTTCTGTGTGTGAATGTTGTCTGTGGGGAGCCTGAAACTCTGAGCATGAAAACTCTCTCCTGTTTCTTGCTGTGTTCAGAAAAAAGGGGCTTTTATGTATAATGCAACAGGACTCAAATGAGCAAGATTCTTTCAAAAAAGTCGTTTAAGTCATCATCTGGTTTCCCCAGTGGAAACAACCTGCAAAATCAGAAACACTGGCTAAAACTCAAGCATTAAAGCAAATATTGTTGACATTAAGTCCCAATCTACATGAGCAATAACGAAAACGTATATGATCCACTCTGGTGAATACAAGTAATTCATTAATAAAATGACAAATTGTAAAAAGTATTAATGTTTAAACCTTTCAGAGCTTAATTATTATTAGGAAACAAGAAACTTTCATAGTTTTGCATATTTGTCATACAAGTTTTTACTTACACATTTGTTTACTATACTTTAGGATTTTACGCTCTATTTTCAACTTATACACTGCACTACAAAAAACCGCACCTAATTAATTTATCCCTCAGAAAGACAAAATACATCTGAAAAAAGAAATTAATTTTAGCAAAAGGTATAACTACTGTTTTAAAAATTGCAGTGTTACTTTCCACTTCTTTTTCTAACCTGTATTAGGAAATGATGGAAGGGCTCAAAGCACATGTGAGCCAATAGAAAGAAAGGCAATGGTCAACACCATCCATTCATTAAAAAGAGAAAAATATATTTTGCTTTCTTACTGATATCTGAACTGTAAAAAGTTCATTTTTTGAGAATATCCATGCAGAGTATACTGCAGTCTGCTAGCGGAGATCACTAGTACGCCACATTTCAGCACTGGGAGAGAGAGAGAGAGGACAGATTCCAAGATTGATGTTCTTCTGTCTCCCATGTGAACAGGCTGTAGCTCTGCTTCTCTGCCTCGTTTCCAAAGACAGAGTATGTACATCCACAGGGGTGTAAGAAAAGGAAGAAAACAGCACATCATCATAGCAATTAACTATTACAACATCACCCCCATGTTCCAAACAGATTAAGGTACTGAAGAACAACTAACTTCCCATGCTTCCTCTAACATCTGAACAGAGGGTAAAAGAGTGCAGGAGCAACTCGTAGAAATCTAAAGATCTCAGTTCTTGGTGGGGTAAGAGGTGAATTTCGCCATGCGGGAAAGAGAGATGCCCTACAAGGATCCTTCCCACAGTCTTATAAGAGATTTCATGCCAGCACAAAGCTGGTCCATGTCACAAACCGTTGAAGAGAATCTGGCAGTACTTCTGGCAAGAGAAGCTTAAGCTTGGCTACCTTAATTCAGACAGGCCATCAACAGACATTGCCTCTGGAGTAACTCAGTGTGTGGAGTTATTTAAAATCTCTGTCATCTGCAGGTTGGGCTGGGAACCACATGTCAAGGCAGCAGTTAGATGCTGAGGCCTGATCCTGCAGAAAAGTGCTCAGAGGGATTTTTGTCAGTAACTTAGTGGAAACAGGTTCTAGCAATTTTGTGCATGTGAAATTAAATTCTTCAATCCGTATTAGAAAACCATGAGTCATCCTGATAAACTGTTTATCAACTAAATAAATTTTGACCATTTCCAGTATTAATTTCTAGCAAAAAAAGTATGTCAAGTCCTATAGAATTCCCAAACTGACGCTGGAAAACATTGGGTTTGGGATTATATTACATATACAGGAAAGTGTGGTAGCTTCATCTTGATCCCAAAGACATTTTTACATGAAGAACTCTGCCTTCAGGGACTCTCAGTAAGTCTGTGTTATAATGCTGGAGCTTTGAAGCTTAATTATGTTTGTTATACAAACTAAAAATGAACTTCTAGTACATAGAGGTAGTATTTAAATATTTTGGAACCTCTTTATTGGTCTCTTTTAGTAGCCCCCAGAGGTACCTGACACTTACATATTTAGACTCTGTATCTCTATATATAATTAGTAAATGTAATTGTTCGAAATTCATGTGTCCCACATGCTGACCCCAGATGTTCGATGCTGTGGAAAGAAGAGACACACAAAAGGGCTCTCTAACTTCAGTAAATCAGTAATATTTCCAGTTGAACTCTAATACAGGTAGTCACATATTGGTATCGAGACCTTTTCTTGTCTGTTTAATGTATTCTCTACCAACACAGTTTGAATATGTAAGCTCTCAGGTAAGTGGTGATACAAAGAAACGAAAATGAAAAAGTTCAGAAGACCTGTATTAAGAGTGTAATGATTTTTCTGTATTACCATACATAAAGTACACTAGGAATATTGCAAAAATAACTAAAATAATACAGCATTATTTTTCTTATCTGTATCCTCCTCTGTGAACTAATCCAGCCCCAGACATTCTTTACATAAATCAGTGGGTACTACTGTATTAGGCATTGACCAAATCCTGTGTAGTGGACATTACTCCTGTTACAACAGGCATTTTTCAGCAATGCATTGCAATAACCCGTATAGTTTCATTCGTAAATCAAATCATCTTTTATGGTAAATGAAGCAAGTAGAGAATAAGTCTGTTTTCCCCCAAGCAGCAATATGAATACGTGTTGTCTGAAACAGTGTCTCTAGTAACGGCTTCCACAAGATCCCTCAGAGTAAGATGTAGAACAAACAAACAAATAAAACTCATCTAGCAGATAACAGTACAGAGTTATGAAATGAAATCTTCTCTTGAGGGATTTCCTTCCTGACCCTCTCTGGATCATACCCCAAGCCTGGGAATTTTTTATCCATTTCAACTGGAGATTTTTGTCTAGAGCCTTGGATTCTTTCCTTTTATTTTCATTCCTTTTATTCTGTTCTGTATAAATGTTACTGAAGTCAATGGGACTTTATATGTTTTATGTTTTAAGGTCAGCACTAAAACAGTTACTACTTAAAATACTGAAAGAAAAATTAATGCAATGACAAATTGAAGAAAAGCTTGCGTTTGAATCAGCAAGACTTTACTATCGTAACTCTACTGATGATTGCATATCATAGAAAAGTTAGATGATAGTTTGTCATTTGTTCCTTGGACTAAATGCTAAATTAATATGGTGTATTTCTCAAGTCATGCTCTGTAGTTTATTTTTTGGTGATACAAGGTTAAATGTTTTGCTTACTCCAAGGCTTTTACTGAAAGCCTATGGTCATACTTTCTTTACTCAGCAGTCTGGTAGCTTCCCCTAACAGAAGCCTCTTTTACCATTAGTGTAGATGCACATGCTATTAGAAAGGACAAGGCTCAAACCTGGTAGAAATGGCTTGTGGAAGCAGCCAGGAAAGATGTGTAATCTCAATATGGTATTCCTTGAAGCTTTGCAAAGCACCCTTTGTGTGTAGCAGATGAAGTTTTAGCTATTGTAGATCTAGAAAAATACAGGTATTGTACAGGGACTCAAAAGCTACTTATCCACTATAACTCTGATTAAGCCACTGAGCTATTAAACTGTTCTGTAACTTCTCCAGCTTCTTAAGATTTATTCTACTCATATATAAAAAACGGTTTTACAAGTTTTCATTGAGGTTACTTTGGCTTTCCTGTTCTGCCCAAAATTTGGCTTCCCATATGTAACTAAAATAGACGTCATTTTTTCATGTAAACCGAGCTTGCAAATACACAATTTGCAAATTGTAGATGGCTGCAATTAAAGTGCAAATGGAATAAAAGTAGTTCTGCAGCTACTTAGAGGAGCATGGAAATTCAATCCCACGATACATCAAGTCACAGATAATAGAACAAGGTTAGAAAGTTCTGTATCAAAATGCATCACACACATAGAAATATTTATGCATGTTTGCAAATTAAAAACAAGTAGAGAAAATATACATATCCTTTTGGGAAGGGAAAATATTACATTACAGCAGAATAGCATCTTAGCAATACACATAGGGTATACATTTCTCTGTGTTATATTTCATGAAAGAAACAGGTAACTACTATTCCAATGAATAGCTGGTGAATGGGTTCAGAATATCAGCTATCTTTTGTACCATCAGATTGCTACTGCAGTGGCAGTGCAACAAAATCATGACTACTGTTACTGCCTAGGGTCAGTCCTTCCTATATTGCAGCTGTGCTCCCATGGCCATTCTTTGCAGTACAGCAGATTGCACGACACTAAACATGTTTAGTCCTCTTGGGTTTTATAGTCTATGCTTACAAAACCAAAACTAAAACTCTCTTCCCCAAAAGCTTTGTCTCCTTTACATAATAAGGATGTAATATAATTTCATATAATTCACCAGATACAAGTATTCATACTAAAAACAACTATGAAGTTTTTTTCTTAAGGTTTGTTCAAGTGCCCACCAAGGTTTTCTTAAAATCTGGACATATCTGAAAATAAAATTACATTCACTGGTGGCTATTTTGACTTACTAGAACAAAGTTTCAATTTGAAGATAAATTAAGGTGCTGTTAATAATAAACATTATTTACAGATATCACTGATAAAGCATCCTTGCATTTTTGAAGGGGTCATGACGTCCTTAGGAAAAAAAGAAAACATTAAGAACTTCCTGGCCTGTTGGTTGTAATTTACATGGTCTGAGAGAAGCTCAGTGACAGAGCTGGGAAGAGACTCTTACCTGCCTGGACCATGTTGTTACTGAGCTTTCAGAGATGTTCCAGATACTAAAATAGTTGCTGGCTTTCCACAAAGAGAATATATAAGCAAATTTCACAGAAAATAACAGTAATTTTTTAGCAAATCTAAGAGGCATTTGTTTCAACAGGCCATTGCTATGGTTTGTTTTGACTTTTTTGTCTTTCAATGTGCTTATAGTTTACAAAAGTTGCATATGCTTGGTTTTCATTTGTTACTTTCACAGTAGATCTTTATAACACCAACTTAGAAAAAGATATTGACTGATACACAGTAAATGTTGCAAAGACAGTGTAAAGAAACACTCTGTTAAAAAAAAACAGAGGACCAACAGGATGCCAACAAACTTGTATCTATGGTCTAAGTTCAAGTTAACAATTGGTATACTATTTGGGCTCAGGGAGGCATGGGGAATTCAGAAAGAAAAAAGCAATAGCACATGCAGTCTTATGTCACAAAACCAATGGGTCATATATTTGTTGTGTAGGAATGAAAATTCCTCTAACAGGTGAAGTGGGATTATTATATTGACTCTTGTTCACATACAGATGCAATAAAGTGATTTCGTATTTGCCATCAATGTTTCTGAATATGAAGATTAAATCAAACCTTTACCAAAAACCGGATGATGCATCATATTGAGAATTGTCTTCAAAGATTTGTTTCAGAAATCCTTGCTAGGAGCAATAAGTAGAGGGATTCAATTTTAGAACATTGGTTTTAGTATTGTGGATAGCAGTGTTGGAATAAATAAAACAGGAAAAATGTGCTTAAATATGCAGGTAGAAATGGGCCATTATCTTAAATTGAGGCTCCCAGTACAGAAGGATTGATTGGATTTCATCAGACATGAAAGAGATTTCAGCATGACATAATTTAAATTGGAAAATTTAAAAATAACCAATGAAGCTAAATAAAATTCTTAAACCCACTGAAATGAACTTCCGTCGCTTTTAAGCAGCTTCTTTAGAGAATCCTTTTAATAGGTAGAGAAGCGTAGTCCTTCTTAGGACAAAATCAGCCCAGATCTGAACAGACCTGAATCGAACAACTAAGTTACTTGACAGCCTGGTTTGGACACTGCAGTTACCAATATGCCAAAATTCACTCACATTTTTTTCATGCCCAAAGCAATGGTGTTTGTCTTGGGTGATTCTGGCGCATCAGCAAAGCCGGGCCAAGCCGAGCAACCTCTCCATTCCACCCAGTTTCTTCTGACTGCTGATTCCTCTTGTCTTCATCACAGCCAGTATAGTCGTTCTACGACTGCTGGAGTGAAAAAATCTGGGTGCAAAGTACAACCTCTCACAAACAAACAAACAAAATATACAAATCAATCAACCTGGCAGAAATATCAGTTCAAGGTATTCATACTCCTCCTATCATAAGCCTTTTGTTTCTCCTCCTGTGTTTCTGGTAGCTTTTTGTGGAACCAGTCAAGCCATCAGAAATTGATACGGCTTAGAAAAGTTACAGGACTGCTTTTCTTTATTAAATCAGACCAGGTATCTGATGTTGTTTACTCTGAAGAGTTCCTACACCCTTGCTCTGGCAAGAGGGATCAACTGAAGCCAGGGTTACAGGAATGAATGAAGGTGTCAGTTGTCTCAACTAGTATTGTCACTGAGAAAAGAACACAAGGAACTGAACCCTATGAGTAAAAACGCACATGTAATTGCTATAATTAATTAATTCTAGTACCAAGCTGCCTTGTTCTCAAATATGCTGGCTCCTACTGTGCATTTCCAGGTCCAAGTAAACTGCTAATTGAGATATAACAATCAGACAGGAAAATTATGGAGGATGACATCAAGTATACCAAGCCACTGTCAATCAGAATTTAAATGTAATTTCTTTGAAATGCATGTTATCTGAAAAGGAGTGCACGACCTGTCTGGGCTGGTGCGTGAGTCTGTAAATCCAAGCTCGCTGCATTCTCCATAAACTTCATCCATATAAGGACTCGATAAAAACTCCTTTAAATAACGCATTGCAGCCACCTAGCCTTGAAAAGATGCAAGTGTTCAGTAACACGCATCACAGCCTGGAATTAAGTAAAAACCTTCCATTTAATTATAGATAATTCAGGAGCCAGTAAAAGACGGATCAGTTGAGGCCAATAACACAGAAACAAACTGAATTAATTAACAGAACAACCAGAAATCACTGAAAGGCAAGAATGATCTAAATGTCCATCTTTCTTGAGTTTGTCTTTACAATGCTGCTGGACAGACATTTTTGCTTGGCTCATAATCAATTCTTGCTAATGCTACGTTCTGCAGTTCTGCCTAACACTGATGAGATAAGCAACGAATGGATCAGTGCTCTCATTGTATTTACTGGGAAACCAGTAACCAGGACAGAGGACTGAATTCTCTGAATCCCAATTATATTTGGATTTGCTAGAGCATCCCTTTAGACTGCCATAAATTATGAACAAATAGCAACAAAAATATAAAAGAAATAGTGTCAGTGGTATAAAGTGTGGGCAGAATCAAGCACGAACATATGCCGCTGCTGTGTAAAAGCATGCTCCTCTGCTGTCAACCTCTGGGCCGTTCCCAGACTATAAATGATGTAGTCAACCTCAACTGTCTCGTCTCAAAAATTCTCAGGCTGGGCACCATTACTGAAAAACCCCCTCTTATTTCACTGAGATTACCTGCCCATCTGGACTAGTACTCTGATTCTTGCTTTTCTGAGCAGTAAAGACAGCAAAGAAACCTTCACAGTACCTCACAGCCAAACAAGTTAATGCCAGACATTCCTATTCTTCCTTCTTTAACAGGAATTTGCAATAGAGCAACCACACTTTTGATGTTAATTAACAACCAAAATTCATTTTTTATTTTCCATTCAGCTACACAACTAGCTCAGAATGCAAAATGAAGAACATACTACCTAAAATAAAAACTAGGATGAAAAACTGAAGCAATAGATTGGTCACAAATATACTTCTTATTTTCCAGATGCACAGTTGTAGAAATTTCTCTCTTAGAGGTGTGAAAGGATTAAGAGGAGACCTAGTGTGGCAGCCCAGATCACAATATATCCATGTGAGTTACAGAATTTTTCTCCGATGTGTTTGATGCTCTCTGCTGTTGAAAACAGGCTGCTGGCATGCATGAGCTCAATTGGACAGTTGGTGTTCTTCTCACAGACTATTTTGTTAAAGAGCTATCTGAGAATGGATTTATTTATTTTGTTATTTCTAAATTGCCTGCAAAAACTGAGGCTTCTGCCTCAAGAAAAAATGCCTGTAACACTGTATAAGCTGAATACAAGCAGTTTCCGTGCTTTGAAGAACTGCACATTTGTTTTTAATAATCACAATTGCAGATACTTTATGTGGGGGGAAAAAAACCCAAGCTCTTCATTACTGATACTTACTGTTAATATGGTCACACTGGTAAAATACCAAATTATTTTAAAACTAGGGGTTCAATCTCAGTTCTTCTGCTTGCTACCATCTAAGAAAGATTCTTCAGAATAACAATCTTGTACATCTGATGCTGTCTTATACATCAAAAGAACAGCCTCGTGCCATCCTCAGTGATAGGAAGTGACAGGCAGAGCATGACATCACTCTTTATTTTTAACTGACTCCCTTCTGGTGAATTTATTTTGCTGTCAGTAAATATTACAGCAGTGTTAGTCACTTTCAGGTTTTACAAAGGCAGAAACTCTGTGCTGAGTTTGACCTCAGAAGCCATCGGTTGTTAGCTTTTGAAGGGGAGATTCTTCATTTCCAAGCTGGCACAATAGTTTGCATCCACAGCCAACTTAATAAGAAAATGTCTCACAGAAATACTAAAATACACACCAAAGGTCTACAACCACCAAAGGCATCCATGTGAATTTTACCATTACAGCTGCACCATATAGGCTAATCACAAAAATAGCTATATCACTTATGTTCTTGGTATCGCTACACATGCAGTACCTAAAATAAGAAAGGATCAGTAAGTTTATTGTCAGAAAAAATAAATTAAATACATTTCCATCCTTCTCCTACAGACAGCAATAGTCTGAAGATGTGGAGAAACTGCACCCTCAGGATCCCCCAAGACAGCAGAGATCCAGCACAAATCATAGAATCATCTGGTTGGAAAAGACCTTTGAGATCGAGTCCAATCGTACCTACTCATTACTAAACCATATCCCTGACAAGATCATCAACTCGTCTTTGAAACACCTCCAGGGATGGGGACTCTACCACCTCCCTGGGCAGCTGTTCCAGCACCTAACCAACCTTTCAGTGAAGAAATTTTTCCTAACGTCCAGTCTGAATCTGCCCTGGTGCAACTTGAGGCCAGTAGCTCTTGTCCTATTGCTTGTCACTTGAGAGAAGAGACCAACATCTGCCTCACTACACTGTCCTTTCAGGTAGTTGTAGAGAGTGATGAGATCTCCCCTCAGCTGCCTCTTCTCCAAGCTAAACAACTCCAGTTGCCTCAGTCGCTCCTCATAGGGCTTATTCTCCAGCCCCCTCACCAGCCTCGTTGCCCTTCTCTGGACACACTCCAGCCCCTCAATGTCCTTCTTGTAGTGAGGGGCCCAAAACTGAACACAGCACTTGAGGTGTGGCCTCACCAGTGCTGAGTACAGGGGCACAATCACCTCCCTGCTCCTGCTGGCCACGCTGTTTCTGATACAGGCCAAGATGCCACTGGCCCTCTTGGCCACCTGGGCACACTGCTGGCTCATGTTCAGCCGGCTGTCAGCCAGCACCCCAGGTCCCTCTCTGCCAGGCAGCTTTCAAGCCACTCTTCGCCAAGTCTGTAGCACTGCACGGGGTTGTTGTGTCCCAAGTGCAGGACCCAGCACTTGGCCTTGTTGAATCTCATCCCATTGGTTTCAGCCCATTGATCTGGCATTTCCAGATCCCTCTGCAGAGCCTTCTTACCACTCAGCTTAGTGTCATCTGCAAACTTGCTATGGGTACACTCAATCCCCTCGTCCAGATCATTAATAAAGATATTGAACAGAACCGGACCCAGCACTGAACCCTGGGGAGCACCACTTGTGACCGGCCTCCAGCTGGATTTAACTCCGTTTACCACAGCCCTTTGGGCCTGGCCAGCCAGCCAGCCAGCCAGTTCTTTACCCAACAGAGAGAGTGCCTGTCCAGGTCAATGGCAGCCAGTTCCTCAAGCAGAATGCTGTGAGAAACGGTGTCAAAGGCTTTACCAAAGTCCAGGCACACCACATCCACAGCCTTTCCCTCATCCATTAAACAGGTAACCTTGTCATGGAAGGAGATCAGGTTTTTCTGGCATGCTTACACTGCCTCATCCCCATTGCCTTTGTAAATCTATTTGGCTTTCCTCATCCACCAGCTTGTATTTTGGCTTCCCTCTAATGAAAACACTGTCATACATCATGCAGTATTCAAGCACACTGTAGCCTTAATAACTATCACATCACCATTTATATTACTAAATAATGCTACTAATAGAAGACTAGGTGCTGAAAACCCAAGGTTTTGCACGCCCACAGTAATAAGCATGACCAGATGGGTGCAAGGGCAGAAAATAAGTGGTTTCCTCCAAAAAAAAAGAACCTAGCATGAAGCTGTCTTATGTCTGTCCTTTGTTAACACTCCTGCTCTAAGTTATTTCATTCAGGCAACTACTGCCAGGCATTAAGAGTCTGCAAAGAGCGTATACACAACTCAAAAACACAAAACAATTACTTACAGATGGAATTAATGAGCCACTCATAACATCCTTTGGTAAAATAGCCTATGGGTCCTGGTTGACGCTGCAATCATATGGAGGGACATCAAGCTCTATTGCTTTCTGCAACAGTCTGAGTCCTTAGTGTTGCTCTTTTTGTCTTTCTTTCTGTCAGAAGATTTTATACCTTTTCATGTTTAAGATTTTGTTCTTGAATCTTTAAACTGCCGATTCCATCTCAAAAAATTTACCTTTCTCATCTTGCATGGCTCAAGACTGAATATTTTCTCACCACGCTTTCTCACAGTTTAGCAACTTCTGCAGAAATCAGAAGGAAGAGCATTTGGTTGGGCTGAGAGCAGGGCTGCACCTTAATTAATAACACTATACAATCCACAAATTCTGAATCAGATTGGGGAATTGTCCAGACGTCCATGTGGAGTATGTCTTCTAGATGGTATCCACTTAGAAAATTAATTTACTGCCGCTGAATACACCAGTGCGGTGCCTAAGGAAATGCCATACATGTTAATGGGGGAGAAGGATGCACAACATCCCTACATGCTTCGATGTTACTGTTATCCCAGTAAAACCCAGGGAAGGCTGACAAAGTGGATGACATGCTGCACACATTGAGGGGCTGCCAGGCCCCTTGCTATGGGCACAGCCTGAACTGTAGCACTACAGGCAGCTGGCATCTGCCTGACCCTGGCCGTCTTTGCCCATACTCATTGCATTCTCCCATTGAACCCCACTGACCAAGTCTTATGAGGAGCAGCTGTGGGAACTGGGGTTGTTTAGCCTAGAGAAAAGGAGGCTGAGACTTATCACTGCCTACAACTACCTAAAAGGAAGTCGTAGCATGTTGGGTGTTGATTTCTTCTCCCAAGTAACAAGTGATAGGATGAGAGGAAATGGCCTCAAGATGTACCAGATGAGGTTCAGATTGGATATTGGGAAAAATTTTTTCTCCAAAAGGATTATCAGGCACTGGAACAGGCTGCCCATGGAGGTGGTTGAGTCACCATTCCTGGAGGTGTTTAAAAGACTGGGAGATTAAGTGCTCAGGGATATGGCTTAGTAGTGGGCAGCATGGCTGGACTCGATGATCTCAAAGGTCTTTTCCAACCAAGCAATTCTATGGTTCAATGACTGCAACTTCACTGGTACACCAAGCAGCAACAGTTGTGACATATCAGGGCTTGGCCACCAACCAGCAACTCCCGCACTGGCAGCTGTGGCCCAAAGGGTGGCACGGGGCCATCCCACCACCCTGAGGGCATTCCCTGGCACAATCCCTGGGCTCCAATCACCCATGCATTTACAATAGCCATGGCAAGACCCAACTGTGGCAGGCAGATGTTCGAGGCAGCGCCAAGGGTGAGGAGAAAACACCAGCAGGGAGCTGTGAAATAAAAAGGGAATTGTATTATCTGTGGTTTTCCTTTGTTTGGGGATTTCTGGTTGGTTGTTTTGATACAAGAAGTAGTTACTATTGCAAAAAGTGGAATATTTTTAATTTAAGCTAAAGTAGTTAGGTTTCATTTAAGTAACTGTATTTTTTTGGAAGTTAGACAGAATGTCCCTCTGATAGCATGTTTTCTTGATAGCATGTTTTTTTCAAATAGTGTTTTTCCAGACGCTGTTCTTTTAGAAACGATAACATCTTGTGTTAAGTATAATGAACTGAACAGATGCATCTCCTTCTGTAATCACCTCTGTTTGCAGCCTTTCCCTATCTCAAATGCAAGGTCAGAGAGCTGGCTCCAAAGCTCCAATTAGCAGAGATCTGGCTGTTGTGAATTTCATAATAAAATCAAAATTACACCTTGGAAAGTAACAGAATACACATAAGAATTCCTTGGAAAACTTATCCATATGCGTGTAAGTGGGAAATATCTTCTGTCCCGTTACGCATGGTTAATGGCAATCATTCTCTCATGCGTTTAGCCCTGAAATAAGGGATGCTGCTTTCTAAAACTCCAAAACGAGTCTTGCAGGGTTCATTTGCCAGCATTCCCCGTATCACTTCTTCCCCTCTGCAGCTGCCGCTACCCGATCGCCCCTCCCCTGAGCGTCCCCTTTCCCCGTGTGCGCAGGCGCCGCCGCTGCGCGCAGGCGCGGCGGGAGAGGGCAGTAGCGGGGCGGGCGAGGCGGCGGGGGCGGGCGAGGCGGCGGGGATGGGCGGGCGGCTGACGCGCGTGTTCCGCACTTTCAACGTGGAGAGCCGGGCTCGCCGCGAGATCAGCAAGGAAAAACCCACGCCCGCGCCGCGGCACCCCACGGCTCGGCTGGACCAGCTGGCCGGTGGGTGCCGGGCGACGGGGCGACGCCATGGGGCAGCTGGTGGCGTGGGCTGCTGGCGGCGTCTGCGGGCGCGGCGCGGGGCCGAGCCACGGGAGGAGGAGAGCGGGTGGTGGTGGCGCGGGGCGGCGGCGTTGGAGTTGGACTCGATGATCCATGTGGGACCCTTCCAACTCAAAACATTCTGCGACTCCCCTGTGACATTGAGAGCGGGGCGGCTGGGCGCGTGGGGCATGCTGGGAAACGCAGGCGATGGCGGCAGTTGCTAGGGGTGGTTGCCAGGGGCGGCTGCCGGGGCGGTGGGGGAACGTGGGGCTGGGACCGGGTCGGGGCCGGCGCGGCACGAGCGGCGGGCGCAGCAGGGCGATTCCGCGGGCCGCAGGCGTGCCCGTCCCACCGCGCCGCTTGGCCGTGGCGGGCGCCGCCGTGTGAGGCGGTGGTGGTAAGGCTGGAGCTGACGGGAAAGAGAAACCTTCCCAGGAGGAAGCGATTAAGCTGGTAGGACTGACAAAACCGAAACAACTTAGAATCACAGAATGCCCTGAGTTGGAAGGGATCCATAGGGATCATAGAGTCTAGCTCCTGTCCTTGCATCGGACAGCGCCAACATTAACACCGTGTGTCTGAGGACGTTGTCCAAATGCTTGACTCAGATCTGTCTGTTCTCTTTTTTGCTTACCTTCCTTCTTCTCCCCCCTGCCTTTAGATCACCCAGAGATACAAGAAGAAATTTACAGAAAGGACGATAGACTCCTCACCCTGTTAAAAGATGTTTATGTCGAGTCCAGAGATCCGCCTGGGCGGGTAAGTGCGTCTGTAGGAGGCGTGCCAGCATCAGCTTTGTGGTTTGAGACTCAGCACAAATTCTGTATAAAGAAAAACGTGATGCTAGTGCCTAAAAACTACCATTTTTATGACTAGAAGTGATGTTTTTGTCACTCGTGTTATCGGTAGCACTGACTGTGTTTGTCCCTGGGTCTTGAAAATGTGGCAGATGCTGATTATACAACCTTTTAAATGCTTACACAGCCCTCATTTTTAACGTCACATTGATCTTACTTTGGTTTTCACCTAAATTCTCACTTCAGCTCCCTCAAAGGCAGCAGGACATTTGGCCAGCCTTTTGCAAAAATGCAGGATTTTGCCAGACATCTTTTGTAGAGTTGTTAAAGAAGAGAAACTGGAACTGTGATGGGATGTGGTAGAGTACAAAGACATTTAGAGTCTTTAACTACTAATGTAAATGTTGTACTGTGCAGAGACTTTTCCTTGTGCAGCTGAGGAAGTGTCTTAGAACTTTTTCTGCCTAGCTTTCTGGATTGCATGGTGATCAGTTTCTCCATGGTCAGTGGCTCTGGTCTTTGGTTTGGAAAGCATGG
Source organism: Neomorphus geoffroyi (assembly GCA_033558235.1). Classification (NCBI taxonomy): domain Eukaryota; kingdom Metazoa; phylum Chordata; class Aves; order Cuculiformes; family Neomorphidae; genus Neomorphus; species Neomorphus geoffroyi. The sequence continues at coordinate 21,747,578 of JAUMJM010000053.1, read as the reverse complement.
CATACACCTTCTAGTGATACGCAGGCTGGGTTCAGTCTCCTCTTTTCCACCTTGTTATGTTATGGTTTGTGCTTTTTACCTGTTACGTTATTGGACCATTTTATTCTATCTGCTTTATTCAGTAATAGTTTTATAGTCATTTAGCAATAAAATTCCTAAGTCTCTCTGATTTGCCACTTCCATTGCACTTTCTACTGAAGATTGAAAATATCTTAAAATGCAAGCAGTTTACTGCAGTCTTTTCCTGAAGTTTCCAAGTAATCTCTATGCATAATTTTTTTAAGAGAGGTTAAAGCTTTAATCTTGAAGTGCTGATGGTTTAATTTAAATATTTTTAAACACCTCCATTTATAATCATGTAAAATTAATTTGAGGGAAAGCCAAAAGTGGAGCACATCTTAGTGCTTGATTTTGTGCTTACTCTGAGGTTGCTGCCACATACTGCTTACTCTTCTGTGGCTACTTGCAGTTGTTAGGAAGAGCGTGATTATTGTGTTAGCACTGGAGCTTGTGGGCAAAACTTCATCCAGAAGCTTCTTTCCTGATGTTTTTCTGAGTTCTTTGTGCATCGTAAGTAGAAAAGCACCAACTCTTAATTCCTGAAGTAGCAGATGTGCAGAACAGATACCTTTATTAATATTTGAAAAGTTGCTCGTTATCTGAGCTCAGTTCTAGCTCAAAGTGAAAGGAAGAAATGGATAACTGGTAGCAGGATCAGACATTTTCTGTCGTTTAGGAAGAGACACACGGTTATAGATGCTATATCATCCACATCACTTTTCTTAGCTCATGAGTTATTGTAGAGTGTATGTGGGCTAATGGATGGCTATGGACTATTGATTACTCTGAAAGTACTTTCTCTTGAACTTACGAAAGGTTTTCATTGTGTCTCTTGCAATATCATTCACTGGTTAAACCTTAAAAGGCAATACAGGGAAAACAGGGTTGGCTTGGAGTTGGAAGTATGAAGGCACTTTGGAGAAGAGACTTCATGTGGCTGAGCATTGCAGTATTCAAGGGAATTAAACTCCATATATATGCTGCAAAGTCATTTATTTCTGTCCAGCAAAGCTTGTTCTCTAGATGGAGCAAAAGAAGGGACGTGTTTTAGTTGCAAAACTAAAATCTGAAAATAAAAGGAAAGGGAGAGAGCCTATATGGAAGAGATTTCCAGTGGTATCAGGAGGATACCAGTTTGTAGTGTGATTTTTGTTATTTTTTTTTCTCCTGTGCCATGAATCTGTACCAAACATTAGGTTATCTACAGTTATGCTTGGCTACCAAAATCTGTAGTTTGCCTTGTATGAAGGCCTGCCAAGCCTGTACAACACTTGGAGTTCAACAGATTGTAGCTTTTCAGAATTTGGACTGGGGTTGACATTATATCTAGAACAGCTGTGGAACAACTGACTTTTTGTGGTGTTTTTTATATTTTTTTTTCAAATCTGTGAAAATAGGAGAAACTAACAGGAAATGCTGTATTTGGGAAAACAGCTTGGCTGCTATAGTATGAGTAGTAAACAAAACTGCTGTTAAGCTCTTTTTGTTTTCTTTCCCACACTTAGGTAAAAGATGGAGGTGGTGACCGTCTTCCATGTAAACAGAAGGAAAAGAGACTTGCAAAACTAGGCCACTTGGGAGATCTAGATGTTAAGAAAGTTCCCAAAGGCAAAATTTCCACTGTGGAGGCTCTGACGCTTCTTAGTAATCACAAACTTCATCCTGAAATATGGACTGCAGAGAAAATAGCAGAGGAATACAGTCTGGAACTGAAGGAAGTCAGTTCTCTTTTGGAATTCTTCATTCCTTTTGCTGTGAAGGAATTTCCTAAAGAAACCAGAAAAGCCATAAAACCAACATAAAAGTAATTACCAAAACCTTGTGTGATCTCACTTGTGTCTTAATTTTACTTTTGGGTATATTCAGTGTCTGAAAAGAGTTGGTAACGTCACCAAACAAGGCTGCTTTCTTATACCAGTAAGATGTATTCAAGCAATTCCATTCTATATATGATGGCTTCAGTTAAATTCAGCAATTGCAGGATAGAGTTTGTAAACCAGACTGTAAATACTAAGTTCAGCATATTGCACAATTCTGATTATGCCATTCATATGTTATGGTTTCAGTTAAAACATGCAAATTTATCTTAACAGGTTGCCTTTTTTAGCAGAGACTTCCCATCCTTCAGCCTGAGTCAGTGCTGTCTGTGTATTAGCTCTGTCTGTTTCATGTTGCCCTGTTCTTTCAAGCACTTGCTGTCAAGGTGTGTGTATATACGAACAGCTGTATTTCTTTTGTATAAGAACAGAATAGTATTTATGCTTTGTGAAAAGGATTAACCACAAGATCACTTGGTAAATTCAGCTGTGTCAGACTTAAAATAAAAAGAAGGTGAATATCAAAAAGGCTTCTTTCTGATGCTGGAACTGTAACAGCTGATGTGCAGTTCTTTTTCTACTCTTCTGATACAGTTTATATATCTGTACCTCCCCCGCTACTGTCTGACAGTCAGGGAATTTGTAAAGAGTGATGATCTTCTAGCATCAGTCTCTGGCCCCTACTGTAGGAGAAATAACAGTTCATATTATAATTAATAGGTAGCTGTCAAATGCAACTGGACCTACTAATTGGACCCCCTAGTAGGTCTTCTGTCAAAGTCTGCCTGTCCTGTTACAGTAGCCATTTTTCCACATGGAGGCCTTTTCTGCCTTGCCTGAACGTGGGCTTAGAGCAGGTCATGTTCATTGACTATAAGTTGTCCACTTGCTACCAGACTGAAGATGAATATTAAAAAAAAAACAACCAAAAACCCCCCTAAAAATGTTAATTTTATGTGGTGCTAACATTCCTAGTGCCCATCACCAAAGTTGAATTTATTGAAAGGATGTAAGTCAGTACCAGGCCTACAATATAACTTTTGTTTTAACTTTTCTGCTGGGTCTTAGATACCAGACTCTGGTAAACACTTTGCCAAGAAAATCATCAGCTTTGCTATTTCACATTATTATTCTTTCTGCTTCTCTCTCTCAGATGGAACAAGGTATTTACTTGGCTGTTTGCTACAGTGTATTCAAGGTTCTGCTTGATTCTTTTTTGACATGCATAGTGCTGTACTTTAGTGGAAGCTGACACCTAAGTGCATTGTATAAAAGTTCAGAATTGTCAGTCTTTAGATGTGTGGATTGAGGATAGGCTTGTCCTTTTTCCTGTAATGTAATGGGGACGGAGCTACACTGTGAAACTGGTGCACCAGAGTTATCAGATTCAGATAGTTTGTTTTCAACAAAACTGTTTTATAGAATGTTGTAACAGAAATACTTTGAGCACTGTTCATCCTAATGTAATATTTAAGTTAATATTCAGAAAACAGTTGTGGAATGCATTTGGTACAGATGCTGTTACTGGAGATGCTGTGACTTTCTTCTTAAAAAAAGGAGCCTTTAAGTAGCTATTGGAATTGATTAAAAACTTACATTACAATTGGCACTAGACGACAGCTCGGTCACGTTGCTTGACCAATTTTGGCTCCTTCTGTGTGCTTCTGTGAGCTGCCTTCTGACCTGTATACACCATGACAGTACCTTGTTTCATGCTGAAAGTCCCTAGAGCCATTGCGGTGTGCTACTGCTTTGCTTATGCTCTTCGACAGGCATGTTCTTTGGGACGCTTGGTGCTCATTGACATGTTAAACACTCAGGCCATACTTTCAAGACAAAATCCTTGCTGTGGATGAGGTGATTGCAAAGCTATCCTTTGTTTCTCTGGAGCCAGAATCTCATCTGCAGAATATATTGTCCATGGTGGGGAAGCAGGCAGGTCCCACAGCACAGGGGTGGGGCAGGGATCAAAGTACATGAAGGCAGGCAAGATCCTAGCAGCACAGAGGGCTCCTCTGGAGCATGGAACTTCTTGGTATAGAGTGTTGACTTCAGGAAAATTAAATGTAAGGCAAGTTGCTGTTGGCCCACAGACTGTTCTGCTTGCAATTTGTCCCACCTGCTCTGCAATATCAAACCATCACTATGAAGGCATTGCTGATTATATGGGATCATGTAAAATCTGTACCTTTATCCAAATTATCCATAGTCTGTATGTTTACCTTTCAATGTCTCTTCAGGCATGGAGTGTTTCACATGTCCAGATCTCACAAGAAGATCCAGAAGCATGGATCTTTTTGTTCTAGTGGGAAAGCCTGTCTCTGATCAAGCACTTTTCAACACAGCTGTCTTGTCCTCTGTAGGCTACCAGCCACAGCTAGCCACAAGGTCCTTGGCAGGTGTGTGCTTAAGATGTGTTCAAATGAGTATGTATTTGAAGATAACACTGTTTTTAGGGCTGATGTCAGACAAGATTATTCTCACCGTTGCATCCTTTCTAGACCTGTTCTAGCTCAGATTTTTTGGCCACTATGTGGAATTACTACATTTGGTAGAAAACAACCTGTTTCACTCAGACTGCTTTGTTCGTGCTGAATTAATGTAAAATATATATCAATTATAAGCTTTGTTAGTCTGTAAGGGAGTTGTTTCATTGTAAATGACACATGATTAACTGGGAGTTGTTTCATTGTAAATGACACATGGTTAACTAACTTCTTTATATGTGACATTATTACACCAGTTTTCCAAATGTCACTGAATAAAGTCAGGGCCACCTAGGGTGCGAGTACAGTGCAAGTACACCGTGCAGGTTGAGCCTCGTTTGGGAAAGAAGGTTATGTTACTGATGAGGCATAAAATTGAATATCCTCATGGGAGTTCCAGCAGGTATTCTGGAATTCCTGGCTTGAATTTTTCCAAAAAAATGTCTCTTTAGGGTGAGTTCAGTACCTCACCCTTGTTTTCTGGGATGTAGTCCCATTCCTCTAGCCTTGGTATATCATGAAGTCTTTTCCCAGCCTTCTCCAGCCACTCTGCTACAAAAACTTTATGCAGCTGCAGTCTTTGTGCTTTACTGGCTCACATGTAAATGCTGGTTGTATTCTGCCTTTTCAGTATCAACAACCTGTTTTATTTCTGCAGTTTTCTTGCCTTCTAGGGTTACCACATCTGCTGAGGTAAAGATGAGAGGACTGAACACATGTTTTGTTCTGCAGAACTTATGAATAGGAGAGATTTTCAAAAGGGATGCAGCTTTTCATACATCTTCAAAAGCTGCTCTTTTGGGATGTGTGAAACTAATCTGCTGTCTCGCCATCGTAGCTAGGTTTGTGCAGTCTGATGCCAAGACAGCTAGATCAGAGGTAGGGAAGAGGTTTAACTTGCTTTCTGTGCAGGTTAGTCAGAGGGAACTTCAGTATAAAAAGTGATCTTTATTTAGCTTCCCAGCACGGGGAATGTGTCTTTTAATCTACCTTGTTTTTCTCAACAAGGGGTGTGTACTAAACTTACAAAATGGAATATCATATTTCTGTATTGAAAAAATGGAATCAAACCTCAAGTAGCCATAAAATAGGATAAAAATGCAAAATTTTAAAAAGGCGGCTGTCTTGCCTGGTTTCATGTAAGTTGTTTGCTTTTGTGTTTGAAATCACATGAAGCTTCACATTTCACACCTCTGTTGTGAAGTCCCTTTCTAAACAGGAGTTTTCTGTTCTTAATCAGGTGGTGTCAATGTTGAACTGACAGCTGGGGAGGCTTGACGAGTCAAGTGTGCTTCAGGTGTAAACAGATTTTGGCACTTGAGATTGTGGAAACTATGCTGACTGACATGCTATTAACAATCAAAACACTGTGTCTGTGCCTGTCATTATTAAATCCGTTTCCAGCAATCTACGAGTGTAATGAATTCTGTAACCTTTCACGGTTTAGGTATTGCTGTGTTGTTATCAGAGCTAAGTGTTTTCTGCTGAAAAAAACCCACAAGAAACAAGGATTAATTTCTCTTAGAAATGAAACATAAGTTTTCTTGGTCTGAAACAGATGCTTAGATTTACAGAAGTCAACAACAGTGTTAGGTAACAGCAGCACATCTGTAGCTTGCTTGAGATAGCATGCTGTGGGAGCTCCAGCACCTCTGTGGAGTGGAGTCAGGTTTGATGTGTCTGCTGTCAGAAAGAGAATTTAAAAAATAAATTTGCCAAGGTGGATCTATGACTGTTGTGCAAGATCCCCTTTGGGTGTGGGTTAGTTCCACTGCTGAAGCTCTGTGAGATATTTTGGCCTTCTAATGGAAGTATTACACAGGAAAGAAGCAACGGCATGCACAGTAGACCCCAAAGTTGTCTCCTATAAGGACTCCTTGCAAGGAAATGGAAAATACATGGTTATCTTATAGGACTAACTGAGGCTCTCAGGCCACTACTTTTTAGAAAGCTGAGGGAGGTGGTGGTGAGGCTGGAGGAATCCCTACCTTTGAAATAGTTGCCCTGTGGCAGCCACACAGCTGGGTTCACGGAGGGAATAAGGGATCCCACTGCTAATGAGCTGCAAATGGTGCCAGTGAAAGATAGACTTGCTCTTGTCAAGAGTTGCTGTAACTGGAAGCCTGAAAGGAAGCCACAATTGGGAGCTCTGCTTATGTGAGAGAGGTCCGGACTTTGGGGAAAGGACAGCAAGTGCTGGCATCTTGGGTGCAGGTGGGACTACAGAACTGGTTATAATTTCTTGAGGTCTTTGGAGCATTTTCTCTGAACTAAAGTATGGCCTGTTATTAATTGCTTGTGGCTTTGATCCCAGGAAAATCAACACGGTGTCATTTATGGGCAGTTTTGACTACCCAAGCTGTGTACTGGGTGTGAAGTAGGAGCTGAGTGCTCTAAAACTGGACGACCCAGCAACCATGTTCCAGAGCTGAGCTGCTGTATGGACAGGTCTGTTAGGAGTCGTATATTGCACATGTGAAGCACTTGACTGCCTTCTGTCACCATCTATTATGTCTGCAGCACAGCACTGTAGCCTAAAGGAAGCCACAGACTTGGTGGTTAGGTTTCTCCTTTTAAAGTAGGGATGGGGATTTGCATCCCCTTACGGTGAAGACGAGATTCAACGTTAGGTGGAAGTCTAGCCTAGTTGTCTCCATACCCTCAAAAGCTGGAAACTATGGATCTTATTTTAGTTGCATAATTCCTCCTATTCAGTGCAATGGAAATTCAGATGCCTCAGCACCTTGAATTTCCTTTGTGAGCACCAAATGTAACAGAACTCAAGTCCCTGTTGGTTGGACTGAGGTGGGAAAGTGGTGGAGGCTGAAGCACAGTGGGTGCAGGAAGGTTCACTGCTGCTCAGGGAAGGAATGCTTGCTTGTTCCTTACCACTGTTATCCCTGTTCCTAGTGCAACAGCCCGTTACAGCCCATCTCCTCTGTTTTTGCTGGCGTGGGCAATTGACAGACCAGTTTATGAACTACTTTAATTCACTAATGTGGCAGAAAACAAATCAAAACAGATATATTTAAAACTGAGAAGGAGAAAATAGTCTTTATCCTTGTAAGCATCAGTGGCTCTCCTTTGTTTGGAACCAGCTTACCTCTATTACCAGCTGTGTCCACTCGGGTAAACAACCTATTAGAATTGGGTATGTTTTTTGCACACAAGGTAAGGGCAAAAAGCTGAACATGGAGAGGTACTGAAGTGCCTCTGTGAATTTTTGAAATACATTATCCCTGAGTTACTTGATTTGAGATGGGAAAAGTGTATTCTAAAACCTATTTTTTCTATTCTAATAAAGTATTTTGGCATGGTGGTATGAGTTGACATTTATTTCTAAGAACAGTTCAAACTGAATGCAAACTATTTTGTTCAGACACTAAAGATATTCCTTGCTTTGCCAAACAATGGGAAATTTATTTATTTATTTAGCTTTCGTCAATCTCAAACTTTGTCCCATCCTAGTTATTACTATTACCATCCTTACCTATATCCAGTCCTGCCACTCCCCTCGCTACTTTGTTGATAAGTATCATCTGCCAGGTTTCTAGTCCTGTTTCATATATAGGCAATTAACTGTGCACAATGAGTGAGGCTGATTTACTGTGTACCTAAAGCTACAGTGAAACTGGAATAAATCAAAATTAAATGCATTGAATAGCAATGAATCAAAGCAAAGCAGGCTACTGAAGATGTCTTTAGGAAGAAATAATGCCACATCATTGGCTTTGCTTCTCCACAAAGGAAGAAAGTGGAAATAAATTTCAAATTGTGTTCTGCCTTTCTCAATTAGCTGTCAGCAGTTAAAAATTTCCTGTGTGGGAATGAATTCACAGTTGTCATCACTTAACAAAGATAGATTCTATTGGCTCATTTCTGCACGTGAAATACTTCAATATTAAACTTTTTTTTAATATTGCAAAGTTCTCATTAACATAGGAATTTGAGAAATGGAGCAATTTTTCTTGTGACTCTCTTAATAGGTCGACATTTAATCATGGTTTCTTAACCTTTTTGTAAGAAAGAAATGTACTATACTGTACATTTGGAATAAAAATTATTTCAATTTTATCATGGGCATATAGCTATGATTAAAAGCTGAGAATAATAATAATAGCAAGTCTTTTCTTTCAACAAATAACATAATACCTATTTGTGATATATAGGCTCCATGATGTAAATAATTATCTAGTCTTCAGAAAGTAGTAAAAATGTAATGTTTCAGAGACGCTCTAAGGAAAAAACATAGTTTACTGTCAGAGCACTGTAGGAAACCCTTGTTGGGTTTTTATGCTCAAAATTTTGTGGTTTATGTAATTCTCCTGCTGTGGAACTTGTTACAGGATTCACCCCTTGCTGTAACACCATGCCCTAGCATATAACATTTAAATTTGCCAAGAATCTGTAATTAGTTCTCAGGCAAGGACAGAAACTTGAACTGAGTGTGAACCATGCTACTCAAATCCCCTTGAGTCTGCTGCAACCTAAAATAATATTCTGAGAAATATGAACTGCTCTGTCTTAGCTGCTAGATACTTCAGAAAAATGAAAGATGAAAATCTAAATGTAGTTCGTCAAAATGCACCATATTCTATTAATGTAAATTACATAAGGCTTTTGGTTCCTTTCTATCTTGAATTTAACTCAGACCTCTGTGACTATTTCTCTTTTTTTTTTAAAAAAAAGTTTTTAGCAATAGAAAAGGCCTTAGCTAAAATAATCTTTTGTCCTTGATGAAGAGCTAGCACTTCCTTCGCCTTCCCCTGCAGAAACCATCTCAGCTTCCCAAATGAGGGGGGAAACAGCAGACAAATAGATTCAAATGCTAGGTTGAGGAATGTGTCATAAAGGATTTTCAAATGCTTCATCCTTTCTACACCAAGCACTAGACATGGATACGTTTCATTTGTGCAGTCTCGATCAAAGGCTTGTTTCAAGTGGAAGACAACTTGAATCTGAACTAACTTCACACGCTGCTGGTTTCAAGTTATTTCCGTGATAAGGAAAAATGATTACTTAAGAGATAAAGAATGGAGTGTGCGTTCCAATTGGTCAAACTGTTTCTATGGTTGCAGAGTGGTGCCTAAAGATTCAGCTCAAAAAATATGGCTTCAAGATGAGAAAGCAGCAAATCATCTGTTGCATCCCTTTGCTACGTACACTAGACAAAAAAGTTCCAAGCTGTGGAGGAGATATAGGCAGATGGTTTTGTTGCTGAGTCCTTGCAAAAAAACCCTCTCTCCAAATAAATCTTTATTTCCTGAAAACCCTGCCAAATACATGTATGCTGCAGGTGGCCTGTTTTCTTACACTGTTTGTTAGCAAAGCATTTAAGTGTCCCCAGAGATTTATCAACATATCATAAGATTTACGCTGTTGGGGGCTCAGGGGACCTAATTGCATCATTTGGGAAGGTGACTTACCAGTATTTGCCTAAATGTAAATGACAAACCCAAGAGTAATATTTGTTTTAACTGTGTTCTACAAGGACACTTCACCCCACAGCTTTTTGAGAAGTTATCACACAAAGTATTATTTAATTTACTGCTATGTTTTTCTTAGTTTACCATTAGCAATAATATTGTCTCATTTTTTTCTGAGGTCTGCTAGCAGCAGAGTAAGAATGAAAAATTTGTAGATATAATATGAGAAATTAATCTTGACATTTCCTAGGAATGTTTTTTTACATGTGTCTCTTGCCATGCTACAATAATATTTCTATTTCACTTTTTAATTTTACTTATAAAAATTGCAGACCATTAGCAGCATCTATAATTTCTGTAATACTTTCAGAGCTTGTTCTTAGTCCATTAAGGTTATACAAAGCAACTGCACTGGAATAATGAGTACTGGAGTCTTATTGACCTGCAGGAGCTGGATGACCTCCCTGGGCTCAGGGCTGAGCAACCTGCATGGAAGTCTAGTGAGCCATTTAGGTATTTGGGTCCTAGTGGTTATAGGGATGAGGAATTATCTTAGTATAAGGAGAAGAACTGAGTATTTCATCTGGGAAAGAGGCAGACCACTTGCTACATCAAAATATTGGGCACTGTGTTGTAAACAGTTTTGAATTCACAGAATCACAGAATAATTTAGATTGTAAAGGAATAATTTTATCATCTTGTATAGTTGAGCTTTGAATACTTCCAAGGCTGGAGATTCCACAACTTGGACAACCCATTCCAGTGCTTCATGGGAATAGTTAAAAAAAAATTAAACATACAATTTAAGCATTATTACTGCAATAGAAACACCATCATTCTTCCTACTAGCTTGTGCGTTTTCTCTGTATGTATTAGTACCAAGCAATGCATTCGTCTCTGGAAAGCAGAAAGCAGGACTCTGGGTAGGAGAACAGGGAAATGAGTGCAAAAACCCAAGCAAAAGTTATCCCTGTTTTTTCTCAGTTATTTGCCAATGGAAATAATATTGTCTTACTTTATTTAATCAACAGTAATGTAGAAAAATTCTATGCTGGTCCTCCTCTTGCTTTAGCCATTCCTCTGTAGTAACGTTTTCTGGTAATTAGGTTACAGGATTCACATTACAGTCAGAGCACTTTATGAAAGGAATTGTTTCCATTTATTGCACACTTAAAAGATCTGTAGTTGTTACTCATTTTCTAAGGTCCCAAATTTTATGCAATAGTTGGCAACAAGTCTGGTTTAGATCAGCTATATAATTTATGATGCTTTGATGCTTTGTTTTGATAGTATTGGTACATAGGCACAACTGAACTGACATTTTTACTTTCAAGTCTTCCACATTTTCTCAGAGATACCACGCAAAAATAATGCAAAGTTTCTTAATGCCTCAGGTCTAAATCAGAAGTATGAAGGAATCTGGGTGCAGTGACTGACACCTCTAATATTTCGATCATTGCCTTAGCAACACACACCAAATTGTTGTCGTTACGTCACTTAAATCACTCCAGGAAGACTCTCCAATGGTTCTGTGTTGTACAGATGTTTGTCTTCCTGGTAGGTATTCATCTTAACTTCAAGTCAGTGATAAAATAAAGCTGAAAAACTCCAACCTGCCTCAAGAGGACCGTGGAAGAACCAGTGAATCCAAGCCTGTGCCAGTGCAGGGGGGCACTATTATCCTCATCAAGGGAATGGAACAAGAAGGTCCTCAAGTCCTGTTCCTGCAGCTTAGGTATGTGAATATTTGTTTACATAATGGTCAGGTTTCCACCAATAGAAATTATGCATATGATGAAAAATATGCACAATTAGGTCTTAAGATTAGTTCTGATGCCTTTGAAAAATTCTCAGAAATAAGGCTAGTGCAGTTAAGTGTTGTTCACTTTATTATTTTGGAGGGATGAAAAACATTGAAATATGATCTTACATGAAAGTGTAAAGTGGCACCCTGTTAAGATTTCCAAGTAGTAAAAGGCATGATAATGCTCTAATCATGTGGTATTGATCTGACCATGTAAGAACACCCTTAAAGTATAGATGATCTTAATAGAGTCAATTAGTCTAACACCCCAGAGACTTTTTTTTAACACACAGTGATATAGCATTATGCTATATTACACTACATCCTCAATCAGTAAATGACAGTGAACTTTAAAAAGAAAAGATACATTGCTTACAGACAAATATGATTTATTTCTGCCCAATGGAGAAAGATGTGCACACACACACACAATCTTATCATTCTACTATTAGTGTAATAGCTTAGACATTGGGAGCAATCTAAGTTTTCTCAAGGGTAATAAGCTACGTTTGGAAAGATGTGATATTCCTGTTCTTTTTTACCATCTCCCAAGAGAGACTGTAAAATCTCTGGATCATCAGCTTTTGCTGTGTTAGATGCTTTCTCTGTGGTGTGGGTCAGTTAATTCCCAGGTAAGTATAACAATATTTCACCTGACTGTACTGAAGAATGCATTTGAACAGGAGATGAAAGCCTGTTTAATGTATCAATAATTAGAAAGCAGTAATTTATCTCTTTTCACTCCTATTATAAATAAATCAGATCCTTATCTAGATTTGCCACATAGGGTAGATATCAAAGATTTTTATAATATTGTTTAGTGTTTAGAAAATATTTAATCATCACTGTAGAGTGCAATTTGCATTATTTCCATTTTTCATGCTAATATGATTTGTATGGCAGCCAATGTATGCTAATTAGAGAATTTCCCTAATTAATTTTTGTCAATGTGTTGCCCTAACATGACTAAAAATGTGCAGTTTAATGTATTAAATGTATTGAAATTGCTTCTACTTCCCATTGTATAGCAGGAAATAATTTGCTATTTAACAGCAAGTGTTTACAACAATCTTTAGATGCACACATTCTAATTAAAGTGAACATTCAACATGTTGGCCAAGGATGAGTCATGCTTCACAACAGCTCTACAGGGAAGGAGATCCGAGTTGTGTGTTCTTCTAAAACAATGGCCAACAAGAATAAATAGTTTTCTTTTGTGTGAAATACATTTTGTACTGCTTATTGCATGCCTAAAGGATCAATTAGTGAACATGAGCGTACGAAGACTGGGCATGCATACTGCATGGGACAAGGATGGCAGCTGCAATCAGGGGCTGGCAGGAGGGCTATTTGAAAACTTGGTTGATTAAATTTTGTTGCTAAGCACAAAGCCTACTCTATGTGCATTTTTATCACTCCGGAACAAGGTACCAGCATATGCCATCCTAGTTACCATGGTTTCCATTCAGCCACAGTGCCCTCTCAGAAAAGAAACAACTTTAGTTTTATATTTATTACATATATTCCTTAGGTGTCTTAAAAACAGAAACTTAAATTATCTATGGCTAGATCAGCATGATTTTGTTCTTGAACACCAAATGTACTTTCCCAGACCTAAAAGCACCTTGTCTCACTCCAGAGAGGTTTGAAAATAAACATCCTCACAGAGATGCCTTTTGTCAAAGAGCTCTGAACCTTTCAAACATCACAGGTTATGACGCACCATGACAGTAAATGGATTGTGCAATTCCAACTCGGCGCCAGACTGTACCATCACATTGCTGCTGAGTGGTGATGGACTGGGGGCCTGGAGGAGGCTGCCAGCAACCTTCAGCAGCCACCACTGGTATCCTGTCCCACCTCAGCTATCACTGCTGAAAGATCCACTGTGTGAGGTCAGTCCCCTGTCAAAAGGAGTCATTGTTCATATTCTGATAAGAAAAGAGTGAAGACGTTTTGAACATGGTGTTTATTCTGAAGGTGTCAGGCTAAATCAACAGCTTCTGATCTCTGTACCTTTCAACATCCCCAGAAAGCACAATGGACAGTGACTCGCTTTCTAGCAGGGCCCCTTGCAGTCTCTAGCTACACTGAAATCACACAACACTCATCGTGATACCTTCATAGAACAGCTTGGTTGGAAAAATGCTTTGAGACCATCGAGTCAAACTGTACCTGTCCACTACTAAACCATATCCTTAAGTGATTCATCTACCTATCTTTTAAATACTTCCAGGGATTCTGACTCAACCACCTCCCTGGGCAGCTGTGCCAGTGCCTGACCACCCTTTCAGTGAAGAATTTTTTCCTGATGTCTAATCTGAAACTCCCCTGGTACAACTTGAGGACATTTCCTCTCGTCCTATCACTTGTCACTTGAGAGAAGAGACCAACACCCACCTCACTACAACCTCCTTTGAGGTAGGTGTAGACAGTGATGAGGTCTCCCCTAAGCCTTCTCTTCTCTTGGCTAAATAACCACACTTCTCTTCGCTGCTCCTTGTAAGACTTGTTCTCCAGCCCCCTCACCAGCCTCATTGCCCTTCTCTGGACACACTCCAGCACTTCAATGTCTTTCTTGTAGTGAGGGGCCCCAAAACTGAACACAGTATTCGAGGTGCAGCCTCACCAGTGCAGGGGCACAATCACCTCCCTGGTCCTGCTGGCCACACTGTTTCTGATACAGGCCAAGATGCCGTTGGCCCTCTTGGCCACTTGGCCACACTGCTGGTTCATATTTAGCCCCTGTCAACCAACACCCCCAGGTCCTTCTCTGCCAGGCAGCTCTCCAGCCATTCTTCTCCAAGTCTGCAGCACTGCATGGGGTTGTGTCCCAAGTGCAGGACTCGGCACTTGGCCTTGTTGAACCTCATCCCATTGGTTTCAGCCCATTGATCCGGCATGTCCAGATCCCTCTGCAGAGCCTCTCTACCCTCAAGCAGATCAACCCTTCCACCCAGCTTGGTGTCATCCGCAAACTTGCTAAGAGTGCACTCAATCCCCTCGTACAGATCATTTATAAAGATATTAAACAGGACTGGACCCCACACTAAGCCCTGGGGAACACCACTTGTGACCGGCCTCCAATTGGATTTAACTCCATTTACCACCACTCTTTGGGCCTGGCCATCCAGCCAGTTTTTTGCCCAGCAGAGAGTGTGCCTGTCCACGCCAATGGCAGCCACTTTCTTAAGCAGTCCAAGTACACTACATTCACAGACTTTCCCTTGTCCATTAAATGGGTAACCTTGTCATAGAAAGGGATCGGCATAGTTTGGCAGGACCCGCCTTTCATAAACCCATGTTTACTGGGCCTGATCACCTGGTTGTCCTGTGTGTGCTGTGTGAAAGCACTGAAGATGATCTGCTCCATGACCTTCCGCACACCAAGGTCAGACTGACAGGCCTGTAGTTCCCTGGATCCTCCCTCCAAGCCTTCTTGTAAATGGGTGTAATGCTTACCAGTCTCCAGTCAAGTGGAACTTCCCCAGTCAGCCAGGACTGCTGGTAGATGAAGAAAAGGGGTTTGGTGAGACCTCTACCATCTCCCTTAGGTGGATCCCATCTGGCCCCATGGACTTGTGAATATCTAATTGGCCAAGCAAGTTTGTAACCAATTCTTCTTGGAATGTTGGAGCTTTGTTCTGCTCTACCTGCCTGTCCACTGGCTCAGGAGGCTGAGTACTCAGAGAACATCTTACCTTACTGAGGCAAGACTGAGGCAAAGAGGGCATTAATTACCTCAGCCCTTGTCACAACTGTTCCCCCTGCATCCAGTAAAAGATGGAGATTCTCCTTGACCTTCCTATTGTTGTTAATATATTTGTAGAAACTTTTTTATTATCTTTCACAAAGTTGGTTAATTGAAGTTCTAGATGGGCTTTAGCCCTTCTAATTTTCTCTCTACATGATCTTACTTCATCCTTGTAGTCCTTCTGGGATGCCTGCCCCTTCTTCCAAAGCTCATATACTTTCCTCTTCTTTCTGAGATCCATCCAAAGCTCTCTGCTCAGCCAAGCTGTTTTTTTTCCCCCACCAGCTCATTTTACAGCACATGGGGATGGCCTGCTCTTATGCTGCCAGGATATCCTTCTTGAGGAGCATCCAGCCCCTTCGGGCTCCTTTGTCTTTTGGAACTGCCTCCCATGGAACTTTATCAAGTAGCCTTCTAAACAGTCTGAAGTCTGCCCTCCAGAAGTCCAAGGTGGCGGTTCTGCTGATCCCCCTCCTTACTCTTTCTATAACTAAGAATTCTATCTCAGGCATCCTCCAACAGTCACCTCTCCTACAAGGCCATCTCTGTCCACAAACAGCAGGTCTAGCAGGGCACCTTCCCTAATCGGTTCACTCACCAGTTGTGTTAGGAAATTGGTTTCCACACACTCAGTGAATCTCCTAGACTGTTTCCTTTCTGCTGTATTATACTTCCAGCAGACATCTGGAAGTTTGAAGTCTCCTACAATAACAAGCACTAGCGATTGTAAGACTTCTCTTCCTAGAAGAGTCTACAGTAATTTAGTTTAGGCAATACAGAATACCTGCAAAGAAGCAAAACATGAAAGGGATTAATGCTATCAGAACAATAGCCAATGTTCTCAATTTTTTCCAAATTTTACCTTTTTCATGCAGCTGTGATGTTCTCAGCATATGATGAACAAATACAGCAGAAGCTGGTCTTTAGGTAGCAAATTGCTTGTGAAATGACATGAAATATGATGACAGATGGGATAATCTCATTTTTAGTACAAAACCTAATTTTAGTACGCTTCAGAGTCAGATCACAGTCACTAAACAAACCTCTTCATTATTTTTGACCCATCACTGTTTCCGACTTCCTACGTATCCCCAAATACTTGTGAAATGAAGATCCAATTACACCTGTCACTAGAAAACTACAAAGAAAGACACTCCGTGCCATAACCATCCTTCTTTCTCTACCTCTATAGCTGATTAGAGCTGTGGTGAATCTATAGTAAATAACTGTTGGAAAATGTTGACAAGTTAATTAGGCTCATAACTGTGAAGGCAATGAGACGTTTCTGCAACTGTTTAGATCAGCTTTGTCAGAAGTAAGTCAGTTACAATGGTGACACATTTAATTCTACAAAGAACACATGGAGAATAAATCAACCTTCAGGCTTGAATTACAGTGCAGTAGGGATAATTACCATAGCAGAGCATGTACTTAGAAACAAAGCTCTTTTGTACTGCAAAGACACCTGGAACAAAATTACTGAAAATTAATATTGAATATAAAAAAAATATACAATAAGAATACCGAATAAAAGAGCTATACCATCTTGAGCTATGAGAATTTACATTCTCAGTGGGGATGGAGAATGGCTGTATTTGGACAGACTTCCAAAACATTTTGAGGTGATGCTGATGGTTCACTAAGCATCCGTTTGCTTCCCAAAGCCAATGAACAATTGTGGAGCTGCTTGCATCTATTTGTTCCACAATCCCCATATGCTTGGTAGGTGGATTACATGCATATGCAGTCTGGAAGGCCTGCATCGGTTAGAATTGTATATACATCAGAGCCACTTCTAATGATTAGAAGTTATAACAGAAACCTAAAGTGAGCTTTCTGATCTTGGATTGATAGAACTGAGCTCTTTTACATAACTCCCTTGCACCAGATTTTGCCATTTTTTGTGTTGGTAATTTTTTCTTTTTGCAACTTATGCTCTCAAATATTATAAACCTGTACCTAGTTTAAAACCTAGCAATAGTATATATTGTGTTTCTTAAAATGTGTATGGCATTTCAAGTCTATCTAGACAGAATAAACTCAGGCAGCTGATGTGATGAGTTACTGAGTTTTACAAAACTTTAACTCTTATAAAAGCTTGGTTTCCTTTTTGAGCATGCCACTGAATGTTCCCATTAGTTGACGGCATTTCGGAACAAGGCACATACAGTAGAAAAAAATTAACATCTTCACTTTGCAGCCACTTAATTTGTATGAGTTTGTTGGAGTTTTCTAGGAACACAAAGCTGAGGCTATAATACAATCTAAGTTATTTTTCATCTACTGCAAATGACTGTAAAGAGGTAGGAATTACAATATTAGCAGTCCCAAGCATAGAAAAGTCTTGTGTCCCAGTTGCCAAGAATCGTATTACTACCCTCAAGCATCAGGGAATTTTAAAAGAAATATGGAGTTCATGGGGTTTATTTGATTTACAATTATTGATCCTTTGCTGCACACTTTTAATCTTTTCTCTATAATCATAAGGGTTAGAAACTTATATTAAAAATGAAGTAAATAAAGTTTTTCATCCACTGACAGGACTGAAGGAATTAAAATTCCTTGAGAGAAAAAAAGATAACATATTTTTCCCCTCTCTGAGAAAAAAGGAGGCAAGTTAATGTAAAATCCATTATAACTTAATCAGATATTGAGGATTGGTTTCAAGGAAGATTTTTGAGCATACAGTTAGGCATTTTCTTCAACATTTGCTTCTTATAATTTCCTTAAAAAAGGAAAACAGACAACTCATATATTCTGCCTATACATGAAATTATACCCTAGATATCCAGAAACCACACTGCTGATCCAATATACGTTTTATTTTATTGTTGATGGACAATAATTACATTTTTTCTGCTCAAGAAAAGATTGCATTTTAGAGATGGATGAAATAATCCCATAAAACATCTATATATCACTTTGGATTACCACTAAATAAAAGCATTGCAGAAATCTGCAGTGCTGTTGTTTGTTAGGAAACGCCCTCAGTAGATTTCCAAAAGAGTTTTTGTTTAAACTAATTGAACTTTATTTCATCTGAGTTATTCCAGAGCAAATGATGGCTTTCAATAGTTTATTAGTATTCTGAGTTCTTCCTTCATCCTTGTTTTCATACATTGTATAATCTTAGATATGACTACTGTGATGATCTAATGCGATCTAAAATACAGTGATGCGATACCGCCTTAAATTCCTACTTTTGTGAAATAGAACACAAGCTTTAGGGAGAAAAAACCCCCAACACTATTGATAAAACAATATCAAATGAGACACAATGCTGCATAATCCTCAGAAAATTAACAGTGATTTTCTACCTTTATGGTTCAAGACTGACCTTTCCTAAACTGACTGTTTGTGGGAGGCTTTCAACCATTTATTGCCTCTTATCTGACTAATGTTTATGGTACTGAAAACCAACTGTATTCGCCATGGAGATATTTACAAACTGTCATCTAGTAGCATAACAATGTCATCTCTGTAATGCATACACAAACAAATGCACATAGTATCGGTCTAGCAACTGTTGAAGAAGGATAGGAAATACCTATAGAACTACAATTTTCAGGAAAATTATTCAAAGCATCAACTATTCCAAAAGAGATGCTCACGGTAGCTCTAACATGAATCCTGCCCCATTCGTTGTGTTGAGGAAAAACACCCTGGAGGCTGTAGAAGTAATTTTGTTTTCGCACCCTGCAGACTGTTCTGAGACCTGCTGTATCTCTTAAGTACACTGCTGTTATCATGTCAAGCTGTGACTGAAACATTTTCTATTAAGGCTGGAGCTAACACTATGATATAATGGATCTTTTCCATTTTTAGTTTCTGTATATGTCCCTGTAGGCTGGAACTTTGCAATGAAGGCACTAAAATGGCAAACAGGCTTTGAGAAATGTGTAGCTTCTGTGCCTTGATAGTCTTGCAATCCAGTTCTGCTTTTATTGTATAATTAAATTGTGGAACTCACTGCTGTGAGATGTTAAGGAGGTCAAAAGTATAAGTGGATTAAAAAAAAGATAAAAACAACCTCAACAACAAGGAAGTGAAAGTCCATGTGTAGCCATTAAACACAGAAGTCGGGATGTAACATGTAGGAATCACAGAATCATTTAGGCTGGAAAAGACCTCTAAGATCATCACATTCAACCATAAGCCTAACACTGCTAAATCCACCTCTAAATCATGTGCCACATCTACACATCTTTTAAATGCCTCCAGGGATTGCGATTCAACCACTTCTGTGGGCAGCCTGTTCCATTGCTTGACAAGCCTTTCGGTAAAGTAATATTTTCTAATATCTAGTCTAAACTGGACTCTGGCTAAACTCTGGCTCGACTTGAAGCCATTTCCTCTCATCCTATCTTGTTACTTGGGAGAAGAGATCAACATCTGCCTCACTACAACCTCCTTTCAGGTAGTTGCAGAGAGTGATAAGATCTCCCCTTAGCCTCCTTTTCTCCAAACTAAACAAATGCAGTTACCTCAGCTGCTCCTCATAAGAATTGTGCTCCAGACCCTTCATCAGCTTCATTGCCCTTCTCTGGACGCTCTCCAGCCCCTCAATGTCCCTCTTGTAGTGAAGGGCCCCAAACTGAACATAGTATTCGAGGTGCAGCCTCACCAGTGCTCATTACAGGGGCACAATTCCTTCCTTATTCCTGCTGGCCACACTGTTTCTGATACAAGCCAGAATGCTATTGGCCTTCTTGGCCACCTGGGCACATTTCTGGCTCATATTCAGCTAGCTATTGACCAACACCCCAAAGCCCTTTTTCACAGGGCAGCTTTCCAGCCATTTGTCCCCAAGCCTGTAGTGTTGCATGGGCTTGTTGTGAGCCAAGTGCAGGACCAGACACTTAGCCTTGTTGAACCCAAGAATGATTTTAGGAAGTCCATAAGACACTGACCGCTGGAAACCAGATGTAATAATTTGGTACATGTCCTGTTTCTGTAAGCATCTACTAATCACCCTTAAAAAGAATACATTGGGATAAACATGCTTGCCTAAGTGCCATGCTAAAGCTGTGTAGTAACTTTGTGGTTGACTTGCCAGTCTTGAGACACTCATTGCTCAAGGTGTCAAACACTCCTCCATCAACATTTCAGCACTTGCAAGAACCACCAGTGGACATCCAAACAGGCCAAGAAGAAATTGGCCTCAGGGTAGTTTTTGAATTAGACCCACAAGTCCTTATTGTCCATTGATTTTTCCCGCCATCTATCAGGCATTTCTCAGTGTGCTACAGGAAGACATTCAAGAATGCATAAGTCTGGAAGCAAAGTATTTTCATTCTGTCCAGAAATGTTGCAAACTTAATATTTCAAATATCTTTGCTGCACGGGGACTATCATTCAGATTGGAGCAGAAATAACTGGTTGCATAGATACAGCTACTGAGCTTTGCCAGATAGTCATCAAGGAAATGGCAGAAGCTGTTGCTGTCCTTTCTTTCAGAGTTCACTTGCCCCTGGAACTCAGCTTGTGGAACGGCTTTTGTAGGCACTCTTAATCTACTTCTGCACAAAGTCAGCTGGCATAGTTTAACCTATTGCTTAACGTATTTTGAGCTAATCTTGGCTGACCTTTTGCTGAAGCAAGTACGAAATGCTCGTATGATCCTTTCTGCCAGCTCAGCTCTGATGACAGTGCCCTCCAGCAGAAAAGCAGTCATGTCTAAAATTTCCATAGATGTTTTCACAAAAGTTACTTAACTCCACAGCTCACTCCCTGCACAGGCAAGATGTAGCGGACCAGAGCATGGATTTTTTCCCTTTAATCCCTAAGGAAGAGCTGTAGCTATGTTCCCACATAGACAACAAGATGCTCAGACTGTAGAAGTCAGGGTTTATTTTGGTTGTTCTGCACAAGAAAGACAGACTCCAGGCTGTGTTACAGCCTCCTTATTAAATTGGCAAAGCTGGAAATCACAGATGTCATCTTTGTACTGAAAAGAGTTCATCCCACTTTGAATTCAGCTAAAAAGCTGTTCCAGAACCTGATCTTCTGATGATTAGAAACGTTCTAAATTTCAAGCCTAAATTTATTCACAGCTTTTCTCTCTCCTTGGTGATTGCCATCGAACTGCCTGTGTATTTATAGGCATCAATCATAATATTAGAAAGGACTTTATATAGAGCAATCAGGAGAAATATGCTTCGGCAAACATGATCTGAAATTGAAAAAAGGGTGAGTTTAGTTTTCCAAGTTTGTGGGTTAAAACATATCTTCGCTGTAATGACCTCCTCCCCGCATTAAAAAAATAATCAGAGCTGGTGTCAGCTGGTCTGTTTGAAGACAAAAAGGGAAAGAAGTGATGATCATTAGCAAAAGGTTGATTCTCCAAACATGTTTACTTTTAATAACACACAGGTGCTTTAAAAGGAAATAGGACTTTCACATTAACAGTTCTTTTCTCCCCAGTTATCAGCATTCATAAGAATAGTGCAAAATAACTCATTTTTAGATGCACATTTTACTTATTCTTTGACTATTTTACAATCCTTCCCCCTAAAAGACCAAAAGGTAGCACCTTCTTTTATCTGCTAGAAAACTGATTTTAAAATTTCTGGATTTTTAAAATACAAAATTAAAACAGTGAAGAGCCTTATAAAAGAATAGCCTGCTGTCTGTTGGTGCAATTGCTTTTACAGGTGCTCCATGTTACTGTTTCATGTGGCTACTGAATAGACAAGAACTAACATGTCAAGTAAAATGTAATATGCAAAATGTTTACTTGCTAGAAAGCCATTACTTCTCAAAGTAAAATGGATAAGAAAAAATGTATTTCTTCAGCCTATATCTTGGTTGTTCAAACTCTAGGCTGTCAAGTCAAAGGGTGCAGCATATAAAGGGGTATATGCACACATACCCACACAAACAGCTCACCATCATAAAGTTTCTGATAACAACCTCCTAACTGTTCATTTTGGCATTTGTGCATCTAAAATTGGACATGAAATTAAGAAAAGAAATAAAAACCTATGAAGATCAGAATGATGTTTGAGGAGCATACACTCCGCTCCTCCTTATCTACTCAGCATGGAGATCGCCAGCCACAAAGGAAGAAGCTGACTCTTCTATCTCAGGACTTGGGTACTGCTCCAAAAGTAACTTTAATTTGCTCTCTCTGCTGTCTTCCTGCTTCTAATAGGATCTACATCCACAGCATTTTCACCTTGTCTACCTCATATCAAAGATATGTTTGAGTTTATTTAAATAAGAATTCCACTTTACTCAAAGTACAGCTGTGCCTTTGGAATACCTACAACACTAGGACCAATAGATATATTAATACACTACAAAAGAAATTGTAAAAGAAACCATTCATGGATTCAGAGTGAAATTCTGGAATTGCATAAGTTAAAATCACCTCTAGAAATTAACACTACTGTTTAATTGGCTAAATGATTTGGCTTTCTCTGAAGCACATTTTGTCACTCAGCACTGCCAGATCTAACCACCAACTATAACTCCAAAAAGAAATAAAACAAGAGTTATTGAGACAGAAGTTCTCAGAAATCACTGAGTGAGTTTGTAGTAGCATTCAAACAAAAGGCAGAAAAAGGTGTTGGGCAACATCTGAAATGGCAGTAAGAGAGCAAAATTTTGCCACAACTCTAGTGTAACTCCATTGTACTCACATTTTGGATGCTCTATACAGTTCTATTCTTGGATGTGGTAGAGTTAGGGAAGGTTATTAAAGGGATTAAAGGGAAATCAGAAGCTGAGACTTTTCAACTGTGAGAGTGCTTTGGTGAGACTTGCTCAAGGTTTATGAAATCTTGAAGGTGGCTGAAAAGATGAATGGAACCATACCTCAGAGTTTGGCTAATTTGGTGAAATTAGTTTAAAACAGATAAAAAGAACACATTACTTTACACAATGGCCAGTGAATTTCTGGACTTGCTGCCAAAAGAGGTTCTGGAAACAGATTCCAACAGCAGGTTCAAAGAGGAACTGGACAAGTTCATGTACAACAGGTCCAAAAAATGGACAGCAAAAGGACTAGGTAAGGATTTACCTTCGTAACAGCCATGGAAACCAGGAGAGCACAAGGCAAAAGGCCTCAAGAAGGTGGCTAAGATTTTGTGCACTCTATAAAGTTTGTTCTACTGCTACTGTTTCTATTTGCTTTTCTGTTTAGGTATGTATTAGCAAAACCTTGATGACCCTCTAGGGAAGGAGACAGCTAAAAGTAATGAAAAACAGAAGAAAAAAATTAAGTACAATGAATAACAAATTAAAGAAAGGGAAGAGCCACAAGATTGAAAATACAGGGACAGGGAGCTGGAGGAGGGCACAGAAATCCTGACATCACCTGCCACTTCTTGAAGGTTGACTGAGAAGCAGGTGGATGTTGCCCAGGGATGCTCTGCCTGGAGATGTGGAAGGATGATGGAATGAGTGTACAGGTCCCACAGTCACCAGGATCCCCTCATCAAGCTTCCTTCTGGTGACATGAATAACCAATAGAGACAAGGCCTAGAAGAGGTTGATGACGAAGTCCTGCGACTTGGAAGGGCCTTGGTTAGGAGTGTGTAAGTAGAGTGGAGTGGAAAAAGTGCAGCTAGAACTTCAATAAGAGGTTCTAGAAGAGAGACTGCAGCCTGCCTCATTTGATGTACACTCAGAATACCTGATGTGTGCCAGGGCTTCTTGTCACCACCAGAGAAAAAAAAGGATCCCCAGACTAACTCAGTGGAGCTATTCCTGCATTCACATATGTTCTTAGACATGTTCTTTCGCTCTGAGAAGTATGAGTTGTATGAGCCTCCACAGGTGACTGTCACAGTTAAAGCAATATTGCTGGTCTAAAAATGGTATGACATATTTAGGACAAAGGGAACTTAAAAAGAATTTGCAAAATAAGCTAATCCCAGGTATAATTATAATAGGGTAGTGTATTTTTAAAAGAAAACTGAAAATTGTGTGCACAGCAAAATCTTTATAGATTCTTATTAAATCCATTGAACACAATGCTCTGTTTTAAACTCACTATTTCATGTTCATTCTTTGTTTTAAATCATTTACCAGTTCAGAAGAGGGGATTCCAACATAGATATTTTCCACTGGAAAATTGCTTGCCTAACTTATTCTAATGCTCTTTTTCAGTGATGTGAGATTTTCACCATTATTTTATTTAATTGGAAGATATATCGACTTTAGTAATAACAGACGTAGCCTCCCTGCCAAGATCGGAAATAACAGAAAGTGTCCAACATACTAACCGCAAGAGGAGGTTGGCTGATTCTCTTATGGAAGAGTCTAAATGAAGTGTTGAGAGTCCTACTCCTTCCTTAAAACTGAGACATAGGATGGAGATAAATGGAAACACGGAATGGTTTGGGTTGGAAGGGACCTTTAAAGGTCACCTAGTCCAACCTCCCTGGAGTGAACAGGGACTCCTTCAAATGGATGAGGTTGCTCAGAGCCCCATCCAACCTGAACTTAAGTGTTTTCAGAGATGGAGGATCTACCACTTCTCTGGGCAACCCAATTCCAGTGTTTCACCACTGTCATTGTAAAAAACTTTTGCCTTACATCTAGTCTGAATCTACCCTATTTTAGTTTAAAACCATTACCCCATGTCCTATCGCTATAGGCCCTGCTAAAAAGTTTGTCCCCATCATTCTTGCAACGTCCCTTTAAGTACTTAAAGGCTGCAGTAAGGTCTCCCCAGAGCCTTCTCTTCTCTAGGCTGAACAAGTCCAACTCTCTCAGCCTGTCCTCATATGGGAGCTGTTCCATCCCACTGATCATATTTGTGGCCCTCCTCTGAACTTGCTCTAACAGGTTTATGTTTTTCCTGTGCTGAGGACTCCAGAGCTGGATGCAGTACACCAGATGAGATCTCACAAGAGTGAAGCAGAAGGACAGAATTACCTCCTTTGACCTGCTGCCCACACTACTTTTCATGAATCCCAGGACACAGTTGGCCTTCCGGGCTGCAAGTGCACATTGCTGATTTATGTCCAGCTTCTCATCCACAAGCACCCCCAAGTCCTTCTCTGCAGGGCTGCTCTTGATTCGTTCATCCTCCAATCTGTATTGATGCCAGCAGTTGCTCCAACCCAGGAGCAGGAACTTGCATTTGCCTTGTTGAACCTCAGATGGGCCCACTTCTTGATCTTGTCCAGGCCCCTCAGGGGCAAAATATCACTTTGGAGATTATTCTATGCCTCCACTTCCTCAAGTTTCTGAAATTACTATAATTACTGAATGATTTAAATTACAGCCCAAGGACTTCAGGATCTTACAGATCAGAAGTTGAAAGCTGAATTTTCCCAAACCATTTTTTTCATGGTGATGTGTATGGTGCACAGATGCAACAGAATTTTGATTTGTCTTGCTTCAAAGACAAACAGTAACAACTGAAGCAGCAAACGGCCTTTGAGAGGAAGGTGAACTTATAAGGTTTGTTGGCCATCTTTTCATTTTTGCTATCAGAAATAAAAGAGGAATGACTTCAATAGCAGTCAGATGTCCAAAAGAGAAGACAAAGAGACAGTTAATGTGTGGTGATACCTAAAATGACATAATAAATGATTTGCACAGCAATGACACAAATTTTGCTCAAATGCTTTCTCTTTTTTCTCTTCCTCTCAGAATTAAAACAAGATAGAAAACAAACTACTGAAGCTGTGATGAAATGACTAGTTGATATTCACTCCACTGCAAAAGCAGCTCTAGAGGAGCTATTTTTTCTAGAGAAAGGTGTGAAAGCATTTTCATGCTACATTTCAAACTCAGCTCCTTCTGCATCAATTGTCAGATAAATGCCATAAATTTCCATTTCAAAATAGCAGTTTGGTTTTTTCACTATAATCCTTACTTACTCAGTCTTTCTTCACACACTTCAGTTACTGTGGTGAGTTTGCTTGCATTTCATGTATGGGCAGAACAAAATACTAACGTAACTTAAAGCACGTGAATAACTCTACCAAGGTCAGACCCTGGCACTGGCCCTTCATTGTTACACTATGCTGTGGTTTTTCATGTCTTCAAATTCATTATATTACAAAGGAAAAAGGGCAAAAGAAATGATATATTTTTTTTTAATAGTGGATATACCAGAAACCAAATTTTGAAGTCTTCCTTTTCTTCAGGGTACAGAGTTCAGAGAAAAACTTGAAACTCAAGATTTTTTGGGGGTTGCATCCAAAAAACTGCTTAATAAAATAACTGCAAACATAAAACCTCTTAATATCTGATTTTTCTTCTGCTTATATGCATATTTTCTTGCTACTGTTAGAAAAAAAAATCTAACTGCATAATTTTATAATCCATGTTCAATGTTTTGAAAAAAAGCAGACTTTTGCTTTTGGAGAAGTCTCCTGTGTTACCTCAGCTCCAATGTTACTCTTTGGCCTGTTCTGTTAGAAAAAAAGTCTGTGAGGCTGAATTTTACTAAAAACTGAAGAGCAATCATGTTATGTCCTGATTTACCTTCAAACAATATCACTGGTTTCACAAAAAGGTCTGATCATTTGCTCTGAGTTTTCATATATAATATAGAAAATCATCACTGAACAGAATTAAATATCATAACTATGAATAGAATAATCAGGAGAGTATAAATAATTTTGAAATGCTCATGTAGGATGCTTTCAATTGATGACTGCTTCAAGAATTCTGACAGTTGCGCACAAAGTGAATTAACATAAGCATTGTTACTTATATTGTAATAATAATAATAACAATTTAATATAATCAGTGTAGTGATGAAGGATGAGTCATTGCTCTAGGAAAATGACCAAGGAGTCTGGAAAAGGCTAACAAATACTGTACTCAACAAAGATTCTCTGCCTTTAGTATCATCTCAGGAATTAATGAGACCTGTCTCCACTGTTATAACAGTAGACAGAAAGAGACACTCCACCTCCAAGGCCTTGTTTGCACTGCGGCATTACTAAAACAGAGCAATTCTACCTTATCAGACTTTGCACAATTTGAAGCAGTAAAGCATACCAGTAACCAGCAAGTTGTCCACTGTGTTGTCCAAGCCCCTCCATGGTAAATGAAATAAAAAATGCCAGTGCTTTGTTCCTAATTGCTGTTCCATGCCACATCATGGAGAGAGGCACATACATTACTGCTATTGCAGGAGAGGGGGTAGTTCTGGAAAAAACCCCATAGTTCATGCCTGCTAATTAAATTTAGTCTCCTTGTGGAACCCTCTTCTGGGATGAGGTAATTCAGAGCACCCTCATTTGTACAATAGAATTCTCACCTAACTTCTTTCTGTGCAAGACCTGCTTTTCCCTGCTTTTTGGGTCTGAATGACTAAGCTTTTCTGCAGTCATTTCTCAAGAAAACCTTTTTTTTGTCCTGTCCAATGAACAGTTGGAATAACTAGCCCTTTGTATTTTAAGCTATTCATTAAAGTTAAATGCCTAGGGCAACTATTATAAGGTTAACCTTTCTATAGCTATGAATCCAGATAAGTTTCCCAATTTTCTCTGCACTCAGCTGGACACAAATGTGTGTGAATATGCCTTTGCTATGGTTCATAGCTGTCACCTCAATACCTATTCAGATTTCAGCACTGAACGTCAAGGCGAAAAAGGTCACAAGCCGCAGAAGGCATCTTCAGAAAGGCAGAAAGTCATCATTTGCATTTTTTTTTGGTAAGACAGACAGATATCCTCAATATGGTGTCCCAAATACAGCTGGATTATTGTACTCATTATAGGGATAACAAAAAAAAACCCAAACCAAACTTCAAACAACCCAACACCAGCAAATAAACCAGTCAGTTCCCTACGGAGCAATCCTGCTCCATAGAGTCCTTACCCCAGACACATATTCCTGCAAATCACCGTCCCTCCTTCATCTGGCTGCTTCTTCACCCTTATGACATCTCTCTCAAATCTGAGGTGTTCCTTGCCAACCTTACCTAGAAAGCAGGTTCCTTTCTGCTTTAGTTTCTCTTTTCAAATTAGAGTCTTTGAACGCTTTCCTAAAGCTCCTGTCAAAAACAAAGAAGGACCAAGGGACATTTACACAAATCCATTGGGTATAATTAGACAGATTGAGAACTAAACAACTTATTGTATCCACTGCTAGATGTAGCTCCTTGCTTTGGCAGCAGGAACCAGATATTGTTAAGTTTAATTACTCACACCGCTTTCCCCTGCACCCCCAAACCAGTACAGGATCATTTAAAAATGTGTTGTTGCCTCTTCCACAAGATGGAGTGCAGTGATAATATCAGAGGATTTTCAAATTGCATCAATGTATCTTGTACCCCTTATACTAGAAAAAGCCTTTAAAGAATTTAGCCAACAATGTGCACCCTCCAACACAAATCAGAAGCTTCAGTGGGGTAGTTTCTCACTGGTTAGTTGTGCTTACCTCAGATGGGAGGAGTTCAGAGTGCATCTCAGAAAACAAAGACAGCCTGCAGGTTGTTTTTCTTTCTACGCTCAAAATGAGCAGTAGAACTTAACAATGATTTTCCTCTAATGGGAAATTACAATAAAAAATGCTCATACCCACCTGTTAAAGAAAATGTGAGAATATAGAAATAATTTCACTTGGTGAATATTATTTTAAAGCAGACAGAATTGCTTCCTCTCTGGATTTGCCTTGTGGTTCTCGATAATAGCCTCGTGGGTGCAGGGCAGTTCATCTCAACTGAGAGTTGTACTTCTCGAAACTCAAACCAGTACCAGTGGATGTAGCTGCTAACATTCTGCTGGCATCCCATCAGCTTCATGCATAAGAGGACCATTTGGGAGAACGAGAAGCTTCCTTATTCTCTTCTCTCATATTCTGAGTTCACTGCAATCAGTTGTGATCTGTTAGCTGGCAATCAGGTACACGCAGTCTGAATAGGAAAAGAGATGGTGACTGACTCTTCCTGGTTCAGACATCAAATCCTGTAATATAATATAGAATTTTCATATCACTTTACATCCTTTTACACCCATCTAATATGATATAGTGAATCTTGCCAATAATGCATATTTAAATTATGAAAATAAAATGACTAGTTAAACCCAAAATAAGCTGTGCTGAACCACACAAACTTTGGAATTAAATTATGACCTATTGCCTTGCACTTCTCAGCATCAGCAGTCACCCTACCCTAGTTTGGAGGTGATGTGGCTGACAATACCACATACTGTGCAGCCCCAGCATTGCAACTGTACCTTTATGGAGTTAGATATGTGGGCAATGAAGAGACATTAAGGCTTGTCTTAGTCCTTAAAAGTCAGCTGGCACAACTCTATAATCAAGACAGTAACTTTTAGAGAAATATATTAATTTTCCCTTTATGTACACAAAGGACTACAATACCACCAAGCGCATATGATATTCATGTCCCTGTCTGTCAGAAGGCTTGGAGCTATTCTGCATTTGTTAATCCTGCTTTCAGCATTTCTTTTACCTGGGTCTTTAAAAGAAGAATCTCCCAGTTTACAGGAACAGCCTGCTCAACACTTGGCAGTGAGAAACAAAACAGGGGCCTTGCAAAGCAGCTAAGCTCAGGATGGGGGATGATGTGATTGAGAGCAGCCCTGTAGAGAAGGACTTGGTCCGTGAGAAGCTAGGCATGAACCGGCAATGTGTGCTCGTAGCCTGGAAGGCAAACGATGACCTGGGCTGCATGAAGAGTGGCCAGCAGGGCGAGGGAGATGATTCAGCCTCTCTATTCTGCTCTTGTGAGACCCCATCTGGACTACTGTGTCCAGTTCTGGAATTCCCAACATAAGAAAGATACGAAACTGTTGGAACAGGCCCAGAGAAAGGCTATGATCAAAGGGCTGGAGCCCCTCTGCTACGAGGACAGGCTGAGAGAGTTGAGGTTGTTCAGTCTGGAGAAAAGGCGGCTCTGGTGACACCTTATAACAGCTTTCCAGTACCTGAAGGGGCTACAGGAAAGCTAGGGTGGGCCTTTTTACACAGGCAAGCAGTGAAAGGATGAGGGGGAATGACTTTAAATTGAAAGGGGGAAGATTTAGATTAGACATTAGGAAGAAATTCTTCATGATGAGGGTGGTGAGGCCCTGGCACAGGTTTCCCAGGGAAGCTGTGGATACCCCCTCCCTGGAAGTGAGGCCAGGCTGGATGAGGCTTTGAGCAGCCTGGGCTGGTGGGAGCTGGGAGGTGGAACTGAGTGATTTTTAAGGTCCCTTCCAACCCAAACCACTCTACGACGCTCAGCCGCTCCTTTACCAGCTAGTGCGGCTCACCGGGCTCCGACAGCAGCCCCTTACGGGACAGTCCCGCCGGAAAGCGCACCCCGCTGACCGGGGCTGCTCGGCCGGAACGTGCGCGCGCCCCCGGGAGGCGGAGCCGCGGGGCGGGGCTCGGCGGCTGCGGCGAGCGGGACGGGCGGGCGCGGGGCGTGGGGGAGGTTGCTGGCAGGCAGGGTGAGAGGGAGGCGCTGGCTCGCCTGCCTGAGCCTCGGTCCGGCGGTTCCGCGGCGCTGCCGGTGCAGCAGAGCCGCCGCCGAAGCAAATGGGGAGGCGGCGCTGAGCGCGCTGCCCTCCGCGGGGAGGGGGGAGGGGGTCGTCAGCATCTGAGGGCCAGCGAGCGAGCAATGTCCCTCATGTTTCTGCTTGCGCTGCCCTTCCTCCTCCTCTTCCTCCTTCTCCTGCTCCCGGCTTTGAAGCTTTTGTTTTTCCTGGCCACTGCGATGGCAGGAAACTTCCCGGAGGGATGCGCTCAGGCCGCCGCGGTGCTGCGCTGGGCTCCGCAGGGCACCGAGCACGCCGTGAGGTGAGCCGAGCCGAGTCCGCGGGGCTCGGCTGCGGGGGGGCGGTGCTCTGGGGAGGCGAGAGCGGGTAGAGCTGCCGCGGGGACCGCCGAGAGCCCCGCGCGGTTGTTGCCGGTTCCCCTCCCACGACCGGCTGGGCTCTCCAGCTCTGAGAAGATCGGGGGGGACCGGGCGCTCCGAGGCGGCTGCGTGGGCCCAGGGCGGGCAGGGCCGCTGGGGGCCAGCGGCGCGCGGGCAGCGCGGCGGCTGACGGGGGGCGCGTGGTGCTACCGGTGGGCGCTCTCGGCCGCGTCCTGCAGGCGCGCGCGTCCGCCCGTCGGGCTGCGGGGGGGTCGCGGGGGCGGGAGTCGCGCTTCCGGCTTGGGTTTTGTCTCACCTAGTGTTGGTGGCGCGCTTGGAAGCCACGGAGCCGCCCCGCCGTGCCCCTGACTCCCGCCTCAGGATGGCTGTCACCTGCTCTACGGGCTCTCGGCTGTGCAAAACTCTTGGTCAGGGAGAACCTGCCGGTTTCTGGTGCGGTGTGCGCGCTGCCACCGGTCATAGATTCGCTTGGTTGGAAAAGACCTTTGAGATCATCGAGCACAACCGTACCTGGCCACTACTAAGCCATCCCTGAGCACTTCATCTACCTGTGTCTTTTAAACACCTCCAGGGATGGGGACTCGACCACCTCCTTGGGCAGTTGTGCCAGTGCCTGAGCACTCTTTCAGTGAAGAAATTTTTCCTGATGTCTAATCTGAAACTCCCCTGGTACAACTTGGGGCCATAATGATGTGGGAAGCCACTCCTGAAGAAAAAGAAATGCCTCACTTAAGAGAATGAAAAGCGATTGGTATTTTTTATACAAGTATGTAATTTCTATTTGGGTGTTTCACATGGTTGTCTTTATACTTGATTTTTAAAGGTCGGATGATAAAGTATGTGCTAATGCATGTGTAACAATGTGTATTGCAAAGTTTACCTTGTAAATCAGTAAAAACACTTATTGGAGAAAACAGTGGAGTTGCATAAAGATGCAGGTAACACAACACATTTTAAATGATCCGGGCTAGATATAGACACCAGACTAGATCCATGCCCAAGTGAATCGTTAAACAAAACTGTTCATCCTTACCTGAAACATGGATGCTTTAATAGTGTCAGATGTGTTTTACACAAGGAGTTTTCTGTGGGACATCTTCTACATTCAGACGTTGGAGCAAAAGCGGCAGAGGCAATGGATTATGAAAGGGACAGTTTTAAATAGACCATTTCTAGGTATTTGAAATTGTAGAGACATTTCAAAGACTTTTGAGAACACAGAATAGCTGTGTATTTTCAGTTCTCAAATATATTTTAACTGTTGTTTCTGTGCAGTTATCTATTATGAATATGTATTCACCAACATTGCTGTAGCTATGTTTCCGGGATAGGATAATAGATTCACTAGTAATCATATTTTAGTCTACAGAAGCAGATTTGGTAGTGACTAGTCATTAGAATTATAATAATTTATAAATAACTTTAATTTGAAATATTTACTGTGAAATGATCAGCCCTCAGAAACCTGGCTTCTTACGCTGTTCTGCGTGACTCATTTGTTAGAGAAGGGCCTTACTGTAAGAGCGAATGTTAAATATATGTTTGATTTTTTTTTTTTAACTGAGAAAAGAAATGAGAATATGGATATTAGCAGATGGTATGCAAGGTCTGTCTGCTCAGAGGACACAAGGAAGAAACCAAAATGAGCTCTACTGATTTCTAATTTTCTTGTAGACTACAATGTGTAGATGACTTTTGTGAGGTGCTGGTGGTCAGACTATGCTCATATACTTCATTGCATGTGGCACTTCTGAAGTCTTTCTCTAAGAATAGCAGCAGGCAGAGAAAGGCTATCACCATTTCTCTATCAGTTAATTAAACGTACCCAAGACCTTTCTCTCTTGTCCTGAAGCCAACTGGCACAGATTAGCCCTTGTAAATGCGGCTAACTTTCCTGCCTTCCACAGCCTGCTTGTTGGGACTGGCTCCTGTCTTGCATCAAATCCGAGATCATGCCCAAGAATTGCATGGGAGAGTTGTAGCAAGCCTAGGTTAGAAGGATGCTGTGCCAGTCTGTAGCACTTCCACAATCTGTGTGACAGAATTTCTTTTCCTATGAATAGTTCCTGGCATTACTTGATTTACTAGTGTGGGCATAATCTATCAGTAACACTAAGTAGCTTCTCCTAACTCTGTGCTCAATCATAGTGATTTAATTTCCCTGCATTGAGAATCTCGGGCACTATAAAATGCTGGTTTTCATAGTCAGCTGCTTAAAACTGTCAGGGCTGGTTTCTTCTCCGTTTGTGCAGATGAGTGAAGAGGGAGTAGGTGAAGGCTTGATGGCTTTCCCACTTATCCATAAGTAAAGGTGGGGTAACCAAGCTCAGGGAAAGGCTTACATAACTTTTTTCTGCTTGTTTGGGAGTGTACTCCCAGTGCAAGTGCATGTCCATTGGCAGTCCTGATGGCTAGATGTCAACATATCCATAGCCTGTGTTCTCACGCTGGTTTGCTAATTTCCAGATTATTTTTCCGTTAGTAGCAAGTTGGGCAGAACAAGTTCTTTCTTCAAAAGCTCTGAAGCTTATTTACTTCTAGATGCCTAGAGAGATTACTAGCCTGTTGAAAGTATTGGACTAGATGTTTAAAATAAATGGCGTGTGTGCATTGTGTTTTATGCTGTGTTGCTTTATAGGTGTAGTTAATCTCTCATAATAATCTTATAGATAAACTTCAAAGCAATTCTAAAAGATGTCAGTTAATTGTTACGAAAGAAGAAAGTGAGGCCAGAGGACGTGTAACTATTTATCTAAGGAATACTAGTCGTAGAATCCAGAAATGGAATCTCATATTGAAAATTGATCTGTCAGGTCACACTACTTCTCTTAGGCTTAAAAATACTTTAATGGAACACAGTATTTTTTAAAATCTGTATTTGCTGGCAGCTGTTATTTTGCTAACCTAGCTAGCAGCCCAGTTTGTGCTTAAGTATGAAAATTGTTTAGTCACTTCCTTTCCAGTTGAGGATACGCTTAGTTACTTACCTAAACCTTATGTGTGTGATGGGACTTAGTACATGCTTTAAAGTACTTTTCTGAACAGTTTGTCTCAGTGAAATGCCAGTCCATTTCACATCAGTGAAACCTTGTAAAATACAAATCTTAACATTGAGATATTTCCATGTGTAGTTTGGTAGAAAGGTGAGATATCCTTCTGCCTTTCTGTAAAAGCACTGATTCAGTAAAGTCTTTGCACTTGTTGAAGTGTCTGAGGAGTCCCACTGGTTTGAATGGCACTTAGAGAAATCTCTTGCATAACTGTAACCTAATTTACCTCAATCGAGATGTATATTATACACAAGCTGTGTTTAAAATAATATTGTTAAGACCACAAAAGCACAGAAGTGTTTGGAAATTTAAAGCTTTGAAGTGGTGATGATGCAGCCTTTGGGAGCTGTGCTTTGTACTATCCAGGATCCAAATTTTTTTAAAGCATTCTCCCATCTCTAATTGGGCAGCCAAGATTAGGGTATGCTTATGATTCTTGCATCTCTTCATTGATTTTCTCCTCCTTGGAGATACTAAAGCAAGGCTTGCATTGTGTTGATTAAATATTACATGATGACATACAATAATCATGGTCAAAGCAAAGTTTTGAAAAGTTTTTCATCTTGCTGAGCACTGGGCTTTCTAAAGGAAGCTGGATTCTGTGTGGATAAGTAGTGTCTAGTCTTGTAGTTAAAGCCTGTGTCATAGTGTTTAATTACACTTCTTAACTGCTACTTCTCAAGCCTTCAGTACTTGACTTTCAAACTGTAATAGCTTTCATTTTTTTGATATAGCCTTTGGGTGTGTAATTTTCCCAGTGCTTTTCTCAATCCCTAAAGCACAAATGGAAGCAAAAGGAGTATTTTTTCCCGCGTTATCTTAAACTACTTCCTGTGTCCTTACCGGAGTTAGAACCTCAAAATGCGAGTTCAGACTGTAACTCTAGGTCATGATTGATATGTTACTTGACAATGAAGGGAAATGGTATGCTTTATACATGGCTTATTAAATGACCTACGTTGCCTTATAATTTTTATGTAAATAATGTAGCTGACTTAAGGAAGATGGTGAAACTTTGGGGCTTAGTTTCCATTCTGTTCACCACAGAGTGGTGCTGCCTGGTGACTTTACTGTTGTTTTCCTTGCAGTATTTTACTCTTACTGACGTGTTTTTTCTGGACCACCTTGTTGCCCAGCTGCTTCCTGCATTTTTCTACAAGATCCTTGTCCTTGTTAATTTTCTATTTAATTTTTAGTTGCTAGTCACTTTAGTTGGCCAGTTAGAATATTTTATTCTTATTTAGTTTGTAGCCCTCTAGTTGCATGGGTCAGGTCAGCTCACTAAGCAAATCAGGTTGAGAAAGCAAAGGGGAAATGGGCTTTCTTATCCAACGCTCAGATTTAACACGCTATGGTGAAAGAATAATTTATGTTTTACCCTGAGTGGGATGAGGCTGAAGCAGAGAACTACAGAATAGATGAGATTGGAAGAGACCTCTGGAAGTCAAGCGGGCTAACTGCTCAGCGCTGAGACAGATTGAATGTTAGGTGAGATTGCTCAGGATTATGTCCACTTGAGTTTTGAATATGCCCAAGCATGGAGATTCTGCAACCTCTGTGAATAACCTGTTCCAATATTTGACTACTCTCACTATGATTTTTTCCTCTAACACTCAATTGAAGTTACCCATATTGTAGCTTGTATGCATTGTCGCTTGTACTTTGCTGTCAACCTCAAAGAAGAATCTAGTTTTTGGGCTCATTAGAACAACAGATTATTTTTTTTTCAGATGCTTAATGACACACTTTATACATATATATATATATATATATATATATATATATATATTCCTGACAGAACTTTTGCCAAACGTGTAAAAAAATAATCCTCTCCAGCCAGTCTGGCAGACCTTATTTAGTAGCACGCTGATCTTGCCAGTTGAATTACTTTTTTTTGATGTGGACACAATAAAAATATTTTTCTAGCCTGGCTTTTCTCCTTCCTCTCTCCCACATGATCATACACTGTATTTTTCAGCAGATGCCTGCCTTATTATGTTCAGTAAATGGGTGCTGGTGGTTTAGGAGGTAAATCTGAGTCTACAATCTGAGCTTCTGAAAGTTAGCTGTGTAATCCTGTGATTTTTTTTTTCAACCTCATTAGGTGTATGGACCCCTGCATAACAAATTTAAACCCACTGACAATAGACTACCTTTTAAGGATCTGTTAGAAATAATCTATGGAGAGCTATGGTGACCCCAAGGTAGTCTCATCTAACCTTTCGGGCACTTTTACAGTCAATGGAGAAAAATAAGCTTGTCCAGAAAGTGGTCTGTCCAACCTGTGGCTGAATTCCTTGCTCGTTGTCTCTGCTTTGTATGCTGAAAGTCTCAGTTGCTCTTCTAGCCTTGATATCCAGCTTTTGGGACAGCTACATTTAGGAAAGTTTGATCCTTAGTGAGCACTTTTGCAGTCCTTTATTTTCGTCTAATTATTCAATATATAGTCATATGCCTTATTTACAACCCCTTCTGATTGTTTAATAATTAATGTGTGTTTCTTCCATGGTGGTGGTCATCTCTGTAATATTTCAGTTCTTCAGGAACATTAAATTACATGGTCTGACACAAAAAAAATGAGACTAACCTTGTAGCTTAGGAAGTAAGAGTGGGTGGGGAGAGCCAAAGAGATGGTGGAAAAAAAAATGTTCTAACCTGTCACAGTGAGACAAAGCTTGACTTGATTGCTTCACTCAGTGCAAGTGGACAGGTGTTCTAAATATAGATGTTTTCTTACCCTTGGCTGGAAAATATTGGTGTGTGTCAGCCCACAATACTTTGTCTGTGAAGCAGTTTTTAGCTATTAGCAATATTGCTGTGCTTGAGCACCCACCTTATTCACCAGGCATAGCTCCCTGTGATTTCTGCCTCTTCCCAAAGATCAAGTCGGTGTTCAAATGAACCCATTTTTTTTGTCAGTAGAAGATATGAAAGCAAAAATGATGGAGATCCTCAACAGCCTTTCAGAAATGATTGTGGAATTGCTTTGAGTGTTGGCAGCATTGTACGCAGCAGTGTGTCAACTTGGAAGAGAACTATTTTGAAGGTCATCGTAGGTGATTTTCTTAATTTGTTAAATAAAAAGAGTTACAAGCACAGTCTTGGGTGGTTTTGTGTTGGACCTTGTATCTTCGTTAACTCACTGCCTTATGTAAGCTAACTCCTTATTTTAAAAACAAAAAAATATAAAAAAGTGATAGAAAAAAAGGAATAAAAGGATAGGATAAAGTTCACAAATTAGGTGTTCAGTTTGGATTGCTTTGAGTACAAGGGGAAGACTTTGCAAAAAAGGGGGAGAAAAAAATTTGTATTTTTTATGCAGATTGCAAAGTAATAATCTTGTCTTTCTAAACCTGTCTTAGCTAAAACTTCAAAACCTGATACTGCTTAGAAATGGTTATTGCTACAAGTTTTCTGCATCAATAGTGTAATTCACAAAATTATGCCTTTCAAAGGATTGTACAAGGTTCATTGTGTATAATCATAGAAAATAATGAGATATCTGATGAAAACTAGAGACTTTTTGTCGAAGACTTGAAAAGTAAATTGAAAACACATGATATTATATGTTGATTAAGTTATTATCTTCAGTAGGTAATACTCCAATGAGCCTTTATTACTTGGTGATTGTGATTTAGGCTCTTCTGTCAGTTGTCACTTCTGAATTTTCTCTAGGCATTTTTCTGGAGTCTTAGAGGATATTTATGAATGTGTTTAGAAATACATGCACATAGTGTATTTGAGACATTTTGGTTCCTGTGTCACTAACTGTTTATGTATATACATTTGCATGCATAAACTCCAAAATGCAGCTAATGATTTAAAACTGTATTTATATTCAAATTTCCTGTACTTCCTCTTACTACCAGAATGATTTTAAGAAACAAAGTAAAAAATCTCCAAACTAAAATCCAAAGTGTCCACATCTAGCCAAAGAAATACCATGAAACACTGAAGGAATGTTTCCATTCTCTCAGAAATGCACACTGATACCCCAGACCTTTGTGTGCTTGTGTTGAGTACTCTAGAAAAAAATGTACCTGTTTATTTTTGGAGCAAGATCAACTGGGTAGCAGTGGTGCCGCCTGCCTTTTGCCTTATTTCTGATCTAATGGGCTCGTGAGTTGGTAGAGCTGAGAGAGTTGGTAGAGCTGAGCAGTTAATTCCATCCTTCACACTGCTGAATTCATTCAGCATGTCTGCCTAGACTCCAAGTGTGTGATTTGTGATAAGGAGGTGGCATTTAAAAGAAATTTGACAATATTTAATACTGACTCATAAAGGCATGTTCAGAGTATTTATAACAGGGAGAGGCTATACTATGCCTTGCTGGTTCTGGGGCATCTGTGTCTGCCAGAAGACATTTCCATTGCATTTATTGTGAGCACAGAGATGGGGCTGAGAGCATTTGCTGACTTGAAGAGCATTTTCCTTCCCGGTACCCTTCATTTTGATCTGATAAGAAGGCAAGTCCCATCTGCCTTCATCTATTCTGGAAATACCAAATCAAAGCATGAAATGTCAGGTAACAACACTTTCACTGTTAAACTGCTACATCTGTATGAACTGGATTAAATACATGTTTTCAAGGCCACCACATGATAGACTTGAGTAAGTGTCTCCACAGTACACAAGCAATATACATTTTGAGCTATTATCAGCTGAAAAAGTAATAGCCCCTGTGTATTCTCTCTTGTTTCTCCAGTGTTTTCAAAGTCTGTCTCTGACCTCAGTGTGCAGTTATTTAAATAATTAATTGGATTCTTCATTTCTTGATGGCAATATAAGTGAATACAAACCAGGCATCGGTTCAGAGGCTGATCAGTCATTTTGCTGGTCTTCCAAGATTTTGCACTTCTAATTCAATGAGGAAGATGGATGATCTCAATTCCATTATGGTGCTATGTGGCTCCTGGCAATCCCCAGAGTGCACTGAGAATCCCGGCTTTTGAGCTCCAGGGAGTGGAAATTAATTTCTGTAGTTTTCTGAAACTACAGAATTGTGGAATGCACCTATTGAGCATTACATCTGAATACATCTGAATTGGTTGTTCAGGCAGTAGGGATGTGTGCAGACTGATATAAGTACATAGAGGTGTGGAGTTCATACATAGTGTTAAGACATGAAATAATTAATGTAGATATCTGAAATGGTTTAGATGAATTTGCTTTCTAGAACTGCATGTCCTGTGTGACTGCTGACTAAGTTTATGTGATTACATCCAAGCTGTGTTGAAATTAGTTGAGATCGGTCTCAACCCTAGTAGGAAGAAAAAGTGTGTGTAAAACCAGGTGCTGATAAGGAAAATGCCTTCCTTAAGGTCTTAAGTTGGGGTTTCATATTGATGAGCACTTACTAAATTTGCCAGACATTGCCATAAGGCCTATGCAGTTCACCACTCAGCTAGTCTGGGGACTGCAACATTACTGTGTTCTAAGTACTTTTAAGAGCTATTTTCTACATCATGAAGGTTGAACTGATTCTTTGAAAATTTTTTCCAAAATGTATATAATCACCTGTTTGTACTGGTTGATTTCTGTTTCCAGAGAATTTGCTGTGCTCACTCACATAACATATATATGATTAAAATTAAAAGTAATTTTAGACTAGTATTTGTGAATTTGACCCGTTTCTTCCCTCAGCTGGGAGAAAAGACATGAAGAACTGCCATTGCATCTGTCTCATATAGTCAGGCTGCTTCTTTCTTGGAATCGGCCACCACCAAAGAATCTAAGAAATGCTGGTTGTAGTCAGCAGTCAGTTGGGACTTGAGGGAAGCATCGGGTGTCTGGAGTGAGTACTGCCTAGAGAGATGCTAGATAATGAATAGCAGTGAGAAACATGGCTTGGTTCCTCAAAATCGCATGTGATTAAGATTCATGCTGCCATTTTCAGTTCTATCCATTTGTATTGGTGGTAGAAGGCCTGATAATATCAAGTTTCATCTTAGCTTGACATTGGGGAATTGCTAGTTACTCTCCAGTCTTTGAATTGACTTTCCTGAATATTTTAGATTTGCGATTTTTATGCTCTTAATGTTTGCAAGTTGCCGTTTGGGACTAGATTTTTAGTTTGATTTGTACAAGTGATATATATAGTTTTAGGTACAAAAACCTGAAAAGTCAGTATTTTTAAGAGATATGGCTCTACTTTGCCATGTGATTGACTTTCATTAGGATTTTTTGGCTGCCATTAATAATGTTGCATCCTAGGGCTTTCCAACTATTTCTCTTCAAAAAGTCTTAAGGGAACAAGTTGACCTTGTGCAGTTCACTGAAGGTTCCTTCAGCTGGGCATGGTAGAACAAAGACAAGAAAAATGTTTTCATTTCTGAAACTTGGTGGAAGGTGATATACAAGATTTCTCCCTTGCAGAACCAGGACATAGGTCTTCAGCAGTTTACTTAGGACTGCGATGTCAGGAAAGAGGTGCTATTGCATCACCTGGAAGTTGCAAAGGCTGTGTGCTGTTACCAGTATGTGAACCACTTATTCAGGCTAAAGCAGAGGGAGTTTGCGTGTGTGTTAGGAACATTATTGCCTTTCCAAATTCATTTATACACTCACTAATCGTGATGACTATATGCTATTTAAAATATAAATGTTTCTGAGCCTATTTCCGGTGTACAGGAGGATATGGTTTGGGAATTTAGCTTTCTGCAGCCAGATGGATTATGGTGTTGCTAAGGAAACAGACTATAAATGAAGTGGCAGCTGAGTGTCCCTAGAACATCAGACTGCTTGAAGCTGATATTTTAAACTCATTTAGGTGGGTAGATAAATTGATGATGCCATGAGAAGTTAATTTCCTGTATTTTGTAGTTCATTAGTTTTCATTGCTTTGTTAGTGTTTACAAAAGGTACCTAAATTTCCCACTCAGACCACCTGGTGTGTGGGTCACTGAAGAGAAATTTGTTGTTAAAATTAGTAAAAGCTGTACAGTAAAATAAATCCTAAAATAATCATTAAATTAATAATTAAAATTACTTCTTAGTGGATAGATGGTGTAGCAAAGTCCTGGCAGCAGTATGGTTCAACTGGGACTAGGAAGTAACCTGAGATTGTTAAAAGTACTTTGGAAAGAATAGAAATATTACGGACCTGGTGAATTTACAGATTTTGAACTTCATGCAGAACTTGTTTAATATCTATATTGTACCTGTTTGATTTACATATATGCAGTCATTCAGAGCAAGTGAAATGAATTGTGGTTTTGATAACTGCTGTGACCAAGAAGAGACCTTGGCTCTTTTTTTCTAATGCTTTTGAGGAAAATGTATCAGGGTTATTGACTGATACAACAGAATTTTTTTCCTTCCTACAGAGAGGGGCAAGCATAACTCAGCCATTCTAGCTAAGCATGTGGCTATAGGGGTAAAGACTTTGCTTAAGTAGACTGAGCCCAGAGTACAGGCAGCAGCCACTGCCATTGGTAAGATGGACTGACTGGACAAGAAGAAGGCAGGAATAATTCTGAATAGCCTGAAATACCTGCAAACCTTGGACTTTTAGAAGCTTATAGAGAGGATGTGTATTCACCCACTTCCCAAGGTCTCCAATGTAAGAGTTAAAGCAATATACTTATTTCATGTTGCTTGCTTTTACTTTTATGTGCCTTGTGTTCCTGCAGTTAAAGTCGCAGCTTGAAGGGCTTGGAAACTGAAATACTAGAGATGGTAATGGTATCCATGTTCTCAGCATTGTGTGAGTTGTGGGTTAAGATAAAAGGATTGACTAGACTGTATCTAGACACAATATATTTAGAATTGCATGCACTCCCCGGAAAATGTGGTGATAGCGGATAAATAGATAGTGAATGGCAACACAAAAATCTAATGCAAGAGTTTGCTCTGCGGTTTTGAAGTTGTATCCCATGCATATGAGGGTCTAAATTCAAGCGTATGAGCAAGTGGTTATAACTTCATTCAGACATAGTATTTATGGGGTGTATCTACTCAAAATGAGACTGACAGGAACTAGTTATGCATGAGTTCCTCATGTTTGCTTAAAAAGAAGAGGAATAAAAGTGAGCTGGGAGGAGAACAGGCTGCAGGATTGAGTCTGTAGAGCTTTGGAAACTTGCCTTAGCTATGTCTGTAACAAAAAAGAGATCTGGAAAGGTCTTCATAAGACTGAAAATAACAAGAACTTGACAAATAAAGAAAGTTTGTGAACTAAATATGAAATGGAAGGCCAAGGAAGGACTTAAAGTATATACAGGTGGCTAGTAGAATAGCCATTCTATGTTTTCTGAATTGAAATAAAAGTGTTTTCAATAAAAAGGCATTCTGGAAAGATGAGTCATTGTTCCAGCAGTGTTAAACCTCTTCTACTGTAAGTAACAGTTTAAATGCTGCATGTTGATTAGAGAGAACTGTTTCGGGTCTTTTCAACCAGGTAGGTAACAGAGGTCATTGTGGAGATGGCATTAAGTGCACTGTAGGCTTTCCCTTCATGTTTGTCACATGACTGGATTTATTGCCTTGATGTGAGTGCTGTCTGTCTACATATGGATCACGATCTGCCACTGTCTTATCACTGGAAAAAATAGCCAGGAGCAGACTACAGCTGTCACAGCATATAAGTCATTGCTTTGCTTCTTTATTTGCCCTTTAAGCGATGGGCTTTAGGATTGAGCTAGTTTAATTGTAGTGGATATTTGTTCCTTGAAAATGCCTTACATCTTTTCCAAAAATTTTTCTTGTCTTCTGAAAAACCGTGTGCCTGTTGTGTGATGGAAAGAGCTGTGGCACACATGAGAAAACTGGCAACAAAGAGTTCACCATGGGTCAGATTACCTGTT
This sequence comes from Neomorphus geoffroyi, assembly GCA_033558235.1. Taxonomy (NCBI): domain Eukaryota; kingdom Metazoa; phylum Chordata; class Aves; order Cuculiformes; family Neomorphidae; genus Neomorphus; species Neomorphus geoffroyi. The sequence goes on along the minus strand of JAUMJM010000053.1, from coordinate 21,704,569 downwards.
GCTGCAAAGTGCCTATAGGGACAAGACAGTGAGCTACATGAAAATGTTCCAAAGGATTAATTGTGGCTCTCGGACTGTTGGTTGAACCTGGATGGGAAATATTTTGAGGAAACTGAATTTCCTGTACTGTAGCCAGGTGTGCTGGAACAAGTCTTGTTAAAGTGACTCTTTTATTCTGTAGATGAAATAATGATGTATGAACAGTTTTGTCTCTTATTGGATAGATTTTCTAGAAATATTTTAAATTCAACAAGATTTTAAATGGAAAAACCAATAATTGCAAAATGAGTTATTTGAGCAGCTTTTGGTGTTCAGCGAAATATGATCTTGAGCTACCAAAGTGGAAGATAACAGGAGTTAATGTGTGGTTTCTTCCTGGTGAAGTTATACTTCTTATTCTAGGTTCAGGGCTTTCTTTGGGTTTGGATTTTGGTTTTTTTTTTTGATGTTTTGTTTTTGTGTGTGTGTATATGTGTTGTGGTTTTTTGGTGTTGTTTTTTTTTTTAAAAAAGAAGTAATTATTATTTTTTCTTAAATAATGTGAAAATCCCTCACTTTTTATTACTGAAGGAACTTTTTCATGGAAGCAAGGCTTTCTTAAATATGAGGTTTGTGGACAAGAATCTACTGTAACTCTATCCGTGCAGGGCATTTCATTTGGAGTACTTATTGTTTAATAGTTCCCAAGTAGCACAAAAACAGAGTATTGCAAAATCACTTCAATTAACTGTCAAGTTATTTGTAACAGGAAATTATAAGATACTTAAAAAGATTGTTCCTACAAGGATCAGAATGCTTCAGTTGGTAACTGTATTCGCTTTGCATTGTTATAAAAAAATCTGGAAAAAAAAGAAATAGTAATCTCTTGTATTGCATTAAAACAAAACTGTGCTTTAAAAATTGCCAGACTGACTCATTAAATGTTTTTTTCCTATTAATTTAATTAATTTTTTAGCTGTTAGTGATGCGAGTTCCAAGCCCTGCCTGTCATGTCTGTAGAGAAGTTGCTAGTGCCTGTATTGCATAGGGTCTGAACGTCTGTGATATGTCATCTCACCCTGAGAGTTGTCCAAATGCGAACACTCTGTCTTATGTCTAGTATGAACAGATTTCTAAGTAGGATTGTTTCTCAGAAACAGTTGCTATCTTGAAAGACTTATTCCAGTTGACTATCACAAGACAAAAATATTTCTGAATCTATTTAAACAACTAGTACATGAATAACTATTAAGTAGTTACTTAACTCAGTCTGGTTTTATGTCATGAAAAATAGCTTACTATTGTAACATGCAGCTGATTTTTGGTGGACTAATTTAGACTAACAACAAAGTGTACAGGGTAAACCTGGGGAAAAATCAAAGGAACACAAACAAGTGTCAGAGTATGTTTTTGCATTAAGCATTTTATGTTTTTGGCTGAATAAAGATGCTAATAAGTATTGAAAACGCACACACATACACATGTGTGTATATGTGTAAGAAGAAAAGTGTATAATATAAGTACGTAAATATGCATATAAACTGAGTCTGTATTTAGTTCTTGGGTAAATCTTACCCTCACAGCCTTTAAGTGCACTCAGAGCAGGATGCTGCAAACAGCAATATTTTCGTTGCTGAAATAGTCACGTCATTTAACTTGCTACCAGCACCTGTTCTCTATGAACCAAGTGCCATAACATCTGTATTACAGCAGCAAGACTCTTAGGCAGCAGTGGATTTGACTGTAGCATGAACTAAATCCTGTGCTGATCCCTTTGCTCTGGGAACTAAATAAAATCCCAGGAACCTATTGTGGACAGCACATGGTGTGAAAAAAGTACAAACTTGGTCATTCTAATCACTTTTCTGTTATCATCCCTGCATCTTTTTATAAAAAGATGATATTTTGTTAAAATATTTTTTTTTTCAAAACACAGGTACTTTTTGTGGGAGAGAGCTTAATAAATTCCATCAATATAGAATGCTGTCGATGATGATGGGATTACCATTTTTATAAGATGAATTTTGTATTTTTTTAATTTGGTAGAATATAGTGTGCAAATGGTTATGGTCAAAACTACTGATGAAAAAGAGAATCCATCTTCCCTTGTTTTTAGCAGAAAGCAGTGCAGTAATGTAGATGAGTTATATTGAGGCACTACAAAGGAGGTAAGAGTGATGTAATAGAAGGAGCCTTTAGATCTTTACCTTATGGTATTTGAAGGTTAAATTTCTTCACAAAACCCAATCTTCCTTTCAGAGAATAGACTGTTGAAGTTGCTTTAGTTGAAAAGCCGAAATAGCCTTAGGACAACTCTGTTAAAGCTTTCTGGCTTGAAGCAGGCTTTTTTTACTTGCCTGTTATCTTCTGATAGACTGACCTTTTGGTGAAGAAAGGAAGCTTTCAGTATTAAAGTTTACTTTTGCCCATGGTTTGACTTAATATCCCAAGAAAACAATAAGAAGACTTGTTAAAAATGGCCATGAACTAGGTGCAACTAGATGTAGAGAGCTGTTGGTAAAGCACTTGAAGAAAGTTACGACTCATTTGAAAAGCGATGGTATACTGAAAAAAAATTTTATAATATTTTTGAGACCTCTTTAGCCTGTTGCTAAGTCTTCAGTGTAAGCTAAATGCTTGTGGGAAACATTTTTAAGATCTCCGTGATTTTAGTTCCACTATTTCACTTGTTTGGAAGTGGCAGTTCCTGGTTTAAGATCTAATAAGATGCAATTTCCTCTAAGATCATGAGTAATTGCAAGTTTTGTGCAGTTCTCGCTTATGGCACAGCACTGCCTTGAATGTGAGTACCTCTTAGTTTATAGAAGCCAAATCTAGATCTTGTGCCTTTATCTGTTTGCCCCAACATCTCACAGCTTCAGGGCAGAAATTTGCTTTCCAGGGTCTGTTTTAGTCCAGATCAGTCCTTCTGCTTCAGGATTGAGGACCTGGGTTCAGGAATGAGTGGGTGAGTGAGAAAGAGGTCAGGACTATCCGTTCAGTAGTGCAACCAGCTCTAAATGCCCATATCCTTGAGGCTGTAATTCTATCACTAGTACTCCTTGCAGATACAGGAATCCTTGCATTCAGATTTCATTGCAGGATCATGAAGGGTTACGAAAAAGGCTTACAAAAAAGCCTGACTAATTATTTATAATGAGGGGGGAAAGGAATGTTGTTTGGAAACAGTGTTAACTCCTAATTGCCAACAGAAAACTATCCAAAGCATCCTACTCAGTAAAGAGCAAACTCCTCCTCAAGGTGCTCGAATTCAGTAAAATTTTCCAGATTTAGTTAGAAAATGTGCTTTTGTTTTTTACTTTCTTAGAGACTTGAAGTGGACGAACTTTCCGATTTATGGTGATGTTTTGGATGCTTTTTTAAATTGATTTAAAAGGTATTTTTAATGAGAGTTGGAAACACCTTCTATAAACACGTAAGTAGAGAGAAGAAATAGTTCTTATGTCAGAGAATGTGCTTGTCTGGTGGGAAGATCTGACAGGTTGTGGCTTTTTTTAATCTGTCCAAGTTCCTGGCAGTGTCTTCTGCCTGCTGGCAAACCCATTTGCTTCTTTTGACACTTCTGAAAGCCAAAGAGGGAAGATTATAATACCTCAGTAAAGAGGGAACAAAAAAAGTGCTGAAAGTCTACAATAATCTAATGGCTATATTTAGTCTTATTCATAACTAAATCTGAGACTTATATTTTTCTTTCCCACCTTTTTGGGCGGAATAAATTTTTGTGCTAAAGGAAAATAATTTGTATTAATAGATTGTCAGAAAAATCAGATACTGTGGCTAAATAATAGGTTCGTTCTGCAGAAGGGACGTTTCTCAGCAGGTGCCAGTTTGACAAATCAGGCCTTATATTTTGGGTGTTCGGAGTTGGTTGCAGAAGCAGAAACTGAGCACTTGAGTGGTTGGAGGAACCAGGAGATTATGCATGGTTTTAAAGTACAGTTTGTTCTTATTACCTCCCTGTTGGAGGTCATTGTAAACTCATTGGCTGGTTTGGCCTCCAACCCGTGTGTTATTTAGAGACTTGTTCCTGAAGGATCCTGACATCTTTTGCTCCAGTGTGAAGGTGACTTACAGCCTTTTAAAACCCAACATGTGAAAGTGTCTATGTCCCATGTCTTTGTTCTTTTGTTTTTCCATACAAACAATATTTAGAAATAAATGAGATTTCTGGGATCTTTTAGTGTGACAAACAGCTTTCAAGGCTCGCTGAAATTCTGTGTAGCTTCCTTCTGAGAGTATATGGAAAAGCTACATTGAAAATTAATGCTCTCCATTAACAACAGGTGTGTAATGATGGAATATGAGCTTTTTAGCTATGTTAGGCCCAGTTTGCAGAAATCATTTTAACTACATGAGGCATAATAGTATTGTGCTGAAGGCTGGCTGGTATATGAATGTAAAGGAAGTGCCAAAGATCCTGCATTTAAACTTTCATGGTTTATTCCTCCTCTCAGACCTGTTTTCTTCCCCTTTAATTTTCTATGCTAATATCTTTGTCATTTGGGGAAGATTTTTTCAGCTTCTTGATGTTCAGTAGTGCCCTGTGGATTTAAATGACATTTTTTCCAAGAGGCTTTAGGGGTCTCACGATCAGGATCCTGATGTTTACGGCTAGGCATGTATTTTAATAGATCCAGTAAGACTTACAACAGCTAACTACTCTGTGCTTGACTACAAATCTGAATGAAATATAAACCAGCATGCTACTCCAGTCCTGGCAAATGTTAGTATTAAATGGTGAGGTTCTTGCATGGCACAGGTGAGATAGCTGAGGATCTCTTTGACTTGATGAATGATAGGTGCATTAGTCCTGACTAAGGACTAGACCTTTTGCAAGAAAGGGGCATGTGATCTTTTGTCAGGAGGCACAGAGTATTCTACATCTCCCTATAAAAGTGAAGTTGTAAATATGGCACCAACTTCTTTTCTTTTTTTTTTTTGGACAGGTTATTTGGAAAGGGAATACTTTGCTGAATAGAGCAGCACAAGATGACCTTCTAATTCTGGCTCTTCATGGAAGCCTATCTGGATCGGTATGCCTTTTTTTTTTTTTTTTTTTTTTTTAATTTGTCCGACTGACATGTAGTGTTTACATGTATAATCCAAAGATCCACTTAAAATTTAGGAAGCAAAACATTTAGAAAGCTTCTAACTTGTTAATTTTATGTTAATAACTAAACAGAGACTACACATTAAAAGAGTATGTTTTCAAGAATATTTTCAATGATTGCTGTTCTAGGTACTACAGTATTGAATTACCTATTCAGTGTGCATATGGTTAATATGACCATTGAACTAGTAGGAAAGTTAGAAGTCAAGGGAACTATTATGACACTAGAAATGAACCTAGAACTGTTTAAGTCCTTTGACATGATCTACAAATTGAGAACGTCATTTTTCCCAAGAGCTAGGAAAATAGAATAATTCTTTTCTAAACCACAAATATGCACAAAGTATAGTAATAATGCCTCCTATGGCTGGCATTTCTTGACAGTTAATGGCTTTCTGAATTAAGGATAGAAAGAAATATCCTCAAGAGGGCAATTAGTTGTGCTTAATGACCCAAAGCAGAGGTGGCTGTTTCCCACCATACTTTCCTATGAAAATTGCCACAGTAGTGTTTATAGAATGGCAAAAAAGGAAATATTCCTAAATTAAACTAATGCCTCTTGTGAATGGTTTTGTGGGTCATCTACTCATGCAGAGTAGTTGATTAGTTTCAATTTAGGATATGTAAATAGGGATTAAAACTGAAAACTGCTAGTTCCTTTCAGGAGGAACAGTTGGGTAAGAACATTGTCCCTGCTGATTTGTGCTCTGACTCATTCTTTGCATTGGCTTTAGCTGAAAAGATTCCATTGCAATACGCTCCTGCCTCTGCTTAATGGCATAGGAAATAGTGCTTTGTTCGTACTGAGAGGGGAGTATGTCCTGGGCTGCTTTGTACAGTAATAGGGTGTCACATACTGACATATTTTCTATCATCAACACAATTTTTTTTGGAAAACAAAGTGAGCAAATGGCCTTCATGTTTGTTGACTCTATCCGTTTTCCCCTAAGAATATTTTACTTTTAAAGTGGTTTTTTATGTTACATAAATTGTTTTTGCTGAAGTTTACCTTAAAAATAAAACAACTGATAGTAGCTGCAAAGCATGCAGGAGCTTCCCATTTGTGACCACTCTAAAACGTCCCTAGGAAATAGGTTCACTGGACCAGGCATTGCTAGTTTCAGGTTTCTAAAGAAGAGTAATTTCTGTGTGCTGAACCAAATCTTCATGCTGGGCAGTGCTGAAAATATGCATACTTTTAGTGGATAGCTTTAATAAATTGTTGAACATTTTGTGTTCTGATCAGCATTAAACGTAACTGTTATTTTGGTACTGTTATATTCCCTGTTTTGTCTATGTTGGTGTTACTGGGTTTGACTGTTGTTGGCTCTGCATATAAGATATAATCTTTTACTTCTGATTGAGCATGCTGTCCAAATTTTGAATGGAAACCTTTTAGCTTGAAAAGCTGTTAAAAACAGACACCATAGTTCTAGCAATAATTATATTTGATGAATGAAATTTGTGTAGTATTTAGCTTTAAGTGTGTACTTCATTGAAATAATTACACCTATTATGTTCCATAAAAAGAAAGTTGCATATAAGTGAGAACCTTGCTTGAGGGAAAATATGCATACCCAGTAATTTTTAGCACTGAAATGGAAAAAAGTGGTTGTGTGAAGCTTTTTTGCATCTGAAAAGAATTGGTGAGAGTACATGTACATCAGTGAGAGAATGCTGTGATGAAAAGATATCTACCTCTTGCTTCAGTACTTTGACCATTGATAAGCTTACCTATTTAAACTCTGAAAGCATGGTTGTCTTTAACAAGCTCTGTGATTATCATTCAGCAATGACTGGCTTTGAAATTACAGGATCTGTCTTCCTCAAAGAGTGAAGACTGAAATGGAAATTACTGTGAAGTTATCTCGTTGGTCCCTTTCTTTCAGCTTGAGTTTCTATCCTTACGTAATTTTGGAGAAGTTAGAAGGTAGAAAGAGAGATTGAGGCAGATGTTTAATAATCATACGGATACTTATGGTAGAAGCCTTCCAAGTAGCAAAAAAACCCAAAAGAAAGAACTTCTTTATGGCCACTAAAGAAGGGATCCTCATGACTTTATTGCCTGAAGTGTCAATCACTGTTATGAAGGATGATAACCAAGGAGTGCAACTAACTTTCTGGCAGAGTAGGTAAATGTAACTCCAAAACACATTTGAGCAGGCAGATTCAGTATGCAGTGCACAGAGAGATTTCATTCCTCAGAGTGATAAACAGTGTACAGAGAAGGGTGCTGCCTGGAAACCATCAGGAAGCAACAGACACGGGTGCAACACACAGAAGTTTATTTCTACCTAGGATCCAAACCCTGCAGTCCTCTTATTAGATTAGATGTCTTCTTTGCACCACTTACTCCTCCATCCTTTTTGAAAAGAAGATATGGCTGATGACTTATGCAACAGCCAAATGGCAAATGCTGTCTTCCCACTTTAGTCTTTTTGCTAGGTCCGGGCAGCAGCTTGCATGAGGTCGTTCTCCTCCTCTTCTCTTAACGCTGTACAGAATAGTACACAAAAGCTTCATGCTGAGGGGAGAAAACATAAAATAGGAGGTAACTGTTTGCTTAGAGAGCTGGAATGGTGAGAGAGTGTATATGAGATTACTTAGTCACTTTTTCTGGGTTTGTTAGCAATAGTCTATAGACACTTACGTGTCCTTTGTCCTTTGCTGTATACTGGTTGCTACTGGTTTGAGAAATGCAGGGTAGCACAGTCTTTTTGACTTAATGAAAGGTTCAGCATACTTTTGCTCTTACTTTTCTTCCCTTGTCTGGTTCCTTCTGTTCAGAAGGACAATGTATGATAAAGCAGTATTTTCTAAAACTGAGTTTCTGTACCTTGAACATTGGTGATTGTTTATTTTGTTTTGTTTTGGTTTGGTTTTTTTCTCTTTAGAGATTCTATGATACATGTTATCCTCTGAGGCTCTGCTGAACTTGATATTTTAGAGGTTGTGTGGCATAAATATGTTCAAAGACCGGTAAACTAAACCTGAGTGAGCAAATTATTTTGTATATATTTAAAGTTAGTCAAGTAGCTGCACATATGCTCAAAATATCTGTATTCAAATTGAATATTTATGTACCCTTTGTGGTCAGCAGGAGGAGATAAGCACTTCATGAGGGTGTTTCGCCTTTTCCTGACATGAACATCTATATTAAGATCATGTGAAATGTCCTAAATTGCCTTCTAAATCCAGTGAAACTTTATGGTATCCACAGCATCGTGGCAAGTATTTTCACAATTAATTGTGAAGTGATAATTTCCGGTTCTGGGCTTCTTAGTTTGAGAGACATTGATATGCTGGCGAGAGTCTTTAATGAAGGAATACAAAGATCATGAAGAGACTGGAGCACCGCTTTCATGAGGAAAGGCTGAGAGAGCCAGGACTGTTCAGCCTGAAGCAGAGAAGGCCCAGGGAAATCTTATCCATGTATAGAAATACCTGTAGGGAGGGTACAAAGAGGACAGAGCTGGACTCTTCAGTGGTGCTCAGTGAAAGGACTAGAGGCAGTGGGCACAAAGTGAAATAGAAGGAATATCGGGAAACAAGCAAAGAGAGTTCTAAAAGATACTGTCCTTGGGATCTAATTTGCTGTACTCCATGATTTTAAATCTCGAATTACTTGTTGAATTTATGCTCTTTTGCAGTCCCTGCAGAATGGTGCAGTTTCCTTTCTTCTTTGGTGTTCTTGGCTTTTGGTGGAACTTTGGGTGAGATTTTCATGTTTGTTGCTAAAAACCTTGTGTATTTACCTTGAATGTGTTAACCTTTTTACTGTTGGTTACACAGATCTTATTTTAACAAATATGTCAAAGAAGACTAGTAAAGGAGTGATTTATTAAGACCAAAGAAAGAGAAGTTTTGGCTTATATATATGCTTTAGCCTATAATTAAAATTGAGGCTTTCTCTAGAAGACTTAACTGTAAAAGAAAAATGAAAGGTAGAGCATAGAGAGAAAAGGGAAATATAGAATAAAGTTAACAGAATTTGGCATTTTTGCAAAATATCAATGCACATAGTTTAGTATACACTTGCTGAGTTTAACAGTCTTTTAAATATAATGAGATAAAATAGAAAATTATGACACTCCCATTCAAACAGGAAGACATCTAGAAAATGGAATTCATATGACTCAATGAAATTATGATATTTATAATAATATCTCTTAAAGATACCACTGAAAGTGAAAGAGAGCATGTGTCTTAGGAAAAATGCAGAAGGTGATCTGGTCCTGGAAATCATCAAGAAATATTGAACTTGCGGATAGGAAGGGAATGGCTTTTCTATGGAATGAGAGGAACAGGTCATAGTGCTGATGCTCCTTGATGAATCCTTGGCAGCAGCCTGAGCAATCTCGCATTTGGATCACTAGAAGTCCAGCTTGGGAACATAGCTTAGACTTCGTTGTCTTATTGCTTTGTTAGTGAAGTATTATCCAGGGAAGAGTAAACTTTTGATCCTTCATGAAGCATGTGGTTGTGTAAATTCATAAAAGCATTTCTTCCTCCCTTCACTTTTGTCTGATGCTGGTACCAAACAGGACCTGTATAAATTCTGCAAACAGATTTGTGTTACCACACATAAACTGCTTGAGTTAGTAGCACAAACTTATTGCCATGTGCGGAGATGGAGGAGATAGATTGCCCTCTGAAGATGCCTATATTTGCCTATATGCTTCTTCTGACTAAAATGTGAAAACAACCTGAAGTGGCTATTACAGTCATCCAGAATGAATGAGGTGAAGCCTAATTTCTGTTTCTGGCTATGGTGATTTGTTTTTTTAGAAGGGCATAGAATCCTTCTGGTTTCCAGATTGGTCAGATGCCAGAGTACTCTTGGAACATTTAACTTAATAGCCCAAGATAGGAGGAGTTCTCTGAAGAGCTAGCACTGAAACGGGTAGACAACTCTTAATTCCTTTGCATTTTGTCTGTAAGAACAGAACACATAATAATACAATACATGTAATAATAGAACAACAAGACAGTCCATGTAAACTGTGAAAGGACATGTTGCATTCTATCAGCATGGTAATAATGAGGGAGGAAGTTCAGCAGAATGCCTAATGATTAGTTTTACAGGTAAAAAGAGGCCATAAAGTTAAATTATGTGGGATACCAAGATGAATTGACAAAGAGATGTCTAGACCAGTGAAAGGAGGCAAGCTTGCTGCAGGGAGAAGGGCTGTAGTGACTGAAGAAGAGTTACTTTCCTGTACCTTGATATGATTCAGTCACTAAGTGAAACAAATTGAGAAATACTTTAATCCTGTTGACAAGTTATTTAATAGTTATTAACAAGTTGGAAGTTTTACAGATTTTTCCTGAGGCATGTGCTGCTGCTGACTGATGTGGAACCAAGAGTTCTATATTATGCAGGATATCTCAGATAAATAGGCTTTTAAATGCTTACCGAACAGGCAGATAGGTGATATTGATACTATTTAAGCTATTTGGAAATGTTACTAAAGTTTGCAGATGTAAGTGATTTCAAAAGAAAATCATTAAGTCAGTTTAAAAATTGTGCAGTTTAAACGAAGATACTGATTTGATTTATTGAGTCTTAATCAGTAAGTTTGTTTTCAAACACAAAAGTTCTCCAGTCCTGGTTACAGTAGAAAGAAGCTTAGTGAGTTGAGAGTATTGTACAGTACCGGTAAGACTGCAGAAGCATGATCTATAAGAAAAAGACCAACTACTACAAGATAACTGTGGTGGATGCTCAGGTTAGTTGTCTTGACCTGAAGGGTAAATATGTATTAAGGATTCTTTTGTCATTAAGGAAAGCAGAACAATCATTGGGTTCCCATTTGTTTCAAAGAGTCTTACTTTGTTTTTTTAAATTTCTATCTTCTTTTTCAGATGGAAATACTGACGTGAATTTAAGAACTTTGATGCTTTCAGACGTTGAATTTTGATTTGTAAAATGACCGGGAATAAGATATTGCCTGAACAAGATGAAATGCCTTGAAGACTTTTGGTTCTGCTTTCATTTCTCCTGAAGCAATGGTTTTCTCAGCAATGTTGACGCTGGCCCACTCTGGGACCTCAAATGCTACTTTTATTGTTTATGAAAATGCCTATACGAATTTTACCACTCCCCAGTTCTTGCTTCATAGTGGCACAACACAGCCATTGAGATATAGTTCAGGTGCTGTGCTCACTACTGAGAGAAGTACTTTTCTGGTGAATGCTACAGCTATCCTGCCATCACAAGAAGTTTTCAGGAGCTTGAGTTTGCCATTCCAGATCATTCTTTCTGCTGCTATGATATTTATCCTGTTGGTTTCTTTCTTTGGAAACTTTGTTGTCTGCCTCATGGTCTACCAGAAGGCAGCTATGCGTTCTGCAATTAACATCCTCTTAGCAAGCCTGGCTTTCGCAGACATGCTGCTGGCAGTGCTGAACATGCCTTTTGCTCTCGTAACAATCATTACCACTCGGTGGATTTTTGGGGATACATTCTGCAGAGTCTCTGCCATGTTCTTCTGGGTTTTCGTCATAGAGGGGGTAGCAATTCTTCTTATTATTAGTATTGACCGATTTCTTATCATAGTTCAGAGGCAAGATAAACTGAACCCCTACCGTGCAAAGATTCTCATTGTGATTTCCTGGGTGGCATCCTTTGTTACTGCTTTTCCATTATCAGTAGGAAACCCTAATCTGCAGATACCCTCGAGAGCACCTCAGTGTGTTTTTGGCTATTCTACAAGCCCAGGTTACCGAGCCTACGTGATAGTTATCTTGCTAATTTCTTTTTTTATTCCATTCCTAATAATGCTGTATTCGTTTATGGGCATACTCAACACTGTCCGCCACAATGCAGTTCGTATCCATAGCCACCCTGATAGCATATGCCTCAGCCAGGCCAGCAAACTTGGTCTCATGAGCTTACAGAGACCTTTTCAGATGAATATAGATATGAGCTTTAAAACGCGTGCCTTCACAACCATCTTGATTTTGTTCCTTGTCTTCATAGTCTGTTGGGCACCCTTCACCACTTACAGCCTTATTGCCACATTCAACAGCCACTTCTACTACAAGCACAACTTTTTTGAGATAAGCACTTGGCTCCTTTGGCTCTGCTACCTCAAGTCTGCACTGAACCCACTGATTTACTACTGGAGGATTAAGAAGTTTCATGATGCATGCTTGGACTTGATGCCCAAATACTTCAAGTTTTTGCCACAGCTACCTGGCCATACAAGACGTCGCATTCGACCCAGTGCCATCTATGTGTGCGGGGAGCATCGGTCGGTTGTGTGAAGCTGCAGTTGTTTAGCAGTAGTTGTTATTTTCTGGGATTTTTTTGTTTTAGGTCTTGAATTTTGTTTTGTTTAATATGGCTTCTTCAGTGTGGCCATATTTTATAACTAGGTTAAATTTTGCAGTACTCTTTTGCAATTTTGGGAGGAAAGATAGAGGGAGGGAAACTGGTTGGTTATGGTTGGGTTTATTACCAGAAAACAATGTAAACAAAATAACAAATGTTACCTCTGGGATTCCATGGAAATCCATTCTTTTAAATGAAAACTACATTTGTAACATTTTGTCAGGCTTATGCTTACTAGCCTGCAATTGCATCTAATTGTGGGGACTTTTTATGCTGCTAAGATACAGTATATTTAGTTGATGTAATTTTTATGAAAAATGTTGCTGCTGTCTGCCAATATATTAGAACCAAAAAGTCTCATTAGATGACTTCTGTTTAATTTTAACAATATTTTGGAAGTTTTCATGGTGACCTTAGAAAATGGTTTTCTTTTTTTAATATTTCCATTAATATTTTTGTGCACTTTACAAAATTTACTGTAGAATTTAATTGGAATATTTTATTCTGTATTGAAGAGGTATTATTATTATTTTTTGTTTTATTGGTGAATTTCAATGAAAGACCCATGTAAGCTCTAGGAGGGCAATTTATGTTGGTATAGCTGTATGTGGAGTCATAGATTTGCTCTTTTTCTAACAATTGATCAAAACCTACGTTAACTGCTCAGTTATCAGGGGAGTTGGAAAGAACAAATGGAAGAATCAAAGGGAAAGAAAGCAATGAAAATACCATGTCCCAAAGTGTAGGCTAGCACAAGATTTAGAAAAATAAAGTTCATGTGAACACTGTCACAGGAGGAAGGAGTGACTGTCATTGTTACTACAGGTTGTTACAAGCTATCCAAACCTAATGATATTCCTGAAAACCTATCCAAAATTGAGTTTCCGCCTACAATTTATGCTGTGTTGGTGTAATGCTGTTTCAACTTGGAGTTTGTATCAGTTTAGGTGTGCTCAACGCTGCTAAAATCTTGCGGTCAGGTGTTTGTTGGGGTAGAACTAGGAATAGTAGGGTAAACCAGCAAACAGATGGCACATGAACCATAGTTGAGGCTAGGAACTAGTCTACATAGTAATGAGTGGGGAAAAAATACTCAATTTGTTTTCCAGTTTAAGAACAGAACCATAAACTGATAACGAATAACAGTTGTCCCACAGTTTGCTAGGGAGACAAGTTAAATTCCCCTGTTCCCTCCAGGGAACTGCTTTACACTGATTTTTCTTTGCCCCTTTTCCCCTAGTGCCTGTTGCCTCAGGGGTTGACTCTGTTGTTCTCATCTATTAGGCATCAGCTTCTCTCCCTGAAATGCCAAACTACCTTTCTGATTAAAGTCAGGATATCTCAATACCTACTTGAAAAGCAGAAAGGCAGAGTTTTTTTGATGATAGCAGTCCAGACTCAGATTATTTTTTTTCATCAGCTAAATAAATATTTAATGGTGAGGTAAGTAAAAATAAGACTTAATTTGGGGCTTTGAAGTGACATTCCCCAATTGCTCTGAGGCTGGGGAAGAATGCCTGCAGTATTTGTATGTCCTTTGCAGTGAGCTGTTTGTGGCTGTCGGTGGCCGAGTACAGGAGGATTAATGTACAACAAACATATCAGCCAGGGCTAGGGTTTGGGCTTCTCTTGCTTCCACCTCTCTTTCAGTACCCATCATTGTCTTGAGGAGGAAATAATAGCAATTTTATGTATTTCTGCGTAAATATTAAACTGAGTGTATGAAGGAAGTGCCCTGTACTTTGTGGGTGTCCAGGGACTGCTTGCTTCCTGAGGCAAACTTAACATTTACATTCCAGGCTTTATTAGGTCTTCAGTGAAGAACTAATTTATCTCTGTTCCTCTTATCAGCAACTATTGATAAAGTTGTTTGCAATATTTAAATCTTGGGAGTATAAAAGGAACAATTTTGAAAATAATAATTTCACTTTTTTTAAAAAAGCTGCTAGCTGAGGTTGTGGGTTACAAGTAAAGGTACCCAGGCAGAGGCAATGTTGTTGTTGTCCATGCTTTTCATTCCTTGTCAAGTTCACTGATGATGGTATAGATTTTTCTGATCAAAATGACAGGCAGTAAAGGAGTTCTGCTGTAAAACAGAGTGTTTTAGTGTGCCTTTGCAGTATAGCTTGTATTTCTCAATTACATTTACACTGATAGAGGAAGTTTATGACCTGGTTAGTATGGATTTTCTGCTTCAGAGCTGTCGTGCCTGTTTATCTCTGGAAGCAGCGAAGTTGTGCTTAGAGCTAATGGAAGAGAGTAAGAGCATACACATCCAAGATGGCAGGAACAGGTATTTCTACTGTCTTTTAGAGCTATAATGTAAGAGGTTAGAATGAATGTCATAGAACAATCATTCAAGAAGGAAAGAAGATGAGTAATACAGGAAAGTTAGTGAAATTACTTTCTTGAAGCGGGAGGGCAAAACATTTTGTGGGGATTTCATAATCTCTGGTAAGTACTGGTTGTGAAGTAGAAATTACAGATTTCAAGGAAGGTTAATTTATTCTGATAATTTAGTGTTTGTTTACACTGACTGTAATAGAGTTTCTGCTCAGAGCTGTGTCTGCTGGTACTTGTGGAAAAGAAACCTAAATTGTGTCGCCCAAATTCAGAGGTGACTTGCATGGTGGTGTAGTTTTCAAACTTAACCACGTTTTAGAAGTGATCAGAGCATGCAGTGAACAGGGGTGTTCAAACAAAGAAACAAGGTGGCATAAAGGTATCCCCAGGGTAATTTCATGTTTACAGAACCATTTGACCTGTTGTGTATAATATACTGTCTTTAGAGCCGTGCCTTGATAATTACAGCTGAAGTCCTAGGACCAAGGTAAAGACTGCTAAACTGCTCAGCCTTCCTGTATGTGATCTTGCTGAGATCAGCATAACCTTGCTAACATATTAAAACACATGTGTTGGCAGGATTGTGGCTACTGAGGCATTTCAGTGGGCTTGACCTTGACCAAGATCAAGGAATTTGAAAGCTGAAATTGATCCTTCTTCATTCTAGTGGGGAATTAAGATCTTCTTCCTCTCCAGAAATGATAATTGTTACTAAACTGTATTTCCTTATGTCACACTTTCAGAAATCTGTGGTATGGAGGATCGAAATGAATGTATTTTCAATTATGTTGCAGTTTAATTCATTCTGTCAAAGCATGCTGTTTACACAAGTCTCATTTGTACAAATCTATTGCTGAAGTGATTCTTTTGTGCTCAGAGTTGCATATTTTTGTCATTTCTTGTTACTCATATAAAAATATTTATGTATATAGAGAAGAAAATTCTTTTGCCTTGTATTTTTTTGTTACTATTTTTTTCACTTGTATGCTCAGTGCTTCCATATTTTTTTTTATTTGGGCATATGCATAAACAACTGCCAGATTTCAGTGATCTTTCTGCAACTATTTGAGATTTTTCATTCTGAAATCATTCAACAGTGCTCTCCTTGAAAAAGATTTTGATTTATTTTTATGTAAAAAATAAAAATTCAGAGCACAAATTTGTTGCTGTTGGAATGGTGAGGAACTTCTTATGTCCAATTTTCCAGGAGCCACTACTTTGCCATTATGAACTAGTTTGATCTTTTTTTGAGGAACAGTCATTTTCTGATGTGAAGAAACCTTGAATTACTATTTTAAAACAAGCTGTTAAGTAGAATGGCATTGCCTTCTCTGTACATATTTACACCTGTGAATACCTGAGAAACAAAAAAAAGAAAATAAACATGAATGTTCTCAAAAAATGTTGGCAGATGTCTATAGAACTGCTCTATCTTTGTGCATTCACAGATTTCTTGGGTTTAATGCCCACCTTCATAGTTTCAAGCACTTTATTTATTTTATCTGTCTATTAAATAACAAAAATTGTTTGTCTTGTTTACATGGTTTTGTTTAAGCCAAAAAGGTGTATATTCTGTAAAGAATGTACAGAATGCTCTCTTCTGAGACACTGGGGTAGAGATGTGCTAGTATATCCAAAACAAATACTATGCAGCAAAACATAGAGAAAGCCTAAAAAGAAAATAACCTTCCTAAAAATACTACCTGAACTGGGTGTACTACCTTTCAAGTAGGATTGAGTAATTAAGATCATCTTCTTCTACTGCATGGTGTGATTCATTTCAACACAAGACAGTGACCTTTATGATTCAAGTGCTGCATGCTTGTATGTGATGGATTATTCCCCATATTAGTATAATGAAAAATGTTCAGCATCTTTGATGTTTCGGGGGAAAATTTTCAATCTGCTAATGATTTAGCAGAAATTCTACAGGAGTAATTTCTCTGAATGATAGTCAAGGCATGTCCCTAAAGAATGCCAGAGAGAGGAATGGATATTTCCAGTTACATGGGATGAGCCTTGCTCAGCTGCACGCACACCTGATTTTGAGACTTCTTCCACATACCTCTGCAACAACCACTTCTTCCTCCCTTCTGCTCTGCTGTTGTCCTTCCACCTCCTCGAGGTAACACCTTCTGTGCTGCTGTATTGCAGCAGGTATGGTGATTGCAGGAGACTCTGGTGCTGATGCTGGGAGGCGATGGAGGTGCCTGCAGAAGCTGTGGAACCAGCAAGCACCATTCCTGTCTTAACTACAGTTTGCACCATCTGTGATGGGCTGAGGGGAAGTTTTACCACCTTTGCGTATAAGATTAGAGCTGTCGCAGAAACATGTTGATTTGCCTCTAGTGCTAGTGCAGGTTTCTGCACACCCCAGTAGTGTTACAGATTCTGTTCCAGCCCTGTCTTATAGCAGCTGTGCTATAAGTCTATGGCAAATTCATGAATCCCTTAGCTGACTTGTGTCTCTGTGAGTGCCCTGGGCACAGGACCTGCCAGTGAGCATCCACCAGAACAAAAGTTCCTGCAGCTTGCTCTCAAATAAATGGCATTCAGGAAAACAATCACAACTCTGCTCAGGTATGAGGGGCAGGGGGAAGAGGCATAAGTTGGTGACCACTGCATTGTGGAGGAAAATGTGAGTTGTAATGGGGTGATGCTTCTTAAATGCCTCTTACAGAACTGATGTTTGTTTTTAAACTGGGATTGTGGATACTTCATGCACAGAATATTGGGCTGTGTTGTTCTGCTTCATTGTGTGACAGTGAAAGCAGCTTGAAGTCAAATCACTAACAGTACAGCAGATAAGTGACAATATTCATAAACATAAAAGTAGAATTTGTTCGTGTCTCATTTTATTATCCTGTCTAGGTAACCAGCTTTGCTGGTGTGAGCATGGAGAACATAGGAGTAATGATACATACCCCTTGTTTAATTGATGCTCTGCCTTAAACAGATCACTGCAATTCAAGCCTCTATGTTTAACCTGAAATAAAATTAAACCATTTCAACAACAAGAGAGAGAATTCCACTGACATTGCCCTGTCTGCTGAAAGAGAAGATCTAGTCAAATAAATGACAATAATTCTCCAAAGACTAAGTTAATCTGATCTCTAAAGGGGATGTAATCGCTGCTGTGATAAATTTAACAGTGTCTCCTTTTGATTAACTGAGCCTAGACTCTGTGTGGAAGACAGAGGGGAGATTTTGAGTTGCTGAGAGCAGTTCCTAAATGGATGGGATGACAAGAGGGAGCCAAGTTTACAGAAAAATCTCAGTTCTAGAGTATCTTTTCATGCCTATTTTTCTTCAGACTGTCAGTGCTGTCTTTTTTTCTGAAAAAAGACCATTCCTTTCAAAGGAAGGGAGATAAAAGTGGCACCTCTTGCTTCTTTATTAACAGTTGGGTTGATAATTGTGAGAAGAAATTCTGAATTTGCTTCCCCGGACTTGGATTTCCTTCCCTTTCTCACTAGATGGGATTTGAAGTGTTGTATGCTGTGTACTGTGGTGTGTTCTGGAGGAGATGGGCAATACCTCCGTCCACCTTCTGTGGACTTTTTCATATTGAGTAACTTAATATTCCTTAGGCCAGAGAGAAAGAGTGAGTGTATTCACAAGAAAGCACGAGGCTGTAGTCCAATCACTATTTGATACAAAGTGGTGTAAATTTTCAGATAGGTTTTTGGGCAAGCAGCAGTGGAAACCAGTCACTCTACTATCACTGCTGCGTGCAGTAACTACCCAAACCCAAGTGTCTCTTTCTGTTCCAGCGAATATTTATTCTGTTCAAAGTTGAATGGCTTTTACAGGAGACAGCGAGAGTGCCCTTTCTGTTCTTACCTCAGATTAGATAATCACTGATTAAAGAATTCAGGTGAGATATAAGATGTGGTTTATAATCCTCTTGTATCCCAATGGGAACTGAAATTAAATCATCTTCCTAAATACACTCACCACTGAATTACTAGGTTAAAGGAGTGGTCTATCAAGACTTTTGGCTTAGATTGTGGGATTTTTTCTGCCTTAGCTGATAGTTGGCCTCTGGAAATGCTATGGTGGACTTTCGGATGTGAAGTAGATAACCTAAAACGTATTCTGTAAATTCTTATTTGAGAGGGGCATTGCACTGTTCACAGCTGTCAGTGGTGCAGCACTTCTGCCCACATGCAGAAGCATGTGTGTATGATGGGATACATCTGTACTTTTTTAGCTGATCTGTAGCACAGGCAACTCCCCTTTTCGCTTGAGGCTCCTTCGCAGTCAGTGGAGATCAGTGAATGTTTTCAGCTATGGAAGTTCACCTTCCAAAAGGAGTGAGAGAAACAGCCCAGGAAAGCTGGTGTCTTTCCACTGATTGAGATGGAAACCTAGAGTGCTGACAGACACATGTTCTCAGTTGGTTACATTAATCTCACCCCAAATCATTTAAGGAATTTTAATGTGGGAAACTTGGGCACCTATGAATGTTTGGGTCAAAAGCAGATGAACAGGGCTTTAAGGGTTTACCTTTTGACTTTCTAAAGTATCTGAATCTGCCTGTAATATATTTTTTTTTTTTTTTGTGATTTCTGGTGATAACCACACTGGGAAAATGATTGTGCATTTTAGAACTTGATTCACTTTCTTCAGTACTCCTTTATGGACAAGAGACACAAGAAGCCTGCATTCTTAACCACAGTGTGGATTTTCTCCTGCGAAAGTAAATTGGTATCAGTTTGGTTCAATTTTCTGAGGGAAGTAGACTACTTTGCTTCTCTGTGAGAACTTCTAAACAGGGTTTTAGCATTGTTCGACTAGAATTCATTACCTTTGTACCTTTAATTACTTGGTCTTTGATTTCTCCTGTTCAGGCATAGACAAGTCTTTATAAAGTCACTCCTAAAATTATCCGGCCTTCTAGCATGATTTTTTAAGTACTGGTAATTATTCCATTTCTGTTATTTCAAATTCAGAAATCCAGAAGATACCATTTCATAGACTGAGCTGCTCTATCTATTTTGTTAGACTAGGTAGAAGGAGCAACGTGAGGTTCATAAGACTAAATGGAAAAGAAGAATGAATCCTATGGACACGCTTGAGAGGGTTGACTTCACAGTCTGCTGATTTGGGCAAGTCAGAAACCTCAAAGATGTTCCTAACTGTCTAGTTGATTTTTTTTTTTGATTTTTTTTTTTGAGGTGCTTTTGTTAGGACAGTAATTAATTTGTGTGACTTATATTACACAGGAGGCCAGACTATATGACCACAGTAATTCTTTCTAGCTTTATTCTGCATGAGAGGCTGATTCCACTTACATAAACTTTGCTTTAGTAGTGCCATTGTCAAGGTGAGCCTGGGCATTGGTAGAAATAATCTTGAACATAATGACCCTTTCAAGAGCATTTGTAGCCTTTGTAATTCATTTTAGGTCAACATTGGTGGTACTTGACTCTGGAAGGCTGGCATTTCTAATCAGCTTTCTCAGAGGAATTCATTATCTGAAAACCTGTGACTAATAAAAGATGTTTTGTTCTTTTGAACTTCAAGCTAATTTCCATGAAGGTTACAGATTTTGTGGAGTGTCTCTTGAGGGACTGACACTACAGTATGTACAAAAGTAAAGCAAAACACAGTGAAAAAATGAAGATTATCCCCAGACAGAGAGGCCATGAATAGTACTGCATACAGTATCTGTTTTGGAGTCTCCTTCCTTGAAAGCTGTTTGACCAATGGAAAAAATCCTGCAAGAACATAAACCATATCACCATCTGCTGTGAATGTAAAGCCAGATTCAACCTCTGCTCACATGTAGAGATACACCATGGCATGACTGAGGAACCTGCAGGAAAGGTGGAGAGGGCCTCTTTATTGGGGACTGTAGTGATAGGACCAGGGGTAAAGGTTTCAAGATGAAAGAGAGGAAATTTAGATGAGATATTAGGAAACAATTTTTTACTGTGAGGTTGATGAGGCACTGGAACAGGTTGTCCAGAGAAGTCTTGGAAGCCCCATTCCTGGAGGTGTTCAAGACCAGGATAGATGAAGCTTTAAGCAACCTGATCTAGTGGAAGTTGTCCTTGCCAATGGTGGGTGAATTGGAACTAAATGATCTTTAAAGTTCCTTCCAACCCAAAGGATTCTCTGATTCTTAAGGCAGAAAAGATGATGTAATATTTTCTCCTATGCAGTTTTGTGTCACAATAGAATTGTATATTTGCAGCTTGCTTAAGTAAAAAAACACACTTGGCTTTTTGAGGGCAAAGATTTCACTCTGTCCTCTTACTTCAGCTTTATCTACTGGCTTTGCTAAATATAAGGTACAAATGATAGAGGATATAGGAAAAAAAATCCAAATCCCACAATGTTCCAAATATCTGAGTGAAATAATTAATAAATATGTCTGGTCATGAATGTCAGACTCCCAAAGGTAAGGACAGAATGTCCAAAACCATTGTTGACGTAAGAATCTTTCTACAACCCCAAATATTTTTTATTTCTTCTTATAATTCCAATCACAGTTTCTTTTTAACACATTTTTGAGGGGGAGGATGCCCCAAATATACATATCTTCTGTTATGTGAGATTTATTATTATTCAAGCTTTTATAAAGTGAGAAATGACATACAAACCCCATTAATTTATTTTAATTTTTTTTTTTTAATAAAGAACAAATAAACAGAATCTCTAGTCAGCTGCTTCCCTGTCCCTGGAGGTACTGAGAGTTGGCAGGTGTCTGTTCTTCCCAGGCTACATGAGGTCTATACTTTGGGCATGCCCAGAATCAGCTGTGTCCTCATCTTGCTCTGCAGTAGGTGACCCGACACGCCATTGTCCAGGTGTTTCATCTGAATCTGTTGCCTGCAGGGCTAATGCAGTAATCTCATGCCCACCCTTTTCCTCAAGAACACAGGACTTTAAAAAACCATGTTCATTAAATAAGGACCTGAATTCAGATCTCTCCTCTGCTTGAGAAAGCCTCTGTAGCCATCGCACCCACTGGCAATAACTGTTTTTTGTACTAATGAATATTTGGTGCTACTTAGTGAATATATTAGCATTGCCCCAGAAATACTCTGCAGCTCGTGTTTGAGAGGTTGTTCTGGGAGTTGCCCTATCACATGAGAATCATGATGCCACCATGGTGCACTGTCTCAGTACTCAAATAATTTGAAAATAGGGTTGGACTGACCTCAAACTGCAGGTAAGGATTATGTTCAGCTTCAGGTCTATGCTCGGTTCGGACCTAAAGTGGTTCAGACCTTTTCCAGTGCACACTATGTGTCAAACATAAATTTTGTATGATGATTTTTGTTCCAGATAACTGACTCTGAATGTTAAACCGTATGCAATTTAAAGAGATGTAGCTTTTCGGGAGGCCAAAGACCCAGTTCTTTCAGAATCAGTTTCCCCATGACTTCTCAGCCAGGGTTAGTGGAGTAAAAGCAGTAAAAATAAAACTGATGTGGAGTCTGAACCATTCATAACTCTCTATCCTGAGCAGGGTAGGAACTTTGCAGCTCTCTTTAAAGATCACCAGAGTCTCTGTTGGGATGGCTTACATTACATGTATCAAATGACTGAGTGGCTTTTAAAAATTAATGTACTCTTTAGAAAAAGGTTATCTCTTTAAATTATATCCTCATTTGAAGTTGCAAGCTCTAAATAATTTGAAGCAAGGATTTCAAATAAATAAGTTGTAGAAAGTGATTAATTGATTACAGAAACTATTGCTTTCGGTCTTGCAGAAATCAAGATTTTTACAGTGTTGACATAAGTCAGTTATGCATCTGGATCAATGCTTTTATTTCAGGGATTTGAGTCATAAACCTTCAGGAAATTACTTTTTTTTAAAACAATATACTCTTTCTGACTACATCTTTTGTCTTCACACTAGCATATATCTAATATTAGCACTACTTCAAAAATTTGTGTTAGATTATAACATAGAGCAGTTATTGTTTGTACATGCTTCAGTACATTTTGTTACATTTTGGACTATAAGGAATCAAGACATGTTGAACATAGAGGGTGATGTTGTTTTTATGGGAGAAGGTGTATAAATATATGTCGTCTGTAAACTGGGAAACCAGGATTCCTTAGTTCTGCTACTGGTAGAGTAGTTCATATGATCGTCAAGAATAATTTGACGTGGAACATTTCAGGTTATGTTTCTGCAGCAGGTCTGAGCAGGCAGAGATCCACAATCAGGTGCCACAAAATGAAGATGCCAGAAAAATCTAGATCCCTTATTTGAAACTCTTGTGTTGGTTTGAGGTGGATTGAAATTGTTCGGAGGTAGAGCCTGTTAAAGCCTACATTTCTGTTCTGTGGAAAATGCCAGCTATATGAGAGTGTTTTAATTTTGATTCAAAAGGCAAGTTGGAGGTTTCAAAATTCTCTTCACAAAGAAACAAACAATTCCTTTAAAAAAGCAGAAGGCTTTTGTTTTAATATTTCTTCAACAAAATGTGCCGTATGTCTCTGTTCCAGGCAACCTTCGGAGAGTCAGACCAGGGTGTGGAGATGTCCCATTGTGAGAAGGAGCGTCAAGAGGCTCAAACTCTTAAACTGCCAGCTCCCTAAGTTCTTTTAGGGTCTCTGCCACAAAGCCTTAGCCAAACAGTCGAATCTCAGGTACACCGGGACTCCAGAGACATGAGGCGCGTTACCTGTGTACTGGGGAAGCTGGAGGCCCAATTTCCTTAGCCTTGCATCAGGGCCATCTAAAGCTGCAGACACTGAACACCTTACATCACCTGGACATAGTGAGGAAGCTGTAGAGCTGCAGGCTTCGAGACAATGTCTGCACTGCTAAATGGGCTGGGACATAGCTGAAACAACATGGTTGAATGCAATCCTTGCTGTTAAATATTTAACATGCTTCATTTATCATGGGCCAATAAGCCTTCTCGCAGGTTAGTGCAGGACAGAATCCATGCCATTAACAGTTCAGGTACAGAGATTATATTTTAAAAGGAGACCTTAACTCAATGAAGATGTGCTGAGCCATGCCATTTGATGTGAAAGATAAAGCCCTGGCTTGTTTCGTTTGCTTGTTTCATTCCTGACGTAAGCAGTGATTTAGGAATTCCTACTAATGCGCAGCAAGCAGGGCAAGTTTTCACCTGCCAGTCCTTGAAAGAAAGGGAAACATTTCAATTTTTCATCCACTTACAGATCTATTTGCAGCTTATACATTAACATTTGCAGACATGATATGCAGAAATTATTTTTAACCCCCTCCATGTGCGTAACATAGTTATTTTCTCCTTTTAGCCTCGTTACTTAACATATATATTATCTAATCTATTATTGATTTTTGTATTAGTATTAGTAATTTTTACAGATTATGCTCCATTACCCAGAAGTCTAAGGTGTCTACGAACATTTTATTTTAAGAATACCAATCACTGACTTTCTCTCTTCAGTCCTGACTACTAAATAGTGTCTACAATAATTCCACAGAATGTGTTAATATGAAGTGCAAACCCATATATATATAAAAGAAGCAAAATTCAGAAATTAAATGCTTATAGTGGTGATGTCCAGTTGTTGTTATTGTGAGGAACTAGTAGAAAAACTGCAGTTTTGTTTGCTCAAGTTAATGTTTAATGAAAAGGAGTTACAATTAGAATAGACCTAAATGCCAGAGGCAGTAATTTAACAATAATTTTATTATCTAGGTTGGAGAGTATTAGAATGAACTTAACGCGAAAAGTCTTGTCAATACATAGGCATTCTTCTGGAAAATCTACTTCAGTGACAGTCCCCTTCTGAATTCCAGGTTTATTTTAAAACTATTAGCGTTGGGCTGACCCTGACTGGACACCAGATGCCCACCAAAGCCACTCTAACACTCCATTCCTCAATTGGACAAGGGAGAGAAAGTATAACAAAAGGCTTATGGGTCAAGATAAGGACAGGCAGAGATCACTCAGCATTGTGGGTCCCTTCCATGGGATGCAGTCCTTTTAGAAACAGACTGCTCCAGCCTATGCGCCCCCCATCACAATTCCTGCCAGCAAGCCTGCTCCAGCATGGAGTCCTCTCTCTACAGGTCCACAAGCCCTGCCAGGAGGCTGTCTCAGTGCAGGATCTCCAACGGGTCACAGACTACTTCGGGCATCCACTTGCTCCGGTGTGGGGTCCTCCACGGGTTGCATATGGATATCCGCTCCACCATTAACTTCCATGGGCTGCAGAGATACAGCCCAACTCACCATACCCTTCACCACTGGCTGTAGGGGAATCTGTTCTCTGGTGCTGAGAGCTACTGTTCTTAAATATACGACAGAAGCGCTACCACTGTAGCTGATTGTGTGGACCCCAGCTGGCATTGGCTTTATCGGATATAGGGGAAGCTTTCAGCAGCTTCTTATAGAAGCCAACCTTGTAAGCCCCGTGCTACCAAAATCTTGCCACACAAACCCAATATCGCAACCTGAAGGAGCTATATCCAGTTCTACCATGCTGAAATATCCATTTAACAAGGCAGTGAACTGAGCTTGAGGGTTTTTCTGTCTCCAGTCAATGTAGGATGTGTTTTATAGGAAACAGGCTGGATGTTTCTTAGTGTTCTTGGTGTTAGTGTTGTGGATCAGCATGATTTTGTGGGGGTTTTTTATGTCTTATAGTGAAATGCACATTGCTTTAAGAGGTTTGTATTTGAAGGGTAATAATGGGACTCATTATGTTTGCCTGAACATAACTGCACTTCAAGATCGTTTTGTGTCTCCTTTCTGTAATAATAATGTGAGAAACAAAAGGAACAGTAAAATGGTAGTTTGTTACTGCACTTACTTGCTTGATATGTGTCTTTTAATGGCATTTGCTTTGAATTCTGTCAAGAATAAGCTGTATCTATTTGTCAGCTTTTGAAAAGCAATGTAAACGTAGCAGAGTGAGGCAAATTCATCCATCTTCAGTTGTAATAAATTTTTTTGTGGATTCGAAGAAATACCAGATAATTATTGTATTAGAGATTCATTTTACCTAACTTGCAGCACCAATAATTTAGGCATCTAATCTAAGGTACTCCTATGTGCTCTCTAGGTACCTTCAGGAGGTGAATCATCCCTTCTGTCCAAGAAACTTGTTTTAGGAGGATGAGTCAATCTCCAGAAATACCCACCTACTTTCAGTGACTCTAGAGGAGGACAAGCTTAGACTGAGGGGGTAACTTTTGAATCCCTAAAGTATGTTAAGATGAAACTAATTTTTTCTTTCCTTTCCATCTGTTCCTTATTTATTACCACAGTCATCTTGATTTTAAAAAGAAAGAAGCACGAAATTACATCATGATTATTCCATGGCACTTTTATTCTATAGTTTCACTGAACTAACTCCCATGTGGGAAGGGAAATGAGGTATCTCATATGGTGTTCCCTGTGTGTTTTGACTATGTGCAGCAATCCTTTTCACTCAAAGGCAGAGGCAGCAAATTGCTTTAGGTCAAATTTTGGCTGCCCAATGTAGCCTCATCTTCCTTCTTGCTTCTGGTTCAGCACATGAGCAACAGAAAGAACAAGCACACCGTTCCTCTCCAGTCTGACAATTTGCAGATGACGCCCAAGTTTTCAGGTGACAGTTGTCAGACTCTTCAGTGGGATTCTTATGACAAACCTTGCAGACATTCACCATCATCCTTTTTTTCAGGATTCATCACATTTTACTTTCTTCCAGTAACTTGTTCAGTTAATTTTGCCTACAAACTTACCTTATGTTTGAATCATTGCCATAAGATTTTGACTTTCAATTGTTAAAAAAATAAGTCAAAGCTTTTGTTAAGGCAGGCATTTCAGCCTGATTATTATTATTAATGTTGCTACCATTAAATTCTGAATCTAATACTTGTATTTTTAGTGATATTTAGTTACTATTAGAGTGTTTTATAACGCTTTCTGTTCTTTCTGTTATGGTATGAGTATATAATATTGTTTTAGCTAATTCTTTTTTAAAAAAAAATGAGTAATAGAAAATAAAGCACAGAGAAACCTTGTCTAAAGATTTTTCTTTTAGCTCTAAGCTGTGTCCAGCAGTATTTTTCTCTTTATCCATCTTCTCTGAGGATATTTTTAATACCTGCAGCAAATCAGCCTTCAGTTCCACCTACAGAGAATTGTCCTCAGTCTTGGACCTAAATATAGGTACAATACAGTTTGTAGTGTACTATAGTGCATCATTACTGTAATGGTTACTGTGAAGTACTGTGGGACTGTGGTGCACGGTCCAGGTTACTTTAACCTAGTGCTGTGTTAAATAGGCAGAAGAAATGCTGTCAAATGTCATAGCATATCATGTTATTCCCAGCAAGTCTGTGGGCTGGACGAGATGAATTTTGAAGAGCTCTTTCCAGGATTTAACAAGCTGCCATCCACACTGGCGCTAATCAGCATTCATTTTTGCACCCTCATCAAGAAGGCTTTTCTGCAAGGTCTGTCTGGGGCACTGAACTAGTTCTTTATCTGTTGATTACAGGTTGAAATGGGAGTCTCTAACTGGGCAGGCGTAAGGACTCAGAATGCTAAAGATGCCGAAAGGGCTAACCTTTTTTAGCCCTTGCACCAACTGGCAAACTTGTTTCAAAACCGCTGAAGCCAATTTTTTTAAAATCACTTGTGCATAAAGAGGCAGTTTCTGATCTCTCAAAGTATCTTTAGTGTTTCAGCAAAAGTAAAGGTGGAAGTGGACAAATACAGACAAATGTTGCATTATCCTGTTATATGAGAGAATCACAATAGAAAAGATTGCTGTGTTTCTGTGCACACAATCCTATTAATGAATGTCAGCCATGGGAACGTGTAGAACTCATTTGTGCTCAGATGTTGCTGCATAACTCCCACTAAAGCCAACAAAGTGAAACACCTAAATTCCTACTCTGACTGCAGTAATGCAATGAGGAAAAATTTGCTAAATTCCTGAGCAAGCTGTTACATCTAAACAAAATCCTTACCAGCACCATATCCAAGGCCTGCTGTACATTCAAGAGGAGAGAAAAAAATAAGGACATCTGTCGTAAGTCAACAGATGGAGTCAGTGATAGCCATAGCCTGTGGCAGACCCTGGGAGCCAGGCTGGCTGCTGCAGCAATCTCAGCTTGTCTCTCTGCAGGCAGCCCCAAAAATAGCAAAAGAGAGAGCAAAGGAGAGAGAGCACTCTCAGCTTCCTTTCCACATATTCCACTTTTTCATAAGGCCATCTTGCTGTTTTTCATAAGGTAGTGCCCATGCCAAGTGTGCAAACTCCTTCAACAGCTATTTCTGAATTCTAGGTAACCTAAACAACTGGCCCTGGAAACTTACAGATAGATGAGAAGCATTTTATCTGTCATTTGTTTTGCTTCTAGGTATGAGGAAACAAAGCACCTTGTTAGTGAATCTCACTGTCGTTTTAAGCCTACTTATTACTCTGGGTCATGGTATGCATTTCCATTGGCTGTAGTTTCATCAGTAAATGGTGACTTGTAATATTCAGGCTTCAGAGAGTTTAATACTTTTTAAATTAATTGGACTGGTTATGTTTCATCATTTCAGAGTAGACTTCTGAAGTTATCAAATAACAGGTGGTTCTTCAAAACCTAACATCAATCTATTTTTGATGTTCATTTCATGTATTTTTTCTATTAGAACAAGTAGAAAATACAGCAATTAATTTGAGATGCACTCCTTTAATACAAATGCAGCTGTTTTATTGTTAACATTTAAAAATGCCATTGGCTTTTCGAAATCCTGGAAGTTACAGAAGTGAATCAAAACTCTAATTAGGATCATAGATTTGAACTCATACCAATAATTTAGATTAAAGATGTTGAAGTCCAGGATTAGGAGTGCCTTCAGTAATTACTAATGTCCTCAGAAGTTTATAGTAAGATACAACTACTCTTATCAGAACAAGTCTCAAGTGAAGTTTCCATAGTTTTTTTCTCAGAATTTAATGTAAATTCATGCTCTTTTAATATGTTTCTACTAAACAGCACACATATCACAGGCCTTGCCTGGTGAGTGTGATCAGTTTCTTTAGCTGTACCATAAGCTCTTGGCATTGTTGCACTCATGGCCTCCAGTGAATGTAAGAGGTGCAGAGCTTTCCACACCCTGCTACTTAGGCGGCACATGATCATTTAACATCTTGCCTTTGGAATTCCTGTGGAAAGTGATGAAAGAGTTTAGACTAATGCTATTTTTTTACCTTCCACTGCTTTGGAATATCATTCTTTGCCTTTAGTTAACATCGCGTGTTCATGTTGAGAACAGATATGCATATTACCTTGCTAAGAGTGTACTGAGCCATCTTTGAGATGACAATAAAGGGGCTCTACAGAAGTTTGAAAAAAGAGTGGAGGTGAGCAGGCAAAATTTTCTCCTTTCTGTAGAAAAAAACCTCCAGTCTTTCAAAATGTCCAGACAAATTTTGACTTCTGTCAGTATTTGTTGGCAAATCTGTGAATCAAAGCACTAGTTACCAGTATGGAGGAATGTAGCAAGAAACCTCCAGATGTTCTGAGAAGATGAGTAAACCCAAGTTTTCTTAAGCATTTCTTGATAAAGTCTGATATGTAGTACGAGTCTGGTGAGGGGTTTCATGTACTTACAGAGCCAGTTGAGACACAAAGTGGATTGATTTGAAGTGAAAAAGAAGGACTTTTAGAAACTCTGTAAAGTTTGGCACTTCAGGGAAAATATTCAGTCAAAGTGCCATGAGAACACTGGTAATATGCAGGTTCACAAGATTACTGTAACCTTAACTCTGTGTAGTTTTTCCTCATGGAGGGTAAAATTGGGTGTTTGAAAAAAACCATTTAAAACTTCCTATAATATCCCACAGAAGTTATATTTTCTAATTAAAGAAGCAGATATTAAAGAAAGTCCATTTTTTTCCCCCTACATATTCAATAGACTGTGGCATTGTATGATGCTTTTCTAAATTTTGGTACCTTAAAGCAGTTTGCCCAGCAGTTAAACAGTGGACAGTGTTTACACCTACCTGCCAAACAATGACTTAAACATTAGTGTAGATAAGGGGCACTATTTTTTTTTTCAGAAGTATTCCATAAGACTCTAGGGAGATTTTTTCAGAAGTAGTGGGTGGGGCTCCAGGGAGATTTGCTAGTCTTTCTGAGAACTGCTAACAAGAAACAAATTTTCTTCTATATTAAACCTGGAATGAATACATTACTGTCAAAGTTGTTATTACTGGTTTACCTCAGTGTGCTTCTGAGCAGAAATTGGCACTGTATATTCTGTCTGGGTGGGTGCTGAAGATGAACAGATGGATGCTTTTTGCCACATTTTCTCTTAAACATTGAATAAAATGGTAATGACGTATTTGACTACGACAATTTCTGTAACTGGAAGTCTCAGAAACCAAAATTGTTAAGTCAGTGCGTATCTTTTACTAATTTACAAGCTATTCTGGTTTCCTTACTGATGACTGAACTTTTCTGCTTTACATGCAACTCTAAATTTACTTGTTATTAATACCACCACCCTGGCTATATTTGAAAAAGGCTAATTATTCCTGTGCTTGAAACCACAGGCAATAATTGGCATTATGTTGGAGTGATTTATCTCCCTCAGATTAAACTGCATACTTTGGGTGAACACTGGATTGTCACCAGCATCCCAATCAAATAAGAAGCAGTCATGCTGTCCTGAAAGTTGACGTGTGTGTGGTTTTTTTACTGTTATTGTTTTTTCAGCAGCAAGTGAGGATGCAGAACTTCCTAATGCAGGAATGAGAAAAGCAAATGCTGCTTCAATAAGGAAATATTAAGCAAATTTTGCAGGAAGGCTGAGCAACTTCTAAAGTGGATGAAACTCTTTTTTTTAAGGTTTTCATACATAAAAGATTTTCCAATGCCTCATTTGCTTATTTAATTATAGAGTTGTCTTTTAATAAAGGAAATTAATGATAAAATAAAACTATACAAATTATCAAACTGTTAGAGTTTTCATTTAAAATTCATTATTAAGTGTGGCTACCATCAATTTTTAAAGATTTTCTATTAATGTAATCTTTTATGATGGTATTTATGAGATATCCTTTAATAATTGGTTTCCTGCATTGCCAATACAGTCTCTGTATGATACAGTTGATGCAAGTTGTGCAAAAACTCTGAAGCTAGAAAATTTGCTAACCTCTGCTCTTGATATTTTTATCTTCCACATGTTGCATTTTTTAAAGAGGTTACTAATCTTGTTAGAATTGGCAATGACAGAGGGTGACACCATCACTTAAAATTGAGGCAGTGAAAAATATCTACTTATTTTAGCTATCTGACTGTGTGTTTTTTCTCTTGAGGTCCATCTGCTACCAGTGGCTCAGAAATCTGGTTTAGATGCACCACAATGCCCTTCTATCCAAGAAACTGCATAAATGCAATACTGAATCACAATCTTAAATCTTAAGTGGGTGGAAAGCGCATTTCATTACACTGCAGCTTGAATTCTTCAATTTCCTTTCCTTTGCTTCTGGGAAGCTTGAGTGTTTTGCTGTCCTAGCAGTGGGATTAGATATAAGCCTTAAAAAGCCTCCTTTCATTGAAGGGGCACTATGGGTTGCCTGGCTTTTGCTCTGGTCTCAACTTGCATTAGACGCAGCCATTCATCTCCAGCTTCTTCAGTGCAAAAGCACTGAAAGCGCTTGAGTGCACAAGTTGGCAGAAGTAAATTCCATCTTGCTGTTTCACTGGCTTTCATGTCTCACCAACGTTGGTTTCTCTGCCCACATTTCTCCTCCAGCTTTATCACCTCTCTGACACCTCTTGTATCAATTCTGCCTACTCTTCTGCCTACTCTTGCTGGCAAGGATTGCAAACGCCTCTCGTCTTTGACACACCGTCAAGGGGGCTTTTACCCAGGCTACAAGGCCCAAAGTCTGTGACTGACTTTGGAGCATGCATTCAAACTTCCAGGAGCCCACCCTCATCCACTTCAGCTCAGTGTCTATCCCCTCAGGGTAAGTAAGAGTCCTTGTGAGACAAAGCTTCTGTAGACAAGCAGAGGCCTCAGATTCTATTATAGACCAGTCTCTTCGGGTGAGTGGGTGCCTTGTTATGCAAGCAGAAAGAGCTGCTGCAACAATGCTACCACAAGAACTAAAGGAAACATCAGGATCGCCTTGCTTATGAGCCCTTACAGCCCTTGGCCAAACTTGAGAGGCCCATCTTCACAGATTCAGTGCCAGACTAACAACAGTATCACAGTATCACAGTATAATAAGGTTGGAAAAGACCTTTGAGATCATCGAGTCCAACCTATGACCCAACACCTGGTTTACCCCAGATGTGACTTCAAACTTCTTTCCAGACACTTTCTGAACAGAAAAAAAATGTGTTGTTGATGGGTTCCTTGTTGGCAGCAGGTATAGTACCAGAAAATAAATTAGTGTTATTCTGTGGCTGTTCTCAAGTAGCAAGGAGCTGATACCAAGCATGTATGAAACCATGAAGCTTGCAGGAGCCAGCTCAAGCCATTTGGGTGCTGAAATTTCCCCTTTGCTTGAAGTGTTTGGTCTAAATGTCAGCCAGGATGTACCCTGGCTAAGCAAGAGCTGTGCACAGGCTGGCTGGGCAGGTGGCTGCTAGCAGCCCATAAAACATACCACATCTGGGCTCTCCTGACCCTATTTTCAGTGGTGTCTTTTTTTTCTGGATTTTTCTCTAGCATATCTCGATGTTTTGCAATATTTTTAAGTCTAATTTGAGTGCTTCCTCCTAAGAAGACTTCAAATAGTGAATGTAATCATGTAACAGATTTCCTGAAATGAAATGCTTATGCTGACTTAAAACCAGCTTAATCCTTCCCAGTGCAAGTGTCGCTAACAAGGCTTACCCCAAACAAATAGTGCTTGTCCAGTTGCATTTTCAGGTCGAGTGGCTAACTGGTTCCAATAGAAACCAAAAGACAGCAGTAACAAAAGAAGACTGACAACTTAAAGGCTGTAACCTCCCACAAACGTTAAGAAACCTAAAACAACACCTTTGTGACTGCAAATGAATATAAACATGGCATTTTCATGGAAGAAGTCCACTATAGAGATAACCTGTCTGAAGGATTAATCAACTGCAATTTGAAAGCATCTGGGAAAATCTTTTAGCTATATACGTTCGTCCATACAGCCTCTCTGAGAAGTAGGAGTCAATGACTGTGGCAAAAGGCCTCTGTTATAGTTATTTGATTTTCCCTGGACTCGCTCTCCTGAAAGTCAGAGCCATGTGCCCGTGTTCCCCTTCAGCTCAGCCTTTCGTACTTTTCTCTACTCCTCACCTTCCTTTGAAATGAGAACGGGTGAAATTACAAATGCTGTACAGTAAGTGAAAAGATATCAGTATACTGGAGGTCCTTGCTAGTGTGGATTTTGGCAGTTCAGAGTGTCTCAGCAAGCTTTAACAACAGTGCCAAAAGTCCTGTGGAGAAAATTAATCTCTAGCAGAGCCAAGTTGCTTCAGAAAAGAAACCAGGGGCTCAGATGATTTGCCATTGTGAAAGATCTTCAGCAATTATAAATAACCTGCCTTATTCCCTTTCTCATGCCTTTCTGGCTGTGCACTTGACTCAAAATTGTTTCGTGTGTCTGGAAACCCATGCCACCACCACATCTCTTGTATGATTTGTGGGTGGTGGGAGGTAAGACCATAAAGATTTTTGTTTAAGATAGGACAGGTTTCACTACAGAGAGGTTAAAAATTGGACAAACAGCTGTTAACATTCTGTTAACCTGCTACAGTAAAACTGAAAAGGAGAAATCTAGGTCCTGTTTGGTTTCACTGGGTTTTTGGAGAAAGGTTAAGTGAATCAGTAGTAGATAAATTTGGTGTATGTGGCAAGAAAACAGGTGGCTGTATCAGCAAGAATATACATGACCTTCTGTTTTTCCTCTGAGCTTCTGTTTCACAGAAAGCTCTAATCATTTTGGGTAAATAGAGCTAGAAGCTACAGATAGGCAAAAAAGGCGTAAGCAGGAAATTATTCAGTAGGCAGAGAAAGCAAGCCTGCTCTCTTCAGCTTTTTTCCATCTGTTGGTCTCCATTGAGAAACCGAAAAGCGAGCCACTGGGGAGTCCTGCTCTGCTGGCAATTCAAACTGATTATTTGATTTGCTTTCACACAGTCACAGCACTGAATCTCTGTGTTCCAGCAGGAGCTGGCTTTATTATTTCAAGGCTGTTTTAGCCTTTTTAGCCATTGGTTTTCTCCTAAGGCTTTAGTTTTCAAAATATACTATAATCTAAAATAGTGTAACTCTAAAGATTATCTAAATTTAGATAATGTTAATGTTTGGTAGGGGATGAGAATGATACAGCAGTTTTAGTTTGTGCTAGTTTTTTGTAGCTTTGAATTGTAGAAATAATAACAGTGTTTAAAGGAGTCAGCAAGGGGCTGCATTAAGAATGCCTTTCATGGCTGTGAACATGCTGTCCAAGTAGTGTTGTGTGTGATTCATTCAGATGCACCATGTGAGGCTTTTTTTTTATTATTCTTATGCTTGTTACAGTTTGCAACTGTTCTTTATGTCAGAGAAATCCACATATTTAATTCTCCTGAGACTTTACTTTCTTTGGACATCTAATCCTGATTTGAAATAGACCAGGCTGATCTGAGTAATGTTAATTTGAACTTTCTCTGCTCATTTCTTGCACTGTGATATTTCATAGACTCATAGAATCATCTGATTGGAAAATACCTCTAAGATCATGGAGTCCAACTGTACCTGTCTACTTACTAAACCATGTTCCTAAGAAGTTCTTCTACCCTTCTTTTAAACACCTCCAGGATGGGGACTCAACCACCTCCCACAGCAGCCGTTCCAGTGCCTGACCACCTTTTCAATGAAGAAATTTTTCCTAATGTCTAACCTGAATCTCCCCTGGTGCAGCTTGAGGCCATTTCCTCTCGTCCTATAACTTGTTACTTGCAAGAAGGGACCGACACTCAACTCGCCATAACCTCCTTTCAGGCAGTTGCAGACAGTGATGAGGTCTCCCCTCGGCCTCCTCTTCTCTAAGCTAAACAACCCCAGTTCCCTCAGCTGCTCCTTGTAGAAGTTGTTCTCCAGCCTCATTGCCCTTTTCTGCACACGCTCCAGCACCTTCTTGTATTGAGTGGCCCAAAACTGAACACAGCGCTCGAGGTGTGGCCTCACCAGCGCTGAGTACAGGGGAACAATCACTGCCCTGGTCCTGCTGGCCACACTGTTTCTGATACAGGCCAAGATGCCATTGGCCCTCTTGGCCACCTGGGCACACTGCTGGCTCATATTTAGCCCCTTTCAACCAACAGCCCCAGGTCCTTCTCTTCCAGGCAGCTCTCCATCCACTATTCCCCAAGCCTGTATCATTGCATGGGGTTGTTGTGTCCCAAGTGTAGGACTCGGCATTTGGCCTTGTTGAACCTCATCCTGTTGGTCTCAGCCCATCGATCCAGCCTGTCCAGATCCCTCTGCAGAGCCTCCCTTCCTACAGATAGACACTACCACTCAGCTTAGTGTCACCCCCAAACGTGCTAAGGGTACACTCGATCCCTTCATTGAGATCGTTTATAAAGATATTGAACAGGACTGGACCCAGCACTGAACCCAGGGAACACCACTTGTGACTGGTTTCCAACTGGATTTAACTCCATTTACCACCACTCCTTGGGCCTGGCCATCCAGCCAGTTTTCACCCAGCAGAGGTTATGTCTGTCCAGGCCAATGGCAGCCAGTTTCTCAGGCAGAATGCTGTGAGAAATGGCTTTACTGAAGTCCAGGTACACCACATCCACAGCCTTTCCCTTGTCCATTAAACGGGTAACCTTGTCATAGAAGGAGATCAGGTTGGTCTGGCAGGACCTACCTTTCATAAACCCATGTTGACTGGGTCTGATCACCCATTGTCCTACGCATGTTGTATCATAGCGGTCAAGATGATCTGCTCCATGACCTTCCCCTGTCCTGAGGTCAGACTGACAGGCCTGTAGTTCCCCAGATCTTCCTTCTGACCTTTCTTGTATATAGGTGTAACATTTGCCAGCCTCCAGCCAAGCGGCACTTCCCCAGTCATCAGGATTGCTGGTAGATGAGGGAAAGGGGTTTGGTGAGGACCTAACCAAATTCTCTTGGATCATAGGAGCTTCATTCTTGCTGTCTTCTGGCTCAGGGCGCTGAGTATCCCCAAAACATTTCACCTTACTATTAAAGACCGAGGCAAAGAAAACATTAAGTACTTCTGCCTTGTCATCATCCCTTGTCACTACTGCTCCCCCTACATCCAGTAAAAGAGGGAGGTTCTCCTTGGTCCTCCTATTGTTGTTAATATACTTAAGGAAACATTTTATATTGTCTTTCACCAAGCTGGCTAGTTGAAAGTCTGGAAGGGCTTTAGCCCTTCTAATTTTCTCTCTACATGATCTCACCTCACCCTTGCGGTCCTCCTGGGATGCCTGCCCCCAGCACAAGCCCATCACACATGCCAAGCAAACACGTATTAAAGAGAACTACTTAGAAGGAAAATATTGCTTTCATCTCTAAAGGACATCTTATTTCTTGGATTCATACTCTAAAAAATCAAAATCAGAACAGAAGCAAATATTTGCCTCATTTTTATTTGCAATATACACAAGTCCCCAGAAAGCATACAAGAGGTCACAGATGTCTCAGGGGATCTCCCCACTCAAATTGATGCAAAACATTGGAGCCTCGCTATTTTCTGAAGTTTTTTCAAGATACACGAGTGCCATGACACCTACCTGATTCTGTTTCTGTCTTCCCAATAACTGAACTTGAAGTCACTATGCAGACTGTGCATCACTTTGAACAGATAGTCATGCCATTAAGGCAATGACTGATCAGTACTACCCAGAACAACAGACAATGGTTCTAAAGCTAGATTATTTTTCATGTATATCTTTTGGAGATGAGCAAAGAGGGGAATAGAAACTTGAGAACGAGTTGAAAGAAGGGGAAAAAAAGCTAAAGAAATTATTGTTGCAAATACATGTAGTTGAAGATTTCCAGGCCAGCCGATCATTCCTCTTAGAATCCAGAGACTCTGCCAAATAAGCTGTAAAAAGAAAAACGGAGGAGTTGCCCTGACAGTTGTTTAGCAATTACTAGAGCATGTATAGTATAAATATTTGAATAGCACAAGATATAGTGGGTATATCACTATGGACCAAAGATTTTTCTACTTCCATATTTTCCTCATGGCTGGGTTACTGAAATCAGTGCTTCAGCTAACTATTGTCATTTTTTTTTAGACAGGTATGAGAAGAAAGCAATGTCAGAATATTTCATGTTTTTCCTCTGAAAGTGAAAACTTGTGGGTTTTTTTAATGTACATTGGTATATTGTGAAAGGAATCAGCTGTTAAGAAGCAAGGGGTCAGAAATGTTTTTCTTTTCATGTTTAAAGATTAAAAATTCTCCATTCCTATCTGAATTACAACATTCAGCAATATTTGACAGTAATCTAAGAAATACAGGATGAAAATCTATGACAAATGTCACAGTTATGAGGCATAAACTGAGAAAAATAATGAATGCCTCTTATTAAGATCTGGGATAAAAGAAGGGAAGAACACAGAAT
Source organism: Neomorphus geoffroyi (assembly GCA_033558235.1). NCBI lineage: Eukaryota > Metazoa > Chordata > Aves > Cuculiformes > Neomorphidae > Neomorphus > Neomorphus geoffroyi. Next base: position 21,667,236 of record JAUMJM010000053.1, on the reverse strand, counting down.
AGCTCATGGTAGTACTGGTAATAACATCCTCTTGACTCATAATGCCTGAAGGTGAGCCTTGTGTTACATGATGGGTTTCGTACAGGTTCACTCTTACCATGTGCAGAGTCTTATCAACTGAACTTGAGCTGTGGGTAGAGATAACAATCAGGGACATAGAAAATCAGAGGCAGCCAGTTTGAGATGTCCACTCAAAGTGACCAAGGTCTTCATATGAAGAGCAGACAATGCTGAATTTTGCTGTCTCCTGGCTAAGAACGAAAAAACTTATTGCTCTCTGACCATTGGTGTAGGTGAAGATTTTTGGCAAGAAGGGAGGTGCTTTTCTTAACAATGTCAGATATGCAGGTGATGTGGCCAGGACCCTAGAGAGCTGCCTGTGCCTAAAACCAGCCTTGAGATGCCTGAATTAGAAGCTTAGTCACACAGCCTGCCAGTTTAATTCAACATAGAAAGACAGACGCCTCCAGAGAACGGTATAAATCTTAGTGCAAGTGTATCCTAAAAATAGTTGTAAGGAATCCACACCTGAAATTGCTATATGTGAGTGTACCTCCTGAACTGGACAAAGTTCAAACTAGAAATCTACTGAGGAACTGAAAAACACATGACAAAAAATTACTGCATATTCTGGGAACAAGATGTTATGGTTTAGCCTTGACTTGGCTAAATTTTTGGCTAAACTCATGCAGTTGGACTCCCCAATTACACCCCCGACTCCCAGGGGAAGGGATAGGAAAATGAGAGGAAAGAAGTTTGCGGATTAGAAACTAAAGCTACAACTTTAATGATATGATGATAATAGTAGTAATAATGATTAAAATAATCAGAAAGTAATGAAAATACGTGCAAATGTCCAAGATCGCACCCCCACCCCACCTCCCGATGACCATACGTCACCGTGCATACTGCAGAGCAGACACAGGGGAATGGGTCCACAGCGAGGAGGGCGTTGAACTCAGGAACTGCATTCAGGGATGCACGGATCTGGGGTCAGGAACAATCAGACAAACAAGGTCCTCACTGGACATCAGCCATCGCAGAAGAGAGTGAGACCCCCGTGATCTCTCAATTTTATACCGAGCGTGACATATATAGGATGGAATATTCTTGTTGGTCAGTTTGGGGTCACCTGTCCTGTCTGCCCCTCCCTGCAGGTATGGCCTTTTTCACCAGCTCAAGGATGGCCTTGGTTACCTCAGGAATAACTATAATTACTGGCCTCTCTGCATGCTGGTGTTCTGTGTTATCCCTGCTAGAGAGAAACGGTCTGAAAAACATGCAGTTAGTTTTTCGGAAAATGCAGTTACTTTAGACTAAGATCGAGCCAGAGCCAGAAGCACCCCGATTAGCTCACACCTTAACACAAGGTAATAGCATATTCAGACACTCCATCTCCTGGGTTTTTATGCCTTAAGTACATGCACAGATGCATAATCATTAAGAAATTTCAATAACAGACTAAATAATAATAACAGAATAATACATTCACATTAAAGAAATGCAAACAAACAAATATACAGAAGAGCAAAGGAATAATAGTTTGTTTTATTGAAGTATGACAGCTGTACCGGAAATTGGTGACCTCCAGAGAATAACAAGGATTCATATACATCAGTGAGAAGTGTGCATGTGAGTATATGTATGTGTGTAAATTTACAATCGGTTTTCACTACTCCCTCACAAGATAACAAGGAATAGATAACTTTTCATAGGAAAACATACCTAGATGAAGGCAGAATATAATTGTACATGTAGCTGGAGAACCCTGAAATCTTACAGTTGTACTTCAGATACCATTCCTATGAGAAGTGATTCTTTGCAGTCATGAGTTTCAAGATAAAGTTTGAAACTACTTTATTATATAAAGCACCCAGACTGCAGCATATTGTTTTCCTGTTAAATATACATGAATATTTTTATGTGCTGGTAGTGGTGGTTGCAGGTATGCCAAAGCACATAAAAAGGAATGATAGCAAGTTGCAAGGAGCCCTGGAAATCATTAGTTTCATGTATGCATTTTTTTGTGTTATTGCAGCATTTCCATCTCATTTTCACTGTTTTCCAACCTTGAATTTCTTTTGCATTATGCCACCTAATAAGCTACTATCGATCCATTACCTCTCTGCAACCTTCAAAAATAATGTTTTAAATTAAGATAGGGAAGCAAGGAAAGTGTAAATGGCAAATATAATGTAAATCTGATGCTATGAAAGTCGTGCTAATACAGAAAATCTTTAGTTCTTTTTCATCTAAGAGAAGCATAACACTTTAACGGTTTTATTTTCAGTGAGGTTGTCAAGATTGTGACTGACAAAAATACAGGAAGTTTCTTGATGCTTACGTGGGCTTCATATCATCCAGGGAGCTCAGAGAGAAGAAAAAATTGCCATGGCATTAATGACACATTTGACGTGTTTATGCATTCTTATGTTCAGTTTGCATGCAGCTAAGCTCACTGCTCATTTAATAGCTCTTTGTTTTGTTGTTACTGTTTAGCTCAAGAGGCAATTTCAATAACATATACGTACATATCTTATACATTTTAATTTTACATAAAGAAATTCTGTAAATTTCTCTTACATGTTTTACAAATAATTAAGGTTATAACACCTGAAGGAATTTAATAAAGCTGGCTGGAACTGTATTTTACTTCTGAACTGCAGTAGAGTTGCAGAAGGTCCTCAGATCCTGGGGTAATGGAGGAAATCTTGGAGAGTCAGGTAGAAGAATACTAGCTTGCTTTTCCCCCAAATTTTTAAATTTCACACTTTTTCTTGTGATACTGGCCTTCAAAATGGAAACTGATACTGACCGGGAGCTAAGTGAACTGCAGCTGAATTTTATTTCTGCATTAGAAAGACATGGGTGAGGCAAAGCAAACAACATTGCTCTGAAAAAGCACTTTCAGGAGTTATAAAATGAGCATGTCCTTAAGACAGGCAGGATTCTGGTGAGCCCATGGCAGAGGAAATCCAGCTATGCTTGGGAGATGTAGTGAGCCTGACGAAACTCCCGCGAAGTCCTGCCCATTGGGGCACAGCCTGACACCAGCTTTTGCTCAGTGTCCCTCCTGTGAACGTTTCAACCTGTTGTCACAAGCATTGAACAGTTTTGTGTGGTTCTTATAAGGAGAACGCACTCAGGAGGTTCCTTGCCCAGGCATGTGTGACCCCCAAGACACGTGAAGCCTTTCCAGCTCCTCCAATACAAGAAAGACACAAGAAAAGGAAGAAGGAAATGCAGGACCAAGCTTTGATGATCCTGAAAGGCTTTTCCATTTTCTATTGACACACTGTTGGGCTTGTGTTTGTCTTCATTTCCCAGCCCTAGTCTTTATAATATTGCTCTCAAAAGCCTTGGAGCTTTGTGCTCTTACACAGGAACCAGCTTTCGCGATCTGCTTGCTTGCCTTCACCCCAAGACGAGAAGGCTGCAAAAGTTCCACTCAATTCAAAGTTAACAAAGTGCTCACTTCAAGAACAAAGATATTGACCCCAAAGTCTGATCATCTTTCAACCATTTTTACTGTCAACAGTCCACTCTATAGGGATCTTCTGTCCCTAGGGCACATGAGGGAATGAAGAAGGGATGATTTAGGGGATGAAGGACAGCATTACTGCCATCTTGCTGTCACTTTAGAGGCAAATGTCACACTTGGAAAACAATATCTCAACTGCTAGAAGGAAGATAAATGGAGAGTATGGTGTGAACATTAATGGTCTTTAGGCTGAAGTTGCTTCCTACTGACTGGAATAGAAATCAGCAACGCAGGCAGCCAAGCATCTCCTGAGTTGTTTAGTACAGTCCTCTGTTATCCTGGGTAACCATGTTGTATGTTTCCTTCGGAAATGTAAGACTCTCTAGCTGTTTATCTTAAGGAGCTAAACCAGAAATTCTTAGCCTTAATATTCTTACGAAGAAATTATATGGGGAGACCTGCATTGCTAATCTGAAACCAGAAAATAACAGGACTTCTTAATTCAGAGGAAAGTGATCTATATTGTGTGCAAAATGTGTGAGAGAGTAGAAGGTCTTGATGAATGTTACACAACTCCAGCAGTTTAAATCTTTGTATTAATTTAGTCATAGCTGCAGTATACAAGAAGTGTGTACAACCTGCAGAGGGACGTATTTAAATACTTGTGGTTGGAAGAACTACAAGAAATTTTCACAGAGCTGTCTCAATTAATCCTCAGGTCACATATCTGAAACTGCCTGCAAAGAAGCAAATACCACCCTGCAAACTTCTGGAAACACCATCTAAAGTCATAATTACTTTAGCACACACTGGTTTTTAAAGTAATATCTTCTGGTGGGATTTTCTTCATCTGAGAGTTTGAGTGATGAACTGTCTGATAAATTTCACTGAGCTTGTAAACACGAATCCTTTCTGATGTTTTGTGGGTAGAAAAGAGTAGATGAGAGCTCTCTATCCCCAGACTGACAGGATATTCATCATCTCTGGATTAGTTCCTCTGACTGCAAAGTAAACAATTGGTATTAATGTTGAATTATATCTAGATTTGACCTTCCAGTTCTGTTTCCATTTGTGGTAGATTTTATTTGATGTGTCTGATGCTGGGGTGTTTTTCATTTGATTCCTCTGACAGGAGCAATATCACAAATGGAGGACATTGTCTCTTGCTAAAATCTGAGAGGACCTAAATTTAACCTCTTCTCTGTCAAACCAGTTGTTAGTGTTCTCTATTTCTGCACAGATCAGCCTGTTTTTCTCCTTTAGGCCAACATTTCCAACCTGTGGAGCTTTTCTTCATGAACAGTATAAAGCAGAAAGCATATATAAAATGATCCTTCCTGTTTATATTCTCCCAGCTGTTGATACCAGCAATTGAAAGACCACCCGTGTTGGAGACTACGACTGAAACATGGTCTTCAGTAGCACTAGAAAAACCCAATTTAACCAAATGGTGTGAACCAGCATTCACCTCAGAACATTTGCTTAAATAGTTTCAGGGAGCACCAGCTGTATTTTGGATTATGGGATGCAATGAATAATTGTTTCTATTTTACCCACTCTATCTATAAGGACACTGATTTGTATCCTCTCTCAGTCACGTCCTTTCAGGCAAAGTGTCCTAATTTAGTCAGTATTTCCTTGTCAGGAATCTTTTCCAAAGCTCTTAGGCAACCATTTCCTATCTTTCATCATCTACAACATCCTTTCCTGCAGTCTTCCCGGTTATTTTCAAGATGAAGTGACCAAAATCATATGCAGTCTTCAGGAGGAATTAACTAGATTTTTTTTTTTCTTTATCCTCAGTGCTTTCTATAATAATTCCTACTATTTTCTTTTCTAAATGCTTCATTGTTTTTAGGAACATATCTCAAATGATTGCTAGATTTATCTTTGTAGGAATATTAACTTATTAGAGTTCATAGCTGTTTATTTGTAATTACGATTGCAGAGAAATTGCTGAGGCATAGATGCGTTTTTATCAACTTCTCCAGCATTCACGTATGTAACTCCCACCCATGGTCTTCCTTATTGTTTGAAACAGTCTTTGCTACATATCAGACGTACATTGTCTTTGGACAGATCCATTCACTCTGCAATAAGGTTATAAGATAAAATCATCAGACTGCCAGTACTTCTCTAGTATTCTCAAGTAATTCCCCAGAAAAAAGGGAAGATGATTTTCCCAGTCCTTGAAAAAAAAAGGCCAGAGCAGCTTAATATGCAGGACCAATGTCTAATCCCTCAGACACTGATTTTCTAATGCAGGAAAAAAGGACATAATTCTTAGGCAGGACTTTGCAATAAGCATCCATGTGTGCTAAGCTGAATACTTAGATTTGTGTGCCAAATACATGTTCGGCAATTTAACAACTCAGCCCATTAAAGCATATTTTAAGTTGCCTCAGTAGCTTTCTAGATATAGTTCAGTGAATGCCTGATGACTTTAATTTTTTTTCAGAGAATTTCAGTCTGTTTGTACATATCTCAGTCATCTTTAATTTGCAAGTCATTAACAAGGGGGAAAGGGTTGTTTTTCTCTTTGTAGGACTTACTGAGGGCTTACTCTGGCTTTATCCAGAGCTCTCCTGTTAACCTAGCAACAGCACCTTTAAACTGAGAACTGACTACTGCTTTGAACATGCGCTTACCTCTTGCCATTGATTTTCTGGTAACCTCCAAAACTTCTAAAGTGCAGTAAGGTTTGGGCTATGGAATCAAATGAATAGAGCTCCAGGACACTACTGGGATTCATGTAGGAAGTTACAGCTCTGTTTTCAGAATTTCCAATCTCTAATGCATCTTTTCTGAAGGACTGGAAGGTTTTGAGTATCTCATTCAACCTCTTACCGCCTGTGAACCACTTGGGTCTGCACAAAGCAGTCCACTTCAAGGGCAGGTACTGAACTGCAGTATTTGTGGCCCAGAAAGCTGACTGGAGCAATGTTATCAGTAATGATCTGACATTGCCAGACCTACAGTAGCTACTCATCTTAGAATGTTCTTTCACAGGATATAAGTAAACAACACAAGCATCATGAAGAATTATATGACAAAACACTGTGAACATAAATTCAATTCAGTCAAAATTTCATAACCTTTGAAAATCAAAGACTAGGTTAACCACTCTAAAAATAAAATTGGAGGACCTTTCAATATTTAAATCCTCTGGCAGCTCCAACTCTATGACCATACTGTACACGGTTACTGTTCTCAATCTTGTTTCTCCTAGCCTGTACTTTTTTCCTTGTCTCGAAATATGAGTATATGCATTTATTTTCTTATTACATTTTTGCAGTTATTCTTTAGCATCTCATGCTAAAAATGTGTTAGATGATAGATAACAGAACTTAATACATTGTAGCAAAGAGAAAGTCTACTACTGATCCACTGTATGTACTATGTAGTAAATTTAATTTTTTTCTCAAGGTAAAAATTATTTAGAAGACCTCACCATAATTGACTTGACTCAGGGTGAAAGAAATCTACTCAGAGATCTAAAAGTCTAAATGCGTTGTAATCATAACTAGAGAAATATTAGAATCTAGTGCAGAGAAATATAACAAAGTAAATAAATGAATTTATTTCACCACTGCAGTTTTCCACCTGAAATTTGTACTATGTGAAGAATATTTCCCTGGTATATAATGATATTTTTCAGGGATGTAGAGCATGCTACTTAGATTTCTTGATTTTCTCATATGCACCCACAAAATATGCCATTTGAAGGAAATTATATGGTCTAACAGAATTGGGGAATGAGAGTTAGTTTTTTAAATAAAAAAAATCATGTAACACCATTAAAACAGACTCTGTGCTTACGTGCAAATTTGGGCTTTGCAAAGTAGAAGCAGATTTATGTCAATGTGAGTGCTTCATGTCGTCTCAGAAACCTCTTTTGAAAATGCCATATGGTTTTATTAAGTACTTTTAAAGCAAATTACTTGCTGAAGACATTTTCTGTCATAGTAGTTATAGGAAATACCTATGTCTCTTCAAAAATAATTCTTGTCAGTTGATAGTCTATGACCTGCAAAAACCGACGCAAGCTGTTGCAAAGAGCTGGGGGTTTTTAGCTTGAAAAGGTTGTTTCTATAGTATAGCATCTCACTGAAATAATCCAAATGGCTGAATCTGGAAAAAACAGCTGAAAAAAAAGTCAAATTAACATTTTTAAGGCATGAGAGAAAAACAGTCATTCAGATGCCCTTGGTAGCTTTGTCACAGAAATTTTTACAGAGAACTCACAAAGCCTACTCTGGGCATTGCCTTGGTGCAAGCCCCGGGGGGAATACTGAACAGTTAACACTGCAGGTCCATCAGTGAGCAGATGCTAACTCTGCAGTTCTGTCACCCTCCGGATAGGAAGAAGACCGGAGCGTAAGTCTGGCACATCAGGACGAGTTTTATAGGCCTTTAAGCTGCAAGAGCAGCAGACAGGCATCTGAGATGGTGCTTAGGAGCAGTCAGGCACTTGACTTAAAAAAATGATTTAGGCATATCTGAAAAGCTCAGTGAATGCCTATCTCTACACCTTTAAAATCCAGCCATTGGTCTGTGTATTTCTTCCCTACCTGTGTGATGGGAATATAACACCTCCCCTTCTCAGAACAAGGCCTCTTCGATCTTTAAGCTGGGTGATCAGTAGAGTATGACACTGCAATACAGCATCAGCTGTTACACGTCTCACCACCGCAGGATTTTCTCCAGGTCTGTTTCTTTTACTGAGATTTATAAGAGCAAGCACTGGCATTTAGTTGAAACTGGGACAACGAATTTTGTGAAGTTTTTCACAATATAAAATAATACTTTCTATTTTATGCAAATATATCAGTATCTTTTCTGGCAGCACAATTCCCCTCATGAAAACATTTTTTAACATGGAAACAAGAAATGTGCTGATTTTATGCCCTAGACATATGCACTATTCTTCTCACTAGATGGAGGTCCAGTGCCATGAAAACTATAGCTTTCTTGAGTCTTCCTGTTAGTGATGAGGATAAAATTATTGCCACACTGATCTAGTCAAAGCTTTACAATATATCTGTGTTCCCAATAGAGGACACAGATAAAGGAATGCATATTTATGAATCTGTTAAATCCTCTAATACCCTCTGGTAATAAAACATTTAGAAAAGAGAATGTTAAAAATGTCATAAAGTTATAAAGATTTCGATGCAGATGTTTAGAAGCAATGAAGATTTTATAAATTCCGGTTGTACTGAATTAATTCCTTTTGGCAAAAGGAAAGCTATTAAACATATCACATCTGCCTGGCTGATGCTGCATTAATCCTGACAGTAAATTGCCGTAACTAATCTGTTTTAATTAGGGAGAATAAGAACTGCCATTTATTTTACTTTTCAAATCTTTTAGCAATTATCCTGCAGTGCCAGTGCATTTAACCAGTGCATTTAACGCTTGTCCTGGTACCAGAACTAAAGGAGGTAAGATCTATCTTGAGCGGTACTTTCCAACTTCACAAATAAGTCCTGTTTAACCCACCTCTAATCTTCCAGTGGCTTTGCTTTTCGCTTCCCAGAGTCCTCTTTAAACATTCCTCTTTAATGTCAGGTTGCTCTTCTCTGAGAATCATTTCTAGGACAAACAATATAAAAACAAAATAAAGGATCAAGCAAATAGGGACTGAGTTGGGATTGTTCTGTTTGTAGTTTGCAAGCTGATGTCCTGTAAGGGTGGATGGGCCAGTTCTATAAGTGATAGGAGAAAGAGTTCTAATTTCTGCCTCTGCTCCAGACTTTCCTTATGGCAGATCAAATATTTTCAGCTCAAGTATGTGAAGTATGTTAAGGCCTAAAATATCATTGGGCTGGGTATTCAAGCAGCCAAGTTAAAAATCTAGATCCTGAAGGTCAGGAGTTTCTTAGCCTGGCAGTAACTGTACAGTCTTACAAAACTCTTCATGTCTATGACTGTAAGGGCAGGCAGTAACTTCCTGGTGAATGCTGGATGCTACACCTAAACCCTAAAAGATTTTTGAGGTCCTTAAGTATGTTTTTATAATGCTCCTGTATATTCAGGACTTTATTCAGATTTTTTTTAAGATGTTTCCATCTCATCCATGCAGAATGAGCTGGTTGTTCACACACACACAGAGTATCACAGTATCATAAGGTTGGAAAAGACCTTTGAGATCATCGAGTCCAACCTATGACCCAACACCTACACCTACTCCTACTTGTCAATTACACCATGTCACTAAGAGCCTCATCCAATCTCTCCTTAAATACCTCCAGGGACGGTGACTCCACCACCTCCCCGGGCAGTGCATTCCAGTTGTTGTGAATTCCCTTGTGAATTCCCCATCTATAGTGGGACTTTGATACATAAACATAGGTACCTAGTATAGCTGGACATGCCTTTAGTTGCCAGGTCATCAATGTGGAGTAGACAGATACAACAGTACGTTTGGACATATGTCTCCATGGAGTGGCACCTGGGGGCAAGATGGGATACACTAAGGTATATAAATATGCACTGTCTGCCTGTGTTTGGGCACCTGGCACCTAAATTGCTCTTTGCACAATAAAGGAAATCGAGGACCCAAGGAAGAATCATGTATTTTGCTTAGGAGCCTCACATCTAAGAATTTACTGCAACAGTGCTAAACACCTTTTTAGTCATCTCCCTTGATGGAGGTAACTTTAGGTACCTTATGTGTAAACTAGGGGCCTCCATACTTCACAGAGATGAAAATAAATAACTTGCAGTTTATGAGGTGTTGAGCTATTAAAGAAATATTGGCTGAGTAAATATTGTCATTAAAACAACCTAGTTAGGCCACTCCACATCCCTACCCAGGATTTTTCAGCCCCACTGAATCCCATGGGGCTTGCAGCAGACTCAGCACTCGCTGGAAGACCAGGACTCAAGATGAACTGTGAAAAATTTTTCACTTCAGAAATTAATGAATATTTCATTTTGCTGAATTTGAGGTGAGTAAAAAAGCATTTAATATAAAAAAGGACCATGGATGCTTCAACTTATAATCCACTTAGACCTGAATTCCTAAAAATAAAAATTGTTATCTAATTTTCACATTGATCCCTTTGCTAAGTCCCTTCCTGCTATTATTTTTGATGCTGGCTAATTTTAACCAGGTTTGAAAAAGGACAGAGTAATCAAAGATGTTTTCCTGCTAGTATAATGGAAATAAATACCAGGATAAAGGAGAAATGCATGACTCCTCTGAGGAAGGCACAGCTCAGTCGTTGTAATCCTCTTTTATAGCAGCCTCCTGGCTGATAAGGCACGCACGTAACAGGTTGTCCTACCCACATGGACCTGGCTCCAGACGAGTCATGGTCACTGATTTCTTTTTCCCAGTGGGTGTATTATAAATGCATGTGGACAAGCTGGGGTGAGAAGCAGGACAGGGGTAAGACACAATATAGATTCATCATTCCAGACCTCTTCGTTTTCTCTGTTCATCTAGCATTTTCTTTTATTACTGCTTCAGCCAATTGCTCTCATGTTTACTTATAAATTTTCTCTCTTGCTGATTATACCGTGTTTACTTATTAACAGTGGATATTTTCCATGATTTTAAATGAAAGTCTGCACTGAGAAATGCAGATAGCGCAGGAGCTACTTGACTATGAAGGCAGGCTTAGAGTTTTTCTCGGTAATAACACGGTTATTTTTAGTGCGAGATGAATTATCTTTGGCCTGACATACACCACACATATGCCTACAGAAAGGAAAACTTCTGAAGTTTTTCAGAGATTGTCAAGTTATATTATAATATTTTTTATGACCTGTTTCCAATTGCTAAGATTACATTTTTCAAAATTGTCCTGTACCCATTGTGTCTTTTTCCAGATTCATATTTTAGCCAAAGAATATGAATTATAACATTGTCTTTATTAAATAAATTTGTCATATCTTGACAGTTACTAATTATAAAAGAATCAAAATTTATGAAAATCAAAGTCTTTACAGTTTTTGACTCTGCTTAACAAATCACTTACTTGAATATGAGAACTATTAGGTGGGGTAGCACATTATTAGGATTCATATTAAAAGAATCACCTAAAAAAAATTTTAAAAAAATTCTGCACAGTGGATCAAATGCTGTTGACTCCAAACATGAGATTACAGGATTATTAATTTTAAAGACAAATTTTCAAAATCCCTTTAGGATGTACACCTTGTCCGAGCTGTCCAAAAACTGTTAGAACTATGCAAAACCACAGATAAAATGTCTAGTAAAAAACTGGAATTATTTCATCAGAGACCATCTGAGATAAATAAAATAAATAAACCCATTTCCACAAAACATAAAAAGTGTTAATAACTTTAAAAGGCTTATTTTTACACAAGAGGGAGTCATTGTACAGGACCCATGTGGAGCTTACATCGCCGTATTCTCCTGCTGAGATCTGGAGTCCAATGCGAAAACCCAAGCAGCAGCTCATACTACTGGAAAGCAGTTAGACTGTTTTGGGTTTTTACGACGTAGTTCACCGCAGTATTATGAAGCTAGAGACAATTGCCAGGACAGCAAGTGGAATATGGTGCGGAGTCCCATAGAGCAATAATGGAGAAAATGAAGATGTTTCTTTTCAGGTAGACAATTTATTTTTTTTTGCCATACTGTCTGTTACACAAAGGGCAAATCTGGGGACTTGTCCCTAGTTCCAGGCAGTTGTAGAGTTCTAGGTGTTGGAGCACCCCTTAGCACACTCTTTGACAGACCAAATTATCTTCATTGAACATAGTACTTTAAGGTACATAAAACAATGAAAGAAGAAAAAATTATTGGGAATTTAACATATAAAAATTGTTATGCAATCAAGTAGCACTCCATATCCTGTGCTTTTTCACACACCTACCAGAGAAATGTTAAAGCTGGAAAACCAGAAAAAAATCAGTGTTCAGGTCTCCCTCATGCCTCTTACATTGCTACAAGAACTACAGCCTGAACAAGAAGAGGCTCAGGGGAGACCTTATAGCTCTCTACAACTGCCTAAAAGGAGGTTTTAGTCAGGCAGGGGTTGGTCTCTTCTGTCAGGTCACCAGTGACAGAACAAGAGGACACGGTCTCAAGCTTCACCAGGGGAGGTTTAGGCTCGACATTAAGAAGAAGTTCTTTACTGAGAGGGTGATTGGTCATTGGAATGCGCTGCCCGGGGAGGTGGTGGAGTCACCGTCCCTGGAGGTGTTCAAAGAGAATTTGGATGAGGCACTTAGTGCCATGGTGTAGTTGACGAGTAGGAGTAGGTGTAGATGTTGGGTCATAGGTTGGACTCGATGATCTCAAAGGTCTTTTCCAACCTTATGATACTGTGTGATACTGTGATACGGTAAAAAACTATGAAACTATGAAACTATGAAACACATCAAATAAGCAGTCACATGATTTGCAGTCAAAGAATGTTTTCTTTACATATTCTGTAATGCTGCTTCTACTTTTCTTCAATTCACTTTAGGCCACAAAGGTTTAATTTTTTCTGTTGACTCACAAAGGGAGCTAGACTGTCAATGAACATGCAAGGCGGATCTCCAGGGAAGGAAATGCAATTACGATGAGTAACATTGTTTCACTTTGTTTGTAATAAATATAAAAGCTTATGATGCCAAAGGCCTACAGTATAGTCGCATAAAGATTGAATATGAATGATAAAAGAAATAGAAAACATAGCTGGGATATGCACCAAGCCTTTGTTTTCCCCCAGTTACTGTACTAATGTTTGGCACCTTTGTTAGTTATTCCAGCAAGCTCTCTCACGCTACATCCCTGGGAGATTTATCAGTTCAGGAAGACTGAGAACAATGAGCCTGCCTTGTAGCTAGAGATAGACCTCATTAGTTTTGAGGATTAGACACAATATCGAGCACAGACACGGGTAATCAGCAGAGAGGAATCCGACAATGCTTTCAATGAGGCCACCCAGTCTGGATATTGGATTGCTCTTTGGCACTCAAAAGACAGCTGGTTTTAAGGCTGGTAAGTGACCGTACTGGAAATGCCATCCTTGTAATAGCTGTTCGTGTTTAAGCCTAGATTAAAACAGTTCAAAGGCTTCTACAACTTTGAAGGAGTTGCATTGATACTCAGAGGACCACAAAAAATGTAAGTACCAACAAGTTGCTTTTTCTTACCAAATCAAGTCCTTGGACAATTTTTGCTCTGAGAAGTGCAACTTCTCGAGATCTCAGCCGCAGCCCTTTGCAGGTGTTTGTGCTTTCCCTTTGTTTCTTTTGCTGTCAACTAAATTGGTTTCTCTGCTGTTCCGGGAGGGATAAGAGGGAAGTGACATGCAGCACTGCCACTATTCTTTGTTTTCCTGGCTTGGAGTATAGATTTTTTTGCTTAATAGCCAAGTCTTTGGCTCATTCAGTGAGAATATTAGGTTTTTTACAAAAGATAAGACAGATTTCTGTTTCTTTGTGCCGTAGAGAAGCATCCTCAACTTGAAGGAACCTGCTGGAGAATTTGAAAGCCGAACACTAACAAAAGACATGGGAGTAACAAAAAAGATCGTTTAGTTCTTGCTGTTGTTTAAAACTTTTTTTAATCTCATGACTGATGTCTTACAGTTTTGGACTCTACTACCAGCCATCTTCCCATAATTTATATTTTTAAAAGTTTCTTGGCAAGTTGACAAGAAGATCTGTAGGGGAAAAGGGATTGTGAAATCTCTGCCGTTGGAATTGGCTGCGTTTCACACTTTCCGCCCCAAAATTTCACTCTCTCTTAATATTGTTTGTGTATCTAAACAGACCTGCCTAGAGTCCTAGTAAATTTCTTTAATTGCACCATAACTCTGAATTAATTAGCACTGCATGTATGAAAAGGTGAGAATCTGTGAATTCACAAATGACAATTCGCAAGTAGATCTTTTTTGTTCTTGAGAAGTATGTGCTCAGTGAGTAGGTAAGTTACAAGTTTAGTAAAACTTTGATTGCTTTGGGTTTCTCCATGAAGGGCCTAACCAAAGGTTTAGGAAGCACTTGAACTGAAACCAGAGATTTCAGGTGGGGCTTATGTTCCTTCCTGGTTATGGTTAATAGTAACTGTGCATAGGGAACTGTTATTAAGAATGCAAGCTAGCAGTAAGCCAATGATTATAAACTTTGTCAGGAACCACTACTACACCTAAGATTTCAGGAATGCAAAACTGACTTTAACTTCTACCTGCCCACTTGGATCTCTCTATTTTGGATCTATTTTATGTTCTACTGACCTTTTTCCTCAATCATATTTGCTCATAAGGAATGAGGAATTAATACAAGTAAGAGCTTAGGAAGCCTAATTCAAATGATGATTTTTTTTTTCTCTTGCAATGTTTTCAGGTGGATGTGCTCCATGGTATAGCTGAGGGAGGGAACTGAGGAAGTGATATCATCTGTCTAAATTTGGTGCCTAACTTGTGCCTTTATTGCAGGTGCTTAGCAGTGCAGTCCTTCTAGGGCACATGCATGACATCTCCAAGTTATCAGTGAATGAGCCCTCTTGGAAGTTGTCCAGAGGCCATCCAAGGACCTACAAATAATACTTGTGACTGCAACCTTAGATTGCCAACAAGAATTTGCTGTAAAATGCTGTAAATGAAGTATGGAGAGTTAGAACTCCATAATCAGACACAGATACTAAGCATCCAGTCACTCATAATGCTGAATTCCAAAAGCAATGCACCAGCAAACACGGAGTTTCTAAAAACTATCATCCAAAATGTGATTTCTGCTTGTTGCACAGCCTGTATAAAAAAGAAATACAGTTTGGCAAAGGATTGAATGCTTCACATGTGTTGAAACCAGCTAACTGAAGTTTTTTTAACATTTGTTTGGAATTAGATTGTATATAGTTTGGAGAGCATTGCAAGAAGCTGCAGGAGAAATGAGGGACGATCAGATATGGAAAGTTAAGGGAAGCTTAAGAACAGCTGGGAGCAATTAAGCTGAGGTTGAAGGAAGATGTAAAAGGAGATACAGAGAACTATTGTTGATACTGAGAGCTATCAAGGCTTTAGGTTGAACACATTTGCTTGAAACTATTCAGTATAATCTGCAGCATTTGACATAATTGAATTGGATTATTCTTCATTTTCTCTGAGCTTTTTAGGAAGCCCAGATTATCTGGAAGGATTTGCACTTTTTAAGTAGAGCTCAATAAGGTACAGAATGAGTTGTTTGACTGAAATGAGATTTTATGTTCTACTTAGGCCTTTCCCCAGAAAGGTGGTGACAGCAAAAGCCTCATTCTGTTGCCCAAACTAATAGTGTTTGGATAGGGTAGAAATAAATGTGAAGGAATGATATTATACTACTCCAAAACTAGGATCCAGTTAAAAAACTGGAAAAACACATACTGCCAAGAACAGATGTTCTCTCATACAAAAGGACATGAAGAATTATTTTTCATTTTAGTTCAGATATATTTTAAATATAGTTTTATTATTGAATCTTGTTGCGTCTTTAAGTAGGACCTTTATAATTGAACCCCTGTACTTAACAGGAGAAAAGTCATTGTAGATTGAAAGGTACAGTGCTCTAAGTGACTTGAGATTGGTTTTCATTAATTTTAATGTGAACTGAACATCAATTGTCTCTGTAAGTCTTGCCTGAAGCTTGGTTATCCTTTCTTTACACATTTCCTCCTTGAGTTTATTAGACTTTTTTTAAATTTTAAAGCAATAGTTACCACTTTTAAATTGCTGCTATTTTCCTATTGCTACCACTGACTATTTTGTTTTGTGTTGTTTCCCTGCATGCCAGAAAAGCCTTAATTACATTAGAGTTTGAAACAAAAAAACACGGATCTCAGATTTTATGATAAATATGCTACTGCATTGCCAGCATGTATTTTTGTTCGCTTAATCTTTCTTCTTTTCTTCTTGATGAAAATGCCAGATCTCTAGATGCCAAATTGTGATTTGGTCTTGTTGGCTCTAGAAAAGGCCTTTTTCCACTGTATTAGCAACTGGCAGATTTCAGTTAGAACATGTTCCATTGCCTGCTTTAGAGCTTTTCTGCTTTTCTTCCCAGACATCTGGGCTGTTGGCTTAATAAGAGAGATATTGGATTTACTGTCCTAGTTATCACAGTTTTAATCACAAGAGACTTTAAAAATTGTTTTGGTGATGATGTAGTCCAGCCTTTCCTTTAGTGAATATTCTGGCCACTGAGAATCCATTTTACTCATCCACTTTTTCAATATATTGCTTTATCTTGGCTAAGTTTGTTTACTTCTTCGCATTAATTCTCTTGTTCACCAGGCCCCAGATGTTTATTTCTCTGCAGTTTTACATGGTATATAGTGATGGCTCCAAGCCACCATTTAAGCAGTTTGCCCCAACGAGACAATGGGATTTTTCTTTCACTTTAGTAAGTACATGGGTTTGTTTATTCAATATCACATAAATTGCATCCAAGCAAAACTTAATCAGATACTCTGCCAGGAAAAACCTACTAGAAGAGAGAGGAATGGAGAACAGCTGGTTCTGTCAGTTGTTGCAATTCTCAGACCTACAAAGGTGTGACTGGCTTATTTCCACCCAGTGAGTAAATAGGTGACCAAGCATGGATCTGTCACCCAGGTTATTTTATCTAATATGACAGGAGAGAAGGCAAGGTTGTCTGGTGGTAAGCCAGCTTGAAGTTCATGTGCTGGGTCTAAATCCCTTGCAATTTCATTACATCAACAGACTTCTGACCACAGAATTTCTCCTATGCCAAGGATATTTGATTAAAAAAAAATTCTTAATACAAATGTATTCACTAAATAGATTTATATTGGAGTTTTTTGGTTTTTATTGTTCATGCAGTACTAAAATGCATTGTATTCTGATCCTAAGTTTTGATACTTCTACTTTACCTATTTTTACTACATTTAGATCTTGTTGACTTTGAAAGAGCTGTTTATGTTGGAAACCTCCCCATCCTCTTCTTGCCCTACGCTCACAGACAACTTCTACTTTGACTTGCGTTCTCAGTAGGCACACATTCTTGCTGCTATCCACTGCATGGAAAACTGCCATTTGCTTCTTGGTATGTGCACTTGATCAGGTTTGTGATGTTGTAGAACTTGGAATAAACCAGAATATCACCAGCTGAGAGAATCAATTGTGCTTTGTTGCAAAGGCAATTTGTCACCTGTGAAATACTTCAACTTCCTGTCCCATCTAAATTTACCATCATCTTGCACACAAGTATTCTTTATTCATCACCTAAAGGAAGATATTGTGTGCTGGGCTTTCTTCAGCCGGTTCTTCCAGCACAACAGAAAGGAAATGGCTAAATTGCTTTGTCTTTTTTATTTTTTCTTATTATTTTTTACTTACTTCAGAATTAGCATTAAATTCAAGAGACTAATTGTGGCTCAGTAACAAGAGAACAAGTAGTTAAAACTAATTAAACTCATTAAAAACTAGTAGGACATCTTCCACTAGTTAAACCTAGTGGAATATGTCCCTGCCCATGGCAGGGGTTGGAACTGGATGACCTTTAAGGTCTCTTGCTCTCTATGATTATATGTTTAACTACGTCAGCTCTGGTGCAGTAGTGTAAATACAGTATTGGCTTGTTGAGCTGGTGCAGATCAGCTTCTGAGGCTAACACAGCTGCAAAGTAAGTGCCCTGTATTGACATACTGGCTGTCACTGAGGATGACACCTGAGAACATCTAATGCAAACCTGCTACGGTGATCCAAAATGGATTTGCTTTGTAGCTTTCCACATTCTTCAGTCAATCATATTGTAATTCCATACCATTTCGGTTGTCACAGGCAGCTTCTTGTCTTCTCCCATGTGTTTGTGCAACTGACTTACCCTTCAGTGAGTTTTTATGTGATTCTGTAACGTGACAGTTATGTTAATGTATGCAGAACAGTGCTTGCAGTCCTGGCAGACACTTGGTGCATCTGTAACATCGATAAGGACAAACTTATTCCATTCTATAAAGTACGCCAATATGACTGTAATTCTACAACTCACAGAACTTGCTTTAAGTTGACTCTCTGCCTACTGATCAGACTATCAAAACCCCCAAAATTTCTCCTTTTGCCTTTCTGCAGCAGTAATGTAAGAAGGCAAAATACCATTAAGTTCAATGAGGCATGATCAACACTCAAATATACAAAAGTGAAGGCCATAAAATGTGATCTTGCACTTATTTATTATGTTGCATGGATATTTAGTCAGTTTGGAGGAAATGATTAGGGAGGTGGAAACTGGACCTCTTTCAGCTTTTATAAAAAAACCATCTAGCTGACATCCCATTTAGCAGCCAAATACTGTATTCACATATAGCGACAGCATTAACAGCTGCTGAAGTCTTCTATTTATGACCATATGCGTTTATAATGCCAAGCATAATTTAAATCCTTGCATTTTACATATTTAAGAGAAAATAAAATTGACAAAGCCTATGAAAAAAACCTCAATCAAATTGTGTTTCTATGTTGGTAGAATAGCTCTTGAGGAGACAGAATGTTCCCAGAAGATGCTAAAACAAACATGAAAACAGAATTCTAAATTAGGACTAAGGCAAGAGTTCAAGTGCTTTATTTTCTTTCTGAGACAGGCAGCTTAACTGTTTGCTTCAAAGATACAGATCAAATAAATCCAGAAAATTACACTGCCTTGCTGAATCACTGTCTGAAAGGTTATACTAAATATGCTGGAATACAAGCTTGAGGTCCCGTTGAGGGTAAGCTGTTCGCTGTACAGACAAAACAGAAGGCTAACACTTTTATATCAGTAGAAATAAACTGTTGGAGTTTAAAAATGGAAGAAAGAAATGTCCAGATTTATTGACACCAACTAGCATAACTTCAGCTTCAGTGAATGGTGTTGAGCAGATTTTTATTGTCAAAGGGTGCAAGCATGGTTTTGGATGATCTTGGCTGAGTTAACTTTGCAGCAGCCGCTCATAAAAACACAGTAACTCTACATTGTGCCTGTGTATCCGTGCATGCGTGCAAGTATGTTGGAGACTGGAAACTGTAGATTAAGGTCAGCACAAAAGCAGTTTTGATGGTCTTGTTTAGAGGTGAGTGATACACTAGCAATTTTAACCCTGTGAGTCCACAGAGGTGCCTGCAGTGAAGGGCACCTGACAAGCTTTGCAAACACACCCAGGAGTAAAAGGTTTGAAAAAAAAACTTGGGGAAGTAATGCATCAGCCTATGAGGTCTGCTACAATCTATACAAGAGAGTCATAAGACAGCTGCTAGCATGTTCACACTTGAGTATATGACCAAAAGCATATGTACAGTAATTAACTTGGGTCAGAGTCAGGCTGTCTGACAGAAAATTGAGCACATCTGGGCTGACCGCATGGAAACCATTTCTCAAAATCTGGGCTTTGTGCATAGCTTGTTGAGGATCATGTACTCCTGCCTTTCTTAACGCTACCCGTGAAAGAATCAGTCGCAACATGACCTAGTGTCTAGAGTGGCAGGCTGCTGCCTCTGAGGCATATCCAGAATGAGCTATCAGAGGAAATTATTAATCCTGTCCGTAAGCAGAATGTTATGTGATGTTCATTGATTTGTCAAAGCTTTCCTGTAGTAAAGTGAGTTTTGGGCACAACAGAAAACATAATGGGAAGGTTCTGGAGAACGAGGTTCTGGAGAATATTGCTTTCTGAGTGGAAGAAAATAAATATTACCAGGATATTACAATTAATTTGATTAATTTTTCTTGAAGTTTGGATGAACGTGCTTTACAGAAAATAATCCTAGTTCTTGTCATTTCTATTTAGGAAGATACAGAGTAGGCCTTGGTTTTTTTTAAGTTAGGATTTCCAATGAGTTTTGGAACTTCTCAAGGGTTAGATAAATGGTGCACTGAAACCATCAGTGCTGTGACAGCAGGTTTGGCTTGGTATGGCTGACAAAAAGAAGTAATTCTTCCCTTTCAGCTACTATTGCGGTAAATCCTAAATCGACAAATGGGGGAAAAGAGTTTAACTGGACATTAATCTAATGGATGCTTTTCTGAGTCTCAGTAGCTAGTAATACTATAAAAACTCTGGGGTGAAACAACCTAACCTCTGACCACCTAGTGCTGCCATTTCCAAGCAAGTGAAATTCTTTGTACTTGAACTGTTTTACTGCTTACATGTCTATTGTCACTTTTCAGAAAAGAAAAACAAAACTTTGGTGAGAGGAGAAGGAGGAGGAAAGAAAAGAGCTACCTTGTGATTGGTCTTGAAGTAGCTGTGGATGCAATTGTCATTAGCATCCCCTGGAAAGTTGTCTGCAGGCTTAGGTGTAGTTGAGTGTCGCTCAGTGCTTCTTTTGGGT
This sequence comes from Neomorphus geoffroyi, assembly GCA_033558235.1. Lineage (NCBI taxonomy): Eukaryota > Metazoa > Chordata > Aves > Cuculiformes > Neomorphidae > Neomorphus > Neomorphus geoffroyi. The sequence continues at coordinate 21,646,485 of JAUMJM010000053.1, read as the reverse complement.
GTAACCTCAGCTCTGCTCTGCTCTCCCAGGGCAAGCTCTGCTGCTGGGAGGGCTTAATGTATTTTCTCCTTTTAGATTGATTTGAGGGAGTGTTGGTAGGAAGTAGGGCAGAGTTTAGTGGGGTTTTTTATATTCCTTTTTGAAAGAATTAGATAGTTACACAAAATCATTATTTGTTGTGCATCTAGGAAATGTGTTTGTTTTTGGTTTTGTTTTTTTTTTTTTTGTAGTCTAACTTTTGGTCTTGGATTGCAAGTCTTTATCTCATTCTTCTTTCTGAAACATTTTCTTTTCTCCTTTCATTCTTAGCCTATTCATTCCATTATGTGATATTTGATATTATCACTTTTTCCTTTGTGTAGAGGGAGGGAGTTGAAGTTTTTCCATTCTGTTTCCAGCATCTTCTTTTGTAGTGGCTACACTCATGTTCCAATATTGGCCTCTTCCAAACCTTAGGCTTATTCCTCCTCTCAGACAAAAGAGGTAAGGCACAGCTCTCCAGAGTATCAGGAGTCTTTTGCTTCATGACACAGATGCAGGAGTGTTATTTCACTGTGCAAAAGGTCTCCTCAATGCCTTTGTGAGAGGTACCATTGCTCACCTGACTGTGACAGGAGAGAAAACTAGTGCATTGCAAGCAATGTTTAACCAGCTCTAATCGACCATTCCCTCAAGAGCTTTCTTCAATGAGTTTTGAATTTGTAAAGAATAATGACAAATGAATTGCATTTCTGCTTCTTCATGCTGACAGGTGAGTCTCTGGTCAGTCTTGAGGGTTGATGTGAAGACCATAAAATCCACTTGCTGTTTATCCATTAAACCTGTCAGAGCAGTCACCCCTCTTTTGTGACCTGAGAAAACAAGTCTTTGAATTCACTCTGGAAGGCTTGTACAGCACCAGCTTGATGTGCAGGACAGCGGGGGGCTGTTGTGTGAACTTTGGATGACTGGGTCAAGATGAGTACACTCATCTCTGAGCCACCTCATGGGGCTGGTGCATACTGTGTGACAGATTGCATCTGTAGCTTCAGTGGCAAATGATTTGTTGTAAACTCCTTTGAACACAGTGGAGGATGTATTGTGACCTGGTGGATTAGAAGTAACTGCAGAGAAGCTGTGCCATCCTGACTTGCCATGCTTGCATGCAGTCAGGTAGGACTGGCTTATTGATGTCTGATTGAGAAGTTCTGTATGTGAATGAAGAAACCGGTTCTCTGAATTGTGCGAGGGCAAAGCCAGCTCTCCTGACTTCTTCCATGTCATTGAGGATGGAGTTTGTAACAGTGAGGGTCTCCATAAGGTGTGGTAGCCAAAGGTTCTTTAAAATTTTGTCCTATTTCTGCTGGGCAGAGGGCTAAAAAAAAAAAATTGAAGGACTTGCTTCTTATAGATTTGCTGGAACAAATAAAACTCACTTCTATGTTTATGAAGGCTATGGGAAAAGTTAGAAATAAATGTGCACATACACTTACCTATTTCTCCAGTTAACAAGATAAAGAAATCTGTGTGGTAACACCAAATGTTTACAGCAAGTGAAAATAATCCTAACTAGCCTGGATTATAATGATAGGCATCTACACAGAATCCACTATACATGGCCTAAGTGATAAAAATACTAAGTATGATGACAATATATAAATGATTTACACAGAAAAATGCATTTAAGCTTGTTACAGCACTTCATTGCATGAACTTGTCACCGAAGGACTGTCATGACAACACAATGGAAAATAACATGAAATCTAGGATAGTAAAATAGGATAAAAGACTTCATTTTTTATATAATTGTTGGGGTGTTTTTACCAAAGATTACTCCTTTGAATACCTGACTGATTTGTGCAAGTCTTTAGATTTAACATCATCTTTCCATGACTAAACTGCTACATAATTTTAATATAAGGATCTTTTACTGTTAATACTGATAAACATATTACTGTTATTTTCTGTGACTATTCTTGTCACTCTTAGAACATGGTGTGCATGTTTTATTTTTGATATACAAATGAATTACATATATACTTTTGATTTGGTACTTACAAGGAGTATTATGATAAATAAAAATGGCATTAGCTACAACAGATCTGTATATTTGCTGTCTAATTCTGTCAGTTATTACTGAGTTTATTTTTATGTTAATACATCCTTCTTTCATTGCGTACAGCATACCTTTGTGTTTGGGAAGTTTTCATCTGACCGTTACTAGTTATCTCCACCTTACTACTCACCAGGGATATTGTTAAGGACAGTCTATTTCTATTTTATCCAATCATACAATAAAGTAAAAGTAATCCTTCTTAACCCAGCAGTTCCTCCTGGAACAGACTGATTGAGGGTTATTCTTGACTGTTTACATTCTATGTAATTTTAAAATTCCCATCTGGCCACACAGAATGAGAAGTAAAAAAGTAGATACCCTTGAAAGTTTTCCCAGCTGCCTGGTAAAATGTATGAATCACCACCTTCAGACAGCCTATGTGAACATGGTACAAAAGGAGCTCTCAGGTCATTTGATCAGAGGTAGACCATGGCAAACTTCTACTTCTATCAAGGGACCCATGGCCATCCCATCTTTCTGTGTGCTCCTGTGGTAAGCCAATAAGTGTGAAGGGCAGACCAGGGATGTGACCTTGCTTCCCTCCCATGAGAAAACAATGGCCATAGTTACTGCACCAGGTATGCACCAGACTACCGAACCCTCTGGACAAAAGGGAAGCAAGGTGGGAATCCTGTTAAACCTAAATTCCTCTTTAATAGTTCTGGCAAGTCTGAGTTACTCTTGTTTAACTACAGACTGTAGTTGCAGCTGAATTTCCACTCTTGGCCATTGCTTTTTGTTACACTGAATGACTTTAACTTCAGTAATGAGAACCAGTTAGGTGACCATAAAGTGCAATATCATATTCTTATGTTCTGGCTGAGCCCTTTTTTCAGTAGTCAACAGCACTGTAGTTTGTTTTCTGAAGGGAAATCTCTGTCTTCCAGGAACAGTTCTGTGGAAATCTGTGGGAGACACTGAGGAGGAGAGAGACAGCTGGGTTCAGTGCACCTCCCTTCTCTGTGTCTGTCAGCAGAACATCAAAAGGAGGACCAGGCGAGCGTTAATAAATCCAGAAAATAAGTACCACTGCGTTTCTGAGGCACTGTGCTCTAGATGTGCAGCTGATGAGTCTGCTGAGCACGTTCCTGCCTCAGAATCAGGGGAAACTTATTTAGATTCATAGATCGTAAGGGTCTATGAAGTTTTGTGGTTACTGTCAGATTTGCAGTGGAGTGGCTGTGGGCTAAGAGGTCACTACGCCCTGCTGTCTATTGGAAGCTGGCGGGCAGGGTTTTTCAGGTGCCACAAGCAGCCCCCTGCTGCCTCCTTTGCATGGGCGGGGACAGGAATCCCACTAAAACCCTCTTCTGAAAAACCTGGTGTGCTTTGGCAAGTTGCCAAAAATATTAAAAGAAAATCAAACTGACTAATCCTGGCTAATTTAGGCTAGACTTTTCAGAGCTTGTCTGTGATCTTGGTGAGGAAACACTGGAATTAGAGCTGTCTTTGTGGCACCCTTACCTCTCCCATATAATATAGCCATCATGTGAACCAGCCCATACTGTTATTTTCCTAGGGAACCCATTCCTCATCGCCCATGCAGACGGGATTGTTCTCTCACAGCAAGCACTGTCCTGTATTTGGGGCTCTCAGCACTTAGTACAAGTGGTTGTCACTGAGCACGTTTTATCTTGACCACACATTTGTCTTCTGCAAAATATGCCTGCAAATCCTTAATGCAGAAGAGGTGTAATTGAGACCAGCAAATTCTTGTGGGGATGGCAGGAGACATCTCCATGAGAGAAAGTTTTCTGGTTTTTGTTGTCAGTTAGGTCCCTGAGCCAAAATCAAATGAAGCACCTGAAGTCCTCAAAGAAAAAGTTCCAAGTTCTTTATCACAGGGCAAATTTGTTTTTTTCCTATGTTTTGTTCTGAGAAATGTAAGATCATTTTGACTGAAATCTTCTGGGGATGAAAAAGAAAAAGTGCAAGAGGAAAGCAGAAACTGGCCTGAGCAAGTTTGGCACAGAGTATGACTCAAAGCATTTAACTTAGACAGCCTTTTAGAGGCAAGTGAAAACATACTTTAAATTGAAGATCTTGATTATGGATAACAGATTTTGTCCCCCTCTTCCACCCCAAATAAATCAGGTTGTATTTACTTTACAGTAAGCTAAGAGTTAAGATTATAATAAGGATCTTGTAGCAACTAAAAAAGAATCAAGCTAATAAGGAATAAGATGTTTAGTTGCAGAAAACTAGGAAATTCAAGAGTTAAAGATTAGAGAAAAAAAAATGTTTAAAAACATTGGAAAGGGATGTTAGGGTCACCCAACTTGTCAGTTCTCCAAGGACATACGAGAACAAGCTGGACCCCAACAGGAGTATGGTGGCCTGAGCTTGGTCCTCTGTCACGGGCTTACAGAGTATGTGCTAAGCTACCATGGCTGTATCAATTTTTTTATTATTTCAGGTAAGTCCCATTTCTCGTATTAGCAGCTTTTTACAGCCATCTGCTTTCATAGCCAGAAATTTTTACTCAGATTGCTGTCCTTCCAATGAAAATGTTTGACTAAGGATCTGATTTGCCTTTTTTATAAGTAGAGAGCTTGTTCTCAAGGAATAAGTAGTCCATTTTTTCTCCTTTGGGAAACAAGAACAACAAAAACTGTAATTCAGCAGAAATGGATAAACTGTTTATGTTATTTTGCACCGTATATTTTTAACCAGGAAACTGTTCTTGGAAGGAAAATAATATTGATTTATTTATGTTAATTGAAAGCTTAACATGAAGATAGAGATGGTCAAATGAGGATCTTCATCCAGGAACAACATGGATATGACTACTTGAGGTACGTCATTGCTATAAAAGTACTCTAAGCTGGGCACTAGTGTTCAAATGTGAACACCTAGCTAAGACTGTTTGGATTTTGTTATGTCCAGCTGGGTCAGTCATCTATTTAGTAAGTCACAACTGTGCCAGACAGGTCCTTTAGCAGCAAACTGCTCTCCTGGTCAAAAGTGGAAACTACAGGAATGCACCTTAGAATTATTTCAATGTGAGGTGTTGGATGAGAGCTAATAAGCGACTTGAGAGAGTGATGAGGTACTGAAGTGAAACATCTAAACCCTCAAAAACTTGCTTAATTATTTATTGATTTTACTAGGTAGTTTTCTGCTTGATTCAGTGCCTCAAATATTTAAGGCCACGTGCCTTTGCTTGCTCTGTAAGTGATCCTGTGAGTACTTTGGTGGTCATCTGCCTGTCTGTGCAGGAACGGTTTCTTTGTTGTTTTAATGTGATTTGTTGTTTAGGTTTCATCCTAGGTGTAAGCCATGAGTGTGAAGCACGTGCCTGTGCCTGTGAAATGCAGGGAAGTGATCCTGGGTTCCAGCGTTACTGCTGCTCTGTGTTGTCTGCTACAACATCTACTGAAAACATGCCTGGATTTTAAAAGCAGCAGTCTAGGAAAAGGCTGATATTTTACTCTCAATATATGAACTTTTCTCAGAGTGAAAAGTGTGGCATTCAGAAATATGGGTAGAGAAGGCTCACTTGTTGGCAATACAGGTTAGGTCTTGTCATTGTATTTTAAGCATGTGCTCTCCAGGAGTTCTCTGGCAATTAGACAGTGGTCAAAGCACTTAAACTTTACCCTTAAGCAGTGAGGGAGGTAATAGGAAGTTACTCCTAAATGGCAGCTTCCCTGTACCCAGATCATCCTGCAATAAATCAAATGTTAGCAATGAAGACTGAAGTTGATCATCGGGTTCATTTTGCCTGGTGCTTTGCTATCCCAGGCAATCCTGTCGTATATGCCACTAAACACACTGATCGAGCACCACTCTAAAACTGACCACGTAGCTGTTCCCCTCTTGGTTCTGGAAAGAGGCTCTTCTGGTGCATCACTGCTTGGCAGCACCAATCACCTGATTTCTAGCTTCCAGTCCTGAGGAGTTTGCTTGCCTTTGTTCTTGAACCAAATGTAGTCTCTTGTCTTCTGGCAGCCACCTAATCTCCTCTACAATCTACAATCCTCCGCATAGACACAGCGTTCCTTCTTGCAGCCCTTCTCTGCACCGATTCAAGTCGGATGCCATCTGCATAAGCACAAATGACCCAAATCCTGCAAAGTATTACTGTATTCATGCTTAAGCATTGGTAGCTGGTGGTAGAGACTAGGAAATACCAATCCCATATCTAAGATAACTTTTATTCAAATTATTTATAGCAATGACATTTATTTCTTACCATTAGTCTGAAGTGAAAATGCTCAGTTTCAGATTTGACTGTAGTGTATTTACTGCAGGAGAAATAAATAATTCAGTTGGTATTTCTGAAAATATAATTAGTTGATGAGTCAGAGAAGAACGTCATTTTCCTAAATGCTAAGGCTGAAAGATTGGGATTATCATGACTAGTGAGTCTGACCTGTGACGCTGTCATGTCTTAGGACTCTGTCTCGTAATTCTTGCGTCAGTGTGTAATCAAGCTGGGAGATAGTTCAGATGAGGCTGAATAAAGGGCCCAAACCACATTCTTGCAAGTCGCTGAACTTCAACTTCAGACAACACAAACAAAAGGTACACCTCACAGAGAAGCCTGCATCTGATGATTCATCATTTCCCTTTAAAAATTTAAGACAATTAACATTTACTTACAGGCCAATTTCTGATAACTCACCACACATTTTTAGAACATCATACATAACCGAACCACTATATATGTGTGTATGTATATTTTTAAAGTAATGAAACATATTTCTATTTATGGGAGTCCAAGTCTTACTAAGAACCTGTATCTCCCGTGTGAAATGTGAAAATAAAAAAAAGAAGCAGCTGAGAGGAAATGAAGAGGCATAAACTAATCAAACTCTAGGCTGCAATAAAAGCTGCCACAAAAGAAGAAACTGAAAGCCAAAAATGAACACCAGGTAGAGTGAATGATCAATATTTTATTGACTGGAAAACAGAGTGCTATGTACTTGTTGGTCAGTCATTAACCATATTGATTTTATGCCACTGCAGTTCAGCTCTGCTTTAGCTATGCACACATATTCTTTTTTTTTAATTTATTTTTCTACCTATATTAATGACTATCTTCAGTATGAAAAAGCCCACTTAAGTCAGCCAAAAAACTCTATGCACTTAAAGCCAGAGTCTAAAAGATAAAGTATGACTTAAAGATGTGTGAGACGAGGACCAAAATGGTGCTGAGTAGTGAAGAACCTGTCATTCTTAGTATCTTTGCACTGGACACAATGGTCTGGTACAGACACAGCAATATGAATCAAGCCACTGTAACACACGGTATGGAAGAAGAAAGAGGAGAAATGCTTTCAGCCCAGCTCTAGATGCCCTTTAATAATAGGCACTTGAGTATTGAAGCACAGCAAGCAGATATAATATTCTCAAAACCAGCTACCTGGCAATTAATACCTTGTACTACAAGCAAAGGACTGACTAGCTTGCACTGACATTACCAATTCTTGGCATAATATTGACAAATGCATGTGCCACATGGAAAAATGAACTGAGTACTGGTTCTGAAGATCTTACAACCTGCTGTAGACAAGCAAGCATTTACAAGAAAAGGGGTAGACTTTGAGTGAAAGACCTAGCAGGGTGGAAATTTTAAGGCCATTAGCAGTGCTTTGATTGCTCGCAAATGAGTTTTGAGGGCAGAAGTACAAGGTGAAAGGGACAAGTATGAGTTAACTCTTGTGCCTACTAATAAAAATATATATTTTATGTGCATATTTAAAGATCTAGTGAAGGCAAAGGAGATGGACTGTCAAGGCAAATTAGCTTTAGGAAAGTGTACATCAGCACTATGCCTATCCCATCTTGGGTTATCCTCACATCCTACAGTAGCTCAAAATAAGGGTTCCTTTATGTTTTAAAGAAGTTATGCCTGCAAAATTAAGTACAGTTATCCAGTTTGGGGAAAGGATGTGTCACGGAGGGTTTTTTGATGACTAAAAACTATGTTTCCGAAGAGTAATCTTGGTAAGAAGAGGAAAATTCTTCCCCCCCTCCCTGCTTTATCTGGCCCTGGAATAAGTCTCTTTGACTCAGTGGCCCTCTCTGTAAAAGTTTCCCCTCCTCTCACTTTCTGACTACTTTGTCAGCAGCTTTTTTCCCTGAAGTATGGAGGAAGTTTATATTTACAACTTATTCTCATCAATATTATGATTGAATAGAAAAATACATGTACCCAGTTTTCCACACCAAGGTCTTCATCTGTGAAGCAGTGCTAGCGCCTTATCATTAGTCGTGCTCCACATAGATTTTTCACAATTATGCTTGGTTCATGGGAGATGAAACGTAAATTTTTAAGCTTCTAACAGCAGAGTGCGGTGTGTTACAAGGAGAAACATACTGTAGCTACATTTAAAATATATACAAATGTTTTCTGCAGTATTTTCTTAGCCAGTATGGGCTGCTTTCTTTTTTTTTATAAGCAGTTGAGAACTATGATGGTATTAAATTGCAATTGGAAAGTTACTTAAAAGACTGAGTAACTGTTACACTTTTTATACGGTTTTCTTACTACAAAGTAATGAAGTACATCATTACAGAGCGAGAATAGTGCAGCTGTACAGCTCTCCACAGAACTATGAAGCCAAGCCACATGCATGACAAAGGACATCGTCTTGCTGAGTGAGAAATCCCATGCCCACCAATGAGACAGAGCATTTCACACAATTAAAGCATTCTCCATGCCACTGGCGCTCTTCAAATGTGATAAATTTGGCACATCCAAGAGCTGAAAGAAATTATGAGAAAGAAGATGTGAATCCAGTATTTCTGGACATCATTCAGAAATTCAACAGATTGTTTTCAAATAAGTGATCAGATCATCATTCACATAGCAAACAAAGGAACACAAATCCATAGTCTGATGTACTCCTTGTAGGCTGAATTGAAAAAACTAAAACTAAATAGGGTGAGAAATATTTTACACAAAGTCACAAATCACTTGTTTTCATATCCCATTACAAACTCTAAACAGAATGGGTTTATCAGAATGTCCATTCAGGTTTGCTGATCTTCTCAGCAAACCCCATTAAAAATTATTTGCAATGTGTTGATGCATCTAGTTCTATACAACACTTTGTTAGATTACTTCCATCTAAGTTTCTTCAAGAGGGAGTCTTTTAGAAACTACCAGATCATGGAGTTCCTCACATGAATATATGAAATAAAATATTGGGCTTTGGGGGTCTTAGGGGGTTTTAGAGGTTTGGAGGTTTGTTGGTTGTTTTTTTTTTTTTCTTTGCCCACTTACATATGCAGATATGTAACAATCCAGCAGTACTTTTTAACAGATGAGTCCACAAAACAGAATTACAATACAGAATATCAGCAAATGCTCAGCGCTTGAGCTATCATAGATGAGTGACATAGGTATCTAATTATAAATCCTCTAAGTACACAAGGATGCATGTAATGGGGCTTTGCTGCATTTGGCAAGCTTCCTAATTTAACAGGTGTGCCTTACCAATAGGCAGTTAATTTGTGTCCAATTTGATCACATTTGCATTTAAAAATAAAGCTGAAGAAATTACAAGCATGAGGGACTTGTGTGTACTGTCCTGGGAAGAACCAAAAAGTGCCTTTTCTTATATTCTTTGGGATGAATTTTAGTGCAAAAAGCACTAAATCAAACAATGGAGGAACTCCTTTTGGCATATGAAACAACTCCCTACCAGTTATAAAACACGTATGACCAGTCCCAGCAAGATGCATTACATGTGATGGAGAGAGTGTCCTTCTAGTAAACTCCTTCGGTTCTTTCATTATGATAGGACTATTTTCAGTGCTGTTTTCTAAAGTAAGGGCCTGCTTTGAGAGGAGACTGGTGATTCACTAGTGTCTAGTCCCTTCTAGAAGAGACTCACCTGTAATAGGTTTCTTGCAAGCAGCACACTTCTTAGCATAAAATTTGTTGAAACAGTCTACACAGTACGGATACTCATCTTTGGAAAGAAACCTTTGGTCAGACAGCTGGGTTTTACACCCAGCACACACAAAGCATTCTTTATGCCAAGGCTGGTCATGGTAGGTCACTCCTCCAGAAGTTATTACCTAATGTATTGACAAAAAAGACAGAGCAATTAAAGGAAGGTGTAAAGAATTAGGCAGTTCTTCATAAGTTCTTCCACTTGTTTTCTCTCTCCCTGTGTGCACAAGAGAAGGGGGAATGCGGAATGGTCACAGGAACTATTTTTATCTAGAATATCAATTTGACTGACTGCAGTTGGGCTGAACATGCCGCTGGTTTGTTACTCTCGATTTTCTGTCACTGCATAACCTCATGTTTTGTAATAAACAGATTAACTTCGTATAAGTTTTTGTTATACATGTAGATAAAGGCATCAGACATGCTCTCAGAAGAGCAATTCTCAGTGATGGACAGTGGATGAATAAACTAATGCTGAGATCACTGTTAATCTCTAACTGTAACCAACATTTTTCTGCCTTACAACTGACACCATATTTTAAGTAGGAAGACAGACACAGTAAAGAAACAGAAATGAGAGAGAGTAAGGAGATCTACCCTAACAAAAGAAGAAAAAATGGTGTTTATCAGTGTTATCAAATTTCTCGTTCCCTGCAACATACTTACAGCACTGGTTATTTCTGATAAGGGAAATTTCCAGTTGCACTATGGTTTCCATATGAGTGGAAAAGGCAAGTTTCACAGATAGTGTGAGAGACTGTATAGAGAATTTCGGCAGAGATAAAGATGAACTATAAGATAGTGTTCCTACTGTCAAATCACATGCACAACAGTGAATGAATAAGTGAAAGAAAGAAAGAAAGAGAGAAAGAAAGAGAGAAAGAAAGAAAGAAAGAAAGAAAGAAAGAAAGAAAGAAAGAAAGGAAGGAAGAAAGAAAGAAAAAGAAAGAAAGAAAGAAAGAAAGAAAGAAAGAAAGAAAGAAAGAAAGAAAGAAAGAAAGAAAGAAAGAAAGAAAGAAAGAAAGAAAGAAAGAAAGAAAAAGAATACAGTTGGAACACGAGGACAAAAAGTTGGAAAAACTTAATTAAGTAATAAAGAATAACACTGGGTGATGTCAGGCAATAAAAAAAACATCTAAATACTCCCTATTCCCTTAGCATTTCAGTATTGGGCTCCTTCTAGCTCTCATTTCCTTTTTCATTAAAATCTCAAAATGTCTGGCACAAAATTCAAGACTCCAGTTTGACAATTTGACCTCTTTGGATTCAATTCTTCTTTATGGGAACTCATGCAAATTTTAGTAGTAGAATGGTTTTATTGATTATGGAGGGGGATTCTTTGCATTACGAGAATTTTAAAGAAGCAATCCTGATTATTTCACACAAGTGCTGCTAATCTCAATTCCTCTAATAAATATAGAGAAGAATACTATATTTTCCATGTGATCATTAACTGCAAATTAAAAGATAGATGTGGAGACACAGGAATGTATAAAAGTAATTTCTAAAGTTTAACTACTCAAGAAAAAAACAGGCAACAAACTTTTTGTGAATGAAACCCTTTTTATAGAGGTAGAGGTTTACAGATAAACATCAATTAACTTCAGAAATTGTGAGTTATTTGATAAAGTGAAAAAACCCCCCACGTTTTTTTCCAGAGTGATTCAGGTACTAAAAAATAAGATAAATTCTGTCATTAAAAAGCAGCCTAAAACATTTCTGTAGAGACCAATACCACACTAGAACAGTGTGATACTTTTGAGTGTTTTCATGAGCCAGAGACAATTTTAAAACATGAGAAACTGAGGGAGGGATGAATTGATTTACTTATATTTTGGAGAAAACCCAGCCTCATCTGGTTTCAAGATTTCTGGTACCACAGGGGAAACATTGAAACAGTGAGATTCTTGAGTAGTATTATCACAAATGAATACTACTAATTGATTATTGTCTGATATATTTCAAAAGGAAAACAGATAAGACTGTCAAAACTTTGCTTAACTCAGGTGGCATATTGTGCATGTGACTACATCTGAAAAATATTGGAAAGTGAGGCATATTTATCAAGGCGAAATCAGCAGTTACCAAGAAAGAAGTGCTTTACATAGTTTTCAGTGAAATTTCAACCTTTAGTATAAATCACAATTAATAACAAAAGAACTCTGAACTGTTTGTTTTGGGCGATAAATTTATTTCAAATATAATAAGAGTTATATTAATATTAACTAGAAGGGGGCAGGAGACTCTGTCACAGTTAGCTTTCAGTGTCCAGTACCAATGCCAAAAGTAGGCTGCTCTTAGTCCTAGTTCACTAGACAAGTTGCATAATCCGGCCCCTTCCTTCACAAGCAATATTGCTTCATTAGGGCAATTTTTGCATCGTACTTTCAATTACCTTTTTGCAAGAGTAACAATGCTGAGAAAACTGCTTCTCAAAACAGGGCACGCAGTAATTCTCATTGTCTTTGGTAATCAATGGTTTTGTTCCCAGCGGCTGCTGGCAATACTGGCAAACAAAACAGGATTCATGCCAGGAACTTCCCTTGAATTCCATTTTACGGGAACCTGCAAAAAACAAAACCAAAAAATGGCCCCAGATACAGCCTTGTAATGTAAGGTTTGAATGTCGGGAAAACTCTTGTTTTTAATCTTCTATCTCAGTATTGTATTACCCAAGAAAGCATTTATCCTCAATTTAATAGTTTCTAAGTAGGAACTGGAAATTATAGGAACACATTCAGTGCCATATGATCACCTGGCAAAAGACATGCTGTTCCCTAACCTGGGCTTTTTAGAGTCTATCCTTATAAGAAACTTCTAGGATAACTTCTCTGTGATACATTTCAGTTGCTCACAGTTTCTCTCAGGTCAATCAACTCGGTGATGATGTTTAAGTACACAGGACTTTTATAATATAAAGAGGAATTTGTTGGATGTTTAGTACCTTTAATAACACCCTGTCTTTTGTCTTCCTTAAACTGAGGCTCCTTCACTTAAAAATGCATTGTTTTTCTTATTCAACTTAAGATGACAATTTGTTTAAAACTAAATGTCTTCTCAGTCATAAAGCACACTACCTCTTCTTATAGCTCACCATTTCTGTCCTAGATCAACAGTTCCTTTTACCATGTTCAGCTGATACTTTTATCCAGTGCAAGAACAGACGCAATCCAAAAAGAAAGTCACTCAGCTAAATTTCTATCCAAAGAGTTTCAGAGCTGTTAACTCTGTGTGCACAGGTACCCCGTGCATATTAATGTAGATATACACATAAATCTGCGAATACTATTTCCAGCCTCTTTCCACTATAACTTCCACCCTTGCTTGTAGAATCAAACTGCAAAGAGAGATGCCAGGTGCTTTACCATCCTTTCCACGGGAAGAATAGAATTGTTGGTATAACTGATTAATCCCATGGTACCTGTTTCCTGGAATGTGGAGCTTGTGTAGAGAGAAACTACTGGTTGAATTTCAACATAAAATGCTTTCAGCTAACTATCAGTGATCAGAAGACTGACTTCACTCTCTTTGCCTACTGAGTCTGTTCAATCCAGAGCCAGCAAGCTGACAAGAAAGAAGTTAATGGTTTAGAAATTGATTGGCATCATCATACCACTTAAGGTTGTACTCTTACGTCTATCCTTGGCCCCTGCTGCAAGGATTTAGTCTCCTGGGCTCTGGGGCAAAATCTGCAAGATGGGTACATTTCAGAAGACAATAATGTAACTCCCACTATATTCTGGTGCTATTCTCATCACATCTATTAAGGGGTACCTATTAGACAACATTGGTTTTGAACTATATTGAATTTAAACAGTATATCATCCTTAAATTGAACACAACCATATTGCTACAACCTTTATTTCCACTAATACTGCCTTTATCTGTAAGGAAAGGAAGGAAATTGTGAAAGCACATAGCTTCATCAATGCTATAGGTTGAACCACGATGTCAGCAACCTAGTATTTAAACTAAGGCAATAATTCTGCAGAGACCACACCTTATTGTTTGGCATTAAGATCTACTGAAAAATAAATCCCTTCCAAATTTACAGATGCCCTTGGAGAAAGACTCCCAAGCAGTAGTCATGAGGAGGACATAGCAGATAGTTTGCAGCTGGTATTTGGAGTTATACACATGATCTGTATAAAGTTAGTGACCCACTTCCCTAAGCAAGCTACTTCAATTTGCCACAGATGACACTGTTACTTCTCTTGGATGTCTGTGAAGAGGCAGGTTTTTTTCTCTCTGCTGTATGAGCTTTATTGGTGTGGTAGCAATGAAAGGCCTAGAGGATGTCCTGAATAGACAAGATCAAAAGCTAAGAAGAAGTTTCATGAAAAGTGTATAATTTTCAAGGTTTCTAATGGCAGGAAGTAAACCTATTGTAAACACAAATGTACTTGTATTCTTTTCAGTAAAAATGCTGATAAAGACTTGAACACAGAATGTCATGTCTTGATAATTTAAATAAAAATATTTTTGAGTGAAAGAGATGTCATAAAGAACCTAAGCTCAAGGTTTGGTCAATGTGACAAAAATGCAGATATCTTGTCTAATCTGGCACTCCTGCTAATGATACCTCTGTTTGTCTGCTTAATACTCTCAGTGGGATATGCTTCCTAAGGACTGCAACAGAATCAAGAACTCAACATGAAATCATTTTACCTTATCCTAAACTCTAATATTCCTTATAAGGATTCATAAGCCCTGTCAGATCTAGACCAGGGGTATAGCCCTCTCTTCAGTGCCCAGAGGGTGTTACACACAAAGAAGTAGTCAACTGAAAGCTATTGTAAAAGTCAGTGGCCTTATAGCTTGGTTATTCAAACATGTGGTTATAACTAAAAATGCAGTTCTGTTTTTCATGGAAAGGTCCTTGTTGTCTTACCAGGCATAATGGTCTTCTGGCAGTGGAAACACTTAGATGAATACTCATCAGAGTAGCATTCAGTACACAGCAAGAGCTCATCCTTGGCAGCAAATGGTTTCTCTACCAGCGAGCGACTGCATTTGGTACACTTGAAGCACCTCTCATGCCAGTGGCGGCCTTTGTAGGATAAATCCTTGGAAAAAGTAAGCCTATGTTAATGAATACATTTCTTTACAGTGTTTTTATTCCTCAGCTTTCCCCAGAAATAAAGTGAAAAATTGAAAGCATTGCAACAGAGACTTGAAGGGATGACATATGTATCTGGTGGGAGGTATGCTTAGAGGTGATGTAAGTACCCAGTGTTACTGTGTCAGGATATTTTTTAGATCTCTTGCAGAGGCCATTAGGAGCTGCTTTTGCACAGCCAATAGCCCTTCCTTATGTAACACAAGAGATTTGTTTTTATTGGAAGAACCATTTTATATTTTACAGTTGGCCTTCAAGGGGAAACAAGTGATCAACATTTTTAATGTGCACAGGCCACCTGACAAGAAGTGCAGACTTGAAATGAACTTCATGTATTTTTTAATGTTACGACTTTTTCTTCCAGCTGACACTCAATAACACTAAAGAGAAGCCATATTAGTGCAGAAAAAAAGCAATTAAAAACTCATTGAGAACAGAATTATTCTTACCAAGATTATTAAAAAGTCCTTGCTTTTGTTTACAACTAATATAACTCCTCCTAAAAACTTGGCAGAAAAATGTTTATTTAAGACTGAGTGGGCTTAGGGGATGAGAAAGCTAACGATAGATGTATAAGACCTCCACTAAGAATTCAAAAAAAGAGCAAACAGCAGATTTTATTTTTCCAGCATTAAAGAAAACAAGGGAAAAATACACCACTGTCACCCCTCTCTCCCTTAAAAAATAAATCAGACCCTTCCAGGTCTCCTTTATAAGTAACAAGCACAAAAGGACACAAATTTAACCTCATTTTCCCCTTATACTAGATCCCTACCCTTTAAAGTGCTAAAATGAAAATATATACCATGCTTCATTTGAGGAGGTGCTGAGTGCTTACCACTTTCATTCGTATTTGTTAGCATACTGAACCTTTTAGAAAATAGGCTATTGCCCCACAGCAGCCTGAGGCAAAGGCTGAGTAAGGACGCAAGAAAGAGAGCCAAGGTCTAGCACCTTGGCAGAGGTGGGACAACCAGCTGTAGATCTGCGTAGGCCACTTTTCTAGCTGTCTCTGACATGTTACAGTCCTTTCTTGTTATTCCTGTTTTTTTCTGCAAGTTTTGCCTTCCATTCAATCCAAAGACATGACTTCTTTTTTTAATGACCTTTGACATCAATAGTCCTGCCTCTTTCTTAATTTTCAGTTTTAAAAGTGGAATTAGTGAGCTCAGAGCACATGTTCTACAGGTGACTCTGATTAGAGCTTCGTGTATAAGTTTGCTGTTGAAAAATGCTGATGAGAGTTTGAGAAGGGTCTTCATCCAAATCAGCAGTTTCCTTGGGTGATTCCTTTACAGTACTGAGCTCTACTCAGAAAATGTCCTTTGAAATCTGTGAAGTACTTTGGCTGAGGAGGCCTCCTCAGAAGGCTTATTTTAATAACATCTTTATGATCTTTCATTTTGAAAGAACCTAGGCCAAGTGAGCATAGGAAGAAG
Source organism: Neomorphus geoffroyi (assembly GCA_033558235.1). Lineage (NCBI taxonomy): Eukaryota > Metazoa > Chordata > Aves > Cuculiformes > Neomorphidae > Neomorphus > Neomorphus geoffroyi. Next base: position 21,629,923 of record JAUMJM010000053.1, on the reverse strand, counting down.
GTGAGAACTACATACCGAACTCAGCAAAACAAAAGCATTTTGACAGGTTTTATCTGAACTTAATATTCAAAGTCAAGTGTAGAGGCTGTAAATTGAAGTATAGTATTCTGGAAACCCTGTCAAAGACCACACATGTTATTAATTAATCTTCTAAAAAGGGGAGAGGTGAAAACACCACTGCTGCTAACATGCCACCTATGACATAAGAAAGGCTCAATACTCAAAATACTTCTGTCAAAGGATATCTCTCAGAAATTCCAAAGTTTCATTCAACCTGATCTGCTGAATTAAACCAGCACCCTACTGTCACTCAAGCACTGTGCAGTCTCTTCAGATAATGACTGTAATTGAAGCATGGAGTCCGGTTGCAGTCCACACACACACCACCACCATGTCTGAGGTATATGTACATGCAGATCTTCCAATCTTTGACCCCAGATCTTTCCTATTCCGGGAAAATTCGCTCTGTTTCTCTCTGCTGTGCATGTATGTACATTGTCTATGCCTAGATGTGTTCACCGGTGCAGGGATACGCAGAGGGTAAGATACAGAAGCTGCCATTAAAGAAATGGGATTTGTGTATAATTTTGCAAAGAACAAGAAGTGAAAGCTAAATCTTTACCTTGGAATCACACTCAATAGGTTGCTTGCACTCTTCACAGGGGTTGGCAAAAAGGCCGTCATAACATGTAACACAATAAGCGTTTTCTTCTCTTAATGCGTACTTCCTTCCGCGAAGAGACTGCAGGCAGTAATGACAGTCTGTGTGATTGCTGGTCATTCTGTCGGGGTTCTCCATGTGATCTTGAAAGATGGAAAAATCATGTAATTCAATGGGTGACTCTTTGCTTGCCAAAATAATGAAGAATGCTGCTTTACCTGTGAAAGTTAGGACAAACATTTCTCAGCCGTTTGTAGTGCCCTGGATTTCTAGTGCTGGGCTGTTCCATACTAAATGGGTAGTCTTTAACAATGTACACTGTGCATTGTGTTACTAGCATAAGGGGCAGCCAGAAGGCTTGAAGCTTAATCTAATGGTACCTACACTGAAGGTCTGGTACCTGTGAATGAACCCATCCATATTCTTTACATAAAACTACTGACATGACAAGCATTATATACTGGATTGTGAGGCATGTTTTATCCAGAAATCAGGGAATGCAGATAGAAGCTATATAGTTCAAAAATTAAATGATCTGCAGAGTTAAAGGGATGCTTTGTAGTGCATTACTGGCTTTTTCTTGCTGTTCCCATATTTCTGCTCATTCCTTCCTTTTCCAAATACCTTTACTTCTACCTGACTGAACAGAAGGAAGACAAGAGACTCCAAGCTATATTGCTGGGTTTACACAATCTCAGCTATGCAGTCAGCATTTGGTAGTAATGTCAGGCGGCAAAAATACCACTAGACAGCAAGACATAAAGAGATACAAACAATATCATAACTCAAAATAAGTTTCCCTTGTTGTTATTGGAAAAGATTGTCTTTTCTTACATATTTCTATATTGCCAGGTTTCACATTGACAGTGGGAGAATACTGTAAGATAGATTATGTTTCTGTGCCAGACAAGTGCAGGAAATACCACAAACCTATTGAGAGCCAGCAATTCGAGTTTCCCATACTCCAGTTTTCAATCATAAAGAGGCTTGGGTAAGTATCCAAACCTCAGCTGCTTATAGATATGCAATGCTGAATATTTCAAAGATTGTGGAGACGAAGACTTATTTCAGTCTTATTGTTGCTAGTTGGATCATCAGCACTTTGCTAAAATTGGGTCTTGATTTCTGGGAATCAAGAAAGAAGAATCCAGAAAGTTCCCAGTGAAGCAAGCCCAGAAACATCTGCTGGACTCATTGGATTGCACTCTTCATTAAACTCGTTGAGTGTCACTGAAGTCAGTGCCAGTAATCATAAATTTTAGAAGATTATAGAACAACCAGGGAAAGTCTCATAAAATATTTATATATCAGCGAGTTATAGCAGCCAAAATCTTTGCACTTTGCATAACAGTGCAAATTAGTTTATCTTAACCAAATGCAAAGCCTGAGAGTAAGGAAGAGAAGAATAAGAAGAATAAGATTCAAGGGAGTACTTGCCATCACAATTTGCATCTAGTCCATTTAGAATTACTCTCTCATAATTGTTTTCATAGAGTCACTGCCTTTCTTATATCCATGGTTCAGTTTTGGAAAGGCATTATATCTTTTTCTGGATTTCAGCCTTGTGAGATGTAATCTGGTATGATTGTTGGAACTGTGAGAAAGAACAGTTACTGCAGGTCTCTACTGGCACCAAAGTACGATGGCATTTATTAATCTCTTCCTGGATGGATAATAGTATGACAGTGAAAAGGGGGTAGGGAGAGAGGCTACAATGCTTATCTCAGACCAAAAGTAATGACTTGATCATTTGGCACAAGCTATGGGAATCTTGCTCCTGTAAATTGAGAACCTTTTGAGATGAATTATTGTATTTTTGACTGCCCTAAATCTTTATGCTAAACAAGACAGGGCATAGTAAGGAAGTCAATCTGTAACTCAGATCAGTGGAAATATGCATGCTTAAAAATATTAAAGATGTGTTTTATGTGATACCGGAATAATAGTACAATAGAGCTTGAACTTGGACTTTCACTTTCTTAAGTTCAGAGATTTGAATATGAAATGAATGAACAAGTGTATATGAGCAAGTTACATCCATTGGCTTGTACATTTACACAACACGAGATGTAAAACCAGACATAGCACCGTAATTCAGTGTATGATCACTGAATCAAGGTTAAGTTTTTCTCATTTTCTGTATTGAGGAAGTAGTAAAATCGCTGGCTGGGGAGACAATCAAGGAATGCTTGTGGTTAACTCTTTATTCAAGATCTTAGGACAGGCTTGAAACTGGGTTTCAAAGAAATTTTCATTCCTTTTTTTGGTGGGAGTTAAAGTTAAGAACTGCCTTAGGATAACATTGAGTGGATTACCTTTTTGATTTCCTCCCTACTAAATCAGTACCCCAGCTTCCTAACACAGTTTTGTCTAATCCTAACAGTGGAGACAGGAAAATTCTAACACTGAATGTATGAAGGAGGTTTTTTTAAGTTACTGAAAATTCTGCAAATCCAAAGTTTTTCTTCAAAAAGTGGTTTTACCTATTTTTTTTTCTTCCCAGGAAGCCAGTCTGTCCCAGCAAACTTGAGCTATGTACACATACAAGACCTGCTATTGCAGTATTCCAGAACTACTGCATTTGTAATATAGTTATCCTCCTGAAAACCTACATGGATATGGGAACAAAGTGGCATTACTCCTGTTTTAGAGATGGCGGTTGTTGCTTGAGAACATTAAAAGGATACATCCCAGATCAGAGTTAAAGCCTGGAAGTGTCTTTGAGCTGCTTCTCTAGTAAAGTGCTCAAGTTACCCAGAACTTTGTTTCAGAAAAAGCCTTTAGGTTTTGACCGTGAGGATATAAAACCATATTTGGGAATGAAGCAAAGATGGTATGAAGAAGAATGATGATTTTTGCAAATCTTTTGGCAAAAGTCTGGGTGACCTCTGTGAACTACTTTTACTGTTAGACAGTGCAATGCAAAAAGCGAACCTCATCTCCCCCAGCATCACTTATCCGTGCTCCAATAAATAAGTAATGGTATGAGCATCACGTAGTTAAGTAGAATGTTTTTCTTGTGCTTTGATCCTAATCTCTAGAGAAACATGTTTACTTTAAGTTTGCTGAAAGCTAGACTTTGTGTTTTGAAGGTCAGTTAAGAAATCTCTGGAGGTCTGATGCTATTCACTCTCATGGAATGAAACGCTGACTCCAGCATTCCAGCTGCTAACTCATATCCTAAGCACAAGGAAAGACTGTGATGTCTTCATTCCTTGGGAAAGGAGGACTTTGCTATGTAAATTGGAAGAAAGCTAAATACTGTTGATTTTTTATGTATCTGGTAGGCACGGATAGGTGCTATCATTTGTAGTGTTAGGATATTCCAAGAGGGTGCAGAGAGATGTTGCCAAGAATGTGAGGGTATTGCAACTGAAGTCCCTGGGGTCAGATTTGAGAATGCAGCATTCTCATGGTATGAATGATAAAGCAGATGAAAATAAAACAACAGAGCTGGGTAGTCTGCCTGCTGTTCCAGCAGATTAAGATAAAATTTAGTTATAACAAATTAGGAGAGGGATGTTCTGTAGAGTTAAATGGTTTTCTATAAAATCCAAAGCACTAGAAGATTTCCAGTGAAGAAAGTCACAAGAAAGTGGCTGTGAAGCACTGAAACCTTATAAATGTGGAACCATCAGGAAAGAAATGGTCATTTTCTTACTGGACCTAAAAAGCACGGTCACAATGTTAATCTAAATCTTAATACATTATCTTGATATTTTCTTCAATTATATGTTAAACTCCCTTATGTTATTTAAGTATAAAAGGCCCAGAAACATAAATACTACTTAGATGCGAATGAATATGCATACATATAGATGTGAAAATATTCTATTTTGTTTTATGGCAATTCCAATGGACTATTCCTCAGTCTAAATAAGCTTGCTGTCATGGAACTATGTCATCTTTTTTTCTTTAAGAACATACAATGATTGGAATAAGTCTCTCTATTAGAGAGGCATAAAGAAAACTGACGGCAAAATAAATCATTGCAACAACACTGAAGGATAAGAAAAACAAATGGATCCGTTACGAGGGGAACGTTTCTGCAAGCTACTCAAGGCACTTGTTTATTTTCAGGTAAGGACATGTTTCTATCTCGCAACAGAGTTTTGCTATTTGCACAAATTTGCTGGCTTCATTTTCCCTATTTTGTGGGGGGGTTTTGTGAGAGCTGGTAACAATCCAGCTATACTGTTTCAAGACCCACAAGCAAAGTGACACAGCTTCGGTGGACTGTCTAGGTAAAGCAGCTTATTTAGAGCTGACTTCAGTACTGCGCTGCATTGTGATGTGTTTACACACCCCATGACCATAAGCAAAAAGAACAAGAGGTCTGGTTTAACTAGGGGCTCAAGCATCTCAGGAATTCTATAATTTTATCCTTAATTGGTATTGCTTTCGGCTTTGTTTACATCATGCGAACTCAAATGCTGGTGTAGTCATCTAAATTCTTCCTTTTTTTTTCCAGTACAGAATAATTTACTTCTTACCTAAATCTCAGATCAGGACAAATTAGACAGTGAAAGTACCTCACCTAAGTGTGTTCACAGTGGTGCAGATGTACCAAAATGCTGTTGCAGAAAATACTTGACTAGCCCATGTGCCTCAACCACTCTCTAGCAGGCACAGAGTACGTTGGAATAGCCTGGCTCCATTGCCTCTACAGCAGCCTAGGTATTTGCTTTAATTCATAGGCTCATAGAATAGTTTGGGTTGGAAGAGATATTTAAAGGTCGTCTAGTCCAACCCCTCTGCAATGAGAAGGGACATCTTCAACTGGATCAGGTTGCTCAGAGCCCCGTTCATCTACCACTCTTCTGTTCCATTGTTTTTACCACCATCACTGTAAAAAATTTCTTTCTTACATCTAGTCAGAATTTACCCTCTTTTAGGTTAAAACTATTACCTCTTGTCCTAATGCTACAGGCCCTACTAAAGAGTCTGTCTCCGTCTTCCTTATAAGCCCCCTTAAAGTACTGACAAGCCTCAATCAGGTAACCTTGGAGTCTTCTTCAGGCTGAACAATCCCAACTCAACCTGTCCTCACAGGAGAGGTGATCCATCCCTCTTATCATTTCTGTGGCCCTCCTCTGGAACTGCTCCAACAGATCCGTGTCTTTCCTGTGCTGAGGGCTCCAGGACTGAATGCAGTGCTCCAAGTAGGGTCTCACCACAGTGAAGTAGAGGGGCAGAATCACCTCCCTTGACCTGCTGGCCCTCAGGCACGTCAACCACATCACTCAGCTTGGTGTTGTCTGCAAATTTGCTGAGGGTGCACTCATTCTCTTTGTCTATGTCATTGATGACAACATTAAACAGTACTAGTCTCAATATGGATCCCTGAGGGACATCGCTTGTCACTGAGTTATTCACAGAACTTTCACCACCAGCATGCAGCTTGTCCAATACAACTTGTACTTGCTACTGAGATCAGCCTGAGTGATTCATTTAGTTGGCAAAATTCAAATTCATGACTCTGTAAGCACCTTGCCTAGTGGATATTCTTCCTCTATTGCGAGTCTCAGTCACGAAGAACAAGAATTAGCATCACAGCAAACCCACTGTATAGAGAAATTAGAGGTCATAAATAACCATCAGTGACGTAGTAGCAGAAAGTTGGGTATTTTTTGGAAGAAAGAGGCAGAAAAGTCACTAACTGGCTACAGAATTAAACCTAGATTATTTGCTGGATTGCCTTTTTTTAAAAAAAAAACCCCACCTTAAACAACATATGAGAGTCAGGGAGTATAATTTGTCATTTAATACAAGTACTATATTGGTGCCCAGAAATTCCATTCCAGAATATCTGACCCTGTTATTCTGAGCACAGCAAGCTCGGCTGATCAGTGATATTGCCGATTAGTAATGCAGCTCCGTGCTTAAACAGAGACAAACTATCTTAGAAGTGCTTGGTGTTGATTCAAATTTCTCCCAAGCCATTACCTAGTCACATGGAACTTTTTCATCTGCACAGATTCCTGGGTGCTGTCAATATCTTCGCTGGGAGCAGTATATGGAAAAAAGTAGGGCTAATGCTATGGTTTAGAGATTTTCTTTTATTTTTAAGAAATCACACACAGTATCACAGTATCATAAGGTTGGAAAAGACCTTTGAGATCATCGAGTCCAACCTATGACCCAACACCTACACGTACTCCTACTTGTCAACTACACCATGGAACTAAGTGCCTCATCCAGTCTCTTTTTAAACACCTCCAGGGACGGTGACTCCACCACCTCCCCCAGCAGCTCATTCCAATGGCCAGTCCTTCTCAGTGAAGAATTTTTTCCTAATATCGAGCCTAAACCTCCCCTGGCGAAGCTTGAGACCGTGTCCTCTTGTTCTGTCACCGGTCACCTGAGAGAAGAGACCAACCCCTGCCTGACTACAACCTCCCTTTAGGTAGTTGTAGTGAGCAATAAGGTCTCCCCTGAGCCTCCTCTTCTCCAGGCTAAACAACCCCAGCTCCCTCAGTCGCTCCTCAGAGGGCTTGTGCTCCAGCCCCTTCCCCATCCTCGTCGCTCTCCTCTGGACACACTCCAGCATCTCAACATCTTTCTGAAACTGAGGGGCCCAGAACTGGACACAGCACTCAAGGTGCGGCCTGACCAGTGCCGAGTATAAGGGGATGATGACCTCACTAGTCCTGCTGGCCACACTATTCCTGGTGCAGGCCAAGATACCATTGGCCTTCTTTGCCACTTGAGCGCACTGCTGGCTCATGTTGAGTTTCCTGCCCACCAGCACTCCCAAGTCCCTTTCCGCCTACTGCTCTCCAGCCACTCTGTCCCCAGCCTAGAGCTCTGCGTGGGGTTCTTGTGTCCAAAGTGTAGAACCCGGCATTTGGACTTGTTAAACCTCATGCTAATCATTCTTAGCCACATTTTTTACAGATCTTCATAAAGTCTCTCAGAGCCAGAATTTTCTCCTCTGTTCATTATGCAGCTCATTCCTTTCTGAATACTGTCAGATTTATAGAATCAAATGAAGCCATGAAATATTTCAGCTGTGCATTTGTGTTTAATGTAAAATCCTGGCAGCATTCTCAGTAATGCTCTTTATATTCAACCATAAAATAGGTTTGAGTGTTGTATCTGGTACAAAAGGTCCATGTGATAAAGTATACGCAATTAAGCTGCTGAGTTATATAGTTATAAGACATTTAGGTAGTTTTAAATTGATTAGCTTTAACTACCTGAGTTCCAAAAGAAAATGGTCATGAGTCTAGGACGTGGATGAGAAATCATTAGCAAATCCTATGTACAATGTTAAAGGAGGTAATTTAAAGTAATGTTATTAGCGGTGTACCCGAAGTTTTGATGCTGGGATCAATACTGTTCAACGTCTTCATTAATGACTTGGAAATGGGACAGAGTACAGCCACAGAACATGGGCAGATGACACAAAACCGGGAGGAGTGGCTGATATACACCAGATGAAATGGTGTCATCCAGAGGGACTTTGCCAGGCTGGAAAAGTGGACTGAGAGGAATCTCATGAAGTTCAGCAAGGAGAGATTCAAAGTCCTGCATCTTGGGAGGAATAACTGCAGACACCAGTATGCACTGGGGGCCACCCAGATGGAAAGCAGCTTTGCAGAGAAGGGCATGGGGGTACTGCTGGACACCAAGTTGAACATCAGCCACCAACATGCCCTGGAGGGAAAGAAGACCAACAGCATCCTGTGGGGCATGAGGAAAAGCATTACCAGCAGGCTGAGGGAGGTGGTCTTTCCTCTCTGCTCAGCACTGGCGAGTCTCATCTGGAGTGCTGGATCAAGTTTTGAGCTCTCCAGTACAAGACAGATAAGGAGCTACTGGAAAGAATGCAGTAAAGGGCCACAAAGATAACTAAGGGATTGGAGCATCTCTCCTATGAGGAAGGGCTGAAAGAGCTGGGACTGTTCAGTCTGGAGAAGGCACAGAGAGGTTCTCATCAATGGGTACAAATACTTGAAGGGAATAAATGAAGAGGGAGCCCACTGACATGAGAAAATGCAATGGGCACAAATTAAATTGCAAGGGATTCCATTAAATAGAAGAAACAAAGTCACTGTGAGAGTGGTTGACCACAGAGGCCATGTAGTTTCCATCCTTGGAGATATTCAAAACCTAACTGGACATAACCCTGGGCAATCTGCTTTAGGTGATCCTGCTTAGGCAGAGCATTGGATTATATGATCTTCATAGATCCCATGTCACCTCAACCATTCTGTGATTCTGTGATGGACCACAGAAAGGTTTATCACTGCTGAATGATAAAAATCAGAATGAAAGAGTCCACAAAACCTCAGTATTCCCCTTTTCGGGCATTTAAGCAGAAGCGGAGTCATTCCCATAAAAACAATGTCCTGTAGATAATATCCAGTAGAACTGGATAAATTCGGTTACAGAGGAAAGAGCAAAGGAAACTAGTGATTCTTGATCATTTCTGTCAAAGAAAAAAACCCCTTTCAGTAGATTCAGAATTGCCACAGGGAAAAAAAATCACTTCCAATGTTCTCAAGTCCCAGCCATGTGTGAAATTGAGAGACACATCCTATTTTCTGTATTGTCACTGAGTGTGAGGCATGATCAACGTGTCTTCAAACATCCTGATACCTAGATATGAGTCCTGCACAAAACCTGGTCACTTCTTCATGGAAAAGTTACCAGCTTTTCTGTGGTATCTGGTTTGCAGCAGTAAAGAAGATTTTGTTGGTTTTGTTGTTGCAGGCTGTGCAAGTCAAAACTCATTTCTCACACTGATAATTTTAAATTTTAAGCTGGCGGTAATTGGTACAGACCAGGTTCCAGAAGACATTTAAAAGTTTGCATGCTTTCAGTAATCTTGGCTATGTCAATGACCTGATGCAGAAGGAAACATAGGCAGTGATCCACACAGCCACTACCCCGTACAGAACAATGATGAATGAAGAAGTGTTTGGGGTGCTAACATTCACATTAAATATACTCGTTACCAGGACTCAAATCTAAAAATTATTTTGTGATGACTTAATGACTGTGTGAGGGAAAATGGCTATAATTGCACATTTTTTCTTTAGTTCAGCAGGCAAAACCATACTAAAGAATATGCAAGGAACACTACAAGACATGGCTAGGCAGCAACACGCTCATGTGAAAAGTCTCCTGATCCCTTTTAGAGGATTAATTCACGCTCTGAAACTTCAGAACTTATAAGCTTCCAAAACTAATATAAATTTATTTAAAAAATTATTGTAACAGAGCATTTTTAGAAGAAAAGGGAGTTTTGTACTAAGCTTGATCCAAAATGATTTCATGCTTATTTTTAAAATAGCCACGTGTTTTAATAGAAAATATTTCTGAATGCTGCCCCCCCACTTCATAGAAAATGTCAGTTTCTTTTAGAAAACTAAAATTCAAAATAGTGAAATTTGACTGAAAAATATTGGTCTAAAAATGGATCTTAAATTCTCAACAGAAATATTTATCTAAAAACTTAACGTTGAGTTTTGATATAAAATTAATAATTTAATTTGAAGAACTAATTTTATACCTAACTATGTTTTATTCTAGGAAAGAAATATGTGAACCTGAGTTACAGTGATCTCATTTTGAGAGAAGAAATTTGGTAGCAAAAGGGTGTCCATGTTGGGTTACATTTTCTTCAACTACTGCGGGTGGGAATGTAGAGAATTACATATTGCACTTCCATGGTAATATTAATGTATTTTTCTGCTATCAACCTACAACTAAGACAGTACAAAATGTCTTTGAAATAGAAAAAGAAACATTAACAATTTGGGGCTGAACTCATCAGGATTAGAATGGATCACTGAGGTCACAGACAATCTTGGGCAATGAATACGAAGTCTTCCACATCATCCTTTCTGCGTGGATTTTCCAGTCCCTTTTCCTGCCTCCACCCTCACATACAATCCCTTGATCACAGAAGATATTTTTAAAAGTGCTTAAATAAAAATGAAATTAAATTTACAAATGAAGGGATGTGCCAAAGTCTCGATCTCGGTCTTTTACCACTGAGTTCATCCCCAGTGCAGCACTTCTGAGTAATCTCCGCCAGAACAGCACCTGCACATCAAGCAGGCAGCTCCCAATTCCTCCCTATGCAATGCACTAAAGTCAAAATGCCTGCACAGCTGAGATGAAGTTCACCAAGGAAACAGCAGCATCCTAGCAAAACACTAACACCACTGGGAAGGAACACATCTACCTGAAAATGACACAAACTTGCCTTTGGGTCTGAAACCTTTCCTGGGGAAAACAAGAGCAATAGGAAGTGATACCTGTCATACAGCAGGGAGGGAAGTGCTCACAGGCATGAAACACAACAGCCTTGCCCCTCGGAAGAGGTAACAGAGCTTCAAAGGCAACACTGAAGCTGAACACAATATTTAAGATCTTAACAAAAAAATAGACTGTTACTTGTCTTTGCAGATGCATCAACTACAGAAACTGGAGTTCCTCTACCCTTACATTTTATTTCAGAGATAGAAAGGTAGCTGAAGAATACTGTGTTGCATAAGAACAGATACATCACGTGAATTAAAATCCTGTAAAAAAAACCCCAAACCAACACCTTGCAACTGACCAAGCAGTACAACATTTCTAGCTGGATTCTTTAAAAGCCTGTGACCTAGTTTAGAACTGCTTCAAGAAATAAAATGAACAATAAGAAAAAGATGAGCAGCAGCAATGTTAGCAGCAAGCTAAAATTAGAAAGGATTTTCATTACCCTGTTTGTAAAAAAAAAAAAAGACCTCCTTCCCCCCAAACCAAACACAACCCCCCCCCCCAAGAGGTAATAAAGTGTCTGCTGCAGCAGCACAGCCTTTTCTTTTTCTCTCCCAAGTGTCCTGTGCCAAACTGACTTATTTTTCTGAGGAAAAATAAGCCCAACTGCAGCACTTTTGTAATAAAAATATGACGCCGTACCAAAATGAAGGAATTCTAAAGATTTGATCTCATCTCTGTTAAAAGATTGTCATGAGGTAGGTGGCATTACAGTTTAGGAAAAGCAAATGCTACTGCAAGGAGTATTGGTATCATAGAATCATGGAATCATCTGGTTGGAAGAGACCTCTGAGATCACCGAGTCCAACCGTGCCGGTCTCCTTACTAAACCATGTCCCTAAGAAACTCGTCTACTGGGTTTTTAAACACCTCCAGGGATGGTGACTCCACCACCTCCCTGGGCAGCCTGTTCCAATGCCTGACCACTCTTTCAGTGAAGAAATATTTCCTAATGTCCAGTCGAAACCTCCCCTGGCGCAACTGAAAAACTTTTGAGTAGATGAGTAGATGATAACATCCTGTCAAACGAGAGAGAATATCATGGCATCAACTCTTTTTTAACTTCAGTCCTGAGATCCAACAAGCAGCAACACCAACCAGTCCTCAGAGGGACTCAGCCCTGGGCCCATGACCTTTGCTGTATACTTGAAATCTTTGTGCCTCTTATGTTACTTGTTCTGCTTACTTAGGAGATAAGGTCTGCTAATCAATTATGTACCCTAATAGCTCCCTTAAGCCTTAAAATCTCTGTGCCAAACATTAAACATATTTCTTTCTATTTTAACATAGTCTGTCTTTCCTAAAAGTTATTATGATTTAAAATTAGATCCTGCAATGAGTAGAGCATGGTATTCTGTCTTTCTTTACTATGATGTGAGGTTACTGACCCTTCAGTTACTGCCCTGCTGGGATTTTTGTAATGTCCTGGCATGTGCAAAGGTCCTCTTTTTTTTTTTGGTTTGGGTTTTTTTTGTTGTTGTTTTGGCACTATGACTTGCAGAGTATATTTCTTTCTATGATTATACATGCCGTCTAAAAGCTGGTTCCAGTGTAGGACTGACCTATTCTGACTGAAGGAAAATTAAAACTAAAGTTTATCTGAACATCCAAGACAGTCCACATTTCACTCAAATAGATAAAAATCATCAGTAAGGTCCTAGAACTCTGGAAGAAATTTGGTAACAAGGAAGAAGTTCTTTCTAACCTTTAGGAACACTTTAAAAACATGCTGCTTAACTCAAGGATATCACATAGAATCACAAAATCATTTAGGCTGGAAAAGACTTTTAAGACCATCAAATCTAATCTAACATGGCCAAGTCCATCACTAAATCATGTCCCTAAATGCCACATCTATATGTTTTGAGGAACAAAGAATCCACTGAAACTGATGTCTGTTTAAGTGATGACATGAAGCCTGACACGAAGCCTGCCACGTAGGAGCCATCTTTGCAAACCTAGAATGGAAATAATGCATGATGCCATAACTCTGTGAGCGATAAAGTTGGTCTGAGGAGGCAGAGAACAGTAACCAGCAGCAGAAACTGCATTAAGGGGCAAATACAATTCAAGCCCTTCTTGCTAACTTATGTTAAATTTGGTAAATGTTTTCAGTAAAAACTCTAAGCAAGTGACAAACAAATCAATAATTCTGCTTCTGTATTTTTTAAATAAGTGTTTCATTTTAATTTGGAATGTTTTGAGCTTTTAATTTGAAATGGTTTTCGATGTTTTTTAATTCTCAAGCACCAAACTAAACAAAGATTGACAATTAGAAGATCAGCATGGAACAGAACAGTTTTAACTCTAATCTTTTCCTTTTTTTCCCCATGCAAATAAATTCCCAGATACACAGAACTCTAATTATGCCACAATTTAGCACGTTATAATCCATAAATGAATCATGATGTGGCTGAGTTTGAAACTTAAAGAGCTCACTTGAGGAAAACAGGACTCCTGATAAATAGATTTACAAACTAATACTATTCTGGGCTTCTGATAAATAGAATTATAACTTAATACTCTGAAGTATTTTACAGCTTTCCTTTCGAAGGTTTCAGAACTCTTTTCTAACAACCATAAAAAATGTAGTTGTGAGATACTTGCCTATGGAAAAGGCTAATACTTGTTAAAGCAAAGTAATTGGCTTGCTCGAGGTCAAAGAGCAAACTTGGAGGAGTGGGAAGAAAAGAAGCCAGTCCCTACGCCTTTGCTCATCAGGCTGTATCCCTGGCACTGGCCTGGGATGGTTAAAAGCATTGTACAAAGGTTGCCAGGTGGTCAACTTCCAGTGATAGAAAGTACTTCCAGAACTTGCTGAAGCAATACAATATTCCAGTTCCAAACTCTGCAATTGTTCTTAATGACTCTGAGGTTATGATTACTATTCTTGTGCAAAATAGTCCGGGTGGAATTTTTTGCAGTTTGGTGACAAAACCTCTTAGGGGCACAGGGGTTCAGAGGATACATAATTATGAGTGATTTTCCAGTGAATTTGGGTAGTTTACACACAGTCTCAGATAATATTTCTTTGAACTGATTTTTTTCTCTCCAATGTAATAAAACTGGTTTACAGATGGGGAACTGAGGCACAGAATGACAGGTCACTCTGGACCAAATTCTGATCTCTTGTGTTTGCGCTCTGTCAACAGCTACACCATGCTCTGTCACTTGGTCGTTTGTTCTTTCAATTCTACCATCTAGACAAAGACAAACATGTTACAAGAAGATGAATAATTTTCTGAGTTAAAAGCCTCTAAGCTTAAGGCCAGCAACCAACTAGGGCAGCCTGTTCAGATCCATTATCCATAATATGTTGAGATGTGCAAGAATGTACCAGTCCTTATATGGACTTAGAGCAATTTCAAACTCAAAGGCAACCACGACTGAGAAGAAAAGTAACATACTAGAATGATTCTATCAAAGAAAACAAAGGGAAACAAGAAGGGATGGTAGTTGATGTATACTATACAATACCAGAGAATTGGGGATATTCACAAAAGCTAACCTAAGCCTGCTGAGGCTAATGAATATAGCCCTTTTTATAGTTAAAGAACAGAGATAAATTCCTCTCCAAGGTGATTCCTAGAAGAAACTTAATTTAGCCATCATTATAAAGGCAGGCAAGGGAGATTTATTAGTCTTTTTAACAGTCTTGCCCCTCACTGTATCCCTGATACAGAATTTTATGTCATAGGATTTTATTAAATCACTTTTAATACAACAGTTCAGTGTTTTTGCAGTAATGTTTACAGTAATGTTTGTATTTTCTACATAACTGTCCTTTTTTTCATCTTTCTTACATTTTACAAGAAAATAAAAACGTATGAAACAAGGAATCCACAGCCTCCTTTCTCACTGTATCTGTGCACTCTGTTCCCAGGAGAATGAATTGCACTACAGGAGCCCAGATGGAGCATCAGTAGCATTTCACCATGCCAACTTCCAGACTTCGGGCTTTACAGATTTTAATAGAACAGTGGAACTGGAAATGATTAATTTTACGATCATCCTACAATTAGACATAAGAAATTATCTTACCCTTAACTATCAGGGAGGCATGCAGAAAAACTCTGGTCAGCTTTATTTCCAAGGTGATCCAAGAGCCTAAACAGCACCTAGAGGTTGTTTACTTGACAGGAGGGCTGCTTATTTGAACATGGGCAGAATTTCACTCTCTGATTTTGGGCTTGTCATTTGGCTTGACTAATTTCTTTCTTTCCATGGTTAGGCATTACTAAAAGTTTTCAGTTTTTTTGTTTTTGAGAAAAATAAAACTTGGATATGAAAAAATGAAGAAAGCTGGGTTTATTGGTGTATAGCTCACAGAACACATCTTACCAAATCAACCAAAATACACGGTTTTAAAAATATGACTCTGCAAATAACCTGGAGATACCATAGATCACAATTGATCAGGATCTCTTTCAAGTAGCTTTTGAATTCATTTTGCTGTAATCCCACAAGAAGGTTAGTATGGCATCTTAGGTCTCTACCAATTACACTACTTTGAATCAAAGTGACTTTTGTGACAGTGCAATAAAATTACATGGCCAGGCCATCAGCAATGTGTTATAATGTTAATATATTAAATTTGTTACAGTGTGTTGTGCTAAAATACACTTGAAATGTCAAGTTATCACACAAATGGAAGAAAAATATGCGTGAAAACAAAGACTTTTGAAACTTGTTTTCTAAATGTAAGAGATCTTGTGCCCAGCTCCAGATCTTTTGAAAACGGGGACAGTTAAAGAAATATTTTTAAACATTCATATAATTGAAATGGAAATTATATTTAATAGCTTTGTGCAGATTTAATTGTAATCTCATTATCAAAAATCCTGCAATTATGAATTCAGGTAGGAGTACAATTAATCTAAATATAATTTAATTTAAATAAATATTTGCATATCCGTACTTCTTTTTTTTTTTTTTTATTCTGCAATATAGGCACACATTTCCAGTACTATTTCAGTAAACAATGGTATATTCTTTCAGTACTATTTCCTTTCAAATTCTAAACCAAAATTATGACTTTAAAAATGTGACAGCTGGAAGATAAAAAAGTTTCTTATAGAGAGAGAGTCTGGAGATCATACTTGATTTTTATAAGTCAAAATATTGCTCTAAACATCAGAATCGGAACTGGATTTACTCCAAAAAAAAAAAAAAAAAAAGGAAGAACAAGCCATATTAGATGTTAAAATTAGTTATGCTAGAAACAAGTGACTTATCAGAAAAGACACTATCTAGAAAGTTTTCTTGCAAAAGCAAATAGCTGTGAAATCTTTCTAAGAGATAAAAACAGTGATTCAAATGCCACAGCAAACAGCATTTTTTCTGTTAGCTTGTTCTTTGGAGTAAACAAAATTAATCCTTAACTCATTACAAATTAAACCCCAAACAATGTTCCTGTAAATGAATACGAGCCGATTAATAAAAAGAAAACACTAGCATAAAAAAACAGTGCACGTAGAATTCTGCATCTAATTTAATTAGCAGTTTTCTGTCTGAAGAAAAAAGCTCCTACTTACTTGTTAAATTAGGTATCTTGGATACTACCAAATTTAAATATTATCAAATAAAGGAATAATGGAAAAGAGCCTCAATACTCACATTTGGTTTAAAGCTGCTTCTTTTGGTAACTTGTATAGCAAAATAGAGAAGAAATCATTACATGTATTCACAGAAACAAGTTATCATCAAGTCCAAAAGAAACAGAACACTTTGCCAGAGCTATTTGAGGGTCCCATCAGAATCTGGTTGGGTAGAGGAAGGCTGAGGGTCAGTCTGTTTCCCTAAGACCTCATGACATGCAAATAACTGGCTGCCTCACCACTGAAACAAATCATGTTTTGACATATTGTGTTTACAAATCACAAATACATACCATGTAGGAGGTTCTTAAAGGAACATATTTCAGACAATTGCCAGAAGGAAAATATCTCTTTGTTGAAAAAAAATAAAGAATCAAAACCTCAAGCCTCAAACAATTCAGTACAAGGAAAAAAGAAAAAAGAAAAGAAAAAAAGATGGATCATCATTCATCCCGATAAACTTTAGTCCATGCATAACAAATCCAAAAGACTTCACGTGGATTTGTAATTCAGAAAAGAAACAGAAAAATCATGGCACTGTTGTGTACAGAAAAGAAAAGCAAAGATTAACACTCTTCCAATTTCACAAGAGACTTTGGGGGACCCAACAGAACTGTTTTGACACTGCTAAAGCAATTTCTGGGCTGGAAAAATTTGCTGCTCTTCCAGCAGATTGGAAGGTGTTCATGTGGTGTTACCATCAGAGTGGCAGCAACAGTCTCCTCTAGGTTCTCTTTCTATATTTCTCTGCTCTGGTCTTCTTTGAATTGCAGAAATCTCTTTATTTTTTGCTTGGACGGAACACGTCAGCTAACTTTCAGCCTACCGCATGCACAGAGCATACAGAAGAGCTTATACTTTGCATGATTCTGTGCAGACCTGAAAGTAAGGATATTGTATCCATTTTTAAATGCAGGGTACCGTTAAGCAGAGTGAAAGAAAAGGATGGTGGCTTCCAGGCAGATTTTTCCACAAGCAAGAGCCAATAGATCTAAATCATTTAGTCTATAATGTCAAGTGGGTGGGAGCAGTATTATATCACAGATAGAAGAACTAAGGAAACTTTTAAATGGCTTAAAGATGTATTATGTTATCTGAAGACTTTGGTAGAATTGCCAAACTGGGACACGTTCCAGGAGGTTATGTGTCTAGGTAGTATCTTCCAAGATACTACATTGGACTGATCATTTCATTATTATTGCTAAGAATTCATCATCTCTATTTGCAGGTGACTGGTTTATTAAAACTCTGCAAGCACTTATTTTGTCGTATATTTAAACTAGATTGAATTATTTCCTCCTATTGTTATATGAACTATAAGCTTTTTTTTGTACCAAGCACTTCTACGTTGATTTCTTAAGCTTGCAATTTTTTGCAGGTTGAGGAGAGGACAAGTTAGGTCTGAATTTGAGTCCAGTATGAGAATCATAAATAGCTTCCTATTGTCTTTACTTACAAAGAAAAAAATTCAAGTACAGTTTTTGACTAAGAATTTTTTGAAACATATGACAGAGTAAGATGAAAGTATCATGCAAACAGATCTGTCAAAGGACTTAATGATAATTAGGAATAGTTCTTACTCAAGATGTTATTTCTAGGAAGGCTGAAAAGTACAGACACCTCCTCTAGCACACTGTCCTCCTTAAACGTCAAAGGCCATCCTTAAATTTCTCTAACCGTACTAAGTGAGTAATGCTGGAGGACAACAATAAACTCTGCTGTTTCTTCAGAGTATCAGTTAGATGACATTTTATACAGCTCCCACATCTCTTCCTGAAATAGAAAGCAACTTACTTCATATGTCCCACAGACATGACCGGTCTTGACCTAGCTTCCTCATTAAATTCAGGATTTGGGAAATTAATCAACCAAATTGTGTTTCTCTTTGAACTTCTCAAGTGGCTCTTCCTAGATTTTTTTTATTAATTAAAAAAAAAAGGACGCAATTCCTTAACAATTCCTAAAAAAATTAAAAAAAAAAATATTGATTTGTTGTTTTCTTGAGAAAACATCTTTGGCATTTACTGAACATGTTATTTGGATTAACAGAGAAAGGAATTCTGCCCTCAGAAGTATCCTGTTTATCCAAAAGCTTCAGATAATTCCCATTTTCTATGTTTAAAGCACAATAATAGTTCAAAAAGTATGAGTAGCCCATATTTGGAGGCTCAAAAAGCACTCAAGGGAAAAATCACTACATGCTTTCTTCTTATATTCCTCCCTAGGCATCCACTTTTGGCCACTGCTGGAGACACAATATTGGGCTACACAGATCTTTGATCTGACCCTGTACACTCCCATGTCTTCTGCCAGAGTACTAAACTTATTAAAAAAACCCCCAAATCTACCCACTTTTATAGAAATTTCTGTTCTCCTGGCCTAAGGAAAATGTAACTGTTACCTATTCAAAAAAGGAAAAAAAAACCCCAAGGAGCCACCACTGTATGAGTAACCTACTCATGAGCCTACACAGAGAACAAAGTACAGTAGTTTTATCTGAACAAGCTGTAAAGACAAACTCACGCAGACAACAAATCCCAATGCTTACTTAGAAACTTGTGCGATTTCTTTTAAGAAGCTGCAAAACAAGGGAATTGGAAAGAAGGCTGCAAGTTCTAAAAGAGCAACAGTTTGCTTATTTCCAGTAGACCTACAACCAGCTACAGAAGGCACGTTTTGCGACTTGAGAAGAGGGGAAGAAAAGGCTGCTGCTGAGGAAGGTATTATTCTATCTATGGCTAATGCACCCATTCCGAGTGGCAGCAAATGAGGCTACAAGGGGCATATTTATAAATACTTGTTTATATATACCTAAATGCATATATATATGTCAGATTTATGATTCTACAAAAATACGATCGTGGTCTTTAAATACCACAGGTGAAGGGCATGAGAGGCTGTTACAAAATACCTAAAACCAAACTGAAAGCCTTAATCTGTATAGTTTGTATTGCCTTTTATTTTCCTAGATATTCTAAAGGGTGGGTTTGCTTTGTGAACTGAACCTCTGATTTCTAAGACAAAACTACTCTTCCTACTGCTGGTATTTCTCCTAAGGAGAGGATAAAACAAATTATTTAGCAAAGTATTCAGGAAACTGTAAATATTCCTTTTCTTCCTTTTCAAAGTACTTCTATTTCATGAACTAAAGACTGCTTTTCCACATCTAAGAGACAACAAAAATATCTGGGGAGGTTTTCTAACCTATGTCTCCCTGAATTCTGTTAGCAGCCAGCAGATATATCTGAATTTTACCGTTTCCCTTGCATCTACTTCAAAGAAGGTATTTTTTTATCACTGGCTACAATATAACACATGATATAGTAAATTTTATAAGTTCATTGTTATTTCAGCATAAACCAGTATCAAACAAAACCACAGGGGTACGCAGAATGGCAGGTTAAATCAAATGGTGCATCCTACCAATCGCTGTTTGAAAGCTGCAAGTGGCAAAATTATCAACCATTATATTGAATGCATTTTAAATACTTCATCATTTAATATTATTAAAATAATTTCATATTTGCATACAGAATGTCATATGGCATATTATTTACAAAATAGCTCAAAGTTATATAAAATTGTTTACATTCAGCATAGGAACTTAATAATTATTCTGGTTAAATACTAAGAAATCAAACATATTCCCTGTATGCAAATCCTATTTCTTAAACAAAGTTAAACAGTCTGAATATTTTTATCTCTTACTTCCCATTGTCCTTTATTGTCAGCTGTAATAGCCTCCAGCCAAGGAAAGAGAAACAACAGCCTTTGCTTTTGCCTTACAACTGGCAAATGGTTTTGCTTTACAGTTGGTAAAAGATTGGCATTGATGTGAACATCATTAAACGTTACCGTCTTTCACAGATGGATAAAACTCATCTTTTTACCTTACCAAAATTAACTTAACCTTGTTTAATCTGTTACCGAGCTTCCATACTTGGCCTCTTCAAATTTCATTTGTTGCAATTTCAGACTTGGATATATTTATGATTAAGCTTATAGAATACATGAACTGTTGGAAAATAAAAATATTTGAACAGAGTAGGGCTTGTATCAAATTTGCTTTCTTTTAGCATTGGAGAATTTTGGCACGAATGGGTGAAAAACATTTTTAGTGAGAAGAATTCCACTTCTTGTCGATTTTATGCATAAACCTGAAATTGCACACATTAAATCAGTGGGCATTATTGAAGTAATGCAACTAAAGTATTTCTAGTTTGAAAATTTTCTTCTCTTAAAAGTAAGTTAGAAGTGTATTTAACATACAAGAATTATGTCATTGAAGTGGCGGAACCTTATATTACACATTTTTCTGCTTCCAGAAGACATAAAGTACCACTCATGTAAAAATAAGGCTGGTAAAAAACCTGACGGAAACACTTAAGCCACTATTTCGGTCTCTAAAGTTTATGTAGAAAGATTATAAATTTTCATCCAGAAACCCAGGGTAAACAGAATGCCACAAGTTCTCTCAAGGAGCTGACAGAATGCAAACAAGTGCTTCTAAGAACTGGACTAAGAACAAGTCTGCTGAATGAACGTATAGCATGTAAAATGGCAGGCATAACAGTATTTACCCACCCCCATAATACAAATGCAAAAGATGTATCACCTCTTCTGTTCCAATTATGAGTTTTAAATGAACTGCTATTACGGAGTATAAGAGTACATTAATAGCACAAGTGTCGATTTCCAATAGCTTTCAATACATTTAGAAACTCACATTATTACTGGGTCTCTTCTCAGATTTAGCAACATAAACTTGTACTCAATGTTTTTTATCATTGTGGTCCAGTGAAGAGATGCTGAAAGAACCCACTAGTACTATCAAAAAATAAAGATGGTCTTTCATTGGTATACTATTAGATAGAAGTTTGAAAACTAGTCTTTGAAATTAAAATACACAGGCTTATATACAATTACATGAAATCCTTAGATCACTATAAATCCAAACCAGAGAAGTAAAACTATAAGCCAGTGTGTGTATGGAACAGAATACAGTGTTATTTGAAAAATAATCACTTCTTGAGGCCTCACATGAAGATGTCTATTAAAACCCACTAAATTCATACCCAAAGCTTCCACAGCTGTGCTCTATCACATATACATTTAATGTAGATTAAATTTCAAAGTTTGCCAAGAATTTTCTGCTATTCTTCCATTCAGGATGAAGAAAAAAAATTCTGACTGTATCATGGACGTGGATGCACTGAATAAGAAATTCATTCTT
Organism: Neomorphus geoffroyi; assembly: GCA_033558235.1. Lineage (NCBI taxonomy): Eukaryota > Metazoa > Chordata > Aves > Cuculiformes > Neomorphidae > Neomorphus > Neomorphus geoffroyi. The sequence continues at coordinate 21,608,154 of JAUMJM010000053.1, read as the reverse complement.
CTGTTCCAGAGTATTTCCTAGGTCTGAGAACAAGATCTTTGATAGAGGTAGTGATTTCCTGGAGCTCCTTTCGAATGGTATCTGCTTCTTCCTCATCTTCCATGTTATCTGTTGAGCCACCATCTCCCTGTTCAGTTTTCTTAGTCTGGCTGATCAATTGTTTCACTACTAATCCCTGGTATTTGACTAACAGAGAATACTGATCCTGAGGGGGGAAAAAAACAGAACAAAGGAATGACAAAGTTACACAGAAGATATACAGATCTTTAATTAAACTTTTTAGAAAAAACCCATATCCCATTCTTGCCTTAAAGAGGATTAGTGATACATAAAAATATTTCCATCAAGGTATTTTTGCAATCTGACTTCTGAGAGACATTCAAAGAGACAGAAAAATGAAAGCACATCCATGTTGCATGAACAGAACAATTAACCCTTGAAGATGGAAAGCAATGCAGTTAGTAAACATCACCAGTTTAGAATATAAAATTTTAGTATTTTTACTTTTGAAGAGGTATAACTTCCTTTAAAACTGAATTAGAAATGTTTTAAAAGGGAGGAAAGAGAGAGTAAAAATCTTCAGTTATAAGAATTATAACATCCCACAATACATAGCTGTCTCTATGAATAAAGGCAAAATTAATTTTATTACAAAAATATCAAAGACAGATCCCTGAAATGATGTTTGAAATACAATACAGATCAGAGAAGTTGTATATTCTGTACATAAAGAAATGATGAGGCATGAAACACAAAGGTGCCAGTCTTACGCAGCAGAAACAGCATAAGGCACTTTCATGCTCAGTCATAGAAAAAAAGGTAGTTTCCCTTAAAAAGCTAGAAAGGAATACCTCTGGGATCTTGCCACTTAGGAAATTAATGATCTGTGGTACTGATCTTCCTGGTGCATGAAGCATACAGTGGGTTGAAAACTGAAATAACAGTACTGATGTCAGGTGCAGAACAAGAGCTGGATCTTCTGTGACTTTTAGCTGTTCAATCAGAGCTTGTCTATGCTGAAATAGGATTTGCCTAAGGAAAAATAATATATTATATAAAAATATGTTTCTTGTACTGTCTTATAGTAGTTGAAAACGGACTCTAAAAGACATCTATCTTCAATTAATTTTAATTTTCTCCTTTTACTGACCTTTTTCTCCTTTTACTTTATGTGAAATCCCACATTAAAAAAAAGTAGTACTGGTGTAGCTCAGATTTTGAAAAGCCCCCTAGAGAATTTAAAAACTGATATTTTGGGGTAAGTAGTCAGTCAAGTAAATTAGGTAAATAAGAACACTCCCCTCCTCACATAGAATTAGGGTTGCTTGGTTTTGTATTTTCCAGTTAAATGGTATTGAAAGAAAGACTGCCTCTAACACATCTTGTGGGACTGCTACCAAAATAACCATGTGACACTTGTGCAGCAATAGAGGTACATTTCACATATTGTGCATAGAATAAATAAAATAAGGTACCTTTCCTTCTTTTTGTCTCCTTTTTTCACCATTATACCACAAACATCCACTGCAGAATCAAGGCATGAAAGAAAATCTTCTATACTCTAATAAAAAATAATATAAAAAAATAATCTGTGCTAGCAGACTATAAAAAGACTTAACTGCTGTTCAAAATTAATCACACAAACAGATAACAAAGATTACCTTTGGAATAAACTATGGAAGAAAAGTATTTAGTAGAAATTAACTTTATTCATCTTTCATACTCAAATACGAGACCAAACCCATTAGTCTTAAAAGTTGAATTAAAAAAGGAATACATGTTCTAAAATTATTTACAATTTTTTTTTCTTAAGAAATATATCAGTATGGCCTTTTGCATTAAAGAATTAATAAATTACTTTCCTTTGTACTTACACTGCCATAATCTGAGGGTTTGTTTTTTTTTAATGTCCAGTATTTTACTAGTTAAGAAACACATGGAAGAACAATCAGGAACTTCAGGAATAAAATACAAGAAATATCAACCACTTTAAACTGCATATTCACACTCAGCTTTTACTTTAATCGCCTCCACATAAAACCTCACCAGATTCCATTTGGAACCAAATAGCTAGGTGACTATCAGCACTAAAATGGAAGATGACCTTTTCACTTCTTGAAACTGACAGATACGAAAACTCTCACTGACTTACACAAATTCAAAATATTATTTTGCCTTCATGCTTCACAGTAGCAGCAGTTATATAATACACTACATATATATCAGCTGTTTATTAGCACTGGATCATCAGAATGGAAAATCTGAACTCAAAAGATTTGGGATCACTTTACCTTGCCATTGAGAGAAGTATGTAGCTTAGTTAAAGGACCTTTGGTGTCTTCTGGCAGTTTACCTAAAATCTTGGCCCGGACCTGTATGAGACAAGTATGGAAATAATCCGTAATATTAACTACCATTTTAGCTATAGACATATATAAACAGAAGATAATTAAATATTAAATAGACATCAGTGAGACTTTTACTTGAGACTGTTAAAAAGGAACTGTTATCTGTGTACCTCACTTGTGATTGTAGAATAATTTTCTGTTGTCATCATTGAATCAGATGCTAGGAAGCTGAAAATAAGATTTGTAATGTCTGTACAGACAGTCTTCAACAGATGTTTGGCAAGGTTAGCCTGAGTCTCATCTGTTAAAAGAAATAAGTGATTAAAAGTAAATTATTAAAGTTATGTTATTCCTATGACAGTTATCCCAGCACTTCCTAAACCGTGGATATATTCAGTATCAAACGTAAAAGAGGTTTTAACAGGGACTTCTTAGTGGCACATGTGACAAAATGAAGTAAGCTTACTAATTTTTTTCCTTTTTTTTTTTTTTGTTTCCCTCCCAAACACCCTGGAAGGAACGACACGAACCCATAATTATCTTAACAGAAGATATGACGAATATCAATGAACTCCAGCATAAGTTCAGTGTTAGGCAGTTTTTCCTTTTCAAACCATTGCTGCTTTTTGACCTTGAATGCAGACTCTAGAATAAATTTAACATCATTGAAGGAGCACATTAATCTTTTTAGGTATATATTTATTGTACCTGTGAAATGTTTTGTTCCCTTTTCAAATAACCGAATGTTGTTGTACAAGTTTGAGAATTCTTCCTGCAAGTCCTTCATAGTCTGCCTTCTGCTAGCTCCAGAGGAAGACGTTGAAGACGTAAAAACAGAACGCACAACTTCCTGATAGGTTTTTGTTAAAGGCCTTAGAACATGGAAGAAAGGAGAAAAAGGGAACACTAAGAAAAGAATAAAACTGTAGAATGTTTTTCCAAATAAATCAGCAATAGAGAAAGCTACCTCATTATACAGTGAATGAATGGGGATGTTTATCTCACCATTCTGTGGGATTCATAAAAAAATATAATTGAAATCAGAAAGACTAGGAAATTAAAACGTACTTTTGTAATTGCAGAGGTACCATTGGTTACCGTACACATGGTATGTAAGTGCCTGCCAAGGATTTAACTCATAACAACTCCTAAATGGGAACAAGATGAAAGATAGAAAAGATTTTCAGAAGCAATGCTATTCACAGGCTCTTTCAGGGGTCTGTGGACATATTACATATTAATGAGAGCTGTAAGGAGAGAAGACTTAAGTTGCATTAAAATAGCACAGGCTCTGCTAAAGACGCAGTCATCCTTGCACTCCTATTTATTCAAGTTGGGGCTGTCCTATCATGTTCTTTTGTCCTGAACACACAAACTCACATCCACTTTCTTGTTGGATTATCTTTTAAAAGAAGTTTTGTCTTTGCTTAGATCAGTTTGCTGACCTAGCTTACTAGCCAGTTCACACAGGTACCAGCGGAGCCACAAAAGACAGGAAACATGACCATATACCATGGCTGCACAGAAGATGAGACTGGTGAAACCCCAACATGGATCAGTGTAAGGGGGTGAAAATACTCCCATGAATCTGGAATATACTTCCTGATAAAGGATGCAGAACCACCTACTGCTAAGCAGAAGCATTATTTCTCATTACTGTGTCAGCATGGCTTTCCCATACATAAGCAAGTATGTAACACAGAGCTGCACAGAAAAAGAACATTGCAGTTCACTTCCATCAGCAAAACATTCTTTTCTAAGCAAGGAAAGAGAAGAAAGAGAAGATTCATTTGAAGTGAATCACACACTTTCTAACTCCAGCGGAATTACTGAAATTACCGTATAAGATGTTCAGCAAGTTCCATAATAAGCTCTTCAGGGCAATCCTGCAGGCGGGTCTTTAAAATGTCCTGAATTTCCTCTTGTGACATGAAAGGGAACTCCGGCTGCTTATTCCTACCTGTAGTAGGAACATTTATTGACAAGAGCAACATTCATTGATAGGGCGTTACATTCAGTTTTGTTGCAGTTATTCTTGGGCATGAGACTGAAGTGCCTCATAGTCCAAACCTTCATAGAAGAAATGCTTTACCAACAATGCAAAAAATCCAGGGATGACGATGGTTAAATTTTACACATATGAAAAACTGATTATTTTCTGTAACAGACAACTTAAGTAGTATATGAAGACATGCATTTTTAATGAGAGATTTCAAACTGTCTGGCACATTCATTAGTTCAGAAATGATGACATCACCAAGACCAAATGGTTTTCTAAAATGTGAAAACTGAAGAGAATGTTACTTGAAGCTGTTCATCGGGTAGTAATTCTTTTCTTTAACTCCATTTAGTAAGGTACACAATTGTGTAACAAAGCATTTTAAATCTGAGGTTACAGTATAAAACCTGAGACACGATAAAGCAAGAATATTAAACCAGACATGAACTTCCAGTAATTACCTGGAATAAATTAACTTACATGCCGCTTGTAAATGCATGCAAATTAGTGTATTTCTATTTTGATTTTGGACAAAATACGAAGTTTGTCTGCATGCTGCAGAATTTAGTTTTTACAGATAAGAATGAGATCAGGATGGTGACAGGGAACCAGAAAACGACAGGCATTCCATGTTCCAGATGCCGCAAAACCCAGGTTTATTCAGCGATGTTCCTAGCCGTGCCAAAGTAGCAATAAACAACATACAAGGCTATGTAAACAGGTAGAAAGGGAGCTTAAATCTTGTTTTGGTAAAGCATTACTCATATCTGAATGGTTACATCTGAACTTATTTTGGGGTTTTGGTTCAACTGATTACAATACAGCAATACAAGCAGCAACAATTGTAAAATATGAAAGGTTACACCAAAAAAGGAGATTTAATATTGTTTTACTCAGTAACTGAGCAGTCTTAAAAAATAATTTATATGTGACAGTAATTCTATGAGAGTATCACACAAAATTAAGATGCATTACCTCACAACTTCAAATACCATGTTTAAAAGTATTTTTCAGTCAGCACTGAAATTCTAGATACTATATAGAAAATGGAAGCACACATTTCCATCGAATAAAAGAAATAACACATAATTATGATTGTCTCATTTGCACTGTTTACTATAAGTCTAACAACGTAGGCATTTACTTCTGAGGAAGCTACCCATGCTTCTTATAGCAACAAAGACAAAAATGGGCATCAATTGGGAATGATTCAAACTCATCCTGTGATACACATATAAAACAATTCAGACACACTAGGCTTTCAAAGTACCTACCTTCCTCCCTTACAAAGGAAGCTAGCTCGTATGTAGAAGTCTCAGTCAAGCAAGATGAATCTTATTTAAAATATTAAAACTTTATTTTGACTATATATTTTATCCTTATGAGGAAAAACACCCAAGTACTGTTTCATTGCTATGATTTGTTTATTTAAGTTAATTAAACTTTGGAACTGGAGAAGAACTTCTCTATTAATCATACACAATACAGCAGGTGTTAAGAAACTAAGTATAATATTCTTAAGGCAACATAAAATTAAATTAAAAATAAAACCTGCCACACCTGCTCTCATTTGCTTTACTTAAATTTCTTTTTCAGAGACAGTTATACTATTCAGCGAATGCGTTATTTTTGCTTCATTTAGACAGCAATATCAGATCCACTGATACAAATCTAATGGAATAGTATTCTCAAATTCTTTAATATTTTACTTGACCATACCGATATAGTGGGGAAAAAGAGAGATGTGGAAAAGCAAGAGATAAAAACATATCAGTATGAATAGACAGTGGCCAAAATAAAATGACAAACCTGTGCCAGTTGTTTGCGACTCTTCATCGCTGTCAGCATCTTTTCTTCCTTTCTTCTTGGTCTTCTTAATCTTGATCTCTCTAGCGTTACCACCTCCTCCTCCTCTCACACTTCCACTGCCCTCTGGTGGGAAACTATTTGCTTAGTACACAGTGAAGTTCTAGCACTTAAAAAGTCTGCAGTATTATGGTTATTTATCCGCATTGCTTGTTAATGCTGAATTAAAAAAAAACCATAACCTGATTCCAAATGTAACCTACAATATATATTCAAGAATCTTAGGGCCGTATGTTTCATTCTTAAGGAAAAACAAAGCAACTGAATCAAAGCTTTTTTACAGCTAATGTCATTAATAAACACAAATTATATCAAACACTAATTATATCAAATGTACACATTAAAAAAAAGCAATCTTTTTTCAGCTGAAAACCGATGAGATACCAGTGTCTATAATGTAAAGGGTTGGCTGAAAATAGCACCTTGGTAAGTGTTTAGCATTTTTATTCAGTAATGGAACTCTCAGAATATTCCAGATAATGTAACTTTGTTAACTTTCAGAGAAAGAAACCTAGGCAGTATTTATCCAAAATATTCTTAGAAGTGTGTGTTCAATTAACTAGAACATTATATTATTTCAGTTATTCCTAGATGACATTAAAGCAATGAGATGTTCCCGTTATGGCAAACATAAATTACTTAGTTCATAGGTCCTGTAACCCATGCATTCACACTGCAGATGGATCTCAATTGCAATACAGTTCTTCTCTACAAAGTAAGCTGTTCCGTCATTTGTTCCCTTTTTCACAGCTTGCTTCCTTCTTTATTCACTTGAAAGAAATTTAAACTCCAGAATAATTGGTTCTATACATGCACTGTCTCAAGAAAGTTATTTTCCATTGAAATATAAGGTCCGAGATGTAACATTACTATCACTTAAGAAAATGAAACAAAGACAAGACGCTACTACTCACGAACCTAACTGCATGGGTTGCTATTCTTCAAAAGTTTATTTGAAATGTGACTGCATTCAGCCAAACAGATACAAACTTCATCAAGTGTGCAATAAGTTAGTTATTTTGGAAACAAGCTGTCTTCATTCTGTATTTCATTCAACAGTCATGCCAAAAAAGCTGCAATCTGCAGTCAAGATCTTATCCACAGAGAGACAAAGCAGGAAAGACTACTGCCAGAAAAGCTATATTTTATGACAATAGGATACTTGGACTGTAACGTACAGAGAGGATTACAAGTGCAAGATTTCACTGAATGTTGCAAATGGTTATTATAAATAGATAAAAGAGAATATGTCTTGAAAATTTTCATTAATCCAACTCGTGGCAGAATCTGTATTTGTATGAATTGCATTAACACTACACTGTGTCGGGTTACAAACAGTCGACATTGATAAGAGTCAAACACAGACCTTAAGACAGGCAAGGTGACATTGGCCACATTCTTCCACTATGCAATAACAACATCTAATCCTTAAACCATGACGTTGATTGCTTTAAGGTAGTACACCTACCAGCCCATAAACAAAACCACTTCAAGGTAGTGCTTGCTGATGGTGTAGCCCACGTTATCTGTGGATATGAATGTGTGTAGACATATGGTGCGTGCTCAGCGGAGTCTCACTCCTCAGGGTTTAAAACTGAAGTCATTCTACTTATGACAGTTCGATTAAAGTCCAAGCTCCTCTGCTTCAGCTCTGGCTTAGAATAATCTGCTGTCTCTGGTGGCAAGAATAAGTTTAGATTCCATGCCAACTCAGTTGTGGTCTTTTTAAGAGTTGAATATAGCATTTTATTTTTCAGGTGAGTATATTTTATTAAGCTAGATGCATCAGTGCTTTAATTCTGTTACTTTCTGTAGCACATCGAACTCTACTGATCAGCTGTGCTGTAGCTACGCAAGAGCCACATAAAGTTTATGGAACTAAAATAAGAGTCTTTAGTTCTGAATAATGTTTTAAAACCCAGAAAGATTTGAAAGCCTTAAACCCACATATTTTTATTTTTCCAAAGATGAAGATTTATTCCAAACAGCCACCATACAAATGGAATAAGGTTTGAGTTTAATTTAACCCAGAATATACATTAAACTGTGTGAATCTCCAAATATTTGTTACATGTGCAAACAACAGAAAATTGTCTGGTGTGGAATTCTCAGAAAAGATGTACAAAAACTCCCAGCTTACTATCTCATTTCTCAATTTAGACAGAATGATTTTGGAAGTAATTTCTCAGGACTATTAAGAAATATTTTCATTTTCCTAAATTCCTGAAAAATTGGAGAGTGTATATACACTGTGTAATAGAAAACCAGTACAGAGGTCCTCAAGCTAATACTGGGTTGGGCAGTCCTCACTGCGCAACTTAACCTTATGTGACCATACTGTACATACTGATAACATCAATCCCTTGCCTCTAAAGCCAGCTGCCTTGCATTGCACTAACCCAAGATATTTTTATGGTACTTCCTCTGCACTTCCAAATCTGAAATCAGTTCTCAAGGATGTAGCTCAGCTATATCTACACCTACCTTACAATAATGAGAAGTGGTTGGATTATTTCTTCAATGTTTTCAGTAATAGACAGAAGGCAACTAATGTACTACAAAATACAGTAACTATATATCTATTTCCAAGGCAAAACAAGTTTCTTTATATTTTTTTGGCTTTAGCTAAATATTGATGCCTTACCTGTTGCTTTCTTTCTTCTTTCATCTTTTTTGTCTTTTTTGTTAGCATACGAATTCTCTAAACTAGAAGCATGCTTTAAATCTTCTTCAGTGATTAAATTAACTGGGTTATTTTTCATCTCCTAAAATTAAAAACATGCACTTAATAGCAAAAAGATACACACAGCAATAAAAGATATACATGGAAACATTTAAGCCATATGGCCATATTTAAGTATACTAATCTAACATCATGTTTTCCAAGTGCAACACAGCACTCAAAATTCAGCATATGATCATATTGTTAGTGTGATGGTGTTCCCTGACTGCAGCTGAATATACATTAAATTACACTGATTACATACGCAAACCTTTTCATTTTAGCCCTTCTTCTCAAGCTGTATGTCAGATGAGATGTAAAGAGATAGTAACAGCAAATGAAAAGTTCCATAAACTATGTTCTAACATTCAAAGTATATTGCATCTTGACCAATAAAAACCCTGTACCTTTTCAGCTTTCTGTTGCATCATATTAGAAAAGAGATCAGCACAGCTGCTTAGAAATTTCTCACTGACCACAATGGTGTCACTGAAGACTAAACCTGAAGAATTCTTGTTTAAAGATCTCATCACTTGCTGAAGCAAAATCCCAACATCTTCTACTGACAATGAACTGGGCAGAAGAGTCTAGGGTAAAGAAAATCAAAATAATTTACATTCAATAATCTCTTCTAAAATGGACAGACATGCTTGTTATTTGATAAAAAGAATCCACAGGCACCTCATTTGACATTTATTATTTACTAGAATATATTTCACTTTTTAATTTAAAACCTAATAATTTAAGAGTACACACTATTTTAAATATCCCAGATCAACACTGCTCTCGGATATGTCCTACTCCTGGGAAAACACAGGGCAACTTCAAAATGCAGCTCAACTTCAACAGATACAGAGTAACACCAAACACAAAACAACAGCAGACCTCCTTACAGGCAACAAAGTAGTGCTGTAAAGCCTAAAGTCACAACTTAGCCAAGACCAAGACTATCATAAAAATTCAGTTTAAAAACCCACTTCAAAAAAACCACCCACTCTCTAGCAGAACACATTAGCACTAATTTTGAAATGAAAGTCAGTTTTAGGTACGTATCAGGTGAATACTGGCCTTCCCCTGCTTTTGTTCAGGCCAATTTAAAGGCAAATAATGTCTTTTTACTTGCTATTTTACTTAAACTGAATATTCTTCTTTGACATTATTCTTTGAATACTCTTACTTGACATATTCTTTCATTATATATATGTAGTTTCAATAAAGTACCATAAGACAAAATAAATAAATACAACAACTGAAAAGATTGCTTACTGCTACATCTATCCAATTTCCAGAGCTGATGGCTTCCTCTACAGAGGCTTCAACTTGATCCACAATTTCTTGACCAACACAAGCTCCTCTCAGAAATAAGAGTTGTGTAGACTTGTATCTTTTTTTAATGTAGCCTGCTGGGTCAGGGATGCCAAGTCTGTACAATGCATCAAATTCTATAAAACAATTAGATGTCTGTTACATTTAAGTACCTTCTTATAAGCAGAGGATCTTACATTGCAATTTTCTTTGAAAGTAGGAAACGGAGAATTATATAGTTTTAATACAAGTAAACGCAGCTTCAAGCTGATGCTGACCTAAACCATACTTCAGTACAAGCTACACCTAAACACAGCTAATAGAAATCCGAAGATTAAATCACAGACATGATTTTGGTCCGAGTTTTGGAAAAAAAATGTTTTTTTCAGATTCTTATACCATTACCTAAGCAATTATATCTTTCTAAAGTAAACTATAATAACATGAACAATATTTACAATATATACAATATTAAAATATTTTGTTTTCAAAAGATACCCTAACATACTCATAGAATCATGCAATGCCTCACAAGCAAAGCATTTCAACTATTTGGCAGTTTATATTTAGAAGTTCTGGAAACATTTGAAGACTTTGACAGATAATCTATTAGTCAAGCAATATTATAGAACACTTAATACTACAACAGTAAATTTTGTCGAACCTTTTCAAACTGCAAGACCAACTTATTTAGGGACTGGTCCTCTGGGACCATAAGCGTACATTCCTGTGTTTATTTAGGTCCACATTTTCCCACAACTCCTGTTTTAAAACACCATCATTCAGCACCACTCAGCTTTCAGTTAGACAGACTTGTTTGGATTCAAATCACAACACTAGTGCTACCCACTGCAGTTCTATAAATCTAATTTTGGAAAAGGTTCTTTCCGTGCACTGCATGCCTGGCTATTTGGACTATTACCAGCCAAAGCGTGGTTATAATCTGGACTCTTGGTCTGAAACTCTGATGACGTGGGTCAAACATTATCCAAATAGTCCACAATTAACAGTCTAAGAAATGTTTTCACAACAGTAAATCAAAATAGCATTCTTAACTGTGAGAAATAAAGTTACTGCTTAGCAGTATGGTTCTCTCTGCTGAAATATGGTTCTTTGTGATCAAGTAATACATATCATTATAAGATTGCCTTTTAACATAAGAATATCAACTACTATACTGATTTGTATTTATTCTCGTGAGGCTTCACTCTAGACACTAGCTTTAGAAAGGTATTTTAACTACAGGAATAAAGACAGATTTACCTAAGTAACCATTCTGCTTGAAAAAGGAATCCACCCAATTGCTCTGCGTTCTGGCATAGATGTCTGGAACAAACACAGCCTTATCCTGTCTCCCACCAACCACGGTCCCTTTTAGACGACCAGTGTTAACAAGTTCTTCCAGCACAGCTACAAAAAGAAAATAAATGAAGGGACATTTTCAACTTCAATATATCCATTAATCAAAACATGTCAATTATTTTCCCTGTTTTGTTTGTTCTTTTTTTCTGACCTATTATTGTTTTTCTTTTTACTATTAACTGAAAGAAATTGAAGACCAGGAAGTGCTTGTTCTAGTGAACATTCCCGAGTTCTATCAATTATTTTTATCACTTATGAGAATGTCTTGATAAAAGCTCTGGAAATCATACAATGTTTCAAAAGAACAAGCCACAATGGCAGGATCAAAACACTTTTTATTGAACATATGTCTGGACAGTTTGAGCTTTTAATTTAGAAAATGTAGTCATAAAAGTATCTTCCTCTCGCCAGATAATAAAATATAGGAGCATTTTATTGATAACGTTCTCTTTGAATTCATTGCTTGCATGATAACCAACATGGAAAAAAAAGAGATCTCAACACACTAAAATGATATAAAAAATTACTACCTAAAGTGCATAAATGCGAGAACCTCCTAATACTGACAATCTTCACGGTTTACAATGGTCAGACTTGCCAATAAGAACTCCAGGGTAGAGAAGCTGCTTTCAGAGGAGTTATTATGCCTAGCTAAGTCTTTTGTTTTAACAGAACAACAGGACCTTAGCAGAACTACTGTAATCTCACATGTATTTTTAAAAGTGATTTAGTACTTCGTCGTGTCCTATTAGGTCTCTGTCAAAGCCTGGCAAAGACAATAAGCAACACTCCATGCCTGTCCTATGTCAGCAACATAATATTCAGAAATGAAGAACATTTGTTTGTGCTTTCACTATTCTTTGGTATAAATGTTTTAAATTAAACAGTTTTTCATTTTTTAAAATTATTTATTTTCTGTCACAAATTCACAGTATCACAGTATCGTAAGGTTGGAAAAGACCTTTGAGATCATCGAGTCCAACCTATGACCCAACACCTACACCTACACCTACTTGTCAATTACACCATGGCACTAAGTGCCTCATCCAAATTCTCTTTGAACACCTCCAGGGATGGTGACTCCACCACCTCCCTAGGCAACGCATTCCAATGAACAATTACCCTCTCAATGAAGAATTTCTTCCTAATGCCAATCCTAAACCTCCCCTCGCGAAGCCTGAGACCGTGTCCTCTTGTTCTGTCACTCGTCGCCTGAGAGGAGTCCAACTCCTGCCTCACTACAACCTTCCTTTAGGCAGTTGTAGAGAGCAATAAGGTCTCCCCTGAGCCTCCTCTTCTCCAGGCTAAACAACCCCAGCTCCCTCAGTCGCTCCTCATAGGGCTTGTGCTCCAGCCCCTTCACCATCCTCGTCACTCTCCTCTGGACACAGTCCAGCATCTCAACATCCTTCTTAAACTGAGGGGCCCAGAACTGGACACAGTACTCAAGGTGCGGCCTGACCAGTGCCGAGCATAAGGGGATGATGACCTCTCTAGTCCTGCTGGCCACACTGTTCCTGATGCGGGCCAAGATACCATTGGCCTTCTTTGCCACTTGAGCGCACTGCTGGCTCATGTTGAGTTTCCTGTCCACCAGCACTCCCAAATCCCTTTCCGCCTGACTACTCTCCAGCCACTCTGCACCCAGTCTATAGCTCTGCATGGGGTTGTTGTGTCCAAAGTGTAGGACCCGGCATTTGGATGTCAGCTTAACATGAATAGCAGCAAAGCTATGACAAAACCAAAGATTATTGTTTATCTTGTGTTGATCAAATAACCAGCTGTTTATAAAATATACAAACAGTACACTCACCTTAATTTTTTTTTTCTGTATGAACTAAAACTGACAAAGACCACTTTAAAACACATTGCTAATAACGACAAACATAAAAAGCGAAGAATATAGCTAACATAATTACAAAGATACTTTTCAAGTTTCTAGCACCTGTGAAATTGAAATGGAATCTCAGAAAATGTATAGAATAAAATCAAATGTGCTCTGGTAGGGGGTAAAAAGCTCTTTGAAACTTAGGACACTGGAGAAGAAATGAAATACAGTAAGGAAAACTAAAGAAAAAGACAAACAAACTCACTAAAAAAAATCTAAGAAAAAGGAAGTACTAAAAATACACTTAGCCATTGTGATGATTACTGGTGACAGGAAAACACCAGAAATTCGATTCACATTAACACTGTATGTGAGCAATACATGATCAGGTACAAGCAGGACCTATTTGAAAAAGACTGTAATTACATACTGAAATTTGCTGGGTATTGCAAAATTACTGTAATGCAGTCCAGCAGATTTTCCTTTTAATCTATGAATACCTAGATGGCACACTCCCCCCCCCCCCCCCCCCCCAAAAAGAGAAATCCTTAAATTGGATATGTGATTTTATTATTATAAATATAATAAATATATTATGTAAAAGACTCCATCAAACAGAAAAGAAATATTGACATTCATGAGAAGAGACAGAAAACCATAAAAAGATTCCCAAGACCAGTAGCACTTGGTCAGCAAGCATACAGCACTAATGATGCTCAAAGCAGAATTTTGGAGGGATAGGAGGGGATTCCTCATAGTCAAAGAAAAGCTGTGACATTAAAAGTGAGAAAGAATTAAGTACTGCCTAAAAGTTGCAGCAGTTGGATATAAAATATTTATGAATTTCTATTTTAAAAAGGAATTGAAGAAAATAACACTTTATGAATATGCTTTATCTCCCAGCACATAAAAGACACGAAGTAAGAGGGTAACAAAAGTTCTGCTTTGGCTATCACAGAGGTAAATCAATAAATAAAATCCAGAGCAGTTAATGCCATTTGGCTACGTAAAATCTGACCCCTTTTTGTGTGCTTCACTGATAAAACTGTCAGTAGCTAGGGGCAAATAACGAAATAAATGACAAAAGGAGTATTGTATTTCTTGCATCATTCTGTCCCCAGAGGCATTTCATCAATGTATACTTTCATGGCTTTAGATGCATAGAACATCTCTTCAGTTATTGACAGTGAAAAAGGTTTAAAACTTCTGACACTACACATTGTTCTTTATTCCAGAATTAAGGCTATATACTGAAATGCTTCTTTGAGAGCATGCTTCTTGTTATGAAGAATCTATGAATAAACTAAGAAAAATACAAAACAGTCTGAATGAAACTCACAGTAAAGTAAGTGTTCTTGAAATCCATATCGAGTGATCAAGTTACTTACAGGTGTAGGCCTTGGAAAAAAGAAAACCAAAACACTTAAGTTAACGACCTGAAATTGATATGGAGAATCTAGAAATAAGAGAGGTTACTCCAGATGGAAAAACTGCATAATACCATAGCCCCAGGGTGATACACCAAAGTTTAACACAGCTTACAAGGTTTCAATTTTGAATTACTGTGAAGTTTTATAACAGAGCTACAAGAATTATTGCAAAGAAACGTTTGCTCTTCCAAGTTCTTCTCTTCACACAAATTGACACAGAAGATTACTGATTCAGTAAGAAAAAATTCTCTGTAATCACATGTAGTGGGTAAATATCAGCACATACTTGACTGGGGAGCAGCAGAATGACAGTGAGAACAGTCATTCTCCAAACAAATGAAAGAACTACTGATTAATGTTTTATTCAGCCTAAAAACTTCTATGTTGCATATTGTCTGTTCCTATACTTTCTTTGTTCTGTTTTCAAAAGGAGGTCTCAACCTCAAAAGAATGAGTCTAATGTAACTGAATATTACACCCCTTGAACTACCCTTAAAGACTAAAACTATTACCCTTAGGTCCTTATTTTCTCTTCTTTTTCAATTGCAAGTGAATTTGGTCCACAAAGACCTATAATAAAAATATATTAATACATGGTTGCAGGTGTTGCCATTTACCGTGTAATTGCAGTGAAGAGACCACGAATGCGTGCTCGATGCCGGGACACAAAGGCTTCTGTAAAAATCACCCCACGGTTTTCCTGGTCTAGCTGTCCACGAATACTTCTACCCAAACGCCTGGATAATGCCTGTAAACAGAAGATGGGATTATGACTAAAATTGTGTATTAATGATATTAAAAAAAAACAATCAAAAAATCTGTATTAACAGATCAGCACATTTGCTAAGACAGACGAAATATTCAGCAATGAGGACTACAGGTGGAAATTATTATTTAGGAATACTGAGAATGTATCTTACTACATGTAAATTGATGCCATCATGGCCCACACTCCAAACTTCAAGAATTCAGCTTTCCTAAGAATGTCCTCTTTTATCAGATATATGTGTATCTAATGATGAAAGAAAACTTTGCAAAAGAAATCGGTATGGTTTGGAGATGCACAATGAAAACTAAGATTTCATCTTTGTCTTAATTTCGTACGACTCAGTGGCACAGGAATTCACTACCTATTTTTTCAAACAGTCAAGACAAAAATTAGCAAAAATAAGCACAAAAGAAAGAGGTGCAAATATTTTACAAATGTGATCCTTGCAAAGTGGATTAAACCCAGGAAACAAAAAGAAACTATGTAATAATTTTCATATCTTAGAAAAGTTTCACAACAAATATTGGAGGAAAGCTGTTCATAAATTAAGAGTCAGCAAGGTTGTCTGTGGTACTTAATACGACTGTTCACCTAACACAGGCCAGAGAACTACCCTTTGAAAAAAAAAAATCTTCCAAACAAAATCTAATCTTGACTGAAAGTCAACAGTAAGAGAATTCTCCCTAACCCTTTCATACACTACAATAGTTGGTAACAAAAGTGAACAGGGTTTTTTTGTTTCTACTCTGAATGCCTGGCTTCAGCTTCTAGAAACAAACATTTATTTTACCCTGTCTGAATAAACTGAAAGGTCTCTACCATTATATTTCTACTTCTGGGTAGCGGATAACACTGATGAAACTACCCCTCTATCTTCTCTCTGATATTGCAAACAAAGACATTCTCAGAGCTTCCACTAATGTAGCCTGTTCCTAACATTCCTAACCTGTTCCTAACAGTCATAAAGATTCTAAAGAAATTTCATCGAAGAGTGAAAAGGTAAACATCAACCTCAATCTATGAACAACTGCTACACTGCACCCTCTAAGCATCTAACACTTTTCCGCTTAAATTGCAAACAGGTGATCACAATTAAAGCCATGGATATTGCAAAGATGACAGAAGGTGAACACAATCAATTTTACATTTGCTAGGTTGGTGGCTTGAATCACCTGTATCAGAAAGTCTCCCGGAAGGTCATACGTCTTGCAGAGTTCCGATATTGTCACCTGCCCAGTTTCCTGTAGTTTATCATTTATTTCTTCTGCTATTTGATCCAGGTAACTCCTTATTTAAAAAGAAAAAAACCCCAACACATTAAGTAGGAAAATCAAGATCAAGCTGTTAAGACACATGCTGAATTATTATCTGACCTGGCACTATATCTTTTTCTGTTGCAACTTTGCAAAAATAAACTGAAAGTTATTTTAACTAAATAAAGTAGAACAAGGTGAATAGACACGTGGGCTTTTTAAAAAACAGCCTGCTAACCAGGTACCTAGTATTAAAATTGGCCATTTATCTGCTTGTATGCAACTGTCAAAAAGCAGGAACAGGAAAAGACTATTATATGTTGATGCGACTTAGAAAAGGGTTTTAATGAGCAAGATGGGTCTTAATTATTTCAAGAGAGCCAGGAAGCCTGCAGCTGAATCAATAATAGAGAAAACTCTCATAAAAGTATTATTCCAGTGGCTGTCAATGTGCTGAATGCCATGAAATAACTTGCTTATACATGTTAGGCTTGTGAGGTAAAGCAAGGAGTGGGATAAAATGTGAAGGTTTGTCGATAGCTGAGGCAGATAGCAAAGCTAGAGAGCAAATGAGACCTGGCTACTGTACACAAAGACAATGACTAAGAAATGAAGCCTTTTAAGTGCCAGATACTGGGCTGAGACCTTCAGTAGGGCCTCTGCTCCATGGATTCACTGGATGCTCTGCCAAGACAGGCCTCATTCACCATTTGGAAAAGAAACACTGATCACTACCAAGTCAAGAAAAATGTGTTTTGTCCAGAAGCAACAAAGGCTGGCCATCATCACTTTTTCAAAAACGAATGAGACATGATTTAAACATATTGCTCCTGAAAGTACTCACTCATTTATAAGCTGTCCCAGTACAAGCTGAATAGCTTTTTCAGATTTAACAATGTCGTTAGCTCTGTTTTCAATGTGCAGAAGGTCCACATTTATTACCTAGTGAAAAAAATCCAACAAAAACTCATATCAGAACTTTTAAGTTGAAATTAACTCTCAGCCATCAAGATATTATAGTTAAACACTGCTACGTTCTGAGAAAAGCTGTTTTTATTATTTTTTATAGTGTTGCATACACTATATTGGAATAAAGCAGCAATGCCTTAGGGAGAGAAAGCTCTCTTTGCAACTGTGACAAGGTTAAAAGAAAACTACATAATAAAAAAATCCAGAAAGCTATGAATAGAAAATATTAAACTGTCTTTCAGAATTGTTTTCTGATTCCAAGTAATTTTACGCAAGCCAGAAGGGAAAATCTGTCACAGAGAAAGACCACTGGAGGATAAAGATTAGTGGAGACGAGAGATTAATGAAGGAAGAAGGAAGATCCAGAGAGGCATGCAAAGTTAATTATTCATACCCCTGAAGCTTTAAATTTAAACAGAAAACATATTTTTTTCAGTTTAGCTTACAAGGGAAGAGTTCATAAAGAAAATCTGTGTATTTTAGTAGTGATTTCAGTGGTTCTTGATTATCATAAAACAGAGAGGATCTTTCAATAAAGCAGTAAACTGATGGATTAAGTTACCTGCAGTACTCTGACACGAACTACTAGTCTTTCATAAAATTAGTTCTCTTTTAGAAAAATAACTTAGCTGGAGTAAAATTGATGATCTCCATATTTACAATATACATGGATGAAGATAAGAAACAAGTATATAGTTTTTTATTACTAAAAATTTACCTGTTGTAAGTCAACAATGTTTACTCGACCTTCAAAAAAAAGTACAAATAAAATGTTAGTATACGAAACATGTTTGGACAGATTTAGAATACTATAGCATTGTCTACTGCGTACATAATATTTCTTCATTACTTTCCTGTAGATCAGTTAAAGGAACTTTATCTTTGTATATTGTCAAATCAGAGAAACCACAGGTGATCAGTGCAAGATATTCCATATTGTTCTACCCTACAGCCATGTTGACAATCCAATATAGAAATTCCCGAAATAAAAATCACTGTTCAAACTCCCTCCCAATTAGTTTTCGCCTTGACACTGATCTGAACTTGCCCACTAGTATTTGCTTCCTTATATATCTTACAAAGCAGATGGCTCTTCATACTGGTTAAACAAAAACCTGTCAATGACTATTTAAAAATATAACTATCACTAGTGATATGAAAGGAGAATAATTTTGAAATTCTGAGTCAAGGCCAAGCATCAGGGCTAGACACTTAGCCATACTGAAATGCCAAATTTCCTTCAAAAGCGTTCTTAGATCACTTCTACTTGAGAAATTCTGTATGGGTGAAAATGAACCAATAACATACCTTGATATGCATACCTAAAAGCTTAACATAGACCTTAAGTGAAAAATAAAATAATAGTAGGTAAATTAATATGTAGATGAATCAATAGAAAATAAATTCTTTTTTTTTTGTAGTTTAAGGGTACTGAAGAAAACTTTAAAATTTTTTCTGTAGACCACAAAATTCATTATGAAATTCTGAGGAAGAAAGCAAATGCCACACTTACCACCACAAACGTGAAGCTCATCCCGGATCTCCCTAGTAATCTGTGCTGGAGTGACATACTCTTTTCCATCAAGTGTGTGCACTACTTCCAACTGCTTTTCCGCAATCAGTTTAGTGACAATTTCTATACAGTTCCGTTCTGACAATCTATCAACAGCATAAAGAATAAACAGCCTATTTAAGTACTTGCTAAAATCATCTTTAAATTGGTATTTCATAAACACTAAACACAGGAAATACACTGAAAATTACTTGCTGTCCTGTGTCAACACTTTTAAAGACAAAAAACTAAATTCAGGGTCCTACTTACTGACCCTCAAACCATCCATACGGCTTCACTTTTGTGGGTCATCTCTCTAAAACAACTTTTACTCTTGTTTGAACAGCCGTGCACACATCTTGCTGTAAGAATGCACCTGACCATGAATTTGGTTGTGCTTACAAGAATTTGTGTCTTTGATCCTTCTGTACTTCTCTTATTTTAGAGGGTTTTTTGTTTGGGATTTTTTTTTGTTCTTTATTAAAAACAAGTTATGGGCAACAACTCCATCTGCTCAAGACCACATATTAAGAAACAGAGCACTGGAGCTATGATTATGTTGGTGAAGGTGGTGAGGCACTGGCACAGGTTGCCCAGTGCAGTTGTGAATGCGCCCTCCCTGGAAGTGTTCAAGGCCAGGTTGGATGAGGCTTTGAGCAGCCTGGGCTGGTGGGAGGTGTCAGGGGGGTTGGAACCAGATGATCTTTAAGGTCTCTTCCAACCCAGACCATTCCATAACGATTCTATGCTTATCAACTTGAACTTAACGGAAATCACACCTCCATGCGCTTACATGGACCTGCACTTACTCCCCGGGGGCCCCAGATGCCCCTCCGGGGCTGACACACAGGTCAGCGCCCACCTAAAGGGGCTCTGCAGAGGAGTAGCGCCCGGCTGCGCCCCCCCGGGGCCCGGCTCTGTCAGGGCCGCAGGCTGCAAAGTGGGGAAGGGAGAGGCGCCAGCCGGCGCTCCGCAGCGGCAGCCGGCGGGTCCCCGAGGCCGCGGCGGGTCCCGGCGCCGCCCTGCTCACCTGTGGGCAACCTCAGCAAACTGCGCCCGCTGAAAATCGGCCGCCAGGCGCCGAATCTCTTCCCAGGCGGCAGCCATAGCCGCCTCGCTGTTACACGTCAGCCCCGCCGGGCGCGCTACGGGCGGCGAGCGGGGACAAACCTCCTCGCTGCGCCGCCGCCCGCAGCGCCACCTGCCGGGCAGGACCCGCCCTGCGCCGCCGCCGTGGTCACTGTAAAAAACCCAAACAAACCCAAGAAGGAAGAAAAAAAAGCAATTTCACTGCGAAGTCTCCGTGGAGACCTTACTGCAGCCTTCCGGTACTTAAAAGCCGCCTACAGGAAAGCTGGAGAGGGGCTCTTTAGAAAGGACTGTAATGATAGGGTGAGGGGGGAACAGTTTTAAGCTGAAATAGCGGAGATTTAGATTAAGTATTAGAATCATAGAATCATAAGGTTGGAAGAAACGTCCGAGATCATAAAGTCCAACCGTACCTGTCCCCTTAATAAACCAAGTCCCTAGGGAACTCATCCACCGTCTTTTAAACACCTCCAGGGATGGTGACTCCACCACCTCCCTGGGCAGCTGTGTCAATCCCTGACCACTCTTTCAGTGAAGAAATTCTTCCTAATGTCCAGCCCTCTCACCAGCCTCCTTGCCCTTCTCTGCACATGCTTTCAGCCCCTCAATGTCTTTCTTGTAGCGTGGGGCTCAAAACAGAACACAGCACTCGAGGTGTGGCCTCACCAGCGCTGAGCACAGGGTTGGTCCCTGCCTTGGTCCTGCATTAGAAAGCAATGTTTTTACTGTGAGGGTGGCGAGGCACTGGCACAGGTTGCCCAGAGAAGTCATGGATACCACACTGTTGGATGAGGCTTTGAGCAATGTGATCTACTGGAAGGTGTCCTTGCCCATGGCAGGGAGGTTGGATATGGATGATCTTTAAGGTCCCTTCCAATCCAAACCGTTCTATGATTTTATGATTTAACAGCACTGCTATTATGTAGTGAAGTGTAAGCTGAATTTATTTAGCTGTCAGATCAGAGGTTGGCCACACAGTTTTAAAGAATGAAAGAATCATTGAGATTGGAAAAGACCTCTGAGATCATCTAGTACAACTGTCAGGCTAACACCACCATGCTTAGTAAACCATGTCATGAAGTGCCACACCTACATGTTTTTTATGGTTTTTGAATGCCTCCAGGGAAGGAGATTTCACCACTTCCCTTGGCAGCCTGTTCTAATGCTTGACCACTCTTTTGGTAAAGATTTTTTTTTTTTTTATATCCAATATAAAACTCCCCTGGTAAAATTTGAGGCCATTTCCTCTCATTCCATCACCTGTCACTTGGGAGAAGAGACCAGCACCCACCTCACTACAACTTCCTTTCAGGTAGTCGTACTAACTACTGATAATAAATATCTCTTTAGCCATTTAAAGATCTCTTTAGCTGTTAGATGAAATGGGATTGTCTGTGATAATGGCTGGGGATTCTGCACAGGGGAGTGCTCTTGTTCCAGGGTGTGCAAAGGAGGCGTTGGCCGTCACGGGCTGCCACCTCCCATTCTGAACTGCGAGCTGCCCGACCATGCAGGGAAAGCAGTCCATGCTGCTGAGGCTGCATTCTTGTCCTTCCATACTTCTTGTTGGTAAAATTCCTCGTGTGAACACAAGTCCAGCATAGCCACTGATTTCACCGACAGTGTTTTTTCTGCCTGTCAAAGTTACAGGAAAACATATCTGGCATAGTTTGTGTCATGCTAGATGTAGTTTAAACAGTGTAAACAAATGCTTTGCAAGGTACTGATATAGTAAATTACAAGAGCATGTTTAGAATAGAAGTATGTGGCTTCAGCTTTCCTGGTCATTTTATCTCTGATGTAAAACTAGGGGCAGGATTCATTTAGCTTAGGTATCTAAAGCTATGAGGTCTGGTCTTGCAGCTCTTTATAGAGAGTGAGACAGGCTCCTCAGGGTCCTCAAATTGTTCAGCTCTTACTAAAACACACATCTGAGACGAATTAACTAATGATTCACTGTAGGTGCCCGTTTTTCTCCATTGCCAAGGAAGACAAGAAAGAAGATTTCTTAGACAGATCCTTGATTTAGACATCAGTGTTTAGATGGAATGAGTGGGAAGAGAAGGGAAAAAGTGTGGTAGCAATTGTGGAGTTAACATTTATGAAGATTACATAGAAACAGGCCATCATAGGGAACATCAGGAAAAAGAACTGGCAACCTAGAACTGCATTTCTCCTACTTAACCTTAAATGTGTCTGAAGTACTTCTTTATGACTATAGTCTAAAGGTTATGGAGAATCCCACCTAAAATTTGAATCTCTCTTTATGCTGGCTAAATTGGGTATTGTAGTTTAGATCCAAAAGTAAAGTATAATGGTTTTGACCTTCGCTTGTGTCTGTATGACTTGAATTCAAGCCACAGTTACAAGACCTGTGGAAGTAGTGGTCTGTAAATAGAGTTGTCTTTTTTTTTTTTTAGAGTTGACTGGGCAGATGAGTCATATAAACACACAACAGTTACAAGCATATTGATATTTCTAAATTGCAGGTTCTGTTTTCAGTCTGTAATCAAATAAATTTTGTAGGGACCCTTTTCTTTCAAAATGTATGTATATGTACACAACATATGTGTTAATATTTTCTATAGCTAATTGTTATTCAAGTAACAATTCAGATTTTTTTGCTATAGAAATCTATTTTTTTCTTTAGACAGTTTATAAATTAAGTTAAATCTTCTGTTAAAAATATAGAAACTGATTTATTTTCTATACATGCACAAACCTCTTGCGGTTAATTGAACTCTAATGTCATTAGCATTTATTTTATGCAGTAAATATGTTGCTTAAAAAGTAGAGTTGATATAATTTATTTTACTATGGTACTCCAAAGTTTACTGATGCCAGACCCACTGAAGTGACAGGGCCTGATCAATAGGCCTAAAACAAAGCAGATGGTCCATGAATGATTTTTATTGCATTGCTATGTGTACTGCTTAGTTTGTAACTTCTCACATTGCTATCATTGGCAGAATTGTGCTGCACTATTTTTGTAATGTGTAGAGTATGAGAAAATGCATCATAGTCGCATTATCAGCAGAATTGGGCTATGCCTCTTTAGTTGTAGCTTCTTCAGCGTGCACAGGTTGTGAGAAAGTACATTTTAGATTAGCAGCAGTCTGTGAGCTCATGGACAGAGCATGATCACCATTCTGCCTGGCCATTGACACCTTGGCTGACCAGTTGTCATAGGCATGAACACTGTGTGAAAGGAGAAGAGCTATGCAGGAATGCTACATCTCAACAGTACTTAGTTCAGAGATATCCAGCAGTTTACCTTGACCGCCCTTCCTGGGCCCCGGCCAGGCTTTGGGGTTGGAGGTGGGGGGCAAAAGGGGCAGCTGAGACTAGAGATTCTGCATTTTTAGAATGATGTAAGTTGTTCATTTAACAATATAAAAGCTGGATGCTCTTGGAGCATCTTTGGATCTGATGCACTGTGTAGGACCTTCCAGTTGTCATGGACAGGCTCTCTAAAACCCTCACTGCAACAGGGGCTCCCCAGTGACTGTGGATCTGGATAATGATAGTAGGGCAATTGGTGATGGATCTTTCTTAATTACTATATTTATTCTCTTATAGTGATGATTAGGCGCACTACCTTTAAAGCTGTTATTGTTAACTCTTCATTAATCACTGCTAATAATTTGTTACTTTTCTTGGTTTAATAAGTTAAGTAAAACTTGATTTCATGTGGTATTTGAGAGTTTGGGCTTTTTGTGGTGATTGCGCTCTGCAGTTTTGCATTCTGTGTTAAAATAGCAACCATGGAAACTTAAATGTTTTGGTTTTGTTGTTCCAGGTATGTAAAGCAAATGTGAAGGGTTTTACAGCTTTAATGATAGCAAAGGTTTTATTTAACCTTCACAAAAAAATTACAGTATGAATTGATGGCCACTTTTCATGGACACAAAATAAAGCAAATAATTTCTTATGAAGGCCATTGCATCGATTCACTCTAGGAGTATCAAGTAGCCTGTCTTAATTGCGGACAATAAAAGAAAATGAGGAGGTTACTAATCCTATCAAAATGAATCAATGCTCTCTGCATCACATAAAGTATCTTATAGAAGTTCATGTTGCAAAATTCACACGTTCAGATGTACTATTCTGAACTGTTCTTGGGGAACCTGGAATTTCTGCAAGTCCACTGAAGGAGTGTAAGCTAAAGAAACAGAATTTCAGTTCTGTGATTGCTCTTGCTGATGCAATGCATTAACCACCAAAAGAGCAAAACTTGAAGAAATGGATTGAGTCACTGCTGGCTGCCCAGTATTACAGAAAGTTATGTGAATATTTCTTCCAGCTAAAAGACCACCAAATGTTCATAAAGTTGTTGCAACACCTGGGGCAGAATAAAAACATGATGCTGAAGTGCGCAAACTTCTTTTATTATTTGTATATAAACATCTAGTTCTGCTTCAGAATTTTGCGAAAAGACTCCAGGCATGTATATTTCCATACTCTGGAGCATTGACTGCTAATGCCAAATAGGAGTGTTTTTTCATTTTTTGAGAACTCACCTTTTGACTCTAGAAACCTTCCTGGAAGTAGGCAAGAGCTCTGAAAAATCTGTGATTTTAAATATTCGATTGTGAACTCTGTGTACTCACATACTTTGGCATATTTTATGGTATGTCTCTGTTGTTTTATAGCAATTATCCTGAAAAGAGACTAATTAATAAAAAATAATTTAAAGAAGGCATTGATACAGTGCCTGTTGGAAGTAATTAGTGATCCAGCAAAAATGCCCCCGGTGCATCCTCCTTTACTGCAGAGTAGATTCTTCAAACATTGATGATCCTATCTGCAAAATGTTAGTATTTATTTAGGAGAAAAGAAAAGATACAAGTATAGTGAAGCATCCCATATTAAATCAGTCTTGAAAAGGTATTTTTACTAATGACATTGGAATCTGAATAGCTAAGGATAATATGTCAAGTGGCTTACCTGTCACTCAATGTAGCTCCTGTTCATCTCAAGATAGATTAGGAAATGAATCTATTGATCAAGGAAAATCCACACTATGAGAGAACAATGCTACAAGGTTAAATTACCATGCAAAGTACATGATAAATGTAGTATATAAACAAATTAAATTGGTAATGTAGTAGGTGGGTATTCTTGACCACAGTATTTTTAGCAGTATATTTGAAATACATAGACATAATAAGTAATGCAAAATGGAGAAGAGGAAAGTTCCTAAAAGATGTGGTTTAGCAGAAAACATTTTACTTGTCATAAAAAATGAATTAGTGGAATTGTGATATGCATAGTATATTTTCCTTTCACTCAAAAAGAATAGTGTCACACCTTGTTCATCTGGAAATGAAATTGATCTGATATTTATGGGGAAATTAAGCATAGAGATATGCTTAGTTAGTAAACTGGACTGTATGCAGATCGTATGTTTTTTGATATGGGGTGTATTTTTTAAGATACCTACAAGACAGGACATAACAGTATAACCATTGTAACAATGAAGAAGTAGAAATTATGCGAGCGGAAATGAGTAAATACCTCCATTGGGATGTCTAAAAATAGTTTGTAAACTACATGGAATGGAGTATAAATTAGATTTTGATTAAAATCATTCTTTCATTCTGCATATGTCATATCTTCATTACTTGCTGGTCATCTTTTCCTACCAAACAGCTGAGTTTGTGAATCTAAAATGTGTAGCTCTCAGGTTTTGCTCATTAATGTGCTTTCTTTGATTTTAACAATTGAAAAGGCTACCTCATGTCTCATTTAGTTTCCATTATGCTGTTATACAAAAAGTGGTGATTCCAAAGGATTACTCTGATGAAGGAATAGGTGCCTAACAAGCTCTTCCTTTATCAGAGAGAGCTTTTAAGATAAAGTAGAAGCTTTTTTAAAATGATAACTGGATGTTGGGCATACATTGCAAGGGCAGGGTTTTCACCCTGGCTTTGTATGCTGGGGAGAGCTTTGGCTTTTCCAGTTTTCAGAGTCTCTCTTTAATATACAATTATAAAGAACATAATGTTTTGCTTTCACAGTACTCTTTTCTCTTTTCCTGTCCTGTTGCACAGTGGCTGTGTGGTATGTTAATGGAAGGGTGCTTAGTTCAACATCAAGCAGCCTTCTCTACATAATTGGTTTAGTTATGAAACACCATACTTTCAATTAATAAGTGTGACTACCTATCACACTGTAGATAGAAGAAATTTGTTATTCATTTGGTTCATAAAATTTTTCCTGAGTGAAATATTTATATATGTACAGGGCATGAAATGGCACATGCATGTGGAACATCTCACAAGTAAAATTGAATACTAAATGCAGCAACAGCTGCCTTGTTCATGCACTTGATGCATTTGGTTCAGACCTGTATTCAGAAAATTATATTAATACAGATAGTGGTTTTACTGTTTTAAGTAACTCTTTCCTTTTCGTTAGCATATGTATAGAGGTAGTGAAATTTTCTCTGTTTCAAAATATTAAGTCTAACTTATATCCATGTTTGGCAAGGTTGTTTTCTCTATTTGTATTACAAGACTAAATGTACTGAAGAGTTTAAATGAGCATAATTCCCACATTCTCTTTAACAAAACTCTCTTTGATCTTTTTCGAGGAATGGTTAAACATAATATTCAGAATTTAGAATAATTTTTTCACCTGATCTTCAATCATAATGCAGAATATTTAGGGGGAGAGAGATATATTTCAGCATGGTTTTCAGCCATGCGTCCAGTTAAAAATCAAATGTACTGCTGTATTTCTAGAACAAATTGAAAATAACAAAAACCGTTATAAATACTCATATTTTGCCATTCAACTGAGTATTTTGATTAACACTGAATAGAAGACCAATTTATCAGTAATAGCATAGCATGTCATAGTGAGATACTGCAAACATCAAGTATATGTTACTTTGGTATACTGAGCTGTCATGGAACAGAGCACTGAAGTAGTATATAAAATTTTTATTGATAGTAAACCAGAAGCACTTGGAAAATAGTCCAAGCAATATAAAATATATGCTGTTGCATAAATAACAAGCATTTATACTATCAAAGGTAACAGAAAATCTTTTAAGTGATCTGTCAACAGAAATTCTCAAAATCCAATGCCAAGCCAAGACTTGAGTAGCAACTAAGACCAGAGAAATAAAATAAAAGCGTGTAAATATAGAAGGGAAATACAGATTTATTTTTAAGATAGTTTCAAAATTCTATATGAACAAATATGAGATTAAAAAGAAAACTAGCGGTTTTTATCCCCAGAATAATGTTTTTTCACAATGCCATATTTGCAAAAGCTTTTTGTGATGTTTACTCTGTATTAATCTTCTCTTGCAATTACGGTGTCATTGATCCCATCCTAAAGCAGCAGCGAACTGAGGTTTTGCATATTCTTGGCAGACAAGCATCAGCAGAGATGCCAGCTCAGGGCACAGTGTGGGTTCAAGCAGTAAAGGTGCTGGAAGTCTGTTGCCATAAAATGGAAAGGTATTTCAAACAAGTATAGCATTCTGTATTTCACATAGGGGGTATGGGATTTAAATGGGAAGGGAAGAACTGGGTTTCAAGCCTGCCTACCTGTCTGTCACCTCCTGACCCCTGAAATTGCCCTTTTGAACAGTGTGATTTCCATCACTGTACAAGGGAGCAGGATTTGACTGTAGGTATTTTTTCTCTCCCTTCCTTTTTGGGCTGCTTTCAGCCCTGAATGAGAATAGGGACTTTGTATCACCAGTTTGCCATCTCTCATATCACTTCACAGGTCACCACGTTCTGTTTCTCATTTCAGACTATGAACAGTAATTGGCTTGTTCCCTCATCGTCTCTTCCCTCTGGAAAGCTGCTTTGTAATCAGTCTATGTGGATGATTAGAAATCAGCTAATTTCCAGACTGAATTAATTAATGAACATTAGTGTTTGTGTCACTGTAATGCTTTCGCTGAATTAGTTGATCTCAGAATTGGTGCAGACTAAAAATGTGCAAAATTTGTGAAAAGTATCATTATGATGCAAGGGTGCTTGGAATAAAGTATTTCTGGTGGGTGGTTAATTTCTGGTTATTGCTACAGTGAAAGACACTAGTTGTCAGAATAAAGTACAATTCCAAGCATCCGGGTTAAAAAGGAAAATACCTCATGCGATCTGTAGGTACAATTTATGTGGACAGGGAATAGAGGGTCTGTTTTACAAGAAGGATCTGTTTTGTTGAATTTATAAAGGCTGAAAGATAGTTGAACCTTTAATCAAATGGTGAAAAACTGATATATAGGGAAAAATCTATAATTAAGTTAGAAACAACATTGGCACAAACCCCCAGATCAATGATATTCTGGAACCACCTCAAGATGTGAGTTAGGAGGCTAAAGACTGAACTGTTTTTCAATTGGAATTTTCTAAGGGAGAATGATGAGCCTCAGTTGTCTAAAATATCCAGGGTCTGGATCACTGTACATGTCCCACTTATATATGGTCTTACATGTGGCTAAATGATTTTGTTGGAGAAATGAATCACAAATGATTCAGAAGTCATATGATTCAGAGTTCTTATTATTTTATGTATGTGAGAAAAGGGAATTGAAGGTGATTAACACATTTCAAGATCTGATCTAATATGGTTATTTGAAGTGTGTTGTGCCTCTAAATTACCTAGTAAATAAATCTAATGATATTAATTAGTTATGTAGCTTCATCATGTATTAAGTCAGGTTCTTTGAGTGGAGACACAGTAAAAAAGCATGATAATATCTGTGGATGAATGTGCTCTGACCCTCTCCAACTGGAAAGAAAAAGTAAATTCAGGATTGGAACAACTGTATCTTATGTTGCAATTGGGACAGAGTAGGAGCTTGCAATGGTCAGTCACATCTGAGCTAATGTGTGATAACTTGCCAAGTTGCAGTAGCCCAAATGCTTCTGATTGTGCTCTTGCATACTGTCTGCTATTCCATTTCCTGACTGATCTTAGCAAAATTTCATTTACATTTGTAAGTTAAATAAACAGTCCTACACTTTGGCTTTTCTTTTACCATCTGAGTGATAAAAGTATTTGAAAAAATTAAATTTAACATCTTTCTAGAAAACTAGTTAAATAAACTCTAGAAGTGCTTGTGGAGAAAGCATTCAAAGGGTTAATGTGAATTTCGTCTGAGGGTTTTTTGTTTCAACTCAGTCCTGCACTAAGCCTCTGAAATTATAAGCACGCTCAAGCAGAACAACTGTGTTCTGTTTTGGCTCAACATATTAATACATTCCATTCTGTATCATTTTGTTAGAGGATGTGTTCATGTTGCACACACTGCAAATAGCACAGATGTGCTAGGATAAAAAAAACTCCAATATCTTTCAGATGGATCTTTATGAAATGCCAAAGCATGCTGTGAAGCAAATGCATCCTTCTATTAGAAAAAAAATAGCAAAAAAAATTTCCAAACTTCCTTCTGCTAAATTTGCATCTGCAGATATTGTATTTGACAAAAAGATTCTTCCTATGTTCTCAAATGATAACCACTGAAACTGAAGAGTTATGTATTTAGGTAGGAAAAGCATCCCTTAGATTTTGGTCTTCTGCACAATATATTTATTATCTCACTGCTTTTTTTTTTTTTTCAGGACTGACACAAACTTTAAATACCAAGAAATTAATTTGTAGAGATTTGTGTTTTCTCCATATGTCTCATTCTCTTAGTATTTTGGATATTACATGATTAACTCTTTCCTTACAGAGGTTACCCTCTTTTAATATAGTGTCAGTTTAATGAAAGAGCACAGAGAAAAATGCTGAGGGAGGGTGAGAAGAGGATTAAAAGCCCCCCCAAAAGGGGGATAAAAATCTTAGAACTCATGAGTTCATCTAACCTATCCCTCAGTTGCATATATGTAGACCACTAATGTAATTTAGGCTCTGTGGGATAATTCCTCTGCTTTCTAGCTGCCAGTGTAGCAGTGTGTTTCTTAAACATTTAGCCATATTTACCAGCCCTATGTGAGTGTTTTGAATAGCTGAAAGCATTGTATATGAACTAAATGTCTGCATTTGGGCACCTGAATTATTCTCTAGGTTTCTTAACCTCAAACTGAACTCCAGCCACTATTTCCAGTATATACTCAGGGACAAGAAGAAAAACACTTCCTAAGATGGCCCCAAAATATTACGATCAGAAGGCAGATTTCCAATTTCTGTCAGTGTGCAGTGACTAAAAGACTGAGGGGAATGGTTCACCTTTCAACTGAACAGATAACAGCAATTAATTTAACGGAACAAGTTAACAACTTCAGTCTGAGGTGTTTGTGAGTCAACTCCCTAACTATTTCCAAAACAGCTCTGTGCTCTTTCATTTTGCTGCATGGTAATTCCTTTTCTCATGATATGTATTTACAGTATCAGTACTTTTGGCATTTGCTGTATAAGAAAAATGGTAAATTACCTTGTCTTACCTTGTGTATGCAGAATTCCAGGCATGATGAAGCTAAAATGAATAATACATTTTAAATAGTAAAACCACAAATAAATTGAGTCCTTTGGAGTTCATGCTCTGTTTTATTTCTCCAGCTGCTGCGGCTTTGTCAACAGCTGCTCTTCTTGGTTTGTTCATTTTGCAGTGTTTGAAACAGGATAGTTGAAAAGTCCATTAGCAGAATCTGCAAAATTGTTCTTTTTTTTTACTGAAGGCTTGCATGTATTATGTTGTACTGCATAATGTCTTCACATACTAGTAACTAATGGCTATACAATAACTGTGCTGGATTCTGAAAGATTTCTACCCAGAAGCTGCCTGTCATTGTGTAACCTGCTTTTCTGGGTGTTTCTGGACATATATTCCCAGTGAAAATGCCTATGTAGATGGCTGATTTAATGGCACTCAGACATTTTATGCAACCTCTAGCCTACCTGACTTATCTTGGAAGTCATCTAAGTTTGAACTCTGAGTTTTGTAGTCAGTGAAATGAATCTGCAGGGAGAGATTCATCATGTCTGAACCACCAGATTTATGATGAGATGAATTACCCTCTAGAGGTGCCTCATTCATTCCCTTGATACATATAGGGCTTAAGGTTACTCATTTTGAAGTACTCAACTAACTTTCAGGTGACTGAAGTTGATGATATTAATCTTCCCTTTTGTAATTGGAGTGTGCACCGCTGAGAATGTGCTAACAAGCTTTCAGGCTTTTCATCAAAACTGAACTGACATGAATGCTCAGCTTTAGCTCACAGATGGTAGATGCTTCTACTGGTCTTTTGGTATTGCCTGCAAAGCAGGCACACAAGATATCATACGAGATAATTCAAGTTTGTCCATTACTCAGCCATGAGCATTCACAACAAAGCTGCTTAGAACAGTTTAAATGCATTCTGGAAAAAGAAAATATATATTGCATTTGATTATTCAGCACTTACTGAGACTATCACACCAGGTAAAATTGGAAAATATCCATTTAATCTGTAACTGATACCTCTGTTCCTTTGAAATTCCTGATAATTTTGCTTGTGTGCTGTGAGGTCAGCACAGCAGAAGTAGCGTGTGGTGGTAATGATGTTCATGAGCTAAGGGGGCTGTCTGTGGCCAGGAGACCAAGGGGGGAAATGTTTGATTTTACCAGGAGGATCCTGCTTGCATAGGAGTGAGAGGTGCCCATGCCTGGCTTCTCTTTGCTCTTTAAATGGCATTTCAGGAGTGCAGTTACCCGGAATACTGCAAAGGAGCCACAGAGACTCAGCCGTTAACTTCCTTGGTGACCAGGTGAGAAATATTGATCCCTAATGTTGAGCAAAACCTAGGCTTAGCCCCAAGTTATGAGTTTTAACTTTCTATCTATATTTTTATCTATTTATTAAAGGAATATTTTTGAGTTCTTTATTTGCCTTCTTGGTTCACAGTCTTTTTGCTTCACTCCTTATATTTTCTCAGAGCTGTGGAGATTGGAGCTATGTAGGCTGGTATTCTTCCAAGAATAAAAATGCAAACTCATGCAATCATGGTCTAAGCAAGATGTCAGATTTCATGGAATTTCTGGTTCT
The DNA here is from genome assembly GCA_033558235.1 of Neomorphus geoffroyi. NCBI lineage: Eukaryota > Metazoa > Chordata > Aves > Cuculiformes > Neomorphidae > Neomorphus > Neomorphus geoffroyi. The sequence continues at coordinate 21,575,660 of JAUMJM010000053.1, read as the reverse complement.
GGAATCTAAAACTCAAAGCAGCAGAGGAACTCCACACTGCTTTTTAAAGAGTAATCTTTAAAGACAGTTTTCTCTATCTCAGTGACAAGTGTCTTCACATAATCACAGAAGGGTGGATGTTGTAAGAGACATCTTGAGACCATCTAGTTCAACGACTCTTGGAGTAAAAAGATTTTACTTTGGTTTAAATGGAGTGACTTGTATTCCAGTTTATCCCATCAGTGGGCACCACTGAGAAAAGCCCGGCTCCCTCTTCTTCATTGTCTCCCTTCTAGTATTTTTATACACTAATTAGATCCTCTCTGAGCCTTCTCCAGGGTGAACAATCCCACGCTTCTCAGCCTCTCCTCATGTTTCAGATGCAACTATCCTTTCATCATCTTCATGTCCCTCCACTTGAATCATCCCAAGCCAGTCACATCGTTGTAGAAAGTTACCAGGTTACTTAAGCATGATTTCACCTTTGTAAATCTGTACTGGTGACTTCTGACCACCTTCGTGTCCTGCACGTGTTTGAAACTGGTTTCTGGGATTAGTTGCTTCACCACCTACTCAGAGATTGAGGTAAGGCTAATTAGCCTGTAACTCCTCAGATCTTCCTTCTTGCCTTTCCTGAATATAGGAGGGGCATTTGTGAATTTCTGCAGTTGTCTCACACAAGTCTAATCCTGAATAGGCCACCTTGGGTGAAGAGAGGGAGCAAGAGACTGACTGTTGTGTTTTTCTATTCTATTCTTTATGCTCAGCTGCCTCAGCATATAGTTGTATGAGAAGCTTGTCAAGACAGCACAAGATTGCCTATAGTGGTAGTAGCAACTTTTACTGCAGGAAAACAAAATATATTTGGAGGTGAAACCAGCTTTTAGCAGAACTTTTAGAGAACGGAGTTTTTTAAAAAAATGGAGAAAAAAGTGAATTGGATTTCACAGAAGCCTAATTGTAGAGGCAAAACCTGATATTTCAATTCAAGCACTCAGTAACAAACCCACATCTGTTTGCTGCTGCTGCTTTGAAATTTCAGAAATCAGCTGTGACTTCTTTAAACCTTTTCCCTCTCCTTGTAACAAAGTTTATTTAATCAATTTGGAGATGTAAACATTTTTAAGGCAAACGCTCTAGTGGTTTCCATAGAGTAAAAAACCCTTATGGCAGGAAGTATGAAATACCTAATGAAGCAAAATGTATGTGCCAGTGGATTAAATACTCTTTTATAAAAACTTTGATTATTTTGCAGTGTGCTATGAGATGTGTAGGTTACATAACAACAGTGCAGCTTGCATGTAACTAAGGCAATAACCTCTTGAAGGAATAAAAAGCACAGTGCATAGAAACCAAAGTTATGGTTTATAACCATCCAACTGACAGCAGGTTAGATGGCTTATAAATAAATTCCACTATTTTACTCTTGGATTTTGGACAGAAGAAAACTGTAACTTAAAGTAGGTGCAGTTCAACACTGATAATACACCTTTTCACCCCCAAACATTTTATAAACTCAGATATCTGTATTATAGAAAAGAAATTCACAATAGGGAAGACTGCCTAAAAGTTGAGGAAAACTAACACCATTTATAAATTTATAAGTAATTCTGAAATACATTATCCACTTAAACTTGTTTGCTTTTCTGCAGGAAGTAACACCTGAAAATTGGAGCCAAAGCTTGTATTCTCACATCCCATGAATCTAAATTGCATTAATTATTTATATAAAATGAAAGATTCCTGAGGTAGTGAACATATTCCCTTCCAGGTATTTGATTACTGTTTTTATTTTTCTAATGTTTTCCATGGACATCCAGCTACTTTAGTATGATGACTTCAGAGCTGAGTAGTATGATTGCCAAATAAAATGCCCTGACATTGTATAAGAGCAGTAGAAAAGAAAATCTGAGACCACAGATCTCAGATTAATCATATATTTACATCCCCAGAGAACAGAATACTGTCTCTTATAGTATCCTCATTGTATCTGATACTGTCTCTTGTAGTATCCTTCTGAACAAATTGTGCAGAATACAGACGGATAAACACATAATGCAGTGGGTGAACAATTAGTGGATGGATTGAGCTCAGAGGGTCACAGTGAATGGGATTACATCAGGCTGACAACCAGTCACTAGTGGGGTCCTGCAGGGATCCATCTTGGGGCCAGTGCTCTTTAATACCTTCATAAATGACCTGGATGCAGGGGAGAACACAAAGCTGGGGGAAGCAGTTGACACTCTGGAGGGCAGGGAGGCCCTGCAGAGTGATCTGGACAAATTGGAGAGCTGGGCAATTGGCAACTGTATGAAGTTTAACAAAGGCAAGTGCCAGGTTTTGTACCTGGGACATGGCAACCCTGGATACATAGACAGACTGGGGAGCAAGAGGCTGGAGAGCAGCCCCGTGGAAAAGGGTCTGGTGTTCTGGTAGACAGCAAGTTGAGCATGAACCAACAGTGTGCTCTGGCAGCCAAGAGGGCCAATCGTGTCTTGGGGTGCACCAAGCGCAACATAGCCAGCTGGTCTAGGGAGGTGATAGTCCTGCTCTACCCTGCACTGGTGGGGCTCCATCTCAAGTCTTGTGTGCACTTTGGGGAGCCATAGTATAAAACAGACATCAAACTATTGGAGGGTGTCCAGAGGAGGTCACAAAGCTGGTGAAGGGTCTAGAGGAGAAATCATAAGGAGAGTGGCTGAATTCACTTGGTCTGTTTAGCCTGAGGAAGAGGACATTGAGGGGAAACCTCATAGCCATTTACTGTTTCCTAAAGAGGGAAGGGAAAGGAGCAGGCACTGATCTCTTCTCTCTGGTGACCAATGATAGAATTCAAGGGAATAGCGGGAAGATGTGTCTGGGGAGATTTCAGTTGGATATTAGGAAGAAGTTCTTCACTCAGAAGGTAGTGGAGCACTGGAACAGCTCCCCAGGGAAGCAGTCACAGCACCAAGCACTGCAACAAAGCCCTCAGACACATGATGTGAATTTTAGGATTGTCCTATTCAGGAATAGGAGTTGGACTTAGTGATCCTTGTGGGTCCCTTCCAACTCAGGTCATTCTATGATTCTATGATTCTATGATTTTAAAGAAGAAAATTTCCTTAGATCTTTTAAAATGTGAGATTTATCATAGAAGATCCTTTGGATCAAAAGTCAGAATCTGCAGTTCCTGCAATAATGTACTTGTCGATTCTTCCAGGTGGGACTGATTTGATCTGGATCAAGCAGTTTGCAGTTATCCTAGATGTCTAAGAGATGCTCCACATTTAGGTGCTATTAGTTCTATATTGTCTGCAGTAGTGAGTGTTGAAAAGTCACAGCTGATCTAGAGCAGGACGTTGTTTATACTTTTTTGTACATTTCAGTTCTTGACAGAGTGCTTATCAGGATTATACTGATCATTTCAGTTCCCCTCATAGAAAGCCCAAAAGGCACTAACTGTGTTCTACTGTTCTCCAATTTTCTGTTGAATAAAGAAAAAAAACAGAGATGAAGATAAAGAAAGAATAAACATGCTCAAATGTTGTAACCTTTGCAAGTAGCTGGCAATTAAAATGCAATTAAAATGCTTTAATAAAGATGTATTTAGAAAACAGCCCTTTTTAAAGTGAGTTTAAATATGCACATGTGCTCACATTAAGCACAGTCTTACAGATGTAGAATTGCTAGAAATCTAATGGCTCTGTGAACCCAAAGTAGGATTTGCCTGTGCTTTTCCAGCCATGTAGGCAGTGAAGTGTTTTCCTTGAGGGCAGGGTGCAGAAGGAGTGTATGTCCATGAAATGTCCTCATTCACATAATGTTAATTATCTTTCTGAAGGAAACACAGCGATGCTTTTTCTTGTATGCCTGTAATCCCACTGAAATTGTCTTGAAGTCCCATGAAAAATGCTCTCTGCCTCAGCCTATGAACTGAAAGTCAGATGTCATTCAGCTTCAATGAATCAAGGGTAAGTTTCAAAGACTAACTGCTGAAAAACCCCAGCCGTGCATCCAGGCAAACACACCACAGTGGCTGTTTGTTTAGCAGATTTCAACTGCTGGTGAAAACACAAAAACAGCAACAGCTTTTAACCACACAGGGAATTATAGATCAAAATTGTTATCTGGAGCAGCAGTAAAAAGTGATGCACTGAAATATATATGGGCCACCTGAGTTTTGAAAGCACTTCATTATATTGCCACATGCAATACAGTGGCACTGGCACTGCTCAGTGGAAGCAGACAAGAGTTACTGGGAAAGCAGACCTGATACTCTCTTCTCTGATCCTGTAAGATGAAGGAAAATGAATATTCCTTCCAGTATGCAATCTTAGGAATACTTTCTACTTTTTCTAAACAAACAAACACACAAAAACAACCACCAAAAAGGCCCCAACCCCCTCCACCTGAAACTTGAATGTACTCCAATTAAAAACATTAAAGTATATCTGCATGTTGTGAAAAAATTCACCTCTGCTCATGACTGTTGGCATTTAATTCTCCCAGACAGCTATCTTTTGGATTTTACACGTTAATCCCATCACTGCATGAATCTTATCATATTTTTAATTCCCCGTTTCATAGTTTCAACTCTAGAGAAAGGATTGAATACGGAGCATCTGTTATAAACAGAAAGATCATCTGTTACAAATGAAAGATCATTTGTTATAAACAGTATTGCAATGTTAATTGAAGTCTTAGGAAAATTGGAAATATGAGTTTGAGGGGCTGATGAGAGGATGAGGAGGAAAGGGAATGTCCCTTTCAAAATTGTTCCACTGGCTCCATTAACACATCTTTCTTTGATGACATGTCAGTACTATGTCAGACAACTTACATTAAATTTGATGGAAGTATCACACAGGCCATTTAAGGTATTCTCTGTCTGTCCAGTAGCTGTGTGAGTTACTCTGAATTTACTGGCCACACAACATATCACACACTCAGGCTTGCTTCTGATTTGTGAATCTTTGACAATCCTTCTCCTGGAGGTTTTCCATGAGTGGTCAGAATGATGCAAAGAGGGCTAGAAGGAGGTTAGGAAGCTGGGCAAAATGGAAGATCTGCAGGTCAGTTATTAGTTTCAGACATAAGGGACGTACCCTCTGAAGGAAATAAGTTCAAGGACATCGTCTGGTCTAACAACCCTAATTTTTAACTAAATCTTGTTTTTCTCCTTTGACAATCTTGTCTAAAATATCTTTAACATCATGTGCTTTGTGATCCCAGAAAACTGCCTACAGGTGGGTTCTTTTCAGAAACATACCTTTATCTTTTAAAATTTATTTCCCCTTTGGACTGATTTTTAGGATAAGTTAAACTCATGTCACTGCAACTCATCAGCCCTTTGTCCTCCCATTCTTTCATTTGTTGAACTAAATAGAGATGTTTCTGGGATATAGTTAATTCCCTCCTGCCACAGTTAATGATAAATTGTCCTGTGAATCTGTCGTGAGGCTTTGGAAATGTTACTTGTGTGTATCACTTCTTCTTGTCCTTCTTTTCCCAGTTGACTTTCCATTTCTTTAGCTATACTTTAAACTTTTTTGTCCCGATATCTTTCTAGACTTGGACTAGGATTCCATCAAAGAAAGGATTAGCAAGCGAATAGGTGATAAGCCCAGGCTAAGTGACTGCATATTTTTATGCTATTCTTGTAGAATAGGGGTTTGATCTTAGTAACCTGCTCAATTCCATGTGTTGGTAGTATGTATCCAAAACGCTGGTACAAAGAGGCACCAGATCGCCCCTTACTCCCTTACTCTACAGCATAAAAATAAAATAGTGATGGACACACTTTCACTAAGTAACAGAAATATGTGAATGGAATAAATGGGCAGGATTTGTCATATTTCCTTCTAAATTCATCTTATCTGGATGCTTTCCCTTGCAAAAGAGAAAGCCTGAATATTATGGCAGATGCAGCAAAATTACTGATCCATTGCCCCATTTGTCAAAAATATAACTAGTACGTTGCCTGTGAATGGTTTCCATACTCTTTGCACCAGTATATTGGCAGTGTACGCAGACTGAGTTTGCCAGTACAGTGCAGACTGATGCAGACTGGTTCTGTAGGCTGGAAAAGTCTGAAGCATGTGCAATCCGTCCATGACCAGGCCATGTTTCTATGTAACAACATACACCATCACCCACCACAATGATACAGAAAGATAAAAGATAACTTTACCCAGGTATATACATTAATCATTGCCCAGTCAAAGCTGGTTTTATTCACTTTGCCTCCTCTCTGTTCTCTAGGGTGCCTATTATTTCAAATGATAAGTGTGCTAAAGTGGGACTCTGCCATGTCCTCTAAAGTTCCTTGTGGGCATTTATACATTTTGTAAGGAGCAAATTATACAGTTAGCTGTTTGCCATCAGGTAGTGAGGAGAATAGTAATTAGCTAAGTGACATAACTGAGCAGACACATCCGTTGTGCTTCAGGGTTTATATAGCCCTCAAAGTGGGATGTGACTGTCTGAAATGGCAGTGGCAATATTGGTTTTATCAGGAGTATCGGCATATATATACATTTTTATATATCAGCTTGTATGATTTCTTGCATTTTTTAGTCTTAAGGAGCTTGATTTTTCAAATAATTAGAAGAAATAGAGAAAGATGGTGGCAATACAGCCCCCCTGTCATCCAGGAGGAAGAAGTTAGAGACCTGCTGAGCCACTTGTATCCTCATAAGTCTATGGGGCCTGATGGGATCCACCCTAGGGTGATGAGAGAGCTGGCGGACGAGCTTGCTAAGCCGCTTTCCATCATTTATCAGCAGTCCTGGCTCACTGGAGAGGTCCCAGAAGACTGGAAGTTGGCCAACGTGACACCCATCCACAAGAAGGGCCGTAGGGATGATCCAGGTAACTACAGACCTGTCAGCCTGACCTCTGTTCCAGGCAAAATTATGGAACACATAATCCTGGGTGCGATCATGCGGCACCTGAGGAATGAGGGAGAGATCAGGCCCAGCCAGCATGGTTTTAGGAGAGGCAGGTCCTGCCTGACCAACATGATTTCTTTTTATGACCATGTGACTCGCCTGGTGGATGAGAGGAAGGCTGTGGATGTGGTGTACCTGGACTTCAGCAAGGCCTTTGGCACTGTCTCCCATAGTAGACTACTGGACAAGCTGGCAGCCCATGGCATGGATGGGAATGTACTGTGCTGGATTAGGAATTGGTTGGATGGCCGAGCCCAAAGGGTGGTAACGAATGGTGTCCCAACCAGCTGGCGGCTGGTCACTAGTGGCGTCCCCCAGGGTTCGGTGCTGGGCCCGGTCCTGTTTAATATCTTTATTGATGATCTGGATGAGGGGATCGAGGCCTTCATCAGCAAGTTCGCAGATGACACCAAGCCGGGAGGAAGTGTCGATCTGCTAGAAGGTAGGAGGGCCCTACAGAGAGACCTTGACAGGCTGGAGAGATGGGCTGACTCCAATAGCATGAGGTTTAACAAGTCCAAATGCCGGGTCCTACACTTTGGACACAATGCCATGCAGAGCTACAGACTGGGCGCAGAGTGGCTGGAGAGTAGTCAGGCGGAAAGGGACTTGGGAGTGCTGGTGGACAGGAAACTCAACATGAGCCAGCAGTGCGCTCAAGTGGCAAAGACGGCCAATGGTATCTTGGCCTGCAACAGGAACAGTGTGGCCAGCAGGACTAGAGAGGTCATCATCCCCTTATACTCGACACTGGTCAGGCCGCACCTTGAGTACTGTGTCCAGTTCTGGGCCATTCAGTTTAAGAAGGATGTTGAGATGCTGAAGTGTGTCCAGAGGAGGGCAATGAGGACGGTGAAAGGGCTGGAGCACAAGTCCTGTGAGGAGCGACTGAGGGAGCTGGGGTTGTTTAGCCTGGAGAAGAGGAGGCTCAGGGGAGACCTTATTGCTTTCTACAACTACCTAAAGGGAGGTTGTGGTGAGACAGGAGTTGGACTCTTCTCTCAGGCGACCAGCAACAGAATGAGAGGACATGGTCTCAAGCTTCGCCAGGGGAGGTTTAGGATTGACATTAGGAAGAAATTCGTCACTGAGCGGGTAATTGTTCATTGGAATGCGCTGCCTACGGAGGTGGTGGAGTCACCATCCCTGGGGGTGTTCAAAGAGAATTTGGATGAGGCACTTAGTGACATGGTGTAGTTGACAAGTGGGAGTAGGTGTAGGTGTTGGGTCATAGATTGGACTCAATGATCTCAAAGGTCTTTTCCAACCTTACGATACTGTGATACTGTGATACTGTGAAGATAAGGGAATAGGTGCTACCTTTGACGTCCAGTCTTCACCCAGGTCCTATCAGGTAAATTGTTGACAGTTTATTTATACATACACCTACCCTCCTTGTCCCATTCCTAGCAACCCCTGGAAGATACAGTATGGGACTTAATGGATTTTCTGACAGCATGGTTCTAAAGTATACGTAAGGAAATTACTCTCTTGCTTGTCATGAGTGATTATTATTTGTTTGTCTCAGTAGTGTTTATTTTCGAAGTCCCTAGAATGAAATAGGCAGAACAATTTGCTTTGCCTTTTTCTTGCCTTCTTCATTCAACTTTCCAATTTTTTCACAGGAGGGATTAGGGCACTTAAGCCATGGTTAAGAAATTATGTTTCTTATCTAAGGACGAGCAGCTTATTCAGAAAGAGTTGTATACCTGCTTTCACCACTGTATTAAGTTTCTACTCTCTACTTAAAAGTGGGGCTTAGATCCAAGTAGAGTCTAACACTGTTAGTAATCTTGCTAGCATGATTTTAGCCCATGTCAGGTAACAGCTTCTCAGACTTCCTATTCACAGTTTGGAAAGTGATACAGGCCAAGGAGTGTTTACATTTTGAATGAAGCCCATCGTATTTGGTGGAAAGAAAATCAACCTGCGTGGTTGCAAGTTGTACTTTGGTACATGTCTCTCGTGACAGTAGTTTCTCTCTAGTGCAGGCAACAGACATTTGAGTCCACTTGTTAGAAGAGAGCTGACCTCATGGGGAGCTGTAACCCCAAAATTTTACAATAAGGGGCCAAACCATTCCAAGCCCTAGAAATTCCCAGAGAAGAGAGAATCCGAGTGTATGAGGTTCTGCAAAATGACTCCTTTAGGTGTGGATTGACAGAGTAAGTTTGAGTGAGGCTTAATCTCCTATTGCACAAGAAGTATTGGGAGTTGGCTCTTCTTCAGCCACCACCAGCTCAGACTTTGTTTTCAAGCCTGTTCTCTACCTTGCAATGTAGACAGAAACTGAGGTAAGGGAGTGGCATCTACTTCAGTCAAGTGGTAACTCAGAATAGAAACAGCATAGAAATAATTGGTTTAACCCTCCTGGCTTAGCAATCAAATATAGCAAAGATCTACTCACTGTCATTCACTCTGAGGAAGAAGAGGTGTACATCAGCCTTTTACTGGGAGCACGGCCACATTCAGAGATCAATGGAACTCGAATTCATCGCTTTGACAACAAGGCCAGAAAACAGAAAGGAAAAAACGATAGTTAACATGGAAAAAAACAGTGCTTGAGAGTGAAGAAGCAGTAACAATATTGTGGAGAGGAGAAAGAAATGGGAGATTTTCCATCATATTCCTATTTCTTGCCCCAATTCTGCTTGTTAAAACATGTGTGAAAATTATTACTTTATAATGATTGCTGCTTACTGCTAATTGAAATCTATAATCCCATTACAAATGCATGTGGACACATTTAATCTAACCATATCCTGTTGTGCAAATTGAGATCCAAGTTCATGGCTCATTTCTAAAAAAGTTACACACAGAGTCCCGGCACTGAATTAAGCATCATTGCAAATGCTGCCAGCTCCTTCAGGTTAGATGAGAAACTGGGTTGCTGCTGTTTTCAATTTCTAAAGCATAGCAGGATAGCTCATTTCCAGGCTGCCTTGGATTTCCCGTTAGGCAACCTCATGGGGATATTTTGTCTTCTGCAATATTCCACTGGTGGAGAGAGAGAAGCTTAAATATGCTCTCTTTAAGACTTCCTTGAATACTGTCAGGGTTTTCATCAAAATGGAAGGCAAGGCTGTTCAAGTAGAACATTTCTTAGTCTGCTGACCATTATTTTTCAGACCCAGAAGCTGAACTGGAAATAAGTATGTTTTTAAAATAGTCTGATAAACATACAGAATAGTAGGTATGACTTGCTTTCCCATGCTAAGTTCCACCGTTCCACCTTTCCATGTAAGATCTGAATGTGTCCATTACAGATTTTGTAAGGAAGACACTTAAAAAGTTTCCTGCTGCTTGATGGTCTGCTCTTTCACCTTTTCCTGCCACATACTGCCTTGAATACCAACACCTCCACCTTCCTCTACTTCTTAAAATAACCACACAAATACACTAATTATACTTGAAATTTTGTCTGTTACCTGATTTCAGAGTGTCACAATGTTGGACTCTAGGTGGCAGCATATGTGAGTGAATATTAGATGTTTGTGCAAGACTAGTAGTTTGAAACATAGCTCAATCGATAACCAGTGTAGACTAGTCTTCCTTAAAAGCACTTATTTTTTGCTCCTCTTAGCCTTTATTTTAATCCTATAAAACCTAGTAATGTAGTGAATATACAAGTGCTGGAAGTGCTCTGATCAGGATATTAACAGGGCTTTCACGATGGTTCAGAGCAGGCTCTTGTTCTTTACACTACTGGAGACACAGATGAGGCAGAGCAGCACAGAGCACTCAGCCATCCTAGTCTGGAACAGAATGGACAATGCTTCAGTAGAAAATGTGCATTTTTACTGCTATCATAGAAGACACGGTGCACCTCAGTGCCTAGGCTCTTCAGAACCTGTTTATACCATAACAGCCAGTGCCTTGTGAGTGTTAGAAAAGGCTGGGTGCATATCTCTACAAGTCTTTTCCACCACAAGAACTGGTACTCAAGGGCTTTGCTAGCTGTCCCTGCTTCTGTGTACTGGAAGTGAGGGAGGGAGAATACTTGGGGAATATTTTTTTTCAGAATATAAAACACAGTTAGATCCTGATGTCAGATTGGGCAGATGGATATTGATCTCTAAGAAAGAACCTTAGGGAATATGTAAAGGATTAAATTGATTGGCACTACAGAAACAAGGATCTCATTCTGTGCACATTCTTTCCTCCAAATACTTAAAGATTTTTCTGGCATATGAAGAAAGTCTCAATTTCTTAGCTCTCACCAAGTATCTGGCTAATCTGAGTTAGAACCATGCATCAGCAGCATAACAAACAAGACCAGAAACATTTTTAAAGACATGTGGTAAAACTTAAACAGTAGCAAAGTATTGTGCTTGGGGTATGTGGCCTTCTCTTTCTGCCTGTGATGGGTCAACCTGAGCCAGCAGCACTCATCCAATCACTCACTCACACACTACTCTTCTCTAGGATCTGGGATAATATTGAAAGAGTGAGAAAAACAGCAGAAAAAACGGTTAGATACCAGAAAATTATTTTACCTAAAATGTTCTGAGTTCTATTGTGAAAAAGACTGATATAGTACAGTTGGGTAATAATATGAATGGGGCTGCTCCACAAGAGAAAACAAGCCAGAAGCAACAGTGTGTAGATGAACAGCATCTGTTCCAACAGAGGCATAGACCTGACGAATAGGGATTGTGATGATTCAAACACCTATTTGCAGTCTAGTGATGATCTGAGATACGCAAAGCAAAAAGCCAAAACAAGCCAGGAACAGAATCGAGCACAAACATTCCTACAGCATAACTCAGGCAAAGAGCTTAATTGCACTTCCTGAAACAATGGGCATAGGTGGAAGTCAAAGCCATAAAAACCTGTTGACAAGTGGGCCGTGAGAATTAATTATCTAATTCAGACTGTTAGACTACTACAACTTTAACTGGAACAAAAATACATTCTTAGCTTCATTTGTATGGTATGCTTCCTTTTGCTTATAATAAGAGTGTAAATGCATTTCTTTTAATCCATCAGCTACAGCTCTAATTATGGCCCTCTTACCATAGAGCAAATGCAAGGATAAGCCTATGCCCTGATAAAGTATAAATATGACCCCTCTCACTACCTGGGTAATTCTTTTTTGGGCTCTTTCCAGTGATACTGCATAGTGATGAAATTGCTTCTTTAGAGCATTTGTACAAATAATGCCTTAAGCTTGGACAGTTGTATCCCTGGCTATAATGAACATAGCCCCAGTGTTGTTGATATTATAATACTGCTCAGCACTACTATTAAATGGGGAAAAAAAATAAAGAAAAAAAATATGCAGATAGGACATCAGTCCAAGCCCTTATCTATGCATCTATACACATATACAGCCACATAAATTCAAACAGAGGGTTGCACTGACAAGGGAATGAGCTTGGTATGGGAGCAAAATCTTTTAAATTTTGATTGCTCTCAGGTAACATTCCTGGTTACCAACCCCTGCATCTATGTAAATAGAAACTTACTCTTGGTAAAGTATAAAATATGAAATATAGCTGAAATTTATATTTAGTCTTGAAAATTTTAATTGTCTCAGGAGATATCTCTAATTCTCATGAATACAAAGACTTGAAAATGACACAGATACTTTTTTCCAGCTGCTTATATCTGTTTAGACTTTCCATTGTGATACTCTGGCTTTTGTAATTAGCACATGGCTGGGTACCCATAGACAAGCAAACTAGAGTCCCCAGGATTCCTATGCAGGAAGAACAACAAAACATGCCACGTACCTACATCTACCTCAGTTTTATGCACTGGACAATAGATAAACAATCTGAGGAATCTTTCAGTATCATGTACCTAAACTCTACAGTATCATGTTTTATTGTTCTGTAATATCTTCATTGTAATCATTAGTGCTATGCCCACGATATTGAGCAATTTTATAGGATCTATTTTGTATATGGAGTGCAGTGCGTATACATTATGCTTTTATTTGAATATATAGACTATTGAATGTAAGGATGTCAAATATTTTGTATACACATGTACATATATTTAAATAATAATAAAAAGAATTTAAATGGAGAGGTTAACAACAGTCATTTTCAGGAATTAACAAGATTTCAGGTTTTAAATATTGTCACGCAAAAGGTAGGAGAGGACTTCAAATGAAAGCTGATGCAGAATGCAAAACAGTAGTCTTAATTCTGACTTGATAAATGAATGCTATGCTCAAGGAAGCGGTAAGCAACATAGGCGTAAACTGGGTCAACTTCATGGGAAGAAGTTAGTCCAAAGAAGCAAACCAAATATGAGCTGTCAGTGCAATACTTTTAGGATTATTCCCATAACCATTACTGCCATAGCCATTCTTATATCAGAGCCTTTCAGAGAGAATGCTTACTTCACTTACACCGTTTTGCTCATACCTAGTCAAGAAGGTCAGACAGGTCTCTGTCAAGTCCTAGTATGAAATGCACTGATCTCCTTAGTGACATTTGGATGTGGGTCTCTGTTGCTTTTAATGAACTAAACTAAAAATCAGAATCTGAGCTCCCTCAAGTTATGAAAACCAGATTCTATTCTTACTGTGGAGACCCTAAGGCACAAGCCTTTCCCTGAGAAGGGAGGTTTTTATTACAAATGACCTCTTAAGTAGACACACTTGGGCTAACATTGCTCAGTCATCCTCGATTTGTTTATGGAAGATTATCCATGCAGCCAGAAGCAACAAAGAGGTTATATTTATGCTCTCTCAAATACATGCTGTGCCGTGTGCGCTAGATTTACAATCCTATGTAAAACTGTTGGTTTGGTGCTTTGCTGTAGCATATAACACACATAGATACTGCGATGATGAGCATGAGTGAAATTATACAATTAAATAATTATATAGAATCTATTTATTTCCATCCAGTTTCTTCTAACCACCGGTGGTTAGAAGGCTTTTGAGTTTTCACAGATCTCAACAGAAAATTCTGGAGACTTGTGTGTGTGTGAGTATGCATATAATGCAACAGAGGGTCAAGAAAATCCCATCATACCAGACAAGAATATGTAGATCTTTCATTGACAAAGTAATACCAACAAGATGGAATTTTTGTTGCTCTGTATTGGAAAATGGGGAAAAAAGTCTTTTCCTTTAGAAAGGACTTTGTAACTTTCTCCTCTATACTTTTTGCACTTAGTCTAAGTGAATGTATGCCTACTTTACAAGTTTGTGGTTACCACAAGGAAGTCTTACTGATGCTACCAAGCAAGCATATGAATGTATCATTACTCTGCAAGTTATTTAAGACCAGTGAAAATGTATGTATGGAAACACGGTACAAGTTCAGACAAATTATTATGTTTCTTTCAAGCCAAACTCTGATGCTAGGTGAGCCTCAGAGAAAAGTGGGCCAGCCTAGTCATGACAAAAAGTTCCTCATGGGAGAATTTCAGTTTAGTTTGGCAGTTTCCCACAAGTGTAGTTCTGAAGTTTCTTTCTCTCAGCTCTAGCCTTCAGCAATAACTCTAGTTGGACCTATCGGACAGAGTTAATACTCCAACAAAGAAGAATCAATATTCCTAAGACACAAATTTTCATGTTAGTCTTAACTTAAAAGATACATCCAAAGTGTCATTCTAGTATTTGTCTTTTTCACAACAATAACAAAAGCCATAAAAGCAAATCCTGCACCTCAGCTAAGTGTTACGAAAGTCAAGGTGGACTCAAAATTATCCCAAAAGGACTTTTTTTTGGAACTCCTGGTTCTCTTTGGAAGACCATTTCCAGACCTCAACCCCCTGCAGTTCTGGGCTTCTTCTTTTCCTCAACAAACATGACCTTAACTGTGTACCCTAAACTTAGTCTGGGCCATAGAAAAGGAAACCCTCTCTATTCAGAAATATGCTTGGATAAATACAATACGATTCTTCAGTTACAGCATCAGCTCTTACTTAACATTTCATCCCCACTGCAACTTCATCTCTGAGTTCTCTTTGTCTCTAAACCTCCTGTAACTAACACAAATTCTTGGCTGATACATGTGCCTAAGACAGTGTGCCATGCAAAGATTCAGTGATCTTCTGAGGAGTACATTCGAGTATGCCCATGGGTTTCTTTGTCAGCTGCTGTGATGTGATCAAACTTAGTTATGGTCTTTCAGTCATAAATAACCTTAACCTAAAACCTAAAATTAACCTTAGGAAAAACATGCCAGTGAAGATGAAAAATTCCTAAGGAAACAATTATTTTTGCACCACTCAGTTCCTTTAACAGCTCTCTAATGATTGAGAGAAAAAGCTTAGAGCTACAGCCCAAGTGGTGCAGGAGAATGTCTGTCTGAAAAAACCCTGTAGGCTATATTTCCCCCTCGAGTAAAACGTTTTCCGGGTAAGAAGAAGGAAAGCAGTGTCTAGTCTTATTTTATGGTTGGGATTATATTTAGCAACAAAATTACAGTTAAGAGAAAAAGAGAAACTGTGGTCTA
This sequence comes from Neomorphus geoffroyi, assembly GCA_033558235.1. Classification (NCBI taxonomy): domain Eukaryota; kingdom Metazoa; phylum Chordata; class Aves; order Cuculiformes; family Neomorphidae; genus Neomorphus; species Neomorphus geoffroyi. Next base: position 21,560,326 of record JAUMJM010000053.1, on the reverse strand, counting down.
ACTGTGTTTACGAATCTGGAAAATCCTTTAAGGAAAAGAACAGCTGATACCTGAATTTTCTTCTCAGGACTTTGGAGTGCCTGATAGGAATAGGAGCCAGCGCCAGGGCAGTTAGCCTATCACTTGAGATTTTTAGGGTTCAAGAAAAAATAGCCACAAAAATCCAGTTGGAGTAAGCTGCAAAAGTACTGCCACAACAAAGATGTAGGCTGCAGAAAAATACGCCCCCCAGAAAACTTTTTATCTGGGCTCTAGTTCTTGGGGTGGGGCGCAGCTAAGACAAAGGCCAAGGATTCTAAAAAAAAGAAAGGCATAACTGGAGTGGAGATGCAAAGGGGCTGCCCAAGGAAGGTGTAGGCTGCAAACAGAATTGTCCTCTGGGACTCTTTACACCTGGACCCTGGCTTGATGTGTTAGGAAACAGAGAAAGCCTAGCACTGTTGTTGAAGTGGTACAGAGGGGCTGCCAAGGAAGCTGTGGGCTGGCAAAAGGGTTCTTCCAGATGACTTTTTAATCTGAGAGATCTTCAGCAAAAGCTCAACTGGCATGAGGATTAGGGCTAGGAAAGAGGCAAACTGTAAACCATCCAAGTTAAAATGAACCCTATGCCATGACTCAGTGCCATGACCCAGATGAACAAGTACACTAGTGAGATTTTTTTAGGCAGCCTACACGTCTCATTGACAGTGTGTCTGCAGAACCACTGCAAGTGCAGCTCAAGGCTTTCTCTCTTTTCTAGCTTGACCCTTAACCCTAACCCTACGACTTGGCCTCATGACCCATATCAACAAGTTATGAGGGGGGAATTCCTTCTGCAACCTACACCTTCCCAGGCAGACCCTACACAGCACAACTCCAGCTCCATCTGCTGGACTTCCCTAATTTCTGAATCTAAACCCTTCTTCTTGGCCTAGGCCTTGTCCTCAGCTGAACCCTCACTCAAAGCTCAGTGCCACAGCATGGAGGAGCAAGTCTTGAGGGGAAAATTCTTCTGGCAACCCTTTTTTGTCGGTCCTTTTCCTAAACAAGACTAAAATCCTTGATACTGGTCTTGGCCTGGAGCTCTAGGTGTTCCCTTTCCCATATCCTAAGGAAATCCTGATCCAAATCCTAACCCAGGAACATGCTGTACTTTACATCTATGTTCAAGACAAGGCCGAGCTGAGAAAAATTTCAGGGAGTTTACTAGGTCTTTTACAGCTGCACCTCTCACCCCCTTTATTTTGGCTTCCCTTTATAGCTCTATTTCAACCAGGATTCTAAGTTTTCCCTCTTTCTTAGACGAATCATTGCACTTGATGCTGGTATCAGCTTTCTCACCTTACTGTGTTCTGACCTTTTCCCCACTATTTCCATTCCCCTCCCAGACTCAATTATTTCCATATCAAAATTCTTACATCAGCCTGTCCTTTTTAGTTTGCTGGAACTTTCCCAGAGCCCTCAAAACTGTACGTCTGGGGTTTTCCTTCATCTCTTTCCTTACTCTTGTGGACAGAGACACCAGTCCCATCGCAGGTGTTATGTTCATCTGAGGACCGTTCTGTCTATTCAGCCTCAGCTCTTCCTTTTAATTGTAGGATATTTTTCTTGCCATTGTAGTCTTTGAGTTTTCTCTTTGTCTTAACTTCAACCATAACCCTAAGAATCAAGGGAACTTATGGCAAGGAAATTCAGCCTTTGTCCAGAAAAAATTTTCTCAGTATAGAGAACTCAGCATATCACACTTTGTCAACCCTTTCAGTCCGCTTCAACTGGAACTCAGGTTTTTTAATTTTACTTTTATGTGTACCAACTTGTTAGTCTACCTTACTCACTAGCCACCGTGTGTGCCTGTACCAGTGTGAAGTGTTCATAGATGAGAATTCTATATGTGTTCATAATTTCTTTCTTAGACCCTATCATAGAACATCCTACAGTATTACCTCTAAGAGTTTTTACTTTCTTTTAACGTGTTTCTTCCATTTTAGATGTTACCTCTGTTACACTATGATGGCATTGTATATAATTAATACACCTTACTGATAAATGAACGTTAGAGGGTGAACCATAGATTTCTGCTCCCATTTGGGATCTTTGCCCTTAAAGCAGAACTGTCTTGGAATGCCAGTAGGGGCTGCAGTCTGTAAGAAAGTTGATCATGCATGCAGGATTTTTGGAAGCCCTCAGCAGCTCCAGCCATGTCCTTAAATCCGTCAGTTCTAAAGCCAGCACACTGCACTACTCAGTTATAAGGACTATACTTGACACGTGAAAATGATGCCGCTTTTTGAATAATATTAACACTACCTGCTGACTTGCTATACAGATAGAGAAGTATGCAAAATATTTTTACTTACAATAAAAAGCTTGTTGCTTTCTTTTTGCCTCTTTTTTGTTATCTTCTAATAAGTGGTTTCCCATTGCTAAATTATTAGTTAATAGCACTTTTCATTTAACTCACAGCAAGCTGCATCCACATCCGCAGAAAAGTCCAGACCTTTAGGACACTACAGAGCCAAATTAGGTATTTATAAATTTGAATCTACAGTATTTTCAATTTGACTTGAGGGATGAGTTTTTGATGGAGTAAATAACCACACAAATATTTTTTCCTTCTGAATTGCGTAGAAATAATGTTGTACAAAGCACTTTTCTCTGGTTAGGAACCTCATTGACAGTATTTGCATTTTCTTTCAATTCTTTTACTGTGTAACTAACTAAAATGTCATATTTTGTTTAAATGGCTTCGCTGTTTTGAAGCTTATGATAGAATTATGGGTTGGACTGTGACTGTTGGCAGTGCTAGATTGCATATTTGAAGAATCTTTCCTTTTACCCATTAGATAAAGTCAATGACAGGAATAATACTCTATTAAGGATTTACTAAAGGAAGAGTATAATTTTATCTGTGTTTGAGTCTTCTCTTGCTCAAAACTCTTAAGAGAATATGGCTAATTAAAACAAAGATTATTTTCCCTTTTCTTTCCTCATTTCCCATCTCTTCCCTATCCCTTCAGATTCCTTTGAAATATAATCTTCCTACCTGGAAATGCAGTAGTCCACTGTCATAACCGTAAGGAAGGCAGCATTTCAGCAACACTGAAGTGCTTCTAAATTAACTGTCACTTCACCCATGCCTAGGCTTACGTAACTTGTTCAGATCTGTGCATGTATATTCATGCATGTTATTTATAGAATCATAGAATGGTTTGGGTTGGAAGGGAACATTAAATGTCATCTAGACCACCCCCCCGCAAGGATCAGGGACATCTTTCAATAGGTCAGGTTGCTCAGAGTTACATCCAAACCAATCTTGGATGTTTCCAGGGATGGGGTGTCTACCACCACTTTGGGCAACCTGTTCCAGTGTTTCACCACCCTCATCATAAAAAATTTCTTCCTTTTATCTAGTCTGAATCTACCCTTTTTTAGTTTAAAACTATTACTCCTTGTCCTATCACAACAGACCCTACTAAAATCTTTGACCTCATCTTTCTTGTAAGCCCCCTTTAACTAAAGGCTATAATAAGGTCTCCCAGGAGCTTTCTCTTCTCCAGGCTAAACAAAGTGGTGTTAACTTCCTGGCACAGGTGATTATTTTGAGTAAGCAGGTGTTTTTTTCTGAATTATGTAGGTCTTTGCAGGTACTATACACAGTATGGAATTTCTCAGCTTCTTAGCCTGTACAGGAAAATACAGAAAAATATTTCAACACTTACCTGAAGAAAACTAGTTCATGGAATACAAAAGAAGTTTGGACTTTTGTCATTGGCAGCTGGTAATGCTGCATATCTTTCCTCCATGTTAGGTTTCCAAATCATCTTACTTAAGGATTCGAAAATGAAAATAAAACCAAACTTAACTTTATTTTCTCAAAGGTTATGTATAACCTGGATGGAGCACTTGAGAAATAAATAGGACAATCTGAATCTTTTGTCGTGAGAACTTTTGCTGTGATATCATTAACATTGTGATTTCATTACAAAACAGATATAACTCAATGAAAACTTCCTGTGTTTATCATTGCATATTGCAATACAAAATATTTCCATATTTTAATGATAGTTTCATATCACTGTGGCACGTTAATTCACTTGATATAAAGGATTTGCACTATGAATTTCATGCAGTGCCTGGAGAAGGAAGCTTTAGCTGGTTTTGATTAGGAAGAGTTGCACTCAGGAAACTTTGCTTCTTTATTTTAATTTACTGGAGAATGTTTGAGAAATGTTTGTTACAAAGATTGCTATTATAATTTTAAGTAAAGTGGCAAAAGGGGATTTCAGGCTCCTCTACACACCATTTTGGTACTCATGTTTTGCCCAAAATCAATACAACTGTATTCATTTGAATTACCTATATTCCCTCACTTCTGGTAATACAAAAAGGTTAGTAATAAAAATTGGTGTAAATTCTTAATTTATAGCAGAATATGGGAATTCATTATTGCACTAATTATGCTCATTTAGTAATATATATTGTGCTATTGCTTTCTCATGGCATGAAATATTAATTAGATCATTCTGGTAGAATTACAGTTCACACATAAGATGACTTGAATTTTTAAATGGTTTCACTAATGGGTTCCAACAAAACCTTTGCTTCTGTTAAAAATATACTTCCTCAAAGGCTGTGCTTGCAAACGATAGAGATTTTTTTTTGTCATGGTGCTTTGGCATAAATTTCTATCTCCTATTACACAAGAAGTAGGTATTGTATGTTTGTACCATGTACACATATGAACATACATTTGAGCAATGTATTTTTGGTTGCTTATCGAGTTATTTCACAGGAGTAGTTCATTAATTACTTCAGTTACTAAAACTGATTGAACATCTATCATAAAAAAGGACCTTGCATGAATCCATGGGAGCATTGTCTCCTAATGGTGTTAAGTTCCACACATAATTTTTCTAGCTTAACTTACCTCTCCTTAAATATGAAAGAATTGCTACTGCAACCCTTTCAATCCAAACATGTCAAAGGTCTTTACTGTTTTCTGGTTCCACAGCAACATACCTCGTGCTTTTTAAATCTTTAATTTAATTTCAAAGCTTCTTGCTTTTCTGTGAACTTCTTCAAGTTTTTCAGCATCTCTTTTAGTAAAACCCTGGGAGATAAGCATGGAGTGCTCTATGTGCTATGAAAGTCCTGTGCCTTGTTGGTCCATAATGTGTTGTGTTTGTGAATGGTATAAATTGTTTTTTTAATCATATCACCTTGCCAACCACTGTTCATTCACTTTCAGCTTTCACTTTTTGGACTTCTGTATTACTAAGCTTACCCAGACCTCTCCACCAAACAGAGTACTTTGTTATCTTTTTTTACTTGGATTTCCCTAGTTATATTAGGTTGGTTTTGTGGGGTTTTTTTCAGAAGAGGAAACTTTCTGCTCCTTTTGGCACACATTCTATGCTCTCTAGGTCAGTGTGTCATGTCATCTAACTCATTGTTTGTCACAGCTCCGTTCAACAAGACTGATTTCAAATTATTGCCCAGTTCACTCTATCCACCCGATCATCCCCGAAGAGCAAACTGAAACCAGCACTAACTGATCTCCAAAGTCAGTCAGCAGGCTGTTACCTTTCACTCCTGTTTGGGATCTGTTAACCCACACGCTAACCATTTTTATGCTACCCAATTTGAATGATTCTTCCAAACAACTTTTTTAGCCATATTTTTTCTTGTTTCCAAGTATGAATGAAGCCATTCTGTACCTGTCTGCTGAAATCAGCAGCATATTTCTAAGTCAATCTTCCATCTTGGGTTGTGGAAAGTATAGAGTGCACTTCAGTTTCATCACTGAGGGTTTTACATGTGCGCCAGTTTCCATGCATGCTTTTCAAATATGTATCTGAAAGATGCTGAGTACAATAATTGAAACAAACTATAGAAGTTAGCAATCGTGAATTTGTTTTTTTCATTATTAGTTTGTGGCTGCAAGTGATGATGAAATTGCTGGATTTTGCAGTGCTAAAATGTCTTCTGTGTCCAGAGTACCCATTATGTTGTATGTTTGTAGTTATTTCTGGATGATTAAAATATAAATGGAGAGGAAATAATCTGATTTGCATAATGACATGAATGACTGATTGTTATTTTTTGCATATCTGTGAATGGTAATGGTTTTTTATTTATTATTAAAATATCATTTTTTCCTGACATTTAAGTGAGACAAAGGTTGAATACAAAATGATCCTTGTGCTCTTCAGCTGGAACACCTACAATGTAAAGAACTTACTAGACAGAGGAAATATGTGGAAGATTTATTTGATTGAATAATTCAAATATTTTATCTGATTAATATTAATTGCTCATATTATTTTAATTGGATACATAGAAAGAGGTGAACAAAATCAGGTACAATTTGAACTATTACAATAGAAGGTATCTGTCCTGTAAAGACAAATTTTCTTTAATCTGTTAGTGTACCAAACCTTCATGGTGGCATTCTGCAGCTTCAGAGTTAATCATTTTATCCAAAAGTCATATAGGCTGCTTTTTTTCTTTATGTACTCCAAATCTACAACACGTCACTTGGTACTAGCGTTTTCCAGTTTTATTCCTGCATTAGAATGAAAAGTCACAATGCTTCATTGTGCTATAAAATAATGTAGAAATAATATCAGATGCTATGAGAAATGTGTTTTTTTTTCTTATTTTCTCCATCTTTAGAGGTGTGATTTTGGTTCTGATCTGCTGCAGGGCTGTGTGATGCCTTGTTTCCATGCAGACAGTGATTATAGTGAAGATGGGTTGCAATTACATTGAACTAGACTGCCAATATTCACTTTTGGTTATTATCTGCATGTGGAGTGTTTTCATTAACTATGCACGGGAAACATCTTGACTGAAATAAGCATCTTTTGCTATTTTATTTGTGCCTACGTATGTGTGTATGTGTGATGATTAATGCAGTACTTAGATAAATACCAGAATAGCATGTAGTCAAATCTTAAATTCACGTAAAGGAAATTATATACTGTTGAAGAAAACAGTTTCTACAAACCCTTTTAATTGCCAAGTAGTCAGAAACAAGGCATCAAAACATCCATAGCAACCACTGTCAGGGTGGCTGACCAAGTGACAGTCTGCTGTGAGCTCTGTTACTATGGATATATATGAAATACATGCAGGAGTTCCTAGTTAAGTTTCACTTCTTATAAATTCCAGAGCTTTGGCATGTTGCTTATAGCCAAAGTGGAGAGCCAGGTCTTGGACTGCTGCATCTGTCTCATTCATCAGCTGCACAAAGCAGACAAAGTGCACCAAAAAGGAGTAGCTGACAATTCCCAGGGAGACAGAAATTCTCCAGTAGGACATGTGTTGGAAAGGTATGGAAGGGAATAGAAGGAAAATCAAAGGTGTGTAATAGGCAGAAGAAGAGTGACACCGTACATTGAGGGTGTCAAACTTACAGCTCCCGCCGTTCTCCTGCTCCTGCAGCGTGCCATGCGTCATACGCACTGCACATGTGGCTGGTGCTCTGTCAAAAGTGTAGGGACAAGGAGTTCAGTGCTGCTGCCAGGTAGAAACAAGGTTCTGGGCCAGATAAAACAAGGTGGAGGGCCGGATTCGGCCTGCAGGCTGTGAGTTTGACACCCCTGCCGTAGATGAAAGTAAAAAATGGACAACTGTATGGCATTCTGGGAGGCTTGAGACATGTCCACCTTAAACACAGTACAATTGTACTCCCCTCCTCTGCGCAGCACCTCTTTCCCCTGCCCTGCCCAGGCACAATGAAAACTTCTGGGTTGAAATAAAGGCAGTCTTAATAGAAAAACAAAAGAAGAGAGAGTAATAATAATAACAATAAATATATCATACATATAATAGTATATAAAAATGTGTTTATAATATAACCACTCACCACCCAATGATTAGTCTGTCCCTAGTAGCAATTTCAGCAAGCACAGTGATATAAGCAAGTGCAACAATCACAGTGAGAGTAGTAATAGCAGAATGTGGAACCCTGGGTGTGGAGTCCAGATTGCCTTGATGCTCCCCAGCCAAACACTTGTTTTTATACTCAGCATCGTATTATGATATGGAATATTTTGTTGGCCAGTTTGGGTTAGTAGTCCTGGTTCTGCGTTTGTACACTAGCAAAACATAGGAAACTAAAAAATCCTCGTGTTCTCAGCAAAAGCAAAAAAACCCCAAACTCCAAACCCAGTCATCAGTGTGTTTTCCAGATTCTTCTCATACCAGATATAAAATCAGCAGCTGCTGGGAAGAAAATAAATTCTATTCCAGCAGAGCATAATCCTTACCTGGCAACAACTAAAACAATATGTGTTATCAACTTTATTATCACACTGAATCCAAACCACAACAGATACTAGGAAGAAAAGTTACTCTATCCTAGCTGAAATCAGGACAACCTTTTAGATCTCTAGGATATGAACGGTTTCACCATTTTTACAAGGTACTGTATATATCAGACTTTTGTGTTATTAGATGGCTGGAAAATACTGGATCTATTAATGATTTATATTTTCTCATCTCCGAGTTCAATGTGTGAAACACTAATGCATTAGCAATATTAATGGATGGTAATAAAGAAGATTAACTCATTTGTAACAACTACTGATGAGCTGTTTTTCCTTTTTCCTTCTTTTTATAAGAAGATTTGAGTACCTATCATTTCATATTCCATGGAGAAAACACAAGGACTTTATTCCCTTGTTGTATTATTCAATTTGAGCATGAAAGAAGGCTAATGGCGCCTTGTGCTGCAGTAGGCAGAGCTCTGTCAGCAGGTTGAGGGTGGTGATTATTTCTCTCTGTTCAGCACTGGTGAGACCATGTCTGGAGTACTGTGTCCACTTCTGGGCTTCCCATTAGAAGAGGGACATGGTTTAGTAAGGGGACAGGTACAGTTGGACTCGATGATCTCAAAGGTCTCTTCCAACCAGATGATTCTATGATTACAGAAGATAGTCGACTGTCTTAATCCTTGCTAAAAGGCCCTGAGAAACCTAGAAAGGCATGTAATTTAGTAAAGGTTGCTAACTTATTTAAAGCTAATTAAATCTGAAGGGTGCTACCTATTGTGTTTCAGTACAAAGCCCTCTCAACTTGGACACAAGAAAGAGTCTCCTTGAGACTTCAGGTTTGTAATGATAAAGGGTTCTGACAACTTGAATTCCACTTCAGTCTCACCATGCAGTTCTTCCTATTAGCCACTCATCTCTGAGGACCTACCACCAAGGAAGAGAAAATGCTGAGCAAGAGGATGTGAATGTAATATAAGCTACAAGAATCTATGCTCGGTCAAGAATCCTAATGCCTACTGTTAGCTTTCAGAAGTCCTAAAATACATAAAACCCAAAGTCAATAAAGTGAAAAATCAGTCATAGAAGAGGTGCATGGTAGAACAGACTATCTCAGAATTTCACTACACTTGTGAAAATATCATTTATTTTGAAGAAAAATATCAGACAGAGAGTTTACTTCAGTGGCTAAGCAAGGAAGACAGAAACATCATTAACAACCTATGTTTTTGATTTGTTGGTTGCTGGAGGCAAGAAGTGACATTTTTAAGGAAAGACATAATGTGACAATTTTATGATAAAAATGGAGTGTAAAGCAACAGAAGAAACAATAGATCTTTATTTTTTTCCTAAAACCTGCATCTCAGGCTTTTTTTCTGTCACTAGTGCTGATAAGTTTGATGGTCCTTGTTGAACAAAGGTCATTGTCGTGGGTTCACTTACAGAACAAAAAATATAATTGTTGAGCAGATCTAAGGAGAACAGAGATAGGAAGAAAAGAGATAGGACAAAGTCTTACTGTTTGCCCTGCTCTGCCCACCTTCAAACGGGGAAGTGTGTAACATTGAAGTATGGATGAGAAGACCAACGTTCTTTAACTTTTGGACATGACTTTCAGGGCTTCCAGTCACTAGTTTGAAAAGAGGATCTCAGACAAGGAGATGGCTTAGACGCTGACTCGCTGTATTGCCACACCCAAATGAGTGACAGCAACTTGAGAAAGGGTACTGATGTGCTGAAGCAGTGATTTGCATGAATGACTACTGACTGTCACCTTCAATGAAACATCTTTTACCAATGGAATCTCCAGACTCCTCCTAATTGCGAGTACAATTTTGGGAGCTCAGATTAGATACTACCTTTGAAAAAAACAACACTGTTCCTGAGCAGTTGTTAGGTGCTCAATATTTTACTCCCCTCTGGTACTGTTACGGTTTTACACCACTAATCATTAGTGCTTGGTATTTATTTTCTTGAAGTGTCTGAGATATACTTTTTCAGTTTGAGATAGGGATGCAGAAATTCTTGAAGATGCTTTGCACCTATTTATAGTGCCTTGAGGTACTTCGCAATTATTAATTATAAATAGTAAAGTTCAAAGTGTTAGCAGATTCAAAGAGTCATGAGTTTTAAACGCTCTTACAATAATCAATTACCGTAAACATAACAACTTCACAAATATTCCCTGTAATCACAAATCATTATATCCTCACGTCTGTTGCTACTTTTGCAATTCCGAGTTGTTTTATGATTCAGTCCATAGTATCTGTGACCCAAGTGCAGAGATGGCAAGAAAAATTGTAGATCCACTAAATGATATTGAGATATTGATTTGTGGTAAACCCTTACATCATAAATTTCATGGATGTCTTATTTTGGAGATTCACACTTCCAAATGAGTTTGTCATATTTCCAAGAAGGTTCAACAAAATTTTTCTATCAGCTGCTATTCAACTGCTTCTACAGAGGGGAAGTCATGTTGGTAATGCGCAGGGGATTACTAAATTATTGGTCCCTAAGGAATACTCAAGCTACTGAACACTGGCAACTCTGCTGTTTGCCTGTTTACCCTCTAGTAAACCTTGCATGAATTAAAAATTCTGGAAAATTTTCAGATAAAGAAACTATTCAGCTTGCGGAAATGAAATGTTGAAAGGGAGACTGAGAAGCCAACGTGTGGCTAGATTGCTGGTTACAATTGCGGAATATCTCTTAGTTTTAATAAACAGAAAATGAGCCATCAGAAAAAAAAATCTTCTTATACATTTCTTAACATATAATGGAAGTAAACCAGTAACAATAGTCAGTTTTGTGGTATTCATGTGGAGGAAGAAACTGTGATTAACAGCTGAGGACTACAGTCCTGATAAAAAAATTGAGCAGCTTCAGGCTGAACCACCATATCTAAAAGCAATGGATGCAAGAGTTAAGTTTGTACACAGAGCTTCTCATGATAGAGATTTAAAAATTGGTATGCTAAACATTTTGATGAGAGAAGAAAGAAAGCAAATATATGGGACACCATTGTTAGCAATGGTGTCTGAACACAGGAAAATTTGTTGAGTTCTGAGATAAAAATGTTACAAAAACTTACACAATTAAGAATTTTTCCATTCCTATATGATATTAGAGAAAGGTATCCCTAATCAAAGGCTGAATCTTTTGTGGAGTGTGAGAATCCAGTTACTAAGGAGATTTATGAAAGAAGCAGCTTTATCTCTATAAAGATGTTTCCTATTGAATTTCAGGGAGAGCACTGAAGTAAAATAGCCATCAGTTTGGAACAAGTAAATCAAGGTAGAGAAAGACAAGAAATAAGACAAAGAATAATAGAGAAAATAATCCTCATAGGCTAGCATGCTGGAAAGAGCACCAAAAAAATTCAGAAAAAAGAGAACTATCCTTGGGGTTGTCACGTAGAGGGAAGGGAACAAATCCAAGTAAAATCCTAAACTGCAAGTAGCCCAGGGATAAAAAAAATTCTCTATCTACAGTAACTGAAATTGTGGAGTTTTATAATGCATGGAAGAACATGTCTAGCAGATCTATATGTTCTCAACACACAGACTTTGCTTCCAGGGCTTCTACTGTTGTGTTTAAGACCAGTCTGGTGATCAGTTAGATCCTTGCTGAATAGTTCAGCCAGCTGTAATATCATCTCAGCTATAACAGTAATCGGTAATATTATTTTAGAAAAATATGAAAGTGGTGTTAGTATTTACAAAGGGCTGTTCTCTGGGAAAAAATAAATATCGATAAGACTCTCATATAATAAAAAAATATTGGTAGACTTTGGGAAAACCTTTTTATTCGAATTTCCTTACAACAGAAATTTGTTAAAAAAATTTGGATGACAGATACCTTAAAATAGAGTGAAGCTTTTCTTTTAGAGATAAAAATAAAAAAGAAATTAAAAATCAAACATTTTATATTCAATGCACTTTCTTTGGAAAAAAGACTTGGGATCATACAATACATGCATGTTTTTGTGCTAATATGGCCTTTGGGGTTCTGCTCTTCTCTGAAATTTTTTTGTACAGTTGATGATGACTAGCATTCAGAGTCATGTCTCCTCAACTGAAGACTCATAATGTGTTTATGTTTTCACTCCTGGCAAAGAAGTTCTCTTAAGGCAGCTGGCTAAATTCCCTGTAGAGTTAAGGCAGAGGAGTAGGTGCCTTTACAGACCTCTTTTAAGAGAGATCTTGATCATCATATCTCGAGCACGAAAGTTAGTTGAAGAATAAATGACTCTAAAAGCCTTCAGAAACATCTACTTCTTTCCATTCAGTAATTATTGTGATAAAGCACTTAAAGAGCATCACTATGTACCTAAAACTGAGAGCAAATGACAGGCTTGAAGTTGCTTGACTAGAATGCAGCCTAGTGGAAATCAGGTGGATAAGTGAGGGAAAAGTACTTTGCATATGCAATATCTGAGACAAAAGCACCTCTGGGAGCCTACTCACTGGAGCTTCTGGACAATCCATGTCGGAAGAAGATCATGTAGAGTTCACATTTTTTTAAAATATCAAAGTCTATGACATAAGTTAAAAGTTCATGGGAAGCCAGGCTTCCTCAGTTCTGGAGCCTGTGGAGCTACATGCTTGTTTGGAGAGATTTTTTGCTTTGTCATAGGACTGATCCATGATGCAGTTGACACCGATTATGGAGTATGACAGAATTACAACTATCAGTAATGGGAAAGTACCTATCCTGTGAAGCAGCTTGAGGTGCTGCATTTATCACTTGAACTGTCTGCTGAAGCATGATATACTTGAAACATCTGACACACTTCAAAGAACTGAACCTCATCAAACCTACTGTATTTTACAAAGTAATACATTTCAATTCACTGGAAATGTTGAAGGCTAATAACTCGGTTTTTGCGATGTCAGTTGTTCCCAGGCTACAGGATTGGAATCCAAGATTAGATGATGAACACAGAAGCAATGTTACCTGATAAAACTTTGGAAACTGTTGGACTGAAACATTATTTCTCCTGAAGATATCAAGTACAATGGAATTTTTCATCATCATTTAGCATTCCAGTAATCTTCACATCTTTTGATATCAACATTGGTTTTATATTATTTCCATACCACTGAAGAAGATACTGCTTAGTGTCAGCTATATTGTTACTCTCTGCTGGATTTCCACAGAAAATAGGCCTAAATTAGTACTTTTTAAATTTTTTTTTTTCCATGGATTATGTCAATATGTTGCAATTAATATTCCTTCATGGTATGGTTGTGCTTTTGATGGAAATTTTACAGAGCGATTTCTCAGATTCAGTAATGTGAATGAAAACTAAAGATAACAGAGATCCCTTCCAGAATAATGAGAAATATATCTCTCAGGAATTTGGAAATTCCAAGTGCAGATTTTCCTTTTTCTTGATTCAGCCCGAGGACTGGATTTCAACCCAGATTACTGGCTGCCCAAATGAAATCTCTTACTATAATGTAGCCATTCTTAGAAGAGTCTCAATGCCTCTCCTTTCTTCGTATATAGATAGTTAAATATTAACTGGATGAGGAGGAGAATGTCCTCTCTGGTGAGAAGTTCTGTCTAATTTTGTAACAGTTCCTAGCACAGAATGCTAAGGTTTTTCACATTTCAGTTGTCAGAAATGGAAAAGCCTTTTGTAGTCTGTTCCAATAAAAACTCTAAATGATGAACTCCATTGACCTATGAATCTATGTCAGTTGGATGATTCTTAATTCATTGATTATACAGACAATTAATTTTTAAATCAGAATTTTAGATGTCAATACTTAACTATTCAATTGCACCTCTGCATTTATCTTTATCAATCAAATCTATAATCCCAACCAAAATGAAATCTTATCTGTTTGACAAAACCTATTTTCTTTCTAGCTACACTGAGTGATATTAAATATACTTTCAGCCTTTAATTCCTTCTTAGCCTCATCTTGTTCTAACTTTTCATAACAGCAAAGGCAAGGGGCATGGTTAAGAAATGATGAGTTACTTTATTACATCAAATAAGAAACATGATACAATAAAGGATGAAATTCCTAGGAACAGAATACAGTGTAGTGAGAGAGACATGACTCTTTCATGTTCTCCCCCACATTTTCCAAAACAAAAGCAAAAAAACCACCCAAGAGCAAGAAAAATATCCTGCAAAGTATATATTTTTACAATTAGAACATTGCTGAAAGTTCCAGGAATCATATAATTTTTGAGATAGAACTATAGTGTTGAAAAAGCAAATGCATAGGAAATGCATCAACGAGCATAAAAGACCTCTCATTTCCAATTTTTTTTAGTTGAACTGATAAGAATATCATCTTTCTTTGCCTTTTTTGTTAAGTGGAGATAAAACATAAAGCAACACTTCAGTCACCCTTGGTTCTCAACATGCCCTCAATTTTATTATGCTTTGATATGTAAAAGTTCTTTGCTGATGTGATTCTTCATAGGTCAGATTGCTCAGATGAATTAGCTGCTTCAAACCAGTCAGTTATCTAGCCTGAAACAGATCATTCCCCTCACAGTGTTATCAGGCATCAAAATTATCTGTCCATTTTGCCTTACATCCTGCCATCTGACTTTTTCGAACAGTCAGATTAATGCCTGTCTTGTGTTTCTGAGGTAGTTCTTCATCTGGAGACTCTACACAATCATTTCCTGACAGAATCAAAGGGAACAAGATCCATTCTCCTGCATAGTCTAAGATGATTATCTTGCACCTCACCAACAGATAGCCAGGAAATTTTTGGTTTGTTTCTCTTAGGTAGAGGAGACTAACTTCTACACAACATAAATTTTCTATAAAACAATGTTTTTATGTTGGTGATTTTTTTTGAAAAAAATTAATTAGGAATACTTAAACACTTCTTTTTTTTTTCCAAATTTAAAATGTTGAATCTTCAGTTCAGCATTAGCCTGGATCACCTCCTGTCACTAAAATGTCTTAACATCTGTAGATGAGATTCTTAGAGTCCTGCCTCCAGACTGTCTGTAATCTATGTTCCCCAGATGGATCATAACTCTCATGATGCCATATACTGGCCTTTAGATTGAAATGTGAAGATTCGTAAGCGTCAATACATTCTGAAAGCTAAGTCCTGACACTGAGCACTGCTTATGAAGGAGATTATGAGCTGGTGATGATACAGCTCTTATGAGACCATATGGGATGGCAGATAATCCAATTTAATGTCAAACTGACTCATAACAAAATATTTATCTATTTCTGAATCAGACTTTTACTGAACTTTTTGATGAGAAAAAAACTCAATATTTTGACACTGATTTGGGATGAGAAGATGCTTTTCCAAAGGACTAGAAATTCAAACTTTTGCTTGTATTATTTTTGCAGTATAATGCAATACTCCAAGGGCTACAAAATCCTTCTGAAAGGGCAACCTGACTCACAAACTCCCTTAGATCATTTTACTCCCTCCTTCCCCATCATCCCACTAATCTTTTTTCTTCACTGTCTTCCTCCTACTGCTTAAGCGATGAATTTTGCAGGAGTCGTGCCTTTCTTCCTTCTTCCTTTTATGAAAAAGATTTGGTCAGTGAAAGTAACACAAACACATCTGAAACACTGCCAAGTCAAACTACCAGTCTACACAGAGAACATATTTCTTTTTCCTATTTGAAAGATATGAAGGACAAAACTTAATTCAAAACTGCTGCTTCCCTTTTGCTTTCTCACCAACAAATCTAGTGAGAAATTTGGCTTCTGCGGTAAATCCCAATTGAAATGATAAATGAGCTACTGCAAACAGAAAGAATTTAGTACAACATAATCTCAGAGAAAGGGACCAAAAAGGTCTGAAGAGCCTTGCTGCAGGATAATGGCTGTCAAATAGTGATAACTCTTGCTGTCAACAAATAGCATTAACAGCTCCTGTTTAATGAGCAGTAACATGAGCCAGAGTGTGACACTGCAGAGATTAAAAAGCTCAACACTTGCGCAGTCCACATTTCTGTTTTTGTAACTAGACTGCAATTTACATTTTCGACTGCTGGATTGGGATTTAATTTAAAACCTTTCCATGATTCAGATTAAGAAGGGGAAAATATATCCTTTAAAATTAAACTACTCTTGTGGCTTCACTCAAGAGTTTCAGGCATCAAATGAATGTGCCACGGGATTTTTCCACATTATTTTAAAAGACAGAAAATAGTTAATTCCATTATGTATCATACCTAAAGCTTTAGAGTTTCTGAGAATATTGTGTATTTTTAGATGATTCTATGTGGATTCCATACAGAAAATGTTTAGCTGTCAGCTGTTCTTGGCCTCCCCCACAAAAAAAATTGTAATCTCTAAAGCCAACTAAATCTGACAGGTAAAGGTCTGAAAGATTTGCTTCCTATAGTTGTTGTGAAACAGAATGATAATAAGAAAATAAGCCAGGTTAGTTCTCCACTGAATGAAAAGGTAAAGCCAAAGACGAACTTTATTAAGATACCAAAGGATCTAAGTAGGAGAAGGAGGTAGGAATTAACTGTAGGAAAAGCTTTTACTAAAATTCATATTTTCAGTAGTTGTTGACTCATCTAAGAAGAGGACAGAGAGACATGGGAATCTGCTGCGCTCGGACCTATCCATTCCAGCATCAGGCAGGTCATGATGTGGAAAAAAATGGAAAAGTTTTACTCAGGCTTTTGGGAGAGCTCAGAAATTTGCTGTATAAAGGTATTGCCGTATAAAATTATCCTAGTTTGTTTTGGAGTTCTCCAAGCCTGAGGAGTGATGCAGGAGGCGTTTTGCAGCATGTCCTAATCAGTAGCTGAGTATTGCTGGAGGAAGGAGGGAGGGAACCAGGAAAGGGTCTTTATGGTAAGGGCAGCACACTGCAGAGACCCCATGATTACAAATAACTTTCTTTTGCCTGTCATTTTAAAGGATTGAGTAAACCCGAGACCAGCTGCCGGAGAGGATGACAGTTGCTCAGCAGCTGTGCCCTCAGACATGAAGAGTTTAGTTTCCAAAGCTCATTGTGAACACATCAACATAAAAGTGAAAAGCCTTCAAGGTGTTTTGTCCTATCTATATTATCCTATCTATTGTTTTTGCCCACTACACATATCTATGACACTGAGCTGTGGGTATATTATATCATACCTAAATGAAGCACCACAGATGGAAACAGAGCTGAAATTAAAGCTTCCCTGTAAAGAACCTGCAAGATATCCTGCACATATCTATAAGGAGTGGGAGTACATGGCCTCATTTTGGAAAAAAAACACCCAACCCAAACCCAGACAAATTCGTGTGTAACACATTCTTCCAGTCTCTTGTCTGCGTCTTCCCATATGGAAAGTAAAGCCCATTAAGCTTGCCTTTCTGGTATTTTCTGTAAAACAATTAAGATTTCATCTAGTAAAAAGCTCATTTTAAGGGATCTGAGAGCACTCACCATCCCAATGAATCAGGTTTCTGATTCTGCTTCTAACTTGTACTCTGGGTAAGTGCAAGAGGAAAATTATTTAATAATCTTTTAGTTTAGCTCTGTTACAGGAGAAGCCTTGGAAACTGACATTATCAATAAATAGAATCTGATTTTTTTTAGGTTTGTCTCTGTTCTCACATTTTTCACCTGTGTAACTAAACTGGGTGTCTATCACATAGTACTATTTTTCTTTCTCTTTCTCCTCACCCCCTGCCTTAGTCCCTTCAGTTTTACATTGAGGAAGCAATGGAGCTCAGACTGGACAAACAGTATTTTACCAGTTTCTTCTGATTTCTTTTTCTTCCTGGTGTTTTCTTTAAGAGTTAAGAAGCCTTGATACATAATGAGACTTAGGTGAGACAGCATCTTCCTCTCAAGTGCTTAATATTCTGAGATATATAATGCAGCATTATGAGTGATTTTCATGTCAAATGTTCTTTTACATGTTAATAATTTGATGGGAAATGTAAAGTCCTGCACATGAGGAGGAATAACTTCATGCCCTTACATACGCTGGAGGTTCACCAGCTTTAAAGCAGCTCTGCAGAGAAGAACCTGGGGGTCTTGGTGTACAACAGTTTCAACATTAGACAGCAATGTGCTGTTGCAGCAAAGAGAGCCAACAGTCCTTGCATTGACTGCAAGCTGAGGGAGGCAATCCTTCACCTCTATTCAGCACCACTGAAACACATCTGGAGTGCTGGGTCCAGATGTGGACTGCCCAGTACAAAGAACAGTAAAGCGCCACAAAGATGTTTAAGAAATTGAAGCCTCTTTCCAACTGGGAATGGCTGAGGAAGCTCAGGTTGCTCAGCCTGAGGAAGGGAAGGCTCAGGGGGATCTGACCAATGTGTCTGAATATCTGATGGGACCGTGTAAGAATGCAAAGCCAGACTCTTCTCAGTGGTGCGCAGTGGCAGTCAGTGGCAGGAGGTAACTGGCACAAACAGAAACACAGGGGGTTACATTTAAATGTAAGAAAATTTTTTTACTGTACCTTTGAGTGTGACTGGCAATCAAAGAGTACCACTCTTTTGTCCAGACCTTGTGAATACGCAGACAGAGCACAAAGGAACTCTTAACTATTGCAGCTGTTTCTTAGGGAAAGACCTCAAGTTGTACAACCAGGACCACGGCCATGTCAATGATGGGAAAAGAAAAAGATACACTTGAAAGTAGTTGCGTGATGGAATGCAATTATTTTCTGAGCATGATCAGTCAGCATGAATGCTGCTTAGCATAATTACTTGTGTATGTAATATTGTCCTTGCATGTTGTATATTTCTCAGGAAATGCTTTGACTAGAATTTAAACTGGCCACAGTAGGGATGCCAGAGTCCAATCTTCTGCCCACAGCCGGGGAACTCTCACATTCCCCTCTGGTGTAATTGATGCTTGGGAAGCTGTGTGGAAAACTAGTCATATAGTTGGTTTGCCTTCACAATATATATCTACTTAGGTATATATAGATACACACTCTATATAGACTGAGTTAGATCAGCTCACTCATCTTACTCTTTCATAAATGTCAGCATAAGGGTTGGGGACACAACAGGTTGGGAAATCAGGAGTACTGCAGCTCCCTGATTTAGATCAGCTGTAACTGCACTTGAATACAATGACCTAACCCTTTAAAGTTAGGTTCAGTTGTCTGTCTGAACAATAAGATTTTGATACCAATAAAGACTGAGCAAGTGAGGAAGTTGACACATGATATCAAGTCAGTCATAGTCTTTCTTACGAACTGTCGTTGCCTGCTGGTAGGGGGAAAGAACCAAGTTTCCTTTTTCTTCAGCTGCCTCTGACCTCTTCTTGCCTTTCTGCTTAGGCTTTTCCAGCCTATAGTTCTCTTGCAGGACTTCTACACTTTGTAACAAACCCACTACATATATACAAAAGTGAACTGCAATGCAATGTAATATATGATTTTATTGCAATTTTCTAAAATAAATTAGTCACAAATATATTGGGTCTCTTGTTTTGGTTTTGCTTGTTTTAACATTGTTTGATTAATACTAGCCAGGAAATATTAGTTTTCAAAGGGATAAGCAGTGAACTTTTTTAGATTCTGTGTCTTCATAAACCAAAACCCTACCTACCCTAAAGCAGGCTGGACTTGAATTTTACAGTGGGGTTCCTTGGTTTTCACAGAATTCATGCTCTGACATACCTTTTGCAGACATTTGTAACATCTCCCATTTATGTGTCCACTGAAATGAAGTTCACTCCTTGTTGGATGTCAAAAAAAGAAATTGATGGAAATCATGACTACTCTCATGAAGGAAGCTTCTGTCACCAGCAAGAGAACTAATTTTCTTTACTGTGGAACAATATCTGTGACAATTTAGCACTGAGTGTAAAACAAAAAAGATGTGAGAGATTATAACCTTTCTCTTCATTGTAATACAACAATTCTAAGCTAAAGTGTTTGATGTTTTGAAAATTTCCAGTTTGTCTTTTTATTGAATTTTTCATTGCTGACAACACTAAATTCAATACAGCTTTCTAGTATGTATTTAATAAGATATCCTAGTGATGTTTTCACTACAGTGTCAAGCACACTATAAACTAAACAACCTTATTTTCTAAGGTACATCCAACCATGTGACATTAGCACTGAAGAACAAAATTTGATTTGCAATTCATGATTAGAGGAAGCAGAATAGTGAGATGAATCGTTATCTCTAATATATTGAAGTAATATGTCTTCTTCTGGATTCTGTTTAAGTTTTCTTGAAAACAACTTTCCAGATGTTTAAACAGATAAGTATCTGTAAATCCAGGGACAGAAAAGTCAAATTTTTAAGTCTTGACAATATGATAGCTTAACATTAACTAGA
Source organism: Neomorphus geoffroyi (assembly GCA_033558235.1). Lineage (NCBI taxonomy): Eukaryota > Metazoa > Chordata > Aves > Cuculiformes > Neomorphidae > Neomorphus > Neomorphus geoffroyi. Next base: position 21,539,791 of record JAUMJM010000053.1, on the reverse strand, counting down.
AAGATGCACTTAACTTTTCCATACAAGGTCAGCACATGCTACTCTTAATACAGAATTAATGCTACTGGGAGACTGTCTCACTCCCTCGCTGGCTGTTTTCTTTCTTTCTTCTTCCCTCAGACAATAAGGTCATTTCTCCTTGGTGTCTGATTCAGTCTCTCTTCTTTCTGATTCTGACCCAGAAACTATGCTTTCTTGCCAGATTATGGGTTTAGTGTGATCTTGGCCTCTTGCACATGTTCTAAACAGCTGAAAAAACAGCCAATTCAAGATAAGGACTGGATGGATTTTTTTGACATTACACACTCATTTGGTGAAATGTAAATGTTTCTTAAAAATAGGTTTTAAAATTGAAATTCTGATGAAACTGTAGGGTATATCTAATGAGCCCTTCTTGACAGATATTCTTCAGCTGGAAATTTGCCAGAGTTTTTCCAATTTACTTACCTGATGGACTCCAGCTCTCAGGCCCCTCAGCTTTGGAGCAAAATTCCTCCAAAATAATGGACTACAGTGAAGCTGAAAATCTATTCCTTCTTGCAGCGAATTGTGAATATTCTTTTCCAAGAGGAGAGAAAGACATGATTTGAAATGTATCTAAATCCTCTTTCCTGTGTATTGAGTCCTTTTCAGACTTGTGTTATCTTGTGTCTTTAAACTTAGAAATCCCTGTTTCTGACACACAATAAATAAATACAAAGTAAATGTTTATATAAAGAAGAAATGCATAAATTTCTGGTTTGGTTTTCTATTTTTCAGTGTCAGGATGCAATGAAGACAGCTGCTCCCTAAAGAACAGGGAGCTGAGGGTGACACCAGACCAGTGTCCTTACCAGTAGGACTCCAACCCAGTAGGTCCAACCCAGAAGCAAGTTCCCTTCAATGCAGGGCATGGGTTCATCCAAAGGACTGGGACAGTTACAGGGCTAGACACTGATATTCCTATGGCATTGCTGGGGCAAGAGCTGATGGCATTCATGGAGCTCATGTCCCAGTTTAATGTTGTCTGAAAGAAGTTCCACTCTTGTATTTTGATTTCACTTTGCATTGTGAACCAGAGCACGGTAAAAGAGTGCAATCTGGAGATTTACTTCAAAAGTAAGCTCCTGATCTAAACTAAAATGCCAAAATCCTTCTTTAGCTTTTTCCTACTGGATTTTTGTCTCTGGCAATTTCCTCATGGAGGAGAACAGGTAGGTTTTGAGCAGATTCTCTAGCTTCTCTTATCTCCAGATTACTGATAGTATTTGAACTTCAAAAATACCATAGGTAAGCACCTAGAAAATGGATCCTTAAATCACACTATTGCAATCTCTCTGACATCTTGTGTTGCCCAGAGAATGTTAGCTGAAAAGCAGTTCCCTTCAGTATAAATATCTCTAATGGGCTGTCCCATTAGAAATCACAGAAGGAAACAGAAATACTTAACAACCGTGCAATCAGGTAACAGCAGGGAGAGACATTAAGTGGTGTCTTCCTTGCAAAAGGTCATAACTGCTGCCACCTTTGAATCATTGAGCTTAAACTTCAAATTTAAAAAGTGAAGAGACGTGCACAATGTCCCTCAATGGGTTTTAAATTCTGTGGATCTCCTGAAGTTCATGCTGAACTTCACAGGCGGAGGTCAGGTGTCATCCTGCTTACTTGGCATGTCTTTGCCAGACCTGCAATCCAATAGTGACCCATCCGGGTATGTTGCTTTGCAGGCAGAGTGACTAACTTATCTTTTTCATTCCTATGTAATTTATCTGAGTCACAATGAACTTCATGAGTTTGGCCCAGAAACAAGGCAAAGATTTGGGCCAGTTTCTTCTGCTGCAGGGGGTTGCTCACCTCCACTTGTTTGCAACCTATGAATTTATTAATAGATCCAAATATAGACAGTGACCTTCTGTGACAGATGGTGAATCATGCCTTACTTCCAGTGCATAAATTAACATTTTAAAAGGCTTTTTAAAACACTGTTGACTTTAGGGAGTGAAACATAATAATAAGAATTTGCTGAAGTCTGATGCCATAAGTTTGGATATGCTGAAAATTCATTATCTGAGGAAAAATCTAGTATTAGTGTGCCATTAACAAGGACATTGCAATCTGCCATTTGTTTTAGAATGATGTATGGCTTATGGTGCTGAAACTGTCATCACAGACAAGTCAAAATGATTTGCCTTGAAGATGATTTATGAATCATGACTCTAGAGGAAGTAATTTCTCTCACATAGCTTGTTGGAAGTCAGTTCCTTTGGCATCTGCTTTCCTCAGGAACGGTAACTCATGGCCCTCAAAATTTTGATCTAGAACCTCCTAAATCCCATTCCGTTTATTTAAAAACAAAAAATTCCATTGACTTAGACATAAAGGGCTTAGTTATGCTTTCTTTTAGACCATTTTTTCATGGATATGATATTTAAGCAATATTGCCAAAACATAGTGACACACAATGACCTAGATAAGGTGTAGCTTAAGTTACATATCTGAGCCTGAGAGTGAAGTAGAACATCCAATAAACAAAAATAAATGTAAATGTCTTGCAGCATTTTCTCTTGCCCTGAAAAAAGGAGCATTTGCACAGTAAGAACAGTATACAGAGACTGAGCCCTAAGCAACTATTCAAACCACAGTGCACAACTGTTACATACAGCTACTATAGTTTTATTATGGCTTTTCTCCATTTATATCATATGTGGGATAATGCCCATCATTGTAATCTCTCATACTGGAACAGCAGCCTGCTAATTTTGAACGCTAGCAAGAACAGAGAACAACCAAAAGCACATTCTTGCCCTTTCCTCACTCCCAGCTGCAGGTGGGAGGATCTTTCTCTTGGATACAGAGATGTTGCCTGATGAGATTTGGATTCTTTTTCTTCGTATTAACTACTTCTTTATCATCTGACTCACTGAGCTACTTTCATGTACTGGTAATACGTGAAGACTGGAGGAGGCACAGAGGATGTTAAGTATTGTTCTATTTAAATATAAGCAACTTAGATAAAAAAATATAAGTGGATGAATGCAAAACTATTCAGCCCCTCTTTTTGTCCTACATCCAAAATTAGAAAATTCAAATTCTGAAAATGAGCTTGGAGATTTCATTACATTGCAGAGCAAGAAATCCCAGTAGAACCCAAGTACGTTGTACGTTGTATAACATACTGAGCCCCTGAGAAATGCTCACAAATTCCTGCACTCCTTTTCCTCTGTGAAGGAAATGCACCTATGCCAAGGTGACAAGATCAGACCCAAGGCAGTTTGGAGCTATCATTACTAAAGATGAAGTAGTGAAGGAATATGTACAGACTTTTGTGGATTACAGTGTAATTACACTAAGCAGATGAAAAAGTAATTAACTAGTGAGCTGCAGTGCACTTTAGAAGACAGAAAAGTCATATATTCATAACATAATCACACGATACCACATGGAAATTAATTACTATGTAATTATATGATCAGTATTTACCATATTCGAATAGTATTTGTGTCCCTTTAATTTGAAGTGCCACTTTAATTTTAAAATATTAAATTACTAAACGTTCTGTGACTGTGATCTAAATCTAGAGTAGTAATCGCTGTGTGTGGTAAAGCATGTAAGAAAATAAACTCACTGAATGCTGAATGACCTAGTTCACTTTCAACATGCACAATGAAAAAAAAATTGTGGCTGCTGGAAATTCACTGAGTGTTCCTGTTTTGGATTATTTTTTCATGTTATTTTTAAAATATTTCTGGTTTGATAGACCTAGAGGTTTAATCTAGCCCAGCTCAAGACAGCAATTAAGCATATGCTCAAGCACAGCTAATCTACTTGAAGACAGGAGGTTTAGAATATGCTTTAAGGTCAGAGCAGGATTCAGTGCTGTGTTACACAGAAGTAATTCATGGGTTTGCGTTATGTTTTTTCAGAGGCAGCACAGCAATGTTCAGTAGTGCCGGCAAAACTTAATATAGTGGTCTAAAAAGGAGGTTCAGGTTTTGGCGAAACCCAGGTCACTGGTGCCAGAGGGACAAGATGAACAGAAGAAAGGGGACAGAGATGGATGAGGAGCTGAGGGAAAAATCCTGAGGAAAATGGCTTGCTGTTCTAATTGTTACAAGACAGATAGCAATGGCAGAGCACAGGGTTTGAAGCTTGGTTTTGATTTTTCAGGGCTCTGAAACAGATATTGTTAGCAGCCAGTCATATCCAGCTCATCCTCCTCAGAATTGTCTTGTCCTAGGCATCTACCTGCTTTGCCTATGCCTTGGCACTGCCCTGTTTTCTTGAAGTGAGAGGTGTTTTTGCTTCGTGTTGGTATGGTACAGTTACTTTATACATGACATCCTGGGTAGCAGCCTGTTGCCACATCTTGGCAATGAAAAGCACATGCTGCTTTTTGGGTTGAGAGGAAAATCTGATTTTCAGTAGACACATCTGATTGCTGTGGGAATGTGTTTATCATAAGAATGTCTGCCCTACAGTAAATGCTTTGAGACCATCAATTATCCCTGATATTTGCAAGGTGGTACTATCCATTCACTGACACTTAAGGTGATGAGACTTTGCCTGCCCTGAAAAGAAACTTGAAAATTTGCACAGAGCAAATCATTGACGGATCAAATAAGAAATGATGAAGTGGAAAAATCTATAAAACAGTATCTGAAGCTTTATAAGACTTCTTCCCATTCCCTGACTTGCTCTTAGTACCTTGTTACAAGTGTTGTGTTCCATCAGTGCTTTGCATGCATGGACACCGGTATAATGCTCCACACAGGTGAAATCTGGATTACTGCACACGATGCAAGGTGGCAGAGAATAAGGAGAATGCCTTTGCACAATCCTGAAGCAGAAATGCAAAGACCTTCATCACTGATTGTCCCTCTAAGGCAACATGTTGTTGCTAAATCATCCAGAGCTACTGGAAGGGAAGTGTGATAGGTACAGAAAATCAAAACCTGGATCTGTGTAATAGTGTTGTCTACTCCTAAATTCTCTTGATCTTTGGGAACTGAAATTCCAGGTCTTGAACTGAAATCTGCTCCTTTCAGTAACCACAAAATCAAAGGCTAGATAGGATTGTCATTTTCCAGAGCCAGCTAGAAGTGATATCATCCCTGAAGCTCTGCCTTGTTACAGTTCACTTCACATTTTGCTTGCATAACTTGTACTTTTCTTAATTGTCTCTTTTTCTTGAGCACATCTTCTGAGAATTTTTTCCAGTTTGGTAGTAGTATGTGGAAGTAGTTATGTGAATGCTACTATTCGTTATCCTTTGTGCAGCTATGAATGTACATCTATTCAAATACATGGGTAGGTCATCATTTTTGTACTGACAGCATAAAGGAGGTACAGTGCTGGGCAAGAAAGCTAAATATTGTATGGATATTCATGATTTCATATTTTTTAAAAAAAGAAGGAATGAAAGACCACCCCCTCCCCAGCAGTTCTGAATGCGTGAATACAGAGTGTCTTTCACCCTTACTTTTTCTACTCAGAGTCTTGTAATCTCCACATGCAACACTCTCTTGTCAAATGAGATTCATTTTTCATGCTGGCAAAACAAGCATGGTGGATCAAAACGTTATATAAAATCAATAATTTTACTCAGGTTAGACCAAAATTAATTGATTTCATTTACTACTTGTGGTCCCAAACTCTCCTAGTGGGAGAGTTGTTTAAATAAGGCTTGTTTTGTGCTCTCTCCTTTGCCTCTCACCTTTTTAAATATTCTGTGCTTTGAAAGTCTAGGTTATTAAGCCACTAATTTCTACTGCCTTCCTACATTGGACTAAACAATGCTACGTTTAAAAAACCAAAATTTCACTCAATCATCTTCAATAGAGTGAAAAAGTGGCTTCTGATTACCTCTAATCATGAGTGATAAGTGGGATAGATAGACTTCTTTGAAACACGTTGTGGCTTTTAAATACAAACACTTGTTTAATCAAAAAAATACTTTGGGATTAGCCAGAATGACAGTTTCATTAGGACTTCTTGCACTTGAGAAATTGTTTGTTCTCTTTGTTCTGTTTATCATAAGCTGATCAAAGGGGAGAAACTGTCCACAGTTTTGTTTTCTGAGTCAAGTTTTGGAGGACCATATTAAATATTCAGCTAGGGTAGCCATATTTGTCTTTTATTTCTGTTGATACAAATCCAAAGGGATTCCTGATTGAGGAGTTACTGTAGATCTACAGCAGTAGAAAGAACAGAACTGAGGGCAGGATGGTGCATGCGTGTTTGTGTGTTTAGGGGAAAGTATTTATCAAACAATGTACAGAAGGAACTGGCATATTCACACATTGATAATAAACTAACAAATGTGAAGCTTATGCTGCTTTTAAGTCTTTTGCTGTTTATCACAGATCAGATCAGCTGCTCGTCTTTGAATATTATGAAAAAATTTCAAACACACCTCCTGTTTTCAAATTAAACATGCTTCCTGTTTTCGAATTATGTTAAAAAATGAAATGTAATTAAGCATATAGCTTGGCATAAGTTAAAAATTAAGACAGACATATATTTTGGTACTTTTGATTGATGAAATCCATACTTTCAAAGGAGAAACAGTCTGATATGATCTGTTGTTCATATATTAACGTGACCATACTATATGGAATTGATCTGGGATGATGAAAATTCTTACTGGAACTCAGCCTTATAAAATGTGAGCAGCAGGAAGTGTTGTGCTTTTTCAGACACTGATACAGGCTCTTGTTTTACAGTAACAGACAATATTTTTTCCCTTCAAGTTCTTTTGCCTGGATTCCCTATTATTTGCTAAGGCATCTGTGTAACTGGTCAGATTTCTGGATGGAGCCGGACTTAAAGGACAATTGCTGTTACTGAGTAACTCTTGAAAATCAGGACACTTAAATAGTTTCATAAATCTTAATGTTAAGGCTAATATTAATATAAAAAGACTTTGGTTTAAGACTTCTGTAATTTTTTAGATCAAGAATTATATTCCCTAGCCTTCCTCAACATAGGAACTGCAGGTCATAAAAATACCATCTGCAGGGACAAAGAGAAATCTTGCATAATTTCTGGGAAGATGATGCAGCTACTGTCAGTATGGCAATTGTCTCTTTCTTACACTGTTTAGTGCGTTGCATTTAAGGGTATGTGCTTGAAAATGCTTAGAGCCTTCTGGTGGCAGGATGAGGGACAATTTTTACATGCAATAGAGAAAGTGTTTCGCTTGAAGTGGTTTTGGACACTTCTGCTTCTGGAGCTGAAAAACATCAAAATTACATTCATTATATGTTTTTGACATCAATTTTACTCACCCTTATTTTGATGCTTCTTAAAAAACAGAAGCAACAGAATTAAACCACACAGGAAAGAAGGCGACATTCACAGTTGGGAAAAATATGTATGCAGTGACATTCAGGATATTATTTTTGCCAAAGATTGTGTTTTCACTTGGAACAACGGCATCACACATTTATTACTCTAATAATAATATTAAGGACTGTATTGGCACCAAACTTTGACCCTTAAAGCTTTGCCTGTGTGGGACATACCACTCTGCAAAAAGAATATGTAAAACGTGGCGTAACAGAAGGAGTCAGCATATAACAGCACCTTTCATCTCCAAAACACTTAATAAACAATAACAGACACCGTAAATATCTCAAGCCCAATTTCTATAGATGCAGAGAATATAAGTTAGTTTCACACTCTCATGAGTCATTCTCAGCAATTTCAGGACTGCTTACTTTCAATTTCTGTGCTCTTGACGAAAATAACATAGTGATGAACAGACTAATATTACATCCTCTTGAACATAATTATTTCAAGCTACAGTCTACTTACTTTGGAAAATGTGAGTTATGTGCGTACAAAACAATGAGAAGGTAGGACAGCACATGTAGTATGTGATATTCATGCACATGTAAAACTGAAAGATAATGAATTAGATGTCTGAATTATTTGCTGTTTATCAGAGGCTTTAAATTTCATACTCAGAAACTTAGTTATTTCATCCAGATGTTTAGTTCTATGGTTGTGCAACCTATTATACTTAGCTTCATATTTATTTAGTCAATTATAATTTAAAAATTAGTTGTATGAGGCATGCAGCATTTTTAACCTAATGTCAATAACATGATTACTACTCCAATAAAAAACCACAGATGATATCACAGCAGAAAATCTGACTCCTACGAAAGAGGTTAACAGCTTGCTTTATTATTTATTGATGCATATATGCATGATATTTAACCTCATTGTCTTTCCAGAACATGGTCAATGTATCTTGCACTTCAATACACTTCTTATGGTATTATAAAAAGCTAGAAAACCAGGAACAAATGTATATTATAATTTCTAAGGTAATTATTTCAGGTTTTCTTAATGACTTGTGCAACTGCTATGAGTTGACTAGCAAATATTAGTAAATCTAAAATTAGATAAACTCAGTGAGCTAGCCACACACAGAACAGCTAGATTAAAAAGTTTATGTGGCACAACGTCTGTTACTATTTTATTTTTCTGATAAGTGGAAATTACAGTAACGTAAAATTCCTCTTAAACAATCTCTTGACTTTACTTGCTTTATTCCAGGACACCTCCTTGCCATTATTTATAGAGTAATTCTAAAACTGAGCTAAGAAAGGGTTGGAAATGAGAATACTCAACTTCATCTGAATTTATTAAGATTAAACTACTTGCTTTTTAGAATTTTGGTTGATTTCAGAAGAACAGACGCTGCAATAACAAGGTGACTGTGTATTTTGAGTGCAAATACAAATGGCTTTTTCAAAAGCCTGTTGAGCATAGTTCAGTTTTTTGCTAGGTAAGTGGAAAGCTTCATAATTACGAAAGGCTAAGGGTGATTTCATTTAGCCTCATTCAGAATTCAAAACAGGTTCACTTTAAAACACTAGATCTCTGATGGCAGTTCTGGATTCATTGTGGATCTCAATTCTCTTTTAACAAAGGCACAATACCTGTCATGTCTTGATGAGAAAAGAAAAAGTTTTAACAACATGACCACTTGACATAGCTACAAATGATGGGATATTTTATTCTTTGAAAGGCTTTTTTCCCGCATCTGTATCAGAACAAAGTGTGTAAGGAGACTACATTGTAGCATGATGAGCTATAAAGGTTTTAGCAACATTAGTGTCCAAAAATCCCATGAGTAATCAGACTAAAAGTCAGTCATTCAGCTGATGCTGCATTTTGATACATCAGAGAAAGAAAACATCAAAGATTTTTAGGACTTCTAAGAAGACTTATGAGTGCCATTTTTATAGCTATCACATTCAAGCCATCCAAACTTATCATTCAAAAAGTAACCAAAAAAACCCCCTCAAATCCCCCAAAAGAAAGCAATCAAAAGCAATACTTATACTCTCAGACATACAAAACCCATGCATGTTTCATAAATGAAATTTTAAAATTTTTTTTAAGTGTTCTTGCATGTGGATATTAAAGAGCAAGAGTGAGTAAAAGAGCCAGCAAATGTGAATCCCTGTAACCAATGAAGAATTCTCTGAATATTTAGACCTAGAGGTTATTATAAATTTGTTTTTCCTATCTTCCTGCCAGTCTAATATGGTTGCTTTCATTTGAGTGGAAAGCATTAAAGGTAAAGATATATTATAAAATTCCAATAAAATGCTATAATGCTACAATGAATGAATAGCAGATTAGAAGTCTGCAGTAGCCCTTCAGTCTTTTAGTCTGAATATATTATAGTGAAATAAAAATATCTGGTAAGAATACAGTTAACCTACAGTAGAACATAGAAGCTGACATTACTGACCAGATCAACAATCTGTCTATCCAAACTATTGGCCTGTGTCAATGGAGTTCAGAGCCGCAAGGTCCATGCAGATACTAAATAAATCTATAGCACATTTTGGAAATTCCCATGCTTCCTGAGATATGCCCTGAAACTACTGCAAGAATGTTCCTGTAGACATGGAGTATGGATGAATACAAATGTGGCCATCAGCCTGTCAGTGTAGAAACAGCCATTATACTGTAGTAGAACACATACTAAGTAGACACCAATTTTGGTTTTGCATTTGTGGGGAAATTTGTCTACAATACAAATTCTGCATTTGCATGAGTAAAGATCCATACAACAGCTACAGCCCCGAACTTGAGCCCCAGGCACAACTTTAAAATATCAGTAAAATCCTGCAGTCTAGCCTACTACCTTACGGTCTTAGTCTATAAATATTTCCATATATACTTTTATAGACGTATTTTTGCTTGTTCCACCTGTGCTTTAAGCCAATAGGATACTATCCAGCTTTAAACTGAAGGCACTATGCTTGTAGCAACATGGTAAGCCTTGCTCAGAGCAAAGTGCTGCCTAATAACGCTATGTGGCTTCTGGATGAGACCTTGCTTGCATCTACCCAGCTCTGAGTACAAGCAGAACAAGCTCAGGGCTGTCTGAAAAACATCTGTCAGATCCTGAAATATGGTAAACTACAAGCCTTTCACTGAAAACTTGAATAATGGCTTACTTCCCAATTTTGAGAGCAAGGGTAAGAAAAAACTGTATTTGAGAAAGAGCAACCTTAAGCCAGTATTTTCACATAATTTTGGAGTGCTTGGATGTAGGTCCAATACTGCATCCTACTCTGTGAATAAAGCATAGATATAATGAAGGGTGATGAACAAACTCTGGCTTAACAAACGTAATTTTGAGATTTTTTTTAAATTTTTTTTATACATTCCGATTGTTTTAATGTGGAAGCTCGTCTGGGTTGCAATGTGGAATCAATATACATATGCCTTCATGTGCATGTGTAATGAATCCACGTATTTATACTTCTCTGTGCCTATATTTGTTCTTATTCACATATGCTCCAGAAGAAAAATAATGAATACATCAGAATAACAGAGGGGAAGTCAACATAGGCACTAGAGACAGAAGGCAGAATGATTTTAAGAGTCTCAGGTGAAGGCAGAGCTAACTTCCTCATGTACATTCTGATAAATAGTCCATCATTTACTTTTCAGTGTTCATGCTTGCATCATTCATCAGACATTCTCTTAATGCAGGCAGAAATTATGTGGGAACAAATCCTGAAATCCTTATGCTGCAGACAAGCAAAACCGTTAGGGAGACCAATTGTTCCTGAGCGGATCCAGATCAGTAAAACATGCTTCTTATCTGTTGTTTTCCACAAATTCCATAGGATATTAATATGCTGAATGCATATTTCAGGCACGATTAGGTCTTGCCATGCAGAGAAGTGTAGCAGAGGGGGTTAGACTCTGATGCCCAAGGCCTCATCTCTTCACACCTCTCTCCTCTCTACACTGTGTTAGCGTAGAGCAGCTGATGGAAAAGCAAGGGGAAAGTCTCTGTGACTAATGTGCTGATTTAGTTGTTTTCTCCCAAAGCAAAGCAATCACCAAGGATTGAATATTTATTCTGTGAGTCTCAAGATTCAGATCACTGTGCTCCTGGGGCAGTACAACTACATGCTGCTGGCTAGTCAAGGCTCTTCACAAATCAACAGTCTCATCCTTAAAAAATGCTGGATTTTCTTAAAGCAAGAAAAATACTGTTGGAGAGATGAGGGATACATTTAAAAGTGCTGTAAATAGCTTGTCTCTGTTAAACTTGGTGGAATTTGACTGCTAGCATCAGTTCAGGATTTTGACAATATTTTGGCAGAAATGAGCCTTGAGGTTCAGCATAGTGAATTCATTGTTACTGCATTTTCTCTCCAGGTTTCACAGCAGGGAGAAATGAAATGAGTGTGAAATCTTGTTAGCTATCTGAGGACCATCTGTATTTTCCTAATGAATGCTGCACTCCTCTTGGAACCATGAAATATTCAATATAGTATGTTGATTCTAAAACGTATTGTTTGGAATTTAAACTTTACATATATACTGAACTTTCCTTTATTTAGCAAATTCTCCTGTGAAATCTACCGATGTGACATTAATCATTTAGCAGCTGCTACAAGAAAGAGCTCTTACAATGCTTGCCTTAATGTCTTGCATTGGAGTGATTACTTAGTGGCTATAGGCACTTGATTCTATCCAGTAAGGAATTCTGAATTTTAGCTCATTACTTTTTATGATGACTATGTCCTTTAGTGTAAACCTTTTATTGGTTGTAAGCTGCCTATCCATACTACAGCTATAAAACACAAGGATGGGGGAGGAAGAGTTATACATGCAGCCTACCAGAAATTCTTTGAAATCCTTTGAGGAAACCTTCAAATAGCACAAAATGTTAATGCAGAACAGCAGTAAAATATTCAGCTCAGTTTCACAAATAAAGATGGGCATTTCATAAGTGTCCCAGAAGACCTATGAAATGTCAAAGCTTATAAACCATTAAGTATTAGACTGCTTAGATTCTGAATTCAGAATTGGCATAGTTTAAGTTTTGCATTATCATTAACACAATTACGCACTACATTGAGGTTTCACAGAACCTTTTAAAAATCAAGATGGCATGAAATGTGGTTGTGGGATAAGAGACAGTCTGTGCCAGAGAATCTCCACTGCTCTCACTTACCAAAATAATTGATGTTTCATTAGGTGAATATTGTGGGATCTGGGATAGGTTTGCAGCTCGTAAGAGCAGATGCACATATAAGTTGCAACTTCACTCACTATTGGAAAAGGATACAGACATGAACCACCCCTAAAACGCTGCCTGACCCTGGCTCCGATGGAAAGAAAGTTTGTACTACTGAGCGGAAGAAGACTACTGGTATACTTTTCCACATTCTGCAGTTTGGATATTGAAGGGTCAGGGCTGAGAAAGGTGCCACAAAACATCCCTGCACTGTGAGCTATGTGGCCAGGGAGATAAAGAACTTTTCGATAAATTCAAAATTCTTGCAGTGTACACTTGACTGACATAGTCCGCTCATTACTTAAATAAATTATGCGGGAAGAAATCATGGGAGACTGTGAGAATGATGAACTACCCACTCTAGGAGAAGATCAGGTGTGAAACCACCTAAGAAACATGAAGATGTACAAGTCCATGGTACCTGATGAGATGCATTAATGAGTCCTGAGGGAACTGGCGGATGACGTTGCTAAGTCACTATCCATCATACTTGAGAAGTTGTGGCAGTCTGGTGAAATTCCCACTAACCGGAAAGGGGAAAATATAACTCAGTTTTAAATAGGCAAAAAGGAAGACCCAGGGAACCACAGTCAGATCAGTCTCACCTCTGTGCCTGGCAGATTCTTCTGGAAACTCTGCTGAGGCAGATGGAAATTAAGGAGATGATTGGTGACAGCCGACATGGCTTCACTAAGGGCGAATAATGCCTGATGAATTTGATGGCCTTCTGTAAAAGGGCTACGGCATTGATGGATAAAGGAAGAGTAAATAACATCATCTACCTGGACTTGTGCAAAGCTTTTGACATGAAATTCTTGTTTCCAAATAGAAGAGACACATATTTGATGCATATTTGACAGCTGGAGCACTCAGTGAATAAGGAATTGGCTGAACAGTCACGCTCAAAGAGTTGCAGTCAGTGGCTCAATGTCCGGTTAGGGACCAGTGATGAGTCACATTCTGCAGGGGTCGGTACGGGGACTGGTGTTATTAAGGAGCACAGTGACAGTATGAGGGTTAAGAATTTTCTGCTGAAAGAGGGTAGATTTAGATTAAATATTAGAAAGTAATTTTTTACTATGAGGATGGTGAGGCACTGGAACAGGTTGCCAAGACAAGTTGCAGATGCTCCATCCTTGGAGGTGTTCAAGGCCAGGTTGGATGAAGCTTTGAGCAACTGACGTAGGGGAAGGTGTCCCTGCCCATGGCAGAAGCATTGGATCTGGATGATCTTTAAGGTCTCTTCCAGGCCAAACCATTCTATGGTTCTACGAAATAAGTTAGAACAGCTTGGCTTCATAATCTGTAAATTGCTGGGTTTGTAAGAAACCACAAGCTATAAATCATGTATTAGAAAGAAAAGCTTATATAAAATAAAGATTATAATGAAAAATGTTAAGGGCCATTAACTTTGGGCATTGTTACCTCTCTATGAATATTTCAATTAAGCATCTGCCTGACTTTGAGACATTAAATGGTCTCAAATTAAATGAACTGTTTGCACATACAACACTAATTTGAGTGCAAAATGTTTGTAAACCCAGCACCACTGTAGTGAATGTAGACAGCTGCTTTCAGTTATAACTTTTTCTTACGTGTTTAAGTGAAATGTTTCCTATTCATTTGTATTCCTGGACATGGGAGCACACCTTGGCAGAACTGCCGTGTCAGCATCTATGTAAGTGTAAAGTATGGTGATTAAGGCATCCTACAATACCTCTGTGTAACAGAACATTTGAGTCTTGAAGTCACCTTACCATTTGAGCCTTCAGAAGTAGAGGTCCAGCTGAGAAAGCTCCACAGTGAAGCTCCTGTATTAAAGCATCACAGAGAATGAATAAGTAAAGAAGCCAGGGGTTCCCTGCTTAGTTGTTTGACCCTGATAATAAAAAAAAATAGTAATTAAAATTGCAAATAATAATATAATAATAATAATAATTATAAACAAATAAAAGCAATAATATGTGCTTACACTTATCTGCATTTGTTATCATGCTCCCTTGTGGAACTCTGTGGACCAAAGGACTGTTTCCTATTTGAAAATTCTGTTGTAATGGCAAATAGAAATCAGGTATATAAGGAGTTTTTGGACAGAGTAGGGTTTAGTGTATTCTCTAAATTTTTTACTTTTCAAGAGAAACCTGTATATGTACTTACACAATAAAGGAGCTGTTCAGTATCGACTTGTGCAATGCATGCATTTTACAAAGAAAGCTGATGCATTTTGGAAATGTAGGTGAAGAATTTGGAAATGTTCACATAAGCTGCTGCATTTGTTAATTACAACAGTTGAACTGTGCTTGGGCTGTGTGAATAATTGATTTTTCCGTTCAGTAGCAAATCTGAAATATTAAAAGTTAAAGAAAAAAGGAGGAGAAGATCCACGTGGATTTAAGTGAAATGAGCACATTATAATTTTTCTCACTGAAAAAAAAAGAGAAAACTTTGCATTTGAAGCCAACTGAGAGATTTAGTTCCCTAGTTGGTCATATTTGGCAAAAACAAAGCAGTGGAAATGTCAGGTAAGAATTCAGTACCAAGTGAAAGTTCTGCTCCTTGTAGATGCATTCCTCCTACAGTAATCTTCCATTCTTTCTGTTCTCGATTTCTTCACTACGATGAAATGGGATTGGGAGCAGGATGGGGAAAAAGCATTGCCTCATATTTGTGGGGGCAACTCCCTCACTACCTAGCAGATCCCGTTCCTTTTCCTCCTCCTTCCCACTGTTCAGTCTTGAAATTCTCCATCACAGAAGTCCCTCACAGAGCAAATGAGTGCATGAAAATCAGACAGAAACTCTTAGGTCCCCTGCCACACACCATTTCAGAAAAGGACTACCCTGCTGCAGACTATACTTTCCGATGTGGCTGCAGCAGAGGCGATACCTTAGCACAGCTTTGGTTGATGTGTACACCTCTGTGGAGACTGTACCTGAAGAGAAAACTGCTTCATTTAACAGAAATTAATTTCTCTTGTTGGACAGCCCCTGGATAGCTCCAACACACAACTTTCCAATTAGCTGTGACAGGGTTGTCAGAATTCGGAACTATTTCACTCTGTGTCCCCAGAATTTCATGCCAGTGCTTAAAAGAGCATTTGCAAAGAAAATCTGAATGCCTTCTGCGACTTGACTTTTCATCACACAATCTAATGTGCAGGGATTAGTCTTTTAAGCAAAACCCTGTGTAGACAAGAGATCTGTGTAGATTTACCCACAATGGATATAACATTACAATATATATAAGCTACGGAACTGTGTCATGGGATGTCGTTTGACCATATAATCATTTCTCTTTACACATAAATGT
Organism: Neomorphus geoffroyi; assembly: GCA_033558235.1. Lineage (NCBI taxonomy): Eukaryota > Metazoa > Chordata > Aves > Cuculiformes > Neomorphidae > Neomorphus > Neomorphus geoffroyi. The sequence continues at coordinate 21,523,932 of JAUMJM010000053.1, read as the reverse complement.
TTAAATTCAATAATGTTAGGCGCTTGAGGGTAGATAGGATTAGTTGCAGGCTCTGTTGTCACAAGCAGCTAGGTAGGATGTATACGTGTGGGTGCTGAAAGCAAAATGAAAAGCAGCAACTGGAAATGACAGTTCACACCAAACAAGAAAATAATATCAAATGAAGCCATGTTGAGTTTTCTGTTGGAATTAGACTTTCATTTTCACTGTTTGGAGCTTGCTTTGGGGGTGTCAGTGCAAAACATATGGTCTTGCATGCCCCTGTAGAAGTGGGGTTTTGTATCTCCCAGTGGCTCCATATTTTTCCTGTGCCTTCAGCACAGCTTATTGCAACCTGCGACCTTCCCTGACCCCACAGGCACACATGTAGCAGAGTGATGGAGATATTTATTTCCACTTGCTAGCAAGGGTTTAATCTTGTGAACTGTTGGATGTCTGTATCTCACTTTGAAGTCAATCAAAGTTGAGGGTGCTCAGGCTTCTCCAGGATCAAATAAATAGAAACCACGATGTCTTCTAGAAAGGGAAGAGAAATTCTATATTCACCCTAATCCTGCACGCTTCTAGGGTTAGCAATTCTTTTGAAAGAGTATTGGCACTGTTTTTTGTAATTTCTAATTTACAGTGGCTTAATATCACTTGTCGTCCTAACAATCCATTTGTAACTACTCCTACAAACAATATACAATTTTGAAATTAAATGGGACCATGAAAAGTCACTTTTCTTTGAACTGAAAGCTAGGAATTAAGTCAGGCCAATTCAAAACTATTGCTGTTGTTCTCAAGGTTACCTCTACATTTAAGGTGATTCAGATGTTAAATCATCTGTAATGTTTCTACCCATAAAAAATTAGGTCAAATTCCAACATATTGGCTAGTTTGTTATTTTCGCTATGCATTCACAGTACTGCAAAACTAGGTAGTTTTTAGAACTACGATGTTTCATTCATAAATCCACCTTTAAAGCAACGATAAATTTTAAATGGTGCTAAAGAAAAATAATTTGATTTTGAAACAAGTATAAATACTTCTTTCAACCAAAAGAGTTAACTATAGACTATAGCATTATTTATTTTAATTTAGTTGGAGTTATGTTTTCCCATATACAGGCTTTCCCTATTGAATGCCTTTATTTTAAGTTAAAAAGAAGACAAAAAGAAAAATTAAAAGTCAAGTGCCCATCAGATAGCATAGCTTCATGTAGACTTCACAGCATAGAGAATGAAATGGAAACCACCTCTGCAGGAAGAGTGCTTTGTAATTTATAAGTGAAGTACACAAAAATCAGCTGCTATGTGTTTACTGCCTCATATGCCATATGAAGGATGTTATCACTCATACTTTTTAAATAGCCCTTCAGAATGGGCTGGTTCTGTACAGCTTGCAGCTGTTTGCATTTTTATAAGTCTGGAGGAAATGTACAAATTGTGGACGGAATTGCAACCATTCAGCTTTGTATCTCAAAGATTTTTTTAGCGATAAGGCCAATGTAAAAACAATTCAAAAAGGAAAAATAAGCTTGAATAAACTTGACTTTGCCTCACACAGATGGTACAGCAAGACAGCTAGGTTTCCTTTTCATCACTATTAATTTATCTGAATGTAATTTTGAAAACTCAATGGTTATTGACAAGCATATAAACATAGAAGTTGGATAATAATATTTCTCTGGCTTTTATCACTGATGATACAGGAAAGGCAGAAGTTAGCACTCTAAAATTCAGTGCAGGTCCAAGTAGAGGTGCCTAACTCGTTCCAGACACCAAAAGGAGTGTACTTTAGTTAGCACAGTGCCTTCCTGCAGCTGTTTTACTATATCTAGTAACAGCATGATTTGACTTTCAAACCCCCTGATGCATTTGTTTGTCTGAGATCCAAAGTTTACCTTAGAAGAGTTGGTACATTATCAAAGCAAAACACACTTAAAATAATTCATTTTGCAATATCTTCTCAGAGTGCAGCTTTACCTTAAATATTATTATTGCTAATAGCCCTCAGGTACAACTAGTTGTTTAACTTTTACCCTTAAAAAATAACATACAGAAAGCTGTTTGCTTCTTGATTCTACCCCTTGCTCCAGAAAATTAACTTTTCCACAGAAAATCTTTCTTTCCAATTTACTCTGTCTTACTCACATCATAATCCCTTTCCCTTCCCTTCACTTATTAATCCTCTCTGCACACTACAACAGTTTTTTGATCATTCACCACAGAAAATCTGTGCAAATCAAAATTATTTTATTTCATATTAGACTTCTCAGGTAGGATTTGCTTCATCTAGTTTAACTGCCCAGAATGTATACATTTAGACTTTCAACCGTTTATCTAAAGTTCATTTACAGACAGTGGAGAGAGACAGACATCTTCAAGTATAATATATATTCATCCTACATACCTAAAATACATTTCTTATTAATCATTCCTCGATGACAGTCGAAAGGAGAAAGCTCAGAAGACAAGACTTAGATGTAAAGCTACATGCACAGCTAAAGTTAAGTGAGATGAAGCAACTTTACCAAAAATCTAGTTAGTTCTTAACTACTCATTCCAGCTGGGACTCCAGTGTTGCCTATTTATTTCCAAATTACTTCCTCCTTTTTTTTTCCTGCTACGCCAAATCATTTTGTGTAATGATATTTCCAGCCAACTCTATTGCTGACTACTGAGATGAGAGGCAGTAAAATTCACATCAGATAACACAACTGTGCTAGAGTAGTTTGCTTCTTATTGTGGAGTAACATAGGAAAGTAGTAACAATTTTGGAAAAAGTGATCTCTTCAGGATTGCTCAGGTCTACTCAGCCATTGAGCATTTACATTGCTTATGACCTAGAATTTTTTTAAGATCTTTGATTTCATAATAGGTATGATAGTTATAATAGTTATAATTTCAGTAATAGTCAATGTTTAAATGCACCTAGAGATTTTGTGTGCAGAATGAATGCATAGAATAGTATGAGAAGTATTTGCCCTATACTATTTATTCCTTCAAAAGAAATGTAAACAGAGTTTACACAAGAGTTCTACTTGGACAGCACAATGCAGAACAGTAGAAGTATCCACTTCTTTTCTGTTGAAACATTTCTTTAATGCCTTTTGCTTTCTAGCTGAACTGATAATTTGAACATAGCAGATTTTGTGGATTGTGAATAGTAATTCCTATGAATGGTCTTAGTTGTTTTACACTTCCTTATTAGATGCTTCTATTTTAATCTTTCTGTCTTCTACAACTTTTAGTCTTTATCACCTCCGCCTTTTACCCAATAAATCTCAGTTCTCCAGTGATGCTTTCTCCTGCTTGTAGTTCTTCTACACCAGCAATGAAAATCCCATAAAACTGTCTCATTTCCTGCTTTGCTGCTATGGCAGTGCAATCGCTGTGTCTGGAGTCATAAGATTTGCCTTTTTTCCTGTACAAGAGGCAAGGAGCTGGTGCTGAGCTCTGATGTTGCAGGAAGAGGCATCTTCTCTCTAGATACAGCTGTGCATTATAACTCCATGAGATGGAGGGAGAATGTGGTAGGTGGAAGTGTTCCCTTGCCGTATAGTGGGAGAGATAATTCTATGTTACTTTACAAAGTTGCAGCCCTTCAATCTTATTCACATTTATGCTACCAGTACACTTTTGAAAACGACATAGGCTTTGGGCTCAGGGCCATACATTTCCTCAGCCATCATGCTTCGTTTCCTAGAGCGAACTGACAGATGATGGGTGACAATTGTGTTTCACCTTACTAACCACACAGAGTTATGAAATTCATATCCGTATCTCCTGGGCTGAAGCAGGGCTAGAATACTCATTACCTCATAGGACATATCCCTTGATAAATGTGCATTATGAATACAGCATCCAGTCCAACTCACCATATTATCAGACAAATAACTTCAAAGAGAAAGGCATGATGTAGTTTTCCAGTTGTAACTGCTTTTGGCTTTTATCAATGGAAATCTACTGAATTTAATAACACAGCAATAAATAATAATGTGACCTAAGAGAGAGGCCAAATTGCATTAATTTGTGTCTGTCCTAGCTGCTCAGTTTTGTGGAGCAACCTGCTAATTTCACAGTGTGATGCAATACATATTTAATTTTCAAGCCTTTACTCCATCAAGCGATACAGAAACACAGCATAGATAATGGGATTTTTAGTTTGGGAGGACAGTTCTTGCTGGTTTCCTCGATCTTTATCTGATACTATTAAAATATATTCATTAATGATCTGAAGAACAGAATAAAGAATAAACTTATTAAAATTTTAGATGATGCCAGGCTGGATGATTTGAAAGCACTTAGAAAGATGCAAAAAGATCAGAATTCAAAGGACCTGGATAAATTAAAGGAAAAAAATAAAATCAATGAGACAAAATTCCCTAAAAACACAAGTGTATTGTTCAAGATTTAGGAAGGAAAAATCAAAAGTGTAAGTACAAAATGAGTAATAAGTGATTTGTCAGAGATACTACAGTGAAGGCTGTAAGAGTTGCAGCAGATAACAAATGAAAGATGAATCATGTTGGGATGTTATACCGAAAAGTGTATCTCATTCTGTGATATATCTCATACTGTGATATAGTAGTATTGATATACTACTATATAGTTTAAACACATATTTAAAGAAGGGTCCAAAAAAAATAGAGAAACCTCACCAAAATGAAAGAAAAAAATCAGCAGTTAGGCTTATTTAATCTAGAAAAGAGAACAGATGGGGATATGGCAGCAGGCTGTGGCTACTAAACTGTTAATATAAGGATACTTTCCATAGTTATCAGAGGCAAGAGAAAAGTTACTCTGCAAAGAAGATTCAAGGTAACTGCTTCGGGGAAAACCAGCTTTATCTCCACTTTGGAGTACAGGATGGTCCTTTCTGGGTGGTTTCTGGCATTCCACTGGACAGAGATAATGTAGTTAATCAGTTTACCTCCAGATATCACATTCATTTCTCAAGTTACCTCCCTGAAAAAAATGCTTCTGATTCCTTAAAATAATCTGTGAAACCACCCAGCCTTTAAGAACAGTGACTGTTCTATTTATTTACTGTGAAAAGTATTTTAGAAGAGAAGAATATACATCGTCCTAACTTGAGAGACAATGCAAATACAAACAGAAATACATAGAAGCGTATTAATTGTACTCATAATTTACTGTTAGATCTTGCTAAGCTGAATTACTTCCTTCCAAAATATTTAGTTAAAGAATGAAACAGATGGGCAGGGATTTTTTTCTTGCTATGCATCTATTAAATCATAATTTCTGCCTACCAGACTAAGAGCTTTGTGCAACAGGGGAGACATACATGAGCAGATTCAGTTCTACTCACAGATTTTATGCTTAATAGACAAGTAGGTGGATATTAATTGAAAATCAAAAAAAAAACAACTTTAGAAAATAAAAACTGAGACCAAAAGGTATGCTTATATAATTTTAGAACAAAATTCAGTGAAATTAGCTTTATACACTTTTGGAACTAAAATAGATTTTTTTCCCCAGCAGATTTTTGAGCCATGTGGATCCTATGTTATTGCAGGATAATCTAGTATGTGGTAACAACATGCCCTGCTAGTGATGTTTTTCAGTGAATAAACCAGTTATTTACCTAAAAAGGCTGCTTGGTCACAACATAGTGGATAAAGAATTTAATTTGAAAGTAAGGCCAATGGGTTCAAAAGCATAGTATATATGGAAACTGAACTTGAAATAGAAAAACATGGCCGAGTAGAATATTTTCCTGGATGAATCAAGGGATCTGCTTGGTAGAGTACCACGGGATAAAGCCCTGGAGGAGATACCTGTTTTTTTTAATAAGGACCATTGTTCTCGGGCCATTGTTCTCCTAGTCAGCTCTAACCAACTCTCATGTTTATGTGGAAGCTGTGTTGTTATGCAGATTTGTTTTACTGAATTTTGGTGATGAAGTCATGACCCTTTATTTCTTTGGGAAGGAATGTTGTGCTAGTGAAGAGTTTTGGATGGAGAATCTTATTTTTTGTACTATAGTGAAAATTAGAACATAAGGAAATATTAGTGGGGTCATTGACACAGCAACACTGCACTTTCTCCTGTGGGCAATTTTTAGATCTTAACTTTTAGTTATACTACATTTCACATTCCTTACTCAAAACTGCAAATAAACAAAATAAAACAATGTGCATTTAACTGTTGCAATACTTTTGCAAACTGTAGTTTTCAGTATTTTTGTCTAAAAGGTACGGCATTTTTGCAGCACCTTCACCTAGTTAATGAATTAATTTTCTATCTTTCTTTTTAAAAGTGAAATGCCATATGTGAAGTAATAGGTAAATTTGGAAGGGCTCTGAACTTCTGTTGCTTGTGTTTGCAAACATGCAGAAGTTCACTTCATTCATTAAAATCCTTTCATGCAGGGCCCCCAGCTTACCACTGTGCGTCCTTCTTCTGTGTTTCTATAAACATATTCAAACCTCATTTGATTCATTAAAAAAAGTCTCCTCAGCTTCAAGGAATTTCAGCGTTGCTTATCAAAAGAGCAGAATTTCTTCTGCTCACTTTCATTATTTCTCTTACCTATCAGTTCCAGTCTATACAGCCTATAATTTGAAATAGGAACAGAATCTTGCCTTCTATTTCAGTTATATGGAACCTATCGTTTTTGAAGAGGAAAAAGTCTATCCCTGAATAGATATTGTGTGCTGGAGTATAGAGAAGGAACTTTTTAATCAAGTGCTATCTATTCTCCAAATATCAGAGAAAGATTGAATTCACTCTTACACAGTTGAACTCCGCAGGAGGATTTTCATAATAATAAATGGAGGGAAGGTCACTGAACAGCACAAAATTTAGATAGAAATTAGGTTTACATTTTATATAATATCAGTTGTAAAACTTTGTTTTCATTAAGGAGAAATGGGCGTAAATTCACATTAAATACTGGAGTGTGAATTGTCAGAATGCTGCTGAATTGATCATGCACTGAACTGTGGCAGCAAAAGATTTTTCCTAAATGAGTTTGTAGCTCTTTCAGCATAACATGATTACTATCCCCAGAGAATATGAGAATGTCTTTTGCAAGTCGTGGGCTGTGATACTGTTTTAGTTCATGAGAAAGACATGGTTCAAGAACTCAAATAAATACATGCTATTAAATGCTTAAATCTGTACTTATCTTTAACTGCAATTTACTAGTGAAATGTGTTCATGATCATTCTCTGGGACCAGCTAGTGTCCACATTAGTCAAGAGTATCCTCCAGAACAGTCTCATATTAACTGCCTCTTGGCATAGATGACTCCTGAAATGTACTAGGGGAGTACTGGGGAGCAGCAGCTGACCCGAGGCATAAATGGTACCAAGATTCACTCTAACAATATAATCATATAGATCACACTAACAGTATAATCAGATTACAAAGTTGGGACATGATGAAAAACATGACCTTTTATATATCTAATTTCCACTGCCTGTACCTGCCTTTGAATTTTTGGTCCATAGTTTCACTAAAGGCATTTTTTGGAGAGGTTTGATCATTCCATAGTCACTTTAAGGGCAGGCAAGGAAAGCATTTCTGCCGGGCTGAAAGCTGTGGGAGTGCATGCACTCAAGCAAGGAGAACTCTTCTGACATTCATGAAAGAGGACTGAGGGACTGTATCTTTTACTCAAATGTAGCTCCCACAGGCTAATCAGAGCTGTGGAATAAGTTAGTGGAAACATGTCTATATTTTACCAAGAAATATAGTACCAAAAGCTCTACTTGTGCTTCCACATACAATGTCATGATGCTGACACTTAGCAGTAGTGAGATAGTCTCTGAGGTGTGTAGCTGATGAATGCGTCACTGGCAGCATATTGTTTAGCACTTCTGTGAGTTACTGCAGGTACAGTCAGATAAGCTTTCAATTAACGCACACAACAGACTGAGAGAAGCAATGCTGTTAGACAACCTGCCACCTGCTGCAATATCTCAGGCTAACTGAAAGAGCAGCATGCCTCTAGGGATAACTTGAAGAGTGTGCACAGACTGTGTGAAGTAAGATGCACCAAGAAGGAGATTTTAGAAGTTGGCTAGGGTACATGGTGCTGCCATTGGCCTCCAGAAATGAAAAACTCTGGCACCTCTGTCCGTTTTCAGATGCTATCATGGAATGCTCACGGTGATGCTTCCATGTGACAATATAAGAAGGATCGAACTGGGTTAGACTCAGAGTCTGTCTAGCCTGGTGGTCTCCAAGAGGCAACTCAAGCAGATGTCCAAATGTGCAGTTATCTTAGGTTGCCTAAAAATTGCTTTTTAATGACTGTTTGGCTGCGTGCTTATTTGTGAGCAGCTTGTGTTTGAGTGAACAGTTGGGCGATGGTTGTTCTTTAGTAAAAACTCTTAGCTGTCATTCTCATGTTTAAAAAATATTATCTGGATCCTTGGGGAATATAATCTTTGTAGGTGAGACAAAAAGAGAAATATCATGTGGAAGTAACTCAATGTGGTTCTTAGAAAATCAAGACAGTCTGAGGAAGAACGAAGAGGTTTGAAACTAGAGTAAAAGTGAAGCAGCAGTTGTTTCAGTACAGACACAGGTTTCGTCTGACATATTTCTCCACAGAAGGTGAAAGGCTGAACTTGTGTTTCTCTAAGGATGTGCAAAGGGTACATATTTATACTGCTGCATAGTGGAAGGAGATATGTATCAGGATAGGATATTTTAGATATTTGCTAAGGATATAAGGCTTAAGTCATTGTTTTCTCTCCTTCTCTACCTGTGTTTCCTTTCTTGGCTGTCTCTTTCACACTTCAAAACTTTTCAGCCTATGAGCCAATTTTACAGACCGTTGGTAGACGCAAAGATAATGTGTTCATATAATATTCATCAAAATGTGCAACTAGATAGTTCAAATAGATTTCCCTTCTGAAAAAAAAGGCCTTGACTTATGAATGCAACCCTCCAGAGACATCAGGGAATCCACAAGAGAGAGCTATTATGAGTGTCCTAATTGTGAGAAAATCTTCAATCAGACATCACTTCTAATTATATGCTAAAGAATCCAACTACAAGACCTGAATTCATAAAACTAGGCTTCACTGCTTCTTCTGTTAAAGGATCTTAAAATAACAAAATGTCTATTAAGAGGCTGGGGCTGGTGATGAACTTCACTCAAAGACTGTTGTGGAGAGGCATTGTTATGTTCAGTAAGTAGAATGAGAAAGAGCAGCAAATTGTCTGGGTAAAAAATGGTGGTGGAAAGGAGTGTTTTGAGAAACTTTTTAAAACCAGAATGCATTGTAAAGTAAAAGCCAAAGAAGTAATTATCTTCAGAGGAGATAACAAAGCTTATTAAGCATGTATTCTATCTTGAGGGGTGTAGTATCATACAATGGAGATATTACTGCAACTATTAGAACAATGCAATCAACAATGCCTTGAAATTCATGTTTCTGGACTTCAAAAGCAATTTCAATTATATTATGCTAATATATTAAATTAGGAAAACAGAAGTTATGTAAAGCTTTTAGATAACATTAGGATGCTGAGCTTTTAAAAGAATGAAGAGAATTCTCCTGTAGTGGGAATAAGGGACTGAGAAAGAGTTGAAGGAAGGTAATTGGGAAATGTCCTCAAACTGAAGCAGTCAACTATTGAGAGAACAATGAGAAACCACTATAAGACCAGAAATGTCACCGATAAATGTCCTTTGGGGAGAGAGATGGAAAAGGGTTCAATCATTTGAGAGAAGTACTATTGAAGATGCTACTATCAAGCATCTCAAACACTATGTCTATCACTCAGATTTCGAAAGGGTAAATTCCTCTTGACAGCTAATGATATCAGGACATGGCAAACCTGTGATGTGAAAAGCAAATGGAAGAGCAAACTGAAAATGGAGAAGGGATGCAACACTATGAAAATGCATTATGAGGGTAAGCTTAAGGGTGGGAGGAAGGAGTTTTTTCCCTCTTAAGCTGAAGAGCAGTGCTGTTAACTACATGAGATGGACTTTCATGAGAAGGAATAGTTTAACTACTGAAGTGCTGAGATCCCAGAGCAGCAAAACAGCTGCTTCATAAATGATTTAAAGGTTCACTATGATGGGTATGCTCAAGCTTGCTGAGAATTTGTAGTTCTGGGTATTCTGACCTACAGTGTTTCCTCTCTAGTCCAGTCTTAAATCTTACGTATCAGATTGGCACCAACTGTAGAGAAAAACCAGAAGGGTACAGAGCAGAAAAACAACTGGTAAGGAGAAGAGAGCTATCTCTTCATTTTTTCGAAACATTTAAGTGCTTCACTGAAGCCAAATTGTAGTTGCCTTAAATGCCTCTAAATGATTGTGTTGAGAGTTTAAGAGAAGAACCTGTAAGATATCTTTATTAACGATGTGGTCACCTGTAAAGTCAACTGCTTTGTAAAGGTATGCTTAATATCCACCTCATGCGGATGTTCCCAGGTAACTTAGTCACAGGTTTCATAATGGGGTTAAGAAATTTAGAAAACTGCCTAAGGCCTGTTTTCTGAGTAACTTTCAGGGAGAATTCTAGAGGTTTTCTGCGTGGAAAGGTTTAGCAGATCCCTTGCAGAAGTGCGATGACTCGATGTGAGCCAGCTCAGGTGCTGGGACAGTGCAGGCAGGTGCTTATGTTGCTATACAGCCATGCTGCACGCCAGCTGAGCGAGTTCATTCTGCTCGCGATCGCACTGGGCTGGGCAGACAGCCAAGCTAGTTAAGTGTAGTATGTAACTCACAAGCTCTGCTTCAGTTCTTTAACATGGAGGATGAAAACATGAGTATTAATGCAAGGTGCAAGTTTATCTGGAAAGTAAAGGCCCTAATTCTGCAAACACGTGTGCGGATGCTTTACTTAAGTGTGGAAGGAGCCTCAAAACCATTTAAATCTAGAATTTGCATCATCAATGAAAAGCATGTTTTACAAATGCTGAAGGGTCAGATTTATTTCACCAACTCTTTGATCTTTGTTCAATGGGATTTAGAACAGTCAGAATTATTATTGTTATGGTGCACATTCCTGTATACTTCATAACATAGAGCTTATGAACCATGTTTTCATCTGTAAATACATATTTGAGCCTTACATAAAAAGGTAAATGAGCTCTGTCTTGCTATACAAGCTACACATTTATCTGTGAAAAGCATTCATCTTGAACACAAACTAGAATGTAATGCATCAGAGACATGTAAAATCATTACAAAGATTAAGGTTTTGGTTCTGTAATTTTTGTAAGAGGTTTTTTTGTAAGAGGTTTTTTATTAAGCGCTATTTCATTTAGAGCTAGTGAGGAAAAGGATGCTTTTTACTATCAAACAAATGGATCATAAAAGAATTTTTCAGACATCCAACATGAAAGACATGAAAAAAAATGGAGACAAAGCAAACTGCACTTTTGAACACTCTCTGTTGTTGACCTAGATCTCGTATAGCCAATGGGTGGCCTACAGGCTCAATCCTGCTTGCCAGGCAGTGCTATCCATCTCTCAGGAATGCTTGGCGATGCATCTGTACTTATTATTGCTGGGCAGCTAGTCCAGGGTGCTGGAGAGCTCTGTGGGCCCATATGGTGCTCTGTGCTAGCCAGAAGCCAGGATGCTAGGTGCAGACTCAAGGGCTGTGTTGAAATAGAGCTGATAAACCCTACTGGACATGATCTGAGCCTATGCAGGCAGATATTGCTATAGTAAATTACATGGTACATCTAGCTGTATCTGTTTTTTTCCTGTTGATCAGGGAATCTTAGATAACAACTGACTAGATTTTTATCCTGTGATATTCATCTGCCCCCTAGTTTTCTCTTGTTGTCTTTGAGCTCAAGACGTGGTTTAGTATGGTATAACCACATGACAGCTTGGAGCTATATTAGAATAAAAGATTTCACCACCATTCTGGATGGAATTGACACATCCAGTTGACTGCAGTAGAACATATTTTGTTGACAAGCAGGACAAATTAAAAAGCACCTGATTGCCTGGGTACCTTGTTACACTTCATTTTAGTGCACTTACCAGTGAATTAAATTTAGTTTAGTGAAAATGAAGGGGCAGTGGCCTAAGGGTGTAGGGCTCACTATTTCAAGGTTGCAGAGGCTTGAATCAATCTAGCTGGAAAGAGATATTTTTTTTCTTATGTCAAAATGCTGGCAGAGAATGCAAAAAATATAGAGTTGATGCAGAAGAGGGCATGATATGGCTGAGGAAAGCAAGTGGTCATAAGGTGGAGACAACGTCAACAAATGCCAGAAACTAACAGTGCTAATAAGAAGACTGAGTAGCTTAAAAAACAAAGTGAACTTCATGACTCAAGAGTATGTGTCTAAAAGATGGTAATCAGCTATTAGATGATTGCTCCTAATGGGGGAGTAACATCATTGTGGTATAGCAGCAAGTCTGTGACTATCTATAAATTATTTTGAAACCTTTTGCAACAGCTCCTGTATTTTGATTAACCACATCTCACTGAATATGTGTTCTTCACACATGACAGAATTCAGATGACAGAAGCATGAAAATGGAGTTGATGACATTTTCCTCATTCAAGAATTCTCTCATTGAAAAATAGCCTCTTTTGGGAAAAAGAAATGTCTCATTAAATGTTTTGAAATTAGTATATGATTTCTCCCAAATAATCATAATACTGTTTTAGCTGTTACTGAAATGTAAAGTTTTTTATTAAAGACAAAAATCTTGGGAGTAGTTTTGATCTTTCATGAAAGTATCAATTAGAACATCACAACTTATTTTGACTGAGAAAATGAAACCTGATAATTTTTCACCTTCCAATACAAGCAGCTTTGTTTTCTTTCATTTTTCTGATTTGTTGTACACCAAAATAAATTGTAATAAGTTGTCATTGAACTACTAGTTAATACAATATTTTTTAATGTGATCTTAGGCAAGTTTAAAAATGAAGACATCCTGGATTAGGTCACAGAATCATAGAATCATCTGGTTGGAAGAGATCTCTGAGATCATCGAGTCCAACTGTACCTGTTCCTTTACTAAACCATGTCCCTAAGAAACTCATCTACCTGTCTTTTAAACACCTCCAGGGATGGTGACTCCACCACCTCCCTGGGCAGCTGTGTCAATCCCTGACCACTCTTTCAGTAAAGAAATTCTTCCTAATGTCCAGTCTAAACCTCCCCTGGCACAACTTGTGGCCATTTCCTCTCATCCTATCGCTGTCACTTGTGAGAAGAGATCAGCACCCACCCCGTCACAACCTCGTTCCAGGTAGTTGTAGACAGTGATGAGGCTTCCCCTGAGTTGCTCTGAGACTTCATTTACTTTATTAAACGTGTGACTCCTTTACCTGTAGCAGGAAATTAGAAATTCATTGTACCTCTATACTCCTACATGCAGACATCTCCTCTGAGATATCTTAAGCAACAGCCAGGTCTTTTGCCTAAAGACTTCTTGTCCTATCCAAAGACTTTACTGGAATTAAAATATATGTCATGAAAATATATTTCCAGGAAGGAAGCTGCTGTTTTGGACAGTGTGAGAATTTACATGGGATATTATGTGGTATGGTGAGCCAGGATGCAACCAGCTAATGGACCCAGAGGTAGCATAACTGTTTGTGTGTCTTACCTTCTCTATTGGCATTGCTGAGAGGTGCTAGCCAGCTCTTAGATTCATATTGGCTGCGCATTTGGTTCAATAAACTGCTATGTGCTGAAGGACCAGCCAGTGTACAGCTTCTGTGGGGCTTATTGCTTGTTTCGCTGCATCAGAAAGTTGTGTCCACAGCAGCCTTATCACCCACAGATGTGATTTCAGCATCTGTAACAGCCGCTTACTGCTGGCAGTCTTAGAAACCCACAAACTCTCTATGCATGAGCACATTTTTTTCAGGTTTCATTTCAGAGTTGTGTTTTCAGAAGAAAATCATTAGATCAGCTTCTTCTGACGTCCAGAGGCAGAGACCTGGCTTTCCAAACACATGAGGCTTTGTGTCCAGTAGGTTGGCGTATCCATGGGGACTTTGTAAGTGAGAAGAAGAAATGAATCTTTTAAAAAAAAATAATTGTGTTTTATAGATAGAAAGCTGCATGTTCTGTCCTAGATTGACTTTTTGATGTGGTATTTGAATGTAAAAAGTAGAATGAGAGGGGGAAATGAATGATACGCAACAGGGATTTCTTTCCCATGTAATATTGTAATATTAAAAAATCAGTCGCTCTATTCTTGTCAAGGATGAGTTCAAGATGATGATAGATTTGGTTTGAGTAAATGGCATAAATTAAACTTTTAAAGAATGTAACCAAGTTAGCCAAGTTTTATTAGCTAAGAAGGAAAGTAAATTTTCCTCTGATAGAAAGGAAAAGGATTTTTGAAGACTCCAACCCATTCTTCAAGCTACAAAGCAGCAAGATATAATCTGTTTTGAATAAACTTGGCAATCACTAGGATCAAATGCTCTGTTCTGCTAGGAATATTGCATTATTTATTACATTTATATCAGTGGCAGATATTTCAATTTTTTTGCAAATATATTTAAAAAAGTCTTAACACTATTGTGTTAAACATTTTCTATTTTAGATACAGCTAGACTCCAAATGTAATTTATTTGTATAGTAAATAAAGCAATGAAATATGAGTGTGTAAATTACTAGTCTACTTCTCAGAGAACTTTTTAAGATAATTTTTGGGGGTAAGATTACATAGACCTAATAAAGCCCCTTTTCCAGTAGCAAATGTCTTTTACATTCAGAAAAAAACCAAATTATTGTTGAGTGCTGCATAATTATGTTGCTAAAAGCAACACAAAGTAACCTCAGCTGCAGTACCGCACTGATTCAGCTGTGTCGCTTGCTGTACATAGCAAATTCATGCGACGGTCCACGTGAAATCAGTCTGACCTTGAGCACTTACAAAAGTTTCATACGTAGCAGCTGAAAAAGAACTAGAATTCTGTTTGTAAGGTCTCAGCCAGAAGTTATGGGAATAACCTGCATCAGTCTTTAAATCAGGCTCTTAATGAGAACTACTGCAAAAAGAAAAAGAATGACATTAGACCTACGAAATAATGATCAAAGACTATAGTACACTTAGAATGTTTTCCTTTTATTTTAAATATACCTATTACAATAACTTGTTAGGCTTATATAGAGCACTAATATTTACATAATTCAGTGTTTATCCTTTGGGGAGAATTCCAGTGCTCAATAAATAAGAGTCAGTAAGCTGCTTGTTAACCATCTTGGAACCAGAGTTCTCAAATATTAATTTCACATAAATGATGAAAGTCCTTGAAACGGTTACAGTTACCTGTATTTTTATACAGTAGGTATCTTCTGACTGCATTCAGATTGTATCGAATCTCTGAACATAGCTATAGGTGATCAGAAGAAAGTTCAACAATGACATCAAATAAAAAAAAAATACTAAAAAACATCAGTGGTTGAACTTCCATATTTTTCAGAGGCATCTCAGGGTGATGATATTGTTCAAAAAGAACAAAGAAACAGTTTGATATAATCTCTGTTATAAACTGTCTAGATCATGGGGCAAAATATACAATCACTAATAAATAAAAAATACAGATTTTACAAGATCTCCTTTTAACATGGCATTTTAAAATGTGCCTGCAGGTAATAATGGTTTTCATTATTTTTATTAAAATCCACTTTTCCATGATTACTATTTCTTATACATGAATTTATGCATTATATATATACACTATAAAACACATAAAAGATTAGGTTATCAGTACAAGGAATATCATTAGCTGAGAACATGAAACAAGGGTTTGTATCATATCCCACTGAATGCTATGTGTGTAAGCTCAAATACACAAAAAAGGGACTTTGGTCCTGATCTTGCACTAAGAGAGTAAATGTGGTTCTGTGTTTCCACATACATATCTTACTATCTCTGCCGAGATCCAGTTCCAGTGCATCAACTATCCCATTTTCATGTGTCCCACCATCGAAAGTGTATTTGAATCAGGAGAAGCAGCTTGAGAGAGGATTATCCTATTTCTCATGAATGTATTTTGGAGGTCGAGTCCATGGCACATTATGGGAGTGGCTGAATATCTGTGACATTCAGCTATGGCACCCAGTTTCATTTCCCCAATATACAGAAAGATAGAATGGAAATGCAGCTCATAATTACAAGGCATTTATCCTGGCAAATGTAACATTAACATCATTATCATGGACAATAAACTATTGTTTATTGACAGCGTGCCTGCTTGTTCAACAAAACGTCTTCAGTTTCAGTAGCATTACAGTTTGTCAAAGAACAATTTCTGAATTAACTTTGTTACAGTTTTGAATCTCTGGCACGTTTAAGACACCCACACACCTATTGAAAGAATATTTTAAAACAGAATTAATGTTTGATATAAAATAACAGTTGTGTTGTAAATGTGGAAAAATAGTCTAC
Source organism: Neomorphus geoffroyi (assembly GCA_033558235.1). Lineage (NCBI taxonomy): Eukaryota > Metazoa > Chordata > Aves > Cuculiformes > Neomorphidae > Neomorphus > Neomorphus geoffroyi. The sequence continues at coordinate 21,507,564 of JAUMJM010000053.1, read as the reverse complement.
AAAAAATAAGTATAAAAGTGATCTCAGATTTATGAATATGTTTCATATAAACAAGTCCAGGTGACTAATCTGTGTGTTAGAAATGGCCCTTGGTAGGCTGTGCCACGACAGTACATCACATTTTTCACAGTTTACAGTAACACAGTTAGATTCACAATGTGATGACACCTTATATAAGAAAAATAGTATTTTACAAACTATACATTTGGCATCTATTTTTAGATTTTTTTTCTGTGTCTTTTCAGTTCCTTTTTTCTTTTTCCTTTTCTTACAAAATAGTGCAAAATTACAGTGCGTTAATAGAAGATTTTGCAAATCCTAAGAAAAAGTCAATATATTTAACTTCTTTGTTCATTCACTGGGAGCAGTTTGGCACATTAGGATTTTTTATAGATGGAAAAGCTTCTCAGTTTCTTCTCTTCAGTGTATCCATTGAATCTTTAAAACATTACATTGCACCAAGGGAGTTAACTTTCCAAACTTTTTAATCTCAACTTTTATAACATGTATATTACAAAACAAAACAGCAAAGGAAAACGTAGAGTTTGCAGTTAATTTATTTGCCAAAAAGCAAAGACTGGCTTTTCTTATCACTCTATAAAAAAAAGGATGGATGAGATTATTTTTCATCTAGTGGCTGCTGAAGTGTTTGGTTACAGCTTCAAGGCTCCATAGGAAATTTATCCCAAGTATACATATATAAATATTGGTTTACCATGTATCTTTCAAATTTTGCTATGATGCATGTCCTTGTATTTGGATCCAAACAGGCAGTATCAAGCACGGGGATAAAGTTTCATCAAAGTGTGTTTTTCACTGGACTAACTCATATAAAGAATAACAAACAGATGCTTTTGCTGCCAATTTGCAATGATTAAATTATTTACCTACTGATTATTTACTTAGGAATGTTAATGAAGTGTTCTCCCATGAATGAATACTTCATTTGTACAGACTGGCACCGTATCTCCAAAAAAATGTCAGTACTCTTGTTACTCGGAACAGCAAAGTCTTCTGCGTAATCATAAACAGGCATGGTACAGGCTGCAGGAGTCACACTGTTCTAAGCAATCCCATGAGTGTGCTCAGAAATGCATAGAAGATGCCATGTAAGTCTCAGGTCAGTTCTTTGCCTCCTTGGCCGAAAGCGGGAACGAGAAACCTGACTGAGATCACAGAGTCATCTACTAGACGTTGCCAAACAGCGGTCTGTACCAACCTACTCATTATTCAGTCTATTAACTTGGAGGTGAAGGGCTCCCTGCCACATGAGCCGATCTCTGAACTATTCACTGCACAGAGACTGTTGGTTTCGGTTAATTGCATAGAGAATATGGCAACATAAAAGATTCCCACTTAATTACCTTTCCAACAGATTAACGAGGTGACTATTTCCAATATGAAAACTGCAGAGTGATGTCTCCAGGCCTAATTATTTCTCATGAGTTTATGGTTTTATCACTCTGTGGCATTTGTGCCATGAATTAAAATTACTACAGCATGGTTTATTCAATCAACTTCTTGGCATTTCGTTACCTTTTATGAACTATCTAACCAGTACGAATTTTACACCAATCTCAGAAGGCAGAACTGGCTAAACTGACTGTAGCTCTAGAACTAGATATTCAAATATTAGAATGGAAAATTCCATGAATAAGAAGGTTGGTTTTCACCCCAGCCATGCCACCCTTGGTTCAATCCTTTATTACACACAAAACAGAGCTGCAAGCCAATATTAATGAAAAAATCCACCAACTGGTGGATAAACAAATGCTTCTGCTGGACTTTCTTCTCAGTAACACACTAGCTTTGACCAAGGAAACACTTGATTAACTTTCACCGTTATGTTTAAATAGGTCAGAAGCCTCCTTGTCAGCCTGCACAGACCCACCTCTTGTTCCCACTTTGTACGCACCGTTGTTCATTGTCAGAGTCTCATCTAGACCGAACCAAATATTTTCCTTTAAAAGGAAAATCAGGTATGGTTGAGGCTGACCCTCTCTAGGTCACACTCAGTCCAGATTAGAAGGATGCACCCATGACTAGATTTTATGCTTTCTTCCTACAACAGTCTTTGAAATACTATCTCAGCAAGCCTCAGATCCTTTCACCTCCTTATACCACATGTAAGTTCACTCACCTTGCACAGCACAGGCAGGCTGTAATGTGGAGTGCCATGCTGAGTTGGTGGCATGTGGCAATGGTGGCACATATAGCATGCTTAAGCGGAAGAATACAGCCAAGGTATATGGGATAGATACTAAGCCAGAATTACTCCAAAAAGTTCTGTTTAGAGTAGCCAGTCTACTCAAAGGATGGACATACATGATGCAAGCGAGGCCACACAAGTTTGTCTCTGTTGGCTATAGACTGCTCTCTAGTGTAGTTCTCAAAGGCAATAAAAACATACTCTTTGAAGTCCCAGTCCATTAAGGCATTTAAGATGCTCTAAAATTTAAGCACCCGCTTGAGTCTCATTGTCATAAGCACGTGCTTCAGATATTTCTTTAATAAAGTCCAGAATGTATTGTTGCATGAGGACATGAAGATTTACTTCAAAATAAGAGAAAAAACTTATAAGGATTCTTGAAGTCAATTAAGAAATGATTAGCTTACTGACAGACTTCTCCCTTCCTACAAATGCTATTTTTTGTTTCATATAAGAAATAATACAAGGCCAATGGGAGTCCAATTCTTGAATAATCAGCAACAATGATTGGTTATTTAAGTGAAGCTTGCTTGATTAGAAATGGGAGAAAATTACATGGGTTTTTTTTTGAAGCCCAGTTTAAGAAACAAACATGAGCAGCTAAAAACAGTAAGCAGTGCTCAGTAGTGCCAATTTCCCATGCCTTGTTCAGCCTGCATGAACTTTACAAATCCCTACATTGATGCTCTCTCAGTCCTTCTTCCATTTTACTTGATCTGTTTCTTAAAGGAAAAATACGTTGCTGGATGCATCTCGCACATTCTGCAGGCCATGCTCAGGCTGCTGGCTCATTGGGAGCACAACCATCTCAGAGGGCAAGAAGTATTCAAAGAAACTGGCAACCATTATGCACTAAGGCACGGAGATCTCACACTGAGCAAGAGCTGCTGCAGCCATTGAGTGTCTCTGAAATGAAAGGAAAACTCTGCTTTACGAGGATTGGCTGCCAGTTTCGCCTCATGTCTGTTCACATTCAGTGGGGCATCAATGCATCTGCAGTTAGTATTCTATCTGTTTGGGTCTTATTTTCCACACTGAGAAAGGCAGTAATGTTGATAGCTCAGTGCACAACAGAGAGCCTAAAAACATCCAAAAGAAGCCATTGTAAAACAAAGAATAATGATTGCTCTCTGTCTTTAATGACTGCCAAGTTAACTTTTGACCAGTGCATATGCAAGATTATTGTGAGCTGGCAAATAAACTAAACTGAATGCCTGAAATAAAATGGTTTAGAAAATTGTAAAAGTTGGTGTGATTTATGACCTTTCATTTCTCTGTCCTGTACAACTATCTTCTTTTTGGCAGGGGTACCAAGGCATAAAAAATACCTTGTTCTCTATTTTAACTAATTCCATGTAATTTACCTTTCCATAATTAATTGGTTTTGCCCATTCTCCTCCACACTGATTTACTATTTGAGTGTATTTATACTGGCTGTTCATATAGGATGGCTCACTGAATGAGCACAGACACCACAACGCTTAATATTATGTATAGACAGTAATCAGTCTTCTGTGAGTTAGGTGTGTAGGTCTAGGTAGGCTCCTTTTGTGCATGCACAGAGTCCAGATGGTTTCCATCCATTGCTTCACGTCATTTACCACCTAGGCTCAACATTTCTTAAGATATTTATCTTCTGTCATCAGACTTCTTTACATCCAGAACTGCTTAAGGACTGATACCTGTAGATCACCTTCAAATCTTCATAAAATGGCTGGATCAATTATGTCCCAGCTCACACTCCTCAAGAATGTCAGTGAGGCCATGTCTCTTGTCTAGGATTTGATCACGATTCTTGGTCACTTCATTCTGAATTAGATTACTTTTCTGTATGATTAATATTTGAAACAATTTTAGCAATACATCCTGAATGCAAAGTATAGAAGCCTTGCATGGAGTTTCTGTGAAGAAAAGTTCTATCAAAAGACTTTCACATTTCTTAAAGTTCAGCACAAGATTAGCCATGCTTACTGGATTCAATGCTCATGGAGATAATGACATTATTTGCAGGCTTAAAATTTAGCATATATTTCAAAACTTTCCTGTGTATACACTGATTGATATTTATAGTAAAAAGTCATACACCTTGTTATTGTGCTTACTTGTTATTAGTATTAGAATTTATTAGCTGAATCTTGATGCCAACAAACCAGTCTGATTTGATGTAAAACCTGGTAACACACAGCAGAACTCCCACTATCTGAAATGAGGAGGGAAATGAGGGAGTGTGCATAACCTCCAAGGTGCGCATGCGCTTCCACTGAGAACAATGTAAAGAACTTCCAAATTGCACAACCAAGTGAATCAGATTATCTAGCCAAAGTATTGGCGTACACAATGACTGAGAATTTCACAGTCCTCATGAAAACAAAAGGTATGATGTCCTATAGGACAGAACGTCTTCAAACTGACAGAAATACAACTCACATTACATCCGTATCCGCACTTTGTTTTTAGAAGACTGGTCTTCATTTTATAGCATTAATTTGCAATGTAAGCTCATCTTATTTTGTACTGGAATGCTGATGAGTTTAAGAGGTGTGCGGTACATTGCAAAATAGTTTTTAAAGACAGAAATAAATAGATAAATATCTGGAACAGAAAACAATTTTGAAGCCATAAGGCTTCGAGTACAAGTGTTTCTATAACTTCCATGGAGTTTCGTGTTTTAGAAATATAGCATTACTCTTAAAGCTTTGTGTTTTTATTCCAACCAGGGGTAAAAATCACCTTATCTTTTGCTAAGGGTTTATCATTGTTTATCCTTTATTCCTTTACTCCAGCAATGTTGTTATCTGCAAGTTTAGTCATAAGTACCTGGCCAACTGCTTTGCTTATCAATGTCTTATGCATAACATAAGCTGAAGTTTTTCCAGTTAAACTTTTTTTCCATAGAAGGTGTGATTTGTAACATTCTAACCTGAAAAAACAAGCTGATTGGTTTTCACTTGATACCAAAACATATCCACACGTTTATGTCATTAAACCAACCTTGTACATATGCATATATATAGCAATCAGGTATTTAAGCCTTAGCTGTAAACAAAAAGTAATAAAATCAAATGACATTTTAAAAGCAGACATTTTAAGCAATCATAACAATCATCACGTTTTTGTATGATTTTGTATTTGATAGCAGCGCAAAATTAATACTTAAGAACTTATATATTCAAATTTTGATAGCAACTGCTGCTCTTAAAGAGTGCATTTGTTTATACTTGTCACATAAAATATTTTCAGAAACTAAAACTCATTACCTTAATGAGCTGAATGGTTGAAAATGTCAGCCTGATAACTTAGTTACTGAATTTCAGTGTATTTGTTTCAGAAAATAAACAGTCTGGTCATTTTTTTCCCACATTCATAAGCCATAACATCAAGTCATTCAACTACGAATAAAATTGAAACCCGGGACAAACTCACAGTTATTCAAGAAACTATATGAGAGAAATTGCTAAAATTTCTCAACAAGCTATTTCTAAAAAATCAATTACTACTAGATTAAATCAGTGCATGAGGCTGATGTAATTGAATGCCTACATTAAATCCATTTTTCTCTGTATCAATGTAACACCACTTACAGCCCTGGTTCAGGTAGACAATAGTTGAGACACAATAACACCTAACAACATGCTGCATTTAAATACACTCAAAACATTGGATGAATCTGGGCTTTGGTCATTAAGGTTGTTCAGCTTCTCCATATCTGATTTCTTTATTCTTCAGAAGGTAAGAACAGATGTATTTCTAAAGTAGTGTAGTGGAACTATTTGTAGGGAAACACCCTCTTTTTAGAAACAAAGGCTACTACTAGTGTAATAGATTTTAAAACTATATTTCTAGGTTCATCAGCCTTAAAAAGGGGTGCAATTGATCACACAGGAACAATGGTAAGTATTGAATTTTACTGTGTTCTTAAAATGTAAGATGAACCATAAAAAACTTTACTGTCTTTTGAAATATTACATTTCAGACGGGAACAGCAAATAATGATTTTAAAATTCTAGCTGACTTTTAAAAGTTGTGTCCACATTTTCCAGATAAGTTAAACAGCAAATGTAATGTTACAAATAATTAAAAAAAGCATTAAAAATGCCTAATTTAAGTGTAAGATTGAGACATATTTCACAGAAAATGTGGAAAATCTTGTTTAAAAATTATAGTAAACAATCAAATATTTTTCAGTGCGCATAATTAGTATGTACATTATAATTTAAAACTGAGTATTGATGAGTGCTGCTGATCTTTTAAAATCTCTTACAAAATATAAATAAGATAGCCAAGAGAGGATAGCTGACAAACCAAGACATAAGGTTCTGTTTTCCTTCTTTTTTTATCTCTTTTCCTTTCCTCTCCCTTGGCTGGAAGTTTCTTCTGGCTTCTTCGAAAAAAGTGTGTGTGTGTGCATGAGCACGCCTACACAAATTAATTCCAAAACCATTTTTCTAGATTTCCAATAGACTTGTATTCCTGGTGTCTTTTCACATGATCACAAGCAAGACATGCATGTGATTCCCAGAACCTAGGAAGATGCACTGAGAAATCCTTCTTCCAGTTGAAATAACTAAGGTACATCTTGTTATTTTTGTCAAGCATCAGAAGATATTCTGCCAGCTCTCTGGGGGAGAGAAAATCTTCCACATGTATGAAGGAGTCTGCTGGAATGTAATTCTCGTAGTTTTCTCTGGAAGGGCCCAATACAACTGGGACTGATCCGGCCAGCAGAGCATTGTAAAGTTTCTCAGTAATGTAATCTTTGTGGATTGAATTTTCAAAGGAAAGGTAGAATTTGCAAGTGGAGATAGTTGGAATCAAGTTTTTATCGTTGACATAGTCTCCAAAGGCTTGTCCATAGGTATGAATTTCAATGTATTTGCTAAGCTCGTTGTAATACTTGACTCGAGCATGCTCAGGGTTCCAATTACTTACAACCCAACAGACCAAGTTTTCTTTACTTGGCACTTCAAATGTAAAGGAACTTGTACCAACCATCATGAAGCCATAAGGCACCTGAATATCTGAATCACGCCGATAAGTCAGGGTTAGGTTAAAGAGGTGTTCAATGCCACTCTTTTGTGGAGTATGAGTTGGAGATTCCAAGTTCATCCAAATCCACTTCTGGAATGGTGGCCTGGCTTGCTGAGGTAAATTAGTCAGATCCCAGCTAATGTCCCTGTGATGAATGAGAACAGCATGGGATTTGTTATATAGTGAGCGGTCAATAGTCAGATGGCACCCATGGATATTGAACATTGTTTGGCAGGATGTTAGATCAAATGTCTGACCAAATGGCCAAACCCAGATCAAGATAGTAGTCTCATTAAGATTATCAGTTTTGGAAGAAAAGAAGCTCTTCATTTTCAAAACTGAACTGGCTGATTCTATAGGACCAGAGATCCAGCTATTTGTTGGTTTGATATAAATTAGTATAAATGCCATGAAACAACCAAGGACAATGAAAAGAATAAAAAATGGCCGGAAAATCCCTTTAGATGTCGATGTCATAATTTGTTCTGAGAAAACAGAGAGGAAGAGAGAAAGAGAAAAAACAACATCAGGCATTAAATTACATACATGTGTCCTGCTAAAACAATCAGACATCAGACACAAAATTGGATAGAACTTTGATATCACTGAGCTGTAATCTCAGAAGTTTCCTCTGAGTGGAGAGGGTATGGGTTCTTGCATGTTATTCATGACAAAGTGACAATATTTCTCCTCTTCACATTAAAAACTAGTTGACATAAAATAAAAACAAGATTTTAATGCATCTCATACTTGATATAAATCAGTATATATCTTGAGAAGCCATTTTGCACAAAACCTAGGCTGAGAGTTTGAGAGACACATAAGATAGACAAAATTACCCTTTGATTATGTCCTTGTGTCTGTGTAAGGGGCAATATGCTGTAGATTTAGTCCATCCATATTTGCCTGTATATATAAATGTATTGAGGTTATAGGACTAGAGAAATGAAAAAGGAAGTGACTGGAACTTTAGTTCTGTAAACAATAAGACTATTAGAAAACTAGTTCATGTCTGATGGCTACATGGGGATGAAGATTCATGTCTTCTCCAGAGGACTCCTAAAATAGTTAAGAGAAGGAAAGCGGCAAGGTTCTCTGTTCCCATATGCAGACTCACATAGTTCACATAAAATGAAAAATGAGTAAAATGATGTCCTTAAATATTTGATAATGGTTTCTATGCCACGGTCCTGCGTTATAAATTAGGAAAAGTAGAGATACACTGCATCTTTGTGATGTAACATTTTTTCCCATGAGGAAAATAAGGTGAGGAGTTTATATGGTCTCCTTTGTGCTTCTTCTGGTTGTCCCTTCCTGAAAGTTCTTTCTAGAACTTCTGTTCCATATGCTTCTTGTAAAACCTAGCAAAGTTAGGGATTGCTTCTTGCTAACCTTTGCTCCTGAAAGTAGCCATAGAAGTGTTCTAAGCATAGAAACAGCTAACCGTGTAAAGAGCGTTATGACATAAAAGCAAAAAGGCGTGGAAATTAGTTACCAAAAAGAAGTGTTCTGAATATACTGACTTATTGCAGAAGGGTAATTTTGCTGTGCATTTCAATGACTATAAAATTTGGCTTTCTTTTACTGCATATTTTTCAATTAGTTAGGGTTTTGTTACTTCTACTAGCTAGCTCCGCAAAAAAATTTCCCTCCCCCAAATATATACTTAGAATATAAAATATAAAATAAACAAACAAACAAATAAATAAATAAATACATCAAAGTCACAGAACGTAAAATGAGAATTTCAAGCCTTTTAGGGCAGTTTCATAGCTCATCTCCTCTAACCCGTGAAATAAAGAATTAAATTCAGAATGAAGACATGGGAGAATGTGATCCAGAGGTCCATTAATGCAACATGACTTGGCTGTTCTGTAAGTGTAGAAAACAATACATGATTATAGTATTACAGTTACAAAAAAATGTTTTCACATTAATTGTTGAGAAAAATAAAAAGGAGGAAATGCCATGCTGAGCTTTACTCTAACATTAGATCTTGAGGAAAAAGGCATTCGCCCAAATGTCTCCTGTTTTGGAAAGGCAGATGGTCTTAATTATGGTCTTAGTTATTGTGGTGGGTTAACCTTGACTGGCTGTCAGACACTTACCCAGCCACTCTCTCACTCCCCTTCCTCAGCAGGACCAGGGGAGAAAATAAGATGAAAATCTCATGTGTTCAGGTAGGGACAAGAAGATCACTCGCCAATTATTGTTGAAGGAAAAGCAGACTCACCTTGGGGAAAGTGAATGCAATTTATTGCAAATAAAAGTAGATTTGTATAGCAGATATAAAAATTAAAATAACAACTTCCCCTTCAACTTCTTCCCAGGCTCAACTTCTTCATTCATTCTCAACTCCTCTACCTCCTCTCTGCCCGTGAGCAGTGCAGGGGGATGGGGAATGGTGTTTTGAGGTCAGTCCTCTGTCTTTCCTTCCTCCTCACATTTTTCCCCTGACCCAAGATGAGTCCTTCCCACGGGATACAGACAGTTCACGAAAAGAACCTCTGTTCCTGCATGGGCTCTCCACGAGATGCAGTTACTTTAGGGCACAGCCCTCTGCTCTGTCATGAGGTCTTCCCTGGGCTCCAGTGCCTGCAGCATCTCCTCTCATGCTCCTTCTCTGCTGTTGGTGCTTACAGGGTTGCTTCTCACACGTTTTTATTCCTCATGCCTCACTGCCTGTGCCTTCTTAAATAAGCTTTCCCGAAGGTGCTACCATCTTATGTGCAAGGCTCAGATCTGCCCTACGAGGAATAGGTTGGAGCTGGCTGGAACCTGCTGTGTTTGGCATGGGGCAGCCCCAGCCTCTCCTCACAAAGGCCGTCCTGTGGTCGCTGCTGCCAGCACCTGGGCATGAACACCCAATACAGTTATATAAGATGTAGTGGTATGTTGCATCTGGTGGCTCTTGTGTCCCTGCCTCTTTCTTTTGGACATAACTTAGCAGCTCCTCTCTGCTTTCAGCAAAATAAACCTGAAGGGAGTAAAGGGGAGGAACAGTTCTGTCCACTGGTCTTCCATTTATCCTCACCAGTTTAATTCCTCTGAAAGAAATCTGTGGTTTTACAGCAACATCACATTGGCTCTTTTTTAGCCTATGTTGATTTTTGCTGGAAAATATGTCTAAAGGGGAGGTTACAACCCACAAGAGCCGAAGGCTGTATCCCTGCCTTACTAAAGTGAAAGTCAGAATGAGATCTCTGAGGAAGAAGGAATTTAGATTGAGCAGCTCTAGGAGATGAAGCTCAAGCAAAAGACAAGAGGCCGAGCTAATCTTCGTGTAACTCTCTTCTTCAGTTCTGTACTACTGAAACCAACTCACTGAATAGGTATAGCTTTTCACTGAACGGACAGCGTGAGCTGAGTGAACAATAGGTTGGGAAAGGTGTGTATTCACAGAGACTGTTCATCTTCTAGGGACTGAAATGGATGAGAAATGAGAAAAGGACTTTGACACAAACCTCTCTTATAAGGATTACTTTACACTAAGCTCTTCTGCTAACTAATAGAAACCTCTGCATCATCACATGGCAGTTCTTGTTACATAGGAAATGACCAAATATTATGTACTCTGTTCTCTGCTTGAAATTCTAGTGTGTCCGCAGTGTTGCATTTGTGTAGGAACCTTTTGAATTGTAGTGCCAACGTGAGGATAAACGCTTCCTGTTTGTGCTACCCAGAATATCAATACGAACATCTCACAACACTAAGCAGGTAAATGTAGATATTTTGTCCCTTCCAGATCTGTTTCCTTGCATTGCTTTGCTGCCCCATTGACTGATTTGCTCCCTTCTAATCTGGGATCATGGTTCTTAGATTTTAACTTTCACCAAAACACTAGCCTACAGTCAGGATAGGAATTTTTAGTTTTCCATCCTTTGGATTCAGAAAGGCAGACTCATACATCCATTAGACGTACAGGCATCACTAGCATGCATTACTTTGAAGCTACTGCTAAGGGATAGCAAGAAAGGTTTGTAAAAGCAAGACCCATTAAAACCTGGAATGACAAGCTTGCAAAGAAGCAAAAGATCTGAGCAGACTCCTAAAAATACCACTTACCTATACCCCAAGGAACTGGACAGGATTTTGTCATGGAATTCTATTTTTCTAATCAATTTTGCGTTAACTCCAGTAATAACTATTAAGATATGCCCTGGGAATAGCAGCAATTTTTCAGTATGAAGTGATAACCTCAGAAGCAATAACTTCTGTGCTTCATAAAGCAGATTGAGGAATCTGTGGAATGGACCAACAAACTCTGCCTCATGGCTTTTGGGGCTGAGTGCTATGTCAGGCTATGTATAGTGTCGTAAGCACCTGTTGACAAATACTATCTTCTTTAGAAGTATCTTCTCTGTACTCCTAGGAAGTGTAGGATGCTTTTTTTTTGTCTGTCCACTAGAATTCATGGAATATTATTTTCATTATATTCTCCAAAATGTGGAGTTTTTCCCATATATTATTTCCTTCTTCCCTTTTGTGCCCAAAGTAACCACGAGTCTCCTGCTGCGATTCTCCCTATAAAGGTGACGTTAACAGTCATCCAGCCAAGTAACCTTAGCTCACCCTTTCTCTTTCATGGTTTTTCTTCTCCTACAGAATCACAAATTTCCCTTTTGCAGTTCCCCTCCCCCATCAATCCCTGGCATGCCAGACTCTTGTAAAGAAAACTTTGTCAAAGAAATGTGTTTACTGAGATTTTTGCCAACTGGAAGAGTTCGGTACTTTTGATACATTTCAGAGTGTTGAGGCATAGCAGGTATTTTCTAGGTACCTTTTTTTTCCCAGCTGAAAGTATAATATTTCATTAGTCCGAGACTGTTTTTCTCAGTACAAAACTTAGCAAGGCTCCTTTTTTAAGTGGAAAACTTGGCCTTACTTCACCTAGCAAGTCCATTTAGTAGCAAATACAAATAGGGAGATAATAAGAGGGTACCAATAATTTTAACCCCAAATACACCATGCAAGGCTTGTAAAAATATATATATTTGGTGAATGAACTTTGTTCACTACGAAATAAAACAGAATTTTATGGAAACTGTTATATCATGGTGTCACTAAAACAGTGATTTCTCAATCACTCCAGAAGGAATAGACATGGGTTTTGTTTTTTTTTTTTTTTTTTTTTTTTCTGATTACGCAACATTGCAGAAGGGAGAAGACGTAACCTTTGGGGTCAATAATACCAATGTCTGTTTCCCTGTTAAATTTTTACACCAGTTTCTCTGGTATATTTTTGCACCAGTTTCTTTGGTATGCCCTCAAAATTTTCCCAGTAGCCCAAAATATATCACTACTTGCAGAGGTATAAACTTTATTACTACTCTGCTACTGCTGTTTTCCAAAGGAAAAGGATAGTATTTTAAAATTTATATGGAACAAAGATTTTTCAAACCAAGGACGCTGAATAATGAATAAAAAAATCACTTGTTACTTTTCTCATCTTAGAATTCTTAAGTGTTCAGGTCTACTTCTTATCTTCCTCATCAATTGGTCTCAAGATAACTTAAGAAATACTTAACAACCTCAAGACAGTCTCTGAGGATCACTCCTGGGATCAGACTGGACATTTCTTGCACAGAGGACTTATCAAGACTGAGAAGCAGAAGGACACAGAGGTTAACAGATGAATCAGAGGCAGACCCATTGAGAAGAAGACAGCTAGCTCGGTAGATACTCTGGGACTACTGAAAGGACAGTTGAATGCAGTGGGAACTGATAGGAATCACAAGCAGACAAGTGCTATAAAGAAGGCTCATTTGAAATTGGTCTCCCTGTCCTCTCACATATTTCACCAGAATCAGCTGTGGCATAACTTCATTTATGCTAAAAGCTTAGATCACGCTTCCAATTAAATGGAGCTTTTTCACCTGCAGTATTAAAAGAAAACCTATTGCCTCAGGATAGCCTGAATATGACTTCTTATCTCCAAGTCACTGCTGTGTGGACGTGCTCCAAACTGCTTTTGCTCTAGCTCTCTGAAACTGAAGAATGCTTCTTTTTATTGAAATTAACTCTCGCTGCTCCCAGTTATTCCTCCTCTGTCGTAACCGAAATGGTGAAGGTTTCCCCCCATTATCCACTTATGGGCTTTCTTCTGTGCCTTTCTACGCCTGTCCCACAGATTTCTGAAAGCAGCCCAGTATGAAAAGGCTCAACAGCGTTACATACAGTTAAAGGCTGGAAGCTGAATGAGCTGCTAATCTCAGACTGCATATTTTTACTCTATTGTTTGCAACGTTCTTTTTCTTCCCCTCTCCACCTCTTTTGTTTTCAGATTATTTGTTCGTTTCTTCAGATTCTAGTTTTGTGTATTTGCACTTTGGGAACAGTACACAATCATTTTATTCAGCAGTGGAAATTTTTATTTTGAACGGTTTTAGAAAAATTGTCTAAGAGCATCCCGAGGACAGGTAGCCATTAAGATTGATTGCTTAGGGATGGACCTGAACCTGTCACTGGAGAGTGTTAAGAACAGGTTAGACAGGCATCGCTCAGCAATAAGAGATCAGATTCTGCCCTCCGGTCCTGGGGCTGGGCTAGATAAACCTCATTTGATTCCTTCCAGCTTTGTGCTCAGTGATAATATTAAACACTGATTCTTGTAAAATGCACCTAATAAAAACACAAGTTGGTAGTCTGAAACTGCAAAGAATTGCTGAATAAATCAGTAAAGAAGTCCCTCATCTTGAAATTAACTTGCAAACTATGAAACAGCCATACACACGAAAATGTGAAGAAAACTGAAAGATTGCATGGACAACAACAAAGTAGTCCCTATTTTCAAAGGCAAAACATAAAGCTTCCTGTCATTTGCTAGCTGAGGTACTGCTGCTTTTTTGAGAACCACTGAATCTTGTTCCCTCAGGCCTTGCCGAGGAAAACCCTATTCTCAGCTCCCTTCTCCCAACTGCTGTGCAACACACAGGCTGCTGCTACGGCTCAGCATCCCCCAGCCTTCCCATATTCTTGTCATCTATCCTCCCTTCCCCACGGCAGTCACATGCTGTCACTCTCCAGCTGCTTAGGCAACAGCTCAGTGGTTCCTTTCTGTGATCCAGCTGTACAGCAAAAGGCATTAGCCAGGGGTGCAGAGTCTTGCAGAATAACAGAGAGAAATGGCTACAGCCTTACTGTTCAAATTGGAGTGACCCTATCTCTACTCCCACTGCCACGTATGAAAAAAAGGAGAAGTAGAATTACCCCAAAATCCTACCTGCAGGGAGCTGTTCCAGGCAATCGGGCATAGTATGTCATGGTTTAATCCCAGCCAGCAACTAAGTACTACATAGCCACTTGCTCACTGCCCCACAGCGGGACAGAGGAGAGAATCAGAAGGGTAAAACTGAGAAAGCTCATGGGTTGAGATAAAGACAGTCTAATAAGTAAAGCAAAAGCTGCACACAGCAGCAAAGAAAAACAGGGAATTCATTCACTACTTGCCATCAGTAGCAGGCATCTCCAGCAAAGCAGGACTCCATCCCACATAATGTTTACTGGGGAAGACAAAATGCCACAACTCCAAATGTCCCCCCATCCTTCTTTCTTCTTACCTTACCTTTATATTCTAAGCGTGACGTAATATGGTATGCAAGATCCATTCAGTCAATTGGGGTCAGCTGTCTCAACCGTGTCCCCTCCCGGCTTCTTATGTAACCCCACCCACTGGTGGGGTGAGAAAGAAAAGGCCGTGACTCTATGTGAGTACAGCACAGCAGTAACGAAAACATCCCTGTATTACCACACTGTTTTCAGCACAAATCCAAAACATAGCCCCATACCAGCCCAAACCAGCGCAAGGGTCATGACACCCCACTTCACAATGCAGCTGTGTCACTTTCTAATTATAAGCTTTTAGATTTATCTCAAAAGCAAAATGAATACATTCAATTCCCTCTCTGGCACAAACGGAAAATATATGCATGCGAAGCTATCAGAAACCTCAGCAGCATTGCCAGTGTTGGTAACATTCAGAGACAGGACCTTTTTTACCTTAACTTCCATGTTGACTTGTCCACACACAGCTAGTTTACAATCGAGAGCATTCTGTGAATGGGGTGTTGGCTTTCCATGCTGTGCTACCTACAGAAAAGGGAGATCTTCACTGCAGCAGCTTGGTAGCAAACTTCATCTGCCTTGCCAGGAAAGTGCTTTTTATCTTCCTGAAGATAAAGTTCATTTTAGCTATGCATCACAAGCCAGTTCACACTACTGAAAAGTCTCTGCACCAAATGAAGCTAATCAAAGAAAAGCTGCTCCAGAAACAAGCGGTCTCTTTCTCCCTTCTTTCCATGTGGTTTGGGGACAGCAAACTGCTGTTCTCTCTGATTCTGCCAGAACTGCAGAAAGGGCTCTTCAGTAGCTTTGTGGCTGGATTGCAAAACTGCTGTTAACCAGCTGAAATACTAATAACATATCTCCACAAGCTATGTGTTTGTGATGGCCACCAGTCCACTAGAAAGCCCCAGCTAACTCACAGTTAAAACTGTGTGAGGTAAGCCTAGAAGAGACGGGGCATAAAGTGTCAGAAGAATAATCATGGGCTTTGCTGTACACGTGTGCTAAACTCCACGTCCCAGCATCACAGTTGCTTCTGGCTGATTCCATAGTATACAGTTCCCTAGCACAGTGGAAAAATACCTCTCCATGGAAAACAGACAAATCAGAATGAGGAAAGAGCAGATGATGCCTGCTTATAATAGTGAACAGTTACTGTAGGGGACTTTACTGCAGTACCAAAGCAGAACTTTTGGAGCCCTAAGCATCAGCTGTTTGTGTAGATATGATTAGAGGCTGTGTGCAGTAGTTACACTGCTGAATCTTGCTGCATGGGTAAGCTTGAAAATTTTAGCTGGGATTTAATGCTGCTTTTTTTGGAGGTACAAGGGCATATATCTTGAGGATTCTGCCAGTGGCAGCATAACTCTTGAGACAGCTCTGTAGCCCAGAAAGAAAGCCTGAGAGGCCTCTAAAAATAACATAAAATCCTCATAATCTGATCTTGACTTAACATTTCACTTCTCTGCCTGCCTAGCACCTTTTCCTTAAGAAACTCATTATGTCTCTGGGTTTGGGATCTGTACTGATGTAGCTGGTTTTTAAAGATGCAGGTCAATGTTCTTGCTTTAATTTGCAAAGTCTTAACTGCTACAGATACTAGTTGCCAGAAAGACAACAATTGCCCTAGAGAGAAAAGAGAGCAACTGAAGTGTTCAAATCTGTTGCAATCTGCTCAATGGCTGAAAGGGAGAACGGCATTTACTGTTGTAGTCAGAAGGAAAGTAGAGAACAGAGGTGATGATTTACAGGCCTATTCTTTTGAAATATTCTGATACTCTCTGAAAATAAGACTTCTTCCCAGTTTTTTTTTTCTCTAACAGGGTGGAAGGACGGACATTGGTTTTAGAAATCCAGCCAACTGAATTAGATTTCTTGTCTACAATGAATAAATACTAGTGAGTATTTGTCAACAGGTTTAACGACGGCCAAGAGTCCTCATACAGGTTCTGCTCCTTGTTGTCTAAGTGACTTGAGCAGATCTCCTCACTGCTCTCTTTCATAAAAGAACACCAATTACTCAAAGCTTCAGGTTAGAGTCTGTGTAGAGAGAATACAAATTCTTCACATCATAAGATGCTGAGTGCCAAAAATGATGGTTGCTTGTTTTCCATCAAGGAAAAGTGCAATTCAAGTAAGCTACGTAATGTAGAGCACTTGTGAGTGTAAGGGCATCTGCAAAAAATTAATGGACAATTGGAAAAATGGAAGAGTAGCACCAAACATTTTCCCATTGCGCACAAACTGTTATGTTTTCAAGGTGACTCGTCTTGGCAGTGCTAAACATTTCAAAGAAACAGGCTGGTAGGTGTAGGATAGAAGGTGATTAATATACAAGACTCAGAAATGAAGTGCTTTGTCTTGCTGCAGTAAACCAATTAGTAAGTCACTATAAAGATTAGCCAAGTTTGGACACTGAAAAAAGGAACACAGGACTTTTAAGACTCCAATCCAAGTGGCTTCTAAGCAACACACAGACATAAAGAGCAAGATTCACACACAGTCAATTCAGAATAATTATTAACAATATTATAAGAAGTCTAAACATATGCACACACACAAACAGAAACAAAAACAAAACCCCCCCAAACCTAAACCATTAAATACCAAGAATGAAAGCACATTTTAAATAGAACATAAATATTAGATAGCATATATTATGAAATAAGCAAAAATAACAATCCCTAAGCCTCTCAAACTGCACACTCTTCTGAGAAAAAAAAATGCAGTTGAGAGAAACCACTGGTTAATTTCTTGGAGTGTCTCTTTGTGTGTATAACAAAAGGAAGAGCAGAGAGCTGGAACTTCTAGAATAACAAGCTGAGAAATACAAAGATTAACAAAGAGTCACTGAAAAGACCTTTTCTGTAGAAAAATAATAATAAAAAAAATCCTTCAGTCAAGAAATAGCAAATACATAATAGAAATGGGCTGAAGGAACAATAGTCTGAAAAAACCCTCCAGTAGTTACAAACATCTAGATGTTTTCTTGTTACTACCTACTGTCCAGTTTAGCATACCCACTGAAGCCTTTGAGAGCAACCCTTAAGGTTATTCTGCACAAGCTTTTGACAGTACATTGTACAAAGCAGATCAGCAGTTAGTACAGAAATCATACTTCATTTGAAGAGACCCACACTACCTGCTATTTCTTAGCTTGTTGTCTTCCTTTTATGTTTAAAAGAAAAGTTAAATTTTTGCAACGTAAGTTAAAGCAGTTCATTCTGATGTTCAGTGACTGGATTTTACTGTCATACATCATTCTACTCTTAATACAGCAAAAATCCTATAATGATTTAATACAATTTTTACCACTACAGTAACAAGTTAGTGTAAAATTATTTACTCTATCTTGAAAATACAATTTGACAGGCAGTCTTTTTCCCATCTTAAAGTTTGCAGCCCATAGTCTTTCTCTGGTACAACCCTAATATACATATGAAAAAGAGATATTCAAACAGGGGAAAGAAAATTTTTTTATTTGCTTCTACTCCATGAGGAAGTCACTATATAGCCATCTTACTCAGAAAGACACTTTCTAAAGAAAATCAGCAGAGGTAGGTAGGAAGAAGCGCAATTGGAAAAGAGTAAAAAAAGCAGCTATATATGAGGTCAGCAGCACTCTATTTAATCTGTATTCCTCTCTTTTAAGGACACTGGTGTAAAGAAAAAAGGATGGCAGGCAGTTGCCTCTGCAAACAGTTTGTGAATCCCTGCAGTTAAAACAGCTTAGCAAAGGTGGGTAGGACTAATTTGATGACAAGAATGATGAGGGATCTAACCCCCTGTTTGATTAGGCTACCCAACAGGCAGCACTAGCAGCACTCAGAGGAACTGCCTGTATCTGGCTCTGAAACTGCCACCCTAAAAAATCTCTGTGCGTTTCTCTCTTAATGCTGGTCATGTTTAAACTCTCTCTGGCTCTTTGCCTTTCAGCCTTCTGTGCACTTAGCAGCCTGGTGCCAGCACATCCCCAGAAGGGGCTCATTCTTCATGGGGAAGGGCTATTCAAAATCGATAAACTAGCTATTCCCCTAGCTCTCAGCCCTGAGGATGTAGACGTGCCTACAAAAGCAGACTCCATCTTAAATGCAGTGGTAGCAGCAGTTTTTTGTTTGTCTGATTTTAAAGAAACAGGAAAAGGATGAATTTTATTTAAGCAGGAAGTGAAGTTAAATTTTACCTATTAAATATGAATCCTACTTCAGCCTGAAGTTATTCAGACCTAAATATTTCATTTTCCTTAAAGATTTACTACGTCCTAGGTGGAAATAGCTGTTGCTTTTTCTAAAGAGCTCTAGGATTAGAGTCAAAGAATTCTTTCCTCCTTATTGGTGCCCTAGCAGATAATGGAAACACCAGTATTTTCCCTTGACCTCTTTCTATCGTTTGTACATTGAGTCCCTAATGATTTTTGCCTAGGGACACATCTGCAGTAGATGGTGGAGTCAATTTCCTTCCCTGTGCAGTTTACAACCTTGTATAGGAAAAGTGGCAGAGGTGGTTTGAATCTTCTTTGTTGAAAAGCTCACAAAACCAGACCCGTGTTTTGGGTGAATTCTCCTCTGGCTGTGTTTCAAAAAGTGTAATTCCCTAGTTTTTTCATAAAAGAAAGGGGCTGGCTCCGTGATCTCAAGGATGGATTCCCAGCTCCACATCTCAAGAATGACTCACTCCTTCAGAGTGCCAGATGTGCCTTGATGTGGGATGGAGGAAGACACACTGAGTTCTTTTTTTGGCAGCCTCTTCCACTGCTTGTGTTATGTGTCTCCACCCTTAGGTGCCTAATGAATTTCCAGCATTGGGTAGGTGGTCTAGGCACACCAACAAGGCATTTGCTAATGCTAATTAGGCAAAGCAACGCTAATACTTTGTGCACAAGCTGGTTTTTTGAGTTCAGCCTTAGGTTTGTATGATCAGGTGCGGTCAGATGTCACACAAAACAAAGCTGAAAATCCCATAAAGTCTCCTTCACAGCCAAACTAAATGGGATTTCTGCTAGAATGTACATACCGTAAGTTATCATAAAGGGAGTGAAATCAAAAGCAATAATAATACTACTGAGAAAAATTGATCTTACTGACCAGCATCTTGGTTTGATGAAGGATAGCACAGTTTTGCCAGGGCAGAGCTTGGTGGTGTGTAACAAGTCTCATTGTTGAGAGAACAAAGTGATAGAAGGACTTCCTGTCCTATCAGATTGAGTTTAGTTGAGTTGCATTTCCTTTGTATTACTTTAAGTATAAATAACTATCTAATTTTTGACACCTGTAGCATTAGACTAATGACACTTTCCCTTCTTTAATAAAATTCTTCAAAATCTACAACTTAACAGTACTATGCAAGCAATATAAAATGCTGCTCTAGTAATAACAATAACTCCACTTCTAAAATGCCTTCCCTTAAAGAATATTTTGGACTTTTACAAGCATTAATCAAGGTTTAATCATAGCACAGTCAGAAAATTATTACTGAAACTGCTTTATGGGGAGTAAAGTGGGGATGGACATAAAGTCCCAGAATGATAAAGTGATTTCCAAAATATCATAAAGATTTTAACAGATATTTGACAATAATGAGTTCAATTTACATCAAAATGGTTGAGTGTGTGGGATAGAATATTTTCCTTCAAACAAACATCACCAGAAACTGGTCGTATCACATTTATTCAGATCAAATATCTCTGGCTTGTATCTTTGTTTCAAGACTTTGAAAACACATCCTAATCTTCTTGATTGTAGTAACTTAGTAAAGGGAAATGCAAGATTTCATCAGATTTAAGTCAATAACCCCTTGATCCGTACCATAAGAAAAAACACAATCTTTTTTCAGAACTATAGCTGAAACTCTGTCAGCAAAGCTGGATTTGCTGAAAGACAAGAAGTATCAGAGATGAAATCTTGCTCACAGAAACACTGGAAAACCTTCCATTAATTTCAGTATGGTTAGGGATTTGTTCTTTCAGAAACATGTAAGAAGTGAGAAAAAAGAGCTCAAAAGCTTATCCTTTGTGACTAAAGTTAACTTAGAAATGAAAAACCTAAGGCAAGTTAGGAGACAGCAAGACAGATGTAAGTCAGAGGTCAGGATGGATGCTGGAAATGCTGGAACAAGTAACAAATAATAAAACCTCTCTCTTATACACACATATACACAGACACACAATCTGTAACTTTAGGAACAATTTAATCACCTATTCAAACTGTCAGTTTTCACACCTGCAACATTTTATAAATATAAACATATACTCACATATGTACATATAAACACACACATATATATATAAATACATGCTATTTATGTGGTATTTATAAGCCACTTAATTTCTTAAATTTCCTGAAATCTCTCCTATTGGTTCTGTTTTATATTTCTTTGTATCTACACCCTTATATACACTTACATGTGTATAAGAAATGATTACATATATTTATATGTATGTAATTAAATACACATACACACTTACAATTATGGATATATAGGAAACTACTGTCCAGCCTGCTGGATGTGGGCAGAGGCTGTGGTCCTGATGAGATGCACTACTGCTTTGTAATCTGACAGCCAGCAGGTACAGAAGGCAATGGAGCAACTACTTCTGCCATACTGGCAAATAGGAGGGAGAGAAACAGAGCATTGAATTCACTGAGGCACTGAACCAGGCAGGAGTAGATGGGACAAGCAGGTGGAAAGTGGAGACAGGGATTATTATTATATGAGAAATAAAATCTTTTTCTTTCTTATATACCCTAACCCTTATCAGAGAGGATGTAAGAGAGCATTGCTCTCAAATTGTTCCCTCAGTAAGAAGCATAGCAGCAAGCTGAATGCTGCAATCCTGAAGATTATTTACAGCATGAGATGCATGAGATATCTGTATGCATATCTGGAGTTGGGACAGCTGCCTTTAGACTTCTGGAAATCTCTGGCAAGGAAGAGAAGGCAGTCACTCACACTAGAATGATGATAAAATATGTCACGGGGGAATGGGGTGAATTTACTCAAGAATCTTTCTTAATAAGTAAACAAGCATGTTTATTGACACAGCTGATATGAATACAAAGCTTTAAAGATAAAGGATTCTTAAAATCCAATTTACTTTTCATTCATAATCTCTCCCTTTTTTCATTTTCTGTGTCAGCAATGATCACCAGCTTAATTTTTATTCCCAGTCAGTTTCTTTCAAGTTTTCTGTGCTTTTGGGTTTTGAGTCATGAGTATGACAAATACGATAATTGTTTTCAACCAGCTCTTTCTAGTGGATTAATTTTAACTGCTAATACAAAGGTGTAACAATAAACTCTTTCAAAGTTTTTTTTCCATATATCTTCTGTTTATTTTCTGAGTTATTCTGTCCAGGTTCCTATGTCATGCCTTAGCATCTGGTTTTGTTATTTATTGTTCTGAAATTATTCTTTCCGATGCCAAAAGGGAAGATTAAAAGGTAAGTAGAATACAGGAGAATTTATTCTATTTAAACCCTTCTGTACTCATAAAGTGGTTGTTTTGCTTCGTTCTGCACGTGAGAATGAGAGGAGGATGACCTGCGTGCACACATCCAATTTGTTTCCTTAATGCTGCTGGCTGGGAAAATGTACCTTCAGCTTGTGTGCAGAATCGCACTCTTACTGACCTGCTCCTATTGCAGGACCTTCAGCAATAGAGAGGGTTTCTTTTGCAGAGTTGTATTCATCCTGCAGACTGATTTACCACTAAAGAAACTTTGGCCAAGTCAGAACAAGGCAAGCATTGTATGAATACGTATGAAGATGGGGGTAGATTTCTAACTGAGTCTTTGGTGCTCCGTATGGGATAATCAGCAGGTGGCAGCTAAAGTGTGCTTACATAATAGACAAATACACCATATATAATATACATATTAACTGAATGTATTTTACTTCCTTTAAACAACCGGAACAAAAAAAATTGCTTATTTCAAATTGTTAGAAGCTAGAACTACTCATTAGAAACCAGAAGTTGAAAACCTAGCAGTGAGTCATTTCTACCTTATGTCAATCTCTTCAAGAATGTATTTGAAAAGAACTCATGATTTTATTTCTTGGATGGTGAAGGAGTGGCAGAGGAGATGTAGTTCCTGGTGGCCACTGGGAGTGGAGAGAAAAATATATATAGTATGTTATAAAGTAGATGGCCCTTTATAAACTGTGAGAACCATTTCAGGCTGTTGTAGGAGCTCTGGCTGTTTTGGAAGTGCTCTTGCTGAACACAGGTAGGGTTCATGCAGCAGGACTCCAGAGTGGTCCAACCTTCACCTTGCTCTGGAGAGGAATATCCTCAGGAATATCCTGGACCAATTTTGAAACAAAGAATTCTAAGAAAAGAAAATGGTTTGTGCACACCTAAACCTTTTAAGAACTGAACCATCAGACAGTGAGGGGAAGCAGGCAGAGAAACTGTTTCAGAATTGCAATATGAGTCTGAAGCAGGTGACTAATGCAGACAATGGCCACAACAACAGTCATGAGAATAATCAACTATGCTTGATGGGTTTTTTTGTAATCTCAACAGTAAAATGTGCTAAGACCTGGTATGTTTGTCAAAGGAGCAGAAATAACCTGACATATTAGCTGTTTGTCTAATAGTATATTAGCATAGTTAGTGTATCTGCAAGTTTGTAGTTCCTAATAAGCTCCCAATGACATCTGTTATTAGCAATTGATAGGACAGATAAAGACTCTGTTTAAAGGTCAGAGGAATGCTTTTAAAAACAGAGTTACTATGGATTTTAGAGGTGTAACTATATGCAGAATACTGTTTCTAGATTCCAAATAAAAATGTAATATAATGTGGAAAATAAAATTTTTCAGGTACTCATGAAATATTTAGAAAATTCCCTACAGTTTAAAGAAACTCTTTCTCCTTTAAGCAGTTTGTTTGAATGCCAAGCAAGCATTTATTCAATGCCCATGGTGTAAGCATTTAAATGGAAATAGAAGATTACTTAACAGAACTTGTGTGCGATTGACAGATATTGGAATTTGACTGCACTTCTGTGTTATTTAAGGTGATAACAAATGGAATGTGTGCACCTGGAAAAGCTGGTTTTGGATGGATGACCTTTACTTGCTGATGAAAGTAAAATGAAATAAATTACATTTCAGCCTCTCTGAAACTGGTGTATAATGCTGAACTGAACTGTAAGCATTTCACTAGGAGACTTCTAATAGGTTCTCAAAGATTTTTACTTTTTTTTTTCTAAATGGAGAATAAAATATGATAATCTCCCAGGAGACTTCTGGAAAGATATTTTAAATTGTCATTTTGTGCAAGGAAGCAAGACAGAATTTTGCAGAGCTGATGTGTTGATAATACGATTGCTTTAGCTAGGTTTATTTTTCCATTGGGACTTTACATCACTGTTTTATTTAACTGCAACATATAAGGGAAATTACATAAAAGGGACAGTGTTTAGGCAAATGTGGCACAGCATTCAGGTTTGGAACACCTTGATTTAGGAAACCTAAAAACAACAGAAATGTTTCCACTGCAACTGTTGTTTGAAATTCAGAGGAAATATTTTTTTTTTTTTTCTTTTAAAAGTTCCCACAGTGTATAAGCTTTTGTTTTCTGCTACATGAGGACAAACTCAGATTTACTGGACAGTAATTATAAATTCTTGTGGAAATAACTTTATTGTTTTCATTGGACAAGGTGAATGAAGTGAAGGTGAATCATTCCTTACATTGATTCTCATATTATTTTGGATACTGGGAATAAAATTGTGTTTTCATCTATGAAAGTTTACTTGATCACAAAATGTTTAATATATAGGGGGTTTGTCTGTTACCAGTCTGTCAAAACAAAAACTTATCTGAAGAATGTCGAGTTCGTTAACATTTTCTCAGGGATACTTCTTATCAGATTTTGAATAAATTTTCAAGGAAGCCCATAGCTGCTTTAATACCCCTGGAACTCATTAGGGAGGGTTTGAAAGTTTTCACTTTTGCCCTGATAAAAAATGAGAACATTCTCAACATTACAAAAATTTGCAGAGGACAAAAAGTCATTCCAGCTATCAATTTATGATACCTTTAATGGCTGGAAGATTTCTCATCTGTAAAGCCTAGAGGACAGGTACACACTGTCACATGCTGACAGGATGGGATAAGACAACAGTATCACATCTTTCTCATGAGCTGTACAACTGAATTACCTTTTAAAGAAAAGCAAGGGTGGAAGAAATATGTCTCACCTCAATACAGACATAGCCTGAGTGATTAATAGTTTGCGTTAGAAGATAATCGAGCAACTGTTGCTCTAGGAGAGCAAGCACCCAGAGGAGCACCATGCTTCCCAGTTGCCCATGAGCTTTCAGAAAAGGGTACCTCAAAGGATCTCACTCAAAGAGCTCACACCTGTAATGTGCACATGGGCAATGCTTCTGGTTTATCTTATGACGAGTTCAGTCTCCATGCTGTTCCTATACTAGTCACCTCTACTAACGGCATGTCTGTGGTGAAAGCTTCATGGCCTCAGTCTCAGACATGATGATTCCTACTGAGACCTGCCTCTCTTGTTCTCCCACTCTCTTGACTGCCTCTTTCCCTCCTCTTCTAACTTTAATGTTCCCTTTTCTTCATTCTTTGACCCTGTTTCCATCTTTACTTTGTTCCTTTTTGGGGCAACGTCACTCCCTTTTCATTTTTCAGAATTAGCAATAATTAGGGAAATCTGGCAGCTCCAGTAACATCATAACATTTTACTGAAATAAATAAATAATACTGTCAATATAGCTTTTCCTGTCCTTCCTCATTTAAGGTCTGGTTTTTACTATGCATTTGTCTATTTTAAGACAAACCAACAGGACTTTGAGTGTTCCTGATAGGGCTCAGCATGTTAATTCAACAGTAGTTACATAAATGGAAATAGCTGGAATAAAGGCCCACGAGAAGACTGGGAGAAAAGCAACTGGAAGCAGTGCATTTTTATTTCTGGTACTCTGCTCCTCTGAGAGAGGGGAAAGATTATCTGTGCTCAGACAAGTAGTGCTAGATAAGAGACTGGCTTAGGGCTTCAAGTGTGTTCAGGACAGACAGGACCTCCAGACTTGCCCAAAGGCTGCAGAATAATGACAGTTTCTTGACAGTGTTACAACATTATTTGTTTGGTAAAGACATTTTATTTTATATACTTGTTCTACCGTGTCATTTAAGATAGGTTCAGAACTGAAGAACCATAGCTCTACCATTTTATTTGCCAAGTAGAATTAATTTCCATGCCTACACTTGACTAAGGGTGCTATGGTTACTTTCATGGAGACACGGTACAGTATGTATTACATCCCTCACATTTCCTGCAGACTTCTTTCTTAATCTTATGTGCATTTCATACCAGCCTTGCTCTGTTCATCAGTCATTACTAGAGATATTCCTCGTTCCCTAGCAGACACTGAATTAAAAACATCTGCAGGATCCAGATCACTGATGCTTTCAGGTGAAACTTTTGTCCAATTAATGAGCATGAATTAAAATCCCATTAATTTGGTTGTAACACTGGTGTTTTGCATACATTTTCTGTATCTATGATTTCAGGCTTTGTGTAGATTACTGTGTAAATGCCTCATTTGAAAGAAGAGGTATATTCTTCTAACTGTGTTCAGCTCTGTCTGCTTTCAACTCCAGTTCCCTCCCTGTCCTGCTTCTCAGGCCTTCTGGAAGACTCTGGATGCAGGTTTAAGTGCTGCAACAAAATGATGCTGCTCTGAACCACCAAGTCACTTTTCCCATGTTCCTTGGTATGCTGGATCCAGAGCTCTGCCCTAGCCCGATATCCAAGCTGACACAGGTCCTGCTCTGATGTTTAATGAGGCTTCATGCTGGGCCTCCCTTTTAATATGGTTTTACCTTACCAATTGGGAATCACTGTTCTTGACCCTAATAGTCGGCCACAGTGTAAATATGACCACTAAGCAGTATAAATATGACCACTAAGCTACCAAGATGTCTATACTCCAAACCAATCATGCTTTAATGCTATAAAAAGCAGTATAATAAGGCAGCAAAACAAGGGATGCTTGGTAAATAAATGATCAGTGAAGGCAATTCTTAGCCCTCTGTCTTTTAACTTTAATGGAAAAGCCTCCTAAGAAAAATAATTCCAAGTTGAGGAAGGGTAATAGAAGGACTTTCTTTGACAGGGAAAAGGATATGGGCACATATACCACAAGTGTGGGTTTTCCTGCTCCTCCGTCATCAGCACTTTGCCTTTTGCTTTACAGTTTTGAAAGCTGTTGTTACTCCTTGAATTATAAGCCCCACTTTTGCCGCAATAATGGTGGCAGATGTTTGCTACCGTGCATCATAAGTCTAAAGGTATATTTCTATTGTAAATATGGAGTATGAAATCCAGTATTTGAATGTCATTCCCACAGCTCGACTAACACTCTGTCACTGTCATTTTAGCATCCTAATTACATCAACATTGTCCTTTGTGACTCATACTGCAGATTTCCAATCAAAATATCTCTGATGAGGGAAGTAGCATTATGGCAATCAAGCAGCAGAACAACATCTTTAAATAATCCCAGCTTGTTCAACATCCCAACTGCACTGCAGAACATAGATCTGAACAGCTAAACATGGCAGGAAAGTACACATCACTGTGAACTGCTGTGGCTTACATAGCTATTGTGGAGTAATTAATTGTGGATAAGAATTCCTGGACTTGATTTCACCTCACCCCTGGAAGCCCATAACATTGAATGATGGTAAAGAAACAGTAGAACAATCTAATTTATGCCTGTTAGTATTTTCCCTGTATGTTGTATACACGCATAAAAATCCACACAAAAAGATTTCCAGCACAGCAGACTTAAAATAAATAAATTTTTACATCTGTTGTTTTTTATTCAATTTCATGGCAAGCCTAAACCCAGGAAGCCTTAGATTTCTGGGTATCCCAGCACTGTGAATAAACAGAACTTCTGTTTTCTCAAGGAAATACATTTCTGGGACTCACAGTTGTAGAGCAAAGCTTGAAAAAGCAACCTTGTGTACCCCAAAAAGTAAGATAAAAAAAATATAATACTGGTTACAACAGAACTTATTATGGGACTGTGGGAAAGGAATTCTTCAGTTTCATTGTTTAGTACTTCAAATATGGCTTACAGAACTCACCTATTGTTTATTCAAGACAGAGAACTTATAATGTGCAGGGTCTGAAGTTGTCTCAAAGAAATGCTGGTTTTCTTTTTTTTCTTTCTTTCACAAAAAATTCTGCTTGAATACCACATGGATCAGCAATATGACTGCAGATTACTTTGTGCCTGAAGCAAAATTATGCTGAATACGTTTGTCTGCAGTGCTTCCTTATGAACTGGTTTAGCAACCGAGTAGGCCCAGAGTAGAAAAATGTTTGCATGATTTTCTTTGTATTTTGAAATTTATTTGAGATGTGGAATGGATATGGTCTGAACTGTTCTAGCTCTAGTACTGCCACAGGATGACTGCTATAATTTAGAGAAATTTGCCATTGATTAGATGTTCCCATGCTGTTTTACTGCATGCGAGGGCTATGTTAGCATGTGCTGTAAAGTATTTTCTGCAGTTATTTTCTTTGGGGCTTTTTTTGTTTTGGTTTGGTTTTCTCTTAAAATGATCCATGAACTTCAGTAGGGAAGAGTCCCATCCTCTGTTGAGTATTCCAGGGCCTGGACACCTGTAAAAAAAAGGCTCCTGCTTAGGCTTGTCTCTTGCCTGAAAATTGAATACCACTGCTGTCTGCACAGAATTGCTATTTGGCAAAGAAAGCAATGCCTGTGGTTTGCTAGCAACTCCTGGAAACTCCAGTTACTGCCCTCACTTCTAAAACATAAAGAAAGATGTAGAATGGATATATTTTGCGATAGTGCAAAAATACATACATTTTTATTCTGCTGGGGAAAGATATGCTGAAACAAAAAAAATGTTTCAGGAATAGCTAAAAGTGTCTCTTTTCTTATTTCGTTCAAAAAAATAAGTCAGGGTGCTTACAGAGCTCTCAGATCAGGGAACTGTTCTTGGGAAAGAACCTCATCCATCACAACTGCCTATTAGGAATAGGACACTGATCTTCAGCAAGTCTTTCCAAACTCACGTGTACTTCCCATTCACATTCTAACCTCTTCCACAGATTTTCCTCTGATTCTCAGTCTTAATACTTAATTATGGTACTAGTTTTCTCAAAAAGGATTGCTGACTGTTACAGCATAAGTTTGGAAATACCGGTATCTCAAGTAGTTAGATGGAGCTGTTGCCTGTAAACAAGCCTCTTTTTTTCAGAATACCTGTGGAAAGCATAATGACTAGGCTGGTATTAAATTTTACTATGAATGAAAGATTTATCTTATATAAATAAAATCTCCCTCTAAACCAACAGGGAGAGGTTTATCTCAGCGTAAACTCATTTACACACTTAAAATATCATTTAATACATTTACATAGACAAGCACACTTTAAACTACTGTAAAAGAAAAGCTATGATGGCAGTTTTGACAGAGTGGAAATGAAAGCAACCTACTAGGAAGATACTAGTTTCAGTGTGGATAACATTGTACCTGGTTTGCTTGAGTGGTGGGACTGGTGATGGTGACACTGGCAAGTCAAATCTCATTCCTGATTTAGTTTCCTCAAGCATAAAGTGGACTTAAAGAGACTCACCTTCTTTGTACAGTATTCTGAAAGTACGTACAGAAATTATCATGTAATTAAGACTGGTTTCCTTGTACTGACTGCATCCTCTGTTAGGTGAGTAATTGGGATCTGCGATGGCTTGGGGCTTGCAAATCAGCACAGATGAGATCCAGCAGACTGAAAAAAACAAAGTGAAAAGTGATCTATCAAATTGCTTCCTAATATCAGTGTTATGTCAAGCGCACAAAGTAGGTTTTACTGTTTGCAGCAGAAACTCTGATTTGTAGCACTGGCAGCTCCATATCATCAGATTATAGCTTTGGCGCGTTTGCCCTCCAAGTAAGTCCAGACAAAGACTTCAGGAAGGCTGGCTGCACTGATGCCGTTAAACACAACCCAGAACAAAGCTGGCTTGCTTCTTGAGTATGAACAGTGCAGTTATGCAGCATGAATCTTGTACTTATCTACAGCATAGACATTGTCACAGTCTCTACGAATCACTGTTAGCACTTTTATTAATTCCTGTAAAAGGGCAATGAGGTCAGAACTTTGCTCACAGAAGACATGTACAGGTAATACAACACTGCACAGCACTTATGTATAAAGTCTTTGCCATCTGAAAGATTGCCATACACTTGCTTTGATGGACACCAAGCTTTTTGATTAGTAAAATACAACCTGCACTCTAGTATGTCTTGAATGCCTGGAAGCAGCTGTTCTTAGTCTTGAGATGATATAAAGAAGAGATGGATGCTATAATTTTTACACTTCCTTTCCCTTTGTATATTGTATGTTTTCGGACTTTCTGTCTCCATCTGTTCATTACTTTCAGTGAAGTTTCAAGTGCTTTTTAGCTGGCATGGATCTAAAAAAACCAAAGCCGATAAAAAAAAGTAGACTGTGGCAGTTATTCATTAGTTAAAAAATCCAAATATGTGCTTATGGAGATCTGTCTCATGTTAACTTCTTACTGCCTGTTACTTTTGTATTATTCCATTGTGGCATTTTGCTATTAAGACACAATAACAAAAAAAAAATCTGGAAAACGGTTATCAAGTTTCTAGTTGTGAGGGACTCTACTATACCCAAGGCAAAAATTAACCCTACTTCCTTCCTTAGTTCTCTCCTCTCCTCTCCTCTCCTCTCCTCTCCTCTCCTCTCCTCTCCTCTCCTCTCCTCTCCTCTCCTCTCCTCTCCTCTCCTCTCCTCTCCTCTCCTCTCCTCTCCTCTCCTCTCCTCTCCTCTCCTCTCCTTCTCCACAGAGCTAGTTTCCAGCAGGTCAACCCCTAACCCGTACTGGTGCAGAGGGTTATTCCTCTGTATGTGCAGGACTCTACACTTGCCTCTGTGGGACTTTACTAGTTTCCTCTCTGCCCAACTTTCCAGCCTTTCCAGGTCTCGCTGAGTGGCAGCACAAACTTCTGACGTATCAGCCACTCCTCCCAGTTTTGTGTCATCAGCAAACTTGCTGAGGATACACTCTGTCTCTCATCCAGGTCCTTGAAGACTGTATTGAACAAGATTGGACTCAGTACTGGTCCCTGCAGAATACTGCTTACTACAGGCTTCCACCCAGACTCTGTGCTGCTGATCACAACCCTGTGAACTCAGTCATCCAGCTGGTTCTTAATTCACCCCACCGTCCACTAATTTAACCTACATTTCCTAAGTTTACCTATAAGGATGTTATGGGAGACAGTGTTGAAACCCTTGCTGAAGTCAAGGTAAACAACATTCGCCACTCTCCCCTCATCTACCCAGCCACTGGTGCCATCACAGAAGACTATCAGGTTAGTCTGATAATAATATTGTTGGATAATAACATTGTTATGATATTGTTGGATAATAATATTGTTTTATAAACTTAGTCATAATTACAATAAGGATGAATGAAACCCCTTATTTCTGCTTGCTTTCAGAATCCCTTCTATGTTGGAGCTAAAAAAGAAGAGCTAAGAAAACAAAAAAGATATTGTGACAACCAGAAGATGAAATATTAATCATAGAATGGATTGGATTGGAAGGGACCTTAAAGATCATCTGGTTCCACCTCACTTTCCAAGGGCAGGGACACCTTCCACCAGATCACTTGCTGAAAGGCCCATCCAGACTGGCCCTGAACACCTCCAGCGATGGGACATCCACTGCTTCTCTGGGCAACCTGTTCCAGTGCCTCACCACTCTCACAGTGGAAAATGTCTTCCTAATAGCTAATCTAAATGTACCCTCTTTCAGCTTAAAACTGTTATCCCTCGTTCTATCACTACACTCCAATAGCATGAGGTTTAACAAGTCCAAATGCCGGGTCCTACACTTTGGACACAACAACCCCATGCAGAGCTACAGACTGGGTGCAGAGTGGCTGGAGAGCAGTCAGGTGGAAAGGGACTTGGGAGTGCTGGTGGACAGGAAACTCAACATGAGCCAGCAGTGTGCCCAAGTGGCAAAGAAGGCCAATGGTGTCTTGGCCTGCATCAGGAACAGTGTGGCCAGCAGGACTAGAGAGGTCATCATCCCCTTATACTCGGCACTGGTCAGGCCGCACCTTGAGTACTGTGTCCAGTTCTGGGCCCCTCAGTTTAAGAAGGATGTTGAGATGCTGGAGTGTGTCCAGAGGAGAGCAACGAGGATGGTGAAGGGGCTGGAGCACAAGCCCTATGAGGAGCGACTGAGGGAGCTGGGGTTGTTTAGCCTGGAGAAGAGGAGGCTCAGGGGAGACATTATTGCTCTCTACAACTACCTAAAGGGAGGTTGTGGTGAGGTAGGAGTTGGACTCTTCTCTCAGGTGACGAGTGACAGAACAAGAGTTCACGGTCTCAAGCTTCACCAGGGGAGGTTTAGGATTGACATTAGGAAGAAATTCTTCACTGAGAGGGTAATTGTTCATTGGAATGCGCTGCCTAGGGAGGTGGTGGAGTCACCATCCCTGGAGGTGTTCAAAGAGAATTTGGATGAGGCACTTAGTGACATGGTGTAGTTGACGAGTAGGAGTAGGTGTAGGTGTAGGTGTTGGGTCATAGGTTGGACTCGATAATCTCAAAGGTCTTTTCCTGTGATACTGTGATACTGTGATAAAGAGTCCCTTCCCAGCTTTCCTAAAGGACACCCTTCAAGTACCGGAAACCTGCTAGAAGGTCTCCCTGGAGCCTTCCCTTGTCTAGGCTAAACAAGCCAAACTCTTTCAGCCTGTCCTCGTAGCGGAGGTGCTCCAGCCCTCTGATGCTCTTTGTGGCCCTCCTCCTCTGGACTCACTCTAACAGATCCATGTCGTTCCTGTGCTGAGGACTCCACAACTGAATGTAGTATTCCAGGTGGGGTCTCATGAGAGCAAAATGGAGGGGCAGAAGCCTCTCCCTCGACCTGCTGGTCACACTTCTTTTGATGCAGTGTGCGTTATGCCTGGCTTTCTGGGCTGCAAGCACACATGGCCCCAGTCCAGGTACAGGACTTTGCACTTGGCCTTGTTGAACTTCATGATGTTCGATAGGCCCTCCTCTCAAGCCTGTCAAGGTCCCTCTGGATGAAATCCCCTCCAGCGTGCCAAGTACATCAGCCTTCTCCATATCCTGGGTAACTAGGTCGTCCATTTTCTTCTGGAGAGGGCCCACATTGTCACTAAGTCTTCCTTTCATCACCAACATACCTACAGAAGCTCTGGATTGCTTGTACCCTGCTGTGTTGTCACTCCAACACCCCCCCGCCCCATGTAGTTGAAGTCCCCCACAAGGACCAGAGCTTGCAAACACAAGGCTGCAGTTATCCGTCTACAGAGGGTCTCCTCATCCACTTGCTCTACCTGGTCTGGTGGCCTGAAGCAGATGTCCACTATAATGTCACCTCTCCCTGCCCTCCCTTTAATATTGATCCATAGACTCTTTGTTGGTTTCTCATTCATCTCCAGGTTCTCCTCGCACTCCAGCTGGTCACTGAGATAGAGGGCAACGCCCGCCCCCTTCATTTTCCTTGCCTGTTGCTCCTAAAGAGCCTGTATCCCTCCATCCCAATATTCCATTCATAGGAACCATCCCACCATGTCTCTGCAAATCTAATGAGATCATAGCCCTGCAGGCATGCACACGTCTGTAACTGCTTCTATTTATTCCCCATGTTATGTGTGTTTACATAGAGGCACTTAAATTTGGCCCCCAGTGAACCTGTCTTTCTGGCTAGAGATCCTTTGTATTTCTCTTCAGGTGCTCTCCTGCTGACCTGTGTTTCTTCTCTGGGCTCTGGGCATCTATTGTTGTCACTGGCATCAAACTGGTAGGACTGGGATGGATTGAGGTTCCTCTCCCCTAGCAATTTTAGTTTAAAGCCCTTTTCACCAGCTTGGCAAGACTATGACAAGGGATGGTCCTCCCCTTCTCTGCCAGATGGACTCCATCACCCCCATCAGACCAAGTTTCTCAAAGCGAGTCCCATAATCTAAGTAGCCAAATCCCTGGCTGCAGTACCAGTCCTGTAGCCATCTGTCAATTTGTCAGAATTGAGTGGCTTTTTCACACTCCATCCCTTTGACTGGGAGGATTGATGGAAAAAACACCTGAGCTTCAGAGTCCCTTATGCTGTTCTCAGCTCTGTAATCCCTCATGATACCCCTCAGGCTGCCCTGGCTATATCACTGGAGCCCACATGAAACAACAGCGGTGGACAGTAGTCAACGGGCTATACTAGGCTTGGTAGCCTCTTGGTGATATGCCTGACACGAGCCCCTGGTAGGCAGCACAGCTCTCTGGGAAGTGGGTTGGGACAGCAAATGGTGGCCTCTGAACATCTCAAAAGATTCAGCAAGTGTTTCCATTCCTTTCTCCAAAGAATTATACATAAAATCGGTGTTTTACATCTTCTTACACATTATTTTATAACAGTTTTGCATAGCATATTGTAACTGTTTTGCGCAGACTATAAGCAAATCACTCAATTTTAGACCAGAAATTAAATAAATATAAGGAATTTTAATGGAACTTCTCTACACATAAAAAAATTATTAACTCTGAAAATTTGCATCTCATAATGACAGTCACATTAGAATTTCTCATTTAATGGTTTTGAGAACAGGTATAATTTAAAACATGGCCATACATCTTAGCTTTCTCATAGAATTTTTTCCTGAACAATAGAAATAATGAATTCAGCTTGCACAATATGTTGCAAAATTCTGTAAAGTTCCGAGTTAAAAGAATAAGCTCAGTGAAATGCATTAGAGTCCTATTTGCAGAAGTACTAAGGGCATGCTTTTCAAAAGCACCCATATGCTTTAGAAATCCATTGCTATTTTCAAAACACTGCTATTT
The DNA here is from genome assembly GCA_033558235.1 of Neomorphus geoffroyi. Lineage (NCBI taxonomy): Eukaryota > Metazoa > Chordata > Aves > Cuculiformes > Neomorphidae > Neomorphus > Neomorphus geoffroyi. The sequence goes on along the minus strand of JAUMJM010000053.1, from coordinate 21,472,846 downwards.
TCGGAACTAACCCAGGCATTTTAATTGAGACATTGGTTTTCTAAAAGTTAGGTGTCTGTTCTAAGCTGGTTGTATATAATAGTTCTTGTATTAAAGGACAGAGATAGACATCTCGGGAAGTAATTCAGCTCATCATAAAATAACTGTCTGGGAGGGAGAGTAGATGCTTATTTCTTATTTCCCCTTGGGATGTAAAGTTATTAATCCTCTTTTGAGTCAAATGGATGAAGTAAGGTCAGTCCTTTCTGCGTTGGCAGGTGGGGGATGTAAGGAGAAGCTGTCTGTAACACTGTTCTCAAAGATAGGAGAATCAAATCCAAATCCCTTCCAGGTTTGAATTGGTTTCCTGTCTTCTAGGACAGATGACTAAGAACTAAGCTATAATAGGAGGCATTCAGAAATAAAGGTATTTCTGCATCTCAGGTGAAACTTAAATAGTTGACTATTGTAGCAGAACCTGAACCTGAACCTGATCAAAACGCTATGGTTGTGGATGTATCCACTCCGTGTGATGCATCCCAGAATACAGCAGGTTCATCTGAGAACCTGCAGAAGGCATAAATCTCTGCTTAAAAACTTCAGAGAAAACACTTATTAACCACATCTTGTGACATCATATTAGAGTACTTTCAGCTACGTATCAAATAAATACTTTACCCTCTCTCCGCACTGACTCATGGTGCTCAGGCACGCTACAGAAATGGCAATGGGATCTGAGTATGCAGGTAGCACAGGGAGAACCCATATTGATTTGAGGCTCCTAGCATGGTAACAGAATGCCCCAGGGATTTTGACAGCTCAATCACAGTAGAAGAGGGAGTGTTTTCCTTATAGTTCAGGAGCCAATATATGGACTTTAACGTTGAAGATTTCACTGACAAAAACCTGGATGCAGAGGTTCTCCCGACATGGGAAGCCTACATGGCAGCTGAGAGGTGTCTCACAGGTGCCTAAATGTTTGTGTTTAGGAACATGGAGTAGATGCCTAAGTCCCTGTGTTGCTTTAGGTTTAAAATTACTCATTTTCATTGTGATTTTTACTCTTTAGGCTTTATATGAAGAATTTCCAGAAGCACCTCTAGGTCAAATATTTTCCTTTTATATCAGAGACTAAAAATTCAGCTAATGTGCCAGGGGAATTTTCTAAAAGTTCCTGGATATTGCCCGGTGATTAACATACATACCCTCAAATTCTGCCTTCTCCATAGCTTATACTTGCCTTTGAAAATGAGATTTTAGAAATTATTGCATAAGGTGCTTTTAAAAACTACCCTCCGATCTGCAAAATGCAGAAATTGGTTCATTCATGCAGTTTTGGTTCATTCAAACAGTGCCTCAACTTTCAAAAAAACGAGTTTGTTTAAACTGTTACAGAGAAGAACTAAAGAATAAGGAGAATATAAATGCTAATTTTTTAAGACTTTGATAATGAAATCCAATTAAACCCCCATACTTGCTAATCTTTCTCCTAATAAAGTTGCTGTGGGTGCAATTGGCTGTTTATACCATGAAAACATGAAGAAACAGCATGATTATTTTCAGATTTGTGTTTCGATTTTTTGCCATCATAATCACATGAGATAACTGCTTGAATATATTTAATATTAAAATCAGCAAATAGTTTTCAGAGAAGGTATAGACAGCGGGATTGAGTGCACCCTCAGCGAGTTCGGGGGTGACACCAAGCTGAGTGGGGCAGTTGTCACACCAGAAGAACGGGATGTCATCCAGAGGGACCTGGACAAGCTTGAGGACTGGGCCTGCATGAGCCTCATGAGGTTCAACAAGGCCAAATGCAAGGTCCTACACCTGGGTCAGGCAAAAAAAGCTGTGGTTTCAATACAGGATGGGGGATGATGTTAGCGAGAGCAGCCCTGGGGAGGACTTGGGGCTGCTGATTGATGAGGAGCTCGACATGAGCCAGCAATGTGGGCTCACAGCCCAGAAGGCCAACAGTGTTCCGGGCTGCATCAAAAGAAGTGCTGCCAGCAGGTTGAGGGAGGTGAGTCTGCCCCTCTACTCTGCTCTTGTGAGACCCAGCCTGGAGTATTGTGTCCAGTTCTGGATTCCCCAACATAAGAAGGATATGGAACTGTTGGAACGGGTCCAGAGGAGGGCTATGATGAAAGGGCTGGAGCCCCTCTGCTGTGAGGACAGGCTGAGAGAGTTGGGGTTGTTCAGCCTGGAGAAGAGTAGGCTCTGGGGAAACCTTACAGTGGCCTTCCAGTACCCGAAGGGGGGCTGCATGAAAGCCAGGGAGGGTCTTTTTACAAGGGCAAACAGTGATAGGACAAGGGGGACCAGCTTTAAATTGGAAGGGAGAAGATTTAGGTTAGACATTATGACGAAATTCTTCATGATGAGGGTGGTGAGGCACTGGCACAGGTTGCCCAGGGAAGCTGTGGATGCCCCCTCCCTGGAAGTGTTCAAGGCTAGGTTGGATTATGCCTTGAGTAGCCTGGTCTGGTGGGAGGTGTCCCTGCCAATGGTAGGGGGCTGGAACTCGATGATCATTAAGGTCCCTTCCAACCCAAACCATTTTACGACTCTAGTTTAGACTACGCATGACACGTATCACAAGTGACAGATGTTGCTGAAAAAGACTGTTCTGTGGCTGAAGAATCAAACTCAGAATCAGCAGTTTGATTCTACTTTTACATCTTCAGTAGACTTACTGTGTGACCTAAACTGAAGTGTATAATTATTCTCCTCCACAGTTTATCTATAAAATGGAAATAATGACAGTCAACTTGCTGAGAGGTTGTGAGGATTAATTATTTAATATTTATATCTTCAGATAGAATAGAGATAGAATTGCAAAATATGATGAATGATTAACAGTATTTTGTTACTACCAAACTCTGAGCTTACAGCTTGGCTATTTTATTGTACAAAAATCTTCACTTTTTCTAGTCTGGGATATGACAAATAGCCTGCCTGAAATGTATTGAGCAACAAATGTAAGGTCCTTGTCTTGGCTATAAAGCTAATTAATGCTCAAATTACTCTCAGAAGTAGCAGAGAAAAATAATGTGTAAGTCTACCTTCATTGCTTGTACCTGCTAGTTCCACAGAAGGATGAGTAAAGACTATCTTCCATATATATTTACCACAGTCTCATGGTTTTAAAAAATCTAAAGCAACACAGCACATGGTGAATCAGCATGCAGGTCCTGGAGACTGAAAAAAACTAAAGTGCTTTCTGCTTCTGGTCAAAGCTGAAGAGTATGGTCACAGGTAACAGACAACATTTGTTTTGAAGGTGATGGGCTTCTGAAGCACAGATCTGGCCAACTCAGCTGCTGAACCTGGATAGCTCAGGTAGTATATTAAGCAGACCTCTCAAGCAGTAATTAAAATTAAAATGCTGCATATACACCCCAGAGGGGTGCCACATGCACTACAATGGGTGCTGATGAACTGTTCAGAGAAATTACAGAGTAATATTCATGATGTACAAGCACTGCCATTTTGAACAACAAGTAATTGCCAACAAATATCTTTAAAAACTTCTGTAATTATTTTCAGTATACAGAGGTAAATAATCTTTTTAGTTCAAACACCTTCTTGTAGTTATTGGCTGTACTTAATGAATAATTACATTGAATTGGGATGTGCTGACAAAGGTCTCCAACTTCTTTAAATATCTGATGAAGCTGAGTGAGTTGAACTTTCCATCTGATTTAACTGTCAACACAAGCTAGAAGAAGATGGCATGTATCCTTTCTGGTATTAAAAGGAATGAGGTGTTGAATAGATGATTGCTATCCCTGAGGCTGTATCCTAAGATGAGTCCTGCATACCAATGTCTGCTCCTGATCAAAGTCAGTGTAGGCAGCAAAGCCTGGGATAGCTCACAGCTCAGTTCTGGTGTCTCCCTACATATGTGCAAGGAAAAGTGATTTTAACTGTAGAGTTTAGGCACAGTTTGAAGAGCAAAGAACTAATGCAAATGCTCTGGAGAACAGAAAAAAAGAAAAAGAGAAAGTAAAACTCTATTCTTTCCTAATAAGGCACCCAACAGGTATAGAATACACAAGGGAGGAATGCAATGAATTTGTCTACGCTGTTCCTGTGTCTGAGGATGATGCCACTAAAAAAGGGAGCATATCAACCTCACAGCTTAATATGATATTTTACAAATACATTTGATTCATGTATTCATGAACAAAGAGGTCCCTGTGAAAGAAGATTAATTACATGAGCCTTGGGAGACCATCCACTGTGTTTTTTAACCCAAGGGTAATAGTAATGAATTAGCCTATGATCTTGCAATGACGCTACCAGCAAAGATTATGCTTTGTGAAAGAAGCAGTCTGTAAGAGTTCCTGAGGCTTGACTAAATTGTCTTAAATTACTTTTCTTATTTCCTCACTTTCTGTGAACTCTTTATATACATGTTTTCTCCACCTTCTTTCACAATAAGTATCTAAATGACAGCGTCACCAGCTAGGATGTTACAAATTACAAGGAGCTCTTTATTAGTAAACTGCCAACACCAACCCAGGATCTGAATTTCATCATGCAAACAGGTCATTGCAAATATGAAATAAAAAAAATCCCAGAGAATAAAATCTGTCCACAATAAACACAGATCCAACTATGGTTTATGAAACTGGTATGATAAAAAAAAATTTAGAATAAAATACCTTAAAAATTAGGGAACAAAGGTTTACTTATTTGGTTAAAATGATAATTTCGTCTTTGTCATCTAAAATGGTACTAGTACCATTCAAAAATACAAATAAGTTTTACTATGATGAAGAAAAGCAATGTCTTTTCAGGACAGACTCATAATCTCTTCTATCAAGCTCAAAGAGAAAGAAGCATTTGTCAGTGTGAACATTCTTAAATTGTCAAAAAATAATACAGGGTGGCAAAAAATTACAATTTCATATTATTGAGGGACAGCTACGGATATCGCAGCCACTGGTCATAAAAAGTGAAAGTGACAGATCTGAACCACATAATAAATAAACCCCAAATGTGTTGAGTAAACTAAGGAGGTAAAGAAAAAAACCCACTATTTCTGACTTATAGGTTAAAAAATCGGGAATGCCCTTAGTAGGACAAGTTCCCTGTACTTCAGACCAATATGATTATATATTTAACATGTCAAATACATTTAAACCCTGGATACACATTAGCAATCTATGAGATTAATCTAAGTGTCAGACGTGATTCGAAGCAACAGAAGGAAGCAATGCAATTAGAATACTAAAAAGGCACAACATGTTTAGGCCTTTTTCCATGTCGTTGTGTTCAACTTTCCCATGTGTTTGTCACACTTCTTTGATCCAAACTCCAGGAAAAACAACCAAACATGCAAAACATGTAGACTCGTAGGTTTTTCCCCTTTCCTAGCCATTTTGAACCCATTAGATATTTCAGTCATAGTTTAAATCTTTTAAACCTTAAACAAGAGTTTATTTTTTTTGGTGAAGTTTACAAATGTGAAGAAAGTTGATTTTCATATGCTTCATACACATTAAAAGATTTTACTTAGTCATTGACAATCTCAGAAAATGCCACATTATTGCTCTTGATTAGCCTCTGGTTTTCTCTGGATTATGCCAAATTCTCCTTTAACACAGAGGAGGTCAAAGCCTCTTGAATATTCACAGGTTGCTTTATAGGGCAAAAATTCCAACTGAGTGTTGTAGCTTGCCTTAAAACTGTTTGGTCTGCTAAGGATACAGCTAAGCCTGTGCCAAAAACACAGCAGGTTTGGAGGACAGCTCCAGGAGATAATCATCGTGCTGCATAGCTTTACCTTTAAGCAGCTGAAAAAACTCTTGGGTTAGAGCATCTATTAGCTACGTGCTTATAAGGCCAAATTGTACTGTGGGAAAGCACACTAACTTAAAATGGAATGAGCAGCTACTTGTTACAGTGAGATTTCCCAGTGAGGGACTCTCCTGAATACCCTGAGCAGTTTCTTACAGAAAATATTAGATATAGATAGCAGCATCAAACCTTTCAACTCGCTACACTTGCTGGCTGCATTTTTTCCACCCCCTCTGCTCCAAGGGACTTTTCTCTCGTCTCTGCCTACACCCTCAGCAAAATGAAAAAGTGAGTGTGTGTCTTTGTTCTCTACTGTTCATATGGCATCAGCGCTCAGTCACTCACATCCTCATGACCTCTCAGTTTGATCTAGTCTAGGAATTGTGCTCATTAACTCACCTGAAACAACAGTTTACAAAGACATCTCTAGTACAATGTACATGGTACAGAGTCAAGGTTAGGTGGCTTAACTTATGCATTTTTTCAGGTGTTTTTAACTTTCTTACTGCAAATATGAGCTTGGGGACTGGACCAGCAAGCTCGATGCTCTCAGAGATCACAAATGGAGTAATTAAAGGTAAGGTTCTTCAGCTCCACTTGTGAAACTGGGTTTTAAGACTGGGCTTTTAAGACTTTTTGTTGTTGTTTTGAAGACTTGTCATGTGTTTGGTTCTTTTTTTCTGAAAATGCTAGCTGATATGCAGGGAAAAGTAATACTAGAGGGCATTACATTATCTGATAAATACTAAAACACATGTAAATAGAGGCTGTACTATAAAACATGTGGAAGAGTAAGGTTAAGACTGCAAAAGGAAGTTGACATTTACTGATAGCTCTAATCTGTGCTATCATAACAAACATTGTCACTTTTTTTCCCCAAAGCACCTTTTATGACCGTGTGACTCGCCTGGTGGATGACAGGAAGGCTGTGGGTGTACCTGGACTTCAGCAAGGCCTTTGACACTGTCTCCCACAGCAGGCTCCTGGAGAAGCTGTCAGCCCGTGGCTTGGACGGGAATGCTCTGTGCTGGGTTAGGAGTTGGTTGGATGGCCAAACAAAGAGAGTGATAGTGAACGGTGTCACATCCAGTTGGCGGCCGGTCACTAGTGGTGTCCCCCAGGGATCAGTGTTGGGCCCGGTCCTGTTCAATATCTTTATTGATGATCTGGATGAAGGGATCAAGTCCATCATTAGCAAGGTTGCAAGCTGGGAGGAAGTGTCGATCTCCTGGAGGGTAGGAAGGCCCTACAGAGGGACCTTGACAGGCTGGAGAGATGGACTGATTCCAACAGCATGAGGTGTAACAAGTCCAAGTGCTGGGTTTTGCACTTTGGACACAACAACCCCATGCAGAGCTACAGGCTGGGGACAGAGTGGCTGGAGAGCAGTCAGGTGGAAAGGGACTTGGGAGTGCTGGTGGACAGGAAACTCAACATGAGCCAGCAGTGTGCCCAAGTGGCCAAGAAGGCCAATGATATCCTGGCCTGCATCAAGAATAGTGTGGCCAGCAGACCAGGGAAGTTATCATCCCCTTATACTCAGCACTGGTCATGTCGCACCTTGAGTACTGTGTCCAGTTCTGGGCCCCTCAGTTTAAGAAAGATGTTGAGATGCTGGAGTGTGTCCAGAGGAGAGCAATGAAGAGTGACTGAGGGAGCTGGGGTTGTTTAGCCTGGAGAAGAGGAGGCTCAGGGGAGACTTATTGCTCTCTACAACTACCTAAAGGGAGGTTGTAGTCAGGCAGGGGTTGGTCTCTTCTCTCAGGTGACTGGTGACAGAACAAGAGGACACGGTCTCCAGCATCGTCAGGGGAGGTTTAGGCTCGACATTAGGAAGAAGTTCTTCACTGAAAGGGTGATTGGCCATTGGAATGCGCTGCCTGGGGAGGTGGTGGAGTCACCATCCCTGGAGGTGTTTAAAGGGAGATTGGATGAGGCACTTAGTGCCATGGTTTACATGATGAGTTGGTGTTGGTGTTGGGTCATAGGCTGCACTCGATGATCTCAAAGGTCTTTTCCAGCCTTGTGATACTGTGTGTGATATTGTGTGTGTGTGTGTAATACCACGCAGAGAAGATTTAGATCATCTGGAAATCTGAAGTACGTTTTTGTATACAATATATTTTATTATGAATGCCACCAGTTCAGTGGAATCTGTCTTGCACTATTTGTTAAGGGTGTTGTCTTGCTTATGCAATAGATGATAGACAGAGCCTGCTCCATAAGTGAGTTGATTTGAGTCATGAGTGTTGCTCAAACTTCTTTAATATTTTGCATGAGCACAGAATCTTCTCCTTTATAAAGGTGTATGGGTTTGGCTGGCTGATATACCACTTCCCTATAGTTTCTAAAATAGTATAGAAATAACATACCTTTTGGCAGGTTCCTGGATGACCCCATCAGAACAGAAATTTATTCTATTTGCATTATGAACATTGATATGCAATAAAACTTGGCACAGGGAGCATTTTGCCTGAGCCAAGATATAATAAATGATTGTGGCAAAAGATAAGAAAAAAAGAAGAAAGATAAAGACAGCAGAAGTAAGATCATGTGTTTAAGTATACATATCCAAATCGCTTTAGAAAGCTTAAAATAGATCTATATTAGCCATCCTGTTTGCTGGTGAATTCAAGTCAGATTGCTCTGGTTTTTTGTTTTTTTTTTTTTTTTTTTTACTTTTTTTACTTTCTTTTTTTTAGATTTTTTTCCAAACAGTATGTCTTTAAGTGTTAAAGGGAAGACGAACTTAGGAATCTATTGTAGCATTAAGGGGCTACATAGAATGAACTTGCAAGATGCTTGCCACTGTAGCAACAAAGTGAATAAAGACAGACATGTTCCAAGGTGATGTGCAATGGCAAACCCACTACAGCTGACTGATGGGCAAGGAGATAGAGTTTCAGAACAGAGGCAACCTGCCATAATCACTGACATGACTGTTTTGGCAGATGTGTTTTATGTGAGCAGAAGTGGGTAGTGAGGGGACTGGTTAAAAACCCAAGAGAACAGATGAGGGTTTTAGCAGCAATAGCAGGAAAACACAATGTCAACTTCTTTGGAGGAACAAGTGGCCATAGATGGCCTTAAAATGGCAACAAAGGCAATGGAAAAGGAGGAACTGGAAATTTCCTGTAGCAAGTTAATGGGCCACTGGTTTTTAATGTCGTTTGGATTACCTCTGCAATTACTGTCTCGTGGTAATCCAGTCTAATGGTGAGAAGGGGTGGGCTGCCTTGTTAAGAGAAACACAGAGTATCCCTATGGCCACACACTAAGTCAATGTTTTACTGCTGGTTCTGATTTTATTCCCTTTCTTTCCAGATTAATTTAATATTGTTCTATTTAGCAAATATTTCCCAGCATGGTCTTAAGTCTCCCCAGGCTGATTTGCATTTGCTCAGTGCTTGCTGCATCCCCTGAACGACAGAAATTCTTTAAATCTAATTAGATTATTAGCTTAGTGCTTTTTGATTAGAACACTAACCGCACAAGCCTCTGAGGTGCTAGAGCTTGTGAAGATACTGTTTTGGCTGCCATAGAGGCCAGCATTGTCTTCTCTTTTCCCTTCTGCAGTGTGGCCATCACAATGAAGGTGCTCTCACCCTGACCCTTTTAATGAAGGGACTTTCTCTACAGAATATTTCCTCTTTGAGCATAGGTGAGGAGAGAGCATTAAAAATGCATTTATACTCAACAACTAGAAGTTAAAAGACATACTGTCAATGTCAGAGATGCTGCTTGTATGAATTATGTCTCAATAATTGCATTGCTCTGAATTAAATAATTTCCTTACCCATTTTTCCATCAGTTTTCTCCACCAAATCACAGCTACATTATCTAAATGCAAAATAGTCCCAAAATTACTCTAGCATACTACAATTCCTTCCCAAACTGAAAGTTTCCATCCCAGATTGCTTTTCACAAATCAGCTTTCCATCCTGCAATTGCTCACTTCTCTTCACTTTAACATTAATCTCTGAGGTGAAAGCATCTTAAACACTTTTTGAAATAAATCCTGCACAGGAATTAAGTGTAATTTCCTTTGCTCTGAATTCATATACATATTCTATGCATTTCTGCAGGCAGCAGAATGGCCACATTTTTTTCTTGTTCTTTTTAGTAGAATTATGCTTTTTCTTTCTGTAGTGTATTGAGTATAGTCCAGCTCTTTGGGCATTTTTTTTTTTTAATGAAAGGGAAAGCTGGAGAATGAGAGAATACAGTGCTCAGTGTCAATTGTCTTAAGAACTAGAAAAGGGTTCAGGCAACTACAGTGTAATGCTGCAGTTCCTAAAACTAACACACTTGGAGCCAAGTGTAATTTTGCACTGAAAAGGACACCGTGCTACTGATAAGTGGAGCACTTGGAGTGGGCTTTGCAATATAAAATCAGGTGTCCATGCTCCCTTGAATGAATAGGACCTCTGGAAGCCTGCAACAGGGATTTGCACCTATCAGCAGATGAAACACTTTGATGCTTAAACCAATCCAGAGGAAGCTGTATCTACAACTCCATTTCTGTTACAAGTAGGCATCGTAAGAAGGTAGGTAGTTATGTCTCTTGAACTAGAATATAGTCCCTGAAGCCCAGCTTCTGAACTTGACCGCCAGCCTGGGTGTTGATTGATCTTTGCTTCCTGTGATAGGAAAGACAAACAACTGTTTGAGCAACCCAGTTGCAGTGAGTAGTCTCAGAAGTAAGTAATTGTGTAAAAACATTGGTGAGATAACTCTTCTTTTTTCACTCTGTTGTAGCTTGTCAGACAAGAAAGTGAAAGACACGGAGTCTTTTCTGAAAGGCTTGTATCTTGCATATATCGGGAGCTCAGAACTTTGTTTACAACATTCACCCAAGAAAGAGTGTGCTAGAGGACTCCTGACAATGTAGTAAATTGTAGTTACTCATTAAAAACCCCTTCTGACCTGGAGATAATTGAAACAATAAGAAGTAAATTCTCCTTGTGTTGTGGAGCCATAAAGCTGGCATAGTTATGTTGCCTTAAAAAATTTGTCTTCAAAACACAACAGACCTGTGAATCTTGGATGCCACCTTGAATTCAGTTTTGGAAATGTTTTTTTTTTTTTTTCCCATTTGAACTTTCTGAGCTGAGCATCCACTCAGCAGAACTACTCGTGGACTTAGCAATGAGCACATGCGAAGTGTTTGGCTGGCTATGGACACGAAGTAGGATATAAGATTGTGTTGGTGGCATTTTCAAGAACACCTACCCAAATCAGTATAACATGTACTTGTCTCCCTTACCTTATAACTGATGCATCCAGCAGACGTGACTACATGGCTCCAACTGACAAGGTTCCTAGCTGTTTTGGGTCTGCTGGGAAGGCTCTTCTCTTCAGGAAAGATCTTTGCAAGTTTTGTATCCCTTTTAAAATTTTCTCCAGCTTCATCCAAGAAAACATGTCCAAATGCCGGGTCCTACACTTTGGACACAACAACCCCATGCAGAGCTACAGGCTGGGGACAGAGTGGCTGGAGAGCAGCCAGGTGGAAAGGGACTTGGGAGTGCTGGTGAACAGGAAACTCAACATGAGCCAGCAGTGTGCCCAAGTGGCAAAGAAGGTCAATGGTATCTTGGCCTGCATCAGGAACAGTGTGGCCAGCAGGACTAGAGAGGTCATCATCCCCTTATACTCGGCACTGGTCAGGCCGCACCTTGAGTACTGTGTCCAGTTCTGGGCCCCTCAGTTTAAGAAGGATGCTGAGATGCTGGAGTGTGTCCAGAGGAGAGCAACGAGGATGGTGAAGGGGCTGGAGCACAAGCCCTATGAGGAGCGACTGAGGGAGCTGGGGTTGTTTAGCCTGGAGAAGAGGAGGCTCAGGGGAGACCTTATTGCTCACTACAACTACCTAAAGGGAGGTTGTAGTGAGGCAGGAGTTGGACTCTTCTCTCAGGCGAGTGACAGAACGAGAGGACATGGTCTCAAGCTTCACCAGGGGAGGTATAGGATTGACATTAGGAAGAAATTCTTCACTGAGAGGGTAATTGTTCATTGGAATGCGCTGCCTAGGGAGGTGGTGGAGTCACCATCCCTGGAGGTGTTCAAAGAGAATTTGGATGAGGCACTTAGTGCCATGGTGTAGTTGACAAGTAGAAGTAGGTGTAGGTGTTGGGTCATAGGTTGGACTCGATGATCTCAAAGGTCTTTTCGAACCTTACGATACTGTGATACTGTGAAAACATATCTGTGTTGTATCTTGACACTATGTAAGTCCTCTTCATGTGAATCAAGCTGCATGATACTTTCTACAATGGGAGTAGTCTCTTGAGACCTGAAAGTCCTTCTACAATAAAGTGTTGGTAGTTGATAATTTCTTTGTTGGGTCACATAAGCAATAAAGTACCAATGAGCATCTCTGTAAATTCCAGTAAGGTTCTAAATATCGTTGGAAAACTGATCAAAACCTACAAGTATACTATTACAAAAGGTTACACTACATAATTGTCTTTATTAAGAACAGAAATATTTCACAGCTTTGTAACATTTTCTCTGCTTTACTGCCTAGAAGTTCATCTGGCATATATAATTAAGTCACTAAAAGAAAGAAATTTATGATTGAAGGGAATGTCTAGTCTTTTTATAAAACAAATCTGCTGCTTCAGCCTCAGGTAGTTTCTCTTTCATCATCCTTAAGCTGATTGACAGCCAACTCACATAGTTTATTAGAATAGTTGAGAGCACCATTTCCACCACAAGTTCTTCTCTGTTACTTTTAGAGGATCAAGTAACTTCCTTTACATTTCTATCTGAAATGGCATTCGCTATATCTAAGAATATTTTCTTTGCATTTGCTATCCGCTGGTTATCTTAATTCGACTTTTTTTTTGCCAGTTTTCTGCTTCTTCTCCATTGTCCCAGTTTATTCTGATTCTAGTGTTTCTTTTTTTTCCTAGAACTGATCTTTTTGCTGTTTCTCTTAGTCTGTAATGTATTTTTTCTTATGCTTTTTCATATCCTTTTATTTAGCGAGTTATGATATAGATCTACCCTGCCCACAAAAAAAGTTGCTTAGCAATGTTTTAATTGACTTCAAGACAAAGAATAATTTGAATGTAGTTTACAATATAAGCCAAAAATTTTTTATAAATGAATAACAAGAATCACTCCCTTTCTCCACAATTCAAAATACTACAAACATGTTAATATTCCTTAATGTACTAGTTTTCTAAATGAACTATAAAGATCATTTACATTAATGCATGTGGGTAATTCTACTGAATTGTTACTCACATGTGTACAGTTTGGCACATGCAAAAGCATTTAATAGGAGTAATTTTAAGACAACAATCATCTTTGTATAGTTATTTAGCGAATATTGTTCTAGGACTATTTGGATTCAAGTTCCACATTTTTTTTGTGAAAGACGAAATTAAGACTCATGCATATCTTTCTTCATGCTTGCACATGAGTACTAAAATATTTTGCACCTCCATCTAAAAAAAATGAGCATCAGCTTAGATAGCTGTAATACCGACATTCTCATTGTAGCTTGTCTATACGATATTTAAAAAAGAAATATATGTGGCTTCCTTATGGAAGTTCTACTTGAATGAAGAATTCGTGATTAATTCCCAAATTAAGGCTTATAAGAATATTGGCCCCAGCACACAGATTTGTATCCTGTGTCCTTTGAAGATGCTGCAGCTGCATGTAGGTAAATATGACAGATAGCAGAACAGGCTTAATAAAAATTAGCAACAGATTTGTTTGAATAAGGATTACATGATCAGGTTATTTACTAGAAGGCTGGCAACTACCCAAGGCTACAGGACCTAAGAGGGAAAGAACACTCTACACAAACAGTGAAGACAGGCCGAGATTTATGGAAAATATTGTTTTAGAATTTGAGAACAGTTTTCTTGGGGATATATAGCAACATAATATTTCTGCTAAATTTCTGCAGTACTCTACGCTACAAGTCTGACTACAAGCCTAGAATTTTCATTCTGTGTATTAGGGCAAACTACACACTTCAAAGCTATTCCCTGCTCACTGTTTCCTGTTATTACATAGAACAGGGACAAGTGACACACATGAGCTGGCAGTACTAGAATTAGGAAAAGGTAAGTGACTTTTTGTCGCACTTTTTTATCATCCACCTAAGAAGATTAAGTGATGTAGCACAGATTTTATATGCAGAAGACATTTCTTGCAGAGAATTATAAAATGCATAAATCCAGTCGTATGAAACTTCTCTAAAGTGAAATGCTGTTAGTGTTGCAAATGGGCAGTTCCAACCAGCTCATGGTTGTATTTTTGTTAGCGTGTCCTTCACATGGAAGTGATTTATGCCACCAAAAGAAAGATATAGCTAGTGCAGTCTTTAACACTTATCCAAACAAAATAGTTGCATTTCAAAGAGGATAGTTTTCTGTTCATATGGACAAGAATTAAGAGTATTCTACCACTATGCAAACTGATAAAGAACCTGACACTATTGCCCTTTAGAAGAATCCAGATTCAAATAAGTGAATGGAATGGGTAAGAAAGATCATCGATAATTAAAAAAAAATATAACAATACAAACCCCCTTGTTCTTTAATCTTTTAGGGAAAGAAATACATTGGTATTTCATTATAATCTAGAAGTGGAGGATGGGAAAGGGAGTAGTGAGGAAGAATAAATAAATACATCCAGCACTTAGCATTTAAGTTAAAGAAAAATTGTGGGTTTTTGTAAAAAATATCAACTTGCTTTTAAAATTACAAAGTTACAAATATATCAGTTACAAGAACTAGTAGCAAAGATCTCTGTGGCTGAGATTTGCAATTCCACCAAATAAGCAGCACTTCTCTGTATCTGCCAACTTTTTCAGAGAAAGGATGCTCAGTTTTAAATAAAGGAATAAAATAAAATTTTTAAAAATTCTGTTAGTTTATAGATTTTAAATAACCAGTATTCATGTTACACTACTAAGCTGCAAATTAATAATCTGAAGTGTTTGGTGATGGCATGAAATGCTGGTTTGGACCTCTTTGCAGTCTTACCACTCAAATCTCTATCTTCATAAACTAATATTATCACCAAACACTTCTGCTAGAAGTTAAGAAAACAAAGTCAAAACCAAAACAAAATCTAAAGTCTAATTTCACTTGCACTGGTGTGTGTATTTTCAAGCGTGAGAAATTCTCAATGAATGAAAAAATTATTTAGCTTGGCTACTAAACCCATCCTATCTGTTACTTTTAATCTACTGAGAAATGATTAGATGGCTGCAGATAACTACAGATATGGTCAGAATCAAGACTATGACAACCAAAGTTCTTTACAATAAAAGACTCTTTTTCTTGAAAGCAGAGCTGTTAATTTTTATCAGTGATCCAAAGTGCACAGTAGTAAATGGTTTGCCTGAATTAAAACATTTTTGCAAGAACGTCTGTGGAATGACAATTCAAGAAAAGATGTTCTGGTGAACATGTTCTGTGGAAGCACGTAATGAAGGGTGATGGTCCTTTTTTGTTCCTTCAAACTTGGCACTATTTTATCTTTAACAAATAAAATGAGCTGAGAACTACATGGACTTCAGAGTAACATATGATTTCCTTTGCTCTCTCTAAAACCTATTAAACAGTGACACTCTGGCCTTTCACATGAAGCTTTGATTATAGGCACTTTGAGGCTGCAGTACTAGGAAGGTATATGCACCTGCTTGCCATTTTGCATTGCAAAGAGGCACATTGATTTTAGCAAGTTAAGCTGAGCCTCTGAACATGCCTTTGCAAGATCAAAGCTTAGCTGCTTTAAATTTCAAACAATAATACCATGACATGCCTTGGTCAAACTTCTCTTCTGTTTCAACAATCTGTTTCTGTAGTTGATTTTCTGAAGTTGTCTGTTATTTATTCTTCTGCACATAATTAAATTTATAGTTCAAACTCGTACTTATTTAGTGATTTATTAAAATAAAACTGAAGATAGTTATGCTGTGCTACTAGTTTTGGCAGAAAAACACACAATGAGTAAAGAAGGTCAAAATTTTTGCAGGCAAAATGAACACAAAACAAGAAGTCAGGCAGAAATAAAGAAAACATATTTAAAGACACAAGCATAAGAAATCTTAGAATGAAATGGGAAAGACAGAAACAAAATTGTTTTCCTCCAGATTAAGTGCCTCCAAATTGCACGATGCAAAGATTGGCTGGCTATTTCAACTTAGAACTTAACACAGCTATTTTTCAAAGCCTCGAAATTGCTCCATAACCAGACATAAAATAATGGAGTAATGCACAGTGAAAAAGTTTCCTTGTTTCCATCTAACAGAGTCTGAAAGTGCAGACAACCCAATGGGACTTGTCTGCCTTATATTTTAGAACACTTGCAGGAACCTTACCACATTACTGTCTCATCTCAGAAGACTTTTCTTCCTTTGTTTTATACCTACTTTGTGCATTCATACCATACTGGTTCGCTAGGTAGAAAAGTCAACTTCTTTAAAACTGATTCTCTGATATGGGAGCTTTGCTTTGTAGATACAAGGGAGAGTATCAGACTTTAGGTCAGGCACTCATGAATCAGTTTGACCAGGTCTGGTTATGGTGGAGGTTAAACTGTTGAATAGTTAGAAACAGAAATGAGCTTTATTAGCTGGAATAGAATCTAACAGTTCAGAAATATCCAAGAAATCCCCAGTTTACAAAATGTCTATAATAATCTCAGATGTATTAATCTTGTATCGTTTTTTAATTTCATTCAGCCTTCAACTTGATTTTTAGCTTGAAGAATATGCATGAGAGACAGTCTTTCTGTGTTTTGCCCCTGTTGTCAGAGGAGGACAGGGTTACCTGTGAAATCTGGGAGAAAAACTGTAGGGAAAGTCCTTTTCAGTCTGCAGAGGTCTGGCATGTCACATTTTCAGTTTAAACAGGTTTTTCAGAGAATTTAGTAGTTACTCTAGAGGATGTATGAACTGAAATACCAAATACAAAAAAATCCAGTTCAAATTACTCAAGTTATAAAAAGTGACAAGGAACTGAAAAAATAATCTTTTACCTGAATATATGAAGTATTAGCTCTGCCTATCATAAATAACATGGCCTTGAGGTTTGGAAATTTACTTTTAAGCACTTCTTCACCTCTTTTTTTGCCTTCAGAAGACATTGTCAAAATTACTAGGTGGTGACACTGATTGCTTTAGATTTATCCAAGATTTCTTCCAGAGTAAGCGAGTGAAGTACTTGGCGTTCTTTCTTAGATCTTGATTCCTTTCTCCTGGTTTTGATGATTCCAGATGGTGAATAAGATTCATAAGGTAAGCCAATAAATCATAATCAGTGAAAAACACTGCAGTCTGAGGCTGAATGGGAATAGTGTGGTTTCCTGTGTCTAATGATTTTCCAGCTATACTCCATATACTAGAATGACCTGCTCATTCACAACATACCTATCCTACTGCTACCTTGCTCTATCTTCTTAGCACTAAAATTTGCAGCACTTTTTTTTCCCCAGCTGCTCTCCTAACTAGCAATCAAATACAACTAAAGACAATTACTGTATAATTTGTCTGTGCAACTGGGCTGTCTTAGCATTTGTTTCAAACTGTGCATGATAATCTATATTATCAAATACAACATGGAGGAAAATTTGTGGTAGTGCAGAGGAATTTAGTCGTGCAATTATTATTGACATTAATAAAAGTCACACAGCTTGTATTTTTCCTTTTAAAGCTTGCTGGAATTTAAGTGTTTAAATACTCCAAAACCTGGAAATTCACCTCTGTCAAATGAAAATCAATCTCTCCTGTATCAGTTTTGCCCAAAAAGTCTTTAGCTTTCTTTCAGGATAATAGTGTCTTTTGAATGGCTCATCTTTTGTTTCCCTCATTCACTGAGCACTTTCCAACTTTTGTGCTGAGTGAGTCAGAGGTCCTTTGGGAAAAATACTACATAATAATGTAATTAAAGATTTAATATGCACACTCACACAAGGATAGACTGAAGACTGACAAACAGTCTTGATTCTGGTATTTCCTAGCTCACAGTGTTTTGTCTTTCCAACCCCAGTAACATTCTCTGATGGATTTTTTGTAGAAGAATTGATTTATGTGAGTGAACATTTGTAAGAAATGTGATTCAAATAAGGAAAGGAAGAGTCAGAATTAAATTCACGTATTACAGAAGCTCGCAAGGAAGGTAATTTCATTGTGTGTCACATAGACTAAGAAACTTTTCCTACTTTGCTCTCAAAATGCATTGATTTGACATCATCGTGTTACTTTATATCTTTTTCTTGCCTCTGAGGCAACTTCTCTACTCTTCACTGTAGCATGTAATTATTTATGTTCCTCCCAGGTACGTTTATCTATGGCTGTCTAGATATTCAGCATGTAGGTCAAATGACTGACTTGATTGAATTTCCAAGTTAGTTTACAGAAGACCAGTGTTTAGACTTTGGTAGTTTAAAAACAAGGCAATAGCAACTTTGCAAGGATTCTTACAGGCTGTTACTCAGCTGGGCTAATTTTGGTAGCACCTATTTGGTACATTGGTAGTATTTTGAAGTAAAAAATATACTCCTAAAAATATCTATGGAACCTAGATCTCCCATTCCTCTATCAGTTCCACTACTGGGTCTATCCTGTCTGAGATTTTTTCTGATAAGGTACTCTTACTCAGTTCTCATCACTCATCCCAGCAGCTGAATATGAGTTCATTAGCTGTGAACATACACCAACAGGCTGGGATTTTTGACTACTAACATTCTGAAATTACATTTGAGTCTTCAATTGTCTTACTAAAATTAAGTGGGAAAATAAAAGTGTACAGGCAATTGCACATATAAACTCAAGCTACTGGGTCATAAAAAGATGACATATTTACCATTTCATACATAGTATGAAACAAGCAGCAGATATTGCTCTTAGTGAACAAAGCTCCATCCTTTTCTTAGCATCTGGACCTGTAGATTTCTAAAGCAACAATGCCATCATAAAGACAAAGGTGCCTGCCATCTGTTCAGTTTTATGAAGATTATTTGTTGCCCTTGTAATCCTGGAAAGTTTCCAGCAAATGTTTCAGCAAATTTGAGCATAGAAATAATCAAGTATGAGGCATATGACCATTATTGTGTCTGATACGATATAAAACATGAAGCAGCAAGGAAACACAAAGGAGAAGATAAAAATAGAGCACCAAGTAGAAGGAAACAAATGTTAATAAAGTATATTTGGCATTTTTTTTTTCTGTTTTCACTGGAAAGTAATAACTCTATGCATTGGAAAAGGTAATGCTAAAGTTGTGATTTCAAACACCTTAAAGCTAGAAAGTACACTGTTGGTGAACTCCTGATCAAATTGTCCAGAGGTCCTTGGCGGCTTTAGGAGAAACTGGACTGAGTGGAGCTCATGTTATTTGTGAGGTTTGGAGCTTTTGACAAAGATGACAAGGTATAGACATTATGTGTAAAATGGATAGCAGCAAAGAGATCTAAAAAAGGATATAGAATGAATACATGGACAGCACTTCCAACTAGAAAGAAATTACCATAAAATCATTAGGTTCTGAAGAATAATTGACAACAGGTTAACACATAAAATTTCTATCTCATTTTGTGAGTTGTTGCATAAATTTTAGCTTTACTGAATTCACTGAGTGCCTGAGGTTGTCCAGTCCTCACTATGAACTAATGAGGTGCTCTTACTGTCATCTGTTCAGAGATGCAATAGAAACAATTTCATACTTTCCAATGAAATCTCTTCTAGAAATAAAAAAAACCCAACATGTGCAAGCAGATTTAAAAAAACATTGTTCTGTCCAATAGAGTCAGATTAAGAGGAATGGTGTTTTGAATGAAATAGAGAATGAGTAGTTCTAATTTCTATTCAGAGCTTCAGCACAGTCTTTCTCTTTGATCATGGGGAAGACTTACACGACCCTGGATAGTCTGCCAGAACCTGAATATCTAAAGGTGCCAGAGTTCCTCAGAATCTTTTTTATATGGCCTTTTTTTTGGTTTGTTTGTTTGTTTTTACTTTGATTTCCTCAAAATTTTAATTGGAATTCTATCAAAAGACAAGAAAGAAATTTGAAAATACCAACCACTCCTAAAAACCTGAATGGAAAGAAGTCTCATGTTTCTTTTTAATTTGGTTTGAGTTTCATGAGCTATCATTACATGGTTGGTTAGTGGTTCTGGAACCTGGAATTGAGCTAATGCAAGATACAGGTTAAAAAGGTCGTGTGAATTCAATGCTGCTATCTCAGTTCTCCATCAGTATAAGTATGCTTACTCTTGCAGTTTTCCCCTGAATTGCTATTAACATGTTTGACCAGTCAACAATCAAATTAATTGTTTATTTTGAAAAGATAAAAGCAAGGTTGTGGTCCATGGTGAAGACAATACAAGCTGCCAGAATTTTCAAGGTTACCAGAGAACTAAGAAAATATGCTCCAGTTCAGGATTTTTTTAGATGTTTTTGGTTTTTTTGTAGTTAAAGCCTCTTTTCATGTTAAGATATTCATAAATAAACTCAAATAAAATCCTATGTAATGGAGGGCTGCTTTTGAAGATGCATCATAAAAAAGAAATAAAAGAGACAATACCTCTTAGTATCACTCAGGGGAGGACACAGTCCTGGACATTAAGGCTTCAGAGTATACTGATGAAAACAGAGCAAGGCAATGAAATGGAAGCAAAGAGATAAAAGTCCTGGAGGAAGTGATTTATGAGAAAGATCAAAAAGTAAAACACATCTATAGCTAAGCAGTGACTAAGGATAAAATAGAGCAATAGATGTTGGCATGTTTTATAGCCATACAAGGAAATGTTACTCAAATACTATGGGGGGTTTGAGGAATGGCAGCCCTGTGAATCAATTCCATGATGAGCTGGAAGAATAGTTGAGTAGGCTGACTAACATTAGAAAAACAATGGGAGGAATAAAAAGGTAGTGATTGGATATAGATGACAGAGACAACAGGATTAGACTTCTAATTTCAAATTCACTAGCTTATTAGTGTTAAAATGGAGCTGGGAGAAAAAACTGGTAGTGCTGGCTCCTATAGTGACTGGCCTCAGCCTACATCACTTGCCTTTTTTCAGGGATCACCTCTATCACACTGGGTGAGGAAAACATAAGGATCATGTTTGCCTATGATGCTCAGTTGCTTGTAAAGCAGGAAAGATACAAAACCTTCATTCAGCCTAAATTCAGCGCATGAGGCTGTGGAAAGAACTGAACCTTGGTCACTGTAATTAGTGCCTGACTCTCTGAATTCATCTGCTGTAATCATTTGTCGTACGAGGGCAAAAGAAAGATCCCTCTAAGGACCACAGGTTTACTGATATCCACCTAGAAAAGAAACCTTTTGTTGACATGAAACGCAGTACTGAAGGGCACTTATGGTGTGTGAGTTGATGGAAAGGTCTTGATACCAGGATCCAAAAGGGTACTCCTGAGTTTATCATATGACTTACAGAGTTTGGTGGGTACGTATGTAGAGGAAAAAAGCCAGGAGGATGGTGTTCGCTTTTTTCCTCTTTTGGATGACATGAAACTCTGTGGATACTCTAGTGAGGTAAAACCACAGCATGTGTATGAATGGACATGCCTACCAAGGAAAAGCCTGGCTCCAGGATTTCTGGCACTGACAAACCAGTAAGTGGCACCTAGCACATCAGGGAAGAGAGAAAATGTATTATCTGAAGATTCAAAGAGATTCAAGATATTCCCTGTTATCTCTTCAACTAGAAAAACTTTCAAAAATGTCTGTCTTTAGATGACGAAGATGTTTGTGAGGGGTGTTTTGGTAAGATATTACTTTTTCCTGGGTGGAAAAAGTAAGTGTGTGCTAAGGGCAGGGCTGCAATCCAGAGGGACCTAAACTGGCTGGAGGAGTGGTCCAGCAGGAAGATTTCTAAACTCAACAACAAATGCCAAGTCCTGTGCCTGGGAAGAAGACCCCTTGCAATGTCATAGACTGAGGACGGTGGAATAAGACCTAGGGTCCTGGCAGACAGCAAGCTGAACACAAGCCATCAGTGAGCGCCTGCAGAAGAGAGGGCCAACAGCATCTGGGTCTGCATGGCACAATAGCCAGCAGATCGAGGGAAGTGATTGTACCCCACTATTCAGCACTCAGATGACACCTAGATGCCATGGCTACGTTTTGGGTCCCCCGGTATAAGGTAGACTGATAAG
This sequence comes from Neomorphus geoffroyi, assembly GCA_033558235.1. Taxonomy (NCBI): domain Eukaryota; kingdom Metazoa; phylum Chordata; class Aves; order Cuculiformes; family Neomorphidae; genus Neomorphus; species Neomorphus geoffroyi. Next base: position 21,450,900 of record JAUMJM010000053.1, on the reverse strand, counting down.
TGAAGGACCACCAAGATGCTCAGGGGGCTAGAGCACTTGCTCTGTGAGAAGCAACGGAGGGACTGCTGCTTTTTGAGCCTGGAGAAGAAGTTGCTTTGGGGGCGCCTAGCAGTACTCTAGACACAAAAAGAGTTCATTGAGAAGACCCTCTCTAGTGGCACATAGTGAGAAAAAAACACAACGGTCATAAACTGAGAAGACAGGTTCAAACTAGGTATAAAGATAAACTTTTTCATCCTGAAGACAGCCAAGCAATGAAGCAGGGTGCTCAGAGATGTGGCATAGTCTCTGTCCTTGAAATTTTTAATTTTTCAAGACCCAACTGGACACAACCTGAGCAACCTGCTTTGAATAAGAGAGTGGACTAGAATTGTAGTGAGGTCCATCTTCTCTGAATTACCCTAGGCTTCTTACTCATTAAATATCAAGGAAATACACCAAGCACAAGAAGGTTTAAGTGAGAATATTTATGGTAAAACCAGAAAACACTCTGTAGGCTGAGTCCTGTAGTCTTCATTCAGGTGAAATTGTCAGTTCAGTTGGGTTATTTTGCATGGTGTAGGCAAGCAGAATCTAGTGAAGGATATAACTACACTGAACTGAAATCAGAGAGGACTGTAGCTAATGATTTTATTAGAATACTAGATTTAATACCCAAATATGCTGAAATGTGTAATAGACTGCTTAAATAATCTGAGTAGAACTTCAACCTTATTTAAATTAGCAAGCTAATTTCTGATCACAGTTACACTGACTTAAGTGCTTTCTTTTCCACATTTTTGCATATGCCAAGAGGAGTACATTCACTCATATCCCATAGCAGTAGCAACTAAAATATAATTGTTCAGTGCACAATCAAGGGAAAATAAGCTGCACAAGGAATTGAAATTACTCTCTTCTGATTTACCTGTATGATTTATAAAACCTCTAAAAAAGAAAACAAAAGTCTTGGCAGAAAGAAAAAAGTATACTTTTTAATGGATTGTACCCCAGAACAAGAGTCACCCTATTAATTCTATGTATTACTTAATCAAGCAATACAGAACTCTTGTTATGTTACCAAGTCATTTTAAAAAGCAAGTTAATCATGCTCAAGTGACTTACAATACAGCCGCAATTTCCCTGGGCTTCATTTTGAATCTAATTTATTTAATCCAACAAGCATAGCCATGCAGAAGACAAAGTAGTCTTTTGTAGTTTAAGCAAAAATGTGTTGGGGAAGAAACTGTACATATTTCAGAAACTATAAAATGTAACTTTTTTTGCTTGAATTGCCATCCACAAAATAATTTTAAATAAAGGGGCATGAATTTTATCCTGTAATTGCCTTTGTCGTTGTGGCCAATTTTATACCTAAGCTTTGCCAAGAAAAAAAAAAATGATTTTTTTTTTTCCTGGTTGTCTTTTCTGCTGCCAAAGATATTACATTTGGAATGAAAGGCATTCATGGTACACCTGGAAAATCTACACTTAAAATCTATGTTGTTATTATTATAACAAAGGTAGAATAAAAGCAAATTTGTTATAAACTGGATGAACTCAGCGTAAAAGTGGATGCAGATTTTCTTTTATGTTTGCTGTGCTGGCTTAAGAATCTCTGTGCCAATAATAAATATCTTCTAAAATTATCTTTGACTGTATTCGTTTTCCTTTTACCTTTTGAATGCTTCCCTTATTAAATGCGTTTTCTCTTTTTCTCCTTTTACTTCCTGGAAGATATCTAAGTTATCTCTATAGTTGAACTACATATTTCTTTTCTACTTATTCTCTAACACCCTCCTTCATTTCCCTTCTTTGGCACAGACTCATCTCCTTTTTATTCCAATCCATGACTTGACATTTGTTACTTCAGGGGCGGATATCATAGAATCTGTAATATCTCATGACACATATAACATGAAGAAGGAGAAGCATGCAACCTATTGAAAAGAGGAATAGACAAAAAGTCAGTGTCATAGTATGGGAGGGCAGTTGAGCTGAGAAGAGAACACACAGATGGTTCTCATTGTCCCTTAGATATCAGGAGTATAAAACTGATAGATGGAACAGCTCTGTGATGAAACGTGAGTAGAGAGTGGCTGTTGTGATGGCCTTGTACAAGACAAACAGGAGGAAGGCAATGTCATACTGTATATAATGTCATATGTATATATTTTAAATATATTTGCACTATGATTGTTATTATAACTCATTTCTTTGTATTTCTGCTTTCAGAGCTAAAATATCTCTAATATTCCTTTCTGTATATTTTGATATCAGAACTGATCTCTTTTTAAACACTTTATTTTGGTTATCACTATAGGCAGTGTAATTAAGAGACTATCGTGACTATCCTAAAACAATGTCTTTGGAAGGTGTTAAAAATTTCTAATTATTGAATTAATTCCCTTGGAATATGAAAACATAAAAGTAAATGACTCAGAGTATTGCTTAACTTTTTTCCTAATAATAGATTTCTGTGATTATATAAAAGTTATACACAAAAAAGATATAAAATTATTTATTACAGCTGTATTCAGAAGGCATATTAGAAACATTCTTCTGAAATGATATTAAAATACAAGGTTACGTATTTTTTTATCACAAGAGATACGATATTTCAGTCTACTGATGAAACAATTACTATTTGAAATCACTTGCAATGTAAAGCGACATTAAGTATCACTTTTCTTGAACTGAAATTAAAGATGGTGACATCTATTTTTTTCAAAGTTGGGTAGTTTCCAAACTATATACTTAGGATTTTTTAAAAAAAATCCATCAAGCAATTAAGGATAACATGAATCACCGTCACAAGTAATGAGGATATTTTGAGTGAAAAAATATAAACATTTACTAAAACTTATTTGGGACAGGAAGAACTGATTATTACTGTGGGGAGAAAAGAAAAAGACACTTTTTGAGAGGACTCAAAGTACTTGTATGTCATAAGCTATTACAGAAATACTGCATTTTTTCTGATAAAAATACTGAAACAAACCAAGTCAGAGGAAACCAGGTTGTACTGCTCTGCATAAGTAACCATGCATTTCTGTCTCAAACTGATTGTTTTTAATATAGTGACCTGCTGTGATTTTAAAATATGGAGTGTTTTCTTCTAAGTTAAGACAAAAAGATTTGAACCTTAATTTTTGCCAGTTTAACGGAATAGGTGGTCATATACTACTGCTATGGATCTAACATAAACCCTTAAGTCAGTTGAGTTATATTACCCAAACTTCCCAAGAGGATGTGGGATCATGCTTCAACCAAATTAGAATAAGGTGGCAAGCACGTATGAGAAAGAAAAATACTGCCCATTACAGTTACACTGTGTAGGCCATATGGTACTGACATTGCACAACAGGAATTTAATTCGGTTTTAAAAATGAATGAAATGAGTGGGTGTGGGATAACATAACATGAACAGAAAGCTTTTTAAGCATGAAATGCTCAGAATAATGAGGAAGTTACAGAATGGAGAAACACAGCATATCTCCACAGAGACCTTTGTGAATAACTGTCCTGCACAGTAGACTTTAATCAAATATGCTGTTCGGCTCTTGTTTTTAAGGCCCCTAATGGCCATCTTTTTTTATTCCTTAATATTCTATGAATATCTTTATAGAGGAAGAAAATGAGACATCAGTGTGTGCCATCATATGCGAATTATTCCAGACTCTAAACAGCTTCTTTGCATTCCAGTGTTTGTGCACAGGTTTTTGATATTCTGTCAAGAGCTACTGCTTATGTGATGGTCAAAAATACCTCAGTTTCTCTTTCTTTCTGTGTGTTTCTTCCCCCATAGTCACTAATGATAATACAGACTTCCGGCAATGTAGGAGAGGAAGGGACAAGTCCTGTCCTGGTCATTAAGAAAGATTCTCTAAGAGCCACCCCATTGCAAGATAACAAAATGCAGGCAATGAAGAAGATTTGTTGTGTGACTCAAAACATATTTTACTAAAAGGAAAATTAACTATTAAAATTCTGTTCCTGAGACATTTTGGCGTACATATAGGCACAGACATGCCAATCAGAATTTTGTGATTCCAAAAGGGAAATACTTCCATGAGATGAAGCAGTGCTTCAAAAGCACATTTACATTTCGAGTTGGGTCCTTGGCATCAGATGCTGACATTCACACTGTGTTCTCTAAAATGCCATGATAGATGTTTCGATTTGTAAGATCACGTGCCAATTCCCAGATAAAACAGTATTATATCGTCAACTCTGAACAGATAGGGTAATTATATAATTTATTTTTCTAGGTTACATTTTTTCAGTTTTTAACCTGGTATCACATTTCATAATTGTAAATGCATTTTATATTGAACCACATTTTTTACCATTCATATTGATAAAGTTTTTATATGAGTTTATATGAGTTTTTGTGAGTTTATATGAGTTTATGTTTCCCTTTGTTCTGATGTGTTTTGTTAATTGTCACTGTGTACACTTATTACACCATTAGCAGAAAGCGTTTGTCTTTTGCAGATAAATCCTTATTTGACCTGTAATCTATTCATATACTATTCCGTAAGTCTTTATTGTGTAGCTCAAAGCCTGAAAACAAATGTTTTTTTCCTTTGTTGTCTATCCTCTAGAATGAAAATAGTAAATATTACTTTCTCCAAGTACTGAGTATGTCTTCAAAATATTATTAAACAATTTAATAAATGTAAAGCATTTCAATATATGTATTTAGTACCATATATATCATTAGATGAATACAAATATAGGAATAAGGCCCTTTTTTTGTCTTTGCAGGCTGACATATGCTTGTGTTTCCAATTGCAAAAAACTAATTAATGTTATAATTTGATGATACTCAGTAACCATCAACTATTTGTGCTGAAACTCAAGGATTCTTACCCAAAGCAAACATGCCAAATTATTCTGTGTGTAACATATCAATACGAGAATAAGTAATGAGAGCAGTAAGATAGATCAACAGAAGCAGAAGAGTTTCTTTCATACCAGGATCAGTCCCTTGTCACAACCTGGCTAATGTTTGGCAGGATAGATTCAAATCAGGATTATTTATTATGCTATCCAGGTAAATAGATAAGACGTATCTATGTACATCAATGATTGATGAGATTCTAGTGGGCAGTACAGAGGAATACGCTATCCAGAAGGGATTTAAAGGAACAGGTGGAAAATGGGTAGCTATTTCTAGAATGTTATATAGAAGAGGAAGGAGAGGGTCATGGGAGAAACAGGAACAAGAAGCTGAGGTACCCACACTGAAGAAGCTGAGATATCCACAGAGTGTGCAGAGAGAATTACTGCTAAATTCTACACCTGAAGGACTGGCTAGTAAGATGGAGGGAGTGTACACTTTACTATATAGTCCTAATGGTGGTGAAAAATTGCACAAAACTTGGGAATGACAAAGAAGAATTAGAAATGAAGGACTAATAAAAATTAATCCAAAGAGTAACAAAGGTGTGTTGATTTTTAACCTGTATGACAAATCCAGAAACAGATATAAATGGTGCAAGGACACACCACCATTTAATTTTCAGGTTTAAGGAAGAAAGTTATAGCAAGGATAATAACTCCTGGAGAAGATACAGTTACAATTTGTTTCTAAATGCATGGTGCTTTGTAGTTAAAATGTGTTGCCATATAGATACTTTATTACAGGTCTATGTGGTGACTTCCTGCTGTGTTTCACTTCCAGATTGATTATTAAGGTTTTTCACAGAAATGGTTTGCTGGGCACAGAGTGAAATACAAACCTCCAAGAACATGCACAAGTGGCTGCCTATAAGGTAAAGAGGAAATAGTGCCCGAGATAATGCTTGATTTGAGCAATGTTACTCAAAGGCAAAGCATTGTAAGAACACACAAATCTTGTAATGTAATACTTCTTCCATGCATGAGTAGCTTCAGCATTTTTTGGTGCAAGACTATGGAATCTTTACAATTGTAATATTTCATTTCAAAAAATTTAATTTCATTTTCTATCTTAATTTTCCAGAGAAAAGAATCAAAAAACATGACCAAAGAAGGGACTTTATCCAGGGCTCTGCTAGTTCATGAAAAAAACCAAATAGAAAAAGCACATAGTTCTATGTTTCTTCAGGTCAAGAGCCTGAACCTGTGAACATAAACAAGCATTTTCATACTCATACAGATTCTTCAATTGCTTTTGCTTTGCTACTAATGGAGATGAAGTTATTCACCTGCTCGGTGAATCCCAAGTGCAGAGTTAATGCCTGGTCCCTGTCCTATCCCTTCTGAGCTTTGAGTGTGGAGATGCAAACAGAAAGTCTAACTTCTGTGCCTGCCTAAAATCTTTGGTTCCAGCAAGTAAGTTCTATTAATTGAAACAACATTGTTAAAGAATTTGAGAATACATCTGCATTTGTTCAAAAGATCCAAAATCCTATTTCCTCTTCAATGTCGGTCCTGGGCCATAACACGTCACAGGGACTGAGCACTTAATTATTGAGTGCAAATTTTCTCAAGTACCTAGGTAATGAGTTTAGCAAAAACAAGCAAAGGAATAACCAGAAAGAGGTTCAACACAGGCTGAGTTTTATGAAATTAATGTCAGTGCCTTAGTCAATTTGAATGTGGGTAATACCTGTGTAAATTGCTTTTGCAGCTCCAACTGGAAAAGATACGTTTCCTTTTTCACCTTAACGCTTTTACATTTTGCTACCATGTCACATTGATCTGATGCTGCGTTTTAACTTCAAGCTGCTCCAAGCTCCATGGGCTGATATTTCATCTTCAGTTCATATTTATGCTCTTTATTTGATTCACATCTATATTCTTTATTTATGTGGGCTATACAGTCAGCATACAGTAACAGTCTGCAAAAACAACCTTCACAACTCTAAAGTTCTTTCAAATAAAACAGAAATTACTGTTCCAGAGCACAGTCTGGCTCTCCGCTGCAATGTGCTGCCTCTTTTTGTAACCAAAACTGTAGTGCTTAAAGAAAGATTTTAGAAACTTCTCTTCTTTTTCTAAACATATGCTTTCCTCAGTTAGGTCTGTTCTCCACTTCTCACAGCAAGAGACCTCTTTAAGCCACAACACATGAGGCCCTCAGGCTTTTCACAACGTTTGGAAGTAGTAATGGTAAGAATTACGGCAGGTCTTGTTTTTGTATTAGTTTTTATTGAATTGCACAAGATATAATGCACACATAGAATCATTCAAGTTGGAAAATACCTTTAATATCAGAGTAGGGACATGGTCATCCCTGGATTGTTTTCACTATGTTACATCTCATGTAATCACTCACAGTTCCGCTAAGTTGGTGTAAAAACTTACAATATCAAAACCAGGTTGGTCTCTCTGTTCTGGAATTACTTTTCACTGGCAAACCTGTGCATTGATAAATATGAAGGGGGGAAGAGAAGATAGAGAATCAGACCTCCACAGTTTAGACAGAATTTATTTTTGAATCATAACTGAATTTCTTTAAGTAATCAAAATAAACCAAGTGCCTAAGATTTGGTAAGCTAAAGGACAAATAAATTCTGTTTCTTTGATGAAATTTCAGAAACTGATTCCATTTTGCTACAATACAAAATATACGTTTCTAACTTGGTTGAAATAAGATGCCTTTATAATGTGGATTATTGGAAATTATTTTAGACTTGGTGTCATATAGGCTCACTTAGCTATTCCAAAAAGCCTCATTATTTTCATTCTGAATCAGGAGAAAGAGTCTTGAACAGTAAAAGGGGCAGGCAGAGAGGGAAGCACTTTAGTTGTTCATGCCGAAGGGTAACCAACAGAGAAAGAAACCACTCATCCTTTAAAATTAAGTCTCAATGTGTGTGCTTTACTGTATTCTATATCCAGGACTGTTCTTTATGCTATTCTTGAAGTTCTCTTCCAGTGCAGAGACAACAGTTATTAGTGTAACTGATCTGGATTAATTTACATCATACTTCATAACATATATTTTGACAAATAAGGTTTTGATTCAAATACTCTGTATCAACATATAATTATTGATCACAATTTTTTTCTGTTATATTAATGACAAATTTCAAATAAACTGTTGGCCTGAGAAATAAATATAATATCAGCTCTAAATAAATATAATATAATATAAGCTCTATTTCTGTAAAACTTTGAAATCAATACTTCTGAGGCAGTAGAAGACTATTTTTATTAATATGATGTGAATTAAGTTACTGCCATGAGTGATGCGCTAAAATGAATTATTTATTATTTCAACCTAGTCTCACTGAAATCTTTGTCCTGATCTGATATGTAACTCGAATTCTCCTCCTTTTCCCCCTATAACTAACTGACACAGTCTATAGAATTGCTCTCAGGAGAGTCTAAGGCAAAACTTCATTTGCTTCAGTAGCGAAGGGTAAATTCTAGCAGCAGTCTTAAAAAAATAAAGTTGTCTAAGAACATCAATTTATAACTGATCTCTTTTACGCTTAAAAAATATTCCCTGTAAATGCACGTATTGATAAAAGACATGCATATGAAACTGAGGTATGTGTACTGGTAAGCATATTATTTGAATATAAAGATGTAAAAGGAGTTTAAATGTGAGGTACTAGGATGTGTCCATAGTTGTCTATTACTTGGTATTTTCTGAAGCCTTGAGCCCTGTGTGACTATAAATTCCATGATCTGAAGTTGCTCATTCATGCTGACGAAGTTGTAAAAGTTGATAAGGTTCCATTTCTATGTTAGCTATGCTGTGCTATGCCTCACTACTCCTGGCAAACTGTACCTATTTACCATGACTCCTAAATACACTACTTTTATCTATAAAGAGACTTCAAAGGGACAAATATTTCAGGCTGGCAAAAAGAATCTGGAGAATGAAGGAAGAACTGTTCCAAGGTAACAGTACTAGTTACTCTTAGAGATGATCCATACAGAAAAAAAAAGCACGAGTAGAACAACGACCAACTTTTTTAAAAACTTTAAAAAAAACACCTTATAGAAATTTAGGGAAGGAATGAGTACAACCTCCTGAAGTGTGGTAGGAGAGGTGTTTCTTAAGAGAGGTGTTTCTTAAGGTGTTTCTTAAGAACCAGTGTTATGTTCAATGTCGGCTGGCAACCCAGGGAGTTTAAGTTAATTTCTGAGGCATCTAGACTGGAACTAGATGTAGACTGTAGATCTTGTAGATCCACTGTAAATCTGTTCTAGCTCTAGATCTAAAGTATAAAATTACTTTAGCACAAAGGGTAGAACTTGATCTAGAAACAACTTAGTATAGTTTTTGTGATGTTTAAACAATTTATAACTAGACTTGCCATAAGTATTAGTCTAGCAAGGCAACAGAAAAGAACCAGCAAATTAAAGAGATGGAAGGGTAAGAACAGGAACTGCTGGAGGAGATGTGAAATACTGGGTCACCTGAACAAGAGGCATTAGAAGAGAATGCATGCATTATTATTTTTAGAATTTCAGCAAAACGTAAATATTCCCCTTAAATAAAAAAGGATATGAGAAGATCATCTCAAGATAGTACAGTCACTTCTGAATCCCTGAGTACAAAGGCACTGGCAACAAAGCATATGAAGGAAAAGAGAAGAGGAGCAGTGATGCACATTTTGATAGAAGTGAGGTCAGTGTGGACAAAGGCCCTAGCCTAGTTTTCAACAGCTATTGAAGAGAAATCTGTGGCAAATCATCAAACATCTGAGTGATCTGCCTTTCTCTTCTATTTACTGGTCTTAGTATGATGCTTTCAATATCAGAGAACATCCCTAGGTATTTTTACTTTTCTAATTTACAGAGCTAATTACACCACTCTGAGGCTTTCTGTTCTGGAGCTTGCTTGATGGAGCTGGGAGCCTTTATGTGATGCAGCAGTGAGCTGCAGATATACCCTTCCTACTGTTGGTTGGAATAGCACTGTGACACAGATGGCTACCCTACAGCGCTATATTGTGTATAATTATGCATATATTGTTTTCTCATTTGAGCACTAGCATCTTTGTAACAAAATGCTCAGGACTGAAAGCACTACTGCATGGTTTCAACTGAGACTACTGATCATCCTTACAGTGAGGCAATGTGTTCTAATTAGTCTTTTCGGTACTACATTTAGACGTATGACCACATCTGAAGTTGCTTTTTAAAAACGGGCGTTGTATTATAACATATTCAAATTATTGACCACTCATGTATATGGGCTGCACAACATTTTGTGCTATCTATACTGTTTCTACTACGCAATGTGGATTATGTCTTCTTAGATCACTTTTTATTACAAGATGAATTCACAATGATCTTTTTTAAACTTTTATCAGATTTCACAAGGTCCAGGTTTTAAATTTCTTTCTTCATAGCAATAGCTACAAATATAGGGTTTTTTCCAAATCGTTATTAAAGATGCTACTTAAAGTTATAATTAGCAAGAAAATTTATAGGAACTATTTGATAATTCATCAACCGATGCAATTCTGCTTATTCTTTGAATTTATTTCTTCAGAATTTGAACTATATGAGTTTATAATCTACCAGGACAAAGTCAACAGTTTTCTACAGCTTTTTCATGCATCTGTTCTAATTTTTGCAATATATGTTGTGGAAAGAAAAAAGTTCTAAGATTAAATGAAGGCAAAACCATTCTACCAAACTTTTCATGGAGTTTTATGAAACCTTTTGGTGTGAGACCAGACAGATGAGATACACCTTTCTTTGGCAGTTTAACGGCATGACACTCTATAGATAGTAACAGCATAGATATATATATAATTCTTTGTAACCCTTATAAGAAGATTTGTCATCTTGTACTATGGCAAAACACATACTGAGAATCATTTGATCTAGATACAATGATATGATGACACAGAATAGATTGCAGCATTTTACCTTCACTTCTATAAATCATACCTGAATCATCAACTCTTAGAAGAGTGACAGGATTTTGGTGTGATTGTTAAATGTGTACAACATGATAAGATTGCAATTTAATATAATTCCCATGCATGTACAAGATCCTTTTATACAGCTGCTTGAGAATTTTTTTTTTGTCAAGTACAGGACATGAAAAGATACAAACACAGACAGGTAGCCCATGTTCTTAATTTTTGAAACAGAGTTTTTGAATAATATTAGGTCAGGAAGAGTCTTCCCCATCCAGAAACATGTTGTCACAGAGAGATACAAGATATTCCTTACATTCTCCTGTTTCCTTTTTTCTGGAATTATACATATACTAAAAAAAAAATAAAACTCCGTCTTCCACTAGCACCTTGTAACAGTGCTCTGCACTCAATAGGAGAAACTGATATACCTCATGAAAACAGAATGAAGGTTCCCACAAGTAGCATTCAGAATTTATTCAGATTTTTAAAACATGCAATTTCCTTAACTCCATATAATACATAGTTTTGATGAAAAAAATTGTTTTGGAGTAAGCATCTCAAAGGAAGTTCAGTCACTTCTCACTACACAGCCTTACTGTATATAGAATAGCTAAAGAAGACAAGAGAATTTATTAGTATTCTAGTGACCTTTTAGACAGACTGCATGCAAATCTTGAAGACTAATTTACAGCTAAATTAATTCAGCTAGCACATAATATACAAGGTCAGACTGTAGTCTTCCCAGATATTTTCTGTCTGAATAAGATAGTACTTCTCTGTGTCCCAAAACATGCAAAAGATTTAGGAAAACAATGAATAATGAATCTCAAAAGCACTTCCATTCCAACCCCAAAACAAAATAATAAATTATTTCGTTCTTTCTTGGAGAAGCTATTGGTATTGTGCATAGGGGATCATACTGAACTCCTGAATGCGAAACGTGCTGAGTTCTTCCATTCAATCACAAATTTTTTTTTTCTATTTTTTCATCCATCTTTTCCTTAAATCATAAATAAATGCAAAGTCATTAATGATGCATTAGTCCAAATGTTGGAGGAGAGATGAGAAAAAACGAGAAATGATATTCAGAGGGAAACAGACAGATCAGAACTGGTGAAAAAGAGCAATGGTCACAAATTAGAGGAAGGAAAAGTATCCACAGTTTATATATATTAAAACACTAGTCCTATTTGAGTACTTGTGTCTAATTCCATGAAATGAAATTATATTTTATCTGAACCCATTACATTCTATGCAGAAGAGTGAAAATTATTAAATACTGAATTTGAATCTAAAAGTGGAAAGCACAGGATGGGTAGATATGGTTACTTTTTATGTTTACGAGTATTGGAAGCCTCGACGGGCTGGTATTGACTGAATAGGTCTATCAGGTCACATGGTGATCTTTTCTTTTTGACCATAAGTAATCATTATTTTTTTCCACAGCTGCGGTCCAGTAACAGTCATTGATTACTTCATAGATTTTAAGTTCAGAAGAGAACACTGTAGTCATTTAGTCTGATCTGTGATGTGACATAGGCAGTAAGACCTCACCCAATAACATGTACATGAAGTCCAATAATTTATGGTTGAATACAGTACACCTTTTAGAAAGAAACCAATATTGATTTTAAAATGTTGTATGACAGACAGAAAATCTACTACTTTCCTTCATAAGTTGACCCAACGGTTATTTTCTCTCACTGAGAGAAATGTGCATCATATTTCCATTTTGAATGCACCTATCTATAAAGTGTAGGCAGTGGGTTTTGTTGTAGTTATAAATACCATGGCATCCATTAGCCCTCTCCTATTGCATACTCCTATTTTATTACTATGTTATAGGTCAATCTCTTTACTTTCCCCTTGATAGATTAATTCCTCAGATGTGTCCTCGTGAGGAAGACTTGAAGCCCGATGATTCCTTCTTTTGAGTAACAGAGATGCAAGTTAGGTTTTCAGCCTGCTCCTTGGAACTGTGAACTAGAGATCTTTGATATGTAGAGGCAATATAACATTGTTAGAAATGCAAAATATATCTTGTTTATCTAGTATAGTCTTAAAATCTGGTGTGGTGGCGGGGGGTATTATTAAGTGCTAGAAATTAGGTCTATGCTTGAAATGTTCTTAGCAACCTCTCACATAAAGGTATTGGCTAAAATCTCCTAAAATGTATTGTAGAGGTCCTATTTCACAAGGGCAAATAAATTCTCTGTTCTAGATTTGAAAATTAGTTTCTAGATTTTTGAACAGTCTTTTTCTGAGCAAAGCTTCCTCTCTTTTTCAGAAAAATCCAATTTAAGCCTCTGTTCTCAACCAACTCAAAACCAAGTGAGATATGCTGGATTTCCTGAATTGTTGTAATGGAATAACTTTTTTTCCATAAAAAGCAATGGTAGTTTTATTAATTGTTCTAATAGGAGGAAAAAATGGCAAATTTGAAAAAAATTCTAACCATACCTAAACAGCTTCTGTGTGTATGCTAGCTCTGCCAAGCTGAATTGTATTGAGGACCCAACCTAAAAATGGCAGGATACTTGGTATTGCAGTTGCCATCCAGTTTGAAAAGCCTTTCTCTTTGGAAAGCAAGGTCAGACTTTTATCACTCGAAACCTCTTTATTTCATTTGCTGTAAGAGGTTATAGACAGTGTTTGAACACTTGATGAAGAAAATGCTACTCTGTTTACAAAGGATAACACGAATAAAAATTTGTAGAACTATGAAAGAACAATTTTAGGATTTGTTTAGTCTTATTTTAGCAGAATAAAACCATCCACTGTAAGCAGTAATCCTTGTAAACTTCTGTAGTTGATGGAGGGAGATGGTAAATCATGTGTGATTAACTCGATCATCTTCTATAGCAAAGTGAAGATAGGACATTTTGTTCTGTTTGGCTGGAAAACTGTATGGATAGAAAGATGACTGGAGGGTTAGACTCAGACGATGGCATTTAATAGGTCATACTCTATTTGGCCAGTAAAAATTAAGCATCAAAGGAGTCTAAATGAGTACCTGTCCTCTTTAACATTTGTATCTGTGACATGGAGGAGGTGATGGGGTGCTCTCTCATTGAGTTTGCAAACGGCATTATACTGAGGGCACAAGTCGGTTCACTTAAAAGCAGGGCTGGTATCCCGAGGGATCTTGACAGGCTGGAGGAATAGGCCAGCACAAACCTTTGATATTCAATGAAAATGTTAAGTCCTGCACCTGGGAAGGAAGAATCCTTTAGGATGAGAAACTGACTGGCTAGGAAGTAGCTTTGTGGAAAAGGACCTCAGGATCTCGGAAAGCCGCAAGCTGAATATGAGACAGCAGCATGCTCTGGCAGCAAAGGCCAACAGCATCAGAGGCAGAATTAACAGGAGCTTGGCCAGGAGATCGAGGGAAGTGATTGCTCTCTTTTACTCAATATTTAATAGACATCCAAATACAGTGTCCATTTTTGAGGCTCTTCCTTCTCCTCCCCTCATCTCTCAGCCTCCCAGTCCAGGAAATGCATCAATAACTTGGAAAGTGGCTAGCAGACGCCAACAAGATGCTCAGGGAGCTGGAGAACTTGTCTTGTGAGGGGAGGCTGAAGGAGGTCAGCTGGAGGAGAGACAGCTTTGGGAGGACTGAACAGCAGCCCACTAGTAGCTATGGGGAAGTCTTTGAGAATGTAGAGCTAGTCTCTTCACAGTGATGAAATGTGGAAGGATGAGAGACAATGGGCAGAGATTGAAAAAAGAGAGGTTCAGATTAGATATAAGGAGAAATGCTTTCTGCTGAAGACAGCCAGACAGTGGAATGGGTTGCCTGGAAAGGCTGTGCAGTCTCCATCCTTGGAGGTTTTCCAGACCCAACTGGATAAAGCCTGGAGAAAGAATAGGCCTGACTGGAAGTTTTTGAGGCCCCTTTCATACAGAACTATCCTAGGATTTCAACTCTTTGTAAGACCTCACAAGGTGCCTAAACTACTATGAAAAGAGCCTTGCTTGGGTTGAGATGCCAAATATTTCAGGTGACAATGATAAACAGGAATGTCCTTGGGTCAGGGAAAGTAAATACAGCTAATGAACTGACTGAGCGATGATACTAATCATAGAAAATGACCGTTAAATGACACACCACTTCTCCAGTCTCATCCTTATAATACTGACCAAATGCGTTTTCCCTTGGACAAGCCATTGTATGTAAATTCCTACTGTAGGTATTTATATATTTTCCTCCTTCACCCACACATTCACACGTACACTAACAACGCAGCACGAGTATCACCACTTCCTCCAGATTTCTGAACTGTATTCATGCCTATTTTTCTAACCTCAGTGGGCGGGAGGTAACTATAACTCCCTGTTCATGGATGGGGACATAAGACACAGAAGGACTTTGGTCTCTTGTTTTCTAGGCTACTTCTATAGACTCTGGACTATCCTTCATCTTTATCACGTGGTATTCCTTGAAAGTTATCATCTGACATAACAGTCTGATCAAATGAAGAAATCAAGGACCAAGGTGCTGCTAGTCATGCTTTATTCAAGCAGTCCCTATTTCTCACATATCTTACATGCTACCTTCCATAGCAGAACCTGGCTTCAGGTCTGACACTCTTAGAGGTGCCTTTCACTAGCATTTAGCTTTTAGCTCCTTACAACTATGAGCTACTAAATCATTAGTACAAGAGTGGTTAAATTACAAATGCAGTGTCCCTTTGTGTCAAAAAAGACAAATGTCTTAAGTGAGAGAGAAGTTAAGAATAGTTTCAAGGAATATACAGAAAGTTAGTGTGTGGAGTACAGATGTGAGGTGATGAGACGAACACAACAAAGGGAACTGTCAGTCTGAAGGGAAACCTGACAGACAAGGATAAATTACGTGGTTTTAATTCTTAGATGAGGATTTTCCTATCTCTATTACAATGTAGGATAAATAGATAGAAGACGGAAATAGCTTTGAAAATCTCTGTAAAGAGGCTAGCAGGAAGTGGCAGAAGCAGATACACAGCCTGCCTCTTCTTCTTTACACTCTGAAATAAGTAGAGGGAGCCCCGAGACGACTATAAAAATATGAAAATTTTGAAGAAAAAATATGGGCACCTGTTCATAGGAAGAGAAAAAAATGTGTGTCTTAAGCCTCTTATCTCTATTCTTTCCCTTCACCAATTAGCAAATTAGTAAATTTAATTTGTAAATAATCAGCAAAACTTTCATTTACGTGACTATAGTGTATATATATATTAACAAATTAACAGAACTTTGAAGAACTCTTTCCTTTCTTGCTTTTAATCTCCCAGTCATGCCATCTGGTTCTGTACGATGGCTGTTTAAATGATTCATTTCCTTTTTAAGCTGACCTTGGGTTGACTTCTTCACATTCCATGTAATTGATTAAATTTAGTGGTAGTTATTTTCAGATATTCTAACATACTCTCAATCCTTTTTCATGTACTTGCCAGAAATCTAATTTTAAAATAAATTTGCACATATAACATTTTTCTATTTACTTTGTGCATATAATTATACTTGCACCACTGTGCAGACACCTTCAGTATGTTCATAATGGGTGTAAAGATCTGCCTGTAAATGTATTCACAAAGGTAATTTTAGCATCGTCTTTCATATGTATAGGCAATGATGAAACAAGAGCAAATAGAATTTCTTTAAAATTAGGCCTGTAGTAATACATACGTTCCAATAGATTAATGCCTCGAGTAGTATAAAGTGTAAAACTACATCTCAGTCATCTAGTCTATGTTGAAAATTTCTTGAATCTTTGCCATATGCTGAGGCAATCCCAATTCAGTAGGCCTGTCGAATTACTGAATAAAATTCAAATGGCATGCAGGCATTTTGTCTCAATAACTTGATTTTGTATTGTCATTTATACTCAAAAGTTATTATAAATTAATTAAAAGACCATCTGAAACCCCTCAGGTAATTTTCAAACACAAAGAGAACTTCCCTTGCAGTAATACTGCTGTCCCTGTCAGTCTGTGAAGATATTTTAATCAGACACATTAATTTTACTCCACTAAAATGAAAGGGGAAAATATATGATTATGGTCTGTGCGTACTGTCAGTAATGCATAAATCTACTGGTATAAGTAGGAGGCACAGGGTGTAAGTCAATGGCACAAACCCAATGTATTATTACACTTGAAGTATAGCATCTGATAACAAAGTAAAAAGACTTTCTGTGTAGGTTGTCATATGTAACAAAGCCAAAATGCAGAAGGATTTATTTAACACCTTTGACAATTGATATACATATGTGCTATGATAGCATGGAAGTGGTTGACAACAGTACCTTATAAAATAGCAGTTTAGCTGAGATGTTCAAGGATTTCACGAAACCCACTGATGACAAAATATGTCTGTCTGAAAGCTGCTTTTCTGTGCACATCTCTTCCCTCAATCCCACTCCATGAGGTTTTTGAAATGTAAGATAGCTCATGAGCTATCACGTGGCTGGATGGACTGGAAAAATTATTCTCCTCTTTCATATTTGTGAATATGAGATACCCACCACTTCTTGAGGCAATTTTGCTCCCAGATGCCAAATGTCTTCTGCTTTATGAGGATACCATTCTTGTGACTGCTCTTTCCTGCCGTCCTGCTCGCGCTGACTTCTCTGTACTAATACTTAGCCATTGTAATATGTTTTCACTAAAGCTGATCTATAGTTTGGTGCAAGCTTTTAATAGCTGCATGAAATCATGTTTCTTTTATATTCCTAATAAATTATAAGTCCCTGCCATGGTGCTGGAATCTATAATCTTGGTAAGTAAGATAAAAGTAAAGTAAAAAAAAATCACAATTCAATTCACTTACGGGTTTTGCAGTTCCATATTCTTATCTTTATAATTTTTAAGGGCAAAACTCCCAATGTTTTCCTTTTACCCACACGAAACTGCATATGACAGTAAATGTTAGTGAACTGTCATGTTAGTGACTCAGTATTGGGCCTTTCTTTTTTCTGTTATCGTACTGAAACTGTGGAGAAGCAGCATAGAGAAAGGAGGAGAGGAAAATAGAAGGGGACCCACTTTTTGAAAGCTGATTGAATCAACTAACTAACATAGTTTAGTGTTTGAAGGAAAATATATATCTTCCAGGAATGGACACAATGATTGTTTTTCTGGTCGTAGGCTCTGATACCATCTTTTAGGTATGTGTAGATGTTTCTAAGGTCAAATTGCGATAAATAGCAAACTGCTTTGTGGCTGTTTCTGAGGCTGAATTCCATGATCAGTCAAAATGAAAAATACTGTGCTGATACTGGACAAGCAAAGTCGTGTCAGGTCCTTTTCATTTTTATTAGCCTTTAAATGTCTGGTTTTAAAATTGTGTCATTATCCAACACAGGATTACAGCCACTGTCTTGTAATCCGGGTGTTTAGAAGTCAGCTCGAAAGGAGTGTGTTAAAAATAAACAAACTAAAGCAAATATCGTATCATATACCTAGGCATCTACAAATTAAAACATCTGCAAATAAATTGCTTTGGATTTTTTTTCATATTTACTTAAATAAATATTAAATTCTGCACGATATCTCATTTTGGGTCTCAAATCAAACAAAACACAGATCAGCCAACAGAAATATCCAGTTATGAAGAATGCTGGTGGTAGTGCCTGTCCCAACACTCTCAGATGAGTCCTATAACCAGATTTAAGGGCACAAGAGTGTTTGCACAATTTTTGACTCATCGAACAAAGCTGTAACCTGCAGAGTATAAAGTGGTTTCATCATTTACTAAAGACAAGGAGAGGCCTTGCAACATGCAACTAATCCAGTATGAATCAAAGACACAACAGAAATACAACTGTGCTTTAAATTTGGGCCTGGACTGCAGGATTCCCAGGCTTTAATTACTTCTCATTTTGTTTGCCTCAAACAAGCAAGAGATGATTACTTTAAAAACAACACCTAGAACCAGAACACTAAATATGAACACTTCAGTCATCATGCACAAGATGACCTTCACGTATTTCTGCCAAAATTTACCTAATTTTACAGCAAATTTACCTAAGTCCAAATTATACTGCTAATAAGTTTTCACACCAGATACCCTGGATAGAGATAAAAATATAACAAAGGCAAAACACAGTGTAAACAGAATATGGAGAGTAAAGAAAAAAACAAGGATGCATAAGAGCACAAAGGAAGAGGGGTAGAATAGGAGAGGAAAAGAGAAGAAGGAGGGAGATGGAGAGAAAACGAATACTTATTAGACACAGGGAAGTTTTTAATAACAGTATTCCCTGAGCCTGAATTTTGCTCATAAGAAATCTGAAAGTATGACCTCATATGGAAAAGGATAAATCTATTTTTTTCAAGGAAATGTTATAACTTTTGTTATAATTTGCATAATCCAATAGATATATAGGACACTGTGTAAGACGAATGATGTCAGATTCTATCTTGTTAGTATATATAGAATCATAGATGAAAATACAGAGAAGAATTAAGTTCAGCACAGCTATCTACGTCTGCATTTTATGTCTTCCATGGAGAGACTTTTCTTTCAGTGAGGTTGAAGACATTCATATGAGCCTATCATTTACCGGTGTAAAGTCACATGGTTCCAGTCACCAGTCTGCATATTATAATAAAAATCTCATTAGTAGACTATTGATGTAGAAGAAAACATAGATTTGAGTTCAGACAAATGACCACACACAACCTGTAGAGCCTACCTGATCACACATCTTACCAATCTGGATGCACACTACTAGCTTTGGAAGCAGCCTCAAAGCAGGCATCATTATAGTGCTCACAAGCTATTTAGAGGGATACTAGCCTACTGACATTGTTCAATTTGAAGAAAGAAACTGTTCAAGCTGTGCAATAGGGAATTCAGTTAATTATATCTTGTGGAAATCAAACAGATTAGAACATTTTTCTTCTACAAAGCTCAAATATTTTTTCCCTGTTTACTCAGAAAACACAGCGTTGGAAGATGGCAGGACTTCCAGACTAAGTCAATTCAAATATAGTTTATTCTTTTAGGGACCAGTGATGCTCTCATTATCAGTGAGAGAAATTAATTTTTAAGATATATTTCAACAGCTTCAATTACTCAGATGCACCAATAGTATAATAAGATGCTGGTAGAACACCATTACTACTAAAGAAGAGTCACCTTTAAAGGTTAATGGCATATCATTTACTATAAATTTCTTTCCCTGACTGTAGCAAAATATGCTGAACTGTCCCAATGCTCAGACTGAAACTGATTCACAGTTTTTCTTCCCAGATCTTGAAATTCCTTCATTTCTTTAGTCTCCCAGAACTTCTGCTCTAATGTGACATGCTGGGAAAGCCACATTAGTGAATCATATTAGCTATAGCAGTACTTACAATACGGTCCAGATTTATAGACTTAAGTCTATAAGTAAATATTGGGTCATTTTAAAAAGACATTCTGTTGCTTTGGCACTTTTGTCCAATTTAGAATGAGATACTAAAAAATAGAAAAAAAGGAAAAAGCTAGGCCTTTTCATGCTTAAAATGTACTTTCTGGCAGTGAAAGAACCTAACTGAAAAAGAATTTCTTTTAATCTTGAAGCCAATTTAAGTGTCTGCACTTAAATTTAGTGAATAGGTTAATATCTCTCCAACTGGATCTCAATTACATACACTCCAGTTCTCCCATTTAGATCATTGTTCTCCTTAACAAATCAATAAATAATTCAGCTCCCTAGGGAACAAACTATAAACTCAAAGTAAACCAAAATCCAGTTCAATCCAGGTGTATTTGAACTTTCTAAATAATACTGGAAGTTTTTTCAGCAATTATTGTGCAAAGCTAGTGCAAAATCATACTCTTAATGAGACCACCTTGCAGTTACGTTGACATCATTCATTTTGTCACTATCAGTCATTCTCTTATAACTTATTTTTTCTCAACTGTTTATTTTGGTTAACAAAAATGAAATGGTATTGCTCAATTTTCCTCAGCTTGAATTAACACACTTTTCCTTTTCACCAACCAGTTATTATTTTTTAACAACAGATCCTGAAGTGGGCTGGATGTCAACTAGAGTCATTGCTGGGGCTATGGGAGCATTGGTGGACCCAAGCATCCCTTGCAAGTCCCGCACCCTGCCCACAACCCAGGACCCCATTTTAGCACACTCTAGAGATGCTGCAGGGTCTCCAGCCCAGTTCCTAAACAGTTACTGGGATTTTCTGTCTTTTCCTTGGCCCTGTATTGATACCTTGGGTTTTGCTGATGTTTATAAGCCTACCAGCAGGGCCTGTTGCCATCACTGCCCTGCTTGGCTTGACTGGCTCGAGCATGAAAAGGCTGCACCCTGTCAGTGTGGGCACTGCCTCCCTGCACCATGGCTGCCCTGCATCCCAGCACTGAGGGAGCCACTGGCCTACACAGCACCTTGGCAGTGGGCTCGGACCTTCTGAAACCCCCACGGTGGTCTCATAGCCACTGCTGTCCCCCACAGTCCAACTCTGCACCCAGCGCTGCTGCCCTTGCCACTCCCAACTCTTCTGTGCTAACAGAGCAAAAGTATGGGGGTTTCACCATCAGATGCATCCAATATTCCCTGCTTTACCCAGGAGAAAACAGGTATCGGTCCTCCAGCACCATTAACTCGTGGCTTTCAGGAAAGGCCCTAAACTGGGTCACCTGCTTCATGAAGCCAATGTCTGGCTGTGACTGAGAGAGAAATCCTTACAACAGAAGAAGACTCAGAAAAGATTGGCACAGGTGATGTGCTGGTAATGCTGAGGGAAGAAGGTAGAATGTGGTGACAGTTACGGTAAACGAAGATGAGCTTGAGCAAGGGAGTTGGCCTAGGTGTTCTCAAAAGACTATTCCAATCTAAATGATCCAGTGATTCTGTACAAGAGGAAACTCAGTGATATGCTACAAAGCCAAAGAGAGTGTCAAGGTTTAGCTGCTCAAACTAGAACAGACAGTAATAAAAACAGAACTGGCAAAGGAGCAAGAGAAGTCCAAGGCTCTTTACCTTGGCCTACAGTTTTCTACAAACCCTCAGTTGATATAAATAATGTATACAAATAAAAAGTGATATAACAGTAACAGAAAGGTAAACTTAAACCTAAAATTTATGACTCACTTCATGCATTACAAGCAAGCAGTATAACATTTTACGTACTCAAAGACTGATTTACTGCTTTTCAAAAAGAAGTCTTAATTCCACAGTCCTAGAGAGGACTTGATTAAATCCTGGAACCACTGAAGTCTATGCAAAGTTTTGCATAATTTACTCTTTAGTAATAGTCATTAAACAAACACGTTTACAAATACAATTCCTGTAGTGCACCTGTACATATTTTAATGACTTGATTCTTCCAATTCCCCTCCATTTTTAAGTCATCTTACTAGTATGTGCACCTTTGCTGGTAGAGAGTAAACTTGCTGATCTACTCTATCTACCCAGGAAAGCACTGACCTAGTCTGTACAAAATCCCGTGTCACCATTATAACACAGCTAGCACTGCAATACTGAGTAATTTACTGAATACAATATAACCTATATAACTCAACAATAAATTGAAGCACTATTAAGCTGCATGATAGCTCTGTATTCTTCCTCATATTACGGCAAAAACTCTGTCTAGACTCGCAACAAAGTCAAATGAGCAGAACCAATAGCACATTGGAATCCCTACATAAAATACTGCAATTCTGATGTATGAAACTCACACATGTCTCTAAACTACGCAGGCAAAAAGTTAGGTCTCTGTCCCCTGCAGAATATGTAGGAATGCTTAGAGCAGCGTGCTCAACAGCATGCTGCAGACTTGTCCACACCATTGTGTCTGATTCTGGGGACTACTTGTGATCTCTGTTTGTCCCTACACATTATGACAATAAGATACTGAACAACTGTAGTGGGACCCACATCAGAAGTTAAATTCTATTAAAGATGACACCACATGAGCAAGTGTTAGGAAAAGTAGAAAGCTGTGACAGATTGGATTCACTTTTGGCAAGATGTGACATGCTTCACCTTTCACCACTGACTGGTCTAAAGAAGGAATAGTGACAGAGATGAGTTCCCCCTAATGCAGTTTGAAAATCCCATGCCAGGGGATAAGGAGTGATGAGAAACACAGAACTATTCCATGTAAGCAAAACAAATAAGCAAACAAATTAATAAAAACACATATAAAATAAAAACATCTAGAAAAATGGTATGTGTTACAGAACCTAGTTACTGCAAACCTGCTGTTTTCAGCACAAATAAACTTTGCCATTTAACTCTGGCACCAAAACATAGTTATAGACCACAGTGTCTATCTGTAACCAACTGATGAATTTTCAATATCCTAGTTTTGACTACTATGTACTTGAAATCATCAACTTGCCTTAGTGTGACAAAGCAACTCAGGATAGCAAGGGGATTATTTACTCTCTCCAGTTCCTAAGATTGAAGAACTAAACCATGCTTATGAAAAATTGATGTTCACCGTACCTATTGTATAAAACACTTGTGATGGGCTGGAGCCTCAGTTGGCCCCAGGCCAGCTGAAGAAAGTAGAGGTTTTATTTGTGCTTGTATCTAAAGAATAATTAAATATCATGAGTAAGTATTGCTTATAAACTACAGACCACAAGTGATTGACTGTAGATATGAACTTTGAACCAGCGGTGGAAGCTTCACCTGTGTAGTGGCAAGTATTTTTAAGAACTTTCTGCAGAGCACAAAAGTAACTTCTGACTCCTTTCAGTTCGGCTGTCACCAACCGTTCTCCATTCCTATGCGGATTGTGTCTGTGCGCTGCACTTGTTAACTGCTGCTTTAGTCTCTACGGAAATGGAAATAAAACTGAGATGGTACTAAAAGGTTGCTAGGAAACAGCCAGATGATGATGATGAAGACAGTATACTAGCTTCTCTTCTTCAGGGTATTTCTCTACTGTTTGTCAATCAAGATTGCCTTTGATGATTTGCCAGCTCCAAGTTCTGCTAAGGAATTTTATTAAAAAAAGATCAGGAATGCTTTTTGTACCTTCACTTACTAAGACAAGATTTTGCTGCCTTTCTCAACTGTACATAGAACTACTCTTAAAATTCATTCTAACTCAGGCTGATTCAGAATGCAGTAGATATCTGACAAGTTATATAGTACATTTATTATATCATATATCTCTTTATATCTTTATAGCATACTCACAATGATATTTGAGTGTCTTCCAGTAGCGCATTAAGCAATGTGACTAATGCTTGTTACATGTTTATTCTTTCATTCCTCTCCCCAGGGGAAGACGTGTCTACTGTTGCAATGCTTTGTTTTACAACATATAATGCTTGTCTGACTGTTTGTCTAAACGTTTATGTTATAGAAGGAAAGGTTAAGAAAATTCAATTTGCACTTCGAAAGGAAGGTGGCACTCAAACTTGTGCTGATTGTTGCCTCCTGGAGAAGTCAATTTTTCGGTCTCAGACTGGCCCCAACGAAAGCACTGTTTTCTATTTAATAAGATTTACCATCCTTGCAAAGGTCTCCCTTTGCCAGTAGAACAAAGTCGTCAATCACTGTTTTCGTTCTGAGACTTCAGTTTGGATACCCTGGGCCCTGGCCACAAAAATACTCAGAAAAGTAGTGGAACTTTGAATCCAATTCAGTAGGTGATGAGACTGGAAATAACACTCTGGAAACTACAGCAGATGCTTGTCAGCTGGAAGAGTTCAAAATTCCCCACAGCGTACCATTTTTGTACCAGAAAGACTGTTTCTCTTGCCATACAACATTGCTGTGAACTGCAAAGGCATTGCAAGCAGGAATGATTTTAATCAAAAGTGGGGTTTTGATGGTATATTCTTTGGGAGTAATGCTTATTTGTGCAGGAACCTTCCGGATGAGAAAAATATGAGTATTGGCAGCATCTAGACACTCACAGGAAGATCAGATCCCTGGAGAAAATAATAGCTGGGAAGGAGAAGAAAGGATTTGTGGTCCTGTTTATCTTGATATTTTGTTAAAGTAGAAAAATCTTTGAAAGACAGTAACCTACCCTAAATGACAGGTTTCCTAATTTTTCAATAAAATAGACAATTATTTAATAATGGATTTATTAGTAGTAGTATTACAGTATTAAACCATAACCCACTAGATGCTCATTTTGAACATTTGCTCTTGTAAGTTTTTGGTGAGCTGCAGGCAATTTTGTAAAAAAAACAAATATAAGAGATACGGATTTCAGTTTTATCTTTATTTTACATGTACTCTATAAATAGTGGAATTTTGTAATAAAATTCTTACTTCTTGCTTTATGGTATTTTTGTACTTCAGTTGTATTATTGTTATTACTGTATATTTTATATTTCAGCAAATACAGTGCTTCTGAGAACAACAGCAACGTCTTTCCCAGTAACATGCAGTCTCATAAAGGCCCCTGAAGGTATCCCATAACTTCTGGATCAGCTCTGCAAAAATCAAGAGCATTTACCCAGCCTGGAACATGTGGAATGGCCTCAAGGCTTGGGATTTTCATATTGGTGAAACTGAATATAAAGAGTATGAGAAGATGTTACAAAATTTAGGGAAAAAATGGTTCCTGCTTGCAGCAATGAGTGGATCTGCGTCTCTTTGTTAATACATGCCACTCTTATTTGTCTTCCTTTTGATATGGCAAACAGCTTTTAAGTTTTTTTTTTGTTTGCAATTTGCAATAATCTTTAAAATGCAAAGAAGACTAATGGATCGAACTAATTTTTACACGTATTTTCCAAGGAAAAAAGTAATGAATGCTCTAAAAGATTAAAATTTTTTCTTCTCTGTACTCTTTTTTGCATCTTAATGGATATTAATTATAGTTTGTCAAAACTATCTGAAATACCTGCTTTTCTGAAAGAATATAAAAATAACCCTTTCTTTCTACAATACTCTACTACAGAAAAAAATACACTCTCTTTTTATGGCCTGTGTTTAAAAATATAACATCAATGGGATTTATGTATGCAAATTAAGATTATTTTTTGCATTCTCTTACATCATGAAATATAATTTGATGTTGGAAAATGTGTCACTCTAAGAATGCAGTTTCTGTGGTCTCACCCCTTAGTTATAAGTAAATCAAGCAAGGGTAAGAAATCCTACCTTGATTCCACTGGTGACAGTGAATGAATGACCTATCATTTAACACAGTAGGACAAATGGGGTCCCATGGTTTAAATAATGGGGGCTGTAGGACTGAGCAAAAGTGTTGAAAAGAGTTTTCTGCAACTTCAGTGATACAGAATTTTGTGCTGAAAAGTAAACTGAAAAGATGAGTACTTTTGAAAAAAATTAGGAGAAAAAATCAAAATTACTCTGTATTCTACCTTTGAAAAACAAGTCTGGAAATTTGGAAATCTAATGCTGTTCTTTTCCTTACTTGACTATTCTCTTCTCTGATATTCCTTTATATTCAACTGCATTCCTTGCTGAACGAACGAAAATAAGTTTCTTTAAGTTTTCTCCTATTGCTTAGCTGATTCGTATCAGTCATAGCACTATCAGTCTTAGATGAAAAAATCTATCTGTACTGGGGTCTGTTTTGTAACATACACCTTGAAAAGCTTCATTATAATAGCAGCTTTTATAATATCTATATAACATCTGACAATATTTCATTTTCCGTTTCTAGGGACTAGAAGAACTGAAACTGAAGATCTCATAGACCTCCTGTGTTTATTTGTCTATCACCTTTGGATTTCATCCTTTCCAGGGGAAACTCGCAATCATGTTTGTCCCAGTTTGAAAAACAACAAATGATTTTTTTCTCCTGTTTACATCAGGCGGTATTTGTATTTCAGGAAATAAAAGTCTCCCTGGTAAAGTTATACACATACAGGTTTTGATTTCAATCTCTCCCATTTAGGCAAAATCTATTTAGTCAGGAAAAAGATGTGAAAAGCCTTACTATGATGATGTGAAGAGAGCTGGTTCTTTTTTAGGAAAGAGACCTAACGAAGGTGAAAGTGGGAGGGCTTGTGATTACTTTTTATAAATATATCAGAGCAAAAATGGAAGATAAATACTAAAAGAATGATAGACATACTGATAACTTAGTTGATGAATTCCACTAAGTATCTACTATAGCCTAAATTCAAACAGAAAAAAAATTATTTTTCTGTTAATTGAGGCTCTAAGTTTCTTCTCAGTTTTGCTGGAAACTGGTCTATAACTTCAGACCTGAGTCATGACCTCTTGCTGTAAAAAAGGTCTCAAATGGACTCAGTCAAATACTATTAATTATAACACATTTTGTGTTTTGTTATTAAGTTTATGAATCAAAAACCTGCATTATTATTCCTACATATGTGTCATTCTTTTCTCCTACTCATTGCTCAACATTAAAATGAGATTCTGTCTTTCTGGAAGAGACTATGACAAGGCTACCCATTTAATGGATGAGGGAAAGGCTGTGGATGTGGTGTATCTAGACTTCAGTAAAGCCTTTGACACCATCTCTCACAGTATCCTGCTGGAGAAACTGGCTACCATTGGTCTGGACAGGCACCGCCTCTGCTGGTTAAAAAACTGGTTGGATGGCCGGGCCCAAAGCGTTGTGGTAAATGGAATTAAATCCAGTTGGAAACCAGTCACTAGCGGTATTCCCCAGGGTTCAGTGCTGGTCCAGTCCTGTTCAACATTTTTATCAATGATCTTGATGAAGGCACCGAGTGCACCCTTAGCAAGTTTGCGGATGACACCAAGCTGGGTGGTAGTGTCAATCTGCTTGAAGGAAGGGAGGCTCTGCAGAGGGATCTGGACAGGCTGGATCGATGGGATGAGGTTCAACAAGGCCAAGTGCAGAATCCTCCATTTAGGTCACAACAATCCCATGCAGCGTTACAGGCTGGAAGAGTGGCTGGAGAGCTGCCTGGCAGAGAAGGACCTGGGGGTGTTGGTTGACAGCCGGCTGAACATGAGCCAGCAGTGTGCCCAGGTGGCCAAGAGGGCCAGTGGCATCTTGGCCTGTATCCGACACAGCGTGGCCAGCAGGAGCAGGGAGGTGATTGTGCCCCTGTACTCAGCACTGGTGAGGCCGCATCTTGAGTGCTGGGTTCAGTTTTGGGCCCCTCACTACAGGAAGGACATTGAAGGGCTGGAGCGTGTGCAGAGAAGGGCAACGAGGCTGGTGAGGGGGCTGGAGAATAAGCCCTATGAGGAGAGACTGAAGGAACTGGGGTTGTTTAGCTTAGAGAAGAGGAGGCTGAGGGGAGACCTCATCACTGTTTACAAATCCCTGAAAGGAGGTTGTGATGGGGTGGTTGCTGGGCTCTTCTCCCAAGTGACAGGACGAGAGGAAATGGCCGCATGTTGTGCCAGGGGAGGTTTAGACTAGACATTAGGAAGAATTTCTTCACTGAGAGAGTGGTCAGGGATTGGAACAGGCTGCCCAGGGAGGTGGTGGAGTCGCCACCCCTGGAGGTATTTAAAAGACAAGTATATGAGTTTCTTAGGGCTATGGTTTAGTGGGGAGACAGGCACAGTTGGACCCGATGATCTCAGAGGTCTCTTCCAACCTTATGATTCTATGACTGATTCTATGACTATGGATAGATGTTATTCACTCTGAAAATTAACATAGATGCCAAAATCAAGTACTATGCAGGTATTTTTCAAATCAAATGGAAACCATACAGAATGGCACAGCCATGATATGCTACAGTCAACAAACTCCTGTGAATTCTTGCAGAGTGCAACCCCCTAGAATGGCTCTAACTGAAAAGTAGTAAAATAAAACAACTGGCATTCTATTATTTTTCTAAGTTATCCAGTGTTCACACATTTTAATGGCAATGTGACTATTCATGCATATGATTATATTCATGATTGCACGTGGTGACAATTGATATAATTGAGATGTTAGCGGAACAATTATTCATCAACTGATAATTTAAAACCTGCATACAAACTAAATAGGACAATTAATGTCAAGAGTTATAACAATGGGGACTAAATCTGTAACTGCTACCTGTAAAAAAAGGTAATAAAAAGCGGTCATCAGCACTCTCACTATACATGCTGACTGCATTCTAATTTAGTATTTGCTCTGAAAAAATCCTATGGCATGTATGGTCTTTAATTTCAATAAGAAAAGGCGTGAACACAATTTCAGAGTTCTGGCTAACAGGTAGCCATCTCTTTTTTGGGGTTCAGCTTCATCAAAGCATTCATTCCTACTGTGGGATTTACCAGAATGTTATGATCTGGAAAAACTGGAAACAGTAACGACAGATGGAAGTATGTAGTGGATACAACCAGTGTCTGAGGCATTAGAAGAAACATGACAGGGCATGAAAGCTACATGATGTGAAGTAGAGAGAAGAAGAACTGTCAGACAGAAAAGACAAAATAATTATTAATTTAATGGAAAAAAATGGGATGGAAGGAGAAGGTGAATTCCAGGAAGACAGAAGTAAGTAAAGTTAGTGCTAGATTAAAAATGAGATATAGTTGGAAGAAGTTGTTGATGAGTTCAGCAGGCACTGATGAAATACACTTAATTGATGAAAATAAAAATCCTGGGAAAAAAGTATATGAGAGTATATGACCCACTTAAGTTTTCTTTGTGTAAGGACTAAGGAATATTATTGGGAGGAAGCGACCGTGAACATGAATTCTGAAGAAAATCAATCCATTCTATTCGAGAATTCAACTCAAGCCTAAATTTGAAATAATATGAGAAAAAACTGAATTATCTTCAAACTATTGTTCTATACTGTGCTATATTATTATTATTTGTTGAAAAAGGCATATGGATGAAATAATGTTTCATTTAGAACAGACAGTTTTGAATACAGGGCCTTGTAAAAGCTATATAAAGTCAAATGCATTGAAAGATCACTGTTTAAAGCTTGGAAAGATGAGAAGCCAAGCAAGTATTGAGCTTCTAAATATCATCATTAAGCAGGAAACACATATGCAACTAGATCACTTAAATTTATGTACCAATTACAAGCAGCGTTTGCACGCTTAGATGGTTTTCCTCAAAGGCTTACCCATCTCTTTTTATGCTCCCATTTACACAGACAATTGCTATTATTAGGCAAGCAGTACAGAGTCATCTGTCTGAAAATTAATCTTGCAAAACTTAGAAGGAGGAAAAGTTTCTTGGGAAGTGGTAGACTTTTTACATTCAGTCTCAGACAACAGGGTCTGCAGGTTTCAAAGAGTACATATTCTCTCCTGTGTCACATACCTGCCAAGGAATTTGGATTCTTCTAAAAATGAAATCTTACTCCCTTGAAATCCATGGGAGCTACATCACTTGCTCCTCGTCTCTCCAGCAGCAAAGCAGAACCATCAGCAACATTCTGCTGGAGAAGACACTAAAAACCGAGCAATAAAGATGCCAATTTTTGTGTTAGCTTTTGTTGACCTTTATGCTACAATCAAACAGGTCTACCAATTACACACTTAAAAATATAGGCTAATCACAAAGAGTTTGGTAATATATTGCAGAGATATTTATGAATGGAAATATATCTTGTAAGAATTTGTAAAAGACGTGATTACTTCCATTTCCCATGAATTTGGGATGACTACTATGAAGCATGGAAAATGAAAACAAATCAGGGCGTTTTGAAGAGGATGATAATTTGTTAAAGAAAACAGTTTATCTGGTGTTTTTATATTTCTTAGATTAACTTTGCAATTGCATTGGTTTATTTGAAGAGCTTATTTTCACACACACACAAAAAAGATGATATATAACAATGTTTCCATCTGTTCAGAGAATCAAAGCAATTGTAGTAGGGGTCAAAGATGCTATATTCAATTTATACTACACTTTATAGCAAAAGGAGTGTGCTATAAAACCACTAGAATAAGTTAAAGCAAAAAGCCAATATGTGTTAATTTGAAAAAACAGATACAACATATAATAAGCACTTGAAAAGCAATAATAAAAACTAAGAAGTGGAAATCAAGGCTGATATCATTGAAATGTCCAAAAGTGGGGTGAAGAAAAGCTAAATTTTACAGAAGTACAGTCAGAGCTTTGATCAGATTTAGCGAATCAATCACAATCAACCACTCAGTGTCTCTGGGGGATGACGATATCCCATGGAACTTACAGTTTTTCCAAATACAAAAGGTATTTTAAAAAATGGAGACTTTGTTGTTATTCCCCAGCTTGTTCAATTCATTTATGTTGGTTTCATACTTTGTCTTTATTCTCTGGAAAAAAGCAACCAAAGTGAGACTTCTCTGAGGCACTGCGCTGGTTTCCTGGCCACTTGTGAAAACAAGATATTTGCGTGGTAGAGGTAGGTAAGAGAAGTATCAGCTGTCTGGACCATTTTCCCTGCTTATTCTCTTCCCAGAGCTAATTTGACTTATACTCTTTTTCATTACCACCAGCTTTTCAATTATTTTTCCATGCCATACATCCTTCTGTTCTGTATTTCCTATTGTATCACGATCTTTGCAGTGAAAATACATTAGAATGCAAAGAAAAGAGAAGGCAACCGAAGGAAGCGGCCTAGACACTAAGACAAAAAACCAAGATAAAGCCAGTTGTTCTTGTTGATTTCATCATGTGGAAAGCCACAGAGGAATAAGAAGCGAGAAGGCTTAGTTGGGAATGGTGAGTTTCATGTTATCCATATGTGTGCCTTTCTGTTATGTCCCTAACCCTTTCCTTTATCATTCCCTGCTAAACATCCTTTCAACAATTCAGCCTATTCTTGCTGCAAAAAACTCTTATCACTAGCAAAGAAATCTCTGATGATGTAAACCCAAATTCCCAATCTGGTGCCTATCACCCCTTGAAATGTGTTTTAACCCTGTCCTTCTCCAGTCTGGACATCACACAGGATTTCAATATTTGGAAGCCTATAGCTGTATCAGACCTGCTCATAGAAAGGTAAAAAATTAGGTTTTAGAATACAATAAATATTATCAGTCACTCGCCAGCCACTTCTACCTACCCTAGCCACAAACCTCATTCCCAGGAGACATGTTTTACAGTAATTATCCAACACTACGCAGCCATCGGTCATAAGGATGATGAAAGTTGTGGCCTTTGTGAGGTTGTTACTGACAAGTTTCACTGTGCCTCAGTGACGAATAGCTCTTATTTTTTGCCTCCCGTGACTGTTTCTATGCACAAACCCCCAATATTTAACCTTCTGGGTATGTCACAGATTCAGCTATTATTCTCTCTTAATTAGACACTGTTCACATTTATAGGAATGCTCCTCTTTATTGGGTTTGAATGTCTTTGCTTAAGCATGCTTTATGAAGCAATTATTGAATTTGAGTTCTCTGCAAACTAACCATAATTCAGTTTCACTCCTTTCTATGCTTACATAAAATACTATTAGCAGCTTCTTTAGGTAAACAGAAAAATGTGTAAAATGTATTGTATCATTAGCTAGTATATAAAAAAATGAAATGATTCTGTAGATTAACTAGTTTTGATTATGCCTGCTTTTCCCACACATTTTTCAATCTATTTTCAACTCTTCTCTCATAGGCACAAGGGATTCCGCACTATAATAGCTTCTTCCGTATCCTCAAAGGAAATAAAACTGATAACATCCTTTTTTATTAAGCAAGCAGTAAAGTCAGTGTGCTGACAAGATGTTAATTTTTTTTAAGTTTTCTCATTTCCTTTTTCAAATGCTATTTCATTGTAGATAATCTGCCTGTAGATAATGTGCATGTGTTTGTAGTTTTAGACCCAGATGGCAATTGTGTTGTTGCTTGTTTTTCCAGTTTAAAATATTTGCAAATTAATCCATTAATACTTTAAACACTAATTTATATATTTTTCACATGGGATTATTATACATTTAGGTTTATTAATTTAAAAAAGTTACGCAGTGTTAACTCTGCATAGTAATGCCAAATCATTCAAATACATTCTTAAATGTGCCTTTTTCTTGTTTTGGAAAAAAGCCAGTTTCCCATTCTTTACTCTCTCCTTCACTACCCCTGTCCACTAATTCTAGTGGTCATGAAAAGAGTTTTTATTTCATGACTGCTTCAACATTGAGTGTTACCCTCTAGTTAAAAACAGTCAAGCATTTCTTACTAAAAATTAAACTGACAATTTTATTATACTGCTGATTCTGCTGAGTGAGAAGACCTCAGACAAAGAGAGCTTGTATAAGGCAACTATTCACAGGAGGCATTTCATTTCTTGGGAATGGGAAAAGATTTACCTAGTGACAACTAAGGACAGCAAAACAGAACACAACTGAATGCAGTAACAGCGCCTCAGATTTCCAAAGCTGAAAGAAAGAGTGATCAGTTACAGACTCCAGTATTGACCTTTTAAAGTTAGGAGATAATGAAGATGAATATGATGAGTCAGGCTAGATGATGTGATATTTCTTTTTCTTGTTTTTTCATACTATCATTAAAAAAGATACAGAAAAAGTCAAGATTTAGAAATTACTATTCTGCCTAATTCGCTATCCAAATACAGTCCTTGTCTCAAGCAAATCTGGCTGCTCATTTAGCATTAAAAAGAAAAAAAATTCTCCACTGCTATATTTGCCTTTAAATAGAATTAGTATTAATTATTTTTACCATTCATTAATTTGTTGGGCCAGAATTAGTCCTATGGTTAGACACTGTTGCATCAAGCTAAAGGATAAAATCTGACAGGGTCAAACATGATTCCTTTGTTTGGAGATTTCCCTCCCACACTTCTTTTTTCAGGACATTAAACATTTTTCAGGACATTTAACATTTTCTTAGTGCTCATAACCAGGACACAAGAATCAAAACTCTTGGTATCAGCTACGTCCTGTCTGATAATGAACCTAAATCAAAACTGATTCCAATGGATTTCCTAGATTCTCTAGACAGAGGATTATTGCTTCCTCTTACTTAACTTCATCTGTGCAATTTAAGTTTCACTCACTGTTAACGTCATCAAAATGAGACAAACAAGAATTGTATTTTTTTTTGTGTAGTGTAATAATTCAGTAACAGTTTAGCACTGAATCTGAAAATTTGATTAATTCCTTTAATAGAGAAAGCGATGTCTTTGACTACTTCCAGAAGTTTACTAAATTGATTTTGTATTTATTAGGTATGATTTCTTTCACTATATTTGAATATAAAAGATTACTCAGATCATCCAGAACAGAGGAATATGTTGAGTCTTGTGATGGGATCCCTGAATTTGGAAGGTTCTTGCACCTTCAGGACTAGGTAGACTTCATACACTGCAGGTCCCCATGGAGGTCTGGTGTGGAATTTTTAGCTTATCAAAACATACAAGCAAAGAAAACAGCTTTCAGTTTAAACTCTCATTGGTCTTTATCAATAGATGGGCATCTAACTGGAAATTCTATCTGATACCATCCCCTGACAACGCCCACTTCCTTATTTTCCTAAAAAAAGAAAAACCTACTTTTAGCATAAAACAGATCTATTTTTTCCCATTGAAAAAGAGAAACAAGCAGTGGATATACAGTGAGGTAACTAGCATTCATTCATTGTTTAACATTTGACATAAGTGTAATGTCATGCATATCTTGGAGTAAGAAATACGACTATCCTGTAGGTTATAAATTGCTTCTCAGAAGTGGGAAGGGCAAAGGAAAACTGAATTTCCCTCTCAGAATGAGGAAGCCTGGGTGAATCTGCCATGAATGACATGGACATGGACATAACTAGTTTTGCTGTCAGTCAGTTTTCTTTTTTTTTTTCCTCAGGCAAAGTTCAAGTCAGTCTTTTCAAATACTTAATAAGTTTGACTACCCTCAGAAGGAGATTTTTGGTTGGAATTTAGGGGGCATTTGCATATGTATACTTCAGAAATGAGGTTGTATATGCTAGGTATGCAATATCTATCTCTTCGAAAATCATTTTTCCCTTAGAATTTATGCTGACAGATCCATTTTTTAATAGATCTACTTTCCTTTCTTACTAATTTAAAAGACAATTTATATTTCTATGACTGGAAACACATTTAGAAATTATTCTGGCAATTCAGCCATTGTGTTTTCAATAATTTATCTGTAGCGGCTCTTACAGTCTTCAATATTTTTTATTCTTTCTCTTTGCTAAGTATAAAACTGTTGTATTTCTTTTTTCTGTCTTTGGTTGTTTTCTTGAAGACCCTTCTTTGGATGAACATTTTAACTCTGTTACATGCTGTTATTATTTCTAGTCATTAAAAACTATTTTTATCCTTACATCTTAGCACAACATTGCAAGATCACTGAATGATCCACTTTGAATGGTAAGTTCACTGTCTTTTCTTGCTGATAAAAATATTTAATCATAAAAGCACAAATTCTCTGGGACGTAGATTTATCATTCACTAACCAAGTTTCTCTCAACCTTCTTAAAAAGCAGACAAACCAAACCTTTATCAAGCTGCATTCACAGGGATATGCTACCTCCTTGAGAAAATAGGCATAATCATTCATGCCTGCATGTACATAATCATTCAACTACAGTAAAATTTTAGGACTCCAGGCTAAACTACAGAACTCTGAAAACCCACCTCTTAAAGTCACATCTTAAATTTGTCTTTATTTGCTACAAATTCCGTTCCTTACAAAAAACGCCAAGCAAAAGCCCCTCACAAATCCTATTCAGGACAGATGGAGAATAAGAACACTTCTATTCTTTTAATCACTGCAGTTATATTTGCTTTTCTCCTGTATCAGTCAATGCAGTATAAAGGTCTTAGAAAACAGTCTGTGTGAATAGCAGAAGAAACTATCACCATTCAAAAGGAACTCTGTAAGAAACTGAGTTTTTAAAATGATGCTATTTGTATAAATAAGAAAGGTCTAAACTTAAGAGTTAAAAAACAGATTCATAATCATTAGTGAAATAATTTCACCCAGAAAACAGACGGCTTACATTTAATATCGCAGCAAGAGCTTTTTATACTACCTCCAAAAATATATGCTGAACTGAGTTTAATTACTTTATCAAATAAATAGAAGTGATTGTTGCTATAAAGAGATAGTAAGAATCAAAGTCAGAATAAATTTGAAGTGCTGATAAAAAATAGATTATGCTGACCATATCCAAGCAATTTTCTAAAATTAGCACTAAAGATATAATTATATGCAGCGGGTCACATTATTTAAATACATATATTCAATGTAATTGTTTCATTTAGCATTTACTACACATCTGTGGAAAGAAAAACTACCTCTTTATCCAACAGATGCATCTCGACATAGTCATAAAAACAATCTTAACTTTCAAGAATTGAAATTTATCACTTTTACCAAGATTTGGCAAGTTCTGGAGAACAGATAACTATACTATGATATAGTATACTATAACTATACTATGGCTATAATACACAGAAATCAAATCACATTGAAGGCAACAGTTGGGTTATCTGAAAGAGTATATAACAAAGATTACGAATGTCAGTTGTGGAATATTTTGGCTAGGAATTTAGGGATGGGGTTTCTTTTGGTTCTGGGAAAAAAAAAATACATTTTCTTAATTAGAAAATAGTTTAGAAAGCAATTTTATCCAACAGGTGTGAAGAGTAGTGGTCAGGATTTCTTGGAGGACAGGTGTTGCAGGGGCTTTTTCACTCCCTTTGAAAACAAGCATATATATCAGAGTTGGTTCTGTAGCCCTCATGAAGAAGCAGATCTATTATCCCAGACCTTCCAAGACAAATTTTAGAGCCTGGCATGGTGTTAATGAAGGACTGTGAGGTTATAACTTTTCCCTTCATCTCAGTGCTGAGTTCCTCAAGACAGCTCCTCAGATGATGGGTGTCTGCCAAGAAGACCCAGAAGGCACCTGGAAGAGCTATGCTGGCTGCTGTTGGCTGCTGTGACCCTGCATGACCAGCTTCAAAGCAGTAGGGAGTAGCAAATCTTCAGGATATCAAGGACTGTTTCTTTTTCTGGATGCTCCAACACATCTGTGACGCTTCAACTTTTTACAAGGCAACTGGGTCACACAGAGCAATGGGAATGATACTGTGAATGCATTTCCTAGAGGGGTGGCACTAAATGGAAGACTACTAAACTGAAATAACAGGAAGAGTACAAAGAAAAATCCTTTGGTATTACTTGATATTATTTGCCTAAGTCTGGAGCAAAATTATGCTAACTCCCAACCACAACTAGTATTCAAAATACATATCAAAACTGAACATTCCCTCAGTTACTCTGAAGTCTGGTCTCCAGCGTCAGCCTTCTGAATCTCATCCAGTGAGATCTGATAAGAATTGGCTCACAAAAGGCTGGTAAATCAATGCTAAAATTCTTCAAGGACTTTCTCAGTCTTGTGGCAGAAGTAAAAGGGTGAAATCTATCTAAAAATCTGTATTTACCTGCAATAGTCAAGTTGACGATCCTTCAACAGATATAATAGAAGCACAGTAATCCTGAAGTCATACAGAGGATACACTGCTGGGCTACAAACTAGTTAGGTATCACACTAAATGAGTTGAGGTTTTCTACTTTCAAAAGCCATTTGTCAAAAATGAAAAAAAAGATAGAGCTTGTGAACCAAACACAATTTTAAGAGATCATAACAAAAAAAAAAAATTAAAGAAATCAGTGCGACTTAAAACTCAACGATCTGAATAAAATACAACAAAGGTTTTCTTGAAAATATTAGAAAGAAACAAATTCCCATATTTCATATTGCCGTGAAATCATTGATTTTATAAGTCTTTAGAATACCATTGTCCAGACTATAGTATGGGAATAAAATTCAAAATGGAAATGATTATTGCCTGAGGGTATTATCAGGAAAAACATAAAAATCTCATTAATTTCTAAAAATATGAAGTAGACAATATATTTCATCTGCTACAACATAATGTTGATAATAAATTAAGAATATACAGATATATGTGGATGTTTATGGAGTGACAAGTTCCTAAACCGGTAGAAAACAAATAAAGCTAAAACTCAGATACAATCCATTGTGACTAATGATAAAAGAAATTACTTAATAAACACCAAGCATAAGTAACAGAAATACTACTACTTTCTTTTCTTCGGCAAAACTCAAACAAAAATTTCTCCTATGAAAGTGGGAAATCAACAGACACACAAGATATTAAACAATACCTTCTCTGTCCATATGGAGGGCCCAGAATGAGTGTTGGCACTAAAGGTCTTTTCCAATTGAAACCATTCTGTGATTCTGTGACTTGAGTATTTTCCAAGTGAAAGTGACAGTCAAGAGGAACAATTTCCAGTAGGTGGCATGTGCTTACATGCAGACCTTTAGATCATCATAATACTGTTTTAGCTCTCAAAACTACTGTAGGAAAGTGTACACCGCTAGTATTCTGCCCCTTCCTTTTTTTTATTAAAGTTGAGCACCCAGTGATTCAGTCCCCTTTCTCCTATTGCTTTTTAAAATAATAATTTAAACCTGCATCCACTCATGCTGATTAAACGTTTCATCAACTTCTGCAAAAGCAAGAGAAAAAAACAGATGAAAACACATGACCACCTGGGAACATACAGCAGAACAAGTACAATGAATGAAGCAGTAATATACAAAGAGCAAGACCTAATGAGCAAGTAAAATATGCAGAAAATCAAAGGCTTAGCGCAGAGTATTCTGAATGTCAGAAAAAGCAGATGTTCTGGGAAAGCTGCAGCTTATGGCATCAAATCATAATGAGTCAGCATTACCGACTCCCCACATCCTATCCCATGACAGAAAGACGCACAGACTAAGCAAAGATTCAAGTGTAAGTCTTAACTTCAGATATGAAACAAGAAGGTGAGCAGTCAAGGGGAGTACTACTATGCAAAAGACTATAATTATAGCATTAGAGGCTTCTATGCTGATTACTCACCCTGATTTACATTCCCACTGGCGAGTAGTCACACTGATGTCAATAATACTACCTGCCTAAGTATATGATCATCAAAGCATGGGATGTAAATTGGGACTAAGATTCACCAAGGTTAAGATAATTCAATTTATATCTAAAAAAGATAATTTCTTAACAGCTAGCCCATGAAGACTACTCTGTGTAGAGGTCATGTGGCTTTATTCCTACTGGCCTTCTCTTCTCATCACAAGTAAAATTGCTGTAAGCCAAAAAAGTTGTCTTTAGTTCTGCACAACTCCAGGTTTCTCAAAAAGGATGAGGAAAAAAATTACTTCAAGATTTTTCAAATTATATAAAGAGTATGTATAAAACAGAAAAGTCTCCTGCCCCATTTTCACTCAAAATCATTTTTACTCTTCAGGCTTTATCTTAATTGCCCCAGTCGTACAGATTGTTTTGTAGAACTGCCAAAGGAGCTAAAAAACGGTATTTGAAGCCATATGAGACAGGCCTAAATATTATGTGATTAAAAAGAAGGATATGTGGACACTTCTAAAATATGCTTTCCTTGTTTTGTTATTGGATGTATTTTGAAGCTGTCGTCTACCTTCATGATATCTAGAAACCTCACATTTGGAAACACATCATCCTACAGCTCTGGTTACAGATCTGAGTAACTTAAGATGAAGTTCCACCTACCCTCATCACCCTGGCAGCTGAAAGCTATAACTTCTGTGATTCAGCAGTTCAGTTCCTCACATTGGTATATACTCATATAACTTGCTCATAGTTTGTTTCAGGATAAAACTTCTAGCCTAACTTTAACACTTCAATTGGTATCTGTTTATTAACAGAACTGAGAAGACAATAGTATTTAGTAGGCTTAGAAGCTTGAAAGGATTTTGCACAGAAAACACACTGTGCATGCTCCTAGCTTTCTCTTTTTTTCCAATGGCATTTGAGATCTTCATGCAATGCTCTGATTTCCTAATTTGGACTATTGAGAGAAAAAATTCACAGCGGATACCACAAAATAATGAGATTAAGTATCACCAGCCCTTTGTGTGTACATAAGTGGTACAGAAATTACTGAGTAAATTTGTAAGAGTAAAGTGAATGTAAAGATATTGATGCTATAAAACCAATTTTAGTTACTTTTTTTTTTTGGTGTGTGTTGTGACATTTAAACCAAAAGCCCAGTCAGGCACTTGTGTTTATATGAAAGAACTGAAGTCAACTTTCTACTTGAAGAAGACAGAACTGGATCTCAAATGTAATGCTCTTGCTGTTCTGCCAGTTCATGGGAAGGGGCACCAGGGATTCTCCTCAGCGCATCAGCTCCCAACTCACCTCTGCTAAGAATAATAAAGATAAAATTAGTTGACTCCTATGATTAATTGGTTTAGGATTTCCTTACACATAGACTTCAATAACTTGCGGAACTGGAAGGGCTTTTAGGTGAAACAATATGCAGCAACCCTTGTGAAAAAACCGTAGTGAATCAAAATAGGGAAAAATCTCCATCCTAATGTAAAAGGTATTTGCTCTGGCAAAGACAAACATCATTCTACCCAGCCAAAATACTTCCTCTTACAAAACAGTATATAGCACTAATATTTCAGGGTCTAATTTAAATGACATCCATTCAGATGACAAAATGAAAACTGCACAGAAGGTCAGGCTTTCAGCAAAGATTGCAGTTTTAACCTCCACAGCCTTGCAGTTCTAAAAAAGAATAGTGTTGTAAACATTTATTGACACATTTAGATTGTGTATACCTTTATTTTAGCTGTAACTAATGGCATGAACTTGTCTATTAGCATTCAGCATGTATTCATTCATAAAAAATAATGAAAGGCCTTTTCTGTAATTAAATTAGGTTGCATTAGTACTACTACTCCAGAAATGAGTATTAGGATGTACTCACATTGTCCCTGATTGGCATATTCCTTAATAAGGATGTATATACCTAAAGAAATGGCAGCACCAAACAAACGATTGTACTTCTCAGGAGAGCATATATTCTGTAACAGAAAAGGGCTTGTTCAAGATGTCTCTAACCTTGCTGAATTTTTGCACTGATTTGTTCAAAACCAAGAAAGAAACTGGAAGAAAGTGGTAAACTGGAAGAACCTTGACAAATATATTATACTATATTAAACTATTAGACTGGTCTATCTGTTACAAACAAATTTCGTATAAATTGAGGTATTGTGACAGCAAATTAAGCTGGTTTCGGTATGGTTTCTTAACTCAATGTGCAGTGCCACATGAACATATTCATGCTTCTCCAAGTCACACAACGGCTTCTATGCTGCCAGCTCAAATGTCTCTGTACCATATTCCTTCACTTTCCCAACGGCAAGGGTACCACAGCAAGCTCATCTGGTTCCTTTTCTGCTCTGTACACATAGCCCAAGTCAACCACAGGTGATGACAATGGAAATTAAAATTCTTAAACAAATATAATTTGTGGTCTTAAATAACATAGTCATATATTTTAAAAAAGTTAGACATATTCTCCATGGTACACACTGAAACTACCTTGTAGTCCTATATAGAGGAAAGGACTCTTAAAAGGTCCAGAAAATGCAGTGAATTGCCCTCTGGAGATGTCATACAGAAATTAAAATACATTGCTATGTCTGTACTTAAACCTAAAACTTTAGGAGGTTTCACACTGAAGGGTATGCTGTCTTTTAAATTAGTTAAATACTTCACAGTCAGAGACCACCTCTAGCTTCACTCACTACCTTTAAAGAAAACTCAGGGATTTCAAAATGCAAATATATAAAGTTGGCTTTTCCAGGCATGTTAATATGCAACCAATCGGTAGCTGAGGATTTGACTCTAACAGAAAAGAACAACCATTCTAGCATATCTATGCTTGAGAAAGAAAAGCTAGTCTTTCCACAACTCAAAAAGAGACATAAAGCCAAGAATAATTTGTAAGATTAAAATATTGTGGAATACATAGAGTCACTGTACTGTAATAAGGAATCCAAGTCAAAATTATCTATCAAAGCATTGCAGGCTACTCATCCAAAAGGAACTGTACATGCAACTAGGAACCAACACATTATATCTCAAAAAATAATCTTTTCCTACTAGTTACATTTTAGATTTTTTTTTCATGAAAACACTTCTCTATGAGTTGGAGGAGGTCATAAAAGGTTATTATGGAAAGATATCCTATTGCCTGCCTGTCACCAACAGATTTACAGACATTGAGAGAATAATTATCTGGGAAATACTAACGCTCTTGTCAACTTACTCCTCCTTCAGGAAGGTTTCAGTCTAAACAGGGAGTAATATATTTCAAAGGTTTGTTCTCTTCCACTATCCATACCAGGGAAGACTTACTACAAACATTACAGCTTTCACTGAAATCATATCTGCGATTTGACAATGGCTCAAAGAGCATTAGGAAGCATGAATGCCTAATTTAACTTGAATAAATGAGGTTTTTAAGGACTTCAGAAAACCTTTTTTAGTGCTACAGAAATCTGTGTAAGGGTTTGCTTTGCAAAACATGATGTAAAATTTAGATTAGATTAAATTGAGTTACCACCTTAGTTC
Organism: Neomorphus geoffroyi; assembly: GCA_033558235.1. Classification (NCBI taxonomy): domain Eukaryota; kingdom Metazoa; phylum Chordata; class Aves; order Cuculiformes; family Neomorphidae; genus Neomorphus; species Neomorphus geoffroyi. The sequence continues at coordinate 21,408,788 of JAUMJM010000053.1, read as the reverse complement.
ATAGTTGCTTTCAAGGATACAGGACCAAATTATGATAAAAGTCTTTGCCATGAAGACTTACAAAAATTAAACAGGAAGAGTGACAAAAACTGGTAAAGCAAAGATCTTTTTGAGTAAATAGTTTGTTAAAAATGAGTAACTATGGAAAAGTGATATTTACTTTTGTCCAAAACCTATTTCAGTGAAATAACACATTCTTCTAATCCGTTGGACTTATTCTACAGCTTTTCCACTGACTTGAATACCTTCTAAAAACAAATGGAGACGAAGTGGCAAAGTAGTATGAGAAAGCTGTATTATCACTCACTGCACTATATCCTTACGTGAAAGGAGAGAGATCTTCACTTCCCCACACTGGCTACTAAGCAATTTCTGTAAAACATTAAATTTGCTGAAGGTTTCTATTATTAGTACCTCTCTATATTTCTAAAAGCTCATAAGCCTTGCTTTTTAACATCCTAAAATGAAGAATAAAGGTAATTCTGTTCAGGGATTTAGTTGCCACTTAGGATAATGCTAAGCTGAGGTTCAGGCACCCCTAACACTTCCCAGACCTCACGCAACTGCAGCCCAGTACGTCCAAGCCTGTGGTGCATACGTGCAAGGTCCCTCAAACCCTGACACTATCAAGGTTCTAAAGGGCAACCCCACTCACACAGGACAGCAGTCTCACCCTGCAGAGAGTACCAATACATTTCCTGAGAACCTGTGTGCCAGAGCAAATGCTAAGGGGAAAAAAAAAAAAGCCCCCTCCTCCCCCTCCCCCAAAAAAAGCAGGGAGCAAGACTTTCTGAGACTGAAGTAAATGAAATTCTTTCTTGGGAGACAGACAACCTCACTCCATCTGATCTATAGAGAGTATTAGATTTGAGACTGTCTGTCTCCCAGGAGGTTCCCATTAACCAGAAAGTACTTGTTATTTGGCAGGACGTTTTCATTTTCCCCTCTTGGAACCATTCAGTTTGCTTTTAAATATTTATTCAGCCAAATAGCAAGCAATTGACTCTACAGACCACTCTTCTGTGAAGAAAGGGGGTCACGTTTACGTTCCTCCTCCATTAGCTATTTAATCAATTATCCAAACTGGCAAAGTTTCAAGAGGAGAAAGTCACTTACTCATCCCAAAATAACCATTCAGTCAGAAGTTAGGGCACATTTCTGACCTGAAAGTGCCTGTGAATAAAATTTTTTCTCCAATTCGGAAGTTTGGGTGTGTTTTTAAAAGGTCATCCACCTAAATGGTAAGTGTTCTAATTACTGAATATTTAGGCATCATTTAGCAGCATGTTCTAATTATTTTGGAGAAAAGGCAGGACTAGCTTATATGCTTACTTTCAGGGGACAGTAGTCACTTCCTCAGTGTTGAAAGTGCCTTCAAGGTCGAGGTTGTACGTGTGTTACTCTCCCACTATATTTCCTTGAAGCTATCCCTCCTCCCGCTTGCTGATTTCTCTGGATCCCACTCTTACTCATCTATCTCCTATGCCTTATATGGGAAGCCTAACTCAGGCCAAAGAATAAGCCTTTACAAACAAAGTACTTGTCAGTTAGATATTGCAATGCTTGACAGTTACATCCAAAAAGAATTTGGGTACTAAAGGCAGAGTAATTCATTAGTTCAGCTTTGGTGTCTTGTTCCTACATTAGATGAAGCATCCATATTGAAGAGTTTATGAGCTGGACACCGTTCTCAAGGAAGAGAAGCAGTACAGACTAATCAAGTAGTGGGCAACCTCCACACAGAGCAGAGAGCTACGTGAAGTCACAACACTGAACAGGCAGTTTGATACAGAGGGGAACACTAATCACAAAGTCCGTTTTAAATTTCACCCAGTCAGAAGTTAAGCACCCTGCTTAGGATCTGAAGGATGTACATCTATCCACCCAGGCTTCAATCATGTTAGCAAAGCAGGTATTTATTTATTTATTTATAAACTGAATGGAAGACAAAAAGAAAAGGAATAAAGTTATTATTTTAAAACAAAAAGAAAAGAGATGTGCTGATGCTCTCCTAATAACATTGTGATGAGATTTGTTATCCACAATGTTGTTAATCTGGGTTCTGCTAATTCCCTGCTCCAGCTGTGGAACTGCAACCTGCTACTCCCTGAGACTGTTCTGAAGTAAAACGTTGGCCACACCAGAAGCCATGTCACTACACGGTCAGAATGCAGGAATTAAATATTTATTTGCCCACACAGAAGAGCTGAATGGCTCTTTAGCCTAGTGTCTGACAGAGCTGCCCAAGGAATGCGTATCTGATTGCAGTACTTAGTCCATGAGCTGTCATGATGAAAGATTTACACAGTCCTTGAACGTGTTCAGTCTTCAGAAGACTGAAAGTTCTTCTGGGGACATACACAAATGAAAATCGTAAGACTAAAAACTGAGTTAGTAATGGGTAACTCCAGGGCAAGGTCGTGGTGGAGTTTGCTGTTCAGAGCATAGGAGACTGCCATTTGACCGGGAGAAGTGGTGCAGGTTTGCAGTGAATCCCAGTTACCATACACGGGCTTGGTTTGCAAAGTGTGCATGAACTAGATTGGTTCTGAAGCAAAGTAAACTGAGAGCTTTGCTTACAGTCTGTACCAAATGCACTATAACCTGTTCTTTCAACAGCTTCAGACTACATGTAGGACAATAACATTTGGTCCAAGACAACAAACTAAATCTAGTCCTTGGTAAAACACATTGATCACATACTTTAAATACAGGGACCTCAGCACTAGCTGCTTTGATCTACTGGTCTGTTTCTGTTGTCCTGAATTGCTTGCAAATACATTCAAGTCACATCTCTGCTGCCTGAAACCCTTAATGTATTTAGCTATCAGTCTCTGTGTGGATTTTGCCCTCAATCATCATGAATAATTGTGAAAACTTCAGATTCCCTCTTTTTTTTTTCCTGGGGCAAATGAAATAACTTCAATAATCAAGTATGAAGTGATAACTTGGGAAATGATGCAAAGGAAAAGAGGAAAATTAGGAACTGAACTAAAATTAACCTGAGGAATAAAAGAAACAAAGGCAGGAATAAAGTGTTCCAGAAGTTAAGGAAAGACCAGTAATGACTAAGAAGGAACAGACTGGAAAGGAAAACAAGTGGTAATGAAGCAGGAGGAAAACACTATTTTGAGGCACTATTTTGTAGAAAGCTTAAAAAGAAAAATACATACCAGTAGATAGCAGAGATTACTATCTAGACTGATCAGTGACTATTCCCTAAGGTCTATACCAGCCTTTCCCCATTGCTGCTGAAATAGCCTGTGCTTATCACATATTATCTTCCGTTCATGGCATCAAAGGTATTCTCCATATTTTGGGGGAAATCTGCTGTAAAACAATTGTGTGACATACGAGAAGGCATGGCTAGAGCTGAAAACTCAGGACCTAGTGCCTCGGCTTCCATATCTAGATGTGCATCTCTGACCTTCAGAGAGGCATAATTCTGAAATCATTTTTTCTACTTACCTGAAAACTGCAGATAATCCATACCCATTACACAGCATTAAGCACTTACAAAAACGGGCACAAACATCAAAATGACTTCTTCCATAACAACCCAGTGAAAGGAACAAATATTATCTGGATAGTAATGCAAGTAAAAAGAATTACGAATCAGACCAAAGCAACGAAGTTCAAGAAAAGGGATAAATTCACAAATATGCCACAGGAAATTACTTTGTTAAGGGGTGAGGTGGCGGGGAGAGAAAAAAGCTGATTTTCAGGGAGGAGGATTTTAGTCATGTAGGGTGCCTAAAAAGCTCAGCTGCTCATGTGGACCAGGAAGAATAGGAGTAGATATATATGTGTGTGTGTGTGTATATATATATGTGTTTGTGTGTATGCTCCTATATAAGTGTGTGTGTACATATATAATTAAAAAATTATACAGTTTAGACACAGTGGTAAATTCAGCAGATTAGACTGTTGCCTTTTTATACACAGAGAGCTGCAGGTTTTCCTGGTAACATCCACTGGGATATCATATTCTTTCTTATAAATCTAGAGCTGCATGAATTTTTTTCAGCGAAGAATGAAAGACAATTTGATGGTTATACATCAAAACACCCCTTGGAATCGTGCAAATTTCAAGAAAAATTGTTTTAAAAACATAGAAAAAGTATATTTTTTGAATTTCTATTCTGAAAGCATTTTCCACTGCAGTGTTTTATTCACAATACAAAATAACAAATTCTTTTGGTTTTATCGCAATGTCTTCTAAATTTATCTACAACTAGATTGTCCTAAAAGCAGAATTACTGACTGAAAAAATGTGCTACCAATTCTGTCGAAATGTTCAACTTATGTTTCTGTTCTTTTCAGAATAAAAAAACTGGCAAAACTGTAAAATTTCCCATAAACAAATTTGTATTTTCATATGGCTGAGTGCTTCACTACTAACTATGCAACAGGCTCATAACATTTTTCTCCCCTGTGTATCTTAAGTGTTAAGGAAAACAGAATTTGTTATCCTAAGAACACTGTACATAATATGGTCGCAAAATTATTATTTGAGAAAGTGAGTTGTCTCACAGCTAGTCTGTTTTGCCTCATAAGAATATTGAGAGGAATGCAGTGATGTGAAAACTAATTAAATTTAGGCCTACCTGAAAGTGTCAAGATGACGTGGGACAAAGCAACTTATTTTAGGTAGTCTCCCAGTTTAAGTTGTACTTCTAAGACTGGAATCTGTCTCTGCATTTTGTGATCGTATCTTACAAATGTGTAAAAAAGGGTGCATGCTGGTATCTTGTTTGGTTATTCACTGCTGTAGCTCACAGATTTCGGTCAACTGCTTCTTTCACTGAATTGAGTTGACTCATACATACTGTATTTTATATGTACACACACGTATCAACTATTTTCCTATTTATTTAATTGACTGCATCAAATTTCATTACTCCCAGGATTATGCTAGATATTACCAACTGGGTAAAAATTCCCAGCCCCAACTGCGTATCAGGGCTGCTGTGTTTTGCTCCAACTTGGATTAAGTTTGGAATTCCTTCCTACCAACTATTGGTACCACTTGTCATGCAAAGCTTAAAATTCTCATCTGGAAAGATCCAAAAACCAGATGTAATTATTGTTGTTAATAATTTGTTTGTTTTGATTGCTTTAACAATACGAATGCTTTCAGTTGTTTGCATTTGCCTGCCCTAGAAAACCTGTGCAAAGACAACTCTTCACCTCAGTGGGGCCTTAGGTAAACACACTGTATCTAGCTATATGTATTCTAACTATTAAAAAAATATTTTAAATTTTATTTTGAAATCTTCTCATTGCTTTTCCCTTAAATATTCTTTATTTAGAATCTCAACTATTATCACCTTGATGCAAGCGGGCACGTAGGCCAGTGGTGAAGGTCCAACAAATGTGGAGAGAATAAAGTGCCGTAGGGCCCAGAACAGCACCCAGGCTTAGAGAGGTCAAGGTCAATTAAGGGGGAATTTTGTCTGTGTCACCCAGGAAGCTTTGCTGGGGAGGCAGCTGGTCATTCCTTTGCTTCCCAAACGTGCTGCACAGCAAGAGTGGCTGGCAAGCAGCTGTAGGGGAAGTGTGGATACCATCTGGGAAGTGAAGTTTGATTCCTTCCCTGAGCTCCTCACTTGCAACTCTATCAGTGCTAATAATTAATTCAAGGTATCAATTGTCTCTTAGCACAGGTGGTTGAGGCAAATGTTGTTCAGGGTAAGCACTCTCACTTAAAACTCTCCTGATTGTTGCAAGTTCTAGAATTATTAAGTTTTTATGCTAAAAAAATGGAATTTTTAGATATTATTGCATTTTCTTTACCCATTCAGCTGAAGAGTGTTGCTTAAAAAACCTCTTTTTTAACTCTGGTAGTTGCAAGTAACTAATTAGCTTTTGTGTCAGAGCAAGTTTACTACATTATACTTCAATATTGGCCTTTAAACTATGGGCATTTAGAACTGCTGAATAACAGTCTTAAGCAGTTAGTTTGTGAAAATCTTGTATTGCCAGCTTAAATAAATCGTAAAATTGGTATAGCCTAGGTTGATCACCACGGCTGTTTAGCTGACAAGTTTTATTCCAAACATAACAATATAGGCAATAATAATAACTTGATTGCTTTCTAAATGTAGTTAGATGGTCTCCCATTTCGTTTAAATGCAATACTCAGCAGTAGAGATAATTTCAAATTCTTAATTTCAAAAGTTGATGATTTTCTATTTTTCAAATAAAATTAGGGATCTTCTACTATTGACCCATACTAACATCCCTTCTAATTTCAAAGGATGAATTATTTCTACTGAAAAATAATTTTAATGGAGAATTCCAAATTCAGTTCTACCATGAGTTCTACCCTCTCCCTCTAAGGCAAGAGTTCAATACTCTGCCCAAGAATAGTAAAGACTCAGTTCTAACAAAGTCACATTGCTTGTCACATGAGTAACGATGTACACTATCATTCAATTTGTTGGAATACACACATGTGTAAAGCTCTGCATTTATGCATATAATTTCAGGTTTGATGTCTTCATTCGGCATAACTGTCCGAATATGTAGTTCCACTGAAATCACAATGTTCCATGAAATCAAATTAATTTTGCTGAAGTCTTGGGTTGAAAGAAATCCCTCAAAAAAAGAAATGTTCAAATTTTTTCTGATAAGTTGGAATGTGTATTACAATATTTTACATTTTTTTACATTTCATTCTATCCAAAACAATTTGGGGAGAAACTTTGCTTTTTGAGGACTTCCAAATATGTGTCTTTCACTTCAAAAGGAGACATTTGTAATTTCAAAAACCTGTGAAATATAACCCTGATAAGCAGAGAAAAATGGTTTTGTTGCTTTATCAGCCTGCTTCACCGTGGGGTGTCTGTCATAGTCTACTTGGCACCTGCAACCATCTGTCCTTGGTTAGTAACCTCCTCTGGGTACTGCTGTAGGTACCTGACTTCCAAAGATGCCATGACTCATCTGAAGAAAGTCTTTGAACATACAGAGAGTTAATGCTGCCTAATTATTTAGAAACTATTTAAAAATATTTTGAACACTTACCTAGTGCCTCCATCTAGGGTAAAAAAAAAAAAATGTGAAAAAGGCTTCAGAAGGAACTGCGGAGAAATGTAGACAAAAATGCAAACAAAATGCTTAGTGACTACTTGATCATAAGTACAGGCAGTTTTCAATTAAAGTAGCTTGAATCTGCAACTTGAATCGTAGTTCAAATGACTATTTAATCATGGACTATGTTTGTTTTTTAGTTACTTTCTTAAAGAATATTTGAGCGTCATTCACTTTTAACCAGTAAAGCACACTAATCAACAGTCAAATATAAGCATTATACAAAATTTAATACCATTTCTTACTAATCACAAAGAAGTCTGTATCTGTCATTTCTTCAGATTTTTAATTTGTGCATCTTAACATGAAAAATTATCATTAATGTTTTAATATTAGCTAGATGCTTTGGGATGGAAGTTGATATATAATTAAAGTCCAGAGAAAGTATTCTAGGACCGCTTTATTATGTAAATAAACCAATAATAAAGGTACTAGATAAATACAAAATTTAAAAGATACATCCCATACTTAAGAAAAGCCCACACTAATTTCCTAAATGAAAAAAAGAATTCAAGGAAGTATACGTTTTACGTTATTGTCTCCTTTGAAGTTTAGACCTTATAGGTCTCTGTCTCTCACTTTTATTATAACAATGAAATGGAAAAACAGGCTTTCCTGCAGTTTCAGTTCTAACACATTTTCTGAGTTTCAAACTGCGGTATTTTCTGTCCTGGATAAACTAAAAGGAAGAAGACATCTGCAGAAAAGATTTTTGAACAGCTGGATTATCACTTAAGTATTCATTTTCAGTGTTCAGTTGGTGGCTTCCGTTAGTTCAGTAGCTTTACTTACACAGTAGGTTAGGTTGTAGTAATAAAACAATTACAATAGTTAAGTTGATTTTTTTAATCAAAAATAAGCCTTTATACATAAAAATCCATTAAGATGAATGGATTCTTTTCGCTATTTATTTTACCAGTTTTCTGACATTTTATACTGCTGAGTGGCAGATATTAGGGGAAAAAACCCAACACTCCAAACATTAGTACTGGAATGTTTTAATTTAGCCAGGTATGTGAGTGCACAGTTAAGTCATTGTCTACTGTCAGATCAAAAATGTAGCATTATGTGGTAATGAAATATGAACAAGTATGAGGCTGTTTGCTCATGGATTAAATATGTAGTTCAGAATGAATTATCTGACAACACGGAATTAGCATCCTATCTACAAAATTTTAAAAAGTGTGAAAGCTTTTTTAAAAAAACAAAATAAAAACCTTTGTGTGTTATTAATTGATTTCTCACTGCTCCAGTTTGTGAGATACAAACATGTATTTCCAGAAAGATATCCTTGAAGGACTAAACGTCTCAAGGGACTGGTAATCACATTTTTGGAGCCTTTCACCTCTCATTCACTGATTCAAATACAGCCAACATGCAGTAGTGACGGAAAATCATTGCAATTTGAAAGCTGGTTTGTGGCCTGTGTGAAATGAACCGGTTATTTCACTCCATTTCTTAAAGCATCTTGAAAACGCACTTGGCACTTTCAAAAGCACTGTTGCTGAGAGCACTGAGCTCCTCACAGGATCTGGCCAGGTCCCCAAGGATTCACAACCAGGGCAGGTTTCTTTAAGGATGGCCAAGGCTGAGGATAACAAATAAAATCCCAATTCAGGCAAATTTCCTCAGTAACTTGACCACTATCTAACAATAGCTTTTCTCATCAGCCACAAATTATCTCAGTTCTATGTTTCCCAATGAAGGCTTTATATTGCCTCCTTTATGATTTTGTTTCCTTTACACTAGGGACTTTTCTTCACAAGAGTTATATCCCTTTTTAAGAAAATACACACATCATTTTTTCTGAACATTTAATATGTTGTACTTGGAGCTTCCCCAGAGGAAAGAAAGAAAAGTCTGTTTTCATTAACCACTAAATATAAAGCGGGGGAAATTAAAACATTTGAATGTCATGTCAGCTATATATATTGTCTTCTGTGATGTCACATTTGATTTGCTTATTTTATGACTTTGACAGCATCATATTAAAAATTTGATTGCACAATGACAGTACAGGCTTTGAATTATTCAGCTTATGAGTGCACTATTACAGGAAGACTATTTTGTATTTCTCAACATTTCTGAAAAACCAACTTTAAAAAAAATATGAAAGGGAAATGATTGCTAATAACTAATTAATAACTCAAGGTAACCTCATTTTAATAGAATATCACACAAATTAAAACCAGATTAAATATAACACATAACGTATTTCAAAAGTCACTTGAAACATAATTCTCAGGATGACATTTTGGCCCCAGTGAAATGGATGGCAAGACTCCAAATCAGTTTTGGTGAAGTCAGGACTTCCTCCTAACCCAAGAAAACCCATACATTTCCAATCTAGTTTTAGTAACTATCTGTCAGAATGCTTGTGGTACTTAAATAAATTATCTTTACCCATTCTTTCTCTTAGAAAATGCTCCAGCTATTAATGCTTTTTCCATTCAACTCCCATAATGGAGTCAGATCCTTAAAGCTGGAACCTCTTGGGCAATTTTTGCAATAGTTTTTCAGGGTTTATACTGTGTATTTTCCTACAATGATTGGGTTCTACCAGCTTTCTTGTTGTTCCATTTTACCTCAATTTAACATTAAATAAGTGCAATCTGTTGGTTCATTTGTATCAAATAACTTCAGCTGTAACCCTTTTCAGAGTGACCGAATTTGTCTTTTCTTCATTACAATTTAAGGTTATTTTTAAATCACTAAGGATATTTTTAAATCACTAAAGTTGGAAACATCTGCTCTCCAGCTTGATTAAATTCAGCTAGTTCTTTCATACCAGAACCATAAAACAAATAATGTCATTTTAAGAAACATGCTATTCCCACCATTTAAAATGAAATTTTAGTGATATCAGATATGAAAATAACATCCAAAGTCAAACACTTTCTTCCAGTAAACGTGACTAATATTTAACTAGTTGAGTCCAATGAAACGGCCTATAGCTGTACATACATTGTTCTTTTTCAGAAGAATTATTTCAGCTGAGCTGCCTGGACAGGTGCTTGAGCACAGTTTGGAAGGGTAAAGCATGAAATATTCCATACGAGACATGAAATAAATCCTTCCAGCTATGGCAATGGGGAAAAATACAGATGATCTTTTCATGTCCTGATTCCTCAAAAAGGTTTAGCAGAGATGTCTTTGATTCTGCTCACAGCAGTGCCTGGGGAGAATCTCATACTGATTTAGCTGGGTTCAGAACCATGACCACAGTTATACCAAGAAACGTGCTTGTATTCCCTCAGAAATATCTGAGGTTTACTCAAGAGTTCAGTTTGTCATTAAAAATATTTTCCTGTTCTTTATCTCTCTTCTAACATCTCTGTATTCCAATTTGAAGATGACACGAGTGCCTCTTTTCATTATAAGTAATGAAAATTAGTTATGGATCACTTACACTACATTATTTTAGTTCACCTATTTAACCTGAATCTAGTCTGTTTCAACACATTGATCACCCTGGGACACCATTTTTTCATTCTTAAATGAGCAGTTACACACTCATCTTGCTTTCCTACTGATAATCCAAACTTATTTCAAAATATACAAACATACAACTGGAAACAAGATATCACAATTCAATAACATTTCATCCTGCAATACCAATATCAGTCTGCAAATATTCTGCCAGAAATAAAAATGTGTAAGCTTCCAGGACAAAATCATTTTATCCTATCATTTACTGCTGAATCTCTATTCAGGCAAACTCCAGTTGAAGACAACAAATAATATCTAAATGAATGCTGAATAAAAACCTACAAAATAATAGACATCTCTACCAATATCATGTGTTTTTAACATCCAGTCTTAACAAAGGCTTCACAGTTTAAAGACTCTTTCCAAAAAACCACTACTGACTAAACTGAAATCAGAATCAGAAAATTTTCCTTACAACTATTTGTGGTTTGATTGAGAGCAAGCTGACCATTACAGGCAACAGAGAAACTTGTTTCCATAATAACCTTTAAATCTTATTGTTTCAGACTGCCACCAGCTGTGGCCGTTAAGATGTGATGAAGCCTTTCTGATGAGCCTCACACCAGTTCCTCTCCGTATTGCAAGAAGTCATCATCCTGTAAATTGTACAGAAAAGCTAAATCTATAGAATTACCAGCTTTCCCTTCCCACAAATTTTGTGTGTTATTTGTGTGTAGAGTGTAGAGCCACTTAAATCCCTTTACCCAATGTAATGCTGGACTAAGTCCTGAGTAAGTGAGAAAGCATACTATGAAAAAGTATAAGTGAAACACATGAAAAAAAACAATGAAACATCAAGCAAATCCTGACAAAATTCAACAAAAAGCAGGAATTGTGGAAAAAAAAAAAAAATGACATTTGTCCCTAGCCTTCTTTAGCCTTAAGTGTTATCACAGCACCAGCTTTTAGAGAAGGGAGTGCAGATTTAGTGTGAATCTTATATTCTTACTTGTTGGCTATTTGCAAAGAGGCAAGAGGTTGCTATTTGTTTTCTTTTTTGCTATTTTCTTTCTTTCTTTTTATTTTTTTTTCTTTCTTTCTTTTAAGGCAGTTTCCATTACCCTGAGCCACAGACGCTACATAAAAGAAGAGAGAACCGCTGCTGCCATAACAACCCTTCAACAGGGAACTTTGGGATACAGATAGTTACTACACTACCTATAACCTACCCTGTGCATCATGACACATAAAACCAGAACACGCTTTTCAGCCAGAGCATCCCATCATTTGCACTCTCCGCTCTGGCCAGTGAAAGCAAAACGAGCACGGACTTCTCCCCACAGTCCCCAGCTTTAATTAATTTATTTTTTTAAGGAGAGGTGTCAGTAAAGTCCATTTAAGCTTCGAGTCCTGCCCAGTGCTGCTCTCCATCCCTCGCGGCCGCTCCCCGCAGGCGGACCGGGACCCTCCACCACGACCCTCCCCGAGGGGCGATTTGGAGGAAGCGGCCAACTCTTCTGAGACGGTTCCACCCCACCTTTAAAAGCTCCCTTGCAAAAGTTAAGGCGCTGCCTCCTTCCCTGAGCCGCTCCTGGCGTAGGGGGAACTACGGGGGTCAAGGGGCTTCTGGCTCCGGCTGGGGAGCGGGGCGGTCGCGGTGTCTGTACGCACATCTGTGCGCGTGCGAGACCCCCATGGGAATGGGCAGCGGTGCCCAGGAGCCGCAGGAGGGCGGGATTCCCTTCCCCGCAGCCGCCGCGAAGCCCCGGGGACACCCCTGTCGCCCCGCGGGGGGGGCACAGCCCGGGCTGGGACCCATCGCTCCCACGGGGGCGGGGGGCAGGCGACAGCGCGGTGCCGTCCCCCGCGACCCCTCCACTCCCCTCGAGGCCGCTCCAGGCTAGCAGAGCGGGAGGGAAGAAGGGGGTGATGCGCCGCAGGTGCTTTTTGGGATGGGGAAGCAGGGCCCGGTGACTCACCCGTGCGAGGCGGGGGCTGCGGGAGACGCGGCGGCTCTGCCCCCGGGGAGCGGGGGGCTGCGGGGCGACAGCAGCGGGCGCGGGAGCAGGAGTAGGGGGGAGCGGCGGGGCCCGGGCTGCTCCTGGGCGCGCTCTCGCTGCCCATCCCCGGCGCTGCCGCCGCCGCCGGAGGAGGATGCGAAGGAGAGTCAGCCCCGGGCGCGGGCACGAGCGAGGGGGGGGGGGGGGGGGGCGGTGAAGGGGAGCGGGGACGCGCAGCGGAGGGGGGAGCAGCTGGGAAGCGCGGGCGCCTGCTCTGCAGCCCTCCGATTCTCGGCCCTTTTCCCCTTCGTCCCTCAGCCCTCGTTTTCTCCTTATCCCACCCTATCTCTTTCCATCCCTCCATCCCACATCCTCCCATCCCTCCATCTTTCCATCTCTCCATCCGTTATCCCTCCATCCGTCCACCCGTTATCTTTCCATTCCTCATCCATCCATCCATCCCGCCATTCCTCCGCTCCCCCAACCGCAGAGTCGCAGTCTCCCCCGCCGTCCTCCCCCATCGCCAAGAGCAGGGTGGCCCCGAAGCCCCCCAGGACCGCGGTGGGCGTGGGCGCGCTGCTGCCCCACCGGCGCGTCCCCGCCGCGCGCCCCCCTCGGGAAGGGCGTCCCGCTCCTCTGAAGGGCGGGAGGTCCCCAGCACAGCTTCGTTGCTCTCCCCCAGCCCAGAGCGCAAAAGCGCTCTTAGCTCTTGCCTGTACTGCTCTTCCCTTTTCTTTCTTTTTTCCCCACCCGGCGGGAGAAAACAAAACCGTGCTGCTGTAGGGGAAAAAAAGGCGGTAAACAAGAGGAAAGCCTATAGAGTGCGATAATCATTGACTGCCTGAGAATTAAACCATACGCAGGAGTAGTTCTTAAAAAGCAGTCCTAAGCCTAAAGGGCTTTCCAGATGTTTATTTAGGATCAAGAATAATTATTTTAACATTAGAAATAAAAGAAACAACAGTACAAAGTGCTTTGTGTAAACAGGAGACCTGTAAATCAAGTATGTCAAATAAACAAGCACAGTAAAAGCTGGCTTTCAACTCTTTACCCTTGCTCTGAACTCTCCCTGCATTATATAATGTTGATAAAGTGCTGTAGGTACATTTGGGAGAAAGATATAGTGACGATGAGAACATAGCATTATTTATTAGAGTACAATAGTAGCCTTACCTGCCAAGTAGTTGTTTCAGAGGTTCATCTGTGCATTTCTCATCAGCCCTCCAAGTAAACAGCTTACTAGATGCTCAATGCAGACCTGTGATTCCCTGCTATCAATGTTTCTGTCCTAGATGTTTCTGAATGGCTTATGGATTATTAACTTACTATATGCTCTTCTGCTCTGCGTTGTATCAAGAGCTGTGCAGGTATCAGTAGCTCCCACTTGTGAAGCCAGGGAAGAGAGAGATTGGGTAGATTTCCACATAGCTCCACATTTCAAACTGCTGATTTGCTGTAAGGGCTACAGCCACTTAGAGAATTGGTCTGGTCTTCTAGCAGGTTTATTCCAAAAGAAAGGCCTGACGCAAAGTTCACTAAAACCAATACAAATATTTCTTTATCCGTAGTGGGAGTTGGTTCAAACCACTGTGAGCTCACTGTTGGCGTGAAGGTATTTCTGAGTTCCACTCTTCTGGTAAGAGCTAGTAAGAAATCCCTGAGGAAAAAGAAAAATTACTAATATGTACCTCTTTTTCATAAAATTATTGAGAGAATTTCAAGGACCTGCTTCTGATTTTGGCAAAAACATGTATTAGAAGACAGATTATAGCCCCTGGCTAGACAATGTCTTCTTATCTCCATAGGCTCAAACAAGTCATCAGATATAGTAGGTGAGGGGAGGCAAAGAGAGGATGTAGTAAAATTATTAGGTCCAATGTGGGGCATCAATAAAACCAGCAGGAGCGGAACTCAGTGTTTCATTTTGAGCCATTGCTGTTTGCAAGGAAATTTTAAACAAATATCTTTCAGTGTTTTTTCTTCTCTGGTCTCACTTCTGGTATTAGATTCAAGCAACCCTTTAACTTGCAGTTTTCTCTTATTTCCTCTCTACTCATTTCCCCCATCTGCCTTCTGCCTTCTCCAGCAAGGGCTCTAGCCTATTAGGAAAGATAGAAGTCAGGGAAGGGAAGGGAAAGTGGGCAGTGGGAAGGATTTGCACTCTGCATAGACAAACATCTTTAGACAAGAGCTTATCTAGTGTGAATGTCACAGAAATTGGCTTATGTTTTTTAATATGGTTACTACAGGGTTTTAGTATAGGGATTTAGAGTATTTAATGCAGATGGGGGATTTTTGGTAGTTTGGGGTTTTTTGTCCTTCCTTTCTCTTGTTCTGTAGTTGCTGTTGAACATCTCCAGTAAGTACAACCAAGCCCAGTGTAATGGTAACCTGGTAGTTACAATGATCCCTGAGAAATGGGAGGCTCAGGGTAAAGGGTTTTTTCTCTGAGATTCAGAATAAGAAATGGACTGCTGAGGTCCTGTCTGTTCTCAGATGAATGACTTTAGCTTTCTCCTAGCTTAGAGTACAAATTTTGTCTGCATCAAAGGAAGCATATATATGCCCACAGAAAATTTTTCCTTCACCAAAATGATTTTTTTGGAAATGGATCAATTATTCAAGAAAATTATAGGGTTCGCTTCAGATTCTTTCAGAATCTTGCATGGTTTTTATGCATATGTACATAGATCTATATTTATGTACAAGGTTTTATCAAGATTTTTTGGTTTTAAACTATATGAGCATTTTGTTTATGAAGAATACAAACACTAACCATTACGTTTCAAAGCCATTGTAGTGTACTGCTTTATTCTTAGATATGAGGCTGCATCTCTTCTTAAAACCTTTATGTGAGAGGAGTAACATTTTTTTCCTCATTGGAGAGAAAATGTAAGCCTTTTGTGATTATGCCATTGCTACACATAATTGCCTTTGCAAAAGCTGGCTGCTGAGCTTGCTACCTTAGACTGGAAATATATGTATGTTGTTTTCTGAAGATTCCAAAATATTTCCAGAGAGCACAGTTTGATAAAACTTTTCATCTACATAATAGAAAATATGTGTATGTAAATAGATATTTTAAAAGTAAAAAAATATAGACACATTATTTTTTTACAGCAGGATATTGTAAAAGGCGAAAGAAACAGAACAAATTTTAAAAAATAAACTGAAAGGCAGTAATCACCTCCCCAAATAGCTCCCAAACCCCAAAAGTAAATTTTTGTCAAAATTACATAAAAAAAGCTGAGGATTTATTTTTCACCTAACATGATCTGAACATATCTGTCAGGCATGCTTCTAAAGTAAGAATATTTACGCAGTTACTAAAAACTGACATGCAGTACTGAATTGTGTACTGTGCTACTGATGATGTTTCCTTAAAATTAATCCCACGAGTGTTTGCAGGAGCAGGACTTGTGTTTTCTTCTGCATTCATTTCAGAGGACCCAGAACCCCTTCTCATGGGAATCCTGTGTGCATTTTCCTATTTGTAATTGATTGTTTGCTTGGGGGTTAACTGCATCATTTAAAAATCCATCATCCTTTGGCTAACTGTTCTTGACGTTCATTAGTTATGGCTTACCTTAAACTTGGCCCTCATTCTACAGCTGGATTGACTAATGCCACTACCTGGTGCTGTGCAATCAGCCTTAATGACCTTGATGAGCGCAGTGGCCCGTTGCTGTTTGCAGGGTTGTGGGATGAGGAGTAGGATCCTAGATCCAGACAGGAACTGTATGGTGTAGTGAGAGCTGAACCCAGGCTGAGGCTTTGGGTATGATTAAGACTAAAAATAACCGAAAATATTACTAATATTTGGATCTGGGAAAGCACTGTATGTTCTCAGTTTTCACTTTACAGCAAGTTGAAGGCATTTAACTCTAATATCTGAGTGGTTTAAGTCTCCATTTTTAGGCACATTTATAGCACCTGCTAGTGCCCTTATTTTAGAGAAAAGAAAATAAATCCCTAAGATATCTGCTGTATGAAATGTAGCTAGTGGCCTTTATTATAGCTTTCATTTATTCACAAAATATTTTGTTTGCTTCGTATGTTTTATCAAGGAAAAACAAAGATTAAGGGAGATTAGTTCGTAGTAAACTAGGGTTGGTTTTGTTTTGTTCCTTTTTGTGTGTGTGTGCACAGTGCCATTTTTCTTGAGTAAGGATCTTCACTAAACAGCAGTTTCACATTACACAGGACAATCAGATTTAAAATTCAAAGTTAAATGCACTCTGGCTCATAGAACTAATGCTCTTTGCTCTAATATGCTAAGATAAAGCAAAGACTTCATACATGAATCCAAACTGTCGGGGGTACCTCTATCTATAAAGGGATGTGGTTTGCTGCATCCAAGCCTCAGTCTCCATTGAGCACAAAGAATGGCTGTGAAAAATGCAGCTTCTCTAGTTAAGACTTTCTGAGATCAATTTCTTAGCAAATTTGCTTGTCTTCTCATACCAAATACAAAGAACTTTACAGGTAAGATTATATCAGCTGGTGGAAAAAGAAAACAGTGTGACAGAAGAATTGAAATGCAGTTACCCTTTCTCCATTACAGGAATAATTTATGAGAGGGAGGATATTATTAGAAATCAAACATATAGATGCTGGTATAAATTTCTTCCTATTTTAATCAAATATAAAAGAGACAAATAATTTAAAAGGAGAACTTTGATGTGGAAAGGGACAACTCTCTGCAACCATCTCTATACGTCAGACAATTCTCTGCAGAACAACTCTCTGCAGGACAGCTCTACATGGTCAGCTCTCTGTGGGAACAACTCTATGTGAAGAGGGTTAGTGTTAGCATTAAGGTTAGGGTTAGAGTTTGGGGCTCCCCGTGGAGAGTTGTCCTTTGAAGAGCTGACTCAAGAGAGTAGTTCTAGACCCATTCAATATTCTTACAGATTCTCATAATATGCAGTAAATCTTTACTGTTCTACTCTCCAAGGAGACTCTTGAGTAAATAATAATGACTTTGGCCTCTTGGATAAATGAAGACGGATGTACTGAGAAAAATCTAATTATGGATTTCTCCTGCCTTAACTCCTGTCTTACACACCAGCATTATATCATTGATACTTCATATATATATATATATTCCAGCAGTGGTGTACTAAAATGAAGCTGAATGCAGGAAAAAAAGGAGCATAAACAAATAGGTTTGCTTCTCTAATAATTCAATACTAAATCTGGTGATTTTGGAAACAAAGAATGTATCAATTTCTTTGAGCATTAGCTAGTACTACCAAGTCAATACAGCTACACTGCAAGCCCTAATCTGTTCTGTGTATCATCAACAGAATTGTTCACTTAGGGCCATGTCTTCACAAGGAATGATTCAAAGGTATTCCTACAGTAGTGTACAGTAGCAGCAACTCTTTCCTAGGAAGGATGCAGCTTAATCTTGTGGAAGCAAGATGTTGCATAATTTATCTCATTACCTCTGAGTTAGACAAGCTAAAGAGCTAAAAGCTGTGTGGGTTTTTTTGTTTCGTTTTTTTGTTAGTTTGTTTGTTTTAAATGCAAGTGGACTTATAAAAGGAACTCTGGAAGACATTTCCACATCAGTGGCTCACAAAACTATGCAGCCAAGTCTGCTATGTAGGCAGGCACAGCTTAATTTCTGATTGATACAGATAGCAGAATATTGTAAATATTACTGAGTGTATTACTGGAAGAAAATACCTGAGGTCCCAGTTTTTCAGGAATTTTTTACTGCTAACACTGAGAGGAACAGAAATACACTCTTTTCATGTTAAATCCCAGCATAGTTGGGCAGTTAAAAAATGGAAAAGTTTTCTATTTGAAACATGGATCTATATTCATGAGATTGAACTAATGGAGACAAGCAAAGCATTTAGCTCCATAGTAACCCTTTCTACAGTGTCCTTACAGAGACATATAAAGCTTTAAAAGTCTTTTCACCCATGTAAGAGTTATTCCTCTTCTCTCTGAGTGGTTTGCATCAGTATCCATTACAACTCCTAATGATTAATTGTAGTTTATACATCTGTTTGTTTGTTTTGACCTTTCCTCTAACATTCCTGGCTTCATTCATTTGTCTGGAAGGAACACGAGCTGTTTGGAGTCAGAAACAACCGTTTTATTCTCGCATTTTACAGGAAGTAGGACAACAGAGTCATGGTCCACCAGTATGGTTTCAAACAACATCTAGTGTTAATGATAATGTATCATCTCCAAATCCTGTAGTTGCATAGGCTAGACAGCTAGGAGATGCAGAAAAGGTTCAAACTCCTTTGATACCAGAAGAATATACAATGGAGTGGGAAGAAGCCAAGAAAAGATTATGTATGCAGACAAGGCGAAGCTCACAGAGGGATCTGAGAAGCTGCCTTTTGTGCTGACTGCAGGAGATATGGTGAAAAAAACCCATTTGGTGATTTGGCAACTTGCACGTCAAGAATGTGCACAGTCAAAGGTTGTCATTTCTGTTAATGATAAGTTAATGTTCAAATCTTAGCAAAATTGCAAAACAAGTAGGAGAATATTTTGAATTGTTTATGCCGGTTGAAGTTAAAAATATAAGTTCATTACTTTATGAATCATTAAAGAAACAATAGTCACAAAATCCACTTGTATTGAACAGATGGAAACTTCTAAGCAAGTATATTTGGACAAGTTTCAGCTTTTGGTGAAAGCATAAGATTGAAGAACAAGCCATACAGTGATTACAATTTTTGCCAAAAGTTCCACTTGAGTAAAATCCTTACAATATTTAATATATTCTGAATACAGACAAACTCCAGAACTCCACGGGTGCATTCAGAACATGATCAATCACGCTTGATGTCAATATTCACAGTGTCCAATTTAGTTCTTCTGAGGAAACACTTTCCAGAAATCTAGCAGCTGTTATTAAACCCTAAACCAGAAGATTAATTAGAATGCTAAAATGAAAATGTACTGATTTGTGTAAATATTGCTGTGGCTCTGATGGTCTAGGGACATAAAAGAGGCAAAGTCTGTGGAGAAAGGAAATCTCTATTGCAAAACTAGCTGATGGTTTTGGAAAAGGAGAAGTACTCCCATTCCACCTCCAGTTTAGTACCTCCCCTTTATTTGAGTAATATTGAGTATATAAATACTGTCTGATGAATCTGAGTCATGTGACTTCAACAGGACTATTTGCAGTGTGAATAATAAGTGGCAAGATGAGGTCCAGTCATGTTCTTCATAAATGCCTGAGCAACCTTTTACAAGTCAGAGTCTCAATGCCGCTGCCTGAATTTATATCAACTCTTCTCTGGAATTTTATTCAGGAGAAAACCAATGGATATGTCAATTTTTGAAATGCAAGGCTTTCAAAGTGGCTAGCACAAAAAATTTCTCTTCCCCTTTTTTCAGTTGCTACCATCTCAGTTGTGATCACTCTTAATTGGCTAAAATGTCCCAAATGGAGTTTCCAATATAAAGTGGCTTCCTCTCTCAAGGTTTTCTAACTATCCTTAAGCTGCATTAAATTCTATGAACATACAAGTTAGGATGTAAATTCATGGTTGATAGAAAGGGATACAAGCCCTTCAAAACTAATGGCATACATGTATTTATAAATTTATTTATGTTTACTGTTGGGAAAAAATACAGTAACAAAATCTGTTCTAATCATCTGTATTACCCTTGATACGAAATACAGTCTCTGGAACATCTAAAACCTTCACTTATTTTGAAATAAAGATATTGAAACCAAATCCAAGCAAATGACAATGAAAGTGAAAAACAGAAATGCCATTGTCTATAACTGAATATAAACACTTTTCACACAATAATGTAGTTCACTCTTTCTTTTATGACCTGTTTATTATTTAATTTATGATGCAGTAGAAATCCAGGACAGTGCTTTAATTTATATTTATTATGAAGCAGTGCATATCACACAGAATCAGAGAATCATCAGATTGGAAGAGACCTATGAGATCACCGAGTCCAATCTTACCTATCTCCTTACTAAACCATGTCCTTGAGAAACTCATCTACCCATCTTTTAAAAACCTCCAGGGATGGCAACTCAACCACATCCCTGGGCAGCCTGTTCTAATTCCTGAACACCCTCTCAGTAAAGAAATTTTTCCTAATTTGTAGTCTAAACCTCCCCTGGCGCAACTTGCGGCCATTTCCTCTTGTCCTATCACCTGTTGCTTGTAAGAAGAGACCAGCACCCACCTCCCTACAACCTCGTTTCAGGCAGTTGTAGACAGTGATGAGGTCTACATAATAATTACCTGTAATTAATTTTCCTGGGGGAAAAAAAGGCACACTACATTCCCCAAAGATAGCTGTTGCACAGTGAGTTCAATGACTACATGCTGTACATCTTATGGTATGTGCCCATCTTTGGTTCATCATGAAAGACAGCAAAGTACATATACATTCATTTTAAGCGCAGAGGGGATGACACTGACTTAGTCTGGATGCCTACATATCGATGGATAGACAATGTTCCTCTGTAGGTAGGAATTATTCTTCCCCTTTGCTTTCTAGCACCAATATTTATTGTTTGCATCCCATCATTTGGAAAACCATTCATGTTGAATTGAAGATTTAGTTATGATAAATTTGCCACTTCCATTGGTAAGCTGCATCAATGATTAATTACACTCCTTGATAAAATTTGTTTCTTCTTCCTAATTTGTATTTTTCTGTCTCCACCTTATCAAGAAATTGAATCTTGTTATGCTGTTGTTTTTCACATTAAAGTGTCCCAAATATTGGAAGTCGACTCCTCTGGTTTCTTACGAACCACAATCAAGTTGCCTTTTAAAATTCTGTTTGATACACTAAGTAGATTGTGAATCGGGACAGCAAACCTGATGATGAGTCTCTCTAGTCACTCTGGCTCAGATAATTTGGAAGAATTTCTTAAGGATGTCTGTATATTTTTTTAATAATATTTTCATTGTGATCACACATTCTTAAAAATAAAAAGGAAAAAGAAAAGAAAAATAAAAGCACAGATTTTATCCCTCAAAATTCTCTTCATGGGCCTGGTTCTACTGATTAGCTATAGCTTGGGCCATATTTTGTCTACATTATCCAAACACTGCACTTTGGAGTAAATCTGCAAGTGATCAGATGCTAAGATGTTTCAATAGCTTTCTCACTCTTGGTTCTGAATGCTTCAAAGCCTTTACTTCAATACATCTTCTTGACAGCCCTGTGACACAAAATAGTAGTGTTATATTTTTTAAACAAAAGGAACTGAGGCACAGAGTGGCTTAGACAAATGCTGTCAAAAATATAAGTTCATTTAGGCTGCCAAATTTCAGATACTCAGGCACAGATTCTTTTTAAAAGTCTTATAAGTGTAGGCAGGGAAGTTAGTCCGAGAAGATCATTAGCCTGAGGACATACTAACATCTCCTCATGGGTGTTACGCATCTTTTGAGGTCCTTTTGAAAATCCCTGTAGGCATGGGTTTTTGCCTTTTTTGGTACCTAAATATATTTAAAAATACGGCCCTTGGCAGCCTTGTTTTCAGAATATTTAGGATTGGTATAGCATTTTCTATATCCAGAACACAGCTCAAGTATACTTTGCTTGCAGATGTGAGCAAGTAGTGCTTCTATAAACCAGTCTCCATATGTCTTAGGTTCAGTATTTATAAGAATTCTTTCTTCTTACCGATCTTTAAATCATTGACTCATTTTTTCTTCTGTCACTGTATACCATTCTTTACTTTTCCCCTTTATTCAATAGTCCTGTTACTTCACTACTCAGCATCTCAAGTCCTTTACCAGTAGGATGGTGATGTTGGTGGTTTTTTTCCTCTTCAACTGGGTGTAAATTTAATGCTGTTTTACTTTCTAACAAGTCTTTCTTCATTGACTTGCAATTTGAAATAACTTCTGAATTTATCTTCTATGGTGCATATTACATATGTCAAATACTTGTTCTCTTGGCGACTCCTGAAATGAGTTTCACTGACCTTCAAGAGATGCATTCCTTTACTGCTCAGTAGTGGATAACAGACATGTTGTGTAAAGTCCTGAGGCTTTTGGCCTTGGGCTTACGCTTCATGGCCCCTGCTAGCACCCTGCACTTGTTTTGCACCATACCATGCTGTTATTCTGGACTCATAGATAATTCATTCTATACAAATTAACTTCCATAATAGCTGCCTGTAACCAATATCTATTACTTACAGGAAATATATTAACATTACAACAGCAGTAGGTGCTGCACAAAATATTATGTAAAGCTAAACAAGGCTAAAATAAATTAGGTTATTTCCACCTGGTCATTAGGCAACTGCAGTTTCAACTAAGCAAGCTGAAACAAGCCTTTGGACTGACAAAGGCAAGACCAGACAAGGAGAGTTTGAAAATCCTCATCCTGAGTCCTTGCAGTCATTAAAAAGCCTGCAGCCTGTTACTAGCCACAGTGATGCTACATTTTCTTGGCTATAGTGACACACGAGTTACCTCATTTGGGAATCTAAAATTAGATGAAGTGAGTCTGGTCTAGGACACCAAGCTACAACCAGGCTACTACCAAAGTTGCGAAGCAAAAAGGTGTGTTCCTCAGCCTGCCATAGTATTCATGGTAAATATACAGCTGCAGAGCTCGTTGGGTTGTTCCAATCATCAAACGCAATGTAGTCTGAAATCCTAAAAACTTTCCAACATTTTAATTTCTAATGTTTAATGATTTCCTATGAATTCTCAAGAGTTAAATTCCTGCTGTGGAAGTTGCAAGGTGAAAATGATAACTCACCGATTAGACCAATATTTTTTTTCAGTCCTAGTCTAAATTCACTACTCAAAGGAATTACTCAGTTGATTGGCTAATGATCGCCCAAGCTCTGCTATAAATTAATAGATAAATGCAGGCTGGACCATGAGACTAAGTGGAGGATCTTTATTAAGCAGCTTGCAGAGGAGAGTGCAAGCCATGTCAGTACATCTGAATCGTTCCTTCTTTGGCACTGTGTAGGTGGGCAGACTCTGACTCCACATTTGCATATGGACCACAATAATATAGTGTGTAATAGTAATAGCGACCTCTGCCAGCACTTTAAAATTTTAGAAGAGGAAAGCCAAGCAACGTATGCAGTGCACCTTTCAAACTGTGATTTGGTGGATCTGCAGCTTAAATGTTTCCAAGTGTAGTCTTGTCCCGGTCATGCGTAGAATGGGGTAGTTTTCTTTTTTGATGTATACCTCCAGTATGCTGAGGGCACTCCAGTACCAGAAAATGTCTGTGTTGGGAGATAAGGCGATGAGGATGCTGATGGAGCATTTTGATAAAGCAGGTTTGCCGCAGCCAAAGCAAGGCATCTGGAAATGCCATCTAGATCTTCGGACTTCCAGCCAAACTATTAAGAATGAAAGTAAAACCAAACCACATAGAATTAGATTCTAGGCTCAAGCTCGCATCAGTACCTCTTTTTAAAGTCACTGCCAGTTACCTATCTATATCCAGAGGCAGAAAGTGGTCTTTAAAAGTAATTAAATGACTCTTGTTTATTGCCATCAGTGGATTAGTGTGGTGAATTGATGCAATCTGTGGGAAACCACTCAATAAGCACCACAAAGCACTCTGCAAAATGTCTATCTATTGTGAATCTTGCGAGCCTGCAAAAGTCCTGAGGCTCATATGGTGCCATTGAGCTGGGATCAAACACTTTCTACCTGATGGCATTGACTGTACACCATCTTATGCTGTAACGGTACATAATGCATGTAATGTGTGCTGCTTTTGAGTAATGAACAAATATTGCAGAAGGCACAAAGGAATGTTAAAAAGTACTTACTTTTGACAATTTCTACCTGAACAACAGAAGGCTAAATTTAAAGACAGACAACTGTAAAATAATACTTTGATATACATGGTAGTAATAAAATGATTTGAAGTAAGCAGTGATTATTAAGAAATTATTATCTTTCACTTGGTTAAGAATAGGTTGCAAAACTAAGTCCAGATTTGGAAGACTAAGACAACTATTTAGCATGCATCTCTTTAACCTGTACATAGGAGGGCTGGAGGCACATCTTTGGAATTTCCTGGGGTTTTTTTGAGGATTGAAAACAACATTTTTGTCTCTTCATTTAACACATTTTAACAAAAAAGTATTCATAACATAAATGAAACCTTAAAGTAAACAGCCTGGGTTCCTTGCTGATGATAGCGAAAGAATAATTTTGGCGCATTTAGGAAATGCAAGTTGATGTTTTTGTCAAAGAAAGAAGGCTATTACCTACATTTATTTAACATTATCCATTCTTTGTGAGCTCTCCTCTGGATCTTCTGCTCATTGTACTGTTTTCTGTTATCAATCAAATCCCTTTACTCAACGGAAGATGATTATTTTACTACAGAACAATGATGCACTAAATGAAGATTCACCTTAGTCAGAACCACATTGCTCCACATTGAAATAATTTAGGTCTGCTCTATTCTGCTTAACAGCCAAACTATGAGGCATTTCTGATACAAAATATAATCAGGCTTAAATTTTTTCAAGTTTGCCTAAATTTTGATGCTTTATCCTTGACATTTTCTACTAGCTGGCTGAATGTCTCTCAACTTAAGAGTATAGCAAATGCAAAAGACTTTTTGCTTAGTTTGAAATGACTGTAAGTGCTTTTGAGCTACCATTATCAATTATGACATATCAAAAGCCAAGGATGCTGATGGGGGAAGGTGGCATTTTTACTGACCAGGGAGATCAAAACTTGTTTTGAGACTGTAGTTTAGTTCCTAAAAAACTCCATAGAGGAAGTAATCAGGGATAGATTGCCCTGTGCCTAATACCGATTATTTTTCCTTCTATTTGAATTATTCAAACTGGACTGAAACAAGAGTGACAGAGGATTCACTCAATAGGTGTTTCCTTCTATCCTACCATAGACTGTTGATAGATGTTGCACAGGGGTGCAATATGATAATTAGAAATTGAGCCTTAAGCTTTGGTAACAGAATCAACAGGTTCTTCAATTTAACAACATTTTGTTAGGCTTTTGATACTCCACTTATTCTCAGCTTGTTGGAACAAATTCCAGGAGGGAGTCAAATGACCTCAGAAATTTTCTGTGGCAGCTATTTTTGATCCTTTGGACATGTGACCTCACATCATATCAGTTCAGCAGACTAAATTCTCCTCTGAAATGGGTCTCAAGACTGTCCATTTTTGTGCAAAGGACCTATCCACTGCATATTCTGAAAGACACTAAAGTGCTAACATAAAATATATTCCATTGTTAGCTCAGATTCAGCTACTATATGTATGAATATATCTATTTGCAATATGATTTTGATGCATTTTAGGCTTTTTTTTTGCAGTGTTAGGTACCACGTTGTCTCCATTATATTTTTTAGGATACAGATTGAGTTTCAAGGTGACACTTTAATACCTTTACTATTTAGTTATTGGTAAGTGTAAAATCAGTCATAAAGGTTCATCTTATAGCCCATTGTGTTGGTCCATATTTTAGAACATGTTCTAGACATTGAGTTGGCTCCAAACTGTGTCTAAGACAATGAAAGATTTCTGTAGTTGCAGTGATTTTGGAATATGCCCAAAGCTATATTGACTAGAGTCACTAAGAAAACCCTTTCAGCCTCTAGAATTAACCTACTTTAAAACCTCAGTGATGTTTAGAAAAATAAAGGATTTAAGGAAAGAAGTACACCTTTGGCTGTCAGTGGGCTCATGCAGTTTCTGGTGTAACTCTCAATTTTGTAATTCAGAAAATTACTGTCCTTTCTGTTTCTTTACCCTCCAATGAGGAGCAACATGGAGACTTGGTTTTCTTAATATTTTTGGTCGTTTGCTTTTTCTTTATATTTGGAAAAGAGTTTATTCAAGCTTGAAATGTTTAAATCAAAATTAGAAGTCTTCTTAAGGGCTACATTCTTGTTCAGCTACAAGCTGAATTTTAACTTACACAATAGGGAAGAATAATTCTGTTCATTGCAGGAACTATTAGATGAAATTGTTTGGCCCGCACTAGGCAGCAGGTCAGACTAGATGAGCTTAGTGGTCCCTAGTGGCCCTAAAATACGAGTCTGTAGCTTGCTTCTAGTTGCCACTTAAGTCCTTATCACCATTACTTTGAGTAATTTATAATTCTCAGAATTACTTCCAACAGTGTGAAATTACTGACTGAAATACTATTTTAAAGAGGATTTTTTTCGCGCTTAATGATAATCTCAGAGGCCTGGGCTCACAGTGGGAATTTTGGCTCAGTGCAGCAGTAAGCTAAACTACCTCTTCAGTTCTCCTTAGCAGCATCCCCAGCCAAAAGTTAGATAAGTACATTTTCCACACAGTGATTAGAGAAATACTTTGATGACAGGAAGGTAGGTACCTCAGAACAGGATTCACAATACAGAATTGTGAAATTCACTGTACAGAATTTCTAATGCAATTAGGAGGAGTTGCTAAAGTGAAAATTTTTGCTTAAAGACCACTTCTTTGTGAGACAGAGATGCCTGAATCCAAGCTGGGCAGACATACCTTTGTGCATTCATTAACTCTTTCCTGCATTATGTACTGAAGTTGGTACCTTTTTGTAAAGGAATAAACCACTCATAGAGCAAGTGGAAGTTTCAGTCCTCAATTTGTCATCCCATCTTTGCTATCAAGATACATGATATGATGTACTATATTAACAGGAGTCTCTGATGATTGTGTCATTCTAATTTGTATAAATACCAAATATTTATTCCAAGTCAATGCTCAAATTTCTGGTCTAGTAATTCATGCATACTGTGCCTGGCTCAAGGTCAGCACAAAGTGAATATGCTGACTCTTTAGTGGACAGGGGTATCTCCTGTGAATTTGTGCTATGTGGTTCGAGCATATGCTCTAGATCAGAACCCCACAGCTAAGGAAGAGTAAAGGTACTTGTGTGTCCCACTGCATTTTAGGCACAAAACAAAGAACTGTTCATTGTGGACAAGAATGAAGTAACTAAGTGCTACAGGAATTTTGCTGACAAAAAGAAGGGTCTTCAAGTGACTCCCATGAGGCAGTTTTGAAGTTAAGTGCCTGAAGAAGCAGCTGTTTGACCAAAACCACTGTTCTTGATTTCCTCCCCACCTCCCTGTCCCTGTGTCTGTCCATGCCTCCCAAATTCTCTTTTAGCAGCATTTAAAATGAGATAAACACTGTACCTGTATCATCTCTGTTCTGGGGAAGGGCAAGAGTGCTGCAGGTACAAAGAGGCGTTATGCTAGAAAAAAATCACAGATATATCCTTCCAGAGCACAGAAGTAAGAGAAAAGGCTCTAGAGTTGCATGCAGAGAAATAATTAATGGGTCTCATTATTGGCGATATAACATACTCTTTTTTCCTTAGGGGCCAGTTTGAAACATTGGCTGGCAGAACAAAGACATCCTGCTGCTGGTGCAACCAACCATGCCTTTTGGGAATGTTTAGTGATGCTAGTAGTGGGCTGAGTCCCTCTCATTTGGGAACAAATATAATTTTGAATACTTATATATACATATTTAAAAAAATAGGATAGTATATCTGTGACCTCTGATTCATTGAGAACACACAAGAAAAACTAAACTCTGGGCCAGGAAGTAGAATTTGGTGGCTTATTCCCATCTTATAATAGAGACTATAAACTTGAAAACTTTTCTGCTTCTATTCCCTGGCAGAAAATGAAAATCTATATCCAAAACTGACAGAAAAAGTTACAAGGAAAAAGTTAAGAATTTACTCTTTTTTTGATAAAATTGTGAGAAACACTGGTCATTGTCTCAGTCAGCCTCTGCTGTCACTGCTTTGTTTCTAGGACTGGCAGCATGAAAACAGACTGACTTTTAGCAATGGAGGCTCTGACCCATCAGGCTTCCTTTTGATCAGAATGCTGACTAAGGTAAATACAAATGGCATGTTTACTAAAAAATGAGGGTATGCATATACATATGTGTGTGTACCTGATGAATAGAAAAATTAAAATCTTTTAAGAATCAGTTATTTCTAAACTAAACAGAATATGCTTCCAGCTCTTTTTCTAGCACAGACATCCATCAAACAATAACAGGGCATCTGTTGAATAGACATGCACATGCAATGCAAGCAGGCTTAATTTTTTTGTTGCTCACAAAAGATGTTGCCACACTTTTATATATTCCATTTGGTATAAACATTTAAGTGAATAAATGAATAAAGTACAGTTGCAATGAATAAATGTCAATAAAGATTGTGATTAAATACAAAGCAACGCAGCAGGAACTTCAGTAGGTTGAAACTGTAGTCACATCTACTCAAAGGGGTGTTGACAGTATGCTTCAGACTCCCTGCTGTCATTTTGAAACAGCAAGAATGCCTGTTGCTCCGATGCTTCCCAAAGCAAATGACTTCATAGACTGAACTTCTTCATGAAGGAAATTCAGGTATTGATTCTTATCATTTACATAGAACTCTGCTGCGTGGTTTATTTGAGTGGTTTATTCATTATTGGTCTTTCACTAGTTTGTGAGGGAAAGATTTTGATGTGTAATAAAGAACACATATAGAAGGGGAAGCATGATGTTTTTAGATTAAAAATATTTAACAAGCTAAATGGTTTTGTTGTATTTTTATTTAATTCTTCAAAAAGTTATTGTAGATACATTTTACTACTTAAATATTATTTGATGTATTAGTTATCAGTTGATTTCAGTATTTAATATACATTCACAACTTAATCCTTCCTGACTCTTTCCCCCACCCAGGGAAAGAAACAGGCTGGACCATACTAGAAGCAATAGATAGGCCCTCTGAGCTCATAAAGAAAAAGATTCATTGTCTCTCTTTATTGTGTTAATCTACTTCTAAATCTTATGTCCTTTTCGGCAATTACATACTAGTTTGACTTTAAGATGCTGGTCTTCAGTCATTTTAAACAGCTGCTGCCAGATGCTCGAAGAGAAAATTCTGAGTGTTGGCAAATGCTTATTAAAATAGTGTAGCTCAGCCAGTTAGTCCACAAGACCATCTACTATGCAGAGAAAACGGGGTGATGGCACCCACATGGTTTAGTTTACTACACTTCCTCAGCAAATTCTTTCCATGTTCTCATTGCTTCTGCTTACATGTCTCAATGATCAACTCTGATGGTTTTTTTGTGTTAAACGCCCTATGAACTCCTTCCCATCAATTGGGTCAATTACAGGACAATTCATCTGTTCTATGCAAGGATTATGGGATATTACTTGAGAAGTAATGAAAGGTGATTGATTTTTTCAGCCTATAAATGTGCTTCTGTCAGAACACAACTCGGGCCTTCCCATCACAGTATTTCTAGGTAGTTGGAGTTTCAGTTAGCACAGGTTTAAATCACTTCTAAAAGTAGATTGAAAGTTGTTATTTGTTGATAGGAAATGTAACAGTCCTGACTGGCAAAAACCCCATTTAACTTTTTAGTGAAGGAATCACTAAGTGTGGGCAGGACAGCAAATGCTAGGGTGCATTTACAAAATGGCACATTTATCTCACCTGAAAAGTGCAGCTGAGAGAAAAAAGTGGTCATTAAAGTAGTATTTTTCCTCTCACCAGTGACCTTAAAGGAACTTCTAATAAATTCATAACCTAAGTGTACAAAGTGCAAAAGATGTTGTCCATTCTCAAAAAAAAGTTAGAATTTGAAGAGCTGTTCTTTCTACCAGGGAAGTCATGGGATTTCACATTTTTTAAGCCACCAAATCCTAAGAACTTGACAACACAAATAAAATTGTTTTCCTTAAAATTTGTACCTCTAATAACTGAAGTGTTAATGATACTATACTCAAAGATTTGCACAACTTGCAGCAGTGAAACATACACCTCCTTTCACTATGACAGCACGAAAAGTATAGTGTTGCTGCATTATTATTAAAATTAACATTTTTTAAAGCCTCAGATGAGGATAAGAACAAAATCTTTTGATATTGATAGAATAAATGCTAAAGGAGCACTTCCTAAACTTTAGTTTCAGCTTAATGTTATTTTGATTAGTTAAGAAGGATCTGTCCATATCTGTTGTGCTACTGCAGAAGGTTCTTTGGAATGAAAAATCTCTCTGCCTACATCTGATGCAAAACTGCAGAAGACTCCCCAGACAAGAAACAAACAAATGAGGACCCAGATCCTGACACTTGTGCCTAAGACTTCTCTAGGTGGCTACTCAGTAGTACATACAGGACTGCATATCTCCAGAGAAACTTACTCTGCGTGGTCATAAGAAGTGATAATGTGCACAGGACCTGTAGGTGGGATGAAAAAGGACCTAGACAGATGCTGAACTAATGGAAGGTACAACATTGTCTGTATAAATTCCTTCCCTGAAATCTAAATTTAAAGTTGTTGCATTTACTTTTAATGTCACTGGAAGCTGGCAATCTGTGCATGCCTGCTAGAATTTGTTCTGAAATAAAGCTCTGGAGATACTGTACTGAACAGCAAAACTGAAATTAAAAAGTCCCATTACTTCTGGAGCAGAGGCTCCTGTAAAATCTTATAAATGCAGTTCAGAAATATCTCAACACCTTTGAAAGCCATCAGTAAAATAAATAAATAACAAAGTCATGTATATGATTATCTCACTTAGTCCTGTTTATATAAATGCAAGGATTATTGAATCTCACATTTGGATTTCATGTGCACAGTATAACAACAAAATACAGTGGAAGGAACACAAGAGGTTTTGCAAGGCCTCATAAATTAAAGTGAAAAATGTGGCATTGAAGAAAAAAAACTTCAGGAAGGCAATTAAATATTCAGTACAGGAAAACAGGTGAGGAATACTAGTAGAGCAGGACAGCATATTTGAAACTGGTACAGGGTAAAAAAAGAATTGCTCTACAATCAGGTAAGCATTTAAGCAACATCAGGGCAGTAGTAACTCCAAAAATAAATTGCCTTTATTCTTTGAAAATGAGCTACGAAGCGAAATGGGAGAGAAGCTATGTATTACGTCTAGGCTGTTCACAACCCTGCCTGTTTCCTCTACGTGTTTATTTCAAATTTGAGTATTAATTGTCTCTAATAGGAGTAAAAGCCCAGAAGACCAATTTGACACAGCTCAATTAGTTTATTGATCAAAGCTATGAGACCACAGCCGATCAAACACCTAACATATGTGTTGCCATACTCTGCTCAGCTGTTCCAGAGGTTTGCGTGAACCAAAGTGTATTTTTCTTGTGTTGAAAAGAAGGAAAGAAATATTCATATCTTTCTTGTTATGTGGCAAATTGCATAAAAAAAAATCACATACTTTTGATACTTATCAAAAAAATCAGTGTTTTATGCAAAGGTTTTACAGAATTTAAAGATATATTGCTATTTTAACATTTGTATCTTTTTTGTGAATTTGATCTTACAAAGCCCTGCTACAAATTTTTCTGCTAGGGCTTGAGGATCATCAAAGTGTAACTGACAATTTACTAACAACAGCAGAAAGGTCTTTATCAATCAATATTTAAAAACAGTTTATCTAACATAGGATGCTATTTTGGACTTGTAAATGTGCAGGTTAGGTATAGATACCTTTCTTGTAATTTTTGCATTTGTCAGTTTTAGTAAAGCTTCTTTTTTCCCCTTTAGCATTATCAACAAGGTTATACACCTGCTAATGGTTAGAGTTTGCCAGCATTGTCTCGGATAGGACTCTCGCAAGTGGCTGAAAATATTGGCAAACTTTAAGCATTTGTGTTCATGTTATGGATGGCCTGGTTTGATTGTTTCTTCATGTTCTTTAGGGTAGTTTCAGCTGAAATAATTTGGAAATTTGTAGAGCATGTGACTAATACTTTTTTGCACCTTATAAATGTCTTCTTAAAGGTAGCTCATTATTTTAGGTCTCTGTGCAAGGAGCAAGCACTTGGCATTTGCAAAGGTGATTTCTGAAGCAATAAGAATATGGGGGTTTTTACTGATTTTATGAAAAATTCTCCAAATTCGAATAACCTATAAACTTTAGACATCTTATAAGGTTAATTGCATAGTACTTGGTAGAAACTCATTTTTTCTGTCTTCTGAAGATGCTTTTACTTCAATCTGTTCCTTATTCGTCTCCTAAGCTATGGGCCTGGCCCTGCCACCCTGCATGGTCCAGCCTGGGGACCTAGGTGTTTAGGAGGATATTCCCATTCAGGAGATTATTCTCTTTGTTGCTGTTGTTGTCTGTTGTTGCTCCTGCCTTTTTGGCAGTACTGTGGCTCCAGTCTCTGTAGTTGAGTTCCCTTGATTCAGTCAGCTCCGAGTAATGAGGCAGAAATATAGGAAACAGGTTGGAAACAGACTGGAAACAGACTGGAAACAGACTGGACACAGGGAAGGTGGGAAGGGATGGGAAAGATTAATAACAAGGGAAAGAAGGAGATTACAAAAGGAGCAGCAAAGGAAGAAACAGAAGAAAAAGTGGAGGGGAATAAGGATAAGCTAAAGAGAAGATGAGTCAAGAATAGGTCATACCCACTCTCCTTTAGAGGCTGAGCTGTTCTTTGATCACACTGCCAGATATTCTTTCTCCATGTAACAATTCGCTGCCAACTACATTTTTCTTTCCCTCTCTGTATGGTGACCCATACAGAAGAGAAAAACTTTCTGCAGCTACTGCCTAATCTTTTCTTTTAAGTGTTAGAGTGCACTGTGCTGCATTTATGAATCCCTGCTTGATCCTATGAAGAGGACTCTCATGAGGCAGAGTCCATCAGGAAGACGCTTTGAATAATATAGGCACAGACTTCCAAAGGAAATCTTATTTCTGTCATTGTTTAGCTTTTGAGAAACTCTGATTTGGAGTTTTAATATTTTTAGCAGGGATTTTTTGTGAGGGTATACATATATCATCTGTGCAACTATCTGCGTTCTATTTGAAGCTAGCCTCAGCTATTTTCTCCAAACAGCTGAATTTTAGACTCTTCTGTCAATTAAACTCATTCTGTGTGCTTTTAATTTTTTTTCACCAGCAAAGTACCTTGAAAAAGAGTTTTTCACTGGCTTATTTTCTGATTGAAACAGTATTCTTTGCCAGTATGCCTGGTTACTTTCCACTGCATTCAGTTCTAATAAACATAGCCTCCCACATTTATAGTTTCTCTGCTGGGCTGCTTTCGGGTTCTTTGGTGAATGCACAAGTAGCAGTCTTACTGTACCAGTTAGATACACGTTTGCAGGGGATCTGAAACTGAAAGGAGATAATTGTATGTAATTTCAGTCTATTATAAAAACTGGAATATAATCAAGTCACAATTAGCAAAGCAACTGGCTAAATTTCTTCCATTAAAAAAGCAATAACGAGGCATCAAATGGAAATTCATTATTAATGAACTAATACATACAGTATAGAACAGTAATTTGTAAATTACTTTAAAAGTGTAAACAATTTCACAGCCATACAGATCACTTTTTAAAACAAATATTTTAAAATTCAAACAAACACAAAGAAAACCACACAATTTCTTTACAACATATACTGTCAGTTAATAGTTTTTTTTGGTATCCAGGATAATTTCAAGGATGCAGTAGACAAATGTTGAAGGTAGAGTGATTTAGAAAACATTATAATGTTGACGTACACTTCCCTTCTGTATTATTTAAAAGAGGGTTGTTATTTGCAGTGACATAGTAATAGACAAGGAAGAAAGAATGATAGAATGTCAGGAATGCTAGGGACAGAGAATGTCATTCAATTATCCGCCTAAGGCCTATGGGATTGTCTTTTCCCTGTTTTGTTGTTGATGTCTGGTCCCTCCAGCTGTTCCTCTACAACTTTGCCTCACCGTAGCACTTTTAGATATTTTTCTACATGCCTCTCCTAGGGATCAGGAGTCTCTGAACAATCATAATCCCTGGCATAATGCAGAAGCTTCAGAATGAAGACAGGATCATTGCATACAAATCAGAATGGCTGGTAAGCCTGTACAGCATCCATCTATCACCGTGTGCTTTCACAGGACTGCAACATTAACCATGTTAAAGAGGCTTTATCAGCAGTCATGGTAAAAGTATTTCCCTATGATTTTGAAAATATTAAGAGTGCATATTAGTCTGAATCTCAAAGCTTTTTAAGAAAATTAGATTAAACAGACTAACTAGGGAAGAAACCCTCAAGTTCTCAGCAGTTTTAGGCAACAAAACATGAGATATGACTACTGAAGCAACAATGACACAGCCGAGTTTCTATAATGTTGCATAATTTCCTTCCCCAGTATTTTGAGAGAACAGGCTCCTTTTGTGATACCCGAAGTTTTTCTTTTGGCTCTTATTTTGTTCTATCATTCCTTGAGATCTCGGTTAGGGACCTTCTGGAAAGAGAAGGAGGAAGCCTGCTAGTTCGAAAATCTACCAATCTTTATGAAGATTGTAGAAAGATGCTGAGATGAATTAGAGTACATTAACTTCACTGCCACCTGCTGGGAAGCAGTCATTTTTATTGCTGTGGTTTTCTTGACTGATAATGTTTAATAGTTACAAGTATTTCATGTAGTTCTATCCTGCTTATACTCAGGCAATTTTTCCTGATTGGACAGAAAGTTTACTAGTCTCCATATTTTTTTCAGATATATTCTTTACGCTTGAAAAAATGCACTATATCATCTTCAGATCCAAATGCCATGTTTGCCCATTGTTTCAAATTTTTCTTTTTCACTGATTCACTCAATCTAGCAGTTTTATTTTGAGTGTGTTTGTATGCATTTTTCTTCCTTTATTTGATACATAACATTCTTGTAAGATGCTTTAATGAACCGATAATCCATTATGCATGTTTTCCTTGTTTAGACTGTGTGGAAAACCTAATGTATAATGTTCTATTTCATATTCCACTTGGTTTTCTGTTTTCCCCTAAATTTCTTCATGTCTTTTCTCTACTCATTTTTTTTTTCTGCAGGTCATAGTTCTTATAATTTCTCTATATGAAGCAGGCTTTTGGCACATTTTGGAAAGCAAAGTATTGAATTCGACATGAGAGGGACATACGTCTTTCCTAATAGTCCCCAAATGCTACAATATAATTAACTACTGTAACATACCACACTATAAGGAGAAATAACTTTTGTGTTGATGACATCTTGTGGAAGTGCTAACTCGCATTACAGTGGAAAAATGTAGACTGCGTTGTCAAAGGACAAAGGAAAAGTTGATGAATGGTGCCAGGATACACAAGGAACCTGGAAAAAAAATGCAGTAGTTCATCATACTATTCCAGGTCTGAAGTCATTCCTAAGTCTGGCATAGGAGCAGTTTCCAAAACTACTGTCCTTTATCTCCAGTCTTAGTCATTGCATCTCAGCTGTAACGGGAAGCTCTGCCAGCATCTCATGGCAGAGCCCAGGGCATTGGGCAACTGATCACAAACAAGCTGCCTCAGAGACTGCACTTACATGGATGTGTTAGCAATACTGAAGACTTTGGGCTGTCAAGCCCAGGCATAACATTCTAGCCCAGCTGTATTGCTTTTAGTACTTGCTTTACCCCAAAACATGGTTTAATGGAATCAGCAAGAGTGAAACAGAACAACAAAGGGAAGATTTTCTGGTGAATACATGCCCCAATGAGTGCTGTAGTACTATGACAACAGATGTCTGCTGAGGATCTGCCATCAGCTAGTGATTACTATGTTTTTCATCTTCAGTGATAGCAAGATTCCTCATATCTTTAAATGGAAGCGATTAAATCTCAGGTGTGATCGGTACAAACAACATCTTACAAGCATGCGATCATCATATCGCCCTGCTGTTCTCTCATTGATTTTAGTAAATCATCCTTCTTAAGGAAAAAATATTCATTTTATTATTGATAATATCTGAACTCAGATACTCGAGTTGGAGTAGCTATGTTCATAGAAGCTGTCATTTATTTTCTTATTAATGAGCTTCTGTACCACAGCAAGATTTATCACATAACTGAAAACAAGAAGTGATTTGGTTAAGTTACTGTATTTTTTCCTATTATTCAGGGAAATCTATAACCACATATAATTTTTCAAGTAAACCCTTTAATACTCTGTCCATCAACCACTGACCCTCAGACTTGCAAATAAATATTACTTAGCCATGGGAAATCATGGTGGTTTTATAATTGGAATCCTAAATGAAATATTTAGGGTGTTTATGGGTTCATACATGAGAATATTTTAAAATTACAGAAGACATTGCAGAATTTGAAAGATATTCTGTAGCAAGCTGTTAAAGATAGAAGTCTAATATTTCCTGCTTGCTCACAGCTTTGGGGACAGCAAGGGGAATCTTTCCTACGTTCCTCTAGGTGACTAGCATATAAACTGGATAAATCAAGTCACACTGCAATTTATCCTAGTAGAGTGGCCTAAAGAAAGAAGACTGAAAATAGGTACTTCCTAAAAATATTATCAATCTGAAATGCACTCTTTTCCAAAGTCGCTTCCAAGATTCCTGAATCTCTATAAATTTCTAAGATTTAGGATTCTCTTCTTCCTGTTCTACATATAATCAAGCTGTTATGGAATTACACAGCTATCTAGAATGGCAGTTGTACTAACAAGGATGAGAATATTTCATGCTAAAGGGCAATCTTTTGTCTCAGACACCTGGGGCTGATTACACTGAACAGTCACAGCTTACTGTGGTTTAAACAGGCATCAAAGTCACTGAACATTTTACGGGATCAGGCTCTTTGCTGATAATTCACTCGGTCTACAAGTGCTGTTTGGTATTTTCTCCTCCACTGGATCTTCAGATTCTGAATATGGGAGACATGTTTGCTCCAAATTAAATTAAAATGATTTCAAGAAATGCAAGGAAGATCATTTACCCTGGCAGTTCAGAAAGAGAAAGCACTAAAAGTTTCACTTGAATACCTTTAATATTGGCTTCTAGCCAGGATTTCTTATTTTGTTAAGAAACCTGATTTTCAATAATGTGAACAGGAACAATCTAAAATTCTCCTTCAATGCAAGAGAAACCAGCTAACTATTTTTCACCTACCATCTTCTAATGAGATTTGGATGACATGATGCATTTTTTTTCTTTTAGAAATTATACTTGTCTGATAAGATATAATTTGCCAAAAACTGCAACCACAGCTCACAATGCCATCGTCATTTTCTTGCTGTTATTCAGTCACTTTGTTGTGTAATTCCTTATGCATCAAAGAACCACAGGTCTGCCAGTCTGACCTCGGCACCCAGAAAGGTCACAGAGCAGATCATCTTAAGTGCTATCACACAACACACATGGGACAACCAAGTGATCAGGCTCAGTCAACATGGGCTTATGAAAGGCAGGTCTTGCCAAACTAACTTGCTCTCCTTCTATGACAAGGTTATCCACTTAGTAGACAAAGGAAAGGCTGTGGATGTGGTGTACCTGGGCTTCAGTAAAGCCTTTGACACCATTTCTCACAGTATTCTGCTTGAGAAAGTGGCTGCCATTGGCCTGGAGAGGCACCCCCTCTGCTGGGTAAAAACTGGCTGGATAGCCAGGCTCAATGTGTGGTGGTAAATGGAGTTAAATCCAGTTGGAGGCCGATCACAAGTGGTGCTCCCCAGGGCTCAGCACTGGGCCCAGTTCTGTTCAATACCTGGATGAAGGGATTGAGTGTACCCTCAGTAAATTCGTGGATGACATTAAGCAGAGTGGAAGTGTTGATGTGCTTGAAGGAAGGGAGGCTCTGCAGAGGGATCTGGACGGGCTGGATCGATGGGTTGAGACCAACAGTATGAGGTTTAACAAGACCAAGTGCTGGGTCCTGTGCTTGGGACACAACAACCCCAGGCAACCCTTCAGGCTTGGGGAGGAGTCGAGAAAACCTGCCTGGCAGAGAAGGTCCTGGGAGTGTTGGTTGACAGCCAGCTGAACATGAGTCAGAAGGTCAGTGGCATCCTGGCCTGTATTAGAAATAGCGTGGCCAACAGGACCAGGGAAGCGATTGTCCCCCTATACACAGCACTGGTGAGGCTGCGCCTCAAATACTGTGCCTACTTTTGGGACCCTCACTACAAGAAAGACATTGAGGGACTGGAGTGTGTTCAGGGAAGTGCAACAAAGCTAGTGAAGTGGCTGGAGAACAACGACTGTGAGAGGCGGCTGAGGGAACAGGGATTGTTTAGCCTGGAGAAAAGCAGGCTGAGGGGGAGACCTTATTACTGTCTACAACTACCTGAAAGGAGGTTGTAACAAGGTGAGTCTTGGTCTCTTCTCCCAAGAGAGGCAACAGGACGACAGGAAATAGCCTCATAGGAAAGGTCACATCTTCACTGAAAGGGTTATCTGGCAATGGAACCGGCTGCCCAGGGTGGTGGTTGAGTCACCGTCCCTGGAGGTGTTTAAAAGATGGGCAGATGAAGTGCTCAGGGATATGGCTTGGTAGTGGACAGGTACAGTTGGACTCAATGATCTCAGAGGTTTTTTCCAACCAAATGATTCTATGTTTCTATGAACATCCTTTGCTTATAGGTTGCCCAGCTACTTGGACATAGGTACCCTAATACCTGACTCAGAGCTCTAGAGTTACCACAGCACACATAAGAAGAAAAAAAGTTAAACTTTTGGTGTTTTAAATAAGTACTGGTGACTTTGTATGCTGAAGGTTAGTAATGATCCTCGCTGAATGCTAGTCACATTTCCCCATCTGTTTGCCGTTTGCTATAAAAACTGGTCTACTTTAGCAGTAGAAACCTCAGTGGGCTACTGAAGATCAGGTTCAGGCCTGAACTGTGGCACTCAGCAGATTTTGCATTAATGCCTTGGATATGCTTGGTATTCTTCTCAGGCTGCAGTCTCTGTACTTTTAATATGTGCTTGGAAACATTAGTTAGGTTTGCAATAGAGTGGGTAACTGTGGCTTCAGGCTGGTTTCTTTTTTTAGATTGTAAGTCCTTTTCTCTTTTGGATAACAGAAGTGACAACTACAAATATGTGTTTTTGCAGACTAGGACTTAGACATACTGACTCCATCTTTTTTGTTTATCCTTAATATATTCATTTTTGCTGAACTGAAGAAGCTTAAAATCTGAAAGTTAAAAAAAATATAACATTAAAATTAGAAATTTGAAAAACAAAAAAAAAGACCATTTGTTCATTCTGAGTTGGTGGCTAGTGGAAAAACCCTGAGCAATTCCCAAGTCAGATGAAACACTTGGTATTACCAGTACAATAAACAGTATACTACAGCTTGTCTAATGATGAACACTGGACATGGAGCTTGAGTACACAGTCTGAAGCCATTTGAACAACTTATTCTAGCAGCTTTCTACTTGTAACCAAGTCCTCTAAATAATCACACTGTCTTAGGTAGCATCGCATTTCCAGCCCTGATGTACATGCCCAGAGGAATTTGTGTTGGATGGATGATTAGATTACTACTCCTCATTCCAGGTCTTCCCGAAAAGCTGTGCCTCCTTTCCAGCAGTCTCTAAGTAGGAAGAATATCTGCTTTTTAGCTCTTGTAATTTGCAGCCTATGATTTTGGAGTGAACAGCAATCGATAGGAGTGTGGAATAACAAGGCAGTCTTCACAATTCAGCAGCAGAAATGCACCCTGTGCAGCTATGCCCAGATCTTTCTAGGAGTGGGGACGCGCAGAGCCCTAATATGACTCAGAGCCCTAATTAAAGCACTGCTGCCAGCAGCAGTTTGAAATGTAGTTGCTTTGACTTAAAAATACTTACTGTCAAAAGGGTTTGATTACAGTTTTACTAATGAAGGAGGATGAGGCCAGATCGTTTTCTGACCATTCTTAAAAGTAAGTATGGGAGAGACTCAGTGTTGCAATGAGATGACTCAATGATGGGTACAAAAAGCAGCTTCCTGTGTCCACTTTGTGAGTTGATCCTTGGGACTTGATCACATTTCCAAGTAAAGGAAGAGCTCCGACATGGTGAGGCAGGTTGACTTTTATTTTCCTTTTTATCCTTTTTCTATCTGGCAAAACTGCTTCACTTTTACAACATTTTACAGTTACTCTAATTCTACTTATGCTTGATCTTTTATAAATAAATTAGTGTTTAACAAAGCAGAAGAAAGTTTTCCAACTCACAGAACACACTGAAGGCCCTCTTTTGGGTGGAAGCAGCAATAACGAGAGCAGCTTCTCAGCACCTGTGTTTGACCTCCTCATGGATTCCAAGTATTTTTAAGTGTTCAGGTTGGTAAGTTTTCAGGAAAGTTCCCACTGTCAAACCTCATTCTAAATATTTAACATTTCATTGCATATTCATGAAACACTAAAGATATTTTAGGTCCTGATGCTTCATTAACAAAACAAGAAAACGGGCTGCATAATTCACACAATATTTAAAATAAATCCGTCGAGGTATTTTACATAAAGGGATTTTTTTTCTTACTCATTATTTTTAAAATAATCTTCTCTCATGTTTGCATATCATTTTACTTTTTTAATATTTTGCATATTTTTAACTTGTTTTGAATTTCTGAGTGAATTTCTTCTGTCTGGGAAAACACAAATTGAAAATCACCAGTTAAAAATACATTGAGGACTCTGAGCTTGGATACTCTCGTTACCAATATAAAAGTTCATGTTCCAAGAATTCCTAATAATCTGAAAGTCTGACTTTCCTTTATATTCCTTGAAAAGAGGGATTTCAATTAAAGAAATGTCAAACAGCCATTTTTGCCCTTCTCAGTTAAAGTCCCAGGAGCTCAGAGGATTTTACTCTTCTATCTGTTAAGACAGGAGCTGCCATCCTTCTCTGTGGATAATGGGGTCCTCCTTCTCCCCTCACTCAAGCTGAAATCAATGAGCTACCTGTTTAAGCATGGCCAAACATATCAGATAGCACTGAAGAGACTGAAGATCTTTTTATTCAGAATTATTTAACTGTAGTTATTTATTCATTCCTCTCCTTTTGACTCAAGGAAGAAGAGGTGTACAGAGTACAAAGTGTAAAGTCTTTAGTGCTAATCATAGGGGAAGTGAAATAGTGCAGATTATTTTCCTTACTGATATAGGCTTCTGTGAGCAGTTTATAGTTGTTGTGTGGGCTATACAGTGTTTATTTGATACTAGATCTCTGACTAGCTTCAAGAATTTGGTGCACAATTCTACTTCTGGTACCATAGTATTACAGAACATTAGTATACGACCATGGTCAACAAGTGTACTTCAATAATTTGCACTAGGCACAAAAATTTTCTATGTGAAGGACAAGATTTAGCAGTTAGTCTGAGATTTTGGATTTCCTCCTCAGGAACTGTAAAGTCACCCATGTCATCATCTTTTCATCCAAATGGAGAACTAAAACATTTACAAATACACACCACAAAACAGCAATACACACCATAGAACAAAGGATGAAACAGAAAAGGAAAATGCCACTAAAGCCTGACA
Organism: Neomorphus geoffroyi; assembly: GCA_033558235.1. Taxonomy (NCBI): domain Eukaryota; kingdom Metazoa; phylum Chordata; class Aves; order Cuculiformes; family Neomorphidae; genus Neomorphus; species Neomorphus geoffroyi. The sequence continues at coordinate 21,366,991 of JAUMJM010000053.1, read as the reverse complement.
CATCTCAGAACATGCTTCTCATCCTGCCAAAAGACTTGGATAATGAACAAACAACACATGACGGAAGTATAATACACTGAATATTTTAGTAATCACAAGATGACTATGAGTCACTGGTGTGATGTCCTCATGAAAGTAAGACAACCAAAGCTGCAAGATACAGCAGGTCAGGTATTTCCAGGAAACATAAGACAACAATAGAGACAGCAGTAGGTCTTCTCGAACTCAGCATACACAATTCTGGTCCCCATATTTAACAAAAGTGATTTTAAATTGCAGAAGACACTGTAACCCACTGTAAGATAATCAGAGAGTTTAATTTATTTCTTGCAAGAACGAAAATTATAAAAATCTGAAAAGTTTAGATGTGCAAAATACTACCAGATATGATTGCTCTCTACAAGTACATAAGGATGTCAGCTACCAACTTGGGGAAGGTAAAAGCCTTTTAGGCTATGCTAGCGCTAGATAATTGTGTCAAAAATTGTCAATCAGTTTGTGGTAGAATATAGGAGCAAATTTCTAAGTTTTAGAGCAGCGAGTTTCTGAAACACCCTTTTATGATAGGAAAAAGGGAAGCAAGAAGCATAATCAGTTTTAAAAGGGATATTTTTAAGAAAGGGATTGCCTGACAAAATGATGACTGGACTTGTTGACCCAGGCTGATCTAGTTCCATGCCTCTATTTGTAGTCATATTTCTTGACAAGCTAGAAACAGGCTCTCATATATCACAAAGATGAGTAGAGTGTAAGGCAGCAGAGTAGACAAGGACAAACTATCAATAGATAAACTCTTGTTCATTTTCTATTTTCTCTGTATTTCTTCTTAAGTATTGTTATTGGGTTTATTGATTTGTTCCTCCCCCCTCCCCCCCTTTTTTTACTGACCAGTCAAAATATTTTCAAAAATTCCTATTTTAAGGTATTCTGAGCCTCAACTATACCCCTTTTTTCACCATTATATGAATTGGTCTGATAGAAAATACTGCCTCTCCTTATAAACCTTGTCTCTCTCATACCCTTAGTCTATTACTTCTGTTAAAGAACTACTACTCAATAACTCAAGATCATAAGTCAATTTTCAGAAAACCCAATTGCTTAGGCTATGTCTGTGCTAGTGAAACTTGCTAGGTAGCTCAGATGTTATCTGAGTGGCCAGAACCCACAGTACCGAAACAAAACAAATGGTCTCTGTACTTTGTTTACAACCAAGTTACGTCTAAGGGCTGCTTAGAACTATTGTAGTTGATGTGAGCCAAAACTCTGCCAGGGACTATTTTAGTAACTGAATGATATAGAGGATTAATTTCTGATGCCCTGATGCATTCCCTTGAACTCCAAAACTTTCATAATTATGTGTTTCTAAGCTTCTATTGCAATGTCACTGGCAGCAGATACTTTTTGCATACCTTATCCTCCAAGCAATTTTATATTTTGCATCTTACATAAAACATAAGAAATCTTTATAGTCATGTAATGAAAGTGATAGTGAATGAAAATTACCATCTTCACAATATACTTCTCAATATTCCAAAATTGAGACAGAGGGACGTCCTTTTGCCACAGTAAAATTAAAACACTCTAACAAGGACAGATTTGGTGTCAGCAAAAATATACACCGTACTGTCCTCAGTCACGAAGTTCTGGAAAGTCAGTGACTTATTATAGAAAAGAGGATGTTGAAATGCACATTGTAATTTGACTGAAATACAAATGCTTAATATGAAATGCTTTACGGGAGACTTATCTGTAAGGCGGGAATTCTCACACTCACAAATGGTATAATAACTTGATCATGTCGTTTCAAATGAATGGAACCAAACATATGTCTAATTCCAAATCTTAATAAATTAGCCCTGGATTTTAATCAAAGAAACTAAGTTCCCTACCGGGTTCACCTCAGAGAAAGTCCCATTCCTTCAGCAAGGACAATGACACCTCCGTTAATTCTTTCTGTTCACACTTGTTGCTTTTGCAGGTTTTGACTCTTTTCAGGATTCTTATGAGTGAGGATGAAAACCATTATTTCACCTCATTCACTTTTTTGTTTTAGCATCCATGTCAGTGATCTTTGCGTAAGACTTAAATTTGTCATATAGACATCTTGAACAGTGAAGAGTCAGTGACCTAACAGCCGCCTGTTAAAGCCTAGCCCAAGCCCATCAAAATCTTCTGCACTGGACTAAACACAACTTTACCTCTTCTACAACTCAGCAACAGGTTGAAGTTCCTTACCCTAAAACCGAACCTGTGCTTTCATCTTGCATCTTTCACATGATGTAACCTTAACTGCTTTTACAAGGTCAAACTTTCCATCAAAGTCTTCCATTTATCAGCTACTATTTCTCCAAATAAGTTAATCCATCTACAGCTTTGCTACAAAGTTTTACATTATTCACTTGTATGGCAGCAGCTATAGCATAACTGCTAAATGCAGTAATAATATGTCATCAGATTTCACAATGTTACATCATTATTAAAATTTCCTCAGAATGATGGATTTGATTGTCACCTTTATTATAAACAGTTATTTTAGGTCTTGATTTTCAGGTGTCATAGGCAAGTAATTGCATGTGAAACATGCAAGTTTAGTCACATGTCTAATTTGCTTATGAAATTACTACTGTGACCTGTGAAACCTTCACCTGCAGACGATATATGCAGAATGGATAATTGCACATGCAAATGCACGATGATAATTTTCACATTCAGAAACTCAGCGTGCACATCAGTAATTGTAACTGCATGCTTAACTTGTTTAAAATCAAGGTTGTAGTGAACTTACTGCATAGAAATTATAAGCAACAGATGAATGAAGACAGAACTGGACTTTTTAAAATTAATTAGACTCCTGGCCAGCAAATGAGGGGTGATGTAGGTAAATGTCAGACAAGAAAACAAAAGGTAACCACGTTAGGAAAATTATTGCAGCATGGTAATCACAAGTGAGGCTGAAAATGGCAAGTAATCTATCCAGCAGGCCACTGCAGTAAGTAATCACAGAACGCTCAGGTTAACAGGAAAAATTAAGAAATAAAAAAGAGAGTTTTGAATAAAAAGCCACAAAAAATCACTGCATGTTAAAGTGTTTCTGAGAGAACAGAATGTATCCTCAGCAAGTCTGCTGATGATACTAAACTGGGAGGAGTGGCTAATAAACCGGAAAACTCTGCTGCCATTCAGTGAGACCTGAACAGGCTAGAGAACTGGATGGAAAGGCATCTAATGAAGTTAAACAAAGGCAAGTGTAGGGTTCTTCACCTTGTGAGGAATAACTCCCTGCACTCATACAGGCTAGGGGCTGGTCTGCAAGAGAGCTGCTCTGCAGAGAAGGACCTGGGGGTGCTGGTGGAAAACAAGTTGACATTGAGCCAGCAATGTGTCCTTGTGGCCAAAAACATCAGTGGTATCCTGGGGTGCATCAAGAAGAGTGTCACCAGGAGGTCAAGGGAGGTGATCCTCCCCCTCTGCTCTGCCTTAGTGAGGCCATATCTGGAGTACTGTATCCAGTTCTGGGCTGCCTAGCTCAAGAAAGACAGGGAACTACTGGCGAGAGTCCAGTGGGGGGTCACAAAGATGATTCGAGGAGTGGAGTGTCTCTCTTACAAGGAGAGACTGAGAGATCTGGGTGTGTTTAACCTGGAAAAGAGAAGACTAAGAGGGGACCTTATCAATGCTTATAAATATCTAAAGGGTGAGTTTCAAGAGGCCAGACTCTTCTTAATGGTGCCTGGTGATGGCACAAGGGGGAATGGGTACAAACTGGTAGATCTCAACATGAGAAAAAACTTTACTGTGAGAGTTACGGAGTGCTGGAACAGGCTGCCCAGAGAGGTTGTGGATTTTCCTTCTGTGGAGATATTCAAACCCCACCTGGACACATTCCTGTGCAACCTACTGTAGGTGCATGTGCATTAGTGGGGGGGTGGAATAGATGACCTCTAGAGGTCCCTTCCAACCCTTACCATTCTGTGATTCTGTGATTTTTTTGCATGTGAAGACTGGTGCTCAACAGTGTGTGTTGAACCTGCTCTGCATGCAGTGGGAGACTGCATTTTTTTCAGTCAGTTCTTGAGTTCCGGTGAAGGGCTGAGTCTTCTCATCAGCTGTCAATTATACTCAGTGTCAGCCATTTATGCTGGCAAGAAACAGGAAAAATTACAGACTGCATGAGCAAGCTTGATACATCAGTGGATCTTTCATATTTTGGTAAGAATTAAAGCAAAACTTAAGACAATGCTGTATAAAGCAATATGTTTCATTTGAAGAAATCTGTAAATCAAGACATATGGAAACATCTCAACCAACAAACCTAAAAACCACCCCTCAAACTGCATTAACTGCAGAAGAGCTCAAACATTTGTTGGTAGGCAAGGTGATGATATTAAACCTATGAAGATCTTATGGTAAAATTGTGACTAGCTGAAGAAGTAAAAGGGAACGCATATGGCATCCTATAAAAGTGGCATTTTAGATTGGGCAAAATTTAAGGATATGAAACAGATATATGCCACAGACTATCAATGCTGCCCAAATAATAAATATATGAAAGCTTCAGCTTTACACAAAGGATGCTGTATTAAAAAGTTATGTTGAATTTCATTAAATTCTCAGTGAGAGGGTATAAAAGAAAAAAAATATTTGATCACACAAACCTTACAGCAATATCGGGGTTGTGGATTTAGGATTTTTGGGGGGTTGTTTTGAGGAGTGTTTTTTAGTTTTGGGTGGGGTTTTTTGGTTTGCGGGGGTTTTTTTTGTTTGTTTGTTTGTTTTATAATTTTGATTCTGTGTGAACATCGGTATTCGCTACTGAGGCCAGTTTAGCCGGAGAAGCCTGCGCTTCTCAATCTGTGCAATGTCCAAATTTCTGCCTTTGCACAGCTCCCCCTGGTGTTAGGAATGAAGTTTGGCAAGACCCAGCATTGTAACTCCACAATTATTTTTAGACATTTTGATTTCTTTTTCATCTTCACTGCTGGTTGATTATTGCGTAATTTCCTGCTCTCAGAGCAATAAAGATGTTTTTCATTCATTTTCATTCAAATTAATATTCTAGACCTCAAACTTTTGCAGAGATTTCATGAAGAATTGCGAAAGGCTGTTGGCAACCTCAGTGCACTGTGGAGTTTGGAACTGTATAGCACTGACAGCTTGTTTAAGGTGAATTAGAGTCATGGAAGTATTAGACTTCCAAACCTAGACAATTCATAATTCAAAATGCCAGACTTGAAAATTGTGGTTCTCAAATGTCCCACAAAGGTTACTACCTATAGACAATAGACATAATTCAGGCGATGATTATTTAATTCAGACAACATTGAAACTTCTCCAAAGACACTGAAGTCAATCTCCTTGATCCACAAGAGTCCTGTGGATTAAGGAACTCATCTGAAGGAGATATGAGAAAAGGGCTTAGTAGTAGAATCGGGGGAGGGGGTTGAAAATTGCTTCAACAGACAGGAAGGGCTGATGGTGGCCAGCGGGTTCCCTGTGGTTTAACCAGCCAGGTGCTGTGAGTCACGCTTGTAGGTGCTCCAGCGTCATTTACCTGGAGCTTAGGAGACCAGCAAAGGTGCCAGGTGTCACCCTCATTCTGGAGGCAACCATTTACAGCTCTTATGCATCTGGTCTGAGGCAGAATTTAAAATATTACCTAGATCCCTGATCAAGGATTTCGGTCATATGTTATTTTGTCCTTTGAAAATGATATTATGAAGAGAGTACTCTCTCATGTGGCTTTTCCACCACAGTTTTAAAAATTAAATTAATGTGACTGTGAAGTATTTTGCTTTTGATACATAATAGACTCTTAACTCCATTCTTCCTTTCTCTCCTTTTGTTGTGCCAATGAGTCTCTGACCCATATCTCCCAAGCTTTTATTGAAGTGTAAAAAAAGACCTGTTCTCAAAGGTGAAAGGGTGTGAAAACCGTACCAGGGTAGTAAAACTCCATTACAATTGCACCTGCTCAGGATCCCAGATAAAATGCAGAGGTATAGTTCTATAGTGTTGAGTAGGAGGGAAAGATAACTTTAAAGATGTGGAGAGAAATAGGGTTGTGAAGAAAAGGTGCTTTCGTTCCAATTCTCTCTCTCTTAACCAAGAGAGATTCAGATTTTTGGCAGGATGACTATGATCTCTGATGGGATAAATATGAAGGATGTTTTTTTTTTTTTCCCTTGTGAGGCAGGTGTATTCACAGAGTAAGATTTCTAATAGATGAGGCAGAATAAAATGTGATATTAAAGAGTGAAAATTTGAATTGCAAGAGTGAAATGCTGGAGTGATGGAGATAGATGGTGAATGAGGGGGCAGGGTGAATTGTTGAGTGTGCTTTTGGACTCAGAAAAAGGAAGTTGTTTTAGACAAATAGGAGAATTAAAAGGCACATAAGGAGAAACACTGCTTCCTTCCATTATGGATCTTTGAAGTTAATTATTTCAGTTTTCCCTCCTGAAGTGGGAGGAGGAATATTAACAGCTTTGGTAGTGAGGTACAGGGGTGATATGTAAGTGTGATCATATTTTACACTTTCCAATATGTATTGACTATTACATGAAAACATAGTACTCATAATGAATAAGGGTATTAGAACATGTTCTTTAGGGGAAAATGACAGGAATAACAGAATAATTCACTTACAAATAAGTCATGCTAGACTCAGATTTTATATCCTGGAAATGTGACTCAGAAAAATCACTTTGAATGTATTTTTGTTGCTGCAAATTTTCCTTTGGTACATAACTGTAAGTAATGTTTTTAAAAGACACTGCTTGCTATGAAATTTTCAACTACAAATAAGCCTACTCGGTCAAAATCAATTACTTCAGAGAAGAGAGGTAGACTGGTGTTCACTGAGGATATTTACACATTTTGTCTTCAAAAGTAGTGTTTTTCTGTTGGTTTTTTATTTGTATTTTTTTCAAAACGGCAAAAATAATAAGGGAAGAGACAGGTTTTTTCTGTCTTAGAGATTGATAAGCTATTTATATTCAGAATTACATAGTGAAAGCACCTTGAGAGAGGAAATCAAACCCAAAGACCAAGCAAAAATAATATATGTTTGAAAGAAACAAGTTCTTAAGAGCTCTGAATGAGTTATAACAAATAAAAACATGTATAAAAATTCAGCAGTGAGTAGTAGATTGCAATCAAGCTCCACATGATCATTTAGTGCTTTTATCTCCAGTCAGTTTAAAGAAAACAAATGTAAAAAAACCCTCACCCTTGCCAAGAGTAATTGTGTCAAAGGTAGCTGCCAGTACCCAACTCATCTTCTAATTTGAGATAAAGAAATTCTTTTGTGCTTTCTGCACTTTTAAGATTTTCTTTTATTTGTTTCTTTAGATTAAAGAGGTTTTGTCTATGTAATCACATAAATCAAGAAATATGCACGTATGCAGGTATAATGTAATATACATACATCAAACCTACACTTTTTTACAATGGATTCTGGAGGCTATTTTGTAACACATTGATCTATCAGATTTAACACATGATTCTCTCTACTTTCATGATAACTAGGTGATTACAAGCCAGAAATTTTAAATAAGCCTTTAGTTGCTTTTTTAAATGCTGTTCTAAAACATTTATTATCTAATAGAGGTTTGTTTAAAATTTGGGAAACATTTATTTTCTCTCGAACTTTTGCAGAAAATTAGTGATAACTTTTCTATTGTAATCTTGTGCTGTTACATTCATCATATTGATCACGATAATTGATAATGTCTGGGTTGCTTGAGCTGCATTTACCATTACTGATTCCTCAATAAAGATTACTGACACATTTGCAGGAATTATTTTTTTCGTGTTCTATAAACAGAAGTATAGTTGGCCAATGAAGGAAAAAAGGAAAGCTAAGTATAATGTGACTTCAGCTGCATCACATCCCAGCCCTGGTTGGGAGCCACAACACTGTCCTTTTCACTTACAAGCAAGGTTGAACAGGAAGAAGTAATGCTTGTGTATGTCAGTTGCACTGATCCCTTCCTGACATTTCTTTTATGGAGTTTTGAGGCCCTGGCAACGCTGGCAGGGAAGCAGGGAAGGGTTTTCTAATTTATTACCAAAATGAGTCAAATCACTTTCTACTCTCCCGGATTCTGCAGAGGAGCACTGTTGCATATATGCAGCTTAGAGGAGTGGGAATGGTGCTGCTCACAGTGGCAGCTTCTCCCAGAGCTTTTTATTACCAGGAGGTTGAAGGGAAGATGCTGGTGATGGATGCGGCAGAGATCTTACTCACAGCTGTGCTTGGGATGAATAGGGGGAAGTTTTGTCACATTTCAGTCATACTGTCTGTAACTGCATGAATCTACGCTTGAACGGAGCTGTGGTCCTATACCAAGGGTGATAGGTTGGTTAACAGACTCAAATCCCAGCTGCTCATTTGACTGCATTACATATCCCCTGAAGAAAATACACAGTACTGCATTAAACAAACCCAAACCCCCATTCTCCAACTTGGAAAAGACCTCTGAGATCATCGAGTCCAACCTATGGCCCAACACCTACACCTACTCTTACTTGTCAACTACACCATGTCACTAAGTGCCTCATCCAAATTCTCTTTGAACACCTCCAGGGATGGTGACTCCACCACCTCCCTAGGCAGCGCATTCCAATGAACAATTACCCTCTCAATGAAGAATTTCTTCCTAATGGCAATCCTAAACCTCCCCTGGTGAAGCTTGAGACCATGAACTCTTGTTCTGTCACTCGTCGCCTGAGAGAAGAGTCCAACTCCTGCCTCACCACAACCTCCCTTTAGGTAGTTGTAGTGAGCAATAAGGTCTCCCCTGAGCCTCCTCTTCTCCAGGCTAAACAACCCCAGCTCCCTCAGTCGCTCCTCATAGGGCTTGTGCTCCAGCCCCTTCACCATCCTCGTTGCTCTCCTCTGGACGCACTCCAGCATCTCAACATCTTTCTTAAACCAGTTTCACAATGTTTTGGCCATGACTATGGATGCATGGTATGGTCATGGAGAAAATATGTATTGAGGTGAAATTTTCCACTCTTATTTATACCAATAAATATAGCATAAATTAAGAATATCAGCTTTGGGGTTTTAAAATTACAGTTGGCAGTGTTGCCTTACCCAGGTTAGTCAGTTACATTGGCCTCCACTAGTATGTCAGGTTTCCATGAGCAAAACACAGACCTATGGCTGTTGGTTCATATATATGACCTGTTTAGCCAGTTGAAAGGAAGCCTATGGTATTTATTTTTACATTCAACTGTGCTCTGCCACATCTATTCCTAGGCAACTTGAAAAATAAACATTATTTCCTATTATAAATCAAATAAGTCGAAAAGTAATACCAAGCTGAAGAGAGCGGTGTAGCATGCTTGAGCAATAGTAGAAGTAAAGTTGCCTTTTCTGATGGATAAAACAAGTCGTGCAACAATAGGCCACTATTGTGCTTTCTCCTCATACTCACCCCCATCGCCAAGTCCTATGATCTTGAAGTACTGGGATATGGAGCAAATTTTGTACTTATTGAAAATAGATGCAGATCTGGCTGATAGCCAGCTTACAGCATAAACAATATTTAGTTTTATGTGTGGTTCACAGTGAGTAGTCAGAAAGCAGGAGACAAAAAGACTACAAACTGCACAAAATAAATGTTAATATTGGACAGGTAAGATTATTTTGCAGTCTCTAAGTAATCATGAAGTTTTAAAGCTTTGTTTGAAGAAACTTCTCCTAGATGCCTCAGCACATTTGACAAACAGAACTGACAGGGAATTGTATGAAGTACGAAGAAAATGACTGAAATAATGAAAGTATGAAGAAAATTACTAAAATAACAAGAATGAATTGTTAAGAAAGTTTTAAAATCGCATATGGTGTTTTGATTCTGTAGTAAGTTCTGTGTTGGCAGATCCTTCCATTCCTACAGAGTCCAACTATTTTGAGCAATGAACCACAAGAATTAAAGTCTTCAAATCTTTTTCAAGGACTGCATTTAAGACTAATTTTCCTCCACAGGTATATGCTTGAGCCTGTTTGTCTTAGTGTACCTATGTGCATTTTAGGTGAAATAAACAGCCACAACTTTCTGGATATTAATTTCAGATTGTAAAGGTATTTTTAATTGAATGCTTTTGCCTTATTTGACTTCTTAACTTTTTGGTTTTTTAAATGTCCATATATAAGTTTTGGAAAGTAAAATTGAAACTTTTCATTACAAATATTAACATTTAAAGATGAAAATTATTTTAAATGCTGTATTAATATACTCACTTCCTGATATTTTGAAGAAAAATGAATGTTTTATGTCTAATAAAGTGGTACAGTTAATGAAGGCATAGATTAGAGACTGTACAGTTATTTTAGTGGGAACAAACTACTTCTATCTCAGTCAATATGATATTTTCTGATGAGTTTTAAAATCAATTAAACTGAACAGGAAGCACACCTCACTCATGACTGTCTCTCAAATGTGTATTAAAAAAAAGATGAGTTTGGTCATATATTACAAAGAAAATTATGAGATAGGGAGGAGTAATGGGAGAAGTTGAAGAATAAAAAGGGAAATGTCAATACAATAAAAAAGGTGTTTGGATATATATTTTGAGAAGAGATTTGTAGTCTAGTATTGGTCTAAACCCACATGTAAATAGAGATTTTTCAACTATAAAATAATTGAGGCAGAATGTTTATTAAATCAAATACTGTAATTACTCCTTGAGTAACAAGGCAGATGATACTGCCACATCAAGACATACTGATGGCTGCGAGAGGGGGTATTTGTGCTTTAGGATCACATCTGGGATGTGTTCTGTGTCTTGTGATAAAGAAGAGGTTGCATTACTGTGCAGTCTCATATCAACACTGTAGTTTGTAAAACAAAAACTAATAAAAGCAAACATTTCAAAATAAATAAGTCCAGGTAATTAGCATCTAAGACTTTTAGCAGAGCTGGCTTATGATCTCCTTGAACAGTTAGGCTTGATTTTCAACACTGAATTTCAACGCTTGAAGCATTTTCATAACCCCAGATGTGAACAGGAGATGTAATTCTCTATCAATATAAACAACAAAAAAATGTAATTACACATTTTTCAGCCTGATAATGATCTCAGACAGAATAATGAAACAGATGATACAGCTATCCTGTTTTGCTTATAAAGGTAATAAAATTGATGGAACACACTTACTCTTCTGTAAGGCTTTTTTATTTGGTATCACATGACGTTGATTAAGAAATAAAATTAACATGGCACATACTGAATTGATTAAAATCTGGGCAACTGAAAGGTCTTAAAATATTACTGTAAATGAAGAATCATCATTCTTCAAATGTTTGTCTATAAGTTGCACAGAGATCAGTATTTGACTCTATTGTATTTAATATTCTTTTTCAGTGCTAGGAAGAAAATACACAATACCGATAAAGTTGAAGTGAAAAGTGTTGTTAGTGCAGTGAATAATAAAAAGGGAAGTCTTTGAAGCCGGGTGATCAAGACTGTCTGGCAAGGTAGGTGCAAACAAACAGATAAATTTACATATGGCCAAGCATAAATCCATAGACCTAACATGAAAGGATGTTATTTCCAGTAATGGAAGAAAACTTTTCGATTCCCAGAAGCCTTGACTCGAAAGGTCAGGTGGCCATGAACTGCAGTACTATTACTAGGAATTTTAGTATAAAAATAAGGAAGTCATGGCATCTTTGAATATTAATGCTCTACAGTACCGTATTCAGATCTGGTGCTATAGATTTGTGAATAGTTTAGACAAGTTACATGATAATCCTTGGGATTATCCTATTGGGGAATAAATCCATGCAGTGCATAACTCTAGCAGATTGATCTCATTTAATCTAGTTAAATTGATCAAGTAATTAATTCTGTGAATTGTTTATCAAGGTTAAAATTTAACTTGTTTCTATGTTTTTTAAGTAGAAAGCAAAAGTTTGAAAGTAAGAAAAAATATCAGCAAGGTCTGAGGGCAAGTATTAAAACAAGAGAAAGCTACAGATGTTTTTCAAGCAGGAAAATTTGCAAAGGTTAATACTGGGTTCTTTACAGCTGGGATTATTGAACAGATCAGACTGCATTCAGGGCATCCTATGGCTTCTGTTCAACAGAAGGTCAGACTGTGTTCACAGAGGTTTCTCCTGACCTTGGAATTGATGAAATTATGTAGAGAGACAGACATTGAATAACTCCACGGTTTTAGGTTAAGCCATCACAATGGGGATACACTGCTGAAAAATGTGATTGAAGTGCATAATAAGTCTCATAAAATCATAGAATCATAGAACTACCTGGTTGAAAAAGACCTTTGAGTTCATCTAGTCTAACTGTATGTGTCCACTACTAAACCGTATCCTTGAGGAACTCGTCTACCCATCTTTTAAACACCTCCAGGGATGGTGACTCAACCACTTCCCCGGGCAGCTGTGTCAGTTCCTGACCACCCTTTCAGTGAAGAAATTCTTCCTAGTGACAGACCTTCCCTGGCACAACTTGTGTCCACTACCTCTTGCCCTATCACCTATCACTTGGGAGAAGAGACCAACACTCATCTCACTACAGCCTCCTTTTCAGGTAGCTGCAGACAGTGAAAAGGTCTGGCCTCACCCTCCTCTTCTCTAGGCTAAATAACCCCAGTTCTCTCATTCAGTCCTTATAGGGCTTTCTCTCCAGCCCTTTCACCAGCTTCGTTGCCCTTCTCTGGACGTGCTCCAACATCTCAATGTCCTTCTTGTAGTGAGGGGCCCAAAACTAACACAGTATTTGAGCTGTGACCTCACCAACACCAAGGACAGGGGCACAAGCACTTACCTGGTCCTGCTGGCCACTTTATTAGTATTGTGTGTTCTCTCTTATGCATCATTCACAGCCTTGATTCAAGCCACCACAATTTGAGTGCTCGTGTGTATGTGCCAGGATTTGAGAGAGTTCTCAGGAAATGAGGAGCATATCAGTCCTTTACAATTCAGCAAGTTTTAGAATAGTCCATTCAGGCAGAAACCAATCACTTCAAATGAGGAAATACTGGAGGTTGTGCTAGATATTTGCTGACCATCATATCTCTTCAGTATAATTTCTGTACAATGCCTCACTGACTATAACCATGAAGCTCTCTATAACTGGGAGTAGTCCATGGGAGGTACCCTGCTGTATGTGTAGTTTTCAATCTCATTTTGAGTTAGTTAATGCATTTTAGCCACGTTATGATGGCATTATGATTTTCTGATTCCTCTGCAATAACTATTTATTATCTAACATTAATTACCTTTAGGTTCAGTTTGAAACTGTTTTACAAGATGTATGTGAAGGACATTGTAGCGTGTTCTTTTGTTTCTGAAAAAAACATCTGTAACTGTAGTCTTACAGAAGCTTGGGGCTGAATTCTGTCCTAAATGATCTCCTTTGAATTAATTTCATGCAATGCAAGTCAAACAGATTTTGACCTTTATGCAGTTCTGAAAAGGCATTATGTAAAAACGCACTTTCCTATTCAGCAGATCCACTGTATATACGGTCACATTTTGAATTCAGTGGCAAAAAATAAATGTGTTCTACATCCTGCGGATAGAAACGGAAAGCTGAAGCAGATGCGGTAGTGTGGTACAGATTCCCTTCTGACTTACCGTCATTAACAGAGCTGGTGTGTAAGGGCTTGATTTGCCAAAGCATCCAATACCCACACCCCAATTGACTTCAGCTGGAGAAAAATGGACAGAGATCATTGAAACACAACCCTCCCTATTAAAAGGCAAAATTCTATTGAGACTCTAAATGTAAATGAAGAAGGATTTTCTCTAAAATAGAGTTCTATTGGTAGCAGCCCAGTTAGAAATAAACATTTGAGTTTCACTTTTAATGGCAAAGATGAAAAATCTTTAGCCAGAGGGAAAAATCGACATGTTCAGTCATAAACAGAGTCAGTTTGGTACAAAGTTATTGAGCAAATAAAAGCTGCTTCTGTTGCAAATAAATATCAATGAAGAAATTCTATTTCTGTTGTCTGTGCTAAGGTGAAACACTATGCCCAAGAGCTGTGTTTCGACTTTTGTCTTCACAGTGCAGGAGTAAGACTTTCTGGAATGCATTGGCTACATTGCAGAGCTGTGTAGACACTGAACCCTCTGAGATTTTTTTTTTAATTCTTTTTTTTTTAACCTGAGTAGGTGGGACAATCTTATCCAAAATACCCAAGGCTAAGTATTTAGGAGAATTGATTCAGATTGTAGATCTTAGGGAAGTTCATTATACCATTCATTGCTGATGCCAAGGAACTCCTCACCCTGAGAAAGATGACCTTTACTCTGATTGCACACTGCTAGAAGAATATAGGTAATCATTGCAACTTTAACCCTAATATTTAATCCTTTAATTTAGCTATTATACAAACAGTTGGGTAAGAAGGCAATTCCGAGGTCATTGAGTCCAATCTCGGGATAAGATAAGGAGACAAAATTGGTAATCTCCCTTTTAAACTTTAGAAGTGATCACATTTCTGTTTCAACTGCTTCTTTATGAAAATGGTTTAAGAACCTTCTGCTCAAAGGCATATTCTTCTGATTTCCAGCCTGCTTGTGTGCATAATCGATCGGCATATACATGCTTCTGTGACAACATTATCTTTTAGAGGACTTTATCACTTTAGGATTTACTTACTAGACATATTCCCTTGCAGCCTTTGTTTTTCTACAATAAAAAAAATGTAAGCTCTCTTCTCCCTTTGAATTGCAGGCTTTTCATATAGCCCTCTTTGAACGTGTTTCAGTTTGAATCCCTCTTTTTTAAATCTAGACCAGTGTAAAGTGGTGGGAGGGAGTGTGAGAAGAGTTCAAACATTTACTTCATATCTACTGGAAAGATCTTCCTGATTAATTCAAAGATCATATTTGTGTATTTTATTATATTAATACTTCAACAGACATGACTCTAGTAATTTCCAATTCTTAACATATAACAGAACTTCTTCTTACCAGTTTTCACATTTATTCCCCGTCCTATTTCTCCATTCGGCAAGATCATCCAGTTCTTTCTACATGGTAACCTGAAATTTTATTTTATTAGTGAGTACTTTCAGTCTTATATTATCAGCAAACTTCAAAGACCATTCCCACTTAAAACCATTAAAACCTAATTGCATCATAAATACACATTTAAACAAGATAAACGTCAAGGAGGAGTTCCACTAAGACTTAAACAGGTATAACCTCTTTTCGTACTACCAATGCCATGTCTGCTTTAGCTCATTCTTTAGACTTCTTACAATCTCTTGACTTTTCCAGACAGTGGAACAATTAACTCTTTCTTCACAAGAAATGCCTTGTAGATTAAGTCTTATCTCTTATACTATTATGAAGTCCCCTAGCAATCCAATATAGTGAATATTTTGTATTCTGTAGTTTGTATTCCTGGTGACAATACTGATTAAGAGATGCACTATAGCATGAGGTGGTACTTCAGAGTTTGTAGGTGCTTCAGTCATCACATACAGGTTTTTATTTTAGTATAGCCTAACTGAGAGTTTACAGCTTGAACACATGACACCAGCCCACCCTAATGCCTCAGGATGTCCTAATAAACTACAGGTGAAAAAAAAGGAGTTTTGAGGAATTCTTTTTACGTGGGAAATCCTAAAATATCTATAAACTATGGACTAGATTACCAAAGGGTAGCAACCTTGGCTGTAAATTCTTTGGAAGAGTTCCTTTCCAGTCATTGTGCGGCTGGGAGTCTGAGCTGGGTGCCATTTGCCAGTGAGTCAACATCATGCACCAGATAGTGGCCTTTAGAGGCAAAGAAGGGGTTGTGCTGGGCATTTTCAGCTCTGCTGATGGTAGATCAGTTTACATTGTGTGCCCAGTTCACTTATTATTTCCATATAGTGCCCAGAAAAATGTTTCCATACATCTATAATTTGCTCTTATCTCTTTCTTCACCAATAACTATGTAATCTATGTCTACCTTTATTATTATAAACCTCGTACTATAATTTTTTGTTCATTCTGTTATTGTGTTATTTTACTGTATTATTAGCAATTTTCATAACATAAATCATAAAGAGTAATATATACATATACTATATATATATTATAGAGAGAAGATTTCATGAAGATGGTCTAAAACTCTCTAAATATCTGCTGTCTTGCCAGATATTGTTCACCTAGTAGAATGAGGAGATCAATCTATTTATTATAATAGCTACTCACAGTTAACCACTTTAGCAGTGGCACACACTTAATAGCATTTTAAATTAATAAAGTCAAAGACAGAAACAGATTCAGGTACCTTATATATGTGGCCAAATCAGTTGTCTTCAGTATACATCCCAGTGACATGTAGTCATACGTAAAAATATATATTTTCTATAAATGAGAAGAAATAATTAAATACTGACTTTTTTGAATCCTTTTAGTTTATTTTTCCACATTGTTATATTGAACATTTATGGAAGGCAAAGCTTCCGTCACTAAAAAATCCTGTCAAAAATGAATAGATTGTGTTCATAAGAACCCAAATTTTGAGTTTTATTTCCTGATGTTTAAAACTTAGTCCATCTTATTTAATTTAAGAAAGTATGATAGTTTCCCTTTAACTATAATGCAACAAAAAGAAAATGGAGAATATTCAGAAGATTAACTCTTTTAAATGAAGCTGAAAGCTTCAGTAGATTTTAATTAGAACTGCATGATAAGTTTTACATGTAAAGAATATCCATTCAAATTTGGCTTTTGGCCAGTCCAGCAAAAGTAAAATAATATTAAGGACACATTTTATTACTGCACATTTTATTTTTTTCTGAGAAAATTGTTTGTAATATCAAGTGATGTAATAAACTCTTCATTTTAGATTTGCTATATTTTTAATTAGGCTGAGATTATGCAGAAGGCTGAATACGGTAGCTTGATGTCCAGATGGAGACCTGTGACAGGCTGTGTCTCTCAGGGGTCTGTACTGGGACCAATGTTGTTTAAAATTTTCTTTAATGATAGATACAGCAGGATCAAGTACATCCTCAGCAAGTTTGCAGATGATACCAAGCTAAGTGGGGCAGTGGTGACACCAGAAGGACAGGATGTCATGCAGAGGCACCTGAACAATCTTGAGAAATAGGCTTGTGTGAGCCTCACGATGTTCAACAAGGCCAAGTGCAAGGTCCTACACCTGGGCTGAGTTAATCCACGGTTTCAATACAGGATGGGGGACAATGTGATTAAGAGAAGGACTTGAGGATGCTGATTGATGAGAAGCTTGACATGAGCCAGCCATGTGCACTTGTAGCCCAGAAGGCCAACCATGTCCTGGGCTGCATCAAAAGAAGTGTGGCCAGCAGGTCGAGGGAGGTGATTCTCCCCCTCTGCTCTGCTCTTGTGAGACCCAGCCTGGAGTACTCTGTCCAGTTCTGGAATCCCCAACGTAAGAAGGATATGGAACTGATGGAACATGTCCAGAGGACGGCTATGAAGATGATCAAAGGGCTGGAGCACCTCTGCTGTGAGGACAGGCTGAGAGAGTTGGGGTTGTTCAGCCTGGAGAAGAGAAGGTTCCGGGGGGACAGCATAGTGGCCTTCCAGTACCTGAAGGGGCTACAGCAATGCTGGGGAGGAGCTTTTTACAAGAACTTGTAGTGATAGGACAAGGGGGAACGGCTTTAAACTGGAAGGGGGGAAATATAGATTGGACATTAGGAAGAAATTCTTCACAATAAAAGTGGTGAGAGGCTGGAACAGGTTGCCCAGGGAAGTTGTAGATTCCCCCTTCCTGGAAGTGTTCAAGACCACGTTGGAAGGGATCTTGAGGAGCCTGGTCTACTGGGAGGTGTCCCTGCCCATGGCAGGGGAGTTGGAATTGGATGATCTTTAAGGTCCCTTCCAACTCAAACCATTCTATGATTTTATGTTCATTAAAAAATATTATTAATATTTGGTGACTTAACCCATCAAAACTGGGTTTGATTGTAAAGAAATCCACTAAGCTTTTTTTTTTTCCTGAAAATGAACACCCCTATCATCAGGTATTCAAAACCACTGCCAACACAGGAGAACATTATCTCTCAGGTTACTTTTAGATGTATTTCTAAGCACTTTCACAGATGAAATGATACTACATTTTACAGAACGACAGAAATCATACAAAATGTCAAATTTCAATTGAATTTGAAAGTTCAGATAGGGAAGGCCAGTTTTCAGATAGCATTGCTTAGGTTGCAGAACTATGGCTCACCTATTGTGACTTTTAGATTAATACATCCAGGTGCTTCAAATGGTCATTAAGTATCAATCAAAAGTGTTGATTTTAAGCTTTGCAGGAGGAAGTCTAGTTTCTTACCTCAGAACATGAGTCAAAAATTTAGTAGTTTTGGAATAGATTCTGTCTTCCTTTTCTCCCTAGGATGACTAGTACTCAACACTAGTTATTCCACTAAAACTGTTCAATCTCACAAAAGGTTTCATCCACAGATGGACTGAAGAGCTAAGCAGGGTCTGGTTGGTCCGTCAAGGAAGACTGATATGATTAAGAGTACTGTATACTTGGTTGACATCTGTCCGCCTTTAGCTCTCTGTTTTAGAGGAGTCTTTGAGAGATGGCTTTGTTGGAAGGAGTTTCAATACTTGCCCAGAGACCTGTCCGTGTTTACGCCTTTGGATTGACTCCTCTGTGTAAGGCAACTTACATTACAAAGTGCAGGAAAATATAATCTGAAGTGAAACCCCAAGCCCTTAAAACTTGGAAGCAGTAATTTCTAGCGTTTTGACTATAAAGTCCTCATGCTTAGCATCTACATATCCTTTTATTTTGTTTTGCAAGACATTACCTAGTGATTCTACCTAATCACACATCGATGTAATACAGTCCTACCTATTCATTTTCTTGCGGAATTCAGTAAAATTATTTGCACCTGAACAAGCCTAACTAGTAAGTACGTTAAATAGTAAGCGAACATTTGTTCTGTGTAATGTGGATATCTGTGATATCCCTTGTATTATCAAATTAGTGACTTATAAAAACTTTTGTTTATCACTGTAGGTTAATGGTAGCTCTGCAGTGCTTGGCATTATGATTTGCTATAGACTGTAGACACACACACACATTATCACAAAGGGTCATATAAGAAAATGACCTTATAGACCACTGTTGTTTTACATCAAAAGTTTATTTTAAATATAATTGCTGTAAGTACCTACTTAATGTATTTCACTTACCCTGAGGTCCCATAAGCTTTAATGTGAGGATATTCCTCTCATCATTATTCTAATTCTTAAAAGCTTTTCATCTATAAAGGCAGTTACCATCACATAACACAGATGTGATTTCTTTGCTTCTTAATTAAATAGATTGATGGATATTGTACGTGTAAGTTCTTGGCCAGATTTAGGAACCTGTAGAAAATATGAAAACACTGCATATGGACAACCTATGGGAATTATTTGAGCATTTTACATAAAAATAATACAATAGAAAGCCTGTAGATTGTCAAAGGCTCATAGACACTGATGCAATTAGATGCAACATATGCTGGATGTCATTCTTATCTTTTCATATACTCTCCTGTCAATTATGAGTAGCACCTTTCAAATTTTGACACTATCTTAAAGAATCAAGAATTAATTAATCACAGTGTATCATGTTTACTACAAAAGTAGACTGTCCCTACAAAATTTGTCTTCTGTGTTTTACTGCAGAACTGTATCTACAAATGCATTTTTCATCATATTATAAAATAATATTTGAATTGCACGTTCATTTTAGGCTTATTAAAGGTAACCTTTATATCCTCCTTTGGAAATCAACTTTTAATTTGTAACTTTTTCTTGAAAAGTTTAGGCAGTATTGGTAGCATACCTTCTTTTCTATTCTACACAGTTTATCTGTTGAGATAGATGATGGGGAATGGAAAAGGGGATAGAAATTATAAGAAAGTAGCAGCAGAGTGGTCAAGCTATCTTTGCGGTCCTGTCAGATTGTTTCACAGTGTAATTTCATCATGTTTTGCATACACTTTGCCTGTGGCTTAAACAATTATAAAAGTGTTAAAATGGAATTTACAGCCATGATAATGAACATAGCAGTTGTTGAAATTGTTTTAAAACAATAACAGGTAAAATTTAAATGAGTTTTATTTCCTTTCACTAAAATTTTCCTCTTCTCCATTCATATAAAACACATCTGGAAGAAATTAGACCTGACTTCCAAAGAAAAAAATGCTAAAAAAAGAAAAAAGAAGTTACTTCCGCCAACATCATGTTAGTAATTTCATTATGAGAAACACACCTTGAGGTGTACATTTTTGTTTCAAAAATGCGATGGATAGATAAATGTTTGTGATTCTCATTATGAATGGAGGAAGGACACAGATGTCACAAATTTGGAAAAAAAAAAAGAAGCTGATTCAAAAAATAAACTCAACTTTAATCCTATCCAATACTGCAAACAGTGAATTTTAAAGAGAAAGTGGGTATAATAATGACAATTCACTAAATTATGTTCTTTCTCACAGGCTGGGGATGTCTGCAGTACGACTGTAATTTTTAGAAATGTGTTGCTTGTTTCATCTTTTCTATTAATTTATGGTTCACTGTGGCATCCAGTTGGAAAGAACATACATTCTGAAATTGTGAGATTGCTCTTACGGTAGGTTTTTGCAGAATTATTTTGTCCCATATTTTGTAAACAGTGTAAGTATAAACAACATCTGGAGGTAGTAAATGCCTTTCCTACTTTTCCTCCAAAGCACAGAAATTTGCCTAATTTCCCCTTTTCCTTCCTTCCTGTCCCTTTCTTTCCCTTCCTTCCCATCCCTTTCTTTTCCTTTCTCTCACTCAAAAACTGTCTTCCCTCAATACAGCAAACCATTGAAACAATAGGAATGAAGATGAAAAATATTTTTTAATTCTGTCCTCAGTGCGGAGTGAAAAAATTCTTATCATTGTCAATAGCTCGAGTTCTATCAAAGAAAAGAATAAACAATAGACTGTAAAGGAAATACATCTTCATTTCTTTAATAATGTTCTATAGATATGGCAAGGGCTATATCTTGAAGAAAAGTACTTAACTTTAACTCTATGTTTCTACACTGCTGTGATGGCCTAGAAAATTTCCCAGTCAACTTCAGCAAGTGAGAAGTCCGTTACACAGATTCAGTACACCATTTGCTACATGTTCCCCTCTTCCACTGTTAAATAATCACAACTTTAAGATAAAAATCTAGCTGTAAATTAGATAGCATCACTATGAAAATAGAGAAAATTGCAGGAATGCAGGAAAAAAGCTCTTTACTAGAGCATGCTTTAGGAGAAATGGAAAGGTAGCTACAAACAATTTGCCAACACTGATTTCATAGTACAGTATTAGGTATCATTTATGTATGAGGATCCAGCTCAAATGCTTGATGTTTAGAAGTATTTGTTGTTGGGGCCTATTTCCAGGTTTGAGGAACAGAAACCTTTTGTGACTTGACCTGCAGTGGATAGACAATGAAATGACACACTTCCTCATTGTTGAGATATTCGTATAACACAGGAAGTAGACTATTGTTGTCCAGTGCTTTGTCATTGCTAATCCACAGTAGTATTCAATACAAACCATGGTGGTTCTTGGTTTCAATATCATCCTCCTTTAATTTGCTAGACTAAGAATTTTATCATAGTGATCCTTCAGTCTCCTAAAATGTTAGGGAGTAGTAATTTAAGAGATTCAGTGAATATACACTAGAGGAGATTTAATCACAGAGGAGTCTTGGGTTAAAGGCCTTATTTAAAACCACAGAATGAAAGTGAATATTCAATGAGATACTCTAGTTTTAATCTATGCTGTTATATCTGTTATTCAGCATTACATTCCAGCTTTCATTTTTTCTGTTTTCCATCTAAGTCTTTGAAGGATGCCTTCAGCCACCTCCTATTAAATGCAATATTTGGACATACTGGGGTGATTTTGAGTAGGAATGTCAGAGGATTTTCTTTTTAAGCTTTCAGTTTTCTTCCCTCTGTCAGGGTAAAACCAGACCTTTAGCTTTTCTTTGTGCCTTAATTTATGTACAAAGTAGAGAAACACAAAATGAAGTACTGTGTAGGAATGTAATGCTATTTTTAGATAAGACATTTATTCTATGCAAAAAGCTCTACACCCTTAAACATCTTTAGATCAGGTGATATTTAATGTATTAAGCCTCAAAATGAAAGACATCTTTGCAAGTCCTGCACTGCAGACAAAAGCAGATAAGCAGCTAAATACAACAGCTCTCCTGGTATCTAGTGAATCCTCAGAAAACTGATAGGCAAATTTGTTCCAGGATACTTGTCGCAATGATCCAAATGCACTGAATTCAGGCTATTGCCTGTCTCTAGGAATGCTCTTCTTCATGAGTGTTTTCCTACCTGCAAAGAACAGGAGAGATGTTAGAGCAAATGATTAAAAATTCCATCTTTCACAGCAAATAAGTCAATATGCAAATAGCTTGAATATGTTGAAATAAAGTGACTATCTGGACAAGTCATGCAGATAGCTGGAGTGTTGATAGGTTATCTGCAGAAAGAGCTTTCATTTAAAAATGTAAAAAGCCTTATGCTCTCTACAGATATGACTATGAAAGATGAACAGGAAAAACAGCAAAAGCTTTGTTCAGGTCAGTAAGACTATATTTTATCAAACTTTATTACAAATGCAGACACATCCATTTCAGAGCTGATAATAAAGCTGTTTTATGGGAAAAGAGGCAGTTTAAAGTTGGTGTTTCTCATTTCTTTTTTGGCTGAGTAAATCAGTAATCTGCAGAATACCTGTTACTGATTTCTTTCTAGTACAGGTTGTTTGAAATGATGGGAAACAAAGCTGCCTTTCTGTCATCACACAGCTCAGAAGATGGATTTTCATGTAACATAAAAGACTAAAGGCAATTACGTGGGTCACCAGTGAAAGCTGGTCTGAAAATGCTATTCAGCCTTTTAAAAAAGGCTACATGGAAAATGTAACAGATAATGGAGAAAGACTGTGAATTATGTTGATCAAGATAGACCATGACTCTAAAGAGTCTGTATTTTTGATTCAAAATATGAAACTCTATTATATGTTTTCAAGGGATTTGAAGCTTCTTAGAAAGGTAATCAGACCCCTTTGTTTACAGAAGATACTCTCAGCAATATAAAATTGAGTTTTGCTATCCACCATCTGGCAAAAAGAAAATGCCTGGCAATCAACAAAAGAAGACTTCTGAATCACACAGTCATGCCAGCCTTTCTTTCTACTAGTTTGCTAGATAGATTTGCCCTAGTTGCTATTCTCTGCTTTTTATCCATATAGAATTTCTTCTAGGTAAGATTCATAAAGTATCATGATGCTCTTGTCACTCTTTTTTCAATTCTTATCGGTTGTGAGCTCCTGCCATGCAATTTTGGAAGCAGTTTGTCCAGTTTTCTCACTAAAAGCAGTAGCTGCAGTTCTGCCAATGGTAGCATTGTCCCTCATGCACTACAGTCATCATCAGAGGGTGCAGGGAGAGGTTGTACCCTGTGCAACTATGCGACTGGCTGGAAGTGGCAACATCCCATTCTCATATAAAAGAGCGTATACATTTAATATCTGAATTCTTGCCTAATTATCCTTTCTCTTTCCTATATGGCTTTCTATCTTCAGTTTCAATTCCTTTTTGGCCTTCTCATTTTCTACTCATTTCTCCTGCTTCCTTGAATTTAACGTATTTGACTCAAGAAAGAAAAAGAACACTGGGATTTTGGTAAGGCTGATCAAAATGCCATAATAAATCAATTATAATTAATATAGGCTAGCCATTTAATCTCATGGCATTTTAGATCCTGGTTTGTAATAAAGGGATGAAAAGATGCTCTTTTTGTGTCTGTTTAGGTGGTATATTTTTGAGACATAGCCTTGATTCTGTCTATTCCTATCCCATTTCCTCTGGTTATATAACCATGGCTTGTGTTAACCATTTATAGTCACTGAGGATCTTATTAATTTTGGATTGAACCACTGTTTTTGATTACATTGCACTGATAATGAAGTAGTCACTGCAAATTTGACTATATGTTCAACACCATAGACATCTTCTCCACTCTTGGAGATTTGTCCTAACACTCTTCTCTGTATTTCCAGACCTTCGCTGCACTGTCTTCTATCTCAACTTCTTCCTGTTTCCCTTAAGATTTTCCTTTGTATCACCTATCCCACCTCTAACATTTTTCTTTTCTTCTTTCTCTTTTTCTTCTTTCCTTACCCTGAAATTTTCCTCCTTGTTCCTATTATAACACTTTGTTGATATTTCCATCACTATTATTTGCTTTTTTTTATCTACTCACTCTCATTCTCTTGGAGACCTGTAGATGCAAAAGGATAAGCAATTGTAGTCAACTTGGTTTCATCCTTCTAAATTTTAAGGGAAATGGAAACTCTTTTTAATACTTCAGAATATTGACACAGGAGACCATGAGAATTGTTTTAATGCACATGTCAGCAAGATTTGTGATGTTATTAATAAAGCTGACAGCACTACTTGCTGTATCCTAAAATGAAATATATATGACAAAATACTGGGGAAAATATTCCCCAATTCCATCATTCCTTGTATGCAGCAAAAGACACAACATAAATCCTATAGAATGTAATGTTTCGTTCCACAGATCATCACAGAAACTACTGACAAACTAATAATCTCACCTGAGCATTAACATAATTTCAGACATGATCATATTCTGCTAGAAGTACACACCACACTTTTTAGACCTCTCCTTTTCTAAAACACT
Organism: Neomorphus geoffroyi; assembly: GCA_033558235.1. NCBI lineage: Eukaryota > Metazoa > Chordata > Aves > Cuculiformes > Neomorphidae > Neomorphus > Neomorphus geoffroyi. Next base: position 21,342,257 of record JAUMJM010000053.1, on the reverse strand, counting down.
GATATACATGTCTTAATATATTTCTGCAGAAAAAACTACTTAGATAGAGCATCCAATTCTGCTCTAGACTAATGACTGAAATACAAGCAGCACATATGTAAACTCCAGGCTTAATATATACCAGAATAATATGGTGATCAATACAGGATAAGAACACTTGAATGTATATGAAGGAAGACAAATAATGCGATCACTTTTCATTTTCAAACAAATGCTTGTCATTCCTACCACCAACTAGGCTTTGAATATAATCAATATGCACCATTGGGAAGCAGTGCTACAACTACGAGGCCATAAATCATTAGCTTCTCCTTGTTTTTACCTGCTATACTGAAATAAAAGAAACTGAAAACATGTTATACTATCCTTGTTCTGTTTTCTATCTCTACAATTTGGTAGAGTTACCCCAGAGATGTTGTATATTTTTAGAAGAGAAAATAAATGCTGCATGTGCTTCTGAAGTGGGGAATTCACAGTTTTGATTCAGAGAGAAATATGCAAAATTCTGGTGGAAAATTTCTGGCAAATACCTAGGCATGATAATCTAAGGTAATGTCAATATCTTTGACACTTTTGCTTACGAAACAAAGCTTCAAGAAAAACTTAGGTAGTGTGGCATATGCACTGAATTTAAGAAAAAAACCCCTATGACTCTACAAATGTCAAGTGAGATGAAGTGAAATAAACATGAAAAATAGAAATGCAAACGAAGAGAAAATGAGTGCGATGCACTGAAATTGTCACTTGAGCTAATTGGAAGAGTAATAGCTTTCATGAAGAGAAAAGGCAATGAGAAGTTTTTGCATTTCACAAAAGGCATCCTTTCTGCCTCTTATCTGTAATCTATCTATTTGCATCTGAAAAATACATTGGCATGTATAAATGCTATTGTGTAACTGGCACTGTGTAATGGAGAAATGACAGACAACATGAAATAGGGTGAACAATTTTCCTCATCAGAATGAATACAAATATCAGGATTAGAGAGGGCATCAAGAACAATTCACTGTGGTGCCAGACCAACAAAAAATATTATTATTTTAGGGGAAAAAAGTATTATTTAGTCAAAAAGAAATGCACATGTATATGTGCTCCGAACTATTGTAATCCAGAAATGTCTAAACATCCAAAAAGAAAAACACAACTCAGTATTGTTTACTGCGTATAAAATTGGTCAAAGCAATTAAATCCTACCAGTGCTCTCAGGGGTTTGACATCAGCTTTTTGTAGCTCATTTTCTTCTAATTTTTCTTCTTTCCAATGCTTTAATTTCCTTAAACCATTCTAAAAATACACAAATACACCCTCCTAATTTCACTTTGCTATACGTACAACTACAGTTGTTCTAACAGTTTTGTTAAGGCAAATATGAAAGTGATAAGATGGAAAGGTAATAAAAAAGAATAATTGTAATATTTCTTATCAAAGAATCTGACAGACTCCTGAAAAAGGAACGGAATTTGTTGTGGTTTTCAGTCCATAGTATGTCACGTTTGTTATAGATTTGTCAGAGATTTCGTAACTGAAATTTCATTTGTTTGCCTAGTTAGAATGTGGCAGAACGATGTTAGAAACATGAAAACATTTTGGAAAGATGTATCCTTGTCCACGGTTAATATTGTACCTGGTAACAAAGATGTGATTATACTGCAATATTTCTATTCATTAGAAAGCACAGAGAATCTGAAAAAAACTTCAGTTTTTTTAAAGCCACACTGAGTAACTGAAGAAATGTAATAGGTGCCTAATGGCATCTCAGAGCTCAACAGTATAAGTGCTATTATAAGTAATTATTCAAACTCTAACAAAGAAAGCATGTGGGAATTACTGTTTTTCTGTTTACTTTTCAGGTATATTTAGAATGTTCAAAATGAGCTGTGCACCTGCCAACCAATAGCTAACTCATAGTCTCTTTTTCTTGACTTCTAGCCTTTCTCCAACACACATCTATTCCTGTGTGGCCCCTGTAAACAGCTCAGAAAGGATGGAGAAAGGTAGACTGACTCCTAACAGGTTCCTGCTTAAGAACTAAGCAACTCAAGGTGGCTGGCGTCTGTGCAGGTCTCAAGGTGAAACAGAGTAGTTCAAGGGTAGTTCAAGCCAACTCAAGAAGTATCTTAATTATTGTGATAATTAAGGAAAATAAGTTACAGTTCCATTGTTGCTCCAGCTAGTTTGTGTATCTGTCCAACTTGTAGTGCAAATGGGAGCTGTACTATGACGACGATGCAGAGTCCTGGAGAGGCCTTGGCTGCACCCTCGTTTTACGGGGAATCAAGTTCTTAACTGAATGTACCTGTTACTAACACTGCAATCTAACATCAAGTTCAATACATCATTTCTGCTAGACATTCATGGAGTTATCCCAGTTGAGGGTTTGTCTTGTCTTACTTATGCAGACCCCTTAATGGCCAGATGTCAGCACTGATTTGATATCATTTGTAATTTGTCTCTGGCTAAAATGTGTTATGAATAAAACTAAGGAGAGGAAGTTAATGTGTACAGTTAATGGAATGTCCAAATCCTTCAGAGGAGTCATAATGTAGTTCTGCTGTATGACTCATAATTTTTGGTTGTTCCAGTAAGAAATATGGATTTTGTATTTTGCTTTTCAAGGAATGTTTCCATTGGTCTTACATATATTATGTATTCATATACTTCCATTAGTAAAAAGAAGTATAAAATAAATTACTCCTATTGTAATGCTTATGGTATTAAAATGCACCCTTATAAATATAAAATTTAGTAGACATATTTCTATGATTTTATATTTTTTTCTTTTATTCACAGTGAAGATATTATGCCTACATGTTTGGTGACTAAGGGAAAACCTAACTGCCAAAATCCTTCATATGATTAGTGGAGAGCTGTCTGAACAAACTGAAGCACAAACATTAAACTGAATGAAACATGAACCCTTTTTAAATTAAAAAGGATGCAAGAAACAAATGCAGTTCTCTAAACAGGGGCACCTCATGCCATCTGAAGCACCCTTTAGTATGTGAGCCTTGTGCATGGGACGAAAAAGACCTGTGTCCTTTGGAGGGGTAGGCAGAAGCCAGAGCACACAAAACAATGAGAAAGTTATGTTCAGGCAACTAAATGTAGTTCTTTGTCGATATAGTTGAGACAGTAATTCAAAAGCTGGTGTCTATTGAAGCATTAGTTGTGTCACTGTGATTCCTTTGACTAGATCTCTGCCAGTGGGATCTTAAACATTTAGGTCATATGCACGTACCTTGATGACAGGGTCTTTATCTGAAGCTGAACCCCCTTCTGGCATTTAGGTTCAAGTGACACAGACAGAACCACATTCTTGGCTTTTTATAGTGTGGTTTTCAGTACCGTCATATGCTGAATGATGTTTAGAAGTGGTTTGATTTTTGTTGTTGTTATTGAAATATATCACACCTATAAGCCAGCAATTTCGCTGCAAGATGCTGCTATAGTTATGGTTGAGGAAGAGCGCGTTTTTCCATGTTACGTGCCATTGCCTCCTTATCCATGTAATTTTGTGTTATTTTCACCACTTTAACTGAAAGTTCTCATATTTGGGGCATTGATGAGACAATCATCTTGGGCTAATTATCTGACTTTTCTTTCTGTGTCCTTGATTCTTATGCAATGAGGAACTACAGCAGTAGTTTCTTATTACCTTCTCCACAGCTTTCTTGAGTTTGAAAAGACATAATTACAAACACATTGAAGTATAAGAATGAGCACATGTGCAAAATTCTGTTCACCTGTTGGCTATTCATTCTTTACTACCTATATGCTCTGATTTGTACAAAATAAGTACTAAATTGTATAGGTTTTTTCCTGAAGGACTTAATGTCTCTGCAGACCAGGTGAGGACACTGTGCAATAATAACAAGATTAAAAGCTTTTAAGCATTAACTTCAAAGACATTACTCATAAACAATAAGAAATAATAGCATAGGAATCTGAACTCTTAATACTAGTTTATCATCTTGCCCTAGAAACAGGTTATCTGAGATTCAGATAAACCCATGGACTTTGCTCCACACTGGTGGTTCATAAGGCCATAAGCCCAGCCTGCAAAGAAAATAAAAGGTGAGATACAGGCTCTTCTGTCCTATAATGCTATATAGAGAGGGCAACTTTTGCTTCTCGAGGTGTTGGCTTCATTTTAAAGAGAATATTTTTTATATTAAGGCTTTAGAAGGGACGGAGAAGTAGCTCCACAAAACACTTTGATATATACGAAGCAGGTAAACATTGTATGTCTAAATCCAAAATGTAGAAAATTCACACCTTAATATAGTAGTGTTTTATCTGGAAGGTGCTTAATGTTATATCCAGATATTGCTTGCTTATTTACAATATGGCTTTTTTTTGGTGTGTTTTTAGTCCAGTCTTAACAGTGCAGAGGAATTTAGTACTGGTGTTATCCCTGTGTGCAAAACCCAGCAAGGTTTACAAAATACGCAAGTCTACATTGATGCTCACTCACTGGGATGAACATCTGGTGCACCTGGACTCTGATAGCAGCTGGTTCTGCTGTGTGGGTGTGGACATACCTGCAAAAGCCAGACCTTTGGCATGACTATGACATGTGAGGAGGAGTTGCCATAGATTTTTGTACCTGGAAAATTGCATGACATCATGCCAGGCAGCAGAAACACAGTGAAAACCTACATTATCTCTCTTGTTTATCAGATATATCTGCCAGAGGGAAACCATAGTTCTGCATTGCAAACACACAAAACGAAGGCATTTTGACAAAAGAATTGAAATTCCAGGAAGTTTGACATTCACATTGTGACTGCTGTCTTGCTTGAGGACCTCAAGATAATAACCATACCTGAAGAAAACTTATTTCTGCTACAGCTTGGCCTATGGCAGTAGCTGACTCGTTCAAGCTGAAGTGGAGTAAACCTGTACAAAGGCATATCCAGTGATGATTGGGACACCTCGAAGTGAAAAAAGCAGGGTAACATATCTGGATAAATATGATTCTCTGTGATCAACTATATTACCTGTGGACTCCGTTTGGGTATCTACATGGAATTTGGTCATTGCAGCCAGTTTCCTCAAAGATAATCCACCTGCACAGTGTAGCACTGCGTCACAAGTGGTACTGGCTTAGACAGCTCTGCAGGCAGACCGAGTCCTCTGCAAGGGGAGCAGAAAACTGACTCTCACACTTTGAAGTCTTCTCTCTAGGATGAAGTAAAGGAAAAATTTGAAACACTGTGGGAGAGATGCCATACTCACCCTTCTGGGTGAATAAACCTAAGTGCCACTGCGATAAATATTGCAAGTAGAATTTTAGCAATTTTTCAAACTCTGCATGTTTGGAAGGCTGAACTGTCCTCCCTTTCTTAAAATATTGCTGGTTTTTTGGAGCCCTTTGCTGATGCACGGTCTGGAGAACACCAACAATATTCAAATTCCAAAGATCCCCATTAGGAATGCTATTAAGTAGTCTAGTAACATTGATTGAAGTCAAGAAAAAGAATATGTTATGTTTAGAAGTTATTTATTATTGTCATTAATTTTAGCTAGCAACGCTGTTGTTATACTTTTGAGGTACATGGAAGGAAGAATGATGTTCTGCAATCCTTTCACCTGCAAACCACTCCATCTTTTGCGAACCTTGGGTCTAAAATGTTCTTATGCTGATCTAGTTGCAATTTAATTCCACTAATTGTTCACTGCTTTAAGTAGTACTCAACCTAGTAAAAGGCAGAGGAGATTCAGGCTTAGAGTCCTTGCCTTAAAACACTGATTCCAAGCAGAAAATGTGCAAACAGGGCTGCAGAATACCCTGAAAAACAATATTAGAGAAAAATAATCTTGAGCTTTCTGCCTTAAAGTATTTATTATTAATGAGTACAGAATAGTTCCATCTCTTTTTCCATTTGATGTATAACACACTCAACATCATAATAATTATTCTTAAAAGAATAAATTTATTTCATAATGTTTTTATAACACATACTGCTTTGTGCTCATATAATAAAAATAAAAATTATAATAGATACCGTTTCACATTTCTGCTAGGAATGTCCACAAAAATGACCACTAATAGGTTACTTCTTTGTATTACTGTAGTTGCCAGTAATATAATGAGAAGGAGAAGACATGGCTAATAATTTACTGCTTGGAATATCTGCTATGCATCATTATTCAGAAACTTATTTTGATATCTTAAGATGAGGTAAACTTGAATGAATGATGAAAGAATGACTGTTGTACCAAATTCAAGAAGTAAATCATCTGCTAGACCCAACAAGAAGAAATATTCCAAACTGCAGCTCAAGTAACCAAAATTGGAGCTCAAAACTATATGAAAGATATGATAAAACCCAATGAATATGAGCATTTTTTTGACTGGGGAAGAAAGAAAAAAACATCTCACATTCAATTCTGGACCTGCAATTCAGAGCAGCAAGATGCAGTTTGTCCTGCTTGTATGAACACACTCTACAGATTAAACCCAAAGATGAGTAGAATGTGGATGTTTTAGTCATGAAAATCTGTTGGATGATGTTTGTGCTTGATAAATAATTAATATGAAATAGAGGCAAGCTATTTGTGACTATTTGATGGCTTTGACAACTGCAAGGGGTCTAAAGTGACAAATGGTCCTCACAGTAAAATGTGGAGAAATAAAAGGAGATGAGGTCGTCAGCATATAATCAGGAAAAGAATAGTGGCAACAATGGATAAGAAAGTGCTGATAAGCATCAGTGATGAGGAACTCAGCACTGGGGCAAGTATATCTAAAAGTCTTGTGTTTTCTTTGCCAAATATATTTCCTTTTTACTAATATTATTATCAGATCTTTATCAACTCCTGAAAGCTGTTGGGTCAGGAAGACCTGGGGACTTCTGACCACTTTCACAGTTCAGATATTGAATAGATGTGAACAGAATACCAGAATAATTGATTCACAGATAAAGTAGGTAGAAATAACAAACATAGGCTGTAAGAATGTCACAGCCTCGACTGTTGCTCATTGAAGTGATTTTCTACCTCTCAACATCTTTGTAAATGACAAAGATCAGTCACTGGCAACTGTTGACTATGACTTCTGTTTTCTTTCCCTAACAAGATTATCAAAATGCTAAGACTCCTTCGATTCTGGTAGGCTGTTTCTGTCCCTTGAGATTCCCAATCAGCCATGTGATCGTATGTATTCATGCACTGTCCGACAGAGTTTTTCTTACATTATACTCTATGATCTCTTGGAACAGAGTAACTTTTTGGTATCTTCACTGAAGTTACAGACAGCAAAGAAGAAGAGCTGGTGTATCAGGAAGCAGTTGTTTTCTTAATTCTGTAAAGCCTTTAGATATAAACTTCACCCTGTATAGTATGAAGGGAGCTAGACCACACGTAGGCTCTGATTCAGTAATACACTTAAAGGGAAAGTTTTCAAAGGCACAAATGACAGTTAAGCAATAATTTACAATTGAGGATGAAAGTCGTAAGTATCCAGCTGTCATCTATGACCTTTAAATCTGTGCCTACAACCTGTGTAACTGCCAGTGCCTCCTTAAGGGCATAGCGATTCAGCAAAATGTAGAAGTGCATGACTTGTGTTTTAGGAAGAATTACCACAAAATCTTATCTCATATACCATCACCTTTACACAGCACAAGGCATAAGCACATCCACTGTAGGACTTAAAGGATAAAAGTGTCTCAATAGTTGCATTCTCTACACAGTGGCTCCCTTGGAAATAAAATACTTCTCCCTTCACAAGATTAGATCTTAAAAGAATACTAACCCGTGAAAAAGAATTAAAATTTAATATATAAATTCTCAAATACAATTTTATAATTTTCTTCCTACTTACTCTCTGACAGAACAGCTGATAGTCCAATAAACAATCTGTAACTGTGTTGAAGTGCTGTCAGTCGACACAGTTTCAGAAGTGTCTGGAAGTGTAGGGAAGTCTGGAGTGACAGTATGTATGACATTGGATAGCTTTTGATGTTTATTTTTTCCTTCTCTGCCTCAGACTTGTCTGGAAATATTTTCTGTCTTTCAACAGCTCTCTGGACTTGTGTACCCAAGAAGAAAGAAAAAGTATAGATGTATGAAGCAAGAAGAGTAAAACACAATAATATTGATTGCATTTGTCTGCCTCTTAGTCATAAAAACAGAAGTCAGGAACAAACTTGCTGAAATCAGCAAGGCAAATTCAGGTTTGGAACGTGTGAAATCCGAAGTCATTTCATTAGCAGTAACTGCAGTGAGAATAAGCCTAAGGTCTCAAGTTGCTATCTGGAAATCTTGTGAATATAAAGGTTCTCTTTCTGTTCCTGACCAGCTCAGGAGCAGAAATACTAGAAATTTCATGGGAAGTGTTGCCCTCTGTCTCTGCATTTTGCATACTAAAGCAACTTGGAAAATAATACATATATTTTTTCAGTCAAACATTATCGATTGCTAAATACTCTATAGTGTTGTCTGGTCTGTTCCTTAAGGTTGGGCTGAGGATTTCTATGGTTCAGGGGTAAATATCACACAATGAACAATCAGACAATCAACAACCAAAAATATATATACTTTGCTCAATCCAAAAGATTTTGCAGAAGGTCCTCTGAAGAAAATAAAAAATAATGGTTTTGAGACTGATTCAGGATCTTTAGAAATCACGGTAGATCTTCCCAGGTACATTAGAGCAAGTCCATAATACAATACCTATGTAAGAAAAGGAATGAGGATTTGGTCATATTTGTTTTTATAAATGAACTGATCCTCCCCCCAAAAAATATGTAAATCAAAATCTAATTTTGTGCTTGACTTGCTTATTCCATTTTGAGAATTTGATATTTTGTAGTGGGCAGAGGACATAATTTGTATTTAAAAGTGGATGGTATGCTTTGGTTAATAAATGAGGATTATGAAGCTGATTCCTGAGAATCTCTGTGAGGCACTGAGTTTTGCAAATTATAGAAACTCCTATGAAATTTATCTTACATAAATCATATACAAGATATAACTAGATGCCATAGTTTCGAATGAAACTTGAGCATTTATAAAATAACACAAAAGTTCAATGAAATACTTTAATCACATATCAAAACTGTTGTAAAACTGCTGTAAATACATACTTCATTAACACATGAGGGTCTGTTTTCCTAAAACCAAAAGGACTGGACAGCATATTTCAAGTACAAAGTTGGCTGAGCCCATCTGATGGTAAAGTACTCGCATCCTTGGGCTGTCCCTGGCAGCAGACTCCCACCATCTCCCTTTTCTCAGCTCTTGTGCAGTCTCACAATGACCCAGTTTAGAGCACTAAACTGCAGAAAAATATTCAGTGTTTCTGATAGGTTGTTTAATTCTTTGTTGGTGAACCAGTTCATGGTGGAATTGGAAGAAAAACAGTTTCTAGATGGCAGCTAAAGGCCAAGGAGAAGGACAAGCAGACCCACTTGCACCCCTGCCAGCAGCTGTTAGTTGGTTGGGCTCCATTGTATCCTTCCTCAGTGTCCTTAGGCTCCTGAGGCACCGCTCCCAACAAAGCACTATGTCATGTAACAAGGCAACAAAACATAACGTAAGGCAATTTGTCTTTTCCTTCCTTTTCCTTCACTTGTGCTGTCTGGATTCAAGGGAAAAAGAGAATTTGGATCAACTCATGAGATGAAAATCATGGGATAATTTAGAAAGAAGGCAAGCCTAAATAAAATAAAGAAATCTTGGGGCTGGTAGGGAGACCAGAGAAATAACAGAAAAGGGAATGTGTACAGACTGGGCCAGCTTTACAGGTGTTGGTAACACTTCATACTGTTAGTATGTGAGTCAAAACTGAACTGCATGCCCACCTTAAGGTCAGGGAGATTTTATGCTCTTACTAATAACTTTGTAAATCCTTGTTGACTGACTACCTTATGTCCTTGCTATAGGAAAGGGATGTAATCTCTGAATAACAGGCAACAGTGCATTCATTTAATCAGACTAAAATGTCCTCATACTTTTTGGGGAATCAAATCCTGCAGCAGTTTGGTTCTGCTAAGGCAGGTGAACAGACAATTTGTAATTACTCTGATCCTAATAAAATTCTCAATGAACAGAGGACAAATGATTTCTTTCAAGTCCTCCAAAGTAGTAACTTTTTGTCTGACATTTCACAATATCATAGGGTTGGAAAAGACCTTAGAGATCATCGAGTCCAACCTATGACCCAACACCTACACCTACTCATCATCTAAACCATGGCACTAAGAGCTTCATCCAATCTCTCTTTAAACACCTGCAGGGATGGTGACTCCACCAACTCCCCGGGCAGCGCATTCCAATGGCCAATCACCCTTCAATGAAGAAATTTTTCCTAATATCGAGCCTAAACTTCACCTGGCGAAGCTTGAGACCGTGTCCTCTTGTTCTGTCACCGGTCGCCTGAGAGAAGAGACCAACCCCTGCCTGACTAGAACCTCCTTTTAGGTATCTCCTCTCTATTATACAGTAGATACTATTGGTATTCCTGCCATAATTGGTCACTGAATAAAGTTAATCAAGTCATGATGGTGAAACTCTCAATCTAATTACTATAGATCATTATGATTCCTAAAACAATCATTTTCTGAATCACTACCTTTCATTTTTTGTGTTATGACATAAAAGGTCTCATTAAACTGCTACATGAAGTTATTTACCATTGTAGCTAAGTTTTCTAACAGTTCAAAGCATTCTGGAAGACAGATCAGAGAAGATCCTGAAGAGATGTAATCAATTTACTTCACCTTCAGAATAATATGCAGTATCTGCCTATGAAGGAAGGAAGTCCTTTGGTCTGCAAGGATTTTGCAAACTTAGGCTCAATATGAGTTTCCATTTGGATCTCTGGATAAAGTCTGAAACATTATCATTTTATAATCAGAAGAAGCTGCAACTAGATTGAGAAAGCCCTGAGACAGGCTGTTTTAGGTTTCCATGTAGTAAAATCCTTTTGAATGGAAGGCAAAGAAAAATCCTCCTGATAATGAGTTGAAGCTGATTGGAAACAGCCCCAGTTTCTGTTAAACTTGACATTTCTGGTCCTCAGAAAGCAAATGTGTCTGCCCAGATTGGCCACAAGCTATGTACAATGAGTAAGCAGTTTTCTCCCAGCTAGGTTTTTGTAGATGTACTACTGATTAAAATGGCTTCTCATATGTAACCTGAACATACCAAAATAAGCTGATATTCTCACAGCAGGAGCTGTATTGTACATCTTTTTGTGTTATGTAAACTACTTTTTCCTTTCTATAATTTGAATGGGAGATAGGTATTTTTAAAAATAATTTCCTTAACACAAATTAGTATCACTGATTCTACAGAGAAGACTTTCCTTTTTACCAACACTCTTGGCACAGAAAAATGAGTACACCAACGATTATCTCTGTGTTAAAAACAGATAACAATTGCAAAACTGTTCCATTTTCCAAAGGTTGGCTAGATCAAGCTATAACATGGACTGTTTCTCTATCCACTCTTCTAAAACTAATAAGTGTTAAAATTAGTGATACTAGCTGAAAACTTATTTTCCCCAAGCCTCTCTGTTTTTTTTCTTTTCACCTCCTTAGTTCAAATTAACAAGAGTATAGCAGTGAGCCACACAAAGGCAAATAGAAAAGTACCCTTGCTGTATTTCTAGCTGGCATGAGTGTGTTAGATATAATACATACCAGCCCAGGAATCAGAGTGATCTAGGATATCAAGCACAGTTTTTTGAGAAAGAACTCTTCATTCACTGGTTATTTACTCATTCTAATAAACTTCCCTTGTTTTCCTCATTTGTTCATGTCTTTGAGAATACATAAGTACTCTGGGAAATTTTCCAGTTTAAACTATCAAGTAATAAATAATGGAACTACTTGGCACTTACTGCATGAAATAGGATCTTTGTGGTCTAAAACAAAGACTAAATTCAACAGTTTCACTCTGGAAAACTGTATTTTCACACTGGCATTACCACTATGAAGTTACAGTTTTCTGTAACAGGTTTCTCAGGGGCTGCTCCATTACTGAAATGAATTGATTTAGGAACCATGACCTGTTCATAAACATCTGCAACTCTCACATGAATTGAAAAGTATTTTGTTTTTACAAGATAGGAGATGTTTGATTGGTTGTAAATGCACACATACGTACGATGCAAGTCCCTGAATCCCCTGAGGCTAAAGAAGACCCAGAGCACCATCAGCTGTGGCGATAACTTGTTTTATACATAATACCTCTTAGTCCTAAGTACAGGAGTTCTTCCTAAAAAGAGAGAATGTACCACTGGTTTGACACATTGACTCAGCTGAAGTAATACTTCATTCCTAGCCATGAAGCAGGAGTAGCAGAAGGAGCAGTTGCAGAAACTTGAGTCATGAAAAGGAAATTTTTAGGTCAGCTGGAGGATGGAGAGAGAGGAATAGAGCAGAATTCTGTAGTTTTGGATTCAAGTGCCTGACTTGCACAGAAGTCCTCTGCCGTTATATGGATCTGGCCTATATCCTTCAGACATATCCTGGGAGAAAGTTGCATCAAAGGCAATATGAGGATTCTGTTTTTAATACTACTAGAAAATTGTGTCCTGAGCAGCTAGACCAGCATTTTGTGTAGTTCGTTACCCATAACCTCCTGCCAAACAGAACAGAGAGAACAAGCTTTCTGTGTCACTGAAAGGTTAAACAGTCTTTGCTTTTTGTCAATGGTACAAATGATTAATAGGTCTTTTAAGCTGTTCTTTGTTTATCCCAATATTTTACAATGCATTCCTAAGAACACAGAGATTTTTTTCCCCTTTTGATTATGATATATGAATCTCATCAATAGCATCTGTAGGTAAGGTTTGGCTGTCTCCCAGTGCAATGAAGAAGAAAATGTTAGGATCACACTGGGCTTGTTTTGATTTTTCAGTGGAGGAGGAAAAAAACTACCCCACTGTGAATTGCTATATGAATCCTTATCCACAAAAGCGAGAGTGACTGAGATGTTTGGATACAATGAAGGGATCAGAAAAATGAGGTGCCAAGAGCATAAAAAATTACTGATTTTCCCCTTGTGATTCAGCCAGTTAAAACCTTAGTGAGAACAGAGTATGTAAGTGCAGAGTGCAGTAGACACTAAAAGACATGTGAAGATGTTTCAGCATTAGTTTCTTCTCTCAATACTCTCTCACTTTTCTGTGTCCCACATAGTGATTTTTTTTCTCATCTCCATCAAGTTGAAAGTTATGGGGAAATTTCACCTTGCTTTGTCAGTAAGGACTCACAAAAGCATGACACTGTTAAAGTTGTTCCCTTGCCTGCTATGCTATTTGGTGTGAACTTTCTAGAAACTGTCATTTGCCAAGCACAGCACTCAGTCTTTCTACATCTGGCTTACTGAAGTGTTACTGAGCTTCTGTGGTGGTGAGCTTCACCTGGGTGTAGGTGAAAAACAGAAGCCTCCAATGCAATGCTCTGCTTGTTGTGTATGGGCTCCGGTGTACTCCTGTCTCTGTGATCTGTTTAAATCAATACAATCAGCACTGTTCATCTGTGCAGTGAGTAATAATTTATGCCTTATGTATCATCCTATCCAAGATCAAGCTATGCATTTCTGAGAACAGATGAATTTAAGGTACAAGGTCATTGCTGACCATAACTGTCAAATATGACTGCATACATCTTAAAATGCTCCACTCAAGAAAGGAAAAGACAGATTGCGGAACCAAGTGCTCACTATGATGTCTCTGTCTTCACTGCACTTGGCAGATGTTGATGAAGGTACAAGACATCCTCTTCGCTGACCACACAGTGGTGTGAAGATATTCTATGTACTGAGATTGTGAATAACCTCAGGGGTCCCTCTTTGAGGAGGAAGAAGTTGTAGTTCCTGAAATCTCACATGATATTCCTTTTCTATAAGATTAGTATCGGCTGTGTCTACAAGTTCTGCCTTTAAGTGGTGATGAATAAATTGAAAGGAATAGGCAATTCTTTAAGTATTTTTAATGGCAGTTTTGAAGTATTGACACTCTTGGTATGAAAGCTCAATTCATACTAAAATAAAATTTTTCCTTATGTGCTGAATCATATTTAAATATCTCTGAACATTCTTACTTATTTTAAATATGCATTTTCTCTCATGCTTGCGTTTTTGTCCCTGACAAACTGTTGAGAACTGTTATAAAACTACAGACGAGCTTGTATCTTTCTCCTCCAGTATATAAACTCCATTTGAAAGATATAGTGACAGGAATCATATTGGAAGAAAGGAAAATTTACAAACATTTTTGCAAAAAGTGATTGCAGCACAGAAATTCAAAAGAAATATAATTTTCTATAACTTAAATTTATGCTAGAAATGCTCTTTATTCTTTGGTGGGATGAGGTTAATAGTCCTCTTTACTTTATAAGGCAGCATACGTAAAACAGACTTGGGCTTGATATTGAGCCTGATTTTTGTCTTTCTGTGGTGCTTTTTCAGACTGACTTAATGGAGGGAAATGAAGGAACTGGAAACAAATACAGACCAAGCAGGAGGACCAACAAGGCAGTCATAAAGCATTGCTCATCTAAAGGTATTGGCTGAAAATTGGCAATTTGACTGTCTTCTTCCATTGACTGTTTTGCTGTTATAGAATTGGGGCATACTCTATATTTCATATTATTCCCAGTGATCACTTTATATTCTTTAGCCATCTGGCAAATCATGCTTTGTTAATATTCTGTATTCAAGTTTAGAAATTAGTACATAGCTTATTTTCCAGTCCCTGAAGAAGTGACTGACTATTTTTAAAGGAAAAATAGGGAATAATATCTTCTGATAGAGTTTTGTGTCACTATTTACTCGTAAGCCTTTATTGCTCTGCAATCAGGTAAATATTCATTCAAATTGTAGTAGCAAAAGAAATAGAAACAACATGCTTCAAAATCAAGTCTTTATCATGGTGCTCCACTCTTCTGTTGATTAGTGGCATTGGTTTATTTTATTTGAAACTGCCAATGTATTTAAAGGCTGTTAGAATTCAGGTGCAGCTCATATGGATTTCTCTGTATGGAGGTGAAGTGATACAACAATCAAAGCTGCAGCAGACACTGCCATGCCCTTTACATTAATAGTCAACTTATTGACAGTTTTTTAGGGACTGAATCAATGAAGAAAATAGCATCTCACATTTATGGGGAGAGAGTCCTGAACAGGCTGGAGGATGAGCTGTCTCTGAGGAACAGAAAGGCACACGTTGGGAAATACAGAAGTAAATCCCACTATTTTTTTAAATGGGATTTTTCTAACCATTGTTCAGGTTAAGAGCAGTGTGAGATAAGGAAGGACTGACTTTCTCTTATTATTTTAATTTTCGTCTTAAGACTTTAGAAAGCTGTTCACTTGGTTTTTTACTATGTCTATACGTATTAGGCAGGAGTTACACCATAGGATACTGGGGATCTGCTCTATAACTTTTGGAGGCAGAGGGTAGTCAGCATGGATTTTTATTCCTTGGAATCAAAGTATCAGACAGTTAGGATTTTACACCATTTCTCATGAAAGTAAGGACTGAAGGTTTGTTTAACAGGGCTAGAAAAGAATATTCATGATTTGTAGGACTGCTGGCTTGTCACCACCTACAGGTTCTAGTCAAGCTGGATAAAAGGCCATGGGTTCTAATTTCCAGCAACAAAGATGACCATAGATTTCTTGGTAGACATGCAACAGTAGTAAAAATGGATATGTGATGTTCTTACCAGCTGAGAATCCTTTGCTAGCCTCAAGAATCTTCATAGGCTAAAGAATCTTCAAAGTACTCATATTGATGCAAAACCCAGACCTTAGCTCATCAGAATCTGTTCTTAGGTGATGAGCTACGTTGTTTCCTTTGACCTACACACCACTGTCTCTTAAAAGTCAGATTTGGTAGACTAACATAATTGCAATTGGCTACTGAAATCTTCCCCTAGGCAAATCACACATAAAAGAGACTTTTTGTTGGGGATTGGGAACTCCACTACAGATGAAAATGATGAAAATCATTTTGTCAAAGGGTAGTAGGAAGTGAACACACCTCTGAGCTCCTAATACAGCAGGATGTAGGTGCAAGTGGATGGGAGAAGCTAATGTGGAGGGAAAGGGCGATTTGGCATTTTTGAAAAAGCCACACTCCTGCAGGGGCTGGCCAGCTCCTGTTCCAGAGGGAATAGTACACGTCCTGGCTTCTGCAGCCTGGCAGAGTAGAGCCAGGGGCATCCTGCTCGTAACTCACTGCTCTCCGCACTGAATTTCGTCTCCAGCTGCTGTCTCAGCAAAGCACTTCTGCGGTGCCTATTGCTGCAGGGTGAAAACTATCTCAGTTCACATTTTAATTCAAATCATTATCAAAGTTTATTGACTTATTAATGACACATAATTAACTGGCAATCACTGTACTGTATTCAGGGTCAATAGTAGCAATGCAACCTATAAATGAGGATACCAAACGCTTTCAGAGCATTAATAAACAGCTACCTCTTTTCCAGCCCACATAACTAATCCCCAGGAGCACCCACCCATGCTCCGACATCCTCCAGCTCCCAGCTATCTCCCTCTCTCCCCGGCCTGTGGTTCCCAAAAAAACACACACACCCCTGCCCCAGTGTGGGTCCCTGCGCGTGTCCCCAATCCCTGTAGGGGCTTTCTCCGTATTGGCTGCTGGGGGAAAGAGTGCAGGCAGCCCGAAGCTGCAGTCTAAACTACAGGAAAAAAATCAATATAAACGTATGCACGTGTATACCCACCCAGCACACATACAGATTTATGGTTGAATTATTTTCTTCCTGGATTTTGGAACAGAAAGAGTTTTTATCACTTGTAATGGGCCTGCCAGGGAAGTAAGCGCAGTTAATAACCCTTAAAACATTTCAGTTTTCTTTTCTGAAATGCATTTTCTTTTTAAATGAAAATTTCCTGGTTCTGCCCAACCTAAAAAGATAGGAAGGATTCTTATCTCCTTGCTAACTTACACTCTAGGCTAACTGGGAACCGATCAGCTTTTACAGATGCCTTCCTCCACGGAAATGAAAGGAAAATGAAGCTATTAAAGGGATAAAATCAATTTTACTCGCTAGTACTCTGAGAAAGAAAAATGGGAGTGGTGAGAAAGAGGGGAAAAAAAAAAAATTACATGTTATCAATGAATACTCACCACCAATTAACTCTATGAAAGCCAATAGCCTTTACACAAAACTCACCTGACTTTCTGTGAAGGCATAATGAGGTACCAAGTATCTTCATTCAAACAGGACAATCTTGACATGTACTCTCAATGCTTCATGGCTCACTTACAAGTCACCAGAACTCTGAGTGAAATGAAAGGTAAGCAAATAGGCTGTGTAACACTGGTAGAATAGTGGGGCTTCAAGACATAAATATTTTTTTGCATTATCCAGGCAAAAAAAAATAATCCACAAACTACTCTTCCCCTTTGTACAGAGTTCAGTTTAAAGCAGGATTGGGACAGCTAATGTTGAGTGAGGAGCAGAATGAGTTCTGCTATGTCACAAATAAGCTCTATGTGGTAGTTAGCAATGGGAATGATACTATTTTTTGGAGCAACAAATGGAATATTAAATTGATAATCAATAATATGCTGATTTAGTCTAGTGTCTCATAGAATTAATTTTCTAACTGCCAATTTCAGTTGGCCATGCAACTGCTTCTCTAAATTTCAAGGTGACCTTTGTAGGGTCACGGGTCACATTTTGACTTGATGAATTACACCATTGGATCCTTTAAACACTTCTGGTTTAGAATTTGTAATGAGTTTTTCTCAGTGAATTTATCAAGCATAGGAAATACCAACTGGATGGACTTGTTGAGCATCTCTACTTACTACCAAAAAAATAAATATTTTCAGATGCCAAGGAGAATTTTTGTTGTTGTTAACACAGAGATGCATGGCTTTTACTTAGAAAATCTTTATTTGATACAGACATTGTAGACAGTCTTGTGGAGGAAGATAAAACAGAGCAGCGGGAAGAGGGATAGTGATGGCAAAGACAAAGGGAATTTTTGATGTGAAGTGCTGGACAGGAAGACACCTGGAACATCAAGCACAGGTGGCTGCTAGTTGATTTTTACCATAATCAAAAGTAAGATGTCTAATCATCCTTTCTAAAAATAGCAAGCTGCAGGACCCAATATCAGCTAAATGATTGAGCTGAAAATAATATGATCTTGACTGAGAAAGACTTTTTCAAGAATTAGAGTCTTTATCAATTTTCTTAAACCTAAAATGTGAATGAGTGGCTAATATGAGTTGTTCCAGCAGAGCCCAAAGAAAATTAACTCTCTGCTTAAGATCTTGAAAAATTATGTGAGTGTATCTTTTAGTCTCCTGTAAGGACACAGTTATACATCTGCAATTAACAACAAGGCAACTTCACGTAATTCCTATCAGGGTCAAGCAGAGTGCTGTTCTTGGGAAAGCACCGTTGATTGCCATCTAAGAAACAAACCTCTACCTGTGCCCCTCAATTGACAGTAAATTGGCTCAGCAGTACCATATGAACACACTGCATCTATCTAAAAATGTGTATCAATTATTTTCCTCTTAGTGCAACCAGGCTGCTTTGAGAGATAACATGGTAAGAAAGGAAGGAAGCATCTTTTTCAGCCCCAGGTTGCAATGCATCTTCATACAGCTTCTCACAAAAGGCTGGGCCTGAAGGCACAACTTTGTACTCTGCTGAAATGATCAAATGAACGGAGTGTAAAGCTAAAATTTGGAGTAAAATGAAAAAGGCTGCTTAAATAATTTGATAGCATGGGTTATAAAATAATTTAATAAATCTCAAAGAGAAATCAATTAATATGTTTACTGCATCAGAAAAATAAGACTGTATTCCAAAGCAATGTAGCTGTTTCTCTGCTTTGGGGACCTGGCCTGAAACACCTTCTGGTTAATTTACAAAGAGCTCCTAAAAGCTCCAGGTATCAGCACACATATTATCTGACACAACACCCAGGTCTAAGAATAGAAAAAAAAAAAAAGCTCTGATTTGTGGTATTCTTGAGAGAAAAACAAATCCAAATGCAGTAAGAACCATACAGTTGTATGGCATAGACACAGCTTCAGAAAAAATAATCTGAATTGTTCTCAATTTAGGTAATATTAAGGTAGCACAGAAGAAATGCACATGCATTAAGTAGTTATAGGTACACATGTAGGAACCTGCACTCCTGTCACTTGCCATAATATGCTTTGCTCCAGATGGGAAATAACTCTAAACAATACCCCGTTTAGTATTATTCCTCATCATGGAGATCAGCCCTCTCAGGCAGAGAAAACATAATAATAAACACTTTTGGCCAAATTTCTTCAAGGACAAGAAAACAACCTTAATTATGTCTTAAATTAGGTGACAGAATTTATCACAAAGGAGTGTTGGACCTCCTGAAAGTTTCTTCCAACATGTCATTTAGTCTGCCTGACAGCGTGACAACTCTGCAACTGTAGTCCATTTTATTCTTTTCAGAGATTTACCTTTAGATATTTCTAGAGGCTTTCTTTATCCACTCCCCCCTCCTTTTTAAATTAAGTAAGGTTTTTGAAGCTCTAGGACTGATTTTTTTCTAACATTTGTGCAGTAGTCATGAATGGGGAAGTAGGATAAAACTACTGCTTCAATTAGTTTAATTGATGGAGGCTTGGGTGTGTGAATTTTCTTAGCTGAGTCTAATGAAAAAAAAGCATTCAGTTTATAGAGGATATTTTATGCTTCAGAATGTAAGTTTGGGACTGAGGAGACCGTAATTTTCTTCTCAGTTCCTCAAAAGATCTGTAGTGGGATGCTGGCCAAAACATTTCACTTCAGTGGTGTTTCAAGGATCAGGCAAATGACTTCTACTGAATCTTGGTGGGGTGATTTAATAAGTCACCAGACTCAGCTGGCTGCCTCCAACCCTGCAACAAAACCCATCATAACCAATGCTTCAGTTATGCCCATGCCTGGCTCAGTGGGATAAACTGCAAAGAAGACTGATTTGTGCTGATGCTCAGTTGTACCCAGAAGAGACAGATGAGTAGGTAGCTCTGCTGCCCCTGCCAACGGTGCACGCATTTGGCTATGAGCCCAGGCTCTAGATGGAGAGCTGGGTTTGGTGCGATCCTGAGCCTTCCTTGCAAGGTTCTGGAGGAGTGGGTTGCATGACAAAGGAGCACAAGAGGGCTGGATGCTCCTCAAGAAGGAAACCCTGGTGGCACAAGAGCAGGCCATCCCCATGCATCAGAAAATGAGTCGGCGGGGAAGAAAACCAGGTTGACTGAGTAGAGAGCTTTGTATTGATCTTAGGAAGATAGGAAAGTTTATGAGCTTTGGAAGAGGGGGCAGGGATCCCAGGAGGACTACAAGGGTGAGGTCAGATTGTGTAGAGAGAAAATGAGAAGGGCTAAAGCCCAGCTACAATTTCAGCTAGTGAATTTGGTGAAAGACAATAAAAAATGTTTCTTAAAATATATTAACAACAATAGGAGGACTAAGGAGAATCTCCCTCCTTTACTGGATGCAGGAGGGACAGTAGTGATGAGGGATGAGGACAAGGCAGAGGTACTTAATGCCTTCTTTTCCTTGGTCTTTAATAGGAAGATGAGATGTTCTCAGGATACTCAGCCCCCTGAGCCAGAAGACAGTGAGAATGAAGCTCCAATGATCCAGGAGGATTTGATTAGAGACCTGCTTGGCCAACCAGACACACGCAAGTCCATGGGGCCAGACGGGATCCATCTAAGGGTATTGAGGGAGCTGGCAGGAGTCCTCACCAAACACCTTTCCCTCATCTACGAGCAGTCATAGCTGACTGGGGAAGTGCCGCTAGACTGGAGGCTGGTAAATGTTTCACTCATTTACGAAAAGGGTCAGAGGGAGGATCCAAGGAACTTGGAACTTGGTACGGGGGAAGGTCATGGAGCAGATCATCTTCAGTTCTGTCATACAGCACGAAAGCACGATTGGGTGATCAGGCCCAGCCAACATTTTATGAAAGGCATGTCCTGCCAAGCCATTTTGATGTCCTTCTGTGACAAGGTTACCCGTTTAATGGACAAGGGAAAGGCTGTGGATATGGTGTACCTGGACTTCAGTAAAGCCTTTGACACCGTTTCTCACAGCATTCTGCTGGAGAAACTGGCTGCCATTGACCTGGACAGACATAACCTCTGCTGGGTAAAAACTGGCTGGATGGCCGGGCCCAAAGAGTTGTGGTAAATGGAAGTAAAGCCAGTTGGAAACCAGTCATGAGTGGTGTTCCCCGGGGTTCAGTGCTCTGCCCAGTCCTGTTCAATATTTTTATCAATGATCTGGATGAGGGAATTGAGTGCACGCTTAGCAAGTTTGTGAGTGACACCAAGCTGGGTGATAGTGTGGATCTGCAGATCTGGACAGGCTGGATTGACGGGCTGGAACCAGCAGGATGAGGTTCAACAAGGCCAGGTGCTGGGTCCTCCATTTAGGTCACAACAACCCCGTGCAGCGTTACGGGCTTAGGGAAGAGTGGCTGGAGAGCTGCCTGGCAGAGAAGGACCTGGGGGTGCTGGTTGACAACCAGCTGAACATGAGCCAGCAGTGTGCCCGGGTGGCCAAGAGGGCCAATGGCATCTTGGCCTGTGTCAGACACAGAGTGGCCAGCAGGAGCAGGGAGGTGATTGTGCCCCTGTACTCAGCGCTGGTGAGGCCGCACCTCGAGTGCTGGGTTCAGTTTTGGGCCCCTCACTACAGGAAGGACATTGAGGGGCTGGAGCGTGTGCAGAGAAGGGCAATGAGGCTGGTGAGGGGGCTGGAGAACAAGTTCTATCAGGAGAGACTGAGGGAACTGGGGTTGTTAAGCTCTGAGAAGAGGAGGCTGAGAGGACACCTCATCGCTGTCTACAACTGCCTGAAAGGAGGTTGTGGCTGCGTGGATGCCAGTCTCTTCTCCCAAGTGACAGGCAATAGGACAAGAGGAAAAGGCCGCAAGTTGCGCCAGGGGAGGTTTAGACTGGACATTAGGAAAAGTTACTTCACTGAAAGGGTGGTTGTAAGGCATTGGAACAGCTGCCCAGGGAGGTGGTTGATTTTCCATCCCTGTAGGTGTTTAAAAGACAGGTAGATGGTTTTCTGAAGGACATAATTTAGTAAGGTGACAGGTATGGTTGGACTTGATGATCTCAGAGGTCAGATGATTCTATGATTCTATGCAAAATCATGTTTTGTGCTAATTACTTTGCTTGTAAAATGATGATGGATCTATGAATGAAAAGTGGTATATAAAGGATTAAATGCCTGTTTTTGTCAAATCATTACTTAATTTCTATTGGTACTTTTCTTCTCTTTCATCTAAAAAATCAAAGATGTTTTTAACTTAAAAAGAAAACTTTAGTTGTTACACATTAATATTTTAATGTAATCACATGATTGATTTTTTTGAATTTTTTTTTCTGGCTGAACTTTTCAGTGACTTCAGTAAGAATTTCTCCTTCTCATTAGTTGTACAACATAGCAATATGTAACTAATAAATATTAGGCATATCAGATACATTTTTAAAAAAACAAAGCTTTAGAAAGTATCTGTGTGGAAGGCCTTAAAATAATCAGAGCTATAAGGTAGAAATACTTCCATATTTTTGTCTTGTTAGTGAGACTATCAAAAGAACCCAAAGGCTTTCAGTTTCCCATGCTATATTTTATTAAAGCACAAAATACTAGGCTGGGACAGAATAAGTCTTTCATGCGGGGAAAGGGTTTGCAACCACTGTATCAGACCGATGAAAGAAAATCTTTCACAACGTATCTTTGCAAGCTGGGTCATTTTAGTTCAAAAGGCTGTATGGTGTGACTCAGAGGCTAGGACCTAAGTATAAAAACACAGTCTTGTTCTCAGCTTTCTGTTCTCACAATATTTTAAACAAAATATGTAGTGTACAATTCCTTTACTTATGTCTGAATAAGGACAACATGTAGAGATCCAGTATCTATTACAGTCATTATTCAGTGCTGGGCTGTGCTTCCAGGATCAGTTACCCTTTCAGGTTATTGACTGAGAGGAGCTGTGACTTCATGGCATCTTCTAGGACATAATTCCTTTTTTCTGCTGTAAGGGATGAAGTGTGCATTGATTTATCAGCTTATAGAGCTGTCTTTTAAAGACACAGGTCAGTCACAACGCTACCCTTCTTCTTTTGGCTCTTAAGGTTAAAAAAGGGTACCATATAGCTGTAATAATTTCCCTATCTTTGATATTGTGAGCCAAGACCCAAGAAAATGTTATGTCGTTTTCTTGAATAGCTTTATGTTGCTATTTGACTAAGCAGAGTCGGAACTCCTTAGGTTTCCTTTGGCAGGCTGTCTTTCCAATGGAAGAACATCCCTCCAGTCTTTCAATATTTCACAGGAGCTGTTTCATTTGACCATCCCAGGCACCCAGTAAGACTGGAAAATCTGCTAGATCCAGAGTATCTTGCAGGCAGCACTATAAAAGCCCTTGGAAATATCATGAAGTGTAATTTTAAATGTTTTTAATTAATCAGTAATATGTTAAATAGAAGAAATTAGAGACTTAAGTTTCTACTGCAAAAGTTTCCACCTTCTGATGTTTGCTGTAGGAATATAGACTTAGAGTTCTCAAATAAATCAAGGCAAGGCTTTAATTTTTCTTTTGAAGTTTTATTTCCATTGCTTTATTTCAAGTATTAAGAAAATGACCCATCTGGATTTTTCTTCAACATTAGACCTGATCTTACTGATTAAATGATCTCAGCTCAGATTCACATTTCCTGTGGAATTTGAAAACATATCTCCTTTCTTGTCTTTCATATTAATTGTAAGTATTAATACTAATATCAATATAGACTAGTTAGATATATGAGTAGATGCATACAAACAGATACCTAGATAGCTATGAATAGATGGATCTATAGCTAGATTCTTTTCTAGATTTTATGAGAGCTTGAGAAACCAGAAGTAGTCATGGATCATGACTTTTATCATGCCTAGGCATTGTACAACAAAGAGGTCCAGTCGCTGCCTTCAAAATTTTTCTATCTATAAAGCCAGGTCAACAAATGAACTGGGCAATAAGAAAGAGGAGTTAAAAAGTAACTCATGATGCAAGCTTTGTTCTCAAAGTCCAGGTCAATATCTGTACCAAGATACCTGTAGTTTAAATACAGTCAAGCTTACAGTCACCGTGGCAAAAGAGGATATTAAAGATCTTCATAGATGTTATGAAAAGTTAATCTGAAGTACATATTTGGATGAAAAGTTGAGAGTTCTTTTTTTGTAATTATTTCAATTTAACAAATGGTAGAAAGAAGCTGACGTTTCAGGCTGACTGAAAGTGAGAGCTGACATTTCAGCAATGAGTGAAGGCTTCACTGGGAAGGTGGAGATAACTACAAAGGGCCTTGATGGTAAAAGCCTTCAGCTGATTTTCAATAGAAAAGATAAAAATAATGATGTATCAAGAAGGACAACAGAGTTGGCATGCATGGTGGGCTGGGGAAACAACCTGTCCATCAGAAGGCCAGACTTCTGGGGAAGGAACGCTTCCTTACAGGCATCTTCTTGGACACAGCCCATTTTATTGTTTTTTTTTTGACAGTGTACTTCACCATTATTTCCAGTCCCTGTGGGGAATTTGGGCATATTTAGATCCATTCAGCTAACCCTAGTTCCTACCAGCATTCAAGATACCTGGAAAAAATCCTAACAAAAAGATGAAAATATTCACTTTGTTTCTAGAGACCCCGTTTAAGTACAGGAAATGTCCTCGTGGTGTACTATGTGAGCTCTCTTTCGGTTTATACCATCCTCTTTACTGAAATACCCTCTTTTCTGTCCTGTGCTTGCAGCCTTACTCAGTTTGACTCTGATGGCTCAATGTCTGACAAAAGCACCCACCTGGGGTTGTTTGGATGCTGCTGATCTGGAGGGAAGGACATGGACCAAGCGGTGTCTTGACACCCTTGCAGGTCCTGTGACTCAAAGTGTCACAGGAAAGAAATACGTGTAAGGTTGGAGTATGAAAAGGCAAGGGAGAAAGGTGAGGTGACCACCAAGCCCTGTATGGGGTTGCAAAGCTAAAAGTTTGGGTGGGGAGAAAGACTGAAAGGGAGTGTTAACAAGTGACAGTAAATACTCTGCAGAGTGATTTTACAAGGCTAAACAGAAAAAGGATACTCAGAACTGAAACGGGGAGCAAGGAATATCATTCATACAGATAAGCAGGATGGTAGCTTAAGGAGAGAGGTAAAACCTTTATAAAATCCAATGATGTGTAAATACCACCTGCATTAATTATACTGCGCTATTGAATGTTAAAAATCTGAAGCCCGGAGCTAAAATAATTAATCTGCCCTTGTGATTGCCTTGGAAAGGAGAGAAACATAGTGTTCCTGGCAGTGAAAGATGAGGTTACAAGTGAAGAAAATGGAAAGTTTATCGTGCTCAAAGCTGTATTTTTAACAACAGAGAGTTTCTGGGGGATGTTTGCTGAAAACCTAGGAGGTATACGTAGAAACAGCAGTTTTCTCTTTTATTGCTGACCTAGAGACCTTATCTTCCTGGAGTACAATTTTGTCAAAATAGGGTCTTTTAAGCTATGTGTGACAAAATGACATTTCAACTTAGACTCAGCTGTTTACACTCTATCTTCCTGTCCTAAATTTTCAGAAAATCAGGACATGTTCTCTTAGATATGGAGGCACAATTGGGAGGACACATAATAGTGTCACCAAGAGTTAAAGGAAAATTCACTCAGTTATTCAAAGGCATATATGTATGAATGTGCCACGGTGAGAGATGTTGTCATGTCCCTGCACATAATGAAAGAGAAAGACAAATCCCAGTTGCTACAGCTGCCATTTCCTTAAACTGATATTATAGAATCATAGAATCATACTGTGACTCTGCTTTAAATAGGAAATCTGTGGTTTAAACTGATTTGCCTTTTTCTGAATCTGATATAGTTATTTCCAGGTGTAGATGCTCAAGCAATGCAAAAGTAAAATCACGGATGTATAAATATAGATATATATCTCCATGTAGGAAACAGCATTTGTCCTGCTTTTTTCACATAAATCATAAAAGTTTGCATGCCAGAGAAAAATCCATTTTCCATCTGCAGTCTGTTGATAGTTCTTTCTATGGACAGCTTTATAAAATATGTCTTTTTAACATGTTTAAAGGAACAAGACCGTTGTGAACCCTTCGAGAAAAGAAATGCAAAATTAAGAATCTGTTGTGAAATTGTCTTGCACTGTAGTCTACCGCTAACAAGCTGGCAACATTGTAATTTGCTAGTGTCCTTTCATACGAGGCAGAGGCAATTTTCATTTTCCTTTTAATGGGAACAACACTTTCTGATAAAACATTTTCCAATCCTTTTTTTCCTTCGTGAGGTGAAGGTTTAGGGTTTTCTGTGGTCCTCCTGATGAAAAATACATAGGTTTTTAAAGTATGAATTTAGTAAATTGAAAATTAAATATTGATTCACTGTGAGAACAGATGGAAAGAAACAATAGGGGATAGAATAGGTATAAAATCGCTATTGGAACTTTCCAGGAAGTTAATGAAATTACTTTTATCCTGGAGCAAGTCTGTAGGGAATAAAGCCTAGCTTTACAGGTTCAGATAAATAGACACTAATATCAGCTTTTATGGAACAGATTTTTAAAAAGTGTAGTGTTATCCAGCATTTGGGATAGAGTATACAAAACTGCAAGTCATGCACTTTTCTTTGAGTGAAGCTCTTCAATTATGTGAAGTTAAGAATTAGTTTTCTCTTTTTATCACTTTGCTAATATAAGCTTTTTTTTTTGATTTATTGAGCTTTTATCTCAACAAACATATTATGAATTAAATAAACTGTCAACATCTGTAACAATCTGTGTATATTTATATTACACACAAGTAGGGAAGCTATTCATACTACAGGACACAATAAATATTGATCACAAACCCACTTTAAAATGTAGTAATTTTCATGAGTTTCCTTGCCCTGAAATGAATACGGTCTCATTCAAAAACCTCCTGGAATTTATGTAAAGTTCCCTTTGATTCCATATCACTCGGTTGAGAACCACTGTCTCATAAGGTGTCTTTGAAGAGCCATTTCACATTCAAAATACCCTTTTGAGAAATGGTTACATCTCAGATACTTATACAAATAAAATACTGATCTTGAGAAGAAAAATTTAGAACAAGAATGGAATGTTAAATACAGAGGAAAATATAAACTGAAACAAGCTATATTATTTCAAGTCTCTATTTACAAGCAGACTATTGAAAAAATATGAGTTGTTTGGCCTGGCCTCCTCTATTATATTTGCTTGCTCACTATTTATGCTGTTTCCTTTTATTCAAGATTGCATTTCTATGACCAACATAGAGTGTGTAGGACCCCTCACCTTCTCTGATTGTTGAATTCTTTGATACTCATAAGAAATCCTGATAAATATTTTTCTTCTGCCAAAAGAAATATTAAACTGCCTCTTTCATGTTATAGGGCATCCAACAGGTGAGGCTGAGGGAGTCTCTTCTTTGAATATCTTCTAAGCTGCACTACAGGGTTCGCACAAAAACTGGATACCCTTGAGCCCTTCTGTGCTTAGGTCTGAGAGATGCTTGAATTAAATTCTCACATATTATTGACTGAGTCACGAAGCCATGGCAAATTCATTCCTTATTCTTGAACTGTTCTACCTTACATGGAATAATTAAAGATTAATTCAGTTAGAGAGTGAGGAAGAGAATCAGAAGAGCTGTGAGGGATGCCGCTTCAGGGATTTAAGTGAAGAGATAGCAAGAAAGAACACTTAGCTTCCAATCACTGATCAAATTAACTTGTAAATATTTTAGACCAAATTCACTATCCTGAAAGACAGAGAATAGCCTACTCAGCATAGCAAGTTCTTTAGCAGCCGAGGCATACTGCTTGTAAGGTTATGTCCCATGATGCAGAGGAGAAAATCAAACTTGAGGTATGCACTCTGTAGAGGTATGCACACTGTAGATGAGTGTCTATGAGTAAAAATTGAGAGGCTTTTTCTTCTACTGTCTGGTTTTGTGGGAGTCCACTACATCTATCTCTTCATTTCCATTTCTTTGCTTTGCCAAAGTTACCTGAAATGAAATTGAAGTATTCGGGTTCAGAATAATTCAAAGACTTATTCCAATTTGTAATTTTTTCCCCATTTTTTCCCTTTAGTTTTCATTTTAAGTGGGGAAAAAAATAATTTTGACTTATCTGATTGAATTTTTCTTCCAGCTAACTCACCAGAAAAATAATTATTCACTGAGACCACATTCCTTGTTGGTTTTGCTCCTTCTACTGTGGAATATATTTCTCAATGTCCTATGTACTTGAGCTTCTATAAAAATCCCTAACGCAACTCATGCTACTAAAAAAAATGATATATCAAACAATGCTCTAGTTGATTTTTCAACAACTTAGGAAACGGATCAAGTGATTTAAATAATGTTTGTCTCGGAGTTCTTTCAAAGGAATTCTTACTGTGGCTAAGATAGCATGAACAATTGTGGGAATGAACAGAACTTTTACACAGTGTTCAGGTAGATGAATACTTCAGACAATTATGATATCAGTTGATAACCTACTTCACTAGTGCATTAAATCTTTGCAGTGTTTAACTTAAGCTTTTCTAATTAACCCCTCAATATGTGAGGATTTTTGAAAGATTCAGCCAGAATCAAAATGCATCAAGTAACTGGAGGTCATTGAGCAAACGTTGATTCAGGTGAGGATAGTCAAAACCATCAAGGTGATGGTCAGACTCTATCCTAGATTTTTTATTTAGGTCTTCCATCCCGTATCATTTATACATCAGTCAGTTCATCCTTCAGGATTGGTATTTGTCTTCTGCTGTAGTCCAGACTAAAAGAAAACATCACAATGATTAGTGGTAGAATTTTGAAAGCATTATGATTTTTTTGAATTAACACATAAAAATTTGGAGCTGTAACTGAAATTTGATTCAAGATTTTTTATGTATTTTTATTTGTACACAAGTTAGTACTTTTGATTAGACTTTTAGATAAGACCAGGGAACATAATCTGTATTTGTAATTGATGAAAGACATATAGCACTATAATAGATTAAAATTGTCACCATCAGAGAGTGAATATTTAGTAAACACTAAATTTGATTGCCTCAACACAACCCATCTATTCTATTAAGTATGAAGATCTTTCCTACATGAAGAATTTTGCAGATTCATGCACAGTTGCTCACTGTGATGATAAATAATAAAGACAATGTAAGTTTCAGTTTCAATACAGGTAACAAGGCTTGTCTTTATTGTAATTATTCTTTCCAAACAAAGCCGTACATGAGCTTCAGCTAGTTACTGTCATATGCTGCTTCTGTTAGGTGCAAGAAAGATTTTGGGATTAAAGATATAGGTCTGATACTCCCTTATGCCGCTGTGATTGAAATGAAAACCTTGAGGATAATTTCATCCCTTGTCTTTCAATACTAAGGTATGCTCTCCTGGGAAGAAAATACAGATTTTGGAAATTCTAGAAAAGGAACATATCCCAGCTGTTTAAAAAAAAAAAAAAACTACATGAAATTTCTTGCTCTATGATTTCTTTTTTCTTTCTTATTGCATCATCTCTTCAAATAACTCATCACATATTATACTATAAACACAGAACTAAATACCTCCAGTATTTTATTCCAAATCTTGAAGGCATATATTACAACATGATTGAACCTACTCATAAACAACAACTTAAATCTTCAGCTTAGTGAGAAAAACCCCCATCTTTCAAAAATTTATAGTGCCCAGAGTCTGCTTTTCCAGGGGACTTCCTGGAAGACGCTTTACTTCAGCCAAATTGTATGCTTGCCCAGGTAGACTTGCTTGAATTCAATACATAATGCCAAAAGTTCTTCTGAATTCCTATCTGTGTCTGCACATAGCATCCATGATTTTCAAAATATGTTTCATTGAATGCAAATATATCTAAAGATCAGATATCTTATTTCAGGAATTACAACATGCAGTTATGTTGTGCGTATGTTTATAGAACAGCTAAATTTAAAAAGAGAAAGAAGTCAAAACAACAATGTAGAAGGACCAATCTGATCTCAGCGTATAAATAAAATGAACTTCATATATAGTCACTTTCAGCATTCAGCTATTTTCCCTTTGTTGAGTCATAGGTAAAATTTTATCTTTGTTCCTGCAGTTGTTCATCTAGATTAATTTCAGCATGTAAATGTCCTTAATAATTTCAGTGAATTACAGTATCTGGCAGATGTCACTACCACTAATAACACCTGTTTTGGTCTACATGTGGTTTCATACCAAATGTATTTCTATTACCTAGACATCAATAGAATAACAGCATTAAAGGAAAACAGAAAAGAATTTTCTTGCCTAATAAACCGCATAATTTTCCTGGGAAAAAAAGGCATATGAGGTGATAATTTGACCCAGGATCTTCCCTTGCATTCTGGAAATCTTTGAAAAGCACCCATGTTTTAAATACTATCACCACAAGGCAGTAAAAGCAACATTACAAATCAAAAAAGGCAGTGGACAAAAGCAAAATAACGTTTACTGTGGTGGTGGTAAAGTTGCACAAAAATACTGATAAATGAGAAATCTGCCTGCATCTGCTGTGGAGAAATTTGTCAACACAAAGAGTAGATAGAACATTTGTGTCTATGTTCCAGACCACAAAAGATAGTGATCTGTTTAACTCTCTGGTGTTTAAAGTCACTAAGATATTATATGAATTGTGAACAGCAGCAGCAACAGAAAATAACATTGCTCATGAATGAAGCCATGACTTGTCAGGCTTGTTCTGTGCCTAAAATTTGGTACCTGTCAATGAACAGAATCAAGAGGACTCTGTTAAGCAATTTATTCTTTGTCTGTCTTTTAAGAATCTGCTAAGAATAATTTTTTTCTTTATATGAAACGTTCTGTGTCCACATTTTTCTGTAGCAGCTTTGAGAATTTAAACAAGTTACTGCTTGGAAATAAGATATCCAGATCGCTAGTCATTACAGTACAACAGTTAGACTAACTAGGTGAATCAAAGCATTCTTGTATGAGAGGGGTCTTCTTCCACAGCCAGCTTCGCACTTTGATCTGGCTAGTTTCTTCCTTCCCTCTCAGCATTGTGCCTCTATTATCCTACATAGCCATACGTACCATGGAGAGGGACACTTTTTTCTGGTATACTGTCACGCAAGTGTTGCACACATATGGTTATGCTATCATTAAAATGCTTAAATTTGCAAATCTAGGTTGTCTTTTTGTCACCATGTTGATTTTCGTGCTTTTAATGTAGGAGCTGTCTTAGCATGTACTTTGACACATAAAAGTTTCCTCGGCTTTGTAGCTAAAGCTATTAGGTCAATTAAATGCTGTGATGCTTTTATAGCACTAAGAAATGGATGCCACAAAGAATGTCCTCTCATCCCTATAATTTTTATTTGTGTCAGTGAGAAATTCAGTACACTTGATTGATGTGTTGGGATTAAACGAAATGCTTAGAGAGAGACAAGCACCTCAAAACTATCGTATATGGTGTATGCACTTGTACCTAGAGCTACCTATTAGGAATAGTGTCACAACTACTCTTTTCTTAAACCTTACATTTTGTGTATTTAAGCTTCTGCTTTGTGTTGCAGAAAGACATTTCTTTCTTCTGGGATGGAAGACTTCAAGCCGAGTACTCACAGTATACTCTGATTTTCTTATGTCTAAGAACAAATTGAGAACACTTGCTTATTCCAAAGAACCATTGCCATGTTGCCAATATGCCCGGAGGCTTGAGATGAGGTGCTCTTCCCACTTTTTATCCAATACCTCCACAGTGTGGCAAAGGAGTGGTGTAACCACCAAGTTGCAGTTTATTTGGTGATTGGGATGGTGGAGAATCATTTCCAGACTTTCAAACTCTCCTGCTGAAGTCTTTCCTTTTTGCAGAACGGAAGTCAAGCTTAACTGGGATATAGGAAGACAAGGAAGACAAAAAGAGAGAAAGAGAAAGTAGTTTGACATCAATGCTTTGAGTGATGATAAGCAGTGAAGCATCAGGAGGACAAACAAAGGAATGATAAAGCGTCCTTTAGGCATCATCAGACTTCGGAGTTTTGGGCTTTATGACACAAATGAGTTATTCGAAAGACAGAAATGGATGTCTAAATGGAATGAATAAAAAATACTGCAGTATGGCCTAATATAATTGATTTCATTGTGTTAATGTGCGTGTATATATATACACACACATGGACATACACATATAGATAGCGAGCAAAGTGAGTTTGAGTGGTGAACCACCTAGACCAATTACTTATAAGCCATTTCTTTCTGAAGCCAAAAATAACAGGAACAGACATGTATCATTTGCTCTGTAACAGTTCAAACTCAAGAGTTTTCAATTACTTAGTGACAGCTGATGATTAGATTAGATATGTCCAATAGAAAACTAAAGGTGAGAGAGGTTTTCAAGGAAACAGAAATGCTCAGAAGCAATTTCACTCCTAATTAATTTTTCTGAATTATTATTATTTGCTTGGCTTAAAAGAGAGTGCTATGTACTATGGGAGGAATCAGAAGATTAACATCATTTATTATCCACTGAGAAATGGGCCCCGCTTTTCCAAGAAAAGCCAATTATAGAAAATGTTATTTCCATTCACTCTGATGGAAGGCAAGTTCTGAAAAGATCAGTTAGGTGAATGCATGACAATCCTACAAGATAAAGAATATCACAAAGAAAGCCAAGAGTTATAGTGCTTTGGACTTTAATGAAAAACCAACAGCAGGATGTTAAAGCTCTGTGCTATATCTCAAAGAGAGCAGTAAATACAAGCCATCTGAATCTTGACTGATATTGCAGAAATGCAGAGATTCAAGACCATCTGATCTTAATAAATATACCATTTTTTCAAAGAACTTTCTGAGCTGCCAATTAGATAACTGATTCTAGAGATGAAACTCTTTTTTAAGACATTTCTGCTTTAAAAGTAAACACAGGCAATACTTTAACAAATTTCGTGCCTTGTCAGAGTTTGAATAGTTTTAGAGAGTGTCTGCCAAAGCAGTCAGATTGTCACAGTTGACATTTCCATTTCTTCTTCAACAAGAAATGACCAGATACAGTATGGAAACACCACAGTAGTCTTATTTCCATAGTAATTCAATGGCATCCTGATATCACAGGTAAATCTTGCATCTACTACCTGAGACAAAAAGCCATAAATATTAGTGATTTCTAAAAAGAGTCTTTTATTCATGGATTATGTGACAAACTGTTTCTCCTGAATTGTCAAACACAATAACAGCCAGCTTCAGCCAATATGAAATTTTTACCATGCTCTCTTGAGATTTGATTTTCACATCCAAACCCCTCATGAATATGATAGGATTCAAAAAGAAAGTTGGAAGGAAGCCAGAGTAGAAGTGCCACTGGTAGGTTTCAAGTTTAAATATGTTGCTTCAGTAAATACCTTATGAGCCAGTTGGTTAGAGAAAACTTCTAAGCCTCAGGCCTTCTAGCTTCTCTAGACAGTACCCTGGGAGAGCTGGGTTCATCAGAGCGATGATCCAGATGATGCACACAAAGTACAGGGACAGTCTTAAGGTATCTGACAGAAAAAAACAAATACAGTGGGACCTGAGATCCAGGCAGACTCACTCCTACCTTATGTGCATGAACATCTGTATCTGAGCCCTGATTGCAGATTAGATGAACTATGTATCGTAAGATCCAGTTTCAAAAGCAGGTGATGCTTGTGTTTCTTCACGGCAATGATACCATATCTTATGATCAAAGGTAAGACTACAAAAGTTAAGTAGTCATCAATGCAGGTATTGGATTACCGGCAAAACTGAGATATTGGTTCTGTAAAGTATCCTGACTGTATTGAAACAGCCTCATCCAGGTGGTGAACACACAGTTATTGAATCAAATTCAGGTAAATATACGTACCTCATAATACATTTATGCATCTTTAATGCAGCTTTCTTTTTATTTTGCAGTGAGGAGTAGTCCCTACCTCTTGGCATTTATCCAGAAACATGAGTTTCTAACTGGTATTTTAAGACCTTTGTTAGGTAATGAATCTTATTTTCTTGCATGTTCTTTGCATACTTTGCTTTGATCTTTAAAAGGCAGTCTGGTTTTGGCAAAATATATGTATCTACTACGGCCAACAATTAAATTATACTTGCTCTAAATGAAAATATCTCCAAACACCTTAATATGCACTCAATACTTAATGCTACCTTCCCACACGAAACTTGTCATTTGACAATCTGTTTCAATTATTGTGCCCTCTTGTGGGACCACTGAGGTCTGAGGGATCCATCCTGAAGGTTTTGAAAATCAAAATTAAAATATTTGCCTTGATTTGCTTTGATAAAACAAGATTCTTTTTTCACCATCACAAATTATTTGAAGTAGTACATTCCTGAGACGTGACTTCCAATAGCGTTGCTTTACTGCACTTGTGAGTCAGCCAGGGGGACTTTTACTGAGATAATAGTGGCAGCAGACTGAGAGCATCAACAAATGTTTTTTCCATCTCATATTTCTTTCAAAAATCCCAAATGCACACAAAACACGAGCCTTTTAAAGAATTCAGAGCTAAACTTTTGGTTCAATATTTATATCCGTGTGGTATCATCCACCTGTATTTCTACAGGAGTCAAAAAATACAGGAGTAAACATTGTTTTTTAATCATGATGCCAATTCTCTGTTTGAAACGAACATCTGTGAACTTTGCATATGAAGAAAACAACAGCAAAAAAAAATTTTTTTTTTTCAACTTATATGCTTCTGGTACATGAACGATTTCAAAAATCTTTTTTGCAAGTTGGATGGCGTACTTACAGACACAGAACCCATAGGCTGGGAAGCATGTTGATCTGTTTTGTATTGTCATCCAGACTTAGCAAAGGAAACACTTTGAAGGAATGCCTTCTCTTGCAGAACTCTTCTTTTGATTTTGTCAAGTATACTCAATATCAAAAGTTTGTATTTTATATAAAATATACATTTTACCAAGTAAATAAAATTATATTAAAATTAAAACAGGATTTTGTTATTGGAGAGGCATGCAGACCTATTGAGGGAAGTATTTTATTAAAAATAAGAAGAGCTACAGAGCTCTGAAAATCCAACAAATATATGTTGTTATTGATGGAAGTATCTTAAAAGTTTAAACTTTGAAATTAAAATAATAAAAGAGTAGTTAAGAGTTTAGGTGACATCATAAACATCAGCAGGATTTGGCAAGTAGTAAAATAATAAGCCAAGAAGGACTAAGGTATTGAAGGCCCTGTTCAGTCACTCTCCCAGTAATAATGATAATAATAACAGTACCTCCCCGCAGATTACTAAAGAGTCAACATTTCTAGTCATGGTCTTGTCCTTACACAGGGAAAAGAAACAATGATTTCATGAAATCCGTGAGTGTCTTCAGTATCGCTACATCTTTCATGTGGAAGCTGATGGTGCTATAAAGTCACATCTCTGAAATTGAAACTAACAAGTATATTGCTTTGCATTCAAGCATAAGATAGTGATAGTAAACCAGTGATATAGTCAAATACAAGATGATAGTCTCCAGTGACTGGGAAGTGCTGAAATGGGAGAAGGAAAAAAAAAAAGAAAGGCATATTCATGAATATACATAATTACACCCATTTTCTGCTATAATTGAAAATTATTTTTTACTATAAAATTCACTATGAAATGATTTTATTACTTTCATAAAATAATATTTTCCCTCTGGTTGGCACCTGGAGTACTGTGTCCAGTTCTAGGTTCCCCAGTACAAAAGAAATGGTTTTACTGGATTAACTCCAGAGAATGGCCAGTAAGACAATTAAGGGACTGGAGCATCTCTCTTACGAGGAAAGGCTGAGATGGCTGGAATGGTTCAGCCTGGAGAAGGAAAAGCTTAGGTGGATCTCATCAATGTATATAAACACCTGGAAGAAGAGTGCAAAAAAGATACAGTTAGACTCTTTTCAGTGGTGCCCAGTGATGGGACCAGAGGCAATGGGCACAAAACTACACAGGAGGTTTCCGTTGAACATCAGGAAACACTCTTTTACTGAAAGGGATTCTGAGCCCTGCTGCTGTAGAGTCTCAGTCCCTGGAGACACAAAAAAAGCCATCTGAACATAGTCTATATGGCCCTGCTTAAGCAGTGGGGTTGGACCTGGTGATCTTCAGAGGTCCCTTCTAGCCTCAGCAATTATGTTGGTTCTTTACTTCTGTAATGAAACATTAGAAAATACATGAGTGCCTTTGGTTTGTTTTTTTTTTTAACCTATATACTTTTTTTCCGGCTCTTTGTGGTAGCAGTCATCTCAAATAATAATAATCGCTTTGTTAGTTCCAGTTGTCCAGAATCTCTGCTCAGATCACCTGTAGCTCTGGCAATAACACTGCTTGGAATTAGCTGTCTTTGGTACTTCAGATGTGAGTGCTCATCGTGGGCAATGACGTGAGCTACATCTAATCCTTTACAAACTACAGAAACATTTACTTGCTGGCTGCCTTTGTGTCACTAGATCAATGTACAATATTAGATGAAGAAATTGGTATTTTCATTTCACATAATGTATAAAAAAGGGGGGAGGGGAAAGTATTTTGTATTGATTACTGGCTTCCTTTTACCCCAAGAGTTCAAACTCTTCTAAATTTGTTAATCCATAGGATTGCACTAGAAAGGGATTGATATTTGGTTCTCTTATTAATTAAAAACCAGATTGTTTCCATGTAGGAGCTTTCTCACATTAGCTTTTCTTCTATTACATCTGTTGTAGCTGTTTTATCACCTCTATTTTCTGCTGCTCTCTGTGTCATCCTTCTTCCCCTACTGTATCTGCTGATAGCCTGTGCAATTTTGTGTAATAAAAGTAGTTTAATCCCTAATATCCATGTCTCACACAAAAATCTAGCAGTAATGCATTGGTTTTCTGTCTCACTTTAAG
Source organism: Neomorphus geoffroyi (assembly GCA_033558235.1). Classification (NCBI taxonomy): domain Eukaryota; kingdom Metazoa; phylum Chordata; class Aves; order Cuculiformes; family Neomorphidae; genus Neomorphus; species Neomorphus geoffroyi. Next base: position 21,305,315 of record JAUMJM010000053.1, on the reverse strand, counting down.
CTTCATGGTGGTAGTAACATGTACAAGCTACCATTTGTTACTGACAATTGTTTTCTGCTTTTTATTACTGTATTAGAAGCTGTAAAAGGGGATACTTTATTTTCTCAGCCTTACTGCAGTGCTATCATATGTCAAAAGGCTTGGTAAGATTTGCTTGATTAGAGACAAGCTATTGAAGGCCAAAATTCAATGAACATATAATCAGAAATGTGTACTGGACATAAATGTTTGAAACAAACCAGAGCCCAAAAAGTTAGTAAAGTCTTAAGGCTGTCCATTAAAGTTTTCCCCTTTCTACACAGAGGAATCAAGTGTCCTTTTTTCCTTAATTTTTTAGCTTTAATACTCATGACCACAATTCTTAAATCAGGAACTGTTGTGAAGTAGAAGTCTACATTTCTAAATTTCAGGTTGACAATCTAGCACACACAAAAATACATCGTCCTGATAGCTCCATGATGAATGCCTGACTCATTATCCCAAAGCATTTCAAGCAAGGCTTCAACATCTGCTAGGCTTTTTAAACACTAAGCATCTGCAGATCTGAGATTGTTTTAAAAATAAAAGAAGTTTTCTATCCTTTTTCTCTCTTGATTTTATGTAGGAGAATCACACCTCAGATACTGTGTTGTAACATGATACCATCTAGCTGTCCACAGCTGGAAAATTAATATCCTGGTGCTTCCTAGAATCCGAGTGTTAGTATTTACTATGTCCTGAATTACCTGTGTTCCAATACAAACACTAGGATTCACAGAGAGCTTGAATATGCCAGCTAAACTGAGACATATTTATATTTATGAGATGGAAGCAAAGATTTAAGGAATTATTAGATTATCATATACAAAAGCCAAGGGAATCATGGGATGCGATGTGGCAATCAGTCTTGTTCTCTGAAGACTATTCTAATCCCAGACCAATGTAAGAAAACCAGAATGTTTTCTCTCATCAGTAGATCGTGTTAAAAAAAATCACGGCGATGTACACAATTCATGAAAATAAACAATTTGAAATGACAACATTAGCATGTATTTGGCAGATGTCACCACTGCTCATGATTTTAAATACCTATGCCAAGTGAGACACATCAACTACATAACCATCTTGTAACCAAAAAAGAAATTCTTTCCATACTCATCTAGAGGTGTGCCTTATTTATTCATTTACAAAGCCTAACTACCTCTGCCCACTACCCTTGAATAGATCCTTGAACTGGATTCTTAGCATAGTTTTCAAAAAGTAACATCTCAGCCATAAAATCGCAGATTTTGCACAGATATTCATTCTGAGAATAATGTGTGGAGACATATTCTAGAGATCTCATGATATTCTTTTCATTGTTGCCTATATCAGACATCCAAATTGCATTGGAAGGACATCAGACTATTAGAGGGTGTCCAGAGGAGGGTGACCAATATGGTGAAAGGCCTTGAGGGCAATACTTACAAGGAGCACCTGAGATCACTTATCCCAACTTTTAACTTTACTGTCCCTTCCTATCTGCAAATCAGCATGTTTGGTTTGGGTTTTTTTTTCAGTAGATAATCTATGGCAAATTTATCTTGGATATACAATAAATTCCTCTTAGTCAGTAGGGATAATATGAAGGACTCCTTCAAATTGAATCTTCAGTTTCTGATGGATGAGGCTCCTGGCTGAACAGATAGAGCTAGTTTTGATGTGATTTATTAGTACGTGGGATTAGCATAGAGATTGTTTTTGGTGAATGGAATTAATTTAGAGCTTTTAGTCTTTTACAATATTTGGAATCTGAATCATCCCTCTCGCAGTGTTCCATCTTTACTTTTTCTTCTTTATTTTTCTTATACAAATGCTAACAATTTTAGTGATAAAGTACCTCTATAAGAATAATCTGTTTTCCTGATGCGGTGGAGGACCTGTTGTTCTTCTTCATTGAAGCATTTCACGTTTGTGCATCCTCATGTGCACTTCCCAAGACCCTTGTCCTCTCAAATACTCGTTTTTCTTGTGATAGATGACACTTCCTGCCTCATTTGTTATCGATCCACTTGGAATCTCTCACACTGACTTTCTGAAAGTTTTTCTTTGGTCGGTGTCATTACTTTCTTACGTCTTTGACATAAAAGCTTCTTTTTTCTATTACAAACATGTTGTAACATTTCCAGTGGTACTGGATCTATAGTGTCTCACCTTCATTTGGTGTTCTTTTGGCCATGTCCAGAATTAGAACAAGACTGGATTCGGGCAGCTCTCAGACCCTATGTTGACACTTGGATTTAATGAAGTTTTATGAATTACACGCACTTGCCATGTTCGTGTGGCCAGATATAATTACTTGCATTTTCATTGTTTAGTCTGATGAATGTGATATTTATGCTTCAAGTCTGAAATAAAAAATACAGGTGTTGTAAAGCAGACAAAAAAAAAGCCTCCACCAGCACCATGTGAACAAAAGAAGTGGCAGCAGATGTGCAAAAGAAAATGATACTGGAAGATTCAATTTTCATTTTGGAGAACATATTTTTAAAAAACTACTTGTGTGGAAAGGTCATTGCATAAGGCATATAGTAGACATACAGATAAACTGGTCTCATACAAATTTTTCTACCTCTAACGGCACCATTTATTGCCTCAGCTTGTAGACTAAATTACTTAGTTGACCTTTTTAACAGATAAAAGTCAAAGAGAACAGATTGTGAAAGAAGGAAGAATGCGTATATTAGCTGAAATTTCAAAAACTATTTACAATATATCATAATGTGCCATTACGGAGCCATCATTTCTACATCAAGAATGGGAAGAAATAAATAATTTTTTCTACTACTTTTCATCTAAGTAATAATTCTCCATTTCCATTTTATATTACTCCAGTTAAAATATTTTTTAATTTAGAAGGCTAAAACGATGTAGAATTTGAAGTCTTATAACACAGTCAAATCAATCTTTTAATCAGGAAATTAACATATAAAACCAAATCCTTTGAACCACATGATTTCAATGGTCAAAAAAGACCAAGCCTTGACCTCTCCATGTAAACTATGGTAAATAATTCTTTTAGCAGAATAAACTTAAATGTAATCCGATATACAATAATTTATTCTGATTTTTCACTCCATAGAAATACTGCTCTCCAACACAAGTTAAAGTTTTAAACAACTCTCAAGAATTTGCAAATCTATTAATAAGCATTGGTCCTGTCCCCAGGATTTACTTCATGCTTTACTACATGCCAGAATCCAGAATTACATACAAATGGATGAAGAGATGAATTTGTACTAAAAAGCTCTGGCAAGGCCAGAATTGGTGACAGGCCTGAATTTTGGAAGCTTATCTGTTTGCCAAGCAACTGTTTCTCCTTTCCTACAAGAATTTCTGGTTGTATTTGCTAGTTCAGAACAATTTACTCTTCTAACATTGACCATATGACTGACCAAAGCTTAATTATTGGAAAAGTTCACAGAAAATTAATTTCAAGCTTTAACTGCACATTTTTCCTGAGACTAATTTTTAATTGAAAGAGGGAAGGGAAAGTATAATTAACATAAGGTGGTGGGAAGCCCAGTCTGTTAAATCACATTCATAAAATATTAAGAACAGAAGGGCTATAAGAACAAATGTGAAGACCCTCTCAGACTAACAAGACAAAAGAGTGTGGCTTCTTTAGCCTCAAAGCAAAGACTGAGAATATGACAAATCCATACGGAATGTTTCTTTGTCTAGATATATCAAGAGAGTATAATGGCTAAAGAAAAAATAGTTAGCTAAGCTAAGAGGCAATAATTACACATATCTTGCAGGAGCAAGATATGTGTAAATCATATAATAAAATATATGTATTCCTAGCCACTACAGTGGTGAGATTATGGAATTTCCCTCCACTAGAATCAGTATGATTAATTATTCTATATTTATTATCCAGATAGGTAGATTCTCATGATTTCATTTGCAGTATTGGTCAGTCAAGCTGCAACAAAATGGTATTTGGCAACATGCTTCTCAGAAACTGGCATTTTGATTTGCCTAAACAGGACTGGCAGAGAAACTGAGTGTTGTCCCTAGTTATTTGAGGCATATCATGTTCTGGATTTTTTTTATTTCAATTGAAATGATGAAGGTCTCAGTCATATTGAATTTATTTATGGCTTCTTATAGAGATGTGCAAGCAAATGTAAAAGAACCATCTTGATCTAAACTCCTAGAAAAACTGGAATGAGGAAAATAAATTACTATTATGAGTGTTCTGCTCTTTATAACTTGAGTGAAAACTGAAGACGTGACTCTTGAATTTTCAATCTAACAAAACAGACTCCTGCAGAAGGAAACCAGTTTGTAACACAGGAAATATTACAACTTGGTAGTTTTGTGGCAGTTATTGCTTTTGTCCATGTACACACAAGAAATACTTTGAATCAACACTTTTCCAAAATACATCATTTTGCCTTTTTATGTCAGGGAAAAGGTAGCGAGGAGTTAATCACTTTGAACATACAGTTTCCAGCTCTCTCTAAGGTTGGTTACTACCCTTAATATAGAGATATCTCAATCACACCTTCTACAGGAGCTTATGTAAGAGCACAGTTGCAGTACACTCACTATATTATTTTTATGCCTATATGGAGACAAACTGTTCTGTTTCACCAATAAAATGTCACTACTGTCCAGAAAGCTCACATTTCTACGGGACTCTTAACAATAAATCACAGCAACATCCAAACTGGACTTCACAGTATCGAGCTTCTGAAAACTTCCCCCAACATCAGCCTCATAAATAGAGAATATTTGCATGGACTAACAGGGAAAGGAAAATCTTTCTCTTTTCCAAGGTTTGACTCCTATTCCTCTTACTTTTATTGTATTTACTACCAAATTTCAATTTCACCTTCTCCTGAAAGAGGATGACTCTGCCCGGGCAAGGCAGCAGATTGTACATCATAGATGGGGGGAATAGCTTTAAACTGGAAAAGGTGAGATTTAGATTAGACATTAGAAAGAAATTGTTCACAATGAGAGTGGTGAGACACTGGAACAGGTTTCCTAGTGAAGTTATGGATGCCCTGGAAGTGTTCAAGGCCAGGCTGGATGGAGTCTTGAGTAGCTTGGTCTGGTGGGAGGTGTCCCTGCCCATGGCAGGGCAGTTGGAGTTGGGTGATCTTTAAGGTCCCTTCCAGCCCAAACCATTCTCTGATTCTCTGATTCTCTGATCGTAAGGTCCTACTCTGCAAAAGCAAGTATTTGTGAAAGCAAATATTCAAGTAGTAGGTTATTGCATCTGTTATAGTAATAATAATAATAATAATAATGATAAAGTCTTCATCCTGTTTGAGAGGAGGATGTTGGGCACTGAGGTGTTGATGTCGAGTAGAATGTCATAGAATACAATACAGATGATACTAGAAGGGGAAGCTGACTTGCATGGGACAGTTCCTGTTGAAAAATTCTAATCTGTATTGTTTAATAAAGTTGCTTCTAAATAACCTGATTGTTTGTCTTCTGTGTATTCCACTAGCACGTAAGGCAATGTTCCTCCTGGGGACAGGCTGCTTCCCTGATTTTAGCAGTCTTCTTCCCTGAATTTGGTCCCCTAAATTGCATCTGCAGTCAGTTTATTTGCAATTCCAGTAAAACCCTGTTATATCTGTCTCTTCATGCTGATGCTGTAAGAAGGAGGCTTTACATAATCCTTCTAATGCTTCTCATTGAACCGAAGCTCAAAAATAGAATTTTCTTCACCTTATTTCATTATGAGGCAAAATGTGCTCAACAGCATTTCAGTTAAAACAGTTCTGAGAAGGGTTCATACTAAAGGAGCTATGTGGTACCAAGTGCTGTGTGAGAATAAATCGTACATCGTAAAAGATCACTGAAACACTGGATGAAAAGGATGTTAGATTGCCCAGGACATCTTTTTCCAGTGACCGTTCAGGCATTACAGCAAAATACTATAAAGTCCAGTTCATTTCACCTTAACCTCACTGATCTGATCGGCCTGTAACCAGATCTACACAACAGTCTCCTCCTTCTGTTTTTCCATGGGAGTTGTGAACAAGACAATAATAAGAGAAGTACAGAGAGCACAAGGAGGATGCCAGTTTGATGGAGGTTCTGACAAAGGTAGGAATTTTGAGAATGATATGTATATCAAATAAGAGTTAACAAAAATGAGGCATTTGGGGAAAGGGTAAACATGAGTGAACTGCTTGTTTTGAAGGAGAATAGCATGGAAAAGAAGAACTCAGAGTCAAGGTTATCCGAGTAGAGGGACCTAGCCTGATCTTGGTGAAACTTTTATGCAGTGCCTATGGAGTTCTGCTATTTTTTTGATTTGTATGATGCTACTTTATGGAAAGTTTGCTTTTGATAAACTGTGGAGGACTACTTGAAGGCTCAGGAGAGTACGGAGGGTGACAGAAGCAGAGAGGGTTTCTGGGTTGTCTTTCAGAATGGGTTGTATATATTTAGTGACCTGATTATATAGATTGCATTATAGGACAAGCTCAAGTCTGGTGCACACTTTCATTTTAAAAACCTTAGCAGAAATGTCAGTGGCTTCTGCTGTTGTATTTTGTTTAATTTGTACTATACTGAGTCACAACAATATTCAGCTGTGACTTATTTCTTTGAAAGAATACCCTTTTTTGGGGGGAACATCATGTTTAGATCAGTGATCAAGAGGGTTTTAAGGAGTGGTTTTTTGCTTATCAAAAGCACTGGAGTATCCATAAATCATCGCTTTTGTGGGAGCTGGTTTTCTAGAGGCAAGTATGTTGTTTTTTGCTTATCCTAATTGATAATGCATACCAATATGGATCACAGTGTTCCTTCTCACAATAAACTTCTAATCATACATTCCTAATTTCATCTAGTGCATAAAATGGCATCCTTGAAATTATTTGGATAAAACAAAACACCCACTGTGTATTAAAATGAATTCACACTTGCAATCAATACAGAACATAACTATACAGCTACCACTGGCAAAAACTTTTCACAGAGCAGGTACTTCATCTTTGTCAATTCAGTCCTCTTACTCAGAGGACACTTATAAATACATTCAAAAGACAAACCTGGGATCTGAAACTCATAACTCTATCAAATACTTAAAGTCATAGACCCAACATAGAACCACAGAGATATTGTTTTGTTGATGCAATAAATAACATCTCTTCTGCTCCAGAAGTAATTTCACATTATTTAGGTGATATTTCTTGCTACTTTCCAAGACTGGGACTTAATGGCCCTACCACCTATTCTCTTGCAAACTTCCTGCTCTGCTCCACATATGCTTATCACGATTGGTTCGTATCAATTAGCACATGACAAGTTTAGCAGAAACCACTTGTTTTTACCCAGCATTCAATTTCAAAATTTTCTGCTTCTGTTTCCATTTTGGAGAAGAGACTGTGTTTTTCAAGCTCTGACAGCTCATCTAATAGAAGATATTCTTTCTCTAACGCAAACTAGTCTGACTCAAATCTTCGGACAATTGTGGCTCTACCAGTACTACCGTCTTCTTTATTGCCTATTATTAAATCATAACACTGTTCATATACAATAAATAGCCCCATGAACCAATACAGCTATTCATTATCCTGATAACTAGATCACTAATGAGTATATAGCAATTTTCACATCCTCAGAATCTTATAATCTTTTTATTTTCTTCTGGCTTGTTCCTTGTTCTGAAAACAGTTTTCAACGTTTTTGTCATGAATTTTTGTGTGACAAGAATTCAAGCTAACAGGCCTGTGGGCCTGGTCATGGCACTGTCTTCCGGAATTTCCAAGCTTTGCTGGATCCTGATTTAGTGTTATGCCTTTTAAACTTGTTTAGAAACCTAATGCTTGAAAGAACAGAGTACTGTAAATACAGTATTCTGCCAGTATGCTTGCCAATTTATCATTAACTCTGTCTCATTTACGTGAACATACTGAAGAGCACTTAGTCTCCTTATTTTCACTTTAAGCATGTAAAAATATGTTCCTTTTATTTCTTTTTTCTTCACTGACTGCTGCGCTACATCTCAGATTGCTTAATTTATCATTTGTTCCCATTTTCCTGAAACCTCCTTATGGGGAGAGGCCAATATAATAAATTCTTCACTGGTTCAGGGATCTTTGGACAGAAAGATCATTACAGAATTAGAGCGTTGGGCTGTGAGCACTTTTACAAGGACCTTTTGATACAGGGACCTCTACAAGGACCTGCACTGAAGGACAGCTTCCCTAATACAGAGCTGTTCATAGATTAAATAGTTCTTACAGTGCCTACCAGATAGTGATTGATAGGTGTGTCCCCAGAAAAATTTGTAAGAGAGGAGCCCAACTTTATGAACATCCAAACACATTAAACTGGCAAATGCAAAGCATGTCTGTGTTTCACAGTCTGAGAGGGCATTTTTCAAAGGGAATAGTCGATAGAAATTTAGTGCTTTGCATCACTGGTGCTGTCAGCCAAGATGATTAGCACTTTGATCTATATGCAATTATGAATACACATTTAATCAAGGGGATTTTCATGCAGAAAGAGTACTGGAAGTTAGTTCTTTCTGTATGCGTGTTAGAACAGGAGGTCCTTCTGCTAAACTTCTTGTATATTAGGGCTTTCCAGGCATCTCTAAAATGGTGGTAACTGTTACATAACTCACTCTGAAGTGTGAAATGCAAAGAACATTACAAGACATACGGCAAGGATAATGCAAACCTTCTTACCTTGACTGACTACCCCCTGTATTTTCTCATTTTAAAATGCTCTTAAATCTGCCTATATGGCAGTTTCCTAGACTTGACAGAATTCTATTTCTACCTGGAACTCACATAGGGGTTTGTTTTTGAGTCCCCATATTTCTTTTTTTGTGGAAATAGATTAGTAACAAGCAGATTTATTCTCCAAGTCAAAAGTCATTTAAACATCCTTCGTGCAGTTTGCCGAAGGGTCTTGATTATTGCCTGCCAGAAGAGATTATTCTCTACTGAGGTGGTATTTAGTGTCACCACTCCCCAACCATTCACTTGGATGGAAAGCACATGCAACTATTCCCAAGTACTCCATAATTCTGCCTCAGTAACAGGCTGGCTGACAGATGTCAGTTCACCACATATAATGGTTGATTGTTGTCTTCCATTTGTGAGCTCACTTGGTGAGAATCACTGTTAGGAAAAAGGGGTTGAAGAAAAAGAATAATTTAATTCTATCTACTAAGATAATTAAACATTTAATAATAGTAATACTAATAATAACTAATTTATTTAACTAAATATTTACAATTAAACCTCTAAGAGATTGCAACTGAAAATTTTTTAAAAAACATTTCTGCCCCAATATTAACTCTACTCAATTCATAGTGCAGCATCTTTCTATGGTGGTGGCTTTGAACTGTTGAAAACAAGGACAGTGAATGCCAGCTAGATTCCCCTGCTCTTCAAGCCCCTTTCCCATTGAGGATGCACATTAGAAAACTGATTAGAGGTTATTCTCTCAGCTTGTTAGGATTGGGGCAATTATTTCAGCATATCTTTTCTCTTGAATGTTGCTTTTTGGACATGAACTTTCTATAAGGATTGAATTGTGTTTACGTAACTCAAAGGACCTGGAACATAGCCAATGCAACACTGGAGGTGGGCTATGAAGAAGCGCTCTCTGAAAGCACAATTTTTCTATTATGTAGAATTTTTACTGGGGAAGGTTCATTGTCAATGTCCTGAGATTCCTCTCTCTTCCTTTGCTGAAACTTGAATGAAAAAATCTTTTTGCTACTCGACTTCACTTTTTCTAGCATGACGACATCATATAGATAAAAAAACAGAGTCATGAAATGAAACATGACACATAAAACTATACAAGAAGACAAGGTGCTTAAAGTACACAATATCTAATCCGTATGATTAAAAGAACATTTTCTGGGGATCAACTTGCAAAACTCAACAATTGCTCTTAGTGCTTTCTTTGGTAGGCCCTTCTTTAGAGATCTCCAAGAATGACGGAACACATCAGTGAGTATACGAGTTCTTGGAACAGTAAAATGCACTTGCGCTGCATGACAGATCATGGAAGAATCTGATCTACTGTTCCCTTCCACTTTTATGGAAAACTGTCAGGGGAATATTGACAAAAATATAGTCCTCCGTGGCACATTTAAGGCCCAAGAAAATGAATATTAACCTCAAGAGGAAAGTACACAACACAAAGCCCTTCATTAACATCGTGGTCAAGTGAAGCTGTCCTGCACTTAGCTAATGATGCTCAGCTCAAACTCATGCTGTTGATACTCTCCTTCCACATTAAAACAATATTTTGGAGTCTGTGCTGGAAATACATTAAGAGATAATGCTTTGTCTTCTTTAAATTCATATTCTAAATTAATCTGTCCTAGCTGTCCCGTGTAGGCATAAGGTGTATAAAATCATCAAAGTATTGGATTCCTAGCTTATCAGCTGATGATTTTAAGTAGAATTTGTTTAATGCATATGAGAGTTGGAAAGACTGAATGTGCAAACTACCCCCATACTTAAGCAGGAACGACGTGTATTATATTCTTATCAGTGCTTTGTCCAGTCTAGCTTTGCTACCATGAAAAAGGAAGGATTACAACCAGAAAACACTTACAGTGCAGATGAGAATGGCAGTTTGTGGATGCTACTGGCTGTGGAGGTGGGAGAAACAAAACCACCATGTATTGGTTTTTTTGTACCTTCAAAAATTCACCGTACTTGCACGTGGCATCATAGAGATTGCATACTGACCTGTGAAACTAAAAAGATCTCAATATCATCTGTTCTCTCATTTATGCAGAGATAACTGCATCTTCTCTCATTTATGCAGAGTTCCCAAATAGTATGCCTCTTACTTCTAAGGAGTCCTATGCCACTGGAAAAAATACACCTGAGATTAAATAAGTGACTAATCCAACCTGGACAGTTGTTTAATGAGGTGCTTTTCTCACTGGGAAACAACTATAACATTCTCTATAAGCATTTCTCCATACAAATGGATTTGTTAAAATTCACAGACCTATTTAAAGAGGTTGATTTAGATACATATTTCTCTTGAAATGAAAGAAACTAAGAAGATAAAACAATGAAGGAGTAACTGATATTAAATATAAACAGAAGGTGTCTGTTCCTGTGTTTCTGGCAATGGAGCATCCCTACCACTGGCCAGGTGGTGAAAGAGACTGAGGGCAAAACTACTGCAGCCTCAGATGAATCTTCCAGGTTGCTGCTCTTTCTTGTTCATCCTCTAGATGAAACAGCTTGGAAGCTTTCAGTATCCAGCAACTCTGAAAGCATTCCTACCAGAGTCGCTACGGCTTAAGCACTTCCAAAACCTATTCACAACTTCAGAGGGATTCACAGATAGACATGTGGCATAAGGAAAGGGGAAGGAACTGAAGTTCAGTTCTGAAAACAGGGAAAAATTAATGCCTAAAGGAGTTCTGACTGATAGCGAGATCATAAAAACCACACAGAAAAAACACAGATCATCATCTCTGGGAAACAGCATTATAAATGGAAGGAAGGTATAGCAATGAGTCTAATATACTCTGAAAAAACATCCTGCAATCCTGGCTGCCTTGCTGTTGTGACAAAAATAGCTCTGGCTGAGCGTAGGAAATACAGGACAGAAACAAAACTCCATCATTAATTTCAGGTCCAAGTTACATTAATAATAATGAGTAATTAGATTTTAATGAAATACAATTGTAATTAGATAGATTTCAATTCATTAATGTACATTTTCATATGACATATTGTCTGTGAATTGCATTTGGATAGTATCTGTGATTTAGAAAATGTACTATTAATGATTTTATATGAATTGCGTTGAGATAGTATTTGTATTCTAGAAAAAAAAAAGTCATTAATGATCAATTTACCTTGACAGTTTTATTAATTCCCTTGATCTTATAATTCCTGCTTTCTTTTATAACATTTGAGATGTAACCTCAGGCCTTGTAGAACTAGATAAAGTATAGAGCCTCCAACCTGAAGGAGTCTTTATGAATTTGCTAGTTGTACCATTATGGATAGGTATACGGACATGAAACCAGAAATGATCATTAGGATGATCAAATCTGAGCTCAGATATAGGATACTTCTTTAGATTTTCCTTGAATTAATTACGTATGAACTAGGACACAACATTCAGGAAAAAATGACCAGTCCAGTCTTAAAATAAAGCTTGTTATTCTTTAAGATGCCATACAGACACCATCTTGTAGTAACAATATTCCTCTAAAGAAGAAATTTTCGATGACTTTATTTCCTGTGGCAGGAGAAAAAAAAATCAGTGTTTTTCTTAATCTTAATCACACAAAATTATCATGAATCAATGCAAGTCCCAGTATGAGCTGACATTTCTTCTCTCATCCAAACATTTCCATCTGTTTCTCAGTGCTGCCAGTACACCTGAAAAAAAAGGATACCTACAGAACTAGAAAGGTATAGTTGCCAACTGTAATGTTGATCAGTAGTGTATAGCTATCATCCTTGGGAAAGAAAATTAAATATTCTTGGCTTAAAATCTCACTAGTTCTGTTCTTGGGGGCTGAAATGGAAGATTTACTTTGTGGGCTTTTTTACTTTTTTTAAGAAGTGACACTGAAGCTATGTGTGACGCACGAACCTCCAATTTTCCCGTGAAATAAAACTGCAAACAATTCTATTGTAGAGGGACTGGTAGTGCTTACAGTAAATTTGGTAACTCTCCATTAAGCTCTTGATATATGTAAAACTACCATAATTTACTTAGGTCCCACGGAACTGGGACCTAAAATAATTCACTAGAAGAAATTATCAAAGAAGTGAAGAATTTGTGTTGAAACATGGTGCGTGTCTAAGGGTCCTGGGAGATTTCACTTTTGTGCAAAGTTGTTAGCAAGAAGTCATTGAGGCTACAAAGAAAAAAAAGGAAAAAAGGAAAAAAAAACCAATGTAAATGTTCAAAAACATTAGGAATAATTTTCTTAACATTTTGAAGGAACATTCTCCTCTGTATCCACTGTGAACATATCACTTACTTTAAAAAGAAATCAATATTTCAGGGGTGTCAAATAGGACATATAATATAAACTATTGTTAGACTTTGACCCTGATTCAGGGCTATGCTTAGCGAAACAGGAAAAGAAGTGGCTTAAAAGTGAAGTGCACCCTTCTCAGGGATGGCAACTCTGTGCTGAACGTCTTGTAGAGAAAACATACATGTGTGAACATCAATCTGCAGGTCTAAAATACAGGCCATGCATGTCATTTTTCATTCAATTTGAGGGAATTTATGTCTGCAAGATGGGGGTCTGTTATATAAAACTCAGTAAAGCTTATGGTCTTAATCTTGTGTGAAAGTCTGTGACAACTAACTGTACCTACAGTTCGCTGGAGTAAGAAGGGACTTTTAGCAAAAGTGTTTTAGTAAAAGACTTTTAGTAAAAGTAAAGTAAGTAAAAGTAAGTAAAATAAGGGCTGATAATGTAGGGGTCACATGGCTTTGATTTTGGGTTTACCTGAATGTTGAAGAAGGGTAGGTGGTAGATTTACAACATCCTCAAAGCAAAAAACCCCAAACTACCGCACATTAGAAATGTCTTGGAAAGCCAGAAAATAAATTACTTTATTACTATAATTAATTGCACCTCTGCTTCTATTTTGTTTGAGAAGGCGGAAAAGGAAACAAGAACGCTCAGCTCTTGCAGTGCAGCAGCCTCATTATCTTCTTTCCAGCCAACACATCCATGAAGAAGAGCAGAGCTCTTTGTGCTGCTCCTGTCCTGAAGGGTATATGGGTCAAATAGATCCTGATACTCTGGTGTCAAGGAATATGTTTGAATAAGACCAAGCAGTGAATGCGTGAAGGAAACAGAATGTCTTCTCTTGTCCTAGACTGTAAATTGCAGTGACAATCCCATCCTTCCCTGCTAAATATCTAAGAAAACTCTTCTGACTCTATCTGTATGGAGTTTGGTGCACAGCTTTGTCCATGTCTTTGGACCAAATAGAAGTGCTCTTCCGTTTTTGTTCAGAGTTTGTGAACCATTTACCAAGATAAGACAAAGACATGCAAGGGTTTTACTTGGAAAAACTTGTGTAGTTCTAGAATTCCTTTTATTTTTCCCCTAAATTCTCAAAGGTGTTTGATTTGAATACTTTTTGAGAGCATCCACAAAAAATACAGGGCCATTTTCCTTTAAATTTATATTCTTTAATTTCATGTTCTTGCTGCTATTTGATAGTACATTATACATATTCTTCAATAATAGAGGGTAATACTTGGCCAGCACCTTTGTGAAAAGGCCAAATTTTCTCTTGAAAAACTACAAACAAGATTTTGAATAGGGCAATGTAATGGAAGGGTCATCATGTTTCCAAACTCTGCCCTTTATGCAGTTTCTGTTGTAACTTGGTGAACAAGTTTAAACCAACATGGATTCATGTTTTCATATTAATTTTCTTGCTGCTTTCAAGGTATTTTGTTTGGTTTTTCTTTCCTGTGGATTTGAACATTTCCCAGTATTTCTACATAATTCTCATAATTCTATATAATTTTTCTTAAAGCATTCAATAAGCTAATGATAGTGCAATTCTCTGCTTATTGTCCTCTGATTTTAATCAGCAAATTAATGTTGTATGAAACTATGGCAAATTGTATGAATCTACAAATCTGGCTGTGTAGAAAATATGTATAGACCTCAGTGCTAACAGAGTATAAAGAATGCTTTAAAACTGTTCTTTAAGAAAATGGTATTTGCATACTGCATTAGCCTCATATGGCTTGTGCTTGCAAAACCAACAAAGGACAATGTATATTTAACTGCTGATTTTCTAAAAGCATTAGTCAATGAGCTTTTAAAATAATAACTAAATGTGGTCTTGGAAATTATTATAGACAACCTTAGTTCTATGTACAGGTAGAGATTCACACTGTCATTGGTTTTACTCCTTTACACAGGCATGGCCCTAGGGACACCTCTTCAGCATCCACAGTACTTTTCCCATGGAAATATTGTCAGATTAATTCTGGGACCTTTCAAAATGTGGGGTAAATTCAGTGCTTTATAGCAACCTCAGCAGTCTCCGTCTTCTGTTTGCCAGAGTCCTAAGTCCATCAGCAGACTTTGCAGCCTCTCTACTCCTTCTGGGTGTCTGGCTGTGGGTGCTCAGGCCAGCAGTGAGACAGTGCAGTCAAACTGTGCAAGCAAGAGTTGTGGGAAGCCATGTTCCCCTGTCACCTTGGAGAGCTGCTGGAGCTGGGGTCTGAGCTTTGAGGTGCATTGCAGATACCTCCGTGTCTGCTCATAGACCTCGTTCATACTTGAATTTTTTGGCTTGACCTCAGAACTACCTCAACACCTCTCTAGCAACTGCTGGACTCTCAGCTGGCTTCATCTGCCAGCCAACCTGCTCTCCACTCCTTGCTACACCCCTGCTACTGAGCATGCTGCTCTGCTAGCCTTGCTGTCAGCCTTGCCCCCTGGCTAACCTTTCCTGGGGGAGCAGACTGGTCCTGCTGCCTCCTGATGATTTTTGCCCTTTTGACATCATTTTTTGAGGGCACTGGACCACTCCCAGCAGCACCCAGCTGTGGTCCTCCTGTGGGGTAAGCTGCAGTTGCTGAGAAAGAGTGAGGACTGCTGGATCTCTGGAGTGGTCTGACGACCCACAGAGCATGCCCAGCATTTGGCTCTCCAGTATGTATTACAATATCACCTATATATTGTTAAAAGTAAACATATTCACAAGGTCTTTGCCTTCTGAAATGTGTCCCTTCTCTTTCAAAAAATAGTATATAAACATGTCTTTGATACAGGATCATGGAGATTAAGCTTACAAGGTGCAGCAATTTTCCTATTATAACAGGAGAATGCAAATAAGCAATATGTAAACTCCTCAAGGACAACATTTAATTATGTTGCATACCAAACAGGACACTCACTACTACCGCGTGATAGATGGCAAAGCTGAACAAGCTCATATTAGTTCTTATCTCTTAAGCAATTTTGGTACGATGATTGGTGAAGTCCATTGTATTGCCGGAGAAGATGGCAGTTTAAATCATCTAGGATTTGTAAATTAAGCAGCACAAATTTGAAAAAAAATAGTTCTGTATTATGGTGACTGAAACGATGCATTTGCTTAGCAATTATGACTTAATCAAATATTGAACAGAAGGTTCTAAAAGAAATGCATACATACAGCAATCTGACAAACAGAAATTGGCCAGGGAGTAGAAATTGGAAGGAGAACTCTCCTACATTTAGTCAGTCTCACGATTTAAATGTTAGATAAGATCCTGCCACACTTGCTTTCAAGCAACCTGTTGGGCATTGGGTTTGTGGGTTCACAGGCAGTGCAAGGTAGGCACAGGGGGAATAGTTCAGCTCACAAAGCATTTGGAGTTCAGCTTTTCCAATAGCGCTCCTGAGGCATGCTTAAATATTGCAGAGGATATAGTGAGAACTAGTGTTTACTCAATTACTGATTTTATTTGGACCAATGGTTCAGGAATTGGCTTCTTCTGAAGATATTTTTATAGGGAGAATAAAATTGTTCACGTTCAAATCACCTAAAAGTAACAAATAGATTGATGCTTGTCTCGTTAGATTCAAGTGAAAATTCACTTCTGCTTATTTTACTTCTTATTTTTGAGTAAGTGGTATAGTAGTGCTTCAGAGGTATTCACACATGTGCTCTGGCTTCAAGGCTTTGTTCTGACAACATACTTTCATCAAAGATCTATTTAATGAACTTTTCACTGTATTGACTGCTCAAATTACTTGATCAAACATTTTGTTTTATGTCATCTGTCAGCTGTGTACCAAATAAGACCCTAATTTTCTGGGTAAATATTGCAGAATGTGAATCTTACAGTTAGTTTATGCGATTAGCTAGACGTATGATTTTTACGTTTTCTTTTACAGGTTTTGCAAACTAATAGAGAAAAATGCTATAAAGAGATGCAGACACAAGCTTAACACAAGTCCTTCAACTGTTCGGATGATCACTGCTGCAGAACTGACTGAAGGTAGAAGAGACTGCTCTAAGTGTGCTACGTTTCCTTCCTAGGCTCCTTGTTTTTGTTATGGTATTCTTTATTTTTAGTCTACAAAAACATCCTTTTAATATTTTTAATTAAACATCTATGGGATTAGATGGAGTTTTTACCATTCCTGGCAAGAAGGGGCATGTTCTTTCCTGTTCAGTAATGAGAAGAAATTAGATTTTTCTGCACCATTTGATTTACACGAGAGTTTCCATGAGATTGTAGCGTTACAGGGGCTATGATAGAGGCACAAAGATGAATTCATTTAATTGTCACATAGTAAAAAAGCAATTGCATGCATATTCATTACTTTGTATTTTTTTACATGAGGAAAAATTCCATCTGTCACCCTCATTACAGTTTACATTCCCTGTTTTATATTCTCTATTTTTAAGTGAATAGTGAAAGTAACATGCCAGCAGTATAACACTGCATAGATTGAAATGAAACTATGCTGCCTCGACTAAATGCATGTAAAGGACAGTGTTAAGAAATAGAATAGCATTGCTGTTCCCTCCTCCCTTAAGTGATTCATGCTGACATAGTAACTTTAGCTGAATCCAAGGGCAAGATTTTCTCCAGGCTCCTCAGAGCACATTATTTTTCAGTTTTTGAAACGTTCACAGGTCTGACATGGTTGTCTCCTGAGTTTGCTGGTAGCTGCGTTGCTACAGAGGGAACTAGGATTTTACACAATGTTCAATACAGAGTGCAGAGAATGACTTTGTGGCTGTGCTTCCTTTAGAGGAAGGGTTTACCTAAAAATACATGCAATAGAAACCCTGAAGCTAAAGATGCCTTGAAGTCCTATCAATGGACTTTGGCTCGGCATAAGGGTAGCACTGATAACCCATCAGCCCCAAAATAATCACAGACAAAATGTTCTTTATATTATTGACAACGTACTTTTTAAAAAAACTCAGCTTCTCCAGGTATCTTTTTGTCTGTCTCAGGACAAGAACCAGAATCCAAAAAAAAAAAAAAAAGGAATTGAACCACTTAGTGTGATTTAGGTGGAAGAATGGTACCAAAGGCCAAAATTACCTTCCTTTACTCTGCTTTTTACCTGGAAAAATTCAACAGGTCTCTGACTTTGTTAACTTCAGAGCTCAATCTCCTGTTCAAAAGTAGCACCCACTTCCTTTGCTTGGTCAGATTGTCTGCAACGTTCTCCCTCCATGATGTCCGCGATTGACAAAATAGTCAATTACTGAAGCAAAGACTAACAAATGGCACAGCCATCATGCTCTCCTGGGAACATTCTTCCTCTTGCTCTTTAGCCCAACGAGTCTTGATGACTTTTTATTTACCGTGTCATAGCATTAAGGGGGAAAGTAGAAGGTGCCCTTTAGCAATTTAAATGACTTGGAGAACAGTACTAAGATGATGTTGGTTGGAGGGTGCCCTCAGAAGAGTTGGTTCTCCTACTTCCTTGGCAAATGTTTAGTAGGCTTGTTTCTGAAAGCAAGAACAGTTTTCTTTCAAGCCCTGTCCTCAAAAGAAAGCAGTTGTCATAACTCTTTTTGAAGTAGGCCAATCCCTCTGCTGTGTCTTAGGGATGCTCTGAGAAGGTCTTCTGATAGATCCTTGTTGGACACCAACCCAATTTAGGCACTGGTCTACATAGCTATGCAGTTGGTTAGTGCAGTCTGGTCACATAAAAAGGGGAAACTTTAGGCACTAGAGACTTGGATTTAAAAATTGATCCAAAACGTGTTTATTGATTCAAGACTAAAGCAGTTACCATTTGGGTGGAGGAAGTGAGTTCAAGTTACAGTTTTGAATCTGGTGCCTACCTCTGCCATAGAAGTATCTGTCCTGATTCTGGATTTTATTGATGTCAGTTTGATGGGGTGAATTTTCCATAATCTCCCTTTTGCGCTGGGTGGGCAAAGGCTTTGCAGCATGGCTTCCCTCTGTGCTCTCGATAAGCAAGATGATCTGAAGCAGTGGTTAAAGACCAGCAAGTACTGAATGGGCACAAGAAACAGTAGTAGAGCTTTTATAAAAAATACTAAAGGAAAATAAGATGAGAGGAAGAGTGGGCCACAGTGAGGAGTACTTCTGGTCATGATGAAGTGCTCAACATATGGTGCTGCCCTGAGCACTACATCTAAGAGCCAAGTGGAAAAGGCAGGAATTCATGCTGTCATTTTGCCTCCAGGCAAACAGGGTTTAAGAAATCAGTGAAATTCAAATGGAAGAAAAATCCATTTCATGGTGTCAGCTACATGCACTGGAGAGTAGGAAGGGCAGAGAAAAAGACAGAAATCGAGCCTGACACTTTGAAAATGTATTTGGGACATACAGGAAATATGAGGAGAACTAAATGTTATCTTTAGCTAGGATGGCTGTGCAAGCTTAGCCTGAGCAGTGACTCCCAAACAGCAATCCATTAGCTGTCCCATCATCAAGGACAGATGCATGCATGCACACACATGAGCAAACACATACACACACACTTGACAGTGAACATGAAAATAAATCGCGAGATGCTGAAAACTGTTAGATCACCCTAAATCCTGCAAGTTTTCAAGCATAAGTGCAAACTGTGAATTTCCATGACTGGAATAATGGCCATGGCCATGGCCAGCAATCTTGACATCTGTATTTTCTCATGCTACTGAGGGAAATGAAGACACTGCATCTGAGCAATATGAGTGAAACAAGTAGGAAGTGACACGCTTTAGAGAATGTATGAATGTATAGAGAAGGTCATCTGAGAACTCCTGCATATCCTTCCTTAGAGCCTTGCCCTCAACAGAATTGTCTGACCCCATATTCAAAAGTGGTGAAAGGAATGTACAGCAGCACTAATCTGACTTTGAAGCAGAGTACAATGGGATTTCAAATGCTATTGTGAGAACTAAAAAAATATGAAATAACTCAGGAGCCAGCTTAAAATGTCTGGTGAATTCAAACCTTTATGCTCTTTATACTTTACATATCCTTTACTAATTGTCTGGGTTTAAAAAGAAGCTTCTCCTCTATATAAGTCATAGTATTTTATGTTGTATTATACTCTTATAATTATTCACTATATTGCAATGACTAATACTTGTTATCATAATGCAAGGAAGCCATACATGTACTCTTAGCATTCAGAAAGAGGCTGTAGTGCATTGAAGATAATTTTTTAAGCCAGGGGACAACAAGGTTGGAGGCTGCCTGGGATATATCGATCATAGAATCATAGAATCACTAGGTTGGAAGAGACCTCTGAGATCACCGAGTCCAACCGTGCCTGTGTCCCTACTAAACCATGTTCCGAAGAAACTCATCTACTCGTTTTTTTAAACATCTCCAGGGATGGTGACTCCACCACCTCCCTGGGCAGTCTGTTCCAATCTCTGACCACTCTTTTAGTAAAGAAATTTTTCCTAAAGTCCAGTTCAAACCTCCCCTGGTGCAACTTGCAGCCATTTCCTCTTGTCCTATCACTTGTCACTTGTGAGAAGAGCCCAGCACCCACCCCATCACAACCTCCTTTCAGGCAGTTGTAGACAGTGATGAGGTCTCCCCTCAGCCTCCTCTTCTCCAAGCTAAACAACCCCAGCTCCCTCAGTCGCTCCTCACAGGGCTTATTCTCCAGCCCCCTCACCAGCCTTGTTGCCCTTCTCTGCACACGCTCCAGCCCCCCAATGTCCTTCTTGTAGTGAGGGGCCCAAAACTGAACCCAGCACTCGAGGTGCGGCCTCACCAGTGCTGAGCACAAGGGCACAATCACCTCCCTGCTCCTGCTGGCCACGCTGTGTGTAATACAGGCCAAGATGCCACTGGCCCTCTTGGCCACCTGGGCACGCTGCTGGCTCATGTTCAGCTGGCTGTCAATCAACACCCCCAGGTCCTTCTCTGCCAGACAGCTCTCCAGCCACTCTTCCCCAAGCCTGTAACGCTGTGTGGTGTTGTTGTGTCCCAAGTGCAGGACTCGGCACTTGACCTTGTTGAACCTCAATCCCGTTGGTCTCAGCCCATCGATCCAGCCTGTCCAGATCCCTCTGCAGAGCCTCCCTTCCTACAAGCAGATTGACACTACCACACAGTTTGGTGTCACTCGCAAACTTGCTGAGGGTGCACTCAATGCCTTCATCAAGATCATTGATAAAGATGTTAAACAAGACTGGACCCAGCACTGAACCCTGGGGAACACCACTCATGACCAGTTTCGAACTGGATTTAACTCCATTTACCACAACTCTTTGGACCCGGACATCCAGTCAGTTTTTAACCCAGCAGAGGCTGTGCCTGTCCAGGCCAATGGCAGCCAGTTTCTCCAGCAGGATACTGTGAGAGATGGTGTCAAAGGCTTTACTGAAGTCCAGGTACACCACGTCCACAGCCTTTCCCTTGTCCATTAAACGGGTAACCTTGTCATAAAAGGAGATCAAGTTGGTCTGGTAGGAGATGCACTGGTGGAGTTCACAGCCTTGAGGAATATGGGGGAAGCAAAGAGTAAAGTCAGGACCCTGAATTTCAGGAGAGCAAACTTTCAGCTCTTCAAGGAGTTAGTTGATAGGACCCCTGGGAAACTGTCCTCAGGGACAAGGGAGCAGAGTAGATCTGGCAGGTCTTTAAAGATGCTTTCAATAGAATGCAAGAGGTCTTCACCTCCAGGTGCAAGAAGTCTGGCAGAAAAGGCAAGAGGCCAGCATGGCTGCATTTTGACCTCAACCTAAAGGGCAAGAAGGAAAAGCACAGGCAGTGTAAGCAGGGTCAGGTATCTTGAGAAGAGTATAGGGACACTGTCCAGTTGTGCAGTGATAGGGTTAGGAAGGCCAAGGCAAGGTTGGAGCTGAATTTGGCGAGGGGTGCAAAGAACAACAAGAAGAGCTTCTACAGGTATGTATTTCAGAAAACAAAGGTCAAAGAGAGTGTATGTGCCCTGATGAGTGAGACTGCCAAGCTAGCAACAACAGACAAGGAGAAGGCTGACGTACGCAACAAACTTTTTGCTTCAGTGTTCACTAACAACCTCTATTCCCACATCTCCTGAGGGGACGGGTTGCAAGACATGGACTGGGAGAGCAAAGTCCCTCCTGCTATAAAAGAAGAACAGGTTTGTGACCACCTGAGAAACCTGGATGGACATAAGTCCATGGGACCTGATGAGATGCATCCAAGAGTTCTGAGGGAATTTGCTGATGTATTGCCAAGACACTCTCTGTGATATCTGAAAAGTCATGGCAGTCATGTGAAGTCCCCCCTGGTGATTGGAAAAAGGGTAACACTGCATCCATTTTTAGAAAGGGTAGAAAGGAGGACACTGGGAACTATTGACCTGTCAGCTTTACTTCTGTGCATGGGAAGATCAGGGAACAGATCTTCCTGGAAGCTATGCTAAGGCACACGGAGGAGGACTGGGAGGTGATTTGAGTCCGTCAGCTTCACCAAGGACAAGTCCTGCCTCACGAGCCTAATGGCATTCTATGAGGGAGTGACTACATCAGTGGGCAAGGGAAAACCAATGGATGTCATCTATCTGGACTTCTCTAAGGCCTTTGACACATCCCCCACAACATTCTTCTCTCTAAATTGGTAAGATATGGATTTGATAGATGGACTATTTGATGGATAAGAAATTGGTTGGATGGTAAAACCCAGAGGGTAGCGGTCAACTGCTCAATGTCCAGATGGAGATTAATGACGAGTGGTGTCCCTCAGGGCTCTGCGTCCTGGGACCGGTGTTGTTCGATATCTTCAATGATGATATAGTTGATGAGATCGGCTGCACCCTCAGCAAGTTTGCAGATGACACCAACCTGAACAGTGAGATTGACTCCACTGAGGGATGCGATGCCATTCAGAGGGACCTTGACAAGCTGGAGAAATGGGCTTGTGAAAACCTCATGAGATTTAACAAGGCAAAATACAAGGTCTTGCACCTGGCTTGGGGCAACCCTCATTATCTGTACAGGCTGGAGGATGAAGAGATTGAGAACAGCCCTGTAGAGAAGGATGTGGGGGTCTTGGTGGATAAGAAGCTGGATATGAGCTGGCAATGTGCCCCTGCAACCCAGCTGGCCAGCTGTATCCTGGGTGCCATCAGAAGAAGTGTGGCTAGCAGGTTGAGGGAGGTGATTCTGCCCCTTTACTCTGCTCTGGTGAGACCCCACCTGAAATACTGTGTCCTGCTCTGGAGCCCTCAGCACAGGAAAGACATGGATCTGTTGGAGTGCATCTACAGAGGGACACAAAAATGATCAAAGACCTGGAACACCTGCCGTATGAAGAGAGGCTGAAAGAGTTGGAGTTGTTCAGCTTGGAGAAGACTCCAAGGAGACCTTGTTGAGACCTTTCAATACTTAAAGGGAGCTTATAAGAAAGATTAGGGAAAACTGCACTAAATGATCTTCATAGTCCTTTCCAACTCTAACAATTCTATAAATCTATGATTCTATGACTTCTACTGTACACAAGACTTTTTACAAATAATAGTAGAAAACAAATACCCAAACAAACAGACTGCGTTCTGTGCTTCGGGTCCAAAAGTACACCATTTTCATTCAAATGTTCAAAATGACATTCCTGCCTGTTACAACTGCCTCCCCTCCCCTCCCCTCCCCTCCCCTCCCCTCCCCTCCCCTCCCCTCTGTTTTGGATCTCTCACTATAAAAAAGACATTGAGATGTTGGAGTATGTGCAAAGAAGGGCAACAAAGCTGATGAAGGGTGTAGAGCACAAGTCCTGTGAGGAGTTTTTGAGGGAACTGTGGTTGTTTAGTCTGGAGAAAAGGAGGCTGAGGGGAGAACTCATAGCTCTCTACAACTATTTAAAAGGAGTTTGTAGTGAGGCAGGTGTTAGTATCTTCTCCCAAGTCACAAGCAATAGGACAAGAGGAAATGGGCCCAAGTTGCCTCAGGGGAGGTTTAGTCTTAACATTAGCAAATATTTCTTCATCAAAAGGTTGGTCAAGCATTGCAATAGACTGCCCGCAAAAGTGGTTGAGTCACCATCCCTGGAGGTATTTAATAGATGTGTAGATGTGGTGTTAGGGACACAGTTTAGTAGTGGACTTGGCAGTGCCAGGTTTAAGGTTAGACTTGATCTTAAAGATTTTTTAAAAACTTAATGATTCTATGATTTCCTTTCCTTTTCTATTTCCTTTTTCTTCCTTTTCCCCCTTTTTCCCCTCTGTTTTTTTTTATTTTTATTTTTTAATTTTTTCCCTTTTCCCCTTTTTTGGTTTTCTTTTCTTTTCTTAGACATTTGGCAGACACTGGAAAAATTCAAGGACAGATCGCAGTGTCATACTATTATATTTAAATATATTTCAAGATTTACCTCCTATAAGATGCAAATATTACTTTCATGCTATGATATTTGCATTTGTTGTACCCTTAAATGCCAAAACTTCATTAAACATGATTCTGCAAATGTTGCTCGGCTTTTCCCAAAGCC
This sequence comes from Neomorphus geoffroyi, assembly GCA_033558235.1. NCBI lineage: Eukaryota > Metazoa > Chordata > Aves > Cuculiformes > Neomorphidae > Neomorphus > Neomorphus geoffroyi. The sequence goes on along the minus strand of JAUMJM010000053.1, from coordinate 21,280,907 downwards.
AAGAACAAAGGTGGACATATACTTAAAACTGAAAAAACTAATGAGGTTATATGTAGAAGAATTAACCTTCTTTGGTGTAAAAGAGCTTAGTAGGATTTAAAATGTCATATGAATACTAACAAATTTATTAGTAGTCTCTGGAGCTAAATTAGATTTTCTGCCAAGATAAAGATTACAGGCAGGAACAAAGATATAAGTGAAAAAAACTCTGAAATACTACACATGAGCCTGGGAAACGCTGAAGATGGGGTGCCTGACTCAGTTTCACACACATTCGCTATCTCCACAATTCATAAAGTCAGGGTCCCTTGGCAGTAGCTGACACACAAAGTATTTTGACCTCATTTGGCCATGAAGTTGAGTGGTCAATTTACTCTCATAATAGATTAGGCTCTGCTTAGTCTCAGTTCAACATCCTACATCTTAGTGAAAGTTGATTCTTTGGCTTGAGAAATGAAGACTTTCTTGGCTAGAAAAGGTCTCTATACCATCCAAATGTAACCTCTACTGTCAGGACCAGAACACAGGACATCACTAGCCACAATTCTCACTGATTGAGCTCATGTGACTTGGTTTTAAGTTAAGTGACAAATAACTTTGCTCTCAATCCAAGCTATTTCAGTTGCCCGGGAACTAGAAGAGCCTCCAAGGAAACACAGGAATGGGTTTGGAAACCAAATGCTCAGAACAAACTAGATGCTAGGGCTCTTCCTTCCTGTATGAATGCTGAAATTACCACACACTTAAGTAAAGGGTGCCACTTCTTCCACTTTGTGCTTTGTGTTAGAAAGCTGTTTCCACCAGTAAATAAAATATACACCAGTCCTTGTCTGGCTGACAAGAGAACAGCCTGCAGCCCACACTGCTACACACTCTCACCATCCTCAACAGGGGCATATTCAAGGTTCCCTCTGGAAATCATCTGTTAATTATGTCACTGCTCAAACTATGTCCAGAAGTTGTTGGGAACATGGGACTAGGAAGCAGTAAATTAGCATTGGCCAAAACCATACCAGGCCCATCCTAAGACCTTAACAGCACAGGTGGTCAAGCTGCAGCACCTAGAAATGTCTCCCAATATAGTCAGTTTTAAGCTGCAGCACCTAGAAATGTCTCCTAGTGTAGTCTGTTTTAAACACACAGTACAGCCTCCAAGGGTAATTCGGAAAAGGGAGATGAAAATTTCAATTTCTGTCCCTTGTCTGTAGAGAAAGTGCAGGGAAACCAGACTTAGCGAAGTGTCTACAATGAGGAGTTATGAATCCAGGCTTGGCTGCCTACTTCGGGATGGGGGCAGTAGACTAGGCCATTGCAGAGCATGTGGGGGATTTTAAGATTAAATACCTAACAAATTTTGCTGGCCCAGGCTGAAGAGTTTTTACTTCTGTTTACATTTAGAGTTGCAAACTCTGGTTCAGTTCATGACTACGCTTTGTCAGATTCAGAAACTACCTTCTACCAGTAATTGGATTTGGCAGATGTTTTCTGAAAACTCTGTCACATGCTCAACATGCCATCCCTGCTGGCAGGTGCTGTTGTCTCTTTGAGACAGGTTTCGCAGCCCATGCAGAGCTTTGTGCCAAAGCAGCCAGCCTGCAGCCCTGTGACTGCAGCACAGATACACCTCAGGGGAGGCGCAGGTAGGATGCCTTCCTCACCAGTCTTATCCATTTATTTTACTAGACAAATGGATTAACTAACTCTGAAATACTAAAAGTCTCCTCGGGTAGCAAACTGCCCTTAACGTCACTGGTTGCTATGAGAATTGACATTGCTCGGTATCGCTCTGGGTTCGCTCAGCACATTGCAGTACAATGTCTTAAAGGATCAGCATGGGTGTGAACTGAATGTGAGCAAAGCAAGGTCTGCGACATAACGAAACTTCTCTTGTAGATATATCTTTTAAAGCTGTTACAGATGCAAATGCAATCCATTACAACACGTGAGAGAAAATTAGACACTTTGTTTTGACATTCACATCTATCAGAAAGATCAGATGTAGGAAGAACAAATCTGTAGCTGATGCTAAGTAAATAATGAATATTTTGTTAATAACAGAGTGAAAAACTTTCAGTTCTAAAGTCAGGGAACACGGAACAACACGCGGTATTATTAGTGGCTGCACATGTGACTGTGTCATAAGGATTACTAGATAAAAGGAATTAGCAAAACTTAGAAGAAATAGAGTTTCAGACAATAGCAATCATAAGAACTACCTATGGCTGAGCTTTGTTTCTAGATACAGCCACAAATGAAAAATACTTTCTACATTAACCAGCAGGGAAATTCAATTCATTAACATTAAAACAAGGCAATGCAAAACCATAATAATAATAACAATAACACCACCACCACCACCACAAATAATACTGAAAACTCTTAATTAAATAATATTATTATCAGTCCTGGGAAAGAAGTATAATAACAATACCACGTAACATTTTGAGATAGCTAGAGCTCTAGTTCAGAATTTAAATAATATGTATTTAATAACTCATTTTTGTACTTTAAATCAATAACTATTTTAATTAAAGCAGTCAAAGAAATAAAGTCTTGACCAAATTTTATTTTGATTTTAGAAAAAAATAGTTGCAGTACTGCAACTATGATGACAAAGAATCTAGTTTTGAAATATCTTCCCTTTTCTATCCTTATCTCTCAGTTGTGGATTGTACCTTTATGCATTCCTTCATCCCTGTAAGCCTGGACCATCGTTTGCTTAGCAGTAGGGATCACTTAGACTAACCTGAGCTTAGCCATGGCCCGGGTTTCCAGATTTCTCCAAAGCTCAGACAGGTAGTTGAGCTATATGCCTGAGCACATACTAAAAATATAATCACAGGGACTGTATCTATACTAGTGATCTCAGAGTAAGAGAACATGCTTCCCCTTCTTCACTTTCTTTTTTCTTTTAGTAATATTTTAAGTTTTTTCTTACCATGTTGTAAGTAGCATGACAGAGATTGTATCCAACTAGCTAAAATCTCTTTTCACATCCTCCCTCCTTCTTCCCCCCAGAAATATGGTCTCACTCATACTGACTATTGCGAACAGTTTTTTGACACATTACTCCCTGAACTATGCTTGGATACTGTCCAGAAGCATGTTAAGTGACATAGATCAAAACTGTGACAAATTGGACGCAAAAACCAGTGCAGATAACCACATGCCACTGCTCAAGCTGCGGATGGTACCATTAACAGTGTATTTCTATATAGCCAAATGCCAAAACCTCTGATATTCTGAGTCACAATTCCATCATAATAAAGCTCTTATGATAAAACAGTTCTCAATTAGTTTTGCTAAGAGGCAATATAAAAGACTGGACATGAGGATTGTGGTTGTCTACCTAGTGCTATGGGATTTAGTCTTCAGTCCAGGTCTGTAATTATCCAGTGCTGGTGCTCCTGTGTGACTATTTTTTTTTTTTTCCTGTACAAAAATCCATGAACAGCAAGGTCTTCTTACAACACAGACAGATGCAGCTGAAGTGTGCATTCAGGCCTCGAAGCTGGGAAGTACTCTGGTCCTTCACCAGCAACATAGTACTACTGACATTACAGTAACTTTTAATATAATAAACTAATGCTTCAAGCACAGAATGCAAACACCAAGGGAAAAAAAGATGTCTTTAAACAGAGAGGCTAGGAATTGATGGGTTGTTTTAAAAGATTTTAAATATTTATCTGTGGTCCCTCACATATTTATGCTTTATTTATGCTTATAACAGCTCTTTAATTTCTATTGTTTTCTCTAAAGACACATCAACAAACTTTTGGAGAGAAGAGGATAAGTATCTCTGAATGCCTAAAAATATTTAAGGGTAATGTTTAGAACTGTGTCCAGTTCTGGGCCTACTGTGTCCCTCAGTTTAAGAAAGATGTCGAGATGCTGGAGTGCGTCCAGAGGAGAGCAACGAGGATGGTGAAGGGGCTGGAGCACAAGCCCTATGAGGAGCGACTGAGGGAGCTGGGGTTGTTTAGCCTGGAGAAGAGGAGGCTCAGGGGAGACCTTATCGCTCTATACAACTACCTAAAGGGAGGCTGTGGTGAGGCAGGAGTTGGTCTCTTCTCTCAGGCGACCGGTGACAGAACACAGTCTCAAGCTTTGCCAGGGGAGGTTTAGGATTGACATTAGGAAGAAATTCTTCACTGAGAGGGTAATTGTTCATTGGAATGTGCTGCCTGGGGAGGTGGTCGAGTCACCGTCCCTGGAGGTGTTTAAAGGGGATTGGATGAGGCACTTAGTGCCATGGTGTAGTTGACAAGTGGGAGTAGGTGTAGGTGTTGGGTCATAGGTTGGACTCGATGATCTCAAAGGTCTTTTCCAACCTTACGATACTGTGATGCTGTGATATTTCTGAAGTCCATGCACAGGATTATACACAAGCCTCCGGATCTGTTTTCATTTTGGCCTCTGCAACATTCCAGTCAATCAGAAGTGATTTGGGGCAAATCTTGCCTATACCATTTACATGACCACCCCCAATAAGGAGACAAAATTAAACAGGTAATTATCTTTTTTATTCCTTTTTTTTTTTTCTCACCTTGGTTTATGATCAACAGCAATGCACAGATATTTTCATACGCCAGTCACTGCTTCACAGGATTATTCATGCATAGTAGACATCTACATTTTTGTGCTCTGCTTATAAACTAAAACTCACCAGTTGCTCTACTAGCAATTTATCTCTACCTCTGACTTGACAGAGAGTGATCTACATAGCAAGGTCTCATATTATTATGGGGGCTTTTTGTCTTTTCCAAAGTAAAGCAGGCCAGTTATTAGTGTAGTCTGAAGATTTATAAATAATATAATGATAGCTCGAGGAAGTTCTCCACTTATTAGATAATAATCATATGCAAGTTAATCTCTGAGGCCAAAAGCTTGACAGTTTATTAGAGCAGAATAGGACTATTACTGCTAAATTATAAGAAGCAACCTCAATCTATTATTACAATGAAATCTTAATTAAATATTCAATTTCAAATGACATTAAAAAGACTTGCAAGAAACGATCCATCAGATCAGAAGAAAAAGTAAAACTTAGTTTAAACTATTTTTTTCTTTCTTCTTTTGTTCTCATTCTATTTGGTTTACAGGTTTTGTATTAATTTTTCCTTGCTTTCCATCTCTTTATTTCATTCACGTTTCCCTGCTCCTTAACTTCAGAAGAGCCCTTTATGGCCAAGGAAAATGTAATATACTTGGAATAGGATATTCACGTACTCTGCTTTGTTCTAAACCCTCACTTGAAGCTGTCTGCTTTCACCAGTAATTGTGCAAAAAAATACAGGCAACAAGATCTGTTAATTTCTTTATAACACTATATTTGGATACATAAAATTAAAATGATGGGACAATTCTTTCATTAGTTATCAGCTGAGCTGGGACATAAAGGCTAGGATTTCCAAATAAGATAGAATACTGCCAACAAAGGAAGAGTTTTGCAAAGTACTGGTCATCTGCGGTTCTCACAGTACTGTACGAAGAAGAATCAATATTCTTAGTCTTGAATGTCGAGCCAAAGCCTGAGGTACAAAGTGGGAAATGGTTTTCCAATAGCCATGCCTCAGACTGGTGCCAGGGTCAGGCACAGGGTACTTGACTTCAAATCATCAGCTTAATTCCTCATGTCCTATACCCAATTACAAAGTGAAATCATAATTGCCTTGCTTGGTAGAAAGGTTTAAAAAAGGACAATATGATTTTTTTTTCTCAAAAGCATGTAAGTGATTTCAAGAAAGTGGCCACAAACGTACATATGTCTATGTATTATATATGTCTGTTATTTATTATTACATATTTCTTCTCTTTGCCTAATATTTTGAGTATTCAAGCTGAAAGAAGATAAAAGCTCAGGAAATACCTCAACACTGTGAACACAGAGGGCTCAGCTGAGTAATTAGAAATTTCACAGCATAGGTATGATATACTATGTACTATGTATATGCATTACGCAAAGAAGGCAATACAGTGAAACACCACCCCTTACCCCCACTGCCCCCTAAGGGAACTACATTGCTTAAGAAAAGAATAGTTTAGGATTTCAACACTATCTGCACAGCGTTTCTGCGTTTGAGAGTCCTGGCCAATTGAATTCAATATTATTGATGATGCACTTAAACAGAAATAAATACAGTTTATTTCCGTAATGGGCTACACTTGTATTTTGAATGTTTATTTGCCTTTTTTACTAATTTTCAAGTTTTAATCATGTGCAATGACACACTTATTTGCAAGGTTCTGCTAAGCTCAATATGTTCCTTTTTCTACATTCTATTAAAAAAACAAATACTAATTTATTTCTTGAAATAATTTTTTTTGAGAAAAAATCAGTATGTTTTGCAAGTGGCATTATATCAACTTAGATGCCCAAACATTTTTAATGATTTGACTGTTGTTGGAAATACTAAACAGCTCCTTTAATTTATATAATGGATATTTCTGCTTATTTGGATGAAAAGTTATAAAATAGTCATGTTTTTAAAATTATTCTCATATAAATCAATGGGAAAAAAAGAAATTTACATAATTCACTAAATATGTTCTAAATTATGAGACAAAAATATGTAATAATTCAATGGAATCTTAGCAAAACATTATGTAAAATGCTCTAGGTACTGCATAATTTTGTGATAAATGCTGCTGACATTCCACTTAACCAGAGGAATTCAATACAATGTGTTAACTGCTGAATAGATTACTGAGATTTAGCACAGGCTACAGTTTGAGACATTAATTGTCAGTTAGCAGAAACAAATTAACAAATAAAAATGTTACTGCCATCAACCTAGAAACCGTGGTTGCGAGCATTTGTTCTTGATCGCAGTTGCTTTACAGTTTGCACTGGTTTCCATTCCACTTTCTGCACCTTCCTGGCCTGTGTCAGTTATATAGTCATTAGTGGTGCTGGCCCCAGTTTGTCTGAGGGTACCTGCAGGAACCGTTTTGGAACAGGGTGTGAGAGCTCTTAGCTCCCAGCTGCCCTCCCAGAGAGGTTTCAGGCTCTGTCCTCTTGCACCCTTGGACAAGCGCAGAGCTGGCGTGTCCTGGGAGCTCTGGAGCTGCTTAATACGTGTGGGTCGTTTGGTGCTTTACTGTTCCCCTAAGCACCAGGCACCCTGGGCATGTGCAACAGTTCAGCACACAGGTATTGCCTTGGAGGCTTCCAGGGTATACGCTTGTTTTCTTGCTCCTTCACTGAACAGCTACCCTGTTTACGTGCTATAAGCCAAATGCTTCCAACGGGTAGCAAATCTATCAGTCATACACAAGTGCACTGTTTCATGTGTATGCCATTAACACTGGTGTTAATACTTCTATGAAGTCACAGCTGCTCTGTACTCGTGAAATAGAGTTATCATATAGGACAGGGTGAGCTGTGGTATGCAGTTCTCTCCACTGTGAGAACAGGAGTCGATAAACCTATGAACACTTCTGGAAAAGAAAATTGCAGAGACCTCACTCTTTATCCTTAGGCACTACAGTCCTAAAATACCATGATTACTAATAACGACAAACAGCAATAAGTTGGTAGTAATAACTTCAACACTGAAGTCACAAACTGAGCTACAACTTCAGACCAAGCTTCATCTGGACTCAGTAATAACAACCAACAGAGCTTGTAAAACCACCAAAATTATTTAAACACATTTAAATCAAGAGAAAGCAAACTGAATCACCTGGCTGTGATTAGAAATAAAAGGCTGCAAGAGATAAAGAATTAAATGAGTCTTTGTATCTATATTGAAAAGTTTATGTGAATTAAGTATACATAAGCATAAAGCTACTCTATACTTACATCTTAAAAAAAAATCTTTCCTTTAAAAGCTCAAAGAGCAAAGTCTATTACTGTTATTACGTACAACCAATGATGGTCATCTTATGGTATATAAGAGTAACATGCTAAGGACGTTTAAAAACACAATGACCAAGTCATCTCATTCCTCATCACTTATACTAGGAAGGAGGAAATGCACTTGGAATTACATAAAAAGGCTTGCCATTTCATATAAACAGTTCCTGTTGTTGTGCAATAGTTCTAAAGGCAACAAGCAATCCACAGTGAATTATCCATTTAACTATCTGAGCAAAGAAGGCACAAAAGGAAATGGAAGCAGTCACATCAAATCATATTCTTTCCAAGCCCTGTCAACTGCAGACTTCTAAGCATCTTCCCCTAGTTTTTCACATGCCTGGTCTAACCCCAAAATTTATTTCTCTTATTTTTGAAGACTGTTTTGGCTTGTGATTGCTAATTCTCTCTCCACGACACAAGCCTTCGCTGAACCCAGCTAATTCTGAATTCCTGAGGGTGTGCACTCAGTAACTTGCCCAGCTGTTGCTATTTTCATGAAGGGAAAACTTGCTAGAGGTTAGCAGTACTTCTCACTATATTTGCTGTTCTTTCATTTTTCTGACAGTTCATGTCTCAACCTTATACTACTCCCTTTAATCTGCTTCCTTAGATCCTCCGACTGCACAACTTCTTGTCCATAATGTGTTGATCTGATTTGCTACCTTGTGAGCTAATCTTGTTCATGCATTAAATGCTGCGTGAGGACTTGGGAAGGGCCCACGTTCAGAATTTTACTTACAGGCAGGTCAGTGTGCAACCAGAAATTTCAAAAGAGCAAACTACACTTTGGTTTCAAGCCATTGGCAATTCAGGGTCATTTTTCATCCTGCACACGAAACTGGATTTGTCTGCTAGCAAAGTGCTTGAGTGCAATCTCTTAACTTTATGTACTTCTTCCATAGGATTTAGTTTTGTAGCTATTCTCCTGGGTAACATGTTGTAGTTCAGTACAGAGGTTACATTCCATGCCCGCACACCAATCCTCAGTTTATCCATTGCTGAGTGCTCCTTTTCTATCAAAAAAGGGGAAGCTGTTGAGGTTTTCCTCAAAGATCTACTCTTTCACTCCACCAGCCCCTCCTTTTTGCTTCTCACTGAAGCACCCTTAGCTATTAGAAAATTTAGAAAATCTTAAGTATGGGGTAGCCGCAAAGTATGCAGGAAACAGGAAGAGTGAGAGTTGGCATGTGGCAGTAATACAGGAATGGGAACCAGAGGAGGAACAGATGTTGTAAGCCCTCTTGCCTGTGGACTATAGCAGTAGGACATGAACCAGAAAAGTAAGAAAAAAGGAAGTTCTTCAGTCACTTTGACTAGTGGTTGCAGCTCTGGAGGAAGTAATTCTGAGAAAACCTTTTCCTCACATGATAAGCACATATTATTTGCAATGTTCCCTTAGGCTCTCTGGGCTCCTCATTTCTCTCTGCCCTAAGGGAACTGCAGTGTTTACTTGTCATCCCTCCCAACAGCCTAGTTTGTATAATTACAGAATCTGCTGATAACAAGAATTCTTCTGTCAGTGTTGTTTTTTCTAGTTCAGGAAAAAAATTAATCAGTTAAACAACCTTTATTCTTGTGCAGCTGCATCTAAAGTCAAGTTTTAACTGCTCTAAGTACAAAGCATAAGCATCATGCACTTCCAGACAAAAGCTCTGAGATTTTTAGTTTATGAAGACAGCTTTATTTTAGCAGCATCTAGATAAGCATGTGACAATGACAAGGTACCCATTGTGCTCTGCACACAGATCATCGTAAGCAACAGCCTTTGCCTGAAGAAAATACTTCTGACAATGGAATAAATCAGACAGCCAGATCATAATAGATATGGAATATTACTTCTGTTTTACACACAGGGGACTAAGGCAATTGCCTGAGGCCAGCAAGTTTCTGTAACTCAGCTGGGAACTGAATCTAGTATCTTGAGTCAAATTCAAATAAAATTAAAAAAAAAAAAAATCACTTTTCTTCTATGAATCTCACCAAGAGACATTATGCAGTTATTTTTCTGCATCTGTGGTACCATAAAATATGTAACTGTAGAGATGGAGGGTGGAGGGAGGGCTTATGGGAAACAGTTATGAATAGCATAACATCTCTATAGTTCAATGAATTTATGTTACTAATGGGAAAAATATTTCAGAACTAAGCCCAGAATTCCACACACATCTTACACATATCCAGTAGCATTAGATTCACATTATGCATTGACATTACACTATATCCTTGTCAATTATGGCAGAAAGGGCACAGCTCCATCTTCCATTTCCCGCCATCAATGGCTTCTGTTCCCATCTGCTCTACAGATCACTCAAAATCAACTGCTCTGCCCTCTTTGTTAACATAATTTTCCCAGTTCCCACTGGAGGAGTGCCTTCTCCCCAGCTCAGCTGCTTTCCATGTGACAAACCTCATGTGGGTGTGCGTTGGTGTCCAGAGTACATGCCCCAAATGCATTTGATTCTTCCTTCTGTTTCTTGTGGAACTGAGCTACAAGTTGACAATTTAGCAGGGCTGTGCAGCACAGGCTACATCTTTCCATCAAATACTCCATAGCTTGCACAAGAAGTTAGGTACAGGGGGAAAAAAAAGTGCCTGTTTTTGTCCTAGTAGAGTGCTAGAGTTTGCAGATGGATTTTGACATTTGAGTTTTGTTCTGCTGATTTATAACATTGATTTCAGAATACTGAATTAACTGTATGCTGGCTCTAATCTGGATGTCACTTGCCTATCGAGGCTGCTCCTACAGTGATGCTGGCTCAGGTAAGGCAGATATCATATTGTTGCTTTGTTCTGTGGATCTGTGGACTGACACCTTTGAAACTGTTATTTTTGCTAGGTAGTCTGTCTTCATTTGTAAGTTCTCAGGGCTTTGCCTAATACCGATGACATCAGCAAGCAGTAAATGTATAAAAGATGAGCATGCTGTCATTACATGGAAGAAGGGCTTAAACTCCCAGATTCTAGGACTTCAGATTTTACTGTAGTTTAAAAAACACCAAGAACATTGCATTTAGCCATCTTTAACTTTTGGCTCACTAGACAGCAGTGGCATTAAAAACATGGTTTAAGGAAGCAAAATAAACATTTATTCAATTCATCTTTGTTTGTTCTGATTTAAAATGCCTTTTAGCTGTTGCTGCTATGCTTTTATGTGCATAGTACATTCAGAATTCTTTAGAATTCAAATATATATGCTGGATTTTCTGTTCTTTTGGCAGATTTTGGAAAATCTGTTTAGGCCCTAAACCAAAACTCAAGCCCCACAATTAGGCCCTAGTATTCGATTGTACTGTACATGCTACAGGTTAACATTTTTATGGAATCTCAACTAAAGGAATGATTAAAGGCGCAGGGTTAAGCACACAAATGCTATATCGTATGAAAGCCCTATTTTGTAGTTTTCCAGCACCAGCAGAAAAAAAAAAAGAAACAAAAATCCCTATATTCTACATTCTCTGCTTGTTCATGTTCTTCTCAGAGGTTTCTTAACTAAAGGCTGAATACTGGCAAAGGAAAAAGCTTTTATAATCATAATAAGTATGAACATTTTGCATGCTAGCTCTAATTGAGGTTTTTTGATTAGTCTTACCATTTAAAATTCTTACCTATTTTTTGATCAATACAGACTTTGTACAGAAAAGTACTTTAGATTCCAAATTACAAAAAAACATCCAAGTACCTGTGAATATGTATTATTATCACTTAGTAAAGAATGCAGAGGACAATATGTATATCATTAAAAAAAGCATATTTCTTCAGTATTGCCATTGCTTACATGTTTACTGAATAGATTTGGTTGTACCATATTTAGTAGCATAATACTACAGTGAAAATTCATCTAAACAATACATTTTCAGAGAGATAAAAGTATGAACTGATCTATGTGAAATGAAGAACACTTCCCTTTGTTACCCACCACTCCCATGTATTACATATGTTCAAGCTGCTGGAATATGCAATCCCTCTTGACTTCCAAATACAAATAAAAAGAAACCAATATAGACCTCTATAACAAACAAGTACTTAGACTCAGGAGGGCACAGTTCCTCGGAGAGAGGCTGGAATAAAACTAAGAACAGGTACATTTTCTACATGAATCAGTCTCAAATGAAAAAGAAGAAAACAAAGACAAAAACGAAGAATGTATTACTTCAGAGAAAAACACTTCACAGATGTTCCAGTTTGAGCTAAAGTATAATCAGTTTTCTAACTTTTCAGCTAAGCCTTGTTTAAGTAACTTCATTTTCTGCAAGTTAACTGCATATTTTTCAGATTGTGATTTTCTCTAGAAGTGATAACCTGGGGCATTGGTATGCAGAAAGGCTATTGCTTATACTTATTCCTATAGAAAGCAAGACCATTCTTAAGTTGGTGGAACGATGTTAGTGAGAGAAGTGAAAAAGGGTTGTACCTGCAGGGAGGGGTGGACAGGACAGGTGACCCAAACCTGACCAAATATTCCATCCCATATATGTCACACTCAGTAGAAAATTGGGGGATCATCAGGCTCAAGCTCTCTTATTTGATGGCTAGTGTCCAATACAGGCCTTGTCTGTCTTTTTGCTCCTGATCCCACATATTTGTGTGTTCCTGAATCAAATTCCCGCGTCCAGCTCCATCCTGCTGCTGAATCCAGCCCAGGACCTTTTCCCTGCACCTGCTGTGCAGCATCTGTGGTGATGTAAAAACGTGGAGAAGGCAACTTCGTATATTTGAACATATTTTATTAATTAATAGTATTTTCCTTATTATTATTATTGTTTCATTAAAGCAGTTTTAGTTACAGCTTCCAACCCCCAAGTCTTTGTCTCTCATTTCCCTTTCCTCTTTTCTGGGGAAGGCAGGAAGGGAATCAGGGTCACAACTGTTCGTGTGTAGCTGCCAATTCAGGCCAGGCCAGAGCTAAACCGTGACAACAGATCAACTGTAGTAGATAACAATGCCATTTTCTAAATTCATAATCAGCATGTTAAAGATAACTATGCAAACACCTCTTTCCAAGTTTCAGAAACTGTTAGGATAGTATTAAGCAGCATTTTCAGATATTATCGAAGGAAACTACTATAAGCAATCTTATTTTTTCCTTTATGACACCTGAAAATTTCCCCATTCAACATCAGTTTTATGTAATAGCTAATTTATACGTTTTACACGCCAACTATAGCATTGCCATTCATACAACAAGACAACTTTTCATTAGTGTCCTATTTTCAGAGTTTTATAGGAAAATTATTTGAGTCTTAGTTGATAAAGTTGATAAAGTTGATAAAGTTGACAGCCTAATCATTAGTTTTTGTAGACTAATTCAAAAAGCCTTTGGATGAATAAGAAACATGGTTGAAAACATATTTACAATTTACTACTTCATGTCATGTAAGTAGTCTACACATTGCTCCTGTAAATCTCTGTTCCAACAGGGAGGGACCTTTTATCAGGCAGTGTAGTGGTAGGATGAGTTAACGGTTTTAAGCTGAAAGAGGGGAGATTTAGATTAGATGGGAAAAAATTTTTTACTGTGAGAGTGGTGAGGCACTGGAACCGGTTGCCCAAATAAGTTGCAGATGCCTCATCCATGGAGGTGTTCAAGGACAGGCTGGAAAGGGCTTTGAGGAACGTCAATCCAGTGGAAGGTATTCCTGCCATGGCAGGGGAGTTGGAACTAGATGATCTTTAAGGTCCCATCCAAACCCAACCGTTCTATGATCCTATAATATTTCAACTCCCACTGAATTAACTTAATCCAGTTTCTCACCTCAGATGTAGCTGAAGATGATTTAAGCCATGTTTTATGTAAAATAACCTAGAAGTGATCCTACAGTCACCAAACTTTGTAACAAGTGATAACCAGCAGTCAGCAGTCCAATGACTTCTGATCATATCTAAAGAATTTAGTTATTCTTTTCATGGACTAGGGTTAGTCACAGGCCAATTTGCAGAACAGCAAGAATTTTGAAAAAAAAAAAAAAAAAAAAAGACTTCATGAGACCCAACTTTTGAGACTCACCTTTATAAGGAAATAAAATTGCAGATGAAATTCAATGTATAAACACAAACAGGTACGTAAGGGGAAAAAAATATATCATTGACTCGTACAAAGTTCCACACTGCTAACTGGAAGAGAAATCTGAGGGTTTATGAAGCAAATTACATTCTGACTTTATCAATTTACAATCCTGTGCTGGATCCTCTGGAAATCTTATGATTAATGCTCTGGTTGTCTCCTTCTTTACCTCTATAACTGTATTTAAAGCCCCTAATGCCACAGGATCTTTTTGATAAGCTCCAAAATCTGCTACAATCAAATAGATCATGTATAGCACCAGGCTGAAGAGGCTACATAGAGGTAGTCTGAATTTTCCTGCAACATGTGGGGTCCATGTCAAGCCCCTCTAGGACTTACTTTTCATGGCAGACACCACAGTCCTTTAAATATTGCCAAGAATAAATGTCTCTGACTTGGCAACAGCACGCACAATATTCCTATGATGTTCCATAAGGTAACACCAAACAAAATAAAACAAAAATATTAATTATTTGTCACCAAATCATAGCTTCTTATCTCCTCTTTCTACTTCCAATTTGAATATCCCTATTAATTTCAGAAGCAGTTTAAGACATTTTTCTTTCCATACAGGAATCAATACAATGTTGATCACAAAATATCTAAAGCAGTATATGAAATAGAACTTGTAATTACTTTTTTTAAAAAAATTAGTATTTCAGGCACAAGCACAATGCAAATTTGTACAACGGTATAGTGATACTTTAAATTTTCTTTTCTGATAGAGTGTTTGTATTCTACTAGCATTGAGCCTAATTTTTTATAGAACTAGACAAAAGGACAGCCAAATCTATTTTAAGCAGTAAGAGACCACTATAATGTAATATGTGGTAGAATATGTATAGTATTACTGGCATGCATCTCTCAATATTCCTTTTCCAGCTGCAATTTTATCATCCAACTTGTTAGTATTACAGAACTAGGTTTTAAATCTTGATTATCTTAAAAAATGGTGTACCACTAGCAAGTATTTATTTTAAAAATGACTTTCTGAACAGCACAAATGCCAATATCGTTTTCTTTGGGACCTAACCAGTACCTGGTACCTGCCTGCTACTATGAAAGTTAAACATTTCTATTTCCTTAACTTTTACTGGTAACTGATCTATTGAAGATTTTTCCCTCCAATTACTTAACAATTTATTATTGTGTGAAGGCCAAGTACCTTTCTGTAAACTTCCTTGTCCTTGAACAGATTTTCAACTGGACTTTCAAGCATGTAATGGATTTGTGGGGCATGACTTTGCTTTGGAAAAAACATATCGACAATGCTCAATACATCTAACTTAAATGTCTATTACTGTTTTTTTTTTTTTTTTTTTTTTTTCATCCAGCATGGATTTCAGACTTCCCAGCACTACTTCCAGAAGTCTTTTGAAAATTGATACTACATTTGTCCCATTTCCTTCATTTGACTAACCTTTTCTTAAACAGCAGCATATCCAATATTTGTAACAGTTTAACAATTTCATATTCAAGTTCCTTGAAAACTCCTGAGTGAGTACTATTGAGACTGGATGATTTTTTGCACTTCATTTTATTGATCCATTAAAAAAATCATTTGTATGACATTTCATCTTAGGGTATTTCTTCAGATTAATCATCAACGAATACTAGATACAGAGTGGAAAACTGTCTAACCTTTTCTACAATAAACACAGATACAAGACACTTTAGATTTCTCTGCTACAGACTTACCTTCTTTGAAAGCTCCTTTCATTGCTCTGTTACCTGACAGCTCTACTAGCACACCATGATCTTGCTGTCTGCTTGTGACATGCTTCAGAAATATGCAATAATGATGCTTCTAGAACATAAGTCTTAAGTTTTTCCCCCCCGCCCCCCCCTCCCCCCCCAATATTATATTAAATCTTGCTTATCATGGTTTGCTATATTTTCTTCTGGGACATGGGTGAAGGCGGAGGTGTCATTATTTTTGTATGCTTAGGGAGTTGTTCCTCTTAGTTTGGTAAGGGATACTTTTAGCCTGCCTTCATTAATGCCAGAACTCAGGCTTTTCACTGGTTTCATCATTTGGACAGAACCTGTATTCAAAATCTGTCATTTCTATCACTTTACTTTATTTTGTTGTTTAAGTACATGAACTCCTTCCAGTCTCTTAAAGAATTCTTTTCTAATTGGTCTAATAATTTGAACATGGTTATATTGCCTGAATATAAGCCTCCAGACATCTTATCAGTTCAAAATCTCTTAACTGTTTTCCTCAGCTTACCTTTTTCAATGTTATGCTACTGCAATGGAATTTTAAAATTTTTGCTTCATGCTTGTTCTCCAATATTTTCATTTTTGTTAAAAAAACACATATATATGCAACAAATCTCAAATGCTACTTGTACATCAGGAAGCTTGCCAAAGACTGGACCTAAATAGCAAAACAGATGTACTTTTACTATGCTAACAATACAACTAATGCTGATTTCCATTTCTGCTTTCAGAATGTATTTTTGGAAAATAGATCCTTCACTCACCAGGAATACAATTTGTGTACTTACCAAAACTCACATGAGGCAATATAAGGACTACTGGGCTTCTCATGAAGTAAATGGCTGGCTACTTTCTCTCCTGAAAAATAAATCTTAGTATTGTTACTAAAAGATTAACATTTCTTTCTGAAGTTTGAGAGGCTTCTTTTGAGGCAATGTGTTTCTCTCCTAAAAATATGTATTAATTGTTACTAAATTATTATGACTAGTGGTAACAACATTATGACATATTGTATTCTTGAAATATTTCTATTTCCGTATATAAATTCATACTTATCCAACTTCAACTGGCTCTCTGATTTTAACAAGTAGTCAATCTTAGCTTTATAATACAAGTATTTTCTACCATAGTACATGAGAATTTTCAAGAAACTTCCATTAAAAACACAAGAAACTGGCAGTCTAATTTTTCACTAGTATTCTATAGACAACTGGAGTTCTGTTTTATTATCTGTTGAATCATACTGTAGTTTGAGAAATCAGTCTTGAGAGACCGTGCTGTGTTTCCATAGCAATGATTTCAAGTCATAAACAAACTCTGAAGGCCAGGTCCTGCTCTCAGATGCACAGGGCTCATTTCAATGTATTAAAAAAAAAAAAAAAGAAAAAGAAACTACCCGTCACTGTGTTAGCTGTATGCAGAACTAGCAACACAGGTCTTCAAAGTTTTAAAGAACATCTATTCTAACAAAATAAAATTGTGTCTTTTATATATTCTAAGTAGAGATAAGATGCAATTTAAAAACATAAATTATTTTCTAAAAATGGTAAATCGGGTCAGAATGCAAAAGCAGACATTATCATTATCTAATAAAATAGACTGTTTTCTCCAACACTGATTTCTAGTCAGCCAGTGTAGGCTTTTGCTACATTATAATCAATATTGAAAGCCATCCCGTTCAATCATTATCAAAATTCTGTAATTATGAAAAGTTCAGCAAATTTATACCCATACTTTTAGATGAAAGATTGCAGGAAGTGAACATGAATACTCTGATTTCCTCTGACTACTAACTACTAGAACCAAGAAGAGAGCTGTTCTAGATCACTCCATGACTACACACAGGTACAAACCTGGAAAATGCTTAAAGCTGCACTAGATCTCCTCTATCATACAAAAGCTGTTATATTTTTCCTGTAGGAATGGCAAAAAATTTGTGCGCCAGAATTCGCTTTTAAAACGCTCTCATTTTTCAATTGCTAAGCCAGCTTTGAATAGTAGCAATAATGGGCTATATAGAAAGGAATTCCCATCAATTTCAATAAGATCATCACACTGTATAACATAAGTATCTTCTTTCTTGACTCCAGCTTAACAGATTGTACCTTTCTATTTGAGAAATACTGAAGTCATTATGATAGGCACAAGATATTTTTACTTCAAATCTACCAGAAAAGTGGGTCAGGGAATTAATTTTCCAAATCTTTATTGTATTAAATTTCTGGATATTTCATTATTTTCACAGTATTTTCTTAAAATGTGACTAAACTGAAGTTTAAAAAATGAAAGCTACAGGTACTTTTTGTTGCATTACTCTTTATTCTATCTAATTGCCCAGCTGAAGAAAACAAACATGAACAGTATCTTTCTACCTTACCTTACCTTTCAGTTTATTGAATATATTTTATATGCTGTATATAGAGACATCAGATTAGATAAACAAAAAAGACAAAAAATACTGTTTCATTGTCATCTCTTTCTACTAAATTCCCACAAATGACAAGAAATACCCTTTGGGACAGGGACGTCAAACTCACAGCTCCTGCTGTTCTCCTGCTCCTGCAGCGTAACACACGTCACACACTGCACGCGTGACCAGCGCTAGCAGGAGAGTAGCGGCAAGGAGCTTGGTGCTGTTGCCAGGTAGAAACAAAGTGCCAGATGTGATAAAACAAGGTGAAGGGTCAGATTTGGCCCATGGGCCATGAGTTTGATGCCCCTGCCCTAGAAGACATTTTACCTACTAAAATCCACTAACATTTCAGTCTTCTGTGTCAGTCACAGGTATCTACAAAAGTTCAAAACTCATGTAGAACCTCTGTTGACCCTTTTGCATTTTCTGAGACAGAAAATTTCCAGGAAATCATTCGCATCACAGAACAAAGTATTCTACCTTAACTACAGGGAAGGGTTATTTATAATGTGATACACAAGGGAAATATAAAATTATGACATAATTCCACATTTTAAAATACTTTTGAGTCATGTACAAAAATACACAGTAATGACTATGTGTGTGAATTAGCTTTAAATGCTTTCTTACCAGTGTAGTTAGTTGGCTGTGAATAACAAGATCTATTTTTCAAATACCAAGATGATAATTTCACATTTCTGTGAAAGTTTAGTAAAACGGTAATCCTTAATTTCTAGAGTTTTTACCCCTGAACATACTACCAGAATGCAACAAATACTTATTTGACCCCATTGTAGTACTCAACTGTGAATCATTCTCCTGCACGACTAATTATTTGTGCATCCATTCCTTAAACTTCTGTATAAACTGTAAGCTTCAGTTTCACTTTGCCAAAGTACAGCTGTACATTGGGACTTATGGACATACGCAATGCTATCTACTATTCAACTCAGTAGACTAGTAAGATGTAATGCAAACAGGCTGAAAAACTTCAGGAGTACTGTGTATTTAAAAACATTGTGATAAGTCCTTGTTTTCAGTCTAATTAAATTCTACACACATATTGTAATAGAAAAGTTAAAATTCACTTTCTAAACTCATATTATTAAAAGTAAAAAATATCAAACACTCCATTTAAATCACACTTTTTGGGCATATATTTATTGTTCATGAAAGTATTCATACATAAGCAACTAGGGGTTTTGTAAACATCATAAGGAATTAAAAACATTGTTTACTTAAAAGTAGCAGAAACCAGTCTGTTATTTTAATACAATGATATAGTACTTTAAAAATGATGACTTCAGTTATATGCACATATATAATATATATAAATAGACATACATACATATTTCTATATATGCATGTAAGCAAATGCATCTCTGACACAGCCAGGTACGGTATTAGAAGAAATGTATTTTTTTTAATAATGTTCAATACATAGCGAAGATACACTACCCACTCACAACAAAATCATACCTATACAACATAAAGTTCACATCAGGCTCTTCTGCAGTGCCAATAACCTTGTAAATTCTTTTTATTACTGAATATTACAACTATGAAGCCTTAGAAATACAATCACTTTAGAAGTTTAATATTTAACATGCTGATAAAGAAGAAAAAAGGGAATGAAATATTGACAGTATCTTAAGCAAGTGGAAAGATGAAGACCAATACCTGTAAAATACCTTAAGACCGGGAGAGAGATTTTTCAGCTCACATGAAGTGGTAAATAATTTGTCTGGAAATAGTTTACTTCCTCTTTTTAGGTACACAAGATTCACAAAAAAGTGCCCTAAATCACAGTATACCTTTGTCCATGCGCCCAGAGATACATTTTCCTACTAAGAACACAGTGCTAAAACACTCGTGTGAAATGTTTTCAGGAGAACCCAAGAGCCACATGTAAACACGTTAATTCAAACTATGCAGAGTGTATACATACTAAGTTTCATAATTAAAAACTGTGTTCACTAAAAACCCTTCTGCTTTAACAACCTCCTAAGAGACAAATCATTGGCACCTCAAAAGGCACTAGACAAAGTTGAGGAACATCAGTACAGAAACTACATTCACAATCTACAGCTTGCCACTGAAACAGTAACAGTATATGCGCTTATTCTTTCCCTCAAAGTTCAGTACAAATTTATAGGTCTGAGAAACACGCACTACTATAGAAGATTTTATATTAAATCTTATTTCAGAGAAGATGTATTAAGCCTCAGTTCTGAGAGCGTCAACAGAACTAAAACAATTTACTTGATCACAAATGACAGAAGCAGAAATGAATCTATAGATTTTGTTTTAAAAGGTCTCTTTCACCACAAAGACTTGCTACTTGTCTCAGAAACCATTTCCCCTCTGGGGATGCTCAGTCAGTAATATGTGATCGGCAGCTTCAGCAGAGGCATAGCGTGGCATGATCTCTATTAATAAACTCCACATAGTGCTTCTTGCCTAACCTATACAGATGTTGTAGTACTCAGAGTGATATATTACATACTATAACACGATGAGTAAAATGCAAATCAGTGTAAAAATATCAAAAGCAATCATTACAATGCTTTTATTTTCAACTAGTCAAGAAATAATAAGAGTGTGAAGCCAAAGTGAAATAGAATCTAGATATTCCCTAAATTCCACTTCAGATCTGAAACTCATAATAAATACTCTCCCCTCCCTCTCCATTTTGTTTTCATATTGGAGTATTTGGGGGTTTTTTTTACTGTAATTGCAAGGCATGGAGAAATCACCTTCTAAGTACATTCACCCTACCCCCTCCCTCACCTCATTAACCACGCACTTGTAAATCTTACTCCTTTGCATTCGTAACAAATCCTCTCCCACAGAACTATTCTTTACCCAAATTTCCAAAAACTATAATGACTGCAGTAGCAGTCCATAAGCAAAACTCTTCAGACCCTAGAAGCAGCAGCACTAGTATTTGCTTGAGCTATACAGAAAGTATTGGGTAGGCAGGTGAGGTAGCGCTAGTAGATACTATTCCACAAGCTGTCCTTACAATCATCAAACTAAATTCTAAACTCTGAAATATTTTATCGGGTTGCATAATTATATTTTAAAACACATCAAGCACAAAAATATAGTAAGCGATCATGAGTGATGAATTTCTAGGCATTTAATTTTCATTCTTTTCTACAAAAATTTTTTAAATTCTTCTAAAGATCCCATAGACACCAGCGTGTCATGGCCCATTCCACTTCATGGCAAGGACTCAATAATAACTTTACAACAATTATATTAGTTTTTCTGAGGAATGAATATGCATTACACTGTTACCATAAAGTATACTTCAAACAAAGATAGATCACCTCAGATGTACAATACTCCATAGTAAATTTCAAATGTTCCTATAAACAGCAACAAAAGGAGAGACTTTTATAGTCATGGAGAAAATAAACTGTCACCGGCAG
Source organism: Neomorphus geoffroyi (assembly GCA_033558235.1). NCBI lineage: Eukaryota > Metazoa > Chordata > Aves > Cuculiformes > Neomorphidae > Neomorphus > Neomorphus geoffroyi. Next base: position 21,259,410 of record JAUMJM010000053.1, on the reverse strand, counting down.
ACAGTAAGAAGCTGAAAATTGAATGTGAGGTTGTCAAGACTAGAAAACAGCTCAGACAACTACAGTGAGAAAAGACAGTGGATGAGAGAAGTTTAAGCAAGGGGAAAACAAAGAAACTTGTCCTTTCAAAAGGTTAGATTTCAAAAGATTTTTTTTAATAATATATGCAATATAGATATGCAAAAAATGAATTATTCCCTTACATTTAAAATAAATATGTGCTCTTTGGGCTGTAAAAGCATAAATATATAACAAATTATAAAAAAATACACATAGCTATTTAAGAGACTTATAATAAAAACATGTAAGCCAATTTCCTTAATAAAGGGAGTAAGTAATTAACTTGGAAATGGTAAAAGTCTAGCAAGTGCTTCATGTTTCATACACTGTTTTGTGTCTATGGTCACACCTGTATCTCCTTCACTTTACCCACCCATGCATAACAGAACAACCATTAGAAAACACTTATTTCAGAAGCACTTTGGAGTTTACAGAAATGCAGTAGGAAAATGCACAAAATTATGATGAATGATTAATAATACTCCAATAACTCTAGAAGCACACTTCAACACATCAGCTTATATATCTGTTACACAATTTCTCTGTTTCTTTTCTAAGCAACTGAGGTCATTATACAACACCTTAACAAACGCAGAGACACAAAAAGATACTTAAACTGTAAATAAGTAAAAGGTACACAAACAAACCTTTTTCATACCAGAAAGACTCCAGAAAATATTAGTAGAAAATGGTTCATGTTTATTTGGAATGACAAAGGTTTCTGGAAAAAAACCAAAGTTTTCTTTTTTGGTTTTCTTTTTTAATCAAAGTTCTCACATTCACGTTACAACTTCACAGAGAGATTACTGTAACTGAATAAAGAGTGTAATTTCCATGGGTTCTGCTGAATTCAACAGAATTCTAGTGGTCACAACAGTTCCAGCACATGAACTAAACCACAGGATCAGCACCTTGTATATAAATAAAAAAAAAGAACTAAAATAAGCCACTTTACCACAGTTAAACACTTGCTGCAAAAGAACAAAACACTGCAATTACTACTATTTCAAACTTTTCTATGAAGTTGTATGAAAATGCCAAAAAGAAGATTGCTGAGAACACACGTCCACTTGATTTTTTCAAGTTTCAGTAAGAAAAAGTTAGTAATCACAATACTTAAAAGGTGAGATTCCTGTCTGAAAGTATTCACTTGCAGGCACACCACAGCCTTAAACGTAGCATTGGTAGGGAGCTTGTCTGAACAGTAACAAGATTTTAGTATCAACTACTCTGCATCCCTGAACAACTACATAAACTATATGAAAACCAGAAATCTCAGATTTCAAATTAAACTATCGGGTAGTTGTTGTCATTACCATCAAACTAAACGGCTCCTATATCACAAAGGATAAGGCATTTGTAAATTATATTTACTGTAGGACTAGTATCATACTAGCACTAGAATCTTCTAACATGTTAAAAAACACACTGTATCTGTGTCAGCAGTCGATCAGGAGACAACATACAGCAATCAAATTTTAGCTTATTTTTTGCATGTTTAGAGGGTTCTCCTTCAACAAAAAATCTTTCCCACTCTCAAAAACTTTTTTTTTTAAATTCAAAGTAACATAGAAAAAAATGTTACTTGTCAGCATCCAGCAAATTGCAAAAGTCTGCACCACATACCAAACAGAAGAAATAGAAGTAAACTACAAATATTTCAGTTCTTTAGAACTCAAACTTTCAAATACTTTGTTTTTTAAATAAAATCCACTAGTGTTGCATCACACATCTTTTCAGTGTTTTTACCACAAGCTAGTCATGTATTAAGAACTCCCTGTGTGCAAAGCATTAGAATAAGTAGATGCAGATTATTCCACACACTACAGACATGCATCCTGCAAGAAGCGATCAGAATAAAAATTTAGCATCACTTTCATTAGAAACACACCTACAAGAATAAAGCAAGTAAGTATAATTATGGCAACTTTTTATTCTGCTTTGGTCATGTAGAGTTATCCCATGCAGATGTTCTGGAAGGTCAGCATGCACATTATGAAGCTCAAAGAAACCCAACCAAACAAAACCCCAGCATTTTTCCCTGAATATTCTTGAGCTACAATGTCCAATAAGACAGAAATGTCAATATTCTCATCATCTTTTTACTTTTAAAAATTCAAATTCAGTAGTAGTGCATACACATTCAAGAGATACAATAATTTGAACTTTTCTATCATAAAGATGTTTATATCAGATTTTTCAGCTCTCAATGTCTTTCTTAATGTATTCAATGCCTCAGGCAACAACTAGAGCAGCAACAGCTCACATAAGCCACTGTTCTTGTTCTTTTCTGTACTTCTCTGACCACTTCTGAGTAAGCTCTAGGTAAACATTTGATTTATGGGGCTTATAATCAAGGTAAACCACCTGTCCAGTCCGCTTGGGGACAGCTTTTTCAATCTGAGTTCCCTCGTGCCATTCGTTAAAAGATGTAATAGAAATAATTTCTGGTCGCACCAAAAGGGCTGCACTGAAGGCAGTCTCATAGTACTTCCCATTGACACGATTACGGGTGTTGTGGTTGTTCCATGGTCGGATGCTGGTATCAATATACCCCGGCCCCACACTTGGAATAAACATTAGGTTGTTGCTATCACAAAAGGCTTTTAAACTTGCCCAATTATGATGAGACGAGCCATAGGAGAAGCCATTGGTGGCAAAGTACGTGTACATTCCATCAAAGCCACTTCTGTGAATGTCATGCTTATGTCTTTCTTCTACAAGAAGTGCAATGAATAACGCATCATATGGAGTATTTCGAATAGTCTGGGATCCAGAAACAGTTAACAGATTTGCCCATATTTCAGGAATTGTTACGTAAGAATCATAAACATAAAACATAGGAAGCAATCTGCCTGTGCTGGTCTTATGCCTGTAAAAGGCTGGATGGCCTCCATATCTATAAAGCAAACAAGCATTGTTAAGACAAAATTTGCCAGTTGGTAAACACTGGTTTACAATCTGAGCTGAAGACTTTTGTTTAAATCTAATCTAAAAAGACAGTGCGTGTGCTTCAAAACATAGCAATTCATAGCAATTTTCAATCCAGCGTTTTGCAAAGTATTAAATAATGCAACTGCCAAGAACCTTTAGATTACTACAAATCAGAAATTTAGTGTCAAAGTGCACTACAGGTATTAGTTTTCTTTCTCTAATGTGTATGAAATAAAACAGTCTAAGTAGCATTGATAAAACTAGTAACTGTACAGAATTTGTCAAGCTGAATTAAAATTATTAGAGGCTAACACAATAAAGCTCCAGCTGTTAGTCTGTCACTATAAAAATGTATGTTTAATTTATATATCATGTAGCTAATACTTTAACTGCTTTTATCTGAACTATCATGACTTGTGATACTAAGTAATGTTGAAAGCAATTTACACTTGAGTATCTGTAAAACTGAAACTTAAATATCTAAAAAACCCAAACAGTTTCGTATCATTGAAATACGAACAAAGTTTCTTATAGTTTTCTTCAGTCTCAGTACACATTTTTATATATTCTTCTAAGCTTTAGAAAACATGCAGAAGTCCCCTAAATCAGCATGTAACAAACCCCAAAGGAAACCATTCTGAAAACACTCACTTGTCAATGATGTATTTGACATTGTGGTACATACTGCGATCATCTCTATCTTTGTAGGGTTCAATATGAAAAGTTACCTGAAAGATGAAAATGTATGAAGACCAACACAAACATAAAATACTACTGAATACATAGGCACTGCATATTATATGAAGCAAGTACCAGTCACATGAAATACAGCTGTCCTTTATATTAGTCTATTTTGAGAATAATCCAACCCTGCACTGATAAGATTAGAAGCTTGAGATCAAATGAATTTTGGTACTAAAGTAAATATTAAGGTTTTCTCAAATTAAAACACAACACTACTTTTGTTTTCCCTGGGATGCAGTGAGTAGTATGCATGCTTCAGAAAACTTAAACTACAGCAGAAACTAAAATCTCAAAATATTATCTATTTGAATGTCAAAGAATTGATTAACCAATGAAACATTTTAATATTTAATTTTTAAACAATGTATTAAATTTGCTATAGATCATTCTCCAAGGACAGCTTTCAATGTCAAATCAGATTTTAAGATACAGGATATAAAAACTTTAATTAAAGATTTTATAGATTTATCAACATCAGTAAACTCTTGAAACTAATTCTAATATTACGTACTACTATTGCTCTGAATTTCAGGCTTGGAGCTTATGGAATTATTTAACCTATATATGTGAAGTAATTTGAATGTAAATATGCCACTGTTTTCAAATATACAATTAAACACCAAAATCATAGAATGCCAGGTTGGAAGAGACCTTAAGGATCATCTGGTACAACCTTTTTAGGTGATCTATAGTTTAAATGAGATTGTCCAACACCCTGTCAAGCTGTCTATCGGACTCTCCCCAGGAGCAGCTTATACCGATTATCCCTCGGAAGAGTATACTACATTGACCAAAGCAACTACTTTTTCAGAAGCAATTTTAGAGCAGAATGTATTTACTAAAGTCTTCAACAACTCTTCAACAGTAGCAGATTTCCATTGTAGAGCTATTCTCTCTATTAGATACAAACTATAGAAAAATTGCTAGGACTGACAGGACAGGCTGAAGAGCACTACAATTTTGTATTTCTAAATATCAAAACTAGGCAAATCAAAAGGACATATCTTTTAACAGACTTGTATTTAGCAGATATGATAGAAATGTATTTTGTGGGGGTTCGTTTTGGTCTACTGAGGTTCCTAACACTGAACCGTAATAACTTACTCATGCAAGAATGTTTAAAACCATTACAGTGGAGGTAGCATTCCCTGTTAGAATCTATAACTACTGGAATGCAGACATTAAGTATTCCGAGCAATAACAGCAGTTCATTCATATTCCACTCATTATCCTACTACTACATGCATTTTCTTTGGTAGCTTGTTTAATTTTTAACTCAGCTCCTTTAAGACACTTAAATATTGACAAGTTCTTTCGGGTGAAAGCAAGCTCCACCTGATGATCTAAAAATTTTTAGGAAGGATAATATATATATATTTTAGTAATTTATTACTACATACATACAACTTATAATGCAATTCACACAGCATTTTTAACAGTTTCAACATTATTTCTGGACCTTTCTACTTTCCTCCTTCTTGTTAAAAAATCTACAGTTGCTAGTAATGACAGGAAATTTCTCTGAGAATTTGCAACTTGTGTGACCTACTAGAACCAGAGCAGATGAACAGGCTGTATTTTCAGTCCCCAGCATGGATGACACTCTCCAGAGACGAAACATATACAGCTACTTAGATAATTTTAAAACTCAGATTTATTACTTGGCAAGACTAAAAGACAATCCATGTTTTCTTTATCCCAAAGGAAAACAGAAGCTTTAGTTTAAAAATAAACAAAATCAAACAACGAGTTTAGATTCTAATGATCAATTCACATAATCTTTAACCGATTTGATACTTCAGCTATTACAGCAAGCTAGTATGTTAACCTTTCTATCCTGTCATGCCCTCAAGTAACCTAAAGTCATTGCAGCACCTCTCTGACCTTACTGTCCCAAGGCAAGTGTTTCTGATACCTTCTGGAACAGACATTCAAACTAGAACTTAAATCCCTCTTTATTACTCTTAGATGCTTGTTTCTTACCTCTACGATCAGGCACCAGCAAGGTATGTGCTAATGCAAAAAATGAGGTTAGCCTTTCTTCTTTCTCAAACTTCCTTACCTTATAGACCATCGTATTCTGTAATATTTTGAAATAAATAATATGCCCCTCAACTCCCAAGAGTCATATGAAAACAGCATATTGTCTAAAAAAATCTACACTATTCCTTAGTTGCTTACTTTACTGACTCAGAAGAAAAGGCAAACTATGGTATTTATTCTTGTTATAAAGCAATATTGTTTAGGTCTTATGAAAATTCAGTCAGTATTGCTATAACCCAAAAGTACAGCGTAATAGAAGCCACCACTACATACCAAGCCTTCCTTTTCTACACCATGAGACAAATGTAGTAAACTCTTACCAAAGTTTACTTTTCTAAGCAGTCATTTCTTATGCATCTTAAAAATATATTACCTTTAGATTATATTTGTGTGCATAATCCAGAATAACAGGCACCAAATCATCAGTCGGTTCTCCATTTTCATCAGCCATACCTGGTGGGTACCATGAAAGTGCTATTACACCTGAAAATGCAAAACTTAAGCTTTTAATCATGTTGTTTAACATATCGCATGTACATTATAACATCGTCGTCATTATTGTTTGATGTGAAATCTATAGAAGATAAATGAGACTTTCAAATTACTTTTTATCCAATTAGGAAATCTCAGTGTTCTCGGAGTAGATTTTATCTTCTCTTTATTTAAAAGACAACAGAATAAACAATGCTAAGTTCACCTGTTAAGGGAACAGACCTGTGTTTAGTGCCCAAGCCTAACACTCAAAGCCATCTCCTCCCACTCTTTCACACAGCAGCCTCATCTCCAGGTTGTACCAAGACGAGAATGGTCCCAACTAAGGCACTATAGCTATGCCACAGTACAGCCAGAGAGTATCAAAACACACGGGGTTAAAGAACACTCCAATGATGAGGGCTATGCATGTGATGAAAGAGAATCTTATTTTGTGAAACTTACTCCCCACCATATATCTGCATTGTGTCTTTGGCTGTACTACAAAACAGCAGTGACTGTAACTCCACAAGTCTCCTTCTCCTTAAAAACATAAACATATTTAAAAGACAGAGGAAGGACTACAAATTGGACCATCAGAAAAATAGGCTTGTACAAAAAAAAAAATAAAAAAAATCACCAAGCAATCTGAGGAATAAAATCTGTTGTATTAATCTGTTCAAAATTAGGAAATTAATAAATAATGACGGAATTGTAAAATATACAAAGAACATATGGAGCCATTGCACGAGACTCCTGCTGCTCCAATATCTTATATGCCTTTAATTACTATACAATAGTGGCTGAAAAAAAACCACTTTCTTCTCCTTTTGCAAGATCCTTGATAAAGCCTCAAAAAAGGCTAGAAGAAAAATTATTACTTGACAGAATGTAAAATGGATTAGGCCCTGGCTAGAGGCAAAAAAAAAATTGTAAATAGTCAATCTCAAAGTGTACATACAATAAACCAAGAGTATTTTCCATAAAAAGATGCACTATTTGAAGTAATAACATTAGGAAAAAAAATCGTTTATGTTGGTCAAACCTAGACAGAACAAATTCAAGTATACTTAAATCTGTAAGTCAGAATAACAGAAGGAAAATCACTTCTGACATTTGTCAGTAACATGTTACAAAGAGTATGTGCCAGGGATCAAGAACTACTCATTCACGTTGTGTTTTAAATGGAAAAGCTACTAAAACAACTTGGTTTGCAAATCATTCTTCCTAGTATTTAGCGCCTTCTTCGCCAGCAGTTCAGCCTTATTAGACATTTGTATTAAGAGGATGAGAAGCATCACAGATTCTTCTAAAGCTATAAATGATCATTCTGCTTTCATCACACTATCACACATTATTTTGCCTTAGACAAGGTTAAAAAAAGTGCTTACTGGCACTTAATACCTGAGATTTCTCTGCAACAGTTTCCCCACTGTTGCTGGCGTTCCTGTTAAAGTAATACTGTATTACTGAAAAGGGATGATACATTTCCTACATTTGTTTTAACCCTTGCACAAAATGCAGGCTAGGTTAAAACATGAGAAAACAAGAACAAAGAAACAAATATTATACAAGTAAACAATACTAATGGAAATATAACAATTACATCTAACCTTAATGACTAGATGAAAGAAAGTGATTCAAATCAAAGTGATTAGCACTGTGAATAACAGTATAAGCTCTGGTCATGTTGCTGCAATTACATTTACAGAACCTGTTCAGAGTTTAATGTTAACCTAAATGACTGCTTATTTTAAAGGACCATGATGCCCAACAACAAAGAATGACATAAAAATATATTGAATATTCTTCTGTATATAGTCCATCTCACACAAAGAGAAACATCAATTTGTACTGTAAAAAAAAAAAAAAAAAAAAGATACACTTATGGACACTTATGGGCAAAAACTAAACTATAATTGGCTACATTGAAACTATCACGTACCTCAGAAAGGTTTGGATTGGAAATTTCCATACCTAATGAGAACAGCTATTAAACACACTGCATAAAACACAACTGTAGAAAAGCAACAATTCTATACCCTTTTTGACATAAGAATGAATACATAATTGTTACTACAGAAAAAGAATTCAGAACAAAAAAGTTCCTATTTGAACAGACTGCTCAAAAACCATGTTAACATTATTTAGTGAAACTTGTTTTTAAACCTGAAGTATTCATCTCCAAAAATGAAATACACAGACAAAATATTCTAGCAATTGTTTCTGCATTTTCTACATATGTTATCAATGCTTAACAGTAAGTCATGAAACACATGCATCTACAGGATTACACATACAGTTCTTAGTTGCTGTGCTGTCACGCTCATCAGACACAGCACTGAAGATGTTGGTTTGTATTTCTGAGTTTTGACCCAAACCATGAGACAGTTACTAGTTTCAGACATTTCCAGAATTACATAGAAAAATGGAAGAAGGGGTCAGTTGTGTTCATTCACATATTTAAGGCTGGATAAACGAACAATATGCTGAAATGTTAACATTCATTACCAGTTGAAGCTGAACGCATTTGTTTCATGTGGGCTTCTATGACAGAAGGGTCTTTGGAACTGTATGATCCAAGTTCAGGATAAAAGTTGGACCCGATGTCGTCAGGAGGATTATGCCTTCCCTTTGGATAATTGTTTGCGATTTTGGGATCCCAATGTGGCAACAACGGATGGTTCCAGTGAATATATTTACCATCAAACTGCGGATTTCCAAACCAGCTGTAGTAGAATATATGAAAGTTATAGTTAGGAGAAGACAGATCTTCTTCCAGCTTGTTTAGAGGAGGCATGGACACCTTCATAGTATTTACTGCAATACTATGCAAATTACTGACACGTGTTACAGTATCTCCTTGAACCCTATTTAGTGAATTCTGTTTATTGTCTAAGAGCACTGTCCGTTGTTGAAGCTCAGGCAACAAACCAAGCCCAAATGGATCCCCAAAGCCAGCTCTGTCAGGTCTCAGAGTCTTCAAAGCCATCATTATGGAGCAAATAAACAAAATAAACAGCAACAAAATGATGCATGTTCTTCTGCGAAATCTTGCCATGATGTCATAGTTCAGAATCCAAACAGAAGAATTTTGGCCACAGCTGATCAAAAGACAAATATTTTAAAGTCAGATTTCTTATTGCCCAGTTCAACAGCATGAAATGATTCGTAAAGTTTCTACATAATAGAAATAATATGGAGACAAATATAATGTTTACACTGCAGCATAACTAACAGCCCTTTGAAGGGGCAAGGAACAAAACTCTTTCTGCATTTGAGAATGTGTGTCAGGTTCTGAGGTTCTACCACTGAAGTCTCACATACTTTATAAAACATGTTATTTTTGAAATTCACTGTTTTCCTAACCCAAATAAATCACATGAAATCAAAATTCTGGTCACATTATTTCAGAACTATTGCGTTTTGACAAGTATCATAGAAACAGCACAGAAAATAGAAGGAAAAAAAAAAGCAGAAGCCATGGAAGGATAATAATGTAGCAGAACAAGGGTAAAGCACAAAATGGGATATGACACAAGTACAGCTTAAGTTCAGAGTACAGGTTTCATTGTATTAACCTATACTGGCTTCGGACCAACCACTTCATGTTTAGTTAACTAATACACTGACTAAATACTTCAGTAAATAAAACTGGAAACAATCCTTGATTTAAAATTCTTAGATCTAAAATTCTAATTTCTTTTCTGAATTACGTAAATAAAAACCAGCTAGTTGTTGGCAGCCTGTTAGTGTAATGTCACAGCTGCACAACACTTCAGGTAGAATTCCAGTAATAAGTTCAAAACAACATTAGTAGTACACTGCAAGATCTAAGCCCTGAAAGTAGGGGAAAGAAAAACAGGAATGCCCAATTACTTTATGTATAACCTGAATTCCTGTTCAACATTGTCCATACGAGTCCGAGAAAAGGATTAACGAAATTTAGGTTACTACATAATTATGTGGAATACAATTATGCATAAAACTGGCAAGGCTAAACTGCAAACTCTTAGAATAAATTTCTGATTCAGCAGCCATTAGACAAAGCATAGCTGTGGTTTTGTATTTCTGTCACTGACCTCCAAATTTACTGAGATACACATAGGTCATTACAAAATATAAAATATCTCATTCTAGTTTCCTACTGACTTTCTTTACTACCGTTAAAACGCATTAACATACAGCTCAGTTGTCACAGCACTCAATTTGTTACTGCTGTGATAACTTTAGATGAGGAATTTTAGAATGTGCTTTTTAACAATACAGCCCAAATTTGATTAGCAGTATGACACTTCCAAAAATGGAGTTCTGCTTCCATTTCTAACTTAAATCCATTCATCAAGCTGTCTAGTTACCTCTAGGATTCACTTGGTTTTCACAGTTACGTCACTCATACAGTCACTCGTACATTTCATTCAAGAGCAAAAACCTGTTAACATCTCAAAAATAAACAACAAAAAACCTCTATGCACTTTTACCTTGTAACAGAGCTGACTCAGCTGAATGAGTATCACAGCACTAAGGCCAACAAAATAGCACAGATGGGGAAAGGGAAGAAAACAAAAATCATGCTGCTTATTTTGCCCAATTGAATTGTAAACCCATAGCTTTAGCTACTGTTAGGGAAAACAACTTTATGGCATAGATGCTTATACTACTTCATTACCAGATTTTAGATCACTTGACATCAAGTTACAGGGTTCCTTTTCTACAGCACACAATCCATCTAAAGGTGCTAGATTTTAGTCAAAAAGATTATATGGAGTCCATATCTTTTTCCTTCTACTAAGAAATTAACTTTAAATACATTCAAACTATTACTATTTTTCCTGACCTTTTCAGTTTTTTTTCCTAGTCTATCATTCCACCCCTGGGACCTTAATACAATTACTGGATTAAAAAAGTTTAAGTTTTCTGAAGGGTCAGGATTTTCTTTTTTAGAGGAAACATTATTACTCACTTGGCTAATGTATTAATGTATACAGTTTTCTTTAATTTAACCCAGATGCTACTGATTTTCATCAAGCAACATACAGGACTGCCAACGATAAATTACTTCTGCAATTATTATTTTATCTCATATCTTCTGTAACACAAAATTAATGACTAATGTCTATAATTAGAAAGTTCATAAGGCCTTTCATTTGGGCCCTCCTGTTCCATATAGAAGAAACTTTTCCTTTTTATTCTTTGCTTAGCATATCTGCTACTAAATTCCGTCTCTATTGCATTAAGATTCCACTGTCATAAAGCGCTTCTTCTGAAGTGTCAGGAATTGATCTGAGTGTTCCATGTTCTTATTTAAACAATGATTTTTTCAGTGGAATATTAAAGTATACTAAAATACAAGCAGCATATTTATTAAAATTTGTCTAGCGTCAGGACAGGCACCAAAGCATGCTGTGAACTTCCAGTAAGCTTATATAGAGGCCGAGCACCAAAGTGCAAACTTTCTAAAACAAATCAGTCATATCCTGTGTTTCGGGGAGACATCAGTCTCAACAATGATGACATAATTCAGCCCTGGCACAGAGACCAATACTCTAAAAGCTGCACTGAAGAGCTACAGGTTGACAATGATTGCATTATGTCATTTAATCTTGTTCAGAGGTACTCTTTAGAAACACTGACAGATAAATTATGCTCATCATTGGTGATGCAAGAGCAGAATGGTAATATTGGGGAAACAAGCTGAGCAAACACACCATGTGAAACAGCTGCTTGAAGTTATGTCTATCCTTGGAACTGGAAAATCTTAGAATACATTTCTGATTCAACAGCCATTAGAGATAGCATAGCTGTGATTTTGTATTTGTCGTGGACATTGAACTATTAGAATCTGACTTCAGTTTACTGAGGTGCACAGGTCATTCCCATATACTTATGAATCATCTTGCCTTGGATTGTTGAGTGCGTTTGAATCTAACTGCAATTATGTTTTCCAGTAAGAAAAAGTCAGCCTGAATAACATCAACTTTATACAGATTAAGATCTCACATGCAGGCAGTTACTCTGATTCATATGATGACTTGTTAACAACCAGCTTTTGGGTTATAGCCTCAAGTTTATTGCCTCATGTTGGTACACCAGCCAAAAATCTAAGTAGTTCAAGCTTTTTCTTTTGCCTAGTGAATCAATTCTAAAAGAAAAAAAAATCCATCTGTAGTAGGTCAGAAGAAAAGTTAGTTTAGATCACCAGTCTCTGTCTACGGGCAAAGAACCCGTACAACGCACCGCAATGCTTTATCAGAATAGTTAGGAATCTTCAACTATTTATGGATCAGAGACTTCCTGAACAAAAGGTCATTTATTTGCACAATATGAAAAAACACCTTCTGTTTAGAAACTCAGCTGCTAGTTTGAAACCTCTACTTCTCAAATTTTACGGGAGAGTAAGCAAACCTTTATTTATATTAATTTATTATTTACATTTTCTACTTCACTAATAATTTAATTGCTTCTATCAGGTTCTCTGAGTTTTCCTATAAAGAAATTTCTAGTCTGTATTATTGTACTACTATCACTGGATACACCAAACATTTCTGAAATGTTTGTTTTCTCAACTGTTTCAGCTCCACTATATCCTTCCTTTCTGAGCTTAAGGGAACACATCTGAAAACAGTGTGACTTTTAACCTGCATCCTGGATGTAAAATTGCCTTTTTAAAAAAAAAAAAAAAATATGTTTGCTCCTTATCCCTTTTCCCAAAAATTCTGCTTTCTACTAATTCAAATGCATGCAACCTCAATACAGAATTATTATCATGCCTTAACCTATTCCTGAATGGTAAAAATGAGCTCAGAGGTCATTACTGTGAAATTAAAATTATTTTCTTTACTCTGTGCATTAATTACCCAGTCACTCTGTACTGGAAAGTTCTTTGGCAAATTTTACACTGAAAGGTGCCAGAAGAAGTCAGGATCTTCAGTTAATTTCCTCAATATACTCTTTGCCACACATGTTTTTCCAAATCATTGAATTGTTATCTTCATGTCCAGTCAGAAATCAGAGGCCAATTTAATTTACTTTTAATTTGTAAGCTACTATATACACTTAAACCAGAAAAATAAACTTAAGTATTTATCCCTCTATGAACATGTCAGTTCCAAATTAATTTGTTTCTTACATCGGATGAACAGTGTGAAACTCATCACACTATTACAAAATCTGCACCTCTTCTTCCTAAAACAACTCATACCTCCATGAAAAAAAAAACAAAGCATCTGCAAAAAAAGTTGAAGCATTTTCTAAACTGTTTCCCAAACTTAATATCAAGCCAGTCTCAAGGATAACCTCTTCCATTTGAACTGACAATTGACAATGATGTGGTTTTTTCCTCCCTCAATGCTTTTTATATCCTTAAGTTATTCTGCAGGCAAACATTTGGTTCGTCCTTTCCACTATATGAAGAAAAAACATACAGATGGACAAGTGACAACACTGCTCACCCCCTCCCCTCCCCTCCCCCCAATAGCATTTCCCAGAATAGGGATGTTTCTATAGTCAGAGAACAAAAACAGGTGTTTAATTACTGTAGATTATTTTGGTCATACGGTAGCTCAAGTTTCAATATCCCATACTATAGTTCGTTTTTTTTCCAGTTTTAATGATTCCAAAAGAGAAACACACAATGCAAAGTATGTTCAGATAACATATATCTATCTTAGTAAGAACCAGCAAGTACTGTAATTTATTTGTTCTGATGCTCCTTAAACACAAATACAGAAGAGAGCTCTGAAAATCTGACTTTCTTGATACAAGTGTAAAATCATCCAAAACCAGAGAGAGCTGACGCTTCTACACCCTTCATTGTGGGGCTACAGTGCAGATGTGCATCTAGAAACATTATTTATCTTCCCAAGAGATTTGACCATGTGAGATATAGTAAGCTTCCCCAAGGGCTGATAAGAGTCTGTTCAAACCACCACACTTACATAGCACATTCTGGTCTGAGGAACACAAATAAAAACAACAACATAGACTGACCATGCGTTCCTTGTGAGAGCCTCGGGAGTTTCTAGGATTACAAAAAGGGAAATTCCTTAAAACTTGTCTGCATTGGAAAAGTCTTTTTCTGAAGACTATTTTAAAAAAAGACCTTGAAAATCATGAAAGATGGAAGAAGACATTACACATGGCATGCAGACACTTTATAGCTGTGCTTACGCAGTAAATATACATATACTTAAGCACTTCCAGTTACATAAGGTTTATCTTTGGTCCAATTTAGAAAGAGGTTTTTGAAATACTAAAATTTTAACGTAAATAACTGTATCATTCACAAAACATGGAACGTGATCTCTTTTCACTAATCAAATTTGATTATAAGCAGCAAAAAATCAAAACCCACTGCTGCTGCATTTCTTCTGTTTTAAACGTGATAAGACAGCCTCTAGCACTAAACGCGTAAGAGTCTTTGATCTCAAGATGCCAGCGTTCCCTGGCTTTGAAAGGACACCGAAACACACACCTAACTCGGAGCAGCTGCGGACCAGGAAAAGCAAGCCGCCTTCAGCCCGCTTCCTCATCGGGAGCCACCTGCGAACCTGCTTCCCGGGACTGGGGGCGGCACGGGCACCTGCGCAGCGAGGCTGTTGGGCAAGAGTTGAAAGTAAGAAAAGGGGAGCGAAGCCAGCTTGCTGCGTTGCTCCCCTTCCCTGAGCAAAAAGCCACAGAACCGCGAGCGTTCACACTGAGGAGCCAAGCGCCGGAGCCTTCAGCCCAGTGCCAGGCCCCTGCCAGGGGCTGAGCGTCTGCCTGGGGAGGGGGGCGAGGGGGACACAGCAAAGACAGAAGGGGGGGGGGGGGGACAGCAAGTGGGGGGTGGGCACAGCAAAGGGGGGGGGACACACAGCGAGGGGTGCGGGGGCACAGCGGGGGTGGGGGTGGGGGGGCAACAGCCCGCAGGGCGCTCCTGGTCCCTCTAACAACGGTTGAGGACGCCTCCCCTTCACTCCCCTCCCGACCTGTCCCTGCCCCGGGGAGCGCGGCAGCGCCTGGCCCGTGTCCTTACTGCCCCATCCCCAGGGGCGCAACTGGGGCCCGCGATGGGCCGCTACTCACCCGCCCGGAGGAGGGGCAGCGGGGCCGGGCAGGGAAGCGCTCTGAGCGCTCCGCCGGGGCGCGGGGCAGAGGCGCATGCGCCGGCCGGGGCGCGTGCGCGGGGGCGCGCCGGGGCGGGGCGGGGGGCGGAGACGGGGCGAGGTTGTCGTGCAGTCTGTAAAATTATCAGTAGATAGATAGAGAAGCGTCCCCAGTGTGAGGGGGATGTAGAACTGTTGCAACAGGTCCAGAGGAGGGCCATGAACATGACTCGAGGGCTGGAGCCCGTCTGCTCTGAGGACAGGCTGAGAGAGCTGGGTTTGTTCAGCCTGGAGAAGAGAAGGCTCTGGGAAACCTCATAGCGGCCTCCCAGTACCTGAAGGGGCTTCAGGAAAGCTGGGGAGGGACTTTCTACAACGGCAAGTAGTGATAGGAAGGGGGGAAATGGCTTTAATTTGGAAGGGGGAAGATTTAGATTAGGCATTTGGAATAAATTCTTCATAGTGAGACACTGGCACAGGTTGCCCAGTGAAGCTTTGGATGGCCCCTCCCTGGAGGTGTTCAGGGCCAGATTAGATGAGTCCTTGAACAGCCTGGTTTGGTGCGAGATGTCTCTGCCCATGGCAGGGGAGTTGGAACTGGATGATACTTTTAAGTTCCCTCCCAACCCAAACCATTCTATGATTCTAATTTAAAATGTCTACATTGCATTCCTGAGAGGAAACGTGATTACTTCCAGCTTGAAGGCCAAGTTAGTAGAAGCTACTCTCGGGCAAAACCACTGTGTTATTTCCTTGCAAGTAGTCCCCTGAGGCGGTTGTTCAGTGTTTGCCACGGGCATTGCTCTTAGAGACCACAATGTCACCAAGTCTACAGGAATGAGGCTGTCTGCTCTTGGAGTGCGAAAGGCAGCCTCTGGCGAGGGACCTTGATTTGTAATTTGAGCTGCTACTGGTACATCCTCATCCATGCACAGAGCACAAGTTTTCATCTCATTTCAGAGAGCAAGGCTTCTGCTTGGTGCCAGCTGTAGCAACAGCATGCTTTTTTTTAATCTCTGAGGACTGTATTGGCTTTCTGAATTCCCCACTTTCCACTGTAGGATCACTCTTAAACATGGGCATCATCTGTGGTGATGCTGGCTGCTGCCCCACACCTGCAACCACACTGTTCGTGCACAGCTGCAAGACTTCAACACTGGTTCCCACAGGCTTTAGGGTGCAAAGCTGAGCTTGTGTACCTGCTAGGTGCTTGCTAGGTCTCCCTGCCTTTTTCCTCTGTGAGGAGCAGTCCATGACGATCTCTGTATTGGATCTCCTTGGGCTCTGAAGTAGCCCATTTTAACTCAAAAGGACTAAAAATTCTTCAGTTCTTTCAACTTCTTTGCTGGGAAAGAACTTTTCCAATGGTAAATGGATGGATAAAGCCCATGGAGTAAATATGTGGAGGGTACATGGTACTGCTCCGGGCAGGGTTTTGCGCTCTGCATTGGAATGAGGCCTTTGAAGTGGCAATGCACTGGGAATGTCCATGCGCTGGGGTGGTTGCCTTTGTTTACACCACATCAGCCACATGGGAATAAACTGGGAAAAGATATGCTATACAATAATTTCTAATTGTATATATTTATTTGCAATACTGTAAAAAAGGTTTCACTGACATTTCAAGCGCTAACATTTCCTGAGTGCTATACTCTTTTTTTTTAAAAAAAAAAAAAAAAATAGTGAAAATGGACTGTAAATAGTTGCCATAATGAGATTAGTAACCAAATCAATGACAAAAATAGATACTGATTTTCTACTGTAACATTGGGAGTCTGTCAAGAACACTTGTTGATGAGCACTTCAAATTGATGCATACAAACTGTCGCAGTATGTAAACAGGGCGATTTTCCCATAGAATGAAAACATTTCTTCCCTTTGCAGTATGAAAAGTGACTATAATGAGTTGGATCCCTGTGGTGTAGTTTGCCTGATTTTTGTTTTTTTTTTTTAAAGAATCTCTCCAAGCCCCAAAAGAAACAGACTACAGTGACCACAATTGTGGTTTCATTGCAATCAATAACACCACTTTCATTGATTTTAACAGAGGCAGCATTTCACCTCATATATGGATGAAAAGACTTGAAATGCGTGTCTCATGCTGTAGATATAAACAAGATAAACAAGTATATTTAACAGCTCCCATGGTTCTCCTTGAGTTCTGAGAAAATTGGCAGGCATGATTGTTGCATGATGTTTTCTTTATCCTGTTTGAATGCTCTGATGGGAAATATATTTACAATAATGCGTATTTTAAAATTATTTATTACATCTATCTGAATAATTTAATTCACAGGGAATATATAAGTAATTCAGGAATGTCAAGCTTTAATAATAAATGAGTTAGCATATGAATAGGCTGGCGATTTAAATTTGAAAACTTGATATCCAGACCATTTCCTCACAGTCTTACAGATTTTTTTTTACTGCATTTTCTTTCTTTTGTTGTCTTCTTGCTTACTTTTTCCTTGTTTTCTTCATTCTTTTTTTTTCTTTCCTTTTCTCTTTCAAAAGAAAAGAATGTAAGAATGCTCTTCACTTCTCCTTTATGGAGGACATCAATTTTCACTTTCTCTTTACCATGTGGAAGAACTCCTGGAACTAGGAAAGTTTATTTCAAAATAAGATAATCAGAAACCTTAAGAGGTGAAAAAGCTAATCTGAAGCTTCATTTGGTCATGTTCCATGAAGAGTATATGTTTACAGGATAAAAATTTACTAGTCTTAGGAAATAAAGAGAAAAAAAATCATTTAATCAAGTGAAAAAAACCCTAAAATATATTGCTTTGATATACGTGACAGAACATTTTTGCTGAACAAATTGAATTTGCTGGCTAAGATTTTTTTTAAAAAAAATCAAACCCCAAAAGTTTAATATCAGACAATTTCCTCCAAGCCTTTCTTCATAGTAAGAATTAAGTAATCTTGTTCAGTTTAAGTTTAGGGTGAACAGGGAGGTTAATATGATTGTGGTAATATTGTTCGTTAACCTTCTTTTTTAATGTCCTATCTTTCTTTTTTCACTTCTTGGTCTTATGTTTGTTTATTTTCTTTATTAGATCAAGAAGTACCTTTCCCTAGCCTGGCTCCAGTGTGTATTCTTATTTTTCCTACAGCTCCCATAACTTTCTGTTATATCCTATTTCTTACTTATTCTTTATTTATGGATGTAATAGCTGTAATACACTGCTTTGGCTTTACAACAAGCACGAAAGATGTTATAGCCTGTGCTCTAGCCTTTCCTTCTATTCTCAAAATCATGAATCTGTTTTCCTTCTAGTAATCATTCTTCATCCAGAGATCTTCATTCAAACTTTCATGACTCTGTGCCACTTTATCTGATACATCGTCACCTCTTTGAGTCCTTATTCCCAGAGCCTCTTATTGCTGCATCCCACATTTTTTCCGGGCAGAGGCTAAAGAGAACCTTGCTTTTGTGCCAGAGTGGCGAACTGCTGGTCCAGTTTTCACTCGTATATTTCAGCAGCAATAAAGGTACTATAATATTTTGGTAGGATTTGGATAACTATACACCTGCTCCTTATAAGTTTCAAAAGCTTTGATTATGAAGAATTCCATAGTATTCAACCAGATTACCTGACTGCAGACTAAGACAGCTATAGATCTTCAAGCTGTGAATATAAACAAGCCTTATTAGAGGCCATAATCTTTTTCTTTCATGAAGCTAATCCCTAGATTTATTGAATGCTTTACTAAACTGTTACATGTACAAGAGATTTATTCCAGCCTTTCAGAAACAAAACTATTCTATTCATATAGAAACTATGTCAGAGTCTAAAGTAATTTTGAAATTCAGAGAACCGATGTTTCCTTTTAGAAAACAGTGGGGTTTCCATATTTTAATTTGGGCTGTGATTTTTTTTTTAAAAAAACAGGATAAACTAGGAAAAAAATTTAAACTAAAGCCATTGGAAGAGTACTGTACACACCTCAGAGAGTTCTGTTTACTTTTTGTATGTCTAGGCAGGGTATGCAAGTAGAAATTTCCTTTACTTACAAAGAGAAATAATCTTATGTAGCTAATAACTTTATGAGGCCACTATGTTGATTTAGGAGGGAGACAGGCACAGTTGGACTCCACGATCTCAGAGGTCTCTTCCAACCTTCTGATTCTATGATTCTATGTTGTATATATACTTAGTTAGAATAGGAGTGCCTGCAAAGCTGGTTGAACTGAGGGCTGTTGTGTATGTTGGATTTGTATGAAGGTTGTTCATGGAGTAATCAGTGTAGAAAATATATTCCACATCACTTAAGTTAGTTATATTTGGATGTGCTTTTCCTGTTTTTCATTTTTTTACTGAGTTTTAAGACCTTTTCTGGAAATCTATAGCTGGTTGAATGTAACTTTCTAGTACTCTTGTTAGGAGTAAAGTTGCTTAATATCTTCGAGGGTGTGGGGAAACAATTTTTTCTCTGTGCCCCTGAAGAAAATGGTAGAGAAAGAAATTAGGTATGTTTTCAAGATCTTCTCTGAAGTATTTATCAATCTATAGATATATTTGATTTGGAGTCTCATCTGCTCCAGAAATTAGAAGCCTCATTTGTGCTTCCTCTCAGATTAAATGAACTGTGATAAGACAATGATGTTTTCTTCTTCTGGCAGAATATGTAATTCAGCCTAGGTAAACTTATGCACTGATTTTTAGGAGGGGGTGTATTATTTTTTTATTATTATTTTCAGCAATTCCAACAGAAGAAATAGTTTTCAAAGAAAAATGAATGTTTAGATGAAAGGATGATATATGCTTTAAAAATATCTGAGTTGGGTAGTATTGGCAAAAAAAAAGGAGCTGATGCAAGGTAGAATTAAAAACAAAGAAACAAACAACACAGCCTTTAAACATACCCATTTGGATTAAGAGTGTTTTGATACCATTTAAGCATTCTTATTTGGGTTTGTATTAGTAGGGGAAATAAATTAAATGAAATAGTAATAAATTTTATATTGAGACGTGTAAATGTCATACAGTGGCTGCTACATTTTCATTTTGACCGCTACATACATGATTAATCTGTAGGTGTATGAATAGTAACAAATGTACAATTTTTTTTTTTTTTTTAAGCATTGTGGTTCATATAAATTATTTGCCTCATTCAACATAATACAATGATTTAAAATTTGAACTCACAGAATCACAGAATGGTTTCATTTGGATATTAAGCATAAATATTGACTCAAAGGAAGTCAAAAGTATGCAATATCTCAAACTACCAAAATGTATTGCATGGCCTGATAAGAGTAGTGCAGCTGTGATGACAAAAGGCTACAAAGAAATGTATATTGTGCCTAATCAGGCCGAACTGCGGAAGGTGCTGGCATTGAAGAACTCAAAAAGAATGGGAGAAATATGTGGAATTAGACTATGCAATGATAACTTCAAATAGATGAAGTACTGTAAAGCACAGATTTTCTCACAAAGAAAAGAAAAAAAGATGTGTTTGTGTTAAAATACTCCTGCCTTCCATTCCAGTTAGTTTGCGCTCATAAAGTAGAACAGGAAGCGTTTTACCATTTTTATTACAGTGTTGTTCTATCAAATGACATTGTTTCCATCTGTATATCTGTGTGGATGTAATTGAGATGCATGAAACTTCAGCTGCATTATTACTGACATAGAATCTGTATTTTTCTTTTAGCCATTTTCTGCACAAACTACACCCAAGGGGCTATTCTACCTACAAAAAGACTTTTCCTGTATTGCAGGTCTCATTTTGGAATGTTGTTTACTCCAAAATTTTGGAGTAGCAAAGCAAGATCATGCAAACCAGGATACATTAAGATGGAGCATCAGTTTTCAAAAGAATCTTTGTCCTGTATAGTGAAACATTAGTGCCTGGAAGGTTGCCAAGTGAATGCAGTAATATCTGTAATTGTGTAGTTAAAACTGTCTGCATCATGAAGGCATATGATTAATTTGAAGATCTTATTGTTTTATGTGGTGAGAGAAGGATGAACTCCATGCAGTTAGTGTTGAGCTCAAGACTGTAAGGCAAATTTAGCAGCTGAATTGTCACAAAGAGGAAAGGAACCCTCACTGAGCTAGCAAATAATCAAGCACCGCAGCTTTCATTATTACAATCACTAGCAATTTTTGACATTACATTACTGACAGAGCATGATTCTTCATTAGTCAGTGCCTCTATAATAGTAACAATTATTTATTTCCTGTAGCACCTAATTGGGAAAAAGTACTTCTCAAAATAAAAAAGTGAAAAGCTATACTGCCTATCCTGAGGGCCTTGAAACTTCTCAGGTATGATTCAATATGGTGTTGGAAGTGAGAGGTGGTCGTAGGCCATTAATAGCTTTATCTTGTCTCACTGACATTTTAATATTGGCACTACCAAAAATGTAATAAAACCTAAGTTTTAGTTGTCTAGCTTCTTGTAGGAGCTGCAAAATAATTTGGTCTGGACGTGAACATTATTAGCACTCTAGATCAGCACTGGAGAAAACATGTAGAATGTAAGACAGTTGCATGGATGGATGTGGAAGCTGCTAGCAAAATGTCAAATGGGAGCACAGATTTTGTCCAGTTTTTTTCTCCACCAAAAAAAAGCAGTAGTCAGGTATGTAGTTATTTCTGGTTTACTCTCAGAGAGCAGTCTCATCAGGAGGTAACATGCCAGTTGATGCTTGCTTGGAAATACTTGGATGACTTGATTCTTCTAGGAACAGAGTGTTCTTCTGTGGGGAAGCAAACATTTCTCTGGTGTCTGTAATGAAGCATCCAGACCGTTCGCTTTTAAGAGTTATTGTATTATGCACTTTCTGCCATGTTCTTAAAAATCAGATTATATGAGCCAGGAAGTTAATCAAAATACAATTCACAGCATAGATTATGTCTTAAAATAGTTTTACAGTTAATGATTTTCTATAGTAAAGATAATTAGTCCTGGCTAATGATACAGGAGTATGCTGCAGGCAATGTGCAGGTTGATTGACAACTCTGATGCAGGGCTGAATTCTTTCCAGGAAAACAATGGAGATAAAACAAACATGTTTTAGGGAATAAACATATCCTTTGATTAAAAACAATTCAGTACATTTCATAACTTTTGCAATTTTCATACAAATAAATAGAAGATGGTGAGAAATTATGCTTTTTGCTTTGCTTGAATGGAGACTTTTGAAAAATGTTTTATCCACAGAAGTAAGCAGCGGGTCAGGTGTGTAACTGAGAGTTAACACAACTGTAGAAGTGTTCAAATAAGCTCCTCAGCTATAGGCACATTTCAGCCTTTACGCTTGGTTCAAGGGCATGAACTTGTAGTATGAGGTCTGCACAGGTGATTAATCCTACTACCTCAAAGGTGTATTAGGGAATAGAATACTTGTTAAACAGAGCCATGAATGGGCATCGTACTATGTGTATGGATTTTCATTTTTCAGGGATGTTTTAGCCTTTGCTTTTTAAAAAAAGACATACCATAAAACAAAAAACAAGCCATAAAACACTCATTTAAATATTACAAAAAGTATTGAATCAAATAATAATTTACAATATATCTTTGAAATTGCTATCATGTAAAAGAGAAAAAATGGAGTACAAAGAGGGAGGTAAAAGGAATATAATGATCGCACTGATACATTTCGGTTGCTACTTTCTGAAAGTTGGTCTGAAGATTATGATGGCCTTGTAGACTTCTATTGTGTTAATTTGTGAGTAAAAGCAATGGATCTCTGAAACAATTGTTTGCCTAAGCCTTATGGAAAAGGTGAGGGAGGAAGATAAAGGCAAAGGATAATTCACCATATATGGTTTTCTTAGTGGGGTTCGAAGTGACCTGTTCAGTAGTTGATTATGAGAGAAGAAAACACAAAAATAAGTAAAAGATTTATATACAAAATATGATGTATTTTATAGGTAGTGATTCTTTGTGTACCTATTTGAATCAGAGGTCAAATGCACATTCTGAACATCTTCTCTA
Organism: Neomorphus geoffroyi; assembly: GCA_033558235.1. Classification (NCBI taxonomy): domain Eukaryota; kingdom Metazoa; phylum Chordata; class Aves; order Cuculiformes; family Neomorphidae; genus Neomorphus; species Neomorphus geoffroyi. The sequence goes on along the minus strand of JAUMJM010000053.1, from coordinate 21,236,116 downwards.
AGAGTGGTCAACAACATGCTGGAAATTAAGTTACATAACAGTGCATTAGCAACTTTTCCAAAGAAAAAGCCCTTCCATTTCTTAACTTATGATGCATTATTTATCACATAAGCCTGATGGACTGTAAGCATTAAAATTTTAGGGAGTAGAAATTATCTTTTTGTTCTGTACGTGCAAATTATGTGGTATAAGTAGAGTTTAATCCTTGATTATGGCCTGTATGAGCTACTGAAATTAAAGAGGAGTGTGGTACAAACACATGCTTTCTGTCATTATTCCCCTTAATTACTCCAGTTTTTAGCCTGAGGTATAAAATATTACTCTCAAGTCCCTGGTCATTCAGTTTTCAGAAAGTGTTTTAGATAGTATCTGTACTAGCTTTATTTACCCCCACCACCACTATGTCAAAAATATCATCAAAAGGTTTTAAAAATAAATTATTACTACATAGCCTTGTGACATCTTTCTGTTCAGTACTTTCAATTCTGAGTCATTAGTCTTTTACCAAAAGGAGGCAGTAAGAATCCGGTGTGATCGACCTGAAGGAGAGTTAAAAAATGGTAATTAAGGATTCACTGGTTGTATTGACACTGAAGTCTTCAAGTTTGGAGTTAGTTACTTAAAAAAAGACACTCAATGCATTATAAGATGCATTAAATGATCATAAAACTCCCATCCATTTGGAGCTGGAAGTTTCAACACAAGTATAGGGGACTTCTGCCGTTCTGGTACAGCTTTTAGAGGAGATATCGTGAGTAACTTAAAATATTAGACAACCAAATTCCACACTCATTGTCTCCCTAGTGCTTTCTGCCTTCTACAGGGAACTCCACGGCTTCAGTTCCCCTTTCAAAAGTGACGTAGATACTTACGTAATCCTGAAAATCCAGGTTCACTTTCAGGATACCTATATATCGTGTCATGTTTCTTTCTGAACTCAGAGTTCCCTAGATGCTTTGAACACTTCAGCATCTCACCTCCTGCCTGCTGCCATTACATCTGTGGCATTGCGTGAAAGTTCAAATTTCAGTGGGTTAATGCAAAGTTCTTGTTCTGAGTCTAAATTTATAGTTAGATGAGCACAATTTTCGAATCTGTTTCTATAAATGTGTATGTCCTATTATAGTCTTTGGTAAATTACTTTGATGGTTAATTGTTGAAAATTGTTCTGTATTCATTAGCTATTATAGTGCCTTATGTCCTTGTTTGCTGCTTTGAAGATGCCCTTGTTTTTGAAATTTCTGTTCTTATGGAGGTAGAGAGACTAAGTAACTGTTCTTTCGTTTGATAATGAAATTTAATTCATACCTCTAGAAGAGATGCTTTAGTTGTGCTTTGATCATTCACTTCAATCTTCCTCTTATTTTCTCTGCTTATGTCTAGTGTGGTCTAGGCATAAGAACTAGGTAAGTTATATACTATAATCCTGACGTTCTTGAGGGATGGTTGTATAAAACTTCCTTTAAAAGACTGCACAGCCTTCCTAACCAACCTGGTCTAATGCTTCACTGTCCTTACTCTTAAATAGATTTTCAAGATTTCTAACTTAAATCTCTTTTTTCTGGAATTGTAGCTCATTGCTTTTTATTTTGTCTTTAGAGTACACCAAGATGGATGTATTTTCTTTTTTAACACCTCCTCTTATGTTCTGAAAGATTTGACACGTATGTTGTAGGTCAAGTTATGTATACTCATGATCATTTTTATTTGCCTCTTCTGAGCTTCCTCCAATTATTCCATATCCTCTCTGAGCTGTAGTCCTTCAAAATGCAAAAAAGGCCAGCAGATGCTTTAAGAGTACCAAGTTGACTAAAAAATGTATTTTGAATGTTTTAATGCAGTGCTCTTGCATATAAATCCCAGAATTACATTTTTTTTTGTCATAACAAAAGAATATTGTTAAACTCTGTTCAGAGATTGTGATCCAGTGTAACATTAAATCTTTTTCTGCTGTACTGATGGCATTTCAGTCTAATCTTGTGTTCTTCCTTACCAAACTGTTAAGGTTGCTTTTCTTTTTGTCATTTAGCATGAAACCATCATTGCTGCTACTTTGCTGGTGATCGGACTGAAGGATACTTTGTTCACCAGCAGGCTAACAGTAGTGGCAGTTACATTTAGATCCTTATCTATTTATTTTTAAACTTAAAGCTAGAGGTTCAAATATATATTGTTTCTAGAGCTCCCTGAAACTTTTCTGATTTTAACTAATGTGAATGTGTTTGATACAATTATATTTTTAATGCAGCTCTTAGCAATATTTTTGAGTCCAGAATTAAAATATTAAAATCACAAGTCAAATGCCACATAAAGATAAGTGCCTCTTAAGATAAGCTGTGTAATTTAGAATTTAGTATCAAAGCAAATAATGTTTATTTGAAATTTTCAAAACTAGTATGACAAGGTATTTTTTGGAAATAAAATTGGCATTAATTATATATACTTCTTTAATTTTTAATCAAGATTTTAAAATTATTTTGGCTTTTCTTACCAATGAAAACAAACCCCCAAAATTATTTGGTTTGAGCCAAATTTGAAAAATCTTCATTTTAAGTAATCAAAAATTTAAAATATTTTTCTTCTTTTTTCTTTATTCTTGGAAAGGCCAAAATCTTCTGCTATTCTAGTAAGTGCATCATATATATTTGTTTCTTCTTGAAATGAATTTTCAAAAGAAATCACAAAAATTAAACAATGCAATCTTAAAAAAAAAAAGCATTCTCGTCTAAAAATAGACATTGTTTGAAAAACGATCCCTTAATTTGCTCCCTTAATTACCTGAACTTATAGAATTGGTATCTAAGTAGTCAGACAATACTCGTGGTTCTAACTGTTACTTTTATACTTAACATCTTCATTTTGTGCTAAATTTTATTCACCTTTCGTTATTGTTTTTAATTCTTCTAGTATCCTGTTCCTTTGATAGGTTTATAATAACATTCTAGTCAGCTTTTATCAGACAGTAGAAGCTAGGAGGTGAGTTCTGTTTTATTTAACGGCATGTGAGGAGATTTTAATAATACAAAGAGGTATCACAAATGACTACACTAGTGTCTGTCTAGTCCGATATTCCAACTGTACTGGTAAGTACCAGAAATTCTGTAGGAAGAAATAAAATTCCCTGTTATCCAAATGAAAACTAAGAATATTTTTACATAAATCCTAAAATAAATATATGGCTTATGTCATGAAAAGTTTGCAATGGCATTTTTATTTAAATGAACCTGCTATTTTAATCATAGATTCTAGTTTTGATTCTTCTTTGATGTTGAAAGCTTTCTGATACTTTGCATTAAAATTAGCCATTTTGTCTAGGCACAGAAAAAAATAAACAAAAATGCATGCTTTCTTCTTCTCAACAGTTCAAGTCTTTGTCTTCTGAAATGCATCTTTGAAATGTCTCTGCACTGATGCAAACAGCATGGGGAATAAACAGGAGGGTTTAGAAGCCTGTATGCAGTTACAGGGCTATGACCACCGGGAAAGCCTAGAGCAAGAATTACCTTTGGCAGAGGAAGACCAGGTTAGGGAGCCTCTTGCTCTTGAAGGACTAGTATGTGTTATGTACAGCCACATGGAGGAATATCCAAAATCATCAATCAAGAATAAGAATAAAAGTACAGTAAAAAAGATTGTCAATCCCTAAGAAGTAAGTATAAAATAAATAAAATTAGACAGTTCAAATAACCTGTTTTCCATACTGACATTTACTGACACATACCTTTTCCCAAAGCAGGGAAATTCAACTCTTCTGATATTTTTGGATGTGTTTATCATATTTTGGTTTATCCAGCAGGACCTTAAATTACTCATACTGTATAGTAAATCTACTTTAGGTAATTTCTGAAAACCAGGAAACGTATCATGTTGCTCTTTTCTCTCATGATGATAAACGAGAGCACAGTAAATTAATGCTTTGTTTTTCTTAGTTGTGAAATAGTATGCCAGCTTGCAGTAGTTACACACAATATCCTTAGCACTGTAGAATGCACACCCCTTTTGTATAAATGACTAAAAAAGGTGAGTATTTTGTATTAGTATTCCTTTTGTTTATCTCTTCCACTTCCTAATGGTCAACAGATACAGGGTTTTCTTGTAAGTTGCAAATTTGGTGCAATAATATGGTCTTCAAAGAATCTCCAGCTAAAGCTTTGAAATAAGTCTGCCTATTTTTCCTGAGATTATTTATATAAAAAAGAGAGAGAGGGTTGCATGGCGAAATAAGGTTTTGTTAAACTGGATAAAGATCACAAGAAAAAAACACCTCACTGTTAGACTTTACATACCAATCTTTTCACGCCACATACTACTTTTCAGACCAAGTCCTTCCTTTCCAGCTTGCTACTGATAAAGTGACTTTTACCAGTTTTCTGTGCTGCAACAAACTCCGGACAGCACACTTTCAAACCCTCAGGTTGTCCATATTTTGTATATCTGCACTTTTGAATATTTTTGGAATGGAGCTCCCAAATGCACATAATCACATACAGCAAAACAGTATCTAAATCTTTCTAAATCTTCAGAATAGGAGATGACGTTTGGTTTTGCTAGGTGTGAGTAAGATTTGGACAGTTGCAAAAATGGGTGATGGCTATTTGCAAAGCCTGGCTGAAGCAGACCAGAGCTGAGGACTTGGGGGAGGTAAAGAAGTGGGTTATGTGAAACCTCAGCTGAGATACTGATGTTCTGAGGCAGAAGGATGGGGATTATTGGGTAAAAGAGCTTCAAGTCTGGGCAAAACTGTCGCTGTGTGATAGCACTGCTTAGATGTCACTAGACAAATGGGCTTCTTGAAAGCATGTGACACACAAGACCAGCCAGAAAATGGGACAAAACATGGAAATAATTATTTTAGGAGGATCGGTGGTTGAGAAGCAGCACAAGAATAAAAAATATGAAGTGAGACTAAAGAGAAAATAAAGAATGCATTCACAGATGGTAGCCTAATAGTTAAAATTTCTGATACAAGATAATATGGAAAGAGAATAAGAATATTATAGCAGGAAAAGAGGAAAATGAGAACTGAACTTTTCTCTAGTCATTATCTTCAAAGAATAATATCTTTAATTAATAAATAGGTGTAACTGTCTTCAAAAATTCTCTGTATTACCTCTGTTACTACTGTATCTCCTAATGAGTAGCAACCTAATCCATTACAAACTTCACCAAGTAAACCCATGATATGGCATAGAACTATGTGGATAATAAAGGGAATAATAAATGGATCACAGTAGCAAGGAATTTGCATGTTTGTGTAGTGTAGTATTTAGATTTCTCTAACCTAGTACTTATTCTGGCAGCTTGAAAGGTGAAAACTACAGTATTGCATTGCCTGTAATTTCCTGCAAGATAAATCTGAGCATCTCTGTTAAAATTGTAACTATAATTTGATAAGAAAAGCATCATTCAGATCTCTGATTACTGTTATTTCATATGATATTTCATAAGACATAAGTAAAATCAGATAGTTTAAGGAAGGCGTAGTCCCCTAGGAAGCTTCAATACCCAACAGCAGAAAATCTACTTTATAGCAGAGTTCGATAATGATTTTCTGGGCCTTTGACTTGAGTAAAGAAAAACCTTTCGTTTTCCTTTGGTTTGACGTAATGGACTTTTATATAAAATGGAAGCAAATAAGGTATTCTGTAACTTGATTACTTTTTTCTTTCATATTCTGAATCACACAGTGATGATGGTATAAAATAATGAGTTGATTTTATCTGTTTTACATAGGATGCTATACTGTATTTATAACTGTAACATCTCTCTCCCAGTGTTTCATTAAACTCATCGACAACATTTGTTATGTGCTGTTTGGTTCACCTTTTTTTTTATTACATGAATATGTGTATGACAGGAGGCACATTTTGCACTGCTGTTGATATTGCAGCTGTGCTACTGTGTAGTGCACATGTCGCTTCGTACTAATTTGGGAGAAATTAAGATGAGAAGAAAGTGCTTTTATTGCTGCCAAGTTTTGCAATGGTTTTTGCTACTGGGGAAAATTATTTTTTGCACATCTGAGTTGTGAGCTTTGTGTGCAACAGATATGAACTCCGTGCAGGAAAATAACAAACTGTTAATATCAATCCTCCCTCCAGAACTTCAGAAGAATTTGAGGAGATATCATCTCCTCAAGAATCCAGCTATGAGATAATTTGATATTCTTTTTTTTTTTTTTTCACTAGGACAGACAATATTTTTTTTGCCAGTGACCAGTTAAGGATGTGAACTGACCAAGCCTATGCTGAGTCCTCTAGAACATTGTGCTTGCTTCCAACAGTCAGCTGTCTTGTAAACCAGGTCTTATTCACAGCTTTTCCACCATTATTTTGCCTGTTTACCTTCTGAACTCATAACTTTTCTTTTAAACCATTGACTTCTGCAAGTTTGTATGATAATGTGGTTCTACATTTCAGTTGCATGAAATTTACATTCTTTAGTGGTTTTTTTTCTGTTGCCTGATAGTTCACAGACCTATTTTAGTATTTGCGTTGTGAGAAAATGGAAAGTACCTGTTCTTTTTGTATGCCATTCATGATCTTATAATATTTTATCTTACCTCCCACCAGGCATCTCTCTCCCAATAGGAGATTTATTTATAGTTCTCCTTGTAAAGAAGCTATTTCTTTTCTTAGATCATCCTGTCACCTCTGTACTCTATATTTCTACTATCCCTTTGCAGTGATGGGAAGATCAGGACCCCACACAGTATGTCATAGGTACTCATCATGAATTTACACCATGTCAGGATACTGGTTTTGTGTTTTGATCTCTCTTTTCTTTCTCGCAACCTGTTTGACTTTCTGACTTCCCCTGAGCAACAAATTTTTTTGCATAAAGTTGCCTTTGCTGCCTCTCTCCTTAGCATCTAATAGCTACTATATACCAGGTATGTATAGTTGCTTGGGATTTTTTTATTTAATTTTTTCAGTTTTTCTTTCCTTTTGCTTCATGATGCATTTACTACCATAGACTTTCATCAGTTATATTATTCCCTGGTCAGCTGTTATCATTGGCAGTTCTTTCTGATCGGCATTTCTTTTAGTAGTTTGTTCCCCTTCTATTGTGAAAGCTACACAAGTAATCAATGAGAAGCCTTATTACTTATCAGAAATTCAGGTATATTGTACTGTTCTCTCATAGTAATTTTTCTAATGTCTTTTTTGTCCTAAACATGCTTTCGATATTCATCTTCTGTTGCATTTGAATGTTTTGTGACATTAGCAAATTGTTACTGAAAATCACTTTTTGAAGTGTTGAGGGTTGACCCTGCCTAGACATCATGTGCCCAGAAAAACTGCTCTACCACTCCTCTCCTCAGTTGGACAGGGAAGAGAAAATAAAATGAGAGGCACATGGGTAGAAATAAGGACAGGAGGAGATCACTCACCAGTTACTGTCATAGGCAAAACAGACAAGATTGCAGGAAATATGATTTATTACTAATCAAATGAGAGTAGGATAATGAAAAATAAAGCCTAAATATTAAATCACCTTCCTCTTCTTTCCCCGTCCTTCTTCCCAGGCTCAACTTTACTCGTTATTTTCTCTACATCTTTGGCACCATCAGCGCAGGAGGGCAGACGATGAGGACTGCAGCCAGTTCATCACATGTTGTTCTGCTGCTCCTTCCTCCTCAGACAGACTCCTCACACTCTTACTCTGCTCCAGCGTGGGGTGCCTCCCACAGGAGACAGTCCTCCTCAATCTCCGCCGATGCAAGTCCTTCCCATGGAGTGTAGTTCTTCATGAACTGCTCCAGCAGGGGTCGCTTCCATGGGACGCAGTCCTTCTGGAACAGACTTGACCAGTGTGGGTCCCATACAGGCTCACAAGTTCTGTAAGCAAACCTGCTTGACTACGTGCTTCTTTCTTTATGGGTCAACAGGTCCTGCTTGAGCCTGCTCCAGTGCGGGCTTCCCATCAGGCCGCAATCCCACAACCTCCTTTGGGCATCTACCTGCTCCGCTGTGGGGCCCTCCATGGGCTGCAAGTGGATATCTGCTCCACTGTTAACTTCCATGTGCTGCACAGGCACAGCCCGACTCACCATGATCTTCACCACAGGCTGCAGGGGAATCTGTTCTCTGGCGCTTAGAGCACTTCCTCCCCTTCCTTCTTCACTGACCTTGGTGTCTGCAGAGTTGTTCCTCCCACATATTTTCACTCCTCTTATTGGCTGCAATTGTGCAGGGTTTTTTTTAAATCCCTTATTAAATATGTTATCACAGAGGCACTACTGCTGTCAGTGATGGGCTCAGCCTTGTCCAGTCAGCATTGGCTCTTTTGGACATAGAATCATAGAATGTTCTGGGTTGGACGGGACCTTAAAGATCATCTAGTTCCAACACTGCTGCCAAGGGCAGGGACACCTTCCACTGCGTCGGGTTTCTCAAAGCTTCATCCAGCCTGGTTTTGAACACTTCCAGAGACGGGGCATCCACGACTCCTCTGGGCGACCTGTGCCAGTGCCTCACCACCTTCACAGTAAAAGATTTCTTCCTAATAGCTAACATAAATCTTAAAACCGTTATCCTTCATCCTATCACTACATTGCCTGATAAAGAGCCCCTCCCCAGCTTTTCTATAGACCCTCTTTAAGTACTGGAAAGCTGCTTTAAAGTGTCCCCAGAGCCTTCTCTACTCTAGACTGAACAAGCCCAACTCTTTAAGCGTGTCGTCTTATGAAAAACGCTCCACCTCTCTGATCTTTGTGGCCCTCTGGGCTCACATCTATGTCCTTCCTGTGCTGAGGACTCCAGAACTGCACACAATACTCCAGGTGGGGTCTTGCGAGAGCAGAGCAGAGGGGCAGAATCCTCCCCCTTGACCTGCTGGTCACACTTCTTTTGATGCAGCCCAGGATACAGATGGCTTTCTGGGCTGTAAGTGCCCATTGAAGGTTCATGTTAAGCCTCTCATCCACCAGTACCATCAAGTCCTTCTCATCAGGGCTACTCTCAATCCGTTATCTGCCCAGCCTGTATTTCTGCTTGGGATTGCCCCGACCCAGGTGTGGGACGCTTGGCCTTGGTAAACTTCACGTTTGCACAGACACACCTCTAAAGCATGTCAGCGTCTCTGTGGATGGCAGCCCTTTACTCCAGCGTGTCGACCACGCCACAGAGCTTGGTGTCTGTCATTGGCAAACTTGCTGAGGGTGCACTCAATCCCATTCTTTACGTCTGCAACAAAGATGTTAAACAACATGGGTCCCAATACTGACTCCAAGGTACTCAGCCAACCCTGTATCCCCCCCCGCTATTAAAACCTTGCCATGCCAATCCAATGCAATCCAAGTGTATTGTAGCTTTCTTTTAACTGTGCTGTATTGTATCTCACATAATCATAATTGGGTGATAAAAATTTCTAACATGCAGATTGCCTTTTGATTTCTAATACATTTTTTGTTCAAACAAACTGCTCATGGTATATGTGTACTTTAGAGACTGTACTGATATTTCGATATTAGTTTACTGTCAGCTTCTAAATGAGTATATTTAAAACATCTCTATACCATCCACATTTTTAATTGTTTAAAATATTTTTAAATTATTTTTTCTAGTTCTTTTAAAAAATTGAAATACTAATATAGTATATCTATTTAACTTCTAAATTTCTTAGATGATTTGGGAATTTTAATATATTACGGTCTTCAAATGGAGCATTGTTTATGAGATCTTATGTGGTACTGAAGACTTATCTCTCTTATTGTGTGTTTCCTCACTAATCACTTCAAGGAGTCATTGATAGGAGACAAATGTCACATTGCCAACTGATGAAACTATTTTGCAGTCTACATGTGACAACTAAATCTTTCATTAATATTGTCTCTGACTTAACAGCAAATTACTTTCATTATTACCAACCTGGGTGTTTAGGCAACACTATAACCCTTAGATATTTTCCTTTATTTATATAGTTACAGGTTTCGGTACATTTAGTTTCTGTGTTCTTTGTTGATACCAGTGATTCACAGTTAACTTGATTTAATGTATGTGTAGCTCCTTTCTTCTCATCTAACCTATCTGCTGTCTTTCTGTAAACTATAACCTGTCTTCCCATTCATTATAGTTTTCTAGTAAATTTTTGAGATGCATAATAAATATGAATTCAAAACACTGTTATATAAGATGTTAAAGGATCTAAATTATAAAATAAATTCATAAACTATGTGGGCTTCACTCTGAATAAACTGATTCCTAAAATCTTTGAAATCACTGCAGTCTAGACTTTTTTTCATATATTATGTGTTTTATCTGAGAAATGGTTTAGACAAAGTAAAACTGTCAGAGATAAAAATAATTTTTGTGGCTGATTAAACTTGTCAAATTTAACACATCTACTACTGTTTTTATTTAAAACTGAAGTTAGTCCTTCAAAGTGAAAACCACTCAGGAGATCATAGAAGCTGCAGCCTGCATTGAAATATTTCTCATGTCATGCATCAAGCAGTATTTGTCCCATGTCTTACAAGACCCTGTGCTAAGGCTGTCATCTGTAACAGTGATATTTGGCCTTTACATAGCCTCACACATCTTCAGAACATTAAACAAATACTAATAATGTTTACTAAATCCCTCTGAGGTAAGTGTATGTATTATTAAACAGTTTTTAATTACATGATTAGCAGATAGAAATTCCAATAATGGCAATTGTATACGCTTGTTTCTTGTTCGCTTGGAGACTGACTGCAAACTTTGAGCAGGCCTGGAAAAGTTTGTTTTCAAATCTCTTGTCGTTCTGTCTCAACTAGGAGACTCATGTTTTCACCCTTTAAAAGATAACTTACTCTAATTTGTATTCTAATAAAATCTGAGCATTAAAGATTCATAGGGCCTTTGCTGTGCTGACTTTAGGAAGAAGTTGCTGGCGGCTCAACCTATACATTTGATCTATACATAAAACAAAGTCCTTTAGTATGGTAGCTACAGGTTCTTTGTGTGATGATATTAATCTTCCCTATCAGTAATAGCACATGGAAACTTTAAACATTTTACTGTGCAAGACATCGTTTCTGTCTGTGGCTCAGGTAATGGAGTTTCTTGAGTGCCTTAATATTCTAAGGTACAATACACTGCCAGTAAGCAGAGAAGTCTCTGAAGTAACTTAGCCTGGAATAAAATCAGTAGTTTCATCATCTGGTTGAAGTTATTTAAATAATGATGCTTTCACTGCAAGAAAACAGATTGAGTTGAGAAAACAGTAAGATGGATACTTTTTGTTTCTTGTCCATTAAGTCAAAGCTTTCATGGACAAGGCCATTAGTCTAGATCTACATTTCACTCTTGTTATTGATTTAGTATAAGTTGTGTTCATTCATCCATTTAATGACCAGACTTGCATTATCAGTACAGGTATAAGCATCAGCAAATTCACTTTTATCATATGCTTGCTTCTGTAATTTTTTATAAATTTTATAAAATATTGTACATGTTGGTTTGAAATCTCTGTGTACAGTCATGGAAGATATTTTGGTTTTAATAGAACATTGTTAATATATTTCTGTGTAGCGATAGAATATTTTATTACTGCTGTGAGTAGTGTTAAGATATTGATGTCTCCAATATAGCAGACATCATCAGAAGGACCAAAATCTCTGTAATACTTTTTGTAGTAAAATTTAGGTCTCTTATGCTCCTTATTTATGTTTTTTCAAGCACTAGAAATCGGCACATGTGTTTTAGCACAAATTATAAATTAAATGATATACATATCTTTGGAAAATGATTGCTCTCATGCTTTGCTGTAGACATGCACTTATTGCAAATTATGCTTCATTAACAAATGTGGAAGAGTACGTGTTAAAAGCAATGTCAAGCTTTTAAACAGCAAGATGCCAGTTGCTAATGCACTTGCTATAATTTCTCTAAATGCTTAGAGAGGACAAAACAGCAGGCTTAATAAAGATTACCATTGCAAATGAAAACAATGAAGTGAACACAGAAGCATTCCAAGGAGTTTTCTTTAGAAAAAAATCCAAATATTTAATTTGGGCAGATAAACTTTGCTGTTCATATAATTCTGTGTTACCTGAACTAATGGTTCTAATACAGAGAAAGCTAAATTGTTCCTTTCAAGGATGTATAAAAATAAATGTTTCTACACTTGTGGCAAATTTAGGAATTATGTTTTAAGTTTAGTGAAAAATTGCAAGATCCCTGTTGAACATAATTGATACAAATAAAAGGATTAACTGGTTTTACTTGATTGTAAGTTGCAATACTATAATTTGGCAAATATAAAGAAAAGCAGGAAAACAAAAAGACTATAGTTTATTAGTTTAAGATGAAAGGGGTTGAAATGAAATCTTCATATCTAGGTAGGTAATCCTTACTTTATAGATTTGCATTTTGGTGGTTGAGGGGCAGTCAGTTCATGGAGGAGATTGACATTCTATTCCTGCAAAACCCAGTAAATGTTGAAAGTGCATTTTTTCTTACTAATTCTGCTCACTTTTAATCTGAAGGTTTAAACAAACAGATTTGAAAAGTTTGGATTTCAAGTCTGATCAAACGTTTTCAGCCATGAATACAGAAGCTATTTGTGAAGGGCTGTTGCATTTATTTTCCCTGTGGGAAGTCTAAGTCATGATGTATTAAGGTTACTTGAGTATGATTGCAGACTAGATTTGGAGTGAAGCTAGAAAGGGAGTCAAAAGTCTTCTGTTCCTTGATCAGTGTCCTGTTCATTGGACCACAGCCTTTTATCCTTGCCCTTTTGACATGGGAAATAATAATCTTTAGGTGCATTAGGAGTTTCTTATATTGTGCTCTTCATGTTACTCTTTGAGCCTTTGTGAGGGTAGAATCCATTGGCACTTACTGATGTCCATATGTTCTTTCTGGTGGGATAGTAGTGAAAGCAGAGAAGCATTGATTTATTTCCCCCCTTGATCAACAAAAGAGAAAGAGGTATGCTATATAGCTTCAACAGAGCACTGGCAGAAATCATAACCAATACCACAAGCCCTTCATCTTTTTTACCTGCTAGGAAAGTCAGAATTTAGGAAACCTCACTTGCGTTTGTGGATTTGAATTCTTAAATTGTAACTAGAAAGCTTGACTACTGATCTGTATTCAGAATTTCCAAAGGCATTGTCCTGGAAGGATTCAGACTTATAAGTTGTGACTTGCCTCTCAGGCTTATGACACAAATATTATATACTAAAGATAAAGCCCTGTCATTATTTTACACAGCAAAAAGAAAAATGAAAATAAGCTCAAAATGTTGATGAAGAAGGAGTCTAGGACAGGGATGTTTATCATGTAAGAAAGCCCACACCTCTCTTCATTGTAAAATTTCTACATATTATATCAATATATAACTGGAATATTATATATTCTCAAATATATGTATATTCCTGAATATACATATATATACATAAATACACAGCACCAATTTTTTAATGTTTTGACATGTTGCTTACTATGTCTGTTAATCTTCTGCGAAAGTGGAGAGCAGAAAGACATCTGGGACCTTGAGGTCTACCTACAGAGTGTCATATCCTTTATACGACCACATGAAAATATCTGTCTGATGGAAAATACTGAAATATGAAAGCCACAATGTGCCGAAAGAATAGGTGAAATGGGTGGTTCCTGTTGTTCCTTGTTACAAAGTCTCCTCAGAAACTGAGTCATAGTTGCACCATGCATTTTGCCTTGGTTTGAGCACTGGGAATGTGCCTGTTGACCCATACTGGTCAAGAGGTTTGAACTGGGAGATCACTAGAATCAGACATATTTCTTTCTACAGACCTAAGATCAAACCAAGTTTAAATATGTGGTATAGATCTAGCTTGATAGGCTAGACATTTGGTTACCATTTAAATATGATTGAGGTTCCATATAATGGCACAAAGGCTTCTGCAGGATGGGTACAATCCAACCTGTATCACTTCACCTAAAGGTGTTTGCTAATGTGCTTCCCAAGTTAGCATCAATGCAGCCAAGAAGAGCCTGAGGAAAATTGATGGGGAGGAAGGGTGGAGAGTGTGGGTGAGAAAATAAACCAGATTTCCTTAGATGCATAAAACGGCCCCATATTCCTAATTCAGAGTGCAGATTGCCTCCTTACCCCAAATTCTGACCTTCTTAACACAAGTACTGATGGTGATGCTCAGCACTTTACGATATTGATATATGTATCAAATATGAAGCTATTTGAAATTTAATGGGATTATGTATGTGGGAGGATAAAAAAATATATATTCTTGGTCACAGCACAGAGGGAAAAACAAGTTCAATGCTCTGTATGTGGTAATTGTATAACATTTTCTCCTCAAGTTATTTCTTATATAATTTTTTTTATTGAAAAGGAAATGCATAAGTATTCATTCTAATGTCACCAGCAAAAGCTGCTTTCAGGCAACGGGGCTTTTTTTTCCACATTTTCCAAATTTTCAAGAAATAGTTGTCACTTTGGTAGAAATCTTGTCTGCAATATTTTAAATGAATACAGCATGACATCTGACAGCATATATTTTCCTAAGAAACGAGAAAGCGATAGACACATGCAAACTATCATTTGAATTCTTTTAGACTCTCTTTACTTATTCTGTCTGTATGTATAAATATTTCTCCTGCTTTAACAGCCTCACTTCTGTGCCCACACCCTAAAAAACCAAAAAATTCAGAATGATCTTTGAACAGCATAGTGTTTACAATGCTAGGATAAAAGACAAAACAGCCTTAAAGAACAAGATTAATTTCTGAAATGAAATAAAAAAGACACATGAATCTTCTTTGAAGTTTTTTGAACAGTGTAACTAAATTAAATCTCAGGAGGTAATTTTAAGACAGAAAAAAAATTCTCATGAGCTGTTCAGGATGGGGCAGAATTTGGCACAACTTATTTTTATTTCCATGAAATATTACATTAATGTTTTAACTCTTCTCATTAGAATTCACAAAGTTTATTAAAAATACATTATACCTTTCCCTTTGGGAGATTTTTAAAGCCTCTGAGGGTCATAGGAATTTTCTTTCTCTCTCCTCATTCTATTAACACAGTGAATTCCTTAAGGAAATAAGAATGAAAACTTGGTTTACAAAGCTAGGCAGCAGATAAAGTTAATTTAGAGGGCTACCTTTTTTCCATTTAAACCAAATGGTTACTGTGAAATTTTAAATATCTTTTCTGATTTCTCCTTAGTAAATACTCTGATTCTGTCCATATAATTTCAGACTTTATTTACTTATTTATTATTGTGTACACCCTCATTTGCCTGCGAAGCTATTTGAAATTTAATGGAATCCTGTATGTTAACGGATAAAAAATAATTGGACAGAATTAGCAAAAGTAAATTTTAATTTCCATCTACATACAAAATAAGAAGGATTCAGTTACGAGAAGTAGGTGGTGGTAGTGGTAGAACAGCTGCTTACTGTTTACTTTAATTAACACAGTTGGAAGAGCCAACTGATAATTAAAGAATAATTAGTTTTGAAATTGGTTTAATGACTATTTTGATTACAAATAATTGAATACAGAGATTCCAAGAAGAAAACTGAAATTACATTTCCTTTGGATACCTTTCATTTTAGCTTCTAAACTATGAAAACTACGAGAATTCATTTATTTACAAATTACTATTGGTGATTATGTTGTCTGTTAAAATGACTTTCTGTATATCAATATTTAAAATGCTGCATTTAAAATCTTATTTCTCGTTCTTCAAATTTTATTTTTTCATTAAAAAAGTGGTCAATTCAAATTAATTTCCAAATAAGTAACCACCTGATACTCAATCCTTTTATACTTTTAAAAAATAATCTGATTTTTACATGGAAAGGTAGTTTGGTTATAATCTATCTTATCCTAAAAAGGCATGGGTACCAAATGCACCAGAAGGTAGAAGGTAAGCTGGTCTTGTTCATGCAGCTAGCAGTGAGACCAAAAGAGATGCAAACCAGTATTCTCATTAACAGTATTTTAGATCTCCTTTTTCTTTTAGTGTAATCAAAGATGTAAAAAGTGAAACATGGGAATAACAGTATTATAAACCATGAAATTTTACAGATTCACTCCTTTTCATCAGGGCAAGTCAAACCTGTCTGATCAGCCTGAAGTTTTCTGATTTGACCAAATTCCATTAGAGTCATTAAAACTATTGAATAAGACCCAGCTTATCACAGAGGAGAATTAGCCTGGTTTGCCTTTTTTAAGTTCCTAATATTGGAAAACATCATTAGCCTGAAGTGATGTTTCTTGTGAAAAAGAGACCTTCTCACCAAAAGCTGATTTTTTAAAAATTATTTTTATATATACATAATCATTTCACCTTTATAGTGTTCAATTTTGTGTTCTCATAAACTAATTTAGAGATATAATAACTTTGAAGCTGCTATTCCTGATATACTGTAAATGTGGTATCAGAATGGGCATGCGGACCATATTTTTTGACACTGGAATTACCTGAAAGGCTTGGTAAATGAAAGAGGAGAGTAATTCTTCCAGATTTGAATATCTATATAGTGATGAGATTGATTTATTTATTTTTACAGTACATGTCAGATGTGATTCAGCTGGTGTTATTGCCATATCTGTTATTGTCGCTTTGAATATTATGGTTGCCTTCTGCATTCTGCCTTTTGGAAGTTATAGATACTGTAACAGTTGTTTGACCTTTCTGTTGTAATTCTGTCATGTTCATGATCAATTTCCATTCTTAATTGTTTAAATAATAGTTCACGGAATAAAAATTTTTTATTCCAAATTGGAAGCTTTGTCTCAGGTTTAAATGTCTAGGGGGTATTGGTCATTCTTTAAGTGAATAAAGACTAGTAACTAGAAAGGGAAGAACAGGACTATATAAAATATTATACATATGCGAGAGCTGTCATAAATATGAGTTACCACTTCTGCACCGCAAACCTTTTCCTTGCTTTGGAAATATCCAGTGTGTGTGTTTTCTGTGCTATGCAAGCTGATGTCTTAATTTTATATTCAGCTCCTCTTGTGGAAATGGTGGGTATCCAAAGTTGCTGAAAATGATGTATTGACTGACTTAAGTTGTAATACCTAAGATGTGTGATAATGTTGAATAATATTTTTGTGCGTGACAGTAATGTTTGTTATCTGGACTGGAAGTCATAACATTAGCTTCTTGTGTTTGGACTTTGTAGCAAAATAGGGAACCTATTAACTATCTTGAGTCAAAATAAACTCAAGATTTCCTTGTGCATGAAGCATTAACTTGTATTCAGTAAGAAAACCAGTGTCTCATTGGGTTCACATTTAATTATGATTTGCTTAGCTGTTTGACTGCTGTTCTTTTGTCCTTGCTGGAAGAGCTGTCCTTTTGTTACAGTAAGTGTATCTATTGTAAGAGGATAAAACATAGGCTAAACAAACAGTTCAGAATTATTATTCAAGATGCTTGCTTTGTCATTCTCATTTTGCCTCCTGCCTCACTAATTCTGTCTTACTATATCCTTTCAGCACATTCTCTTTATTTACCAAAGAGTTTGACTCCAGTCCTTCTCTCACACCCTGCTTTCTCGCTCCATTTCTGTCTGCCCCAACTGAACAGTACTCAATAACTGTTGTCAAGAAGTTAAGCTTCCAGTTCCTCTTTTGCCATCTCATGTTTCCTTGTCTTCATATTTAACAGCTTTAAAGTTCAAATTTGCATCTGTACTTCCACTTTCATCAATAAGGAGTAACACTGATTTGCATGAAAAAAAAATCTGTAGGTTTTTGATTTTGTTCATTGTCACTCGTCTGGACAACCTACCATTTAGGAAACTGTTGTTCTGTAAAAGAATATCTGATGCCGGAGATTGTGTAATTTAACTTCCCTATGCTCTCTTTCACAGTCAAAGTACTCCTTGACATTAACCCTACCTTCAGAAACTGTTAAACCTCTTCATGCTATACTCAGTTACCCTTTTCATTCTTCCAACTATGTTTCCTCTCTCGATGTATCCACTCTTTTGCGTCTGTAAGCTTGATTATTTTTTTAAAAGATCTAAAGCTAGAGGTAATGAACCCTAAAAACTAAAACCAACAAACACTGTCATAATTACTGATATGTCATTACCAACAAGGACACATACGGATGGATAGGTTAAAATGAATGCATTCAACAGGGTGAAGTATATATTTTCTTATTATCAATGTTTAGTGAATAAATTGTATAATAAAAAACAATCCTGTTATCCTGGGCTTACTATGCAGTCTAAACGTTCGATTAGATAGAAAATTATAGCTTTGTTTGCTGAATGATAAAAAAAGACTATTATGCACAGTACATAAAATAAGTACTCTTTGTCATGTTCATACAATTTTGTTAAGACATATTATGTAAGGTCTGTTATGTTTGATCTATCTATGAAACTCATGATCACGTTTCAGTAATACTATTATACATCAAAATATCACATTTCATTTATAGGTCCCACATGTTCTATTTGAACTCTACATACTATTTTTTTGTGATATTAATCTCAGTATTTAAATCTGAGAATAGGAGTGTTGCTGACTAACTCAGTTTTTGGTTGACAAATTCAGAAAACATAATGTTCTCTGGAAGAACATTTGTGAATGGAGTATTTAAATAATTCATATGAAAGAAATCTCAATTGTTTAATGAAATTAACACATAACCAATCTTGACAGATGTTCAGCACATGTTGTTGGACGATGTCTCTGGCTTCAAATCATAGAATCATCTGGTTGGAAAAGACCTCTGAGATTATAGAGTCCAACTCTACCTGTCTACTTACTAAACCATGTCCCTCAGAAACTAATCTACCCATCTTTGAAATACCTCCAGGGATGGCGACTCAGCCACCTCCCTGGGCAGCTGTGCAGTGCCTGACCACCCTTTCAGTGAAGTAACTTTTCTGAATGTCTACTCTAAACCTCCCCTGGTGCAACTTGTGGCCATTTCCGCTTATTCTATCACCTGTCACTTGTGAGAAGAGACCAACACTCACCTCGTTACAACCTCCTTTCAGGCAGTTGTAGACAGTGATGAGGTCTCCCCTCAGCCTCCTCTTCTCCAGGCTAAACATCCCCAATTCCCTCAGCTGCTCCTTGTAGAACTTGTTCTCCAGCCTCATTGCCCTTCTCTGCACACGCTCCAGCCCCCCAATGTCCTTCTTACAGTGAGGAACCAAAAATTGAACCCAGCACTCGAGGTGCGGCCTCACTAGCGCTGAGTACGGGGGCACAATCACCTCCCTGCTCCTGCTGGCCACGCTGTGTCTGACACAGGCCAAGATGCCATTGGCCCTCTTGGCCACCTGGGCACACTGCTGGCTCATGTTCAGCCGGCTGTCAACCAACACCCCCAGGTCCTTCTCTGCCAGGCAGCTCTCCAGCTCTCCTCCCCAAGCCTGTAAGGCTGCATGGGGTTGTTGTGTCCCAAGGGCAGGACTCGGCACTTGGCCTTATTGAACCTCATCCTGTTGGTCTCAGCCCATCAATCCAGCCTGTCCAGGTTTCTCTGCAGAGCCTCCCTTCCTTCAAGCAGACTGACATTACCACCCAGCTCGGTGTCATGCCCAAACGTGCTATGGGTACAGTCAATCCCCTCATCCAAGCTGCTTTTTCTCTGGAAATTTTTGTTTCCAATTCATTAATGTTTCTGTCAGCAGGACAACCATTGTTCCAGTAGGAAAATAAGATTCAGTATTAATGATGTGTATTTTTTTTAATCTGGAAGATTATGGAAATGCTTAAGTATTGGATATATTTAAATATT
Source organism: Neomorphus geoffroyi (assembly GCA_033558235.1). Taxonomy (NCBI): domain Eukaryota; kingdom Metazoa; phylum Chordata; class Aves; order Cuculiformes; family Neomorphidae; genus Neomorphus; species Neomorphus geoffroyi. The sequence goes on along the minus strand of JAUMJM010000053.1, from coordinate 21,216,399 downwards.
AACACCATTAAATATATTGCTGAATATTACTTTGGATCTGAGAATTAGAGTTCTACACTATCATGGAAAAAATGTATCTGCTGTATTACAACAGTTACCTTTAAGTCACAGTGCATTGTGAAAAGTTATATAAGTTTTATCACCATGTTAGTGAAATTATTAATAAATTATATGTCTTGATCATTTTTTGCTTGAATATGAGTAGCTTAAAAATATTGAGTTATTGTTCACATTCTTGAATTAAGACCTCATTGTACTAAAGGCATGCTAAAATGAAAAGAGGTTCTCAGAAAGTGTATTCAGTCCTTTCCAGGAAACCGAAGTGGGTGTTTGTTGTCTTAGCCTGGACTCTCCTGAGCATGCGGGCTGCTATGTATCACACTGAAATGTAACTCAAAAGGCTGCTGGAAAAAAATGAATACGAAATCCAGATTTGGACAGACCAAACTCACCCTCTTCCCCATGCTCAGCGTTTTCTGTGTATAAGTACTGTGACTTAAGCCTAGCTTGTGAGAAACAGTAAGCATAAATTCTTGTTTAAATTTAGGCTATTCGAATTTGATCAATGATGTCTAACTCTAGTCTTGTGTGTTCCTGCCACAGCAGTAGCGACCCTTAAGAAAAAAAGTTCTACAATACTGGCCATCACAATCCTCATCTTCTTTGTGGACCCAGTGATGTGTTTAAACTGCATGTGGACCCAGTGACGTGTTTAAACATGACTTTCAAGATAATGAAGATATCTTACGGTGTTTAACATTCAATGACTACTGCAAGTATATGTGATTTACCGTTGAGTTCCATAAGGTTGAAATATAACTCCCATAAATCCCTTTCACACTGTAGATTTTTTTCTACTACAAGGTGATTAGAAGGAGTTTCCAGATTCTTAGCCCCTTACTCTATTGACTACCTATGTTAACATGTCATGATACATGCAGTAAATCCCAAAATACCAGCTTGCAAGATTAAACGTTTAAATGTAATTTCAAACTGAGAATTACTTGGAATGAGAAAATTCCTTCATTAGAAATTACATAAGTAATTAGGGTAATAATCTGTATCTAAAAATGCTTACAAAAAGAATTAACTTAGATCACAAGTTTTAATTAACAAATGTTAGCTGATAATGTTAACTGCCTGCAATGAGAAACTGATAACTTCAGTAGATTCTTTTGTTAGTGCAGTATGATATGAAAGAGTTTGGAAGTTCTGAACTTTCCCATGCAGGCAATGTATATGTATACAATAAAAGACAGTCAGTCAAACAGCTTGTCAAATCACAGAATGAGGCACAACCTGGAAATATAATAAGATGATGTGATGAAAATCAGCATATTCTTCCTATTGAATGGTTGAAGCGAAACAGGGAACATAGACTGCATTTTCTTTACCTTCTGTCTTTATATTCCCTAAATTTCTTCTTAAATAGTTTTGCAGGCCCTAAATATCCCATATATCCTAGAGAAGATACACTGAAGAAAGGATGGCATTTTCACAAGGTAAAATGGGAATAAGTTTTATTCAATTGAATAGATACTCTAAACATGGAAGTAAAATTTCTTATTTCTGCAGCAGCTTTTCAACCATGTGCAGTGTTAACCCGGGCTTGGTTTGGGAACTCTGTTCTAAGGTGTGTTTGGATCTTTTGACTTCATTATTAAAGCAAATAAAATAATGAGCAAGTCTTCGCTTTTTGTTTGACTGGTATAGATATACCCTGGCTACCACTTGTAGGTACAATAATATAGACACATTTTGTAGGTACCTCGATGTATGTAGACACATTCAAAATGTTTTTATTTATACTACATCTAAACTAGGCATCTAAAATCAAATCTAGACTTTGCTATTAATGTATATTTTCAGTATTGTGAAAGTGAAAATGAGATTTCAGAAGTAGCTGTTGTATTTTTCTGATCTGTTTTTGCTCTATGTAACAATACTACAAACCTGCATCTTTCTTAGATGTGAGATACTACATTGTAGAGATCCAACCCTCATTTTGTCTAATGCACGTAAACAGAGATAGATTGGAAGTTCCAAGACCTCTTAATGTGCCCTTCATTTCTTTGTCACTTGTATCTTTCTTCTTTCTCTAATTATTTGATTTATAATTAAGAAACTTCAGAAAAATAGACAAAGTATTGAAATCAGACTGTGACCAATTAAAAATCAATAAAATAAAAAGATTTACTGAAGGGGAAGAAAGAAAGTGGGAGTAGCAGTGAGAGACACCAGAACTGATTGCTTATATCAAGAACAAAACCACTCGATCTGATTGCCCTTATAATCCCTTTGCTGAATAATTTGAAACACTAAAGTATAACAGATAAAATGTTATATTTCCTGTCTAAATTAAGGTGGCTAAAAAGAAAATCTTGACAGAGTCAGTATAATGAACTATTAAGCTGAGAAGGGTCTTTCAAAGTCACTGTGTTTATAAAGCTAAAGCTCTGCCGTATGTTAGCTCTCTGTTTTGGATCAATTAATTTCATTTCACTTGGCACATTTTCAAGGAGGTGTATATCAGATATAGCTCAAGCTAATAAATGTACCATTTCTTTTAATTAAAAGAGCTAGATTTTTGAGTTCTAAAATAATTCAGGACCTGGTTTTTCTAACTGGCATAACTGACCCTTCCAAGAGTTATCTTCTGCTTCCACTAGGTAACTGTAAAATAACATTAAAAACATGTATAGACCTACTATAGAGGTAATTCTTATTTCATAATAGTAATGTAGCACTAAAATTGTAATAACCATATTCCTCTATAGTAGACTACATCATATGTTAAATTAAGTGTGAAAAAAATGTTGCAGGATATATAATTAGAATATAATTGGTTCAGTGCACACCTGTCTAAAAATGTATTTGCCTTTAGTGATGTGCATTGATGTATCTATCTAATAATCTACTCTTTCCTTGTAATTGGATGTTCTGCAGCTTAAAATGCAGTATATTTTGCATTAACCTCACCTAAGCTAGAAAGTAATACGGACATGCATGATGGAAACCTGTTTCTACTGGTTTAGATGAGCCCCGTTGCTTTTGCTGAACACTGAAAATAACTGCTAGTTTGCTTTGATATTAAAATTGAAAAGTGCATGTGAAACGTTAGATAAGGACCTTCTCAGGTAGAAGGGTGCAAACGGGTTCTGAATGATATGAGACCACTTCTGTTTTAAGAGCAAATAAAGTAAACATTTTGAAGTAATGCAGTTTAGAGCATTTTAAGATACCAACCATCAGACAAAAAGATAAAGGGCTGAGTGTTGCTGTGTAGCATAATAGCAAAACAGATGAGGTAACTTTTCATACTTACAACCAAAACTGGAGGTGAATATCTCTTCAATTTAGCAACATCTGCCTGAAATCCTGGTCTGGAGCTTGCTGGTTTCTTCCCTGTAATCAGCTACTACACCTCTCATCTTTCTTAGTAGTTTAGAAAAGTTAAATCAAGTCCATAAGGATCAAGTAAACTTAAAGTTATTAAAGGCAGAAAAGATGTCAATACAGGAAGTGCCAAAGCTGAATTTAAGAATACTAGCAGAAAGCTTGAATAAGTTAATTTGCTCTTAGGTGCTGTAACTCGCTTTTATTCCAAGGGTGAAGAAAGGATATACAGGTGAAATAGACTTCTAGCAAGCGTCATGCATGCAGACATTATTTGCATAATAATTTGTGCTTTTATTGTCAAACACAGTATCTCACTGAAAGATGTCTTGTCACTTCAAAGAGTCTTTGTCATGCTGACTGTATGCAATCTTGTTCAATTAATGTATTGCTCCGCTAACACCTAATTAATCTTGTGCCTGATTTTGCTTGTTGCTGGAATGTGTACCTACCAGGTCAGGAGTTGTTTCCTCTTGACTGTGTTAGTGTTCCCCCAGGCAAAATACATACATATCACATAAGCAAAATACAAATATATGTATTTATCAACATAGGTTTGATTTAGCAACTTGCCACTGTAACTATCCATGCTAATTTAGCAAGTTAAGTTATAAACTGATGACTGGAAAACCACTGTGCTTTTTTTCCATCAGGAAAATTGTATTTTTTTTCTTTTTTTTTTTTTTTTTGAGTCATATGTTTTCCATCTTGCGGCAATACGTAGCATTCAAAATTAAGTTCCTGTGTTAAACATAGCTGCCCCAATTCTTACACTCAAAACAGTGTTATGGACAAAAAGAGGGGACAAACCCCACATGTGAAACCAAGAATTTAGTTAGTCAGCTTAAAATCCTAACAGATTTTACTAAACCAAAACAAAGTTATGATGATTCATCAGATTGAAATTATACATACATCTACACTCCAAATTAATACCAAATACATCTCATGAGGAATATGGTTAAAAGGGTTATACCAAAGCTTCCTGATATACCCCTTCTACTCCTACTGGTTTGGTCATCCATTTTCTGCTCATCTGATCCTAAAGGAGTCCTAGTGGGGTTGCAGTGAGTTGTCAGGATTCTGAATTCCTGACAGGGAAGAATGTGAAGCTGGTGATGAAATTCCTTTCTCCTTTTTTGCTAGAAGGAGTACATTTTTTTTTTTTTTCTATTTTCATTCTAAAGTCTGCTTGGGCTATTTTAATGTTTTCTAACATGCTTTATATCTTGCTTTTTCTTCACGGGTCTGCAACTCTATTCTACATCTCAATTTACAATATATAGTATGCTTTATGTGTGTGAGATACATGCTTTGGGGGGTTTTCTTGTTACTCCTACAACAGTTTTTGCTCGCCTCCAAAGTCTCCATTTTCTTGACTGATGACCAGTAAACAGCATACAGCCCAGAGGCCCCCAGTGTTACTTTGTTCTACTGTTTTTAAGATCATCTTTTTACACATAACAGAAGATATTACCTTTTCTTAATATTCTCAGGCCATCAAAGTACAATGACAGTAACAACTTGGTCTTATGATATATTTTGATTATATGTCCCAGTGGAGTTTACCACTCACAGTTTACCCAGCTGAAAGAAAATAAAATTAATGATTTTTTTAATGATGTATACAGCAACTTTTTTCACAGACACAAACCATATGCTGTTTGGGGAATGAACGTTTTTGTCACACAACTGCAAATGACAGGTTTTATTTTTGTTGGAAAAATCCTTGTTAAACTAATGATAAACTTATTACTGAAAACCCAGAAAGACTTTACTCCCATAGTCACATACAAAAAAATCACTGGAAATTTGCAAACTATAGGCTTGGATTTCTTTAATATCCTATTACTGAAAATACTTAAATATTTTTGGATAGAAATATTTCCACAAGTCTGACACTGCGATTACATACAGGAAATTGTTGGAAATAGTTCATGGGCGAATCAAGTCCTCTATACTTCAGATATTTTGCTGTTTGGTTTGTTATTTTCCCTGGCAGATTAATTACATTTGTATACCTTTCAACAGGATCGTAATGCTGGAGGAAAGAAGTATGTATTGTTTCTCTGTGAGGTATTTAATCAGAAAATGAAAATGTGTGTGTGTGTTTATGTGCATTCTGTTTTACAACATATGGTGGTGCTGATAAGAACTTGTAATACTCTGTCTAAAGACCTCGCATCTTTGCAGTGTGCAATGTTAAAATGCCTGGCATCCCATGTTCATTTTGATCTTCAGTAGGGAAAAAAAGGTGAAAGGCAAAAGAGGAGTTGAATGATGGAATTCATGGAACTTTCCCCAAATAAGACTAATGAGAGGGAGGAAAGAAACCCCAACAACACTCTTCAGTTACTTTTTTCCATTTCCAGAATAAAATTTCTGATTTAAGGAAAGGACAAAGAAAACAAGAGGGCAATGGCCACAAGTTGCATGAGGGGAGATTTAGACTAGACATTAGGAAGAATTTCTTCACTGAAAGGGTGGTCAAGCATTCGAACAGGCTGCCCAGGGAAGTGGTGGAGTCACCAGCCCTGGAGGTGTTTAAAAGACAGGTTGATGAGTTTCTTAGGGTTTTTATATGGTTTAGTAAGTAGACAGGTAGAGTTGGACTCAGAGGTCTCTTCTAACCTTATGATTTTATGATTCTATGATTCTAAGTAGGGATAATTGATTTTAATATCAATTAAAATTATTTATGATAGGGTTTTTTAAGTATCTTTAGTTTACATATCTCTATCTTAGTATACATATATCTGTTTTAATAAAAAGTACTACAATTTCCCCTTAATGTTTGATGGTCTAAGAATATAATGACACTAATGGTACAGCTTTGCCTTGCATAACATTTTATGCACACGTGCTAGCATGGCTTACGTGTTCTTCTAAGGAGCACATTCAGAACAAGCTCAATTCAAAATGTAGGCCAAGAAATTTCAGGCATAATTTAGAAATTTTTGGACTCATTGACAGTGCTAAACTTGAAATTTTAATCTCTTATACTGTATTACTGCACAATCATGGAGGTAAGGGTCTGCTAGCAATTTTAGTCTAAATGTTGATTTTTTGGACATTATGACTTAATCAGTTTGGTAGGAATGTGTGGAAAAAAATAGTGCAGTTTGAATGATCTGTCACTGTGGAAACTCTGCACATCTTAGAGAAATGTTTGGAAGCTGTGAAAACAATTCATGCAGCTTGGATGGCTTTGAGTTGGGTTGGAAGCACAAACAGGAGGAGGACAAAGGGCGAGTTATAGGGCAACTTGGTGTCAATAGTTTTGTCCTTGATGCTGTGAGATATTGAATCTTTACCTTAGAAGTCCCCAGAACCTGTAGAAACAGATTTCTCTGTTTATGTGAATGTATCTTACTTTTATCATTTCTTGGCTTGGCTGCGAGGTTCAGATCTTGTAATGAAAGATTCTTGGTTTCATAATTGAGTGGAAGCAAGCAGGGTAGACAAAGGTGTTTACACTTCAGATAATGCTGTACATTCTCTACAGCACAGGAGAAAATTTTGGCATGACCCTATGGACAAGAGAATCCACTCCAAAGAATACAAAGAATAGCTCTGTTGTTTTTTGTGTGTCTTTGTTGTTGTTTTTGTTGTTGTTGTTTTCGATTGTTTTGTTTTGTTTTGTTTTGTTTTTACTTTAGAAAGGGCAGAGCATATGCGAGCATATGAGAAAGGAAAATTTTAGTTGTAGGGAAGGGCATAATTTGGATGGCGTATGATTCATCAGGTTATTGTTTTCAGTGTAGAATATCTCTTAACTTGCTTGAAGGAAACCATTTCAAACATATGCACATTGGTTGGTAATCTGGACACAGAGATACTACTTAGTATTGAAGCTGTCAGGGTGTCTTATGTAAGAATGTATTTTTAGTTTAATGTAGTAAGTGAATCAATGCTATTTTAAGGGTTCCTTTTACCTTGTTGACAGACACTGGTAGTAAATAAATAGAAACACAATTATACCTTGTATTTGATACATATGGCCATGCTATCTATTCCTATTTTATATTACTTTTCTATATACTTTTGTGCATTTAGTTTATGTGACAGAATTATTTAGGAAAGATTTTATGCACAATAGCTTTTAATATCTTTAGAGGTAGTAAAATCATGCATACTATGAAAAACCTAGTAATTTTTGTGTATTTGTTGCAAGACGCTGGTATGCCGAGGGCTACATATTAAAAGATAGCCAAACTGTGAGAAATACAATTTTAGTAAGATGATAATCAAAGAGTAACATCTCAGGTAGAGACAAATTCAAATATTTCTGGGCATGATCATTCACAAACTGAAGAGAGGGCTTTGAAACACTGTATAGAGCACAGTTTTCACCTTGCTATGGTTACCTTAGCTCTTTTTAGTTGACTAGCCTGTTTCTTAAAACAGGCTCACCAATAGGGTGTGCTATTTACAGATGGTATATTCATACCAAATGCATTTTTTTCAAAGTGCACACCTTGTTGTCATTAGTCACATCGACATTTTAACAATCAGCTAGATAGCCTTGAGAACACCTTTATGCCCAAGTGATTCTTTTAGTGTTGGCACATTGGTAGAGACCCATACACAGATGCAGATAGGCAAGTGTATGTGCAAGTTTGGGAGAAAGTTTAGGACATAAGAATAACAATATTTTGGTTTTGTGTTGGCTGTGTCTGTCATCATGTGTCCCACAACAGATCAATCAGCTGAATCATTCCTATACAATTCTCAGTATTACATGTCGCAAGGTCAAACTGATACTGGAACGGTTTGACCACACGAGACAAAGTTGTGGCTTTCTCTCTATGGCAGTGTGAACAGGCTGAGTCTATGTAGGCAGAGTCAGCCCAGAGAGCATACTACACGCTACCAAGTTTGCTCATAGGCTGCACTGCTTCAAAGGAGAGAGTATCTGTCTTGGAGTGTCACGGCAATATTAGTTTTTCAAGTGGAAGGAGCACCTTTCACGTTTGCTTAATTCCCCAAAATCTATGACAGATTTCATCATCTTCAGGCTTCTATGTTTTTAGTCCTTCACTGTGTATATGTACATTTTGGTGTCATGGACTGACTATTTTAGGCAATAAGGACTGCTGATGCTCAATGTGTCTTTCTCGCTACGACAGAAGGGCAGAAGCAGTGACAAATAGAGCCAGCATGGAGAAGCAGAATCAATAATTTAGCTTCCTTTCTTCTGACACAGAAATTTGTTGCCCTACAAGCCTAGAGCAGAGAGAGGAGCTGTGCCAAATCCAATTGTGGGAAATATACTCTTGCAATAGAACAGGTGACTTTCTGAGGACATTAACTCTAGAAGGAAATGTAAAATAAAGAGAAATAGAGTGTGAAGTGATTTATCAGGAGGTTATTTTATCAGGAGGTCTGATATCTTAGAGAGAGCAGATAGCTGTGTCTCCAGGGACTGTATTACCCTTGAATATGCCTAGTACCTCACAGGAATTCAGAAAGTGAGGAATTATGGTAGCACTCAAAGTTGGTTCAATTGTTACTGATGTCCTTCAGTCTTTACCATTAGTATTTTGGTAGACATGATAATGGAGGGTATTTGGCTTAAAATTAGGGGGAAAGAACCCCAAACAACAGATCTCTTCCATCTTAGAGATGTGCCTTTTGATATGCACAAAAATAAATTCAAAAGGCTTCAGCTGGAGTTTTAATAAGACCATAAACTTTTTGTTTTATATGTAAAATTGAACAGTTGATTTAGTTTATAATGATACAAACAATAAAAGCTGCTGTAAAATATACATAATTCTCTGAAGTATGAATTCGATTAAAACGAATAATGCTGAAAAAATACACAGCATCCTATGCAGCTAGACAAAAGAGGCAACAGGATAATTTAAAAATTGTTAAACTAATTTATATAAAACTCTGGTTTAATTTCTGGTATAAACCAACACATTCTGCAAAAGACCATCTTGGAAGGTAACTGGAGTTGCCAACCAAGACAAGCTTCATCTAAGGCAAAATATGTATGCCTCTTGCAATCTCCTTGCCTGCAGCCATGTGCTTTGTGCCAGTCATAGTTAATTTTGCACTAGAAATCCTTGTGGGACTGCCAGCTGGAGGCAGAGAGAATGAAAACTATGCATGTAAGTGCCTCGAACTGATAGAAATATGATGCTTGGCATTTAGATGTCAAAAAAATTGCTACTTGTTTATTGTCAAATTAAATGCTCTCAGACTAAGAGCTCATCTATAATTGAAGTTTACTTTTAAAGTAAACTTCATCAACTTCTCTTTCTGCTCTTGCCACCCAGTTTTATTGTCCTGAGAGAACCTGGAAGTATGTTGCAACACCAAGGAGATTACAAGCTTTTGTGTCTTCAAAGGAACTATAGATTACGATTAGACACTTCATCTTAAGGTATGAAGTTGAGATTGGCAAGTTTAGTGGGTTTTGTTATTTTCACAAAAAAAGAAAAAAAACATTATTACAAAATCATGGAGTAATTCAGATTGGTAAAGGCCTTTGAAGGTCATTTGGGAGTACAGCTCTCTGTTGTTGGTGGGAACTAAACAAAGTGAGCTCAAGATGACTGAACAAGAAGAGATTTTTTTTCCTTCCCCTCATTTGTTGGAAGTGTGTCTGAAGAGCTGCAGATCAGTTCTGATGGAAATGGAGATATCTAGGTTTGGAGGCTGGAAGTAGTAATGCTTATCTGAACCAGTGTTTATGCAAGAAATTAAAATTTTTATTTCCTGTCTACTGTCCCTGCAGAATTCATCAGTCTCTTTTTCCCTTTACTTCTTTAGTAGTGCACCACAGTATGAACTCCTGAAGGTTTCTGGAGAACAGAAATCTATTAAGCTCTTATATGTACTTTAAATGTGGTGATGGATGATGGTGGAATCCAGAAACATCTGAAACAGTGCAACAGGTAACCCACCCCCAGTCTAAAATATTTAAATATACCTTCACCTGGAATTCGACAAAGAGTGAGATGGAGAGAACCATAAAAACAGGTTTGTAAATTTATTTTTCCTTAAACTTGAGCAAGATTTCTTATTCAAAACTAGATCACCAGATAAATAAGCAACCATATGCTCTAGTTGATTATTCAGTGAATGCTTATATTTATTGAATGGATTACTGCTGTTCTTCATGAGTAATTCCTCTGACCTTAGGGATTCTCTGACAGAATCAGACCCTTCTTTCTAGCTTTTATTTTATGGTCCAGTGACCCATTCCAGCTGGTTACTCATAGGCATTCTTACTAGACCATTTTAACGTCCAGATTCAAGAGCAAGGAGTCTCAGTTACTCCCAGGCCTGCTATAGAAATTTCAACTAAAACTCTATGAAATTAAGTTTTAAAGCTGCTCAGGGCATAGGCTGCCTCCTCAGCTAGCTTTGGCTCTTCTTGTAGCAAAGCACTGATGTTATGTGCTCTGTGGCATGGCCCCAGCACAGCTTTCCAGAGCCCACCAATCTCCACTAGATTTTAGGTGATAGAAAGAGATGGGAAAAGAGAAATATTACACACAATTAAAAGGAAAGAACAAACTATCCAATTAGTTTCTAAAAAATAACAATAATAACCTTAACTTAAACCTGTCACTTTAGCCTCTTTAAAATACCTTGATTTAAAGTAATATACGTGTTTTAAGCTTATATGGTTGTGCAATTGTAATGAAAAGTGATTCTAGCTGGTTTAACAGCCACTTCATTTTCTTTTAAAAAAAAAACTGAACAAAAAAATGTGCATTTATTTGCTTTAACTTCTGAAATGTAATACTGCAACAAATTAATATTTTTTTTTCACTTTTTTTCTTGCAGAGTTTTATGATGCTATAATGCAAAGGCAGCCTGCCTGGGTTGGCTTATTATATTGAGCTAGGTGATTCCAGTGGCTAATGGAACCTGAGCAAATAATGAAACCCTGGGAACTTCAGATAAAGCAAATAAAATCAATGAGAGAGGCTGAAAATAATTCCATAAATGCAGGATTTATTAGTAACGGAAGCGGGTGAATGGGGAAAATAGACAACGTATGGGCAAAAAGAAGCAGCTGAAGCAGTTTAAACTAGTGAGGAACAACAGAAATTAACAAGCAGGGAGGAAAAGAGATTCAAAGAATTCCTGAATAAATATTTTTCTCAAGAAAACACTGCACTATGTTGCTATTATGCCAGTGATTAAATTTAATATTTTTACCAGGACATTACAAAAATATTTGACTTTATTAGAGTTATTGATATAAAGGAATGACTTCCAATCTACCATACAGATCTTGTGAATATCATTCATAGTTTGACTTTTCTATTAGACTTGTGTCAAGGATAATTACAAATTTGTTCTCAGAGAGCCTGGAGACAGGTTTGCTGTGTGAAATATCTCCCTAAAGAAAAGCAGCAGTAACTTTGTGAGGACATTCTCAGCAGAAAAAAACCAAACCCAAACCCTACAATTTACAAAATATTTCCTGTAAGTTTTATCTTAGCCTAGTTTCTTAGTAACTTGCTGCAACATTTTACTTTCCCTTACAACAGACCAGGACATTTGTTATAACAGGTCTGCTAATGAGCCATTATCTGCGAAACCCTTTAACACAAATACTTTGGATCATATGACTATCCATCATAATTTTCTTTTGCTTTATAAGGGGTGCCGTTTGACATAATTCAACATCCTCACCTTCTTAAAAGAAGGATTTATGTGTGAGTGCAGAATAATGTTCACCTGTTCCTTTCCGTAACGGAAAACCTGTACATGGACATCAAGGTTAGACTGAGGAGGAGAAAGGAGTAGAAATAGGTTATCAGGCTTAATTTTTGTTTCTACGATCTGAAAGTGAAAGCCAGCCTTCTCCAGCACAGGAGAGAGAGATCTTAGTCTGTCTTTTGGATCCAGATATTCCCCAAGCCTGAAATTGGGTATTTCATATTAAAAGCATTACTGACTTTTGTACAGGCCAAAGTATCCTTGTTGCTCCTCCTCTCTTAGCAGGCACAGGTTTTAAAAAACACTTTCTTTTTTTTTTCTTTTCAATGGGGTAGTATTTTATTTTGTGTCCAATATAAAGTGACAACTCATTAAATGCTATTTACAAAGCATTCATCATGAAATATCTTTCTTTGCATTGCCAATAAAACAAAACAAACACAGCTGCAAAACACAGATAAGCTAGAAAAGAACTTGTTTTAGCATGCAACTAACCACATCAGTTTAACTTCTTCTGTATTAAATATTATCTATTAGGCTGAGGCACGAAGCTACATGTGTTTTAGCTTTCATAAAAAATACATAAAATTCAAGACATTTTATAGTCACTTCTCTTAATCTATATTGAATTCATTGAGTAGATTCATTGACTTCAATAAAGATTATTTTCATTCATTGAATTCAATCTTCTTATTGCAGCTGCTCCATCACTTCACCCTCCCCTATGCTGCTGTGTCCTGGTAAGGAAGAATTATTACCTCTTTGATTTTGTTTATGTACTTGTTGGTTCTTTTTCCACCCAGTTCACCTCCTTTGGTTTCTTGTACAGTGCTATTGAGTTGGGAATATCAATATAAAAATTTTACATAAAATAATTTCTTAACTATTTTGGGATGTTTTGTTCCACCTGCTAAGGCTTGTCTGCATCTTTCACAAGTCCAATGCCTTAATGCTTATTTTGATAGTATAAGAACAGAAAAGAAATAGTAATTTTCTTGGTACAGTGGATGTGTCTGACTGACTTTTCTTCCTTTTTTTTTTTTTTTACTGCTACTAACTCAAAGCTTCCTATGCCCACAACCTCCTCAACCTATTTGAGTTATTTTGTATTATTTGTATTATGTTTTGCCTTTTTTGTTTGTTTGTTTAGGGGTTTTTGGGGGGAAGGTGGGGGTGTTAGGTTGTGTTTTTTTAATAACTTATCAAGGAACCAGTTTCCTAGAAAGTTCATTCTGAGAGAGATATGACTTTCCATTTGTATTACTTTATAATAATATCCAAAAATTAGTATAACTACCTACTGATGCAGGTTTCTTTCTTATTACAGGCCAGGTATTTTTGGTGTATGTACAGTGCAGACTTCAATACAATAAGCCCTAGCTAGTATGTCTAGTTGAACAGAAAAGCAATTTAAATGATTTATACTGATGAAGCTATATAGTGCCATGTATTTTATTGGGCATATGCATAGTTCACTGCGGGCTAGAGTCTCTGATGGGCCAGTGAGTGAAATTTATGCACCTCTCAAGATCCTTAGATCTCTCCTTTGCAGCCTAACTTAATAAAATGCCCAAATTGCCTCGGTGTGCTGGTACAGGCATTGCCTAACTGTTCAAATGCTCACCGAGACTGTCAGACTGTCAAAGCATGGATATATGCCTAGGTGGCAGCTGATCTCTCTGAGCACGATTTCTTTATTCTGCTGTTTATGAGATCCAAACTTGTTTTCAGACCAAGCCCACAAGAGAAGATCAGGACTAGAAGGGACTTCTGATGCCTGGAGTAGCAGAGAGCTGGACTCTGTTTTCATAAGTATATTAAAGCCCATCTCAATAGTAGGTTTTTTGCACTTCTCTTGCCTTCCCATTCTGCCCCAGCTCACATTGGAAAGCTGCTTGTGGGCTTCTACTGTCTTCCCTTTGACAGTTTATTCATAGCTGTATTTATGCCAACATTGTTCCTTAATCAAATTCACTCTTCTTCTTCCATAGTGTTTATCTCCCTGTAGTATTTTAGAAAGAACAATGAGATTGGACTTCAGCCTTCATTTTGGTAGATAAAAAAAGCAGATCTCTTTTAGTTCTCTCTCCTATGATAGCCTGTCCCAACCATCTTAATAGCTCTTCCCTAATTCACTTCCTTTTTATTATATGTCTCAAGCTTGGCAGTCGCTATAATCTTAACAATGATGTACCAGTATTGTATTTGCCATTTAGATAGTTCTGTCACATTAATAGCACATTAGTTAATGTAATATCAACAAATACGATCAAGTTGTTCTACTTTCATGTAAGAATAAATTTGAAATAAAAATAAGCTTTAATTTAAATATTTTTAGTTATTAGTGTACAGCCATGTATTTCATATTGCTGAATATCCACTAATAGAGTTTTCAGGTCTTTCACCCCAGTGTTTTTTTAACAGCGTCTCCTGTCTTTGTAATTAGAGCTCCTTTTCTAGCAATGGAAATTTGTAGAGATCAGGCCCAAAGCCAATTTTTACTTCCCCAAGTAAATCACCGTAGACCATGTGTTTCCTTTTTAATCTGGTCTGGTGTTTTCTCCTGTTGGGCCAGTTCCTTGCTCAGGTTAGGCTTCTATTGATCTTTACCTTCTTTAGCTAAACTACTAGATTTCCGTATGACGGAGTGTTAGAGCTCAGATGGATGAACTCTCATTACATTATCCTACTGTGGAAACAAAATTCAGTTTTTTAAAAGCTCATATTACATTTTTACTTTTCTTAATAAAAACAAATCAAGTCTTTAGATAGATGGAAAAATGTGTCCCAATACCTAGCATGTTATTTGGGTTGTATGAAAAAGTCTATGTTTATTTGGATATTTTTTTTCTCTTGAATACAAGTACTACATTTTACTCTTCTTCAAATTTGTACTCTTCCCTTATGGAACCTATCTTAAAATACATGCTCTCTGGCCTGTGACTTCATTTTTCAATTCTTCAGTGATCCTGGAATACAGTTCACCTAGTACTTATAATTTGGAAATGTTTAGTTCTTGAGATATGCTTTCACTTCTTTTACATTATTTTTAGGCTTTTACATATGCACTTTTATTTACCTTAATATTATCTGCAAAGTCAATGTAATGCTTTTTTTAAAAACTGAAAAAAAACCCAGCCTATTTAGTTATGAACTCATTTATTATACTTACTCTTCACCTCTTCATTGGACTTTATAGTGCCTTCTTCTAGATCTCTCAAAAACAAGGTTATGTGTCTTCACACCCCAGGGTCATTTGTAGCTGGCCAGCTGAGAACACAGTCACTGCATGCGTCTGTGCCATTGGGTGTTGCTCACAGAATCATGAGACTGCTTGAGGTTGGAACGGACCTCTAGACGTCATCTTGTCCAACCTCCCTGCTCAGAGGGACACCTAGAGCTGGTTACTCAGGACCATGGGGAGCCCAGAACTGGATGCACATTTCTCCAGATGTGGCTTTAACAGTCCTGCATAGAAGAGATCTATCTCCCTCCAACTGCTGGTTATGATCTGCTTACTGCAGCATAGGATATCATTCAGCCTTTTAGTGACACAGCCACATTGTTGACTCCACCAGGACCCTCAGGTTCTTTTCTGCAAGCTGCTTTGCAGCCAGATAACCTACAGCATGTGGTGTTACATGGTTCTACCTTTCAGCCTCAGACTTACCCATGTATTTCGTGATGCCTGGTCTCCCAACTCGTGGCTGTAACTCAGCTGGGGAGAAAGACGTCCAAAAGTTGAATCTTACAGTAGTTTTAATAGCTCTGTACCTGTATGGTTTTAATATGATATTTTAATGTGTCATTTGGAAGGTATTGGTGATGCTTGCTCCTTAAAGGGTTTTGTCCATAAGCGCATTGATAACTGTGAAGCAATCACTAAAGCAATAAAGTTCATAAATACAACTTAGCTACATAGCTGGATCTTTAAAAAATTGTAGTGCTATATACTCATACAGCTGCCCAAGTGAATAGTGGTGCTAATAAAGACGTTACTCCTGTGTCTTTCTAGTTATCTTTTTCCTCCGTATTTGGTAAATTTGCAGACCTAAGCAAGTTCACGTTTTTGTTATTTCCAGATATTCTAAACCAAAAGTTTTAGTTTTGAGAACACCTAAAAGTTTGCAGAAAGTAGCTATTTGTAGAAAAAGGAAAGAAGAAGCAAGAACATAGATTTGATCTCATGAGAAATGTCACCTAATTGCGTGCTTTCAGAGATTGTGTGCTTTCAGAGATCGAGGTTAAGGGACAACGATTGCATTATTAATTGATATTTTGATTACAAGCTTCTATTTACTTCGAGGGGCCTGGTAAAGATTAAAAATGATTATTTTGGTGGATTTCCCCCCTATACTACTTTTCTCCATCTAAAGAGGTCTGGCTCATTTATGCTTTTAGCATGGACATTTTGCCCTCTAGTGGTTTCTCATGCTTACAAAAAGTTCTGGGAAAACCTATTTCTTTACCTAAGAATGCTTGGGGGGGTTGATTTAATTTGTAAACTGTGCTCTCAAGTTTCTCAGACTCCACTTAGATATGGTGTGGAACTGAAAAAAAAACAATTTTAAGATTATTTTGAAAATTATGGTTTGCCTTCCTTTTGTCTCTGCATCTACTGATGCACCTTTAATATTCCGCCTCTAAGTACAGTATCCTCAAGTCTGGGATATATTTTACACCCACAGGTTGTTGATAGGACTTTAAAAGTCACCTTATTTTTATTTGAATATAGTGGCAAGGAAATTAGTTGGCAAAGATTTTGCTTTTAACTGCATCTTTACTTCAAAACAGGGACACATTATTCACATTATGAAAAATTTTATTTGTTGCTTTATTTAATGAAAAAAGTAGACTATAATAACTTAAGCTGTAATATTTTTGATAGGACAGCATATATCTGCTGCCAAATTTTTCTTTGATTTCATAATGCTGATGCAACTATGCTTATTTGGGGTATGGATTGAGCATAGACTAAATTATTTTCATCTTATTCTAAGAGCCACAGTCACTCCTTTGGTGCTCTGGGAGTATAAGATGAAGTGGTACCATTTATATTTTAATTGCATGCATTTTTTATTATGTGAAGTTTTGCTCAAGTGGATGGCATGCCTGCACCCTCTGTTTCCTTGGAGCTGTGCAGAGGAGGAATAATACTGCATAAAATATGTAACAGTCTTTTGAAAGTTAAGGAAGAGTCATAATTAACATGCTTGGTGCAGCAGCAATTGAGATTAAATATATATGTAACTCAGGATTGTCCTCTCAAGATAAGCTAAAAATAAATATTTAGGAAATATTACAAAAAGTCAACTGCAAGTGTCATTACATCTGTGAATGAAAGTACTTCCTGACTGGAATAAGAGAGGTTAATAGACTAATGCTTTTCCAGTTTTACATAGTTCCCAAAACATTTAGTTTAACTAATGCCTGAAAAAACCTGCAGATGATGTGCTGTTACTTTAACGGTTATAGAATGACTGGAATAAACACGAGTTAGGTGAGACCAATAACTCTAGCTAGACTATGACTGATTTCTTCTTCACATCAAAACCAAGCAAATTTCCATTGACAGAAATAGCCTGAAAAACCTCAACCTTTTATTTTTGCTCTTAAGGCTTCAATAAATGAAAATGTCAGACTATTCTTTCCAGTGCTTTATTTTTATTAGCAAATCTTTTTAATAAACATTTATTTATTAAATCCTCTCCCTCCCCTCTAAAATGTAGGAGACTGTACCACCCAACATACTCCTTCTTTATGAAACATTAATGTTTTTGATAGAAAATCCCAATTATATAAGAAAAATTTTTCTGGAAAAGTAGTAGAGAGGTCCTTCCATGGTGTAATTTGGAGCACCAGTCTACAAAGATAGAAGAGCAGGGCTACCAAGTAAGGAGAATTGCTCTGAGGCTTTCAGTTGCTGCAGTCCTGAAGAATAAGGATTGTGGGTCTGCCAAAGTGGCATGACCAGCTATGGCATGCCTTGGGAGAATGCTGGATTAAGAATTTCTGTTGTTCAAGGGAAGTTTGCTTAGGAAGCTGGGAGAAATGTGTTAAAGTCACAGAAAATATTTCTATAGCTTATTTTAAAAATGCAATATTTTTAGTACTAAAATATTCAAAAAAATAGCAAAATAAGAACTGGTGGAGAATTAGTGATAAAAAGGGGGTTGTGTCAGGATTAAAGAGAAAATAATATATTATTCTCATAATTACTTGTAAATTTTCTTTTCTCTGTAGCTCTTTCTCTGATTTCCTGCTGTTGTATTGTTTTGTTTGGGGATGAAGGAGAGGTTGAGAGGTTGCTTTTTGCATAGATTCAAGTCCACTTCTTTTCCCAGGGATCTTAGGATCTTAACCACCATTGCTGATGCTTCAGATCACCTATAGTAGATGTTTCTAGTAGTCAGGTGGACCCTGCAGTTCCAAAAGTTTGTGTGCCATGAATGACCAAGGGCTCTGCCTGGAGCTGGAAGAAGACTTGTATGCTCCACTGTAGCCTCTTTAGCTCAGAGCTGCTCACTGTGTCTCTCCATTGAAGGCTTCTGCCCCTGTAGCAGGAATGAATGAAACAATTATGTGCCCCATCACCTCAGGTCACTGATTTATCACAGTATCACAGTATCATAAGGTTGGAAAAGGCCTTTGAGAACATCGAGTCCAAGAATTTATGAATTCTTTCTTAAGAATTGCCACTTAAAATGTGTGCTAATAGGAGAGGTTGTTAAATTGTGTGGACTGTGAGATGAATAACACTCTCACAGATTCGAACTTGCTCCCTAAAAGCAGGGGATGTTTTGAGGCATTTATCTCTTCAGTACCTCCGATTTGGTCTTCCTGGATTCAGGAGTCCAAGTCTTCAAAGTTGGACTGGAAGAAATTCCAGTGATCCAGAGATCAAAACATATACAAGGTCCTTGTAAACGCTGCGTTGGAGTCAAAGGTAATAAGCAAAGAAGTTTAATTTGGACAAGCTGGCTTACAGCTGAAAAATGCGATCATTCATATTTGAATAAACACATTTTTAAACTGACTTTATATGACCTGAACTGCGGTGTTGATTTTTACTTTTGGTTTAATGTTGTTTTTCCTCAGAAATTTTGATTTTCCTCTTATACTTAGTTCCTACTTGTAATTCTTAACATTTTAATTTGTTGTTTTCTTTGTGCATATTTGAACAGCATAAAATATTTTCTAGTTCTTCTTTATATAATAGAAAAATAAGCATTCAATCAAAAATTAAAATTATATTTCTGCTTTTTTATCCATGAGGAGCACCATAAATCTTTGGAATTGTTGTCATACACTGTAATACTGTAATATGCTAAGCAGTTGTTGATTGTTAAATAGATTAATCAGCTGGTGTTAATGTTTAAAATTCTGCCACAAATAGCCTAAATCATATATTGAATACTGAAAATTATATAATTATGACCATTTAAACTGCAATTTAAAATAATTAAATTATCTGAACCAAAGCAAGCATGGTAAATAGAAGAACAGATTAAACTTGATTTTATTTTAGTTTATCTTTCTCTAAACAAATTATGCTAAAGCATTAAAATTTCCCCTGAGACACATTTACTGTGGTTTAATAAGACTAAAATTATATTTCAAAGTTTTATATCCATACCATATGAATAACTAGATAGAGGACAAACAGGTTCTGAAAAAATAGCCTGAAAACAACTATCCATCATGTTTAGGGAGAGTTATCTTCCAGTTTGCAGTGCTAGCATTTCTGCTATAGTATCAGTGGTCTTAGGAAAACTGGGATCCCCTAGAGACATTCTTGTGTCATAGTAGGAATTTCAGCCAATTTAAAGTGGTTTTAGAAGCAGAATGCAATTATTTCTGAAGAAAACCTTTTCCTTTTATTTCACCTGCTGCTAATACATGGTGCTCCCTGGTTCCTGTTCTGACATCCTTCTAACCTCAGCCTAAGGCTGACAGCAAAAATAATGTCTTCAAAAGTTTTAATTTATTAAACTAGCTAAGCAAAATAAAAGTTGTTTTCCCATTTTGTGAATCTTTAGTCCTTGTCAGGACGATGGTAATGCTTTTGTACTTCTGTGTTGCTGCAGCCCTCATCTTCCCCCTCCTCTGAGGATTCATGCCTACTTAAGGTATCAAGACACAATAGTTCTTTGCTTTAATCTGTCTCGGGGATTTTAGATTCAATGAAGATTACCTGCAAATGATACTCAACAGTGCTGAGCACATATTATCTGGCTTCCAGAGAGAACTTCACTTCTAAATCCTAGGAACAGGGTGTGCCCGTGAAGAAAGAAAATCCCAAGCTGTATTTGTTATATTACTCCCCTCTTTGGAGCTTAACTATGTGACCCAAGGCTGTAGGCAAACACCTTTACATATCCCAGCCAAAGACCCAAAGCTGAGACTTCAAGAAGTAGTGGACTGTTGTGGATTGTCTCCCTCATCAGTGAGAAGAGGATAATTAGAGGGTTTTCCCAGGTAGCTGAAAATCCCATCTAATTCCTATGTCCTTCTTAGCCAGAAAGGACTCGGACTCTGTGCTGCACATCATTTTAAATGTTAACTTTAAAACCTTTTTGAAGTAGCTGCGATGAAAAGTTGTACTACAGAGCATGAGGTGATGCACTTCAGCATTAATTAAAACATTTGTGAAGTAAACCCCTTCAGGAGAAATAAGAGTATAAAGATTAGTAACTGTCTGCTGTGATTCAACTGTGAAAATGGCTCATTAAAATCTTGTGTCAGGAGAGATATTTACAGTAAAGAAGGGAAAAGTCACTATAGTGGTGTGTTATTGTCTAGTCAGTTATGTTCAAGAAAGATAAATTGAACTTCTGAGTTCAAGATAGGACTGAAAAATCTCCCACTAAATTAGACAACCTACAAGAGGGGAGTAAAAGAAATCAGTTTTAGTTCAGCACGATGCAGGACATGATAGAATATATTTGCTATTTATAATATCTTGGAATGGTATGATAAAAAGTTAGAGGAGAATAAAGTTAAAAAAAGCAAAAGTTAAAGGATAATAAAGGATTAAAAAAGTAAAAGTTAGAGGATAATATTTGCATGAAAACAAATTCCACATGAGTTGAGATTGAATATGTGCTTCCTTGAGTGCAGGAAATTTGCAGCTAGTTCAGGTTATAGAAGAGACTGTATTTTGGGTGATCTGTCAAGCGCTTTCTTCATCCTCTATTTCACTAATCATCCAAGTGAAAAAATGTCTGAAGCTTTTCAATTGCCAAGAACTCTCATTTTCTAATGAGTGTTACTGAGAAAGTGATCTGCCGAATTAACTGTCTCACTCCCTCTACTGTTTGTTTCCAAAACGTTTTGCAGCTCAGTTACAGGCTGTATAGCTCATTCCTGTCCATTTAACATTTTGAATTAGATCCTTCAAAGTCTTTCAGACCAAAAAAGAGGTTTCCGAGACCCTGTGTGTTAAGGGATTTTATAAGTGGCTGCTGCATCCAGCAGCTCTGAGCTGGGGGCTTCCTCCTGCTTGGCCACTGGAACTCAGCCTGAGTGCTTAAAGAGCTGGGAGCTTAGAGGCCCAGGGGCTGGATCCCTGGCTGATGGGTATGGTCGCCACTTTAGTGTTTGCCAGTTCAACTAGAATGCAAGATATGTGCATAACCCAGAGATACAGCCATACAGACACACAGAGGACACTGACAGGGCTGGCTACACTACCGCAGACAAGAAGCTGCCTTATACAGCACCTATGTGTAGGACTCACTGGTGCAGTAGCTCGCTAGTGATAGCGTGCACATGACACTCACTAGGTTCACAAGAACATGCACATTTGTGGATCCCCTGAGTGCCAGCACAGCCCTCTGTCTGCCTTGACACTGCTGCTTAGATCCCTCTTACCCAACCCACGAGTGCCCAGCTCAAAAAACAGTCCAGGTTGGTGCTTGCTGCAAACATGCAGCACTTACATGCTTCTCACATAGGCACTCCACATCCATAGGATGCCCTAAATACAAACACAGACCCTCTTCCCAACCAATATGCCCCAGTTATGGCCTTCTGCTCAGCCAGCTAATCCAGTTACACAGTATCACAAGACTGGAAAAGACCTTTGAGATCATCGAGTCCTACTCGATGACATCTACTCGTCATCTAAACCACGGCACTAAGTGCCTCATCCAATCTCCCTTTAAACACCTCCAGGGACGATGACTCCACCACCTCCCCAAGCAATGCGTTCCAATGACCAATCACCCTCTCAGTAAAGAATTTTTTCCTAATATCGAGCCTAGACTTCCCCTGATGAAGCTTGAGACCGTGTCCTCTTGTTCTGTCACCAGTCGCCTGAGAGAAGAGACCAACCCCTGCCTGACTACAACCTCCCTTTAGGTAGTTGTAGAGAGCAATAAGGTCTCCCCTGAGCCTCCTCTTCTCCAGGCTAAACAACCCCAGCTCCCTCAGTCGCTCCTCACAGGGCTTGTGCTCCAGCCGCTTCACCATCCTCGTCGCCCTCCTCTGGACACTCTCCAGCATCTCGACATCCTTCTTAAACTGAGGGGTCCAGAACTGGACACAGCACTCAAGGTGCAGCCTGACCAGTGCCGAGTATAAGGGGATGACGACCTCTCTAGTCCTGCTGGCCACACTGTTCCTGATGCAGGCCAAGACACCATTGGCCTTCTTGGCCACTTGAGCGCACTGCTGGCTCATGTTGAGTTTCCTGTCTACCAGCACTCCCAAGTCCCTTTCTACCTGGCCGCTCTCCAGCCACTCTGTCCCCAGGCTGTAGCTCTCCATGGGGTTGTTGTGTCCAAAGTGTAGGACTCGGCATTTGGACTTGTTAAACCTCATGCTGTTGGAGTCAGCCCATCTCTGCAGCTTGTCAAGGTCCCTATGTAGGGCCCTCCTACCTTCCAGCAGATCGGCCCTCCTACCTTCCAGCAGATCGACACTCCCTCCCAGCTTGGTGTCATCTGCGAACTTGCTGATGAAGGACTCAATCCCCTCATCCAGATCATCAATGAATACATTGAACAGGACCGGGCCCAGCATCAATCCCTGGGTGACGCCACTAGTGACCAGCCACCAGCTGGATGGGACACCATTCACTACCACCCTTTGGGCTCGGCCATCCAACCAGTTCCTAACCAGCACAGAGTGTTCCCATCCAAGCCACGGGCTGCCAGCTTCTCCAGGAGTCTGCTGTGGGAGACAGTGTCAAAGGCCTTGCTGAAGTCCAGGTACACCCACAACCTTCCTCTCATTCACCAGGCGAGTCACACGGTCGTAAAAGGAGATCAGATTGGTCAGGCAGGACCTGCCCCTCCTAAATCCATGCTGGCTGGGCCTGATCTCTCCCTCATTCTGCAGGTGCCGCATGATTGCACCCAGGATTATCTGCTCCATTATTTTATCTGGAACTGAGGTCAGGCTGACAGGTCTGTAGTTACCTGGATTGTCCCTACAGCCCTTCTTGTGGATGGGCGTCGCATTGGCCAACTTCCAGTCATCCGGGACCTCTCCGGTGAGCCAGGACTGTTGATAAATGATGGAAAGCGGCTTAGCAAGCTCATCCACCAGCTACCTCATCACCCTAGCATGGATCCCATCTGGCCCCATAGACTTATGAGGATCCAAGTGGCTCGGTAGTTCCCTAACTTCTTCCTCCTGCATTACAGGGAGGCTATATTGCACCCTGACCCCATCCACCACTTCAGAAGACCAGTTGTCTAGGGAACAATCAGCCTTAGTATTGAAAATGGAGGTAAAGAAGGCATTAAGTATCTCAGCCTTTTCCTCATCTTTAGTTATTATATTTCCCTCAATATCCAATAAGGAGTGGAGATCATTGCTGCCCTTCTTTCTGCTATTAATATATTTGTAAAAACACTTCTTATTATCCTTAACAGAAGTGGCCAATTTGAGCGCCAGCTGGGCTTTCGCCTCCCTAATTTTCTTCCTAAATGACTTAATGATATCTTTCAAGATAACCTGACTTACCTGCCCTTCTTTCCAAAGGTGATACACTCTCCTTTTCTCACTTATCTCCTTCAGAAGCTCCTTACTCATCCAGGCCGGTCGTCTGCTCCTATGGCTTGTCTTACAGCACATCGGGACAGCCTGTTCCTGCGCCTTCAAGATTTCATTCTTGAAGTACATCCAGCCTTCCCGGACTGCCTTGCTTTTAATAACTATTTCCCAGGGTACTCTCCTGACTAGTTCCTTAAATAATCTGAAATCAGCCCGCTGAAAATCCTTTGTGGATGTCCTGTTTATGCCCTTCCTTTTTTCATTGTTTATGGAGAACTTGATTATCTCATGGTCGCTGCACCCCAGACAAACTCCCACCACAACATCACCCACCAGCCCTTCTCTATTTGTAAACAGCAGGTCAAGGAGAACCTCACCCCTTGTAGCTCACTGACCACCTGGGATAAAAAGCAACCCTCAATACATTCTAGGAACCTTCTGGACTGCCTCCTCTTGCCTGTGTTAAGTTCCCAGCAGATATCTGGGAGATAAAAGTCTTCTAAAAGAACAAGAGAAGCTGATCTTGGGGCAACTTCCAGCTGCCTAAACAACAATAGATTCACCTCTTCCTCCTGATCGGGCGATCTGTAACGTACACCGACCAGGATGTCAGTCTTTCTTGCCCCTCTTACCCATAAGCACTCAATCTGGTCATTTCCACTATCAACTCCTACAGTGTCAAGAGTTTCCTTAGTATACAGGGCCACCCCTCCACCCTTCTCTCACGCCTGTCTCTCCTGAAGAGTTTGTAGCCTTCCATGGCAGCACTCCAGCTGTGACAGTTGTTCCACCACGTTTAAGTGATAGCAACTATATCATAATTCTCCTGCCGGGCCAGGACTTTGAGCTCCTCTTGTTTGTTACCCATCCTGCACGCGTTAGTGTACATGCACTTCAGCTGGGCTACTGGCTTCACCCTTGATAATGACTCACTTTCTGCAGTCACATCACTGGTGAGACTGGTTATATCCCCCTCCCCCTTCAGGCCCAGTTTAAAGCCCTCTCAATGAGCCCTGCCAACTCCTGGGCTAGAATCCTTCTGCCCTTTTTACTTGGATGGAACCCATCTGGGTCGAGCAGGCTGGGTGCAGTCAAGGTTTCCCCATGATCATAGAAACCAGAATTCCTGTGTCAGCACCAGCCCTTGAGCCACTTGTTAACACCATGGATTCTCTTGTTCCTTGTGGTGTACCTCTCTGACACTGGAGGGACTGAGCAGAACACCACCCGCGCTCCTGCCCCGTTCATTAATCGACCTAGTTCCCCAAATTCCTTTTTAATTTCTCTGGAGACCCTCTTATCAAGTTCTTCACTGCCGACCTGAACAACCAACAGAGGATAATAACCTGAGGGGTGAATTAGATCCGGGAGTCCCTTAGTGATATCCCAGACCTGGGCTTGAGGAAGGCAGCTGACTTCCCTGTGGGATGGGTCTGGCCTACATATAGGACCCTCTGTTCCTTTCAGAAGGGAGTCACCTATTACAGCTTCCCTCCTTTTCTTTTTAATACTTGAAGTTTTGATCCACCTGACAGATGGAGCAAAATCGAGAGGTTCCCCAGACAAATAGTCTTCATCTCCATTGTCAACCTGAACCTCAAATTCCAGAACCCCAAACTTGTTTTGTCAGGGCGACTGGAATGGTGGCATCTTGAAGAGAGTCGGAGGATGGGAGGGAAATCTATTACCCCCATGAGAGCAGACCTGCTCCCATTCCTCCTCAACAACTAGGTCTCTCCCCTCATCCTGTTGGTGAGGATTACATGGTTCCTGTCTCCTGGGGAGTACTACTGGGGGGAGAAAGAGTGCGACTCCAACAGTCTATCTCCAGTTTGGAGTCTGCTAGTAGTTACACAAGCACACCCTCATATATAGAGTTTGGGGAAGATACAGATGCTCTCCCCTCCAGCAGCCAGCACCAGGCACATGGGCTGTGACCCATGATCCCACTCCAACCATCAGCACAGAGCCCCATACTTGCCTCACTCATGCTCGTTCCCCTAGTATGTGGTTTTCAGGAAACACACAATTCCTACTCCCATTGACACCTGAGACCAACAATTGCTACAGTTGCAGGCACCACAAGCATAGGGGTGTCTGCAGCCTGAGTCTGACTAACTACTGGCCCCACATCCCTTCACACTGGTCCCCACTGTCACCAGCACTTAGACCTTCCATCCAGCATACACACATAGGATAGACAGTGCAATTACACAGAAAGACAGTTAACGAAGTATTTAATAAGAAGATAAAATAGACTGCAGTAGTCAGGTGCAAGGGTGGATAAGACAACTGTGCTGATGGGCTACAGCTTACAGATCAGCCTTTCTTATACAGTCCTGTCTGTTCCCCTCTTTGTTCCTCCCAAGTCTCCTGCTCCTGTATGTTCTTTTACAAGTTTTGCGTCTCCCAAAAATCTCTCAGATATCCCAAATCCACACGCCCCTCTCATTTTCTGCCTCTTTTCAGTTGCAAAATTTAGGTCAGCCCTCTCCAAAGCTGTGTCTAGTTTTAACAGCCCATCAGTTAGTGAGCGGAGATTTTTGATCTTTAATATTGTCTTGCCTTCTGGGTTTGTGTTTCTGTGGGTTCTTGTTTATTGGTTGCCCCTTTGCATATTATCCCTTTTTGCATTGAAAAGGTCCTTGTTCAGATTACTCTCATGAAGGAGACACTGTTACTTTTTCTTACCTTTGCATTGTGCTTGGGTTGATTTCAGTTGGTTGTTTTGATGCTCAGAATCTCTGATGGACACTTCTTTATTTTCATGGATTTGGGAGTCTTTTTCTAGTCACTAGGGAGTAAAATACTAGGTTTTCCATGGGCACCTATGGAAAATGTCATTAGAGATATTTACCTTTCCCCATCTGTCTG
The DNA here is from genome assembly GCA_033558235.1 of Neomorphus geoffroyi. Classification (NCBI taxonomy): domain Eukaryota; kingdom Metazoa; phylum Chordata; class Aves; order Cuculiformes; family Neomorphidae; genus Neomorphus; species Neomorphus geoffroyi. Next base: position 21,189,435 of record JAUMJM010000053.1, on the reverse strand, counting down.
CTTTAGAAAGAGGGCTTGCATACACGTATATAACAATGAATCCTGGGCGCTGGAATGTGAGCATGCTCCGAATGCTCCTTGCATGCTTTTAGCCTGTCTCAGAACCTTCCCAAAGGGAAGGGACAAAGCCAACAATTGGTTTAATTGTGACAACCCTAGTTCCAAGTACCAGATGAGTTAGATACCAGTATGAATACAGATTATTCAATGTCCTTCAGCATTCATAACCAGGACCTTTCCTGGCCAAATGTAATTTACCTAGAGCTAGCTTTAGAGATTTTCTAGTAGCACCTGATGGTCAAGATTAGTTCAGAGTCATGTAGCACTCAGTTCCCTTAAAACAGTAACTGGCTGCCATTTTAGTTGCTCTTAACTGTCTGAGCCAACCGCATGGTGCTGATGGATACAACACAGAACTGATGGAAGAACCGCTGGACCAGCAGTGGGAACCCAGGTGGGATGTGCTGGAGCATTGGAAATGATGCTGTGTTTTGTAGACCACTGAATCTCATCCCTATTTCCCCTGCGTGAGCCAGCAGTGGCCCAAGTGGCCAAGAAGGCCAAGGGTGTCCTGGCCTGTGTCAGAAACAGCGTGGAAGAAATTCTTCACTGAAAGGGCGATTGGCCATTGGAATGTGCTGCCTGGGGAGGTGGTGGAGTCACCGACCCTGAAGATGTTTAAAGAGAGATTGGATGAGGCACTTAGTGCCATGGTTTAGATGATGAGTAGGCGTTGGTGTTGGGTCATAGGCTGGACTCGATGATCTCGAAGGTCTTTTCCAGCCTTGTGATACTGTGATACTGTGGTACCTGTAACACAGCCGACCATGTAAAGTTCTACATTATGTCACTAACAACATTACTACATGTTGAGACAAATCTATGATTCATACTGACATGTGACACAAAACAGAAAAGAAGCTGGGTAGTAGTTTGGAAACGTAGCTTTACCCAATATAGACAATACTACTTTTTGATTTGCTCTGTCACCACCTTCACATTGATTTAATTGGTGCCTTCATCACCCATCCTCTTCAGCTATGAAAAATAACATACCAATGAGAATGCTCAACAGTTAAATATTTTAAAATAAAAAAAAAATTCTTTAACTACATTATGTTTTATTTACATAAATCCATTGCTTCAAGATTTATGGCAGAATAAGTGAGACTTTTACATTAATTTCTATCTCTGTCCTTTTTCATGTGGTCGGTGATGATGCGATTTCTGATATGTTTTCCCAAGCAGTACAGTTACATCGACTACAGTAGCGACACCAGCTGGTGTGCCAGGGTGAAAAATATGTTTTCCTTTCTGGCTTTGTCTGAATCAGTCTATGTAAGCAATTGCAGTCTTGAAGCAGATATCGTAACAGCTGCTTCCATCTCTAATTCTTTCTCTTACCATCTGTCTTCTATTAATTCTGCTATTAGAATGGCAAACAGAACCCCAAGGATGCTGTGAGTTTCTGAGAAAGATGGGAAATCTCTAGCAGCCTCTGAACATTGAAAGCATAAATTTGCATTTGAACTTAGTTCTGCCTTTCTGGTCCAAATGAAGACCTGGGGGAAATGGGGGCAGTGCAGAGGCTTTGTGTTGAATAACATAGACTTATAAGAACTCTGAAGAAGGATTAGAAAGCAAAAAAATATTTACTTCTAAATGAAAATTACAGTGCCAAGTTCCTGAATCTGACTAATTTCAGAAAAAAATGTCTCCCTACTGAATTCTGTTGTCAAAAGTTCTGTTTAAGTGGAATTTAAAAACCAAAAATCCTCCAGCCCCCACCCCCAAAAAAACCCACCAAAAAAGCTTGTGTGTATATAAAACTAGTTCACCACATCATATCTTCTGTAGTGCTACAGTGAGAAAAAAATGCTGTATCTTTAGAGAAAATCATTATTTGCTCAGCATACCCTACAGACATTTTAAAGGTGGAGGTTCTTGAAAATTAACCTTTCTTTTAATGTGCTCTACAACCTACAGATTTATATTTCCCCCATCACTTGCTACCTATTTTCAGTTTATAATAAGGTAATATTTCTTGGTGATTTCATGATGATCAATGGTGTTCACGCGGGCTGGCATCCTGTCACAAGTGGGGTCCCTCAAGGACCTATACTGGACCACACACTGTTCAATATTACCAGATTTCTTGATGACACTGAATTGAGTGGTGAGGTGAACAAGCCAGAAGGGAGAGCCATAATACAGAGAGATCTGGACTGGGTGGAAGAGTATGAAGTTTAACAAAGGAAAGAGAAGAGTCCTGCATCTGGGATGATATAACCAAACCCAGAGCCCAGGATCTGTGAGTCTGGGGAGCAGCCTTGCTGAAGTCCTGGTGGACAACAAGCTGATGGCCAGTCAGCAGTGCATTGCGGCAGCAATGAAGGTAAATCAGATTCCAGGCCACATCTGTGGAGGCATTACTAGCAAAGACAGAGACATGAACATCCCAGTCTACTCAGCGCTCGTCAGACTGCACCTGGGGTACTTTGTCCAGTTCTGGTCTCCACTATTCAAGAAAGACACAGAGAATTTGGGAGAGTGTTCAAAGGAAGGCAAAGGAGTTCGGCAAAGGGGTTCATCAAAGGGCTTGAGAACCTGCCCTATGAGGAAAGACTGAAGCAATTAGGTCTTTTTTCCCCCGAAAAAAAGAAGGCTTAGAGGGGATATCATCACAGTATTCCAGTACTTACAGTGTGACTGCAAAGAGGATGGAGGCTCTCTTTTCGCAAGGAGCCACATGGAGAAGACATGGAGCAATACATACAAGTTGTATCAGGAAAAGTTTCACCATGATATGAAAAAGGAAGTTTTTACAGTGACAACAATCATTCAATGGAACAGCTTCCCCAGGGACATGGTAGAATCCCCATGACTGGAGGTTTTCAAGAGGTAGTTGTACAGGGTTGTAGATAATTTCATCTAGGCTCCTTTCCCCAGAAAATGTTGGATCAGATGGTCTTTTCAGGTCCCTTTCAGCTTGGACCGTTCTGTGGTTCTGTCACCTCTACTAAATCTGTTCTTGGAAGGACATGTTAAAAATAACTTAGAAGACATCCCCAGTAATGCTAATTGTTTAAAAACTTAACCATTTCTACTCAATTATTTAACTACCTATCTAATATAATCTCTATTCAGGGTAAGCAACAAGGTACTGATAGGAAGCAAATATATACCTTGACATATATAGAAAGCACTACTACGGACTTGCTCTTCCGGTTAGTATTACCATTAGAATATACTTTATGTTTTTCTTCAGTAATACCTGAAAGGGAACAAATATTTGTCAAAGGAAAATACCTCATACATGTATATCTGTTTTGTTCTCTTTCTACCTTCTGGCTGATTGTTACCATTTTTTTGCCGATGAAGAGATGTCAAGGAAGGTGCAATTGGAAAAGTTCACAATCTGAATTTAACATAAAATTGGCAGCTTTGCAGCAACATGAAATATGAAATTGGCAGAGTGATCTGCTCAGATCATGAATCAAGTTGCCTATTTACAGTGCATGTACCATATCCATTTGCTGCAAAGGCACTGAAATATGAGAAGAGTAATCTCTCAACATCTTCGATTACTTTGTGCTAGGCCTGTCTCATTTCTAAGTTGTATGTCCATTTTACCCAAGGTTCATTCATCACATCCTTGGCTATTGATGAAAAAAGCTCATTGTACCCATTTTTAAAGCTTGCAATTTCAATAAACATTTTTTCCCAATGTCAGTCAACAAATAAATGTACACCCTACTGCAGATATGATATGATTACTAAGGTCTTTATTTATTATATTATTTCATATTCATCCCCCCCTATAATATTTGATGCTGTAAAAGATGAAATCCTAAACACACAGTCTTATTCTTTTGTGCAAAAGACTACTTTTTTCATAGATTCAACAGTATGATAATGATCATTTTTGCCTCAAAAATCAGGAGAGGAAACAATTTTGTCATATGATGTTAATCACGAGAAGTATAAAACACTTTGTAGTAGTGAGAATTAGGAAGATCAGTCATGTTTCCTGAGGGGAAAGGGAACAAGGGAGTTGAGTTTTAGCATATTCTCAACAGAATATTTATTAACAGACTTCAATACTTCACAGAACTGAAATTCACTGCATCATTTTAATTCCCTCCTGACAGTGTTTGGCAAAACCTGATATAATTAGATAATACTCAACTTTTCCATGACGAAAAACTCACTCTTGTATATAAAGTATTTGCAGAAGGTGCATTTGGGCATTTTTATGGAGTAACTACAATGTTTTTTTTTCTGTAAACTAGCCTCGGATTTAATTGATCAGGATGATATTCATCTTTTCTAGCTTTATTAATCTAAACTCAAGATATTTCATCTGAAGGAATTGTCTAGGATTCTTGAACAGCCAGTGGACAGAGAGAGATGTAGTCTCAAAAGCAGATTTATAACATATATTTTAAGTTTGATTAACCTGTATTTGCAAAAAAATATCCATTTTCCTATTAATGGAGGTCTAGGAAAAGCTTAGAGTAAAAACTAAATCTAATCAATATTTTTTGGTGGCTAAAGTTGCATGCAATTCCATTTTTCATCTTTACACAAGCAATACTTTAATTAACAAGAAGAAAAAACTGCTTTTAGCTTTTGAAAGTTTGTGACTTTCCTAATATTGTCAGCATATTGAGAAAATTTTAAGGGCTTCGCATCTTTTCTAGTTTTCAAAGCAGAACATTGTTTTCACTTGACAACAAAGCTTAGCATGTCTGTGACTGACCTGATGTTAAACAGATGCATGAGCTTGTAATCATCACGGGAATGTCTTTAAAAGTTTGCAAATCGGAGCAATGGTGATGGGTCAACTTACAAGAACTATTATGCATTTTCAAAGAATGAAAACTGTCTAAAGGTAGTTTATTTACTACACTCTTGATACGTGCTATTCTGATACGATAACAATAGAGGCCACTATGGTTCCAGAATTGAAAATCTAAAGAAGCCTATAAATCACTATTTGCTAGAGAACAAAAACAACACTAGTGGTTTTCAGATGATGTTTACCTTTTAAATTCTAGTAAAACATTAAATAAATATGTCTTGATGGTAGTAAATACTGCTTGTTTGAAATCAGATTAAATCCAGTCGGAAAAAGATTGTTTTTAAACTAGATTAAAAGTTTAAGAAATATTATATAGAAGGGTTAAAGCATTAGTATAAGAATAAACCTTTTCAGTTTGGAGGTATTGGGGACCATTATTTTTTAGAGATTTTAGATTAGAATGTACCTTTCAGTTTTTAAGGGAAATGGTCTTATGACCCTCTGATTTGTATTTTGGATAATACACATGGCATTTGCTATGAAAGCAGAGAAGTTGTCACCATTTTTTCTACTGTATTGAAAAATACTGTATTGAAAAATGTAAATTTGATGTTTATTCTAGTTAATATTTGTTCAGATCCCACTAGTGGATATGAGGTATTGGAGTTGTTTTAAAAAATTTATTTTATTTTATTTTATTTTATTTTATTTTGTTTTATTAGTTTAGTTTAGTTTAGTTTGTATTCTACCAGTATTATTAGGTCTTGTGAAGGCACAAGGTATCATTATTCAAGATTAGTTACAAAATGTATAGGTAGATACATATTTAAGTTAGATACATATTTAAGTTACATTGAGATATTATTTAGGTCTTGATTCTGACACTTACATGGAAAATCTGAAATGTTAGTTGTCATTTATTCTAAGCACTAAACAGTGGTAAAATTAAGGAATTCTCAGGGATTTTGCTAGGCTTGTAGAAACAGAAGATTCACTTATTTTCTGTTGTTTACTGTGGTTCAATATTACAACTACCAGTTTCCGAACAGAAACAGGAGAACAAGTACAGGAGTGGAAATTTGTTCAATCTATGGCAGACTGCCCAGTGATTAAACAGGCTTCTTTACAGTTTGTTTTTTTAAATGCATCGTCGTAATTTGAATGGTTGTTTCCCTTGGAAATTGGCTGGGAACTGTGTGTGTTAAACTGGACCTTAGATACAAAACGATGCTTGTCCGTTTAACATGCTGCATGTGAGCAAGGCTTAAATTTGCACAGAGCTCCAATAAAAGGCAGTGATGCTCAGTACGGCTACAAATGCAGAGAGTAACGCAGACATAGCCGAATTATTATAACTTTGATGCCTATCAGTTTCACTAGGCAAACGGCCAATTGCTGGAGGAGCTCTCTGAGGGGACACAAGATTTAATGGTGATACCATCAGTAAATGTGTCACTCACTGAGGTGGGGAAGATGCATATTTTTATTTGGGTATTGTCCAACAGTAAATTAAAGTAATTTTACACAGTGCATTTAACAGTCATCAGATGGCTGTTGGCTGCTTTCAGCTTGAGCTGGATTTAACTGTCAATTTACAGATGGGAGATTTAAATCCTGGCAAATGAATTCTGATATCATTTCTATGTGGTATCTAGTGAATGCCTTTAATTTGACATAACTTCAGTGAAAATCTCCACATTCAAGTTGTCGTGTTATTTCACAGAGTTAAAATGGCAGAATCTAGAAAGAAATAGCAGGTTTATCTCCCTTTCCTTCATTGTGCAATTACTATGCTGTGGATAATGCCAGAGATGGTGAAGTTAAATATGGGACAAGTCTTAGAGTAGCTGGAAGGTCCCTCTTAGTCTTTTATGTTTCCTTTCCAGTGTCTATTTGCTTGTGGGTTTTTTTCCATTCTCTCCTCGTATGCCCTCTATATGGTTCATAGTAAGCTGTTTAACATACCTATAGTTTTTCATCTCAGATTTTTCTCAATATATATCATGCTTACATATATTGACAGAACTCCCTAACTGAGAAACTTCATATGTGGCAAAAGGAAAGCTTTGCTCACAAAGCCATGTTACCTTTGTCAGGTCATAGGCTAAGCTGAGAAAAACCTCCTGTTTGCTGGCATAGCTCTGTCCATTCTAGAGATTTTGCCAACTTCTATCAGTCAGGCAATGTGATTTTACATCCGTAGACTTTTATCCCAACATTGCCACGTTGACAGAACACTGTAGTCTCCCTTAAGGAGCACATCTGTTCTGCTGTGATGTAGTTGATTCAGATAGCTCACGATCTATAGCTGATACCTTGTATAGTTTGTGCATATAAGTCATATGGGTCTAAGTAAGGATCTTGCATCCCTTCCCTGGGTTAATTTCTTGCTCTCTTGGAGAGTCTTTTGAACAAAGATTTGCCTAATCCTTAATTAACAAAAATGATGATACTGAAAGGAAAAAAAAAAAAACCAAACACACCAGAATCAACATTTAACCTTGTTTGTGCAGGTGACATAAAGCTGAAAACTCCTTTCAGGGACAAAGTTTGTCTTTTTATAGATTAATCTGTGATTTAATTTCCTTTAGGATGTCTCAGTCGAATCTAAATGTTTTCGTCCTCTTACATTATCAGAACTAGATTCTCTACTACTGTTGCAGTGGTTTGTCTGAAGATCTGCCACACTCTGCAGCAACAGCACTGTCTCAAGAGAGAACAGTTGCAATTTGAAGCTACTAACATTAAGAGAAATAATCTGCCAGCTCCATGGACTGATTCCTCACCTGCTCGGGCTCAAGCTGTCATTTGTAGGGCCAGGTTTGACCAACATGACCACATCAGTCAATCAGTCCTCTTTTAATGACCATCAGCAATGGGAAAAATGACAGACAAAAGGCAATTACAGTAAGAAAAATGTTGTTTGAAAAATGAGCTTTCTGTCCTATATTTCTGTGAATGTGAAAAGTACAGTTTGTAGTCTGTTAGGTTTAAGAATGGTCAGAAGTGGAACAATGCTCCCTCTAAGTCAGAACGAACTTAATAGCAGACAGAAATTAATATTCTGTGCTTTCTGGAAGAGACAGAAATAAGGGAGCAGAGGAAAAAAGGTTAAACAAAATAAGATGTAGTCACACGTGATTGAAAGAATTCAACTCAAAGTATTTTTCTGGTGCTACTATGTGTCAATCACTAATACTAGAAGTAAGGCATATACTTATCCTAGAAATGAGAAGGGGACGACTGTGCCATGTGACAACACATGATAAAACAACACACAAGACCGTTTCCGTGTCAGCAGGGCTGTTACACTTTAGCAACTCAAATTAATGAAGAAAAACTCAAAATTTCTGCAAAACCAAGGGAGACGCTTTGCTGGTGGCATTGCAGCAGGAAGAGGCGTTACTTTCTCTCAGTGATTGATTTTGAGTAGTGTTCTGCAGCATGTGTACTTATATCGGCCCGTATCACAGAAGGGAGACCACTATTTAATTGTGGTAAAACACCTATGGGGGAGGGCTACTGGCTTGTAAATCTCAGATTTTACCTGCAAGGCTCTTTCATTCCTGAACAATATCAACAGAACTGATTGCAGTGCCACTCACTTAAGAAGAGTGATAAACCCTCTGCCAGGCCCTTATCTAAAAATGCTTGGTTTGAGAGAAAACTGAGAATGAGTTTTAAAATATCCTGTCCAATAAAAGGGTTATTTGTGTCAGATTTATATCTGTTAAGCTGTTTTGGCTGTGTTTACAATTCTCTTGCAGTTTTCAGAGTGCTCTACATATAGTAGTAGAGCTAAACCTTGTCACCTTTGAATGATATAGTTCAGTTGAATATTTGCAAGGTGAAGAGTTCATTGCAGCTCTTAGGCAACATTCTGATGCTTTTGAGGCAAAGATCAATAATTAATGTTCCACTAGAGACCTTAGTGGCACAGTTACCATCACACGTTTTTCTATTTTATAATGGTGTTTCTCATAACACTAATAACTTGCAAAGGCATAATAGTGATAATGCTTGAAGAAAGCAAAAAAATTCTCCATCTTCTCTCTCCTGTCCCCTGCTCTGTCCCTCTCCCCAGCAGTGGATGCTTGTATCTGTGATGTGGATCCTAGGGCAAAATAAGCATTAGATAGTTGTTCTTATAGTCCACAGGGAAAGGAAACAACAGAAAAAACACACCCAGTTGTACATCATGCCACGTAAAGTCAGTACATTCTCACATAAAAACATGCACAGTGTGTTGTCCGTGGTTTTTGCATCATGAAGACCTAAGAGACTTAGATGGATACGTCCTCAAAGAATAGCCAGGATCTCAAAAGCTAAGGCATTGAACATGCAGAAAGAGGTAAGTCAGCCACCTCTTTCCTGGCATTCTATTCTTTTTAGAAAACATCTAATTGTTGTTTCACCTCCTCCCCTGAACTTGATTCCTTGATAACGAATTTCCATTGTATTAATTGTAGGATAGTACAGGACAGTCATTATTAAAATTATACCTTTACATTAAAACTCAGTCAAATATCAGTAAGAGCTTGGTATTCACAAATACCAAGCTTGAGCTTGCGTGTGGGGAACCAAGTACCTTCAGATTTCCTCTGTAGTTGATGATGAAGGAGGCACTGCTGCAGGGAGCAGTTTTGAATACACAGATATAGACTACTCCTCTGAATTATTTCAAAACAGAGCAGGAATCTAATTTTCACTTTTTCATCTATTCAGCACTACAGCCTATTTTTTTTTTTTTTACCAAGCATGCAAAACAAATTGTTAAAGCATTATCCTGTTCGACATGTTCTGAGAAGAAACAATTTCACTGAAATTTTAGACTGTCCCTATGCATTCAGTAGGAATGTCTGAACTGGATGATCAAGAGAGTGATTTCTAGTTCTCAGTTCTTAATATGTTCCATCCTTCCCTATGAACTCTGTTTCTTCTGAAAGGAAATCTGTACGTATATACAGGAATGGATCATGTATACAGTGCACTCTGCAAGAGATTCTGCCTGGCATGAGGAAGTAAGGACTGTGAAACAAGAACATGCCTATTTCTTAGTTTGGACACCACCAATACATCAAAATAAGGTTCCTAGATAGGTTTCCTCTGCTCTCTCATTTCTCTCTTGTACATTCAGCCATGAATAGGAATGGTTTTGCCTTTGGTGAAAAATGAAAAACATGTTTCTTATGCCAATGTACTTCTGCAAGGAATTATTCCATTTGTGTTCAATTAAACCAAAGTAACTGTTCTTCATTGGCGAATCCTATCAGACATGAGGAGTTAATGCATCATTTCATCAAGCAATAAATGTTTTAGTGAAAAACATCCTGAATTAGTTATACTCACTGTATTTCTCCAAAGAAGAAAAATAATAAGGTAAATTTTAAATCAGCTATTAATGAATACATAAAAGGGATCACCCTGGTTAATACTGCACATATCAAAGGAAATGCTTTGATTATGTCTTTTAATGCATGTTGTTGTCATTCTTCTTACAAGTTTGGTTCATTTTAAGAAAGGTTAGTTTTCATTCTTTTTTTATAATATGGAGTTTAAAATCCCATTAAGATAATTTCAAGTCCTTAGCCCTGATTCACACAGTTCTGAATGTTTGGATAATGAAACAAGAAATTATCAGGGCCTTCAGCACTAAGATTTAAGTTGTGATTCTCATACCGTATTGACTGTGGACCAAAGTGGAATCATTGCAATGCTGAGATTTTATGTACTAGAAGTATAATTATATTGCTGCAGAATAATATAGCTGTAACCTTAAGTTGCAGCAGTTGTGTTGGCCCAAAGGAAGGATGAAAATTTGTATTTTAGTTCTATCTTTACACAACTGCACAGTAGTATAAACAATGTAAATTTTTTCCTGAGATATTTAGTATACAGTTATTATTGAATGTGCTCTCTCTGAAACTTTATATTTTGTTTAGTGTCAGTGTTTGTAGGTAATGTTCACTTACTTTTTTAACACATATGTCAATATAAATTCAAAGAAATGTAAATGATCCACTGTCAAGTAGCCAAGAGATGCCCTCCTGTAGGGTCATGAGGTTCAAGATGGACCCCTTTGCTTTCTATGCTTCCCTTCAGAGAAAAACCTACGTGTGGCTGGACTGCATCTCTAGTCCCAGACCAGGTTAAATGATTTATGACTAAAGGATTATTTGTATATAATGTGTTTAGCCACCAGTCAGAATTAGTGTCACCTGGGAGAGTCTACTGGGAGACTGACCCCCACAGGGTCAATGCTTGCATCCCGTGAACCCCAGATGACAGCCGTCATAGTTTAAAAAGTTTTGCAATGCCTGTTAACAATGAGCATATATATATGTATATATACACACACACGTAACAAGTAACAATAAAAAGCTCAAATTAGTAGTTATTTTCCTGGGGAACATTCGACAGAGTCAGAGGCATTCAATTCTTACCAAAAAGGTGTCCCTTCTTGGGGGGTGAGGTGGGAAGTGGGGGAAGAGAGGTCCAGGCCCATCAACCCATCTGTCAGGTAAGGCAGTCATTTTTTCTCCTCCAAAGAAAGGGTTTTCAGGTGCCAATTTTATACTTGTTGAAAACTCTTTAACACCTCTTGTCGAGGGGAGACTAAATCAATTAGTATGTGCTCATTGGCTTCTGGCAAGGTCACTTGTGTTGAAGTGAGGACTCAGCGGGTTGCCACGCGTTTGGGGTGTGGAGCACAGTACGTGCTTCCAGAGGTGTTTCTGCTCTTAAGTCAAGCAACACCAAGCTGTGAGGCCTCTGTTTCACCCCAGGTATCACTTGGCTGATTCGAGCGTTAAACCACCACCCAATCCATCCATCACACCGGATACAGTTGTTTATCGTTCATGTTGAATTACTCCTTTTTGCAAAGTTCAATATTTGCCATCCACAAGGCAAATATACCACAGTGGACTCTTGAGTCTACTGTAAAGTAGTGGCAGGTAATGTTGGCTGTGACAGCTACATACTGGGACTGCAATATGCACATCCATTTAAAATAGCAACAATCGCTAATCAAATGTTACCTCCAAAAGCCAGTGTGTTAGTAAATACAGTAACTAGTAGGGATTACAATGACAAAATATTTATTTTGGAAAAAGAACTAGAGATGTCTAAAATAAATAGTATCCCAGTGTCAACAGGGAATCTATATACTATATATATTATATAATTTTCTTCTACAGTTTATAAAATTATTTCTGAAGGAAAAACACATTGATATTTCTGTGTTAAAATACAGGAGAATATGTTGGAATACTCTTGTTACACAGATGTATTAACAAACAAAAACAAATGTTTATATAAGAATATGTATTGATTCACACCATAATTATGCCAATCATAGGTTGCAACAGTGGCACTTGCTTGAGACATTCCTGCCCAAGCTTTACTGTTCATTTTCCAGTAATATAGTTGTACTAACACAACTCATTGTGGGACGATGCTGATATAATCCATGTTAACAATAAAAAAATATTACCAAAGTGAATTTGTTTAATAACCTAAGCGTCACCATGTAATAATTTTTCCTTGAAAGAAATTCATCATGTCTAAAATACTGTTTGTGTTTACCCTCTTTTTTAACTGTGAAGCTGGATGAAGTTCTTCCTTTGAAAATCAGCCAGGAGGAATGGTCGTCTTCATTAATATTTTCCTTATAAGGTAATGTCCTCATAAAAAGCCCCATTGTTTAGTGGTGGACAGTGATTTCCTGTACTGCTGCTTTGGGTAAGAACTGTAGTTTAAATTCCAGTAAATAGCTGAAGCGAGGTACAAAAACCAGGGGACGTGACAAATTGAGTATAACATTGCTTTGGTATCTCCCTTCTGACTGCAGTCTTCTATAATGCCTTTGCCAGGGGAGGCCCATCAAAGGACTTTGTTTGTTCTGATGATATAGATTGGAATTACAAAGCAGAAAGGGCCATCAGATCTGCTCAGTGTTATCTCTTTGTCGGTGCGTTCTCACAGTAGAGTCAGTCCTCTGTCATCTCCCTCTTATGCTCTGGCCCAGCAGGAATATTGTTTTCCACCCTCAATACTTAAAGTTCCTCATCTACCTCAGAGCCAACTCAGTAGCCAGACCTTGGTTAAAGGTATTTCTGAGAATGTGCTTTGGGTATCTTGTGTGTTTATAACTAAGAGAGGAGTCAGCTGTAATTGGCACGTCTGTGCTACTATGGTGGAAGGAGTGGACAGAGGGCATCAGAAAACATCTCCCATCTAATTTGTGGAGTTTTCCTTCCAGGCTTTAAAGGGAGAAATTACTCTGGAATGTTGCATGAGTAAATTGATAAAACCAACTATTTTCCAGCGCAATCAAAAGATCAGGAGCAGGTTTTCCTGCATGCCACAGTTTGAATTGCTTTAAGAAAAAGAAGAAAACCAAAAAAACTGACCTAGCTCTAAGTCTAAGTAAGCTAGAACCCCAAAAATAAGTGCATGAGTTCTGGGTCTAGGACAGCTCTCCATAGCCATCTGTAGAGCCTGACTCTACATCTATTGTTGTCTTAACCATCGACTGATTCTAATTCTATTCTCTTAAACATCCTCTGACTCTACTTGCACTGCTGTCCTTAACACCTTCCTGAGTGCTGTGGCTCCTGCTGGGCCGCCTGTGCTGCTGCAGAGGAGGGGGAGGGGGTGCAGCAGCAGGTGTTCCTCCCCCACCCCGGCCCCCGCCTGTGCATGTGAACCCAGAGGGTTCAGGCAGAGGTTATTCTGGCAAGGTCTGTTCAACTGCCAATGGTCGTGGAGCCCCCAGCCCCAATTCCAGAACCTTCCCAAAGAAGCCTCTGCACGTGTGCCAATTCGAGAACTTTCACAACAAGACCACCCCTCATGTTAATAGAGGGGATGTGGACTTGTCATATAAATAGAAGCCCGCCAAGAAGGCAGGCACCACGCACCCACCACCCCATAGAAACCGCCTGAGAAGACACTGCAGGACCATCTGCTCCTGAAGACCACGTTTTCCAGAGACCCATGGAATGGTGACTGTTTTCCTTCCCCTCCCCTTCCCCTCGCCTTATTACTCTCTCTCTCAGGAGAGATGTTCCCATCCCCTAATCATCTTTGTAGTCTTTTACAGGACTCTCTCCAGTAGTTCCTTGTCTTTCTTGAACTGAGGAGCCCAGAACTGGACACAGTCTCACTAGGGCAGAGTAGAGGGGGAGCATAACTTCCCTCAACCTTTTGGACACACTCTTCTTAATGCACTCCAGGATACCATTGAACTTCTTGGCCACAAGGGCACATTACTGGGTCATGATTAACTTGTTATTAACTGTTGACAGGACTCCTAGATCCTTCTCTGCAGAGCTGCTTTCCAGCAGGTCAACCCCTAACCTGTACTGGTGCAGAGGGTTATTCCTGCATTAAGTGCAGAACCCTACACTTGCTTTTGTTAACTTTATTAGGTTCTTCTTCCAGCCTGTCCAGGTCTCGCTGAATGACAGCACAGTCTTCTGATGTATCAGCTGCCCCTCTCAGTTTTGCATCATCAGCAAACTTGCTGAGAATACACTTCATCCAGGTCATTGATGAATATGTTGAACAAGACTGGACCGAGTATTGATCCCTGGTGAGCACTGCTAGACACAAGCCTCCAACTAGACTTTGCGCTGATGATCACAACACTCTGAGCTCTATCATTCAGCCGGTTCTCAACCCATCTCACTGTCTACTCATCCAGCCCTCATTTCCTAAGCTTACCTATGAGGATGTTACGGGAGACAGTGTTAAAAGCCTTGGTGAAATTGAGGTAGGCAACATTCACTGCTTCCTCCTCATATACCCAGTCAGTTATGCCATCATAGAAAACTGTCAGACTGGTCAAGTATGATTTCTCCTTGGTCAATCCACGTTGAACACTCCTGACAACCTTCTTTTCCTCCGCATAATTAGAGACGACATCCAGAAAGACTTGCTCCATTACCAGGGGTGGAGGTGAGGCTGACTGGCCTGTGGTTTTCTTGGTTCTCCTTCTTGCCCTTTTTGAAGACTGGATTGACATTGGCTCTCCTGCAGCTCTCGGGCATCTCTCTTGTTCTCCATGATCTTTTAAAGATAATGGAGAGCGGCTTAGCAACAGCACATGCTAGGTCTGTCAGCACTTGTGAGAGAAACCCATCGGTGCCCATGGATTTGTGGGTGTCCAGTTTGCATAAATGATCTTTAACCCAATTCTCCTCAAACAAGAGAGAGACTTCTTTTCTCCAGACTTTCTCACTTACCTCCAGGGTCTGGGATTCTTGAAGGCTGGCCTTAGCAGTAAAGACTGAAGCAAAAGCAGCACTCAGTAACTCCTGTTCATATCCTCCATCACCAGGGCACTTATTTCATTCAACAGAAGGTACACTTTTTCCCTAGCCTTCCTTTTGCTACTGGTCTACTTAAAGAAGCCCTCCTTGTTGTCCTTGGAATCCCTTGCCAGACTTCATTCCAAGTGGGCCTTAGCCTTCCTTGTAGCCTGTGTTCTTGACAAGTTGTGTCAGCCTCTTGGCAAAGTCTCAAATCTTAGCTCTCGGGAGGCAGCATACCTCTTATGACTCCTTGTCAGGTCACCAGATGGGTGCCTCAGTGCCCTTTAACAGAGAATCACTCAGTATGAGCAGTAGTATCTTTTTGCAGTATTCACTGTGTGCTGCTGGTACAGTTCTTCCATGCACACCTTGGTTTTGAATGTCTACATCTGTTAAATCTTAGTATCTGTTTCTGGTTGCAATGTCCGAGGATGAAAACTGAAGCAGAGTCCTCCTTTTGTGTGTCCAAGGTGCCTCACTCTCAGTGTTGTCTGCTACAGGAATACGTTTATAAAACCACCTATCTATCTCTGTCCCAGCTCCTCTAATACAGCACGGCCTCATAATTGTTTCTTGCAACTCAGCCACCTGATGTAATAGATTATCACCATATGCACATCTTATACAGGTACCTACCTTTTCACCAGGAGACTGGTCTGGGCTCCCTTTACAACCTGCTGCCTGTACTGAAGTCTCCTTCTTTATCAGTTCCGTCTGTGTGGATACGTCAGAGATCTCAGGGGCTTTCTCCATAGGAGCACTGGGTTTAGCTCTGAAGTGAGTGCTCACCATTTTGGAAGAAATTTAAAGAACTTCCCTGGGCTATGGGCCTTCAAGCATGTTGCAGGGCTCTCCCTGCATGCCGTTCCATGCAAACAGCCACGCCATGCCCTGGTTACCCATTCTGGTTGTAGTGCTCCTCGTTGCTGGCATTTCCTAGGGCTGCTTCAGTCTCCTGTGGTTGCTACTGGCAATGACCAAGTTGTGCCAGCCTTGCACACGAGAGCTGCTGGCTCTTGACAGGTCTCTCTGCTCTTCCTTGGGTCACGCTGGCTCCAGAATGCTCGTTATTCTAGCACTCAGCCACAGAACTTACACTTGGCACTGCTGCATTCCATACCAACTGAGGAATATGTTCTTAAATGAAGCAATTGTATGCCACTTCTTTCAACTGCCTTTGTTGAATTACAATCCTGAATTGTGATGCGATGTTATTGATAAAGAGCCTGAATTTCCTGGAAGCCAGCTTGCATCCTGCTTGGGAAATATCTTGGAATTAGATCTGAAATTGGTGATGAGACATCCTCAAAGAGAAATACTAACTTCTTTTTCATTATTGAATCTTAAACATAGAGTCCAGTCTATCCAAAATTTTGTAAGAATTAAATAACTCAGCAAAAGAAAACAAGTCATGCTTTGGGCTTGGTACAGAGAGATAAATGTAGGCAATTTGTACCATTTGAGATACATTAGGATATCTGAATCAAACATAGGACTGGCATATAACATAATGCATGGAAGACAAGAGTTGTTGTGGACTATTAGCAGAGGACAAGTAGTATACCAGGATCAATTAGCAGGAGGGAAATAGTGCTACAGATGCATTTGCTAGGCAAATGAATGAACATCCTTATTTTTGGTGCAAATAATTCAGAAAAATTAAAATGTAGAGACTGTCAAGACACCTGATCTTCTGAGGAAGACAAAAACTTTAAAGAAAATGTAAATGTTGGAAGGTACTCAGTGGAAAGTAACATAAAAACATGTACTTTATGCAGATGTTTTAGAGTGTACAGTATTCAATATTTGAATAACATCAAGAATGTTAAATCTCTTTGGAGTGTCTAGTGATTCAATCATATTAAGGCCTTTTGTTGATAGCTCAGTTATACTCTTAATTTGATAGAAAAGCTGTTGAGGTGTATAAAGAAATACCTCAGTGATTTAGGCAAACAGAATATCATCTTTCTTACAAAGGTGCTAAAAATTACTTGGGAAAGTTCTTAAACAACACACAAAATGTTGTAAATATAATTTCAGTATTTTGTTTCTGCAGGGCATGGATCTAGGTTAGCAATGAATGATTCAGGTTTTTTTCAGTAATCAACTTATGTAAACAAGACTGTACCCAGTATTGACCCCTGGTGCACACCACTAGTTACTGGCCCCTGCTGGGTTTTGTTTCACTGACCACCATCCTCTGGGTCTGGCATTTAGCCAGTTTTCAATCCACCTCACTGTTTTCTCATCCAGGGTATGAATCAACAGCTGACCTGTGAGTATTTTGTGGGAGAGAGTGCCAGAGGCCTTCCTGAAGTTCTGGTAGACAATATCCACTACCCTCCCCTCGTCTAACAGGCCAATCATTTCATCCTAGGAGTTTATTAAGTTGGTCAAGCATGACTTCCCCTTGATGAGGCCACACCAGCTGCTCCTGATGGCTTTCTTGTCTTTGATGTGCATGGAAATAGATTCCAGGATCAGCTGGTCCATCACCTTCCCATTAATCCAGACGAGGCTGACTGTTCTGTAGTTCCGTGTCCTCCTTCTTGAAGGCAGGAGTGAAATCTGCTCTCCTGTAGTCTTCAGGCACTTCTCCCAGCTGCTATGACTGCTAAAAGATTATCAAGAGTAACTTTGCAGTGACATCTGTCAACCGCTTCAGCACTTTATGAGTGCATCCCATCATAACCATAGACTTACATGTGTCCAGTTTCCTTAAATATTCCATGACCTGATTCTCTTTCACTAAGGGTACATCTTCCTTACCCTAGATTTTTCCCTTGGTGTAAAAAGTACAAGCAAACAAACAAAAAACCCCAAACCACCTTCAGTCTGTTAGTTATCTATATACAAACTATGTAAAGTACTTTCAAAATCTGTGCTTGTTGCAGTCTTAATAATTAAGTCAAATAGCTTATGAATAATTAAAACAAGAGTACATTCAAGAGCATTCCTTTGTTTATTTGTATAGCCTGCTGTAGCAGGCAGGTAAGTAACATAACATTCCATATTGCTGTAGAGCGTTACCATAATGAAAAATCCTTTAATGTGCATCATTGCAGTATTGGAATACAATCAAAGTGAAAGGTATCATGCATAGAAACTAAACTCAGATATTTGTCCTCCATATTCTCTAGTTCCATTAGCACTGTCTGAGGAGCACTGGAACTGGAACTTCAATTTCCCACACAGGCATTCAGTCATTATCATTGAGATAACACTTCTGTGGTAGAAAGTGTCTTACTTAACCTGCACAGCTTGCTCAAACCATACAGAGAAAGTATTGCTGGAGCCATTGAAGGCAAACTTTGTCAGATTTTGAACAAGGAGAACCCATAAGTGCTTCAGTTCAACATTGACACTGTATTCAGCTTTGCCACAGCTTGACCCATACAGTCCCAATCCTACTACCAAATAATCATTTGTCTGCAGCAAAATAAGCACTGTCACAGCTTTCTGTAACTGCACTGATTACTGTGGCATGCAGATAACTGAAACTGATGGCATCGCCGAGATACAATCCCTTTTCTTTTTGTCAGCTCTAGTTTAAGTTTGTTTGGGACGATGTACTGCAGGAATATGTTGTGAGTTTCTTCAACAGTAAGGCTACCTAGGTAATACTTAGACACAGCGTGGCCAGCAGGAGCAGGGAGGTGATTGTGTCCCTGTACTCAGCGCTGGTGAGGCTGCACCTCGAGTGCTGGGTTCAGTTTTGGGCCCCTCACTACAGGAGGGACATTGAGGGGCTGGAGCGTGCACAGACAAGGGCAACGAGGCTGGTGAGGGGGCTGGAGAATAAGCCCTATGAGGAGAGACTGAGGGAACTGGGGTTGTTTATCTTAGCTTAGAGGAGGCTGAGGGGAGACCTCATCACTGTCTACAACTGCCTGAAAGGAGGTTGTGACGGGGTGGTTGCTGGGCTCTTCTCACAAGTTACAAGTGATAGGACAAGCAGAAATGGCCACAAGTTGTGCCAGGGGAGGTTTAGACTGGACATTAGGAAGAATTTCTTTACTGAAAGAGTGGTCAGCTGCCCAGGGAGGTGATGGAGTCACCAACCCTGGAGGTGTTTAAAAAACAGGTGGATGAGTTTCTTAGGGACATGGTTTGGTGGGGAGACAGGCACAGTTGGACTTGGTGATCTCGGAGGTCACTTCCAACCTTATGATTCTATGATTCTATGATTCTGGGTCTGCAAGACTCCAAGCGTCCCCACTACTGCCTTTTAGTTACCTGTGAATTTCCCCCCATCTGCCTTAACCATCTGTGTAATTAGCTTCCTCATGGCTCTGTCTGCAACTTTTTCCTACTTCTCACTTTATTTGTTGTATTCAGCAATTACTTGTATCATGTCCAGTGATTTCTCCTGATCTGTTCAGTTAGCTTAACCTCAGGCCAGGGTCATTTGTCTGTGCTCTTTAATGTAGTGATTCACAGGAAAGGAATCTTAGAAGAGCTATATCAGAATGTATCTTGTGTATGAATGCCACGCTGACTGCTGGTGGCTTAGATCAGTGACCTTTAACACCCAAGAAAACATTTCATAGATTGCTAAATACCATTCTCACAATTTAATGGAGGACACTGAGGAAACAAACAAACAAACCACCTGTAGAAATTGAATGGATTACTTACAATATCTTTTTAGGAATTGCAGCTAGACGTGAAATAATGGTAAGATACACAATTGAAAGAAGCCCGTTCTCTATAGCTAAAAGTAATTGCACAGGATATACCGGGTAGGTCCATGTTGATTTCATTCTGGCCAACGTTTTCAATTACAATTACAAAATATACCTCATACATTCCTGTACACTTATAAAATCTGTTGATATTAAAAGGGAGCACTTGAAAGACTACTGAAGAATAAGGTCACAACTCTGAGTAACTTAGGTTACTGGGAAAATATAGCAGTGAAAATGAGTCCAGAGTCCCAGATAAGAAATGAGAAGTTAAACTGTGCATGAGTATCTGAGCAGGCAAAAGAACTACAGAAAGAAATACTGAAATATAAGCTAAATGTAAGTTGCCAATGTACTGTTGTTGCAAAAGATGACTCAGAACATGCTAATAATGGAGGCAAATGCAAAGATATGGGAGATAATCCATGTTTATTCAGCTTTTCTCAATGTTGATGTAATTGGATTAAAGTACTCACTAAAGTTTTACTACCGCATTTAGAGAAAGTTTTAGATAAAGTAGAAATTTCTGAAAAAAGCAATATGAATGTGTCTGTTCATTCTCTATTAGAGCTAGATATTTCTGCTTCTCCTTAAACCTGATAAAGAAACATCATGCTCCAAAGCTTTTTCCCTGCTATATCATTCTAAAAAGAGATTACCTGTCCATACAAACTTTGCCTCGCTTTTACCATCACAGTGAAAAGAGGATTATAATGAGGACATGGACGATGCTTCAGTTCTTTTTACAGAAAACAGAAGGTGATTGATTCAATCTGCAGAATGAAGATAGGTTACATATTAGGATTAACCTTCTAACTGTGACGGTAGAGAAGGCTACTCAGGTGATATCCTGGTAAAACATCTCAATACTCACTAATCAGCATATGGTACAGTCTGTCTGCAGGTATGTCAGTACCTAAACTGTTCTTAAAAATCTCTCTCCTTGCATATAGGAAATACAGGTGAAATTGTATTTTACTGAAAGGAAATGCATAAAACATCTCAAAACGCTGGTTTTAGCCATGTATTTATATGATCGGATATTGTTGGGTTTTTTTGTTAGGATTATTCTTAGAGAACTTATCCTATTCTAATTTAATTTTGCAATAGAGACATTTTAAACTATCACTTTAAATCAGTATCTGTAAGGTAATAGATATGTAATTTACTTATTTGGACAGCAAACTAGTGGATTTTCTATGCCCTGTTTAACTCTATTGCATTTACTTTTGACCCAATTTAATTAACAAAATATTTCTTTCAAATTTAGCATATAGACTAAGCTTTCTCTTACATATTAAAAATAATGTTACCGTGCACTGCTGTCAGATTTATGGTTCAGTGCCACCCTAGCTGACATAGAATAATTTAGTATGTAGACGAATCTGAATAAGAAACCAAAGGAAGAGTTTGTTTTCTTTAATTATTGAATTGATATAAATTATAATTAACATAATGGTTGGAATGTAATTACACTACCATACAATAATTTATTTTGTGTTTATGTACCGTGTCCAATTTTCTTGTGTTAACCCCTAACCTGCACATTATTAGCTGGCATTATGTGTTTGTAATAACAGATGTTATTTTTTTTTTTTTCTAATTACATGAATATGAGATTTAGTATAATTATTTGTGCAACTTTATTAATAACATACAGTTTCAAAACATTGCTAAAGAAAAAAAGTATCATTTTACAAATATTTTCTGTCCTAAATGTATCTGTTTTCAGATTTATTTTAATTAACTGTAACCCGCTGTTTGAAAAAACAGTGGAAACAAACTGAAATTAGAAGTAAACAGGAATTCCTGCTGAGCTACTTCATGCAAAGAATACTAGAAATATGGAATAAATTGCCAAGAGCACTGATGCGATCAGTATAAATGGATTCATGGAGGAGAAGGGAGAAATTAAAGGTGCAGTGACAATACAGAAGGGTGAGAAGGAATAAATTTAGAGACATGCATGCTCAGGTCAAGCAACCTGACTTACTCAATTAATTCCTTATTGATGTATTTCCCTCACCAGTCCCCTATGTAGATTCACAGTTTTGCCATCAAAATAATTTGTTAACATAACAGAAGTTCAGATAGGGTCAAAATCAAGGTCCAGAAGTTCAAGATAGGGAAGAGATCTTTCATTCTGGAGGCAGACAGTACTGTAGTTGTTGGGTGATTGGTGATTTGTTTACTATATATGCTGACCTAGCATTCTCGGTGGCACGCTTGGAGATTTAGAAAAGGAAATAATTCAGTTACACAGTACAACAATGCTGCCACAGGTCACGGTCATTAGTGGCCTACTAAGCTTTTTATTTGACAAAACCTCACAGAGGAAAATCTTTTTGCTGATGGTGGCAAAAAATAACATTTCATCCACCACATTTCCTTAATTTAGAGACCTTGCTTTTCAGAGGGAGTGGGCTAATAATTTAAAAACAAAAAAAAGGTTACCTAGGTAATTTGAAAAATATTTAAGCTTGGCTGGGATCTCATGATATCATCTAAATATCTGCAGTAATTAAATATTGCTCTCAGAGGATGGTTCACACACTAATTGGCAAATGCATCATCTCAGTAGCACTGGAATGGGTTATAGTATCTCCCTCATCTCTTGTATAGAGGAGAAAAAGGCTGTGGGTTGGAAAAAGGATAAAAAAAGCTGCAAGACTGACTGCTTTCAAAGCATTCCTGTGGTGGGATTCTGAAGGACTGAAAGGTTATCAAAAAGTGGAAAAGGTTGTGTAAAGGGGTGTATTTTGAAATGTTATTTGCATTTTAATGGATACATATGAGGGATCAGTTTAAGTAACAGTTTTCTCTGATGCATTCAGGTTTTAGAACGAAAGTGTCCAGATTTAGCGCCAGGCCAGCAGCTAACCTGGGCAGCAATAGCCACAGTTCAAAGGATTATAGAATCACAGAGTGGTTGAGTTGGAGATCATATAGTCCAACGCCCCTGCTAAAGCAGATTCACCTGCAGCAGGTTGCATAAGAACATGTCCAGGTGGGTTTTGACTACCTCCAGAGAAGGAGACTCCAAAACCACTTTGGGCAGCCAGTTCCAGAGCTCTGTCACCCTAATGGTAAAGAAGTTTTTCCTCATTGCCCAATAAGGAAGGGAAAGTGAGACAAAGTGAAACTTGTGCGTTTGAAACTAAAACTAAAACAGCTTTAATGAAACAATAATAATAAAAAGGAAAACAATAATTTTAATAGGAAGAAAAAGAAGTACATACAAGTACAGAAAACCAATACAAACTCCCTGGATGCCACCACTGATGCTGGAGGGCAGGAGCTAGACAAGTCCTGGACTGGAGTCAGAAGCAGGCAGTAGCTGAACTCAGGAACTGGATTCAGGAGAAAGTGGATTGGATTGAGGGGCAAGCAGACAGACAAGAAGCTTTCTGAACATCAGCCGTGGAAGAAGAAGAAGAGAGCTCGACCCTTGTGATCCCTAAGTTTTACACTTAGAATGATGTGTAAGACATGGGATACTTCGTTGGCCAAGTGACTTCCCTGCAGGTGCGACCCCCTTCTCCACCAGCTCTAAGATGGCCTTGATTTACACAGGAATAGGTGTGAGCAGTGGCCTCCATACATGTCAGTGCTCCATTACCTTGGTGACAAATGTCAGGCATTACCAGTTCTAAAGCCAACCGGTGTCTGAAAAAAAAGTTGGTAACTTTAAGAAACTGAAGTTACTCAGAAGAGGCTTAGCTGAAGAGTTATAAAATTGGTTTTGCTTTAACTCAAACCAGAATAGAAACACATCTCAAAAGGGGTGTGTGTGGGGGGATGTAATCAATTTAGATAACCTTTTTCTTTGTTTGTTTGCAGCTAAGAAAATTTTATAAAGCAGCTTCCTAAATTTTTAGTGACAAGTAAACTACTAGCAATTTTCTGATTTCTAACTATAGACCAAAGTGAGCCACATCTCTGTTATCTTGACATTTGGCTAAAGAAAAACTAGCATTTTTCTTCCTGTAAGAAAGAGATACCAAGAATAGAACCTTCAAGCAAAAAGTCCTATTTTATCATTTTATGCAAAACATCTGCAGGAGTTCTGGAATCCTAAGGTCTGCTTAGACGATAAGAGTTAGTTTTGTGTTAGCACCTGATTTAACATTGCCTATGTGAGTAAAGTGCTTACTCATTAGCTGTAACTCTCCTTAAATATAAAAATATTTTAAATTTATAAATATCTATATACTACATTTTGGGGGTTGTGGATTTTTTTTTGAAGTAATTTTAAAGATACAGGTCAAAGAGATAGTACAGGCAAAACTTTGGATGCAGAATTTCCTCTCTTACAAACCTGGGCTTATTCCTCCAGGCTACACACTATCTCTTACCATGACTTAATGAATCACTGCATGAAGTTGATAGTTTAGTCAAACTAGATTAGACCTTTACTGTGTTAGATGTTTTTTCTCATAGGACAATTTCAGTGCTTTGAAACCCACAGCAGATGATAGTAATAGAAGTTGAGTGACATATATGCCTGTGTGACTTTTAAATTGCTTGAAAATGCGAGCTATTGATAGATAGCTATTAAAAGACACGGTAAACAGCTTAGATTGTCAAACTAGGGAACTGTTTATTGAAATGAGTAGAGCAAAAATTCCCTAATGATTGTACTACATCAAGAAAAAAATTATTTTGAACCAGTCCGAGACTGCAGCAATGCTTGCTGTCTTGGGAATTCATTGCAAGGCTCACATTTTTCAGCACATTGTCACAAACTCTTAACTTGTGGAACCAAAAGCTTGTTTGAGAATTTACTTGTCATATTGGGAGAAAAATACTTGGACATGCAAATTGAATGTGCTATTAAAACTGAAGAACTAGAAGATAAGAGGAAAACATACATTTTTCTGTAAACTTCATGACTGTTAAACCAGTTTATCAGTTTTTAAAATACGAGTCATAGTATTTTGAATGCCTGTGGCTGCCAACACACAGAATTGTATTTCAGTCCACACTTTCATATTCCAGGTTGGTCAGTGAAACCAAAATATAACCTGTATTTCTGACAAAAGGCTTCCCATTACCCATCACTTATTTTCTCAGTTTGGTTTTAATTAAGATCTTCCATATAGTCAGAATTTTAGATTTGTCTGTGACACAAAGCCATTTGTTGATTTGCTTCCTCCTCTTCCATCATTAGTCAAGCCTAAATTTGAGTAAGTGCACAGGCAGAAAAATAGTGTTGAAGGAATAGCATTGTTTGCTAACTTGGCCATTGAATAGTTAGGAAATTCAGAAATATTTATGCTTCTACATTTTTAAATTCTCTCTCTTTCTTGTCTATAATGCAGCCTTTAGTTATGTGATTATATTGTGTTTTGGTTTTTTGGTCCCATTAATATTTTTATTTTCTTCATTCATCACACTAGAGGAAACTCTTCAGACTTACACTTTATAGTTAATGAAGATATTGAAGTTTGGATACATTAAGTGGATGCACTACATAAGCTCAGAAAATAAAGACAAAATAAAAATATACATTTCTTTCAATGAAGCCTGTGATTTTAAAGTTCATGTCATTAAAAGAATTGTAGATGTGTTGTAGAAATAATGAGTGGAGTTGGGAAGTAGAATTTGACAGCCAAAATTGTTATGAATATTTAAAAATTATTCTAAGATTCATAGCAAATTCTTTCATTTGGAAAAAGAATGACCGCAGCCGGAACTATGGCTTCAAAATTTTCAAAAGAACATTTATTTGCAGATATTAGGATATTTAAGACCCTTTTTGAATCTCCCACTGTCCAAATCATGTGGCAAAAGGGTATTCTGATAGGTAATCCTTCTGACATTGGTTCCTTCTGAAATTAAAACTAAAAACTTAATTGATCAGGAATGTAGCTCCAGATGTAAAGACTAGAGTCAAAACTGTTTGGAGGAAGATTCCGGTATATGAGCATCTGCTTATATTGTTTATATGAAGTAGAACACAGTTTACAGGAGGGATTTCAAGTGCCTGTCACACCATCTGTTCCTAAATAATCCATGGTCTTTTAAGGATTTTGTAAATCTGTTTTTAGCTTTGCCAAATTACCCACATTACAAAAAACCCCACATATTCTTTTCCAATTTGTGGGTGACTTGCTTCCAGGATAACAGAAGGCTCATCCATACTGATTCATCTCTTCTCAAGTTTGCAACTGCAAATTGTCTGCAACTCTAAATTTTCTCTGAAGTGTAAGATCTATAGCATTTCAAAGTACAGATGTGTTTGTAAGGGAGACTATGCATTTCACCCTTTTCTCTGTCAGCATGCCCGTGACTGATACAGGTAAATATTGGTACAAAAGAACTTTGACTTCTGTGTTTCATATTAAATGTCAAGTGTGCTTTGAGACAGAAACAACATCAAACAGATGGCAGAAAAAGGAGAATCTAAATATGTATACAGATCACAAGGGACATGGTACGTTTTCCATCTAATCTATTTAGTTTCATATATATCTCCCAGTGTCAGGGTATCTAAACACAACATGATCCATAGGTTTGCACATTGCTCAAGATGTGTGATTAGATTTCAGAAAACAGCAAATGCTATCAATAAAACATGAAGCAAAGTTAATTACAGGCTTCCATTCCGAGTTACCCTGCCACTCAAGGCCCATTATAATGAATCATTCCTAACATGTACCAGAGATTGACAGAGATTTTATAAACTTTCCGTTCCCCAAATTTTCCCTGTGTAATAAGTGTCTGAAGTACACTAGGAAAGTTATTAACTGTAAATTTCATGTAGAATAAGGAATAAGTGTTTAAAAGACTAATGAGACACTATTTTTACTGCTTACAGTACTATGACTAATCAATGAGTCAGATGAATATCTCTTTCATTTTAATTAGTCATTGGATGGGGCTCTTTTTTCTTAAACTCTCTAATATTGTTTTAAGTAACTTTAAACTTTTCAGGAATGCCCTTTTTTTGAGTGATGAGATCAATAATTTCTTTTACAAAGGGCCTGCTGGAAGAAACATGTATGACGTTTGTCTGGACTTGTGGGAGTCTGAAAGTAAAGTCATTTTACCTTGCTAATTCCTTTTAGGTCTATGTTTATATGTGATTTTCACACTCAGGATGCACTTGTTTACAAGCCTAACTTCTCTATTTCTGGTATTTAGTATCTTACAGATATAAATATCTGAAACCTTCTTCTCCTATGGCAGACTTTCTTTAGTCAAGTGTAGTGGAAAACATCTGGTTTGGTAGTTATCTTTCTTTCCACTTCCATAACCCATTGATTCAATTAGAAAGAATGTTAACTCATTTCTTTAGCACACATTCTTGCAAATTGTCTTAATCTGGCATGTTAAATGCACGAGTCTATGTGCATCTTCTGATGAGTTCGATAGCCTCACTTAATGAGTTTTCTAACAATTCACTGCTATATTGAGACCAGGATGGTGAATGTCTGTTTGAATTGTTACTGTTTGCACAAGGGGCTCTGGAAAATTATTGCTTCCTTCTTTGTTTTCTTATGTTGCTAAAATAGTTTTGGTTTCATTTCATCAAAATGCTTTGGCCCTTTATGAAATTAATGACAAGTGTGCTGTTTTGCCTGTTTTAGACTACGTTCGTGAATTGTTATAATAAGCACTTCAACTGTTGTGTCAAGTAGTATTATTGTCCGTAATACTGGTTCTTATACATGTTGTATTTAATATGCCTCAATGATTTTCATACCCTCTTGCATCTTTACCATTTGTATTTCTTAGATGTACGTTTAAGTTTTAAAGATAAATTTCAGACAGGTAGTTGATATAGTAAGGGTAACACCATCAGTAAAATTTTCAGTGAACCTAGCCAAGTCTGAGGCTTTTGATTTTTCTGTACTGAAGCACCGAGTGGTGACTTAGAAGTTTAATTCAGCCTCCTCCTGATGTGGGTATGCACAGAGAGAGCTGAGGGTCTGTTCTCTAATGACAGTCCTCTGTTGCTCACTGGCTACTTAATCAGCGTTGCTAAACAAAGCAAAGTAGGCCACTGCCTGTAAAATCATATAACTCAGCAGTCAGTAGGCTTTCTACGATCCTTTTGGTGTTTTATTGACATAGACGGGAGTCTGTTGCAGCTGCTATCTTGAAAGTTGTTGCTCCAGCTAAAATCGCACCTTTGGGTTTGGTATTTCTGAGTAAATCTTCATTTTAAAAGGTTATCAATCATCATGATGGCAGGTAAGTTCCCCCTACACGCTATGAGGCTCTTGGAGAATTCATCTCGCCATATGATATTGCATTGTTCATTGCTTTGAGCTATACTTCAGTAACAGAAGTTGCTTCCTCTTTAATTTAGGAGCAGAAGTGAAGATTTGGGAATAACGTAATGACACAGCTGAGATTTGTCTCAGAAGTGTCACTACCCCAGTAAGTGACATAAAGCAATATAGACTTTTAGAATAAAAAATACATAGATGTATCAATGACTGTCTTCAACCTATGATGTGAGAATAACAGAATTTGAAATCTCTGAAGAGAAAACAAAGTTATATTCTCTTCTGGTGTAAGTCCATGCGTATATGTATTTGTATTTATATCCACATGGGTTTCAAGCCATCACACCTCAGACACAAGGTAGATAATATCTATCCTCAATTTAAAAATTCATCTAAATAAAGGCTTTCATTAACTTCAATGTCACATTTCTTAAGAGATAACAAGAAAAAATGCTACATTTATAGTTTTTAAGTAGAAACACAATTGATACGTGTGGTGTTTGACAAACTTAAGATTAATAGAAATGCTTATTTCATAGCCTTGTTAAAAAAAAAGAATTCTATGTTTTTCTTTGCTGCACTGCATTTCAGAAGCCAGTTTGATTCAGAAGGGTAGTTTTCTACTGCCTTTATAAATAGCCAAAATAGGGTATGCTAGACAGTATAAATTAGATTTGTTTTAGAAGACTAGAAACTAGTTATACTTCAAATAGTGTTGCTTGTCACAAATTCTAGGAGGTTATATGTGAGACAATATGGTATGCTTAAAGAAGTTAATTCTTACTGGCCTGGAGACCTTTGTTTTTTATTACTGAGGAGTGCAAATAAACCTGCTTGTTAGGGCAGAAATTTAAAGGTCAGTCTTCAGATGTCATAAATCATAGATCTACGAAGAAATAGATTAAGGAAACTCAAAATACTGGGTCAGCATCAGCAACACAGCAGCATTGCTTTAATTCTGTAACAAAGAACTGATTTCAGTTATTTTGTTCCTCAGGGAGTAATTTAATTTTAGTTCATTTCTTCAGAAAAATCATAATAAAAATTATAATTCTAGGATTTTATTCAGTTTTAATTCTTACTTTTATGGATCCATATTAATTGTAGCCCTTTCTCTGGTTAAACAATGTGTTTCATTTCATTTTTCTCAAAAGATAAGTTGATGGCTCATTATTTTTAAATGAGTAGAGATTAACTTTATTTAAATGCATGTATAATGAAAAGGTGTCTGTTTATGTAGTTTTAATGTTATGGGCTCACAGGACTGCATGAATTTTGAAAGGTTATTTAGCCTATTATCAAGAGTAATCCATATTTATGTTACTCCTACTACATATTTCCATAAGTTTCAGTTTTGGAGGTTGATGATTTTAGGAAAAAATATATATTTATGCATTGTGTAGATCATGAATATCATCTTGCAGTTGTCTCTTTTGCCTGGAGTCTTCTCTACTTCAAGCTGCGTAACCTATGTTGTTCACTTGTTCCTGAGAAGGCTTGGTAATAGATCTCCCATTGTTCTTTTTTCCCTCTTGCTTTGTTGCAACTGACAAGGACCTTCTTGTAGGATGGTACCCAGAATTAGAGACAAGGCTGAAACCGTGGCCTTTCAAAGGCTGGACAAAGCAGAATCTGTTTTATAGACTGTAAAGCAGACCAGTTAAACTTAGCTCTGTTCTTAGGCTGATTCCATTTATCAGTGCTGTTTTATTCTCATTCTCTACAAAGGTTACCTTTTTCATTCCAATGCTGTCTAAGAAATCTGCTTTGTATCTCTTTGTTTCCCCTGAGAAAATTCTTACTTGTTATTCTCATTAATAGACTCTTCCCAGGGGTGTCTAGTCACAGAATAACATGTAAAGGGCACAAATCGAAAGACAGGAAGTGGTTTGAATATAACCCCCGCTTCTTTTATTTCCTGTGAGGGTAATTGAGTGCTAGAACAGGTTTCCAAGAGATGCTGTGGAACCTTCCATCCTTGGAGACAGTTAAAACCCCACTGGACACAGCCCCAGGCAACCTGCCTGACCCTGCTTAGAGCAGAGGAGTCGAACTAGACAGGCTCCAGATGTCCCTTGGAACTGTCCTGTGATTGTATGAAAAAAATGCCAAAGTACAGGCTATGTATACAGGATTCTCCTTAGCAAACTTAGAAGAAACAAAATTCTCTGTTGCTGAAATCTAGGAGGCTTTTCAGTCACGGAGAGAGTGCAAAGTATGTTCTTTTCCTTACTTTTGTAAAGCTAAGATTTATACATATCTAAGTATAAAGTTTGAAGTAAGTGCTTATGAAATATTTGTTATGTAAACTAGTGCACAAAAATGATTAACAGACTTAAATATGTTCAATTAAACAGTGTATTTTATATGTGAAGAAAGAAAGTTAAATGTGAATCTGGAAACATGCAGGTTTATTATGTACAGTGTTGAACGACAAAAAAAGGCGTGTTGGCTCCAGTCAGTAGATAGCTGTTCATGTTGCCAAACATAAACCTTTTGTTCACTTTTAAATAGGCACTCAGAATGCATTTCTGTCTTTTGGTATATGACCCATATCTATTGTCCATAATATTAAATGACATAAAATGCTCACTTCTAAAGAAAAAGTAATTACTGACACACTAACTGCTCCCTTGAATGTGATGCTTCATGTGAAATTATGCTCACTCTCCTTTCATGGAAGATCATTATAGAGTTACTACAATGCCCTGATAATGTGCTCTGCTCAGAACAAAGCTATGA
This sequence comes from Neomorphus geoffroyi, assembly GCA_033558235.1. Taxonomy (NCBI): domain Eukaryota; kingdom Metazoa; phylum Chordata; class Aves; order Cuculiformes; family Neomorphidae; genus Neomorphus; species Neomorphus geoffroyi. The sequence continues at coordinate 21,158,648 of JAUMJM010000053.1, read as the reverse complement.
TTATAGTTGTATATGCCTTCGTGTGTGACTATGAGTTGTTAAAGTGAAGCTTAGAGAAAGACAAGCAAGACTTTTTTGTTCTTAATGTGAACCATTAAGATTTCCAGTCCTCCAAAGTGGGAACTAATCACTGCTCTTCCATCACTACTTTGATAATTTTGGATTTTCTACATTTTAGTTTTGAATGTAGTTATCTTATTTTGGTTGAAAGCCAAACAAAACAGAATAAGATTTTCCAGTGACATTGAAAAATGTATTTGTTAGCATTATTTCTAATGTAGGATCTTATTTTTCAATGATGAGATATTACAGACATGCTATGACTTGCATCTGAACACAGAAGAACATTTGAGAATTCTCAGCTCAGGAATAGCCTAAGTAGATAGGCTATTTACAATATTTTTTATATTCATGTAACTAACAATCTAGAAATATTCAAGTATAAAAAATAGCTACAAAATAATTTCTGACTTTTTTTTCCACTTTAGAATATAAGGTTATTTTAGCTTTTTACTTTTCTTTATTTTCCTTTTTGAACATATTTATTTACTAACACAAATATTTTTAAAAGATCTCTTCTGTTGCCAGTGTTGAATGTAAATTACAGTGTTGGACTGACCCTAGGTCTGACCAAGCTTTTTTTGTTACAGCTCTATTATCCCCTTGGTCAATCATTCTGTGCATTCAGATCATTGCTTGTGTCCTCTTGCTTTTGTTAGTTTTGATGCCTGTAAATTTGATGCCTGCTCTTACTTCTGTTCCAGCATAATTTTTCTAATAAGGAATGGCTTCTTCTAAAGCTGTTCACAGGTTTATTGTTTTATCCTTATCTATATCTTCCACAAAAAAGATACCTGCAGAGACATATAGTAAGATATACCTGGATGCAGAGGAACTATATCACATTACCCATACTGTATTATAGAATAGAAAGATCTGCCAGGGCATATTGCTTGTGTCATAAACCATGAGATCATGTGATCCTTTTTTTATGTGCTGGAGGACTACACATTCTTTACTGCCATTAGTAACGGTTTTATTAAAGCAAAAAATGGAGCAATTTGGAATTTATCATAGTTACCTGTGGGAGTTAATGTTACATTTTTATTTCATAGATTCACAGTCATATTTATACTTGATTTGAATGACTAAAACACAAACATATCTTTGTGCAAAAGGTGGAAGTATGTTACAGTTTGAATTCTAAATGCTTCAGTCAGTATCCCATACTGTCTCCTAAGGCAGTTCATTTGCCAATGAAAAACTGATATGTATTTTCACTTACCAAGGGTGTTTCAAGATCTGCAAATCATTTTGATTTTTTTAGAAATAGATGTCTCAAAGTACGATTGAATTTCTCATCAAGGTGATTCCAGTCAAATACTACAAAGGAGAAAGCTCAGTTAAAGCAGATTTTCTGCTGGTTGCACAAATGTTATATGATGAAAAGAATTATTTTTAAAAATGTTACAATCATATTTTGTATCTTTCTGCCTTCGGCATTGGTTGTGGTATAATGTAAGGTAATAGCGTTTTTTTGTCTTTTAGATGAATGCATACTTTATGCCATGCAATATTAAACTGGATTACATTTTCTTTGCAGAAATATTCACAATGGCAACAAATGAAAATGCAATGATAAAGATGGGAAACTTCCCACTTTTAGGGATAACTTTTCAATAGGAATAACTTTTGAGAAACTTAATTTCCTGTTGATGGACTGTTACTGACCTTCTTGAAAATCAAATCCCTTAAGATTATTTTTAGAAGGCACACCAAATGTAAAACTAATGTTGAAGTATGGTATTATTAAAAAGATTAATGTACTGGAATTGGACCTCTATGGACACTGAAACCACTACTTAATATATGAAGCTGAACTAAATTACTAATCAGGAACAAAATTACCTATATCTAACTCTTTGTTTAGCTTCTATGTATTTTAAATGCAAGTGATTTTGGTTTGGTTTTCAAGGGCAATGGAGTATGGATGGACTAATCTTAGATTGAACAATCTCTCTTTTAAATCAGCTTTTGAACTGGTGGCTGAAACCACTTTTCCTTACTGCTGCTCAACTTGTTTTTGCAAAATTTGCAGGTGTTTTGGATTGAGGGCAGAGACAGTTCTTCCAATAAAGTTGAGACTAGTAAATCAATATGTACTAACACTTAACACTAGTCGAAGTTGGCCGTGGATACAAGGACTATCTATGACATCAGTCTTTGTTTCATTGACATCTGCATAGGGTTTCCAGGGTCCATTTATGATGTCTTGGGTTTCCTCTAATCCAGTTCTTGTTTCATGGAAAGCTGGAACTCATTTTGCAACCTCCAGATGATTTCCTCTTAAATGGTCTCTATCTATTTGATCTAAGGCAAAAAGTGCCTCTAGTACCTCTTTTGGCTGTGCGTATGGTAGATTTTGGCAAAAGAAGACTCTCTCCTTTCTTCCCTTCATAGGAAATTTCACCTGCTTTTCTCAGACCTTTGCTCTTTCCTGTTTTCAGTCATCATCAAGTCTTCTTTTAACTTCTTTTCATTTTGAGGGATGTCAAAACAATTATAAGTTTGATTTTCTGACTCAGGCTTTTTCATCTTGATGTGTATTATATGTAAACTTCTAACATACATTTTTTTCTTACTACTAGGTTCCCTGATGATTAATTAATTTCTTTCCTTCTTCCTATATTTTCCTATTTTACTAAAATAAAATTGTTTTAAACAATTACGTATCTGCAGTTCTTCACAGTTATTTGTCCTTGACTGTGCAGTTTTCTTCCACATGTGTGCATTTTCTTTTACTCTCTTTGGAGAAGTCTGTTTTTCATAACAGCAATGTTTTTCAATCTAAACAAATAATTGATGGAGTCTTCTTATTGGCTGGCACAATTAATTTGGGTGAACTCCCCATAAATCAATATATCCCTCTTTTGTATTACCAACATGCAGCTTGTTCTTCTCCAGCTATTGATGTTCCACTGCTCTCGGGGGCTTCAGTACTCAGTATTTTGAAACTATTTGCCAATAGTAAAGAAAAAGAATTATAGTGCATTGCAGCTCTTCAGCTGGTGTAGGAACATTCTCAGACATATATGAAATGTAATAAGGAAAAATATGGAAGAGTGTGACTCACTGTTACCCTGCCCCACAATACTGATTTAAGAAATTTTATTTATCTATCTTAATGCTAAATGGAAACATTTGGTAAAATAGCTGAGGTAAGCGGACAATATATATTCTGGAGTTTATCTACAATACATAAGTGAATTTATCCACTTTCATTCATCAATCCACCACTGAGTTTTACCTAGCATAAAACAGGTTCACTGAACTCATTGAGAAAGTATTATTAACAATAAAGATTTTTTTTCCTTAAAACTTAAAAGAAACAACGTAGTTTAAGAATTATTTCAGTCTGCAGAAAAGTAGGTAGGAATGAAATAATAATAGCAATGTAAAATGAAGTGTAGAACATGTGAAGAAGCAAATACCTTCTATTTGATTCCATACCCCAAGACAGTGAAGCACTTATTCTTGGTAGAAGTAGTTTCAAACCACTCCAGGACTCTAAGCTCTGCTAAAAGGTACTCTGGAATGGACTTATTTTCAGTTTACTTTATGGATTATTGAAATATTTATTTACGAAGTGGCATAGGACAGATTCATCAAGATCATGAATAGGCTACCCTTCCTGACTTGGGAGACTGTTGCCATCAAGTAATTCCCGGGGCAAACTAAATGTTCCCTTGAGCAAATGGCCACAGAGAACACATTATAAAAATAGGTACGTGTGTATGTGCGTTTGTGTAATACATATTTGAGAGAACAGTAGAGGAACTCATAACTATGGAGCTGCAGGATGTATTTGTTATGTTACCAAACTCAGTTACTTTTCCAAGTAGCCCTTTAATTATCATCCTGCTTCCTCACCATCAGCCCTATGCTTGATGCCATATGTTATAAACCAAGACCTACAAAACTAGTTGAAATTCACTACCTACTTACATAATCTAGATTTCTTTGTTGAAGTAGTTCTCATCAGTCTCTGTGTAGCTTTGCTGCTTTGATGATTCACTTTGTTGCATCTTTGAGAACAGCTGCAGTAATCAAAAACTGAAGAAGGGTACTAGGCTTTTTGTTGCTTCCAGTTTATGAAAATTGCAGCTGACACTGTAATTTTGTCAGTTGAGAGAATTAGACACCTAAACTATTTCTGGAAGGATCAATACATGAGCAGGTACAGCTTGTGAAGTTACTGAACTGATGCAATTTTTGGAAATTACATTTTAGTAACTGTAAAAAATGGGAGATTAAATAAAAATGTATCATTTCCAGCTGGTAGGTTGGTTATTGTTATTAGAGCACTGGAAGTCCATACAACTCTCTTTAGAAATGTGTAGTCTCTAAATGCATTATATTCTGTTAATTTTGAAAAAAGATTTCATGTAAAAATAATTTTAATAGAAAACGTCCCTTTCGATATCGAGAAAAGGACCTGAATTTTTTTAACAAATTGTCCTTTCTGACATTATATTTTTCACAGTACATTAGATACCATCTTCTTCCTGTTACAATACCTCTTTATAAGTAGCCTATAAAGCAGATGAAATTTCTTGCAGTGGCTTGCTTTTCATTTCTTTGCTGTCAGACTTCGTGACAATTCTTGACTGAGTCTACTTCCTTTAGTGAATTTGACTACAGAAGAGAAAAAATATCGGGGCAAAAATGAAAAAATACCCCATAACCCCCCAGTTTTAAGGAATTCAGAATGCAGCTAGACCAGTTTTAGTGTATAGCTAATTTATTTATAAATACAGATTGTTCTGTGATGCTTGGTAATGTATTGTCAAGAAGCACAGATGTATTTTCATTTCTCAGCCTCTGGAGGACTTTATTATATTCACTTTGCACAAAATTTATGGAAGAGGTGTTAAGATAAAGAAAATTTATGATTGACCCAAGGTCATACTGGAAATCTAAACTTCTGAGTCATAATCACTATGCCAAACTAATGAACGTTTCGGTTTCTGAAGAGTTTTTTTTTTAAAAAAAGGACAATAATGTAAAAATGCAAATGTCTGAGTTATTAGCATGGAAGATTTCGGCTTTGAAACAAAGTTTTCTTATCTGTGTGTTTTTCAGTGGTTCAGAAATACTGTGTACACAGAAGCTATAACTTGTAAGATTCTAAGAATCAAATGTAAAGTGGCTTAATAGCTGAGAGAAGAAATAATGTTGCTGTGATTGTCCAGTCCATGATACCACCATGTGAAGAATTAGTTCCACTTTCCACACAGCAGTTCTACATTTTTTTTCTTAGAAAGAAGAGTACACTTGAAATAGTCCGTGTATTTGTTCAATGCATGACTCTGGAAAAATGCAATCCACTAAGGAAGAAGACAACACTGAAAAACAGCACAGCAAGACCATGTGAGCGATATTAGCTGAAGCCATAGAGAAATCAATATTACAGAGGTTGATGGAGATTTACAACATTGAAGAGTTTATATTGGAAGGGAAAATCTTCAGGATCTCTTTCCCATCCTCTCACTTCTTTTCAGTGCTACACCGTATTACGCTGCACGGGGTACTCCAGTGAGAGCTGGAGTACACTAGCTCACACTAGACCAACAATGACAAGGACAACAAGGTTTTTATAGTAATTCACACAGGGAAATCTGTCAGTAGAAAATACTCACACAAAGATATCTAAATGTCCCTCAGTCAGACGGTGGCCTTCAAGTCTGTGGTACTGAACACAAGAAGACCTCCATGAAGGTCAACATTAAAGGTAGGACCATTGCATTGTGTTTGTTGTTACCTCCACTGCTTTACAGGAGTCACAGATGTCCTAAAGACAGCTAATTCTGGAAATTTGGATCACACCGTACTGAATTTCTTCAGTTGCTCCAAAGGCACTATAGAAACCTGAAGTGTGAAAAGGCTGAACCTGGAACTTGAAACCTGTTCATCTCCTGGATTCGACAATGTCCTTCTCTTATTCTCATTTCCTGTTAACGGAGTAAAACGTCAATATCTTTGACTAGTATAAAATGATATATTTTTTGTATTACAATTCTTTAATTGATTCATGTGTATGAACTCTAGGAAAAAAGATTGCCTAGGAAACTTACAATATTAGTTACAGTACTTTGAATGTGCCTATGATAACAACCACAGTATGATTAAACCATGGTTTTTAATCTGATTTGTATAGGGTTGGGCTAGAGGGCATGTGCTAATAAAATAGCAGCAGAAGAGAACCAGCCTGCCTTGTTTCCACATAGGTGCTGCACTGATCCTTCCTGTTTATTCAGCAACTACTTCAAGAGCTGAAAACCAGAAATTATTTTAGTTTTGGTTTACATTTAGTTTTTACCCAGGATGTTCCCTAGCTGCACTAATTTAAGGTATAGCTCTTAAATTTATTCTTAGCCCAGTTTGAATTTAAACAGGCTATTAATAGAATTGGTTAGTTTGGTGTTTGTTTTCAACATAGATTTCTTGCCATAGTCATCAGTGGCGGTCATGTCACATTCAGATACTTTCCATGATTTTGGAAAAAAGGTTCTTTAAAACCATGTAGGTATAATCCTTTGGGTGTGAACCTGGAAAAGGCTTCTCACAAGCCCTTGGTGAATGTACTAAATAAAGCAGAGATTAACAACATGCTTGCCAGCATGCCAGTCATCTGAAATGTTCAGGTGTTGGTTTTCTGGTACGTGTCTCACACAGCTTTAAAATTACTGCAACAACATAGGTAGAAAAATGTATCGATGTCTTCTTCAAAAGGTATTATTGGCCTCTGAAGAGTCAAGATCAGAACCTCTAGTTCTATTCTTTATTTGAAATCCACTCTGAAATAAAGTACTGTGGGCCTAATACTCCTCATGAGCCATGCTTCCATCTGGTGGGATAGATACTGTAGCCTATGTCTCCTTCGGTGAATTACTGCTATTTCATCAGTTAAACACCCAGCAATTTTTTACTGTCTGTTGCATGCCTGTCCTACTTCTTCCTTCAGAAAACCACTGTCTTCCGGTGATTTACAGGATCTCCAAGATTTGCAAGATCTTTAGAAACTTTTTTTACAGCTCTTGTTGATACTTCCTTGCCCTAATTGAGAATATAAGGTCTTCCAATCCAAAGCTCTATTGCAACTAGTGAAAACCAAACTGAGGCAGTTACAGAAAGTTTATTAACCAATATAAAATCTGTTTTTCTCTATCATTACTAACGAAGTCTTTAAAATTATTACACACAGGCTGAAAACATATATTTATATAGATAAACAGTTAAGGAAGCAGTTCAGAAACAGTAACATTTTTGGGGAAGCCAGAAAACAATCCAAAGGGCAGTGGGGAAGAAGCAATCTCAGATGGAATGTGTCATCCTATTCTATGAGTATGTTAAAATTCAGTAGAAAGTTCAGTCCGTCCTATGTACTTAGCATGTACCAAAGAAACAGGTTGGACCCTGTGGGCTGGAATATTTGCACATTATTTAATTATTATTATTATTATTATTATAATCATTATCATCATCAAAATCCCTTATCCATTTTAGATAAAAGGATTTAGTTTTCCTGGATCTGTACAGAGCAGCTTACTATTATCCTCATGAAAAGTATTCATTAAAGAGTTAAGTAATATTTAAAATACTGTAGGCTGGATTCAAAGAGGCATACCTCCTAAACTCAGCTCCTTAGGTTCTCACTTGGTGTAATGCATATATCTGTCAACGTCGATGCACTGTGCTAATTTACTGCAGCTGACAATCTGGCCTACAGTGCTCTACTTTGGATGAAAACAATAACAATTCTGGCACCATCTAGAATTCTTTGTTATTCCGTTTACGTAGGTTGCTTTCAATTAACTGGAGCAACTTGTCTTGGGGCAACAGAAGTGAAACTTAGACTCGGGGCAAATGTGTGATTTACTCTCCAGTTTCCTTTCCTAGGGTGGAACTGTGGGCTGTGTTTTCATGGCATGCCTGTCTCTTGCTGTCTGTCTTTATTACGGTCACAGCAGCAGGCGCTGTTCATAGTTGCACACTCAATTTCTCGTACAGACAAAACTAAGTAATGAAAAGGCCTGCTGCCACAGTGTAGTTAATCCTCTGGAGTCCCGTAGGCAACAGACAACTGCACAAACAGCTGACTAGTCTGCAAAAGTATGCATGCATCTTGATTTGCAACATGATCAGTTGTCTGCTGGTATTCATATACTTAATTGTCCTTTGTTATACAGCAGAAGGGAACTCAGCTTGGAATAATGGAAACCACTGTTCATTGCCTGCATATTTTTAGAGTGTATTGTCTGTTTGTAGCCTCTTGACGTATGTCCTCTTCCCTTTAAATATCACAGGGCAATACCCTCACCTCATATGAAGATGAAAAGAGTAATTTTTTGTCAACTACCCTTTTGAGTCTGATTTTTGTTATCTTTTGTATATTACTTTCAGCAAACTTTTAAAAATAATTAAATTGCAAAAGTCCACATTAAGAACTTTGGCCTGAAGAAAGTCAAGTACTAAAAAATGCAGTGAAAAGAAAAAAAAAAAGCTTTCCTTTTTCTTGATATAAATCTGACCTTTGGTGTGTAATAACCATGTACTGTGACAGATGACCTAAGCTGTAAACCTCTGTGTGTAATGATGATAGATTTGTTTAGATTTTTTCTGACATACGCAAACTACGTAAGAATAAACATGCTGTTAATACAGAGGGCACATTTTTACATTTTATTGAAAAAACATGACTTTTTTTTCTCCTTTCATTTAGCACTAACAAAGATAAATGAATGTCTTTTGCCTATAGTCACGATTCATAAGTGTGTAGTACTCCTATTCAAAATAAACTACTATTTTTTTCAATTAAAATGAAATAATGTATGCTGTATTTGGCAGAACTTTGTGTGAAAAGACACAGATATACTTGAGGTCTTAGGAGAGCTCTTTCTTCAGAAAAATGTAAGATCACAGCAGTGCTTTATTCTTAATTGATATAACAATATTGTAAGAATTTCAATTACAATAGGACTCCTGAGTACACTGAAGTCAGCCAACCAATGATATATATTTAAGGAGGAGAAAAAAGAGTCTTTTGAATATATCTTTGGAAAGACTAAATCATCAAGAACCTGCCTTGGGAGCAGAAAGAAAGAGGATAAAATGAGAATTGCTGAAGCCTAAATTGAATTGTATTTTCTTAAGAGTTTGAAAATCAACAGCATAAAAAAAAAAGGAAAATAAAAACACAAAGTCCTGATGGCAAAAGTAGAGATGTATGGATTATCAATGTTAGATCATCACGTCAAAGTAACCCATAGCTAATTTTATAAAACTGATTATTCAGATGATGATTAGGAATACGAGTGCTGAACTGGTCTTTCTGTGATCACTAAAGCTTTGATACATAAGACAGCTGGAGGTAGCTCCAAGGTGAGTGCCTTTCAGCTTTTTTATATTGAATATTTACATTTGTGACACTGTATTGTGCTGCTGAAATACTAACACAAAAATTGGCAGCTGTTATCGAAGTAGAAGATTATAGACTTCATAACATGAAGAAAAAAATCCAGCCAAACAGAACAAAACCCCCAAATTAGTTTAAAAACTGAAGAAATAAAAAAGATGAAACAAACCCCCATAAAATACCAGGTCAGGCCATTGATGATTCATAGTGGCAAGTTTTCTTTGCAGCTCAGTGACCATCACCTGCATACGGCAAATTGGCTCTGTGCAAATGTTCTACACGATACACAGGCTGAGACAGAGCTGCCAAGGGGATTCAATTCTATAAATACAAAATTCGATTCTAAATTGAATCAAAAGAGCTAGCAAAATTGGGAAGTGGTAGTGCTGCTGTATAAGACCTAAACAAGACCTCTTATGCAAAATCCTGATCAGATACATTACGGAAAGATCAACTGAGACTGCAGCAGGCCAGAGGAAGGGCTACTAAAGTGGTTAAGAGAATGAAGATCCTGTCTTCCAATAGAATTGCTTAGCATGATTAGCCAAGCAAAGCAAAGTTGCGAAGGGGTATAAATTTGTTTAGAAATGCTCAAAGAAAGGAGAAATGTTGTTTAAACTAAAGAATAATTTTGGCTCAAGAACAGATTGGTATAAACTAGCTATGGACAAATCCAGGCTAAAAATTAAATTAATGTTGCTGACCCATGGAGCACTCGGATTTTGGATCTGTTCACTGAGACTACTAGGATGAAACAATTTAGCTGTTTTCAAACTGGGGATGATAATAAAATGTGGTCTCTGTGATAGCAGGGCTTGCTGCCGGCTATCAAGTAAAGCTTTTACAGTTCCCTTTTTCTCATTTCTTAGGAATTTAATTCATACATCTTCTATTCATCATACAAAGATTCACCAGGAATATTAAACAGTATATTTTCCTTCTGGAGCCTATTTTTTGGTGTTACTAATTATATTTATTTTAGAATGTCAGTAGTTATTAAGGTTCAGATCTGCAAAGAGATTTAGATATAACAAAGGATAACTTTAAAGTTAGAAATCTACTGATTTCTATCTTACAAACCTGATACAGTTAACTAACTGATTATACTTGAAAACTGAGTCGTCTCCTTAACTGCAATACTTAAAGCAGTACAGTTCCGCTGAAGAGACAATAGTGGGGTGCATCTCTTGGGGTGTTATCAGCTGACTTGCCTGTTCTTTTTGAAAACAGACACTAGAAATTGTGGTGAGAAGAGGATCATGCCTTCAGTTTGTTTTTTTTTAATTTACCTACACAATTTTTTTTGTCTCTTCTCAGTGTGGTTGGAGGTCATCTCCTCCAGCATCTCATTCAAATCAAGTTCAGCTTCCAGGTTGCAGCATGGCTTTGGTCGCAGCTTAGAGCTTTGTCCAGTTCAGCTCCAGGACACCTCTGAATATGGAAATTCAACAAGCCTCCCTGATAATTCTGTGTAATTGGGAACTTGCTGTGGTGTTTAGGTACCAAGCAACTCCCAAGCACTTGTTGAGGATTTCTAGCAGAGCTAGAGGACCCTGCCATTGGACTTTAGCTTTCTTCCCAATATCTTTTATTGGTGAAGTTAGATCTCTATCAATGAAGTGAAAAATTAATACTTGCTTAATTTACATGATCAGCAATGTTTGTGAAAGAAAATATATTAATTTCGTACAGAGCTTTGGACGTTGTGCATAGTATTTTAAAAAAATAGTAGGACATTTTGGGGGGAAATTTTGTTCAATTCATTAAAGCAAAACAGAATTTTTATTTGAAGCTCTGAACTTTGATAGCTGTCTTCTTTGGATGGTATGCAGTGGGAAAGCAAAAAAGGGTCACAATCATATAAGGTGTACTGTGATGAAAAGACTCATAAATTTAAGAGAGTGTGTAACCCAAAAGTACAACTCAAGAGACGGGTGATAGACATTTGTTTAGAAATTATTTTAGAAATGTATATCAGTTCATTAATTCCTGTACATATTTTGACTTCTTTTTTCCTCTAACATTGAGTTTCTTTGGTTGATTAACTTGCTGCTTTTTCCCTGCATTTATTTTTATGCCACTTAAAGCATTGCCTTACCGGTTAAACAATTCTTTCTGCTGTATATTTACCCTGTTTTCATTTCAACACTTCAGCATGTGGACCATCAACAACAGTTTGTGCCACCTCTAAACCAAGTCACTTGTGTTGTTATTTGTGTTTGTTATAAGCAGTTATTTACTCAGCAAGCTGTAGCCATGATTTGCAGTGATTGTGTTAATTGACTACGTTTCACCATGCACCTCAGCTGCCAGTAATTTGGCCATAAATTTTACAGAATTTATTTGTGTTTTACAACGTGGGAAGTCTTTTGGCCTTTTGTGAAATGACATGAAAAGTGATGTTCCACTAACTGGCTGGCAGCAATGCTAAAATGGTAAAGCCATCACTCTCTACTGTAAGGATAAGGAATGCGATTGCATCAATGTGCAAACTTTATTTCAGAAATCAAATTTTCCTCTGGTGAAGCTGTGACCCACATATCCTTCAAGGAAGCATATGAGGCTGCAGCCTTCTGCACCACCAGTTTCTGGTAAATACATTAAATAAAGATTCAACACACAAGCATTAAATAAGTCTACTGAGTTGTGCATTATTCTGAAAGTTGCTGAATAGCAGAAGGTAAAGTAATCACTCAGTAGAGTCAAGATGAATAAAATAAAAGGCTATCTCATGTTACAATTGATTTCAATCTGCTGGAATATGCACTGTGCATTTTGATTAGCTGGGTAACACAGTGTGTGCTTCTGCTAGGAAGGAGAAACCCAACACTTTATTGTACTTCTTTTGGCAGCCTATCCATTCATCAAAGCTTTCCTAATTTACATTCTATTTCCTTTGATGTAATCAATGTGAACAATAGAGGGTGTTACCTTGCATTTCTATACTTTGATCTGATTTGGCATTTGTGATCAACATAGTCTAGCAACGTTGCAGGTTAGGAAACATTTTGCTACCGCCATCAATTACATTGTTCAGTGACCTTCCCTCTCCCTGCTGTACTTTGAAAATACACGTATATATTTCAAGATGTCTATTTTGCCTACACTATTTGTTTTGCAGAGCAACAGTCCCTGTTAAAATGAGAGATGGTAAGCAACATCCTTAATGCTTAAGATGAAGAAGCTGATGGCTACTTATCCACCATTATATTGATGTACAGTTATTATTACAGTGAATATAAATAATAATACCATTAATCCTCTATGACTTATGACTACATATATAGCCCGCAGCACTGTGGTATGCATTACCAGTTCTTGGGCTTGTGCTTTTTACTCCTCCAGAAAGATGTTGTTTGCTGATGTGATCTGAGTTCGTGAAAATATAGACAGTGTAAGAGAACAGATTGATATGAAATAACAGTAGTTCTTTTTTTTTAAGTTCTACCAGGTGACAATGGGGAATTAATAGATCTGTATTATTGCTTTTATAATTATACCAAAGCACATTTATGCTTCAGTGCTCTTCTACTTCCATGCTGTATATCTGAGTCCTTTCACCACTATAATGGGACAATTAAAATTATTTTTTCATGACTTTAAGATACCCCACTATAAAATAAGCATAGTGTGTATTATGTTACTCTATAGGGCAAAACAAACAAAAAAGATAATCAAAGTCATAAGTGACTTCTGCTTCATGAAGAAGTGAGATGGAAAAAAAAATAGTTCAATTTAGTCACAATTCTCTCTTCAAACATTAGAACATTCTAAATCTAGATCTAATACTACTGTCTTTATCACTAATAATATCCTTAACAAACCTCAGGTCAGAAGTAGGAGCAATGCTCCAGACTTCCTGGTCAAATTCCATCTTTCAAAGTATGAGTTTACATGTGTACTGTTGCCTGCTGAGAAAAAACAGTTTATGTGATACAATTATCTCTGCCCTCATATTTCTATATGATTTTCCATCCAAGAAACACCTACCTCTGATGATCTGGGAAGATCAACCAGTTCTGAATAACATCTTCTAAGCCGGAACTTCTGTTAATCCTGTTTCGGGTTGCCTACACAGAGAACCAAAGAGTGGATACCTGTCAGAAAGAAGGTCTTCTTCAAATGAAGAGTAACAAGCAGAGCAGAAAGAAACGCAGCACTAGGAAAGAATAATAAATAAATAAATAACAACTATTGAAAATGCTTATGGAGAGTGGAGTCTCATGACTGGGAGATGCTGCAATGCACTTTTCTATATAGTTTACACATTAGTTATGCAGAGAAGACCCCCTAGAGATGCATTGGTCTTATTTGTAAGAAAAACTTAGGTGGTTCATGAGCACATGGGCATACTAACATGAATGATACTAGCAAGGTACATCTACTTTTATCTTTAAATGGGAATAAACAGGTGAAATTTAATAAAGCACCTGTTTTTATGAGTAGGCTAAAAAGACTTGAAAATCTAAAGGGAACAGCTATCAACTGTGATAGAGAACAGCAGGGAAAACATATATTTCTTTAATGAGGTTATTTATTCTACTTATTATAGTAAGCACTTGATCATAGCTGTTCTATTTAAGAAAGCAAACGAGTTTTCCTTGCCACCTCCTGTTTTTCCTAGCACTCACATCTGGAGATGAAGATATTCATATTCTTCTCAGAAAAGAAGTGGTTGGATCATTCTCCTTCTTTTACTGAGTAGCATTCTGGTCCAAATCCTGTCTACTCAGACTTTTAAAAGCTCTCTATTAAATTATCTTTCTTCTTTTTACTTCCTTTAGCTTCTTTTCTCCTCTGTCCTCTTTCGTTGACTCTTCTCAATTCCAGTCTGTGTTTAATCTTCTGACTAAAATCCAACAGCGAAAGAAGTCTAGATTCTAATATTTCACTCATTGACACTATGCTGTTCATACTTGCTTGCCTTGGTTCTCAGTGTATTGGGTGTACATGCCCAGGCACTGGCAGCAGAGGCTGCAGGGTGGCCTCTGTGAGGAGAGGCTGGGGCTGCCCCATGCAGGACACAGACATTTCCAGCCAGCTCCAACCAGCCCTCCACAGTTGACCCTACAGCCAGGATGGCAGTGCCTCTGGGAAAGCATTTTTAAGAAGATGCAAAACACTGCAGAGTAGTGAGAAATGAAAAAAAATATGAGAAATAACCCTATGATCACCAAGGTTGGAGAAGAAGGAGGAGGAGGTGCTTCAGGTGCCAGAGCAGAGATTCTCCTGCAGCCCATGGAGGGCCCCATGCCAAGCTGATGGATATGTCCTGGAGGAACCACAGCCCATGGAGAGGACCAATGCAAGATGAGGGGAGTGAAAGCATGAAGAGGAAGCAGCAGCAGAGAGGAGCTCTTATGGATTGACTGCAATGTGCTTTCCACATCCCCAGGGACGGAGGGAGGTAGAAGACTGAGGAACGAAAGAACAAAATTGAACTTAGGAAAAAAAAGGAGTGGAATGGTTGGTGGAAAGAATAGTTTTAATTTTTGTCTTTGTTTCTCACTGTCCAAATCTATTTCGCTTGGAAATATATTTAAGAAGCTTTCCCCCGGTTGAGTCTGTTTTGCCTGTGATGGTAACTGGTAAGTCATATCACTGCCTTTATCTCTACTCATGAGCTTTTATTTTCTGTCCTGTTGGGGGGGGGAGGTGGCCGGATGGGCATCTGGGATGGCTGCCCAAGGCCAACCCTGCACACTTATTTTGACTCTAAACTCTTTTAGCCTATCTTATGTGCAGATTGCAGGTGGAAATTATTGACTACTTTTTGTACCAGATTTTCTGTAATGAGCCCTGTTTTGGAATTATAATTATGACGTGCGTGTGATATTTTGCAGGGTTAAGGGACAATATAGAGTCATGACACTTCTACAGAAATAAGAAGTAAATAATATCAAAACCATAGTGAAATTAGACTGAAAATATGTCTCTCTGGAAAATTCAGTCCATTCATATATGAAAGAATTAATCTGAACGGCAATATTATACACGAAGGATAAATTTGAAAAAGGCTAATAGTAAGCGACACCTTGGGGTGACTGTGGACAGCAAATTGCACAGGAACTCATTCAGTGCATCTCAGGGGAGAATGGCAGGTGGGATTTTTTGCCTGCTTCCACTAAAGCATGAAGTTATGCAGAAATGAGGTGTTAATCTCTGCATAGATATTACGAGATTGTGTCAGGAATTCTGTGCTCAGTTCCAGGCATCTCAACACTTGAAATATATGGACAGCTCTGAGAAGTTTTTTGGTTAGGTTGTTCAGAGAGAGAAATACTAAAACAATTGCAAATCTGACAGAATAGATCTCGGAGAAGTAAAGAAAAAAAGGAAGAGCTAAATAAACTGCATACATAAAGCAGCTACAATAAATGTGACTTGGTATGATATTTAAAGGGTGTAAATTCCATGGAAGAAAACATATTAACAAGGAAACTGAAAAAGGTTATGGTTTCAAATATTCAGATTACAATGAGGTTAAAGATCCAGGAACAGAGAGGCAAAAGCTGAGATAGATACCTGAAGTAAATAGCATAGTAGCAGTTTTGTATAAATGAGAAAGTTATATATTTGTAAGCATGAAAATTGAGCAGCACGTGTCTTGTGAAGAGGTACCTGGAATCTTGACACATACCCTCTAAGTCAGTGAAGAGCAAATTTGTTACTACTGGGACGCACCTTCATCATTTTTTAGGGATCGCATTCCATGTTCATGGTTTTGTTTTTCTTTTAAACAGGAAAGTTTGATTTACCTTGGGTTATTCATTTTACTTTTACTTAAGCAAAATATGATACATTGATCTATCATATAAAAAAGGAAAAAACTAAAGCTTTTTTCAGAACAAATGTTGGGCAGTGACTTGAATTTCGGAATGACTCCAAATATAGTGGTGTAAATTATACGTCTTGGAATTTGCACTGTAAGAAATATTGCTAATCTCTGGATGAGGGCAGAATCCCTGTGGCCGGTGAAGTCTTTCCACCAATATGCAAGTGCTCCTTGTAACTTTAACTCATGTGTATAACACCAGACAACCAGGTAGCAGAAATTAACATCTTAGAAGAAAGACCTGTATCGTTAATGAACAAGGCTAAGGTGAAATTCATAGAAAACCTTTCCAATAGAAATACTAACACTGATTCATCTCTGCATTGGTGCACAGCTTAAATTGAACTTCTTTTGTAGTTTGATATTCATATCGTAGACCTCACTCAAAAAAGTAACAGAGAGCAGTACAAGCTATCAATCCAGGAGCAAAAGATGAGGTTCACTGAGAAGATGGAGTAATAGCTCCTTTATTCCTCATGCAAGCTACAGTAATTTTTCTGTAGGAGTACAAAAGGGTGTCTTTCATGAACTTGAACTACAGACATCTACGGTTCCATTACACTGAAACTGGGCCATCTTCAGTATATTCATCAGTGTGTGTGATATTCCTCTTAATGGTAGGTGAAACAATAATAAATAATGCACAGAGGAAGTTAATCTGTTTCCAGAGTATTTTAATAAATAAAATGTACAAAGCCATTCAGGTTTTGGGCTTCTTGCCAGAGCCTGATGTGAGTGAAAAACCAAAAGTGCACAAAACACCTCTGAAAGCTGTTGATTATTCCAATTTTATATTTATATTTATTTTTTCTTCTCACACACTGTGATTAAAATTCATACAATAACCACAGTAATAATGTAATAACTTTATAAGAAGTGAGGAAAGAGGAACATCTCTACCAAGGACAAGTATTGTTGCAGCAATTTCTAATTATTTCTCCCATATTCCTTTTATTTTATGCATCTGATACTGTACAGAAAACCACAGAAAAGCAGCTATCACTTGCATCAAGTGTTCATGTTAAATTGAATCACAGAAAGAAAAGTGAATTCACACGTATAAATAGCTGTACAGCTGTGCTCTGCAAGTCAAGGAGGAGGTACTGAGAAGGGATGGAGAATGTTTCTATTTTCTTCCATGAAGCTCCTTCTGATCACTGCTTTCAACAGGCCGTTGTATTTCACAGAAACACAGAATGGTAGAGGTTGGAAGGGAACTCTAGAGTTCATCTTCTCCAACCCCCTGCTAAAGCAGGTTCACCTATAGCAGGTTGCACAGCAAAGTATCCAAGTGGATTTTGGGTATCTCCAGAGAAGGAGACTCCACAATCTGTCTGGAAAGCCTGTTCCAGTGCTCTGTTAACCGCAAAGTAAAGAAGTCTCTCCTCATGTTCAGATGGAACTTCCTGTGTTCCAGTTTGTGCCTATTGCCCCTTGTGCTTTTGCTGGGCAGCACAGAAGAGTCTGGTCCAGTCCTCCTGATATTTACCTCTTAAATATTTATAAACATTGATAAGATCCCCTCTCAGTCTTCTCTTTTCCAGGCTAAACAGACCAAGTTCACTTAAGCCTCTCCTCATAAGGGAGATGTTCCAGTCCCCTGATCATCTTTGTGGACCTTCACTGGACTCTTACCAGTAGTTCCTTGACTTGCTTGAGCTGGAGAGCCCAGAACTGGAAAAAATACACGAGATGAGGCCTCACTAGAGCAGAGTAGAAGGGGAGGGTAACCTCCCTCTATCTGTTTGCCACACTTTTCTTAATGCACCCCAGGATACCATTGTCCATCTTGGCCACAAGGGGATATTGCTGGTTCATTGCCAACTTGTTGTCTACCAAGACTCTCAGGTCCTTCTCTGCACAGCTGCTTTCCAGCAGGTCAGCCCCTAACCTGTACTGGTGCAAGGGATTATTCTTTCCTAGGTGCAGAACCCTACACTTGTTTTTGTTTAACTTCGTTAGATTCCTCACTTCCCAACTTTCCATCCTGTCCTGATCTTGCTGAATGACAGCACAGCCTTCTGGTGTATCAGCCACTCTGTCCCACTTTCACTCCATTACCTCATCTAGGTCATTGACAAATATGTTTAATAAGACTGGGCCAAATATTGACCCTTGGGGAACATCGCTGGCTGCAGGCTTCCAACTACAGTTTGTGCTGCTGATCACAACCCTCTGAGCTCTGACATCCAACCAGTTCTCAATCCACCTCACTGTCAACTCGTGTAACCCCTACTTCATAAGCTTGCCTATGAAAACTAACCTAGGCTTACCTGTTTTTCTTAGTCAACCAGTTTCTTTTTTACTGTGTGTCTCTGGAGCACCATTAGTCCCTTGACTCATTTAGTATCACCCCAGAAGAACAGATACTTGTGCATCTATATGAATGCAAAAGCACGCCTTTCTTTCATCTTCGCTGCTCTAGTGATGATTCATAGTCTCAGCCTCAGTAAAAGAGGTAGGATGTACCACCACCTGCAGCTGAGATACTGTTTGTGTAGGTACACATGAATAACAACGTATGTTGCATTGTTCCGGGGTTTATTAATTAAAAAAAATATAATTGCATTTTTCTGTTATTAATAAAATCCATTTCATCAAATCAAAACAAACATTATCTTAGTCTGTAGACTAGTAATCAGTGCAAGCAAATAGTACACAGAAGTTAATTTGCAACTATTTTTGAACGTCACAATAAAATATTGTATAGTATCATTGGTTCAGCCTCAGAGTATTCTCATTCCATTTTCTACTTCTGACACATAATTTATGTGTTCTCTTTACTGATATTTTTAGTATAAATTAATATGTCTGTGACAATTCTAGTGTTTCAGTTTAGGCTGTTAGAAGCATAGTCTTTACATTTTTTAAATTTAATGGCTTGCTACCCCAAAATTACCTTGGTTAACCAATGAAGATTATTAAGATAGAGAACTACTTATGAGTATTTGGTAAATTGAAGGCTAATTCAAGTGACTAAAAAAAAAAACCTTACAAGTGTATCAGTAGTTGTAACCCCTTCCTCCAAAAAAACCTATATGATATCATGGAATATTCTAGAAATTTCTTCCTTTCCCCAAAAGTATACAAAGGTGATGCTTATTTATGGTGTCAGAATCATGACTAAATACTAATGCTTCAACCATCATTATGAATACATTTGCTTTTGCATACATGGAAGAAGTCATCATTAAGAAGTTTGAAAGAACACACAGGAAAAGGATTTATTATATTCTCTATATCTTGTATTTTAAACTGAAAGAGACAGAATGAAGCTGAACTATATGCTGTTACTGGATATGGATTGTAGAAATATCACAGTATGTTTAAATCAAAATGTAGTTAAATCCACTACATCTTTTGTTGCATAAAAATGTTATGAAATGGGCACAGTTAATTAGTGTTAAGTATCTTGTCCGGTTGTTCATGGAGATGTGTTTATATATGTCTACTTCATATAATTTCTGTTTCACATGCTAGGGATTTCATGAAACAGGACAACATTGTTCTTACCACATTGTAGGGGTCCACAAAAAAAAAAAAGACAAAAGAGAAAAGGACTAGATGGAAGTATTATGAAAAAGCATGATAAGAAAACCATATTGCCATCATGATGGCAACTATCTGCCTTATTAATAGCAGCTTTCTCATATTTCTAAAGGAAATAAATTTCTTATCTTCCTATTAACTCTCTTAAAAATTGATCAATAGCTATTGAATCCACTGTGTAATAAGTCCTGGAATGAGGAACATAACTCTATTCTTGTAGGTGAATGTATTAGCTCCCTTGCTTTTTCATACAGAGAGGGAGAGAAAAAACACTGTGGCAAGTTTTTATTTCTTTGTTATATTAATCATTGTCTATATTTGGTGAATGTTTTTCTCCTGTTGATATGTTTCAAGATTGCTCTGATAACAGCTATGGATCCTATGGAGACTGAAGTGAGATATATATTTTTTTGAGATAGCACTTCCATTTCTTTTGGAAATGGAAGTGGAGTAGCTCATAAAACTTGGTTCTATGTGAGAGAGCTCATGGTGGGATCTTGAGGCTAAGCAGTCCGATGCTTTGAATAATGCAAATTGAACCTAATCTTTTCTTTCACATAGAACAAAATTCAAGAGCTTCCAGTAATGGAAACCCCATACTTTAGTTCAAATAATGATCAAACTTCCAGTAATAATATTCTTCTAAAAATAAATGTGTCTTGAACGTCTTGTTTCATTGTATAGTCAGTAACGTATTGAATAGCTGTAGCATTATTTCAGGATACAAAGTGATGCTGTTTCTTTTTAAAATTGAAAATAAAGTGTTGGTATGAATCTGCAGAAAATGGTTGTAGGGACACGATACTGTAGTTCTTCTAAGAAGCCAACTTCTCTATCTCCAATTCTATTATATTTAATTGCTATGCAGTTAAATAAGATATACATACGCATATATATGCATATATACACATATCCATACATCCCAGGAAACAGTTTTAAAGCAATAATGAACTTCATTATATAATTCAGTATATAATTCAGTATATAATATATATATAATATAATATATATATAATATAATATAATATAATATATAATATAATTCAGTCTATAATTCAGTATATAATTCTGAATTTGAGTATTTTAATGTAGGGTCAGTATCACACATTAAAATGAGAAATAAATTAACCTTCATTTATTGAAGAACTAAGATACTGACAACTTGTTGAAGAGTGAGTCTTTTCTCCGCACCATATATGAATGAAGGATGCATAGATTACATAAACATTAAATTTCTGTGTTCTATTTACTTATGTTTTTGGCCTTTATGCCAATTGGATTACTGTAAAATAATGACAGTTTTTATTTTTAATTAAAAATTAGAAACATGACACATCAAAAAGAAAACAAGCAAATCACCAAGACTAAGAACTACCTGATTTGCATCTTTGAAGGACTGTGTTCTTCCCAAATCCTTCCCTTCTCCCAGTACATACTGTTACTAACATAATTTTTATACTGAAGTTCACAAGATTCATTTTCTAAGCTCTCTGTTGACTCTGACATTGCCTTCTCTTCGATATTTTTGCGTTTGGGTTTTTTGGGTTTTTTTTGTGTGTGTGCTGTTCACCATGCAGCCAGGTGCTGGTAGGCTTTCTGGGTAGCAAAAGACATTTGATAACTTGCAGAGTCAGGCCCTTGCACGAGGTACACAAAACAATCACGATCCTTCTGAAAGCTCACATTTTGTGATAGAATTCAAGGAACTTTAGGCTGCAGATTAATGAAATATCAGGCTAAACAAACAAGAAACTACTAAGAGACTAATGTCATAATATTGCTTCCATTAGCACAGTTTTCAAAATACTTATCATGTTAAGATTTATGATCCTGAGATTTTATGTTGTAGTCAAACTCTTTATATGTGCAGTTCCACTGAAATTGATGGGTTTACTTACATAAGAGACATTAATGGTGAAGTCTTTGATGAACTGCAGATCTTAATTTCCATAGATAATGCCAAAATAGATAATTCATCTTACCAAGAGATTCTTCTTACATAACCAGGCAAAAGAGAAGAATTTACAAACATCTCCACAACGTGCCCAAGTTATTACATCCTGAGTGTCCTAGAAAGTATATTCTGGGACTAAAATACTTCTTTTTGTGAGTAGACTTTTAATATTAAGATCAATAGATTTTTTTTGTATTTGTGTTTTCTGTTGAAATGTAGTCCAGGCAAACTTTTCATTGGTCGGTCTCTACAGTTAGATAAACATATTTTATACATAGCTGTACATAGCCACAGGTATATTTGATATTTGATTGCAGTCTACCTCTTTTGTTTTGCACAGTTTGATCCTTTGCATCTACCTCCAGCATCTAATTAATATATACTTATATACATGTACAGAAAAGTGTTATTTTTATGCCTTTTTACAAAATAGTCTTAGTAGTACATAGTTTATCCAAGTAGGTAACTATGTTCACTTCCACAGCGTTCATCAGTAAACACAAAGAAATACATTTCAAGATCTTTAGCTATTATCATAAACTGTTTAATGTATGACTATTTAAATCATTAATCCTCAAAAATAACTGAGTTTTTATATCTAAATACAAGACAAATAATTCTAATCTTATAGGATAATAATGAGGGAAACAGATCTTTAAGACACTCTCAGAATATGTTCTAATAAAAAATTGCAGTGTAACATATTAGGCTTGACATTAGGAAGAAGTTCTTTACTGAGAGGGTGATTGGCCATTGGAATGCGCTGCCTGGGGAGGTGGTGGAGTCACCGTCACTGGAGGTGTTCAAAGAGAGATTGGATGAGGTTCTTAGGGCCGTGGTGTGGTCGACAAGTAGGCGTATGTGTAGGTGTTGGGTCATAGGTTGGACTCGATGATCTCAAAGGTCTTTTCCAACCTTATGATACTGTGATACTGTGATACCTCCTTCTTGCTTTCGATCGCATGACTGATACATCTCAATACTTATAGTTGATAATAAAATCATTTACCCTCTTGAGCAATTTTGGATGTTGAGATCACTCAGGGTGGAAAAAAAAGGAATAACAGCGTACCTAAGTAATTCTCAGTAAAGGTTTTCACTACACAGATGTAGAATACATCTGAAACCACAAAAAAGTAGCCTCAAAGATGGGAATAGCTCCTTCTGTGTTTTAGTGTTACCTATTGCACATTATTCTCTCAGTTCAGCTACAAATTAGCAAACAGTGGACTTTTGTAACCAGATACTAATCTGAGAAAGTTAATGCAAACATGATAGAATTTACCTTTTGTGACTTATCTGTTCTTATCCTCTCTTTTAGGCTGACTTTTTCATTCCTTTTATGCAGGTTATCTAAATGGAATATCTATTTAAAGAGCAGTACCAAATGTAAGAAATTCTTATAAAAGTCATAATTATCTAGCAAGTAAAGGTCAATAAACTTAAGTTATAAAGCTAGATGACTAAGTAGATGGCTAAAATGAAATTAATTTATCAGGGACTAGTAAATCTCTACTTAATGAAAGGTGTATAAATCTAAGGGAAAAAAGAAATAATGATTGAATGAGAAATATATACTACAATATTATCGTATCCTACATAAAAATGTAGCAGTAAGGATAAGACTGATTATGGGAAAAATTACCTTATCTGCATGAATAAAGTTGTCTCTAGATGATGATGAATTCTAGACAAAAACATGAATTCGACAGCTTCTGAGTCCTAAGGGAAGAGCCTGAGGTAATGGAAAAGGTTTTGTCTTTATCAGGATAGAAGCACAATTGAAATCTCCACTGACTGTTGTACACATTTAGAGTGAGGAGAGGAAATAATAGATTTACAAATTCCAGAAGTCATTATTTGAAGTATAGTTATATATTTTATGGTAAGATTCACAGATTTTAAGTACTTTTGGAATCACATACTAGCACATTAACTATGAAATATTGCTCCTTTCTGCAAATGAACTAATGACTGTTGGGCAAAGGGGAAATTTGAGCTTTTGGACTATGCACCAGAATGCATAATGCATTATATTTTCCAATTATGCTTATCACCTAGTAGAAGGTCACAAGCAAGCATATCACTGAGACGATCTGATTAAGAATGCGGTTCAGAATTTATTTATGTTTTATTTTTTTCCTACCTGCATTTTCACATTATGCATTGTAGCTTTCACCCTGTGTTCATGAGATGCGGGTTTATTTTTGTTCTCTTACTGATTATTTATGATTAATCCTCGTAACAGCAGGTCTGATCCAAATATCAATGAAGACAATGAAATTCATTCAGGGATTTCAGTGGGCTTTAATTTAGTTCTAAGCTTGCAGCTTTGTTCAATTTTATGATGATTACAGTAATCGTTAGAACTTCTTAGGCAGTAAAAGTAGCTTTCAGTCAATTATGAGAGTGAAGCTAGGTATTATATTTTTTGACAGTCAGGAAATGGTTAAACAATTTTATTTTGCTTTATGGTGATCTCCTTAATAAATTAATTTGACAAATTTTCCTATTTCAATCATTAAGAATTAACTTGAAGTCATGGGATTTGTGCTGGCTACCCAGGAGAAAATTAATTGCATATTGTCAATAGATTTGGAAGATCTTCAAGTGAGTTTGGCATCAATAGTGGTGTAAATGACCACATGAAATAAGGTCCGTTAATCATAAACTCCTTGGTTCCCCTGAGTCAGTCAAAAATATTAGCGTAGACAGATACCAGTTGTTGTTTTCTGTTGAAAGTCACCAAGACTGTAGAAGGGACAGTGGTCATTGTCAGTGTAATGAGAATGAAATGAGAATACTCCTGGGAAGAGAGAGGCTTGAAATCAAATCTACCACTTACAGTAGAGGTTCCAAGTCTCCAGCTTTCATTCTCCAGGGAAATACCTTAAACAACATTGCAACCATCTGATCCTGGAGTTCAGTTAGGCTCCTGAGCCATGAAGAATGAACCTTAACACCAGAAAGAGGAAAAGGAAGAAAATGCAAGTAAGTGCTGCTCTGTACTGCATTGACTGTTGAATGCTGGGGTTTTGGTTGTTGGTTTGTGGGGTTTCTTTATAAAAATATATCTCATATATATAAGCAGTCTTGGCTGATATAAATTCATTTTACTGACTTTGAGGATTATTCTTGTAGCTACAAGCTTATCTGTCTTCATTGAGTCTGATGGTTCAAGCCTAAATAACCACTGAACCATGTAAGTACTAGCTCCACCTACTCATCAACTCAAACTGCCATTTTTCATTCAATGGATTATGATGGGCATCCAAAGATTTTTATTTTCTTTTGGTAAAGGCTAAAATATTGAAGTAAGTAGAATAATTTACAAATTTAGTTTCAGTTCCATAAATAATTTGCCAGCTTTTCAACTTCTGCTCTCTTCAACTCTTATTTTTGTAAGTATTAGATCAAGTAAAAGACGGATGGCTGAAAACTGGGTCTTTGAATACTAGAATCAAAAACTTGGTTTAAGTGTCTCAGAAAAGTGATATAAAACTTCTGTTCAAGTGCACATCTTCCAGGAGTGTGCCAAGTGCAAGATAATCTAGGAAAATTAATTCTATACATCTCCTGCTGTGCTGCTATTGTACAACTATGCAGGATCACAATTTGGTGATAAATTGAAATAGAATAGTAGTGGGATTTTACCTGAGTTCTCAGACCTCGACTAGTACTGTTTTTCTTTCTCCTGACTTGCTTCAGTTATATTTTCTGAAAAGTCTGGTTAGTCTTCAGGGAGTGAATAAGTACTGCTTGGACAATGCTGACTAGGTCAGTGGGTTTACTGCTTTTTTTTTTAGTCTCAGTGGAGTTTGGATGGGACTTGAACACAAGTTATGCGCACTGAAGACCTACAGATATTTCAGGGACTGCTGGATGTTGCTCACTAAGTTATGCAATTAGATTTGGGGTAATGCTAGCCTGAGGTATTCTGGAACTCAGAAGGTGCCTTGCTAATAAATCTGAATAATCTTGTTTTGAAAGCTATAATACTTATTTCAGCTTAGTATCTAACTTGCAGCAGCTCACCTTTAAATCTGTGATGAAAGCAGGAATTTAACAAAAGTACCAGAAGTCTTTTGCAAATACTGTAACCTTTCTTACCTCCTACAGAAGCTTCTGCAGATTTTTACATGTAGCACTTTGCACGGTGCAGTTATATCCATGAACATTTAAATACAGTGGAATTAGCAGGAGATTACATATAACCTAAGGCAGAATCCAGCCTGAAGTTTCTTCTTTATTGAAGGAGTAATTTCCACTCCTTGTTAAAAGCAATCACTTCATTCTCCCTGTAAAATATTATTCTAGGTAGTAGAGATAAGCTAGCTGAATCTTGAGATGCCCACAGTATGGAAGCAGCAATATAATCGGTAGAAGGTGCTTCTAGTAACTAAACGTTGCACTGACAGTTTGTAAACAGGTGACATAAGTTATTGTCATGCTTAATTATCTCTGGCCTCTGTATTACTCAATTATGCAGACACTAATTTACCCAAGTAAATACTCGTTAAAACAAATAACTATGCTACAAATAGAAATTTACCTTACTCTTGCTAGAATAAAAGAGCAACACTGGAGAAATCTCAAGGAAATTCTGCATCAATAGCCATCTTGTAGCTTAAGCACAATTTGAGAAAACAAAAATATGCCACAATGAGATTGTGAGAATATTTGTATGCAATTGTGTAAAAATTCTCAGGGTTTGTGGGTGATGGACTGTGGACTTTGCAAAGGGAGAGGAATTATTTTAGTCTAGTTTAGACAGAATCAGTCAAAAGCGAAAGGAACCAACTACCAGAAACAAATATGTCCTGTGTATTGTGTAAATCTAGAACAAGAGCATCTAATTCAAGACTTCAAAGCCATCATCAGCTTTTTATGTTTAAACCAACAAGGCTTACAAGAAAGCAGGCCGGATTTTCTCTACAATTTAAAATTCAAAGATTTCACTGTGAAACTTATAGAGCACTATTTGGTAAAGTAAATATTTTGGTCACAGTGGTGACAAATGTGCCCATAAAACTGTAGGATTTTTTAGAGCATCCCAGCACTCTCAGAGCTAGCTACTATAACATACTGTGCTAGAATAACCACTTAAAAAGACACATATTTTAACAGTAGATATAGATAAATTTTTAATGTATACACAAAGTTCTTCAAATAAGACATGTATCTCATTGCATTCTATATGATGTTGAAGTTTGTGTGACGTTAGAGTTTTCCTTAGTTGAAAAAAAGAGTTGGAAGAAGTTACTGCTACTTTCGTAGGGCTTGATCTCATAACTAGTCAAAGACTTCACATTTGTTCAGCAAAGCACTTAAACACAGACCTTGGTTTAAATGGTAATTCGCATCCACCTATGAGTAAGAACATATTTAGAATCACACAGGTACATATCTGGACATTTGGTATTTTGCAGCACCCGATCATTATATTCTGTGAGTAGCAGACATGAATGCATTGTTTAGCCTTTATGTGAGGAAGAAAAAAGATGCATGGGTTTGTCAGTGACTTTCAATGTATATCACAAACATTTACAGCTGCACCGTTTTTAAAGTTTGATTTATTTTTGAAGCTGAGTGAAAGGTACTGCTTGGTTTGCAATGCATAGCAAATCCAATTATGGGAATGAAGCTGCTGAAATTCTTTTCACATTGAGATCAAAACCAGCTTTGCTAAACCATGTAATTTTTCTCCAGTAAGCATACAACAAATACACTTAAATGCATTAAAAGGAGTTTTTCCATGCAATAAATGTTACACATTGGCCGATATTTTCTTTTTGTAATATATTTGTCAGTCATATGGAAGAGTTAAAAAATTGTAAATGAATGAGGCTAAGGAAGAGCATCAATTACAGGTATTGAAGAAAACATGACATTGGAATTATGAATATCATCTTGTTTATCGAATGTCACTGAACACAGCATTTGTATTGTATATGAATGTGTCTATAAACAGTTCAATTTATCTGCATGTATTGTGTTTGTGTGGCAAGGTTTTGGTAGCAGGGGGGCTACAAAGTCAGCTTCTTTTACAAGCTGCTAGAAGCTTCTCCTGTGCCCAATAAAGCCAATGCCAACCAGCTGCAAGATGGACCCTCCACTGACCAAGGCCAAGACAATCAGTGACAGCAGTAGCACCTCTGTGATAATGTATTTAAGAACGGGAAATAAACTGCAGTGAAAACAGCAGCCAGAAGAGAGGAGTGAAAATATGTGAGAGAAACAACCCTGCAGACATTAAGGTCAGTGAAGAAGGAGTGGGACGAGGTGCTCCAGGTGCTGGAGCAGAGATTCTCTTGCGGCCTGTGGTGAAGACTGTGGTGAGACAGGCTGTCCCCCTGCAGCCTCTAGATAACAGTGGAGCGGATATCCATTTGCAGCCTGTGGAAAACATCGTGCCAGAGCAGGTAGATGCTCAAAGGAGGCTTTAAACCTGTGGAAAGCCTGCACTGGAGCAGTCTTCTCACAGGGACTGTGGACTCATAGAGATAAGAGCCCACGCTGGAGCAGGTTTGCTGGCAGGACTTGTGACTCCATCCACAGCAGAGCAATCTGTTCCTTAAGGACTGTACCCTGTGGAAGGGAACCACGGTGGAGCAGTTCATGAAGAGCTCCAGTGCATGGGAAGGACTCATGTTGGAGAACTTATTGGACTACTTCCTATGGCAGGAGTAGAAGAGTGTGCTGGAGCAGGGAAAGAGTGAGAGGAGTCCTCTCCTGAGGAGGAAGGAGCAGTAGAAACAATGCATGATGAACTGACTGTAGCCCCTGTTCCCCTTCCCCCTTCACTGCTGATGAGGAGGAGGCAGAGCAAATCAGGTGTAAAGTTGAGCCCAGGAAGAAGGGAGGGTTGGGAGGAAGGTGTTTTAAGATTTTGTTTTCTTATTTTCCTACCCTGATTTGATTGGTAATAAATTAAATTAATATTCCCCAAGTCGGATCGGTTCCACTTATGACAGTAACTCCATCCTCATCTTGATCCATGAATCTTTCATTATCTGTCCC
The DNA here is from genome assembly GCA_033558235.1 of Neomorphus geoffroyi. Taxonomy (NCBI): domain Eukaryota; kingdom Metazoa; phylum Chordata; class Aves; order Cuculiformes; family Neomorphidae; genus Neomorphus; species Neomorphus geoffroyi. The sequence goes on along the minus strand of JAUMJM010000053.1, from coordinate 21,129,815 downwards.
AGTCCATCTGAGGAGGGAAGTGATAGAGCAGCTTTGATGGACACCTGGCATCCAGCCCGGGTCAACTCACCACCCCAGACGAAAATGACCTGGACTATGATCACCGTAATGGCAACAATTTCAATTATTTTATTTCCCAGTGAGTATGGAACTGAGATTTCCCCTCTCTTCAGTGGAAGGAAAAAAGAAAAATGTGAGGTGTAACTTAGTGCATGGAAAATGATGCATAGTAAATGGGATGTGTTTCTCGAGGATTTTGGCTTGGCATTTGGATCAGATGACATGGAAATATAGGCAGAATGAGAGATAACATATCTAAACCTGCTTGCATGATGTGAAATCCTCTCCTTCGTTCCAACTGTTTCCCAGCAACAACATCAAAATCTCTTGAGTTAATGTACCAAATAATAAACCAAAGCAGAACTTTTCATTTTTTTATGCAATAACCTTTACAAGAAAAATGCAGAAGGCAAGGAAGGAAAGATAAAGAGATCTCCCTCTGTTAGTTTAATACATTTGTGATTCTCTTAGATACCACAGGGACAATCTTGATTTAGAAGTGTAGATGATAAGGAGCAGATGCTAAACAAGGCATGCTTTCCTTGGATGAACCAAGGTGAATTTTCTGTTATGAAATCCAGCATAAATGAAAGGTCTTAGATTAACAATAACTCATGTTCTGCACTCCAGGAACTCCTGGGAGAATTAGCAAGTGTGTCAGTAGGGGCAAGGAGCTATTGGCATCATATTGCCTTGGGAATATTGCTGCTAGTGAAGAGGAAAGGGAGACTGATGTGTGTTTTTAATGAGCTTCAGATTATTTCTGAAACTTCTGAAAATGCTTTAAAGTGGAATGGAGATTAGGAGAGTGAAAATAGTTTTGAAATGCCTATTTAATTCTATCTTTTTTTCCCTAAGTCTTCTTATCTCCAAACAAAAAAAAAAATCCATTTTCTTGCACAGAAACGCAGCATCTATTAGGTCCATACATACTGCTGCATTTATGGGATAAGCCATTCGCTGAGATGAAAATCTATCAAAGTAGTTTAGGAAGAGATTAATATTGTTACCTTTTATAAAAACTGAGGGGACTATACGAAAATATATTCACATATCCTTCCTTCTCTAGTAGTTATATCCCTACATAATTTCAAGTCACTGAGTAACTTACTATCATGTAACACTTGTTAAATCTTAAGAAGCTCATCTGCACACACAAAGAAAGAACGGAGAAGCAATGGCAGGAGGAGTAGCTCAATAACCTACCCTGGCTGCTCCCAGGCCACTAGCATCAGCCATAAAAGAGCCACCATTTTTATAAGACCAGGGGAGCACAGGGGCACAATGATAGGAACAAACACAAGTCAAGGGCTATGGAGAAATGACCACCTCTGCCAGACCCCTATCAATCAGCTGTCTTGTTCAGGTTTGAGACCGATCACAATGACCTATTAGGAGCAGCTCTCCGGAACAGTTTTCAGACAAAGGGGTGTCACTGTTTTGAGGTGTGGGATATGTTATGTAATGCAGGCAAAGACCATTTTTGGGATTGGAAAGGGCTTATTATGGGATGTTTAGGGAAGGAACCAGAGGTGGAAAAAAGGGATTTAGTTGATGTGGGTAGTAAAAAGTGTGGGAAATAGAGGGATAAGGAAATAAATGGATCTGTTGTCTTCTAAATAGTTTCTTGGTAAATACACTTGATTGTCCATGCCCTGTGCCTGATCATCTCAATTTGTTCTATCTCCTTATAATATTTTACCTTTACCTACTTTCTCATAAGGGCACCTTTAGTCTACGTACATGGAGGTGACTGTAGATGTGCTAGTGAATATGTGATCACTAGCAAAGATCAGGCTGGACTAACCAGCAAATAGGTGGAGAAGTCTCGGAGCCAGGAGGTGAATGGGCCTCTTAGGGCCACCTCTGGGTGTAAAAGTATACCTGTGTTCCTAAGGGCAAACGCACAGGCAGATCGTGGGACCAGGGAAAGTGTGGGTGCCTGTTTGTGTCAGTGAGGTCTGTACCAGCTGGTCTGTACCAGCTACCAGGGTGGGTGTGTGGCCTCAGGGGCTCGTGTGTCCAGATGCCAGCAACTGGGGAGAATGGGATCAAGGGGCAGCTACTGGGTAGAGTGAGTGTCTGAGCCCAGCGCTGGGTGGAGCCACCCTCTACCTATGCATATGCATAGTTTTGTACCACCAGAACTCCATCGTGCTCGGTCAGTGCTCCCCGTTAGTGCTGCTGGTGTTCATGTGAATGCTTTCTGTGTCTGTCTGTGATCTGTGGCCAGACCTATACCGATGTATCTATACATTTATACTGTAGATAGCTTAAACTATATCTCAGGTACACACATTCAGTCTAACTACTGGAGAGACTGCCTGACTGAGTCAGACTAGAAGGAAGTCAGACCGTGAAGACAGCCTCAGGAGGTCTGGGCAATACAGAGGGAGAGATCGTCTAGATTTCCAAGCTCATCTAGTTATGTAATCTCAACATCAGTCAGGTTAGAATATCACCTGCAATTCAGAGAATTACATTTAATATTTTTTTTCTGATCTTCTGTCACTGAGGGCACTTCAATTCATTTCAGAATGATTTGCAAAGTCAAATGTCAAGTTGGTTTGTCTTTTTATAAATGCTCAAAGGTACTCAGAAATTATTCTAAGTTTCCAAAAGTTAATCAAATTAAAATTCTTTTCAATTGTCTGAAAATTTAATGGTTTTATTGATTTGCTAGTTTTCACAAAACCAGACAAAACCAGTACTGATGAAAAAGAAGCAGAAATATAGAATTTCATTCTATTTTTGCCAGCCTTTCTACTTCAGGGGTTTGGCTTAAAACCCCTGTCTTCAAATCAATCTTTTCTCATGCTACTTTGCTGAAATAAAGTCATTATACCCAACACAAGTGCCCAAGAAGTAAAAGCAATATAATCATCTGCATTTTACGGGTAAAGAAAGTAAAGTAAAAAAAGTAGTTCCAAAGACTGAAATGAGGCTTTCTGCTTCAAAATGAAATTCTGGTTTACTTTTTAATGGCCTTTTCAGTGGGATATTGTGTGTTCCCTGCAAAGACACGTACACCTCAGAATTTGCAACTTCCGGACAGGCAGCACTAAGGTTAAGCATAAAAGAGGCAGCACATCTGTATCAGCTTCCATATCATTCTATCATATGTTTGAGGCTGCTACATCTGTCTTTCTCTAGAGAGATACTAGAAACTGAACCTACCATGCCCACCAAAGAACATGAAGGACTGTACTTTGTGAACAGCAGACACCGCAGCAGGCATTGATGAGGGAGTTATCATAGGAAAATTGAATTAAGTGCTGCTAAATTTGATCTCGTCTAGCTCCTCACTCAAAACATTATCAGTACCTATTCCATTCCTGAGAGACCTTTATTTTTTACTGTTTGTAAAGCCCTCCAATGGCAGCAATGACCCTGCCTACTCTGTCTTTCTCTCCTGGTGCAAACGGATCTCACTTTCCAAAACACTGATGCTTTTTTTCCAAGATTTTCCCTGAATTTAGCTTGCTGCAGTTTTCTCCTTCTTGTATCCATCATGGAAAAAGGAAAAAGGCTGTAACAGCTTCTTTTTTACAGTATCATCTTTCTTCCCTTTTCCTAGTCTAAAAAACATTACATATTTTATATTTGTCTATCTATCTACTGATACCTATAGATGTATACCTATATATGTATATGTAATGTTTTCCTACCTCCTGTATTAGTGCATCCTGCCTGTGGAGGACCTTATACCTATTCCATACCATATTAATCATGTCATATTAATCCATGTCAAAAGCCATTCTAAAGTCAAGATGCATATCTACACAACCTCCTTCCTCCCCACAAGATCTATTACTCAGTTGTATAACGAAAAGTACCTAGCTTAATATGGTCCGATCTGACAAATATACATCATCTGCTTGTTGTCTTCCCCATATTTACAAATTGGCTATTTGATAACTTGTTTTGGAGTTCTTTTGGAGGTAGGATCTGTAAACTTTGAGGTATTATTGTTTTGTTTCCTGCATGTCAGCATTGCATTTTTCCTTTTTCTGGTCTTTTGATGAATCTACTATCCTTCTCAAATTCTCAAGAACAACTGCTGTCATTTCAGAGATGACTTCAACTATCCTCTTATTACCCTATCATGAAATCTGTCAGCCCAGCCAATCTGAAAAAACGAAATATATCTTTAGCTGCCATTTTCATTTTCTGTCTGAAGATGTCAGTATTTGCTGTTTATATTAATTAAAGTTGTCCTTTTCAATTGGACAAAAGTGTCCTAAATTATGCTTAGGTCACTTGTCTGTAATCAAATGTTCCCTCATGTTGAGTAGAGACAAATTACTGCCTTGTTTTTATTTTTACTCTTAATACTTCCTATTTGGATTTCACTTCATGTCTGTGAAACCAAACTCCAGTTGATTCTAAAGGCCTTGGTTGGTTTGGATTTCCATCCACTCTTCGCATGCTTTCCCCTTGCTTTTGAATCAATGAAGGACACCAGAATTATCCAAGTAGGTCACTTACAACCTCTTTTAGCTGTCATAGTTTACATGAGTGCTCTAAATGCAATTACTTTAAGAAAGTGTTGGTTCCTCATGACATTTTTCTCCATTTGACTTGCTTCATGTGCAGTATCTCTTAAAATTTGATGAATTTATTGAGAATAATTTTCTTGAAATTTTCTTCCAGAATCATACCAGAATTTGAATGTCACTCCCAAATTGTATTTGAGTGGTTCAAGTAACCCTTCCCTACCAAGTGGGAGTAAATCCACAGAAAAATTGTCCCTAATTATTCTATTTGTTTCTACACCTGCTCTGTCACTTTCTGTAGTAATGAACACTAGCCTTAATAGACTTAAAGTACATATATGGATTCTAAATCTACATCTGTTAACTTAAAGAGTACCTTGAAATGTTCACTTGCACTGCAATGTGATTGTTGAAATTAATAGGCTGTTATAATGGATCCTCTCAAATTTCTTCTAAAATGTTCCTTGAAAATCAGAGCCTTCCAGGAACCATTTCCACTAAGCTGTTTTCATGCAGTCACTGTTCTGGAGAAAAAAAAAAGAGTTACTCGCAGAGATACTGGCAGTTTCATGTCAGCTGATCTTAGAAACGGAAACCTTTTACTATTATAAATACAGTCACTGAGTCACGATGACTGATAGCTACATTTGGAATGGTAGTTGATTACTTTTCTGAAGTTGCTTACTTGGATATTCTTGCCACCTCTGGTGAATACTGGAAATTCCTTTCCTTTCATAATGTAGAATGTCTCCGTGTAGGGGGATAGATCAGTCTGCAGGATGGTAAACCAGCTCTGGTCTCGTTTAATAGTACTTTGTTCTGTGATGCAGAATTTGCACAGAAGCTTGCTGAGATTCATGCTTGCTGCACTAGACAGGCAAGTCACTTGTCTCTCCCAAATTCTGATCTCTTCTATAAATAAAATATGGTGAAAAAGGTCACACTAAACTCTATATCACAATTTTCTGTTACTTTTACTGCTTTATTACTAAATTTTTGACATATTACTGTTCTCTAGCTAACAGCCTTGTGCCTTTATCTTTGTACTTAATTAAATTAACATCAGAAAACATCATCAATTAGAAAGTCTTCCTACTTCTGATAAAGAAATAAAATAGCAAAACAATTTTATGGCTATAAAAATTGATCTGCCTTAGGATTCTGAGTGCAGGTTCCTTTGTAGAATCCATTTGTTTAGAGAAGAAAGTAAAGCTTTGGAAGAAATTTGTAACGTATACTGTATAATACATTTTCACAGTATTAATCATGTTTTGATATTTGTTCAAGCCACTTGGAGAATTTCAATACTGATTATTTTATGTGTAGAACTCCAGAAGAATAAAAAATATCCTAAAAGACCTGCTGAGCCAACAGTTCTGATTCAGTAGAGCATGTAAGTCATAAATAGTAACTGGGCTAGTATGATTAAGGAATGCCAGCCATGTTCTCTGTTCCATGTGTGGAATAAAATGAAATAATTAATTATGCATCTAGTAGTTTTGACTCTCCAGACAAAGTGGCTGTTTTACCTGAAGGCTGCTCTTAGCAAGATTCCAAAGGAGGACATGGATTCAAATTTTCAGAAATATAGTGAGATACCAATGCCTTTCCGCTATTATCTCATTCCTAGAGAAGCCCTTGATAACAGCAGTCATATTTATATTTAGCATATTTTTAAATACCTTAGTGATAAAGGACTCGAGTAGTTAGAAATTAGAATTATCAACAGCCCTCTTCCTCTCAGACTGTAAATTAGTCAAATGTAATTGGGAGGACAAACTGGGGGAATTATTTCAGGTACATATGATACTCGTGACAAGTTACACTTGTAGTAGTGGAGCTGTATGGAGTACTTAGTAAAGCCTTTGACACCGTTTCTCACAGCATTCTGCTTGAGGAACTGGCTGCCATTGACCTGGACAGGCACTCTCTCTGTTGGGTAAAGAACTGGCTGGCTGGCTGGCCGGCCAGGCCCAAAGGGCTGCGGTAAACAGAGTTAAATCCAGCTGGAGGCCGGTCACAAGTGGTGCTCCCCAGGGTTCAGTGCTGGGTCCGGTTCCGTTCAATATCTTTATCCATAATCTGGTTAAGGGGATTGAATGTACCCATAGCAAGTTTGCAGGTGACACTAAGCTCAGTGCCTGAGGGTAGGGAGGCTCTGCAGAGGGATCTGGACAGGCTGGATCGATGGGCTGAGACCAATGCTATGAGGTTCAACAAGGTCAAGTGCCGAGTCCTGCACTTGGGACACAACAACCCCGTGCAACCTTATAGGCTTGGGGAAGAGTGGATGGAGAGCTGCCTGGCAGAGAAGGACCTGGGGGTGTTGATTGACAGCAGTGAGCCAGCAGTATGCCCAGGTGGTCAAGAGGGCCAGTGGCATCTTGGCCTGTATCAGACACAGCGTGGCCAGCAGGAGCAGGGAGGTGATTGTGCCCCTGTACTCAGCACTGGTGAGGCCGCACCTCGAGTGCTGGGTTCAGTTTTGGGCCCCTCACCACAGGAGGGACATTGAGGGGCTGGAGCGTGTGCAGAGAAGGGCAACGAGGCTGGTGAGGGGGCTGGAGAATAAGTCCTACGAGGAGAGACTGAGGGAACTGGGGTTGTTTAGCTCAGAGAAAAGGAGGCTGAGGGGAGATCGCATCACCGTTTACAACTACCTGAAAGGAGGCTGTAGAGAGGTGTATGTTGGTCTCTTTTCCCAGGTGACAAGTGATAGGATGAGAGGTAATGGCCTGAAGTTGAGCCAGGGGGTTCAGATTAGACATTAGGAAAAGTATCTTCACAGAAAGGGTGGTCAGGCACTGTCACAGCTACTCAGGGAGGTGGTTTAGTCACCATCACTGGAGATGTTTAAGAGACCAGTAGATGAAATGCTCAGGGATATGGTGTAGTAGTGGACTGGTATGGTTGGACTCGATGATCTCAAAAGTCTTTTCCAACCAGGTGATTCTATGGTTTTATTTCGGAGTTGAAAGAAAATTTAAGCTATTAGCACTGAAACTAGGAAAGTGGGAAATGAGAAATGATTTTAAGGCTGAATTAGTGACATTTGGAAGCCAGCTGCAAAACGGCAGAAGAAGAGCTGGAGTGGAAGGAGGGAACAAGAAGGCATAGCAAAGACAGAAAAAGGTTTTTCTTCTCCCTGGTGATTTAATTTGAAGTGTTTTGAAATGTGAAATTTTAGACTGCCTCGGATAGAGAAATGGGATAAAAGAAAGAAAATATTTTGTTTTTATTTCTCCAGCAATCGTCATTGTTTTGCAGCAATCTAATTGTTTCCAGTCTAGATTAGAACTCCAGATTTTAACTTAAAAATACCGGAATCTATACTACTTTGAGACCTGAAATAAAGTTTTTGTTTTTCTTTATGGATGTTGCATTCATTATGAAATTTGAATGGGGAGGTCTTCTCGGCACATCCCAGAGATTGTGAAGGAACAAAATGAAAAAGCAGAGGGAAAGAAAGGGTCAAGGATGTTTTTAAACTTTTGTGCATCTAAGGACCATTCGTATTTTATATAAATCTTGAGTTTTTATAGAGGAATTTAAGCATAACCTCATTTAGCTTTCAAAAAACTATTGCTGTGAATGTGTGTTTAATCTTAAAGAATGGTTGTTTCTGATCTTGTATGCAAAAATTCATAAGCCATGACTGATTGTAATAATTTATTTTTTAATATTAACATACACAATTTCATGTGCTTGATGATTTTAAGCCTATTTTCAATATACAGAATGTTCAGTACATTCATATATTCCATGACATTTTTTCCTGATAATTTGAGGAATACCCTTCTTACCATGCATCTAAGACTCAAAGAAACATCTTATGCTATTTAAAATATGAGTAGAGAGTAATAAAAGTGATACAAAGGAAATGTCCTTGCTGTGAGACAACGGAGGAAAAAGTGAGAAATATAACCAGTCCTAAACAAAAATATTTACGGACTCATGAATACCTACAGATTAAACTTACATTTTGAAGATTTAAAGTAATTGCTGATTGAATTAGCATTAAATGCCGCTCATGAGACTAGAATTGTATTTTTACTTTCCTTACAAAACACTGAATTCTTTTTTCTAACAGTATAAAATCCTCTTAATATCAGAGATTCTCATTTGGTAGCTAAGTATACCCCTTTCCATTGAAATTCCTTGCCATTACAAGAAAATCTGCACAAACACTTTGTTAAACACATGCGTGGAACTGTAAATTGCAAACAAACTGCATACAATTCTTGTAGGTTCTGCTAACGCATCTCTCAACTTTTCATCTTTTAACACCTTTCTTGAATGCCTACACCTTCACTGTGTCATTACATTTACTCTAGAAATAAGAATAAGACAGCTATCCGTCACGGATAAAAGCGTTATGTCTCGATACTGAACAACTATGAAATGCTTTGAAGATTTGAGGAAACACGCCATATAAGAACAATTTTTTTTTTTATATCTCATAGCTAAAATAAGAGCCTAGATACCAGGAGAGTATTTTTCAGATGTGAGGAGAATTAGGTGGTAGAAAGAGATTCTTGGGTATGAATCCCTGACTAAATTAAATTTCCCCAAGCTGAGTCCATTTTGGCTGTCATCATAATTGGTATGTGATCTCCCTCTCTTTAACCCCACCTGTCTCATGCTATTTTCTCCCTTTTCTGTTGAGGAGCAGGAATCAGACAATGGCTGGGTGGGCTTTTGGCCCTTAGCCAAGATTAACGCACTACAAGGAGATGTTTGGGTTTTGTTTTGGTTTGGTTTGTTTTTTCAAAAAAAGAAAAGTGCTTTTCCTGATTTTATAAGCCTCTAAATCACTTTTGAAAGAATCACATTAAGAAGAAAACCTTTATAAACATTTAAGACATGACAACTGGAAAAGTAAAGAGATAATGAAGAACTAGTGAACCTTCCTACTTGCACGGGAAATTGATGTCTAGCTATCAGTATACCAAAAAGAGTAGTTTTCTAATCATACAATCATACAATCATAGAATCATAGAGCTATAGAATGGTTTGGGGACAGAAGTGACCTTAAAGATCAACTAGTTCCAGCCGCATTGCTGGGGCAGGGACACCTTCCGCTACATCGTTACTCAAAACCTCATTCAGCCTGGTCCTGAACATCTTCAGGGATGGGGCATTCACAACTTCTCTGAGCAACCTGTTCCAGCGCCATGTTTTAGACTAAATGTATTCTGTCTGAAGAAACATTGCTATCTTTGAGGATGATAAAAGATAAAGTGGGTGATGTTTACAGTTTACATTCTTTCAAAAGCAGAAGATACTGAGTACCAGTATAACTGATGAATAGAATGGACTACAAAGTATTTCACAGCTCATTTAGATATTTGAGTGTGGCTTAGATTATAGTTAACTATTTATAATATTTGGTGGCTGTTATTTTACAGTTGTAAGATTGCCATGTATTTAAAAAGAGAGAAAGAGGCAGACAGGGTGAGTTTCATATACATACAGGTCTAAGACTGTTTATATATTTTAATCACTAATCTATATATGCATTGGCAATTCTACATTTACAAGTACTTGTTTTATTTTTTATTTTATTTCCAGATTAACAGAAAAGCAAAATTTCCATTTTAGATCATCACAAATAGTATTATTTCAGTGATCTCAGCAAAGAAACGAAAGACAGCAGAAGATCATATAGTAAATAACTCCTGTCTGTGGTAATTTGGTCTCTGTATTGAAGCCCAAAGTGTCACTAATGACTTGTATCAAATTGTACATTTCAGTGTACAGAATTCTAATAAGGATGAAAATGTTTTGCAATCCCCAGCTTTTAACCTATTAGTATTAGACTGTTGTCTGCACCCTTGGCTCATAGTTTTTCTATTTCAATAGCTACTCATACATTATAGAAAGAGTTTTGTTCTTCATTTAGAAGGTAAATCAGACAATTAAAGCATATTGAAAAGATTTTTTAGTTTTTAATGAGAGGTAGTACTAATAATATCAGAGTAAATAATAGTGCAAATATGTTGATTTATTTCCGTCATGCAACAACTGCTTTTACACATGTTGTAATGTGCATATGGAAATGTTTCTCTCAAAACCTACCTCTGCTAGTTTAAAAAATTTTTTTATATAGACCTGACTCTTCTCTTCTGTTCGATGGTCCATCAGTACATTGTTTGAGTATGTGTTTAAAAAACACAGAAATAAATGATGATTTTCTCAAGTGCTTAGCTGAACTGGAACATAGTATTGCAGTAACATGTAATACATTACCAAAAAATCAAATTCTAAAGTCTTTATTAACTTTTTTTTCATGTTTTATTTCTATCAAATCATCACTAAATTCAATAAAAATTGCAGTTATTTGTACACTTCAGTTTTTATTCCAAAGTGAATTGAACGAAAGCTCTGAATATATACAGTAACACAGGCCACTGCAATGGATTTCAGTGTGACATTTCACCACTGTATTTGATATACACAGTCTAATTTTTATAGGTCTCTTTTAAGTTAACTCAGTTTTATGACCATGAAAATTGCTACCTACATAACATTAAATTTGAAAAATAACTTGCATGAAATATGATCCTTATGCGTGTTACTTACTGTAGTAAATATAATCTCTTTGTTACAGGCTGCTTGTCACAGAGAAATGGAACTGGGAAGTTTATAGGTAAGGACAGTACAAATATTAAGTACAAACTGTTCCTACATTCTTTTTATTTATTACAAAAAGAAAAATTAAGTCAACATCATTTCTTCTTTGGCATGAATATTTCTTACACAATACCATGTATTTTCATTGTTCATATAAATTTTGGTAGTTAAGATTTTTTTTCACACAGGAATTCTTCAAAAAGAGATTGGTATGTACTGCCAGAGCTAAGTGCCTCTCCTATGCCTGACTCACACAGTTACCAGTACCAGAGAGCTAGAAAATGTGGAAGTTCTTCAGCATAAACAGAAATGGGTCAAGTCTTTGCGATGTTGTGCTCTAAATGTTAAAGGTTTCCAAACCTGGTGATCTTCTGGACCTGCAGTTTCCTTCTGTCCCAGTCTTATAGAAGTGACTGCTGCTGCTCAGATCTGCAGGTCTGACCAGCAACAAGGAGTTTCAAACACACAGATGCACACACAACAACACAACGACCACACAGCTCAACACAGCCATAAGGGCAGTGCCTTATTGACACCCACAAAAACACCAACAGTGCTTACATAAACTTGGACAATATGGGTCCCAGTTCTGCAGACCAGGATGGAGCTCTGATGACATCTCGCTCACACACACATACTTGGAGATTCACTCAGCTGGCCGTGGTCCGTTTGTTCTTTAAGCACAGTGCCAGATCTAGGTGCTATTCCCTAATGAATAGGCCCCTGTGGCCCATAGCCCTTTCTCCTCTTGTTGCCACCTGGGCTGTTTTCCTACTTGCCACCTGGTCTGGCTTGAAGTTTGCTGATGACTGCATTTGTACACAACACACTAACACACTGGAGAGTCCACTCACACAGCAAATGGTCAGGACTAAAGCTTACTGTGGAGAGAGGTCTGCAGTCAGGTGCAGGCTTGGCCATACAAGAATATGGAAGGTATTCTTCTATTTGAGCAACTTTTTTATCCCTATTTCTCTCCTTTTTCCCACACTCATTCTTCTCCAAATCACTGGGATCCTTGCCTTTTTTATGCCATTCATTCTTCTTTTAAATATCCCATAATAAGTTTTATATAATCCCACAGGACACTTTACCTATACCACAATAAATCTGCTTTTTCCTGCGAGGCTAAGGATAATCTTGTTTCCCTCTTCTCATCAGTTGCAAAGTTCAGCCTGAACTTCCTCAAGGCTTTGGGTGATTCCTTCAATGGTCTATCGATCCGGAACTCAAGATTCCTGATCTCTGATATTGTTTCTTAACTCCTGTACCTTAGGGGTTACATGTCTGTGTGTTTAACATTTTCCTTCTCCTGTGTCTCAAACTAGACTCTTATGCTGAATATAAAGTAACAAATTAGATATCATTCCACTAAAATATTCTTTTTAAGTGCCCAACCTATGTCTTCAAAGGGCTTAGCAGTCTTGCTTTATTTTCTTCTTAATATTCTTAAGAAATTGGAAATCAGTTCCACAGTCTAATTACAAATTATTTGAAGAAGTATTTTCTATAGTTTTTAAAATTCAGATTTCTTTTATTATCATTGTGCTCTCTTTCTAATTGTGGTATAAGTACAGAAGAATATACATTTATCTTCTGTAGGCCATGCATTATTTGACATGCATTCATCTTATCTCTTTCTGTGAATGTTCTTTATTAAAACAAAAAAACCCAAAACTCAGTCTTTTTAAACTCTTTTCTAATGAGCCTCTTCCTTGATTTGGATTATTCTTTCCAGGCTGCTCTACTTTATGTAATTTTTTGATGTAGGTGACCAGCATAGAAATGAACCTGCTCAGAATAGGAGACAGGACATTTAGGTGGCATTCACTTTAATTTCAGTTGTCCTATTTTGATATTGGAAACCCATTCTCTTCAGCTGTGCACGGATTCTTTCTTGATCTTTTGAAGCCTGGTAGAAGCTAGAATAACACGTAAAAGCTGGGTTCTTGTGTGTATTCTGTCTCCCAGCACTATGCTGTGGTGCATACATGTTCCAGATTATGCCAAAGTATTGATTTATATCATAGAACTTTGAAGGTCTGTGCTATTAATCACCTTACTTCTTAGGCAGCCTAATGTTTTGTTTGTCTTCTGACTGCAGTTGTAAATTAAGCAAATATCTTTCAATTACTGCAATGACTAATGGTTCCTTTCTTGAGACAGGGGCAAGGAAGCAGCTTCAGTTTTTCTTTATGTATAAATTGCTTTGCACTTATTTATTCTAAATATCGTTTTCCCTTTCAGTTCTTTTCTTTTGTTCCCTCTAACATTTTATTCAGCCATTTGGTTTGGATTAACTCAAATAATTTTATAAACTTCAGATTTTGCTCTTACCTTGCTTGTCACTTACCAAATGTAGTAAGCACTGTGGGATTTTAAATTAAAATGAATAACTTGATAGCAGCCAACATATTAATACTCTGTTTAGCTGTGCATATTAGATTTCAGGGAACAAGTTTGCCTAATAGTATGAATTTCTAATTGCAAGATCTAATTATCATTATTGTAATGTCATTTGATTTCCTGAGTTGCCTACTTGTAGAAAGTACAGTTTTTCAGGGTTTAGTTACTAAACAAAGTTATTAAAATATGCGGAGTGGTTTAGGATATAATAAATATTTCCAAATGTCTTGACATGCCAGTCAACTGCAAATTAATAATCCCTGATCTAACATAGTTCATCTGTCCTCACTATCCTTCTATCCTTTTCCTATACTAAAGTATTCTATGGTTATGGAACTGACTTTGATAAAATAACTTTGGAAACTGCTCCTGATATGATAGGCCTAACACTTAACTTCTAGAGTATTACAATCAATAGTCAAAGATGTATAAATCAAACCCATATCTGAGTTGACTACATTAGGGACAAGACCTGGCTTCTCTTGTTGGAAATAATCAATGCTATCTAATATCATTCTACGATCAAATTCCATACGACAATAGTTATTTAATGTAGGTCCTTGCAATGCATTCTGAATGCATTTCTTCTTCTCCTTTAACCAGAGGGAGGGAGAGAGCGTGACACTTGCTTGGACTAACTTTGACTCGCAGTAGATGAGATGAATCGTACTTTACATCCCCTATAAGCATATATACAGGAGGAAACCGTAGTTTTCTAATGATTAAATATGGTATTAAAATGTCTGATTTTAATTTAGAAAACAGCTCACAATATTTTTGCAACAAAACACAAATAAACAGAAACATGCTTGTAAAAATTATGAACATTATTGAAATTAAAAGCAGCTTAGCAATAAGTGACTAACCATTTTTCTGTTTATATTAAAGAGCGGTGACAGATGCTCTGCTGTATATTCAATCTGTTTCAGTAAACTATCAGAGGAAACAGAAGAGATATTTTTTTCAAATAAAAAAGGGAAAGAAATCTCTTTTTCTTAGACCTTCAAATCCCTCAAGCCACATTTTCACTTAAAAACTTATTTTTTCCTCCAATGCCTTATTTTAATGCTGAAATGTTCTGTGATAGTGAATTTACTACAGCAGAGGGTATATATCTGTACAAATTTTGGAAAGCAGCATCTTTTAACCAACATGAAAGGAAAGAACTCTAATACTTCTTCTTGAGAAACAGCTTTTAAACAAGGTATAAAATAGATAGATTTTTGCTTCTATGTCCTCTGCTGGCACAGATAACAATCAAGTATCCCAGAGAAAATTCAAGGACATAGTCCTTCACAGGACATTAACATTCAGAGAATTCACAGCAGAGTTGCCTGGTGAAATACAAACAGGGTATTCTGGTTTGAGGTAGATTAGAATAATTTTTCTAACTTCAGCTAAGTCTCGTCTAAGTAACTTCATTTTCTGAAAGTAAACTGCGTGTTTTTCAGACAGTGTTAGTCTCTAGAAGTGATAACACGGGGCATTAGTATGCAGAAAGGCCAATGCTTATACTTATTCATACAGTAAGCAAGGCCATCCTTGAGCTAGTGATAGCCAAAAGTCAAAGATGAAGAAGCGTTGTGCCTGCAGGGAGGGGCAAACAGGACACGTGACCTCAAACTGACCAACACAGCATTCCATCCCATGTATGTCATATTTGATACAGACTTGAGAGATCACAAGGTCTCTCTTCTGTGATAGTCAGGCCAGGGCTAAACTGGGACACAGAGTAACGCACAGCTGCTCCTAAACATATAATTACTTGCCTTTTATTTTCTTATAGTGACAACAGGTGAAAAATTTTGCTAGTAAATCTCTCCAAACAAGGATCTTGAAAATCTCTTTAGTTCAGTTCGATATGTGTGAAGCTAATTTTTTTAAAAAAAAATACAATAAAAAATGTTAGTGGTATTTTCTTGGTCTAAAGTACTTTGCAGACTTTCAGAGGGCAGTACGCTGCACAGAGAGAAGGATAATGGCACAATACTCTCAGGCTGTGAATAGACGTAGCTCTGTTGCAGGACAGCTCTCTTGTTCTTTCTTTTCCTACTCCATAACATAAGGAACAGGTGACTGAGCATTCTCTACTCTTTTGCTCATCCTTCTGATCTGTTTATCCCGATTGTTGGGTTTTCTATTTGGACTTCAGAGCAGATCTGCCCTGAAGCTCTAGTCTTCTGACACATCCAAACAGAGGATTTGATGCATTACTTAATGTGATATTCTAAAATTTATAAGCTTGATTTGCATAAAATCTTACAACAGGTTAGTGCTGCACATTTTATTTAATGTACCTCGGATTTATTCCAGTGCAAATGAGCTTCAAAATCATACTTATTGGCCATATTGAGAAAATTGTATATAGGGAAATCATTAACAGGTCTTTTTTAAAGAAAAAACCTGTTTGAAAAAAACAAATTTCAAAGTCTCATCATTTCAGTGTGAGAGAGATGCCTTGTAAATATGGCTAATATATATAGGAATGAAAAAATATTCTTTTTACTGTCATAAAATTTCCTAATTTTATTGCAGTTTTACCAAAAAGAAGTTTAGTGAAGACAGTGAAAATACAATTAGATATTGAATATAAGAAAATGCTGTCCAGGAAAGCAAAGCAAACCAAAACAAACCAAAACCAAACCAAACCAAACCAAACCAAAGCATTCTAAGTGCATATACTTGGAGAAAGAATATTATTGAAATGGAATGAATGATTTATAAAAGCATACACTTAGATGTGCTGGTCTAATGGTATATAACATAACCAGAATAAGATTCCAGTGCTTTTCACTGTCAGGGCAATAATGTAGATTTCAAATTAAGTTAAATTCTGTAACAAGAATAATAAAACAATAATGATCTTTCCTAAGTTGCCTTCAGCGTACTAGCGTGATTCAATTTGCCATACAATTACTTGGTCTAAAGTGAATATAATGAACATGAAGACTTTCAAAATTATTCTTTCAGATAGATGTACTTAGTGCGTTGTTCATCAGTCAGTGTATTGCCTTGCTCTGTTTAGATGCATATCATCTTCTAAGAATTTTGTTCTACATTTCTATGTAGGTGAAGCAAGGGAAAGAAACCAGAAGGAAGAAATCAAAGCAAACAACCATAAACAAAACCTCACCTCTGCAGAAGCTAATAACTTCAGATTTCGCTGCAGTCAGCACTTAACATGATTTCTAATCTTTTGATGAGGTGAATTCCTTAGAAGCAGAGCATATGTTTCTTCTGTATCTATTGTTTATTTCTTTTATAGTTCATGCATACAGAAAATATAAAAATAAAAATTCAGCACCAGCCCACTTTTCCTTGCTGACACTGTGTTTGTTTAGAGAATGAGTGGCAAAAGAGCAGAGAGATTTCATATTTTACTGACTGAGCAAAGTTGTGTGGCTTATTAGACAAATTAGGAACACGTGGGCAATGTCAACGTCAAAAAAAGAATGGGTCAATTTCCAATTGATATAAGTTGATACAGGTTTGATGAAGAAAAAGCTGTAGGTAAGTGTACCTTAGCTGAATATCTGATCTACACCTTTGAAAGAAACTAGATCATTAGTCAGTTACTCTACGTCACTGATTCAACCTAACTGTGAAAAGACACTATTGTATTATTATCTTTTCCACTGCTGGTATCAGATTTCACAGAGGAGCCTATTCCATCCTTAATTAAGACATTCCTTTTTTTGAATAAGCTTACTAGAGAGTTGCTGATTTTTTCTGACTTGTCTGTTGACCTGTTACGATACACTTGAGAGGCAGAAAAAAATCCACACTCTTTTCAGTAGGATTTTAATTTCAGTAAAGACCGCACGAGTGATCCTCAGAGTGTGGCAAAGATGATTAAGCTCTGGTTCCATTTGGCTGCTGAAAAGTAAGAAGATGGTATCCAAAAGCAACATATTTGCTTTTGGAGGTCTGATTCAGAGCTCACTGAGACTAAATGAAAGATTCTTAATGACTTTAATATATTTTGGATGAAGCCTTACATCTGAGAATAGAGTATGCATACAATGTTGAGACTGAAATGCCACATTTACATCTGGTGATTTGAAAACCCACATTTTATGACAGGCAATATGGTACAGCACTTTGTCAACTGTGACAGGGTTCCCTAGAATGGGGGTTACCACAGCATATGTCTGTTCACAGTCTAGCAGGATGCAGCCTTTCAAAAGAGAGGCCGTCAGTATTGTGAAAGAGAAATTTTATGAGGGAAATGGAAGAGTGGATGATGTTAATTATTTGTATTTGAAAATAAAACTACTTTTAACATTGTCTCCAGCAGTCAGACTGTGCCTTCTTTAACATTGTCTTCAAACCACCATGCTTATGACCAAAAGAAGACTAAGCAATCTTTCAGGTTATACTTGCAGCTCCTTCTAGAGAGGTTTACATCACGAAACATTTTTCTGCTACTCAGACTTCTGAGACGTGAATTGGATAACATGGCCAGACGCAAAAATACCTGGGTATTTGTGTGACCTCTAGCATCACGTGAATGAAAGGTGCATACCTGCATTAATGCCGCACTACACATGACAAAGGTGATACAGTTCACAACAGGCCATTCTGATGTAGTTTTACTGTTAAATGAGCTTAAAAAATGCTTAGATATTACCCAGACATTCTATTAACGCAGGAATATGAATTACTGCATGACAGGAAATAGTCCACAAGACCCTTCTTAAAGAGACACAGTCTTTCTGTACAGTGCAAACGTAACCAGGCCTAGGCTGAACGGCACAGATTGGACAGGGATAAACTACATTTTACAGTAATTGATGTGTTTCATATTACCATAATAATAATAATAACAAAACCACCAACAACAGCAACAACAATACTTCTTCCAAAATAACGCTTTCATACAAAAAATCCTAGTATATACCAGGAAGTTGTGTCATCCTTTTAATAAATACATTAAGTGCTGTGGATTTTACAGACTTAGAACAACAAGAACAAAGCTGCAATTTTTAATTTCTATAAATGAATGAGAATTCTTCCCGGAAACATTTCCACTTTTTTTTCACTAGCATGATTATGTTATATACTATAAATATAGCCTTTCCATCACTCTGTTACTTAGCAGTAGTGGGATAAGGAGTTTCAATAGCCAACCTTTCTGATAGTCATTATTTGTTGGTTAAGTATTTTCTTCTTTATTGCAATGCCTATTTATAAAAATATTGCCTCACATTTTTCCTGAGTGGCAAGATTTTTAATTGTTTTGGCAAATATTCTCCTATGAGTTCGTTGTAGAATTCATTTAAAGTTTTGGTATGGAATCACAGTGTTTGTTTTATTAGAAGTGTTTCAGATACTGAATCTGCTGAACACTATTTTGTGCACAGATTAAGTCTAAATATTCTTTTTAGAAGAAGTATACCTTACACAAAATTTTTTTTTACATTGTTTGGGATTAACTGGTATTAATATTAGCCATCAAAAAGGCAGAAGTCTAGTTTCACAGAGTTGTCCAAGCTCTCTCCATATGGAGCTGGAAAGAAAGAAAACTTCATCTACATATTTCACCCCAGTATGATAATACTGGGTGATTGGCCCTCTGAGTAGCCCTTCCTTTCAGTAAGCACTAGCAGAAGCCTTCATAATTAGCTTAGAATAGCAACCTAGATTCTAGATGTCTAAGTCAACAGATTGGATGTCACATTCTCATTCTGTCTTTTGATCTCCTGCTTTTTCAGGTCTGGGAATTGTATGACATATTATTCTTTACATAGAGATGGTTTATAATTCTCTGCCTCTCCTGCTGCTTCCTATATTAATCAGTGAATTGAAAATCTCCATCACCTTCCAGACTGCTATATTAATTTCTAGATTGTGATTTTAATTATAGTTCAAATCACTCCCTTGATATAAGAGTACACGTTTTGCCTACTTCCTCATTTTCCCCTATAACTCAATTTCTGCTGATATTTTAGTTACCATAGTACATGTCATTGCTCTAATTCTGTTTATGCTAATAGACAAATTCTACTCTCTTAACCTGCTATTTGGAATAGAATATAGTAGAGTTAATTATATTCTATGTGTAATGTAATTCTGAACTCCGTGGGATGGAAACAGTATTTGAATTTTCTATAATATCATCTTCACTATCTTATTGCTTCTGAGGTTTAAACGAATTTAGTTCAGGTGACTGAATATTCAGAGACTTTATAAGTGAACTGTAGGCATAATCTTCATATGGGCTTAGTTATGACCTAGTTTTCAGCCACAAAATGGCAAGGAGATCTTATGTCACTGGAGGTGTAAAAAAATAAAGTCACAATCTCTACAAAAAATCCACAAATATCTTAGACCCACTTTGTTACTACTACACTCATATAGCAGCTTTAAATTTGCTTTCTTCATTTACTTACTTTTTTTTCATATGATTAAGCAAACACATTGCCAGCTCTGAGGAAATGTATGGACTCAGTGCCACTTTTTCATTCCTGCTGGTTTTGATATGTTGTGTTTTAGGAAGCTAATGATAGAAAAAATCATAATTTTCAATGATAGATGCTGTTGCATTAATCTGGGTACAGCCTTACGACAGAGGTAAGGTTATTCAAGGTCAAGTTTATATGCTGCTGCATAATTCTAAAAGAAAATTTTCAAACTAAAATTTTTGGCACTTTAAAAATCTTTTTAAATAGGATTGGCACTATGGAAACTGTTAGAAGGCAGACACTTCTAGTGGATGTAGAATTCTTTCTAGATGTAATGGCAATTTTTTTCTAAAATTGGGGGCTACAATTTGGCCATAGGTTTTTAAAAAAGTATTTAATCTTTTCTCAGAGATAGGTGTGGGTTTTTTGTTTTTTATTGTGTTCTAGGCCTGTAGGCTACGTAGTCTTGTGCAGAGTGGCTGCACAATAATAATGTTGGATCACACTGTCCTTGCTAAAATTTTTAAATGTTTTTGAAAACAATATTAAACTGTTTGGAAGAAGAAAGAATAAAATAATAGGGATTCTGCTGCAATAAGAACAATAACAACAACAACAAAACTGAGCATTTTTGTCCTCCTACTATGGGACAGGATAAAGGGGTGAGTAGAGATGGAATTCTTAAACTGAAATACATATACTTCCTCATACTCATCTGACAGACTATTAAATAAAGCTTACTTTGGGTTATTGGAAATGTGATTTTCCTTATTGTCACGTGCTGTGTCTTTTCTTGCAATACAATAAGAACTTTCAGAGATCACATTGTTTTCTTCTTTAAGAAATGCAGTATGTTGTTGTATCTCTGGCTGTCCCACAGAGCTGTAAATTACTTCCATTATTTTCCCTGCTTTTTACTTTTGTTGTCTTGGCAACAAAACATAATTTGTTCTTACATGTGTATTATAGTCAAACTCTATAAGTTAAGGTTGCAAAATTCCTTTCAGTAATAAACTTCTATTTCTACCTGTATATAACTTCCTGAAGAAGTCTGGCTTTAAACTAAAACTTACGTGGCTGAAGTTTACAAGAAATGCACCTTATCTTGAAAAGTTAATGGAAAATAATTTGATTTATTTGAGTGATGAACAATGGCAAAAAATATTTCCCATGGGAAAAGGAAAGATTAATAAATATGGAATTCTTCTCTCCCAGTTTAGGCATTTAAAAGTTAGCCATATAAGCCTAACATCATCTAGGGGAGAAATAATATGAGAAGAGGCTGAAATCACTTGGTCTGTTCAGCCTGGAGAAGAAGAGACTAAGGGGGGACCTCATAGCCATTTACTCTTCCCTCATAAGAGAAGGAGGAGAAGCAGGTGCTGATGTCTTCTCACTAGTTCCCAATGACAGGACTCAAGGGAATGGCAGGAAGATATGGCAGGGGAGTTTTTGGCTGGGTATTAGGAAGGGGTTCTTCGCTCAGAGGGTGGTGGCGCACTGGAACAGCTCCCCAGGGAAGCAGTTGTGGCACCAAGCCTGACAATATTCAAGAAGTACTTGGATAATGCCTCCAGACACACGGTGTGAATGTTGGGGTTGTCCTATGCAGGGATAGGAGTTGGACTAGATGATATTTGTCGGCCCTTTCCAACTCAGGTCATTCTGTGATTCTATCAATTTAAGGGTCCCTTTCAGTGAGGAGAAAAAGAAATCTCCAGAGATCTATTAATTTCATTCCAAACCAGAATTTTAAAATAAGGGAAGTGGGAAGCTGAATTGCCCTCTGGAGATGCCCATTTCTCTCCTCTAATTATAAGGAAACCCTTGTGAGATTAGCTGAAATTCATTTGGGTAAGTTTTAAATGCCTAAACTGGGGCAGATGAATCCTATCCAAGAATTCTGTTCTCAGTAAGGGTAACTTAAAAGCATACGGCCAGTCCTAAACTAAGCACCATTAACTTGATTTCAAACAGTTCAGCATCTATTAATGGATGGATTCTTTGACTCAAAAGGAGGCACATGTTCCTGGCTATAAATTATAGTGCTTCATAGAAGTGTTTTACTCACAGAAGACCAGATGCCATTTCAACTATTCTACCAAAATCACCTAAGAATTTTATAGTGTTTGCTGCATACTTTTCACATTTGATCATGATAAATATAGAAAATGATCCAGGAGATGCAAAATGCCCAGTTAATTTCCAGGCCAAAAGGTACTCATTGACCTTTGAGCAGCCATTGATTCTACCCTTCTCTGTCAACTGGATCACAATACTTAAGGCACTGTGCTGGTTACTTTTCAAACTAGTTGCTCTTTCTTCTTCTAATTAATAGCCCTTTAGGATGTAAATTGTCTTCTGTCTGTTTCTGTACGTCACTGAATATTCTGATCTTCACCAAAAATGTTAATAAGAATGACAACTTTTTATTACTTATTTAGAGACATTACCTCCCCATGCTTCTACTCTATGCACATTAACAACAACTTATAAATTGGATTGTCAACTAATAATGCATAAACTCTAGTGGCAGATATGATATGTCTTACTCAGGGCAAGTTATAGCTAGATAGGATTAGATATGTTAAAAACTTTTTATTCTTAACTTTGGCTAAATGCCAACCCTTGTTCCTAGAGAAAAAAGTTCTTTTTGATTGCTTGGCTTTCTCTCTTTCTTTGTAGAAAAATCTGAGATCATGAGCCTGTAAAAGTAGCTTCATGTTCTTTATATATTTTTCAATAAAAAGCTGCATTTGATTTTATATGCAATAATCTTCAAATGTGACCTATCTTTCTCTTAATAAACCTGTCTAGCCTTTTTTTTTTTAGGCTTTTCAAGGGCTACATATTTTGATATTGCTGTACAGATTTCAAACTTCTCTAGAGATTTACATAGCCACACAATGAAATTTTCTGTTTTATTCATTTACCTTTTTCTAATATTTTTCAAAATACAACATATCTTCAGTGCCATTAGTCATTGAGCACTGAGCTGCTAACTTTTTAAATCTATCCACAGGCACTTCAAGCTCTCCTTTCAGAGTCGTAATGACAACTATCTTAGAGCCCATGATTGTGCATCAAGAACTAATATGGTTTTTACCTATGGACTTTTACATTATAATAATTTGTTATTTTATTACCCAGACTCCCCCATACTGTGAGATGTCTCTGCATCTCGCTGCAATCAAAACTCACTTTTATCTTGCTGTATAATTATGCATAATCAGCAAACCTTTTTTACTGCTGATACTATCTTATAAAAATCTTCGGAAATCTAGTGTGTTTATCAAATTGATCACCACCCTGCAAGCCTGCAAGAACTCTAATAGGTCTATGAAACACCATTTCTATCCACAAAACTGTGTTGATTCTTCCTCCATGTTAGCTTATTTAACTATTTACTTATTCTTTTCTTTCTTAGCATTTTAAACAACTAGTTTATTTCTGATATAAAACCTATTAGTCTGTAATAATTTGACTGTCCCTGAAGCACTTTTCCAAAGTAGTTATAACTTTAGCCTTTCATCCCTCCAGTTCTCCAGCTACTTTAAATATTAGTTGCTATAATCATTACTAGTGTAAGATTTTTTTTTCCTGAGTTCCTTTAATACTTAGAATTAAACACTATTTAGCCTTAGCAAGGAGTTAGTACTTCTTATTTACTTGTTCTTACATTCAGCTGACTAATTTACACTAATTTGACATAGTTCCTTGAAGTCATTTCCTGCAAGCAAAGGCTTTCACATGGGACTCTACCTAAGTTTTTCTGTAGCAAAAAATGATTCATATCACTGCTTCAGGTTTTCTACCACAGTCTCATTCGTTTCATGTATTACATATTATTTCCTTTCCTATATTAAGTACAAATTTTAAGGCAAATAGTTTACTTCTAATATTTTTTAAAACCTGTTTTCTATAACTTCAAAACTTTAGCAAATTGTTCTTCAGAGTCTTGTTTGGCTTATTGAAGTTTCAGATTTAATTTGTTAGAGCTTATGTTCTTTTCCATTCACCTTATCCAGACACAATACTCCTTTTGAAAGATAACTCTTTAATTCTGTTAGCCATTTTATATCTCCTGTGTAACTATTGGCGTTTTCGACTGATTCTATTCTTTAACAATATTGATTTTTAGTTGCTTTGTCCTTCTGATTAGGTATCTTGACAGAAGCTCCATAAAATCTACAGAAGTTTTATTCTTTGGCTGATGCTTTTGATTTTAGCAAGTTTTCAGGTTTTACATAATTTCCCTTTTGGAAAATGAACGTCTCTGTAGTAGTCTATTTTGTGTGTTTGTTTCATTCCTGCTGTAGTTTTGAACTGGAGTGTATCACACTTAGAGAGGCTCTTTGAGAAATAAGTTTTGAAACAAGTTTAATGTATGTCTCACAAGAACCATTTAGTCATAACAGGCTTTCTGAATAGCTGTTTCAAGAAGCAGCTGAAGTCTAACAAAGTAGCTTCCCTTATCTGAAGTTTGATCTTAAACTACTTGTTCAGATGTTTATCCAAATCTTCCTGGAAATAACTACAATTTCCCAACATTAGTGTTTCTATAGCTCTTGCAGCTTTTTTGTTTTCTTAGTCACAGTTAGTATCCAAAAACTGATGTGAGAATTGTAATATCGTCCTCTCCCCATTTATGTGAACTTTTTTTTTTTTATTTTTAGCCATGTGGCTTATTACTTCGCTATAGCCAAAACGTTTTCAGGCTTGCTCAAGTAATTTGTAACCCGGCAAGGCATGTTTGTTTCCTTACCCCAAGTTCATAAGTCTGTTAAGTCACTCTCTTCATTAAAAATCAGGCAATATAATTCACCCATTATGTGCTTTACATTTCAAACATTGAAATAAGTGAATATGTCCATTTCCCCTTGGGATGGTTGTCTCCATATGTATGTCTTCCTTAAAAGGAGTTTCATTTGCTGAAATAAACTTGGCTTTTTAATTCGTTATTGTTTTATAAGATGTGCATTCCCCTCTACTTAAAGAGTTTATTTCAATGTGTGATCTTCTGCAGCCCCAGACTTTCCCATAGCGCTTAGGGAAAAAGTTCACCATAAACTTATATTTTTCAGCATTGTGGCTCTTTTTTCATACAGATGAAGCTCATCTAAGATAATAGGCAGTTTCATAAAATATACTTTCCACCTATTTAATGAGATTTTTCCAGGTTCTATTGAGTTTAATTACATTTTCCCTACGCAGTTGTCTTACATATGAGCAGAAACTTAATCTGTCCAGACTGGTGCATGACTTTGGTTAGTCTTGGTTTTTCATTTCTCACCTATTCATTTAATTTTGGCTCTGTAATCATTATTGTGCTGTCCCATATGCAGCTACGACTATGGGCCATGACCATTGTTTCAGTTCTTAGCCCTGTCTAGACCATGAGATTCTTCACTATATTGAGTCAGCATACTCTGAGTATTGTCTTCACAGACATAGCTATCTATGTGCCTGATCTATCGCCTATTATTGTTCACATCTTCACCAGATTGTTCTTGAGGATGTTCAGAACATTCCTCTCTATCTAGTCAGGTCTTGTCTGCTGAATATTTTTAGTCTTTTACAGAACCACAAAATCCTAGAACAGTTGAGGTGGGAAGGGACCTCTGGAGATCTGAAGTCCACCTCCCTGCTCAGAGCAAAGCTAATTAGGAGGTTTCCTGGTACCATGTCCAGTCAGATTTTGAATATTGCCAAGGATTGAGACTCCACAACGGTCTCAGTCCAGTCCACAGTCGTGTTCCAGTGCTCCATCATCCTCATGGTAAAAAGCTGTCAAATAGACATTCCTGTGTTTCAGCTTGTGTCCACTGCCTCTGGTCCTATCGCTGGGCAACAAGAGGAGTCTGGCTCTGTCTTCTTTATGTCGTGCTCATAAGGGTATTTATAGACATTGATAAGATCCCCTTGAGCCCTGACTTCTCCATGCTGAACAACTCTAGCTCTCAGTCTCTCCTTACAGGTTAATTGCATCACTCCCTTCATGGTCCTCTACTGGACTCGCTTGAGTTTGCCCATGTGTCTCATGTACTGGGAAGCTGAGATCTGAACCTAGCACTCCAGATGTGTCTCACCAGTGCTGAGCAGAGTAAAGAGGTCACCTCCCTCAACCTGCTGGCATTGCTTTTCCCTAAATAGAAATACAGATGCTTTGCTATGGGGACACATCAGTGGCTCATGTTCAACTTGTTGTCCAACCAGACCCCCTCCTTTTCTCCAAAACTGCCTTTCAGCTGCTTGGCCCCACAGCACGTACTGGTACACTGGCTTACTGCTCTCCAGGGTCACAGAGTGGCATTTTGCTTGGTTTAACTCAATATCCTCCTGCTAGGAAATGGTTTCCCGCGATGGCAGTATTTGCTGATAACCTGGAACTGGGTCTACTTAGGAAGTCTGTGTACTTTATCTGTGGTTAATAGTGTCACATTTAATTTATGTCATTTATAAAAATAAAACATAAAAGGAAGAAAAAAGACAGTAAAGTGATTTTGACCTATTCGTCTGTGGTAGGTACGTTCTACACCACTATGCCTGTCTCTTTATTTGTAAATTTATCTTTGTCTTTCTGTACCTATGCTACTCAGATATGTACTGCCTTGGCCATGATATTACCAAATGAAGAGTTTCAATAAGATAAATGAGTCTCAATCAGATATTATTAACATTTTCAATCAACCTAAATGAATCTATGACATGTGATAGCGTATATTATTGGCTGGTGTTGTCCAGGGTCTTCGGATTCCTTCTAGTTACTTTTGTTTAAAGATGTGAGTAACAGTGGATTCTTTCATAAAAGGCTCTAACATCTTTTCTCTGATAAGCAAAATCTATAGATTTCCTTAAGATGTTTTTTGACCCCGTGCGGGGCTGTTCCTAAATACTGGGTGATAATCTTGCTTCCACAGTACTGCTCAGCAGAGCTTGAAATTAGTAAAAGCAGCACAGGCTGTCTGACAGCTAGTCCTACCATGGACGCCAAGTCTGAAGAAACAACAACAGCTATTTTGCTCACAGGGGAAATAAGGTTAGTGAAAATATTAAAGAAAAGTGAATGCCACTGCTGGCATGGCAACACTTTGCAGTAATTGGCTCCTTGTGATTCATGCTGGTTTGACTCTGAGAGCTACAGATGGGAAGCTTAGAATCTTTAGTTTGGAAGCTCTCGTTTGGAGCTTATAAGCTCTTCTTAAGAAATGGGAAACAGATCAAAAGACCACTGAAGGAAGTGAAATTCCATAAATTCTGAGAACATTTTTTGCTAATTTACATTTGTTTGAAAGAATAGCATCTATTTGAACATATAGAATAAAAACTATTATAACCACTAAGTTACAGGTGCTATTTTTCATGAAAGCTGCTGTCTGATATTTTCCGGAACTAAATGCTAATTCATTCTTTAACAACTAGCACAGTCTATTCCTTCTTATTATTGAAATTAGATTTGTATAAGTAGATAATACGATTAATTTTGAAAGATGTTGTATCTTGCCATCAGTTTGGTGTAAATATTATAACCAATTATGACTAATTAAGAGGAAAACTTGTGTTGTTCAAAGGTTAAATACATAACCAGAAAATCATTAAGTGACACAAAAAAATGGTGAGCACAACTTGAAAAAAAAAAAAAAATTGACTCATATATATCTTAGCTATTGGATGCAAATATGAACCAAATCTGAGCCGTCATGCTTAATAAATCAAGCTGGAATTCTCAGTTTAATTAATTACACTCCCAGTAACATTGAGGAGATTGAGTAGAAAAAGAAAAATAAGAAAAGTGAATTTTCCAAACATTTCCATGCTTTAAGTTTAAATGTGTGGGTACTGCAGATGTATTTGAATAAATTTGCTTCTGTCATTTATAGGGGATGAATCCTACTTTCCTGATCTGATCAGAGTTCTTCTGATTGACAAACATGATAATATGACAGGTTGATAATTAATAGATTCTCCAGAGAAGTTCTGCAGTCTCCATCCTTGGAGATATTCAAAATCCAATCACAGAATCATAGAATCATAGAATCACTAGGTTGGAAGAGACTTCTGAGATCATAAGTCCAACTATGCCTGTCTCCTTACCAAACCATGTCCCTAAGAAACTCATAAATTGGACACATTGCTGGGAAACCTGCTCTAGTTGACCCTGCTCTGAGCTGAAGGGTTGAACTATGTAATTTCTAGAGGTTCCACCCAAACTCGGAAATTCTGTGACAATATAAGTATAGTCACCCAAAAGAACGGCTTGCTGAATTTAACATGATATTTTCCCTAATATGCTTGTTTCTTGTCATGTCACATGAGAGCCCTGATTCTCAGTCCTCTGAGTCTGTGTGGGGTCTTTTGAGGCAGGTAGCCATTTATATTGAGCATTTTCATTCCGTCCCAGGTTTTTTACAGGTAAAAATATGCAATTAATCTGAAGTTGAGTACATAAAAATATGTCAAGAGTACTTAAAGAATATTATTGTCTTCTCAAACCCACAAATGTTAATCTGAAAATGTAAATGTAATGTTACATTTAAAGAAAAACACACACTGTGGATTATGCAGCATGAAACAATTGCCTTTACAACCCTGACATTTTAAAAGGAATAGAGAAGAACAGAGTAAAGCAGTGTGTTTCAGGCACCATATCACATAGGTAAAACATCGCCCATGTGGCTGGCAGCTACTGAACCAGAAAATCAAGCTTTACCATGAGTGAAACATTAGATCCCATGTGAGTATATTTACCAGTCTAAATGGTTAGTACCTGTAGTGGCATTTCATTAGGACGACTCACATTGTCACATGCCAGTGATCCTGTTCTGTATTTGCTCTGCCGTCGGTTAAAGACAATATCCTGCTGTATGTTCATTTGATTACCTGCAATATGAAAACACATTCAAAGATGACCTTTTGGTGGGTTATTTTATACATGCTGAGGGCAGTTCTATTTTGACAGCTGAATTAAACAAAATATAGGGAATATAGCTAGCTGAGGCTTCAAAAATATTGTTTTAGCATAATAGCAACAAACAAAACTTCTTTAATCCTCCACAACTCATTTAACCTTGGAATTAAATATGCATGCAAATGTGATGGTCCCACATCTCTGTTCATGTAGATTTATCACTATCCACTGGATTATTTGTGTTTCCAGATGCCTTAGAAATTCAGGTTGCCAGCTCAATTCTTTGAAGAGTTCCTTGGGTCATTCCTACCCAGCAAAGTAGTGTTACGGATGTTTGATTAATGTCCTGGTATTCCACTCAAATTAGCAATGCCATTTCAAGGTATTCAATCTTCTGAAGGGAAATTGTAGCTTGATATTCAAGAGATTAAGCCGCAGATAAAACAATTATCTTTTAATGACATCTATCCTCCTCTTTTTCATTTTTTTTTCATTATAAGGCAATAATATAATTTATAAACAGGAAAAGGTTATGTAGCCTAACATATTCAGAGATGTTCCATTGAAAAGGCTCTATTGTTTGTCTTAGCAATCAAACAAAAGAAAATACAACTCATTAAGTCATTCTACACTTCTACAACATCAGCTTTTATTAGGACTGTAGAAATTCAACAGAGGTTTGCAATCTCCTAGAGATCCTTTGTCTTATCTTATGAATATGTCTAAATTTTAAAATAAAATCTTGAAACCCAGACATATTCATGATATATTCTGGATAATAAGAAGCAAATATTTTGGCTAGAGTGAAGTCTGACTGAGTTCTCCTAAATAGGTTAGGACTGTAAATAACACAGCTTTTATTATGCTTAAAAAGGACAATAACTGGCAGATGGATAAATGTAAAAGGAGAAAAAGTCTGAAGAGCATACTCAAAGGAAAAATATTATTGGAAACTCAATAATGTGTTTTAGTAATCAATCACTGACACAACAAAACCACCACACTTATTCAGGATTGTATTGATCATAATAAATAAACAAATAAATTGTATTTTTATCTTCATTGAATTAATGTGGGACAAATAAGATAACCATATATGAATCTACTGTTCATACTCTTATTTGAACCTCTTTTGTACATCAACCCAAAGAGAGGTGGATGTAGCTTTGATCTGAACACACAAGACAGTTGACATTGTGGCAATTATGACATTGTTAAATGACATGAACTAATTTCAGATGCTGGAATGAATAGGGATCAATGGGGCTACTGAACTATGTCAAAACTCACAACGCTTTTGAAATGGGAACAGTACTTTGGACATTGGTCTACTTCTGGTCCTTTCAGAAGAGAAACAAGTGATGCCAGGATAGTGATGCCAGGATTTTCCAGTAGTTATTTCCTTGTCCTTTCTTTAGCCAACACTGAGCAGAAAAAAAAAGAAAACTTTTCAGTCAGACACTTGTAAATGGAGAAGATGGCTTTGTTATTTCTTCTCGAGTTGATAATCTCTTCTCAGTATGTTTAGTGAAACTATGATGGGATAGCTTCTGCCAAATACAGGCCAGCCTTATCAACAAATGCAAGGCCTTTTCTGAACTTCCCTGTTAATCGACCTCTGTTGCAATAAATAACAGAGTGTCTCTGGAAGGTGTTTATATATTTAAATATTTTGTTCCTTTCCTTTTATTTCTTCTACCTAAAATTGATTCAGGATTGACATGTGACTTCTACTACAGTTTCTAGCCAAGGAAGAATAAAGATGCTACATTGAGAGGGGCATTTATTCTAAAATTTCACACTTCTTTACTATGAAAGAGACAGTTCTAAAACCCTTTCACAACCCACTTGATTTGAAATGGGTTTACATGCAGCATGCTGAGTTTTCTCCTGTGCACTTCTTACACTCTTTAAACATCATTTTTTAAACTCACAATACAGAATAACAAGTGCTGTAAACAATGTACCAAGAACACTGGTGGGCTTTCACTTCCTGTTAAAGTATGTGTGCACAAAAGAAAACACACTCCTATCAATATCTGGAGTAAATAGACAATCTTAAAAGTAAAGAGTAAAGAAATTGGTGAGTGCTAATTTCAATCAAAAAATAATATGCCTTTTTGGAAAATACTATTGCTTCCTGATATATTTTAGTTTTGCATCAATATCACTACAAGTGTTTGATTCTCTATGTATAAAAAAGAAAGCTTGCTTTATTTCCCAAAGAACTAAACAAACACGTGTCAAACGTGCAGCACAAGCACACTCATGCACATGTATATATTTCCACAGTCACATATACAAAGAAAAGACGTTAGAGAACATATGGCAAAATCAAACACTGTTGAGAGTGAAAATGTGAAGCAATTTCCTTGCCCTTTGTGCTTTTATTCTTGAAAGAAAAGAGCACCTATGAACCTTTTGCAAGCTTTATTTTTCTTTTCCCCAAACCCACAGCAACCTAACTTCACACTGATGGATTTTCATCAGCAACAAAGACACATCTGAGACAAGAAGATCAACTCAATCAGTCAGCAAGGCGTACGTTGTCACTCTAAAATAAGAATTGCTAAATGTTCCCAAGAAGTCTGCCAGCATATTTTTAACATAGGCAAAGGAAATATTTTTACTTCACTTGTTCTTAGAAATGTCTGAATCATTTTGGTTGAAATTTTCTGGTTGTTTCTTCAGTGACAGATGGGTTACAGATCTGACAGATGAGCTAAAATTTGTACTAGAGAAGAGATATTCTTCTGTGTGTACCTTTTGGGTATTCAATCTGTCTACATAAAAAGTTAGAATACATATTTCCATGTTTTTACATATGTATTTCTCAACCAAGTCACCTTTGAATTTGCCTTTTTTTGTTGTTTAATTATTCTTTCATTTCATTTTCCCCCTTATTCCTGTCCATAAGTCATTAGACTATGCACCTATTCACTTCCAATGGTGCTATGACTATCCTTTTCACCTTTTTTTTAAGAATTGTTTACTTTTCTTAGATTGTAACACAAGCAGATACACAATTTCTTATGAGGAAAAATTTATAAAACTAGGGTAATCATGCAAAAGAAAGAGAAAAGAGGAACTGAAGAATGACTTTTTCATTTCATTGATCTAGTACATGTAGCATGTCGGTGACACACAGGAATATTGCATTGAATCCTATTCCTTGCTTGACCTTGGTTTCTCTGCTGCTCAGTTCACGTATGTAAGTTGGGGACACTTTATTATTATCACTGTAATTAGAGAGAGAGGCATCTCTGGAGGCAATTCCATCCTATTCTAAACCAAATGTTTAAAACATAGGTGATTAATCAGCAAAGGAAGAGACTGTCTCTCTCCATTGCCTTAGAGGGAATTGAGAGAAGTAGTTTAGATTGGATACTAAAGTTATGGATAGCTGAAAGTAAATGATATATATCACAATATTGAGGAAAAAGTATTTTTGTTGCTTAAAGAGTTTGTTGAATTTTGATACATATATTATCCAAAATGAAAATATTTGAAAAGCTTCTGTGTTTACGGGTAATAAAGAAAAAGTAGTTTGCTTTTCACTCTGTGCATCCTTTGGATATGCATCATGTTACTTTAATTTTCATTTGTTTGAGGGTTCTTTTGATACAGTGTTGCTCCTGAGTTTTCCTCAGTAGACTTCAATCTTTGCAGCCCCTTAATTATGTGGCCAGCAAGTGATTTATGCACATACTTTTTAAGTTAAATATGCACTGTTTTCTGCATATGAGTCAAAACACATCTTTCGTCAAACTTCTTGTATCCTCTCTCATTTCCCTCATACTTATTTCTTTCCATCTTCCTTTCTTATTCTTCTTTTTACAGACTAATTCTTCCTAAACTGCGTTTGGCAATGTTAGAAACATCTCTTAAACTGAACTGTTTATTATCTAACAAGAAATAAGCTGTTTTAAAATAGGCACTTTTCAGGTATACCATAAGGTAGGAAAATTATGCCCAGAGAGCATATGAGGTGCTAAAGATTCAGTTATTTCCTCTAGAAATTATAATTTTAAACCCTATGACCTCTCCAGAATTGCAATTTTTGTTTTATAGACTACCATGCTTCCTTAGCTCCCAGAATAATTTTATGAAATTCATGGGCTTAGAGTCCCCCATTATAAGGGAAGATGAGAGAACTTCCTTGGTCAACCCTAATTGTCAAGAAAGACATCCTTTTTCTGCTTTAATACATTTAGAAATCTCAGAAAAGTATCTGTTCAAACAGCTATTAAAAATTAACTGTAAAAATTTTGCTGCCAGAATGCAGAATACAAAACATTTGCTGTAAACATAAGCAAAGTCTTTTATTATATTTAGGTAGTTCTCCTTTATAAACCTAATGAACTTCTAAAAATAGATTTTTAAAGCCCGAAGATAACTTAGACCCACTGATTTGGGGTTTTGCATGGGACAGGCCATAGAATATCATCAGAATTAGGCCAAATAAGTGTAAAGCAGATAACCTAGACATCTTTCTCTGAAAATTTCAGGAAATGGGAAGTCTGACGCGAAAATAGAACTCTATGTCTAGTTTCATATGATGAACTGACTTTTGACCAAATGAATACCTTTATGGAAGTAATACAAATTAACTATGGGGCTTGCTCAGAAATTGTGGCACATCCACATTATATCATTTGTCCAGAACAAGATTACGACTGATTAATTTCTTGATCTGCCATCTTCATGTTCCAGTACTTGTGAGTTTCGACATGCACACCTGACTGGTTCAAGAAATAAAGTTTAGGGAATAGTCGAAGGTTAGCTCTGCTAACAGCAGATCTTAACAGATATGTATTCTAGATCTTTCTACATAACATAACAATTTGGGAAGTGCAATTACATAGGAATTACCCTAATGAGTTTGTTGTCTCCAAGCTAATGCATGATCTCAATGTGATTGCTCTTGTTTAGTTTCTCCAATTAGGAAACTAGTAGGTAGTTGAAACCACTAGTGAAGTTAATTTTACTAAACAAATAACTGCCTTAAAAAAGGCAAGTAAAATTCATATAATCAGTCTGAAAACAGGAATCTTCTTCTGGATCACACTGTGGGAGTAGAAATATTGCTTTCTTCAACTACTTGTTATGTCTTTCTAAAAGGTTCTAGCCTTCATTGATCTGTCAGTACCCCTTAATTTGCTGAAAAGATTTAACACTGAATTTTTGGTCAAAAATAATGGAGCTGTTTTTCACAATGCTGCAATGATGGTAGATTTGCAAAGTACTCACGTGTTCTATGAAAGTGTTGAGGAGCAATGTCAGATACTGAGCCAGCTGGATTGAAGGAAGCCAGCTGTCCTAAAGCTTTTTTTGGAACTTAGAGACAGTTTCTTTAGCAGACTACTTGCTCCAAAATCTGATACTGATGGTAACTGCTGGTCACAAACCATGTAAGCATGCCTAGTCAGTGTCAGTGCAAAACCAAAACAGGTGAGTATGAACTACCTTTGGAGATGACAAACTAATCAGTTTTACTTGCACAGAA
This sequence comes from Neomorphus geoffroyi, assembly GCA_033558235.1. Lineage (NCBI taxonomy): Eukaryota > Metazoa > Chordata > Aves > Cuculiformes > Neomorphidae > Neomorphus > Neomorphus geoffroyi. Next base: position 21,095,402 of record JAUMJM010000053.1, on the reverse strand, counting down.
ATAGGCTGAGGTTTTTCACACTGTTATTTTTTAGGTGGTGAGTGAGGTTATTTTTGTAGTAGTACCAGAGAAACAACTGTAAAATTCTGTGTTTTTTTGTTTGCAGCCTGTCATGGCAAAATCTTGTAGCTGCTTGAGCTTAAGTGAACTGAATCTTCTAGGATCCCATAAAAAAATTCTTGATAGCAAACGCATGTACTAACTGAGGAACAGATCGAATGCTTGCAAGACATGATTGCAAGACATGAAGATCATCACTCTAGGTGTCCTCTTCTATCTTATAGCTAGTTTGTGGAGTTATTGTCATACTGATTTCACTATTACTTCTAGTCAGAAAACAACCTTGGAAAGAAATTAAAATATTTGTCTTCATGTTTCCAGGAGCATTTGCCCTTAACCCTCAGGCAAAGTCCTACAAACCCAGACAGATATTTCTGTCTTCCAAACTATCACGCTGCAATTTGTATGATTGGGTGTAGACTAAAAATTCAAACCCAAAATTAATCCAGAAAGGCACAGACTGTTTCCTAGGTGGGTTAACACAGCAAGTTCACATTAAGTTGATGTATGATATATATACTGTCTGACACATATAATGCATATTACATTTTCTAGATAGAACAGTCTCAAATAATAGCTTCAAATATCTTACTACCACAAAATTTTAAGATTTTCAGCTGGTTGATAAACATGCACATAGATGAGATGGGAAGAGGATATGGAAATATTTTAAAAGTTTTGCCTGTCATCAGTATCAATATTCTCCCTCAGGTGTGGTTTCAAGGAAAAGAAATATTTTTTTTGTTTTTGATCACCTGCGTTGTTCTGTTGCTCTCCCTCCCCCTCCAGTAAAGTAGTATATTTGCTTGAACAAATCTTAATGCTTGACTGTTCTCATGGTATTCTGTTCACCATGATGTGACGTCACTGACTCTGAGTGTGAAGCACATTCTGTTACACACATTTTTTGAACAGTGTGTTCAACTACAGTTGTTTACATAAAGTTTTAGTTTTGGGTCCACTACTGTCTGCTGCTGACTACTTGTCATACTTTTCCCCATGTATTTAATTTTGTACATTTAATAAAATGATGTTACATCTGGCATATGTGTAAGACACCAATTCTTATGTTTCACAACTTTTATGTAAACGACTGATTTTTAAACTGGAAGAAAATGCTCTTACTAGAGCATAATTACTAGATTCCATCCAACACAGTTTAAGCTCTATGTATTTTGCATTTTTCAGGGAGTCACTAAGTGTTATAAATCTTAATTTTGTTGGGCTCCTCTTCTGCTTCAAAGCACAAAAGAGAAATGAACATGAGTTTTAATGCATTTCATTATTACTCTGATGATGTGTGAAAGGTTCGCTGAGATCTTTTTCTGGAAAATTTCAAAGCAGGATTTAAAAGAACTACATCACCTCTTTTCTATCTGAATTTCTTATGGTGTTGGATGAGAATGAAGTTAGGTGCCTCAGCTGGCCACACTTGAATTGATGGAACTGATTATTGGACATTTGTAAAATTCATTGCTCATTGTTATGTAGGGATCTATACTATGTCATACTGCAATTAAAAATAAAACCTACAGATATAGTCAATAAAAAGAACAACAAAAAAGGTTAATTGCCACCTTTATATTTAATTAGATTCTTCTTTAAATCCACCATATCTAAAACTACCTTTTTTCTATGACAAAGTACCTATTGTTATTGTTTTCAAACAAGTAACAGTACTAAGTAAGTATTAATTATTATTTCTAATGTGAGTCTTTTGCTGAACGAAAGAGGGTAGGTGCTATGCTTCTAGACTTTCAGTAAAATATCACTTTCATAGGAGAGACACAAACAATCTTTAATTGAACCAGAGAAATGCATGAGAAAGAACTAGCTAAAAGGAAAATTGATGATAGATAGTGATGTCAGGATCATTATGTTACTTTTGGAATTCCCTACAGATCAAAACAAGAAGAATGTTAAAGCCAGTGAAGCAATGTGTTGTTTAAACTTGCTGATATCCTAAAGTTCAGAGATGCTGTTACTATGAAAGCTTGTTGGAGTATCAGGAGAAATTGTCTGATCTTGAGAACCTGTCTAATGAATGTGAATGAAATTTAATAGTAGGGATTTCAGAAGACTCTTAGGAACTAATAGTAACAATCTAAGTGTTATTCTGGAAATGTCAGCAGTTGGAATTTACAGAGGAAGAAAAAGAACTTTTCAGATTAATTGGTTACAGGTTGGCTATGAGCAACATATATGATATGGCTGTGAAAATGGAAATGTGATCCTAGATAATGTCAGTCTAAATATTTCCAGTCAGGTTTGGAAAATATTAACAAAATGTAAAGCCTACAATTTAACAGATACTGTGAGCAATTCTGTCATGCAAGTCACCCATGTTTAAGGAGGATAAATTTAACCTCACTAAATGCAAACAAGAACTGCTATGATATTCTGGAGTGCCTGAAAGTCAAGGCTATGAGCACAGAGTATGAAATGTGAATCTGTTTAGCAAAGGTATAGAAAAATGAAGGAAAGCGGGACATGGCAGGTCAGTGTGTATGGACAGAGGTGTGAGGAGTGAGTGACAGCAATGGAAGCAGAAACATAGCTGCATTCATTAGTGGACAATGATGGTACTAAATTAAGTTATCCTGTACCATGTAAGAGTCCCACAACCTTCCAGTGGGAATATGGATGACAAAAAGTAATTCATAAATGGTATTTCATTCATCAACTAATAATCTGTGATGTATTTGCCTTCAGGGGACTGGATTCAATAGTTCAGATACTCCCTTCTTGTAAGAAGGTCCCTTCTCTATGAGAAATACTCAAATGCTGCAAAAATACTGCAAAATTATTTTCTTTTGCCTCTTTCTTAACAAGGGTACCAAAAGGCCAAAGACCAAAAGGCAAAGGAAGGGAGCTATAGAGTTGCAGCTTTACCTGCATGTAAATGAGAGAAAGGCCTCTGCTGAGAGTCAAAGTAGCTTTCAGAGGAAGTCTACGTTACCATTTCAGTTTGGATTGTGACCATGTGTTTGAAGGAAATCTTCCAGCCGTAGCTGGTACAGTGCTTTCATTTGTGACACAACAAGATCTTGGGCACATACGTTAGACTTCTTTCCTCTGAAACTAAACTAGATGATTCACTTTCAGTGACAATACACTTCATGCCTAGCTGCCTGTTCAGTACACAAAGCAGCAAGGCAGAGGTAAAATTTCCTGAAATGTGTTGTAGACACTGGATCCTTAACATCAGCTACTTCTCTCTATGTATCTGCTCCCCCTGAGTAGCTGCTTGTTCATGGAAATACAGCCCATGTGTCTCCTAGGGTTAAACGTGATGAAGAAGTAGCAAGCTCCACACTGACTCTGGAAATCTGTCAATGACTGACCCTCATGTGTAGAAATGACACTCAAACTTGTGACAGAGCTGCCAATTTCTTTCGGGGTTTGATGTCTTACATTTTATTGCAAAAAGTGCAAGAATGTCAGCTATAAGAATAATTTTTTTATAGCACAGTGGAGCACTCAGTAGTGGGTTCCCACCACAGTAACCATTTATTCGAACTGTTATGAATGAAATGAGATAGATTCCATTCTCCTAAAAGCTGGATCAGCAATAAATACTTGAATTTGGCTTAGATGTGTCTATTAGAGAAGTACTTGTAATCTTTGGATGGATAAGCACCTTTCTTCTGGCTTTAAAAAGAATATCATTAAAATAATAACATTAAATCTGATTTATTTTTTAATTACGCTCTTTTTCTTTTAATGGAACTCTGTGTCTTTTTTAGAAGATGGAAACAGCTGCAAGCTTTGCTTAATTTGCTTTCTGCACAGTACATGAGTGTATGAAGAGCATACATGTTAGTTTATTATCGAGAAGAAATAAGGGAGAATTTCTTGTGGTACCAGCTTGCTTTCCTACTAAAGATGAGCTATTAAACACCAGCTCACTTACACATGGATTGCCAGTGATGAGTGATACCAGGCGTACATAAAAGTAAAGTATCAGATGAAGATAATCTATTTTCATAACTGTAAATGATATAATGTGTTTAAATTTACATTGGAGTTTATCAGAAGTAACGGAAGAGAATGATGACAAGCAGTAGAAAATGTGTTGACATTTTCTTTCATCTTTGTGCACTTGTGACTAATTCAGAGCTACAGCCTTCACAAATAATTTTATCATAGAAAGTAAGTGGAAAAAAAGCATTATTAATGAGTTGTCTATACTTTACTTTATATACAGTTATATTTGAAAATGCACATTTAGTACCAACATCTTCATTCAAAGAACAATGATTGATAAATAGGAGTAATTAATGATGGCTATATGAGAATTCCTACTGGAATTTGCACTCTCCATTACTCTGCAGTGGGAGATAAGCATCCAAACCAGGTGAGATCTTCTTGGACAAAAGACAGTCTCAGAAAAAGATTGTGCTGGGGCTCTATTTTCGCCCAATTTCTTTTTACTAAGCATCTCACTTCCATTTTGGTACTCCTTCAGGGAACCTGTTTTCAAATTCGGAAAAGTATTTGGACTCAGTTTTAACTCATTTTAGGGCTAGATAACTGGTAGCTCTGAATGACTGTATGTATTCCAGTCCCTGCTGTGAAGTCATTGTGCATTGTAAAGCTAATGAAATAGTCACTGGCATAAAGAAAGACTGAATGGAGATCTGATTGTTCTCTTTTGCTTTTTTTTTTTGTTATTTGTCCCAGTAAATATTTACTTCATACAAATATGGCGCTTACTCCATAGTAGGAATAGAAAGAGTCTTTTTTAGCTCCAGGTTTATTTCTTGGTGGAAGGACTATTTTCTTGTGTAGATGTTGGTGTAACTTTGCCAGACAGCAAAAAGTATTGGCATCTGACATTCTTAAAATTTTATTCTCTAGCCAAAGCCTGCTTGATAAAAGAGGCTCGTGAAAACATAGTGTCCCAATGTTTCCTTTCCGATATGCTTGGTGTATCTTTATCAGACTACTGAGGACAGACTGAGTTGCCTAAACATAGCCTGTTTTACGCACTCTGGGGTACTCAAGACATCAGCTCTCACAGGCCCTACGAGACTACGAGATGCCTACATCCTTCTGGGGTGGCAGCTGGAGGATATTTGTTCAGACAACTCAAAACTATTGCTCCAACATTTTATAATGCTCTGTGGGGTTTTGCTTGCTCACTGTAAATATGGAATCTGCAAGAGTTGGGGTAATATCAGTGTATGCTCAGTGACTGTAGTAAAGAATCATTTGCAAGTTATTGATATAATTCTTATAGACGTGGGCAACCATAACACTTCATAGGCTCTAAGATCTGAATTTTGAAATTATCTGAATCTGACTTCAAGGGACAGCAGAGTAAGCCTCTTGGGAAACCACGAAAAGGACATGACTAAGTATAGCCAGGTTATCACAACATTTTCCTTAGACTAGTGTTTCCTCATCTATAGAAATCAACTCAACAGAGAGTCAAATTAAAGCAGCTTGAAAATCATCAACTACTTTTCTTATGCTAAAGCAATAAAACTGAAAAACCACCGAAGATATAAACAAAAACAGGGTGAGATTTTTTCTGTTTCTGACCAAAAATCCTCCAAACCCACTTAACTTTTATTTTAGAACTCCATATCCTCAATTTTGATTTTTTTTCCTCCACTCACTTTCACTAGAATAGTTGTACCTGCTTCTCCAATAGAAATATTTTAGGTGTTTGAATTCTATTCGATAAAGCACGAATTATAAAATCAAGTAAAATTTCAAGGAAGAATGTCTTTTAAGAAATTTTGACAATACCAATTTTTCTTTAAGATATATGTTTTTGAACAATTTTATCTGCTCTAGGTAAAACCTTGTAATGTGACTGTAATATTTTGTAAAAGTATTTATCTCTTTAACACTTACATTTTATAATATATTTCATAAACTACTTTTAAACTAGTTATTTGAAAATTAAGGGAAAAGGTGAAAAATAACTATCATCCTTTCTATAGTGCTTCCATAGACTTATTAGGCAATGCTGTATATTTCCTAGAAGTTACGCGAAAAAAGAAAAACTTCAAATTTAAGAAAAGCTTAAACAGTACTGTTACTGAAGTAAATGTAAAGATACGGAAACTTCATTTCTCACATTACTATAAAAGATCATTCTAATACAAGATAGATTATTTTACCACAGACATAGACTCATAGAATGGTTTGGGTCAGAGAGGACCTTAAAGATCATCTAGTTCCAGCCCTCCTGTCATGGGCAGGGACACCTCCCACCAGATCAGGTTGCTCAAAGCTTCATCCAATGTGGTCTTGAACACCTCCAGGGATGGGGCATCCACAACTTCTCTGGGCAACCTGTTCCAGTGCCTCACCACTTCTATGGTAAAGAATTTCTTCCTAATACCTAATCTATATCTACACTCTTTCAGCTTAAAATCATTACTTCTTGTCTACACTTTCTGATAAAGAGCCCCTTCCAATCTTTCCTGTAGGTCCCGTTTAAGTACTGGTAGGCCCCTTCAATGTGTCCTTGAAACCTTCTCTTCTCCACACAGAAGAAGCCCAACTCCCTCAGCCTGTCCTCATGTGGGAGGTGGTCCAACACTCTGATCATTTTGTAGCTCTCCTCCACGTCCTTCCTGTGCTGAGGACTGAAGTGAACACAGCACTCCAGGTGAGGTCTCACAAGAGCAGAGCAGAGGGGCAGAATCCCCTTTCTCATCCTGCTGGTTGCACTTCTTTTAATGCAGCCCAGGATACGTTTGTCTTTCTGCACTGCAAGAGCACATTGCCGGATCACATTGAGCTTATCAACCAGCAGCACGCTCAAGTCCTTTTCAGGGCTACTCTCAATCCATTCTCCGCCCAGCCAGTAACTGTGCTTGGAATTGCTTCCAACCAGGTGCAGGACCTTGCACATGAATATCCTCTATTTTATTTGCTACTAAGATCTTGATCAACATCAATCTTGGTATTCATATTTCTTTTAAGATTGTTTTAAATGGACATATCATAGATATCTTGTTTTCTTCGTAACATAAATAAGGGCGATATGAGAACACTCTTTTTCAGTAATGAAAATCAGTGCTATTTTAATTTCAGTAAATTTGTTCAACATTAAAAAACCCTTATAATTCACTGTTGACAATTTCAGAATCCTTGGCACTGTCTCAAATGATACGACAATGCTCCCTCTGTCACAATAATGATTTATAGGGAATCTGTAAGTTTCTTTGAAACAACTCTGTGAACCTCTATATAGCTGAACATTGTCAGGCCAGAGCAAGAATTTCAGGGTTTAACATTTCACCTGTGGCTTCAAAGTAGTTATTTCCTGAAGGAACTAAGGAAGCCAGGAAAGGAGAAGAGGGAGTATTTTGGGAAAGTGCTGTATCACCGTTCCAGAAAGTAGACTACTGTTACCCAATGCCAAGGGGACAGGTACTTACAACATGTTGTTTCCAAAACTCTTACATGTTGAAGACGTATAATTATGGGCTGAAATATGTTATTGTAGGGTTTAAAAGTTTTCATGATCACCTATCTTCTTTTATTGTCCAAGAAGACTTATGTACACAGATAAAGGAACATTTTGGATATGTGGATGTCTTACTGAAGTCCTATTGCTCTTCTTTGTGCTTGTGTTGTCTTGGGACTAATCGGGACTCAAGCATTATTTTCAAAACTCACAGATGAATAGTCAGATTATTATATTATTTGTAACAGTTATATATTCTTGTGAAATGAAGAAAACAACTGCATTACAGTTGCAATAATATAACACAAATTGTTAATATGTTATCAAATAAGTAATATAAAAAATAATTTCTAGTTTTGGTAAAAAGTTAAATTCATCTACTGCCAGATTCAATAACCTTTATTTTTTCCCATTCTTAGAGCCTTTAACTTTTCTTCTCTTTTTAAAAGTTAGTTCTAGTGTGTATTTAATGAAAATTAATATTCACATTTAGGCCAGACTTGTATTTTGAACACACTTGAGTAAAACTTACTTTATGGGTTTAACACTTGAGTAGCAGCCTTAGCATCTTTTAGATGGTGTAGGAATGAAACAAACCCTTTATGTTTAACCTCATGGCTTCAGGCCATCTGACCTCTCTTTACCAAAGTGGTTTGGAAAAGTGGTCAGAATTCTTATGGTTGCCTGATTTTTCCATACAAAAGTCTTGTCCGATTTTTAAAGCTTACCAAAATTCACTCTGACTACTTTAGTAAAAAATCTTATCCAGGAGAGGGAAAATGGGCCTCAAAGAATTAAGATATGAAAAAGGACCAGATGAACTCCTGATTTTTGTGAGAAATCAGCTTATTTTTCATGTTGATCACCTTCTGTTTTATGAACTCCCACCTGACAGGTTCATGTCAGAAAACCCTTTTAGACCCTTAAGATTTTTAATTAATAAATTAAATGTAGGCAGATATCTTATACTGTAGCACTGTAGTGATGGGACCAGATGCTGAATAGGTAAACTGAAATCCAAATTATGTTTCTGTTACTCCCCAAAATATCTCAAATGAGTGATTTTATTACTTTCTCCTTCTACATTTGTAGGTTTCTATCTGTTATGTTTGTCACGAGTATTGAGACAACTTAATTCATTGAGACATGAGCAACTTATAAAGTTGTTGGGACACTGGAGTCCTTATTTCCTCGACACCATTCAGGTACTGGTGCATTAATAAAACAGCTGAGTGGTGGAGGGACAGATAAGATCACGTACACAAATAGTAGTTGGAGACCCACTAGAAGCACAAATGATTTATGGATCAGTGTGTCACTACTTCACTGAAGAAGAAGTAGGAGAACTGAGAAAAGGCTGACTTAGGGAAGGCATAGACTTATGCTCAAGAGCTGTCAGAAAGTTGATTGTATGTGAGTACCAGATGTACTGCTCATGAGGAGGCTTTGGTTTGTGAATGAGACATTTTTGCTTTGAACTGGATAAACTAAGGATATACAAAACCGTGTCATAGATTTGTTTTTTTTCCTTTCCTTTTAAAAGGAATAGAAAAGAAAATGGGGGAACTAATTCAATGCAGCGGTGTTTTTGTTTATCAAAATAATAGATAACTCCTGGCTTGTTATAATTAAACTGTCGTTAAGACATTTGGAATGTCAGTGTGTTTTGGATGAGTTTGGAGGAAGGAAATTGCTGTTGTGCAACTATTTAACATTGAAAGGATAGTTATATGGATGGCTTCAATACAATGAGAGGAAAAAGAGGTTCAGAAAATGTGTGAGGTCTATTCTTATAGGCTTGTTATTGTTCAGCAATGTGCATTCTAAGAGAGAGACCCAAACTACACAGAGGTTACACCAACTCACTGTATATGCTATTTATAAATGTCCCATAATTTCTCAGTATAGCTGATTAGAATCACTTGTAGCTATAAGAATGATTGTATAATCAAAGACACATAAATGTGTTTTTTTAATTAGTCACACCTGCACACATTTAAAATTACACACCCTGCTGTTCCTTGTAGATGCTGCAAAAAAACAAACATGCTGTTCAGATTCAGTGTGCTATTTTTAATGCCCACAATTTGTTATTTAAAGATCAGTTGTCACTTGCTTTTTTTTTCTTAAACATAGCAAAAAGCACTGTTTATCATGCAGATAGATGTATAATTCTTTTTTTTTTTGTTTGGTATTGAAAGCATTGTTACATCTGAACTGAAAATAAAACGTTCAGTGCTGGGGTCTTGCAAGAAATCTAAAGGTAAAGAAAATTTGATTCATTCATTGGATTCATATATTTTATCCAGCAGTTTGGGAATTGCAGCATTCCTCCAAGGCTGAGATTCAGTTCCCTGCCTTGTTTGAAGAGATTGGAAGCCATATCAATACCTGTAATGCTACCTGTAATACTGTGTTAAGGCTGAAGAATGTTGAGGTTGAGAAAGGAAACCAGTTCCTGTCATAGTGAAAATTGGACAGTCACTGAAAAAAACCCTCCTGAATGATATCATTGCCTTTTCTAGTGATTATATCAGATAAAACCCAAAAGATCATTCTCGTGTATAACTGTCTGACTCACAGAATATTTTAACAGTCCTTATATAGGGAAACCACTCTAAATGGAAAGATAGTCATTGTAGAGCTCAGTAAGCAGGTGCTTAGCCTTCACACCAGTATCTAGACCAACTCTGACACTACATCTGTCTTTGTCTGATTCAGAAAAAGTATCTAAAATTAGATCTTCAGGGCTCCAGCTGAGTATGTTAACTGCAGTGGGATACCAGCCCACTGCTATCTCATAAGAATAATATATCTACAGAAGAGATACTGATATTTTGCTTTGACAGTGACTATGATTTTATACGAACTGCCCATTGCTTCTGTTTTTCCTCTATGTCTTCTATATTCAAGGAACTCCTGGGAGTCTGCTTAGCCTGTCCAGGCACAGCAAGGTTTACTGTCTGAACTTACTGAGCCCCAAGGAGGCTGCTGGACATGCTCCAAGAAAATTGTTATAGCCACAGAATCTTCATTCTCTTTATTTATGTATGTTCCCCTATGTCATTCCCCCCATGATGGTAATTCACATTAGACCTCCAGGATGTTGCTGTTTCTGTGCCTTAAACTCTGTCTACATCACCTGTCATTATTTTCAGTTCAGACTAGAGCCAGGCCTTTTTCTTTTATGGTTAGTTTGTGCTGCTGCTTTTCACATTACCTCATCCGGCTGCCTTTCTGTGAGAAAAAGCAGAGAAGAAACTCAGTCTAATATTTTATCTGCTCTTTGCTTTCTCTTTTCCATCTTCCCACTGGGTGGTTATGTAAGGACCCTCCATTCTTTTTTGCTTTGTTTGTCCTTTTCCGTTCCTTTCCAAATAGGGATAAAAACGAAGAGAATAAAACCTGCCCCAAACCAGCATAACTCTACACCTACATTTCTCCTTCCTCCTTTATCATTTATAATGAAATTTTCTAACATTCCCTCCACTCAAATAAATGCATGCATCTACTTATAAATCAATCTACTCAAGTCGACCCAGTAACACCATTTCAACCCTGAGCGAGCAGTGTCCCCATGCACAGCAGCATCACACCACCAGGATGTAAAAATTACGTTCTGTTGTGGAAGAGAAAAAAGAAGGAGGTAGACAATTTGAGTAATACAGAGGACCTGTGGGGTCCAGAATTGATGAGGACATACGTGGTCACCCATGTTGTCCTACACCAGCTTACTCATGTTCACCAGTCAGAGCCCAAAGTCTTGAAGCGACACTTAGTTTATAGTCTTGGCTGCAGAGGTAGCCTTAACAATGCCAGCTCACAGGAACTGGTGTAAGGCTTTTGCTGATGTATCTCTCTATAAACAGCCACATTCAGCTCAAGGATAAGGAGGCTTTCAGAAGTTTTCCACAAGCACCAATATCTGTCTAAATTTGAACCTCCTAATGCTAAAGAAGAAAAAAACAAAAGGGGTGCTGTTAAGCTCTTTACAGTATTTTAAGAACTTCATAATTCCTTTTGTCAAAGAAGGTTGTGTGAGTGCATTTCCTCAGAAAACTCACACTGGTGAAAACCTGGATTCAGCTCACATGTAAGGAGCCCCTCAGCACGTTTCAGTTCTACCTGCTCATGCTCCTCTGCTTCTTCCTTTACTGAAACAAATAGCCTGGAATTTCTGAATGATTACTGTAGAAAAAGCTGCTTATTCTGAGGGCCTCTGAGTGCACTACCAGCCCTTGTTGTCCCTTTCCATATCCTGGGGTTCCCCTCACCCTGCGTATGGCCCAGTACCCCATTTCAGCCTCCATGGGCTACGAGTCCCTGCCCTACCGATGCCTCTCCAGATCCCCGCAGCCTTGCACTGCCCGGCCATGGGCCCTCTGAGCCAGGCCTACCTGTAGGCGCACGTCTCAGCCTGACCTTGGCCTGTTCCCATCCCTGGTTAAGGTGTGTAGTGCCCCCCAGCCCTGCTCCTGGCCGAGGCTGGGAGATGGGCGCTGGCTGGTGAAGCCCGGGGTGATCCTGGCCCTGAAAGTAAGCAGAAAACTTGAAGGAAATCATGGAAAGGGAAATGCTGGCCGTTTTGCAAAACAGACAAAATTAGTAAATTTCAAAGCATGAAATACTTCTCTTACGTTTCTTTCTTACCTTTAACTTCATACAGCTTTGCGTAAAGAGCTGTAACAATTTCATTAAGCTACCATAATCCTGCTCTGAGTCGGGGCTAGAAATGTCCGCCTGACTGTTTCCCAGTCTGTACTTGTACCCTGACTGGGTGTTTCTGCTACTTTCCTTATGCTGACAACTTTTTCTTATTTTTTTTTTTTTTGGCATGGCCAAGGGAAACTGCAGGATGTGGGAGGTCTATCTTTAACTGCAGCAGCATGGTTTTAAAATGACTTAATCTGCTTGAGACACCCTAAGAAGCTCCAGATTCACGCAATGATTCTACTAATATATATTAATCATGATTCTACAAATATAAACCTTCATAAGAAGATTCACAGGCGACTTAATTAAGCGATTATATCACCTCATGGTAAGTGGGTCTAAATAGATGAAAGTCACAAATATACAAGCGCAACACAAAAATCATCTGAGTTGTGTGTGAGTAAGCAGATTGATCATACCTATTTAAAAAACAATGGAAATATGTACTGGACTGCTTTTGCACTATGAAGTGCAGAGCACCCAGTACTCAATATGCTTTCCCTCTTTAATGAACAACGGATTAACTACTTAGTTGCACAGCAGTCTTTCAGATCTTGATTTTTTTTTAAAATCTGCAGGGTTTTTTCCTGACATGTGGATTTCCAAATGTGTGGGGGTAAATTTATGGTACATGGGAGTTTAGGTTCCAATTTCCAACCAGTGATGTGGAAGGAAGTTACTCTTACAGTGATAGATCTTTGTCTTAGCCTTAATGTAGTTCAAAATTGACATATAAATTTCACTCATAATCCATGGTACACATGTATTGAAAAAAATATGGCAAACCTGTTTAAATGTGATTATGAATAATTCTGAAATATATCAGAAGCAGTGAGCAGTTTAAAATGAAACACACACAAACCCAATAACAGCAGATAGAGAAATCCTAAAGAACTTTATTTGAATTTCCAGAACACATCAGTGGATACTGCAAACAATCAGTGAGCTACTCCTTAGGTGGCAACTGATAAGAGTTAAAAATTAGAAAGTTCTATAGAGATCCAGATGAAAAAGTAGGGCAAGAATGGTGGGGAAGGTACAACAGTACTTGACACATTCAGGGCAAAAGGCTCTTGAAGGAAGGTTGTTGTAGTGCCATTGCCAGCCAAAGATTGTCTGTTCTCTGGACCGGACAGTCAAGAAAACCCTCCAGTTTCTGTCTCACTTCTTAAGAATATATACCATGCTCGTTCAGGTGAGTGTCAGGGTACTGGATGAAGGTTACTGTCTTTTGAAGTGGTCTCATATCTATTTAAACAGAAAATCCAGACTCCAGACTACTGTGATGTAACTTTAACGTCACTGCTTACATCAAAGATAAAATTGGTAAGTATTACTGTCTCTAATTTTCACTATCCACATTTATTAACCCTAGCACCACTGGTGCAGCAGATTCTCTTTGTGTCTTCACTTGCAGAAATTAAAGATTTAACACAGAAAAGAACAGTATTTATTGACAAGGAAAAAAGTTTCAGGTCTGGAAATGCGCTTTTAACACAGAAGATGACTCACATTTAATGTAATTTAATGATGACCCAATTTCTTTGTTATTAAGTTATCAGATAGGATGATATAGATCATCTGAACTGAAACAACAGATGTGTCTCCTCTCCTCCCCATGGCCCTCTGCTTTTAGGATCCATTGAGTCACTGCATCTTTTTCTTGGACATTTTATTCCCTGCAGAGCACCCAATGGCCCTTTGCTTCCAACCAAAGTCTTAACAAATTTCACATAGCACATTATATGTGTTAGAATTCTGTATGATATCTACTAATGGTCAGTAGGTAAAACCTCATGTGTTAAATGCTTTGTAATTATAGAAGGTCATAGATTGCATCTAAAGTATAATTAGACATTTGGGAATGCCTGTTCCTTAAAACAAACCTAAGAACAGACATTTGGTGAAAATTTTACCTAGAGATTTTATTCCATCCCTCCATTGATGAGTATTTCCTGTTCTCTCCCAAAAATATACATCCTCTGAGCTGAACAAGGATACAGCATATTTACAGCTGAAAAATCCTTCAGAATTTTTTATCGGCCTATTTTTTTTTTTTTGTACAGTGACAGAAATATCACAAAATCTATTTATATTATATCAAAAGTACATTTAAGGTACAAACTAATCTTTTTATCTGTCTTAATGGGTAAGGAAAGTTCCAGGTCAAAATCCTGGCACATTTGATAAGGGTGAAATTTTTAAAGCCATTAAAATATAAAACCAAGAGAAATAGAGAAGGAAATTTGTATCTTTTCATGTGACTACTGCTAGCTGCTGTTGCAAGAGCAAAATCTTAACATTAGGGGTTATTTCACTCCATGAATTTATTACACAGAAAGGCATCATGAAAAATAGATAAAAACCAACTGGTATTCACTCCAAGCATAAGATTTGTGTCCCTTCTCTTACCTAAGAGTTTTCTTTATTTCAAATACCATTATTCATCGTTTTGAACACTCATTACCCCAGACTCTTTATCCCTATCTATCTGGCTAAATACTTTCTTTCAGTTATCGTCTATGTTTTAAAGAAATGTATTACTAAAAATAATAAATATTTTTAAATGAAAACCACGAACATTTTACTGATCTTTTAAACATCTTTCCTGTATTATAAATAAAGATGAAGACTGCCTCAGTAGCACTGGGATTATGAACTCACTATGTGAAGACTTTATGCACTTAATGCTACAACTAGACATTAAACATTTAAATATTAAAAAAACCCACCTTCATATTGTCACCATTTAATCTTCAAGCTTGTATCTTGTCACTATTCTTAAAATATCCATAGTCAGCTGAATAAGTAGACTTAGGTCCTATGTCACATTGAGTTATAAAGTCTATAAGTGACTCATCTAACTCTGAGACTATAATTCTGTTTTCTCACGAGTTGATACAAATATTCATGTACCTCCACCTCCAGGATGGGATGCAATTAGACCGATGCTGATGAAGAGAAGACAGACCAGTATGGTGAATCCTGGGATGCTTTTATTAGCAGAAAGAATAAAAAGCATAAAAAAAAAAAAGGAGGTGCATCTGAAATTGCCGTTCTGCAGAGTCTTGCTTAGTTACTCCTGTGTAACTGGGATTTACGGTTTTCAGCTTCCACTTTGGTTCATTTATATAGGTCCCTTTTTTCACTTAATATACAACCTGATGAAAACTGTACCATTCTAGAAAACAGTTTAGTGGTAGGAGCACACTAAGGGCAGCATATTACTTGGTTCAGCTCTTTAACCTGGGAAGACCTGAACTTCTGTATCCTCCATCCGTTCTATACCAGTAAACAGAATGCACTAGGACCCCAACAATAAGCGGTGTAGCATACCTCGTGTCCTTATGGTGAGATTTCCTTCGTGATTCCATGAATACCATTTAACTGGAACAAGCTCTAGTCTGGCTATGTCTTGAATCTTGCCTGGGAGAGCGTTAGTGTGATATGGGCTGGTATGAGCCAAAGCCGTGCCGAAAGTATGCTGCTAATGAAAGAAAGATTTCAAAGATGCCCATATTTCCATAGTTTCCTGCTCATTTAACCCCAGAATGCAGATTACGTCTACCTCTTCCTAAACCCTAGCTCATTTGTGCTACAGATTTTACACTCCACTCACCAGAACAGGAGAGAGGTAATCACTGAGACAAGGCAGATTCTGATATTCTGGTCAGAATTTTGATAATAGAAAGGTGTAAAGAAGTCTTGAAGACCATTATTGATGGATTTTTTTTCCTTCCTCCTTTAATGACACAATCTCTGAAAAATATTTATAGGTATTTGCTGACTCTAGGGGTGTGATAACTCTTTGGAGAAAGCTGCAGCATTTTTTTAGTCAATCTGCTCTATTGTAGAAACAACACCTACATTGTAAAATAAAGTTCGCTAGGACCCTTTAAAGTCCACTTTAAATCATAGATATCAACAGAACGCATGAGTCTCAATTATTTAATCCTGCCAGATGTTGTAGGTTGTATTCATTTTTTAATTAAAACAGGAACAGTTGCTCTCTCACAGTTCTGCTAAAGGTACGCCGCTTCTCTTTCACCGGTTCATTAAATTTGTTGTCCACTAGGTGGGGGTAGACAACCTTAGTCAAAATTATTCTTGGAAGAGGAGGCTGTAGTCAAAGATGGTATGGAAACTACACTAAATTTAGATGATTTTTAGATGAGGTTTTGTTTTGGTGGTTTGTTTTGGTTTGTTTGTTTTACTGTGATGAAACCAGAATTACGGTTTATTAATTATTGGATGTTAAAGGTGGTAATGAACTGAGGTTACAGGCAATAAAATATAATTTGAGCTGACGGAGAACTACTCTGTTGAACCTCCAAAATTACAAGTCAGGTCATTCCTATAGCAATATGAAACGACTGTTTTACTGGCAAATAGAGTAAGTAAGTGAATTACTGAATATCACACATGGGTATAGTACGTGTGCAGACTAATATGGATGGATTATTTTCAGTTTATGGAGCATCAGATTCAGTTGATTACAATATGTAGTCTGCAATAGGTAGATCCACAATTTTTTTAAAATTTTAAAGTTAGCCATAAGAAAAAAGACAAATTTATCTAACTTCTCTGAACACGGTAAAGGACCACAAGTCAATGTAAATATGATTTAATTGGCAAGTTCACAAGACACAAATATTGTATGTGCACCTGACGCAATCCATACAAGTTTCTATTTCTGAGTAAAAATTACAGGGAAATTCAAAGTAAAATCAGAGTGGCTTCAATTTCTAAGCTGCCACACAGCCGAGTGACATAATTAAGACCAGATACAAGTATCACAATGAATGACGGCTTTTTCTGAAGGACAGCAAGTAAAAATATATTTTAATAATATATTTAAATTACCCTGAAAGCCTAGTTGTAAGACAATGCTAGAGGACTTTCATAAAACAGGTTAGTGGGAAATAGGATATTGTCAAATCAATTTTTTTCTGACCTCAGCTAACATTTTAGAAGTGTGCTATTTGGAATCAAAGGTTAGTAAATTAATCTACGATTCCCTTCCTTTTAAGTAGTGTCTTTACTACTGCAAATTTCTTAATTGCTGTAACGCATAGTGAGATTTGAGACAAGAAGTTCATGATTTTATTAACATATTTAATTTTTTTTAATTAGACAAAGCCAATATGTTGAGAATAAAGTTCAGTTTCCAGAACTTTCAAACTATCATTGCAAAAAAAAGTAAAAATAAAATCATTGCAAAATTCTAATAGTTCAACTTATTTGTGTGCTCTACTGAATGTCTTATTTTTAGTTTACATACTATTTTCTAATGTGTTTTGTCACTTCACTTCCACAAAATACAAATGTGTTCCATCTAATGTTTCAGTCTCTGTCACCTTCCTTTGCTTAAACTGTAACTGTCTGCTTCCAAAGGTTTCTTATCTCATTTGAGTTAATAGAGAATGGTTTTTCTACTTCACTAACACATTCCAGTTTCAACATTTTGACAAACTTGGAATAAATGTGCAAGTGTAAAAAATGTTCATTGTAAAAGTGTTAAACTTACATTTGTATATTAATATTTTCCCATAATTGAACATTACATACTGAGGCGGTTTTTTCTATCTGTGATAAGACATATCAAAATCATATTGGAAAATTATTTCTTTGCAGCAGTTGTAGAAAAAACACTTGCAGCAGCTCTCAGTCCTAGCTGCGGTAATCTGTTTCTTTCAGAGCAAGGTGACGAATATAATGGATATGCTTTGAAATAAGAAACAATGCTTCAGAATGTATGACTTTGAGATTTCTGTAATTTTCTATGTAATAATATTAAACTAAGTCATAATTGTTTTAAGAAAATAATATTACAAGTTTCAAATATGCCTTAATTAAATATTTTCAGTGATGTAAATAATATATAAAAGAGTATTTAAGTACTTTAGACTACCAGCCACGTCATATTAAATAGTATCTCATATTCAGATTAGTTTAACACAGGCTTAAGAGCTTTTAAAGAGTTTTAATTTGTTATGAGAGTGGTTCTAAAATGTGCCAAAGTATCAAGTGCTGAATATATTTGCATTCATACCAAACTACTCTGAACATTCTACATTTTTAAGACATATTTTACTGCTAGGTTTCTTAATATGACATAAGAAATACTCTCATATACTGAGGTACCTCCATGTGGTGTAGTGATATGTGCTTACCTTGTACGCATAATGAATATTTACTGCTCCTTGGAGTATCAGCTTGTTTATCATATTATATACTCTTTTCTTAACTGATTATATGCAGCTTGGAAGACAGACCTTTTGTCCAATGGCATAGCTCGAATGTCTTTCTAATGTAATGGTTCCACAATCTCTCTTCTTTTTTCCACTGTCAACATAAATCAAAATCTACTGTAGTTAAGCCACTTTGTACGCTTCAGCATAATTACATGGTAACATTTGCAATACCAGAAAGAGGGAGATCCTGCTGAAGTCAGTGACAGCTTTTGCACCATAAACTAGGTCTCACTATCAAATGTAATCTAAATATTCGGGTCAGCTTGGAAATACCAAATCTCTTTTATTCTACTGTCCAAAATGCCAAGCAGAAATACCAGTGAATATGTTGTGAAATGTGCAATGCTTGATTGTTGAACCTGCCATATTCTGCATGCACCATATGGACACGAAATACGTGTGCAGATAGTTCAGCATGCTGTAGATCTTTTGGATGTGTTTAAACACTTACTGATACACTCTGTGAACAACTCAGTGCGCTCCTCATAATTTTGACTCTGCAGAGAGTTGTAATTGCTTTTTGTTTGAATTGCATTGAATTGAATTTAATTTAATTTAATTGCTCAGTTCTTCTGGAGCAACTGTACTTCTAAGAATCCAACATAAAAGGCCAAATTCCTTATTCATCAAAATTTTCAAATAGCTGAAACTACTCACAAATTTATATTGAATATATACTTTCTGAAGAACAAAACCAAACATTCAAAAATACCAAAGAAGATAATTTCAGCCATTCCCAGGGGATGTATTTTGATTTTGGTCTGCAGGGAGATGTGTCGGGATCCATGTGTAATTCCACAAATTCAAGGCAGAATTACTAAGGTAGGCAGAGTGAAATTTACTGGAAGGGACAGGCTACTTCCTAGCTTAGAGCAGAAGTATCACCAGAAATTTTCCCTCTCTCAATAAAACGTCTTATTCTGCAAGTTACAGAGCAGCCTAGAGAGTGAAACTGTTCCAATTTATAAAAACTGAATGCGTATTAATTAAGAACCTGGTAGCCATCTACTTCTCCTCTGAGCTGAATGTTTGAATCACAAGGTTTGTGATAGATGTAATGAAAAAAAGAATGTTGGAAAGTATAGAAATTCTTTTTAAAATTTCCTTTTAAAATTTATGAACATGAGACCATACCCTTCTCTTGATTTTGACAATTCCTTCGATTTTCAAGAAAAGTAAAAAATTTAAGCCCAGAACTGTATCAAGTATGTTGGACTAAATGAATTTCTTTTAGAACTGTCAGAATAGCAAGCTCTCTATTATTGATTGGATTTGAAATAGAAAAGAAAATCGCCCAAACCAGACTTCTGCGTTTTAATTTCTCTTCAGTCTCTGAAAGGAAAAACAGTTATTGCTTCATGTTACTCAGTATTTTTTTTCTCTCAGTTTTCTGCTGAAGTTGAATAGTTATTTGATTTGATTTTATCTTACTTTATTTTCCATATTTTACTTGGAAAGTCAGCAAGGACACTACTGTTCTACATATCCTGGTGTGTATGCAAAATAGAAGGCTTGAAGCATACTAATGACTGCCAGTTCACGCTGTCTGCGGAGGATTACTGAGGATTACATGTAATTATCTGAAATTGCACACTGATTTTTACCATTTTTTTAAAAAAGCAGAATTGATAGAACTTCTAATTTCCTGCTAAGATTTTACTGTTATATTTTACATTTAATGTGCTCTCTGTTATGAAAAATAAGAAATTACTATAATAAATGAAAAAGTCACTCAGTGATTAAAGACTTATAAATATAAAAATTGAATAAAAAAATTTAGAGACAATGACAGTTATTTTTTCTACATAGTGCAGAATCTCATGCAAAATACACTTTTCAAATGTCACGTTTAGACATGGACTGGATTCTGATTTTCATTTTAGCAATTTAAATCAGAATAGCAGAAGTCTGGGGGATCATGTCAGACTGACACTGCAAAGGAGAAAGAAGATGTATCACTGAAGCAAATAAAAATAATAATTGGAAAGTTTTAAATTTTTGCATTTTAAACACAAACAATATGGTTCTTTAAAACAAGTCAATCATTATTCCTTGAAACTTACAATGGATAGTGAAAATTGTAGGTTGAATAGATTTTAAGATGGAATCTATACTGTCAGACAGTCAAAGATTAATTAATTCTTCTAATTAGTCATTTATTTATAAAGCTTGTAGTAATGTAATTATGTTTAAAACCACTCTGCTATTTTTGATGGAATTGGACAATGGGTTTAAAACATAAGCAAATACTAAAATAAAGAACTACAAGGTTAGCAAGAAGTTCGGATTTTATTGGAAATGGAGAATGGAATTTATAGAAATTTATGTGCCACTTGAAATCCATAGAAATGTTGCTATTTTCTGTATAGCATTTCAGTTACATAATATCCTCAGACAATTCAGTTTGGTTTTAGTAGTGTACGGACATTTTTGGAGTCCTTGCAGTGCCATATGGTTAAACCAGTTGTTTACCATACCAATGGAGAATGCTTGAGTGTTTTAAAATGAAAGGGCTTCTCTAACAGAAATTCTTCTGGCGTATTTACTGCAGTTGACTTTGGGCAAAAAGCAACCAGACATGATGAACTTAAACAGGGTAGATGAGTGACTCCAGTCCTCTGTTCCCATTACTCATGTGAGAAGAGAAATTCTTTTTCTGCTAATATGAAAGTAAGTAAAGCTAAACAGTATTTGATGCTTAATTCTAGAAGATTTAGCGACAATTTGGACAGAATTGGGTGTTCTTTGAATTGTGGTGTCAGACACACAGAGCAACTTCTAATTACAGTCCAATAAACCCTTCTTATCAGTATGCCTGACTAGTATGAATGACTCCATTTTCTCTGCCCTCCCAAAATCTTTCAGTTTCTGGAAAGGAATTTTTGGTGTAGGAAATGAATGTGGCAAAACTCACAGTAAAAATTTATGGAGGAAGGTGATGTCTGTTTTTCAAAGTATTTTCACTTACTCTTGTTCTCACACTTCTGTCTTCATAAGCTGGGGATTCAGACAATCTGGCCAGGATCATTTGTGTGCCAACTACCCAATCCTCATCACATGTCTTGTGGTAATTTTGATTAGTGATGACAAACTGGTTTTTCTGTTAATTTTTTTGTAGCCTTTAGATGTCAACAGTTACTTATACTTTTGCATCAGAATTTAGTTTATCTAAACCTCCATAAATATTAGGCAAGGTTGCCACTCATTGCCTTTCTCTTTGTTTGGAATAAATCTCTGTGGCCACTGCCTGTCTTCCTTTTGCACAAACAGAGGAAATAATGGCATGTATGGGATGCTGTAACTTTGTTTTCATCCTCCTGTTGTCACAGTGCAGTGCTTTCTGCCAACAAATTGTCTGTACTGTACTTACAGACTGCAGGCCTTTCAGTCTTGATAGAAACAACATATTTTTCAATTTTATTGCTGTGAATAGTGTTTTTTATCAACAATACACGCTGCTCTCTCAACACTTGTTCTGCTGCTTCTTCTGATATTAACATGTATACATTTCCATAGCTCATATCAATCAATATTCCCATTGCAGGTCTCCTCAGTGGCATCTTCTTTCAGAGTCTAAATGTTGAACTCCAATGAATAGGAATACACCTGAGAAGCAAAGCTAGGTGGCCTTGAGGATATGGCTTTTTATGTGTAAAGCTTTAAGAGAGACTCCTAGTAGAAACAGACAGTTTGAAAATGTAATGCTAGGTCAGTAGGGATGAGCCTGTCCTGACAAATGTTATCACACATACTTCACGACAAATTAGAAATTTTCTAGGTCAAGACGGGAAACAGAAAAAAACCCAGAGAAAACTGTATGTGAGTTGAGGCAAACCCAGGATAGTTTTAGTCTGTTGCTAACGCCTCCATCACGCCAGTCTCACTCTCACTAAGCCACTGGCAAAATGGAATGGAGATTCACCATGTCTAGGTGTAGGTTAAATGAGCAGAGGATGTACAGCCAGCAAGTTCCCCATGTAGTATACAAAGTTTTTGCTGGGATAGGAGAGAGGTTCTATTACATGAATATCCTTGGACCATATTTATTCTCACTGTCATAGGTGCTGCGTGAAAGACCACTCAGTTTTCTTGCAACATGTGGTGTTTGTGACATTTCAGGCTACTGTAGGAGTAAAAGTTACTTGCTGTCTTCAGTTTTCTTAAGGTTCATCAAGAATTGTCGCCAGCAGTTTTAAAGATTGCCAGAGGAGGCTTCTAATAAATACTTTTGGTCATTTTGGTTGGTCTCTCTACAGTCTATGAAACTCAAAATGTCTGAAATAAAATGTTTTCATGATTAAAATGTTAAAAATTTGCACTTATATGAAAAATTTTATATAAAATTTTTGGCACTGCTAATGAGTGATATGAGATAACAACTGGTACATTCTAATTATATTTCCCAGTCTAGGAAACTGCCGTAATTATATCTTGCTATATCATTCTTGTCGCCATACCACGAATCCCAAATTCTTAGTAGAACTTTATTATTGCATGTTCCGAAGATTCATTAAGAAACACATAAAATACCATCTCTACACCTAGATTATACCTTCATTAGCAAAAATAATTAGTGACACAGCTGAGTGAAAAGAAGATGAAAGGAAGCTTCAGTTCAGTCACAGGCAATAAAGTATTTAACAGACTTAAGAAAATCTGTGTAAGATTCACATGGTAAGAACATTGAGTGAAGACCAACACAGCATTCAGCAGAGTACTTGAAATCATTGAGCAAATCATACAAGGAAATAGGAAACTACACTATAATATCTCACATGCTAAGCAATTTTTGCAACACTATAATGATTAGAGCCTTGTTCAGGGATCACTTGATGAAACAAAGGATTTCTAATGTGTAAAAAATATTCTTGATTTGTCATCCAAGAATATCTTGATTTCTGATCCTCACTATTCGACAATGTAATAAAAAAAATGCTCGGTCTTTTCCTTCATGCAGCTTTCATCTGAAGACTATGCAGATATTATTGGTGAAGTTAATTTTTTTAAAAAATCTTATTTTAAAAGAAGAATTTCAAAGACTAAAGAGAAGTTATCTATCAAAGTCTGTTTGATTTCCTTTGGGAGCTGAGAACATGATAGCTGACTGTGCCTTGAAAAAATCCTCTGAGAACTGGTCAAAATTGGAGAACATCTCAGAGTATTGTCTCACTGAAACCCTTCGTCTGTTCTACATCAGATGATGAGGCCATGGGGGTTGTGAATAAGTGATGTATAAGGAAAAGGACAGTATCACTTTTCAAGTTCATCCAAAACCGTAACGCCTGGTGGTAACTGAAGGAAATCAAATTTCCATTTTATTATTTATTAGGACTGACCTGAACTAAAAACTATGTATAAGTTCGGCAAGAATGCATGTAGAATGGGCTTATCTAAAAAAGCAGCATACGATGCAGATAAAGTCAAACGTTGCAAAATGCCCATATATTTCAGCTTTGTCAGCTGGTCTAAGTCCATGTCATTCTACTGAATTCCGACAGGCTATTCCTGTTCATCTCTTCTGAGCATTTGGGTAATTAAATGTATGAAGTCTTGTCAGTCATGTGAGATGTCAAGAAAGACGTCAGTTTGAATGAAAACTTGGTGTTAGTGAAATCCTCCACGTGCAGCTAAAGACTGAGTTGTTAAAATGTTAAATCAGTGCTCCTTATTAATAAAAAATCAAAACCAACCCACTTCATAGTTCAACACTCAAAGACTTAAAAGTGGATTAAGAACTCATGAAAAGTCTAAGTACTAAGGTTGAGGAAGTGCCAGAGAGAGGTGCTCAGGAAGTTGTCCCTGTTGCTAGACTATCAAGGGGCTGATTAAACTGCCCATAGTTTCAACATCCTTAGGTGGTTTGTAACCTGTATTATATTTGAAGCCTTAAAATGTCTCACAGGCCAAAACAGTTCAGGATGGATGCCTTCAAGATTTTAGACTGACAGTTTATAAAGGAAATCTAGTGCTAGGGCCAGTTCTGAACAATGCTATACTAAGCATATCAATCTGCTTGGATTAAAAAGATGTTCTGAGATTTCATCAGATAGGGAATTTATACCTATGGGAGGCAATTACAGCCCTGTCAAAAGTGTTGATGATATCCATCATGCTTTTCAGTAGGTACTTTTGTTAGGTCTCTCTTATCAGACCCTTCAAGCCAGATGAAAACCCACCACCACTAGCAAAAAACCAACCAACCAACCAAACAAACCCCAAAATGTTGTAGAGTTGCTTTAAAAAGGTGAATTTAAGAATGAGAATGATTTAAAATACAGATCAGAGAGGATCAGCAGCTGCCAGCAGAACGCTGCAGAACATGAACACAGACTGGTAAACAAGAAAGTAATTGTTAATGTGTCTAAAAGTGGCAAGTGACAGAAACTAATTCTGCTCTGATGTGCTTGTGTGGATTCTGGTGCACTCTGTTGCCTTACAGGGGGTAGATCTGTGTGAACCAGAGTCTAATTAGGTAAAACAGATTAGCCTTTTAAGTTGGCCACCTGGGATCCACCCAGTTCCTACTTAGCCATGGACTCATGCTGCTCTTTGCAAGAAATGTGTAGTGTTTATCTTCCTTCCTTCCTTCCTTCCTTCCTTCCTTCCTTCCTTCCTTCCTTCCTTCCTTCCTTCCTTCCTTCCTTCCTTCCTTCCTTTTCCTTATTCAGAAAAATAATGCATAAGTATGAGTTTTAAAAAGATTGCTATCTACTTGGATATAATACTAATTAGATAATTTGGTCAAGTCAATTAATACAATAATTTGAATGTTTAATGCTTAAACCTAATTATTATCTATTTTTTAAGTCAAAATGTCAAGAGTAATACTTAAGTTCCCCACTTAAAATTCTGGTTTTGTATAATAGTTAACCCTTTCCTCCCCTAGAAAAGATATTGAATTAAAATCAATAATTTTCACTTGTAAGAAATTTTGGAGGGACATCTTAAGCCTGGTAGGGTTTTAAATGCCAAAAATAAAGCATGGTGTTATGGTTGATTTGGAGAAAAAATATTTAAATTAAATGAAATTATATCTAAAGCTGTTGCGTTTTGTGCCTTTATTCATCTGCAAGATGGAAAATAAGTTCAAATTTACAAGTAACAGACTGACATCACTCTCCTCTCTAACATATCATCTTCTGTTGATCTTTCCATTTTGGAGCTGTCAGATAGCTTATCTGTGGGAGCAGAACTATCCAACCTTGTAACAATTGCAACTTTTCACTGTGTTTTGCTCAGTGTCTGGCAAAAATATGCCTCATAATGTACTGTGATACTGGAAAAAAAAATGGGTTAGGCAGAATAAGTTGGTAATAAAACTTACTAAGCAAAATGTCATTTCAAACTGAAAAATGAAAATGTCTTTCTTAATAAAAAATTTGAAAGCATTCCAATACTTGTATTTTCCATTTTTAGGTTAAGTTAGACCTAAGTTTGTCTAAAGTTTTTGAATGTGCTTTTCCTCTAGCCCATAAAAGAGTTTATTTTCTGATTTTGGAGGAAGGGTTGCAAATCTCCTGTGTATCAAAAATTCTGACTCAGCTGTAATTTAAGAGCTGTAATTGTTTCATATAATCATAGAATCATTTAAATTGGAATCATTTAAGATTCTGTGATTCTGTGATTTTCAAGTCCAACTGCAAACCAAGTCCATCACTAACCATGTCTTTAAGCAACACATCTACAGGTCTTTTAAACATCGCCAGGGACAGTGACTCAGCCACTTCCCTGGGCAGCCAATTCCAATGCTTGACAACCCTTTCAAGGAATTTTCCCTAATATCCAATCTAAACCTCTCCTGGTGCAACTTAAGGACATTTCCTTTCATCCTATTGCTTGCTACTGGGGGGAAGACCAACACACATCTCGCTATAACCTCCTTTCATGTAGTTGAAGGTCTCCGCTCAGCCTCAATTTCTGCAGACTGAACAACCCCAATTCTCTCAGCAGCTCCTCATAAGACTTGTGCTCTAAACCCTTCACCAGCTTTGTTGCCCTCCTCTGGACATGATCCTAGCATCTCAGTGTTTTACCTATACTGGGGGATACAAAACTGAACACAGTATTCGAGGTGCAGCCTCACCATCACCAAACACGGTGGGGAATGACTTCCCTAGCCCTGCTGGCCACATGTTTCTGATACAAACCAGGGTACTTTCGGCCTTCTTGGCCACCTGGGCTCATGTCTGGCTCTTTCTCAGCCAGCTATCTACCAACACTCTCCAGTTCTTTGCCGTTGGGTAGCTTTTAAGCCATTCATCACGAAGTCTGTAGCACTGCATGGGGTTGTTGTGGCCCAAGTACGACCTGTAGTCTTGTTGAAACCTATGGGACTTTGTCCCATTGATCCAGCCTCTCCAGATCCCTCTGTAGAGCCTTCCTTCACTCAAGGAGATAAACTCTCCCACACAACTTGGTGTGATCGTTTGGGTGCTGGGCTCTTCTCACAAGTGACAAGCGATAGGACAAGAGGAAATGGCTGCAGGTTGTGCCAGGGGAGGTTTAGACTGGACACTAGGAAGGATTTCTTTACTGAAAGAGTGGTCAGGGATTGGAATAGGCTGCCCAGGGAGGTGGTGGAGTCACCATCCCTGGAGGTGTTTAAAAGACGGGTGGATGAGTTTCTTAGGGACATGGTTTAGTAGAGAGACCTGCACGGTTGGACTCGATGATCTCAGAGGTCTCTTCCAACCAAGTGATTCTGTGATTCTGTGATTCTATGGTTTTATCTGCAAACTTACTGAGGGTGCACTTGATCCCCTCTTCCAGATCATTGATAATGATATTAAACAGAACTGACCCCAATACTGAGCCCTGGGGATTATCACTTGTGACTGACCACGGACTGGATTTATCTCTATTCACCACAACTCTGTGGTCCCGACCATCCACCCAGTTTTTTTACCTAGCATGTCTGAAGAAGTTCAGGAAGTAATAAAGAAGTAAAATCTTTATTGGAAAGCAGAGGGGTGCTTATGAAGTTCCTACTGTCGATTTATCACAACATACATGTCTGCATAGTATTATACAGTATAAATTGAAAGTTACTAAGAAACAGTTTCTATATATATTAAAAGAGAAAAACAATGTTCATTTAATTTCTTGTTACATGACAGCATTCCAGTCCTGTTTAAGAGACTGGGCCAAAACCCAAAAGATATTTTTTTCTCTCCTTTGCACGGGTTTAATTATTTTACTTACTTTTCACTGCTAAAATTACGAAGATAAGCTACTTTGTATTTGAAACCTAGAAACTAATTTTCTAGTGCATCAATCATATCCCACAACTAAAATTTTGGAGACAAATATCACAAGACACTCAGAATACGTATTCAAGAACAAGGTGGGTTCCATAGTCATTTGTATATTTGAGACACATGCAGAGATATGTATATATATGTATGTGTACTTTTTTCATCATGGCACAAAAGCTTTGAAAGCAGTAGAACTATTTGTAAGAAGTCCATGTATTTTTCCTGGTGAGGGGGTACTTAGGTTTTTGTTTGTAAATGTACCTTTACTTTCATATCCTAATTTGCAAATGGAATAGTTATTAATAAAACTTCAGGTTACCAGTCTTAAAAAAGATTTCTTTTAATAGCTAGTTTTTATTGTATCCATTTTTTTTTGATTGTGCTTTTCCAGTTGCTTCTTTATTCTACTGAAATATGCAAGTATGAAAAATAAAATCCATCTGATCTAGATAAATGGAAAACTACTCATGATAAATAAGAATGTCTTGTATGTAACCAGCAGACATTCCTTCTTACCACTTTCATCATAAGCCAGAGAAATAAGAGCAGCTCCTTAATAAACTCTAAGAAAGGTTAATGAGTCTACCTTCAATGAATCATGAGAGGGAGTAGAGGATAGCTTTCTGTGTGAAGGGTCACTCAGAATATGCCTTACTTCTGCTACTAAATTCTTTCAAAATTAACAGACAGAAGTTCAAACCTTTGTACTAAATTTAGCTGTGGTGTTTTCACATGCAGCAAGAGAAAGTCTGTCAAACAGCCATAACATTAAACCTAAAATATTCTAACTCTAATCTAACTTCAGAATTTAACACCATCACTCAAGCAATAATCACTTACAATTAATGACTAAATTGAATGGTATTTTCTACAACTTCTGATTTATTTTGCCATGTGTAGGTAATTTTATTTGGATCAGTTTCTCTAACTTCATTTAAGTCTTTACCGAAATATTATTTGCTTTCATTTCCCCTTTAAAAATGTACTGCAATGTTTCCTGCAAGCTTTATTTTCTTAGTAACAGAATTTAATCTAAAGTTAGTAATAGAATTTAATCTAAGGTTAATGACACATAAATTCTACCTTAGTACTTAATTCCATATTAATTTACTTTTTTTCATTTAACTTGGTTACAAAAGACTCTAGTAAAATTCAACTAAGCCATTGTGTTTTTTAATGTTATTTTACCTTCGAGCTACTTCAAAAAAATATATGTTCTTCAGCCTTTTTCCAAAACCAAGTGGCTCTAACTCCAAGTTAATATGTAAAATGCCTTACTTATCGAATGGAGCACTACAGATGCTAGCAAGATCGTGTTTGTTTCTGCTTTGCACTGGACAGGTTATTTGATTGTGTGAGAAGCTCACCATAGAGAAAACATAGTAGGGAAAACTGAATTGTTGAGAATTCTTTTTCTTGGAAATGCACAAGTTCCAGCTCATTTTTCCATCCATATGAAACTGCTCACATGGAACAGAGGCAAATTTAAATGTTTTCTATAGAACGGAAAGTTACAGTGAAGATAAGCTCCTTTTCCCAAGAAAACACTAACTCATATTTTCAGAGACAAATGCAGTTCAGTGCCACATAATGCCACCTTGCATGGGGACAGATGAGAGTTAGGATGGAGAGACAAGTCCTCATAAGAAGATCAACACACTTGCCGCTCGATCATAAAGGGAAAAAAACAAGCACAAATCGAAACTATAGACATAGCCACGTTTAGCTTACTGGTAGGCAGAGAGCTGAACATGACTACTGTTGCTCTCAAAGGCTCTGTTGTAGGTCTGTATCCACCTCTTCTCACAAGTTTCCTTTAACTTCATAAATTCTCTGGTGAATTTCTGCTGCTTAATTGTGGTTTGTACAGCATCTGTGGCAAAATGATTCCTTGATCCTCACTGGTTGTTAACACACTAGCACCTCCCCTCCCTCTGCAGAGCCTCCTTCCCCAAAAGTGAAATAATAAGAAGCAGACAGGTGTTATACAGGTGGATGAGATGCTCTCTGAGGCAGCAGGATGACAAAAGCACAGCAAAGTCATGGCTTTGAGAGAGAAAAAGAAGTGAGCCTTCTCAGGCCTGGATCTGCAGGTGTTTCAAGGGATGGAGGAGTGGCTGAAGTCACTTGGTCTGTTCAGCCTGGAGGAGACTCAAAGGGATCTCACAGCTGTTTGCTGCCTTCTCACGAGGGAGAGAGGTGAACCAGGTGCTGATCTCTTCTCTCTTGTGACCTATGACAGGACTAGAGGTAATGGCAGGAAGATGTGCCAGGGAAGGTTTAGATTGGATGTTAGGAAGAGGTTCTTCACCCAGCAGGTGGCGGAGCACTGGAACAGCTCCCCAGGGAAGTAGTTACGGCACCGGGTCTGCCATCATTTGAGATGCATTTGGACAATGCCCTCGGTCACACAGTGTAAATGTTGGGAGTGTCCTGTGTAGGGACACGAGTTGGACTCGATGATCCTTTTGGGTCCTTTCCAACTCAGGTAATTCTATGATTTTATGATTCCTCTAGACTTCATCCTTCCTAAGCACCTTGGAGTACTGCAGGCACCCTGCCCCCAGTAACAGGATGCAATTTTGTCTAAACCAAACTGGCTATAATATTTCTTTTTAAGATGGCTTATGCAAGTTTTTTGGATGGAACTAAGGAAGTTGGCACTGTTCCCAAACAGGACTAAACAGACTGGCAGTACAGCTATTTGCTGAAAAAAGATGTCTGCGACAATCACTGTCCGACCTATCTTACTGAGGAGCCTGAAACTAGCATTGCATAAAGGACAAAACCCAGGAATCCTGAATTCAGTCAAGGTTAAAGTCTGACAGGAGGAGTCTGTGACATTGCTGAAACTGCTCAAGTAGTCTCTGAAACGATGGTGAATTCACCAGATTTGCTTTTTTCTTTACAAACACCAGTATCCTCCACAGAGAAAGAAAAAATATATCCTGAAACAGAACTCTTTTTTTGTCTGTATATGTGTTTAGGTTAAATTACACTCAAACTATTGGCAAAGGTGATAACATCAGAAACAAGGAGGAAATGCTCAAAATGAATATGGGAGTCAGACAAGAATATGATCGTAGAAGAACTAAAGCAATATACTGTCTCAGAAAAAAAAATGGAAGGCAGGCTAAAATAATTAAAATAACATTCTTTGCAATGCCAGCCAAAAGAGATTCTTTTCAAGAAACCTCAAGAAGATCAGTCATGGAACACCCCAGATGACAGACCCAGAATCAAGATCTGGAGAAACATGTAGGAGAGTTCAGCTGAACTGCATAACTTCAAATGAATTCAACTGGAGATTGAATAACAGGAAAATGTAAACACAAGTAACAAAAATGACTAAGACAACCTTTAAAAACAAAGAACTGGAAAGCACAAGGACCAGATGTCACCCATGGTTTTGGATTTACTGCTTTCCTCTGTTACAGCCACTGTTTCTATGCATTTCATAAGAACAAAAATAACTGAAAGGATGACACACAGCAGAAGAGGAATGAAAAGCAATGATGATCAAGGGATTTCAAACAACTGATCAGTCATATGTGTCCCTATTTTTTTCTTTCCTGAGACACTATTAAGGTTGGTTTTATAATGTCAGATTTTGCACTCTGGTTGACATTTTACCTAGGATCAAAATGTAGACAAATGTAAAAGATGTGAAAGCTCCACTTCTGATTTACTTCTAGTTTCAAAGATTGTTCAGTGCAAGTCATGAAATTAGAGCTGGGAGGGATTTTTCATAGACCCCAGCAAAAGATTTGATTCAGCAGTCACTAGGACTGTTGTAACTGTTCCACCATGCATCTTGCTGTGTGTAATTTACCAAGAAGAAACAAGAGATGCAAAATGTTTGTTTTTTCATCAGATTATACAATATCTTTCTTGGAAAACACTGCCTTGTAAGCCCTCAATTTGTCTTTAAATTGACCCCAGCAATGAAATAGGAAGCGCACTTACGAATCTTGGTATTCCTAGATCCTTCTCAGCTGGTGGGCTTCTGAAGCTCTGTCAGGGTGTCTCACTGCATGTACATCCTTTGTATCTGCATAAAGCACTCCACGTTTTTCAACATCCCGAACCTCAGTCTTTAAAAACATGCAGAAATTTAAAGTCAAAAGCATGCAAGTTTAATATAGAGATGCAAAAGTTGAAATTCTTGATTACAAAGAAAGAAATAATGTTACTAAATCAGGAAAACAGTAAAATATGTTCCTTATTATATTGCTGGTATCAAAGTAACCTGTCATTCAAGATCCTTGAGACAAATATGTGCCTTAAAAAACAAAGACACAATTCAGCTCAACATTCATCCATTTTCGGGATGCCAGCATTCAGAACAGGACCTAAGATTACTTCAGCAACCAGAGCACCTATGTCACAGAATCACAGAGTCATAGAACGGTTCAAGTTGGAAGGGACCTTAAAGATCATCTAGTTTCAAACACCTTGCCATGGACAGGGACACCTTTCACTAGATCAATTTGCTCACAGCTTCATCCAACCTGGCCTTGAACACCTCCAGGGAGAGGGCATCCATTACTACTCTAGGCAACCGGTGCCAGTGCCTCACCACCCTCATTGTGAAAAGTTTCTGCCTAATACATTATCTGTATCTATCCTCTTTCATCTTAAAACTGTTACCCCTCATCCTGTCACTGCACTCCCTGACAAAGAGTCCCTCCTCAGATTTCGTGTATGCCTCCTTTAGGTACTGGAAGGCTGATATACACTCCCTGGAACCTTCTTTTCTCCAGGCTGAGCAATCCCAACTCTCTCAGGCTGTCCTCATGAGAGAGGTGCTCCACCCCTCTGATCATCTTTGTGGCCCCCCTCTGAACTCAAACAGATCCAGATCCTTCCTGTGCTGAGAGTTCCAGAACTGAACACAGCACTCCAGGTGAGGTCTCATGAGAGTTAGGGTAGAGAGGCAGAATCCCCTCCCTTACCCTGCTGGTCACACTTCTTTTGATGCAGCCCAGGATACATTTGTCTTTCTGGACTGCAAGTGCACATTACCTGGTAATGTTGAGCTTCTCATCCATCAGCATTCCCTAGTCCTTCTTCTCAGGGCTACTCTCAATCCGTTCTCTACCTGATCTGTCTTTGTGTTTGGGATTACCCCAATCCCAGTGCAGGACCTTGCACTTGGTCTTGTTGAACTTCATGAGGTCAGCACAGGTCCTCTCTCCATCATTGTTGCTATTTTTCTGAACTACATTTTCTCTCTGTGTTCAAGATGTTTCTCTCTCTCCGTTTAGTTTTTATGTGAATCAAACTGTAACAGCACTGAACTGCAGTTCAGTACATCTTTCACGTTTCATAGGCATTGCCATGCTTTTTTCTAACTTATATATACCTTCCATCTTACATACTTTTCTATCAGCAATATTTACATGATATAATGACACATGCAACAAAAAGTATTTCTAGAATATGTCTTATGTAATATAAAGCCTCTAACTTTGATTTCAACTTTCTATAGGGTCATGACATAATGTATTTAAATAACAGCCTGATCCATGAAAATAGTTTTTCAAACCACCTTTTAGAAATTTTTAGGAAGTCATGGGAATAGTATAAAACACAAGACACATTTTTTTTATTGTATTTATCTATTGGTAACACTAATATGAAAACCATAGCAGAAATTAAGAACAGGCTCCATCAATCCGTTCATGCCATCCAAGTGGATAATACTTTATTTGGCAGAAATGTGCCTTTTCAGCTGTATCATAAAACAAGGCTCAGGAAAAAGTGACAGCACTGATGAGGATGACAAGAAACATGTACATGTAGTTCTACTTCATAAATAATATCAGCTGAAGATCAGCTTTAGAGATGATAGACAAAATACTCCTAGGTGGGCAAAAGTGTTAGGAAGCTGATGAGTATTCTGCTAAATAATCCAGAACAGACTATTTAAAACCATTCATTTGTTATACATTCAAAAACCAGGCTCTTCACACAAATTCACTAGCACATCAAGCTTATAAACAGTGTGCAAATATAAAAGATGCAATACGTATAGCGAGATTAAATTTCTGAATGGAAATGGCAAATTCGATATGAAATTTTGGGAAAGTAAACACAAGCCTTCATTGGGACCTATATGGATAATGTTACCTTCTTACTGGTGCAAGGTGGTGGAAACACAGGCGTGAAGATGGTAAACATCAATAGAAATTCTCTCCTAGTGACCACACCGATTATTGAATTATGGACTCTTTTGATAGAGAAACCAAAAGAATCCATGTCTGAGACACTGTATGAGAGATTTACATGCCAAAACATAGCTATCCTGTTCAATTTTAGACATTCTAAGGTATTTAACCTCACTGATAACTGAAACTCCCAAGGCACACTTGATGCTAGTTTTCAAACATCTTAATCTCCCTCACACCCTGACATAACTCTTGTCCCTGGAATGAACACTTGTCAGATAAGAAAAATCAAAACAAACAGACAAACTTAAAAATCCCTCTTTAAGGCATTGGACCATAAGAAAGGAGAAAGAATCAGCATTTAAAGAAAGTGAAAAAAAACCTAAGAATCACCTGCCTAAGGTGGCTTAGCAGTTCCACTCAGAAGTATCCATGTCTTGGCTACTTCTATCGGAAAGAGCTTTCAGAGTGGTATTTTCTTGAAGATATATATTCACTACTAGTAGATCTCATTGACCTGCCAAATATCCAGCTGCTTTAACTTTTAGGTGAAAGACTATCAACTCACACACAATGACACTGGTACACTAAGGTGTGGTTTGAAATAACACGGATCGTAGTGTAATAAACTTGCCCTGATTACACTGCAAATATTTACTTAAAAGTTTAAGAACTATACCAGTTTATAAAAAAAGTGTCATAACTCCAATATTTATCATGTAGTGATGACATTTAAATCTTAAACATCTTTTCTTAGTGTTACTCATTCAAGTAAAACTGATTGATTTCAAAGAGTATTTCGGCTGTTACAAGCTATAGGCTCTGTAAATATCTAGCCCTTCCAAAGAGAGGAGGCAGATTGTTACAGCAAACATAATTAAAATCTCAAAACAAAGATTAATTCAGCCATTGAATTTTAACTTTTCAGTAGAACTATAGCAGGAAAAATGAAACAAAAGGTCTCTCTAGTATCTGAGCATACTCCCAGCCCAGCTAAACAGAAAAGGTCATTCAACAGTGTCCCAGCTGTCAGTCACTGGAAAACGAGAGGAGAAATCCTGGGAAAAGAAACCCAAAGGATAAAGTTTTATCATGAAAACAAAAATAAATTGAATTCAACAGTTTGCTAACTGCAACCTGCTAACCTTATAAAAATATATCAGTGGTGTTAAAAATAAATAATAATAATAATAAAAAACAGCCAAGGAAAACAGCCAGATTTCTAATAGAACAGACAGAATTCTCACTGGAAATTCTCACCTTTCTGATCCTGATAAGCAATTAAGATGCTTTTCTTTTAAAGCCCAATGCCAGCTACTCTTAATTTGTCTCAGCTTACATGGATAAATGAGCATGGACTATTCCTTCAGTACCTTGCCTTTTTTAATTTACTACCTATGCACAGTAGGTTGACAGATCTTGTGTAGTAAGTGTTAATTAAGGCTGCTGACATATTTTTAACTCTTTTTTTTTTCTTTTTTTTTTGGCAGTAGATATTTAGCATTCCCTATGGTCTTTATCAGCCAAATGCTATCAAAAAATTTTTATCCAGTACTCACACTAAAGTCATTGGAAGATTTAAACATTATTATGCTGCAGAAACATACATTCTTAAATGTGGTTGGTGGGGATTACTTGCAAGCCTTTTGGATTTTACTTTTTTTTATAATTCCTTCCTGAGATAAAACATGTATCATTTGTAGAATTTTTAATAGCTATTAAACGTTTATCAGAAGATCATAGAATCATAGAATCACAGAATGGCTTGGGTTGGATGTAACCTTGAAGATCATCCAGTTCCAACATCCCTACCGTGGGCAGGGACACCTCCCACTTGACCAGGCTGTTCAAGACCCCATCTTTTAACACTTTCAGGTCGGGGGGCATCTACAACTTCCCTGGGCAACCTGTGCCAGTGCCTCACCACCTTCATCGTGAAGAATTTCTTCCTAATGTCTAATCTAAATCTTCCCCCTTCCAGTTTAAAGGTTTTCTGCCTTGTCCTATCAGTACTTGCCCTTGTACAAAGTCCCTCCCCAACTTTCCTGTAGCCTCTTCAGGTACTAGAAGGCCTCTATGAGATCTACTCAGAGCCTTCTCTTCTCCAGGTTGAACAACCCCAACTCTCTCAGCCTGTCCTCATAGCAGAAGTGCTCCAGCCCTTTGATCATCTTCATAGCCGTCCTCTGGACCCCTTCTAACATTTCCATATCCTTCTTATGTTGGGGAAATCCAGAACTGGACACAATACTCCAGGCTGGGTCTCACAAGAGCAGAATAGAGGGGGAGAGTCACCTCTCTTGACCTGCTGGCAAAGCTTCTTTTAATGCAGCCCAGGACATGGTTGGCCTTCTGGGCTGTGAGTGCACATTGCTGCCTCATGTCAAGTTTCTCATCAATCAGCACCCTCAAGTCCTCTGCAGGGCTGTTCTCAATCACATCATCCCCCATCCTGTATTGATACCAGGGGCTGCCCCGCACAGGTGTAGGACCTTGCACTTGGCCCTATTGAACCTCATGAGTTTCACACAGGCCCACATCTCCAGCTTGTCCCGGTCCCTATGGATGATATCCCATCCTTCTGGTAAAGGTGCACTCGCTCCTGCTGTCTGTATCATCAATGAAAATATTTATGAGCACTGGTCCTGGTATGGACCCCTAAGGGACACCACTTGTGACAGGTCTTTATCTGGAAATCGAGCTGTTTACCACTACTCTCTGAGTATCCACCAAACAGTCCACCCATCAAATCCATATCCCTCCAATTTAGAAAGAAGGATGTTGTAGGGGGCTGTGTCAAAGGCTTTGCAGAAGTCCAGATAGATTACATCCATTGCAAGTCCAGATAGCTGACATCCATTGCTTCTCCCATGTCCACTGGTGCAGTCACTATGTCATAGAAAGCCACTAGGTTGGTCAGGCAGGATTTACCCTTGGTGAAGCCACGTTGGCTGTCTCGAACTATCTCCTTGTCCTCCATGTGCTTTAGCATAGCTTCTAGGAGGAGAATAGTTTTCCATGCCTCTGTATTTTTGAATGTGTATTTGCTTGCACAATAAAAAATAGGCCGAACATAAGAGACACCCAAATCTTAGTGGCTTAGGGGTTAAACAGTCACCTGTCACTGAGAGGAAAAACAAAGCAGAAACTTAAACTTCTTTCACTTACATTTGAATAGGATATCATTATCACATTCCAGTATTTTTCTTTGAATGCTCTCCATGATTCACACCCACTAACCAGCTGCTTAGGAAAAATCTTTTTCTATAAAAATTTCAGTAGAAGCAGTGTGTTCATGTTAAATAATCTAGTTATGATGAAAGTTCATCTATAAGAAGAAAAGAAACAACAAACATCACTGATGAGAAACAACATTTAGATAACTTTTCTTAGAGGTTATCATAACCCCACTTTATCTGTTTTAGTATTAAGAAATGATTTTATATTTCACTCATATTGTGATAGAAAAATATTTTCTGACTTTACAAACCCGTCACTTGTTTTAAGTACTCTGCAGATTTTTGTCATTCGTGGAATGAGGAATAAATGGTTTGGAACCTCATTTCCTTTTCTCAGAGCTGAGA
The DNA here is from genome assembly GCA_033558235.1 of Neomorphus geoffroyi. Classification (NCBI taxonomy): domain Eukaryota; kingdom Metazoa; phylum Chordata; class Aves; order Cuculiformes; family Neomorphidae; genus Neomorphus; species Neomorphus geoffroyi. The sequence goes on along the minus strand of JAUMJM010000053.1, from coordinate 21,057,935 downwards.
GCCCGACTCACCTAGCCAAGGACAGCGTGAGGGTTATGTCAATATAGACAGCTCAGAAATTGTCACTGCCAAAACAAAAGCTTTGACGGTACCATTTCCAGCTGACAGCAGAGAACGGAATGCATTTTGAAGCCTCTATTGCTCTCAGAAAAAAAGCTCTATTGAATCTTGCAAAGGCAGCTGATGGGATTGTTTTCCTGCAAATGTTTTCCAGCCTACCTTCTGCTTCACATTTCTACCTAACATGTTAGTGCGAACAGCTGATGGGGGCAGGATGTTGGTGGGAGAGTGTTATGTGAATGGGATGGATGAGAGTCAGGGAGATTTGCCATTCTTTGCAGACTACTAGGAGGCTGTCTAGGTTGCTTTTGCACAAGGCGCCATACAAGTATTCAGTAGAGAAGGAAGAATTCTGGAAAGAAAGTTCTAGAGCTGAAACTACAGATATGCTAACCTGTCTAGGTTAGCAGTTCCTAGTGATATTACGAATTCTGTTGTGAGAAGTTAAATTATGTCAGGATTTGCATACTGGTTTGGCAGAAATTGAGTTACTTCTTGTTATTTGATAAGCATAACTAATGCAGGAGTTAAATTATGTCAGGATTTGCATACTGGTTTGGCTCTCTAGTTGGCTCTCTCCATTACTTGTTTCCTGTAGGAAGGTCTTCAAGGCTTTTTCTGGCACTGGATTGGTACTCTTGCTTCACAGCCAGAAGACTTGCTTTGGCTCTCTAGTTGTTATTTGTTATTATTTGTTATTATTAAAAAGTCGTTATTTGATAAGCATAACTAATGCAGGAGTTAAATTATGTCAGGATTTGCATACTGGTTTGGCAGAAATTGAGCTACTTCTAGCTTACCTACCAGGTTTTTTTTGTATGTTTACAAATAGAGCAGATTTTGTAACATGTCATGGTTCTTCATTTCACAGGCCTTACTTTCCTGATCTAATCAGGAATTGAACAACTTTATTGGGCATTAACCATCACTTGTTTCCTGTAGGAAGGTCTTCAAGGCTTTTTCTGGCACTGGATTGGTACTCTTGCTTCACAGCCAGAAGACTTGCTTTGGCTCTCTAGTTGTTATTTGTTATTATTTGTTATTATTAAAAAGTTGTTATTTGATAAGCATAACTAATGCAGGAGTGATAATGGAAATCAGGAGTGACCTATCTGAACTGTGTTGAGGGAATGGTGGATACTGTTAAATAAAGATAATTTGCTTTGCCTAATATATTATAAGAAGCTGTATATATGCCTGCATGGATAAGGCATTAACAGAAGGGTCTTGAAAGCTTTAAGATGTAAAACATGGGAAAACTCCCATCCATTTGATATTGTGATGTCCAATCCATTTAACGGAGTAATGGCTACTTGTCTCTTTGTATAATTTTGCATAAAATGTATGTGTGAGTAGGGTCAAATAAAATACTTTCGTAATTTCTTTTTTAAAATCATTACAACACAAACTTTCACTTAATCACTTACTACTGCTGACAGGATTGCAATTTAATCTATCTGTATAATTTACAGGGCAGACTTGTTTCTTTGGAACCACAAGAATTATTGCCTGTTGAAATCTTTTGGATAAGAATGTCGTATTTATAATATATATTTTAGAGGTATAGCTGTCATAAATTTCCATATAAACTTCCTCACATTATGAAGTTTTACTGCTCTGTAACAAAATTTGTTGGGCTATTTAAATATTAACCATGGGATTTGAAAGGGAGATTTCAGAATTCGTGTTCCTGACAAGTAAACAAAAGGCCCTGAGAGGACTATCTGCAGCAAAGATAATCCTTGCATTTCTGGCTCATGAACCTTGACATGTAACAGAGCTAGTTACACTACTCTTCAGACTGTTTTTCTGTGGAAGGGAAACTAGAAGGAAGCAACCATGATGCTGCAGCCATCACAACCATCTACTGTACATCAGAGTCCAAAGCCCTCCAACACTGTAAGAGTTTCTTATCTGGCAGGAGGACTAATTTAATAAGGTTATCTCATAGGAAGCTTCTATTGGCAAAGATAAGTTGCCAATTCTTACCTTAGGGTGAGAAGAAGAGTTTATCTTGTCTTAATCTTCTGCCTCAGAGCATTATCTGGAGTTTAAGAAGCTCTCATGACATCTGACATAGTCAGAGCACAAAAGAAACCAAGTCAGGGACTGAATGGCATTGCTGGAGTTTGTAAGAGTAAATGGGAGTTTGGAGAGTGAGTGAATGACGACAGTGTCACTCAGCCATGTTCTCTTTTTCCTGCAGTTGCCTCACCAGTATCAACCCCTCCCTGCAAAGGGCATGATGCTTTGGTGTTTGATGTTGGGTCAGATCTGCAATATACCAAGATAGATGTTTGAAATATGCCCAAATTTTATTCTAAAAAACCTAGATATTAAAATAATATTTAAAATGGTTTCATTTGCTCTTTCAGTGAAGCTTGAACACAGTTTCACAGGACAGAAGCAAATGTTTTCCTAGCTTTACAAATAAGATTTTCATAAAAAAGCCAACATTGAAGATTTAAGACCTGCTCAAAAATCAACCTCAAACAATTCTTTTAATTGCAAGTGAAATGTCTCTTTAATGGGCAGCACCACTGTACCTACAGATTATACGCTATATTATGTGCTTTAATCATATCCTCCTCTCTGATATTGTTCAAAGTGATTTGAAAAACATAATTATTTTTGTGATGTTTTCTATAAGCATCTTCCTAGACTTTTCTGTTCTGTATATTATTTTGTAGACATTGATCATGTAAGCTTTCTAATCTTTCAGTTAGATGTACCCCCCTCATATCCTGTATCCAAACCAAAAAAACCCACAGAAAATCGGTGTATATTTCAGAAGATATGAAATATCTTAGATATTTCGATTTCAAGAAGTGAAACTAAATAGCACAAGAATTTAAAATCCACCTTTCAACAGTTTTACCTAGCTAGCTGTAGCTCACCAACATTAAAACACACTGAAGTTAGATGTTTCCCAATCTGTCTCCTTCGGGAGGGAAAAAAAAAAGTAGTCATCCAATACTCCTTTACAAAGAGCAGGAGGATGTGGAAGAAGACCATATGGTCTGAAAGGATTAATGAAAGTGTTATCATTCAACACAGATATCCTCAAGCAAGCTCCAGAGCAATAAATTATTAAATATAAAAATATAACACCTGCTGCAGCAAAGCTAATGGTGCAAATCTTTTAAAAACAAGAACTAGCCTGGGGTACAATCCATTCATATATTCTGCATCTAGAATTTTTAGTTTAATTCCTTGGAAGTCACATATTGGGCAGCAAATACATTGACTGAAGTAAAATGCTTTTACACAAGTAAAGGGATAGGCCTTACCGTGATTCTGTAATGCCGCCAGTCCTCTGTTTATTTTTCTTCTGACTATGTGGCTCTAAATCAAGATAAAAAGGAACTCAACATGAAGGAAAATAAAAAGAAGGTCATTTAATCACCCCGTTAGCTTTAAATGATTATTGATTCCTGGAGGTGATGCCTAATTCTGCCAGAAAATCCATTTCAGTAATGATTACTGCCCTCTGCTTTATCTATTATCCTGGAGGTTATTAAAAGTGGTTTCTCCAGGGAAGTATATAGCTTTAAACCACTAATATCATATTTAATACGTTTTTAACAGAACAGGGTTTCAGATTATGCCCTTTAACCTACAAACGAATCAAGAGTAGACAGGTAGGAAAGTGTAGGTCTAATTATTATATATACTGCACTGGGATTTAGTCACACACTGCATGATAGATAAATATCAGCTGGGACAAGGGCGTATTGAACTCTTCATCATTCTAAATTACCAAGTGCACACATCTCTAGAAATAACATACTCAGAGAACTTACAGTAACCTTTTGAAATAGTTACTCCACTTGCTGTTGCATTTTCTCACATAATGTTCACATCCTATGACACTCATATCATGTTTTTCCCCTGGCTACTCTTTCAAAATCACAATGATATAAACTAACTACTGTGGGAACAAAGAATTGCCTACATACTGAAATATCTGTACTACAATTACGTGTACACAGATGTCTCTAGCGGACCCCATTACAACTGGATTACATAATTGAACTCACTATGAGAGTAACAAGATAAAATTTAAAGATTATGCTTTCAGAAAACCAGATCACCTAATCTAGTCATCTTTTGTGATCCTAATTTCTCTCTGTATGATAATCTCCAACTACAAAAACCGGGCAAGATGGTACATAAAACAGCATATTAAAAATAGGTTATTGGTATTCCATGGACCAGCTAGTGTTAATCTTTGAATCTTTCTGAACCACAGGACCAGTATTAATACTTACCATTTTTAATAGATCATAATGTTCTTAATCTCATGATATTTAAACTTTGAAAAATGGGATTATTTCGCGGATCAGTTGCAAATCTTTTTGGACCACCATTAATGTGAATGTGGAAATTGCAGGGATTTTCTTATACCAGTGATATTGAAAATCAAACTATTCTGTCCTTCTTTTTGTTGTTTGGTTTGTACTCCCCATAGCCTTGTGTGAATGATAATAACTAGCCATTATATACCTTTCAGGATTATGTGTAAGCAATTAATACAATTATTTCTATTTTAAGCAGACAGAACACATGGAAGATTACATGAGTCTGTCTTTCTTCTGATCCTCTCCCATTTCCTATAGAGAAGAGAAACCTAAACTAGTCAATTCTCTTATCAAGACATTCTAATGATAAATATGTGCAAGTAGGCTGTCCTCTAAGGCATTGATCAGATGAAGAATCATTCACCCAAGAAATAAGCCTCAAAAAGTTATGCAAAACCTAATAATTATATGCATTTTAAATTGTTTGTATACAGAGCTGTGCAATGTCACTACATCTAGGAACTCGGCAAATAAGAATTCTAGTTAATATTTGTCAGAAAAATATTTTTATGTTATTGATCTTTGTAGGGTCTTTTCTCTTGTTTATATTGATATTATTACAGTTTTCAGACTTTTGGTAACTGATGCAAATTCAGAGTTGCTGGAAAGATTATAATTTATTTTAAAGACCTTTGGTATTAGACCAAAAATTTATTAGAGTCTAACAGAGGCAAAGAGAGCTTGATGATTACATTTTGATATGCAGTATTCAAAATATTGGCCAACAAAGTCCACACTAATAATTATTAAAAAGGTCATAGAAATTTGCTTTAAAGTTTTCATTTCACTAGTTTTCCACATTGCGTATGGTTGGTAGATGTGATCTATACATTGCAGATATAGTGTGTGAAATGGTGACACTATTGGTGTCAATGGGCGTTCTATGATTTAATTTTAATGGGCAAAAAAGGTTTCACCCTACATTGTAGAATTAAAAAGGCTTCACCCTACATTGTAGAATTAAAAAGGCATATATGCTCTTTAACGCACTATGATTCACCTTTAATGGTTAAATATTTGATTCTTGAATTTCTGTTTACTTCAAAGGATCTGTGGTCCAATAAATGGTTTATTTCAGCTGTCCTTGTTGATACTTCGCTCTTTTTATGAAAGTTTTATAATAATGCACATAGTTCAAATATTTTTATATAATTTCAGTAATTCGTTATAATGCACAGATACATCAGCTATGTCACTTTTAGGATAATACTGCATTTCCTTGCTGTGTTGAATGTTAGCTGGTTCATTTATTTATTTATTTTGAGCCTTTATAAGTGGACTTGTATTGCTCACCATTAGGACATTTAGCAGAAAATCTGTTGTTGTTTGTCACAGGGACCTCTAGAAGAAAAAAACACAAACCCAATCTTAGATTAATGTTCCCAATGTGTCACTGTCAGAGAAGTAAACCAGACCATAATGCATTCTTTCATAGAACAAATTCAATTATTTTATCTTCAAAACACAGACATAAATATAGTCACATCAATAAGGAAAAAATCAACAACCATTCATTGACCCAATCTAGGGTTAGGTACTCAGCTGGTGTGAATTTGCATGCCCCATTAATGTCGATTAAATTTATGCTCCCTGAAGTCCAAATGTCCCATGCTTCTCTGTGTAAAGCTCTTTCAGAACCATAATAGGTTTTTGGTTTAATATTTTTGTTTGTTTTTCTACTGACTGGTTATCATTGTATTTGTCTTGATCAGTCATTTGCTGTATTTAAACTTTGACATAGTTTAGACAGTTAATTATCTAATTGCAGGCTCAGGTTTAATCAATCAGATACTTTGCATCTACACTATTTTAGTTAAACAGTTCTGTGTTTGTCATATTAGATTATTTATTTATTATATCTTCATCATTTGTGAGAGTGAATAAATAAGATTTTAATGTTGCTGATAGTTAACAGTTCAACACACCCATCTCTGCTAACACCTTAATTCTCTCTATGCCATATTAGAAGCAAACTGGTTTCAGCCAACACTTAAAACAAGTCTTTTCCATTTTCTATAGAGCTATGGAAGGAAAACAGTAAGTTATTCCACAAGGTATACTGTGTGTTTTACTTAAGTTCAATACATTATCATGATTTTTAACAGCACAATAGCTGTGTTTTGTGTCAGACATACTGAGATGTCTGCTGATTTATAGAGAAAATTACTTCATTTTCATGGGGAAATGTTGAAAACAGAGTCAATGTCTAACAAATGTTAATCATATAAAATACAGCAGATGTACAAATTTGAAGGAAGAACTGGCACCAACAGTTTGATAAATGGGCAAGAGATTTTTTCAGGCTGTTATTAGCTTTATTCTGTATAAGCTTGTAGTTTCTTGTCTAACACAAAAGCATTATGGGATTAGCAGTGGAGCTACTATTATGGATTATTGTTCTCCATTATTGTTCTCTAAAGTTCTCTAGTCTTTACTTTTGCAGCTCATTTTCTTTCTTACCACAGTATCATAGTAAAAGACAGATGATGTGAGTTATTCATAGCTCACCTTCATATATCTATTTTACCTCTAAGTCCACCCATTTCCAGTGGCAAATATAGAACAAATTTGTTTTTCCATAACTCCTGACTATCAACAAATGACCCAACAAGTTTTCATTGACTGGCTTTTGGAGGAGAGATGTGTCAAAACCAGCCTCTTTTTGTTCTTGTCACTTCCAGGAATCACAGTGAAGACTAGAAAAACTCCTGTATGATGGGAAACCTGGTGCCTGTTGAGCTGTGAAAAGAGCTGCCATTAGACAGCCCAAATATTACTGTCAGGTCAGAAAAGTAAGAGAAAAGTTCCCATTAGGCAGTTTATAAATATACTTCTCTTCCTTCTTTCTTTCCCTATCTCCTCCCCCTCCAAGCCTTTGATAGCCAGCAGTTCTGTTTGCTGGCACACGCTGTAGCCTTTCCCAGAGTACAATTCACAATGTTTATAACTGTCATCATCTCGGTCTCTGTACCTTATATTTTTCCATCTCATAATCTTTCTCTTTTCCAGGTCCTTGTCACCCTGGAAAAGCTCTAGTTTTTATAATCTCTCTGGCTAGGCTGACTGGCTTTGTCATCAGAAGTTTTCATACCATCCTTAATGACCTGTTAGGAAGAATCTTGCAAAAATTCTGTCATAATAAGTGTTAGGCTGAAAAATCTTCTGTTACCTCAACATGTATGCTCAGAATATTGGCACATAAAGTGCTTGCCCATTGACTGATGTGTTGGGCTCAATTTAGTAAATTCTTCAGATAGTGGTTTTTTTCTGAGTGGTGTTTATTTTTTCTTTTTTCCAGAAAATAGCCATATTAATCAAAGAATCAGTCCACTGTTAGATTGTGAGTTGATAGGAACTTCTGTTCTAAATATTTACAATTGAACAATTTCTTCAAAACCTGCAATATTCATCCGGAACAACAAAATGAAAATAATTGGAACTATTTTTTATGTTTTGAGCAATATCCTTCCTTCCTTCCTTCCTTCCTTCCTTCCTTCCTTCCTTCCTTCCTTCCTTCCTTCCTTCCTTCCTTCCTCCCTTTCTCCCTTTCTGTGGTGGGTGAATGTAGGACAGCCCAAATTCTGCTCTATTATTACAGCAATAAGAAGGGTCTGAGTCATCCAGAAATTTTACCAAAAGGTGTGTTATCTACCAGGCTAACTGGTAGATTTGAGTAGTTGTCCTACTCTTGTAATAGCTAAACCTTCCAACTCCTTTAGAATAGTTTTTTTGGCAAAAGTGACTTTTCGTGCTGGCACTTTTATAGTGCAGAATTAGGTATTGCTCAACTCAAAAAAAGCACTGAAAAATTGTGATTTATAATTTCTATTTCAATTTGTATTTCTGCTTCAATTTCTGTTTCTCATATACTATCAACATATATATAAATACACATACTCATATATACATAAACATATCCCAAAATATATGGTGAGGCTCACATATTATGAAACAATAGGATAATACAATGGTGAGATTTTCATTTAACAATATGTTTCACTTAGTTATCATGTTATAAAAATACAGACTTATGTCCAATAAGTAGATTAAACTTAACCTGTTGTCCCAGGGAAACACTAGGCTGCCTATCTGTAGTGGCTTAGAAAAGTATAAAGTTTTTCTGAATAATAAGAAAACCTGAGTTATTATTTTAGCATAAAATTGGGAGGCAAATCCAAGAAATTAGGTAATCCTCTTCACTATATCGATTTATCTATGCCATGTATTTGCAAGTCAGAGAGACAAGTGTGGGTACTGGCAAATGTTGCATTTTCGCTTGGAATGAGGATTTGCTGCTAGCTGACCATCAATTCAGTGCTGCCAGGAGTGCATACTGGACCAAATGGATAAGCCCTTTGAAAAAAGGTTGGGATACTTTTGGATGAGTCGTAAACGCATGACTAACAGTGACACTGGAAAACTCAGTCATCTGGAAACCAGGAAATTAGTATCTCTACTTTATCCAATCCTTTCCATCATGATTTGAGTTAGCAAGACATATTGCTTCATTTTGTAGGGATCAAAAAATGCTTATGAATAATAGCATCACAGTCATGGTGTTCTTGTCAAATGAGACACGTACTGAAATACTCGAATATCAGGAAAAGCAAGAAAACACAATGAATGATGGAATACATTCTGGAGAATGTTACATGGTAGTAGCCAAAAAATCCTTAGATTTATTCCAGGAACCACTTTACGGTTATCAACAACACTGCAGAAAGCCTATCACAACGGTCAGATAAATGAACTACTAATGGGACAAAGCAATCTGGAATAATTAAATTTTTCAGATAATGCACAAAGTGTAGCTCAATGGATAGTACTGTAATAGTATGCCTTGATCTCTGTAGGTTCTCAGTTCCTGCACATAAAAAATCCAAAAACAAGCCCCCCCCGCCCTCCTTTTGAAGACTATCAGACTCCAGAAATTTCCTCAGTCATCTTCTTTCCAGTCTTTGATCTCACTGGAACTTCCTTCATGAAAGTTCCCATGACTTTTCCTTTTGCCCAACACATTCTCTTTTAAATACTTTAAAAAAACTCAGTAAAATCAGAGTTTAGATCCTAATTGCTAAAACCAAATGCTTATCATGAATTTTAAGAACACTTTTATGACATGAAAACAAAGCTGCCATACTTGAAAAGTTTGTGTTTATAGAAAAGTATAAATATTGACCGCTGGAGAAAAAAATCAAACAAAAAAGACAACCTGACAGGAGAAAGGTAAATTTTAGACCTGTTGCTTTGGTTTTCAGACATTAGTATTCAGTCATAGCACAAGCAGAAATACAATCTGGATAGACCAAATGCCCGAGAATTGACCAAATGCCTGAGCCTTGCCCATTTATATGTAGTTGCTTTTTTGGTCTGTCAGTGATATAATCAACCCTCTGACTGGAAGAGAAGGTCAAATATATCTCAGCATCAGTAGGAGGATCAACTGATAGCAGAACTAGTAATGATATTTTTGAATTTGAGATATAAAACCAGATAGATCTTTTTTATTAAAAATGGTATAAACAGGAATCAATCAAAAAAGAAAGTAGTTTTGTGCTGACTGACTCTAGGAAAGCTCTAAATGTAAAAGTTCAGTAGGGTATTGTTAGGGGAAGCAGGATTTTACTGCTCTCACTTTAGCTGTAAATCAGGCATTTTGTCCAGATTAACCATCTAAACTATTCCATCATCATCAGAAGTTCTTGGTGAGCTGTAGATGAATAGTTTGTTGACTAATATAAAAAAGACTTCTAATTTCCTGATATCTGAGATATGAGGCTGAGCTATAGCCTAATTATCTGCTCTTTTTATTTAAAAAAACCAGAAGATCGCTGAATAATCTAGGTTGAAAGAATCTTTGGAGGCCTCAGGCTCCATCCTCTTGATCAAAGCAGGCCCGTGTTATTTGAGGTTGCTCACAGCTGTATCTACTGAAGTGCTGAATAGCTCCAAGGCAGGAGACTCCTCAGCCTCTCTAGGCACCTGCGACAGTGCTTGACTACACTTTTTCGTTGCAACTTCTGGTCACTGCCTTTTGTACTATCTCTGTGCATATTCAAGAGGAGTCTAGCTCTGTCTTCTAAATACCCACCTCTTAGCTAACTGAAGAAAACAAATAGGTCTCCATTCTTTTTTTAACTCCTCTTGAACAAATCCAGCTCTCTTGGTCTCTTTTTTATGTAGCATGTGTTCCAGCTGCTCACGGTCTTGGTGGCCATTCGCTGGACTTGCGCCTGTATGCTTAAATTTCTAGCATATCAGAATGCTCCAAGCTGGTCATACTACTTCAGAACTTTTCTCACAAGCACTACATTGAAGGGAATAATAAATTGCTCTCTACAACTACCTAAAGGGATGTTGTAGCCAGGCAGGGGTTGGTCTCTTCTCTCAGGTGACCGGTGACAGAATAAGAGGACACGGTCTCAAGCTTCACCAGGGGAGGTTTAGGCTTGACATTAGGAAGAAGTTCTTTACTGAGAGGGTGATTGGCCATTGGAATGCGCTGCCTGGGGAGGTGGTGGAGTCACCGTCCCTGGAGGTGTTTAAGGAAAGATTGGATGAGGCTCTTAGTGTCATGGTGTAGTTGACAAGTAGGAGTAGGTGTAGGTGTTGGTTTATAGGTTGGACTTGATGACCTCAAAGGTCTTTTCCAACCTTATGATGCTGTGATACTGTGAAATTCCCTCCTTGTGCTAGCTATGGTCCTCCTGGCATGCACTATTTTGCAATTGGTTTTGTTTGCCACAAGGGCACAACGGTGACATAAGTTCAGACTGATATCCACTAGATTCTACAAATTCTTTTCAACAAAGCTATTTTCTAGCCCAACAGCACCTAGCCAGTACTTTTGAATCTCATGTAGAGGACTTTTATTTGCCTTTTTGAACGTTGTGAGGTTTCTATTGGCCCATTTCTCCAACCTGTTTAGGTTCCCCTAAATATCAATGTATAGGCAGGCCCTAGTTCATGGGCCACTCTCTTTCATTTGATATTATCCACAGATTTGTTGAAGGTGTGTTTTATCCTGACAGCAGGTCAGAAATGAAGATGTTAATTAGCATTGGATGCCACTCGCTGCCAATAGGACTTTCTCTGTTGGTCTCAACACTTTGAGCCTAGTATTCCAGGCAATTTTCCACTAAACTTGTAGGTGACCTATTGAAATCCTATCTCACCAATTTGGCTGTGGGAGACCTGTGCTGAAGATCCTGCTGAAGACAAAATAAAAAATATTCACTGCTTTTCCCATATCCAGGGAGCCAATTATCTCATCCTAGAGATAAGCAGTGAAGTTGACAAGGCATAATTTGCTATTGCTAAAACCGTGATGGCTATTCCTGGTCAACTTATTGTTGTTCTCATACCTGCACATGGCTTCTATGAAGATTTGCCCTGTAATGTTCCTCAGGACTAAGGTTAGGTTGATCAGACTGAAATTGCCCAGGTATTTCTATCTTACTTTTCTTGAAGATTTGTGTGAGAAGTGCCCTCTTTTAATCATCAAGAACCTCTGCCAGTTGCCATGACCTTTGAAACACGATAGACAGTGGCCTCACACTGACACCGGTCAGTATATTCTGTACCAATAGTCACATTCCGTCTGATTCCTTGTACTTGAAAATAAACAATTTTCTGAAATACTCTCTAATTTGTGACTTATCTGCTTTAAAGTAATGTTTTATTCTCTCCCAGACTGTGCTGCTGTGTTCAGAAATGCGGGCACCTGAAGACAGGTACCTCAGCAGAAACTGATACAGAGATCATAATGAGTATCTCAGCCTTTTCCATGACCTTTGTCACCAGGTCACATACACCATTGAGCAGTAGGATGGCAGTTTCATTAGCCTTCTTTTTGCTGCTGAAGATCCTACAGAAACTTTCCTCATGGCTTTTCAAATGCCTCACTAGTTTCAACTCCACCTGAATTTTGGCTTTTGTAACTCCATCTCTGTGTACCTGGGGAATGTCTCTGTGCTCATGGCAGATAGCCCATCCTCCAATCCCGTTCATCTTACTTGTGCTGCATTCAAACTCTCTTAATGGCAACAGAGAGCACCTATCATTTGTACAATTAAGGTTTATTATTTGTCTAATTAATCTAATTTCTCATTTGTATGCATTTTAAATGAGAAGGATAGAGGTTTCACTGCACAGCAGATGTTTTTAACCCATCAGGTAACCTCAGTCATTTTGATGCTCAGGAGTGCTTTTCATGACATTCCCTTGATATATCAGGCAGAAAAGCAGCAGATACTTTTCAAACTATTAAATAAAGGTTTTACAGATGTAAAAAGATTTGGTTGGAGCTTTTTTGTGGGAGAAGAATTGTAAGTTGTTTTTTTTTTTAAATCAAGAAAGTCTGGTAAAATAAAATTACAGAAAAAAAGTTTAGTTAATTGACATCAGTTAGTACTGACCTGTTCCAACAAGTTCAAAGGACCTTAATATTTTCTACTAAATGAGAATTTAGCACCATTTTCACTTAGTGATCCAAATAAGTAACATGAGAGAAAAATGAAGCTTGTTTTCTTCTTTTATTGTTATTCTATTGCCATTAAAATACTCGACGTAGCTCTTTAATGCAATAAAAAAGCTGCAGCACTGCATATAGAGCTTCAGTCTAGAAATGTATGATGATAACACCAAAAAAGAACAACTGGAATATGAAGTATTTAGATTTATTTTTTATCCCTGATTACTGGTTAATGCTGGCACCCTTAAAATACATTCAGCCAACATGGAGAGAGACAATTAAAATAGGGATATAACTGAGTTCTCCCAATTTCAACAAGACAGTACTTTTATTAGGAAGATTGACTGTAAAGATCTTCTTCATAAAACCTCAGCTTCTTAAGGATATCCCATTACACTGCACTCACCCTTGCTCATCCCAACATCTTTCCTCCTATAATATAACACTTCTTTGACTTTTTTTTTCAAATAATCTCCCAAACATCCTTTATCCTCTTGTTGCATCTTCAAGCTTTAGTCTCTAACTGCCATGGTAACCTTTCATTCCGGCTCTGCTGAGCTGCTGAACCATCCTCCCTGGCTCTCTTCCCTTCTGAATTGTTGCTTAATGTCCATTCCTCTTCTATTACAGCTTTTTTTTTTTTCTAAAAACCTGTGCACAATTGTTCTACCACAAATTACGCTTCAATTCTCAACTTACTTGATATTCTCTACTTCCCTTGCCTTCCCCCATGACCAAGCCCTTTATTTCTGCTTGCTGAAAGTTCCCACATTTGTCTCATCCTGGGGATGATGCTTTCACTCAGTTCTCCTGTCTTAGACTCTTCTGATTGATTGATCCTATTGCAAAGTCTGTATATAAAGACATAGACCTAATTCTATATTTATATATAAATTTATACATGAATATATAAATTAGACACATTTTAGAAAGAGATATTTTCTTTCCTTCATTCTATTTACAGGCTAGGTATTAAATGTAATAAAGGTTAATTAGTGGCATTGAATCTGTAATAAAAACTATTAAATTAAGTAAAAGAAGAACTAAGACTCTTTTTTGCAAATATAAAGTACACGAATTACCATGTAACACAGAATTTACGTCCTCATATAACTGCTGACTGATTTGTAATACTGGGCAGATTTCTTAAGGTCTTATAACCCTCTTCTATTTATGTAAAATTGTTTCTGGTTCTTTTCTAATATGTCTACCTCTGGAATGTGGTGGGGGGCAGTTCTACTCAATTCATTACAATAAAGACAAGAGGATAAAGGACAGAGGAGAGGGCAGTCAGAATACATGCAGCCAGAGAAATATGAAAAGGTTAACTTGAACCAGGTCTCTCTTCAGACAGAAAGAAAGGAATAAAAGCATAAGAATCTAAAGAAATTAGGGAGGGTAGATATTGTAAGATTATATGAATTAAACTTTGATTATGTGAACAAGTAGGCACAAATATAAATTCAGTAAAGCACAACGCTCTAAGTAACTTAATTATTCAAGGAAATATTAAGGCATATATAGAAAAAATGTGGTTAGAGTAAAAGTTTCATATCAGAAAATACTTCTCATTAAATTACTTAAGATCTCATGTCCATTCAGGACTGTCTACAATTATTCCTTTGTTTCTTAAAACAAACACAATAGTTTTGATTCATTGGCAAATAGAGTTTTGTTTAACATAAACTAACATTATATATATTATTCTGGGAAAAATAAAAAATTATTGCTTATGGTGTGAGAAATATTCTGTACTTCTCCAAACATCTTATTCAAATTCATATGCACAAGTAACTTAATGACATAAAAATAAAGGCAGTGATAACAGTGTGATAATATATCTTTAAATTTAGAGGCTAGCCATAATGCAAGTCAAAAACTCTAACTATCAATCCTGGTATAGACAGATGCGTAAAGCATAATTACGTATTTAATGGTGATGGTGCAATTTGTTCTGAACTTCACAATCTCCTGTTTATTCTGGTCAAACTATAATGAGTAGAACTGAAATTAGCAAGGGAGACACAGGGAACAAATAATGCACATGCAAACCAAGTTTTTGGACATGTTTAAGGACAAAGCTCTTTAGGGAATGTCTGTCGTGATCCTTCTACTTCAGAGTATTCAGCATACTCCTCTTTTTCTCAGTGAACGTAACACTTCTGTTTAGTCTGCAGATGAACCTGTTCTCAAATATGTCTGTTTAGTGTGTAAAAATATAATAACTTTGCATTAGTTAAAAAGGATATTCAAATCTAGCAGACAAACCAATGAAACTGAATTCCATCTATCATTTTCTTTCCCAACATTTCTTAGAAGAATGTCTACCTATATATTTCTCCATTTAAATATTTGTAAGTAGCATTTATAAGATGAATTATTCATTACAGATTATTTAATAGTCAGTGGGATCTGAATATAACCAAACTATTTAGTGACTTATTCAGAAATGTAATCTAATTCCTTCTTCTCCCTAAACATTTTGTTTAATGGTAAATATGTGATAGTGAGTATAGGTCAGAGTACACAAAACCAGAAAATAGGTAAACTTCTCAGCAAGAGACATGAAGCTTGTAGTTGCATGAACACAGTATCAACCAGGTGTGTAACAACTTTATGTGCTGGGAAAGAAATTTTCACTGATTTGTGTAGCTGGAAGCTAAAACTGAAGTGATTGCTTGCATTTGTATACAGTGATTTTGAAAATGTCATGATCGCTTAAAAATAGATTTCTGGCTAACTGCAGCAGTAAGAGTAAGTCTCTTTCAACTCTTCTTGAAAGCTTTTTTCTAATTTCAGTGGACACACACTGCTAAATGACTGACTTCACCAGCAACAGAGGGTACTCTTAATTCAATCTGTATATTAAAGTATGAACAAATTACTTTTTATATTCCTGCTGAGAAAAATATATGCTTTCTGGTCTGCAAACTCTAGGCAGAAAAAGAAAAAACCCTTCTATTTTTCTATTCCTTTATGTAAAAAATATTGTTATAGTCCCATTTAAATAATTTACTTCAAAAGAATTTATTTCCTTTAACGACTGGTCCATTAGAATATTATTTTTGGCACACATAAAATAATAAACTAATTTCCTTATCTTTTTACAGGAAGAATGAAATAAGAAGTCACATTTGCAAATATCACATTTCTGTTCATGGGAATACATTCTTACCTTTACAAAATAATTTCCAGCGTTAACATTATCAGCTGGGACTCAAAAAGCAGGCTGAACTCCAGTGACTTAGCACTACAAACCAGAGATGTCCTTCACATCACCATTAGAACTGATTTTATCCCGTTCCATCTTGCCTAGGTTTTGGATTACTTAAAGCACAAGACCTTTAGGGCTATACGCTTTCTTCCAGAATGCACCTTTTGGCAGTTTTGGTAATCTATACTGAAAATTAAGCTACGTAGAAGAGCCTAAAATTGTTGTCAATACAAGGCCACATAGCAAGGTATGCTGCCACAATCATATCGCACCCTCGCGACACCTTCTTTTAAAAAATGATGTGTCAAAAAGTAGGTATATAATAATATTACCATTTCTCTTTCATGAAATGAGATTATTTACTGATGTAAGCATGTAATCATGTATAATTTTGAAATTATTGTGAAACGTTTTTGTTACTAAGATTAAAACTTCAGACTTAAAAATGTTTCTAGATTAGGACTACAACTTGAGGTTTGTCATCAAAAAAAGGAGTCAATGGGTTGGCCCATGCAACAGGGGCATCACAAAACTAATGGAGTTTTAAGAATCTGGTGTGACTGTCTGGAAACAAAATATTTGCATTTTAGTAGTCATCAGTGCAAAAAATAACAAAATCTAAGCAGTCATAGAAAATAACAATGGGTTTTCTTTGTAACCTGGACCTACATTCAAAATGTTTTCAAAGTTAAATGTAAGGTTACAGCAGCATGTACAGAAGCCAGCTAGTAAGCTGTTGTTCAAATGCAATGTCAAAAAAGGTTTGTGCAATCCTCAGAGGTAGAAATTGAAGACTGAGAGTGAGAAGTTGAGTTCACCTTTATACAGCACTGATGACACTGCTACTGACGTGCAAAATGTGGTTCTGTTGTCTAAACTTGGAAAGGGGAGCAAGAAGAGGAGTAAAGCTGCAGACGTAGCTCAAGTGCTAGAAAAAATCTGTTACAGAGAAATCAATACATTTGGCCTTTCTGAAGAGAGATGAATTAGAGTGTGTAAGTGCCTTTATGGTGGTGTGAATACTGAATGCAGGAGTACGCTTCAGATTAATGCAGAAAGGTATGATGAGGGCCAACTACTAGGAAGCTGAAGAAAAAGAGAAATAATAGACATGCAACACAAAATTTTGTTTCTGTGCTTTGAAGAACATGTTTATTATTTGTATTTCATTGGTGTCTAGGAATCCTTGACATGATACAGAACAAAAAGATTTTTAAATTTTTTTTCCTTATAAACTTTCAGTTATAACATGAAACAAATTATTAAAGGTAAATGTAGGCAATTTTTAAATTATAAAATCTGGTAACATATGAACAGATGTCCTACATTATGAGATAAAAATCTTGTAGATGCCTGGTTTAAAATCATGTGAACTTTGTGATTGTGCAATGCTCAGAATTTTAGTTGTCACACTGCAGAAAAGAAAGTGAGCATGATAGGGAAAGGGGGTCAAAAGGGGGCTTCAAAAGAATCAGTTAAATTCAAAGAATACTGCCCAACATGTGATTTACAGACTAGCAGTTATGTTCACTTTATTTTGCAGGGATTAATAAAAAACCAACTAAACCCAGTGATCAAAAGGCCATCCATTTTCTTCCCTTGTCTTCTTACTCTTTTCCCAAATTTGAGCTTGAAGCTACAGCTCTCCCTAACTGGTTGAGATTGGTAGTATGTAGGTCACATAGCACTCGTGAGGTGGTAAGAGGATGCAAGTGTCACTAAATTCAGTCATCTCCATATCTGACCTCTGACTCTCAGTGTATGTTAAAAGCATAAATGTGCAGGGGAAATGAGTGTTCTAGCCTTGTATGCTTTATTTCTTTCTTTCTAAGCCAACATTGCTCAGATGGTTTTCATAAATGGTATTTTTACTGAAGAAAAATGCAAAGTCTGCAGAGTTCAAAATAGAAATGATTTCTGCAAACTCACACACAAGCACATATGTATTTATAAATGTATGTTTAAAAAATATCAGGAAAAATTTAGTCATAAAAGATGAGAGGAAAATTCTGAACAATCAAAAATATGACATTGTCAGGAAGTTTTATGAGAAGGATTTGAGGAACTGTAGCTAGCATTGGGTCAGGAACTAAAACATGGAAGTACATGTTCTAAAATTTGAGGGGATCACACCACTGTGATAGCAATCTGAAGTGGGGTAGATTTAAACTGACTGCTATATAAAATGATCTCCATAACCAGCATCACCTACTTGTGAACCTTAAAACAGAGATGAAAACTGCATTTTATCCAGTTGATTGTAGGTAATGTAAAAAAAGACCGGTCCTACTTCAGAAAAATCTAAGATCTAAGGTTTCAGCAACATCTGCAAACTGAAAATGAATGTACACAAGCAGAAAGACTGGGCAAGAGAGTCAAACCTGATTGATTCAGGTTAGTGTTTCAAATGGCCTTCATAGTCACTCCTGGTTTCTGGAATAACCTAGGATAATGACAAATTAATTGACCTTAATTTTATTATAAAATGTTTCTGTGTTGGTCACTGCTCTAGGTGACTCTACGGTACCATTTTTATAGTGAACATTGTGCAGATACGTCAGAATTTCTTTCTGAGGTATTACTGATGTAATTTCATTAAGAGCCCTTTTATGCATGTGGTTGAGATAGATCCAAGTAGAAATAAATAACTTACAATAATTTCAAATGTAATCATGCCGTAAGATGAGCTGTTTTCAACGATTTGACCATCCAATCATTTTCAATACCTTATTGTAAGATATGGTCACTCTGAATTAGAAATATTATAGGCTTGACTTTTCCCTTTTGTTATGCTTTACTATGGCTATTTTCATATTTCTGAATCTCCGCCACTGAAGATCTTTTTCAAACAAAGCAACTTAATTTTATATGACAGAAATGAAAAATGCTTCTCAGATAGGCTATAATGAAACACTAGATCTGATACGAAACATGACCTCAGCTGAGGGCTTTGTCTGATTGGTGTTATAAAATACCTGACGGACATTTTTAGAGTATTAGTCTCTTCTGCCTCCATATTTCTGTAAGAACTATTCAGCACCGTTTTCATTATGGTGTTCTCTACTTTAAAGTTAGCTTAATCATAAAGGTTTGGGCTAGAGAAACACCTTTGTAGAGTAAGTCTGACCTCAGCCTCAGTCTAGGACAGTGGAAGATGGCCTTCAAATGCCAAATTAAATGGTTATAGCTGGTTCTGTTTGATTTTTTGAAAAGATTATGAAAATTTAACTAGAACAAAAGCAGGAGTCCAACATAATGTTCACTATCACAAAATTTCAACCTAATGAAAGATACAGATCTCAGTCAAGATTTTTATTATGCCAGAATGATTATTCATCACAATTAAACAGCATAATCAGACCGAGCACCTTGTTTACCAGTGATTTCTGTAAAACTACGCTTTTACATTTGTTCTTCAGTTTACCTTCAAAGAATTTCATAAGCCTCCTTAGGGCTGCAATGAGAGCTCAAGCTGAATTATTTCTCCATACTCCTCACTGAAAGATGCTTGAGGTCTCCCAAGATTTGCCATTCTCTAACATGAAGGTGAATTAAAAGTGGATATATTGGGTAAGAATGAAGCTCTTGTAAACTCTTGCTGGTAGAAGTGCCAGGTGGTTTTACTGTAATGACATATAGCAGGCCTACTGGAAGCCATTTAGTTCTTTGCAAAAACCAGCTGAGAATTAACTGTGCCTCAGTGTCCCAAAGGGAACCTGTTTCCTGCCCTGGGCGATGCTGCTAACAGCCTTAATGGCGTTCTGACTACATCAACCGCAATTTGTATATGTCAACATTTGGCTAGGGCAGATGTTCTCTTCTCACTTGTGAATATTACAGTATGACCACATGGGGTGAAGGAAATGCATTATTTCCACTTCTCAATTGCTAACCGGTCAGACAGCAAAAAAAAAAAAATAGGGGAAATAATAACAAGCATGATATTGACACTGAAAATTGTGATTCAGTAGCTCCCAAATCATCATGAGTCGATAGGCAAGAACTACACAAGCGAACAGTGGAAAAGTGAAAAGCGAATTCACTGGTTGAAATGCAAAAAAAGAGCGTGCATTAATTTAGAAATGCTGTCATCATCCCATTTATGGTTCAGACACGGCTCCTGAAACTGTAATAGCTTCATACAGAGACAACTCAATTTAGGAGGTGTTTTTCAATGAAGAGGACAGAGTCCTTTAAGCATCATCTTGCTCCTAAGAAAAAAAGTATTCCTCAGGTAACGCCACGTAAATGCGAATGTAAAATCACTGCTACTGGGAGAATGTGAAGATCAACAGGTTTTAAGGTTCCTTTGAATAATATGAAATATTCCTGACACAACCTGGTTCAAAGACAGACTGGAATATAAACAGCTGGAAAGATATCACTTAACTCATGCCAAAAACTAGCTTCATAGTTCAAAATAAGTCTGGATAGCTTTAATTCTCAGCTAACCAAAGCAAGATCAGAGGTGTTTGAAAGGGAAGTTAAAAATAAAACTGCAAAACATAAAGACTGAGGGAGAGCCTGGGAAGTTCAGAGGCCAGAGCTGTCATGGAGGAAAAGAAAGGGATTACGAGATCTTATAAACATGGGGATATAGAAGGAGAATGAATTTCAGAAAAATAATTTTAAAAAAGGAATAATAGATTTTATGTTTTGGTTTTAGTATCTGACTGTTTTAATGAGCTACAGAGTGAAAAGCAGTTTCAAACAACTGAAATTATCCTGTGATATTATGCTATACATGTGTATTGTTAGAGGCAATGCAGTTCTAATCAGTGAACTCTATGCAGCTGAGATATGCTGGAAAGTGCAGGCAGTGCCTACGGAGAATCACAGCCTAGCTAGCCTTGTCTCCTGCACTCAGTAACACTACCTTTAATGACATGTAGAACTATGAGCAATGGAGCACTTTAGGGAGTATTTGCAGTTGTAAAAAAGGCACGAAAAAATAAAAATAGGGTGTTTTTTTGTTATTTTTAAAACAGTTTGTAGCTTTCTTCCTTTTAAATATGTTTGTATTTTCAATACTGAAATTAACGTGGGTTAATGCATGCGTTGTTTTATGCAATAAATATAAGATTTCTTCAAAAATGACTACAAAGTTTTCATTTGAAACTTTCATAATCTAACTTATTGGGACAAATTAGCAAAAATTTTTTAAATCAACACAAACCTACCTTTCTTTAATCTAATCTAGTAATTTTCTCATATTTTCTCATATGTATATATGAAGTAATTGATTTTTGTTCTCCATATTCATTAGCATGAGAGGTTTTGAGATTTGTCTCATTATTTTTGTAGGATAGAATGTGAATTATCTCATTTTATAAAACAGGATAAATCTGTAAATAGAGTTTTCATTGTTACTTACCCTGTGGATATGTAATAGTAACTATCAAGCATTGCAAAACACTTATATGTAATGAAATGTAGGGAAAAAATGTTTCTGAGGCACTCACTGATAACATTAGGTAATTACATATGCAATTAAACAAAGAGCTGTAAAATAAACTTCCTGAACCTGCAGGCCAGAAAAAAAAATAAGATCTGAAGTTGGCAATTTAGCTAATAATTCAAATAGTAAGGTTGGATAAGGGAGGAATTAGTAATGGTTGCACACCCCCCATTCCTGTGCTATTATCACAGCTGGGTGTTCCAGTTAGTGAATGATGTGACATCTACATAAAAGCAGCCTTGTAGTTTTTTACCACTGGGTACTAAAGGAAAAAGCTCAGTGAAGGTACATCTCATCTGGCCCCTGACTCCCTGCAGGTAATTTGCTTTTGCCCTCTGACAGAGTTAAATCCTTTAATAATACAGGCAAACATTGGGTGAACACCTCAAGTAGTGCAAAGACGGGAAGAATTACTCTACATTTAAAAGCCACTCTGACACTAATGGCCAATTTAACAGTGCAGAAGGAGACGCCCTTCCTCCTAATCATGCCTGAGCTACTTGGCTTCATTGTTTTATTCATGCACTTGCCTAGAGATTTTCATTCTGAGTTATTTGACTGGTTTTGTGTACAACGCCGGCCCAGTTAGCTTTGGAACAGAAAAAGACCCAATCTTTCAAGAGTTCCTGAGGCAGGATCTTATTTCTGCTGAAACCAATAACAGAATGCTGTTGGCTTCAATGTAGTCAGAAGTCCACCTTAGTTTTGCGTACGGGAGTTTGTATTTATTCAAACCTCAAAGATAAAGGAACTCCTATTTTTTAGTCAAAGAATTACAGGATTTTTCACAAAAATAAAGTTTTGGGAATTCTGCCTAGAGCAGATTGGTGATAAGAAACTAATTCAAAAGATTTAAAGTCTCCTAACAGCTGACACCCATTACAACATAATTTCTGACACTCACAGGCTCATGATTCATTCTTTCCTCTTCACGACGCTCTTTTAGACAATGCTGTGCAGCACAAAACTGCTGTACCTCAGTTTCTAAGTGCTATCTGCTGCTTCTAATGCTACACCACAGTACTTTTCGGCAGTGGTTCTTCAACTGTTTTGTTCCTAAGGTGACTGTTCGGGAGGGTATGGTATAATTTTCAATCTGTTTTCAGAGAATGAGTTTATAACTATGTGTGTATCTACATAGTTACAGTGTCCATGTGTCATAAAATTCAAAGAGCACTAGAGATTTTCCATGCTGGCAGCTTAAAACTGAGACCTATGTAGCTGTTGAATGTTACATCCCACTATTATAGTTATGTACGGAATCTGATTCCTGGAAGTGGAATCAGACTATTGACTAAAAGCGTAAAATATATTAAAAAAAAAAAAAGGACAACAGACGATAGAAAATAAAGAAGTGTGAAATCTAGATGCAAAAGGTGTGTATGGTACTTATTTTCAAAATTAGGGCCACCTTCTCCATTTTTTTCTAAAGAGGAAGGAATTAATTTTTATTTCTTTCTCAAAAAATGAACAAAAGTATGGAATAAAATTATAGGTATAGTAACTGTTTCTTGGCAATGTGTTTCCAAATCATGTAGAGATCTGTACATGCCTTTCTTGTCACTGTCTTGAATTTACATGTTTTGGGCAGATGAAACATGAAAAATCTCATCTCTTTTAAAATAATTGAACAAGCATTGAAAATAATGTCATCATTTCAAATAACAGAGTTCTTCAGACGCCAGGGGGAAAAGCCCGAGCTGGTACTGTTTATTTCCTATTGTCAAGTAGAAGGTAGCTCTCTGGAGAAATGTAATGACAGAAAATTTTGGTATTCAAGCCACCTTATAAAACTTCTATTCAGTGTAGAAGCTGAACCCTTCGCTACATAAGCATGTGTTAGTCACAAGGAATATTTTCTTCTGGGGGTGGGTGGGAGGAGACTTTCCGCTAGGTGGCACTAATGAAATATGTGAAGATTCACAATTCGGCAGTTTCGGTATTCAGATTTTGTTTTAAGAATTCTTTTCAAAAAGAACATTTTTTTCCCCCTATAGAGGTATGTTTGTTTCAGATGTCACAGATAAAAAGATACATACATCTATTCAGAGGTTACCTTGAAATATGCAGCTACGTATAGGGAAAAATAATCTGGAAGATAAAAAGAATAATGGGACTTCTATTAAATTGTGAATGCAAGGTTTGTTTAGTTGCATCCTATTTATTACTTATTGAAGGCTTGTTGACTTCCACTTGAAATCAAAAACCAGTCTTACCAGTTACTGGCACTAAATAAATGCTGTCTTTAAAGATTATCTTCAGTGACCTTACAACACCAGTGGTCCGAGGAGGACAGAATTAAGGGGTGAAATCCCCTGTGTTGTAGATGAGGTGCTTCTGTTCCACAAGTGAATACAAGCCTTCTGAGACTTGCTTTGTTGATAAATCTCAATCCAGTATCTCAAAGGTGCCATTGTGGACCCTCATTCAAGACAAATCAATTAATGAAACATTTGTGATCTTCTCTGCCCTTTGGATAAAAAATATATGGTGACTCCTGAAAAGCTCACTGTATGTTTGGCTTACAGATGGCTTACTTTGCTTCATTAAAGCAACAACAAGCTGTTGTATATCATAGGATTAGGCTTCAATAATACAACTCTAACCTTAATGAATTACTTGGTGTCAGTACTCTGTAGTATGATATTGCTCAGAAAAAAATTATTTCTGTTTGTAACTGCTCCATCATTTTAGATTGAATAGAATGACAGGAACCATAGTTAGATATTCAAAATAATACAAACTGAGAAATAAATTTTCAGTTTCTTTTCAGTGAAAAGAAACCTTGTGTTTGTGAATACTGGTCACCTGCTGGACCTGTTCTAATGGATGTTCATTGGTGTATCCAAGAATTACTTAATTACTTTTTTCAAAAGTTCAGAAAAGTTGCTGTGGTTTATTTGGAGATATCTCACACTTTACTGAAGTCTCCAGGGCTTGCAGACATTCCTGACTCTTTGTGAATGAGGCCTTTTTTATTTTCCCTTCATTTGTTTAGCTCTTTACCTAATTGATTTTCTGTGCTAATACACTAAAGGTCTGAAGAAGGCAGAGCCTCAGGTGTGACAGATGAAATAAGGTGCTTTTAGTCATTGCTTTTATCTTCCATGTCTAATGTGTTGGTTACAGCTGTGCAGTTTAACAGCAAAATCAATACATCATTTGCTGCTGGTACCTGAAAGAATTTGGAATCCTGTTGGTATTTTAACTATTAGGTTTCCTCTGAAAGGCTTTCCTTCCCATGCCCCCCGCAACCTTGTCCCTCCCAAAATCAAACGTTGCAGGAACACAAGATCCCTTTCTGTCTTTTGGCATTTGTGGTTCAAGTGTGCATGTAAATGTATTAACCATTTAACCTTCTGCCCATCACTTTCTTGGAAATTGCATCTCATAGTTGAGTTATTAAATATGAATTTACCTCTAATATAAATGCTATTCAGGGCAAATTTACTGTTAGTGTTTTGAGAATACAACTAATGAACATGAAAAACATGAAGGACAAATAGGGAAATCATTTGCATGACAATGAGTGAACAAAATTTATAGTTTGGTATGCAGTCCTCATTTGCTTATGCAGCCACAGACTAAGTACCACGTAACTACTTTGCCCTTGTTTTCTAAATAAGCATATTTTGATCTCAAAAGATGACAGAAAATGCTGAGAAATGTCAAAGAAGAGGCAAAGTAATGGCTCTTAAATAACCTGTTGAGCCATGTCAGTTTAATTCTTTGTCAATATTGTAATACTTGCTCTTCATCTGACTGTATTTCAATTTGGGTACACTTAGTTCTTGCCACGCTGATGTAGTGTTATTTATATCTTGTTTTCCTCTGACTGCTGTTGTTGTTGTTTTTGTGATCTTTCACACTGCTATAGTTATTGCCAATTCCTAAGAAAACCCTCAAACACAAAACCTGCCCTCTAAATAGCATGATTTCCTTATTATTGATTTATTTCCTAATTTGCTGTAAGCGTTCTCAATGTTACACACTGAGAGATCAGTGACAAACAAGTAACAGGTGCCCAGAAAGGTTGTGCAGAACAGTAGAACCCTAGAAAGAGCTCAGTCATTCACGTGAAATACTGTGTAGTTCTACCTGATGTGAATTTTCACCCTGCCTGCTTTGGTCACACCCTGCACCATAACTAATCATACTGTAATGAACTGGTTCTGTGACTGAATTTTGAGAATATTTTAAGAACCTAACTGAATGATATAATCATCTGAGTTGTACTCATCAACTCAATATTAAAAGATAATTAACTGCTATTATGATTATAACAAAGACTGACCAAATTATTACGGATAACAAAGCTGCTGCCTGAATGTTCATCTGAGCAATGAAAAGGATGAAGCCATTTTCAGGTTCAGGATAACATGAATTTTCTCTGCTTTTTCTCTCTACATGTGTTTTCTAGACATACTCTAAACTGGCACAATCAAGTATTAAAAGTAACTGTTCGAAAGGTACTTCCAGCATAGCCGAGTTCAGCAAAATTAGTTTTATTATTGCTGTTCAGATATCCTCACCAACATCCTCACCAAGATCCAGCTGTACATGAGGATGACACAGTTGTATTGAAGAGATCTTTCCAGAGACTTTTAAGATCTTTTAAAAGACTGCTGTTGGTGGGTATGTGTTCAATTTAGGAGCCTGAAGTTTCATAGTAAATCAAATTCTTAGAACTCTATTAGTGATAAACCATTTCTTAAATAACATAATTCCCACCCTCCTTGATTTCTGACTGTTACTAATTGCAAATGATATTTACACCCATTTTCACCAAAGCAAGACTTTGTCTTCCGTATAGCTAAGGGATGTCCTGATAGGTTTCTAAGGCCAAAAGGTATTTTCATGGTCAAGTCAACTGTCCATACAAGACAATATTATTTTACCAGCTTGCTCCTGAAACAAGTTCCTGACTTCTTGCTGTCAGAACATAACTCTCAGAAAGGTATTGTGTCTCAGTAAAATGATTAGCACATCGGACAGTCACGACCTTCAGAAATCATGCTGAATCTTAATTGCCCTCAGGTGTTCAAAGGTGAATGTGGAAGATGTTGGCTTCCAGTCAATAGATTTTATTATGTCTTTGTTTGCTACATTAAATAACACCCATATCTAATTTCTATGCCTCATGGAAAAATTAATGGATAGTGATCAATCCATTTCCTCTTCTGGATGAAAAATATACTTCAGATTACAAAATAATTTTATATAGACTTAGAGTCCTATTCAAACTATGAAACTTATGTCCTATATTTCAGGCTTTATTGCCGAATGACTCCTCCCCCTGACATATGGATGTTCCGGATACTTTTGCACCAAGATAGCCTTTCCCTCTCGGAGTGCATTATTGCACTATTAGTGACCCTTTACTGCCTGAGAGGAGGAAAATTGCTGACAATGATGGTAGACGGCAGATGTTTGGTACCTTGAAGCCACACACAAAAGGAAAAAAAAAAAAATCTTTGATGTCAGAGACTGGCTTTAGATTATACAGGAACTAATCTTATGAGTATGGGGATACATAGCAAATAGGATGCACCTTTTGAAATTCCCATACTAGAAAGTGATACGTTTATGTATTTCTTCAAAAAATGCAAGCTTGTTATTCGTAGATATAGAAAGCTCTACTACAAAGTTAAGCCTCAGGTACTCACATTGCAATTGTCTTTTCATCTGATACATGCCAAAGTAATATTTTTAAAATGTTAATATGAAGAACTCAATAGCGTATTTAAACCTGCAAAACATCTCTGTTCAGTTTGCCATTGTCAAGGTGCAACAGAGGCCAAGGGCTTTTGGGGGTCACCAGGCAGGGCTGTCACACTGCCACAGCAAGTCCCGGGTGTTGCTAGTGGAACACAGCGTTTGCCCTATAAGCAAATCCAATACAAGCCTATTGTGTCCCACTGCACATCTTGCAGAGGCTCCTGCCTTCCAGCTTTGAATGCCAGAATACAGATTCTGCT
This sequence comes from Neomorphus geoffroyi, assembly GCA_033558235.1. Taxonomy (NCBI): domain Eukaryota; kingdom Metazoa; phylum Chordata; class Aves; order Cuculiformes; family Neomorphidae; genus Neomorphus; species Neomorphus geoffroyi. The sequence goes on along the minus strand of JAUMJM010000053.1, from coordinate 21,030,391 downwards.
GGTACTCAGCCCTGGTTTGTAAACACAAAATATATGAAAGTGTGGTTTGCCATGGTTATTCACAGGTGTCTTTACTGGTTTGCTGCAGTTGTTTAGAGGAAAGAATTAAGTCAGATGTTTTTTGACTGTAACTATTTAACAACAAAAAATATATATTTTGAAGAAAACAATGTTGGGGAATGGCTCAGGGAACAGGGACATGGGTCCCTGGACGAGTTAGTTTGCAGCATGTAACAGCATCAAGTCTGAGCTGGTGTGCCTAGGCCTCCGTTAGCATAAGCGAGCTCGGTTAGCATAAGGGAGCTATGCAGAAGGCCCATGAAGATTACGATAACCTTGAGCAAGGAGTAAGCAACATTCCTGGTAACGAGCCAGCATAGAAAGGATAAGCGGCCTGGAAACAAACTGCGGCCGGGAAACTAACTAACTGCGGCTGGGAGACAAACTATGGCCGAGAGATGAAGTCACCAGTAGCCAGTAATGTTATAATACGAATGCATAATTAAAGTAAAGGTAGCCAATTATGTTATAACACATGTGCATAATTAAAGCAAAGGAGCATAAAAGAAGCTGTGTCACATCAATAAACTTGAAGCTTGCTTATCACTCATATTGAGTTGGCCGCATTCTTCCACCACCGTCCGGGACTCGTGCCGCGTCGATTCTCGCGCTGCGGCAAAACAATATTAACAAATAAGAAAAAAAATGTCCTGTGTATGAACATGTCCCTTTTTCACCAGTCCTGGTATAAGAGAAAGGAATATTTTTGGTGATTATCTCAGTCACCCTCAATGAAAAGAAGTGAAGAAGAATGCAGTCAACATAGCCATGGATAAAATAGAAGGGATCTTTGGGGTTTGATTCAAAGAAAGTGGTATTCATGTGCTTTTTGTTTGTTGACTTAGACAAGAGTATTATTCTGTGCATTCCTTGGCTTCAAGCCAGGCTTGAGGTAATATATTGTTTGGTTTGTTTTGAAATAATTTTTTTAAAGGAATAAATTAGAGAAACATGATAATTTACATGTCAATATACACCCTTCCCTACATACTTCACCTTTGAGTTCCCCAGTCAATCTGCTTCAGAGAGTAAAACGCTGGGAGCATCCTCTAGGATGAAAGTGTATGGTCTTAGGAGTCTGTGATATTATGCTTCAAGAAGAAGGCTTCAAAACAGTAACCCTCTTTTTTTTTAATGCAGATGAAAACCAGAAACATTTTGCTGCAAACTTGTTTAATGGTCATACATTTTGTAACTGTTATTTAAATTTATTTGGGTTTTGCAACCAGATATTTTATTTTTATCTAATAAATATCTCTTGGACCAGGAAAGCCATTGCAACCAGCTGGAGTTATGTGGCTCCTTCTGCCAAGGCTGGCAGAATTCCCTAACATATCATACGATTTAGCTACTCTGGGTCAGATGCTTCTTTTTGCTGCAAAATATGGAGGAGGTGTGAAGGGGTAGGGGAAAAGACAAGTACAGAACTCAGTTTCTCAAATGAGAAAGAAGGGTTGGTCTTTTGGAAAACACTTCTGCCTGATCCAGAAAGGTCCATCAGGCACACACGGAGTAAGAGGTGGTTAATCCTCAGAGCTTATATGGAAAACTGTTGGTAGATTCAGGATTTATTCAGGCAGTAGCTACTCTATAAAACATATTCTATTACAGCTCAGTGGAACACTGTTGTGCCCTTTGCAAGTTCTTTCCTTTTTCAGGTTTGTTCTTGCTTTTTAGTCAATGATATATATCCAAGATGTGTTAACAGTGATAAAAGCCAAGACTAGCATTCTCTTTTTTTTCTGAGCAAGCTCAGAAGTACACACTGAGTGTCTGATTGCTTCCCTTCTGTGATGTGAATAATGCATCTCAGTTTTGCTATGGCCCAAATACAGATGAAAAGGTGGAAAGCAGAACAAAGAAATACAGTGACTTAGCCCAAACTGTAGGTTTTTGGGTGCTGTTCTGGGAGATGGAAGTCTAAATTGTTGTCTTTGGTTTTAAACTGCTGCAGGAAAAAGTGATGAGAGGAGCTAAGCCATTGTTATTGCCAATGTGGCTTGAAATCATTTTTACCTTTTTATGACACCTGGCCTTTGTTGACAGTAAAGCAAGGAGGGACTTTGTCTTAAGCATTTTTTTCCTTCGGCTGTAATGACAATACAAGGCTCAAGGGAAAATAATGAAAAACCCCCACCATTTCAGTATACAGAGTTCCAACAAGAAATCAAGGTGGAATATTCTGCCTATCCTTTTGGAGCCCAAATCAGAGATCTTCTCCAGCTAGACATATCTTTTTTCCTGGTTCCTGAATAATATTTACCACAGATGTGCCATGAATATCTTTTCCACAATTTTACCACAGAAATGAAAAAAAAAGCTGTTTTATGCTGATATGTCAAAAATGTGATCTTAGATCTTGAAGATCCTTTTTCATATATTCAGTAGTTCAAAATTATTTTAACCTATCTGTATTTACTTCTTCCTTTTACTTTTCTGAAAGCATAGGCAATGGTCCTTCACTCACTTTCAACATTTTCAATTCAAAAAATGTATGCTCTAATAAAATAAAGAAGAGCTTCTGACCGGAAGACTTTTACTCCAGAGATATCTCCCAGTGATGTAATTTGTCTTTCTTTGAAAACAAATGCTCCATTCCAGAATTCATAGAGACAGTGGCTTCCATACCCTCCTCTGCAACTCATAGGAATCAGAGGAGACAAAAAAAGGATAAATAAAAAGGTGAACATATTTTTTGATGAACGGATGTCTAAAGCTTAGTAACTTCTTAAAAACTTGAGTGTTTGGCAGTGTTCATCTAAATTAAATTCAAGAACAAAGTGTATGGAAATTTTGCTCAAAACATGGTTTTTACTGCTATTCCTTGTTTGGTTTTTTTTCATTAAAAACTCTCCCACCTGTGTGTGCTTTTCTTACTTGTCTGAACTTTGTAGAACAAGAATTCACATCCTTGTCCTCCAGGTCCAATGTCAATCTGAAGCAAAGGGTTGCCTGTTCAACCCAGATCAAAGCTAAGATTTGCTGCATGTCTTTTAGACTACGTATGTGGTTTTGACAGTGATTTTGTTTCTATGGCTGAGCAAATGACAGAATAATCTTTTTACTTTCTTTCTCCGTCTTTTTCCAGGTTGAGATTTCGTAAGAATATTTTGTTCAGTCATGTCCCTGATATCTCTATGTCTTGCTTGTTTCCACCGTGTGTGAGCATTCAGGTGCTCAATCTTCATTAGTGCAAATAATCAGGAAAAGGACATGTTAATCACTAGTTTGTCGAAAACAATTTTGATATTGTCTATTTAGCTGTAACACTCAGTTCATGCAGCTTTGGCTAATTAGAGGTGTTGACAGAGGCTAAGAAAAAACATAGTAGAAGCCTAGCAATGTAGCTCTGCAAACTGAAAACAGTGACAATTCATTGAGAAAGTTTTTTACATACTTCGATGTTTCTAAAAAAAAAGTTTTTTAAAAAAGTTTATGCCATTTAAGATGTTGAAAAGCTTGTTTTCTTTATGAATAAAAACATTACATGAGTGGAACTGTCTTCAAAAGAGAAATTTCTATTTGAATTGTTAAGTTTTTCTTCTTGGATGACAGTATTGGTTTTTTCTCCAGTCTTACACCATGTGTGTATCTAATGAGATCAGATAATAAAAAGAAAAAAAAAAGAAAAGAATAAAATGGGGGGAGGAGTGAGGAAGAAATGAATTAATGTTCCTCAATAAAAAGAAACTGTGGGTTTCCCTCAGTAGAATGGAACTTCAGTCAGTCCTTAATAGAACCTTACAGCAAAATTCAGTTCCTTATGGCCAAGTCTCTCCTAGGTAGCTGATAGATGTCCTGCATTGGTTCTCCAGTAATAAAATCCAAAGCCTCTGAAGTAGGTCTTTCAAAACATTGAGTACCTGAAGTATGTCAGAAACTTAAAAATAATTCCCTTTTTGAAGTAAAATAATAATCATTGATTTCAGTCAGACCAAGTTCTTACTCTTCTTTTTAATAACATCTTCATGCTTGTTTATGTGAAAATTTCCATCAACAGAGAACTAAATTTCAGTTCTATATTTCCCATTAGGTTTGAAACAGGGTGCAGAGTAAGGTTTGTCATGATATATTAGGGTTCTTTGACTTTTATAATAATACATTATGAATTAAATAGTTCTAGTAGATGTGAGAGCAGAGAATAATTATATATGTGCAGCAATACTTCATAGTGATTTTTCATTAATAGATTTGTTTACTGCTTTGATAAATCAATATTAAGCCTATATCTGAGAGAACAAAAGAAAACAAGATAAACTAAATTGATATCTACAAGTATGAAATTAACATGAAGTTCAAAGTTTATCAAGAAGTGATAACTTGGTTGAATGAACTGAAAATGGAATACTTATCAGACACACTTATTTTCCATTTTATAGTTAAAATTTGTGATTATTAATGCTTTTTTACAGTTTTACACATGTTCTAAACTAAGAAATCAATAGACAATAAATTGATTGTTTTAATTTTAGATAGTACCTATGAAACTTTAGAAAAAATATAAAATATGGTCTACCATTCATAATCAAGTAAGAGAAAGAAATTTGTATCAGTCAGTGACAGCAGCCTCCTGAAGAACATGTTTATATTTGTATTGTCATTCACAAGAACACAGAACTAATATATCAGAACATGATGTAATTGAAATTAATTAAAAAGATTGGAGACATCACTGTATTTTATCTTTATCTAAAATTTCATTCTTTAACGTTTCATTCTACTTCAACATATTTCTTGGTTCTATAATTCTAAGGATATTTATAATCTCAGTATGATTATGTTGTTTCTCGGTAAATTCCATGATTCCCAATATTCCACTGAAACTTTTCCCAAGCATCATTTCCACAATATTTATTCTATAAATTTTCAAGGATTAATTGAAATTTATAAATTATATTTAGGGCATGTTCCTTTCCAGACATAATTTATGTCTTCCACAAGTTGATTTTAAAAATTTATATTTTTCTCTTTTTCCTCCTCCAAAAATATGAGATTTTTACTGTTAAACTTAAGAATTCATACTTACAAAGTCAAAATATGCTTCCGTCCGAACATTTACACTTTTCTTATTAACACTTATGCTTTAATATGCCTCACCAGTTTTTATTCATTCTTTTTTTCTTCTGCATCCTCCCATGCAGGTTTTCCCAAGTGTCTTCTTTCCTCAATCATGAACCTTATTCTGTCTCTCTTTTTTATTATTTTTCATTATCCTTTTTTTCCTTTCTAATTTCTTTCCTGCCCTGCTGCACTCACTTAATAATTTACATTTTCTCCTATATTATTCTCCTCTGAATCAGTCTATGCATTTCTCTCATTTATTGTAAGCAACCAGGGAACTCTCACAGCCAAATTTATACCAATCATTCACCAGGCTGAAGGACAAAGGAATGGAGAAATTTTTGTTTTCCTAGTTGGGCTATTCCCCCCAAACAGATTGCATATTAGAGAAGGGGGAGGGGTGTGAAAAATTCTGACTGTTGACTGTTGCAAAACAAGCAAGTGGGAGGAAATGCTTTGTAAAGAGAATCAGATTACTTTTCAATATTAGAGAAAATATTACCAAAGAAAACTATGTAGATTTCATTGTCAAGTCAAGGCAAGACCAAAGGGTTGATCAAATCTAGTACAGATGCCAGAACAAGAATGCTGTGGATATTATTACAGAATTTCAGAATTATGGTACAATTGAATCATAGAATCATAGAACCATAGAATTATAGAAGTTGGAAGGAACCTTAAAGATCACCCAGTTCCAGCCCCCTGCCAAGGGCAGGGACACCTCCCACTTGACCAGGCTGCTCAGGACCCTATCCAACCTGGCCTTGAACGCTTCCAAGAGGAGCCCACTTCTCTGGGTAACCTGTTCCAATATCTCACTACCCTCACTGTGAAGAATGCCTTCCTAATGTACAATCTAAATCTTCCACTTTCCACTTTAAAGGCTTTCCCCTTCATCCTATCACTACTTGCCCTTGTAAAAAAGTCCCTCCCCAGCTTTCCTGTAGCCCTTTCAGGTACTTGAGTGCTGCTATGTGTTCTCCCCGGAGCCTTCTCTTCTCCAGGTTAGACAAGCCCAACTGTCTCAGCCTGTCCTCATATCCGAGATACTCCAGCCCTTTGATCATCTTCATAGCCCTCCTCTGGACCCCTTCTAACAGTTTCATATCCTTATTATGTTGGGGATTCCAGAACTGGACGCAATACTCCAGGCTGGGTCTCACAAGAGCAGAACCATCTCCCTCGACCTGTTGGCCACACTTCTTTTGATCCAGCCCAGGACACGGTTGGCCTTCTGGGCTACGAGTGCACATTGCTGGCTCCTGTCAACCTTCTCATCAATCAGCACCCTCAAGTCCTCTGCAGGGCTACTCTCAATCTCTGCAGCCAACCCCTTGGTCAAAGCAGGATTAACTATCCAGGATTTTGTCTAGTGCGGTTTTGAACGTCGCCAAGTTGTTTCCACAACTTTTTTAGAAATCTGTCCCAAAGTATGACCAACCTTATAAGGAGGTATCAGAGGTTTTGAACTTATATTTGCATGGAAATTCCTGTATTCCAGTTTGTCTTTTCTCTCTTGTCCTGTCACTGGACACTAATGAGAAGAGCCTGTCTCCATCTTCTCTACTCCTCTCCATCAGGTGTTTCACAGGATCATGGAACGGTGGGAGTTGCAAAGGACCTTTGGAGATGATTTAGTACAGCCCTCTCCTGCTGAAACAGGTTCGCCAGATCAGTTTGCACAGGCACGTGTCCAGGCAGGTTTTGAATACTTCCACAGAACGTGACTCTACAACCTCTCTGGGCAGCCTTTTCCAGTGCTCTGTCACCCTCACAGTAAAGAAGTATTTTCTCAGGTTGAAGTGAAGCCTCCTGTGTTTCAGTTTGTGCTCATTGCCCTTGTCCTGTCACTTGACACCACTGAAAACCATCTGGCCACATCCTCTTGGCACCTGCCCTTTAGATATTTATATGCATTGATAAGATTTATACACATTGATCAGATTCCCTTCAGCCTTCTGTGGGCTGAACAGTCCCAGCTCTCTCACCCTCTCTATATATCTCAGATACACTAGTTCCTTGGTTATCTTTACGACTGTTCACGTAACTTGCTCCATTTTGTCCATGTCCTTCTGGTACTGGGGGTCCAAGACTTAGACCCAGCACTCCAGATATGTCTAACTAGGACTGAAGAGAAAGGAAAATTCACATCCCTTGTCCTGCTGGTGGTGGTCTTCCTAGTGCAGGCAAGGATGTTCTTGCTTTGAGGGTTTTTTGCTGGCTCATGGCTAGCTTGTCATCTAACAGGACCCACAGGTCTTTTTTTGCCAAGCTGCTTTCTGGTCAGTCAGCCCTCAGCACGTGTTGGTGCATGGGATTTTACCTCCCAGTTGAAGAGCGTTGCTTTTCATCTTGTTAAAGTTCATGAGATCCTTCTTCACTTTTTTCTCCAGCCTGTTGAGGTCTCTGAGTGAAAACATCTGGCATATCAACCACTCTCATCAGTTTTGTGTCATCTGCAGACTTACTGTGGGTGCACTCTGTTGATGACCTCGGTCATTAGTGAATATATTAAACAGCTGGGGTCTCAGTATCAACCCCTGGGGCATACTAGTAGTCACTGGCCCCAGCTGGACTTCGTGCTGCTAGTCTCAACCATTTAAGCCCAACAGAACAGATGGTTTTCAGTTTACCTCATTGTCTTTTTATCCACCCTATACTTTATCAGCTTATATCCACAAGGATGTTATAGGAGAAAGCACCAAAAACTTTAGCCAAAAGTCAAGATCAACCGTATTCATTGTTCTTCCCTCATCTACCAAGGAGTCTTATCAGTTTGGTCAAGCATGAGTTCCCCTTCATAAATACACACTGACTACTCCCAAAGACTTTCCTCTACTTCATATGTTTGGAAATTATCTTCAAGATTATTAGTTGCTCTATCACTATCTCAGAGGTCAAAGTGAAGCTGATCAATATGTGGTTTTCTGGATCTTCCTTCTTGCCCTTCTTGAAGAAGGGAGTGAAAATTACTGTCATTCAAGGTCAGGAATCTCCCCATGAACATTTCAAGGATAATCATTAGTGTCCTCACAAGAACACTTCTCAGCTACCTCAGTATTTGTGGTTGCATCCTATCAAGTCCCATGACTTAAGTAGGTTCAGTTTCTTTAAATGTGCCCTAACCTGAGACTCTTACATCAATGCTAAGTCTTGCTCCAGACTTTCCCACTGGTCTGAGGGACCTGAGATTCCTGAAAACAAACCTTACCAGTAAAGACTGAAGTGAAGAAAACATTGAGAACCTCAGGCTTTTCCATGTTATTTTTACACCACTTTCCATGTTCCAATCTGTAGCAGGCTCACATTTCCTCTAGTCTTCTTTGTTGGAAGTGTAATTGTAGTAAGTCCATCTTCTTTGTCTTTCACTTCTTTTGCCAGTTTCATCTCAGGGGTGGTGTTGCCTTTCCTAATCCTATCCCTGCCTGATCAGACAACACCTCTTTATTCCTTCTGGGTAACTTTTCCCTCCTTCCATCTCTTCTACACTTCCTTTTCACACAGGAGCTACTTGTTTGTCCATACTGGTCGCCTGCTGGCTTTGTGTGACTTACTGTATATCGGGATGAACTGTTCTTGAGCTTGGAGGACATGAGCTAGCTGGAGGTTCAGCTCTCCTTGGACATCTCCTCTCTCCAGGATTGTCTCTAATAGGATTCTTACAAGCAGATCCCCGATGATGCCGAAGACTGCTCTTGTGAAGTCCAGGGTTGTGAACCCTCCTATCAGGACTATGAATTCCACAGTCTCATGGTCTCTAACTTTCACCCCCACTTACCAGTCTCCTGGTTTGTAAGTATGAAGTAGGGCAGAGCATGTCCCCTCACTGAACTCTGGCTCACCTGTGTGAGGAAGTTGTCATCTATGTGCTCCAGAAACATTCTGGATTGCTGCTGTGTTGTCGTCCCAACATATACTGGAGTAGCTGGATTTCCCCATGAGAACCAAGGCCTGTGAATACGCAGACTCAGTTGCAAAGGCATAGGAAAAGTCTTCTGTCAGAAAATAATAGCAACAAAAAACCCAACAAACCTAAACTTTCTTCTGAATGCATCTATCTCCCATGCAATCTTAATGGTTTGTACTGAATGTCAATATCTCATCAAACAGTAATTATACCTGTAATAAGAATATTATTGTCATTGAATAACTGGGTTTTCTTCCTACTCAGATTTATTCTTCAATGTGAAGATTGCATTAGGGGGCTCTTGAGGACTTTTTTTCCTTGTGGTCTGTTGGAGGAGATGACTTTCTGGAGGAGATGATCTGCTTTCAACAATTTCCATAATCAATAAATGACATTTTTCAAAATGCATTCTGGAAATTAATTGTAGAGACAGATTATTGTATCTTCAGAATGTAAGTATGTGGGTGGTATAATGTGGGAGATACATTAGTTACTATACATAGAGATGAAGTATGCACAAAAAGAATAAAAGGAGGGAATGTGATCAATGCTGCTACCCACGCTATCCTGGATTTTGGGTGGATTGTAATTTGTTTGACCTCCATACTTTAAATGATAAAGTCTGGAGAATTCTGGAAGGCATAATGTACTGTTATTAGCATGGTAAACTAAGAATTACCCTCCCCCAAATATCATCATTATGAATTACACTCTATTCTGTACAGAATACTGTACTCTCAGCTATACCAAGACACTCACCCCCCACTCCAACCACTAGCTGATGTTATATTACCATGACATTTTTGATCATGTCTATACATCTGTACATTAAAAAATCCTGGAAGAAAGCAGGTATTTTGTTGTTTTGACAAAGCATCTGGGTTTTATCATTCAGAAGTCTGGGAAAAATAAGTACAAAATAAGTGTTAAACTGGGATTTTACTTTCAAGAGCAAAAAAAATCAATAAAAAAGCAACTAAAAATCCTACCCAAATAGGCAGCACCTAGTGAGTAATAACTTCATTTCTGTATAGCTCAGGGGGGTTGCAAGGGGAGTGTGAAAAGTTCATTATTATCAACCAGAAAAAAAAGTAAGTGCTAAGAAGAAAGAATCGTATTTCCTATTGGGATTTCTCTCAGACTACATGATTTGCATGAAGGGCGCCACATCAAACACATTGGGTGCCCTTTTTCAAATATTAATGTGAAGCTTGTTTCAAATTCTTTCTTGACTTTGTGCCACCTTGTATCAAAGGAAGTTAAAAGTAGGACTTGGGAGGAAAAAATACTTTTCCAACTGTTTCAGCACTTAGCAGAAATCTTTCTGCATTTGATCAGTTCTGGTTCAAACTTTTATTATTTTGACAAACAAGCACATTTTTATAGCTACGCTTTTTATGATCTGATCCGGACATTTTTCCTTTCTTTTTTTTTTGAGATTTTCCATTTTGCAGCAATGAGTGCCATGACTTACCCACTCAGAGCATTTATTTGCTACATAATTTAATTATCTGCCTTAGACATTTCTCCCATATGTGATAAAATCTATTAAATATTTACAAATCTGAGCAAGATTACACCAAAGTATGCCACAGAAAATGGAGCATGAATTAAATGTGCATAGTCTGAGCTATCTTAATCTTACCTAGTTTAACTTTTAAACACCTATGTCTAAGCTAATCAATTTATGTTTCATAGGCACCTCCCAAGGATGGTTCAGCTGTTAATATCAGCTTCTTTTAAGTATAAAAGGAGCCCAAAAGGCCCAGCTTAGATTTAAATTACTAACATTTTGACATAAATATTCAGGCAATTTTTATGCTAAGTTACTAATAACAGCACCACCAAGAAACAGCAAAGTGGACGTGCTGTCTGTCTTATTCTCCCTCCCCTCAGAAACAAAGCAAATCAGGGAAAAGTGGCAGAAATTTTTGTTGAGCACTTAAAAATGAATTAATATAAAATATAATTATAAAATTATAATAACAATTATAATATAATTATAAAAACACAGAAGTCATATTATATAGCATAAGAATAACTATTAGAGATAGATAAGAAATGTTACTTCCCCATAAAGACCAGGGCTTCTGAATGTGAGGCTGCGCCTGTCTCTCTATAGAGGGCCCCATCTGCCTGGTCTGGTGGCCTAAGGGCAAATAGTGCCTGAAAAATTTGGTGGTCTTCTATGATGGGGCTACAGCATTGGTGGTTAAGGGAAGAGTAACTGATGTCATGTACCTGGACTTGTGCAAAGCTTTTGACACTGTCCCGCACGACATTCTGGTCAATAAATGGGAAAGAGGGATTTGACGGATGGACCAGTGAATGAATAAGGAATTGACTGAATGACCACAGTCAAAGAGTTGTGGTGAATGGCTCAGTGTCCAAGTGGAGACTGGTAATGACTGACATTCCTCAGAGGTCAGTATTGGGACCAGTGTTGTTCAACATATTTGTCGCAGACACGGACAGTGCGACTGAGTGCACCCTTAGTAAATTTACTAACAACACCTAACTGTGTGGTGCAGTTGACACACTAGAGGGAAGGAATGCCCTTCAGAGTGACCTTAAAATGCTTGAGAGGTGTGCCCGTGTTAACCTCATGAAGGTTGGCCTCAACAAGGCCAAGTGCAAGGTCCTGCACCTCAGTTGGGGCAATCCCCAGTTACAGGCTGGATGAAGAATTGAGACCAGCCCTGAAAAGGACTTAGGGGTATTGTTGGATGAGAAGCTCAACACGAGCCAGCAGTGTGCACTTGCAGCCCAGAAAGTCAACCATATCCTGGACTGCATCAGAAAAAGTGTGACTGGCAAGTCAAGAGAGGTGATTCTCCCCCTCCACTCTGCTCTCATGAAACCTCACCAGGAGTACTGTGTTCAATTCTGGAGTCCTCAGCACAGGAAAGACATAGATGTGTCAGGGTAAGTCCAAGAGGAGGGGCACAAAGATGATCAGAAAGCTAGAACACTGCTCATATGAGGACAGGCTGAGATAGTTTGGCTTGTTTAGCCTAGAGAATAGTAAGCTCCATGGAGAATTTATAGCAGCCTTGCAGTACTTCAGGGGGGCCTGCAAGAAAACTGGGAAGGGGCTCTTATCAGGCAGTGTAGTGATCGAAAAAGAGGCAAAAATTTTAAGCTGAAGGAGGGGAGATTTAGATTAGATATTAGGAAGAAATTTTTTACTCTGAGGGTGGTGAGGCACTGGAACAAGTTCCCCAGAAAAGTAATGAATGCCCCATCCCTTGAGGTGTTCAAGATAAGGTTGGGTGAGACTCTTAGCAACCTGACCAAGTGGAAGGTGTCACCGCCCAAGGCAGGGGGGTTGAACTAGATGATCTTGTGGGGTGAGTTATCACCTCCACTGCTGTGTGGGTTCCCAAGGTGTGACATCCCCCCACCCATGGGTTACTGTCTCCATGGGCATCTCCCAAGGTCCCTTTCCACCTGGGGAAACTGAGGCACAGTGCTCAGCTCTGCTCCATCCCAGAGTGGAGGTTCAGAGGGCTATGGGGGAGGGGATAGAGAGGGGACATGCCCCCACCCCCCAGGCACTACCTATTCTAATGTCAGTAGTTGAGGCCGCCAACTCATCACAACCTCAAGGCTCAGTTAGGACAAGGCAGGGGGTGGCTGTACTCCTCCCCATGGACACGGTTGGGCAGTGGTCCCATCAGGAGTGCGACCACTCTGGCAACGAATGGCTGGAAGGTTGGGAGCTGGAGGAGTTTTGCCAATGGCTGCTGCGGTGACCAGAGCTGGAGGAGCTCTTCAGGTGTTACTCAGATAAGGACCACGTCCTGTTGGCTGAGGAGCTGCAGGATTTCCTGCGGGACCGGGGTGAGGACGCCAGCCTCCGCTGGGCCCTTAACATCATCCACACCTCAACGAGGAGGGTAGGGCTGGGGGCAGCCAGCTCAGTTCATGGGTGGTGGTGGTGGGATGGTGGGATGGGCACTGCTGGAGCCAAGGTAGGTCATAGATGGCATGGGTATGGGTCTCTGTTTGGTGGTGTCATCCCCATAAGGTCGTTCCAAGGCTTGGGTCAGTGTCCTTATGTCCCTTCCCTGGATTGGCATCTGGTGACAGTGGGGCACTGTGGGGACAGGGGACATGGTGGTGGGGATAGACAGCAGGTGGACCTCCATGTCTCCTGAGTGACACAGTGCCAGCCTTAGCACAAATGTGACACTGCTGGGGGATCTCTGTGTCCCTTGGGTCCCAGAATGGGAAAGTTCAGGGTGGTGGAGTTGCCATCCCTGAAGGTGTTTAAAAGACGGGTAGACGAGTTTCTGAGGGATGGGGTTTAGTAGTGAACAGGTATGGTTGGACTCGATGATCTCAGAGGTCATTTCCAACCAAGTGATTCTGTGATCTTGAAGGTCCCTTTTAGCCCAAACCATTTTATGGTTCTATGATTCTATGATTCTATGGTCTGCAGGACAGAATATAAAATTATAATCAAAGAGAAACAAAATGTAAGTTGTAATTGACAATTTTGGAAGTAGTGTTATCTTAGCCTGAGAACTAAATATTCTCCACAAACCCTGTGAAGAAATCTTCACTGAGCTCTCACAGACTATGGTAGATGAATTTTAAATTCACAGTTATCATCTAAATTCACAGTTGTCAGCCTGATTTGTAGCTGAAATAATCACCGTAGAGGTGGTACAACTAAAACTTCTGAAGCATTTTCAGCAAAAAAATCCAAAGCGCTCTGGAGAATAAAGGTAAACCAGTTGTATGGTTTGTAAGACAGATATTCTAAGACCATTTTTGTATTATTTTTCATAAAGAAAAAATCAGAGAGAGATTCAAGTGAGCTATCATAAACAAACGTGAAAAGCCTAACAGTGTAACTGAAAAACAAAGTCAGATCTAATGGATCTTTTATGTATGTTTTCGTACATAGAAATATTTTCACTCTGAAGTCAATAAGAATTTCTTTGTCATGAGTCACCGAAGATGCAAAGTTTTATAGAAATTTCCACATAATACTTTTTATGTAAAAAAAAATCAAAATACTTAACATTTTTCAGAACAGTCCTATCTATGGCCATAAGCAAAAGAAAATTTAATGATCTAGCCTTTAAAAACCTTTCCTAGCCAAACACACCACTGAAAAAATGATCTAATCATGTGAATCATAAGAATGGATCATGTGAATAATGCTCTTTTTTGCACAGGGAAAAAGAATTCCTGATTTTAACATATTTTTCTTTTTTTGCCTTAGGACAAATTTGTTTGTCACTTGTAGGCTACATGCTATTTGCATGAGTTTTTATTTCAATTTTCTTTGATTTTTCTTCATTCAGTTAAGTAATATGGGCATTTTGCACATTTTAACATGTTAGGGACAAAATATTAGGCAGTAGAGAATAGATGAACTTTAATATCATATTGCAATCCTATATGATGTATGTTGACACTAGTTTCTAATTTTAAGCATTAATTACCCTTGGGAGAAGGGATTTTACTGTAAAGCTTTGGCAGCCCCATAGGTATTGAATTAGTCCATATAAATAAAGCATATTAATGCAGAATCTTGATCTCTGAAATAAGTGATACAAAGGTTTATTGTATTGTCTAGCTGATAATACAACAAATCACTTGACCAACCTGATCACCTTTTACGACCGTGTGACTCGCCTGGTGGACGAAAGGAAGGCTGTGGGTGTACCTTGACTTCAGCAAGGTCTTTGACACTGTCTCCCACAGCAGACTCCTGGAGAGGCTGTCAGCCCGTAGCTTGGACGGGAACTCTCTATGCTGGGTTAAGAACTGGTTGGATGGCCGAGCACAGATTGTGATAGTGAATGGTGTCTCATCCAGTTGGCGGCTGGTCACTAGTGGTGTCCCCCCGGGTTCGGTGTTGGGCCCAGCCCTGTTCAATATCTTTATTGATGATCTGGATGAGGGGATCGAGTCCATCATTAGCAAGTTTGCAGATGACACCAAGGTGAGAGGAAGTGTTGATCTGCTGGAGGGTAGAAGGGCCCTACAGAGGGACCTGGACAGGCTGGAAAGATGGGCTGACTCCAATAGCATGAGGTTTAACAAGTCCAAGTGCCGGGTTCTATACTTTGGAAACAACCCCATGCAGAGCTACAGGCTGGGGACAGAGTGGCTGGAGAGCCAAACTTCATCCTCAGAACACATCAGATCAGAAACTTCCTTTCTTGGTCTGAAATAGAGCTATTCAAGCACCTACCAGACAATAATTCTTGTTAATACTGAGAAACCTTCAATTTTGTATGTTCCATGTGGCTATGTAACCTTACGACTCTGACCAATTGAAGAGCTGTAACACATAGATGGTATTGCACAACTTGGTATTTATATTATGCTAAAACTTGTAACAGGACAAAGTTATAAGATAAAGCAATTCACTCTCAAGACATTCATCAAAAGTTAATTTGAAATCACTTTTTGTCTTGTCTATTCTAATGGATCAAGCCTTTGATGTGTTTTAGAGATGTACTTTCCCACTTTTTTGTCTCAAATCACAATTTTTTTTTTAAAAAAACAGTGTTTCAATTCTGGGAATATGAAGAAAACTCAGGTTTCTAGGGAAAAAGCAGGACAACATGCATCTCTAGATATTATTTTCTAGTAATTTAAGTTTGAGTATGTGGAGTTATGATTTCTTCGCACTGAGGGCTAATACAAAATGCATTAACTGCACGTGTGGAAATCTAAGAATCCTGAAAGCCAATGGTTTGAATTTCCAACTCAACTGATACTGTATAAAGTTTTAGTGGTAAACATCGGGACACAGGGGGATAACCAGGTCATATTGCACACTCAGCATAAGATCTCAGCCACACTTCTCTTCGATGCTTTTGATGTTAGTGTTTGCCACCCAACCTGTAGGGGAGTAGCACAGTTAGTTAGTGATTTTTCACTGGTGTCTCTTTTTTGACTAATATTTTATAGCTCGTCAACCTATAATGGACAAAAGAAGGTTTGAAAAGTTTCTTAGGATAAGCACCTAAACAAGAAAAGCTCTTTGTAATTACCTTAATGCATTTGGTACATTTGTTGTATTAAACACGTCAAAAGAAAATAAAAATAAATGTAAAAGGTCTATGAACAGTTAAAAACCTAAATTGATAGAATACACTATGTAAAGGAAAGAAGCCTAGAAGTATCCTAAAAGACATACAATGACTAAAAATTAAATTATAAAATTATTCTTAGCATCCTAAGGAGGACTGGAAGGCCAGGATACAAGGCAAGGTCCTTTAATTGTATGTTGGTTTTCAGAACTTTGAAACAGATATTGCATTTCTGAAAGTGGATAGTTGTTTTGCAGATATGTTACCCCATTGAGCTGTTCTTTTCCTGAGGTAGGATTTTATAAAATAAATATTATTGGATCATAAAAAGTTTTCCTAGAGTGGTAAGAAGTAATAAATCCATAATTTCATTAACTACAGGAAAGTTAATAGACATTTTAATTAAAGAACCACCCTAACAGGATTAGAATTCACTGCCCTATAAAGGCTGAATTGTGCAGTGTTTCATTATCGTTTTGGAGAATGTACAGGTGTTAAATTAACTACAGGGGACCTCATCTATTGTTTCTTGCATAAAATAAAAACATATTGTAAATTAAAATGAAAAATTAATTCACAAGGTTATCAGTATAAAATTCAGACAAAGCCGGTTGGTTAATTTAATAAAGCTGGTCAGGAATTTGCTGAGATGCTTCTTTATTTGAGAATGTTGATGATGCAAGTGAAGGATTTCTGGGAAATGGATCTGTTTCATAAAACTTTAAATAGAAAAAGTATCTCAGGACTTGCCAGGTTTCCTGATCATAACTGGAGCACAAGAGACTTGAAGGTTTCGCTGGTGAGACCTCTCACCTGGCAATACAGACAACTGCTTTGTACAGGGCCACATAATGAAGGGGACGTGAATTCCTACAGCTAGAAGGTGTGCCAACGGTGAGCAAGGTGCGCACAGGTGGCCTGGGGGACTGCCAGCACCGTTTCCACCTCGTAGCAGAATAAACACCATACTGTGTGCCTGCTAGAAAGCCATGTTTTCAGACCACTGCTTCTCTTGTGGTTGACA
The DNA here is from genome assembly GCA_033558235.1 of Neomorphus geoffroyi. Classification (NCBI taxonomy): domain Eukaryota; kingdom Metazoa; phylum Chordata; class Aves; order Cuculiformes; family Neomorphidae; genus Neomorphus; species Neomorphus geoffroyi. The sequence goes on along the minus strand of JAUMJM010000053.1, from coordinate 21,013,278 downwards.
TACTTTTGGGAGATAAGATGGTATATGTTTGAGTTGTGCTCAACTATGTGGATAAATTATCATGGTGATTTCTACATGTAACCTTCCCCTAAATTGCAGGAGAGGAGTAAGAACCTCTTTCCATTTCTTTCGGTTTTAACATCCATTAAATTCTTCTGACTTGTCTGTAAGCCCCATGCAAAAGAGGATTTAAAAATAATAAATAACAAAATTTTCACATTAAAGAAGAAAGGAAAAAAAGGTCACATTAAGTTCAGTCTCTATTTTGTACCAAGCATGTATACAAGAAAATGTCATGAAATTTAGACTAAACATCATATGTGGTTTTGGTAGTTCACCATCGATTTTTTAATTCAGCACAGAGTATTCTTCATGCTAAAGATTACTGGACACTGACAGAATGCCTAACTTGTCAGAAGCAATCTATTGATGGAATACCAAATGTAGAGTATTATTTTCAGTAGCTGGAGGAATATATAAATGATCTCTGTCTTAAACTGTACTAACAGTAGTACTTTTCACTCAGTCTCTTGTTGGACAAAAAAAAAAATACAAAGTCAGCCAGCACCCCTCAATTTAGCAATATGATACCAAAACCTCTTTGCTCCATTTCTGTGATAAATGAACCATTCCTTGCATAAATTTGTGCATCTGAATTTCCAGACTTTAAAGATCAGTTTCTATAAGTTAAATGTTTCCACAAATAGGAAGACTTTTACATGAAAAATTATAATTCTTTCATGTAGCACTGAAGGCTGGCCCGTTTTAGCAAAGGCTCACACGCTTCTCCACTTCCTTATTAAAGGCTTTCTATACTGATGCAGAAGTTCAGGTTAATCTAATCTAACACAAACATCTGCTTTGTAATTGTAAGTATTTGAAATTGTCACTGAGCCTCCTTTCAGAGTCAATGAACTCAGACTGGCACTATGCACGTTATCCTGATGTTTACGTATATAAAATAAATAAGGAACAAATCCTAATATATGTACGCCTATTTCTCTCCACTGGCTATAAAAAAAGCCTAAGGTAATGAGATCTGAGTTGTATACAATGAGAAGTAAATGGGAAAAGATGAGAGGAAAGACTTGTTAATAAATAAGTTTATAACGCTTTTATTCCTAAAACTAGGCTAATATAAGTTAGGGACAATATAACACACGTGCACAGGTATATTGCCATGGGAACAAGGTTAAAGACATATAATACTAAAATCAGATTGATAAGAAAATATTTTACTGAGTCTCGGAAACTGTTGTCATGACTGTCTTTAAAAAGGGCATACGCACAAGTTCCTTTTTAAAATCCAGTCCACTTTCTTTGCTTGAGACAGTATATATAAGTTTTTAACAATGAGACTAATAATATTACACAAGAATTTTTTCCTTACTGTCACTGTTGCACAATCATTATAGCGCTGTCAGATACATTTCTATATAAATAGTGTAGAGTTAGAATTTTTAATTTCCCAGAGCCACATTTGAGTATGAATTTTAAAGAATGTATTTTGATTCTGATCCATTTTGAGAAATGAACTCTCCATCTGTTCCTTCCCACTCTTACCTTATGGTTGATATTTAGTTTAAAAACAGGAAAGTCAGTACAACCCATGAAAAAAAAGACTTCAGTAGGCAAATATGTCTTTGCTATATTGAATATGCTCTGTATAATAAAAGTGATATGAACAAATTGAGCTCTACTTCAAGGTTATTAGTTTGCATAAAACATGGGCTTATATAAGGAAAGAGGTACAATGCAGTTGCTGCTGTATTACAGCAGTGTGAACAAAGAGAGTAATTATCAAAATAGGACATCCTGAATAATCTTCAAATTTTATACTCTAAGTACATGAAAAAGTAATTTGAAAATTATGTCTTCATTTACACACAATGAACTCCTTTGCAGTCCTCTCCCTCTCACACATTAATTTCAATGTAGGAGGCCCAAAGCCAAGACCATTTTATTTATTCCTCTCATCATTTTGTGGAAAGAAACTTCAATATAGAAAATGAGAGGGGAAAAATCACCCAGAATTTGCCATATGTTATGCTCTACCAAAAGAAAGCAAACATTGACACAACATAGAATCATTTCTTCATTACCAAGGCTATTCCTGCACCCCATTTTATATTCAAATGCAATCTGTGCCCTTGAGCCGATGGCGAACCCAGGCAGGCCCTAAGTTCCTGTCAAAGGATCAGGGCCCTGGAACGTAGTATGGCCCATGATTGTCTATTCCCCAGCAGATATTCAGTATGTGCATACAGATATTCTCCATGTATCAATGGATAATCTATATGCACCTAAAAAAAGGCCATTGTTCTGGTCCTGAGCTTCAGTTTTGGTTTTATCCCATCATAAAAAATGTCATAGAAGGTAAATGATGATTAATCCCCTTTATCCAAGTTGTTCTATTATCAGGGATTTTGTTTTATTTTATCAGGTTTTTTAACTACATACATGTTGCTTGTTTATAACAACTGTAAGTGTTTTAACTACTAAAGGTAAGATTTTTCCTCGGTTTTTTCTTTTTCCTCTTTCTCTTTCTCTTTCTCTTTCTCTTTCTCTTTCTCTTTCTCTTTCTCTTTCTCTTCCCTTTTCCCTTTCCCTGTCCCTTTTTTTTTCCCGCAAATCACAACTGAAATAACTAGAGATGTTAAAATATAATACTGGGCAAAGGAATCTGATTTAAGGCCCCTTTGTGAGATTTCTGATTTTTCTGTGCGTCTGCCTGTTTTCAAACCAAGAAGAAATGGGATAATAATTACCATAATTTTTGCATAGAAATTGCCCCTAAACCCTCAGGCTGGTGCAGGTTGGATGCAGAAGAGCTGGATTCCTGTGCATCCTACGTAAATCCTGCCTTCGTTTGACTGTCTCCTGGCAGCACATTGCTTGCTTCGGCAGCCACATCCACCTGTTTTACCCAGGGAATCGTTGGGAAAAAATCTTTTATGCCACAAAAAATTTTACTGACTTGTAGATATAGCCTGCTTCCTTACAGCTCTATCAGGAGGCTACTTGCTCACTGTCAAAACCAATTTCTTACAGCCTGGGTTGAGATGCACTTGCAGGATGAAAATGGGCATTTGTGGGATGCTATTATTACTGTTCTATGTGTCTTGTGACAGACAGGACATCCATTGCTCCATGGCAATCCATTTATCATGTTTGAAACATGTAAGATTATAGAAAATTGGTTTTAGTTACACGCAGAAAGTTTAAGCAAGCCAAGTACTTATTACAGGGGTTTTATTCCTGTTTTTCTTTCATATCGCCAGTCTGTTTATTCCAACAATGCAGGCTACAGGCCTAATAAGGTACAAAAAAGTTAAGCATTTATCATTCCATCTAGCTATCCTTTTAGGCAGTAATCTGCTTACTCTTCTCAAACACCATCATGTAATACTAGTAACAGTAATAATTATAATGTTAATAATTTCCTAGGGTTTTTTTAAGCCCGTAGTAAAGTAGAAAATGTTAATATTACCTTCAAAATTCAGGAGACTATTTTCAAAATAAAATAAAATAAAATCACAAAAAACTTGGCAGAAAGATCAAGAACTAAGTGGAAAGTATTTCTAAACATTTATTCTTTACTTTTTTTAATTAGCTGATACTAATAAGCAAGCAGTATATACAAACTTTTCATTCTGCAAACATTTCTTCCTTGGACTCAATGCAAACTGAGAATAACAAAGAAGTTATATTATAGTATTGTTTTACAATGCTTTATTCTGTGATTTACAATCTTCTGCGGAGTTATCTAACACAAACAATTAATGTAATTTTACTCTAACTTCACTGCAGTGACAGGCTACCTGCTGTCCTTCGTGACTAAAGATTTGCCACTCCAGGCTCCTGTCAATTAACACTTTCCAGGGATGCCTGGACAGTTTGACTTGGCTCTGGTGTGTCTAATGTACTGGAGAGGAGAAGAGTGGATCGTTACTAAATATCTGTTGTGTAGCAGCTATCTAGGCAAGACTGAGACAAACAAGTCCCCTTTCATTTAAGTAGTTTGTGTGCCTGCTTACTTAAACTACTCAAGCAAGTTTAACAGTTTCATCTCCTCTCTCAGTCTCAGGGTTATCCAGAAGCTGCCTCAGGTTGTTGCAAGTATTTGAAGTGATTAAGATGAATAGACTATTTGATGTCAATGTGAATAAGGGCCATGTGATGCTCCTCATACACTCTTTTTGTGTGTATGCAAAGGGATCTATAATTTGACACTGGATGTAATTCATAAAGGGTGGTTCTGATTTGGATAAACCATTCTATTTTTTACAAGTCACAACAGCAGACATGAGGGAGGGCAAAAGGACCTCCCCTTGGACTATTTAAAATAACATCCAGATAGATGTTACATCCAGCATCTTAAAAGTCACCACAGCTCTTTAGCATCTGAACAGATCAAGAAAAAATATCAAATGGATTTATGTTGGCTCGTTTATTGCCCCTGTGTTGTATATGAAGACTTTTATTCTATTGAATTCTAATACATTTTAAGCACCTAAAATAATATTTTGTAAATGTTAAGTTGTTTTTAATTTAACAGGATGAAAGCCACTGGACAATCTATATGCTCAGTTTTTCATATGCCTACTAAATTCTTCTACCTTCTAATTCTTATGATGTCTATTCTGAATCTCATGAACAGAAAAACCCAATCTTTTCTAAGATTGGACTGATAGTTTTAAATTTCATGCCTCTGAAATCTTGGTTAAATTTAGAGCAGGAAAATTATGTTTAATATTTATTATTGAAATTGGTGGCTTACTGGAGTCATCGAAAATAAAGTTTTCAGATGAGTTGAATGTTTTCAGGTGGCTTGAATGTAAACGTGCACTGATTTGAAGGAGAGTTCAAAAATTCTAGTTTTGCATAGAAGAGTAAAACAAAACACCTTAATGCTTAACAGCTTTATAACTTTTAGTTTTGAAGCCCTGGATTTGTGGACAGAGGCCAGAAACAAGAAAATACTCTTTATAACTGATTGATTTTACATTCTGAATTTGTGTATATGACTAAGATTTCTGGCCAAGATCTATGGATGAGTTTAGAATCAGAACTTTCACTGAAGTGAATGGAAAATTAGTTTCCTAGATATACCTTCAAATCTAGTCCCTTACCTTTTCTTACTGTCTCACAGAGAGGCAGATGTACGAATTTCATTTCAAGATTTCTACTTTTTATAAACTTTTTTTTCAATTGAAAAAGAAAATAATTAAAGGAAAAATGCAGAAAAATTATATTTGACTACTGTTGCCCAGAGCTATACCTTAATATGTAATACAAATATTGCACATATTAATACATTGTATAAAGTTGAAATGTTAAAAAAAAGTAATAAATAGTAAGATAACAAGAGCTTTATTATCCACACGGCTTAAAATACTCATCAAATAGTCAGAAAAGTTCCTGACATAAGTAAATCTGAATTGATATTCAAGTAACCTTTGAACACTATGAAGTAGGAGTATATTTGAGTTCAACTTTCTACTTTTCTTCAATTCTAATTAGAAACCTTCTATATGTTTTGAATAATTGGACTAAAATTTCTGTTTATAATTGTTTCTTGAACCAAGGCTTATCCATTTAGTTCGGAAATTTCTTTTTAAAATAATACCTCTGCCCTTTACTACCAGTATCTTCTTTCAACAATTACAATTGTGCATAGCAGTGACTTGTTTTTTTATTTTGACAACATTGCTTTAAGGACTCATTATTCATAAAGTAGGAGGCAACCTTTGAAGATGATAAGAGCCATCCAATGTGCTCAGTTCAAGTAGCAAAAATAGTACTTGAATATAATATTCTTTTAAATTTGTTCTACCTCTGAGAATCAGGAATGGTACAATAGTAATTAGTATGTGTATAAACTACCTATAAATATACTTTCTGCAAAGGGTTTTATCTGATCCTTCCCTTGCTTACTTTTGCTCTCAGTAAACTTTTTTCCAGGTTGTTGAATGTGATATATTAAGAATTTAAACTTGGCTCACTATAACAGCCATACGAAGCAAGTAATCAGAGAAATAAAAATTTAATACATCTCTTTTACTACTTTATTCTTTTAACCTACAAGCAATGTTCTATGACAAACAGAGCTGATCTACACATGAATTTCAAATATATTTCGGGCAACCCTCTTTTCTATCTTGAAGAAAAAGTATATAGAAATACTGTGCCAGCTATGTAGATATCTTGATTAATATCACCATGTGAAAGTGTAAACAGAATAGAACACCTTATGTGTCTGCTTGATTCACTGAGGCAACGGGCTTTTATTTTGCTTATTTTTTTATTTCTTCCCTTTGCTGTCTTGTGTTTATTTTACATTACAGGGAATTTATTTTGCAGAAGAAACTTTTCCTCTTTTCTCTCTCGTGGTATCACGCTGTGCATGTTATCTTTATTCATGAATAGTGAAATAGATTTCCTGGGCACTAAGGAGTGTACTGTTTTAGACTGAGTCTCAATCTATGCTTAAGTTCATTCCTGTTCATAATAATTTACTTAAAGGGACATAAGCATTCAAAGAAGTCAATTATGTGCTTAAGTGTTTGGCTTAATAGATATGATAGTTCTATTGATTGTTTCTTTTCAGTTTCTAAAATGGTATTGCTTTATAGATTATGTACTGAAGATATTGAGGCTGGTATATTAACCTCATCTTATTATTATATAACCTCATCTTCATATTAGATATTCCTTAAACCATGACTATACACAGCTTCTGCAGAGACACATTGTGAAGTCCGTATGCAAGAGTAAGTTTCAACACTACCAGCTCAAGAAAAGACAAAATTAGAAAAAGGGAAACATTGCAACCACTTTTAAAAAAGGCAGAAAGGAGGACCCTGGGAACTACTGACCTGTCAGTCTCATCTCTGTGCATGGGAGGATCATGGAACAGATCCTCCTAGAAGCTGTGCTAAGGCACATAGAAGACAGAGAGGTGATTCAAGACTGCTAGCATGGCTTCTCCAAGAGTAGGGCCTGCCGGAACAGCAGGTCTTCTATGATGAAGCGACTATGTCAGCAGATAAGCAAAGAGCTATAAATATCTTTTATCTAGACTTCTGTAAGATCTTTCACATGGTCCCCCACATCTTTTTCTCTAAATAGGAGAGATATGGATTTGATGGTGAACTGTTTGGTAGACAAGGAATTGGTTGGATGGTTGCATCCAGAGGGAAGTGATCAATGGCTCAATGTTCAGGTCGAGGTCAGTGACAAGTGGTGTCCCTCAGGGGTCCACACTGGGACCAGTACTGTTTAATACCTCCATCAGTGGCACAGACAGCAGGATTCAGTGCACTTTCAGCATATTTGCAGATGACTCCAAGCTGAGTGGTGCTTGACAGCCTGAGGGATGGGATGTTGTTCAGAGGGATGTGGACAAGACTGAGCAGTGGGCCCATGTGAACCTCACGAGATACAGCAGGGCCAAATCCTGTACTTGGGTTAAGGCAAGTCTTGGTGTCAGTTCAGGCTGGGGGATGACAGGATTGAAAGCAACCCTGTGGAGAAAAACTTGGAGGTACTTGTGGATGACGTTTGACATGAGCTAGCAATGTGTGCTCACGGCCCAGAAAGCCAACTGTATTCTGAGCTGCATCAAAAGAAGCATGGTCAGCAGGTTGAAGGGTATGATTCTGCCCCTCTAGTATGCACTCATGAGACTCCAGCTGTAGCACCGCATCCAGCACTGCAGCTCTGTATTGAGCTCTGGAGCCTACAGTACAGTAAAGACATGGACCTCTCGGACTAGGTACAGAGGAGGGCCACAAACATGATCAGAGGGAGCAGACATCTCTTTTGTGAAGACAGGCTGAGAGAGTTAGTGTTGTTCAGCCTGGAGAAGAGAAGGCTACAGGGAGATCTTATTATGGCCTTTCAATACTTACAGGGGGCTTATAAGAAAGATGGGAACAAACTTTTCAGCAGGTCCTGCTGCACTATGACAAGGGCTAATGGTTTTAAACTAAAAGGGGGCAGAGTTAGACTAGGTATAAATAAGATTTTTTTTACAATGTGAGTGAGGATTTGAGCAACTGATTGAAGATTTTCCTGATCATTGCAGGGAGGGTTGTACTATCTGACCTCTAAGGGTCCTTTCCAACCCAAACTGTTCTATAAATTATCTGTACCATTTGAATGCTGCTCATTATTAAGCTAAGTATACCTACAAATTTCATGGAGATGTCATCCCAAATTATGTCTTTATTTACCTCTTCTGTTCAGGTTGTACCACATGGGAGTATGGTTATTTCATAAAGCCAATGAAACATTTGTTTCCAGGTTCTCCAGTGAAGCGTAACAGAGGGTTAAAGAACCTTGGAAATGGGTGCTCCTGCAAAATCAAATAATTTGCAGATTTTTGATTGTACTGTCTCTGCAAATTTTACAAACTATCAAGTGTCACTGAGTATGCAATCAACCTGGAACACCCTAAAACTGCCCAAGGCAGCTTTTATGGAAGATGGCAGTTTAGAGATAGCCATGAGTCACCACTTTTGCATACTTCCTTGATATCGTCATGTATTGTGGCATCCTGTAGTGGCTGATTAGGGTTATAGAGCAGCTATGATTTCAAAACTGCAGACAGTTCAATGGAGAACAGAAGAGTTAGATCCAGGGCTTTTTTCTCTGGATTTGCCCAAACAAAAGCAGGATACATTTGCATCATCTTCATTGTAATTGGCTTTTAATCAAAGTTATTTTAATATAAATATTGAGATTTTTGTTCCTGAAGCAGCATGATTGTTTGCGTTTCCCCTCGAGGCAGGATGTAAGTGCAGATGCCATTTGAATGCTGGCAGCCAGCTGAACTTCAAGGGCCATGACCCCACTATTTATGCTGAGGAAAAAATTGCAAGTAGCTTACAATGCAGAAAGTAGAAAAGAAGTACATTGTAACAAGTACAGAATCTCTTAGTTACAAGCTGAGATTAAAAAAAAACAGCCAAACAAATCAATTTTTTCATTCAAATGATCTGAAACAATCCTTCAAAAATTAGGACAAACACAGCCTTACTAGTATGAAAAATAAAAGTAATACAAAACTTAGAATTGAACGTGTAGCACCCCACTGAGTAGTGTTGTTCCCCTAGATTAGATCTTTGAGGGAAATTTAAAAGCTAGATTGTCACATGGAATTTCTAGCCATCAAAACTACCAAGGGACGATGAGGCTACTCCTTACTGCCATCTGTGTCAGCAATACAAACATAAATAAGGCTATAGTCCTGTTAAATCATTGTACAGAGTTGATGGCTGGAGAGAAAAGAAAAGAGCTAATTGAACAAAAGTTATTTACTTTTGCTTGCTGTGGCAACACAGCTGAAATAGCATGTATGCTATATAAAAAAAGGGAATCCTAGAAAGAGTGTTCCTTGGGTACGCAGCCAGGCTGTATTTTGTCAACAGTGTGACTTCACTTTGTTTACCCTCCAAAGTGATCATAAATAAGGCCTTTATAGAATTGAAATGTACCTAGAAAACCATAAACTTAGCATGATCTAATAAGCCGAGAGACAGGTACTGCTAGTCCTGTTCAAACTCAAATCATCTCAGTCCATGAGCAGAGATGAATAAAACATAATATATACATGGTCTAAGCCAAAATGTCTATGAGGGTTTTCTTTGGAGGAAGTAAACCTACCTCAAAATTGTGCCAAAGGAGGAAGAATCAAAATGATCTAAAAAAAATTCGGTGGAGACAAATGCAAAATGATAATTTTAAGGAAAACCCTCAGGAGCTACACGTAGATCATAAAGACTCTTAAATCAAGTATCATTTAGGGACAGACTGTGGTCTAATTGTGGATATGTATATGTTTTTACGACCATTAGCTCAATGCTCAGGGAAAAATTTAATGTTAGGGAGCACTAGAAAGGAACTGAAAACAGCTGAAAAGCCATGGAAAAAAAACATTTTGCCAATTTATTAGTTCATGATGTTGTAATAATGCATAGAACGCACAAACTCAGGTTACAGTATTTCAAAAATTATAGAGATCGACTTGACAAGACATAAAATATTGTCAGAGTTGAAGAACAACTTCATTACAAGGAAAGATGCATTAATTTAATACTCCCAAGTTTGGAAGGAAAACGGCTGGGGAAGGAGGGAGAAAGACACAGAGAAGGAATGAATAATCCTAATGAATTACAACTATTATCTGCAGTATTTAAAGGCAGAAAATGTAAGGAGCACAAGAATAAAATTATCAGATAAAAACTTTAAAACAAACAAAAAGAAGCTTGTTTCACACAGCACATTATTAAAACATGATGCGCATTGCCAAATGATGTTTGGATACCAAACTATAAATGTGTTTGAAAAGCAAGTAGGCAAATTGACAGAAGAAAAGATAATTAAAGTCTACTAATCAGAATACTGATGATAAAACATCCAGCTCAGAAAGTCCATAAACTGGTGATTTGTCAAAAGATTGAATGAATACAATGGGCTCAGATGGAGAAAATAATGATGGAAGTATCATTGTACTGCTTTTTATGCACTGCTCTGAAGGATCAACTACTCCTCCACAATATGGACCAAAGAGTTTGCTTAGCAGGCAATGCATGTAGCTGGAACTGTTTTACAATTGAGTGCATTATTTAGGAACTGCAAAACCTGTGCAAATATGCTTGACATCACTAATAAAAATATTACAATCTATATGTTATGGAGAAGTTATACCTGTTCTAGTTTTAGCTAGGATAGAGGCAATTTTCTTCCTAGCAACTGGTGTAGTATAATATTTTGGATTTAGTGTGAGTATAATATTGATAACACAGTTGTTCCTAAGTAGTGTTTACACTAAGTCAAGGTCTTTTCAGCTTCTCTTGCTCTACCAGTGGGGAGGTGCACAAGAAGCTGGGAGGGAGCATAGCAAGGACAGCTGACCCAAGCTGACCAAAGAGATATTCCATACAATGTAATGTCATGTGCCGTGATTAATTCATGAGTTGGCTAGGAGACAGGGATTGCTGTTCAGGGACGTCAGTCATTGAATGATGATAAAAACAATTGTATTGTACATTATTTGTTTTATATATTCCATTATTATTATGATAATTATAATTATCGTAATTATTACACTCCCTCCCTTTTATTGTCCCCCTTTAACCTGCCGTTATCTCGGCCCACGAGTTTTACTTCTTTTCATTCTTCTCATTAAGGGAGTAGTAGATGTGACCAAGTGGATACATGGGTCCTAAATGCTGGTGGGGTTAAATCATGACAATATCAAATAGGATTTAAACTAGAAATGGATGCACACATTCTAAAAACTGCAGGATAAAAACAACGCAAACCCCTCCTGATCAGAAAGGAAGACATCATCACATATACATTTTAGGAAACTGCTGAGCTTCTGCCAAAAGTTTATGCATGTATTTAAAGTTAATTTTAAAATAATAGAGTCTTCCTTTAGATTAAACAAAAATTTTCTTGTAAAACATCAGTGATATTTATACCAAAATATATCAGTTAATTCACTTAGCAATTATATTAGCCACTATGGTAATATTGTCTAGAAGAATATTTTTCTGCAAAGCCAAGATGTGTAAAAAACATATAGCAGAAGATAGGATTTAGGGTTGATTGTTGTTAAACAGTTGTTCCCTTTTCCTAGATAAGACTAATGTAGTTGGCTTTTGTGCAGGCTGTGTGAGATATATGATGTCTTTTAAGACTCATTTTTCTACTTTCAAAATGATTGAGCTGGCCATTGATCCAGTATGTTCAGGTCACTTTGTAGAGCCTTCTTACCCTCAAGCAGATCAACAGTTCTGTCCAGCTTAGTGTACTCTGCAAACTTGCTAAGGTACACTCACTCCCCTCATCCAGATCATTGATAATGAGCCCTGAGGAAAACCACTTGTGACCTGTTTCCAACTGGATTTAACTCCATTTACCCCAACTCTTTGGTCGTGGCCATCCAGCCAGTTTTTACCCAGCAGAGGGTGTGGCTGTCCATGCCAATGGTAGCCACTTTCTTAAGCAGAACACTGTGAGAAATTATGTTAAAGGTTTCACTGAAGTCCTGGAGCACCACATTCACAGTCTTTTCCTCATCCATTAAGTGGGTAACCTTGTCACAGAAGGAAATCGGGTTAGTTTGGCAGGACCTACCTTTCATAAATCCATGTTGACTTGGTCTGATCCCCTGGTTGTCCTGCGTGTGCTGTGTGATGGCACTCAGGAGGATCTACTCCATGACCTTCCCTGGCACTGAGGTCAAACTGACAGGCCTGCAGTTCCCCAGGTCCTCCCTCTGACCCTTCTTGTATGTGGTCATAACATTTGACAACATTCACTCAACTGGCACTTCCCCAGTCAGCTGAGACTGCTGGTAGACAATGGAAAGGGTTTTGGTGAGGACCTCTGCCAGCACCCTTAATACCCTTGGGTGGATTCCATCCAGCCCCATAGATTTGTAAATGTCTAATTGGCCAAGCAGGTCTCTAACGATTTCGTCTTGAATCATTGGAACTTTGTACTGCTCCCCCTCCTTGTCTTCTGGCTCAGGAGGCTGAATACACAGAGAACATCTTGCCTTACTATTAAAGACTGAGACAAAGAAGGCATTAAGTACCTCAGTCTTTGTTACTATTTTTCTCATGAATCCAGTAAAGAATTGAGATTCTTCTTAGCCCTCCTTTTGTTGTTAATATATTTGTAGAAACATTTATTATATTTCACAGAATTTACTAATTTAAGTTCTAGTTGGGCTGTAGTCTTTCTGATTTGCTTCCTGCATGATCTCACTTCACCCTTGTAGACCTCCTGGGATGCCTGCCCCTTCTTCCTAAGCTCATATACTTTCCTCTTCTTTCTGAGATCCATCCAAAGCTCTCTGCTCAGCCAAGCTGGTTTTCTTCACCGCCAGCTCATTTTACAGCACATGGGGATGGCCTGCTCTTGCACCTCCATGATATCCTTCTTGAGGAGCATCCAGCCCTCTTGGGCTCCATTGCCCTTTTGGACTGCCTCTCAAGGAACTTTATCAACCAGTCTTCTGAACAGTCCAAAGTCTGCCCTCTGGAATTCCAAGATGGTAGTTCTGCTAGCAAACCATTTTCTGAACTTTTTTCAGTGTTGACATTCGTAGAGGGAATCATAGACACACACACAGAAGACACTAATCTATATGTGTGTATAAATACATATATTTTTGTATGTGTACATGTGTGTGTACAAATACACATAAACACATGCTTTTTACAGGTTTTAGGTTCCCAAGAGTAAGCATGTGTGTAAATGCTTTCCTAAATGAAGACCACCAGTGGATACAATCACTAACCAAAATTCCTACAGAAATATAATTGAAATTTTGTCTCACTGATTTCTATATGAGTCTATTTTTTTGGAACACTGTAAAATATCCCAAGGAATTGAGGTTAATTCAATCCTTCTTTAAAATGCATTGAGACAAATCCCAATACCTGTAATTCCAGTATAACACAAAGTCCATTGAGCCAATGCTGAGAACAAGCTTTGGTCCGGACTTTAGAAAGACAAAATACAGTGGATTCTGGAAAATCTCAATGCATAATCTTTAGTTATTAAAAAGTTCATATGTGTAGGAACATGAATCAAAATGCGGATGAGAGACATACTATTTGTAAAAATGGAGTTGTAGCTGTAAGTTCTCATATGTGGGTCTGAAAATTTATTGCACAATTTACATGTACATTCACTACTTGTCTAATGAACCTTGTTTGGCAACTAGGAATATCAATGTTTGCAAAAATCAATCTGAATGTTCTATCTTGCTGAATCTTCCTAATGAATATTGTAAACTGAAACGTAGCTGCAATAAGACACAAATCTTAAACTTAATTACAATTTTAGTGCAGTTGTCATCTGGACATAACATCTAAAGTGTTTAGGTGATAGATTTGTTCTCTTTTATAGGTCCAAAATGCAGCTTGACATTGATTGCATAATTAAAATTCCATTTAGTGCAGTCTTTTACTTCCATCACAAAAGGGAAACATAGTACACTTGGGATGATTCCGTAAAAGAAATCCATGAATGTTCTTTCTGTTTCTTCAAGAAGAGGTAGAACATGGTCTCCAAAAAACCAGAAGTCACACTAGAGAGTCTAGGTAGCTTCCAAGTTAAAGGATTATTTCCTCATATGGCTTGCTTCCTTGTTGGGTAATGGAACTATCTCTCAAGCTAGTGTTCACTTGATAATATAGGAGATATCGAGACATGTACAGACTGTGAACTTTATGCTGTTACAAAATTACTCCTCCATGGAACACAGAATAATCTTTAACCACTTTGTCTTTTAGCAGAGATCCGTTGAAAACTTTGCTGGTTTTGTTTTTTTCCCATCTGAGATAATATCCTTATGAAGCATTTACACTTAGGGCTGGCTAGTGTTTATCCCTCAATTTTACAACATATAATTTTCCCTTCCATTCCTTAAGGAAATGCGTTCTTCAAAGAAATCAGGTCTTCAAGGTGGCCATTCACACCACTCTGTCCTCTCACCTGAGAACTAGACCCAGTCAACTGGATATGGAATGTTTCCAAGATGTAAATACTAAGAATATCGCAAGTTTTTCCTAATCTCTTTGATTTTAATACCTTACTTCCACCAAAAATCACAAATAGTTATATACTCTTAGCTCATTTTTCCAATCACGCACGAACATTTATACAACTTAGAAAAGCAGCAGTAACTTATGATGCTTTAACCACTGGAACAGCTAACGGACTTTGAAGGAAGCATAATGGGCCAAATACTATTCTGCTGACTTGATCCCTGTCTCCACTGCCTTTTACAGCTACGGAGGTCTGCATGACAGCTATACTGTGACTGAGTAATGTATTGCTGCTTCCTTTGCCCTCTGCCTGGCTCTTTGGCTCTCCTTCGTGGGATATGCATACAGCCCTTGGTGAATTCTCCTCAAATATATTTTACGTACAGTAGAATTCTTTACAACTTATCAGGAATGCACAACAAAGATGCACGAATACCTAAAAGCTTCAATGGAATACAAAGGACTTGCCTTTGGGATGCCTGATTTACTTTCCCTTTTAAGGAAAGTGTTATACAGTACATCATTCTGGCTGGCATCACACTGGATATCTGTCAGAAGCTATCTTTTTTAACTGTCAACCCATCAAATTAATTGCTTTGTTCTGAATGTGGGTTGGGTGATGACATATTTTTTTTTCTTTTTTTTTTTTTCTTTTTCCTCTTTTTTTTTTCCCATTTAATCTGCTGATAAAGGAGCTAGGTTTTCGGAAGACAAAGTATAGACTTTTTTGAGAAGGACAAAATGGACATCACAAAAACTGAAAAAGTAATTATGTTTATATCCTTATGAAGTAAGTAAAACCATACCAAAACAGTAGTACAAGTGCAGGCATCTTGCCAGAATACCACTCTGCAATATAGCTCTTTTAAAGCTTTGTCAAGTATTTTGGCACTAAGAAACTGCTGACAAATTAATATGTTTATGTGCTGTATGCAGTTTCTATTTTGGACTGTAGTACTGCACTAAACATATTTTCCCAAATACACTCTCTTTATCATTTTTTTTTTTCCCTTTGAGAGGTTTCCTTATCTACCTTAAACTATGAAAGAAGATTTTTCTTTCAACTGTTTTTTATAAGTATTTCAAATTAGCAATTCATTATCCAGTCCTGTAGGGGCCTTGGACACTCTAATATTTGTTTGTAATTTTTCTATATAGCATGTAATTTCACCAAAAAATGCAAAACTCTTTAGACAACTGGAAACTTTAGGATGGTGCTTATTATGGATATACAATAGTGGCTCTGTATAAGTGATGTTAATTTAAAAAGTAAAACAAACAAACCCACTTTTTTACTACAGGACCAATATGCACACAAATACTAATATTTTGTCTATATATGTATTATACACACATACATTTGTGAGCATACATTTCACTCGAAATGAAAATTCTTCCAAACAAAACATTTTACTTATATTATGCAAAAGGTATCTCTAATGAAAGAAAATAAGGGAAATGTGCTATAGTTAGATACTGCAAATGCAGTGAGAACAATGCCCTTCTTTTGTTGAATATTTTAGTACTGACAGCCCCATTCAGACTGCAGGAAACTGAACTCGATTTCTTCTTTTACTCTGATGAAATCTGAGTCCAGTTCACCCAGGCTGAAAAACTGTTCTGAATATCCTGCAAAAGGGTACAAAGAAGGAAAGAGAAGCGGACTAATTCAGACTCCTCTCTTCATATTATTGCACTGTCTCTACAGTCTTCACACGTCCACTGTGTGTGATATGTATGCTGAACACCCGTCATATGGTGTTTCCAGACGTTTGACCAGTGTCATGAATAACCCCTGTAATAAGAATATGGCTCCCTCATCACCAATCTCCCAGACAGTCTGTAACATATGACAGTGTGCATGGAATCAAATCTTATGGGCATAGGAGAGATTTGTACTGTCTCCCAGCATATCTTGAGCTGAAGGCTGATAAAAGAAAATACTATATAGTGAATCTCCATTTTCCCCTAAAATTTCAGATTAAATTGATGGATCTAACACAAATAATTAATATTTTTTTAATAAATAAAAATATATTTTAATGAATAAACTATTTATTAAAACCAAATCATTAATTTAATTCAGGACTGAAGAAAACATACTTCAACAGCATAAGTTCATTTTGTTGTGCCTGACATGGCAAAGCATTACTAATATGCTAGACATGAGGCTGACTTACGTTATTTAACATTTCTCAAGTTTGACATTTAGAGAGAGTCTGCTTTGTATGATCTGGATAGAGGTACATGGTAGGTGCTCTCATACCAAAAACCATCAATGCTGACTATGATTCGATGCAGTAACTGACAAGCTGTATCACTCCTTATTATAATGTAAACTATTTTTCCAACTCTAACCTTCTTTCACATTCTTATAAAACCAGCACATAGGTATGACAGTAGAAAGAGCCAATGGACGCTCTATCCTCCAACCGTACTGTTTAAGACGAGCCAAGTACTTCACTAGTAAAAGGTTGTACCCACATTCTAACGTCTCCTTGGGGTGCCAATGACTTGCCCAAACCTGATTGTCGCCTTTATGGTTTTAACCACCCACCACTAACAGTTGCTAAGAGTAGGTAGCACCTGTGTTTTGACACACTTAATGGGAAAAAACAGTCTTTTTCTCCTTTCTTTCCCAGTTCTTTGAATACTAAGTCAAGAAATACTTGTCAAATTTGGTTTTTTCTGATTAGTATTAACAAGTTTGTCAAATTCTGATTACCAAAATATATATTTCTATCTTATTAATTCAGTACTCGGAATGCACTTTGGTGGCAGGAAATTGTTTTAGAATACTGCTAATATGAAATAAAAGAGTCAATGGGGCACTGAGGAAGGCAATTAGTGCTATTTAGCTCCTTTTGTAAATGCCTATTTACTTCCAGAAGTAACTTCTGTTAATGTTGTAGAGTTAAACTGAAAATGTCATCCATTCAGGTAAAGATATATTTACAACCAGTGAAAGAAAAGACGAAGAAAAGCCTTAGGGACATTATGTTTTCTGAAAAAATGATAGATAGAGGAGCCCAAGTAAAGATATCCAGGAAGATCTAAGGTGTGGGCTTATTATATCAAATAGGAAAACAAAACAAAACAAGAAAAGGGTTGCTAGAAAACCTTGTAGTAACTAACGTAAATAAAAGAGAATCAGAAAATTGATAATAAAATAGAACAGTCTTGATTAGTTCATTCTATTAAAAGCTCTGAAAGACAATATATGATTCAGTACAGGTAATTTGCAGTTCAGGTTTACTCAGTAATCCACTGGAGGCCTTTGTCAAAATCTTTTGACAAGCTAATTAAAAGGAGACAGCTATGCAGAACTGAGTATTTACCTCTGTGAAATGAATCAACTCATCTTCAAGTTTCTATATCTATAATTTCTTTTTAGCAGTGTCACAATGACCTTTCTGGATACCAATAATAAACTGTACTTCATCATGATAGCTTCAGAGAAACATGCAATTTGCCTGTACAGTTTTGGGGAGGATTTTTTATTTTTAAGTAAAAATACGGAGAAAATATTATATAGTAAAATTCTAGGTATGGTAGTAGTCTACCAAATAGTACCTGTCTTACAGATAAGGAAAATACTCTGAAAACAAATATAATAATAAACCTATATAAAACTCCAAATAGTAAGAATATATGATGAGAATACTAAAGTGTCCTAGGACATTAGAATGACAATATATTTCATTTAACATTCATTCATATTATGTCTGGAATGATTCTTGATTTGACTGGATTAACATTATTTCTTCATATCATTTTATAAACTTGTTTATAAAAAAACAAATTAAGAAATCCCCCATCAAATCTTAACCTGATCATCCACATGGTTTTTTTTTAAGGTTATAAGCATCTAAGACATTTTCATCCCCTCTTCAAAATTTTATGGTTTTTACGAAATCCTTCTGAGAAAGGATCTATGAAATCCTTATTTGCTTTATTCAGCCAATGACAATACTGTGCGTATTTCTGATTAGGTTTTTTTTCTGTGTCACATAAAGGATTTGTTAGTCTGCATGACTTTTCCAAAATTTCTAGACATTCTTGCTGTGAGTTGCATTCTCTACTCGACAATTATAGGTTTGTTTCAACCATTCTTAACCAATACCACTCCTACTGTGGAAGTAAGTTGATAACCAAGGTTCTAGTCACTACTTTGTGATTGACTCACTATACAACCATCCCTTTTCTGCATTTCACTTTGTGTATTAATAGAAAGAGGCTAATTATTCTTTGTCTAGAAAAGCTTTTTAAAATACGTGAATGGTAAGATCCTTGGATGATTTAAGTTAAAGATTGTTTTTCAAAGCTGGGACAAATTTTGAAAACCCACACTGTTCCAAAGGACACATGAAGAATCCATAAAATTGTGTCTAGATGTTGCAGCACTGAAGTTAGGATCAATAAAATCTACAAAGGAAAGTCTGTTCCCAAAAAGGAAGAAACAAAGATAACAGTTACCAGAGTGGACTGCACATAACAAATGTTAGTTTCTCCAAAAGGGACATCATAAACACACCTATAACCTCTGCATTCCTTCAATAGGATGGCTTTTATATAGCATAATTCATGGCACTATTTTGGAGGGAATAGATTAGAGTCAGTCTAGTTACCTGTTAGCTAGTGATAAGTGGCAGAAAATGGCAATGTTTTGTGGAGTTTGCGGGAATATTGGTTTATGCCTCATGTCTCCTCAGGTAGAGACCTATCAGTCTCATATTTGATTTAATGCGGGGCTCTAAAAAGAGTGAACTAGTACAGCTGGTGCTTTCACTGTAACTGACCCTTCCACTAGAGTCTATGAATGTTCCCACATTAACATTTACTTTTGGCCCTGGAGTGAGCTTTTGAAGCTGATCTACCATGAATTGCACCTTCTCCCAGCACTAGATTAGAGCACATCTGCTGGATTCCTTTTGCTCAACACCTAATCTGTGCAGGTGTGATCAGACCACATTGCAGATCCTTCCAGGATTAGCAGGCATCCTGTCCTCTCAGTCAGGCCCAAATGAATCTGGAGAACCCTTATCCTCCTAAATAAATGCAGTGAAGACATCATATCCTCATATACAAATGTTAAGCTTTAGATCCCCCTCCACCTGCTGTTGTAAGACACAGCCTGTTTTAACGTTGAGAACTGCCAATGTTATCACCTTCTCACACAAATAATATATCATAGCACCATAGAATTTTTGAGTTGAAAGGGATCCAAAAGGATCATTGAGTCCAACTCCTATCTCTACACAGGACACTCCCAACATTCATGTCATGTGACTGAGGGCATTGTTCAAATGCTTCCTGAACGCTGGCAGACCCCGTGCCATCACTAATTCCCTGGGAAGGTCTTCCAGTGCTCCACCACCCACTGGGTGAAGAACCTCTTCCTAATACCCAATCTAAACCTCCCCTGGCACATCTTCCTGCCATTACCTCTAGTCCTATCATAGGTTGCAAGAGAGAAGAGATCAGCATTTGTCTCACCTCCTTTGCTTGTGAGAAGGCAGCAAACAGCTATGAGATCCCCTCTGAGTCTCCTCTTTCCTAGACTGAACAGACCAAGTGACTTCAGCCTCTCCTCTTATGATTTCTCCTCTAGACCCTTCACCAGCTTTGTGACCTCCTCTGGACACTCTCCAATAGTTTGATGTCCTTTTTATAGTGTGGTGCCCAAAACCACACACAATACTTGAGGTGGGGCCTCACCAGTGCAGAGTAGAATGGGACAATCACTTCCTTTGACAGGCTGGCAATGCTGTGCTGGATGCACCCCAGGACACGGTTGGCCCTTTTGGCTGCCAGGGCACACTGTTGGCTTATGCTCAACTTGCCATCGACCAGAATACCCAGGTCCCTCTCCACAGGGCTGCTCTCCAGCCTCTTACGCCCCAGTCTGTACGTATATCCAGGGATACCATGTCCCAGAACCTGGCACTTGCCCTTGTTAAATGTCATGCATTTGGTACTCATTTCCTTACAGTACACGTTCTCTTATACAAGTTAAAAAGTAATTGTTTCATATATTTATTGTAAAACAGAAATACCAACTGAGCTTTTAGTTCTGCAACACTGCAGAGTCATATGTGTATCTCTATTGGAAATTATGCCAGTTGTAACCTTGTATATTTATTGATTCACTTTGGAAGGACCCTTCCTTTTTTTTTACTATGTCTATTAACATGTCTAAAGAAAAGTCCTCTTTGCATAAAACCATGATATAATTTTAAGTAATTTACTAGTGCACTCATCCCTGTTCATGTAAGCCAGCTTGATCTAGGATAATGTAAGATTTCTGTGAAGGTATCCATATTTTATATCAGCTCTTAAAAATACTGAAATAATGATATTGACATTTTAATTCCATCTGTCTGTTTTAGATGTTCTCCAGTGTTACATAGGTTCAAATTTGCATTTTGCAATCTTCACAGTCTATTCCCTAATACTTGACTTACATTTCTATTTTCAATTTATGTTGACTGGCATTTTATCGGTATTTTAAGATATATTTAAAACATTCTTGTTAGATATATGAAAAACCAGAACACTCTTATCACAGTGAGACATCATAATTTGATATACAGCTCTGTGAGCCACAGAGATCATCAGCATTCCCCTCATTTCTTCAATGGGCAGGAGATAATAAATAAAAGGTGCATATTATTCTTATAGAAACTGGAGCCTGTCTTCTAGATATGTGCTTTTTCTCCTTATTAATGCCAAGTAAATTGATTTTGTCATTGCCCCATTCCCCTCTTTCCTCCGATGGTGTCTGAGGATGCTTCCAGAGAGGCTTCACATCAGAGCATAGCTGTCTGAGAGAAGGTATGCGGCATGCTGACGTTCAGAGACTTTATTCATGAGCCTAGCAGTTATGACATTGACCATCGCAGTCTATGATAAGGTCTCACGTCGCACTGCCAAAATTGATTTTCCCCTCCCGGTTCATTTGTATGTTGTTAGCAAATGATCCTTGTTTCAACAGTGCATCTAAGAGTGGGAGTGTTCTCTACCAAGTTTTGTATTCTAAGAGTTTAATCAAAATGGTGGTTAGTCATTTTGGCTATTCCTGTGTTTAATGGAGACGACTAAGAATTCTGAGAGGGTAAATACTGTCATATGCTGCAGACAACTATTTTAAAATGGGATATACTTTTTCTGGAGATGTCTTTTTCTGTAGACAATACAGATGACTAGGCTGGGATTAATCTAATGTTTACTAGTCACTAAAAAGTTAGATAATTAAATTCAACATAATTACTCCAGAGTCTCTGTAGAAGAAAATATGAAATCCATGGAAGGAAATAGCTTAAGATATTGTGTCTGTGAGGAGAAATGTAATTTTTTCTTGCTTTGTGTGAAGAAAGATTCACGTTGACTACGTTATACAAACAACTTGTATATGATTAAATATATGTGAAATTAGTACCCTGGTATGAGAATGCCTTGCTTGACAGCTTTTACACCTGTGGGTAAGTGGTTTGTGGAACAGGATTGCCTACCATTTGTATTGTTCAGGGGTCTAGCCCATGTGAAATACTCTACATACATTAGATAAATATACACATGGTGGCATAATATCCAGTGCGACTTCTTTTCTCTCTGCACTGGATTCCCATAGATATTATAACTAATTAAAAAATTACCATAGTCTTTTCAACTTTTTAGTGTAGATGGCATCTTAGTGATTTTCTGTGACAGTGAATTTCCCTGGCTGACCACTCATTGACTTAAAAAAAAAAAAAATTAAATTCTTATAATTGTGTTCCATTCTACTGACTTTTAATTAAATTGAAAGACTCTCTGTGTTATGGGATCATTATGCATTATGCCACTGCTACTCGGCCACAGGATAATGAGGAGGGACTTGAATTTTTAGTGCCTTGGCCAAGTCCCTTCTAATTCAGTTCAGTTCAGCATTAAATAATGTTAGGCTTTGCAATTTTTCATCAAATGCTAGATCTACCATGATGCTTTCCAGACACCTTCATGGCCAATCACCAGATTTTTCATTTGGTACAAGACACACTGTGATTTCAGGCATCTAAATGTGAAAACTTTAAATCCAACATATTTGCTGATATGTCTATGTGGTTCCTAATATGAATTAGTATTTTTTAAAGAGTTGATCTCTCCTTGTCGATTGCATTGAACTTTTAAAAAATTGTATTAAACCTGGATTACAGGGCTCTCCACTGCACATTTCAACTAGCAGAAAGGAATTTCCCCTCCTCATTTCCATGATATAGTTTATCTTCCTATTTCCCTTTCTCTACAACAGTTCTGATCATAAACCAAACCCCTATCTAATCAGCTACTAAAATAATCACAGCTCTTATTTTTGCATCTTTCCCCAGGATATTAAAAAAAACTTTAGGTGGCTGTATGGTTGTTTTGCCCATATGTTGAAACAACTATTACTTAGTTTTTATTTTAGTTTTTTCCATCCCTCCAGCCCCAGGTAACTTTCACAATCAAAACAAGACATGGACTACTTTCTATGATTGTATGGGCAATTTAGTGTTAGTTCAAAAACTTAAGATAAAACCCTCAGTCTCTAGAGTTCTTTCAATGTGGCAAAATATAGTTTCTGGCTTTCAGTCTTTTAATATAAGTACCAAATGTGCTGAGTTTTGTGGTCTGTGATACACAGGACATGTGAAAACCACACTATCTTCCAGTTCCAGACTAAGAATCTCTTTCTTGAAATTTCAGATGACTGTAAATTAACCAGCTATGCTCATCTATCTCCTGCTTCTTTGTATTCAGGCCCTGCCATTTTCTCAGTCAAGTCAACATGAGTTTTTGAAAGTAATTTCAGCAGATTAAGACCCATAGGATTGGGACAAATGCTAATGTCAAGCCTATAGTGCTAAATCCTGTGAGACTGTGGCCACAGAATCACTCACAGGAGGTGTTTGGCACTCAGGGACAGTGCTCAGCATCTTAATGAAGTACATAAGCCCTCATCACACAAAAGCCAATATTTGCACCTATTTTTCACAAGAGAAATTGATTCTGTAGAGCTGAATCTGCAAGTGAAACTGTTTCTGCTAGTGCTCTTGCCAGTGAAAAGATTCTGGAGTTGTTTTCTTTGCCATATTGTGTGTATGTACACACTTGGCAGGCTTCTCTAAGGAAATGTGTTTTCACAACAAAAAACTGTATCTGCAAGGATGTCAATAGACATTTCCAGAGTAACCTAGCTTCTAAAATGTTGTGATACCTTCCTTTTCCTTCAATATCTGTGGAAGATCATCCTCTGGAAAGAAAAATTAAACGCTACTTTTAGATTAAAAACTGAGCACACATGAAAAGACAAATGATGAAATGTAGAATGATATAACTCCTTTAGCAATTCGTGTAAAGTTGCTCATAACTGCTGAAGTGGATCAGACTTGTTTCCAGAAATGTCAACAGCTCCTAGGAAAATGTATGTATTTATTTGTTTGTTTAAATATATATTTTCTAAAGTTACAGGACTGTTGAGGGTCTTATTGTAAGCACTGGTAAACTTATACAGGGAGAAGTGATTCTTCTTCTTACTGCTCAGGAGCCAAAGGCACAAATCTCCAAAGATATCCTCCTGTGCAAGGGCCTTTCTGGCCCTTCTGAAAGCATCTACTTCCTTACGATGATGATGGCTTATGATTATACTGTAGTATTGTATAGGAATCTTTTCTCAGCCAGGAAGACTTCTTGAAGCATATGGTCAAGGTCATCATGGACAAAACCAGATAAAATTATTAACACTGACAAGTGATAGATAATATGTGTATTTGCATGAGTTGATGTCTAAAATTCATCTCCTTAACTCTCAAGAATAAGCCTCCTACTAGCTAGCTGCACCCAGTCAAGACTGATCGTAAAGTTTCGTATCATCTAGACTGAAGAAAAGGTTATATCATGACCTCTCCAATTGGTAAAGACATGAGACAATAACCAATGAAGAGGTTCATCACATCTTGTACTTCTGTATGTAGGCTAGTATAGTAAGGAAAACAAACTCCTAGGGTGCTGGAAAGAGTATTTGAAAGGAACTGGTTTCAGAAATAAGATGTGGGGCTGGAAAAATGAAGGTTAAGAGCATGGCTAAAAGAAAGTTCCTGCAAGTGAATGAAGATCCTGGAAATTAGAGATGCATGGGGACAAACGTCAGGGAATGTCCAGGAACCTTGGCTAGTGACACCTGAAACATGTAGCTGTGAACTGTGGCATGGTAGGACCCAACATAGCTTTCTGTGCAACCACCCAAAACCAGTGGTGACCTCCCTGTTGTAGGGTAGTTAAAACATAACAAGGAAGATGGGAGCAGGTGTGTGAGTAAAGCTCTCATCTTGTTGACTTCTAAGTAAATACCAATATTGACATCTACTGCAGATGGGTCTTTTGTATGTGATAAAACCCCCAAGCCCTGAAAAATTTGTTGAAATGGTGTGAATGAAGAAGGCTTTTGATAAAATCAAATCCAATTAAATCTTGTATAAGTAGAGAATGATTTAATATTCTTATCTAGGGATTCTTGAAATCTAGATATAGCTTTGACCCATAGTCACTGGCTTGACTAACGAACTATTGAGCCAATACTTGTTAGTAACTGTACAAAACCAGACCAATGACTGTATGCAGAGGAAAACAAAAGAAAGAAAATTTGTAAATTGAAAAGAAAAACCAAAGGAATTATAGATAAATCTTTTTCACAGGAACCTAGCACACATGACTATATACACAAATTAATCATTTTGCCCGATGTTTGTGGTCCTTGAAGTTTCAAGTGAAATTTGGAATCTACACTGACTTGTACAAGTGCAACTTTTAAGCACTCAGGCTATTTCCTCATGGAGATTTTATATACCATATAGCATAGGACACAATCCCTCAGCAAAATTTTATCACAGAGGTATTGAAAGAGCTAGACAGCTTATAACAATTACTGCATATTCAATTACTTTCCAGGAAAGTGACAGCAGAACTTTAAAATTTAAACTCAGTAAATAGCTAATAAATCTTTCGGATGAATAATTTTTCAAAGAAAGTAGCCTGCAGCAAGCTCTGGGTGGCCTATGAAGGAATAAATTAGCAGTCTTTCTCCTCTTGTATCCTAATCTAATGTCTTACCTGATCCAAATAGTTACCTTCTTCTGAGAGATTGGGATTCTGATTAAGCAAACAATTAAGTACGTGCTTGATTTTAACTTGAAGTTGCGCTTTATGAAAGTATGTCATCTGAGTACTTCTTATTCCATCCTTCTCTCTGATTATCCATCTAGTTGAGAGAGAGGGAAAAAATATAAAATTGTTTTACATTTTTTCCCATCATTTTCAATTTGGATTTTCAAAAATCAAGCACTATAACTAAACAGGTGCTTTCAGCTCGTAGAGATAAACACAGAGAAAGATATGAACAGGTGAGGAATTTCAAGCTATTGAGATTTCTTTGTGAAAGGTTAAATATTCTTTCTTTTAAATCCAGAAAGAGAAAGTTATATTCGCATATTAGTCTAGTAGCCGGCTAATTTTCCTTTGAAGTGAGAAATGCAGTTTAATTTGCTCTCAAATTGAAGATTTTCATATCCATATCCTCCATCTTTCAGGGTAAAACTTCACCAAAATTCACCTTGTGAATGATTATGTTGAGAAGATTCTTACCCCTGTTGCTATGGTAATATTGATGGTTCAGTTAAATGACAGTTTTTCACCATAAAAATTACAATTAGAACATTTCTCCAGTTTAAAGGAGATTATAGTCTGTACAGACAAGACCAGAACAGTAGAGAAAAGAAAAGACAGAGCATAAGAGTGACTCCTGCCAAAAGTTCAATGATAATGAAATTATATTGCCTCTTAAGTGATGTTTTGGATACTATTTTGTTTGTTTGTTTGTTATACCACGATTAAATCAAAAAGGGAATTACTAAATGGGTAAGCAAGGGGAAGATGAAGTGAGAAAATGAGGACTGGGAAACAGAACAGCAGGCATATTAGCTAGTTAAGACTAGGATATTCAGAAAGAAAAGTGAGGTTTGATGCAATCATTATGATGTTTGGTCTGTTCTTGATCAATTGGTCCTGGATTGTCTGCTCTGCCTGCAGTCCCTTAAGCCAAAGCCATGATGCTTGAAGAACGGAGAGCTGTCTGAGATCTGGATCCTCAGAAAACAGAACTATGTTTCTGACCTTGGGCAAAACAGTGCTGAATTGGGATAGATCCTGCCACAGGGGAAAACCAGTCAGTTCATATGATTCAAGCCCCATCAGGAGCGAAGCAGTTTATTGATTTATTAGCAACATGTTAACAAAGATCAATATATCAACACAGGTGTCAAATAACAAAAGTAGACAGTTACAGGGTGTTAAATAGCGAAGCATTTCCCAGCCCCAGAGCCACCAGCACTCGCTCCCAGCAGGGGTGGCACACGGCATGTGTCCCTGTACATGAACCCATGGCTGAACAGTCCCTGTTGGGGACGCTGCTGGCAGGAGCGAGCCAGGTGCCACTGCTGCTGGAGCTCCTCAGGCTCTCTCCCATCTGACAAATCTTCATCCTTCCTTTATGCCTCTTTTCAGGCTGGCTCCTTTTCTACTTCCATTTCTGGTCTTGTGCCCACAACACAAATACGCCTCGCTTACACTCACGGTCCTGCCCTAACAGCTGGGGCACAGAGCTGCACAAAGTGTGGGTTTTGCAAACACCACGTGAACCCACTGTATTATTGTCTCCAGCAGTCACTCCATTAACAGTTTTCTACAAGAGGTTTTGAGACTTTGATCTTTCTTTTCTCCCTGAAATTTCCTGAAAGAGAATGGAACAAACTACTTGATGCAATTTATTTACACGTGCACACAAAAACTAAAAAGATGCAAAGTCCCTTATTCTTGCTTTCTCAGACTCTGAGTTGTGAACATCCAGATATTTGATTTTTTAAAAATTTGACTCAAGATTTTATACAGTAGATATTAATGAGCCCTGAGCACTATCAGTCTTTTATGAAGGATATATAAACTTTACTCTTTGCAGAATCATCTCCAAAACAGTCTTGTAGCATAGATAAGTAATGTAATGGATTTCACTGTCCGCTGATTAAATAATTCAATTGTATTACATGTTTTTTAAAAAAAGGTTTCCTTCTGGACTTAATCAGGAATTTGGTCAACTTTGAAGTATTTGTTATTCGAATATTGAAAATAGCCAAATTAAACCCAAAACAAACCAGAACAAAATATCAAAGAAAAGGACGTTTTGTTATTTTGGACATCATGACAGTTGACTAGAATAAACATCAATTTATCCTAGGGTATGAATGCATCATATCAACTAAGAAATATAGTCCTAAAGTTCAGTTCAAGTGCATTTCAATGTCTGACCCAACCATTTCGGCAAATCTGGCACAAATTTCCACTTCATTAATAAATTTGTAAGGACAGCATCCCAGTATGTTTAAAGGTATCCAATTGAAATGATGCTTGATTTTATTTCTGATATTTGATTTTTTTTTTAATATGCCCTCTGAACTCTTGAAACAATAGCTGTCATTTGGCTGATTGATTGGTTTCAATATGTAGGTGAAATGGGACATTTACTCTTGTAAAGGCATTCATTTCATGTATGTGCATGAAAATTACAGCATCAATGTAAGCCTCTTAGCTTGGAGTCCCTCTATATTTTATAGGACTGTTAATACACCTTGCTCTAAATGAAGTGTCCCAAATAAGACTTTTTCTCTCCATTGCAAAAGAGAGGGGAGGCTAGATGGCTAATATAATCAGTCTTTTACCTTTAGACAACTGAAGTTACATCAATTTCTCTTTCAGGGCATGATTTTCTACTTTGAACTATTTGTTCTTTTTATTTCTACTGTGTGAGTCCACAGACCATCTGTCTTTTCTGTGTGAAAAGCTGCTCTCTCGTCTATCAATGGCATCTTAGTTTTGTGCCTGGGGTAAAAGCTTAGCTATGTAAAATCTGAAAAATGGGAGATAAAGATATAAAGTACTTTAACTTCAGGCTAAGGAACATTACGCTGCCCACTTCATAATTTTCTTTATCTTCCTTCTGTTGAATGTTAATTCTCCTCATGAAAATGCTAAACTAAATTTAGAGCCTACATATGGATTTTAAAGATGTTTATTATTTCTGGTTTTTAACTTCAGCCAGTCTTGCATAAACAGCCCCCATATACAGAATAACTGATGTTCAAAACAGGTGTTGTCTGAAAACTGCTACCAGTAGTACTCAAAAAACATGGATAGCATTCAGATTCACACTTTGAGCACAATAGCTTTCATGCAGCCCTTGTTGTGCTTTATATATGTGTTTTTCTCTCTTTAACCCAAATATAGTTACCAACTCTATCAAACATATCTTTGATTGATAATATTATTTCCTTGAAGATAAGCTCAGATCTTTCCTGAAAAGGTAATGCTAGTGAGTGGATAGTTATAGCCACCACATGGTCAAAATGTGTGCAAATACAGGGCAACAAGCAAGACTCAGAATTGAAAGAATCAGATGAATCTTTTTACTACCAGACTTTTGTGCAGTAGATAGTATAGGCATAGGTTCATCCAGAAACACCTATATTTTCAAAACTGTGTCAAAACTCTTTTTTCTAACTTTTGTTACTATACACTGAATCTCCAAATAATGACACCATTTTCACAAAATTTGTTGAGAGTTAATTGATTATAGAAAGATTTGTGTGATTTACAGCAAGGTTTGTCAGATAATTTGATAATGAGTCTAGGAGCTACATATCAGGTATGCTGGGAGCATTCCCAAAAGGCTTGACCTGTCACTGCAGATTCATGTACATAATTTGTTTTTAAATAGCCTATAATAACCACCAGGGGATACAGATTTGTAGATATTTCATAAACCTATTACTTAAGTTGTTTTTTGGGTGAGTTTTTTAATTTTCAAATATCATGGATGGGATGAAACAGAATTTACAAGAAAACATACATTTATTTGCATAATAAACATGTAAATATATGCCAAATACACTTTCATTATTTTGTTAACATGATTCCATAATCAATTTTAAATATGCACTTTCACAATGGTGCAGCCTTAAGAAAAATCACATTTGGAAATATCAAGTGCTCTGCTAGCCTGTGCATTTATGATTAAATTACATCAAAACCCAGACAAGACATATAGGGCTGTTTAGACTCCCAAAGATGTGTCCACTTGTGTATGTAAAACAAAATTCACATTCACCTTCTTTATCACAAACATTCAGATTTTTTTTGGCTCTGGTGATTATATCTGGGATATTTAAAAGCGAGTAAGCCAGCTCCCACAGCAAACTCGTCGAGGATCGGCAGCAGCAATGGTAAGTTCTGCAGTCGAGTGCTTGTTCGAGGTGGGCAGCGAATTCCCCGAGCGACAGAAAGCTCCAAGAGAGAACCGTGGCAGCGCGCCTCTCCACAACCCCAGAAGCGGCAGCGGTCACATGGGCGGCTGATGGCGCAGGGGCGCGGTCCCGGCAGCAGCCGAGGGAGATTTAAATGTCTCCTTGGGAGCGCCAGCAACCGGAGCACAGCTCATCAGAAGAGCACAGCTCAGAGGTTTATTGACGCTACGAACCTGAGCGCAGTGAACAGGAACGGGCAAAAAATGTCGCAAATAGGCAGTTTGTACGGGCAGGGTGAGCAGGCAGGGTGAGCAGGAACTCTTTGGGTAGGTGTGGTTGTTCAGTGGTTTTTGCTTCTGGTTTTCCCTGCACCCTTGATGAGCAATGGTGACGAGGTGAGCTAAAACGATCGCCAACAGGACTGTGTCAATCCTAACAGTGTCTCCGCTGAGGGATGTGAGTGTCCAGACTGTGGACTGTAGGGAATGCCTTAGCCTGCAAGTAGTACCTGAGGACAATCCGAAAAACACCTGCATGAGGTGTGAACGGGTTAATGGTCTACTTCTTATGGTTGCAGATTGTAAGGATCAGGTGAAGAGGCTGAGAAGTATTCGTGATAGCGAAAGAGAAATAGACTGGTGGAGTCGCACTCTTTCTCCCCCCAGTAGTACTCCCCAGGAGACAGAGGAACCATGTATTTCTCACCAACAGGATGAGGGGAGGGATCTAGTTGTTGAAGAGGAATGGGAGCAGGTCTGCTCTAGTGGGGGTAATAGATTTCCCTCCCATCCTCCGACTCCCTTCAAGATGCCACCATTCCAGTTGCCCTTACAAAACAAGTTTGGGGTTCTGGAATTTGAGGTTCAGGTTGACAATGAAGATGAAGAGTATTCGTCCGGGGAACCTCTCGATTTTGCTCCATCTGTCAGGTGGATCAAAACTTCAAGTATTAAAAAGAAAAGGAGGGAAGCTGTAATAGGTGACTCCCTTCTGAAAGGAACAGAGGGTCCTATATGTAGGCCAGACCCATCCCACAGGGAAGTCAGCTGCCTTCCTCAAGCCCAGGTCCGGGATATCACTAAGGGACTCCCGGATCTAATTCACCCCTCAGATTATTATCCCCTGTTGGTTGTTCAGGCCGGCAGTGAAGAACTCGATAAGAGGGTCTCCAGAGAAATTAAAAAGGAATTTGGGGAACTAGGTCGATTAATGGATGGGGCAGGAGCGCGGGTGGTGTTCTACTCAGTCCCTCCAGTGTCAGAGAGGTACACCACAAGGAACAAGAGAATCCATGGTGTTAACAAGTGGCTCAAGGGCTGGTGCTGACACAGGAATTCCGGTTTCTATGATCATGGGGAAACCTTGACTGCATTCAGCCTGCTCGACTCGATAGGTTCCATCCAAGTAAAAAGGGCAGAAGGATTCTAGCCCAGGAGTTGGCAGGGCTCATTGAGAGGGCTTTAAACTGGGCCTGTAGGGGGATGTAACCAGTCTCACCAGTGATGTGACTGCAGAAAGTGAGTCATTATCAAGGGTGAAGCCAGTAGCCCAGCTGAAGTGCATGTACACTAACGCATGCAGGACGGGTAACAAATAAGAGGAGCTCAAAGTCCTGGCCCGGCAGGAGAATTATGATATAGTTGCTATCACAGAAACATGGTGAAACAACTCCCATAACTGGAGTGCTGCCATGGAAGGCTACAAACTCTTCAGGAGATACAGGCGTGGGAGAAGGGGTGGAGGGGTGGCCCTGTATACTAAGGAAACTCTTGATGCTGTAGGAGTTGATATTGGAAATGACCAGATTGAGTGCCTATGGGTAAGAGTAAAAGGGGCAAGCAAGAGTGACATCCTGGTTGGAGTGTGTTACAGACCACCCGATCAGGAGGAAGAGATGGATCTATTATTTAAGCAGCTGGAAGTTGCCTCAAGATCGGCTTCCCTTGTTTTTTAGGAGACTTTAATCTCCCAGATATCTGCTGGGAACTTAACACAGCTGAGAGGAGGCAGTCCAGAAAGTTCTTAGAATGCGTTGAGGATTGCTTTTTGTCCCAGCTGGTGAGTGAGCCTACCGGGGTGAGGCTCTCCTTGACCTCCTGTTTACAAATAGATTGGTTGGTTGATGTTGTGGTTGGAGGCTGTCTGGCATGCAGCTACCATAAGATAATTGAACTCTCCATAAACAGTGGAACAAGGAAGGGCATAAACAGGACATCCACAAAGGATTTTCGGTGGGCTGATTGCAGATTATTTAAGGAACTAGTCAGGAGAGTACCCTGGGAAATAGTTCTTAAAAGCAAGGGGGCCCAGGAAGGCTGGATGTACTTCAAGAATGAAATCTTGAAGGCACAGGAGCAGGCTGTCCTGATGTGCTCTAAGACGAGCCGTAGGGACAGACGGCCGGCCTGGATGAGTAAGGAGCTTCTGAAGGAGCTAAGTGAGAAAAAAGAGGGTGCATTGCCTTTGGAAAGAAGGGCAGGTGAGTCAGGTTACGTTCAAAGATATTGTTAAGTCATGTAGGAAGAAAATTAGGGAGGCGAAAGCCCAGTTGGAGCTCAAATTGGCCACTTGTGTTAAGGATAATAAGAAGTGTTTTTACAAATATATTAATGGCAGAAAGAAGGGCAGCAATGACCTCCACGCCTTATTGGATATTGAAGAAAATATAGTAACTAAAGATGAGGAAAAGGCTGAGATGTTTAACGCCTTCTTTACCTCCATTTTCAATACTAAGGCTGATTGTTCCCTAGACAACTGGTCTTCTGAAGTGGTGGGTGGGGTCAGGGTGCAATATAGCCTTCCTGTAATGCAGGAGGAAGAAGTTAGGGACCTGCTGAGCCACTTGGATCCTCATAAGTCTATGGGGCCTGATGGGATCCACCCTAGGGGGATAAGATAGCTGGTGGACGAGCTTGCTAAGCTGCTTTCCATCATTTATCAACAGTCTTGGCTGACTGGAGAGGTCCCGGATGACTGGAAGTTGGCCAATGTGATGCCCATCCACAAGAAGGGCCATAGGGATGATCCAGGTAACTACAGACCTCTCAGCCTGACTTCAGTTCCAGATAAAATTATGGAGAGGATAATCCTGGGTGCGATCATGCGGCACCTGCAGAATGAGGGAGAGATCAGGCCCAGCCAGCATGGATTTAGGAGAGGCAGGTCCTGCCTGACCAATCTGATCTCCTTTTATGACCGTGTGACTTGCCTGGTGAATGACAGGAAGGCTGTGGATGTACCTGAACTTCAGCAAGGCCTTTGACACTGTCTCCCACAGCAGACTCCTGGAGAAGCTAGCAGCCCATGGCTTGGATAAGAATGCTCAGCGCTGGGTTAGGAACTGGTTAGATGGCCGAGCCCAGAGAGTGATAGTGAACGGTATCACATCCAGTTGGTGGCCGGTCACTAGTCGGGTCTTCCAGGGATTGGTGTTGGGCCCAGTGCTGTTCAATATCTTTATTGATGATCTGGATGAGGAGATCGAGTCCATCATTAGCAAGTTTGGAGATGATACCAAGCTGGGAGGGAGTGTCGATCTGCTGGAGGGTAGGAGGACGCAACAGAGGGACCTTGACAGCCTGGAGAGATGGGCTGATTCCAACAGCATGAGGTGTAACAAGTCCAAATGGCAGGTTCTGCACTTTGGACACAATAATCCCATGCAGAGCTACAGGCTGGGGACAGAGTGGCTGGAGAGCAGTCAGGCAGAAAGGGACTTGGGAGTGCTAGTGGACAGGAAACTCAACATGAGCCAGCAGTGTGCCCAAGTGGCCAAGAAGGCCAATGGTATCCTGGCCTCCATCAGGAATAGAGTGGCCAGCAAGACTAGAGAGGTCGTCATCCCCATATACTCAGCACTGGTCAGGCCGCACCTTGAGTGCTGTGTCCAGTTCTGGGCCCCTCAGTTTAAGAAGGATGTCGAGATGCTGGAGTGTGTCCAGAGGAGAGCAACGAGGATGGTGAAGGGGCTGGAGAACAAGCCCTATGAGGAGCGACTGAGGGAGCGGGGGTTGTTTAGCCTGGAGAAGAGGAGGCTCAGGGGAGACCTTATTGCTCTCTACAACTACCTAAAGGGAGGTTGTAGTCAGGCAGGGGTTGGTCTCTTCTCTCAGGCGACCAGTGTCAGAACAAGAGGACACAGTCTCAAGCTTCGTCAGGGGAAGTTTAGGGTCAATATTAGGAAAAAATTCTTCACTGAAGGGTGATTGGTCACTGGAATGCGTTGCCTGGGGAGATGGTGGAGTCACTGTCCCTGGAGGTGTTTAAAGGGAGACTGAATGAAGGCACTTAGTGCAGTGGTTTAGATGACGAGTAGGTGTTGGTGTTGGGTCACAGGTTGGACTCAATGATCTCAAAGGTCTTTTCCAACCTTTTTATACTGTAATACTGTGATATATCTGTAGAAATCATAAAACATACAGAATTCGATGAGAAATCCACCTGGCAAATATCTTGTTTGCAGTAGTGCAGTTTATCCAAATTAACTTTGGTTGCACCATATTAAGACTTTCAGTCATGTTTCTTGGCTTACACTGAGGCCAACAGAGCAAGCCAGAGGAAAGCCAGAGGAAAGCATATCCCACCCCTTTTACCTATTATGAAGTGTCTACCTCTAACCTCTCATCCAAGGAGTACAGAGAATCAGCTCAGCTACTTTTTAACTTCAGAAATCTGAATGCATATTGCTGATGGGTCATCAGAATCTTTTTTGTCATCAGAGAAAAAAGATCTGAACGTTCTAATGGAAACAATGGTCACGGCTTAAGGTTTATATGGAAGAGGTGCATCACTCATGAAGTACTTGCCTGCAGTATCAAGGGAGCAGAGCTGATGATCTGGAAGGTCTCAGTCAACAGTATGGTCCTAAATATGGTATCCACACAGCCGTCATCGTTTATAGAATAAATTATAATTAAGAGCATATAATGGAATTTATTTAATGCTGGGTTTTGGAATAATTATCATACTAATGCAGTATAATGCAAAGCCCTCTGCTGTCCAGAGAGGTAGTATTTTTGTCTGGAATCATAGAATCATAGAATCATAAGGTTGGAAGAGACCTCTGAGATCACCGAGTCCAACTGTGCCGGTCTCCCTACTAAACCACGTCCCTAAGAAACTCATCTACCCGTTTTTTAAACACCTCCAGGGATGGTGACTCCACCACCTCCCTGGGCAACCTGTTCTAATGCCTTAAGAAACATGTAACATGTTGAAAAATTTTCATTCTAAGGACTTTATCTCTTTAAAAGACCTGTTCTTAGAATTAAAACTTCCAGTCACAATTAAAATATTAAGGAGAAAATATAAGAAGAGAAAGAGCTTGAATCTGAAAATAATGTGGCAATGTCTAGGAAGAAAATATATGTACCATAGAAATTATTTTTCCTTGGTTAACTTCCATTTTGAAAAATATAGAAATAAGATAAATCTGCAAATTTTGGGAGGTATTCTGTTAATTTCCTGCCTTTTGTTACTTCAGTAACTTTAATGTTTTCTATTTGTTTCAACAAGTTAAGATGCAATAAAACTGTTTTTCAAATATCAGAAGCAATAAACTTCCTTTTCAGCATTATATTCTAAATTTTGATAAAATAATAAAAAATTAACTAGATTTTAATGAGCAGGTTATCATCTTCATTTATTTTTTTCCCCCGTTTTCCTATTGTTTATGAAGGGAGTTTAATTCCCATAATTTTGTTCGTTTGTTCATTCTAGGATTATCTGACTCGTTTCTGAAAATAATTACAACTGAAAATTTTATTGTAATAGTTTTTCTCCATATAAGGAATTTTTAAATGTGTTGCATACTTAAATAATTGGTTCAACTTGTAAAAACAATATTTTAGTGTATAATAGATTACATATTTTAAAATGAGAACTGTGCGTGTCAGAGTAATTTTACCCTCCCTGAGGTGCAATACATGTCTTTGGTTTATAAACTTATCAATTTGATAAAATGCCAGACAGGAATGGATTGAACTAGGGCAGCAAGTACGTCTCTGTAATACCTAGCTCTTTACATACATATAGGAGTTTGCATAAATGGAGACGATAAATGAAAAAGTGAAGATCACAGATGCTTATCACAGTTATTATGTCCCATTATAGATTTAATGAAATTGAGCCCATTATTAACTTTGTGGGTTGTTCCTGCTGTTGCATGTCTGATTACAAGAGTAAATTGTGTTTCACGGTTGTTCTTGGGAATAAAAATTCACAGTACGTTGCAAGCTGTCACTACTATATTTTAGCTTTACCGTATTTTAGTCAATACTGCTCATACTCATCCTTTGTC
Organism: Neomorphus geoffroyi; assembly: GCA_033558235.1. NCBI lineage: Eukaryota > Metazoa > Chordata > Aves > Cuculiformes > Neomorphidae > Neomorphus > Neomorphus geoffroyi. The sequence continues at coordinate 20,977,039 of JAUMJM010000053.1, read as the reverse complement.
TCCATCAGTGTTGCTTATCTTGAGAAACATTGCTAGTACTTATAGTCAACTTCAAGAACGCTCCAACCCTAACTTTTACCTTGCCTTCCCAGAGGACGCTCTTCCTGTCTCAGAAGTAAATACATAAATTTCTGCATTTCCCATTGAAGGCCTTCTGGTCTTTTTTTCTTCCAATATTATTCTTTATGCACAGAGAGACTAGAAGTCCTCTCTCCTTGGCATCATCTCTCTAGTCAAATTAAGATTCTGATTGTTTTCTCTTTTATGGTCCTTCTACCAACAATTTCTATACCTGTAGTGGATTCTGTACCATTGTTTTTCCACACTGAAGGAGAGACCTTATCACTTTCTACATTTACCTGGAAGGAAGTTGTAGTTGGGTGGATATTGGTCTCTCATCTCAGGTAGCAAGTGATAGGATGACAGAAATTGGCCTCAGGTTGTGCCAGGGGAGGTTTAAATTGGATATTAGGAAAAAGTTATTAATAGAAAAGATTATCAAACATTGGAACAAGTTTTATAGGAAAGTGGTTGAGTCACCATTCTTGGAGGTATTTAAAAGTCTTGTAGATGTGACACTTAAGGACATGGTTTAGTGGTGGACTTGTCAGTGTCAGGTTTGTGATTGGTATTGGTGATCTTAAAGGTCTTCTCCAGCCTAAATGTTTCTATGATTTTATGATTCTATGAAACTTGTTATCAGAGTTAGTCCAGAGCATGTTCTTTATCTATTAAATATCTATTAAATAGCACAAGTTAGCGCTTGTCCTGGATATTTTTCTTTTTGACCTCTCTCCTATTAATAACTTATGTCTTCTGATTTAATTTCTCCTTGCATTTATATTTTTGCTCTCCAACCACTTCTTCTACCACTCCATTCTGGATGGATGGAAATTCTTGGATAGATCAAACCTCAGTCCTCTATTACTAGAGGAAGTGAGTTGTCCAGTGAGCATTGACTCTTTGGCCAAAATGACCCAATACCCTCCAATCACCTACTGTACTACTTGCAACACAGTATCACAGTATCACAGTATCACAAGTCTGGAAAGGACCTTTGAGATCATTGAGTCCAACCTATGACCCAACATCAAGAATTACTCATCATCTACACCATGGCACTAAGTGCCTCATCCAATCTCCCTTTAAACACCTCCAGGGACAGTGACTCCACCACCTCTCCGGGCAGTGCATTCCAATGAACAATCACCCTTTCAGTGAAGAATTTTTTCCTAATATTGACCCTAAACCTCCCCTGGCAAAGCTTGAGACCGTGTCCTCTTGTTCTGACACCGGTCGCCTGAGAGAAGAGACCAACCCCTGCCTGACTACAACCTCCCTTTAGGTAGTTGTAGAGAGCAATAAGGTCTCCCCTGAGCCTCCTCTTCTCCAGGCTAAACAACCCCCGCTCCCTCAGTCGCTCCTCATAGGGCTTGTTCTCCAGCCCCTTCACCATCCTTGTCACTCTCCTCTGGACACACTCCAGCATCTTGACATCTTTCTCAAACTGAGGGCCCAGAACTGGACACAGTATTCAAGGTGCGGCCTGACCAGTGCTGAGTATAAGGGGATGACGACCTCTCTAGTCCTGCTGGCCACACTGTTCCTGATGCAGGCCAAGATACCATTGGCCTTCTTGGCCACTTGAGCACACTGCTGGCTCATGTTGAGTTTCCTGTCCACCAGCACCCCAAGTCCCTTTCTGCCTGACTACTCTCCATTTACTCTGTCCCCAGCCTATAACACTGTTGCCCAAAGGTAACTTATGTCATTGCCATATATTTAGAACCCTAGCAAAACACCTTTTAGACACAGTCATCAGTCCTTGTTCCATTAATCTTGTTTTATTATACTCTTGCACAGTTTAAAATTTAATTAAGATTTCGTGGCTTTGGATATCAGTTGTGGATTTTACTTACATTGGGAACTCAGAAAAGAAAAAATATCAAGGAAATAGAGTAATAATGGTGGTCAAAAAGAAAATACTAAGTATTTGTTAGAGCACTAATTGAAACCACGGGGTCTATTGGAAGTAATTGTGGCTACGTCTGTGTTCATCTGCTTGGATTTGCTCATCTGCTGGGTTTTCTTTCAGCAGGACTAAGGTACAAAGGAACACAGGGAATGGTGTATGCTTGTACCTTGTCCTGACAGGCATGCGCAACCAATCTATGCACATTTAAAACATCCATAGAAATGTCAAAAACTGCAGTGCATTTTTTTTCCCCTCAAGTGATAAATTTGGTCAGATAAGTAGCTTTTCCAGTGCATCATTTTCTTAGCACTCTCTAACAGGTTTTAGTTCCACTGAGATATTTCTTGCATCTCTGAGGAAAGCTTAAAAATTCAGGCTGAAACTTTAAGACAGATTAGCAGCATCAGTATTTTACGCATAGTGTAGACAGTTCTAATGTAAGTGATGATTCTTTTGTGTGGGAATCTGGTATTTCCCCCTGGAAACTATTTTGCAGTCTTTTTTCTACTGTCTGAATTGGAAGAGAAATATAATTACAAGACCACATAAGCTAAACACAAATACGCTTTAACAGCAACAGTTTTCTTCTTCCTTAATTTTTTTTAATAAATTACCGTCTATAGAAGATTTGTGTAAAAATAGGCCACCTGCTTCTTGCAGTTGGGTTTTGTTTTCTTCTTATTCACTCTGCTCTGTTGAAAAAGAGTACAAGGGTTGAATTGCCTTAATTATCAGGTGTTGTCATGCAGTGCATTTTCATTTTGCTCTAATGGGATGTATGAACTGTCTTTCCCAGGTGTTAATGGGAACCACATGTGTGAAGCTGCTGTCTGAAGAAATTCTTTTATATATATCTTTCAGAGATGATAATACAGTTCATCTTCTTTAGGTACTTCACAACAGCCAGAAATACACAAATACAAGCTTACACTCATGAAACCCCTCTTAATCAAATGCAATGATTTTATCAGGAGAAAAAAAGAGTTCAGAATTAATAAAACTTGACTTAAAAAAAATATTAAAATAATGATTTTTGTTTAATTTGAATGGCCAATTTTTAATTATTTGAAAAGGTAGAAGAATGCATTTTTTACCTTGAGTTCATTTGAATACTCCAAAGTTGATAGTCTAAAATTATTGGTTTAGTTTCAACTGAATTGAGCCTCATCACTCTCTAATTCACTTCAGTGGGACTGTTAGTGCCTTCACCAATCACAGAGAAAAGCTGGGGTAAATAAATATCACTTCAGTAAGGGTTTTAAAAATTTATGTATGACAAGTTTTTACCTAGATCTTGGTTTAGGTTTTGAGATTGAGTAGCCAATTTTTAGACTCTTCTTTTGAAAATAGCAACTATGATGCCTATCTAAACTTGTAAAAAAATTTTGACATTTATATTATTAAGTAAAGTAAATATTTCCCCCTTTTTATAGTATAGCAAATTTATGGGAAAAATAAAGCATTGACCCTCTCTGGTGATATGTCTAAAAAGTCAGACTCTCCTGGATTATTATACCTCTAGCTATTTTTAAGTTCACTGGATAAGATCAAAACCAACAGATTCCATATTTTTAAGGAAGTGTTTTCTGAACAACTTATTTTACAGCCTGATTTAGCAACATAGTTTCCAGAAAAAAAAAAAAAAAGTATATCAGATGGTATTTCAGAATAGGAATTTTTATGTGCAATCAGCATTTACACAGTAGAAAAACTGCTGTAGTTTATAAGTGAGATTATAAGTCAAAATTTGTACTAAGCCAGGTGGTCTAGAGAGAAAACGAGAACTTCCAAGCTCCATGAAATAGACCTCTTTGTGGCAAGATATCTAAGATTTTCTTCAACCCAGATAAACCATGTTCAATTGACAGGATTCATCAAGACAGAAGAAAACAAACAGACAAGAGAACTCCAGATCTAATCAGATTTGTTAAATCTGGCCCTTAAAATATCTTTCTTTTCAAAGACTTCCTTCTTTTTCTCTTTGTTTTGTTTTTTTTTTTTTCTCCCTTATTGTCTTTGCTCTGTGTAAAAACAATTGGGTTTGTAGGTTTCTGCATGAAAGAACTTGAGATACTCATGCAGAATATGTTATACATAAGTTTGCTGTATACACAGCAAATTTACACGTATGTTTTCCATTAATGATGCTGTGTTGAATTTAGCAATCTCCATACGAGCGAAATGAATATATATCGTACTCCCGTACCCAATCACTGACACAGGATATGAAAAAACACCCAGCAAACAAACAGTAAAGAAGAGATGCAAAGAATGAAAAAGGCAAAAGAAAAACACAAAATAATGAACAGAAGATGTTGTATAAAAATCATTTTCAAACAATGTACCCTTTTATAACAACAACAAAAAAGAGTGAAAACGCTGTATTTCTTTGTGAAAACCACTGGCATGGTTTTACAAAGCTCACCCAATGTTGTACAATCTGGAATACAGGAAAGCCAAAGTAGTCTTGCATATTTTGTGCCTTTCACACTCAATCTCCAGCAGGTTATACTTTTGGGGCATATAAAGCTGTCCTACTGCACCAGACGCTCCCAAAGCCACTGCTCTACTCTGCCCTCGCTTAAGCAGTTTGCACCATCAGGAAGGCAAGGATGAGCTCAAAGTCTGAGTGGCTGTAACCGCTCCACCTTCCCTAGAATGTTGCATATGAGCTTTCAAACTTTGCCCTCAAAGCTTTCACCAGATTCACAGCTATGAAATATTATCATAAAAGTATCCTCAATCTTCTACCTGACCTGGAATACTTGGGGAGATTTTGCATAATATACCTGGTTATCTGACCAAGAGACATATTGTGCAGCATACCAATAATTAATACAATCCAAGAATTATTGCTTTGTGCCAAGATAGCACAAAGGTACGTTTATCTTGCATACCACATCTGGACTGATAAGCTTAACTGATACAAAACACAGCTTTTTTCTCTCCAATAAATTATCATGCATGTGAGCTGTGCTTTTCAAAATCACTTATATCAGTAGCTCTCCTTGGAGTTTTTTGGAGACTGACTGGCTTTTGTGACTCATTATTCATAAGTATTTTAGGGAGTAATATAATAAAAACTCAAAAGTTCTCAATTAAAAAACCAAACTAACTAAACACAACAAGAAATAATTATGTGTGATAATATCAGTGAGAAAGAAAAATGCCACAGATTCATTTGAAGAACCACAAAAAAACCCACAAGGTTCATCTTTGGTTTAACAAAAGTAATGTAACTCCAGATACAGAGGTGTTGTTTTAATTTTAAAATATACTCTTACAGTAGAGGCCAAGAACCCTTTAAAGAACAATTGAAACTATCCAATCCAAGCATGTGCTGTCCAAAATCCCTCTTAAAGTTTTAGTTTCAGTGCTCCCATGATCTAATTTCTGATTTTAGTGTTACTATCTTCTTTTTACACTATTTCATTTCCCTTCCCTTTGAAAAAATCCCACAGTTAAAATAATATCTCAAGCCATGCATGTAGGATAGATTTTTAAAAAAAAATTTGTTTTTTTTTAAGAATGCAGCAATCATTCCTATTCACAGAAATGGGAGTAGCAGACAGAGTTTTTTTAAACATATTCATAAAAAAATCTCTAACAACAGAAATTCCACTATCTCCCTGGGTTACTTGTTCCAACACTTAACTATCCATACAGTTTAAGAAATGTTTTTATTCATAGTAACTAATTTAAATCTCCCTTTCTGCAAATTAAGTCAATTATGATTTGTTCTGTCCTCAGGTAAAATGGAGTTAAGGAATAATAATCTTTTACATGTTTGAATACTATTTTAAAGTCTCCCCTTGATCTTCTCATCTTTTCTAGACTAAACAAAGAAGTATTTTCAGCCTTTCTTCACCGGTTATTCTGTCTAAACCTCACATCATTACTTTGCTCTTCGATTTTGTTCCAATATTCCTACAACTTACTTAAACTTTGGTGAGTAGAGCTTGGCATAATAATCCTTCTGAGGTGCTAAACTGATCATGATAATTTAAGTAATTACCTCCCCCGTGGAATACGCAATGTTCTTATTCGGATATGTCTGTTTTCTGTGCCTGGTCTAGAGACCTTATTGAACTCCTTATCCACCCTTTCTCTATCCTCACCTGAGCAGGAGCAGGCAAATTGCTCAATCCATAGGCAGCAGGCACCATCTTACTTAAGAAGTGGAGGCAAAAGAGAGCTTTGGGCCCATATGAGAAAACTGTGACTCAGTGGACGTTTCTTTGCTCTACCCAGGTCAAAATCAATAATACTTCAAGCACAAAAGGCATGGGCAGAGACTGAATAGAGGGGAGCTTCTCTCTGGGAGTGGCTGTCACTGTCCACGCCATCTAACTGACATGGGTGTGTGAATCTGTGCATTTTCTTGCGACAGACTTCCAAATAATAACATTTATAACTTCATGATATGCACATTTTAAGGATGATCACCTCTTCAAACAGTCAACAAAAGGACAACCTGTTCCTGCACTGGCAGTTTTCAAAACTGCCCATGGTCTACGTTGCAAGTAGAAGGGCATTCAAGATCACCTGGATGAGCTAGGTCCCCTCTACAGAAAGACTCCCTAGAGCTGGACGTGATGAGGATATACCCCAAGTTAGCAGGATCCAGCTAGATATGAAGTGCAGTCCTAATCCTTTTTAGAATGGCGTTTATACCTTCTTAAATGCCATCAGGTTGTTGACTTCTATGTCATTTACGTTGCACTTTGAGCCCAGGTGCTGTGTGATCTTTTGGCCTGCTCAGTATTCCCTGGGTTACGTATGTATTCACAAGCAAACACAGTACTCTGCATCTGCCTTTATTGAATTAAATACCCTTTACTTCAGAACATTTCTTAGGTTTAGACATAGATTTCCCTGATTTATTCCCTAATATCTGTGTGGTATTACTACTTCTACACAGGTTTGTATCTTACGGTACTAGCCTGACCTATTAACAGGTTTCCTGGGACAAACAGATGAGATTCAATTAACCTTTTTGGCCCCTCTATACCAGTCACCTGGTGTCCTGATGTAGTCAGTGACAGTCTCCCCTGCCTGGGAGAAGAACAGGAAAATAGTAATTCACTTGGCTAGATAATATGTTTTCCTAGCCCAGAGCATAACTGAACATGCATCCACACTAGATAGTGCTTGTTGATTTCCATGACTGATTCTGCAGCTCTTGATTACGATATTGCATTGCATATTTACCTTCTCAGCAACATCTGCAACTGTTCTGCACCAAAATAGCAAACACTATCATCTGATATGGGGCCTTACAAGAGGTTTCATAGGAACTGAATCCAAGGGTTTATGGTCCAATTGTGCTTCCTTCTGTACTCTGTATATGCACTAATAAAATCTCATGTTCGACACAAATGGAAATAAGTTTGCTACTACTCTCAGCTTAATTTTGCTTAATGGAGCTGTTGGCACATTGGAAGCAGATATTTTGTGTTATATTGGATAAGGTCTTGGAACATCTTTGGAAGCATTTTCTTCTGTGGTGGTTTATTTCTTATGATCATACAAAATGAGTACTGTTGCACAGTACCATGATTATGGTCATTTTCATTGTCATGTTCTCATGAACACTGCGGATTATCATGAACATTACCTCAGGAAAAGATCCTTTTCCCTGGGTATGGTGCATGAACAGTTCAGTCATCCTGAGGTACTTTTGCTCCATAGTGGTTTCAAAGTTAGAAACTTCGGCTTTGCTGTCATGTGGCAGTCGTCTGTCCAATATGTCTCGGTGTTTGGTTTCTTTTATCACCAACAAAATCTTATGTCAACAGAACTTTTGATTTTCAGATCTTTCCATCATAAACACGAATGTGCTAGCCCACCTCTAGTAGTTCTCAGCAAGTCTGCCAAAGTGTACAACGGAGAACAAAGGTAGTAAGCTTTCATATTTTGATTTTTTTTTATAATAGTCTTTCTAGTATAATCTCTTATTTTAACTATTACATATTTATTGTAGAGAGGCTTAATTATTCTCCTTTCATTGTCTTCCTGTGATGTCTTCCTCTGACTTATTTGCTCTTTGTTCTCTATAGAACCAGTAGAAGAAAACATGCATGCTTTGGGTATAATTCATGTGACAACTATTGTCACGAGATAAGATAAACCCTATTTCAGATATACTATTTTTCTCCATAATTATAACAGAAATTTGTCATGATTTGTTAATATGTAGTTCAGTTTGCATCTAAGGAGCTTGAGAAAAAATATAGAAATGAAATTTAAGCCATAGCTCCTTTTTATGAGCCACATAAAAGACATTGTCCAGACTTACAGAATACGAAGCAGCGTCTTTTTCTTCTTACATCACTTCAGTGATATAAAGAAGTAATTACATAAAGAAATAATATTCAAGATCATAAACAACTTTATAGTAATTTAATTTAGTCTACATCATATTCTGAGAATGCCATGTGTGAGAAATGCTCTTAAACTAAAGAAATATCACATCTATTACTTCCTTCTTATCCATCAGGCCAGCTGCCTTCTGCATTCCTCACATTTGTGGGGAATACACAAATTGGTTCACTTGCCTTAATTGAGTTATTGAGAATCAACATAATTAAGTCCTACTAATTATGTCAACTGTTCATCACTTTAGAAATACTGCTGTGTGTATACATACACATACATATATATTATTTTAACTGTCCATGAAAAATTATCTTCTACTAATCCTGAAGATATGACAACTTATTTGAGCCAGTTAGCTTTTCAGTTTTCCAGACTCTACATTCACTGTAGTGATTTAATAATCAATTGCATGGTTGTTTACTGAATTTATTTTTTTACAATGCTTTAATCCTATTTATGTATTTATTCCACTGCTAGAGAAGAGAATTGCCTTGACAGTTCTTTCTCTTATATGGAGACTGATTTTTATCCTAAGATACAGCTATGAGACTTGGTTTTGTTGTTACTATTGATCATTTTCTGATTCATAACAAATGCTCGTGCACTACAGTCTGTCAAATTACATATTAAAAACATAAATATTTTTAAATGCATGTGTGAAAAAAAAAGTATGTGCATTTCTCTTACTTCTAGCAATGGAGACAAAACAGCACTTCATTGTTTTGATGCAAGCTCCTAGAAGAAAACCATAGAGACTTTATAAAAATAGGTCTAAAAGCCTCTCTCTCAAAGTCTCCCAGCTTCTTTCAGTCTTTTTCAGTTTTATTGGCACATGGTCTGTGTCCTTTACTTTTCATCTGGGAAATGTCTTAACTTTATCGTTAGCCTTTGGCCACACGAAGCTTATGTTCCCGAAACTAAGTATAGATGACTTCTGGGGAGCTGAGAATTAACTCCTTTTATGCAGCTGCTTTGCAACACAAAGTAACCTCTAACAGGTTTGACATTCTCCACTGGAGTCAGCTCCTTTGCCAGACTTCATCCAAGTAAAATAGAAGACTTAATCCCCAGGAGCCCCCCGGGGCCATTCATGTAGGATTCTGCTAGCCAGTCCACCTGGGGGTTTCAGATATGTCTTCTGCTTGTGTAACCTTTCTAATACTGAGAATTGGTATTAAACAATCAATTTGCTTACCACCTTTTCTTGTGACATTTTTATCTCTGTTTATGGTCGCTAAAGTAACACCTGAAAATACACCAACCTAGCTGACAATCCATTTCAGATCTTAAGCACGGTAAAAACAAAATAAGCTGTGACTTGTAGCAGCATTCACTCTGCACTTCCCAGACAAGTTAAAGTATAAACCAAAGCCTGTAGGTCTGAGATTTGCCATAAAGTCTCAGTTTGCAGTATGTCTGGGGACATTATTTGATGAAAACGACTAAGAAAAATTTATACATCAGAATTATGTTGTGCATACTAGCAATGCACAGGTAATTTAGCAAATTAAAGAAAGAAAGATTGCATTTCTTTTTCTGGCACAGGAAGGGTTGTAAATCTAACAGTATTCAAGGAAACACTAGTGATGATATTTTATTAAAAAGCAGTAAAAATATATTTTACAAAATAAAGTGAAATCACTTTCAAGCACTTCTATAGGCCTATAATTTGGAGGAAAAGGAAGGGAAAGAAAGGGAGGGGAAAGCAAACAAACATAAAAGAGAGTTTAGTTTTACATTTAAATAAAAATATAATTTTACACTTTTATTGCTACTTGTGTTGAAAAATTTCAGCAGAACTAATTATTTTCCTCACATATGGCTGAAAATCTTATTTTAAATATAACAGTTTTTCTGAATACTTAATTTCAAATAAATTATATTCCACATAAATAACAAAATGCAACATTCATGTACAAGAATATTTTGATTCCTTAAGAATATTATAATGAAAATTGTTGCCTTAAATACTCAAAACACAGATGAGGCAATCTTGCCTCTCACTTAAAATACATATATATTTTATTATTTGTGTCAGAGATCTTAATTTTTATCAAGTAAAGAGAATTTTTTTTTTAATATTCTAAAACCCAAGATGACATTGAAATTTTTCATGTCCTTGCCATTATATCCAGGCAAGACAGTTTTGTGATTTACATGCCTGTTCTTAAATGTGAGTGAGCCATAGGGCTTCTTGATTGCATATACTAGTCTTTTGGATGGCATATAGATAAAACATTCTTCTAAAGAAAATTCAAGCTTTTTGCCAAACCTATTTAGTCATATAACTTCTGACTGAACCTTCTCCTGATTTCAGTCCTTTTGGACTGAAATTTTGATTATTTTTTTTTTCAATACTTAATTAAGTTTGAGGGGGATCATTTTTTACATGTTAAAGTCCAAGCAGGTTTAAAAATCACCAAATTGAATTGTTTCCATTTATCCTAAGTATTATTCCTTGTTTTTTGTTTTAACATCCACAGCTGGAAAAACAAATTTTATCTTGTAAGTGCTTTCTCTCTCTCTCTCTCTCTCCCCTACTGACTTTTTTTCCTGAGAATCTTGGGCATAGGCGATAAATACAAAATTATAAATACTAGTTATAATTATAAATATTTTAACAATTTTTATAAAATTTTGCAATATTTATACTATCTGATAGAATTGGCATTCCCATATCAACAAAGTATAGCCCCCCAAAAGAGTAGTCCCCCAAAACTAAGAATATTTTTAATAAACATAACCAAAAAACTCAAATAATCTCAATACCGTACAAACATGATGTCTCTTGCTGGAATTCATATCCCCAAATCTCCTTCCAGCTCATTTCAGGAGGACTTAATCAACAAACTTTTGTCGTACTTCCTTAGCTGATGTAATAGTCAGTATTACAATTCCATAAACACCTTAAAAATAGGGTTGGGTTTGGATTTGTTTGGGTTTGGTTTTGGTTTTTGTTTGGTTTGATTTGGTTTTGATTTGTGGTTTATTGTTTGGTTGGGTTTTTGTGGTTTTTTTTGGTTTTGTTGTTTGTTTTTTTTCAAAATGCAACAGACACCAGAACTGCATCCAAAAAGAAATAAAGGTCCAGAATTCCAAGACCTGCTTCCCATTTTCAATGAAGTTTTGCATTAAATGTGGCTGGATTGTAGCTCTTCCTGCAACAGCTCCTCCTTGAGCAGAAAAAAGCACAGTTTCTGCTCCAGTGACTTGTAGCACACAACCCATCCCACTTTGTGTGAGGGGAAAAAAGGGAAATAAAATGCATGAAGACATGGCTGAATTTATTGCTCATTTATTGTAGAGATCCCTTGTCAATAGGAAATGAGCAACACTGACTTAAAGTATTTGAATAATCAGGGATATACAAAAGCCACAGCCCAGTAAGCAAACATTCTTGAAAAATTGCCCTAATTAAATCTTTGTCACAGTTCGTAATGAGATATTTTTTTCCATGGTCTTTTCTGTTTTCCTTTCATGATGATGATGAGGTAGATGTCGGTTTTAATTTAATATAATCATATAGATTTTTCTTTGGTAATATCTTTACAGATCAGTACACTCCAGGCTTGCAGGTAACAACTGGTTTCAACTCTACAGCCTTTTCCTTAAAGTTAACCAAGCAACGTTTCGGTCTGAAAAATCACGATTGCATAGTAATAAATAATGAAGTATAGTCATTTTTCACAGTATACAAATATTAAACTGATAATAAGTGTATTATCAGTCAAAAGGATTTCAAAATACTCAAGGACTAGTAAGTTCTTCAATAATGAAATTTAACCCAGTAACTGTCTGAATTTCTCTCATAAAACAAAGAATAGTACACTCTGTTCTTAAATGCTACGTTTGATAGGAATTCTGCAGACAAGACAGTGTTCATGTCTTGGCCTTTCTGCCCTTGAAAGCTTTTGAGATTGAAAAAAATTCCACTTTCTGTACAGGCTGTATTTAAAATTCTCCTTGATGTAGTATTTTAGGCTTATTAGAAGGGTGAATTTAAATACCATGTCAAGTCATAATCCAGTTCTTACGTTTTCTTTTTTTTTTTCTTAGGTCCCTCTCCACCACCCCAAGAAAAAAAACCTCACAATTTGTTGTTATTCAAATACTGTTGAGCAATGAGGTTTGTTATTATATTTGTAAAGGAAAGCTTTTTTGGACAGAAGTGAAAATTAAAATATTAGTCTAAATGTATATGTCTACTTTTCAGAGAAGTAATCATCGTTCAGGTAATTGTAAACATCATTTCTGTATTCTCAGAATAGGAGTGAGTGCAGGAAACCATCACTCCCATATACAATGTGATTTTTAAGTCATTATTTTTGTAAAAGAATGTATCTTGATGCACTACAACAATGATCACGCTGCTAAGAATGGATAATATTTCAGCTTTTTTCTCCCCTTTCTTAATTAATTGTCTGCTTGAAAACAGCTACCTGTAAAGTGGATTGAAGCTAAGAAAAAAGGCTTAAAACCTTCTTGACTAATTGGAAATGTACAGTCTACAAGTAAACAGAGATGGATAGTTTATAATTTCAAGAGAGGAAGACAACATTTTTTATTTTTGCAATATAATGATTTACATATACGAGGTCGTTTAATTATAAATCAGATGATTGTGTATATGAACATTACTTAAAAATGCCATCTTGTTTTCAATACTAAATTTGTTACCTGTCATGAGTCTTTCAGAATTGTCTTTAGGTTGTGCCTTCAAATCAAAAATGTTGTAACCCATTCAAAATTTAGTGGGGTCTTTTTTGCTATTCTATTTCAGGAACAGTGAAGATAATGTTCCAAATAAACAAACAAACAAATAAATAAATGAATATTCTAGTGACTATACCATCTCAATGTTTATTAAAATTAGTCAGAATTTGCTAAAATATGAATTCATTATTATAAATTAATTTTTATGAAAAATATATTTTAAACAAATTTTTTACTAATCAGTGAGTCAAGCTCAGTGTCTTTGTAACTGCTTTTGCTGAGGTAGGATTTGATTTACCGGGGTTGCTTTTCTTAGTAAAAGCTTCACAAATATACATAAGCCCTTAGTTTTCTCTACAAAAGCATCTGATACAGCTCAGCAAGCTAAAAAGAAGGTACAGACTTCAGAAGTAGAGTAGAAGAAGTAGAAGTAGAAGAAGACTTCACTGATTCAATCACTAAATTTACCATTGTATTATGGGAACAAGAAAGTATGAATTCATCTTTTCAAATACATATACGAAGAAATGAAGAAATTGAAGTAATATTTTGCATGTTGTGTATATTACCTATCCTAATCCAAGTCATTGAGGCTGTCTGTGACTGAAATCTGGACTTCATGCACAAATATAGACAGTAAAAATCTCTTATTGTGAATGGGAGTTCTATATTCACCATCCACAATGATAATCAATTAGCCTTTCTTAAAGAAACAGTTTTATATGTTCTTTATATGGCACCTGAAGTACTGTGAAAAATGACTGATGTTAGCAAAGGTAGCTCCCACAAATTCTGATAACTGGCATTTTGCCCAAGCTCATTATAACGTACGAGGTCCCTAGAGGATTTCACAGTGCAAATCTTCCAAAGCCGACCAGTTGGTTATGAGTTCTCTAAACATCAGTGTTTGGGGGGTCACTTTCATTGGAAAGCCACACACAAAATGAAACGTAACTATTTCCTATGTATATTGAAAACGTATGGCTAGATCGAAATCTACAAGTAGTCTCAGATTCATCTCTGTAAGTTATGAATACAGAGAGATGTCTTACACTATAGAACTTCTGAAATTAGTAGCAGAAGAAAGTAGTTTTCCCAATTAGTTAACTAAAAACCAACTGCACGATCTGCGAAACTTCATTTTAAGCCAGCATCACCTTGCTTTAGGACTGCACTCGAGCAGATGCTGATTTTGTACCTGGGGTGACTGGAGTTCCAGATCTAAAAGTAAAAAACCTGTAGAAACTTAAAGAAAAAAATACAGAAAGCAATATACGTAACACAAAGTTCATTGTTAAAATCTGAATCTTAGAGGCATTGTTACAGGAGTTGGATATAAAGTATCACACCTGGAATGAGGTTTGCAGTGGGAAAAGTGGAGACTGTTACAGACTCCTCAGTGAAAACAAAAGCATGCTTTTGAAAGTTGCTTAGCTGGGGGAAAAGGGAGATATTTCAGCCTTCGTGGTAGCTGAAGCTTGGTGTTCCAGACAAAATGGCTGTTGGTTGTACTAAATTGTGTCAAATTACATGCAATAGTTACATAATGTGTATTACTGTTCATGAGGGACAAAGACGAGGCCACTCGTTTTACTTAGGACTGAAAGATGGATTTAAATTAAACTGCTAGGGATGAAAGGCTAGCGCTTCATTAAGCGAGCTGCTCAACCTTCGTGCTTACTCCAGTTCTAAAACTATTATCCTACAATCAGAGTGAATACCTTTGAAATAATATTGCAGTCATTCTTTGATAAGAAAGTCTGTTTTTTTTCCTTTGCTCTGCCTTGCAAATAAGTGGCAGATACATAATTTATATTAACCTTGACTTGTTCTTCACCTACAGATTCTCCTGATTTTATATCATAAGGGAGAATCCTTTTTTCTTTACAAGTGAAAACATGAATTAAGTGTTTCCCTTATACAGATCCTTTCTTTTTATTTTTTCAGAGGAACCATAAAACGCTGTTCCTAGCTTGCAAGAATAGCAGCTTGTTTCCAGCCTTCTGACTTGTCCAAAATCAATCTTGTCACTTTAGCTTGGATTTGCATAATAGTCCTGAGTGGATTTTCTGTGGCTTGTCTGCAGCAGTACTATAGGGAGTAATGGAGGCTTCTGTTTAAAAACTAATGACACAATAGTGCCACTGATGTTTCCAGGTCATTTTTATACACCTGTATTCTTTGCAGAGTGCTAAACCCGGTGCTTTTAAAAGTGGCACACCATTACATTAGGAACTGCATTTGTACTGAAAGCATTGTCATTAGAATGTCTTATTTCCTCAGTACAAAGGCTCTATGGCTCACTGCCCTTCTGATATTTCAATTATTTTGTTGTAATCAAGTAGCAAAGCAGATATTGATTTCCTGGGTATTCAAATTACACCTCTAAATGCAAGAGTTGCTAAAAGAGCTTTATCATTTAAAATTATACACTATTTGGTGAAACCAGCTGGTTCCAGTGCAAAGGAACATATTCTTTCATTTTAAAAGTGATATTATAAAGAGCATCTGTAGGGGTGTTTCTTTAAGGCTATATTCAAATTCAATAAGCCTTACTTCTTTTGAGAAATACTTTTCTCTCAAGTAGCTTCTGAGACTTGCCCAATGTGAATAAAGAAAACCAAAGCAGTCCTTGGGACCTGGTAGATATATCAGTGAATTTTTAATTTTTCATTTACGTGTGCATCAATTTACAGATGTTAAAAATCCACAGCTTTTTTTTTTATATATATATATGTCAGATTGCAATAGTTTGCTACCCCTTTCATCATTCTTCTTTTACATGAGATAACTGGTACTCCCTTCCCAATATGGTGCAAACAGAAATGTGTGAGAAGTCCGTTCCTTCAAAACAGTGAATCTGGAATACACTTTCAAGACTCAGGAAAACTTCTGTCATACACTCTGATGTTCTTCAAATCCTAGATGCCTCTTCTATGTCCATTCCAAACTTGAGGTTTATGTTCTAAATGCAGAGATACTTTATCAAATGGTGAGACCTTCACTGAAGACAGTGTTTCAGTTCACCTGTGCTTCTTGGTTGTGAACACCATGGCCAAGGCTGGAAACTGAAGTACCTTCCCCCTGGGAAGTTAGAGATTAGTTTAAGAAATGCAAAAAGTCAAACAAGAAGCCATATTAGGTGTCCAAGCGGAAAGCAGGAAACATTACAATGTTGGGTTATGGTCTGATTAAAATACTTCAGATTCATAATGATCTCCCCATTTTGGTAGTTTTGCCTTATTCACTGAAGCAGACCTCTGATGTAGCTTCCAGATTTTACTTCCCTTGTAAACCCTCTCCTTCATCTTTGCTTATTTTCCTTCCTTTTCCAGGAGAAACTTGAGGCAAGAAGAACCCTAAAGGAGTTATTTTTAAGTATTTTTTTTAACGTAGCTGGTTTTCTAAGCATAAAGCTATATGCAACTATATGCATAATACTTTATGGAGGAAGCTAAAAGAGTCTCGACTCCTTCCGTTACAGCTAACGTACTTGAGTCTATCATCTCTCTATGCACAAACTAAAAAGATCCCAGACTGCACAACTGACAACGCAAGTATTCAGCAGAACACTCTGATAGGATTGAAGAATGCTTACAGATGAGATTAATTGCTAATAATTTACTAATGCCACTGTCCTAGTAATCAAAGAAATATACAAAAAATATTATCTTCCCATATATTAAGGCAGCGTCTCTGAACATCTAGATGATAGTGGGAGGATTTTTTTCTTTTTTTTCCTTCTTTATTTCTTCAGGGATGGATTTTAGAAGTGTTTCACACAGAAGAAACTGTTTAAATGTGATGGATTTAATTCAAAATTTCCTGGTTTTCTGAGGTGCTATTTAGTATTTAAAAATGCTTTTTGGTTTAAAGTGTTTTGCAGACTTTATGATGCTATCATTCAAAGAAAACTAAATGCACTTACTTCAAATGTTTGATGTTTGTTCTAAAAAAAGTATTCAGTGGCTTTAATTTTGTGTGCTTATTAGAAAGGTTAATAAACCAGTATTATTATTTCATGTCTACCTACTTAGTCAGGTAAATTCCCTGTGCCAAAAAGACTTAATCAAATATGCCAATTTCTTTTTCACAAAAACTTTCTTCACTTACCTTTGGTCTCAGTCTGATTCTGAAGGAAGTCAATATCATTCAGCTCCATGTTAAATCCATAACTTTAATTGTCAGGATGTCCTTTTTCCATATGTACAAACTGGGACAAGATCATCAGAAATAACATTTCAAAACTTGAACAAATGGCAAAGCTGCGGCCACATCATTCCTACAAAGGAAAGGTTTATTACCACAAAAGGAAAATATGCAATCTAATTTTGAATACTATTTATCACAGATTATTTCTGCTTGATTCATCTATCTATCTATCTATCTATCTATCTATCTATCTATCTATCTATCTATCTATCTATCCATCACTGGACCCAAATTCCTGAATACACTGAAGTTATACTCCAGGAAGATACTCAGATTCTAATAGAATCCTTTCCTAGTGAGTCACCAATCTAGTAATTCACATGAGGATGTCTGTTTTCAGTTAGTACGTACAAATTATTTTTCCCTCTGGTGAATAAAAATAAAATTACTAAATAATTGATGAATCTTTGGCATTTGAAATTCTAATACCTGTACAGTCACATTAACATGTCTACATCTTATAAGTATGTTATCCTGTCTTGGGCATAAAAAGTCCAAAAGATTCTGGGCTTGTAAACAATCCATCTTATAAAATGTCTTTCTTACTTAATCCGAGATTTTCCTTGTTTTTGAAAATAGATTTTTAACAAGAAGGTAGACATCTGTCTACATTTTCAACCAATTTCTGTTACCTTTTTTAATTAGCACTTTGCAAGTAACAATATCTTAAAGCACAGCAGGCTGCCCTAAAGAAGCCTATGCAATTCTGGATAGCTTTTTGCTCATGAACATAATTGTAATGTACTTACAGAGAATGTAACATTTGTTGAGTCAGATCCTCACCCCCTCACTGTGACAAATCTATTGAGCAACATCTGCTTTAACCATTCAATTGTGACTCCCTTGCTTGGTGGATCCCTAAGAAAATGCAGGAAAAAAAAAAGCAAATTCATGCAGCAAATGATAGGCTGAAGCTCAAGGGTGTCCTCAGCAGTCATTACGATCAATTTTTGCATTTGGTTATAAATTTTCTCTTTCAGGAATGAAGACTATGGACTGGCAAAAAAGAAGTGGAAACCAGAGAAGGTTCAGTTTTCTCACTGTAGAGTAAGGTGTGTTTACTTTCACCCACGTACCTCTGTTTATATAATGTCCCACACAGTCTTCTACCTTCACCCAATCTCCACATTATTAATTTTCCTTTTTTTTGGCATGGGAAGAGAAAAGCAAGCTTTCCCTAGTTTTTCCCTATATACCAAGCTATCTTTTCTGCTTCTACCCAAATTATCCTTTTTTTTTTCCCTATAAACTGTATAGATGTTCAGTGTAGTGGGGATTGTAATCCACATTTGATGACTCCTTATTCTCCCTGGATTTGTGTGTTACATCAAATTTTACATTCATTTTCACCCTCTAGTACAATGACTATTATATTAAACTGTGGAAGCAAGGTGGAATTGCTCTAACACGAGAGGTTTAGTAGAGCAATTTGAACGGTCACACAATGGTTACAAAATTCACCTCTGACACAAGTGTCTCATTCCTGTACAGCTCAAAGTAACATGGTCAGGATGATTTCCTGCAAAGTAGAAAATTTTAGGCTGATGAGTGAGTTACACAGGCACCGTACTTTGTTTTAGTCATTAAGACATTAGATAAAATGAATCAGCCCCGGTTACACTCAGCTTAAAACTGTCAGTATGAATTAGGCATGCTCCAAGGAGGAACGCCCAATCAAACTCCTCTAGGAATTTAGGCAAAGGAACAATTAGAATGGGATTAATCTCATGCTCTTTTAGGCACATAAAAGTGAGACATCAGAATCAGAACTAATCACTCCAGCGTGTGCGAAGGAGAGAAGTAGGTACATTCTGAAACATTTAATCGCTCATATTTCAGATGCCTCTCGGATGAGATGAATCTCTTTTGGGGACATTAACGTTTCTCATATGACTTTTAAATGGACATAAGGTGATTATCTTAGTCTAACTTTAGTCATTCCATGTTTAGATCCTGTGTCTGACTGAGCTGATGCCTAAACCAGGCATTGTGTTGCTTTGTCAGGTATGTCCATGTGTGACCACCATTTTGGGTGTTAATTCACAAAGTCTTTACTAATCTCTCCATAGAAACTCAAGTTCTATTTTGGATGTTGGCTTCACTGCATCAGGACTCCTGACAGGATATAGAGAAAACTAAGGCACTCAATGATATTTTTGTCTTGATCTTCATTGGTAAGTGTTCTAGCCACACCAGTCAAGTTGCAGAAGGTAAAGACAGGGACTGGGAGGTAGAAGAACTGTCCATTATAGAAAAGACTGGGTCTGAGATCATGTAAGAAACATGAAAGTGCGCAAATGTACGGGACCCAGTGAGATGCATCCACAGGTCCTGAGGGAACTGGTGGACAAAGTTGCTAAGCCATTATTCATAATATTTGAGAAACTGTAGTAGTCCGGTGAGGTTCCCAATGATTGGAAAAGGGGAAACATAACCCCTATTTTTAAAAGGTAAAGAAAAGGAAGACCTGGGGAACTACAGGTCAGTCAGTCTCACTTCTGTATCATGCAAGATCATAGAGCACATCCTCCTGGAAACTATACTTAGGCACATGGAAAATAAGGAGTTGATTGTTGACAGCCAGCATGGTTTTACTAAAGGAAAATTATGCCTGTCAAAATTGGTGACCTTCTATGATAGGGCTATAGCTTTAGTGTAAGGCAAGAGGAAGTGGTGTCATCTACCTCAACTTGTATGAAGCATTTGACACTGTCCCATGTGACATTCTTGTCTTTAAATCAGAGAGACATAGATATAACAGACGGACCACTCCGTGGGTAAGGAATTGGCTGGATGGCTGCAGTTGTTTTCAAAGGCTCAGTCGCCAGGTGGAGACGAATGACAAGTGGCATTCCTCAGGGGTCAGTGTGAGGATTGGCACTGGTTAACATCTTTCCTGGTGACACGGAGAGTGGGATTGAGCACCAGGCTTCACAAAGCTTTAAGCAGCCTGGTCCAGTGGAAGGTGTCCCTGCTCATGGCAGGGGAGTTGGAACTAGATGATCTTTAAGGTCCCTTCCAAACCAAACTGATATGCAGCTTATATGACTGATGTTAGTACCACACACCAATGCTACAGGGATAAGTTCAAGTGTAACATCAATACCAGCTACTTTTTCTAGTTAGACAGTTACTAGTTCCTGTTAATTAAGCAGCAATTTATTGTCCAGGTACCCTGAAGCTGAACTTTTCTCTGATATTCCCAATTGAGAGTTTTTTGTCTTTTCTATATAAGAACAAGGACTTTATTTGCCACATATAAACGAAGAAATTTAGGGTTTGCTTAGAACTTACTTGGTATACCTAATATAAATACATAAAAAAAGGGTAGAGGTTGATATAATTTTGGATACAGAAATCTGACATTTAGATTCTTAAAATATTGAAGGACAAAATCTGAAATACAAGCAGGAGATTTGTTGCTACTTGTATGGGGCAGCTACAGAGTAATAAGAATACTACTGGGCAGCTATTTAGTTAAAATATGCAGTTAATGGAGAAGTTAGTGTATATGTTGGGATATTGAGACTTTAGTGTATTAATGAATGGACTTTGCTTATCTGGGCACTGTGTGTTAGTATTCAGGAAGACAGCAGAGGATTTGTATGAGCTGATAGCAAACACATGGACATTTTCAGATGAATGGCACACTGCTAGCTATAGAGCAAAGCCATTCATATGTTTTTTTCATTCTTGACCAAATGCAAGTTAGTCATCAAAGAGCTGAGCTTCCTCTTTCTGCTTTCTCTTCCTGCTTTCTCTTTCATGAAAAGGTAACTTGAGAGCAACATGATCTAACGTTTGGTCCTAGCATGTACTGTCAAAATTAAGGTTTTTCTGAAAACACAGTTCTTCCATCTATTTTAATTCAAAAAGTCATTTCATATATCTCTTTCTTCATCTTTTCTATAGCAAATGAAAAGAAAAATATCTCATTCCTCTATAGATATTTCTGAATTATCACCTGAAATATATCAACAGTCCTTCTAGCAGAGACAAAACTCCTTCCTTTCTATGCATTTACTTTAGCTCCTAAGCTAGGAAGTAATTTTTTATTTTCTTGGAGATGATGTTGTAAGAAGTTCTGTTTCATTTCTGCTTGTTCCTGATCCTATTCTGAGGGGGGGGCTAACCTTTTTCATAGACTGTAATTCTGCCTCATCCAGGCTTCTGGATTTCATTCTGCAGACTGAGTTCAGATCTACAAAGTCATTGTGAATCAAGTTGAGTCAAGTGAGTTTTAGGAAATTTACACCAGATTTTTTTTTTTAAAAAATGCTGAAGAAAAAAATTCTTGTGAATTCTTTTTGCATTAATTTCTTGACTTGAACTCTTGCAGACATCCTTCAGCTGGATGCTTCTGAAATGGAGTGATTCAGAAATCAGTGTTTCCTAGACTTAGATGTATTTCTTCTTCCTTAAATAAGGACAAATACCTTGTTTTTTTAAACAAGAGTAGGAATAATACCCTCACGTGACCATTAACA
Source organism: Neomorphus geoffroyi (assembly GCA_033558235.1). Taxonomy (NCBI): domain Eukaryota; kingdom Metazoa; phylum Chordata; class Aves; order Cuculiformes; family Neomorphidae; genus Neomorphus; species Neomorphus geoffroyi. The sequence continues at coordinate 20,955,274 of JAUMJM010000053.1, read as the reverse complement.
AATGTATTTAAGCATAAAGTTACTGATGAGAGGAACTGGTCTCCTTTGAGCAAATAGTAGACCTGGTCTAGTGGCTGATAATTCAATGATCATGTTTTTAGTGGCATGAAATATGAAATCTTATAGACTGTCAGTAATGAAATGCTTAGACAGGAATTTTGATGATATTTTTTGTCACAACTTTATTATTTTGGACCATGAGGGAGTTCAGCTGGAATGTTACATCATTGGTTCAGTTTAGCTATGATTTTTTTGCTTTGTCTTTTTTGTTTGTTTGAATTTTTTTGGATAAAGAAACAACCGAATTTTTTTATGTCATCCATCATTTCTGGGTCCAATGCATAAGCAGGTAAATGCACAGATTATGATGTTAACTGAAACAGCCAAACATGGATGCTATTTTCTTCTAAAGTAAAAAAAAAAATTACTAATAGAACTAGAGTGAAAAAGGAGAGTTTTATGCTTATTATTGCTTTAAGAGAAAAGCTGTAGAAAACTATAAACATTTTCTCTCAGTGATTTTTTAGCTTACTTAACTGTATAAACGAACAACCAATGAAACAAAAAAACCCCAAGCAAACAACCAAAAAATTCCAGCTAAAACCCAATGAAATAAAGCCTCACAAAGGCTTAATGTATTTTTCTTATTCCTTTTTGATTTTCTTCAGCACCACTTTCAGGATTGCAGCTCCTCTATTAAATTTATTGCTGAAATAAGATAGATTTTTAAAGACATAGTAGAAATCTTGCAATATAACTCCAATGCCTAAGATTAGGCACATCTGCTTCTCCCTCATGTCCCTGTCTAGCAAAGACAAAGCTTTAGAGATGGAAAAAAACAAATCTTCTCAATTCCTTTGACATCCTCTTTGGTATCCCCTTTACATTTTCAAGTTCAGAATTATCATAGTTGATTTTACTGTGCTGAATATTAATCCCTCAGAGAATGCTTCTGTGTAAGCTTTTACTTGGTCTTCAATCCCTTTTTTTCCCCGTGACTCTCGCAGCTTGTTTTCTTCTGTCTTCTTCTTTTTCCTTTTCAGCTAAGAACAATAACCCTGACACTTTGTGATGAGCCTCAGCTATTCCTCAATTCAGGTTATGCTCTTTATTGAAATCAAAGAAAATCAAATGAGAGATCCAGAGAATAAAAAATTTAACTCAATATCTACTACAAAAGGATATTAAATGGAAAAAAGGTTTGTAAGTTGAGAAAATTCAATTCAGAGCTGGTGAGAGAGTTGTCTTTTTCAAGTAGGAACTTGAGGATTAGTAGAAAGTTTGGAAAAGAAGTAAGAGAGTGGAAAAACCATAAAGAAAGTGGAGATTTTTGGGGGGTTATAATATACAGGAAAAAGTTTAAATAGTCTTAAGGAAAGAGATGAAATCAGAAAGCTGTTGGAATGTCTAGGTGAGAGAAAGAAATTGAAAATTCTGAGCACTTAGAAATTTTAATACTTTAACCTATGAAATGCATCAAAATACACACTCTTCTGTGCAGAGCATTGTTAATTTACATAGTACATATGACATTTTGGCGAAGTATATGAATATGAATGTCAATTGGCAAATGTTTTGTTCATGTTTGTAATACTGTCCTCAATTACTTCAATTATCTGTTCCTTTGTTCTTGTACTATGGAATATTATGAACGCGATAATTTCTCCTCCGTTTCTCGTAAATATAATACATTGAGATTCTCAAAGCCTAGCAGGTTCATAGTCCTGAGGATTGGTGTTTTTTCTGTATCTAAATCTATCTGTACTCCTCTATGTATTTTCCTTACTTGCATCCCTGCTGTTTTGGACTTACTTTCCATAATGACAAGGTGAAAATTAAATACAATCCCTAGTTTCATTATTATCATTAAATTCCAAAACAGAATTTCACAAATGGAAGCATGAAGTCATGCACCTAGAAGCATGACTCCTATATCTTTATAACCATGCTTTTAAGCATCTGAGCTGTAATTCTAGACACTGTGGGATCAAGTCTCATCACACATCAAGTCCATTGAGATGTCTCATTATATTCTATTACCAACAGCTCACCTCCATCCCTTATCTATGACCGCATTAAAGCATAGAAGAAATTGAATAGATATGAAATGTTTTAAAATAACAAAACATTAAGGAATAAATATAATAGAGCTTGCAACAGAATATGGCACTAGTGAGTGAGGAACCATGTTAGTCAAAGCTCTCAGTGACTGTCATGGGGAATCAGATCTTCGTTGTCCTGGTTCCAGTGCGAATGAGGGGAGAATATTATGTGTGTGTGCTTTCTCTGACTACCTGTGGCAATCTTAATGAAGAAGCATGAAAGAAAGTACACAAAACAAAAAAAATTACTGTTTGCAAGTTTTTTAACTTGCTACACTTATGAACCTCCATAGAAGAATTCATTCTTTCTATTTTAGATAGCAAACTGAGGGTGGAATGAATCAACCTCTGGGGGTGATTTAATGAGAAGATGATGACTAGGTATGACTGCTTGGTCAGATGGCCCTCTCAGGCTACATACTTAGCTTCAGATAGTTTAAGGTAATTGGGATGAATCCAATCCACATAGCTGAGTAACGCAAAATGAGTAGGCTTTCACATAGTTTAATAGTGATGAAGCCAGTATAAAAGCTTGAATGGAACAGAATTAAAAGAATATTAAATTTGAGTTTAGCTGAACTCCTTATTAAATTGTATTTATCTTACATTTTAACAAATGTTTCCAAAGATAGATGATTATTTCTCTTACAAAAGGCAGCACATATGGCACCATTTGATAACTGCAGCATGAAATGCCAGTTTTCTATAAATATAGACTTCGGGAAATTACCCTTAGAACCAGTAACATATGAGGTAAATAATTAATAGGAATGCTAATTATTCTTTAGATTTAGGAAAGTGCTATACAAATATATAATATCTTATGGTTTTGATCAATACATTCTATTCTACACCAATTTACTTGGGTCTTTTTATTGAATCCTATGGCTTTACTAGTTGTAGAAACGAAAAAGCAGAGCTAATGTACTTTGTTAATGGTGTAAATACTGCTTGAAATATTTTTTTGAATAGTAAATCAGGAATAAATTAAGATCTGTTGGCCTGAGTAGACGAGTATTAAGATGGCACCTTTTAAACTAGCAAATGAGTTATTCATTTTCTGAAAAGCTGGAACTTTTATACTAGGAGAATATTTTTATATTCATTGTAGAGAGTTTATCAGAAAAATAGAAATGGTTTGTATGCATTAAATCTAGTCAATTTTTATACACATTTTTAGGAATGTCTTTAAATTACTTGCCAGTGCGTTATCTGCCGCTAGGTCAATTAAAAAATCAAGTGATGACTGTCTGCATACAGTAGGGACAAAGAATTGCATTCACAAGAAGACCTAAGTGCTGTAAGGCTAATAATAGCAAAAAGCAGGGGGAATAATTAAGTCTTCAGAAAAAACAGCAACATCCAGCATGCTCTTCATTTGTTCATCAACATTACTGAATAGAAAACTACATCTTAAAAATTGCCTGTTTCTTTACTTTCTGTCACGTCTCCTTTCCTGTTGTAGTAGGTGGTTGGCTTCTAATTCCACTGGAGTTACTTTTCTGTTACCTGAGCCTCATGAAAAACAGATTAGAAGCAAAGTTTTTTGTTCAAATTTGAGTCCTTAGAAGAAGGTGCACAAGCCTTGGTTTTGCAGGGATGCTCCAAAAAACATCTCATGAATGGCCAGCACATTATATGTGTGAAACTGGGCTTTAATTAACTTGGCCAAGTTAAGTGGCAACAGGTTTACTGTAACTACGGTTAGTTAACAAGAGTATTTGATGACTCAGACTTGCTTTAAAGTTGGACTTCTTTTTTTTCTTTATTTTTCCTTCAATTAGCAGTCAGATACTTCAGATTAGTGGTACTTTATGTCCAGGAACCTTCACAGATACTCTTTTCTTCTGCTGTTTCTTCCAGATCGTATGAATCTTTAACATGGGGCTAGCAACAGTAGTGGTAGAAAAGAAAGGACTCAAATTAATCTCTTTAGCAGTATTATGGTTGAAACCAGAAATGATGCTCCCATTAAAGCTGTCTGACCTCAGTTTCAGCCATTTTTAATCTTATTAAACATAACCTTATTGAAGAAAATATGTTTGTGACAGCTATGTACAGCAGTTCATATGAGGTCTTTTTGGTACTTATTCTGTTAATAAAAAATAAATCAGTACATTCCAGCAAAAATATTTGGAACATATTAACTTTCACATTGTAAATTCTGGGTATTTTTCAGTTTAGTACTTGACTCAATAAGGAAGGTGAAATTTGTACCAGAACTGTGCTTTACCTCTCTGTTAAAATTAATCTTAGTTTTATGATGTAAAAAAAAATTTAAAAAAATGTGTTTCACACCAGAAGAAAGACTTCTGAAACCTCAGTGACTATGCTGTTAAAATTGTGCTACACTTCTGCCAACTGAGGCCACTGCATGCTTGGGGATACTACCCTTTGTTTCCTTTGCTGAGCCCCCACCCTGACAGCAACGAAGAGGAATAGGCTTTAGCTGAAAGCAGAGATGCTTGCTGTCCAAACAGAGATGCTCAGAGAAAAAGCATGGGATTAAAGGTCCTCACACTATGATGTTAGGAGTGATGGAGCCTTACGCTCAAATGACGAGTCTGGAAAGAAGAGCAGACACTGGATTTGCTACATGAGGAAAATGAGACTGAGTTGAGCAGCCAGAAGTTCAAGACAGACTGGTATTTCAAAACACAGCCTTTATTGGAACATATGTGATATGATAACTATGCCACACTCCCTGCAATGAGGGCACGACAAGCTGTCCTGTTTCTATGTAATGAAAGAATGTCACTCATATCAGCCTTCTTTTCCTGTGAAACTAGAAATTTTGTACTGAATAAATAGTCAGAGAATGGTTAAGAAGAATAAATAGTGTCCTGATGAATTAACCCTGTTCCTACCACTACTACAAAACTTCCCTGGCAGTATTTTAAGTCATCAAAAGCTAAAGTTTTAAAAACTAGTTAGTAATAAGGTTTCCCTCATTTTCTGCAGGCTTAACTTGAGGAAAGTTCTTTTCAGAACTGCTGAGACCTCACAGTTTCTCACAGCTGCAGTTGTTGTCTATATGAACTGCCCCGAAAATAGAAATTGCATTAATGTTAGCTGGGTTAATGTTTGATATCAGATCTTGTTTCTTTGTAATTCCCCTCAGTTTGATTTGACAAGATTGCCACTCTTTCCTCTTACTAAGATGCTATGGAGTCCCATTAATATTTCTTAAACCTTCAGATATTTTTGTGGTCACTGATATAGAAAAACTAAAGAGATATTTAATCATTATAGTTTCGAATAACGTGAGTTACAGGGCCACACTATGAACAAGACGGTTTAAATACTCCTTGGATTAATTCATTTAATGGTACGTTGAAAGAGGTAGTGGACTGCCACTTCGAAAAAAGGGTGTTAGGATTTGTGACGAAGAAAGGCATCAGGAAACTTAGGTTTGGTATTTCTTGATTTTTTTTAGCTTTAGAGATACGTTAAGAATTCCTTTGTGTGAAGTACTGTTGCATGATACTATTGCTTCAAGTCTGACCGGACATATTTCATATCTCAGCTGAAGAAGGGAATATCTGTGTGCTAGCATGTTCAGAGCCCTGGTGAGATTGGCAGGCCCTCAGCAGTTGACTAACTAAGGGAGTGACTGGGACACAATGTTTGGAACAGTGAAGGCTTCTATCACATTCAAATGCATCAAGGTCAGAGGGAAAATAAAGGCAAGCCCACTCCTCTCCTGTTCAAACAAAAGTAATGCAGAAATGGTCGTGACTTCTAAGGGGTCAAAAAAAATTGGCATTTTGCTTAGGGAAATGAGCTACCCCTTCCCCAATCCTTTGAAAAATATGTATCAAGAAAAAATATACAGCACTTCAAAACTAGCATATGTTTGGGGTTTATTCTGTTTTCCAGCCTTTTAAGATCTCAAAGACTAGATGATCACTTGCAAACTCAGATATTCTAAGTATAGAGACATGTCAAACATATAAAAAAAAAGATTTAATGTTCAGTCCACGGGGTTTTAATAGAAAAGAAAGAAATCTTTTTTATAATGAAGAACATAAGCTTATATAAACAACTGTAGGATGTGTAAAGGATCATGATAATGTTGGAGACCAAAGCATGTGAGTCTGTGGGTGTCCCCAACTCAAGAGAGTTTAAAGGAGTCATCTCACTCTTTTGATTGTGTTAGATGTCATATGCCAGATGATGAATTAATCTAAATCTTTAAGGCTTCAAATAGACAGCTACTGGGTCGAATAATATTTTGTTCTCCTTTTGAAACCTTTCTCCAAGTTACAGCATGAGAACATACGATAGCGTAAAGCATTAGAAACTGGTCGCAACTAGAGAGAATGTTAGACATGTTCCTATAGGCAATAAAAATTCTTTTCCATTGGGGTGTGATCCTCATATCAATGCTGAAGTTTTTGTCAAGAAGGTATTTTGCATAGGTCAGAACTTGGAATTTGTTTTATCTGAGTGAAGTTAGTCTAATTACTTGAATTATTTAGAAATTTTTCAGTTAATATATTCTCTAAGTTCACATACGTCTGAACAACAACAGCAGCTCTCCCTTTCTCTGGTTATGGATAATTTTTTCTCTCACTTCTTTTTTTCCTTTTCCTTTTCCTTTTCCTTTTCCTTTTCCTTTTCCTTTTCCTTTTCCTTTTCCTTTTTATTTTTTTAAATAAAAACTTAAGGCCTTAGGATTAAGGCATGATGGATTACGCTTTCTGCATGGTCTGGGGGCCATAAGGACAAAGGTCCTTTGATTGACTTAGGCAGTTGCCTAGACTTTTCAGCTCTTGGGTTTTGATGACATCACAAGTTCTTTTGTTATGGAAATATATAAATATCCACGTTATAACTGTAAGTAATGTTTTCAGTTTACCAGATGAAAGAATGAATAGGATTTCTCTGTTCTTACTGGCAATGACTGTAATTTTTCACCACTAATACTGTAGTCTGTCATCACAGAAAGAGATGCATATGCCAGCGTCCTGCTGCTCATGTTCCATTTGCAAACAGTAAGAGAAAGTTTGTCAGATGCAAATGTTTACAGCATGCTAGTTTATCACCATCTTACAGGTTAAAAATCCACCACGTCAACTGCTGCATTTTCCCAGCAGAAAACAGGTGTATGTTGATTACTTCGTCAGCAGGGAGACAGCAACTTAGGCTTCCGCTTACAGTGTCATTACAGTGTAAACTAGCTGTTGAAAAATGGTGATAAACTGATGTGTAGAGAACTAAAGATAATGTTTCCAGGTGTTTACCTTGATTGCAGTATGAACTAGCAAAACTTTTACATTCCTCCATAGAATTTAACACTGTATCACAATTAAGGCAATTTTGATTTCCTGAGTAATGAGAAAAAAAAAAAATCAATACCAAAGAATGAAAAAGCCCGAAGAGACAGGACAGTAATGGTATATATTTCCATTTAAGTTTTGATACAGGTAAGAGAAAAACAGTGTTTAATTTCTTTTTGCACATGACTTTAAGGGCATTGCTCTGTGCTTAAAATTAAGTACGTGCTTACAGTTTGGCCTGGATCGGAGCCCAAATCTTCAGTTTAGTTTCTGAAAAGAAACCACCTGCCTAAAGCTGATAAATTGTATAAACATTCAACAAGCTTTGTTTAACCATAAACATTTCATACCCTGATAAAAGCAAAGGACTTCTGATAACATCAAAGAGAAATATATTATTGATTTAACAGTTTTATACATTTCTTCCTAACTTGGAAAGATTCTTTGAAAATAATTAAATAATATTTAAAAACCATGCACAAACATCAAACAGTACCGTGGGAGCATGATTTATTGATTTTACTGTAACATTGTTCTTATAAGCAGTAATGCAGTATGTATAGTTGGGCTGCCTTGGGCAATTAATTTTTATTTTAGTTATCCAGTTTTGTGTTTGTTTGTTCGTTATTTTTATAAACACCAAACCAGGTGATAAAGTATAAATCAAAGCTGTAAAGGACTATTTGAAAATTATTTAAATGTATTTTACATTTTCCTAAAAAAATAGATTATTTGAGAACATATGTAATGAATAATACATCATAGCGTACAAAAAAGAAAAAATATGAATACTTGTAAGTATCAATAAACTTTCTAATTTCTCAAGGGAAAATAAAATAATAAAAAATATGGTTTTATCTCTTCAAATTAAACATACCAGAAAAAAAAAGTATACACATCTATACTACATATGTTTGACAACTGACAATTTAAGATTCTGTTATTGCTTTACTTTTGTGTAGAACAGGTAAACAGAATTAGAAAGTAAGACAGGCACAGTGAGGGGAAGCAACATATTTCAAGACATATCTCAGTTTGTATATTTATATGTCATTGGCATGGAAAAGTACTGGGGCCACCAGCACAGCTTGTTCCCTATCTTGGTATCTGTCTGTCTGACCTAAATGTGATAATCTAGTCCATGACAGTTGGCCCATGAAAACAAGAAAGGTAAACTCTTTTCATTCATAGTAAATTGTAAACCTGCAGGTTTTTAAGAAAACTAGAATCAGGATAACTATGTTTGCTGTTAATTTCAAGTGTTACTTTAAGCCATCGTATTTGAATTTTACTAGAAGTTAACATGAATATTCTTCGCTGAAGAAAACGCTGATGAAGCTTTAATACATGTGCTATTGTTACTATAATACAGCATGCATGAATACAACTTTTTCTGCATGGCGTAAAATTCAAGGTAAACTATGCCAGTAGTCACTGCATGATGATGTAAACTAAAAATGCAATGGAAGATTTAGAAACAGGAACATTTCAAATGGGATGGCAGTACTTCATTGGCTAGATTTCTCCCATATTTTTATTTAATTTTTTTTAAAATAAGTTTGTCTTAAATCTGAAACTCACATGAGAAATATCCACCAGAGGAGGAAATTCTAACTCTGAATGCCCATGTTTTGATGAAATGTGCTAATATAGCTTCTTGTTTTATCAATTTATAACATGGAGATGTAAAGGCTGTGGGGATAATTTTATACCAGTGAGCTGGATCTAAAACTTCACCATTTGCCACCTACTGTTTTACTTCATTATTGTAACTAGATGAAGTATTCTATGAACCATTAGATATTCAACTAGCTAAAAGTAGACTTGGACTATTTAAATATTTCAGCAGGAGGCCTGTCTTTTGCCACTTAGCTCTATACAGTATTGCAATGACTAGGAGCAATTAGTGTAAGAGTGATGGATGAATAGCTAGTAGGTAAAAACTTATAGCTGTAAGTTCATACATTAAAAATCACAAGATTTTAAAGTGGTCTAAATAGGTTAAGGAAAGAGAGATATGGTCTTCTTTTGTGCTGGAAAATTGTACAGTGCCAGGGAAGATTCCCATGCAGTGGTACTCCAGTTGCCACACTGTCACATTTTTAACGTAGTTCTTAATATGGATTTAATTTATACCAAACAGGACTACCTGAACAATCCTTCAGTGCAGCTGAGTAATTAACACGGTCCATGGACCATTCCCAACAAGCAATTAGTGTGGATGAATGAGGAAATAACATACAAGTAGACCTCAGAGTCAGAGAACACCCTGGACACCTTCAACTGGTTAATATGGGCAGTTACACAAGCGGACTCAGTCTAATCTACATTTATCGATGTAAAAGTCTAAGCTACCTGCCTAGCATTCCTCGACAGCCATAAAACAGTCGGTTGCCTCTAGAAATTGATTCCCCCCAGCTTATTGTAGATATCTATGAAATATCTTTTTGGGGAATAGTGAGTCTGGCTGACAGATCTTGTATTTGTGACCCAGTTTTAGATGGCTGGAGTAAAGTGAGACACAGCCTAGGAACAGGGAGGTCTCTGATCATCACGTTGTGTCCATTCCTTCCAGCTAGTCAACACGCCTTCCAGCTCTCTTCCCTCAGCTTCTTTAAAAGAAGGATTAATTCACTACTTGCTGTGACCTTCAAAGAACAAGAAACTGCCTAATTTATTCTGGTAAGGCATTTTTACTATGTAAAAGGAAGCAAATTTGCTGATGCTGCTTTTTCATGTATATCTACAGTTGTTTAAATAGTATGGATATATTGTCCTTCATGGCAGAACTAACCACCCACAATCTTGTGTTTTCCTCTCCAAGAGTTTCAAACTTGAACTCTTGCTCTGTAAGCAGAATTTGCATTACTTGCTACATTAATAGCATGTTTTTTATTCATCTCTGTTACTGTAGAGCCCTGGGCATGGGTACTGGTGTCCCACTGTGCTAATGCTTTTGGTTTTTGACATTTTCTTCTAAAACTTAACTATACACTTTATGGCTGGAGACAATATATCAATGTGAGAAATCACTCACAAAATAACTCCTCATTCCACATTCCTACATATGTGATGTAATTCATTTACAACTCTTCTGTTACAATGCACTTCAACTAGTTTTAGTTATATTTTTTACATGATCTGTTTCCCAGTTACAATAGTAATAATTACTAATATATTGCTTGGAAATTTCTCATGCAGGTCAGAGGGAAAAAAAAACCAAAACAAACCAAACCAAAATAAACCACATTATTCTTTCTCCCTGCTTATAAATCCTTTTGATTTCCAAATTTATGGCAATTGGAACACATATATTTGATCTTTCTAATGGTGAAATCACATTTTTCCACACTAAGAACTCTGCATTTAATCACAATGCTATTGGCTAGAAAAGCACCCATTGGAAAAAATATAAAATAAAGTGAGCTTTGAGAACAAACAAGAAGGAAATTGATGGCAGATTGGAAGAGAAATGCACAGGTCCCACAGCAATCCACTGAGATGGTGCCTTGCACTATTGTCTGTCTGAAGGGGATGATCCTCCAGAAGCATTTTGCTTTGAGAAACATAAATTCTTAAAGGGAAGAAGGAGCCAGGTTATCAATGAGATGGGACTTGTACTGAAAAAGCTACCTTGGGAAGAATTTCTCTTTAGTGCTGCTTTACTGCCTTTCGATTTCTACGTTGTGCATCTATCAAGCAAAACAGCCCCAGAACATACAGTGCCAATCATTCTCTGCACCCCTCATCCGAAATGTGAAGAATTGCCCCAGCTCTGTTTACCACTACACAGGGCAGGACTCGACCTGCTACACCCCACTTCACCTCGACTACCTCCTGCCTCTGTACTTAGCAAATAGACATCACTGTGTGCCTGTAATAGTGTCACCTTTTCTCCCTGCACTTTTGCGCCCTAATTGCCGTTACCTAAGACTGAGTTCTCAAACTCTGATTACAGTTCAAATTGGAAGTGAAATCCAGCTAGGGAGAGGTATATTTGGAAAAGTCCGGAACTCATTTTCTTCCTGCTTTCTGTTCTGGTTCTGCACATGGCTCCTGATCCTCAAGAGTGTTTGTGGTTTCATAAGCAATTTTAAATGCCAGGAAATGTATAGAGATAATGAAAAATGTCAGAAAATTGATAGAGAAGTTCCTTTAACCGTTTCTTGCAAATGTCAGGTGAATTAATGCATTTTAGGAAAATAAGTAAATATTTTTCTCCTGCATTTAAGAAATTCTGTGGAAATTTCAGGTATGTTTTTTCCCAATTCTTTTTCTATATCTGTGTGCTAAGATTGCATTAAGGTGCAGGCTAGATAGTCAAAACGTGCTAAGTTTAAAAATCTTCACTGCTGGACATCTTTCTAGGAGATTCTAACAGTTTTCAGCTGACTGAACTTGGAATTCTTCTCGCGTTATTTTTCCTTTAACAAAAACCAAACCTTTCAAAGTAAAATGTTGTAACCCTGTGCAGTGAAAGCTTCCATTATGTTTAAGAAACATTTTCAAATGAGTAGGGTCTCGGAGGTGGCAGATACATTTAGTCACAGTGGATAAGTGCCATAGCCTATTGGTTCTGCTATGACAATCAGCAGTGCTTTGGTTAACAGTGTAGGTAATTACGCTGTTAAATATAACAATGCAGTAAGATGAATGTGAGGAATTTACTCTTTGGTTAGAAAAATTGCTTTCTTCCGAGCACTTCTGAGCACATCTTACATCGGGAAGACTTTTTCTAAAATGTGATGTTCTTGGAAAATTTTTTTAATGAAAAAATATGGAAGATACAGCGAAAGCTGCAGGAAGTCCATTGCCAGGCTCTAAATCCTTTGGAGGCAGCAGATTTTCTTTACCTATAGTTTCCTATTGTCTGAGAGCGTGAGTTCTAAACAGAATAAATTTGAATCTATAATGCTTGAGGAAAAATGTAAAAACATAGCAATTACTGCAACATTATGAGACAAGTTACACAGCCAGAATGTTAATATGGGTGGATATGCGTTGTATTAATGGGAGTAAAAATAGGAATCGTGGAGGAGACTCTTTTTGTAGTCTGTTTTCACATCAAGAATATTTTAAAGCAAATCTTAGCTGAAAAGATATATGTATGATAATATTTTATTAGAATACAATAATCAGAGAAAAATCAGGTGTCTATGACAGAAAAGTAAAACGTGTGTGAGCTTTATTTCAATGTTCTTTTTTTCAAACTTTTACCTCTTTAACTGCAGCCATGGACTAACATGCAAAAGGATGTTCATTTATGATCAACAGTAGATGTAGAAATTTATTTTTCATTTTTCTACCATAAAAGTTATCTTTGCTCTAAGCAGAGGGAGAGATCACATGATTTTTAGTGGCCTTGCTGGCCTAAATGGTTATATGATTATAAATGTACACATGCATTTTTCAATATTTTTTTTTTTTTTAAACTATTTGAACCATTGCACCGAAGATCCTGACCTAGAAAATACCTTCAAGTCAGTATTTGAACTTTATAGAAACCTTTTTACATTAAGGAAGGATGTGTCTGCTCACAATATTGAATGCTAAATATGTTTTAGTGTTTTTAATATGTCTCAAGTTGGGAAATTGCTGTGGCTAACCCAGGAGGTTCCAGAAAAACTGTGACTATAAATATATGTATATTTCTAAAATATGCAAAATTATTTTTTGCAAAAAACACGAGACTTTCTGGAGGATGAGTTTCCACTTGTCCTCCTACACTTCACGTGTCGTGATACATTACCTCTGCGGTACATAGGTGTTTTGTGGTAATGCAAAAAGGTCTCACAGAGTGTAACTGCATCATAAAGATATTCATTGCTTTTTAAAGAAGAGTTAGAGTATTACTCGTAGCAGACAATTCATTTTAAAGTTCAAAGTCTTATAAACTAGTCAAACCTTTAACCATTTCTCAGACATTACTTACTTGCTTTCTTGTTTCCTGATAAAAGACCTTTTATAGTAGGTAGACTCAGACTCCTTTTCTGTAATTGAATTAACATTTTAAGCAATGGTACACTCTATTGAAATTACTGGTAAAATTCAGATTTTATATAATATTGATTTTCAGCATTTTATTTTATTATTAATTCTAATTTATATTACGGAAATCTTAGAGTTTCAAAGAAAGTCAGATTTTAATGAACAATATGAGAAGACCTTCAAGTATTGGAAAATAAATAAAAACAGTGGAAAATATTCAAATCTTCATAGAAGGGGCCTTCTGTGTCTATCTGAAAAAGCCTAAAGAAGCACTAAACAATATTCTTCTAGGGTACACCTCTGAAAATTCTTGATGAAACATATGGAATTGCACTGGAGTAGAACAGAAAGATGATAATACGGGGTTTTCCCATAACAATTTATAAATTTAGATTAAACGGCTTACTTGAAAAACACTGAGAAAATAAAACTGGGAGCAAAAATAAGTTTACAAGCGGGGAGACTATATTTACTATCAATGGTGTCATTTCCTTCTTGCAGGACCTGGAAAATGGAGACCTCAACCAGAATGAGTGAACCCTGAGGGAAGTTGTGAGGTGGCCTCTTTGGGCATGTTTGCTTTTGGAACCGCAGTCTGTCAGTACATGAGGTGTAATTCAGTTAACACAAGTGAGGCTCTTTACTATTACTTATTCTCTTTCACATTGTTTTTTTAATTACAACCTCCCCAAGAGGTAAGGAATTCTTATCTGAATGCCGACTCTTTGCATAGTTAAAAGAAATACTGAGAAAATTAAAGTTCAAGTTTTTATTGTCAATTCAGGGAATGGCACAGTATTGACAGGAAGGACTGAGAAGCAGACCTCTGTCTGAAACACTGCATACGTAGTTGGGATGTTTTCCTGAGATATAAAGTTGAGCACAATAGCCTAAGCATCACCTTCACAATGGAGAGTTTTAGTCCCTGAAGAAATTATTTTAATTATCAGATTCCCTACTTGCAATTTTCTAAATAAAATCAAAATTTATTCTTTTAGGATTTAAAAAAAAAAATTGATTCAGAGTAAAATGAAACTTTTTTTGTATCTAATATATTTTAATATTACATTCATTGACACGAAACAAAAATAATTTTAATTCAGCTTCAGCTATTTTCCTCCATTCTTATTTTTAGCAAAAAAATAAGAAAGAGAATGACTCATTGAAGGGACAACTGAAGTCCTTATCTCCTATATATTCATCAGGAAAGAAAAAATTAGCTGTGCAAATGGTTGTTCAGAGATATCCTGAAACCTTAACAAGAATAAAGTTTATTCATGTTTAAGTTTTTCATGGTCTCCAAATTTATGAAATATTTTGCCTTTCTTCCATAATTTAGCAAGTATGAGCCATTTCAATTTGTGCTGCTTTGTCAACTCATTTCTGAAATAAATTTAAAAAAATCCATGCAAATAAAATATATATAATATATGATTTTTTATAAAACAGTTTTGAGTTTTTTTCAGTATTACCTTCTGACTGTCTACTGCCAATAACACAAATTCTGAGTAGATACCAAGAGGCCTTACGAAGCATTATCACTTTACATTTTACTTGTATGAAAAAATCATTTTCATCTTTGTACATCAGTGTGGTCTCTCTATTTCTCATCACCTTCTCCAGACGGAGACCAAGTTATAATCTTAGTTGGAGTATTTTGATCTTGCATTAGTTTCTTTTTCTGATTTTGTTGTAAAATACAGTATTTACTGGAAGCCAACTCTTTCAAATAATCTCTTTTAGCTATTTCCTTTCAAATGCTGTTCATTTTTATACATTAGTGAACACTTAATCAGATGCAAGATAGATATGTCAGTGGTCAAAGTACTATACTCCAAAAAAAAAATCACAAGCATGCACTCAAAGACACTTAGCAATGGTCTCTAGGTTTGTTGTTCTATTCTCAGATTATACTGAAAGAATGCTTTATTTGCCTGACTCTTGAGAATCAAAACAGCTGGGAACTTCCTTGGATGTTCTAACGCACTGAATATTTCCTGAAATGGGACTGGGAAAATATAATGATGGCTACCATTTACGCACTTGAAGAATATATCAGTCTCTCTGTACTTTAGAATTCCAGATTTCTTGCAAATATAGCATCATAGGGATATACAGAAAATACTGAACTGGGTTAAATGTACTTTACCCTATGAACACCTGCAGCCAGAACACTATCTTTAAAATTACATCAATTGTATTTATTTTAAGTAATTATTATACATAAATTAAATTTAAGCATATTATCAGTTTGTGCGAGCTCATCTAGCTTGAAGGTGTCAGTTAGTAGCTACTTAAAAGCCAATAACAGGTAGAATCTCATGACATTTATCTGTGTCAGAATCTTAAATCTTAAAATGGGCAGGCATGTGGGTTTTAAGATGTCATATAAAGCAATAAAAATAGCTATTTAAGCATGATATTCTAATAATTCTGATCTTCAGCTACAGTGGATCAAACATTTTACCTGGGGCAAATTTCAGTAGGAATCATAAACTGTTAATGTCCACGGGTTTTGCCTAAATCTGAATATCAAGCTGAAGACTATATTTGCATATAAAAACTGACTGTGATGAAAATCGCTAAAACCAGTGGAAAACGTTAGACTTAGCAGCTCATGTGAATTTTAATTGGCTTTTTAAGGCTAAAAATATGAAGAAAGTCTGTGGTAAGAGATACTATTTGAAAATGATAAATACTGAAAAGATATAGCTGACATGAGGAAGCAAGAATAGTTACTGTAATTGGATACTAGGTCATGAATGAGGAAAAAGATGGAAGAGATTAAATGCCTCACAGAGAAAAAAATGAGGCCTGCAAGAAAGAAGGAGTCTAAATGTGAAAAAGAGATTGCATTACTGCAACCTGTCTTTGAAGGCTTAAATAGCAGAGCTGGAGAGCTGCTCCTCTCAGGCTGACATTTTCTTTTAATAACCTCAGCAGTTACTCTCTTCCCTCCAACTCTATTATTTTCCCCAGTAAGCCAGCAGGAAGCAAGTGAAACCTGCATAAAATTAAAAATAAAATAAAATAAAATAAAATATAAAATAAAATAAAATAAAATAATATAAAATAAAATAAAATAATTGTGAGTAGCAGTTTAAGTGAGAAACAAGGCTGAAGATTTGCTGGAGTAATGCAACTATACTTACTGTGATACTGTTAAAACTTGCATAGATTCATTAGGAAGACGCACTTTTAACTGTCTTCACTGCTGGTTTCATGCATACTGACCACACATATGGCTAATATACTTAGGTTAGCCAAACAGGGTTAAAACCAAAGCACATAGGAAAGGTCACTTACATTCTTTAAATGCAATATTTAGCATGATTCTGGCATGATTTTGATTCAAGTTGATTAGCACCTTGGCACTCTGCTGAACAGGGCAGTGGCAATTCCCTTTGGGCAGCACATGTGAGGAGATTGTTTTGAGGATCAAATGAAAATTCAACCATGTGATGCTGAGCCGTGTTGTGCTGTTCGCTCTCAGCTCCAGAAGAGGAGCTTTCACTCACTTTACTTAGAGCCTAGGAGATAGCAGGTAATTCATCTCAAGCTCCGCATCAGTCTTAGTACCATGTAACTGGGAAAAGAAATTACTCAGCTTCATACACTGTTATGCTACTAACTAGTTCTAATCATTTAGTATTCTCATTTGTCGGTTGTAAAGATGGATGTTGCTCCTGGATTTTATGAGATTCTGCTTAGATTAGATCTGAGCAACATGGAGTCTCCCTGCCTATTCCAGGATCAGGCACATGCTCTTGGAAATAGATTCTTTCTCTTAAATAGGTCCCTGATTTTGTGCTGCCTTCCCAAGTCAAGAGTCTCCATGTCCATCAGTCACATCCTTGCAGTATGGTACCCCTCGACTTCCACACAATTTTGTATAAAAATGGTGTCCTAAGCGACTCATTAATAGTTGATAAATCAGTCACTCCATTCTGCAACCTCGAGAAGAATGCAAAAACTGCTCTACCAATATCAGAATCCTTTTTGCTGAGGCTAGGTTGTTCTCTTGGTTGTAGCATAACAGTCTTTTCATGATACGTACAAATGAATGTCACTTCTATGCGTCAGTGAACCTCTATTTTTGTGTAAGTAAATACAAAAACAGATTTTGCAGATTTTTTTAAGTTTAGTTTTCCCAGTCAGCATTTCTTGTTGCTACTGAGAATATGAAAATGATGCGAATCCATATGACTATCCTGCTGAAAATGTTTCTGCAGAAAGTTGTCCTTGATTTGCATGGCATTTTGTAATATCAAAACCTAAATAATTTGTACATTTATCATTAATTGTGTCAAAAGCAGAGGCTGATTTTTACACATTTCTTCATAAACTACAGTGAAAAGGATTAAACTTGAGAATTTTGAACTGTGAGAATGTCCTTATGGAGGAACCCGTAAAACAGACAACCAGCCACAATAAATGAAGGTTCATGAATCACCATTCTGACAAACCAAGGTAAACCCCAAGTTCAAATGTTACGCGGGAATATTACTAAACAACCAACTACAGAATTCCTAAGTTTCTCAAACAATCCTTTAGAAGGATGACCCAAAATGTGTACAATCGTTCGCCTGCAGAAAGAAATCTCTCACTTAAGGGTATCCAAAAGATAGAATTACTCACCCATTGTGGCAAAAGGTTACCCAAGCATGTCCAGAAGAAATAATCCCTCACTGAAATGAGGGTAGGGACACTCAATCCCAGGAAGTTTCCTTGGGTTATGTCTCAATCCCAAGGAGAGAATTTCCTGTTGCAACCCACTACTCCATGGAGAACCACTGAAAACAGGTCTGCTGTGGGACGCTATTTCATACCATAGTTGTGTGATCTGTGTTCATTCTGAATGGCTGGGGGCCCACATCTTCTGGAACTGTGCGCCTGGCAACAATCCTCTGCCTTCTCCCGACTGCTGCACAAGGCGATGGGAAATGGGGTTGCATCAGTCTGAAAGCCCTCTTCTTTGTGTCTTTGGAAAGCCCAGTAACTGTCAGGTCCGGTCCTTAGCAGGCCCTAATCTTGGTCAAGTCCTTAGCAGGCCCCAGTCCTCGTCTTCGTTGGGGTGGTTGCACCTGTCACAATGTGAAATACATACCAGAACTTGCATGTGCTGGTTCTAAAGCAAATGAACTAAATATTTGGGAATTGTCCTGTTGCTGAGGCCCGGGCGTGTGTTGTGTATAAAAGGTAGAATACTGAAGCGTTGTAACAAAGAAAGCATCGTTACAGCATCAGTGCTTTGGGATAAAGATGTACATTTGGTATAAATGTTGCATGTGTCTTTGCTGTATTGGCAGCAGTTTATAGAGATGATTACAAATGAAAGAAAAAGCTGAGGTACAAAGAAATTGCAGGTTTGGGTTTACGTGACAGTTTCTACAATGGAGAAAAAGTGCTCACCAGTGTTTTTAAGAAATAGTAATACTTTGACATTCAAAAAAACTGTTGCATAATCTGAAATGAAATGAACGTGCTACTATTGTCCAGAAAGTCTGATGTGTTTTTCCTTTACTGATTGCTTACCAACACGTATAGAACAGTACACTCTTTTGCAATGCTGTCCGCCCAACCATATTCATGGGTAGGGCATTTTGACTATCAGAGCAGATAAGATAAATATTATACAAATATGATTGAAATATGAAAAAAAGTGAAAAAAATAGGAGTACTTGAAGTCGGTAAAGATAAAACTAAAACTTGTTTGCATTCTGATGACAAGTTCTTTGACAAGATCATCTTGTTGCTGACAACAATACCTACAGCAAACTGTAAGAGCCAAGTTTCTCAGAAAATTGTCTATTAACAGTGGTTTAAGTAAGAGAGGAAATTAAATATTAGAAGTAAATCAGAAATTTCTGTTACATTTCTCAAAAAATAATTAATGAGTCTTATTAATTTATTTAGACATGAGACCTAGAAAACTGCTAGGAAGGACAAAAGCCAACTCAAAATATGCAGGTAAAATATTGAACTGCCCTTCAGAATCAGATTTGAGGTAATGTGATGCATGGAAGAAAAAGTCTTTTTAGGATCAGTAAGAGATTTGACAAGGAACAGCTACCCTGAACATGAGAAAACTCTAGCAAAGTCAATGTATATGGAGCAAGTGAAGACTCTAACTTAATCTCCATCCCCAGCATCCCCTGGGGCATCCCAACTGCCTCTGCATGGTCCTGGAACTCTTTTTCAGCTCAGTACATGGGCATTAATCCCTGCCCTAGAAACACTGCAGGAGTGCCAGTCTTAAGCCGTGTCTCCTGGAAGGATCTCAGTCTTATGTTTACAGATAGTCCTGTCCCCAGCAAGTCTGATGAGCTGGCAGGACATCCTGACTGTTCCCTGGACCTGGCTTGTCATCTTACCTCCTCTGATGATTGCCTGCAGCTGACTGACAGAGCCAGTCACTGTCACCACCATGACCCCATTCAGGCAAGGGGCATCTCTGGCCAGCTGGTACAGTCACTATTCACCTTGACTCTTGCCCCATCCGACCTCAAGAAACAACCAGCAGGTTCCTCCACAAAATTTTGTCCTTTGGGAAGTCATCTATTCTGATTTTTACTTCAATAGCAGGCAGAGGAAAAAAGTAAAGGTATGTTTCTCATAAGATCATAAAAGCTGACCTTAATATTTCAACAAGAGTTTAAAGTGAAACCAAGGTCATTAACAAACAGTGGTAGTAGTGGAGAATTCAGAGAATGACCAATGGATTACACAGTCTATATCCTATAGAACAGCAGAAACAGAGACAACAGAGACCAATAATTATCCCAGGGAGAAAAATATGGAAAACAGAAAACAGCAAGTAAAATTATTTTGAATATTTTTATTTTTAAAGTAGACATTATACAGTATGAATATAAATTAAATTTAATTTAAAAGTTCAGCTAATTAATAACAGTAGTTTTTTAACTTCAAAGGAGCAGACTAGTTTTCAGTTTTTGTAGGAATTACCATGTAAAAACATAACTTTTGGAAGACTGCTGACAAATTTTTGATAACAGTAACTCCCACTGACTTCACTTAAGGGAAATTTCTCTCTGAAATCTTTTTCCTGGCACAGAATGATTAATAGCTTTCTTAAGAAATGATGCCAAATCTATTTAACTGAAATACAATTTCGTGAAGTTACAGTAGCAAACACAGGGTGATCTCATCCCATTATATCTGTTTCAAGCATCATGCTGCAAATCGGGAAGAATGGATAAGAGAAAAATATCCATATCTTTAACAGGGCACACGGGTATGCCAACAAATGGGTGGATATTGATCAGGAAATAATATCTCTTTAGAATGTCTTTGAAATCCACAAAGTAGTGTTTTGAGCATTTCAAGATTTAGTTCATGTTGTGAAGAGTTTACAAGCATTTTGAAAGCACGTATCCTGTTTCATAATAGAAATAGTATGTCCCTTTCTCTTGAGACCATACTTGATGATTCCCAGGCCTAGTCACCTGGACAAAAAAAATATGTTATAATTAAAACCTCAAGATTCAGGTTGTTCACATTTCAGTTCCCCACCGATGCATTTTGTTTACATTAATCTAACTAATTGAATTAAAAAATAAGGTATAACTCTGCTTTAAGCCCACCCCTTAAAGGTCTCGCAACATCCTCTCAATTTAGGAAAAAATGATTGCGTTGATAATATTTTAATTAAGAAAAAGAATTATTAAAAGCTTTGTTTTCTTCACTATTGTGTGAATGAAAGTATATATTTATATCTTTATATATATATAACTATGAAACATAAAGCGGTTTCATATGGAGTTCTATGTCAATCAACTGACAAAAAGTTGGTAGGTTTTTTGCTTACATTTTGGTAGTTATACATAATATTTACACAATGAAACTGATAAAATATTGTTTATAGTTTCATATTAATTTAATCTTTGTATTTCATAAACGTTTTATGATTCAGTTTCTCTAGATGACTTTAACCGTTTTTTTTAGATGACAAAAGTAACCGTGCCTGAAGCACTGAAAATATAAATACTTTGCAATACACTATTTTCTGCACTCCTTGCTATTCTCAGATCTCTGATATGAAAGGAACTACCTCGCTAACTCTGGAAATTCATGAATTTCGACATAATTGTCATAAGAATATGCTCTGGATCAAGATTGAGATCTGTGCCAAGACTTCCCCAGAACTGCCTTTAAGAATGGACTTCTATGTTAATGGCCTCATATTCAGGCTTTCTTGATGATCAGGGAAAGTCAATTAAGTGACTTCATTTTAAATGAACCTTTTTCTTCTGGGAATCTTGAATTTTTCAATTCCTATGCAAATGAAACAAGTCAGTTTTTTGCTGTTATTATTAATTTCTAAACATTTAACCACAGAGAGAATTTTTTAATAAATTCATGTTTTATACTAAGAATTCACTTTTTCATATTTGAAACTTTCTAAGTTTCAGTTGTTGAACACCATGATTCTTGAATACAAGGTTTGGAATGCAAAGAGTTGAAGCACTCTGCTGAAAACCTGAAAATCAATCAGATCATTCAATAAACAGCAGATTTCTTTGAGTGATTCAGGCATAATACTTTTTTATTTTTCTGCTGTTATTCCGACGAGACTAGAAAGGAGTGGTGAAATATAGAGAAAAGTAGTCTGTGGAAACCTTTAATTGTTTGAATTGTAAGGGATTACTAAAGCTCTTTTGAAAAATAAAAAAATTTACAGAGTATACACCTTGCTTTTCTAGGTGAAGGAACTGATTTAGTCAAATTAAGCAAAAATAATCTTTCTCTGCTGGGCACATAACTTGCCTTCCCTCCCACCCCACCCCTCCCCACCCGCACCATTGATCAGATCTCTCAAAGATCTGTTCTAGTAGATAGGAGTGCGACGCTAATATACTAATATAAAAAATAATGTTGAAGTACACGTTTCTAAAGGATAATCCATCCGTACAGGGAGAGCAAAGAGGTTCCTATTGAGTAGAACAATTTGGGCGATCAAACACCACTGGCTGCTCCCTGATGAGCAAGGACTTTGCAGACTTAACTTGAGATCACATTTTCCTGTTATAAAAGGTCTGCAGGGCAAAATCCAGAAAGGAACTGTGACACAAGGTCTTTAAACTCTATAAAACTCCATAATAGATAATGTTTTTCTGTTAGCATGGAATTTATTTCTTAATTTGTTGAAATTGCTGTATGCAATTAATTACTACATGCAGAACTGGTAGCTATAATTATCACAGAGCTGCAGTACTTGTATCTATTACTTTAAAAGGGATCATCTACATTTTGTCTCTTAACATCTCTAAGGTTTTACCCTTTTTCAGTATATAGTTCCCATATTTTCAATATGGCACTATAGACCATTCGTGAGCGTAAATAAAAATATAAATAAAAATAGTGGTCTGCTGAGTGTTTTCTCATTCAGGTAACTGTGGAATTTCCTTGGATTTAAAAATTTTATCCTGTTTCAAACATATTTCCAAAGATATTAGATGTCAGTGGTCTCATGAAATATGGAACTTCTCTGAAAAAAGGGGAGACTGTTGTTGAATATGCTGGCATCTCTCAGATATAGAAAAGTTGAGTGTTTCAGAATTCTATGTGTATAGAATTACGACCAACAAAATGCGTCTGATACGTATAGAGTGATTAAGCTTCTAGAACTTAATTAAAAAGCAAGACACAAAGTTCCTCGAATGGAGGATAGAAATCTTAGCACTTACTTGCCTTTTAATATGAGTAGATATTAAAATAAATTTAACTGGATGCTTATCAAACTCATAAGCAAGTAGCGATTTACAATAGTAAATATAAAGATCTCCTCTACCAACATAAGGGAATCTTGACGGCTGAAAGATATACATAACCTCCAAATTTTCACTGGAGTGCTCACTGTGTACCTAGTGTAACTATAGTGTGATTACACGGTGGGATGTTTTAAACTATCATGCAAACAAGATCATATGTCAACATTGTCCTTCTGGACAAGTGACTGTCACTGTTAAAGGAAAGGAAATTATGAATGCATTGTGCGTGTAGAAAATGAACAGAACTCTCTACAGTGCGTGCATTTGGTCAAATCAATGATAGTGCAGTCCTCAGTGGAATATTGAAAGGGTTTTCTCTGCCACGAAAACTTGTCAAATTTCAACATTTCTTCCATATTGTATGGATTCCAAATTTACTCTAAGTTGAAATAGAAAGATTTTTTTTCCTTGTTTGTATAATCAAAATTTAAATATTTTCACTTTTGTCTAAATTTCTCAAAATGAAACAATCAACTCCCTGTCCATTTCAGATACATTCATATTGTGCAACATTTATTTGTCCTGAACTGGGAAGATAAGAATTGATCCTTTTTACAAAAAAAATGAAGAGTGAGTCTAGATCATCATCAATAACAGCCCAACAAAGACCAATTTTCTGAAAACTGTTGTGAACATTGTAGATGACTTGGATGTGCCCTAAATAGTGATATTTTTTTTCTTCTGCAGTACTACTGTGCTCTGATTAATCTGGTCCTGTTAATTTCAGAGACAATTTGATTCCCATTCCAAGGCTTTTATAACCATCAGCAATTTTTGTCTGTGTCATGATTCTTGATATATGCTCTTTGAGAAGAACTGATGTTTTCTGATACATACTGGTGTTTATTTCTGTTGTCTTTCTTGTGTCTCTAAGTGCCGAGTGGCTCCCTCAAACTCTGGAGGCAGTTTGTTTCCTGTCATATATCTTTAGCAGGTATATCACATATGATATCTGGTCAAATGAAAAGGTGCTTAATGTTCTTTGGCTATGGGACTTATACAGCTATCTACACTTTTTTGTGTGTCTTTGTTAATTTACCTGGAGAACTCCATTGAAAGAAAATGTGCAGAAGTGTCAACTGAAATATATCATAAAAAATGATTCTCAGAGAACCAAGTGACCTGAAAAATACTACTTGAAAAACTAATGACCTAAGTATGCCCCTAAACCTGAAATCATCCTATACAGAATTCAGAATTCCTCGAAGTGGATATTTAACTAGTGATCCAAAAAAAAAAAAAAAAAAGAAACCTAGCAATGATTTCTTTATAAACCTCTCTATACAAAAGGTCTCTGAATTTATCCTTTCAGCTTCAATCCCTCTTGTTTATACTGTACTGGAATCTGCAGTTGATAGGGTTTCCTATTTCTATATTTTGGTCTTGTTTTATTTACATTCTCCTTGCATTAAAAGAACCCAGACTAAAACCTAATAACAATTCAGGTATTGATGCATGGAAGTAAAATGCCATACTATCAAAGGAGCTATGATTTTAATCTATTGTAAAAGATCTATTGCATAAGCTCACTTATAGATCTTTAATTTAGAGTTGTTCTCTATTTTTCATTGAGAAACTATTAACCTGTAAATTAATTGTGTTCAGAAATTATCTTTCATAATCATAAACTTCTCTGCCTAGAATAATTGAAAACATCTTTATTACAGACTCGGAATTTCATAGTAAAATGTCAATGCATGTGAAGATAAATTCAATTTTCACAAGCTCTAAGAAGAATACAAACGATTGACTTTCCATTCTTCACTCCATAACTTATTGACAGTTCTAGGTCCAAATGACAAAGGAAAAAGCAGAAATCAATAGCAGTGAAACAAAGATCAGATCAATAGCTGAATTTCTCATTAATGGCATGAATAGCAGTTTTACTCACTTTGACAGAAAAAGACAACAGCCTCATGACCTTTCTGATTGAGAATGGAAAAGCAGAGGTTAAATATGCACAATGAATGAGAATCTGCAATTTCTTTAGACCAAAACAGCTTCGCATCTATGAAATTCATTTTTAAACAGATATATGATCCCTAAAGTTCAACAGACATCATTAGAAATTATGGTTAAGCACTTACAGTGTTAAAGGCCATAAACCTGCTTTCAGACACCGTGATGCTGTTCAGCTATAGGCTCCAGAGCAGAAGAATATTCATAAATTTATCATTTGCATAAATGAAATAATTGTGTATTTGTGTGGAGGTGGGAGTTCTACTCTGTCACTTAGGTAAAAAAAAGGAACACAGTCTTAGAATCATAGAATCACACAATGCTTTGGGTTGAAAGGGACCTTTATAGGTTATCTAGTCCAATCTCCCTGCAGGACCAGGGATACCTTTAATTGTATCAGGTTGCTTAAAGCCCCGTCCAACCTCATGCTGAATGTTTCCAGGGATGGGAACCTCCCTGGACAACCTGTTCCAGTGTGTCACCACCATCCTTGCAAAAGGTTTCTTCCTTATATCCAGTCTAAACCTACACTCCCTTAGTTCAAAACAATTAATCCTTGTCCTGTCACAATAGACCTTGCTAAAAAGTCTGTCCCCATCTTTCCTATAGGCCCACTTTAAGTACTAGAAGGCCGTTATAAAGACTCCCTGCAACCTTCTCTTCTCCAGACTGAAAAACCCGACTCTCTCAGCTTGTAGATGAGATGCTCTAGCTGTCGAATCGTTTTTGTGGCCCTCCTCTGGACCTGTTCCAACAGCTCCATGTCCTTCCTGTGCTGAGGGCATCAGAGCTGGATGCAGTACTCCAGATAGGGTCTCACCAGAGACGAGTAGAGTGGCACAATAACCTCCCTAGACCTACAGACGTTGATTCCTTTGATGCAGCTCAGGATGCAATTGACTTTCTGGGCTGTACGTGTGCATTATTAGCTTGTGTCCAGCTTTTCATCCATCAGTACCTCCAGATCCTTCTAGGAAGGGCTCCACCACCTCCTTGGGCAGCGTATTCCAATGGCCAATCACCCTTTCAGTGAAGAATTTTTTTGTCCTCTAGTAGTCCCAGTACAAAATTCAGTATCTATTATCTTTTTTTTTTCCCTTTGGAATTGGATCTAAAATATGGGAAGATTTACTTTAAAATCAGCAGTTCTTCTTAAATCTTGAGAGGCATTGAAGTATTTTTATTTTTTTTAAGTGTTTTTCTCATGATTACCAATGATCTGTAATTACTTATCTTTTTCAACTGAAGTGTACATATCGTTTTTATGTACGTGTCTTTTTCAGCTTTTTCTTCACACACCTCACTCACTTAAAAAAACTTTAAAAATTATCCTTTGAGTAGTACTGCATTAGCAGGAGAACCTATAATAGCAAGGTTATTTAAATGTCTGGATTTGAATTCTACTAGCCAAATACATTTTAGTTTAAAAAGAACAAAGAACAATCTTTTTACACTAAAAAATCAAAACCAATTCTGAAGACAATATCTGTGTCTGAGGAAATAGAAATATGATATTTCGTACTGCTCTGACTCTTTGACTGAAGCCTCCTGTGGTTATGGTGAACAGTATTTCACTAATATTTAATTTTGTTGAAAGCCTTTGAAACTGCATGCTTTGCATGCCTGCTGTGATTGTTGACATTTGTCTTCGCTCAAAATGGAAGTGGTCAAACTGTACTCTTGTGCAATGCATGAGCTAGTGCTGTGAATCTTTGTTTGACCATCTCTGTAGATAAGGTTTATGATCTTATTCTAAGTGCAATTATCTAGTACAAGATATCTCAAGCTATCTGAGATATTCACTTGATGCTGCAAGATATGATTAGGACTTAAAGGAGACGCACTACCATTTCTTCAGGCATCTATGTTCAGCCAGGTGTACAGAACAAAAGGCATAATAGACATGTCTGGACAGCTGAACTGATCCCATAAACCCAGGAGGAAAACAGAACTCTGAAAGAGACTTGAAAGCTCTTCACTATTTTCCTTTCCTACTGGGTTTACGGGTAATGTCTAACACTTAGACATTTTAAACTAAAATCTCTATACAACAATGTAGATACTAAAAGTAAAATAAAGTAAAAAAAAAAAAAATGAATCTAATTCTTACTTCTCTTTCATCTTTCAATTCTTTAAATTTTTATTCATTTTCTAAAACTCCACAGGAAGAGCTGATGTTAAACTTCCATGTTCTCTCAGGAATTTCACACAACTTACTGTGAGAGAATGAGAGAATGTCATCTACTTAGGTCTTCCTCCTCCTTTACTTAATGTAATGATTCCAGAGCTTTGTGCAGAACAGATGTTGAAATCAAGGGAAGAGCACACACAATCTGGATCAGAGTTCAAGGAAAAAAAAAACAACCAACCAAACAACTAAGAAAACAAAAAGCTAAAACTGTCCAAGCCAATCACTGCACAACATATCAAATTCAATTGTAAAAAATGATCATGAAATATGTATTTTTACGCGTCTATACCTCTCTCTATATAATTAAATGCAGTCAGTATTTAGAATACGGGGGTCAAACTCATGGCTCTTGCCATTTTCCTGTTCCTGCTATTACAGCGTAATGTGCGTCACACACACTGCACAAATGACTGGTGCACTGGCAGGAGCATTACGACAAGGAGCTGGGTGCTGCCAGCAGTTAGAAACAAGGTGCCAGTGTGGGTAAAACAAGGTAAAGGGCTGGATTTGGCCAGTGTACGGTGAGTTTGACATCCCTGATTTAGAAAATCAATAAAATGCCAGATTCTATGTTCTTTATTTCTGAAGACTGTAAAAGAAAAATATGTCTCAGTCTTTGGGTTACTAAGAAATATAATATTTGTTTTTAACTGTAATGCTAAGGAGGGATTATTTCAGTTACACTTTCCTCTGGTCAGCAAAGCTGCATATATGTACTTCATTGAATTGGGGTTGGGATCATTCCCACCAACAACACGAGTTTGTTCACTAATGCCCATGAATGAGATTGGGAACTGGTTTTAAAGATTCTTGTAAATTCTAAAATTCTATTACAAGGACTGGAAGCACTTGGACTGAATTCACTTATTAGTGGATTATCTGGGGAACAGATTTATTTGTATATAAAAATGTAAGTCGAAGTGATTTGATTGTGTGTTTTTAAGCACATTATTGACATCGTATTACTTATGCAGAATCTTGGCTTTAGACTAAAATGGAACCGTTTCCTCCTTTACTTTGAAAAAAAATCCAAACAAGTTTTGCAAAGGAATGTATTAAAATTAATCCTAGTTTTGAAAACTAACTAAGGTAAAGATAATTGCTTGCTTTACTAGTGGATTTCAGAAGTAGACTTTTTTTTTTAGCCTTGTGAATAAATTAAAATGCTCTTTATCTTATTAATATGAAAATCCCTTCTGTGCTCCATCTATTGGGTACATCAGTAATTAAGGATTTAGAAGCCCTTTGACTGATTCTCCTCAGCAAGGCAGGTACCTTTGCAAATCCTCTAGATTATAGATATCATTTTCCAGTGTTTACTCATTTTGAATGTTCTAGAAACATAAATATAGATAAATTGAAAGGAACTGCCATTTCACCGTCCCCATTCATTGATAAATTAAAGACAATAAAGGAACTTGTTCTCTGATAACGTGTAGGAGCATGAGCAGACTTAAAACAAAGATCTGGTATACTTTTCCCTGTCTTTATATTTGAGAAGCTGAGGTCATGTTGTCTTTTCTACACACATCGATAAAAGTATGGTAAAGAACTAGGGATTAGGAGAACTGCAATGCCTAACTTTCGGCTGTCCAGGAGAACAAGTTGTCCAGGCTTTCCTACTTAATGCTCCAAGATAATAAACTTAGCAAACACAAGATAAACTTAGCAAACACAAGAGTACAGAATAGGAAGCCTAGAAACCACAACCATGTAAAGGGCTCCATATAGAAATGCAGCAACTGTGCCAGAGACTGAAACTTAAACCGCCTTGTTTCATTCACCTGGGACTAGAGGATCAGTACTCTTTATAAGTCTTGGTATTTCTCAGTTGAGTTCAAACAGATTAATATACTATGAAATATGTGGGGAATTTTCTTATTTTAACTAGTAGATATAACTACCAAAGAACACTTTTGGATGGAAAGGGGAGCTATTATTTAAATCCAGCAATCATATTGCCTCTTCTAGTTCTCCTTCCTGCTTGTACAGGATGAAGTTTGATCCTTATTTTAAAACACAGAGACTTCTCGATGTTGTTCATTGGTAGTCTGTCATCTATGTCACAACAGAATTTGATCCAGTAAGTTTCAAAAACTTCAAGTGGTGTTCCTTTCATTACCATTTGCTTTTTCCCAACCATTATATTAATTGATGAAAAACAATCGGCAGTAAGACAAGCAGAACAGTCCATAATATTGTTGCTTAATCGGTTGAATAGGTCTTTCTGGGCAGAACCAGTCCTGTTCCATTGTTTGGTGGCATGGAAGTATACATTTGGAAACATCGCTTTCCTCGTCACTCATGGGTCCATTTTTCTCCTTTCTGCTTGCACTTCTCTCACTTCTCTGGTCCTGATTACTGCCAGGCTGTTGATTAGTGTTGCTCAGGATTTTATTGAGTTTTGTGACTGCACACAAGAATCTGGCATACAAAAGTCTGAGCAAGTAGGATTGACATCATTGATATGATTTATATCATTTATATGATTTAAGTTCTGAATTCCCAAAGTACTGATAACTTCATAAGAAGCTATAACCACCATTCAGCTTCTGGGAAGCTTAAAATACTACAAGCTAGGAAAAAAAAGAAAAATAAAAAATCAGACTTTATCCTGAACATAGCAGTTAAATTTATAGCAATAAAATTCTTCTTATAGGAGTATATTTGAACTAAGAATTATCTACTACTGTTTGGTATATTCATGCTTTGCAAATTTGTATTTAGTTGATTACTACTATTCATTACTTAAGAATATGAAAAAATCTAGATGTTGCATAAAAAGAGATGAATAGGACATTTACATTATGTTGCTAACACAGTTTCATATTTTTATACTTTCTGTTTTACAAAATAAACTTAAGGGCTTTTTTTATTGGGTGTTATGGGAAGTTCTTCTGAGGACAAGAAATATGAGAGTCTTCAGATTATACTCTGATATTGATCAATTTTCATGCTGTAGAAACATTATAACTCCTGAAAGATCATCATGTGTGTAAATACATTATAAAAGGTTAATAAATATCATAAGCATGTTGGGCTTCAGTATCATATATTACAGATAATTATAAATGTATAAATAGAAAGTTTACAGTTAACCTATTGATCCGTTGAACTCTATAATAATATAATATACTGTAACTGGCTGACCACTCAACAAACCATACCTAATACTTTATTATTCTTTATATATGGTCATCAAACTCCCATATTTTTACATAAAAATTTTTTTCAGTTGCATATATAAAACTAGTTCTCATAAATGGCTAAGTTTACTTAGTGACTGCTATCATGCTTTTTTTGTGAGCTGTGCTTTATGAGATTGAATGTCTTTGGGAGTTCCTGCCTTCTACTTGATCCTTCTCGCAGAAAATTCTTCTTTTGATGAAAGAAAAGCTACTTTTTTCCACAGGAATAGCTATTTGAGAAGCGACCTGTGTATTATACAACACCGGTGTACACCTACTGAATTGGGTTTTCTTTAATGACACGCTATTATTAAAAATAATTAATCACTTGCACTGATTTTTAAAAAGGATGGAAAGGAGGACCCTGGGAACTACCGACTTGTGTTAGCCTCACCTGTGTGCTGGGGAGGATCATGGAACAGATCCTCCTAGAAGCTGTGCTACAGCACATGGAAGACAGGGACACGATTCAAGACAGCCACATGGCTTTACCAGGGTCAAGTCCTGACTGACCAACCTGGTGGCTTTCTGTGATGGAGTGACTACATCAGTGGACAAGGGAAAAGCAATGTATGT
Organism: Neomorphus geoffroyi; assembly: GCA_033558235.1. Lineage (NCBI taxonomy): Eukaryota > Metazoa > Chordata > Aves > Cuculiformes > Neomorphidae > Neomorphus > Neomorphus geoffroyi. Next base: position 20,924,197 of record JAUMJM010000053.1, on the reverse strand, counting down.
AATTTCTCTGGACTTTTTTAAAGCTTTGACATAGTCCCCCTAAAATCCTTCTCTCTAAATTGGAGAAATACAGATTTGATGGGTGAACTGTTTGGTCCCTGAGGTGTTTAGAGAGAGATTGGATGAGGCACTTAGTGAAATGGTTTAGATGATGAGTAGGTGTTGGTGTTGGGTCATAGGCTGGACTCGATGATCTCAAAGGTCTTTTCCAGCCTTGTGATATTGTGATACAAGAACCACCAAGATTTTTATTACCCAAGATTTTCTACTTGCAGGATCTGAATAATGCAAACAATCACTGAGTATCTGCAGTTCTTCCAGCTATGGCAGGAAACATGATATTCTGTAATCTTTTGAAAACTGTTTCTACTTTCATGAATAGACCTTGATTCAGTTGTACTGACCATGAACTTCTATGGGATTTTTTTTTAATTTTGTAACTGTATTCTCCATCAATATGTTCCATCATCTGAAGTCATAGTAGGATCTTGGTACCTGTGAGGTGATGAAGTAAATTATGCTGAAGCTAAAATTTCATTTTTTTACATAATTCTACATAAAGAATTGTCAAGATTTTAAATAGCTATACCATCTCTGATCTTGACTTTAAAAACCTTTTTAAAGGATGAAACTCACTATGTAAACTACTTTTTTTTTCTTGTCTTACTTGAGAACCCTCAACCATTTTTAAGGAGAATACCTTTATGCCAATTTATAAGGTAGATTCTAGTTTTCTAATGAAAATGACTAGGAATTGCTATTATCCTACTTTTCATATAAGTAATCTTTTGTAGTGTCTGGAACAAATGAAGTCAGTAAATGTCTTGGCTTGAGAAGTTTATTATCCAAACTCCCAAACTTTTTAAAAAATATATTTTTTAATAAATTGTGGTTATTCCTGGTAAAAGTCTCTAGGCTTTATTGAGACTGAGATGACAAGTCATAGAGATCTAATTCGGATTGGATTGTTACACACTCTTTGATATTCTATATTTTTTTCAAGTGTAGTTCTTCTATGAGACACCAAAAATTATTTGAGCAACAGCAGAATAGGCACAGGTGGAATCATAGACATATGCTGTCAAAACAGAAGGTATGTGCAAATGCATAGCAGCATAGAGAGGCAGATGCAATGATGTACAATTAAAGGTAGCAGAGAGAAACGCTTTAAAACATTTTTGTGTATTCTTTTCTTTTGAGCAGTGTTCAAACAGTTAACATTTTCTCATTTTCCACTGATACCTTGAAGAAGTCATTAATATTTGGAATAGACCCATTCAAGCTTCACCAAGATTAGAAAGCAGAGATGTTTTTTCTACAATTATGGCTTCCAGTGAAAAATTAACTGTCCTTAATAATAAAGTTATCTAAAATATTCGGCATATCAAATTAACCTGGTAAAAGCCTGTCTATTTTGGGGACTGTGAGCAGGAAAGAACCGCTTCAGTGACCATAATAGCCTTTTTTAGTAGCTAAAATTATTCCAGAGGAATATTTTTATTCCTCTGGAAAAGGAATAATTTCAGAGAACCCAGTTCTCTAAAGGCAGTTTTGAAGGTTGGTGTTGAACACAGTAATACAGCTGGTGTAGTGTACAAAAATCTGCAGTAATTTACACTTCTTTTCCAGTAGTGCATATTTTAACATCAATCAAATTTGGGGGACTTTGTTAGAAAGGAAATTGGAAGAAAGGTGTCAAGAAAAGGAAAACCACAATTATAATGAGTGAGAAAATGACTATTCTTTTAGTCTTATGGCAGTAGATTGTCATGAAACTTAACTGGTTTTAGTTCTAAAAGGTTACAAGATTGAACCATGTGCAACAGGGAAATTCTCTAAATCAGCATTATCTCAAGTAGCTTAGGAATCACAGAGAAGCTGAGAAGGAGAATGGAACCTGTGGAGCCTATCTCGGTGAAGTCCCTGATGAAGGCAAGATCAGGTAGAGGGGGCTGCCCAGGGCTGTTTGTAGTTGAGTTTTGAATATCAAAAGAGTCAAAGCCTTTTGACTACAAAAGGTTGAGTCCCTACAGCTTCGGTGTTCCAATGTTCAATAATCTTCACAGTAAAAAGTACAGTAAAATCAGTAATTATCTTATTTAATTAATTATGACAGGAATAAGTGAATGGAAAGCTCTGCAGAAAGGAAGACAAGCAGACAGAGGCCAAAGTCCTCTATTCTTGGTCTGTAGTCTGCCTGAGGTAGTCGTCCTTGAAATTTCATGTCTTTATCCAATATGCGAATATGCAAATACGTCTGTCCCAAAGACACCCACTGAGTGAAGTGGTGCTCATATTGGCCAACTTGTCTGTTTTCTGGCTGCAGACATTCACCTTCAGGAACACAACAATGAGGAAAGGACCCCTCCATGCTTAATGTCATATTTCTACTGATATTTCTATACTAAATTGAAGAGAGAGAAAGGTTGATGTATCAAGCTACATCAAATCACTGTCCCCAAAGGAGAGCATTATCATACTTTCTTCTTTGTTTTTTTTTCCTTTTCTGAATAGATCATTTTCTCTATGTGCCAGAACATAAGATCAAGACAAATGAGGGAATACAAGCTTTTCATGCACAATTCCAATAGATGAATTTTTGCACAGGTGCAGGATAAAACTGATCTATTGCCTACCTAAAACCTGCTGTTGACATGTTTACAAAGACTACAGCAGTGAAGAGGAGGAAGAGTTTTGCTGTTCCTGGAGGAGTGGGAAGGAGTAGAGCAGCTTACCTCTTTTCAAATAGAGCAAAGGTAACAAAGTAAAGAGTGTTAGTTTGCAGGAAGAATTAATCCAGGAAGAATTTTTTCCTGAAAAATTATTGACAGAAATGAATTTGTCCTTAGAAGATCTGAAATTTAGTTGGAAGTAAAATAATAAGTTCAACCAAGAATGTGATAAGTCATGTTTTGAATGAGTTGCAATTTAATTTAATGTGCCAGCTCTCTAAGAGCGTTGGAATTCATTTAGGAAGTGAATTTCTTCTCTTAAGATGTATCAAGATCCCCTGCCTTGATAAGTAAATTCTTCAGTATTTAGCATCCTCTTAATAGAATTAATTCTCAGTCAAACTTGTTATAATGAACACTGAGAAGTGGAAGAACAAAAGGGCCAGGCGGTACTCCTGCTTCTGCTTCCACAGAACTCTTCAATCATTTGGCTGAGAGACGTATTCTAAGAGAAAGCAAATATAATTAACAAAAACATGAAATAAGATGAAAGCTTATATAACTATAAAAGTCAAGTTTTGGTTGAAAATGTCAACTCTGTATGGCAGTTGTATGGAGATATTTTGGAAATTTTATGCTTCTTAGTCATGAATCTGGAGCACTTGAGAAAGGCAGTAGAGCACACTTAGCAGACATGGTGATTGAAAAGAGGCACTGAAGCTCTGAGGAGTGATGGCGGCACTAGAGTTGCTCCAGGAAAACTTCATGCCTGTCTGACTCCAGACCAGCTGAAGGATGTGGCTACTCCATTCCATCTTCTCCACTTTCTGCCTTCTTCTAGCTTCTCTGAAATGTTCTAATCTGAAAATCCTTTGAAACTCTTATGATTTGGTTAAAATGGGCACCAATTTTAAACATTCTCTGTTCCTCTTTTACCTGACTTTCTTCATTCCTGAGTTACTCATGGAGGCTGCACAAGAGCAGGATAAATATTTTATAGATACAAGGCTCAGAATAATACTTATCAGTTTTGGTTTATATAAACAATGCTAATACTAAAAATTTGCTTTGTGACCATATTTTTTTAAATTTATTTCTAGCTCCTTGCATTACAACTTAATTTTTGGGGACTTCACTTTTTCTCTTGTAAAATTTTTGCACAGAATAATAAATTAAACCTATTTCTCTGTGTCAAGTCTGTTTTGCCCATGATGGTGGTGAGTGACCTCTCCATGTCCTTATCTCAACCAACAAGCCTTTTGTGATATTTTATCTCCCTTGTCCAGCTGAGGAGAAGAATGCTAGAGTAGCTTTTGTGGGCACCTGGCATGCCACTAGGGTCAATCCACCACAGTCTATCAGGGATAATGTTTAAGAGCATCCGACTAGACAAGTTCTGAACAAGGTAGACTATTCTAGAAGTGCTCCTTGGTCTGGTAAAATTTCTGAGCACTATCGATCAGGAAAACCTTTAAATGCAGCCCAAACTTAACTTTCTTTTACGACTGATTATCCTGCAGACTACTGAGGCTTTATTTTCTTTAGTATGTTTTATATCTTGGGCCTGTTACATGTGAATATTTTCCTTTCCTTTAACTAAGGGTTCATAGATGCAATTTCTTCTTCTCACCTACTTTGCCTTCATTCAATGTAGTTACACATAGAGAGTAGCAGAAAAAAGAGAAATATGTCTTGAAAAGTGAAGTTTTCGTATGTACATGGAAAAGAGTAAAGAAAGGGCATCTTTAAAGTAACTAAACTAGTAACTAAACATGCTAATAAATGTTTCTGAATAGATGAGTATGGCTGTTGAGCCTTGGTAAGTACATTTTCATACTTTTTTTTCAAGAGCCATAGTATAGTACAGGGCTCAAATTAGTAAGGGTTTATATTTTGGATTAATCTTTAATGTAGATTGTGAATAAACAAAGAAAAAGCCCTATTTTGTTGATATGCTGAATAGCACTGAGAGAAATCTCCCACAGTTAAGTGATGTTTTGAGAGTTGAGAGAACACTTTGGTCCATTACTGTCTGCAGAATCTCTTTTTTTGCTAAGTCTTAAGACTTACGGCTTAGAATGGAGCATATTTCACTTATCTTGTATAATAGGCTTTCAAATACTTAGAAATCTTTATGAAGCAGGAGTGACGAGCAAAAATCTCATGTTCTACGATTAGGAGTTCTTCATTAATTATTTTCATGAGGGAGAGCAGAACAACATGGATGTCAAACAAAAGCACCATCACAAGTAATAAAAAGCATAACTGTGACCTTAAGTGGAATTAATTGACCATTGAGTAACAACATAATAATTCAAAATAGTCAAGGAGTTCATTTTTAGGGCAGCGTGCATCAAAACAAATGAGTGGGAATAGAAGAAAAACAATGCAACCCCCCCATTTTGTATTTGTAACAAAGTATTTGTAAATGTCTGCCAAAGTATTCTTCCTAAATAATCCATAAAGCAATTTTTTACAGTGGTAGCATAACTATAAGATAAAATAGCAATGCAGTCCTTTTTAGATGTTCGTTATCAGCTGGGCAAGATATGTTCTGAGTAATTAAAGGCTAAAGATGATACCAAAACTATTGATGGAGGCATGCTCAGTAGGGGGCATTATATGCCAAAGTGTTAGGTCCTCCAGGATGTCAGATATCGTGTGTCCCCAGGTAGGCCAAAACTATAAAACAGAAGGACAGCTCCAGAACTGGAGTCCATTAACTCCAGGCTTTAAACAGGCTTTTAAACTCACTTTCAAACAAAATTCTTGCTCTACGTTTTGTTTAGTCTCTGTTCTACAATTCTTACCTTCCAGAGTAGAGGCATTAGGAAAGAGAGGTGATAAAACTTCAGTTTTCTTAACTGTGAATGGACTTTAACAGAAGATAGATCCGAAGTCACTCACTTGGCTCATGTTACTCCTGTATCCACGTTAGAAAACCAACCACGTTATATCCTGTCTTTGTGTATACATCTTGGAGATCCGTAGACACTTGTTTCTGTCTCGTTAAGGTAGTCTTCCCTAGGACTAGATGAAGCCACAGCTGCTAACTTAATTAGTGCAGTCAATTGCCTGACATTAGGTGATAACTTTGAACTCAAACCTCCAGAATTAGGTGGCTATACACAAAAATTTTCAGGATTAGAATATTTCACTTCAGCTAAATTTATGACTTATTTTATGAATCTTTTACTGGGCATATGACAAATATTACAAAAGCTTTCAAGCAATAAGGAGAAGTGTCAAAGCAGAAAAATTGCATCAATGGTCACAGTGTTGTGTGGCCAGACTAATGATGTGGAAATACATATAGACATCTCTGAATTTATTATAATTTAGTTTTGATTTACTTTATTTTTTTTTTCCCTGGGATCCCAGCACTAAGAAATTAAGACAAATTTGATTTAATTATAGTTGTATAGGACATCTTATTTATCCTTGATCCTTTATGTGGGCACCTGCTATTATACAGTCCTTCAGTATCCAATCTTATGTAATTATTTTCTTTTTTTCTGCAGGATACCGCTTGTTTAACCATTCTCTTCAAAATAAAATGTGTTTCTGTATTGAATTTGGCTGCAAACTTTAGGCCTTTCACCTCAATTTTATGCAGACTTTGGCAAGTATATAGAGTTAAGGTACAAATTTGGAGGATGGTCATATGTTATCCTAGGAGGTTGGATTCTGTGTTACTCATCCCATATAAAAGCTTGCTTAATTCACATGGTGTTGGTTTTGCAAGTTGATTGAATTATTCTTACTTTTCTAAACTATAAAATAATAGAAAATAGCAAATAAACCGTAGTAAAACACAGTAATGACGCATATGGTTTTTTTCTCCTTTGTGATTGATCTTTGTACCAGACTGATATGTACACTAATCCAAAGAGATTAACCCTTCAGTCCCGTGGCGTCTTTTTCAAATCCCATGTTTAGACCATTCCTGGCCATAATCCAAGTGTGTTCCTGTACATATTTTCTCAGAAATTGATTTTGTATAATGGATTCTATGAATACCAGCACTATGAATCAACAATTTTTAATTAAAAACTAAAGAATCTTACAATTTATTTGTAGATAATGAATGCATTCAGAGAGACCATTTGTTGAAATCTGAGGTGGGGGTTTTTTTGCAGTATTCAATCAGATTCAATGAGAATATTAAGGAAAAAGCTAGGGTAAAAGCTTTCAAAGAAAAGTATGAAATACACCATCTAATATGATTGCAATATTCTAAAAATTTACACTTTTATGACATTTATCATTAAACTAGTATGTTCAAAAATATAAAAATAATAGATACTTATTGAAAGAATCAACCACATTTTGACTGACATCCTTAAAATTTAGCTTGTGCATTTTTTTTTGGCTCAAGGACATGATTTATTGATGCGAGTGATTCTTGAGAAGACATGTTCTGACTTTAGAAAAATGTAAATGACCTCTAAGATTAAAAAATGCTTGTACTGAAGCAATGCGTTAGTCTATTTTAAGCCTAATTTTTATAAAGGATTAAGTTCATGTTGAAATATTTGAATCCATTATTTTTATTCATTAAATATAGACTGAGAAAACAGCTGGAAATTGTCAGAAATGTCAGTTAAGTCCTAGATGTATTTTCCAACTTCTAGAAAATGAATTATAGGAAAATACGAAGTGTAATTAGTACAAGACTCTTTCACAGACATTTTGAATTCCCTTGTTTCAAATGAACTGCTATGCAAAGTTGCCATACAGTGTGCTCCATCCTATTATTTTTAGTAAAATGGATTTCTTGCTGTGATAAGTGATGTAATTGTAAATTTCAACTGAAAAGTGATTCTGATAAAACAGTGGGTAGCATTTTTATTTAAGTAGCAATGATGCTATTCAACAGCTATTGTAAGTGGCCTGAAATATGACGCTATGGTCAAAAACAACTGTGGAAAGTCATAGTTATCTTTTAGCATTTGGAACTTTTGTCCTTGGGAAGAAGTTCTGGGACCTTTCTGGATGAATTCAAGTTTGAAAAAATTAAGAGCATCAATGAAATAGCATTTAGATTTAAGGAAATATGTCAGACTTTTTCATACTACTGTCACAATTGAAATCACTTAAAATTTAAGGAATACTGAAAGCTACATTTCTTAATTCATATTAGATAAACCTGACTCCACCAAATGAAAAGAGCTTACATATTCAGAGAAATTGGTGTTGTCCCATACAAGTTTTAGTCCTTATCAAGTCTGTCCAACCGGTACAGAACAAATAACAGAGACGTCTAGCTTTGAGAAGACTAATAAACACTGTCATAAATTATCTCTCAACATTTCTTTGCCCAGTTAATTACGAGAAGATGAAGAAGTTTACTTAATTAGCAACAAACTTTGATGACTATGTGTCAACAAACATCCAGGGTCTGTTGTAACTAATACTCTATCCTGCCTTGTGCTTTCATGTGGAAAGCAGGGCAACTTTTCTCTTTGTAGAAGACAAGTTGCTATGTGCAAATACAACACTAAGGACTCATGCTCATATCTGGAATAAAGCAGATGTGCTGAATCATCTTACAATATGAAGAAGAGTGATTAATCCATTTTTTCCTGAATACGTACAAGAAAGGAATGGAGTACAAAAGACAAAAACAATGAGGAATTACAGTTGTGCTATATATGTTATTAAAAGTTATAGAAGATTGCTTTTCTCCTAGAAATTCTTACCATGGACATTTCAGAAGGTTTTCCACAGAAGACTTGCAAGGGAGAACTGGAATCACATGATACAGAGAACAGACAATCTTCTTGGAGAAAGGACGTTAGTGACAACCTCAAACCCTCTGATACAGCCGGAGTCAACAGACAAACTTTTGGATACATAATCCCTCCCTTCCTATTCAGAGAAGTACTGATGGACTGTTTAAAAAAAATTCAGAAAGTGCCGTGGATGTCTTGGTTCTGAATTGTATGGCTTCCAACTATGGATAGATTCCAAGACATGAAGGAGGTCAACGTGTTAATGTATCTTACAGCTTGGTTGGAGTTTACAGTTTTATTAGTGCTAGAGGACTGGTGTAGCCAGGAGACACTAAAGAAATGGCAAAAGTACATAAATCAGACTGTCACAACAGTCTCCAACAGTTTGCTGTGCAGCGAAGCCAAGGCTGTGAAACTTGAACTGTACAAGTTTACAGCATCCTTAGGAAAGGGTCTTCAGTCTCACCATGAGTTTGCAGAGTGAATGAGTTAAACAGTCTGGGTCACTCTACTAAGCCTCTGCTCCCATCAACTCTCAGCAAGCTATGGCTGGGCAAATTTCTGACAACTAGGTCTTCCTGAACAAATGGAGCCCTCAGCATAAGCACAAATATTTAATCAAGCAATTTTAAATTATTGTTGTATTTAACTATCATTTTCAGAAAGTTTTTCAAGTCACATCTTTTCAGCAGTTCCTGAAGAATATTGGTTGAATTTAAGCCAGTATTATACATCTTGAAATAGGATTATTTAATTCACTTAATTGTTCTTTTATTATTTTACTTGGTTTGAGTTTCTAGCTTTCCAGGTTTGAATTTCTGTTCCTCTAGGATACCTAAAACTTCCTGGAAGTGTTTCATGCACTGATTCTTGGGAGTTCTGCTTCAAACTTTGTTTCTACATTAACTTTATTTATTTGTCTGAGAACATCAATCTATAGATGAGAAATTCTGAGAGAGTTCAAATTGTGATGTTTATATACAATAATTAAAGGTTTCTAAAATGTTGGAGTTCTCTATGTTTCCTTTGCAAACTTACATTTTGAGTAAAATTTGTAAAATTATGAGGTTACAAAAAGGTTAAATACCATTATGGAAAAAGAAAAAGTTGTTCTGAATAAGGAAGAAAGAACTATAGGCTAAAAATCCCCTACCTGTTCTGCTTTTGACTGGAGCAGAGTTGATTTTCCTTATGGTAGGTTGTATGGTGTTACGTTTGGAGTTGTGCCTGAAACAGTGTTGGTAACACACTCATCTTTCGGCTGTTGCTCAGTAGTGTTTGTACAGCATCAAGGTCTTTCGACCTCTCACACTGCTGCACCAGCAAGTAAGTTGGAGATAGCCAAGGCGCTGGGAGTGGACGTAGCTAGGACAACTGGCCGCAACTGACCAAAGGGTTATCCTGTACTATACTATGACAAGTTCAGCAAGTAAACCTAGAGAAAAAAGTTTGACAGGGCTGCCATTGCTTGGGGACTCATTGGACATCAGGTTTTGTCTTGGTTTTGGTTTTGTTGTTGTTGATGATTGGGTTTTGTTTCGTATCTTAAAAATCTATCTTTACCTCAACCCAGGAGGTTTTTTTACTTTTCCCCTTCCAATTCTCTTTCTCATTCCACTGAAGGGGGTATTGAGCAGGTAGCTATGTGGTGCTTAGCTGCCTACAAGGATTAAACCACAACAACCATTTATTTGAAGAAGAAAAAAGAATAACCAATAACTGAGATTATCACAGAATTAAACATCTGTATATTACTGCAAAGTGGAATGATTCTTTTACACAGCTGCTCTTAGCAATAAATGTTTTTTAGTTTATCTGTAATATTGAAATAGTGTAAAATAAAAATATCTTACTTTTCTTATTGTAATTTTTTTATGGGAAGGAAATAAGAAAAAGTCTGAAGTCTACTCACTTCACAGAAACAATTTTCATATCTTTATACCCCAAAATAACTCTACTAATATACAGGTGAAAAAAAATTCATATATTTCTCCTCATTCTTCTCATTTTTCCTCATCATAAAATACACCCCCTGTACTTTGGCCAGTCACAGTTGTACAGGTGAGTGATAGCTGGATGATTGCCCTAACATAGGCAAATATCCTACAGAGTAATTTGAATTAAGTTATCAAAATGCCAGATCCAGGTCACTGTAACACAGTATATATGGAGTGCTGTAAACTTACACTAAATATTAGCTATCCATTCTAGGTAGAAATAGAATTATTAACAATCATAAAACATAGAAGTAATACTAAATGAAGAATAATAATAACAAAAAACCCCTCATGCTCCAATAATAAACTATTAATAGAAACAATGCAGTTCTAATGTCCGAAATGGATGGTGTATGGGATATATAATTTTGTTAATTATTAAATTACTATTTGCTAGATAGCATGTTCGGGTCTTGTAGCACTTCTTTATTAGCCATTTAAATTAATTTATCATTGATATAGACAGAGGCAATGATTATAACATCATGCTTTTGAAAGCTGCAGATAAATTTCATGTGGAAGGTTTTACATAATTCTTTGACTCTAGACTGGAAAAATCCTTGTAGCAAAATTCATTATTTCTGTTAGACTGCAAAAATGCAGATAGACAGCATACAAGCTGTATCATGCAGATTAATTAGGAGAAAAATTTCTGTAAGTATGTCCAACTGCCTACTAAGCAGATACACACTGCTACATTAGCTGAATAGAAACCTCTTGGATTAGCATGATATGCAATATCCTTTTGTCGTACTTGGTTGACAAGAAAGGAAATGGAAATAATAAAATGGAAAACAAAAAACTACTCAAACAAATCCTTGACTAGCGGTATTAAAGCAGAGATCTGTAATGCTTTATTTTCTCTGTCATAAACGATTTAACACAAAGAAAGTAAAAATAAATAGCTATTAATTTAACTGTTTCTATAGTACTTTCATGTTCTCAAACAGTAAGGAGTTGAAATTTAAAATAATCAAAGTGTAAATAAAAAGCATATTTTAAAATTATCGTACTTACCAACTGGAGAAAATAAATAAAGGATTTCATAGCTGGATCAATTGAAATGCTCCTGTCAAAACTAGGTGTTATATAAATAAGTAACAGTCAAAAAATCATGAATATAAATCATGTGATGAAATCTATGAAGATTTCACAATGGATGTCAATAAACATAAAGTTAAATTCTACCTTGACAATCTCGGAATGAGATTAATTACTTACGGACTTTTGATATAATACTGATATGAATATATTGTTTAAGAAATAAAAAAAGCATTCAGTAATGATAGTGAATTGATGCATCTTAATTAACAAAAATGATAATTTTAATAAGATCATAGGATATCTGATGAGAGGAAATGGCCGTAAGTTGCATCAAGGGAGGTTCAGACTAGACATTTCTTCAAAGGTGGTCAGGCACTGGAACAGGCTTCCCAGGGAGGTGGTTGAGTCGCCATCACTGGAGGTGTTTAAAAGACAAGTAGATGAGTTTTTGAGGGACATGGTTTAGTAGTGGATAGGTATGAATGGACTCAATGATCTCAGGGGTCTTTTCCAAACAGATTATTCTATGATTCTATGATTCTGAATCGCAACAAGCATCTCCAGTTGAACAGTTATGGGACATTTAAAAAGATACTAATTATAGAAATGTAAAATGATTGATAAATTCTGAAATATTTTGCAAATATTAAAAAAAAATCTATTTCAGTGACAGTTGTAATTGTCCATTGGAAGAAAAAAACCCCCAACCAAATAAATTTAAAACATCATGTAAGTGACAAACTGCCAAATGCTTCTATGCCTAACAGATGTATATTGCCCACCAGTTCCAAATAAAGAATACAGAATAAAAAAGTTGTGAAAGCAAGCTATTAATATCTCACATAGATAAAATAAGCTGATATGTTCAATATCAAGATCCTGTTCACGGTTGTATATTGCACTATCTCTTAAAAGAACTAACCTTATGTAAGTTAGATATAAGAAAAAAACTTCCATTCAGACATGCTGAATTAAGTAGTGTTAACAGTTATTTAATAGCTAAACCCCCTAAATTCTTCTTTGTGAAGAATATGCAAACTCTGCACAGGTTTTGCCATTACCTTTGCTCATACTACCACAATGCACAGCACAAGAAAAAATAGAAAACTATCCATTTTTCATATATTTTTATTTCTTTGTTCCCGGTCCACAAGGAAAAGAAGGAACTGCCCATTGTAAAACCACATAGGATTGGGAATAGGATTGAAGTGAAATGACTGGATTATGGAAGCCTAAAGGAGAAAACCTTATCTTGAAGCTAGAAACTTAGAATGAAATTCTGGAGCTACCAATGTACTAGATCTGAAATCTTCTGAAAAAATGGATGAAAACTGGAACGTGGTAAATGGCATGAAATGTGTGAAATAGTATATAGTGTGGGAAAGTCAAATCAGGATTATTGTAAGAAGTGATTGAAATAAAGTGTCGTATCCTAGCTTAAGGTCTCAGCATTCTCAGTAAAGCTATGTGAACATAATGTCTTTGAATGCATTAATAAAATAAATAAAAAAAAAGCACACAAAAAAGAAAACTATCTAGCTGAGGAGGAATTCATAAGGATATGGAAAAAACTAGAGCCTATCTTATTTGTCTTAAATCTGCATAGTTCTACAGTGTTTTTCCATATCTATCTATATGTTGATCCATAACTATCTATAAATACATGTTTAATGATGGAAGCTGTTACTCCTTAATGAAGATGATAAAAGATGCTGAAAGGATTTTCTTTGCAAGAGTTAGTAAATGATGGAATATATTATAATCTGTTTCTCCTGCCTACCCTAGAATTTTAAAGAAAAAAAAAGAGAGATCCACTGGACCTGTTTTTTCCAGCAGTTCTCCTAACAGATCATTTTTGTGACTTTTTGTTCAGTTGTTTTCAAAAGGCATTTATAAAAAACCCAGTCCTCTTCAGAAAGAATTTCTTTCACACAGTTTAATGAGAATAACTTCCGTCTTTAATTGGATTAATGTATTATGCTGATATCAGTGGTTCTTTTGTTGTATATTACATTTTTTGAACTCTAACTGCTATTATCCCTAGTTGATGCTTCAATAATCATTTAAATATAGAGACATGGCTATGGTAAAAGGAAGATTTTCAGGAAGAAACTACCTTTTCATGCAAGAAAATTGTCATTCAGTGGCATTTTTTCATGTTAACGAAAATGCCGTTTTAAGTGGCTGTGGCCAGACTTCTCTTTAGCTCATTGAATGATTAAGCCATTAAAATAATTTGCATGAGCCTACCAATTCTTTTTTCTTTATTTGTTTATTTATTTATTTTTTACACTGAACTCTTACCAGTCTCTCAGTGTCTTTGTGGACATTTGAGAGATAAATGCACTGCTATAGGTGAGATCACACCCGTGTTTTAGAAGGTGAGGTGTTACTAGACCTTTTCTTTGTACGGTAATGCAAATGCAGTTCAAAATTTGTCATAACTTTTTTTATTTTACTTCAAAAATATTTCACTTTGGAAACTGATATTTAATTTATTGTCCAGTATTTCCAGAGTTGTTGCTTCCCTTTCAATCTTAGTATGGTTTGATTCATCTCTTCACAGATTCTTGAACTTGCATTTTTTTCAAGCTGAATCTCTGATTCTTCTGTCAATATTATTAATTTCTGAATCCTCACTGGTGCTTGCAACTCTTCTAAATTTATCATTGGCAAATTTCTCTAGAAATTTTCTTTTTTCCTATTTCCTGTTAAATACTAGTATAAATTAAATATCTGATTTCTGGGTCTTCATTTTCTTTCTCAAGTTTATACATGTAAATTTGCAAATAGTATTTCAAATGTATTCTTCGGTCAGGCTTCAATGAACTATTTCCCTAAAATAATTTTAATTGTAAAATTTTGTGAAAAATGGAAAATAAAGGGTTTTCCTTATTCAATTCCTTGAGTTAAAATCCAGGTTCAAACTGCCCTTGACCCAACAGCAGAAGTAACATTAATACGTACTGTATCTCTGAATAAAGAGAAATGCTTGCAGGAGGGTTTTCCTTTGTTTTGTTTTTAAGAATGAGATTATCCATTTCATTTTATTGGAAAAAAAGGAATACTTATAATTTTTTTTCTTTCGCATAACCATACACCCGCACACACTCACACAACAGAATACATTATTTCACTGATTTGCTGAGTTAGCTTTCTGTGGATTGCCCTGCTTGGTTAGATGTTCTTGATAATAGATATCTTCAGCCTTAAGGCTTATTACTCTGTCACATTTAATGAATGTAACAGATCTGTTCCTTAGCAAACATAAAATGGTTTACTGAAATTAAGAGACTCATGACTATTTATACAAGCCTAAGCTTCCTCACACTTACGTGTGACTGCCATTTTGTTTCACATTTTTGCGTGAAACAGACAGCTTTCTGGGGATGCTGCTCTCCACAGTATTAAATCCAGCATTCTGTCATATTACTTTAAAATGAAAGTCATACACTCCTATGTTAAGTATAAAACCTTCTTAATTCTCCACTGGGAAGTGGTATCCAAAATTATTATTATATATAAGGCACTGTAAAAACTGTATGTCTAATCTCGGAATATCAGAATTATTCAAAATAGCTACATTGGGAATACAGACATTTCAGTACTATCTTTCTCTTGATATATAGAGGCATGCCAAGTGTGTGTTTGTGTGTGCATGTGATTTATCCTCATTGCATTAATAATTTTCATCTTTTATTGTATGAATAATGCATGAGATTTTTTTTCCTCGTGCTTTGTCATTCAGAAAACAATATCAGAAAATCACACCTCCACATCCATTCTCATATTGACTGAACACATTAAATTTGATCAGCTCAGAAATATGACAGCTATGAAAACATGTGGAGCCCATGGATTCCAGACGAGAATTGAAGGGAACTTTTGAGAATGTTGGTAAATAAGCATGTTCATTAGGCCTTTTATTTTCCAGGAGTTAGGAAAATACAGAACTACAACAACTAAGCTGACTTATCTTTTAACAAAAAATTCCATTAAATAAAGTGTGAATGGACTAGGTAGTGAATTTCTTTCACAGTATCACAAGGCTGGAAAAGACCTTTGAGATCATCGAGTCCAGCCTATGACCCAACACCAACACCTACTCATCATCTAAACCATGGCACTAAGAGCCTCATCCAATCTCCTCTTAAACACCTCCAGGGACGGTGACTCCACCACCTCCCCAAGCAGTGCATTCCAATGGCCAATCACCCTTCAGTGAAGAATTTTTTCCTAATTTTTCTTCTTGATTTAGAAAAAGAATTCTTTACCTGAATGTAGTGATCAACATTTTGTACTATGAAACATCGTACGGTTTGAATACTGAAATGCAAAAACAGGTGAGTGATTCCAAGGGGGGAAATGGTGTGTGAGAAAAAGAGGCTGAGGGGAGACCTTCTCTCTCTCTATAGCTGCCTGAAAACAGGTCGTAACAAGGTGGAGGTTGGACTCCTCCTTGGTAACCATTGACAGGACGAGGGGAAAGGCTTCAAGATGCACCAGGGGAGATTTAAGTTGGATATTAGGAGGAATTTATTTACTGAAAGGGTTGTCAAGCATTGAAAGAGGCTGCCCAGTGAGGTGGTTGATTCACCTTCCCTGGGGGGTTTAAAAGATGGTTACTTGGGGACATGGTTTTATGACAGACTTAGCAGGGCTGGATCGATGGTTGGACTCAATGTTCTTGCAGGTCTTTTAAATCTGAAACCATTCCGTGAACTTACCACTGTTCATGTAAGATAAGCAGGACTCTAAGAAGACTACCAGGACAAGAAAGAATGGTTGGGATTTAGATATTTAGTAGTAGAAATATAACAAAATTTAAATGAAAAATACATCACTGAAATGCATAATTTATCATTCTATGACCCCATCTCGAAGGATGTGTTTTCTCTATGAAACTGTTCCATTCCCAATGAAAGCAAGAACATTCAGGTCTGTCCCTATGTCATGTAACCTAATGAAGCCTAAAGGTCAGAAGTACTTTGCAAAAGATGGCGTTTTTTAGGAAAAGCAAACACTTTACACATATTTGTGAATTAACGGTACAATGAATGAATGACAAACCTAAATAGTTGTTTCACTTTCAGCATGAAGGAGCTCAAATCAAACTAGTGAGAATATTTATCCAAAGATTATGATATGTTGAAGTTCTGTCCTGAACGTCCATCAGTGACTTGAATTCTTGGCCTCTAGATGACCTACAGAGAGTTCAGATGCAGTTACTGTGCCAAAGTTAGATCAGTGTTCCTGCAAGGATGTTCTGTTAGGAAGGCTGAAAACTATTTGCAGGTATGCAGTCTTTGGGGAGGCAGTGAACAACAAAAAAACTTATCAAGGGCACTATAACGAGTGACAGAGTTCGTATCTGACATGACCTTGGCATAGCTGGCCATCTCCTACCTTCTAGCCTCCAGGGGGTCCTGATCCTCAGGATATATGTCTTGTGGTTCATCGATGCAGCTACTAGGACCTGAAAAGTCATTTCCCTTGTTTATAAACTTCACTTTGAAACTTAATACATTTAAATACGTTATTGTATGAGTATTATACCCCTATAAACCAGTTTTCTATGTTGTTCAACTAAAAGCTGGTAAAATTACTCCAGTTACGACAAGCACATTTTTCTTAGCTTGCTTATTTGTAAAGTTGTCAGGCATTGCAAGTAATCTCAGAAATCTGAATTCAAACTTCAGCAGCGAATATTTTCTGAAGTGGCTGATCATAAGCTGCTGTCTCATAAGCAAGAAATTTATACAGTTAAGATCTGAGAATAGATAAACAGAATCTTCTAATTTTACAGTACGTAATAAGCATGCACAGTTGTTCCTTTATGCAGAAAAACCCCAGTTCATAAACTATCAAAATACATTCTCAACCATTTCAGTGAATAAATACTGGACAGCCTGGAAACAGAAAAAAAAGGGACAAGTGTTCTGCATGGTTTTACGTTCTGAGGTGTTTACTAGAAGCCAAAAGCAATGTGCTTTGGGATAGTAAGCTGAAATTGCTAAGACAAGTAACAGAGAAGTTAATAACGTGGGTGGATAGATGGTAAAAGGTCAGATGTAAAAACTGAGGCAAAAAGAATAAAGGGAGAGCTCTTGGGAGTTCTTCTGATAATTAGAGAAACTATCCACTCTATGCAACTTTGGAACAGTCAGAAGATTCCTCAGCTTCTTTTCCTTTTCCTTTTTTTTCCTTTTCCTTTTCCTTTTCCTTTTCCTTTTCCTTTTCCTTTTCCTTTTCCTTTTCCTTTTCCTTTTCCTTTCCCTTTCCCTTTCCCTTTCCCTTTCCCTTTTCCTTCTTTTCCTTTTCCTCCTTTTCCTTTTCCTTTTCCTTTTCCTTTTCCTTTTCCTTTTCCCTTACCACCTCCTTTTCCTTTTTTCTTTTCCACCTCCTTTTACTTTTCTATCTCCTTCTCCATTATCTTTTCCTTCTCCTTTCCTTTTTTCCCTTCTCTATCTGCCTCTTGCTTTCTTTCTCTTTCTTCCTTTCTTTTTCTTTCTTTCTTTCTTTCTTCCTTTCTTTCTTTCTTTCTTTCTTTCTTTCTTTCTTTCTTTCTTTCTTTCTTTCTTTCTTTCTTTCTTTCTTTCTTTCTTTCTTTCTTTCTTTCTTTCTTTCTTTCTTTCTTTCTTTCTTTCTTTCTTCCTCCCTTTCTTTCTTTCTTTCTTTCTTTCTCTCTTTCTTTCTTTCTTTCTCTCTTTCTTTCTTTCTTTCTTTCTTTCTTTCTTTCTTTCTTTCTTTCTTTCTTTCTTTCTTTCTTTCTTTCTTTCTTTCTTTCTTTCTTTCTTTCTTTCTTTCTTTCTTTCTTTCTTTCTTTCTTTCTTTCTTTCTTTCTTTCTTCCTCCCTTCCTTTCTTCCTCCCTTCCTTCCTTCCTTCCTTCCTTCCTTCCTTCCTTCCTTCCTTCCTTCCTTCCTTCCTTCCTTCCTTGTGCAGTGTGAGATCCTTACCTAGGTGGCAGTTTGAAATATTTTCCCTTCCATAACAAAATTGGAGACCATACCAGTGATTATCTGCCATCTGTTGATTTCAGTGCTGTAGTTGTTTCAGAATCCTCTGGAAAACAACCCTTTCTTGATAGAGGATTGAATGTATATTCAAAGGTAGCTTCAGCTGAGCATGTGCCCAGTTAATCCCCTTAGTACACAGGGACAAGGCTGCCACCAGCTCTAATTGATTCTGCAATGAATCTGTATAGAAAATTAGAAGGTTTGGATTCCCATGTGAGATTCAATAAAGAGCCAGGATGTAAGCCTGACAGCTGAATGAATTCATAAATGAAAATCTGATAAGAAGCTTAAAATTGTACTTAAGTGCAGAAATGATTTGAATGCTCTTGTTAATGGCATTGTATTGTCACCTAGTTAATTGTCTCTGAAGATGAGTTCTTTCAGAGGAGAAGATATGCCAGCCTTTCACAGTCTTTTTTCATCACATATTTATTAAATTCCACCCTCCTCACCACTAGCTGGAAGGCAGAAAGAAAGGATTAGGCGACTGCAGTTCCTCTGTGGCTGTCAGTTCACTGTGCCAAACTTCAAATATGAACTGTTGCATGTACTGTCACAGACAATTCCTTTACATCTTAATTTGCAAATGAGGAGCTGACATTTGTTAGGCCTTGTATTTGCACACATGAAAAGCAAATACTGTCACTGCTGGCTATTTTGCTTATCCCTTTGGAGATAGTGTATGGCCTATTTATAAATTTTCCTCAGATTTTTTTTTTACTAACTGAGATAGTCATGGAGCTACATGTCCTCATATTTTATTCAGGAAGTCTATCTGCAGTTTATGGAGCGTGCTCCGCATGCAGCAGCTACTTAAAATGGTATCTTTAAATCTATTTTTGCTTTTCTGTTTTGCAATTTTATGATAGATGTCCCTATTTTGAATACATTTCATATAGATGGATTGATGACTTTTTATGTGTATGTAGGTATCCCCTCCATTTTTTTGTGTTTCATATGTGTTTATCTACCTATGTGCATTCATATTAATAGTAGAGGGGTATAAAGATTTGCTGGAGGCAAAGACTGCTCTGTCCATCACATTATTGTAATTTACTGCCAGTTATAAACCGGAGAAAAAATGAAGATGGAAGAAGAAGAAAAAATTAAATGAAAGGTTCGTTAGAGGAAGGTATCACGAGCAAAATAAAGATAGCACTAAAAAAATACAGAATCATCATCTCAAATACCCAGTAAAGTATCATTTAGGAGTTAAATCTGTAAGATTTTCACTTTTTTATTAAATACATACTTCAATATATTTATCTGCAAAATTAGCCTTGTCTTTCTGCACTGAGTTTGAGGAATCTTTCCTAAAACAGCAGTCTATGCTGGCCATCCTCAGCATAGAGCACTTCTTGAGTGATCATCAAGTCCTTTCTCTTTCCACCTCTGCCTCATACTTTGTGCACGGTTCTTTTTAATTTGACTAAATAGTGCAGCAATCTACAGAGGTAGGACACAAGTTTTATTTTCTCTAAAAATATATATCTTATCTTACTTCAGATGATGGTTTGGTTTTTGGTTTTTTTTCCCAATATTCAAATGTACATAAAAGTTGCTACTGAAGAGGTATTTGTTGTCTCGCTTGAGAAATGCAGATGCCTAGAAAAGCAAGCACAGAACCCAGAAGAGGATGGCTGTCTTCTTGTGTCACATGTTAATGTATGTTTCTGTTGATATTCATTTAGACAATTAAATCAACTTCAGAGACCCTAAGGGTCTTCTCATAAGTTTTCCTGTAATCATGGGTTCAGTGATTATATACCTGACCATTGTTACAATAAACCCTAATCACTTGCTATCTCCAAATATTCCAGTCCATACTGCAAAGTTGACATTGAACTTCCTGGACAGCAAACAAAACCAGCAGGAATCACTGTGACCAGTCCTTTACAGCCAGTGCAGAAGCCCTGGCATATGCCTGAGATTTCATCTCTCTCAGAAAACCGTTCTGTCCCATCCCTCCCACCCCCCACCTTCCTTTGTCATTTTCAACAAAGGCTGAGTTAGGAAATCGGGAGCTAGAGCAACAGCTGTCAGCTGCAGTAGGCACTGTATCTCCTTCATTTGGAGGGTAGGTAGGACAATTGGTGACTGCTGAGCTCCTGGCTAGAAAATTAGGAAGTGGCAGACACAATGATTCTCCAGACTGGGTGAATATAAAAAAAGAGCTGAAATGTTGATTTATAATTGAACACAATTCATGCAGCTTGAGTCAAAGCCCAAGAAAGTAAATGGAAACGTTATTATTTACTTGAATGAGATTTGGATTTAAACCTAAGCAAAACTATTGCGTACAAAAATATTTCCCATTTAAATGTATTCCACTTCAACTTGCAACGTGCCTGAAGATTTTGGGAACATCAGGAAGAGATGGGCTGATTCCAACAGCATGAGGCGTAACAAGTCCAAATGCTGGGTTCTGCACTTCAGACACAACAACCCCATGCAGAGCTACAGCCTGGGGACAGAGTGGCTGGAGAGCAGTCAGGCGGAAAGGGACTTGGGAGTGCTGGTGGACAGGAAACTCAACGTAAGCCAGCAGTGTGCCCAAGTGGCCAAGAAGCCAACTGTATCCTGGTCTGCATCAGGAATAGTGTGGCCAGGAGGACTAGAGAGGTCATCATCCCCTTATACTCGGCACTGGTCAGGCCGTACCTTGAGTGCTGAGTCCAGTTTTGGGCCCCTCAGTTTAAGAAAGATGTCGAGATGCTGGAGTGTGTCCAGAGGAGAGCGACGAGGATGGTGATGGGGCTGGAGCACAAGCCCTATGAGGAGCAACTGAGGGAGATGGGGTTGTTTAGCCTGGAGAAGAGGAGGCTCAGGGGAGACCTTATTGCTCTCTACAACTACCTAAAGGGAGGTTGTAGTCAGGCAGGGGTTGGTCTCTTCTTTCAGGTGACCGGTGACAGAACGAGCTTCGTCAAGCTTCGTCAGGGGAAGTTTAGGCTCAATATTAGGAAAAAATCTTCGCTGAAAGGGTGATTTGCCATTGGAGTCAGCGTCCCTGGAGATGTTTAAAGAGAGATTGGATGAGGCACTTAGCACCATGGTTTAGGTGATGAGTAGGTGTTGGTGTTGGGTCATAGGCTGGAATCAAAGGTCTTTTCCAACCTTTGATACTGTGATACAGTGAAGAAACTGTGTGAGAATGCTTATCAAACTTAACCAGGAGTACCTTTTAGCATGTACAAATGGCTTTTCTATTGTCCTAACTTTGCACCTGCATTACTTAAAATAATCCTGTCAACAGTTTGTGAGATAAGGTAGAGTTATTCTCAATCTATATTTTATTATTATGGAAGTTGCCAAAAATATCTTAAAATCAAGGAAAAAAAACCATGAGCAATGTGCCTTGATGGAGATACAGGAACACTTTCTTCACAGACTCATCTGTAGGACTGTAAATATCTATATAAGTATTTCAATATTTAACTCTTATTGTAACTATTACAAAAGAATCTGTCATGGGAAAGAATTGAAAAACATTTGAAAATAATTTTTGACTGTTCCTATTTTTTCTCTTTTTTTTACTTTTTTTCACTTTTTAATGTTTAAATTAAAAAAACCCCCGACAACCCACAAATAACAATAATAAAATACAGAAAAAGACATTCAGGGTTGAGGCCTTAGGGAATTACCTTTAAACACTTATTACTGGGCTGAGTCATAACCCAGCTTTTTTAGTGTGACTGCCAATCCCATCTGTTTGGCGAAAATATTTTTTTTTCTGTCATGTCCCTTTTTTTTTGTTTTGTTCCACTTATAGAGATAGCCTCCAGTTTTTGTTTCAAGGATGATCTTCTGACAATCTTTCAAAAAGCTACTTGGATCAAATACAATCCTTGCAAAGGCCAAGGAAGGATTTTTGGGGTTTTAGACTGTGTCAAACCCCAGTCCAAATGGATGCTACAGAAAGCGTCCGTGCGCTACATTTAAGGAGCAATCTGTTCATCGTGTCTTTTAGTTATCTTTACAGTGAAGATTCATGTGCAAACCACCATATGGTCTCATATGCAAAATGCTTCAAGATATCAATGGTGGAAGGACTGCTTCATGCCCTTTTCAGTCTAACTATCCCTTTTATCCCCCGTTATTTAACAGAATTTAAGATAATATAACATGATGTTTTATATAACAAATCAATAGTATGTTTATGGATAATTAAACTTGAAATCTTAATTTTCTTAGGAGGTTTCAATTTCAATTGTTAAAGCAGATGTTAGGTAAGGGAGTTGATGAGAAAAAGGATGTAACTGTACTGCTTATATTTTGTTATAATTGAGGGGTTTTTAAGCAATAATTATTAGTATTTGTCTTACCTTACTACGTGAAGAAAGTGATTAGATCTAAGGCTGCTATGAGGAATTTCAATGAGTTTATAAGGAAAAAAATATAAGTGATGGCAGATGAAAACCAGAAAGCAACAAAAAAGCTACTAAAGTGTAGACATTGATAAAAGTGGAAAGAGGGAATTTACCAGCATTTTATCTAAGTGATGAATAGTTTACCCTATCTTACAAGTATTACATAGATAAGATCGGCCACATTTCTACCTACATTTAAAAAGCGGGGATCCTATTATGCAAGTAGAGTTTTCTTAACATTCAAGCAGAAGTTTACATAGCAAAAGGTGCAAAGATTGTTGAGAGATTATATGGTACAAAGGAGAAATTACCAAAGACAAATAAATTCTTTATCTTCTATCCTTGGAAATATAGATTATAATTTCACATTTCAATTCTGAAATTCATTTACCTATGGCGGGGTTTTTTAACAACTGTTATTTATATTGCAGAGTCTTATTTGTATCCTAGCTTTCAATAGCAAGATTCTACTCAGCTGGC
Organism: Neomorphus geoffroyi; assembly: GCA_033558235.1. Lineage (NCBI taxonomy): Eukaryota > Metazoa > Chordata > Aves > Cuculiformes > Neomorphidae > Neomorphus > Neomorphus geoffroyi. The sequence continues at coordinate 20,900,882 of JAUMJM010000053.1, read as the reverse complement.
AACTTGTAATGCTTTGCTTTTGGAGAATTTTAGTTATAGTACAAGGAAACTTTGCTGAAATATACAAGATCCTAAATCATAGAATCATAGAACAGTCACGGTTGGAAGAGACCTTAAAGATCATCCAGTTCCAACTCCCCTGACAAGGGCAGGGACAGCTCCCACCAGCCCAGGCTGCTCAAGGCCCCATCCAGCCTGGCCTTGAACACTTCCAGGGAGGGGGCACCCACAGCCTCCCTGGGCAACCTGTGCCAGCGTCTCAGTACCCTCATTGTGAAGAATGTCTTCCTAATGTCTAATCTAAATCTTCTCATCCTCCTTCCAGTTTAAAGCCACTCCCCCTCATCCTGTCACTACTTGCCCTGATAAAGAGCCCCCCAGCTTTCCTGTAACCCCTTCGGGTACTGGAAGACTGCTATACGGTCTCCCCAGAGTCTCCTCTTCTCTAGGCTGAACAACCCCAGCTCTCTTAGCCTGTCAGCAGAGGTGCTCCAGCACTTCGATCATCATTGTAGTCTTCCTCTAGACACATTCCAACAGTTCCACATCTTTCTTATGTTGGAGATTGCAGAACTGGATGTGATATTCCAGGTGGGGTCTCACAAGAGCAGAGTAGAGGGGGAGAGCCACCTCCCTCAACCTGCTGGCAGCGCTTCTTTTGATGCAGCCCAGGACACGGTTCTGTAAGATCTACATAGGACATAGTTGGCCTCTGGGCTGTGACAGCACATTGCTGGCTCACGTTGAGCTTCTCATCAACCAGCACCCCCAAGCACTTCTCCCCAGGGTTGCTCTAAACCATGTTGTCCCCCATCCTGTACCGATACTGCGGATTGCCCCACACAGGTGTAGGACCTTGCACTTGGCCTTGTTGAAACCTCATGAGTTTCACACAGACCGACTTCTCTAGCTTGTCCAGGTCCCTATGGATGACATCCTGTCATTTTGGTGTGACCACTGCCTTGACCTGCTGGCCGCACTTCTTTTGATGCAGCCCAGGATACAGTTCCATAAGATCTACAGGCTTTAATAAGGTTCAATGTTGCTTATGTGATTACAGTTTACTGAACCTTGCTTTCCAATTTTTGTTGGACAGCATATAAAATTAATTTTTTTATAAATATCAAGGACAATTCTAATTGAATAAATTCTTGGGGTTTGGAAGAATGGGTAACTTTAAAGTCATTTGTAGTCAAAAAATCAGTTGACTCAAATGAGACTTTTCTGTCTAGTCTGGCTGGATGGTCATTCTCTTCCTTCTCTTTTGCAACTTCTTTCACATAATGGAAAAAAATATTAGTATAAAAAAAGAAACTCTAAATTAGTTTCATATGAAAAAAAGCTAACTATTGAAACATTTCTAGATGCAAGTAAAACCTTCTGTAGTAGGATATTTAATCATCAGTTACATTTCTCTTATGCTTTTCCTCCCATGTACTCTGTTCTGCTTTCTGTATAGACAGGAAAAACTTGAAGTGTTAGATTTGATTTTATGAGAAATTTCAATGTCTTATAAGTAAGTGTAGGGAAAAGGCTTGGGGAATTTGTTTTGTTATTACCATTCTCTATGGTTTGTCACTGTTAGCACCTTTCACAGCTATTACAAAGAAATGATGGGGAGATTGGGATTATGATCCCAGTTTTTGAAAGACCAAGAGTAACTTCATCAAGATTATTTTAAATTGAAAGCACACGAGATATTAGGGGTGTCCAGTCATTCCCTTGATCTTCTGAAGAGCTTATCTTTGCTGCAAGTTGATACACCACATACATCCTGATGAGATAGGAGTTTTGTCCCTTGGATATAACAAAGCATTGGGTTAATTTATGTGAAGTGGTTGTAAGCACTAAAAGAATTTAGACCTTGGAGATAAAGAGATAAAAGAAACTAATTGCTGTTTGTAATGATGTTTTTTTTTAAAGTATTGATGTCCTACTATGTTTCTTCTTAAGATTTTTGAAATATTTTTTTCAACAAATGAAGATGCATACATTGGTACATCCTAAATTAGTTATGTTCTTGGAAAAGTTTCATACTCTTGGTTAGGTAAATTAACATAACTAAATTAATCAGAACTAAATAATCATGATATATTTAGATATTAAAAGATTAAATTTACCATGCAATTCTGAGTTATTCTCATGATTTCCTAGCTTCAAAAGTAGTAAAAACTGATTGTCTAGGCAATTACTTAGATTTTCCTTAATAGAAAAGACAGTCGAGATCTAAGTGAGCAAAAGGCAGGAAACCAAACTTTTCTTTTACATTGAAAATTACATTTGCATGACTTGCTGGTAATCACATGTGAAGTTGTGTAAGATTCTGCTGAATAAACTGTGTTCATCTTTCCTCACACTCCTCACCTCAGACACGAGATCCTTTATGAATATTTGCAACAGGCTGGGATATTGTCACACAAGTTCTGTGTAGGCTTTAAGCCCAAGGACCGTATTGATTTTAACCTATTCACTGGAGAAGGATAAAATCTTTGGTGAAGCAAAGATGTATGACATAAATCTCTTTAAATATTGAACACTAATCGTTCAGCCTTTATTTTTATCTGGTTAAATAAAAAAATTAAGTACCATTATCTTGACAAAAAAAACCCCAAAGTGTGTCACCGTATGTTTTATATTCAATAAATACATAGCTGAAACCCTGACTTCTCCTTTTACAGTAATTACTTTCTAACTTCCTCACCCATGCATCAAAGGGAAGTGGATAGCTTGACTACAACCTTTCCACCCTCTTGCTTAGCATTTTTGCACAATATAATCTTTTGAAAGGTGAATTGTTTGACGTCTCTCACCAGAAATACTTCACTTATTTTGACAGTGCTATATCTAGCATTTTTTCTTTACTAAGCAAACTCTCTGGAAGGGAAAATAGAAATAACAACACATTGGCTTTTGTGTTTGTTGCTATGGCTAAACTGCATAGCAACAAGATTTAGGACACTTGCCTATATTCAAGAAAAAGGCAAAAATTTAGCCTTCTGCATTAAGTGCGTAACTTGCACGCAGAGCAAATTCTCATATCTGATAATGACCTCACATTTTATTCATAGTTTTCAACAAGCAAGATAGATAGATCTTAACTTTTCAGAAAGTTAATTAAGCCAAAGGTAAATTGAGTATGACTTGTCACTGGGAAATGCTTCTTTATATGAACTGGGCAACTATTTTTATACAGAGAAAGGAGCAAACATGAGAGGAGAGACTGCTGGTGTGATAGAGAAATAGGAGAAATAAAGCAGAGAACAAAATTCTTTCGACAGCACAAATTTCTAGATGTTTTCATGCATCTTAATTGTAAAGAGATTTTCACACAGCATAGGAATGATCAAGATATATTTTGCTGCTCAGTTTATTTGTTTTTCTCTTCCATTTTTCTTCCTATGGTTTATTTCTAATTGTTGGGGGTAGGAGGAAGTTGGGTAGGGGTGGTGGTTTTTTTCTTCAAACCTTTAAGTGAAGGCTTTTCCAAAATTTAATGTTCTATATTCCAAATAAAAATCTTAATTCAGTTTCTATAACATGTTTAGACAGAACAACTTTAGAACTAGTGACTGGAAGTAAGTCAGTAAAGATTAAGGTAATTTTTAATTCCTCTCCTTAACTACTTTGAAAGAACTGCGCAGCAGTGCCAGTTTAGAAAAAAAAATGAGGATCAACTTAAGATGTCATTCATATTGTGAATTTAAAATGTTGATATCTCAAGATTCTATAAGACCACTTCACTGTTGCAGATGAATCCAGTCATAGAATATCTGGACTACAGACTATAATTAAACATTGCTTTAGCATTTTGCTGCTATATTTGAACTATATCCCATGACATTTTTCTTCACTTCTCTAGACTATTTTTTCTCTCAAATGTCTCAATCATTGCAACAAAAGTAACAGTTTATCTTCCAAAGTTGATTTTGTCCTTTAAGAATATTTCCACCTCCTCCTTGATTATATACTTAGCTACTTTTGCTTGACTAAAACTGTTATATAGAATAAAATCTATTGTACTCATGTGGACTGATGTAAATGGAAACAAGGAGAGAAAAAAATAACTCATGCTGAGGGACATGTACATTTCCAAAAGACTGAGCAAGAGGTATGTAGACAAATCCTATTATTGGGTAATGAGATTTGTGCGCCTACTCGGACACTATTATGAAAATGTAGCCCTTTTTCAAAACGAAGTGAAAGAAAGGGGCAGTCTTTTCAGCTGGGGTCAAATTCTGCTTCCAGTAAGGATGTAGTGAGTTCAATTGAAATCAACCTTATTAGTGTTCAAAAGTAGCTGAAAGAAAGAAATAGCCTTTACGTTTACAGAAATTTCAGATGACTTTGAGCCTGATCATGCTTTCATTGTAATTAACAGAAATTTTACCACTAGAATATAACATGAAGTTTATTAATTACTAATTCTCTAAAACTCTCTCAGTGTCAAGACGTTTACGTTCATTACAGTAGTCTTTTTCTATGAAGGGAAACGATTCATATAAACTCAGAATTACTGTGAATAAAAGATTCAACCATTTCATCATTGATGGACTTAAAAGAAAATTCTGCCAGTACTATACATATTAAAACCACAAATCAAGATCTTGATAGTCACTTAAAATCATGAGCTTTGATATACAATAAATGCTCCATATCTACTCCATGTCTTATGCTAGTGGTGAGAGTAGACTTGTTCCCAAAGTAATTTTTTTAATAATCACAATGACTAAGATTATGCTTTTCCATAAAGGAAAACTGAGACTTTTTGGTAAAAAAAATCTGCCTGACAGGCATTTTAAGAAAAACATACAGTAAAACAAAATGCAGAACCCCAAGAATATTGAATCACTGTAAATTTGGAGACAACTGTCTTTATAGTACAAAGATCTGAAGGCAGATTTAGGCTGTGCTGGTCGCCTTTGTGCTTTACCAGCTCATATGCTGGAAAATATTTTATAAGTAAATGTCTTAGTTTTGTTTAATCTTCCTGTCAATACAGAACTCTTTAATAGTAGGAAGATACATAAATCATGAAAGGTAAGTGATCCTCTACTATTTGTAATTTTATAAATAGACAGATGTTAAGTGTTTCATACGTCAGAGAATAAGATATCCATACCTCTTCATTTCTTTTTTACTGTGCAGGGTTGTTTCCCAGAGAAATTCCTAGGGGAGACGACTGCACCCTCCTCTTGAAGCTTCAGAGTTTGCAGCAACTATAAGGCTGACCAGTGGGGGAAGGATTTTGGGAACTATGTCTAAAATTAAGTCATTTAGCAGAAAGTCTTTGTGGTCTGAGATCACATTATTTTTTGTAAACACAATATGTATCTGTTACATGCTGTCTCCAAGAGGTGAGTCAAAACAGTAACTGTTCAAATCATTGGATGATAAGTTTTAAGGAATATTTCTCATCCAGGTAATGGTCCTGTCTATAGATCAATTTTGCAGACTGTATTAAGTTGGATAGCAGAAAAAAAAATTGAATGGTTACTAGAAAATAATTGGTAATATGAAAGGAACAAAGAAATAAAATAATGAAATTCATCACTATGACAACTGTATACACATTTGTAACTACAGAACCTAATACCTCCAGTCTGCAAGATGATTACAAATTCATATTCAGACCAGATGGCACTTCCTTTTTCAACAACCATGTGATAGATTTGAGAAGACAGTCATAGAACAAAATGACAGAGGAATAATTTGGATATTTAATAATATAGTGTGTCTCCCTCTCTCACCAACTGCATATTCAAACAAATGTTTAAAAGTGTAAATTGTGCAAGAAAGAACTAGACTACGAAAAATATGACAAAATCTTGTCTCAATAGGTAAAGTTTCCTCTCATTAGCAAAGAAGGAGAGAGATCGTGCCATGAAAGCAGTGGCTTTATTCGTATTTTGTTAGTTTGGCATGTAGGATGTAAGTTGCTTTTCTTTTTTGTTTTCCATTGAAACTGCCATTCAGATGAGGTGATCTCTCAGTTTTTCCCAATGTGTTTTTCTGGGCTACACATATATATTATGAAAGAGTATGACTCTTTACATGAAGGAAAAGAGTTGGAAGAGCTGTGAAATAAGTTTTGAATGACGAGAACTCTATCATGATGTCAGTTACAGAGTGAACTTATTTCTCATCTTTTTTCATTGCTGTGATAAAGGCTGAGGTTCTTTCTAGGTAAGGGTAACACCCATGTAAAACTAGGGAAAGTAAGATCAAAATGAGGCTCCATGGCTCTAAGAAAAAGAGAGGTAACACAAAATAATGACTCAAAAATAAGGCATGGGTGAAACACTCTTTCCACACAGACAGGGATGATATACTAAGAATGTATGACAGGAGCAGAGTCCTGCTGTTGTCATGGAAACTGGAAAAAAAATGTCACCAACTTCTAAAAACAAAAATAAAATTGTTTGTAAGCTCTCCCATCGTCCTCCTTACAAATATTAATGTACAATTCTCTGATGTTTTAGACCTTGATGAAATAAAAAACAATAAAAATATTTTTGGTCTCTAAATCTAAGTTTTTATTTTACCAGAATCATTTTTAACTATAAATAATTAAAAAAAAAACCCAACTATGTATGTCTGTAAATACGTACACAGCCAGGAGGCAGGAAGATAGCATCTCAAAATCACACAGAAAATACAGGGCTCAGCAGTTACTTTACACAAGGGAATCCACAAGCGGGAATCTGGCCCAGTGTTCCTCACAGAGTTTGAGGGGATTTGAGAGACTTGGAAAGAAATACGCAGCAGACAATTTGCTGCATGAGGATAACACCCAAACTACACAGTACAAAAAGCTAAAGGAAGAAATACATATTTTCGGTTTTTGCTTCCAATTTATCTTGAAAATGCCAGCTTCTCAGCTTCAGCAATTTTGAGTCATAGCATGAAGCTGTCACCTACCATACAGGGTCTATGGTGTTGCTTCAGTAGAGGTCACTCTTTTCTTTCAAGTCATTGCCAGAGAAGATGTTATTTTATTCCTCTTTACCTCATATGCAAGAGATTAGTGAGTATTCACCTAGGAATAAGATGTGCAACTTATTTAATAAAATATGCAAATGATATCAAGGTCAAGTAGAAGAAGAAGATGGGTTTGAAAGTTGAAGGAGGTCATGAGATGACGTGGGAGGCTGAGATTTACTCTCTTCACCAAGACAGGGTATCCAATAATTCTTAAGTGTAAAACTGGCAAACCCACACCCAAACCTAGACTCTATACTTTTTTAGGTAAAACTTACAGCCTTACAATGAGTGTTAAATGCTGCTACACTTTTTGCTGAGCTATGCTACCACCCTGTCACAGAGCTGAGGTAAAACACATTCTCATAAATCTCCTAGCTTATTCTTGCCCAACTGATATTTATCCTGGAACAAAGTTGCATTTCTGTGCTTCTCCAAGGCAACATTTATGAGCCTTATGGATAGTAAGTCATCACCTACTGTGAAAATGGATGCTCAGAGAGACCATGTAAACTCAGGAGAAAATTCCCTTCATAAAGTATTCAGGGACAAGTGCATGAAGACTAGTGATTAAAGATCATTTTGTTGGGCTGATATTCATGCAAAATAAGACGGTAGCTTTGCTATGACAAGGTTTTGCTGTTGGGGCTGAAATTTGTGGATTTGGGGTTTTATATTTTGTATATTGACAATAAACTAAAATACACTTTAACTTCATTTGTAATATAAAGGAAGTTCTAAATGAAAGAAAAGGGAAAATACTAATCAGAGTATAACAATCATTTGAAACCAAACCAAAGCCAAGACTTTGAATGATTGCATTGGGTGCTTGTGATTACTCAAACTTTAGCAGAATATCAAAATAAGATCAAAATTGCTGATTCAGTAGAGGTCTTTTTGATATATCAGCTAGTATGTTACTGCTAGTTACTGGTTTAAACTAAACTTAAATTGTTATTTATCTATTTCATAGCTGAGACTTTGACTTCCTTTAGATAAAGCTGTTTTTTAAGCTTACAGGTATTGTTATCACAGCGGAAGGTCACTTGAAATCTGTTCTCTGCTCTAAATGATGTCTAAAATCAATAGTAGTTCCTGAATAGCTTCCCACCCTTCTTGACTCAGTGGATAAACAGAGACTTCGTTCAAAACAACATAGAATTTTCTAGTTCAAAGTCACTTTCAAAGAGAAGAAGACATAAGAATTTGTTTCTGTTGATTTCATTTTGGAATAGTGTTGTGATTTATTTATACCACTTCAACAATTGCTGCCAGAAGGATGCCCCAGGACAAAAGAATATACCCTTACTGTTCAAAATTGATCTCTTTAAAAAGAAGGCTAACATTTAGCTCCACATAGATATAAGCTGTTATGCAAATATCTGGGTGCAGTGAATCATTAAATAAAGAGACAAAGTCACAGCTAGCGTAAGAAGGCAGTAGTTGTGAAATGAATGGAGCCAGGCTTGCCTTTTTCAGCAAAATATTTTGCTTGAGGCTTTTTAGCATCCAAAGTGTAAAGAGCCAGCATGTTATCATTCTGCCCGAGCTGTACAGTTTTGCTATTGAACAAAAGATCTTTTTCATTAGGAACAAACCCATTGAAAAGAGAAGCAATGGATCTTTTTGAGTATTAATGGAAAAAACCATTAACATAACATTAAGTACACAACTGAGGAAATCCCCAAATTAAAATTCCTCCTTTGTATGGGTTCAGCCACAGTTTATATAATTTACATTGTACTCTTAAGCACAGGGGGCTTTATTTTTCCAAATTCATATGTTTACAAATTAAAGTGATTCTTTTCAACCCAATGCATAGGTATAATTTCAGTAATCATAGACACAAATCATACATTTGCTTATAAATGGCCATCTATTCCTCTACAGATGGTGAAAAAATGGCCTAAATTAGACCTGAATTATTACCTTTAGGTGGCAAATAGGTTCCCATTTAACCTGTTGGTAGAGCCAAATACAGAAACTTCATGATGATGCAGGAAAGCTCATGCATCCTGTTATAGAAGAAGATATTTAAATATGGTCTTGCATTCTATTGAGACAAATGCATGCTTGTATTTTCTTTGGAGAAGGGATATTTATCTGAATTTGAGCTTACATGCATAACTTCAGACTTACTTTGTGTGCCAATTATTTTGTTATTTAGAACCCACAGTGCAGTAGCAAGGAACTTACAATTAGAGGAAGGAGATTACTGAAAATGAACCATTCCATGTCTGTAAGTGTAGTCCTGCTGATCCACTTGGAATGGATAAGATTTACAGGACTGGGACTCTAAAACGTAAGGTTTTAGGATTTGGCAAAAAAATACATATAAGCAAAAATTTCTTTTGATCAGTTCATTACAGTTCATAGACCGCTAGTAAAAAAAGAAATTCTTCACAAATTTCAATGGAAGCTGGATAAGGCCCAGAAAAAATTTTGATGTATTTTGAGGAAAGCTAAAAGAAAAGATGAGAGGAGTTAAACAGATTTCAGATTAGTTTTTGCTCTCTGACGCTCTTAGCAGATTTTTAGAAGTAAAAGGCAAAATCTCCTGCCAGTTACATCTGTGGAACATTGACATCAATGGCATTTCACAGTTACCAGAACACAGAATTAGATCCAACTTGTTGCTTCTCACTAAACACAGCCTAATACCCTCGCCTTTCAGGGTTTAAACATCCTGTTCGCTAAAAATGGTGAAATAGAGCCATAAGATGTTTCTGTTGCCTTTTGCAATGTCATAAAGGAGTCAAGCTACACGGATGAATATAATCCTTTACCAACAGCAGGAGTATTTGTTACCAATTGAAGCTATAATTCATAAGGATACTGTAGTCTTGAGTCTCCTCTGAAAAAACATCATTTCCCTTACCAATCACATTTACATTCCCTTTCCTAGCTCTGTTTTGTATTATTTAATTTTATAATTATTTTACCTCTTTCTGTGACTATTTTTAGGGATCAGTTTATATGAAAGATGTCATGAACAACATATTTGCATTGTATTGTACTAGCTATACACATGAATCTATTTTTCTATGTTCTGTAACTATGAAAGCTGGTAAACTCAGCTATAATAAAAACTATAACAGATAAAAGCTGTCAGACACAGAACCCATCTTGACTGCTGGTTTCTCCAATTTCTTCAGTGCTATGTGAAATTGGTCTCTTTCATCTTCCAGAATATGGAAAAATTTTTCATCTTTTATCCTGACTCCTTGACTTACTCCAGCAATTCAGTCAAATTTGCTCTCTGTCGCTCAACAAAGTCAATAGATTTTGTATAGAAGGTGTAATAGAAGCAGAATTTCCTCCATTTGTTCCAAACACACTGTGAAAATACTAATGTGTTTACATAAAAGAACAAGTCTGAAAACACAGAAAATTAACCCCATGCTGTTTCAGTGTCAGAAGCAAGAATTACTGAAAACGTTATTGTAAAAATGATAAATTAAATCTAAATGATGAACAGATTAGAAGGGCTTTGACTGCACTTGGCACTGTTTGTTTTATATCACTGTAAATGTCAAAATTTAGATTTTAATCATGATAGTCTAAACTAGATTTAGATTTGGATTTTGTTTACAAGTAAATACACTTGCTTCCTTTCTCGGGCTATAATGCAGGCATTGTTTCATTTTTAGCCAGGCATTTAGACATTCAGAATCTTTCATTACCCTTTTGATAGTTCTAACACATTAGGGTTTGAGGAAGGTAGGTTAGTCAAAGTAGATAAAGTAGTATTATTCATGTTACATCTTTAATAAAGTAAAGAAAAGATTATTTTCTGCAAACATATTAGTCTGTTGCTTTTAGCATTAAAGAGCACACTGATGTGAACTACTACATTCTACCTGAAGAAAAATAAAGAGCATAGAATCATGTAACTGTAGGACAGGAAGTTTATTAAATTACTAAATTATTTTTATGTTGACACATCGCAAAGAGATTCACTGCAATAAACTGCAATAAAGTGTTCATTTGACTTTTTCAACAGCAGATTCAAAAAGGCTAACTGACTGATTGTAAACTTTGGAGAAATAGTTTTCATTTTTCTATGAATAAATATGAGTATATAATATTATGATGAGCTTTTCAAATTCCTCTAAAGGTATGACTTTTCATATATTATGACACAATTCACACCCATGTTAATGATACTGAAGATATTTAAAACTGGATTGTTTTTAAGATTCAGGCAGATGTTCATTACTTTACAGAAGCAATACCTTCTTTTAATTAAATTGTGTTTTCAATTCAATCGTTTAGTATAGGATCAATAAAAAACCCCAAGGTACAACAGAGAAATTTAATGCTCAGTTCCTAAAGGAGATACGAATACTGCGTAGTGCAGGCAGCAAAGTTGAGAACACGCGGCAATTGGTACTTCAGGAAGACTCTGAAGTTCCGCTTTGTGATGAGTCAGTCCACTAATTGCGCGTAAGAATGAAAGGGATAAGCATGACATTAACAAAATTTGATCTTATTTCAGAAGAGGACACCTTGCCTAAGCTAGGAAAGTCCATTTCTGAAAATACAATGAAGTTTATATGCAATAAAAACACAATGGGTTTATATTTAATATCCCATTCACCTTTAGAAAGTTTTGGTTTATCTCTCCCTCCCTTTCTCTGCTTATTTTAGAGGAGACATCTATACCTACCACCACCAAGGGCATCATCATGTCATCATGAGAGTATTTTGGAGGAGGCTTTGCTCCTTTCTTTCTGCTCAGATTTTTTTTTTGATAATAAAGAGAAAATTACTATAGTCTAATGATTTTTACACCCCTGAGAAAGTCTTAGTCAGGCTGAGACCGATCCAGATCCACAATTATACGATATGCTTTAATAATACAAATAATATAAATATCAATATATATACACACACACATACATATATATAAAAAAATAGTTGAATATGTAGCTGCATTTTACGAGGCAATACTTCACTATAAACATTTAGATTTCTTTTCTCTGATGTGGATTTGAGTGACAGAATTGATGGGTGTTTATGTGAGTCTGCCTTTGATAGATGCTTGATCCAACTATATCAAAACAATTATGCATATATTTATCTGTCTCCCCCATTTCCATAGAAATCCTGTATAGGTCTATTATTAGTTTAACTATCTAGCAGAAAAAAATAAATGTTCATCTCTATACAAGGAAAAGAGTGAATTAAAAAAAAAGTCAATAGCTTTGGTGAAATCAGTAACCTAATGAAAGAATTGGGTCCCTGTCATACTTGTCATATTGTACACATTACTTTTCACACAGCATGGTTAACAAGAGTGTAGGTGATACAGGAATATCTGTACTTACTCAGACCAAAACTACACATAGCCCAGTATTTATTTGTTTATTCTAAGTAGGTGAAAAGTGAAGAATATATGAGCAGGGAAAGTACCTCAATACTGCTTTTTAATGTTCTCAAACTATGTTCAGCTCAGGGACTACTACTGAAAACCGCGTGTAGCTTCTCTGTGTTTGATAATCATGTGCAGGTTTCTTTTCCATGAGTTTATCACTTGAAATCGTGCAAACTCCTTATCTTAAGAATCCTGTTAAGTGATACATTATAAATGTGTTTTTCTAGATACCTCTGGCTGTGCTAAGGTTTTCCAGGTGTGTAGAAAGCCTTATGAGCAAAAACCTAAGGAATTTGCTCTATGACTAAACTAGTAAGTTAGGCAGTGGCAATGAAAGCTCTAGAAACTTATTAGTTATGTACATCACTGAAGAGTTAAAATGGTCATCACAATTATTCTGGTCTAAGCTACCACTTTCTCAAGCAATCCCTGGACAAGATTGAAAGGTCATACAACTCTTTTCCAATATGCCATGACAGTTAAATTTTTCTCTTAGAGAGCAAACTTAAGCACATTCAATTCGTTGATATAAATGTAATCACAGAGTATCAGTAAGGACTGTCAGTATCTCTAACAGAAATGCTTTTACTGGTGGATTCACATATAACTTCCTAGAAAGAAATGAGGGGCTTTTCAGTGAATCTAAAATATTTAATTCATTCTCAACATGTTAAGAAAATGCAATGGAAATATTGATAATGTGGATAATGTAGGATAAAAAAGAATTATGGATGTTGACATGAAAATTTTGATACAGAAAGAAAAGATAAGGAGAAGATATTTTCTGGGAAGAGGACATTGCTGTTTCTAAGTTGAATTAACAGCTTGTAACAGCAAATTGTCATCTCACTTGGGTGCCTAATGGACGACTCAGTTTCCAATGTACTTCCTTTGGACATATTTTTAAAGACTTTTCTCAGCTGGAGTGTGTTTCTGCTATTGATCCCTGTCCACAAAAATTCGGGAAGAGAAAACAGAAACCAGATTTATTACTCTACTAGAATTGACTAAACTCAAACTTCATTTCTAGACTGTAGAGAATCAAGTATTTCAACTGAACGGGTATAGTCTATATAGACAATTTTGAAATCCCTGTGATAAGCCCAGAAAGTGCTTAGACTCTGTAGTATCCTGTGGAGAGCTACTAAGTGCTGTTAGCTGTGACAAAATGACCCATGTGTAAGTGCTGACAATATAAACAAAAAATGGCCTAAGAATCACTCAACTAATGGAGGTGGTCTGGCAGTGACTTTCCCACTACAACTCAGCAAGGTGTAAAATGAGACATAGGAATAGTTCCACTGTGCACAGCAAGATATAAAAGAACAGGACAAAGAAAAGAAAAGAATCTCATTCCCACAAATAGTGAAGGACAATTGTATGAAAGGTGGAGGGTAATTACATGAGCTGAGACCTGGAGTTCTCTGTGCCCTCACTTTAAATAGCAATACAAGGTTTCAAACACCAGCAAATAAATGATTGATAAATAAATAAATAAATGGCATAGCTATGGATAACTTTCACCGAGATCTCTCCGAGTGGTCTTGTAAAAGGAGACAAAAGCCTTATACATGACTAACCTTCCCCCAGTTTCTCAAGGAAATAAACCGTAACACCATTAACTCCAGAGTATTTTTCAGCCATGATATTTAAAATGTTATCTGAAGGGCACAGGGAGATGTATACATGAATAACAGTTTTTCTTTACTGAGAAAGGAGTTTTTATTCTGTGATGAGTTTAATTAATAATTTGGTTTTAAATAGCTAATGTTTATTGAGTATTCTTTGCTGATGAAACGGCAGCAATTTTCAAGGAAATCAACAGTAATTAACCTAATTTACAATGAGAGAAAAGAGTGTTTGAATTTTTTTGTTTAATAAAATAGCAGGCCCAGATTTTTAGACTGCTTTGTGAGAACTTCATGAAAGAACAGTTACTCATACTCCAGTGATTACTTTTCCATGTTCTATTGCCAAGTTCATTACTTTATGGAAGACTGAAGTCAGCATGGCATGTACTGATTTTGAAGGCTAAGTATCATAGATTCAGTCATTACTGGGAGAGAAGAATCCCTGGAAGGATGGAGTGCCCTAACTGCACGCATAAGGACTTACAACTGAGCATGTTACAAATAAATAATCAAACAAACTCATGGAAATAAGATTTAGTTTTCAACTTGGAAGCTACTCTATGGATGTAAATTTAAATAATATTTGAAAATACTAACAATCAGTCCTCTATGAACCTCCATAGACTTAGGGACACCTCCAGTTTGGATAATATCCAGGTGATCAACTTTTACTTTCTTTTCTTCAAATAAAACTGGAAGTATCCTTTCAGCAAATCAACATGGGGCCTGGGCCCATTTCCAGGGAAACTGAAGATTCCCATTAACTTGAGTGGTGTAGAGGTCATGCATATACAGTCTTAGGACGTGTTCTTCTCTCTGTGTAGGACTCAACAACATATTACAGTAGGCTTTGGTTAATATCCCCTCTTCTTTATTTACTTAGATATTGGTCTTGACATACATAACTTTTCCGTTCTCTAACAATGCTACAAATTCACTCAGAAACAGTGGAGTCACCTCTTTGCCCTCTGAGCTCTTGAAGTGTGATAGCGATACCAAAGGTCTACTGGAACGACTGGGTATGCACTGCAGAATAAATATAAAACGGTAGTTAACAGAAAAAAAGACTGTGAAGATAGGATATATATCTATAGGAAGAAAGACCAGTAGTTTGTGCTCAAAACGTATTCTCAAGGGCAAATGAAAATAAGCCAAATTTTACTCACATCCTAAGACATTCATCACTGACTCGTTATTCACCTTGAAAGTATTGATATATCTACCTAAAAGCCATTCATCTTTGAATATATAGCCCATGTGCAAGCACTGTGGTCTAGATTAATCTGCTACAATTTTAGATGTCTAATTCAGTTGCAAAAGTTGGATAACTAACCTGAAGGTTTCTTCTGTAGTAAATGGGGAGAGATACTGAGGTCTGAAATATGAGAATGAAATGCGTATTTCTCTCTGTCAGCTCTATAGAGTTATCTCTATCAGCTATCAGTGGAACCTACAGCATCTAACATGGGCATTCTGAGTGAGGTGAATCTGTGTCCCAAAATAATTATTGTGTTGAATAATTCTTAGGATAGAAATGAGACTCTAGAAAACTATATGTTTTTTTCAAGTTCACAAGCAGAATGTGTGACAGAAAACTAATAATAAAATGCACTTATCTGTCTTGCCTAGTATTTAATTTATATTTCTCTGTATTCTCCTTCAGGTGACATTCACAGCTGATGAGCTGTCCACTTTAGCCGCAGAGGATAGATAGAGAGCATGGATCACACTTAAAAGTCTCAAAAAACATTTATATAGGATTGATGGGATGAGCCTCTTCAGATGTTAGTGAGAACTTCAGCAGCAATTTGAATTGTTGCGGAGATCCTTTGCTTGTTTCTACCAAGTTACAGTCTGGATCTCTTTTTTCACTTTGTTCTGTCACTAAAGGCTGAGCCAGAGGTCAGCAATGGCTGCTCATAAAGTCTCGCAGGTGTTCCTTTGAAAGCCTCTGAAAGTGTAAGAAAGACTGCAGAGGCAGCCAGGCTCTGTTCTAATTTCTCTGTTCAGGTTGGACCTTAAAATGAAATCTGTTTGTCTTTGTTGGTTTCAGAAAATTTTAGTTTGAGCACTAAAATGCCTTATCGAAACTTCTATACCTTGCTTTAAGCCATCTTTACATACAGTACAGAGTAAAAGATTTTTACAGTGTCCACGTTCTTGATTTTGTCATGTTGACAGCATAGCACTCTTTCTGAAGCAAACACAATGAGCTGTGTCATATGTGTCTGTTGTTAAAAAGCAAAGTCAAACAGAGCATATCCTTTTGGATGGACATCGGCTGCTCAGCTGCTCAGCTACTAGTGAGTACAAGTCTGTCCTGTCTGAAAGTTTTCAGGACAGTATGTATCAATAAGAGAAGAGGATATAAATGCCTAAACAGCTTTGCTACCAGGAGAGATTCGCAAGAGATGCAAATAAGCCTAAATTTACTCAGGCACCAGTATCTTGCAATTACAATAAGGCATTGAAAAAATATCAATGGTAGTGCAGTGCTGAAGAGATGTATGGATAGTTCAAAGGTAAAATCATACCTTTCATACATCTTTAATCAGAGATATTTTGCAGAAAATTTTATAGGATAAAGAAGGCTAATCTTGTCTTCTGGTTTTGTCCTATAGCTCCTAGGAGCATGGAATGTGATAGTCAAAACAGTCTATAGGAAATGTCACTCCTTTACAATGGTTCAATTGTTATTTAAATTATCTTTTAAGAGTTACTACCAGGCTTCTGTCTATCAAGGGAACTGTGAGGAAGAAAGCTTTCTACCATAACTGTTCATTTTGCTCACATATAGGAGTTTGACTGTAAAAGATAAACAATGGTGGGTTATTGTGCAAAAAAGAATATTTTTTAATTTAGACGGAAGTAATATTCATTCAAAATAAAAGGATAAAAAAAAATCAGATGACAAGCCCATGAATTCCAGACTTATAATGTTAGTTTCCACAAACCTCCTTGGCTCACCTTTTAGACTGACGTTAGAAAAGCTGTTTATTAACCTTAATTTTTGTTATGTTTGATCACAAGTGTGGTAATTCTTGAATTTTCTCCTTTATGAAGCATTATCAGAGCCCTTGGGAGTTCAGAACTTTTTGCTTATCTCTGACAGCAATTCATCTACCAAATAAACTTCAAAACAAATTTACTCCTCTTTGAAGTACAAAACTGCAGTGCTGAGGTCATTTGCATTTACCCATTAAACTATAGTGTTTCTTCCTTTTTTTTTTTTAATCAAAATGACAACCATTAATGGCAAAAAACCCTACTGAGTCTTTCTTTCTCTTTCTGCCTAGTGTGAAATTTATAGAATGATAATAAGGAATCACCTCAGACAAGCACAGATGAAAATAAGTTCTGCCCACTACTGTATCTGAGCAGCTAAACATTTCCAAACTGCTTTGATGACTCTTACCTTTTAAAAGGCTTTATTTGAGCTTCCATATTCTCAACCACACGGAACCGTGTGTTATTAAAAAGTAGTTAAAGTTCTCTTTTCTAAAGTGATTAATCTCACCCCAGCTAATCTCCTCAACCACACTCTGCTTCTAAGACATAACAGAAGCTATTTTTCATTGGATTTCAGTTGATTAGATAGTCTGATTTAAGGCTGGTTAAGCTGTGTTTCAATTGTGATGGGGAGAGATTCCCTCTGAGTGCTAAAATCCCATTGTATCTTCTGGGGGTGTGGGGCCATGGGATTGTTTTCCTTTTTTTTTTTTTATCCATTGAGCTAAAGAAGAGACCAGTCCCAGCTGGATGTAAGTGCACAGCCTTAGAAATCCTTTCCCTTGGGCTAAAGCATTTACTTACTTGCTTTCTTTTCTCCTTCTAGCTTTCCATGACATTCACAAATAAAGCTATTTCTCTATTTGGCAAAAAGTTTCCTCCCCTCTTCTCCCCCCTACTTTTTGCTTTGATTATAGGTTCGGAGCCAAAAATGTTGGGAACAGAAAATCCACACAAATAATTAACATTTGTCAACAAGAACTATTATGCTGCTGGGTGCAAAACAAAATTGCATTTGCTACTGAAGAAATCAAGTATGTCCCGAGGAGGGGTGAAATTAATGATGCTTCAAAAGTGACTGAGATACTGAATTCTTTTTTAGAGAATAAATAAACTAAACTAATAAGCTAACTTTATAAATAGATTATATAAATATCGTGTTAACGTATTTCCCATGCTGATGAGAAGCAGGTTAGGAAATGATGGGGTAAATACGAAAGTGTATAGTTGATAAAAACTGAATATTTACAGCCTACTATCTTGACAGATGTTACTTCAAAAATGTATTGTATCACTACTTCAGATATCAGAAAGAATGAAGGGGAATTTGAAAGGTTAGTGTGAACCTATTTTTGAATACAAAAAGAAATACAAAGACGATTAGCACATGATCCTTTTATATATTAGGCAGAGAATCCTTGAGCTTTTAGATAGAACTTTCAAGCATGCAGGTATTTCTATTGACTCCAGTGAGATTATATCTGCATTTAATGATGGTCATGTGTTTCATTGCTTTGCTGGATTGGGGCCATCATGTTCGGTACCTTGCTCTGCTTTGTCCTTGCTTTCCCTCAAACAGTAAAGCCCATGGCAAGAGAAAAGACCATGAATATCTATAGGCTAATGCACCTAGCAGAAAAAGACAGACTAGATGCAGAGAGAACAAGGGAGTCGAAGATAAACCTGATTTATCTTTTAACTAGAAGTACAAAGAAAAATGGGGACATGAAAAACAATAGCTGCAATATATTTGGTTTGCAATACATGTTAAAATCTTTGTCAACATTAATTAAAATTGGCTTCGATAGAAACACCATCTCATTGAAATACTGAAAGAGGATGAAAGAACATAAACAAAGGATAATGTCAGCAATATATTCAGATGGGAAGAGGTGTGTAGCACGGTGCTGAAGGGATCTGTATTAAGTCAAGGATTAATATCTTCACTAACCCAGGAGAGAAGTAAATAGCATTAATTACGTTCATAGATAATACTAAAGACATGCATGGAGGACAGGGAAGTAATACAAGGAAACTTAACTATCTTAGAAGCAGCATCAGAAAATATTTGTGTGCTCACACAATGCCTGACAAAGCAGGTCACTGTCTTGACTGAAGTCCTTTAGAATCAGTATAATAAAAACAGTAGATTCTTCTAAAACTGAATACGAGTAAAACATACACTTTTTTTTTTTTTTTTTAAATGTAAGGTGAAAAGACAGGAGTATTACAGGGATTCAACAGAAAGTGTAAAGAGGACAGCAGTAATTCTGAAAATGACAGTAGGTATATGAACAGAGTCATTTACACGTTTTCCATACCCATGTGGTATGAGGAAATCAAGTCATTTTTGAGGCTTGGGTGTAAAAAAAGCTTCCGGTCTTGTGGCAGGAAGATAAAAGCACTTTGATTTATGATCTAAGTCTGACAGGTTTCGGAAAATTACATATGATTCAGAGTAAAGCATTACAAGGAAGATATTAACAGACAGACAGGAGAGTGCTCAAAGAAAGACATCAACATTTTAAAGTGACTCAAGATATAATTATGCTTATACAGTAATTTTTCTTTAATTTATACAATTATTTATAGAATTTATTCGTTCAGGTTTTATATGTTTATGTAGTCATTCTGCATTAAAGGATGCTATAAATATATGAAAATATACTTATATAAAATGTACATATATAAAATTCTAGAGTATTTAAGGTAAAGTAAGTACGTATAAGAAAAATAAAAAACACAATTTATATAACATCATTTTGATTTAAAGCTTTTATATCCAGACTGGAAATCTGTTAAAAAACCTGTTACTTTCCTTTGGTTTTGTGCAGAAAGTATTAAAAGTAATTAATTTCATTTATATTACACATATAACTACTTTTAAATACAATTATATTTTACGTGATATATGTTACCAGAAGGATGTGTTTAACTTTATGTCAGATTCATTATTCATTTCTTGTGATGTTTGAAAAATTAGTTATATTTATTACGGCTACGTTCCAACTATTTGAGAATATTTAGAAAAATAATTTGGATTGCTACATTGTGTAGATTTATAGGGGCAGTATAAAATAAAAGATAAAAGCCAAGCTAAATTAAACATTTGAAGGAAAAAAACCAAAAGTTCCTAACAGTTCAATAGGTGACCATGTTAAATGAGGTTCAGTTGCACATTTCCATGTCTTGAAACATTCAAACCAGAAGCGAATAGGGTATTATGAATATCTCAATGTGATAAGTCACAAATTGCCAGGGAGACAGGTGGCATGATTCAATAGGTTTTATCCATGTCTAATTTGTAAGAATGATGTTATTATCAATATACTCTGAGCAAGTGGGGTTAGGGAATGTTTGAACCACATGTGATCTATCACCTCCACTCCCCTGCAGACTGGTGAAGTGCTTTGCCGAACCAAGTCTTAATGCTTACAGCCTTGTTAACCTGCAGGGTAAGAGCCCTGGGAAGATCAAGATCACTTCTGAACTCAGCCAACAGCTGAATTTTTAATAAAGTGACTACCAGACAGAAGGGATTTGAAATTCTGGATTTGTTTCATTAATATTGTAGCTGACAATCATTTTTTTCTAAGCTACCATTCTATAGTCTGAATTTCTCTGCATAGACCAATTTTAAAGGCTTTGTCAATATGACGCATTATTTCCTTTTTGTGTTGGAAAGCAAAACATAGTGAAGAAAGATTAAATGCTGCCTGTAGTTCAGCTTTTTCTTAGCCATGTGAAAGTGCAGGCTTATCTTCATTAAATATATAGTTAGTTATTCAGAGTTAGTTTTTCTATGATTAGACTGAAAAAAACCACATTTTTTATTTTTGTTTTTCTTGGAAGGAATCTGTAACTAAAAGTGTTATGTTTGATGGATGGATTGAGCCTTGCTATTTCGAATCTATGGCAAAGAACAGGACGTGAAGCAAAATAAAAATACAACTAAACTAGCAATCTGGATTTAAAAGAGAGAATACTGATGGCACCTCCATGACTCATATAACACGTATGATCATTGTTTATAGGAGTGTAGTCACTTGTAGGAGCACAATGATAATAAAACTATTTAGCACTTTTATAGCTCACTGTATTTTCAGAGCAGTGTGGTGATGTTAAATAAAGATTCTCAACGATTCTTTTTGCAATAGATGATTAGACTGATAATTTCCATTATACAGACAAAGATCAGACAGAAATAATGGTAGAGGCTGAGGCAGAATTAGGAGACAAGACTGAAACTTGATAAGTGTGAACTTACTTGGCCAAGTAAAAAATCTCTTCTTTCATAATATTTGCTTACAAAACCCTTATGGTTGTTCGTAGACCCAGATGAATGTTTTAAGAACAAAACTGAAGTCAAAGCTATTCTTATGGGTTCTGTTCCGTATAGGGAGAGACTTCAAAGTCCTGATAATCTCATATTTCTACATCTGATTTCAGTAGTGGGGTATAATTCAACGAAATCACTTTAAGTGGTATTCAGAGTGGCTGGCAGCTTCTGCTGTATGGAGCATTTCCAATAAAATGCAGCAATATTTTGTAAGAATGTGCTGTCACTTCTGTTGTGCAAACCACAGAACCAGCTTGTCTTTGTAGAATGTAATGTGTAATATGAGTTACAAATAGAACAACAAATATATTTCTGTTAGATTAAATATCTATGGAAGATCTGGGTCACAGAAGATGATTTTTAATTCAAGTCACTAATATACGATCAGTTGTTAAGGAGAAAATGAGCTTTACTCCGTATTTTAAATCACTTCGGGATTTGAGGATATGTACTACCCTCACATTTTTAAAAAAATCTGTCTTAAAAAACCTGCTGGGTTTTATCCAGGTGTCACACACTGTCATTTTTGAGCTCATACCAAATAAGACATAGAGAGAGATGGCAACAGGGTGCACATTTTGCAATTGAATTTTCTTGTTGTCATACACATTTTGCTTTAGCAGTAAGGAACAATTTAGGGAGGGTAGAACTGAGCTTCAAAGAGTTCTTAGAAAACCCAGTAAAGTTATTTGTACTGGGTTCTCCAACAACTGTGCTTTGCAAATTCTTCTGTAGATGGTTGGCCTATTTCCTCATCACTGACACAGATCAAGCCTTTGCTTGTCTCTGTAGATTGTTTGTTTTGGGATGTCTTCTTTCAATAGCACTAAAATAAATTGCAAGTATGACATTTATATCTCTCCTACTGATTTAATCTCCCCATTACTCTCTTTGAAAACAACAGAAAATGGGGAAGGTGCCATCAAATTAACATGTTTTTCAAAGCTCCTTTTTATAATGTTTATTTAGCCATACATTTTGTATTAAGAATGATTTTTTTTCCTACTTGATGATGACTACAATATATTTTTTGCCTTTTGACCTAATTTTTGCAGTGAATTTACTGCTCATGAAAATTCCTGAGTTAATCACTTAGAGAATGATTTACTCACAGGCTCAAACAAGCTGTAGCGTAGAACAAAATATCCAAGTCATTAACAATCTTCCATCCTTGTTTACATCCTCTTTAATTAAGTGATTCCTCTCAAAAGATAATACAGATTGAGGTTATCCAGTGTTTTTGCATCAGTTGTGACTGTGGAAACAATCCACAGTGGGAGCTGTCTGAAAGGGAAACTCCACTGGGAACCAAGGAAGAGAGGAATGCACGTTACAGTCCTGCCACCAAAAATTTCTTTACACATAGTCCCGGACTGTTCTGTAGCTCCCAGTGTCTATTTCTCCATGAAATGAAGGCATAAGAGAGAAAAAAGGAAGGGCAAGAGAAAAGTAAATGAACTGACTGAACGGTAGATTTCTAAGATGCTTACGAAGACCTCACACTGATAGCTGACTGAGCATTAAGATATATTAATACCTTAAATATGTATTAAATATCTCTCCTGTAGGCTTTTCTCTCAGCGGTGTTGTAGCTGTTCCTGGTGACAGATGATTTAAAGATGACAGTCCCCTTGCCTGGGGACATTGTGCT
This sequence comes from Neomorphus geoffroyi, assembly GCA_033558235.1. Taxonomy (NCBI): domain Eukaryota; kingdom Metazoa; phylum Chordata; class Aves; order Cuculiformes; family Neomorphidae; genus Neomorphus; species Neomorphus geoffroyi. Next base: position 20,877,897 of record JAUMJM010000053.1, on the reverse strand, counting down.
TGTTTGGTACCGCATCAGCCCCTGAAGATGCAGCAAGACTCATTTAGCAGAAGGAGGGACAGGGAAGGCACATTAGTGGGTATAAGTCTTGCACCAGTGTACGTGCTATACCACAACAGTTTAGTACCTCTGTGGTCCACACTAAAGGCAAACCCTTTGAGCTGGCTTTTTGCAGCTCTACGATTGTGTTATCCTTTCCCTCCTAGAAGGGAGATGGGAGAATGTGGAAGAAATTCAAGCGTTATTTTTCTTCAGTGTTTGCATGTTCAGAAGAAACAAACAGAAAAAACCTTATAATACCTGATAATGGAAAGTGTCTTGTGGAAATCAAACACTTTTTCACAGTAGTGTATGAAGATTACAGGGTAAATTGTCTTTGTCAGATGTAGGAAAAAACTGAGGAGTTTCTTTTTGTAACTGCCAAAAGGTTTAGTTGTTAATGGAGAATGGTTAATGAATAATAAATCAAGGTCCATACTTACTTATATATCCAAGGTATGGTTTTATTTATGAGAATATCTTTCATCAAAACTGGTTTTAAAGAGGAGTTCCTCAAAGCTTCAATGTAGAATACTACATTAAAATGTACATCCATGCAGCAAAACATTAATAATGTATACATTGTATTTTACAGTTTCAGGATAGTTATTCTAGGAGAATATTTTTTTACTTAGATTTTAGTTTTTCATATATTTAACCCCATTTTAAATATACATGTCAAAATATGATTGAGAGAGACATTTTTCCCCAAACATTTTCATGCTGAGCACAGCAGTTAAAGTAATTGCTTCTCTCTCTGAGAAGAAGCATGTGGGTTCTTAAATTCTAAAGTAATAGACACCTTCTCTAGACTGAAATAATATGGCTTTCCTCAGGAGGGAAAATTGCTGTGCCATGGAGAAGGTTAATCTTCTCTGAAAGCTGTTCCAGTTTGGAATTTTGACAGTTTTCATGGATAAAATTCTCCTTAAGAAGCAATATAGGACAGGGAGGAGAGGACAGTACGCAGAGGAATGATCTGTTAGCAACTGCCATAGCAGTAATTCTGCTGTGCTTTTCGGTTTTCATATTTACTTATCAATGAGGATGGCAAGATTCAAACTCATTTATACAGATGTGGATGGTGGGTGTTTGGGATGCATATAAGGGTCTGAGCACACATCCCAGATAAGGTTTTGACTTCCTAAGTTATCTCTGTGACAAGATACCATGCATAGCTATATGAGCCGGGTTCCAGTGTCAGCATTCAGTTTTACTGTCCGTTCTGTAGACAGGTAGTTTGCCGTGAGATGGGAGAAAATTACACAGTGTAGGCACGCTGCTAAACATGTGCACAGTTCTTCAGAGCTAATAAAAAGTACAATGTAAGGTTGATCTAAATTAGTCCACATCCGAGGTGTCTTAAACGAAGCTGCAGGCACAAAAGTAATCCCACTTGGAACCTTCAGCTCCAATGCTTCCCCAGGAGATAAATGTTGATGTATTTTTTATCCAGCAGCAAACAGGGAACTACGTCTTATTTGGAAATGTTGCTGAAAGAAATGAAAATTAATTGGCAGCTGCATTTTACTTGGTGATTAAAAATCTTGTCCAGCAAAATACAGAGCTGCAATTTGCTGCCTTGCCTCAGAGTGTGCTGAACCACATTTGTTCTGAGGAGGAGCACATCCTTGTCTAAGATACCTTGGATATTCTCAGCCTTAGTTTTGTTAAAGATGTGCCACTGTGTAAGATGAAATTCTACATCTGCTGGATCAAAATAGGAGTAAGAATAAGATAGGATAAGTACTTCATTCAATTCAAAGGAGGAAGTCAATACCATTGTTACTGGATAACAGAAGTAATCTAGGGGGTCTGAGAGCTGGAGGATGCCATGTTTCCTTGGTCTGAGTAACCAACTCAGTGTTGACTCTTTTGGGAGTTTTAAAAGAGGGTTTACAGTTCCTCAGACAAAATCTATGGTTTCTGGACTAATGCATAGAAGTTATACAACATTGGTATATCTTAAATAAGTTGGAGGAATGCAGATTTCTCTGAACAAAACCCACACAAACTCACAGTAGAGCTTTAGCAATCAGAACAAATTACAAAGAAGCAGTGTATATCGGAAAACAGAATTAATACCACTTTCAGTAGCAGTTATAAGGCAGCTATATTTAGCTAAAAGCTTTCTTCTAGAGACCTTAATAAAATAAGTTAAATTGCCTGAGCTACACGTGCAAAAACAGTACCTGCAGGAAAGAGGAGAAGTCAGAAGGTAAAAAATTTAAAAGGGTAAGATTGCAGTGTAATTATTTACTTATTTGTGGTTTGGGGAATCTTGTTTATGCTCTATCACCATTATGCAGAGAAGGTTTTTTTTCCTGTTTTGAGACATTTTGATTCTGTATATTCTTGCAGAGATGAGAACATTGTAATGTTTTCAGTTACTTTAGAGGAGCTCGGTGAATTAAGTGTTATTTAATATGAGAGTGTAGATCATACATTTATTGTGGTTTAAAAAATGGAGAGTAATTAGTGACATATGTTTGTATCACTATAAAAGAATTGAGCAAAGCAAGATTAATGCAAATTAGGCATTATTGTGTTCAGAGACGTCTACTGCTAACAACGTTCAGTGTAATGAAGGGTGAATATTGTGCACGATTAAACTAGTCATATACAAACAATATCTCAAAGACACAAAGTATAATTGTGGAATGTTATATTCTTCTCCCACACCCTCCCATTCCTTGTAGTAAAAATAGAAAGAACATAAGGTAAAGAAGGCAAAACAGAATCAAGAACACGCATTTTGCTACTGAAAGCAGAGCTTCAAGGTGAAGATGGACCCAAAAGCAGTGATAGTGACTGGGCTCCTACGAAGGCTAGGGACAACTTGAAGCTGGTGAACCAGTTCAGCCTAACAATGATTAAGCAAACAGAGGCCAGCACTCAAAATCTGAAGTATTCTATACAGCTTTTATATCTGAGATATTTTTTATGTAAGCCAAACCTGATTTCTCTAAGCTCTCTTTACAGTAGAGAAATATAGCACATTCAGAAGACTTTTGGCTCTATAGACGTGCCTTTTTATCTCTGCCAAATGCAGAAGGAGCATTTGAGGACCATCTTAGGCTTGCGTAACTAAATTTTTGCTTCTTAAATGAGGCAAAATTAATCCCTTGAGTTCTGATATCAAGTGAAATCTGCTATATAAATGACTAAACAGATATTGTCTGGTCTTGTAATGACCTCAGTTCATGCTGATACTTCTATCAATAAGGATTATATCACACCAGGACTAGGGCCAAAACAGAATCTCAGTATCCGTTTCAAATTTCTGAATAATTCAGTTATAGTGATTTAAATTCAAAAGCTTCCAGATGCTGGTTTGTACAGCAACTAGCGAGCGTTAAAGCAATTTTCCCTGTTCAGAGAACCTTGTAAGATTTTCTCTAAAACTTAGAACTACATATAAAGTCCAGTGACATCAGGATCATTTAAACATTGTGCTTCAGTGATCTTATGAACAAAATCAGGATGTATTTGGATTAGGTTTTAAAAATTCTGTTTTCATCTTGTGAACAGATAGATTAAGGATTTTTTTTATTATTCTTGTTTTGGTATCATTTTAATTTTATTTGTTCTAAGAAGTAAAATCAGTCCTTCAATTACACTTAGGAGATTTATTCAGAGCAACACCAATGTTAATGATTCGTTTCTTCTGTTGTTACAGAAAAAATAGTATTCTTATTTCTTGCAGCAACATGGACTGTTTATTTTATTAACTTTTCACTTATTCACTGAATATAAAAAGCCCTGATGCTTTCTTTACTCCAAATTTGAAAGTGGGATCCCTGCCTCAAAGTAATAGTCTGATTTCATGAAAGAGATTCAAGGTAGTCAAACAGTTCTGGACATCTTAAAGATAAAATAAAGCAAGTCTAAGCTCGACAGTATTCCCTTTATGGAGCATCTACTCTCTATTTATTGCACGGGTTGCTTATATTAATGATTTTTTTGGTTTAGGAGTTCATCGGAGAAACAAATTTTCCAGTTATTCCAATTTTTTCCATACTTTCCCTGTCATCGTAGAAAGGTAATGGAGTGGATAAGCTGGACGACTTTCTGATGAAACTAAATCAAAATATACACATCAGGAACACATGCAAAATTTTAGAGTCATTAATGAGCATTCACACTAAAGGTAATCCTAAGTATGTCACTCTTTCCCCTGCCTCGAAACATGTACAGAGTGCACATTTTGTCTTCAGCACTGTTTCTCGACTGTGTTTCACTATAAGTCTTCTCTATAACACTGCATCGCCTGCTAAGACAGATGTAGCTTCAATCATTTGATGTTTTCTCCCTTTCTTATCTTTTCATGGTACTAATGAAGTCTGAAATATTTGTATTTCTTGGCCAAAATTATGTAGTTTGGTTTTGTTATTTGGGTTTGAGATTGGTTTTTTCTGATGTTCCCTCCTCTCCACACTTTATTTTTTCAGTTTGTTATTCACTTAGACATTATTAAAATAAAAGACAAGAACATAATTCTCTATGAATCTAATGCAAACATACATTGGCAATTCTTTCAATAAAAAGTATTCTGTGTCTTCTTTTCCATTTAATAAATATGTTATTAGCTTTGAACAACATCCCACTTTGTGTTGCCTTTAGATAGTTACACATGAATAACTTATGTTCAAAAAGCTTTGATAGCATGACTTGAAATTCTCAAAACCCAGAACAGTTAAAGAAGCTCCATCTGTATTCCATCTTATTATACCATATGTATTGCAGCATATAAACTATGCTGACCTATATTATTATTATTGCAATAATTCTGAGTTGTCACTAAAATCCTATGGTAAATGTTGATGTTTTTTATATTTTCTCTTTGATACAAATAAAATTTCAGCTTTGTATTTACTAATTTTTTACCTTACCATTACTGTACATAATTTCTTAAATTAAATATTTACTTATAATTAGATTTCATTATCTTTACCCATACACTAGTCTGAGATTTTATTTTGAACTGAATGTTTTCTCACTCATAGAAAAGGTTATTTTAAATTCAGAGACTAGATACCCTGTTTGAAAAAGCCAATGAAGAAGTTTTTCAAGCACTTGGTAAGTAAAGAAATAACGATCCAAAAAATGCATTGACTACATCTGTTTCACTTCAGCTGTGTGCAGACAGAAGTCTTAATTTTCAGTCAATATAATATATAATAACACAATGTCTATTCCAGCTCTGAAGGAGTTTTGTTTTTCAAAAAATGTCCTTATTCAACTGGGTGTCCCATTTTGCTACTTCTCCCTGAGAAATGTAGTGCTTCAGTTGTATTTCACGGACTATCCATAGCATCTCAACTTCAGCTCAAGGAGAGTGGATCAAGACAAGGGAAAAAAACAGGAACATTTTGAAGACTGGCTCTTAAGGGAAAGAAGACACATTATGTGGGCAGGCCTGTATTATAAGGGAGTGAATAAAGATATAATGACATACACTCTCAATTTCAGGGTACAAGTAGTAAATGAGATAGCAAGGCTGTAGTCTAACATATTGCTGATGGATAGGAGGAGGGAAAATCTTTGTGTTTTAAGCCTTTCTGGAACCTAGATTTTGTCACCTGGTATCGACAAGCTGTGCCCTCTAGGACTGAAAGATATAGCCCAGAGTCTGTGCTGTGGGCTGTCCTCTACTTTAGTCAAAATGTGTATTTGTATTAACTCCACAGAGGATTAAGTATTAACCATGTCAGTGTTAGAAAGTGTGGAAGTCCTTGATAATAGTGTTTTAGCAATTTATTTGAAAAATGTTTTGTTTTCAACTAGAAAAAGCCCATATTTATAACTCATTGGTCTCTATAATTAAAATATTCCTAGAATTAATATAGAAAATTAATGGTCTTAACAGTTCTAACAGGAAAGAAAACTGTATTAATTGGGCTTGAAATAAAGAATCAAAATAGTTTTCTGTATTCAGCATGATGATTTCTCTTCAGAATATATGACATTCTGGAGATAAAGAAAATAAACTAATAGACCTCTTACAGTACTTTAAACAAGACAAGACAATGAAAATTTTCAGTATCAGAATCTATATACACAGATCCCAAGAGTAGAATACACTGGGAGTTATTGACCTTTGAAAAATCTGATACAGCAAATGTTTTCCGGGCAATAGTGAACCCAGGAGATACAGAGTAAATATGTTGAAATATGAACAATGATTTCAGAAATACTACCCTCTCCACCCCCCCAAAAAAAAAGGAAAAAGGAAAAACTTTAGGCCAAATGCTTCCTTGACAGAATTTTCAGTTCTATTAGTTCAGTTCAATTCAGTTAAGATCTACTGATTTCTAACAGTCTTTGTCCATAGATATTGGAATTCCAATCACATGATTGTCTCCACTAAAAGTGATCACAGTCTATTTTATGTCAAACACTTCGTTAAGGCAAGCAGAAGACCAGGAAAATGCTCATGTCTTCCTTTCAGATAAAACCACACGATTTCCTTATATCTTTATTTCTCTGCTAGTAAACTTATTGTTTGGAGCTAGATGGCCCAGAATCATTATTAGTTATATTTCCTAATGTGTAGTTGACGTTAGCTAAAGCTCAACCAGGTGTTGTTAGCAGAAGTGAAGATGTATTATGGAGAACTTTCTTCCTTTGCCAACTGTTAATGATTCTCACTTTCAAGTTGCTTGAAGCTCTGAATTCTATATGAAGACCCAGAGCTTGGTTGCATGCTTAGTTAGCCATGGCAGGCAGAAAATCAACCCAAAAAATTTTCTTTTTGTCACTAGCCATAGAGATCTGCATGTTTATGCCCTACATCACAGTATCACAGTGTCATAAGGCTGGAAAAGACCTCTGAGATCATCGAGTCGAGTGACATCTTCTTTCTTGTGAACCAAAGTCTCCTGGTTTCTATGCTGTCAGAATAGTAAAAAGCAGTCAGCTTTGCACTCTTAACTGCAACAAAGTCCTACCCAAACTCTGCAATGGACTTGCTGTATCAAACTGTTTACTGTAAGATAAAAATATCATATTAGATTTGACTCCTATGTAAAAATGCTCAGAGTGAAGGAATTTCCGATTTGAAGGGAAAAAAACGTAACAAACCAAAAAATACCTTGTACTCAGTTTTTCCAAAGATCAAATCAATCCTAAATTTAGTGGAATTATGGGACATCAAAAAAGCGACATCTGCTGTCTTCGATCTATGTTTTTTTCTCATTCATTTTTATGCTTTATACTGTCTTTGTTTCTTGAAAGGTAAATATATTGTCTTCATTTGTTGAAAAGTAAAGAGCAAAGAAGTTTAAAAAACAATTTGTGACCTCATTTTTCTTTCTTATACCTGATTATTTTTTTTTTAAATAACTTTTATTATCTTTGATTGGTACTTCTGAATGTTAGAATTTACTACAGTCCTGAGTTTCCAAGAAGCCTGGGTAGATTCTCACAGACTTTGATCTGAAGGAAAGAAATATATTCTTCTGCATCAGGAAGCTGCAGTGTTTTAAAGAAGCATTAGTGAGAGGAAGGAATTATTTGAACATACATTATTCTAATATTAATAGAATAACTTCTAAATTAGAACATTTATTGTCATTAAGTCCTACTTTAAATGGAATAATCGTTCCAATTCTGTATTTAACTGCAAACTGGCTACTCTGCAAAGCTGCCTTCTAAAAAGCCAGATCTCTTCTAATGAAGAAAATTTAAATGCTTGACATGCCTGAAATGCAATTAGCCTCCCTGAAGTTATTAAACCTGATAATTGTATTAAATCACTTCATAGAATCAGGAAGCAGATTGTTTCTACACTAACAATGTTTTCCAGGCCACTATAGGAGCAGTAAAAACTGTTTTCAGAACCTCTGATTGATAGAAACTATTCAAAATGTATAATTGAAATTTGACATTAACCCCTACTAATAAGCAGATATTAACTAAAAAAATAAATAAACTGTCTTGCTTGTTTGGTTGTTCTAAGCTTGATTAGACCTACTTTATTCCATTGTGTACGGTATTTTCTTAATTCTACTGTTAGAATTAACTTTGTCAAAGAAAAGGATTCGATTTCTTATGCTAAAAACAGTGTTTGTTAAAGTAGTTAGCGTTAGAGTCGTTTAATTTAACCATTCTCTGATTACCTAAAGACACAGAATTTAATTTCTCACCTTGTTTTGTCTTCTGTGGAGATAGAAATTAAAATATGAGATATAAATGAAAACATTAATGTACGTTGCAACTGGCATTCTGCTTTTCTACTATGGAAGGAAACATTTCTATATATGTAGCTCAACAATTTGTGCTTTGATGCCTCTATGCATACGCATAGGTAGAGAATTAAAATTGAAAATATTCAGAAGAGAAAGATAAACAGGCTTATGGGTACTCTTTCATGTGAAAAGACATTGAATAGACTGGGGCTTTAGCTTGGAGAAGAAATTACTTAAAAGGGAACACAAGAGGGATCTATAAAACAATGCATTCAGTAGAGCAGGTGTTATTGGGTTAATATGGCAAGGTTTTGATGGCTGGCAGGCTACAAGGGATGCTTCTGTGAGAACTGGCTAGAAGCTTTCCTGGTCTCCAGTGAAGCTAATGCCAGCCAGCTCCAAGACGAACCCACTGTTAGCCAACGTTGTGCTGAGCAGTGATCATGGTAACACCTCTGTCATATAACATTTAAGAAAGAGAAAAAAAATGTGTGGAACAGTATGTGAGAGAAACAACACTTTAGACACCAAGAACAGTGAAGAAGGAGAGGAAGGAGGTGCTTCAAATGCCAGAGCAGAGATTCCCCTGCAGCCTGTGGTGAAGACAATGGTGAGGAAGGCTGTCCCCATGCAGCCCATAGAAGTTAAAGGTGAAGCAGTTATTCACTTGCAGCCCACGGCGGACCCCACGACAGAGCGGGTGAATGCACCCAAAGAAGGCTATGGCCCTGTGGGAAGTCCACACTAGAGCAGGCTCCTGTGACCCCCTGGAAAGAGGAGCCCATGGTGAAGCAGGTTTTCTGGCAGGACTTGTGATCCCACAGGGGACCACATTAGAGCAGTATGCTCCTGAATGACTGCACCCTATGGGAAGGATACATGGAAAGGACTTAGGCTAGAGTAGTTCTTGAACAATGGTAGCCTATGGGAGTAAAGCACATTGGATAAGTTCATGGAAGACTCTCTTCCACAGTACACAGTAAGCACTCCATGCTCAGGCAGGGGAAGAGTGAGGAGTCCGTCCCTTGAGGAAAAAGGAGAGGCCCAGACAATGTGTGACGATCTGACCACAACCCTCATTTCACCTCTCCCTGTGCTGCTGGTGGGGAGGAGGTAGAGAAAATTGGGAATAAAGTTAAGCCCAGGAAGAAGGGAATGGGTGAAGGAAAGGTAGTTTAAAATATAGCTTTTATTTTCTTATTATCCTACTCTGTCTTGATTGATAATAAATTAATTTCCCAGAGCTGACTCTGTTTTGCAAGTAATAGTAATTGATGAGTGCTCTCCCTGTCTATATCTCAATCCACGAGCCGTTTGTTGCGTTTTTCTCCCTCTGTTCAGTTGAGGAGGGGGAGTGATAAAGCAGCTTGGTAGGCACCTGGCATCCAGCCAGGGTCAACCTACCACATGAGTGAATAGGGATGGAACAGTCAATGTTTGGCATAAGAGGCAAAGATGGACAAAATGAAATTGTAAGGGAGTACTCTAGAACAAAATAGGCATACACTGCATATACATTGTAGAACACAGCGCCACAGGACGCCGTGGGATGGATTCAGGAAGGAATTGCACAGCTTAATGAAAGACAAGATATATAGGTACAATTCCTGCTTCAGAAGTCAGATTTCACTTTTCAGAAACCTGAGAACCAATACCCAGGAAATAACCTCTTGTCCTCTCTCCTTATGCATTGATTGCACAGGTAGACCTTTGTTATAACCTGGACTGCAGGAAGAGAAAAAAGAAAATGTATCAACAATTTAAGGAAAACAGAATCTATCTAGCCTAGTAAAATAAACAGTGCCTGGGGCCATTTTCAGATATTTTATACCAACCAGCACAAAGCAGCATAAATCTGTTCTTACCCTAAAAAGAGAGTGGCCAAATCCAAACTGTATATTCAGAAGGTTCCTGGTTGGTGTTAAATCCCAAACAATGTCCAGGAGTTGTGTTGCAGAGTACAAGTTGGCCCAGGCCAAAGGCACGTCATGTACCATTCAAACAGTTTAATGGGAGCAATAATTGTATGCCATTATCCACGAACTGTTTAAAATCCTATTATAGACATGGTCTTCTTGTACTGCATGTGCATGTGTACCACTAAAAAGACAGCAGTGATAAATACAGTAGGAAGCTGAATTATTTTCTTTGTTAACGTACAACAGATCATTTATATAAATGGAATAATGCTACTACCCTGTAGAGAAATGTTGATAGAAATATAAATAATTGCTGAAGAGTCTGTATCTTTTCTAAACATTTCTCATGCTTTGTCGTGTTTAGCATCAAGCTCTTTTAAGAACAGTAAAGCAACAGAAAGGATAGTAAGATCTTTAACAGTACTGTTTTAAATATACTTGCATTTTCTCCTGAAGTTAGCAAGTACAATGCAGCACTAGTGTCACACAAAAGCATAAGTGCTAAAAATATATAGGTGCTGCACAATATATTTCATTCCATAGTAACTGAAGCATTTGAGCTATTCCAAATACTGTGCTCCAAAACTAAATCTTGGGACAATAACGTTATACCAGATGAACCCCAAACAAGGCAAATCACTGAATGAGCATCACATTCAGGGCACCTCATATTTATCATATCCACTAAAATATGGAATAACAAAATAAAACCTAACCCAATTGCATGTTAATGAAATAAAGTTTCTGGTTTTTTTAAAAAAAAATGCTTTGGCCTTTTCCTTGTGTCCTTATAAATCTGCTAATCAAAGAGTGGTTATTTCTACACAGACCAAATTACTGTAATTGTACAATTACAGCATTAAGGCTCTTCCATTTACCCAGCAAATTGATTGGCTAAACATATCTAAGTACTTTATTATAATATAGAATTTCATAAGAAAATAAAAGCAATGTCAATGCTCAGATCTGTTGAGAGAAAAATGTAGGGCCATGGTTTCAGCTAATGTAGATTGGTAAGGATCCACTAATTTGAATAGATTTCATTGATTTATGCTAGTTGAAGCACACAGTCATACTTACCAGTACATTTTGCACACCTTTTCTTCTTCAAGAGCATCACACTTCAGCTGCTGTTTATGTTACTATGTCTGACTTAAATTCAGAGGCATGCTGCTTATAGGAAAAGTTTTATATAAGACTGTCAATTTGCACAATCAAAATTACAACTAAATCATTCCAGTAAGTAAACTCTTAAAGATTTAGTGGATTTGTCATGAAGCTAACTGGAATAAATTAAAATGTAAACCCCAAATTGCAAAACATTTAAATGATTAAACTAAACATTAGTGCAGGATAAACTCAGTCTTGGTAGTACAGGAATGGTGCTTTAATAGTACACATCTTTCCAGATGTCTGCAATCATATCATTAATACATTTATTCTGTGTTTTTTGAGAGGGGAGTAGGACTGTATTAGATCATGTTTCTTTTATATTTTGGACAAATTAAACCTTCTTTCCTTAGGGTTGTTTTATGGTATCACTGCAATATTTGTTGATACCGTGGCAGTCATTGCTCCATGACTTTAATAGCCTTCATAATTAATAATATAATGAGAAATTCAATTACTTAAAAAAAAAAAAATGGGTAGTTTTACCGTGGCTGTGTTCTAATTAACTCTTTGAATGAAATATATCTTCTGCAGGTCCCATGCTATGTTTGCTGGCCCCGTACAAATGTACAGATACACAAATATCTAAAATAGTACTGGATGACCATGTTCACACATTTGCCTATCATCTACAATGTAAATTATACTTCAATATAAATGCTATAAGGACCTAAAGAGATTAGAATTCCAGACTTGGACATCTAAAGTGACAGGTGATTAAGGAACTTTATTTGCCTACAAAGCAAGTAACAATGCCATTATATAAACTTAGTCTTAGGATCTTCGTATAAAAACTTACTACGGTTGAATTTTAGTTTGAAATAACAAAATGTTATGTACAAATCTCAGGAAATAAGTAAAGCTTAAATAATTTTCAGAATGTAAAATTGATCAATTTTCATAATGAACATAGCATTACACCAAATAGTGGTTGTAAACATTATGAGATTTGCAGAACAGCAATGGGAAATAAGCACTGCTGAAAAAAATCAGCTCTAGTTCCTGGAGTTGTCTTTTGAGATGTATCTTTCTTCCTGTCTTACCACAGGTGGATAGAGAAGATATCTTCTGCTGGCCTGTGCAAGTTTATAGCACAACATCCCAAGTCTCTTGATGACTGGGACAGGGAGCTGCAAAGATCTTATATTTTCTGTATTCTTTTCTGTCATCTGTTTGAACAGGGATATTTTCTCTTTGAATGTCTTAAGTCACCAAATAAGAACATGGTGGCAGATGCTGTGCAAGCCAAGTCCCATTGAAATTCAAGAAGAGATTAAATAAATTCAGCTGCCAACTAAGGGCAGCAAATCACAAAGGGCCCTGATTCTGACTCCGTACCTTATCAACATTAGAAACTTTTTAAAATCTTCATTGGCTTTTGGAAGACCTATGCATGCCAAGGATTTGAAGGATAAGACTAACTATTAGTAAGGAATGTTCATTGAGTAATTAGAGATGGGAACGAGAATGAACATTCAAATTTACATTTCTGCTTCTTAACACAGCAAAGATTGAAACAATTTGTATTAATTGAGTTAATACAACTTACCACAGAATCACAGAATTGTTTAGGTTGGAAAAGACCTCTAAGATCATCAAATCCAACCATAAACCTAACACTGCCAAGTCCACCACTAAACCATATCCCTAAGTACCACATCTACATGTCTTTTAAATACCCCAAGGGGTGCTGACTCAACCACTTCACTAGACAGTCTTATCAAGTTCTTGATAACCCATTCCATGAAGTAATATTTCCCAATATCTAGTTTAAACCTCCTCTAGTACAACCTGAGGCCGTTTCCTCTAGTGTTATCACTTGTGACTTGGGAGAAGAGATTAACACCTGTCTTGATAAAACCTCTTTTCAGGTAGTTGTAGAGAGCAATAAGGTCTCCTCTCAGCCTTTTTCTCCAGACTAAACAACCCCAGATCCCTCAGCCACTCCTCATACAACTTGTGCTCCAGACACTTCACCAGTTCTGCTGCCCCTCTTTGGACATAATCCAGCACCTCAATGTCTTTCTAGTAGTGAGGGGCCCAGAACTGAGCACAGTATTCGAGGTGCAGCCTCAACAGCACTGAGTACAAAGGCACAACTTCCATAGTCCTGCTGACCACCTGATTTCTAATACTAGCCAGGATACTATTGACCTTCCTGGCCACCTGGGCACACTGCTGACTCATATCCAGCCAGCTATTGGCCAACATCCCCAGGTTGTTTTCTGCCAGGCAGCTTTCCAACCATTCATTCCCAAGCCTGTAGCTCTGCAGGGGGTTGTGGTGGCTCATGTGCAGGTCCTAATACTTAGTCTTGTTGAACCCCATACAGCTGACCTCAGCTAACCAATCTGACCTGTCCAGATCCTTCTGTAAATCCTTCCCTCACCTTATGAAGAGGAGCACTGCTTCACAACTTGGTCACATTTGCAAACGTAATGAGGGTGGACTTGATCCCCTTATTCAGATAAATATAGTGAACAGAATTGGACTCAATGCTGAGCACTGGGGAACACCGCTTGTGCTTCACTACGAACTGAATTTAACTCCATTCACCACAATTCTCTGAGCCTGGCCATACAGTCAGTTTTTTATCTAGTAAAAGTTGTGCCTGTTCAAGTTAGCAGAAGCCAGTTTCTCCAGGAGAATGTTCTGGGAAATGGTGTCAAAATCTTTACTAAAGTCTAGATAATATCCACAGGCTTTCCCTCAACTACTGAGCAGGTCACCTTGTCATAGAAGGAGATCAGGTTAGTTTAGCAGGACCTGTCTTTTCTTAACCTACACTGACTTGGTCTGATCACCTGCTTGTCCTATACATGCCGTGTGACGACACTCAAGATGATCTGCTCCATAACCTTCGCTGGCACCAAGGTCAAGCTGACAGGCCTGTAGTTCCCCAGATCCTCCTCCTGGCCCTTCTTGTAGATAGGAACCGCATTTGTTAATCTGCAGTCAAGTGGGACCTCTCCAGTTAGGCAAGTCTGCTGATAAATGATTGAAAGTGGCTTGCTGAGCACTTCTGCCAGTTCCTACAGTATTCTTGGGTGGATCTCATCTGGCCTCATAGACTTGAGCATGTCTAGATGGTCGCTAACCATCTTCTCTTTCATTACAGGTGCCCATTGTGCTCCCTGTCCCTGTGTTCCAGCTCAGGGGTCTGGGTACCCAGAGAACAACTGATCTTACTATTAAAAACTGAGGTAAAGAACGCATCAAGTATCTCAACCTTTTCTTCATCCTTTGTCACTATGTTTCATTTCACATCTTATAAAGGCTGGAGATTCTCCTTAGCCTTCCTTTTGCTGTGAATATATCTATAGAAACACTTTTATTTTCCTTTACCTCAGCAGCCAGATTAAATTCTAGTTAGGCTTTGGCCCTCCTAGTTTTCTCCCTGCAGGACCTCACAGCATCTTTGTAATCCTTTGTAGTTCTTCTGAGTTCCAACCAGACAGCTACTAATTTGGAATTCTGATACAATGAATAAGAATGCAATTTTAAAAAAGAATGTATTTATTTAAAATACATAATTTGATATATCTTTCCATATATGATAACATACCACGTGCATTATAGTTTCACTTCTGTGTTGTTTAAAACAATAAAATCAGGATAACTTATTGTTGTTTGGAAAGAATATCCTAGTAAATATGCTTTATTGAAAGAAACCCTCAACTTGTGAAGGAAAAAATATTAAGCGTGAATTTATCTTCTCTGGTTAATTGTTTTTCCTGACCTATTTTATATTTTTAATCAATGGTTATATTTAATTCACTAGCTTCAATATATTCAAGTTTATGAAAAAAGCCTTTTCCTTAATTCAATATTTGCATTAATTTTTCTTTCTTTAACCCAAATGAGGGTGAGATTTTCTATTTCTTTGATATGAACTGGCTTAGTTTCTGGATCCTTGATAGAGAAGTCTTAAGTTTAGGTTTGTTTTCTATCCTATTTCCCTTATCATTCTAACAAGAAACAAGCATGCAACAGACTGGTTGAAATTACAGATCTTTAATCAAAATGGGAAGTTTGGGATTTTCCGGATTTCTTTCCAGAGCTTGCCCTTGTAGTCTTACATCAACCAGAACCACTACCCTCACAGATGTTAAAGCTGAGCCTCTCATTTAATTCTAAGTGAGACAAGATATCATCCAAAAGCTAAGAGACTGGAAATATATGACTGGAAATCTGAATTTTTTTTACTACATAGATAGTATGGATTTATCCAAGGCCAGGCAAGAGTAAAATCTAGCACAAGCATGAGGAATAAAAATTTATGGAAGTGTAGGATATATGCAAAGAAAGAAATACTAACATCACACGGGGAAAGAAAAAAAATGCCCATTTAGTGAGCTAAATTAAAAATGGGAGAAAAGGGTATTACTTGATCTTTATGATCTAGAAGAGTATTACCCCCACGCCCCTCCACTTTTTTTCTAGAAGTCTCTTTATTTGTTTTCCTTTTTCTATTCCTTGATAATGTAGATACCTACTGTAGAAACATACAGATCGGAAAAGAGTAAATTTATGTACTCTTAAAAAGAATGAAAAAAGAAGCAAAAATGAATAGTTCTATACCTCCTCCTGCATTTTACTTCCTAAAGAATTTTCTTGCAAACTAAACATTGTATGAACTGTTGAGCAGTGTCATGATTTGAGCTAATCGGCGTGCTTCTGACTCTGGCTTGGTCTTAGTCTAAAGTAACTGCATTTTCTGAAAAACAAACTGCATGTTTTTCAGACCGTTTCTCTCTAGCAGTGATAACACCAGCACGCAGAGAGGCCAGTAATTATTTTTATTCTTCTAGCTACCAAGGCCATCCTTGAGCTGGCGAAAAATGGCCGCATCTGTAGAGAGGAGCAGACAGGACAGGTGACTCCAAACTGACCAACAAGAGTATTCCATCCCATATACGTCATACCTGGTATAAAATTGAGAGATTACGAGGGTCTTGCCCTCTTCTGTGATGGCTGATGTCTAGTGAGGACCTTATTTGTCTGATTGCTTCTGACCCTGGATCGGTGCATCCCTGAATGCAGTTCCTGAGTTCAACGCCCTCCTGGCTGTGGACCCATTCCCCCATGTCTGCTCTACAGCATGCACGGTGACGTATGGTCATCGAGAGGTGGGGTGGGGGTGCGATCTTGGATATTTGCACTTTCTGATTATTTTAATCACTATTACTACTATTATAATAATTTCAATAAAATTGTAGCTTCAGATTCCAATCTGCAAGTCTCTTTTCTCTCATTTTCCTTTCCGTTCCCCTGGGGGTGGAGGGCTGGAATCTGGGAGTCCAACTGCACGAGTTTAGCTGAACATTTAGCTGAGTCAAGGCTAAATCGTGACAAGCAGGCAGTGTAACAACTGTCCTTTTGTGAAAAACAGCAGGAAAAAAATCTGTAAAAATGTGTTTGCTCTTACTCAACATTTTTCTTCAATACAGTGAAGTCTACCTGTAACAATCTCTGATGCTTCTGTTTGATCAATTAAATTGTCCATGCTTCTGTCATCCGAAAGTTAGTTGATTTTTTTTTTCTTTCATGGGGAAACAGGTCAATAATGCAGAGCATATCTGATTCACATACTATGGAATAAAAAGGGCAGTATCTGAGGGTAAATGATCTTATTCTGAAATAAATCTGTAGTTTGTTAAAGACAAATCATTCTCTGGAGGTGACTTGCTCCCTCTCTGTTGACTGCAAAACACACTAGTAGAAAAACTTTTACTAAACTCTTGGGGTTAAAATGAACCCCATCCTCAAATATTACAATTTTGAGTTCAATGCCTTCTGAAGTTGCCTGTTTATTTTCAAATAAATATGATGAGTTTAGACTTGGAAGTTTATCCCTAAATATCTGAAGACAAGGAAGATTCTTTCTAAATGCAGATATTATTAGCAAAATGGTATTATCTATGAAGTTTCTAGTAGTATGGGACATCCTTCCTTGCTACATTGCCTAATTATACTATTTAAATAACTGAATTTTAAAAATGCAGTCAAAATGCAATATGCTTGATTTAAAAAAATTGGTCTATTAAAAGTACCTTCAGAGTGAATCCTCAGCTTGAAAACAGGTAACCTATTTGATCTGAAACAACATATGTTTACTGACATTTGAGATATTCTGCAACGTCAGTCTGTTGATTATTGTGCTTAGTAAGGACATGACTGTTCAGAGACATTTATTTTTATAACTATTTGTTGGTCTATTATATTATCCTATTCGAAGTCTGTTACCCTCCTTTTGACTTTCATTGCAATGTCTCCCAGGGTGCCCAGGGCTACCGACTGATGCCTTTCTATGTGTGCTAATTTAATGAAAAGGAACAAAGTTTTTTTAAAAAAATCAAAATATTAATTTTCAGCTTCAATGCTCTAATTTTCATCACAGCCAAATTTCATCTATAAAATGAATAAGTACATAATTGGAGCGGGCAGTACGTCTGGTTAGGGAAGTTTGTCAGTTTGATTCTTCCTCATTACTTTCTGGAACAGGCATCCAGAATGCAGTGTTGCAAAAAATTCGTGTAATATATTGTTCAATAGAAAATGCTGAGAAAGCTTTTTTGTGTTTTATCATGTATTTGATAATGATTTCTTTCCCTACCTAGTCCGGCTCAACGCATAGGCACACATTTAACTATAAACATAAAAGTCCCTTTAAATCCATTGAAAACATTGAGACATTTTTGCTGCAGACAGTTTCAATCTACTTTCGTATTTACACCTATGTCTCACAGGGGCCATGTGAATAATTGATAATTTATAGATCAGGAAATGATAAGAAAATATTTTTACTTTGACAAAACCACCAAAATCTCTTTGCTGCTTTTCCTTACAGAAATAAAATCTGATAGACACTAGTTATTTACGTCTAAATTGGTTCATGGAGCTACTTAAAAATATTTTCACAATTCTTCACCTTTCTACTAATGGTTTACTTGAACTAAATTCTAGAATTTTAGATTTATTATTTATACTTATTCTCAGCTTCCAAAATGGATGGCAATTCTGTGCAGTTTCTGCTTGATAAGTTTACTATAAAAGAAAATTAATAAAATAAACTTCCCCCCCCTCCTTATTTTATATTATATGTCTAGTGGTACATGACTAGAAAGGAACTATTGCATAGTTAAATAAATACTTTTTAATAAAAATAATATTCCCAGATAGTCACTTGTTTGGATTGCATAGTTCTCTCTTGGCAAACTGACCCCATCACATTTCTAGTCCCATATCACACACACAAATTATATTTTCTCAACTGATAAGACTAATTGGGGACCTCCAATTCCATCTTCTTCTATGCCTGAACAGAACAGACCGGGAAGAAATAAATACTTTAAAATGAAGAAAATTACACTGGAGAAGTTTGAAAAATTTCCGGTACCATCAAACAAACTCAGAAAGGATGCAGTTCTCTACTGTGCATCAGGAACATGCAAATCTCCTTCAAATTCCTAAAAAATATTTTCACTGAAACTTTCATGTACAATTTACATGAACACACTGCAAATCCTGAAACAGAAATCTGTAGAACAAACCTGAGGAGTAACCTTGTTCGTTCTTATGCAGATGATAAGTCAAAAATACTATGATCAATTTACTTATCTCAGTTTTATTATTCCACATGCCAGGGTTATTATAAGTGAAGCACATCTAGGGCACAGTTACGACCTCCTGATGTAGGCTTCTACAACCAAATGAGATTATTCTTATCCTTGAAGTTCTGAAAAACAAATTCAAAAAAGTCTAAATTGTACATCTCAGCAAAAAAGAAGCTCACTGTAAGAACTAGAAGAAATCGGAAACATCAATCTGAGAAAAAATAGTTTCAGGAAAGAATGAAGTAAGTTAAAAGCTAAATCCCTGTGAAAAATCTGTCATTCACAGGCTGAAAAGGAGTACTTTTTTAAAAAAAAGTCTTTAAAATAACAGAATCATAACCTCAAAAAAAAGGAGAAGCACGAGGATTTTGACTTATCAAGCTGACAGGGGTGGACCGAGATGGATTACTGAAACTGTAATAGCAGTGCAGTTTACCTATAACTCAGCCTCAGGAGCTCCTGAGAAGAAAGAAAAAGATAAGAAAAAATGATATGAACTCATCAGAAGTTACATAGATTTACCTCAAGTTCTAATCGGAAGACAGAGTTGTCTGAAAGTTACTTGTAAGTTTTAAGGGCAGCACAGTCAGAACTTCATAATCCCATTAAACTTGATGAGAGACAGAAAATACAATTCACTTCGTAGGAAGCTGGATGTGGCTTCAGGACCTGTGACCATCAACAAGAAACTCCATTTTGTTTAGAACTGTTTTCAGAATAGCATTACTAGACAGTGATGAAATTTTATTTCAAAGACAAATTGTCGGGAAAACTACATTTTTCAGTTAGTGGAAATCGAATTAGTAGTACAAAGATATATAAAATATCTGTTTATTGAGACAAACTGCTTAAGGAAAAGAGCAGATTTAGTACAATCAAGCACTCGAACATTTTGCCCAGAGAAGCTGTAGAGTGTCTGTCCTTAGAGACATTAAAAATCCAAGAGGACAAGGTCCTAGGACACTTTCACTAGTTTCATTGTGCTTGAGCAGGGGATGTTTAGACTAGATTATCTCCAGAGGTCCTTTCCCACTTTGAGCGTTCTGAGCTTCTGTAATTTTTTTAAAGATTTTCCCCGTTACAGTCCCGAATTCTGTTTCTGGGAAAAGATGATTTGGTTTATTCATGTATGTGAAGGAAATAACAGCAAATTAAGAAGTGTTAGATAGAGTTAGCGAATCAGAGTTTTTTCAAATCATCTAACAAATTTATGACCTATGCCAAAGTCTCTAACACTGTTAAGACTACAAGAGAAGAGGCTAAGCTGAACTGTCACTTCTATGATGAAACAATTACAGGACGAGATCTCAAGCCTTTCTTGATGAAGTAATTCTTTCCTAATATCTAAGTTACATTGAATTAATTTACTGGACTAGCAAAACCAAATACATTTTACAGACAATTCAAAGTTACAGTTCGGAGCCATATCTTGAATCTTGTGCAAGACAAACATTAAAGTGAGAAAGTGATGGTGGTGTGGATACTGCCACTATGGATGCTACATTTTCCATTCTTTAAGTAACATTGTAGATCTTGTTTGCTTGGTTGTACTATCAGTGGTAAATTAAGAAATTTATGAGGAAATTCTGGAAAGATACATAGGTTTAATATTATCTTCTTGCCTTAGTTTATATGAAAAAAAAACCAAACCAAGATATGCTATCTGAAATTAAGTGATTTTAATCAGAGATTGTGCAGGAAAGATAACAGTTCTTTGCTACAAGTGTATGTGTGTACAGAACAGAATTAACAACAAGTGTGACTGAGATCTTAATATGAATTGAGCTCTGTACCCAAGTTCTGGTGGTGCTGGTCACTTTAAGTCGCAGCTCTGCTCCAGGCAGCCCTGGAGGTGGTGCGTGCGCAGCGATCCAGATGACCAGTGATCACACACACCGGGCCACCAAAACACACACACATACCCAAGAAAGCAAAAAATAAAGAGAGAGAGGGAGAGAATATAGCAATGCAAGCAGAGATAGCAAAGCATGCGACTACTCTCTATGCAGCAAGATGGAGAGAGAGAGAGAGACCGTACATAGCCAGCAAAAGGAATGTCCGGGCAAATGGAACACAACCTCTGCCCTGGTTTCCTGGGAAACGCCCCCCCCCACTCCTGCTGGCAAAGGAGAAAAAATTCCCCCAAAAAGAAAAAACAACCTGAAACTATAACACTTCTAAAGCCTATTAAACAGTTTTCTCCTTTGGGATTATAACTAAAAGGAGAAAATAAATGATAACCTTTATTTTTTTCCATGGCTTTAGATGCAGAGGTTAAAGTATCTGAAACACACAGAAGAGTTTTATGGGGAAGAATAAATAAATAAATAAATGGAAGATCCAGCCTGGAGTATGCTGTAACCTGTACACCTGTAACCTGCAACAGGAGAAGTATTAGAACTAGTTCATGAAAGTCTGGGACTCCGGGCAAGTGAGGTTTGGGTGTATGCACACTGGTCGCCCACTTTCCAGTTAGATATAATGGGCTGCAAATACCGCCTCCTGGTGTGTGTTTTGGAATCACAGAATCACAGAAGGGTGGAGGTGGGACAGAACCTGTTGAAATTATGCAGCCTAACTATCCTGCTCAATCAGAAACCCAGGATCATGTCCCATTAGGTTTTGAATATGTCCAAAGATGGAGACTCCACGCTCTCTCTGAGCAAACTGTGCCAGGGTTTGACGACCCTTGCAATAAAAAGTGTTTTCTTATGTTTATGTGGATTTTCCTGGGTTTTAATTTGCACCCGTTGCCTCCTATCCAGTCAAAGGGTGCTGTCGAGAAGAATCTGGATCATTCATCTTGATTCCCTCCCATCAGATATCAATACAAATTAAGATCCCTCTGATCCTTCTCTTCCGGCTGATCAGTTAAAGCTCTCTCAGCCTCTCATCGTGTGCAAGGTGTGAACTTGATCATAAAGTGACTCCTGCAAACCCCTCCTCAATCTAGACCAAGTTGAACGGAATAACTTCTTTAAGAATCCTTCTGGATTTAGGCATCAAAACCTTTACCTGTCTCAGGACTTGTTGGACATGTAGTGGAACAAGAAAATTTCAGAATTCATTAACAACCACCAGATAAAACATTTGATGCCTTAAATTTGGATTTAATTCCCAAAACAAGGCATTATATATGTCTCTTTGTAATCATAGCCCAGAAATTATGTTGTTTGAAAAATGTACTCAGTATCTTTAACCTGTCTGATAAGTACACACAGACTGTCACTATCACACTGTATAACTAATCTTTCTAAAATAATTATGTAGCATTTACCACAATATTTCACACCTCTAAACACAATGATTAATTTTTTTAAGTCATCAGCAATTATGTTAGAGAAAGAAAAAAAAAAACTGAAAGAAAACTTTAATCAGTAGCTATAAGATAATAAATACAAATGCCAGTCTACTTCTGATCAGCATGAAACTTCCTTATAACACCATGCAAAACCTAATATTCACTTCTTAAATGTGGATAATGAAGATGTGAGTGGCAAGGTATGTGTCAAAAGTATGTAAATGAATAGATGTTTAATCTACCTATGCCTAAAGAACCAAGCACCTCTTGTAGAAGGATTTCTTTCACTTATTTTTTTATTTAAGTATTGCTAGTCGATGAAATCCCAGCACTCTAACAAGAGTTTATAATTTGATAAAAATTACTGGTGACTGGATCTGTATTTTCTTCAAACTGCTGCCCTGCTTCTTGCTAAGTGCACTGCTGACATGTTTGATATTGAACTTGAACTTAAAAATTACTGTCCCAGTAGATGTTTATTAGATTTAGCTGGATGAAGTAAACCTAGACACAGTGCCTGCAATACAATGTAAAAAAAAGATCTTATTTATGTGTGCCGGGAAATGTTGCACATTTCTTCCAGGAAAAAAGGGAAAATCAGAAATAACAAGAACAAAATCACCCACAAAGCAAGGTACTATCCATGCTATTAGAGGGTTGGAGAAAATTGACCTGTGTTAGACTAATGTAATGTCATCTTTGAAAACATTACGATAATGTGTAATGCAATTTATTTTTATATAATCATTTTAATACACATTATTGGGAAGGAGCTTGACAGAAAGATGCAGTTATAAATTCAATACATTCCATAATCTGATGCAGAAGAATCTCAGTACAGGGATCTAATATTTCATGTGAAAATATTACATAAATTTTAGTAGGAACTCAATGTATATAATTTATTTGATATTTTTTAAAGGAAAATCTATAGAGTAAGGAGAAATCATAATTTATGAAGGAAGACATTCCCAGAAATATGTAAACTCTAATAACATATGTTCATCCCTAGTGGATGAATATATTTTTGCAATAAAAAATATGTGAACAAACACTGCAAGACTTTTTTTCTGTCTATAGATGACTAGAATGGAGTAACCTAAAGAACCATGTAACTAACTGCTTGTTTACCAAAACTCCTATTCATTTCCTATACCTACCAACGTTAACTGGAGAAATAGACAGTGCGGTGACCTGTGTTCCCTGGCATTGAATGTCTCATGTGTGTGTAGAGATCTTGCTGCTGGGGTTCTGCATGCTTTCTGTTATCTTACCGTCTCCTTTTTTGTTCTACATTTCTTTGCTATCACTGATGAATGATATTGAGTTAGGGTGGGAAACGCAGATTAGTGGAGCACACCTCACAACTATTCAATGTTGAATTACAAGTGAGGTTTGAAAGTGTTATGTATCATTTAGTGTCAACTGTTATACAAATATCACAGGATTTGCCTGGATGAAGGAGGAATGATAAATACAGAGAAGAAAATAGAAGCAGAGAGGTATGAAAATGCAACAGTAACAGCAAGGAAAATAGTGTGGATCTAAAGAGAACGGGAACAGTCCCAGGTGAATTGTCATACAGAGAAAAGAGGGGGAATGCATAGCATGGCACAGCAAACAAAACACACCTAAAAGAAATCAAGCCAGGGAAAATAACTACGTAAATATAGTTATGTGTTTCTAGCAGGTAAATGAAAAGAAACTGAAGATAATGCTGAACCATTCTAAACCTCTAAGCTCACTGTCATATGAAGACAGCTTTCTGCTTTGTTACTGTCTTCTCGTTCACCTTTTATTTTTCCCCTTGAAATATAAGTGTACAAGAAATACCTAGGTGTTACATGTATGTCAGCGATTTACCTCTAAAACACTTTCATGAGAAAAAGTAAGGAAATTCTAAAAATGTTAGCAGTGGTATTGGTGATTTTCAGCTTACTCGTATAGCTGACTGGGTAGGACTATAGGTAAAATTGTCCAAAAAAGGAGAAATCCTCTCAGAAGGACTCACATCTGTAAACTATTTCACTGCATGCAATGAATATCCCGAAAATTTATGCTCAGCTGCTCCTTAATTAACAAGAAACCATTGTTATCCCAGTTTTAGTATGAAAACTGCCTGGACACTAGGAGGCCTCTCTATATCTTCAGAAACATTTTAACATAGATAATACCGACAGTTTGGACACTACTTTATGCCCAACCTTGACTAGGACCCAGAAAGTACACATTCCCCACCTAAGTTCCCCATCCTGCAACTTATTCCAGGAATTATTTTCAAAACATAGACCTTGTTGCCTGATCCATTCCGAAAAGTAGTGCCAGCAAATTTTCATTTTTTGATGCAATATCCCTACACTTGAAATACTCACGGAGGAGGAAATTTGTCTTCAAATTTCTCCTTTCACTTAGTATTTTAAAACTTTCATACCCTAACAAACAGATTAAGCACCACATTTTGGGAAGGATTTACAGTTGTTAATATGAGGCGGATTAAAAATAATTAGAACAGTGCTCAGCAAGCACTGAAGAGAAAAGTGTTTTAGGAAACACCCGACTGTAGCATTTTGGACAGGTCTTCAGACCTTTCCTAATCCATCTAAGCCGTATCTTACTCAGCTTGCTGACTTCTAGGACTCCTTTTCTGAGATACTTGATTTTTCCCAGCAACACTCTAGAAGATTGACACAGGCTTCTGCTTGTTGTGCCAGATACCCTCCCAGCTATACTCCTGTTATTAATTTTGAAGGGATTAAGTTCCTTTCTGTACTTACATCTAAATTCCAAATTGAAAAGTATTTTTTGTTATTTCTAATTGAAGAAACATAGTTTTGCATTTTTGAAAAAAATTAGTTTGTGTTCTTCTCATTATTAATTTCATTGCATGATCTGATGTCCTCTGAAAGGGTTTCTTGATATTTCCCAATCAACCACTAATTTCTGAAATGCATGCAAGTATTTATTTGCCAAATATTTTATTCTTTTTCTGTATTGACTTTTTTATTGAGTGGTTTTTTAGGGTTGTTTTTTTTCTTTGTTATTTTATTTCCTTTATTTCCTGTTTTTAATTTAACTAACTTATAAAATTTTACTATGATTGCTCATAACAGAGAAATGTGCACATTTCACAGGTTTCTCTTACTTCTTATTGCTTATTTCTATTGTTTCATAAAAAAGACATATAACCCACCGTCTGTAGTTTTCAGTAAGCTGCCCTAGTTAGATTTAAAGCACATATTTCACTATATTATCAACAACAAACCTTCTACTCCATCACTGTCAATTAGACCAAAAGAATTCAAGAGGAAAGCAACAATATGGTAATTTTGCAAGGCTTTGAATATTTCAACTTATTGGGAACTTCCAGAGAAAGATTGGTGTATTATACATTTCTTGCTAAAAATTAGGACCCCACAGTTTTGGTATTTTTTTCACAGATTTTAGAGAGATCTGACTAGGCTTCAGGCAATCACTATGTATTGTGAATAGCTCTAATTAGTAAGGAATACAGTAAAGTTTAAGTGAAAGCAGCTTAGAGCTTTATTGCTATGAATTTGACACTGGAAAAGAAATGTCGTTTGTTTTTGTAATTTTTTTCCCTAAAAAAAATTAAGTGATCAAATAATTTCATGTTACTTATTATAATCAAAATGATAGCTTGAAAAACAAAGGTTTAAAAGACATAAAAAATTTCAGAGAAACCAAAGTAAAACAGCAGTATATATGTAGCATCTGGTTGTAGAAAACAGATCCACACTTTGTACATTTCAGAGAACTATTTTGCCGATCAATTTCTGTAGATAACTTGAAACTTTCCCTCTCTCACCTTCCAAAATTTTAATATTTCTTTTGAGTTTACAATAAATGCATTTATGTTTATTCAGAAATGTAAACCTTTCCAATGTGTCTCATCAAAGGTTTCTGTCTTAGGCACTGTAAGTGAATTTTAACCAGAACAGTATTCATAGGACTTAAAACACAAGATTAATTTTTCATGTGCATCGGTTGTTATTATATGTGCCAAACATTATTAGAAATGCGTTTGAGCAGACTGATATCTATCTGAGTGGTATCTCGCAAGAAGATGCAAATTTTATTTTGCTATGTGTTTTTTTTAATCTTATTCAATTAACAGTCCTGGAAAGGACATTTTCTCTCAAAAACCTGATAAATGAAGAGGAAAATGACATTTTTTTTAAAAAAATGGGTTTTTTACTTTTTAGCACAAAATACTGTAAGCAGCTTTGTAAATCTCCAGTCTTCAGATTCCATCTGGGAATTTCTGGTGAATTGCTGCGAACCATGGTCTTATCCAGACCTTCTGGTACACAATTGAAACCTTCATTTCTTGTGGGATGGTTAAGACAGACAAATCAGTGTACTATGTGGTCTCCAAACCAGTAGATGTTCGGATGTGTTACTGAAGTTCAGAGCAAAATCTGATTCTGAATTCTCCAGAGGTTTAGTGTCTGGGGAGAATACTTATTGGAAAGACCTCATTAGAGCCACTCACATTCTTAATTGGGAAATGGAAACAAAATGTTTCCATCCATTCAGAGGACTACTGTTAATTTTCCATGCAAATCCCGACGTAATATCAGAGATTTTTAGTTTAAGGTCTCTCTTGCATTTTCTTTTTTCTTACCGTATTTCTGTCTGGGCGTATGACCTGTCTTGTCACTGGGATGTTTTTAGGAGGAAACCTGAAAGGAAATTCAAGGATTCTTCAGATATCTAGCGTGGCCCTTCAACTATACATAGAATACTGCTTTATTTTTCATTATTAAGACTCCACATGTAGAATGAACACAAGGTGACAAAGTAAAGTGGAATTCTGTTCTAATTTGTAAACACCTGTTGTATTTAATGGGTACCTAAGGATCTTGAATGAAGCCAGTGGAGTGAAACTTGATCCCAGATTTTTCAGTTACTGAGAGAGCCGGACATTAGGAGAATAAAGATAGATACATGTACAGAAGGAAGAGTAACACATTTGTAATATATGCAAATAACTTCCGAAGGTTTGGCTTGCAGTACATTCATTCACACAATCTTAAAAAAAATCATAGAATTTAGATGGCTTTATTAGAAGATGGAGGGCATCTTAGATGTGTAATTCAATAAAACGATAACGTTATGTTGAAGTGAATGAAGTGAAAAAATATTGCAGAGTTACTGATATAACTCACCTTAGGTAGAATCCTTCTTAAAGTCTTTGAGTTTAGAGAAAGAGGAAGCATAAGTCAAAAAAAAATCCTAAAATAGATTGTGATAAAAGTGCACACAATCTTCAGATGATTACTATAATTCCAAATATTACTGCTGGTAATTCAAAGAGTGGAGGATGATCTTCTGCTCTTAGTATGTTTAGCTGTGTAGCATGAAATTCCTGCCTACATAAAAATATCATTTTGTGGGCTTCATATCCTTAACCCTTGTTTTGTCAAGTTAAATGAAATCAAGTTGAACACTAGGTCTTGTGTAAGAATTATTGCAAATGAGAAAAAAACCTTATAATTCATAAAGAATTAATGTTTAAAAAGTAGGACAAGATAGTAAATATGTTAAAAAAAATTAAAACATCTATAACTGTTCCAGTGGAAATTTAGTTCCTGTGGCACAGATTGCTATTATTTTGTCTTTATTGTCCTCATATTGTTGGCTGCATAATCTTTAGATTTATTAGAGTGTATCTTGAGGTATCGTCAAATTAGTATTAACACTTGTCAGAAAACCTGCATTTCTGTCATGTATCTATCTCAAGCTAACAGTGATCAGAGTAGTAAGGATAATAATAGTAATAGTAACAATAAGATTGTATGGGCTGTTAAAATTAAGATATTCCAAGACAAATTTGCTATCATAAGAACAACCTCTAAAAATCTAGAGATGTAGTAAGGTTTAAGGGATTTTGATTTTGACCCAAAGGTTCAAAAGCAATTTATATCATGAATTTGTGCTAATGTGGACTGCCTGTTCTTCGCTGTGCACGTAGACACTTCATCAGAGTTAGGAGTCCGAGGTGACTGTCCATAACACAGGCTAAATACACCTGTTTTCTGCCGTAGGTTTCAGAAGTAAACTTTTTTTTGTGCTGCCCGTTGAAACACCCAGAGTATGCTCTGATTTCAACAATGGTTTTGGTGTCTGAAAATCTATGCCCTGTATTTAATGCAGTCTTTAGTATAAACACTGAAGCTTTAACAATATTATATACTCCTCAAATAACATCCCAAAAAAATCACTCCCACCTTTCATAGTGTGGCAGAATTGCATATTTGGAATGAAAACATAGGTATCGATTCATGTCTCCTTGACTTGTGTTTTTTAAAATACAGTATCTCAGATTTTCTTATACATGTATTGAATTACATGCAAGAAAACAAAATAAAACATAGGAAATCAAAATGCCTAGTTTAGGAAAAGTGTATTAGGAGCTATAAGAAACAGAAAACTCTTTTCATGTGTATTGCCCATGTATTCTATTGCAAAGTTTGGTCAATATTGTGTTCCAGGTAAAGTAGGTAATGAGACAAGTAAATGGCTAAATATGTTCACATATAAAAATAACTTCTAGGAAGAAAATACTTTCTCTTTTGTTTGTTATTAATTTGTTATTAATTATGAGAAATAAAAACTATGTAGAAGCCACAGAATTGGTCTATAATCTTTCATGTACTTCATGAATAAAAATCAAACAATATTTTATTTTTTTTATCCTGAAAACAAAACAATTAATTCTTTGCAGAAATCAATATATTTTTCCCTACTTCTAGCAGAAATACAAAAAGTTTGTGATCATTGTTCCGCATTGCACTCTTGAAAGGAGCATAATCTATTATTGTTCTGATTATCTTCAGGACATCAATGAAACTGAATTAGGAGTATTTGAAGAAAGGAAAATTATACCCCAATCAAATAGTTTGAACTTTGACAACACATCATCATTTGCTACCAGTACCCCTAAGATTAATTTTGGAGGACATTCCTCTGACTACAGAGTTAATGGGAAATGAAAATGAATATTTGCTTGAAGTTAATTGCTTGCCTCATATATTGCATAATGCAGTAAAACACACTACAGTCAAGTTCTCATTTGGCTTTAAAAGCTGTGTTACAAAAGTTTTCAATTATTTTATCTTCATGCAGCAAAGCAATTTCAGAACCACGAGAAATATTTCACTTTATTAGTGTTTAATATGCTGAAACATTGAGGCATGCCTCCAAAGTGATAATCAGCCCACAGATAGAAAACATTCTATGTTTTGTATATGAAGTTTGCTTTGTACCCTAGGAAATAGTAATTGTAATGGTATTTAAGTATAGTTGAAATCTCTCCACTGCTAAGTTTAAAAAAAAAAAAAATCCTTTGAGTAATCAAATTAGGACATATTATATGTAGTTTCTTATTAATTGATCAGCTAACACTAAGTTTCAAATTAGTTACTTATGTACATGAATTGATTTTTTTTTTAAAAAATGATATAATAGAAAACTAAAAAATAGCTTTTAAAACCATAAAGAGAAATATATGATAGTATAATGATGCATATAAGAACAACATGGTTTTTTCTCAATCTTGAAAAGAAAGCCATTTTCCATGTGTGTTCTATGACATGAAATGAAAGGTGGTGAAGCCTAGATCTATTTACCTCAGAGAGGCTGTACAAATGTAGTTTTTAAAATTATATTTTAAAATTAAACTCAATGTTGAATATTGATGGAAATTAGTGTTAAGAAGGAAAATTTATAATTTAGCTTAAATTAAGACTTATGTGGATCAAAATAAGTTTTACCTCATTAGGAACCAAGAACAGAAAAACATCAACTGGTATAAATTCTTAATACAAAACAAGTTCTGTAATTGTGAAGTATTAAGGTAAGACATGAAATGAGCTTTAGTAGGCAGAATGCGAGTATTGCATCAGGTATCAAAAATAAACACAAAGACCCTTTTTATAGTTTCAATGTAATTCAGTGTGATAGCTTAAAAAATAACATCAGAACTTTGCACTTAATTTCCATGGTGCATTTCCAGGGAAAGTTTACCTGTTTTTAGTCATTCTTGTCATTCTAAACAGATACTGCTGGCTCTAAAGGAAATAATTATATTCATTTCCTTCTTAAGGAATTATTTTGATTCTTGAGTTCTTTCTCCTACACACAAGGTCATTCTAGACAACCTTAAGTAAAATATTAAAATTAATGAGAACTACAACAACTGTGAGGAATTATACATTTGCTAGGAAGATTAAAAGGGGTTTTTTTGCCGTCTCATTAACAATATCCAATGCCGTCGACACTCCCAAAGCAGGTAATATATCCAGAATCACAGAATTTCCCTCCTCCTCTCCATTTATTTTGGGATTAATTCTTTGTTGAGTATAGGCCTAAACTGATAGAAATGTTGCCCTGTACCAAGTAGTTTGGGATTGAATCTTATGTAGAGAAAGCTTAACCATCTTCTTTATCTAAACAATTGTTTGGAGAGTAGGAGACGGGGAGTTTCTCTAACATTAAATGTTAGATAAAGAACACATTAAATATGCATGTGTGTGTTATTAATAAAGTATTTGATGAGGCTCAGAAATCATTAAAATGATTCTACATGGGACAAGTATGAGGAATGTTGCAGCAGAATAGATATTTCATTAGTTTCAACTGGGCTTGATAGGCAAGGAACAGCTCTTCTAGTGTCAGGAATGTTTAAAGAGAAACATCTCAGCTTTGTAAGGGATCTCATATAACAGTGAGGACAAGGGGATTTGATTAAATATACCGAAAACTGACCAGTATTATGCATATGCCATACAGAGAGCAGAAACCCGGAAAAGATTGACAGCTGGCAATACATTAAATGGTATTTGCTATGGGCAAAGGTCTCCATTGAAAACTTTGTGGTCTCAGAAAGCTCAAGAGAAAAACTTTTCTCCAGTTGTGTTTTTAATCATGAAAATAAATTAATTTATGTTCTGGTGCAAATTTGATGATTTACAACGGGAGTGTCAATCTCAAAGCCCAGAGGCTGAATCTGGCCCTCCAACTCATTTTATCCAGCCCAACACCTTGTTTCTACCCAATGACAGCGCCGACCTCCTTGCCCCTATGCTCCTGACAGTGCTGCTCATGTGTGCAGTGTGTGACGCACATTACGCTGCAGGAGCAGGAGAACAGCGGGAGCCGTGAGTTTGACACCTATGATTTACAATTAATGAGTAAGCCCTACACTATATTTGTAAGATATTTCAGACTTCAAACCCTTAGACATCTTCTGTATATGCAAGAAAAAATCATACTATGATGGAACTATGAAGGCCTAAAATATATCAAGTATATGTTTTTGTATGTATTATATACTTACAAATATGTAAATTTATGTGTGGATATATACATTTTGTCTCACGCTTGCATACAAAACTATCCATACTCTTGCTTACTTTCCCTTCCTTGATCTTCGCTTAGATGATTATTTTCACTTCATGTCATTTTGTGGTTTCGATTTACTTCCTTCCCCTATGTTTGCATCCTGTAATTTTCAAATGTAAATTCAAGGGCTTCTTTAAAACCTGCACTACTGTTTGTAGTTGTCTATGAGCATTAAAATGCTCATTTAACTGACATCCATCTTGCTTTTATTATTATCATAATGGCTTCTGCACGTTTATCAGACCTTTAAGAACTTTTGTTATCTATTTTCCATATCATTGAAGTAAAAATGTTAGATTTTCTTTCTTTTTTTTTAAGAAAGCAACACAATAAGGAAGTAACAATGAGATTCTTTAATTGAACCCCATTGAATCTCGGAGGTATCCTGTGTATATGTTGCGTATCAGGGATATGAGGAGGCAAAATATTCTTCAATTATTTACAAACGTAATTGGATTGTTAAAGAAAAATGGAGATAAGCCCTATTAAAAAACAAAAAAAAAAATCAGTGTTCAAACGTTTTCTTTCACAACTCTACTTTAATATCATCTACAGGTTTAATATGTTTTTTAACATATTCAGAAACTAGACATAATCTTATAATCCATTTATTTTTCAGGTAGGACAAGAGGTATTAACCAGAATAGAGGATGACCTCTGACTGGTTAATCCTAATTAAAACTGAGCAAGACATTTATTTACAAAGTTTTCTGATGAATTCTGTACTAGGCTGAACTATAACTCTTCCGTAGTATGTTATTCACACCGCATGCACAAAGATGGGTATGGTGTCATCCAGGTTTGAAACAATTTGAAGAATTTCAAGGGTGCTTATGCAATGGACTGATCTGAGCTGTGAAAAACACAGCAGAACAAAGTAAGGTTTCCAGGGGAACATAGTTAGCAGAAAACAATATCATTAACTTCTACTTGACAGGGTTTTAAAATTCCTGTCCTACCCCCTGCCCTCCACTACTCATAAGAGTGTGTTAAACCAGCCCCTCAGATATTTTAAACCTCGTGCATGACAAGGATAATTCAAAAAGACCTCAGAAGTAGAAAAAGGACAGGTTGAATTGGCAATTCTGGCTTGTGTTGCTCCTGAGATGAACGGAGGCCCAAAGGGCAGTTTAAATGTAGAGCGTGGTTTATGGCTTCTTTACTGTTTTAGAGCAGGACAGAGCAGCTGAATGGAATAACACAACCCAACCCACTGACAGTGATACGCCTACTGCATTTATCTTCATCCTGTCCATTGGAGTGGGTAGGCGGCAGTTGGTCGAGCAACATACTGGTGGATTTATCTGCCATGTCGTTTCTTCCTGCTAACTGTTCTCCAGATTCCATTCAACCTACCATGGTAAATTTCTGTCCCACTGTGTTATTCAGGTGGGGGTCCCAGACCACCACTGTAATATTAGAGGAAACCAATGCTGAAAGTGCTCTCAGTGATACACCAGCAAGACTACTCAGTAACCAATAAGCAAAACAAACAAACCTCCCCCTCCTCAATAGGATAACGAAAAGAAAAAAATCAAAGAACAGGACTCTGACCTTCCTTTAGTTTACTTAGAAAGTGAAATTTCTGCAGGGTTTCAAACTATCAGTTACAGATTATCCTTAGATATACGATCACAATCCAGTAAAATGAGATGTTTAAGTATCTTCTACTGGCCAATAAATGTCACAATTAGAAGTATATGATTCTACACAACACCCCCTTTTTTTTTTTTTTTCCCTGAGAAATGGTTCATTATCCTCACCAGGAATACTGTGCAATTATCCAAATATCATAACAATTTCATCTGATAGTTATAAATTTATCACTCCCTTTTAAAATAGAGCTGTTCTGAAAAATATTGCTCCTATTACATAAGTAAAAACTAGGTATTTATAATTTAAGGCAATAGAGTTGTGTCTCAAAACAGACTTTTTAAAACATTCTTTAATCAAAACAAAAAAAATTATTTCTAATGAAACCTCAAAATGCCAAAACTCATTGTTGTTTTTAACCAATTTTTAAATTAAATAAATAGATAATCCTGCAAATGAAACTTGATTTGTTGTTTCTTTAATGTAACTGTTGTGTTCAGGTTTCCAAAAGTTTTCCACTTGGTGATATTCCTAACTATGCTTTTATAAAAGAAAGTCTTTTTCTTTTAGGTAGATGCAGAAAATCTTGCTTCTCTTTTAATTAGTTCCTCACGTCACACAAATGAACTTAGAGTTAGACCGTTTAATGTGGCAATAAAGGTAAGGTACGCTTCCAAATTTGGAAAATACACATAATATTTAATGTAGGTTGAAGCTGATAGAAATTAGTTCAGTAAATATCCTTCAGCCCTTGCCATTTCAGTCAATAAGTCAGAGCATGTTATGGCCTTTACAGTGATCTGATCAATCTGATCAATGAATATCTTCATATTCTAGGGCTTCAGGTGGTCATTGAATGAGAAGCTGCTATTTCCCAATAATTGCTTTTCATGGAGTCTCTTTTCCCCATTCCAGTTTAATCTGTAGCAGTAACAGTAATAATTACTTATACATCTTCACCAGGGGAGTGAAAGAAAAAGCACTAAGTCCTTTGAAGTGGGTAGGAGAGCATTAAGCAGTCCCTTCTCCATAGGCGTAGTAACTAGTTAAAGTCTTTTGACCCTTTGAGCTGAACTGAAATCAGTTATTTATATGCTTTGTTCCAGTTTCTTTAGCCTTCTAACTTTAAAGAAAAAGATTAATATATTTATTTAATGGCAGAGCATTAGGTCCAAACCTTTTGCAACATGTACTCATGCTGAACTTCAAGAGATATTTTTAGTTCAGCTTTGTAAGCATTAAAAGAAAACAACAACGGCAGCAGCTACCAGTTAAGAAGTAGAATCTGAGCCAAATAAAAATCAATTATTTAAAACTCCTGATACTTTTCTTCACCCAGCAAATATAAAACCAAACAAATGTTATAGGTATGTCAATCAGGAATACACACAGTGGGGGATGAGGGAGGGGAGAAGAAGATATGAAGAGAAAGAGTTCTTCAGAATTTATTTCCTTCTGCATACATTTAACTTGAAACAAACAGGGGGTAAATCCCCTAACCTGCAGTTTCCTGTTAAAATCGTCTATTTATGTTTCTTTTAATTCCCTTCTTCATTCAACCAGAAATGATAAACATAATCCCTTGTTAAATTTATTGTGGAAAACCACATAGCATTAAAAAAATGATAATAATTTAAATCACAGATAAAGTTTTTAAAACTGGGATTAGACCCCTGTGTTTCCCTTAACTAGACACCTGAGAATGAAAAACAAAACTATCAAGATGTCTCCTGGCTTGTGTTACAAGAAATTTAATCCATTTACTCACTAGTGTGATGTTGTGCTAGCAGGAAGCAAGCATGCAATAATTAAATGCTTCAGTTCTTTATTTAAATGCTTGCATTGCATCCCCAAAGAGAAGGGTGTCCAGTGCAAATTGTTCTTGAGGAAATTACTGGGATTTTAAAGCTTCGGTTATAACAGAAGTATAGAGGTTGTTAGCAAATTAGTGGTTATGGTTACAGTAAATGGAAAACAGAGAAGCAATTACGGCTACAAATTATTTCAAAAGTATTAGAAACATGAGATGAGCTACTATGTTACTAATGGCAACTGGATGAAACTAGAGCTGTAAACCTATAAGGCAAGGCTAAAAGCAAATAATTTAGCATTAAAGGAAGAAATGTTATAGGACAATGTCATGTTTCCAGGTGCCAGTTGAAGTTTACACTCCGTGAACACCGGTTGTGTTTATACTCCACGAAAATTGTTTGTCATGATTTGTGTTTTACATATTTATAATCCTTAAGTTTTAAGTGCTTTACATAATTGTAACATGGAAGATTTCTTTTATTCCATTGTGCCTAAGTAAACTCATGAGGCTCCAAAAAAACTGTAATTGAAGAAAGAATGTGAACTTATTGGTTTTTAAAAATAATTTATTTTCAGAATATACTTTGATCACTTGCGAGTTTGTTATGTTTACATTTTTAAATAGCTATTTCTTTTACTTTACCTTTTTGTCTTGCACCAGCAAATTCACAAAGCTTGGAGCAGATTCCTTCAGTCAGAGAAAATGATAGACTACTCTAATGAGGGGTGTCTGACACTGAAGATAAAGAACAGAAGAACATACCAATTTGCAGCAGAAAGTGCATCAACTGAAAATATTTACTGTTCCTATTAAAAATGAATTAACAAAAACAGGTGGCCTTTTAATTGAAGCCTTTATCGCTCTTTGCTAAATTTCATTTAAATGCAAATTTCAAATCCTTTCTCTAAGCCAATAGAAAGTTGAAACTGAACATGAACACTGATTTACTAATGATGCAATTACGTGGCAAACCATTAGGCTTAATATGAGATAACACATATACTGGAAATATTAAGACAGTCAGTGAGAGTTGTCTGCTTTGAGTATACATTTGTAAGGAGTTAAACTTATCATCAATACAACATATTTTTCCTGGATTTGGCAAGATATTTATTTCAATTTAACTTCAAATATGATGTTCCCTGTATTTCTTTTGGATTGTAAATCTGCCTTTTCACTCAGGGGTTAACTATACACCCAAAAGAGCTAAGTCTTGTAATATACATTAGAAAGAAGATAATCTGTACTCAGGGCTAATATTCCAGACTCTGTTGAATTTCTAGGTAGAAGTCAAGGGCTTGGAATGAAAATGGAAGTCTTCAGATACTTGCTAAGCAGTGGGGATTTAAATGCAGGGTGCTGCTTCTTCTGAGTGATCTGATGGAAATGATTTATTGGTCTCCCTGGAATGTTTTTCCCTCCCCTCCAAGGAACTGGCTGATGTAGTTGGCAAGCCACTCTCCATGATATTTGAGAAGTCATGGCAGTCAGGTGAAGTCCCTGGTGACTGGAAAAAAGGAAGCGTTGCACCCATTTTTCAAAAGGGTAGAAAGAAGGGTCCTGGGAACTACTGGACTGTCAGCCTTACCTGTGTGCCAGGAAGATTATGGAACACATCGTGCTAGAAGCTATGCTAAATAACATGGAGGATGGGGAGGTGACTCAAGACGGTCAGCATGGTTTCACCAAGGGCAAATCCTGCCTGACCAACTTGATGCCCTTTTGTGATCGAGTGACTACATCAGTGGACAAGGGAAGAGCTATGGATGCCATCCATCTGGACTTCCATAAGGCCTTTGACACAGTCCCCCACAGCATCTTTCTCTCTGAGTTCGAGAAATAGGGATTTGATGGGTCAACAGTTTGCTGGACAAGGAATTGGTTGGATGGTTGCATCCAGCAGGAAGTGGTCAATAACTCAGTTTCCAGATAGAAGTCAGTGACAAATGGTGTCCCTCAGGCATCCATACTGGGATAAGTACTGTTTAATATCTCATCAATAACATAGACAGTGGGATTGAGTTCACTCCCCGCAAGTTTGCATATGACATCAAGCTGAGTGGAGTTTTGACACACCTGAGGGGTGGGATGTCATCCAGAGGAACCTCGACAAGCTTGAGAAGTGGATCTACTTGAACCTCATGAGGTTCAATAAATCTGAGTGTAAGGTCTTGCACCTGTGTCAGGTAAACCCCTGGCATCAATACAGGTTGGGGGGTGAAGGGACTGAGTGCAGACCTGCAGAGAAGAACTTGGGGATACCGTTGAGTGAAAAGCTGGACATGAGCAACAGTCACTCGCAATCCAGATGGCCAACTGTATCCTGGGCTCCAACAAAAGAAGCATGGTCGGCAGGTCGAGGGAGGTGATTCTGCCCCTCTGCTCTGGTGAGACCCCAGCTGGAGTACCGCATCCAGATCTGGAGGCCACAGCTCAGGAAAGACATGAACCTGTTTGAGAGGGTGTAGAGAATGGGGTTTTAGCCTGGAAAAGAGAAGGCTTCAGGGAGATCTTATTGCAGCCTTTTAATACTTAAAGGGGGTTCTTAAAAAAGGTGGGGAGAAACATTTTAGCAGGGACTGTTGCAATAGGACAAGGGGCAATGGATTTAATCTGAAAGAAAAGTACAATTAAGCTAAATGTAAGGTAGAATTTTTTTACGATAAGGCTAGTCAAACAATGGAACAGGTTTTCCAGAGAGGTGGTAGAGGCCCCATCCCTGGAAACATTCAACAGAAGGTCGAATGGGGATCTGAGTAACCTGATCTAGTTGAAGATGTCCCTGTTCACTGCAGGTGGTATTGGACTAGACAACCTTTAAAGGTCCTTTCTAACCCAAGCTATTCTACGGTTCTACGATTCAATACAAAAGAGACAGTCACAGCTAGAGAAATAAAAGGATTTGTACCTTAGAGAGACACAGAGGAAAAGAAAGAGTGAGAGAAACTTTTTTTCTAGTAAGATTTACCACTCCTAGGATATTAAAGAATATTTCTTACGAGTTTGTCACTTCTGTACTGTGCCTTAATACTGAAAGTAATAAGAACAAACATTTTAGGAATGAGTAGTATATACCTTCAAGTGATTCACTTATCACAGCTTTACTGTGGCTGTTCCAGACTATGAATGGGTATATTTTTCATGTTATGAAAAAACCAGTAGTAGGCCCAATCAAAACTCTCAGGACTGTATAAAAAGCAATTTTTACAGCTTCCAGGTTCAAAAGTTCAGGTCAAAGCTGTGGTTGAATGCAATTTACTTTGCATATGAAAGAAACAGTCTCGTAACTTTCCATATTAATGGTTCTCTTTCATTATAATATTAAGTACTCTGGGAAGGATGTTACATCTCACAGGATAATATAAGTTGACATATACAAAGGAAGCATAAGAAAGCTTAGCCCCTGATACTGTTATTTTGCTTCTGGGTATCTCTGAAATGCTGAATACATTTTTCATTTGATCTTAGCTTAATGCAGGCATCAGCTGTTTGCAGAGGGAGAAGCAGGCATAAGAAATGTCCAGCCATCATTCAGCCAAACACTTGACTCTAAGAGTTTTCCAGTAATTGCTGAACTATTGAGATTTCTCTGACACCTATACAAACTATCGTTCAGAAAATGGGCAATTTGATGCACAGCTAACTTCTGCTTCCACAGAAGCCCTTTTAATTTATTACTAGCCTTTTTTTTTCATAATCAAGTCAAGGGCATGGTATTTGGGTTTTCACTCCCTGCTTTCCTTGGTAGCAGGAGGGTTCTTTTCCAGGCTGCAGAGGGAAACCAGGCAACAAGGAATCTGCCACAGCTGACTCAGCTTCTTCTTTCAGAATAAGGATCTAATCCAATTGACACATAGAGAAGTAAACATACAGTGACATATTTGTCGACAAACCGTCATACTCTCAATTATTCCTGAAACCAAATTATTTCTGAATTGCAAGCACAGAATTTAAAAAGCCTGCCAGCCTTAGCAGCTGGTATATTTCTGTAAGACCCAACCATTAGGAGGAAAATTTCTTTCAATATCTTCTAGTACATTTCCTTACGTCTCCTTGCACAAACACTGAAGAAATATGCAATTTTTTTCACAATATTGGTATTTTAGTATGGCTTGTGTTTTATAAATTATAATTTTCTTTCTTTCTTTTTGTTTTTTTCTTACCTAATTAAGTCTTTGAAAAAAAAATACTTTTGCCCTGCCTTAAAAGGTTTTTCTTAATATAGTTTCTTTGTGTGTGTGTTGGGATTTTCATGGGGTTTTTTATTTCTTTTTTGTTTTCCTCCTCCAGTTAGATTTTTATTGGAAAATACAGCATACTCAACAATATTTCGTTTGGTTTGGCATGCATTAGATACATTGGATTTTCAAAAGCAGAAATGATTTAATACTGTTCCCACTGAACACTGAAATCTTGTTCAGTGTAGTGAAATCAAGACTCCACCTGCCTCACAAGAAACTACGACTACAGTGTTGAAGGGGCTGGGTATCCATCCCTCTTAGTCATTTACAGCAAAGAAAAAACAGACTATTCAGAGTGATGTACTTATCTATAAAACTGTGTCACATAAGCTTCTACTGTGTTTGTAAGGGATAAAGAACGGGGTCCTCTTCTAGTGCATTTCCTGACCTTTCCCCTAGACTGAAGAAGCTTTTAACGACAGTGCTGTTAAAAGCTACCAAGCAAATTAGCAAATGTTACCAAGCAAATAGTTGATGCCTCCAAGTTCAGCTGTAGGGTTTGGAGTGAGTAATTTCCTTCAGCACTATGTAAAAATAAAACATCCAGAGGTGTTCACACTGTGTGGTAAATCCTCCTTAGGTGAGTCCCTAGAAGGGTGTCAAATTCACGGCCCGGGAGCTGAATCCATCCCTCCACTTTGTTTTATCTGGCCTGGCATCTTGTTTTTACCTGGTAGCAGCCCCGAGCTCTTGCCCCTACGCTCCTGCCAGCGAAACAGTCCTGTGCAGCGTGTGTGACACACATTACACTACAAGAGCAGGAGCAGGAGAATAGCAGGAGCCAAAAGTTTAAACCCCCTGCCCTAGGGTGGCCTTCTCCCCTGTTCCCTTAGGATTATGTAAGAGTCCTTGTGGAGGGTTTGGGGGTTTTGGAGCTTGTAATTTAAGCATCAGATGATCACATACATATATATAGTGACTTAAAAGTCAAGCCTAATCTTCAGTTAGCTCTAGATTAGTTGATCAGATTTAGATATCTGAGGAAGGAATTTTTAGAAACTAACTAAGCAAGGCTCTATGTGAGGTGATTATGACTGATGTGCAGAGGAAGGTTTGGGAGTTACCTCATAAATGTAGCCAGAGACAAACAAGCAACTCTGAAATTATATGCAACTTCCTTCTCTTGGATTCGTGAACTATGAATATTAATCTGAAATTCAGCTCCTGTTCAAAGTTCCCTGTTCAGGCAAGGAATACCCTTTACTCCCTTTCCTTTGAGAAAGCAAAAAAACCACAAAATAAAAAAAACTGAAGAGAGAGGAACATTTATTATCTTGGTGGTTTACTCACCAATGTTGTAGGAAACTTAAATCCCTTATGTGGTGTGGAATGTAGAGAAGAGATATAAATTAATCTTCTGCATCCTTCAAGAACATCCCTGTTACCAGGCTGTCTTAAGTGAACAAAAGGAAGAATTTTTTATCCTGTGTATTTTATACCTGACTTCCCTCATCATAATTTGTTGACTTCTCTGGTACAAATCTGTATCTCTAAAACTTTTTCTGTAGCTACTCCATCATATACAAATAATTTTTACTTATTGGATGAGAGAAAGAAATATGCTGCACTGCTTGGAAACCTCTCATGTGATGCATACAAGAAGGTTTATCCTGCTATGTAATCTGCCTTTTTTTTTTTTTCTGGGCATGTTCCTCACATAAAGGCTCATGCTTTTGTAGTAAGAAAACTTTTCTCCTGGCAAAGTTTGAAAGTCTCCAGAATTTTAATTTGAACAAGATCTTCAGGCAACTAATTAACTCCTGGCCTCGGCACCTTGGTTTATGCAGGGATTTACAGAGCTGGCAGAAGAGACTAGATTTTAAGGATGTCACTGGTGGCTAAATGGTAACTGAGAGGGAGGATAAAGATGGAAGCATTTCCAGAATAACTTATAAGATGTAGAGTGAAAAGGTTGCAGAAGAATTTTTGGAAAAAAAAGCAATTACACAGAATTTAAATTAAAGAGAAATTTATTTAATTTTGAATTTGTAAGCATTCTGTACCAGAAGTCACTCATTTGAATTGAGTTCAACGAAGCCTTTGTGTAACTGCAATGGAACCTGTGTGGCAAATCAGTGGTACAGCAATCCTATTTATTTCTTTATTTTCCTTACAAATTAATGTGCTCTCCTGCTGTATCACAGTAATTAGTGCTTTCAGTTGTCTGAGAAACTTACTTTTTGAAAAGAGTATTTAAAGTCTTAAGTGAATTGCATCAGCTATATTAGCTACTGAGAACATAGTTGTACTTCAAAAAAAAGTCCTGCTAACATTTACTCTTCCATTGAAAAGTTTGCTGAGCTAAGCAATATGCTGTGACACTACATCTCTGATATAGCTTTTTCCATCTTGTCATCTTTCATTTCAACCTCTGTTAATTAGCTCAGTCATCAAGAATGCTGGCATTTTCATGATTAATTTCCAAAACTATAGATGTATCTTACTTATTTTACTCTCCTTGTTTCATAGCAGCGTTTGTAGGAGACAGTACTTCAAAGTGTGATGTAAAAGATCTTGGAGCAAGAGGTAGATCAGACCTTTAAAGGGCTACAGATTTTCACTGCTGTCCTTTTAAAAGTTTTTAGTTTTTTCTAGAACATTTCTAGGTTTTAGTAAATGGAGTACTAGATATCATCCACATGCACACTCCTCTTTAATTTTTGCTTTAGATTATCACTAACAAACCCTACAAAGTTAAACAGCACTGAAGTCTCCTACAGCAAGCCTGGAATTAGTCTTCTTTCTAGTACCAGCCAGAAAACAAAATGATAATACTATTTTGCACTCAGCAATCTTGTAGAAATAAGAAGGACCAAAAAAACCAGTGTACTGAAAACAAAACCACAACACTTAATATTAAGAGTACTTCTAATATACCTTCCTTAGACAGTGTCTGGCTCCATGAAATGCTTCCTAGTATCTAGCCTTAGGGTCATTTCTAGCTTTATAAAGAATATCAGCAAAGCATTTTTCCCCCATTCTGCTTTCTCTTTACACAAAGGGAAGTGACTGCATAAGCTGTAAATGAGAGAGGAATCAAATTGCACGTGCACTCACACACACACAGAGGAACTGCCAAGACCCCATCCGGATGCCATACTCCTGCAAAAGGAACATGATGACAGCTCGATATCGTGCTCTGCCCCCACACAGGGGTCTTAGGCAGGAAACAAAGTCTATATCCAGCTGCAAGTGGATTTTGGAGAGCAATAAAGAGAGACAGAACATAGCTTGAGCTCTGTTGTTAACACCTCTTACAATAAGGGACATGTACAGGAAATGTAGGAGATGAGCTTAATTTTTCACCATAGTGGTGTCATTACCAGAAATATGTTCCCACTGTTATAATCACTAGCAGCCTGGGACTCTTTCTTAGGGCGAGATCGGCAGCTGAAGTGCTGTTGCTGCAGATTTCTTCTCTAAATATCATTGTCTCTCTTTTACTGATAGGTAGCATGAAGGGCTTGCTGAAGGTCATGGAGAGGCTGGGATGGGGAAGAACAGCAAGAACTACTGAGTCTCTTCAGGCTACTCCCAGACACTTACACTTTTCAGATTTATGTGCATTGTGAGGCATAATATGTTAATATTCATAACCATAAAAGAAGATCCTGTTTCAATTTACTGTGTTTTATTTCCCTCTTGTAATAATTGAATGACAATATTTCTGGTATTTCTGTTTTTCTTTACATATCTAACACTGGCAGAAAGTAATTTTTATGACTGTGTTTTTGTCAGGTTTAGAATAACAATCCATCCTATAAAAACAAAGAAATACTAATTTGTTACTGTATGAATTACTTACAAAATTGCCAACTGATTTCTTTAAATTTAATTTAATTTCATTAAATTTAATTCCTTCCTTCCTTCCTTCCTTCCTTCCTTCCTTCCTTCCTTCCTTCCTTCCTTCCTTCCTTCCTTCCTTCCTTCCTTCCTTCCTTCCTTCCTTCCTTCCTTCCTTCCTTCCTTCCTTCCTTCCTTCCTTCCTTCCTTTTTCTTCCTTTCTCAGGGACAATGCATGGAATAGAGGGGATGTACAGGAGAAGCAGTTATAATTACCTTGGTTTATTCTAAAAAACAATGAGAGCTTTAATTATTGAAACTCTGGGGAGGACAGAAGGAAGTGCAAATGCCAGGTATCTTCAGAGTAAAATTACAGTTCCCCTG
Source organism: Neomorphus geoffroyi (assembly GCA_033558235.1). Taxonomy (NCBI): domain Eukaryota; kingdom Metazoa; phylum Chordata; class Aves; order Cuculiformes; family Neomorphidae; genus Neomorphus; species Neomorphus geoffroyi. Next base: position 20,834,423 of record JAUMJM010000053.1, on the reverse strand, counting down.
ACCCCAAATTGCTGCTGTTTTTCTATTGTGTTTTAAGAGCAACAATTGACACATTTCTGCTTTGGTTTAATATTTCTGTAACATGTTTACTCTTTGTGAACTTTGACGCCTGGGAAGTCCTGGACACAAGAAAGAACACTGCCAAAACTCTCAAAGATACTTCAGAGCACCGCTGAAAGTAGATCTTTTTTTTTTTACTTGGGAAGCTTTGATCATTAGGAAAGAAACATCACACCCTCATAAAATTTTGAAAATGTTGATTTCAAGTATTGACTCACCAAGTTGACTCATGTAGTTTCTATGAAGTTCTAGGAGATCATTTAGGAAAGATTATATTAATTAGTTGATAATATCTTAAAGGCAGCCTTTTATAGCTATGTCTGAGACCTGGATCCACCCACAGATATAATGCAAAAATTGAGTGCGGAGTGTGAGAAAAAGGGGAAAAAAAATAAAATCTGAAAATAAAGAGAGGAAGAGAGGAAGAGAGAGAGGGAGGAAGGCAGGCAGGAAGGCAGGCAGGAAGGAAGGACATGAGATAAGGAGCACAAGGAGAAAACACTGACTAAGAAAACAGATGATCAAATTTCCAGAAGTTACCTTCTGAAATTAAAGCAGAAATGAAAAAAAATATTACACTACACAAAGGTTCCAGTAATTTAAATTTTGAACTTTCTAAAAGTTTAGTAAAACCGACCTTTTGAGACACTCTAACTCTCATCTTTTTGCAAAACTTTTCTTGCTGACTACGAAACGAAAGAATGTGAAGGTCTGATATTTAACAGCCTGGAGCACCTACGATCCACAAAGCTACAAGGTTGACAACCTGCAGAGATGTGTTTCTGATGAACATTCTTGATATGTTCCAGGAAAACAACTGTATGTATATTCAGTCCATCAGTTACTTTTATGTCAAACCAGAAAAGCCAATGCTACTGTCCTTAATCAAGAAATGAATAAAATTAATAAATTTCAAAGTCCAAATTTTCTTTCATTATCCATCACACTGTAACGTACCATTCCAGGAAAAGGTGTCTTAGACTTTTTGCTTAATGCAGGCTTGTTTTCCTTGCTTGTGACAGCCAGGAAACAAGGCAGAACACACTTCTAACCTCTGTACTAGTCTGGCCAATCCCCATGAAGCCCTGTGTGACAATATGACTGTTACCTAAAAGAACCCTTAAAATTCTGTCTTTCAACTTTGAGGATGTTTACAATTGAAATCACTGGAAATTTTTTTCGCAATGTAATTATTTCTTCCTTCCTCCTCAACTTTCCATGAAATATTATCTTCTAAACAGGTTTTACACCTGCTCTCTTCAACATTTTATTCTTTACAGTACTATATTTTCCATAGCAAGGAAATTATCCTAAGAGGATAAGATATCTAAGTGATGTGAAGTCAGACTAACAGAAGTGATTAGCAATCATCTTCCACAAATATCTGGAAAGTAAACTGTCAGCATATGCCAGCATGTAAATTTACCCACATACACATACTCAAACATTACTCTTATGTACTTAAAATATTAAATAAACATTGGTGAAAGACAGCAAGGAAGAAATCACTACTACAAAAATGTTGTTAGTGTGGAGTAATTCCTGCTAACTAGCTATACTTTTGTAAATTTTTGGAATGTATAAAAGAAAAACCCAAAACCAAACAAACCACCACCAACAAACAGTCAGGATAGGGTTCTAGGAACTGCAAGTAATTTCCAAAGCAAACAATGTGTACAATAGCACTATACAGTAAATTTGGAGCAGCTGCTGATACTGACATTACAGATGATTACAAAGTGTATAATTTAAGTTTTCTGCAGCAGTAAGTGGAAAAGCTGTTTAGACATAGATTCAGAATTTAATTTTTTTTCAGATCCATTATTGTGGACATAGCACTCAAAGTTGGTGTTTTGACATTAACCTATTTTTATTATGAATTTCTTAGTATAGTATCCGCCTCTTGGATTTTTTATGATTTTTCCAGGAAGGTGATTATCTCAGTAGATTATCTACTTTTTGACTTTATAAAAATGTGGAAGCAGTCAAGCACTCTTAGTCTAGATGTAGTCTCTATGAAGCAGAGCAAATACATGGTGAAAGAGCAGAAGATGACCATTTCTAATATTAGAAGATACAGTTGAGCATCTAACTACTGCCAGTGAATCAAGAACATTATTGTGAATAAAACCTACCAAAAAGGAAAGATAAAAATTTATCTAACCAAACCAACTACTGTAACCAAATTCTTCATCTTCATCCTAAAACCAAACAAAATGCCCTCCCAAACATCAACAAAAAATGGAGTCAAAGACCTTTGCATGGATGCTAGACTGGCTGATTAGGTTTTACCTCATCTACACTTAAGTCACTGGAAGATCCAGCCACGTAAGCTAAGTTCATCATCTAAGCTGCCTCTGTGGTAAGAGAGTGGCAAGAGAGAGGGCAATTTATCCAACCGACTTAGACGATTCTCTGGAGATGAAGTACTTTTCTAGCTGGATGAATCACTCTTTGCAGGAATCTCTCTCCATTGAGTACAGAGCACATCTGAAAAGCTGTGAGTAGGCCATTGATGCTTGGGGACCACAGTTAGGCAACGTGATCCTTAGACCTCACAGCAATAACTGCAGTATGAAAGCTACAGAAGAACAAAATCCTTGCTCAGTTGTTGAAAGAAATCATTCTTTAGGTTTGTGTTAAGAATTGGCATAACACTTTCACCCTTTGGTTTCTGCATATTGATCACGAAAAACTAAAGGAAAATAACTATATTCATGTCTTTTTCACTGGGCTAAACCTATGATTGCAGTTTCTATACAACAGTCTTTTGCTGAAATGCCAAATGGTCCTTAGAGCTCCATCTCTTCTATTATACACCCTCCTTTCAGTGCTAGATTTCCAAAAGTACAACATAATCCCTGTTAATCTTAAATCTCCTATCATGAATCTCTGAAGGATAAACACTTTGATTTCTGACATGACCATTGGCAGAAGTTAGGAATTCTTGACACTGCAGTGGCACATGATATCTGACTCAAATCATAACATTAGCAGAGCTGGAAAAAATTAAGGATTTTGTTACCACCCACACCTCTAGAGCTTAGTCTATCTATGCATATGATGAGAAAAAGGATCATTTAAGATCCGAAGTTTATTAGTTAGAACATCATCCTTTCTTTACTGGATTTGATTTGCGGACACCTTCAGCCTTAAGCACGCTGGGCTTTTACACAGTGTGAAGTGAACCTTCGTCACTGTCTCCTGCTTCTGTTGTTCTTCCTGATGTACATATTCATTAGAACATGCACTGGGCTGACAATCCAGCTTTGAATGACTTAATCAGCTGATAAGAAAATATTTCCTTTGCTTTTTTTTTCCCACCCAAGTGAATATTGCCATTTTTTATTTAAAATTAAACAGCTTTAACAAGACTTACTCTATTAGGGTACTTTATCATTAAGGTTAGAGACACAGAGAAGGATTCATCTGTCTTAATTCAGGCAACTAAAAGCTTCATCTATAAGACTAAAGTACTCACCCTAGGCTGACTTTATAATCCACAGAGAAATAGACACATCCAGAGATAAATCCTGGAATAGTTGTCTGGGATAATCAGCAGAAACGCCCATCCTCTTACCACTAACTACAAAGGGAGGCTAGATAGATTAGTTCAGATTTGAATCTCTCGCTTTCAAATATCTAATTAGGCAAGATGAAACTCACACTGGGACTCAACCCTAGCCTGTCAGCAAAGGGATTTGGACTTTAGTCCTTTGCAGAATAGAAGGAAGATCTTGAACCACAAAGTTTTGTTTGAGAAGAGCCCCTCCTTCCTCTTCAATTCAAAATGACTGTAGACTCTAAATCCAAGGGAAGACTTGGGCCTCTTTACTGCAGGTGGAGATAGCTGCCCCTCACTACCGAGGAGTCAAACATTTAGTCCTTCTTGAACTACAGCCACATCACAGTTTTTAAACATATTTGACAGATAAAATAAAGCAATTCCTTTGGGTGGCTGATGTGAAGGACTCCTCCAGCAATCTAATGCTTGTCAGTGTCTAAGTAACTCGTGAAATAACTTCTTGCTTCAGTGGTGGCTAGTCTTAAATTCCTGTAATGGGGAAAAACTTGGACCTAATTCAGTTTACATTAAATCAGGGACCCAGCAGCCAAGTACGGTGTTAACTGTGACCTTTACGATACAAGCTCATCTTTTACACTGAATCAGTGAACCTAAGATGTTTGAAAGGAAACCTTTCATGCGAAGTTCATTGCTAAGCATTAATCTTTTTCAAAACATACTAAGAATCTATCAACACTGACCTTCACTGCTGTATATTACAATAAAGTAAGAGTGCTGATGGCTGAAGTGAATGTTACAATACATTTGCTTCAAAATCAGAATAAACAATTAATGTAAGAACGTCTGAGTGGCACTCATTTTCAGCACTGCCGGCTTGCACTGCTGCTTAGTATGTGTATATTTGAATGTATTTATTCACAGATATATTTTTTTAATGTGCACATACACACAGAGTGAGTGTTCAGATTGCTACACTGTCATTCTCCCCAAAAATCAATGAAGAAATAAATAACTTATTAGGTGAAAGGAAGTCTTAGCAATGTCATCTTTTCCAGTTCCATGAATGCAAAGATGTTCATAGGCCTTTCCCTGTTTCCAGTGAAGGTGATATGCATTTTCAAATTTTCCTATTGGCTGTAATGGAAACAGAAGTTAATTTACTTCTATAGGGGAATTCCTTTCCATATGAAAGGCCTTGCATTGCCATTCATCACGTCATGGCTAAATCTCACTCAGACTACTGCTACCCTCTATTTGCTCTGAAACCTCATTAAAGACTAATTCATAAATATCCTTATACTTTTTTCACTCCTTTCTCTACTAATGTAATCATAAAATCCTACAAATTTTCATGGTTACTCTAACTTTTCTCAGATTTTACAAAAAAAAGAGTATTACCTACATGTGTATTTTTATTACAAAATAAAGAAACTGCTTTGCACAATCCTGCTGCTCTAAGTTAGGGCATTGGGAGGTGGTACTGCAAATGGGGAGCAGTCTGATTATAGCAGAAACTATGGGATAAGCTTGTTATAATCATGAAAGGGGAGAACTGAACGTTTATTTTAAGAGTGAATGAGTAAGAGAATATGTGTGAATGTTGAGGGGTGCAAAACAAACAGAACAGGGAAAGCAACAACACTTCAACAAGAGAGCTTTATAAAACATCTCTTTAAATATCGGTAAGTATCTCTTGAATTGAAACTACTCGGAAAATTCAAATTTTCTATTCATCTTACAAATCAAAAAATGAAACAGATTTAGTGTTGCCTCAAATGTCTCTCTCACTGTATCCATAACAAGACACTTATTTTTTCTGGTTCTTCTTCAGTGAAATGTACCACATGCAGGTAAACTCAAATCTACTGTCATTTTTCAATTTAAAATTAATCTTCACCCATTAGGTTTTAGAGAGAAACTCACAAAAAGACTCTCAGAAATTCAGGCTCACACTAAACAGAAAACTTCCTATTGCCAAACTGTTGATATTTTCATTTATTTCCTGACATTTAAAATCCCATCATCCAAGTACTGGGTTTATGGTAATATCTCTTTGCCTCTACCACACAACGGAAAAAAAAAATGCCTGTTTCCACAGCTGAGCAGACTGATTTTTACAAAATTGTGTCAGTGGTGTATTATCGTTTCAAACAAGGACAAGATGTCTAGCTTTTTTTTTGTCTGAGAGGCAGGCATACATTAATGCGAGACTGCTAATAGAATAGTGACAAAAGAGTCACAATGCTCCTTCTGATTCCCTGCTTCCTCCTCCTGAGACTCAGGTTCATTTGGAGTGTTGATGCTTACCAGACTCTACAAAAAACACAGCAGCTGTTGTCAAGAGTGAAATCTCAGTTTACAACAACAACAACAACAAAATCAATTAAACAAGCCCTTTAAAAGAGTTGAAAAGTGCTCCACACTTTGCTATCTATGGTATTTTTTTTTTCTAGTTTTAAACATACTTTAAAAAAGCACCATCACCACCAACCCTTTCTAGAGCAACAAGATCTCAGGGGGATTTAATTCAAAACTTGAAAGCAGATTAGCTGCTTTCTATTGGCTTTGATAGAAATCTTTTGTCTGTCTACACAGCTATGGCTTTTACTAATTATACAGGGATGGGAGTAATTTCTAGTAAGCTTGGCTCTTGAGTCGGAAGCAAAGCTGAGTTTTTCATAAGTCTGTATCTCTGGGAAGGTAATGGTTAGTGCTTAACATCTAATTTACTTTCAGCCATTTCAAAACCTGTGGAAAAATTAGGAAGCCAAAGATTAAGGTAATCAATCTACATGGAAATTTAAAATGGAGAAATTGTGGGGCTTTTTCTTCATTTTAGCCTGGAGAAATCTGGCTCCTAGAACCATAGAAGTAATCTGGAGGAATTCTGTGAGTGTTCACTTTGGTTTTATTTTGGTTTTGAGATTTATGCTTTTACAGAGTACATATTTACCATTTGTAAAGTAATTTTAATGTCAAAGAATATTATAGACCACCGAAACAAAGCGAATTACCTTCAGAAAAGTTGTTTTATTTACACATACATATACTGTACATTTACTTCCATTCAAAAATGCCCAGTTTTCTTTTCTCAGATAAATCACTGAGTTTTATTCATATTGCTGCAGTGTATAGAAAGCAGGGCACTATTCCACTATGAACATACAGAGATTTACTATAACTCAAATAATAATTTTGGAAGAATAAATTACAATACTGGTTTTGGAGGTTGGGTTTTTTTGAGGTAGGGGTCTTTTCCCAAAATGCAAATACGTGAGCCTAGGAAGGCCAACCATTTCAAGATTTAAACCTATAATATTGAAATAAAAAAAAATAGAATGGAAAGAACAGAAGTGTTATGGTATAAGCAGAAGTTGAAACAATCTACAGAGGAAAAATAAACTGACCCAGAATTCTATAAAATAAACCAAACAAGTCTTTAGAAACAGCTTCTCCTTAGATATCGGCTTTCTTAGCAAACTTTCCTTGCATTTTTCAACATAGCTATATATATGTACACATCACAATTTAATATATAGAATATATTTTTTAATAAAAATTTCAGAAGTTTCACGTTTTAATGAAAAATGCGTATTCTGATGGAAAAATCTACTTGTTGTGTCAAGAAAATTGTTGGCCAAATGGAAGATTTATCTGTTCCTGCAGTCAATAACAAACTTATTTCTCCACCAATTTCATGGTGGTAAATCCCCAACCAGAGGAAGAGGGTGAGCTATTCAGAGGCAGTTCACACAAGCAGAGGTACAGGGTGCAGATTTCTTATCTATGTAAACTTCTAATTTGACCGTCTTTTTGCTTAGGTTGCATGTGTGAAAATGACATGAATTGACTGTATTACTCTCATGAAAAGAGAAGCTGACTGCGTTCTCTGTGCGATTGTTCCACTCCGAAAGCCAATTTTGGAATCAGGGTATGCCAGCCTCTCTAAATGGTAGCATACAAAGTGGCTGACATTTGCATTTCCACGTAAGACTTGGAAAAACAGACAGATCTGTTTTTAGTTAGGCCTGGGTGAAGCTGTTCGTCTTTGGTTTGTTAAATTTCAGACAATATCTTGAAGGCTGAGTTTCATCTCACACTGGTATAAATCGGTGGTAAACCCTTCAATGCAGTGAACTCAGTGGGAGTTGTGACTTCAGCAGAGCCAGGGTTTTCATCCTACAAGTAATTAATTTGAGACTAACAGTGCTACATTTCCACAGAATTAGCAATAAAACAGAAGATCATCTTTATTTTTAATTTCTATATTAGCAAAATTCTGTAAGAATGCTTTTCTTTAAAAAAATGTATTTTTTCTAAAGTTAAACCCTCTCTCTGTACCACAATTTAACAGTTTAAAGAAAAACATTTTACAGCTGAATGAGAGTGAAGAGACTTCATTTGTTTAAGAAGTGGCTACTTACCTACTCCGTTACATTTTTTTCTAGAATTATATTTACTTCCCATGACTTCATCAGTGACATATGAATTTATACTATATATTTAACACATAGCTCGAGAGACAGTCTCTCCCTCTTCATAACTTGTCCTATCTGTATCCTTTGGCCATCACAGTAGCTACCACTCTACTACGATTTCATTAATGGAAGTCTTGTTTGAAAGTATTAATTTATTCATGCCAGCAGAAAGCCATGTAAAGGAAGACTATATAATAAATTAAAACTAAGCCAAAAATGTCCTTAAAATGTGCGTTACAATAGAAACATAATGAGTAAGATTTATAACTCTAAAAACAAAGATTGGTAAATATAATTCGACCTCTTTTCTTCCTTCAGTGGATTACTGAAAACAAAATAATCTTTAAGACAGAAACATTTTCTGCAATACCCCATGAAAACTATGAAATTAACTAAAATGGAAACAACAGGTATAGTTGTCTATATTTTAATTAAAAATTTCAAATACTGACATATTGTACAAACAGAAAATGCATGTGAATTTCACAATCATTACATTTCTGTCTGCTATGTTCTATTCAGAAAATGATTGAAAACTTCTTCATTTTGTTATAGACTGCAGACCATTTTACACTTGGAAAACTGCACTCACACAAAAATAGGGATATAGCCCATGACACAAATGGAATTGCTTTAGCAAAATGTAAGATACATTTTAGACATTGAGTATCCTATATAAAAATATTTAATTTCATATATTTTCTGGTTTCATTTTGGTTTGTTTTGGGTTTTGGAGCTACCATAAAACTTCTAATATGTTTATATAACCTGTCATAATCAATCCATGAATGTACAACTAATAAAATTTTTGATGTGTTAAGTAAATCGTGTAGCATCTTTTACCAGCAAATTTTAGATCATTAAAACAAAATAAAAAGAGAATATATTAGAAGCGACCGTTGTGTAAAAAACACCCCCCAAAACAAGGGAAAAAAATCACATTCGTTAGGTGACAGGAAAATCTGATAAAAAAATTGTTCAAGGAGAATCTTAAGAATTCTCACCATATTTTTCACACATCAGGTAATCCAAGATGTATTAACACGATGTATTTAGGTTTACTTCCAAAGATCACAATAAAATTCAGCCACTGGTTGTTAGGTTAATGTTAAAGGAACAGAGCTTAGCCTGGCTTCTGAGCATAAACTCATTTCTTATTTATTTATGTTTGGCTTTTTCACCTTAAATAGTTGTTTATATTTTGGTTTGCTATTTTTAGTAGGGATTTTTGTGATTAATATATAGAGTTCTAGACAATTGCTGTTATTTTTACAAATATTCATTTATTATATTTTATGTATTGTATTTTACATTCTTGTTAAAAGCAGAAACAACTTCACAAGATATAAACCAGCAGTAAATAAAGCCTGACATAATTTTCATGAGAATATAGAAACATTGAAACGTATTTGCCAAAGGTCCTCAAAACATGAGTTTTCATGAAAAGTTTAAAGGTTACATTGTTAGATTTTTTTTCCTCTCGATTCTTTCTAAAGGTTGGACTGGAATACCATTTGAAATGCAGGAAAATTCATATAAAGCATCCAGAATTTATAGAATACACATACCACTTTTTTATATTTTTCTTGTTTGTGCAACCTACTCCTACGTTCAAGACAGAATGTGCTTTGAAATCACTGCTGACATCTGTATCTGCAAGGCAATTCTTATCTGAAATGCCTGATGTACTCAGTTACATTGTGCTGCATCACGATAGGGTGACTAATCATGCCATAAAAGTTAAATGAAATCACCTAGCCAGCAATAAGAATGCATTTTAAGAGTTCAATATTTCAAATGAAGTATCTCTTCTTTCTTAGTGACTAATGTTTGAGTGAAAGACACATTTATTTATTTTTTCTGGGAGTCTACAGCTTGATTGTGCCTCACTAAATTCAATTAAAAAGCCACTGTTTACCTTTCTGAGCACAGGAAAGGAGTCTTGGTAGTAAGACAATGACATATGTGCATGTGTTTTAGAAAAAAACTCTACTTGTGTACGATTTTCTTTTTACCTCTGACACACCATGTGTTATTTTAAAAGCCTCCAGTAACAGAAGCATATACTGTTTGCTACAGCACAGAGAACAAAACAAGCGAGACATGGTATGTGTGTATGGTGTTACACAGATGAAACAGCATGCTAATCTACTTCTTTTACGTGGTGATCATGTTTGTACTGATATAAATATTATGCTTTACTGTACATAAAAGATCGATGCTATAAAAAAAATTAGAAACCTCAGAAGATTGACAACACGATTAATTTTGGTTGTAGCCTATACGTGAGGTATTTTAACTTTCAGTGTTTTTCTCAAGGTCCTGCTATAAATTTTCACCAGGAACTAATTAAAGGAATGTGCAAGAAATAGTTCTTTCCCATGGAAAAACATCATATATTGCTAGGAAATCTATCTTTGCAGAAGGGACAGTGTCCAAAACACCAGTCTCTAAAAATGGAAAAAGCCAAGATGCTCCGCATCTTATCTTAGGATAATTGTTGACTCAGAGGCACCATGTGTGATGACTGTCTACAGTAAGCATGGCCAAGATTATCATTAGACATGCCACACACCCAACACTAATTCCAGTGTCAAGAATTCAGTTCTAAAGCAGCTCTGCTGCAGTCAGTTTTTGGCATGACTTCAAAGCTAATATTCAAAGTCAGAAAGCTTAAAACCATGCAAGCTTATTTAGATTCTTTAAACGGCCTGGCTTAGTAGATTTGTGGGCATTTGAAGATTTGTAAATCATTGCAGACTGAAAAAGTAAAAAGTTAACATTTGCAGTTAGAGTTTTCAATGACGTGACATTGGATTAATTTCGAAGTGTTTTCTCCCTGCCTATCACCCATTGCCCCTAAATATTAAGAGTACCAGAGTATTGTAATTTTATTGTGATTATGGAATTGTTTCCTTGCTTTGGTGGCTATGAAATTGCACAAGCGCTATGGGAAACAAAATCAAACTATAAACCCAGCTTCTTCACTTGAAATCCCACCTACATTAAGAAATAACTGTTTATCTGCTATGAGAAATTGTTGGACTTGAGTCACCACGTTTTAAAGACACTATCTTGTGACTTGATGAATGTCATTAAAGAATGTGTTGGTATTTCTGTCACTTAAACTTTAAACAGCTTTTGCAATGAGAACATAAGAGAACTCTACTTATATGCATATCAGTTCTACCTCTATTATATGCATAACAATGTTCTTATGTGTAATATCCAAAATAGAAGAGAGTCATACAGAAAAACACAAATAGAATGTCATCACCTATCCTCACATCTTGATCCAACATTTCAACTTCCTCAGTACTTTAAAACCAGTTTACAAATACTCTTCCACAGGAGACTTTTGTTCCTTCACTATAGACTAGTTTTCCTTCAAAGTTACCTCAGTCCAAGAATAAAAAGATGTGATTTGGTCATGGGCATTCAGAGTTTTTCTCTACTGAAACAGGTGTTGACTTGAAAATTGACTGTTATACATTTTTGAGGGTTAGTACTAAGACCTATGCATTACCTTTTCGGATATGAAAATTCTGGTTTTGGACGTCTATTTTAATCTCTGAAAGCATTTTGATATGAAATGCTATGTTTATGAAGTTATGCATAAAAATGTTATTGTTACCTATGTTTTACATTTATTAATTTCAACTATTTTCTTCTGTGCCCTAATGTTGTTTGAGTCTTAGGGTTTATGGTGAATCCTGAGCTGTCTAAAGTCTTAAACTGAAACCATTCATCTTTCCTTTAAAATAAGTCTACCAATCTGAGTTGAAACTCTTCGTTCTCAAAATGCCAGTAATTTCCACAATTTAAACTTGTGAAATGCAGGTTGCCCAGCTGAGATTGCTTATAAAATAACAATACAAAGTACATCGATATAATGACTACAGCATGTTTACAGTAGCAGATGGAAGGCCTCTCCTCTGGTTTTACTTGGTAGTCCAGTAACTCTGGGCAAGCGCATTGTTTAAACAAAATCTGGATGACTCCTTTCCACCATCTCTGAAGCATCACCTCAGTATCGCTGCAATGATCCTTGTTCCTTTCAACATTAGGCTCCCAGGTCATGCTTGTGTTCCATGCTCACTGCTTATTGCACCATCGCATACTCAGTCACGCTCAGAGAAGGAACATTCTCCGCCTCACTTGCAGTCAGCCCCATACTCTTACAGTAAAATAATACACACTCGGCTTGCTTTCCACCTTTTGAGACTTCCGGAAAGACATACACTAGCCTGTACTATATTTAAGAAAAATCTTCTTACTGTAGAAATATATTACTTTAATGTGTGTACATATTGCAGCACACTTGTATAAGTTATGCATGAACCAACCAAACAAATTCTACCATCTCTCACGAGTCAGAGACAATGTTTCAGATTCCCTCAATGAATTCTAATGACTTAAGCTACAACCTGTGCACCTTCTGAATAGAGGAAAAAAGGCTCAGTCAAGTTCTGAGAACTTATCAGATTGTGTTTGCCGCGTATGAAATCAACAATAGTGTGGTAAATGATATCAGAACTCACTTGGAATGATCTGTCTGCTTCACTCAGAAGGACAGGAGAACACAGAACTGCTCCAGATTTACTTCTTCCCTATCTATCGTAGTAGAGAGAGCTCAGTACGCCACTGCTGCAGGCTGACAGAGGTAAGTGGGATGGAGTTTTTGGTAGCCAATATGAGTGACAAGAACTCTTCAAGGCAATATCTTTGCATTTACTAAAAGGCACTCCTTTTTTCCCTGAACCCTGCGAATACCTGCTATCGACTAAGAATTCAAATTATTTGTTTGGGTTTGTAGGGAGACAGCGTCTGCCTTCTCAGCTGTTGAGAGGAATTATAGAAGTTAAAATTATGACTGAATGCTGATATTAGATGCTGCACACATTTTCCTATGCCTAAAGAAGGTCTATTGGGCTCTGAAGAAATATAGAAATAGATAAATAAATATATAAATATCTACATATACTAACCCTCTCCTCTTTCTTTCCTTAACATCTTGGATTAATGTTGCAATATGCTTCAAGCAAACCTTCAGTGTTCCAAAACAAGATTCACAAAAAACAAGTAAAAAAATTGTTTATTTTGTCTTTTAGAATTGCTTAACTAAATTATTTTCTCTAGTAGTTTAGTTTTACTGACTCCTTTTTATCTATTATAAGGCTTATCAAAATGATTTGTGCATGTACCAATCTGAATTTGAATCTTGAAATTCATAAACTTCATTGAAAATGACATTAAAAGCTCATTAGTGCTTTGCTTCTACAATCTGCTTTGGTTTCTGATTATAATTGATAAAGGCAAGACATCTTGCAACATCTTGTAAACAAAAGTCCTGCTTTCATGTCTTCCTATTAAACTGACACACACAGAAATAGAATCCCATTAGTTTATCTGTATGTATCATTTGACCAAAAATCATCAGGACAGATGCATCAGTTGAGTAAACCATATCCTACCATTGCTATAAGGAAACGTATGCTTTTGTAATTAAAAATTTGAACTTTTGAGAGCTTAACTGTGAATCCCAAACCTGGTACTTTATTCATTGCTGGATTTGAAGTTGAAACTACAAAAAAAGAAGAAACACAACTTACAAACTATTCCTTGTGAAGGGCCATTACTCAACACTAAAAAAGAGGAAAAAGCATCTTTTCTTTAAACATTTTATCCATTCAGTGATACATTTTATACTTGTATACATTTATACTTGTACACTTTTATACTTGTACTGCTACAAACCCAAGGAATTTTAGTTCAAAAGGGTTAAGGAGGAAGTTTGACGGATAAAAACAAATTAATACTTTACAATACATGTAGTAAATGTAAGCAGTTCAATCCTTTCCTTTTTAGTCACATTTCAATTCTTTTTTCCTCATGAATGAATTTTCAGTCATTTGGCAGAAAAAAATGGATTTATTTTTTTTTAAAATTTTTCATCAACCAAAGGAAAAATATTTTTCTGTATGAAATAAAGCCAAATGAAAAGCTTCTCTTTTGTTTTGTTTCCAAAGAGAAATGAACAAAAACGTACATTAACTTTTTAACATCAGAATAAGAATGGTTTTTTTGCTAAACAAAATAAACACAAGCAACTGACAACAGCTGGTTGTCTTTAATGGACCATCAGAGGAAGGAAATAGGAAGAACAGATTAAAACTTTCTACTAGGAATGGGGGAATACTACTTAACCACCCTGACACGGAAGAGATGAAGGAACAATGAGGGAAGTTAGCAGTATCAGAGCAAGCTGTGCTTCTGTCAGCAGCAGCCTTTCAATGCCCGTCTATTGCGACCTTCCTCACAGCTGCTGAGCGAAGGCTCAGCTGGAGACAAAGGATGCACAAGACTGATTCTGCCACTCCAAAAGCTTCCTGTCATTTGAAGGTAGAGGAAAGGAGTGGCAGAGATACTGGCATCACCAATTCTCATTGAGTTTCTGAGTACTTACAGAGCAAGGCACAGTCCTCAGATGAGAGGAGCAGTTAAATGTTGGGACAAGTTAGATGCCATGATGGTGTCAATGATATGGTAATGGCAGCTGTGGTGACACTGCAAGGTAAAGAAGGGGTGTAAACAGCTGGTTTCTCTTTAGTGTCAGTGTTGGCTAAAGCCCAGCTGTTGTCTGGAGCTCAGATTCACTTCACTTAACTTCAGTATCTCTTCCAAACTGCCTAAATCAAGAGTTCAGTTGTTCTAGTTCTTCTTTTAATGGCTGCTAGTGAGAAAGACGTCATCAAAGAAAGGGTCAATCCACCTATGAAATAAATTATTTACTTCTTTTTGGGGGTGTCTATTTCCCTAAGTTATAAAGGCAGTGCAGGCTGACTGTACTCTGGAGGCTGGTATCTTTAATCAGGATGATAAAACTAAGGCTCAAATTGCAATATCAACTCAATTGAAGCTAGACATAGATTTTCTGACCATACAATCATGTTTTCTGTCATTTTTTTGGCAAATCCAACGTTTTTGATATTGTGAATGTTGCTCCAATGGCACTACAAAATCAGAGACAAAATCTGGGCTGCATTCTATGATCTATTTCAATTTATTTCATATTTTCACATCTTCAGATACCTGCTGGCAATAAAGGAATAACTTTTGATGATAAACCCCTGCCTAATGTTTCTGAATGCACAGCTAAATGAACCATTCACGTATGAAGAGTAAATACCATATTATTTTCTATCGTTCACTATACTACATGAGGAAAAAGAAAATTACTGTACAGGTGCCATACACAATTTATTTTGGATGGGCTGTGGCCAGACCTTTAAAATTCTGGTAGGATTAAACTCAAACTAATCTATAAGTAAAATTAACCTTCTTACTCTAAACTGGTTAACCTGAGTTCTCTTTCCCATCAACAACAATGCCATATCCAGGAGCCAATTATATTCTCCTAAAATAGCTGTCTGCAAGATGGGAGATGCATTTCTCTGGTTTTGTTGACTGTATATAAAGATGACCTATGATGACCAACATGGCTTAAACAGATTTTAGATATCTAAATGTAATTAAAATTAATCCTACAATCAGTTTACATTCATATGATTTTTCAAGAGTATTTTTATGTTACACAAACTAATTGTATAATCACGCAATCACACACAGACAAAATTCTGGGGAATTATGGCTGTTTTGTGGAAATTCACCTTTTTTTTTTTCTGTCCTATAACTTAGAATAGTCTGAGATATTATTCTGCTTCCTGAAGTGTAAACCAGAGTGAACCACACATCTGAATGGAGAGTCTTGGAAATCTCACTGATAGTTGAAAATATTTGAAAAATAATGTTCAAGGATCGACTTATAATATTATATTAACATGACACTATGTCACAAACACTTTTTGAAGTCAAGGTCTTGCCTTTGGGCAAGATGTGGTTCCTCTTCTTTGCTTCTTTATTCCCATTATAGAAGTTATACTGTTTACATTCAAAGAACGTACACCCACTGCTAATTTCAGTCACAATAAAAGTCGAACGTTTTCCTCAAGAAGACATCTAATAATGATGAAATACCATTCAGAACACAAAGGAAATAAAAACCATATCAGATGTTTCCTTTAAAACTGAAGAAAATCTAGGGAATACTGAGTCATCTCTGTTAAACCAAGCACCCATTTCTGCACTTATAGAAGTCTCCCAAAGCTGTCACAGAACAGACCGGGAAGAAAGTACACCTTCAATACAGGCTGAGGAAGAGGTGAGATTAAGGGGATGTTTGGTCTGTGTTATTGTCCTTTCTGCAAACATAGATCACACTAGAAAAACTTATGGATAGGCTGTTGTTTTTCATCAAACATAAAGGCTTGGGAATAAGGAAGGCCTTGATTTAGGAAGCGTGATGAGCACAGACCACCTGAAATTTCCTTTTCAGAGAAGGAAGTCTTGTTCAGAACAAGACTCAAACCTCTGCCACAAGAAGATTAGCAATATTTGACTACTGCTAAGTGGTTTTGGGCTTCTCTGCATCTTTTTCCTACAAATACAAATTGTCTTCCTGAAAAAATCCATCTAAGACTTCTGTTTATTTTTCTTCAAAAAAACCCATAAAACCCATGCATGACCTAACGTGCAGTCATCATCTGATCACCTAGCTAAAATAAACCAGATAAATTAAATTTGTGTGAATATATACTTATACAGGAACACAGAGCTCTATTATGCCAACTGCATCAGAAGCACTTTCTTCTTGATTATCACACCAGAATGGACTAATGAAAATAAAACATTTTGTGTACATACCTGCAGGAATGTACAAATTTATTCTAATATTTGTCTTGATGCAACCTCTTATTGTAAGTAAGTAATAAAAATGAAAATCAGCAATAATAAATATTTGAAAGGCTAGGACCTTTTAAAAGTTTGAGATATAAGATTATGATAGGAAATTAACCAACATTTCTTCTCTCAGAATAATTTAACTTGATCCATAGATGGGAGCCAACAGTGACTTTCTAACCAGTCTTATGGGTACTAAGAAGCAGCACAATAAATATTCTCATATTCCTAAAGTAATAAGGATTTTACATAAGATGCAGAAAATTTTTTAACTTTGAAAAAAAAATTAATTTGCTTTAAGAAAAGTAAAAAAAATACCTAACAGTAATATTTTAACTGGTTTTTTTTCAACTAGTTACATAGTTTTATATTATTAATGCATTTTATTGGAACCGTAGAACACACCTGTAATTTTTGATAAAGCAGACTGAGTCCATGCTGCAATATATTAAAATGACTGAGTGACTACAGTAACGGATCTGCAGTTGTATTTGATAGATAGAAAGGAGGCGTAAAATGGATAAATAAGCCTGTAAACCAGATAAATAAGTCTTGTTTGGAATACCTTTACACATGTAGTAAAGGAAAGACATTTGTCATGTCATGAGGAGAATAAAAAAAAAAGTTTCTATTTATTTACTTAACATCAGCAGTAGGAATGTTTAGGAGTTGAAAATCAAACTGTTACATGGTGGATTGAAGAAGTCATGACACCTTTTGGTCCAAGGAAACTAGAATGTGAACAGGATACAGAGAGCTGGTTTTCATAGTGGTAAGTTCTAAGGAGCTAAGAATTTTGTCTTATTATAATTAATATTTGTTTGTTTTATAACATTGGCAGTTAAAACTGTGCTCAATAAACTAAGCAATTTGAATTCTAGATTTAAGACTAAGTATGTCAATTGATTAAATATTTTTAGATAAACAAAATTAAAGCTAATATAGATAATTTCCTGTTTCAGGAAAAGAAAGAGACAACTATGCAGTGACTTTTAAAATCCTTTTGTGCAGTGATTTCATGGTAAGTACCCAGTGCAAGTTGTTGGCTAGAGGAAACACGGAAAATATCTTCTACACATAAATGAGAAAAATATTTGAGAAATAAAAGTTATGATCAGGGATTATGACATATAGTTGAGAAAATGTTTTTTAGTTCATGCATATTTACAATGTGCACTGAGGTGAAACATAGGTAAATGAGTTTGCATTGAGTATGTGGTTCCTTGTGCCACTAATATGTCTCAGAATAGTATCCAGCATTCTTTTAAAATACTACAGTGCAGAACAATTTTCCCCACTGAAAAAGTCTACAAAAAGCATTCCCAGAGTATATTCAGATAGCACTATTTGTTATTCTATTTTTAAATGTGCATCTAGGTATATACAGTTCGATTGCCAGTATAGTCCCTACCACACACTTCATTCACACTTATCCTAAACACTAATAACCTAAGTTCAAGTAATGAAAACTAAACACTGTAAAAAAGACATGCACAACTCTTGAAGACAAAGCTAAGGGTTTGCATAAGCTGCTATCTAAAAACCTCTATTCAGTTAGCAATGCCAGTATCTTCATGTCTCTACTGTTTGACACAATGATGGATTATTTATTTACTGAACAGCACTGGTGGCCAGAAAATCTGATTTTCATGCATGAAATCCTTGAAACCTCGGCCAGTGAACAGCTTCTTTTACATGTGGCAAAGGTCATCTATCAAGGGATTTTCTCACGTTTTGTGTGATTGGTCATGCCTCATTTCCTTCAAGAAAATATGATTTCCCCAAAGTGTGCACATTTTAAGAGACCCGCAAAGACTGAGAAAGTTATTTCCTCTTTGTTTGTGATAAGCACAAAATATAGAGACTACCCTACAGGGAATAACAAGCAACTGTTTGTAGCTGGAAACCATATTTAATCCTATCATTAAGGAAAACCACAGAGCACACTAGGAACAAAAAGAGAGCAAAACTAGACACTTAACCTTGTCACTTAACTTCTCAAATTTGCAAGTATTTTCAGAGAATATTCAATGTATTTGGTAAGTGATTTCCCTCTATTAGTAAAGTGTTATCTGTTCATCTTAAGAGCTCCTATTCTTTTAATCACTGAGGAGCCAAAAAAAATGAAATTATATTGGATTTTTATGGAGGGTTTACTACTATTAAAACCAGACTAAGAGATTTTTTTCCAGGTTATAATCTTCAGGAAGAACTGAAAGAAAATTACAGCTCCAGTTATCCACAGTTGGTGCACTACTTCTAGAAGGCGGCACTGTAACACGTATTCATTGATCTGCCTCTTATTGTTGCATGCATGTGTAAAGGGTTTATCACAACATAGCTCTGCTAATAGAAATGTAGAAGACGCCCCTGAAGTACTGCTTTTTTTTTTTTTTTTTTTTAACTCAAATGGAGTCACTTCGCAAAACCTTTCATCTAAGGAGTGATTCTCCATTTTGTGATTTCTTTCTTCCTTTTTGTTTGAAAACCATTGAAATGAATAACCTCCTGCACTGCCAGTACATTTTATTATATTATACAGTAAGTCATCACGAAAAAAATTTCTTAGTACTCTTTCTACAGGGCAGATATCTGACTATAGTGCAATAATGACAACAAGGTCTAACATGAAGAAAACACAGAGACAGGACATAATGTCAAAAGGAAAACATTCTCAACTGAAAAAATGTAACCCGTTCAAAGAGAAATCCTGTGGCTTTTAACTTGTGATATGAAAATACAATAGTCTGCACATCAGAGGGGGGGGGGAAAATAGAATATAAAAAGAAAAAGAAGGAAAAGTTTTCTGATTCATGAAGGTTTTCGTTCTATTAATAATGTAGGAATGTTTACATAGTGGCACAGCATTGTATTTTAATATGTTAATGGTAATGTGAATTTTCATTTGGCAATGTTACTTAAAAGGTTTATAATCTTCCCCATATCTTTGGCTTGTGGTGTTGATTGAGTCTTTTAGCATTTTTTTGCCAGTAGGGTAGTGATGAATTATTGTGACAGTTTTAAAAAAACTAAAAAGGTAAAAAATAATCAGGGAATAGAAAAAAATAAAATACAGTAGTAGGGAAAAAAATCTTGTACTTCCTTAACAATCAGGAGGAAGGTGATAGCATAAGAATGTTTAAAGTAGACAGGATTAAAAAAAATTAAAAAATACAAACCGACCCACACACCTAAATAAGAAAGATCATCAAAGAAATTCTGCTGCACTAGCTGGAACAGGGAAAATTCCACTGTCTGTAATCAGTACAAAACGGAAAAGATGAATAATTATTGTTGAAATTTTTTAAAAAGAAATATTTAAGCTGCATGTCTGAAGAGAAAGTGGGAATGAATGAGATCTTAATAATGTTTGCTACTGGAATATGGTATATTTTTGCATGACGTCTGAAAAATTACAAACCTTGACACATTCAAATCAAGACTGGACAATAAATGATTTAAACAAACTGAAGAGTGATTTTTACAGTTGGGAAAAGACAGAGCTGAAAGCCTTATGTCTGTCTTCTGCATCTAACTGCTATCCCTCTCCAACAATACGAAATAGCCTAGAGTATTTCATTCCACAGATCATAACAAGCAAAATACAGTGCTTTCCGAGGAATTTTGTGTCTGCCCCTTTTTCTTCAGGGGCAGAACCACATATCAATATTAATGACTTATCTTCTAGGTTTTCTACAGTCATGTCACTCTCATGATAAATGCAATCAGATACTGTGCATGGTGTTGCCAATACTAATGCTATTGAAGGGGTGTGTGCCTCTCTGTTATGCTAATTTTGCTAGCTCAAACTTGGCTGCTGCTCCGGTTGCCGCTGTTATTTATGGAAAGCAAGTTTGCGTTAATAAAACTCTCTCCTAGTTACAAATTGCCTGGAATAAGTATGACTGTTATCGCTCTGATTTGCCTTGGGGAACTGAAAGGAATTTTACCTGTAGATAGTCAGAATAAATCTAAACAGTGTAAAGATTGTTTTACTTTTTCATTACTCTCCAGATAATATTCTGCCTCGAAGCACATGGTATAATGGGATAAGGACTGTATAAAATAACCAGGAAAATTTACCAAGGAGTCCTAGATTTTGTAGAGAAATCCTTCCCTTTTTTCTTTCCTCTCCACTGACCTACTAAAATCTGAAGTCAATCCCTAAAACATGGTGGTATGTCTTTATTTTGCAATAACCTTCTCTTAATTATTTATCCTGCCTTCCTTTCTTCATCCTTGAATAACCTCCTTAAACAACAACAACAAATCTTCCTGAATTCATACTTCACCTTGCGTTAAGGATCCTCAGTGTTTCAGAATTACCATAGACATCTTTAATAAAAATACCATACTTTTTCTCCCATATTGTACCACAGTACACACAGTAGATGTGTTCTCTTTTCCTGCAAAAGAAACTATGTTGGGTCAAACTAGATGGACAATATATAGTCTGTTTTACCATAATATTTAAGGAATAAGTCATTTTCCATTTAATGAAAACATAATATTTAATGAAACTTTTAGTTCAACCATAGATAACAGTTGATACGCTGCTAACCAATCAAAAAAATGAAGATATGGTTGTCTTGTTTTTACTGACAAATAGAAATTCACTACAGTTTTAAAGCAGTTCCATTTAAGGCCTAGTATATATTTATTTTTCAATTTTGTCATCACTATAAGAAAGGTTAGCAATTGTTTCAGTGACAAAACTTATTCAGTGCCTGAGAAAGAAATGGGGGAAAAAAACCCGCAATCCCCATAAAATCAATTCTTTTATGAATTTGGAAAATTACAAGTAATCATTGCTTGTTATAGTTTTTGACAGTTTAAGTATAAAAAAATCAATTACCATGAAACTACTATCCAGATTAATGTTGAAAATAAACCTGTTTCTTGGGTACCTGATAACATAGCATTGATTTTTATTGTTTGAGGGAGGCTGGCTATATTTAATTTCTTTTATTGATTTTTTTCCCTTTACTACTGTATTCAATGCATGGGAGATACAATGCAATTTCTTATAGCAAAGTAATGCCAGGCACCAAGCCTGTGAATTAATTTTACATGACTGAAAGCAGTGCTTAGTAATTTGCTGAGTATTTGAGAGCAAAACTAGTAATTTTCCTCTTTATTATTTATAAATATCAAGAGGTCCAAAAGTGGGCATATTGGTGTGGGCTCAAATGAGAACACCTTGCAGTAATTTCTAATATCTTGACATTGCAGCACCTCATGTCTTATGCCTCATGTACTTTGAATGCCAGTAGTAATTGAAGGTTTGTGGAAACTAGGGGAAAATTATAATCAGCAAGATTTCCAATTGCCTTTTGAGACAGTAAGTTTCAAATCAGAATATAATTTTAAACAGAAGTGAATGCATAATTTAAAAACAACACACAAACACAGCAATTAAGAAACACCCACAATGTTTGGAGCTTAAAGTGGTTCTAGTCTATTTTCCAACTAACGAATAACTAAAACCAAATAGCATCCGTGAGCCTGTATGAGCAGAATTTTAATGATCCCTGCATCACCAAAGTGAAAGCAATGTCATTTTGATAAGAGAAATGCAAAAGTTTCCTTCAAATAAATGTAAAATATGCAAATAAAGTGTTTCAGAAAGATGGAATGAAAAGTTTGGAGCAGCAAGTATTTCAGTTTCATTGAAATGTGAAGTGTTTCTCATCATATCGTGCCTTATAACTTTACAGCAGAAGCTTTCCTTGTCTAAATATGCTTAGATAAGGTGGGCGCTCTTCACAGAGATTGCCTGTTGTATGGAGATAGCTCAGAGGACGAGTTTCTTTGCAGCAAAACACTACTGTATTTAGCAATAGAGGAAGATGGTGACATCTGAAAGTGTGAAAGGAAAACCTAACACATAAAGGTACTGTAATGTTCGGAGCCAATTTACTGCAGCAGGTGAAGATCATATGCCAACTGATGCAAAACAAAGTAAGTAAAGCCTGCTCAGCTTATCCTGAGGAGCTCTCAAAGCTTAGTAAAGATGTCAGGACAATACCTGAAAAGACATGATTACTCCTGAACATTTATCTACCCTTATGACTTTACCTGTGTAAAGAAGGGCAGTGGGTGGCAGTGTTACGCTGCCGTTTCCGAAAGAGAGAAGCTATTCTAATCAGGGGACACAGAAGGGATATATCTAAATTAAGTCTGAGAAGCCCCTTCTTTAACGATCATTTGATCAGAGGTGCCATAATAAAACCATTCATTTGATTTTTCCTGGCATCTCTGCTTTCATTAATATAATTTCAGTTGCATAATGTGGTCAGCTCCAAGAGTTTTATTGAAAAAAATGATTGAGAATATTGATTCAAAAGGAGTGGGGTTTCTTGTTTATTCGGATTTAATTGATGCACATATTTAATGGTAATGAATAATTATCACCACTTTCTATAGTGATAATACCTACCAAGTTTCCATCAGGGAGTAAGAACTATTATTTTAGATCTTGTTCAAATGTAACTACTTAACATCGAGACACTACAGTGTCTTGATATCGATATTTCTGTTGAACAATTGGTTCTGGAACAGATTTTTGATAGACTGGTAAAACTCTGAATCAATAGAACATAACGATATTAATGAGAAATTCTCCCACTACGGGAAAATGTTGAGATGAAAGATGGCACCTAGGCTGTTTAGGCATCTGGCTGGCTATGTTATGAGTCTGATTTCCTTGTCTTTCTCTAAAAATTAATGAATTCCTCTACGGGACATTTAGAGATGAAACTGACTCTCCACCTCTGGCAGAGCTTGCTTGTTTACTTGATCTCACAAGGCGTATAGGGAGATTGTTTTCCTAACCTCAGCACCAAAAGCTGAAGTGATAAAACATAGGATGCGAGTACTATTTAATGGTCCTATTATGCAATATTTTGTGCAGTAAAACTATAAAGGACATAACATTTTGGAGGTGTGGATAAAATTGTGGCAAATATATAGCTGAGTGTATGAAGTCTGACTTAAAGAGTCAGGTATTGCTAGAGTTCATGTACTATTCGGCATCCACAGTAAACCTACAAGTCTGACAATTTAACTTCCTGCATTGGAAATTTGATCTGGATATCACTAAGACATAATTAATCTGATCCAAAAATATGCCACTTTACCGGGATTTTTTTTCACATTCAGTTCTATTCTGAAGCCTAACACAATCTGCTTTCTGCTGTAGGTAGGTGGGAGTGTGGAAAACTTAGCAAGCTTACTTGCAGTCTGAGTAAAAATCTACTCCATCATCATTTACTCAACACCTCTCCAAGTTTTGAAAAGATGAAATATTTTTAACTGTAACAAATAATTTTGTTAACCTTATGGGGTTTCAAGAAAGACTGGATGAGTCCCTGAAAACAATATGTTTTCAAAGTCTCCTCGAGGAATGTTAGTACGTTGTTTAGTCCCTTATATGTGGTGTCCAAGTGCAAATCTACTTTATAAGAAAGATTAATTTTGGAGGAGCAGAACTTAGCTGGTCTTTTGGGTTTTTCCTCCTCCCATCTGAATAGCTGTTTGTCATGAGAAAACGTGAAACAAACTGGTGAGTGCAGACAAAGTTTCAGTGTACAGATATCTCACAATAAGTGTTTGTTCATGGTAAAAATATCACACTTCTTTCAGAGATGATGCCTGTACGACATTCAAATTGCAAAGCAGGCATCGAGGTAAAGCCCCATGCTCTGTAGGGATAGACACAAACATATCTTTTACTCCACTTTATGCAGGGGAAGAATGCAAATGTTTACATAGGCTATAAAGACAGTCACAGCACTAGATCTGGATGACTGGGTGGTCAGGACCTGCAGCGTACATTAGCATACCTTTGCTGCGTAACCAACTTAATGCCCATGAGAATAAATATGAGCTACTGCAATATACTTGCACAGCAGATGTTCCTGTATTGTGGGCATCTAGAGAGTAAAATTATTGAACTGTAAGTATACCCAGAAAAATGGATCTCAAAGTCTTTGTTAACATAGGTCAAGCACCACTGACATCAGATTTGATGGGTCTGAAGAATCTGGGGCAACCCCTAGGTGTTCTCAGTTGTCTTCTGAGTGAAATGACAAGGGAGATCTCTACTGAGTCTTAATAAATTGTTTGCCAGAGACTATTAGGTGTCTCATCCCTGGAGGTGTTCAAAACCGGATTGGATGAGTCCATCAGCAACCTGTTCTAGTGCAAGATGTCCCTGCCCATGGCAGGGGGGTTGGAACTAGATGATATTCAATGTCCCTTCCAACCCCCCAAATTCTATGATTCTATGAAATACTAAAAAAATACTTCTGAATGAATGTGTCTCCCAAGTACAAATAATGGGAGCCTTTTGTTTGCTGAATGTTTGTTTACTTTTTGTTCCTCTCAGCACCTCATGAATGAGGAGAAGTAGACATTAGAGAGAACCTTCATAAATTAATTCAAAACACGCAGCTCTTTACTGGAGAGCATTTAAACACGTTTATCCCAGGTACCAGTTTCTGTTTCTGCCTAAAACTGGTGAAGGAATAAGAATTCTCTTAGCTCTTCCCTACCATTATGGAAGTACAATACATGCTTGCAGTCTTCTCACATTCTTTTTTTTATGCCAGATTTGGGCCATAGTCAGAGACAAGTTTGGTCTGGTCAGGTAAAGACATTCATAAACTTTTAAATTATAATCTAAATAATGGATTTTACAGTTTTTTTAATGCAACATTCTGACAAGAAATATGACTTCTTGTCTACTAGTTGTCTTTTCTTTGCTATGATTGTGTGTCAGTTAATTATTATTATTCATTAGACAGTGTTTAAAAGACTTGGAGCCCCATTATTTAACACAACCTGTATCCATAAAATGAAAAAAATAAAGCTCTGACTAGCTCTGTCAATGATAGGACAGAACAGGTTGGAACTACTAAAAGACAAAGAAATAAAAATAAAAATAAAAATAAATAAAAATAAAAATAAAAATAAAAATAAAAATAAAAATAAAAATAAAAATAAAAATAAAAATAAAACAGTCATACTTTTGATAACGATTGATCAAACATACAGCATTGCTAAAATAAACTTTTAAATCATATTACAGATAAAAGCAATGGGCAATCATAAGAAAAAATTGTTTAAATCTGCCATTGTTATAAATACATTTCTTACAGATTGCTTTGCAAGAAGCCAGGCTGGCAGTAATTTTCATATAGCCTTAGAAAGAAACAAAAGAAGTGGTCTATCTAGGGAAATATTCACTGAAAATCCACAGAAGTATTTTTCAGGGAAATGACCTACTTTAAGCTTAAGTCTGCGATTTCTGTGTGTGCAGCACAGTTTCTGGCATGGTAACTGATATTCATAGAGGATTTGCGAGATCTAACATTGGTGGATCTTGTACTTGTGGCATGTTGTTGGAATTGTTAAAACTAATTATTTCACATTAACATTTTTTGCTTTTGTCCAAGGGAAATGCAGAATAGTAAGCGTGGTGTGGAAGGTTCTTTACCTTAGTTACAATTTAACGCAGAAACAGGGGAGGAATTCCATCCTCACAGTAGCTATCCACTAAACTCTTACTGGAGTTAATTAAAATCACCGTTTCACTCATAATGATAAAAATAATGTAAAACTAAATCTTACCCACTGAAGCATAAGAAAAGCTATCTACAGTAAGGGTACTTAATAAGAAAATGTGTTAGGCTATGTAGAGACAAGTGCATTCCTTGTCACATTAAACAGGCAAAATTGACCTCAGTTAGGCTTGAGAAGATTATAAAATAGAACCTATTTACCCACTTAGTTACCTGATGGAGTTTCTTCAGTCCCTGAAAATCCACCCCATTTCCACATCTTTCTCCTAAAGCTTCATCACCCATACCCTTTCTCACACCAGTTATCCTCTTCAGCCACAAGTCAAATTGTCAGACTTGGAGGTTTACTGTGGATGCCGAATAATACATGAACTCTAGCAATACCTGACTCTTTAAGTCAGACTTCATACACTCAGCTATATATTTGCCACAATTTTATCCACACCTCCAAAATGTTATGTCCTTTATAGTTTTACTGCACAAAATATTGCATAATAGGACCGTTAAATAGTCAGACTCCCAAGTAAAAGAAATAATGAACTCCAGACTCTCTCAGAAAAATCTTCACTGCTCTGTGGAGAGTGGTGAGGTTTATGTAAGTGAGGAGCATTCTTGGAAACTAAAAAGCAACATAGAATGCACCAACAGGCCTTAATTACCATCACAAGCCTCACCTAGGACTTCTACCCACGCACCCTCTGCTCCTTCATCTTGTGGAGTAGCTCAGGTTTTTCCTGTACTATGATAGCATTTTGTTAGTAATTATGAACCAAATTCTTAGAACTATTTGCCAAGTATGTTGGAAAGAATACTTAGAGGATTACAGTTCTAATATTGCTCCTGGAAGACAGCAAAGGCAGGGTTTTTTTTTTTATTTTGGTTTTGCATTATTTTTTATATTATTTTTAATAAAAATGCATGTAAACCACAACTTTTTAACAGGTTTATCATGAATTAGATGCAAATGTTTCAGCAGAGTGTAGGAAAAGTGGTCATCATTCGTAAGGCTTACCTTTTTCACAGCTTTAGTAAAGAAGGGAGAAATTTTCCACATATCTTTTTTTGCTGGCATGGATATTTTTGACCTAGAAAGAAAGCTGATTGAAAATTTCCACGGTTTCTGAATATATTGGCATAAATTCTCAATGAAACTTTTCTTCAGACTTTTACTTGCACAGATAAATGCGTAGGGGGCGGTCTGTATATTTTGTTTTGATTAGTTAAATATAGGGATTATGGAAAATGCCAGCTCTTAGCTCTCTCTTGCACAGTCCATCCTCCCAAATTTCTTGCTTTATTTTCACTTCAGCAAAGAACTTGGGCTTTTTAGCCTTTAAAACTGAGCTGGAAAGCCCAGCTGGCATAGCTCTGGAGACAAGCAACTGAAATCCGATATCCTTTCACAGGAAGTATTAGGCCAGGTTCTAACTTGAAATAAATCAGCGTAGTCACATAGAATTGAAAGAATAGGTCCATAATAATAATTTTCAATCAAGAGTATTATTAAAACACAGAGTTGAAGCATTCATTGCTGACAGGGCTAATACTTAAATCAGGGAAAACCATGAGAACCTTACATAAGAGCATTAATCAGAATTGCTTTATTCAGTTCTGTAAAGCAACTCTAATTTTAAACAGCTGAAGCTCTCAACCAAACAAATGGAGTTATCCCACATGCAGTGAGTACAAAGTGTTTGCATGCCCGGTATCTTTTCATATATTGATTATTTTGCTGGTTTATTTATTTATTTGCTTAATTTCAAAAATATTTGGCCAGAACCTACTCAGGAAAAAGATGGGATAATTGAGTGATTACTACTTTAATCAGAAGGGAAGGCCAGTGAATTTCTCTGTTATAGATTTCTTGTGTGGTCTCAGGTAAATCAATCCATTTATGCCACGATACAGGCAAAAGTTATTTCATATCACAGAAAAAGGTGATATTTATAGAATGATGTGGAAGAAAGTTCATCAGAAGAGAGATATGAGTTTCTCTGTGAAAGGGAATGGAGCCTAGTCTGCAGAAAAACTTACCATTTATTTTGAAATATTTTAAGGATATTATTGAGCTAATACAGGTTTGCCCAACACCCTCCCTGCACTTCCTTCATCTTTCATAGGTAACATTCACATATATCAGAAATCTTGTGTGGTTGTTTCCAAATCTTTTTATACTACAAAACATAAGAGGAAAATTACCACTGTGATCTCTTTTGGCATAGCGTCAGATTAAATAAAAGTTTTAGCTGACTTAAAGTTTTGGTTCTCTTGGATTTCATAATTTACAAAAATAAATTGGAAACAACTACACCCCGAAAGCCCTCACAAATTTAAGAGGTGCATCATTTATTATTCTGTTACAAAGAAAAAAACTGTTTGTAAATTCTCAAGAAAAACTGGTTTAAGGGTTTTTTTTTCTTGTCTGGAGAGTGACTGAGTAAAAAGACTTTATTTTCAATGAGGAACTGTTAGTAAACATATCAGATGTAAAAATATAAAACCAGCCCGATACAAATGCTGTGTTTTCAAATTGTTGAAGATGTAAAATGTATAATGTCTTCTTCTGTAACTACATGCGATATGTAAAAAACCCAAACCAAACAAAAACCCACAACAGTAAAATAACCCCAAACTTATTTTCCCTCCTGCCTCCTGGGCTATTGTTCACTATTTATTTATTTATTTATTTTAATTTAGCATCACTAGGAACATATGTCTGCTGGCACATTTTTTATTTCAATTGTTTTTGGCAGGATGGATGACAAACCTAACTCCTTCTAGGCTTGATGGATTCTTCTTGTTTTGGATATTGCAGTTGCTGTTGTATATTCTTGGTAGTCCTAGTGACAATAGACACATGACTAACTGCTTTGCTCAAGCATTTGATGGAAGACAAGCAGTAGGTTTCAGATATTTATATAATTAACTTCAGGTACTCCTTTCTGAGATTACAATTTATCTGAATGAATTTATAACAGATTTCCATCACATCAGTAAAGTACACTAATTCTGTTCTTGGTTATGCAGTTGTAATGTCTATGGAATTCCATAGGATGTGAACCTCCAGATAAGTAGATGTATGCCATTGCACAAGAGTGTCCGTTATTATTATGACAGACAAGGACGATCGTTGCCTCTAAAACTGTTTTTTTCCCCTCACTCTTTACCTCTCCAAGACTGTGGAGGCAAAGAAGCCATAAAGCAGGTACTAGGATCTCGATCTTTTCTTCTGAAGGTGTTCATCTGCATAGAAATATGACACTAAAAATTGAATTGCATTAGTATTAATATTCAGCAGTGTGATAAATGAATAAAAAATGCATTATTTTCAATGCTTCAGAACAAATGACACACTGATGATAAAAATAAATACATTCACTTCACTGCTTGAAGGTTACCCTTGCAACTAGAAAGGTTAGAGGTTGTGCTTGTTTAACAGAAGACCAGGTACTACTGCGTGGTATGACAGACATACTGGGAAAATTCCGATACTTAGAACTGAGACAAAACCAAATACCCATAACCCGTCAAAAAAAAGGGCATATATTTTATCTATTTATTTGAAAATGTTTATAATTTGACAACACTCCCTGTATATAACTTCTTATGTCTATAACAAGACCTTTCAAAACTCTTGACAATAACAAATAGTAAGGGCACTGCAGGCACTGCATTAGAATATTAGATTATGGTGTTTAGAGCTCTGTATCTTAGGGTTCATTAAGGACATGAATTCAGGTCTTTTATATCATGTGAGAAACATAAGCACAAGGCAACTGGAGGGCTCCTTCCTCTCTTTCCCATTTTTGATTTAAACCTTTAATGAAATCTTAAAAAAACTTCCCAAGAAATAATAACCACTAAAATCCATGTATTTCTATGCGAGGTTAACTTTTAACGAATCAAATTTTTTTTCATTAACATTTATTTTGTCTGAATAGACTCAAACAGCTTTAGGTCTGAGGTTCCCTTCCCCTACTCACATAGAGGGATGTAGAATGCTGTTCAGCCACCTGTCCTTCCATTTTCACATGAAACACAATGTGTCTGCTGTATGTTATACCTTACATTTAATCTTACAATTCATGGTGTTAATGACAAAATCATTTAAATAAAAAAGAGAGGAAAAAAAAGTTTTCTAGCGGTGTGGCTATGCAGAAGACCACGTTTGTTGTGGGAAAAATAATGCTCTCATTTTAACTGTGACTGCTGAAAGCTTTGTGACGTATCATTAACAACAATCAACATCTGTGCGGAGCTGTCCTGTATAACACTGGTGTCCATCTCTCACATGCAAGTAGCTTTTAAGGGAGGATGAAATGGGATCTGGGTCAGAAATCCCCCAGGGACAGTCTATAGGAAGAAAAATCTCAGTAGCCAAATTTCCAAATCATTGCCCATAGACAACCCAATTCCAAACAGAAAGTGAAGAGCCAAAACAAACCAGCAGAAAGAAAAAGTATATAGTTTTCCAAATTCAGAAATATTCCCAATTTTAATTCCCTTTGTTTCTGCACATCAGCAGCTGGAAATCCATAGTTGCCAGATAAGCTTTCAAAATAATTATAAACATAAAAATGTTTCGTGCTGAGGAAATTTTACATATTGCAACATGATGATTAAATATAATAAGCTACCTCTGTAAGATCTGCTGTTTTCTTCCTGAACAAGCATGCATAGCTAAGACAGAGAAAGGGAATTAGGAGACAATAAAGTGGACGGAGATTCAGGCTGTTGTTCATTAGACATCATTCTTTACATCGGTCACCTGAAAAGTTCCATGACGCTAGGGAAAAGAGGAACTACCTCCACCCAACAGGTTTTATTCAGGATTTCCACTCTTTTTCCACTCTTTTTTGTTTGTTTGTTTTTGTTGTCTTTGCATATGGATTACAGATAGTAACAGAAAATGTCACTTGTCCACTGGAGTAGTTTTGTGATCGATGTTTCTGAGTCCCCAGATTACCTTATGAGCCTTAACAGAAGTGGAAATAGAGTAAAGGAGGGGAAGAGCTGTAGCTGTTACTCTATGAGCCACTGAAGGAAGATCAACTTGACAGAAAGTACGTGATCTGGTTCATTGGACTGAGTGTCAACAAAGCCATACTGGGGCAATTATTAGAGTACCATGGAAAGTAATCTGTAATTGTGGGACTGAGCCCATTGCACTGCAGTTTATGTGAAAGACAAAGAGAAGAATACCTATATTTATGATAATGCAGGAAAGGAGCTGTGTTTTTAGGGCTGTATGATTCTCTTTATTAAGACATCACGTTTTCAGTCTCCTAATCAACACAACATAAAGAGGCTTGAAATCATTTTATCCTACTAAGCCTAGCGCCCTGCTCAATTATTATCATCAAAAGAAATGGCTTTTGTTCTGCAGTTCACTGCAATTGGTTTCCAATAATTATCTTTATGTCTTTTTAGCTATCTAGTTTACAGAAAAGATCATAGTGTACGTAAAGTTTACACTAAAAAAAGTTCAATAACTTGTTATCTGAAGATAACAATTTAGCCCTATGTTTGCTGCATATATTATGGCTTTTGTCGCTTCTTTTTCCTTTGAATGACACGGTCAACGGTTCATTACATTTGCACCTCAGAGGCAATTGTTACCCACTCATGTGTGAAAATAGCAGAGTCTATTTAGATTAAATTGCTCAAGATCATCATGGATTGGTAAGGGACAAATCACAACATTTTGCTTGAAAGAAGATTGTTGTCCCCTTCCACCTCACACATTCTGGGCAAAATTTTAAGCATTATACAAATGCATTCTTAAGAACACAGAAAGAACTCAAAATTAATTCTGTTCCTTCCGCTCAAAGAAGATAAGTGTACTTTAGAAAAAAATGAAGAAAGAAATGACAATAAAATATGTTAAATAGCGACTTGTTTCATCATTTAAGACATCCTACATAATAGCAAAAGTACAAGAATACAGGTAATTCTCTCAGAGAAAAACACATATTAGAAAAAAATGAATGTCTTTGTTCTAAATAGAATAGGTACAATAAATACACAAACACATTAAATATTTTAAAATCATCAGATCACTTGAAAAGTACATATACTAAGCATGACATTATACTTAAAGATATATTGTGGTTAAAGTGTTGAATGAATTAAGCAGATAAATGGAATGGTTTAGGCAATTTTCTATGCAAGTTGATTTCAGTTTTCAAATCAGAGTACAGAATGTCCATGTTTACTCTGATTCATTGCTTTAATCAATTTACAATTAACTGAGATGATAGTGAAAGTGAATGTGATCTGTATTAAATATAAAACATAAATAGTAGAAATATAACTATAAATAATATAAATATGAGAAATAATATAAATAATACAAATATATACATACATCCAAAATGACATTTTTAGTGTAAGCCTGTCTTGGACATAAAAAACATATTTCTTCAGGCAAATCTGTCTTTGAAGACAGTCTTCTTTCATTATCTTTCCTGCTTGGAATTACTCTAAATATATTAAAGTAAGATTAAAAACGAGGTGCTACTATAAATATTGCATGACTAATTTTGTATTAACATTATTTTTCCCTACAGTAAAATTATAGATCTATGGCAACATAAATGAAAAGAGAGATAATGAAATCCTGTGAACTAACATGAAAACAAGAAGCTCTCAATTCCAAAATTATTGAGGTATGCATGAAAGGCATGTCATGAATATGCGAGGAAATTGGTAACAGTACTTTCACACAAAATAGCATTAACATCTGTATTCAACATGCAGAGAAGAAATTTGACCGTAAATTGATCATAATAAAAGAATAAAAAGTGGTCAATATATTTCAAAATCAGAGGCAAAACCCTGGAGCGGTGAAATCAGTGACGTTTTTCTCCCTTTCAGAGTGTGATCTAAACATTTTCTAACCACACAGGAGATGGGGGAGTACCAGTACTGCCAGTTCTCCTCGATCACAAGTTTGGTCAGGTAATTCCATAAAAAGCCAAGAAAAATATCATTATTAGTTCATTATTATCTCCTGTCATAGAAATAGTGGATAGAAAAAAGTTCATTTTAATAATAGTTCACTATTATGGCATGTCTTGTTTCCACAGGTGTACATTTACACAGGCACACAACTGGCAGAGGCAGGCGTAAGTCTGTCTACGCAGAGCTGTGAGCACCGGCAGGCACACGAAAATCAAAGATGCATCTTCAGTCAGTTTAGTGCAGATGCTTTAGCAGAGCTGAAGGAGGCTGTAAGCGTTGCGTTCAAGCTGGCAAGCTGGACTTAACTTCTTTATGCTACTTCTGGGCCACACCTGCTCAGCACACTTAATAAAGCTTCAAAGGGCACCACACGCTGTACGTTGGGTAACGTTGATGACTTTGTACAATATGTGCAGACAAGCTTTCTCAGTCACAGCTCTGCAATTGTGAGCTGGTTGCAGGGGACGCCGCACCCCGCCTAGGGGCATGCCCTTTTCCATGCCTGCTTCACCGCAAGCAGCATCCATCGTCCTCTGCCTTTGACTGGTGGTAGCACTGCAATCCAGTCCCTTTTTCTGCAGGGAGAAACTTCAGAGCAGAAGGGGATTCCCTGCAGTTCTGCATATCTAAATTATTCCCACAGAAAGCAGACCCGATTTGGCTCTTCGTTTCCATGACATAAAAAGAAGAAAAATACTGTATAAATATGCAGAGGTTTCTTTATCTCGTGCAGTGTAACTTTAGCCCATATGAGGAACAGAGAGAGCTTTCAGAAAAGAGATGAGATGAGAAAAATTACTAAGCAGCCTATGGACAGCCAGACATTCTTTGGTGTTCAGAATATTTTTTTTATGAATAACTCATTTATTATTTTGCAGGCGTAATCCAAAGAACTCTCTACTTGACTATGTATAGAAAACTGTTTCATTAAAGATCATAACTAGAGTTTCTTTTAACAATAGAGTGAATTTTGTCTTTCACGTATGGCTAGAAAATAATAGGATAAGTAATTATTTTTTTAAAAAAATACTTAAATATTCATGTAACTGTGGCAAATAAATTATTTTTTAAAGATGTGTTGCTAATCAAGTTCTAATAACTTTGACAAGCAAGCAAATATACAAAAAAGCATCTTGGTTTATTTCATGTTATAATTTTGCATTTACAACTTCACGAATATTGGCAAACAAAAAACCAAACAAATAAAAGCAACCAACAAACCTTTCTCTCTTCCAAATGCTTACAGGAGTGTGGCAATGATGTATTTCATGCATTTTATTTCAGACACCAAGCGTGCTTTTGAGCTTCTACCTTAATTTGTGCCACCCCCGTTTATGACCTATCTGTTGATGGGTAGTTGCTTTTCCTGTTTGGAATGTCAAAAGTTCTTGAGTACCAAGCTGTTTTCTTATCACTTACTGCCTTCAGACATGGCGATGCTTTAGGCCTAGTGGCCCAGTGAAACTGACTTTTGACTAACAAACCTCTTGAAAAACAGCTGTAACTACGCAAGGACTTGTCCCCATAGCTGGAAAACAAGTTAACAGATAGGTGGGGAAGATTCAAAGCAGCCAAATCTTGATGTTCTCAAAAGATTAGAGTTTTCCAAAATGCCATTTGACTGTGCTTTACTCAATATAATGCCCAGTTTCTAATGATATTGAAAAATCATAATATTAATTTATTTCCCAACAGGATTTTTTTTTTAATATACACTCAGCGTTGGAAAAAAATAAAATAAAACAAATAATGAAAGAAGAGAAAAATCAAAAAAAAACACAAACAGAGGAAGTCTATTTATTTTCTACAGCTTGCAATTAGAACAATCGATGCATTTAGGCAAAAAGAAAGATGGTCACATTATTAGCATTCCTTGGTAAATCTTTTTGGTTGAATGAGTGTTTGAATATCTAATTACCGTTGGTTTTGAGACTCATGGGACTATACAATTACCTTTTCAAATAAAAATGGATAAGGGCTGAAAATGAAAGAAAATATAGAAAAATAATTTTAAATTCTTATGAAAATATGTGTATATTACTAATTGAATTAAAATCAAACACTTCCTCGATTAGTGAGAGTCTACAAGACTTGAAATCTGCTGAACAAGTATTACTACTGTGTTCACACAAATAGAAAAAAAAATTAAACCAAATCTTTATTTTATATACAAGACAGAAGAATAATCATGAGCTGTATTTGAGTATACTTTGTACAGTGGAATAAATACACTTTTTCTCAGAAAAATTGAAGAAATATAACTAATGGATAGCAGTACTCTAACGTCTAGTTCTCTTTTTAAACTGTTAGTCATTGTTATGTTATTGTTTCTTTACTGCACGTTGAGTGTTTCCTTTTTAATATCAGCCCAATCTGACAGTGTGCAGAATTGGAGTCTGCTGACAGAGCTAAGCAGACAATTTTAATTTACATAGATGAATTTACTGAACTTCAAGGGCTCAGTTTTGTAAATCGGTGTCACAGTTATGGTTTTAAAATTTGCATGTTTTTAGATAAATAAAAAGAATAATCAGTGAATAACCTAAAAAAAAATGTAAAAAAATAAATTAGATTATTTGACATGTGCTGTTTGTAATATACAACTTCCTCGTATAAGTATGGATGTTCCGGTCAGTACAAAGGCACGCAGGGCAACTGTCTTCCTTTTGAATTTCCTTCTTTTACTAAAAACTCTAACTAACTTTTGATTTGTGTATGGGTCATTCATGTATTTTGTGCTTCCTTTATGAGGTGTATATAGAAAAGTCAGATTCTTGCTTGTCTTTAAATGTTTGGATTCGTTTGTCTTCTCATGTAGGGGATGTGGAGTCACTTGCAGAGGAGATCAGCTCCAGTGCAAGAGTGTCTGGCAGAAAAGCAGGAGGTCGTGGCATACTGGAGTACTGCTGGTGTGAGTCCAGAGGAGGGCAACGAGGATGGTGAAGGGGCTGGAGCACAAGCCCTATGAGGAGCAACTGAGGGCGCTGGGGTTGTTTAGCCTGGAGAAGAGGAGGCTCAGGGGAGACCTTATTGCTCTCTACAACTACCTAAAAGGAGGTTGTAGTCAGGCAGGGGTTGGTCTCTTCTCTCAGGCGACCAGCGACAGAACAAGAGGACACGGTCTCAAGCTTCACCAGGGGAGGTTTAGGCTTGACATTAGGAAGAAGTTCTTTACTGAGAGGGTGACTGGCCATTGGAATGCGCTGCCTGGGGAGGTGGTGGACTCACCGTCCCTGGAGGTGTTTAAAGGGAGATTGGATGAGGCACTTTGTGCCATGGTGTAGTTGACGAGTAGGAGTAGGTGTAGGTGTTGGTTCATAGGTTGGACTCGATGATCTCAGAGGTCTTTTCCAACCTTATGATATTGTGATACTGTGACACTGTGATACAGAGGGGTTTCCTGAGGCATAAAACTCCAGCGGGAGTGCAGAGACCTGCTGAGACTCCCTAGGAAGCAGAAGCTCTCACAAGGGTTGCTGAAGTGGCATGGGTGGAGTGAGCAGTAGCTGTGGTCACTCGCAGCTCCCACAAAAGGCAGCCCTGGGGAGCCAGGAGTGAGGAGAGTAGGGCAGGCAATCAGAGTGCAGCATGGCAGCACAGTGCATCAGTGTGCATGTCTGCTCATGAAGAAGGGTGTGCAAGGAGGTGCACCTCCTCCAAGGGGTGGACCTCATCCAAGGGGTGCATTCCACTAGCCAAGTGAGAGACCTGATGTACACAGAACTCAGCATCCAGGCACTCATCCTACCTGACCCTCAAGGCAGAATGGTGGGCACTCATCTGAGAGTGGAAGGCTGCAGCTCCGGCTGGGTGGTCTGCATCATCTGCTGCAGTGGTGTCCGATGCCTCTGCCCAGGTGGAACTGCTGAAGAAAGAGGCTGCGGTGCAGATCTCAGATTGCTGGAAGTGCCCAGACCTTTAAGGAGGTAACTGGTAACAGCCTACATGGCTCCACTAAAGGCAAATCATGCCTGATGAATTTGGTGGCCTTCTAAAATGGGGCTAGAGCACTGGTGAACAAGGGAAGATTTACTAACATCATCAACCTGGACTTGTGCAAAACGCTATACACTGTCTCACATGATATTCTTGTCTCTAAATTGGAGAGATATGGATTTGATGGATGGGACACTCAGTGGATAAGAAATAAGCTGGATGATCGCACTCAAAGGGTTGTGGTCAACTGGAACAGGTTGCCCAGAGAAGCTGTGGATGCTTCATCTCAGGTGGTGTTCAAAACAAGGTTGGATGAGGTTTAAAGCACCCTGATCTAGCAGAAAGTGTCCCTTTCCATGGCAGGGAGATTGGAACTATATGATCTTTAAGTTCCCTTCCAACATGAACCATTCTATGATTCTATGATACTAAGAATATAAGATACGCTCCAAAGTTGAAATTTTGGATTAAATGCTGCTCATTTTCTCTTCATTTTTTTTTTAATTTAACTTACATAGGTGATGATTAGTGAAATGCCAAGCTAAGTGTACTTTCCCACTCCTGCACTGAAGACTGAATCTAGAAATCAATCTTGCAAGGAAGCCCATGGAATCACTGATGTAACTATAGGTCAACGTCCATTCATTTTATCTACTATACATATGGTGCAATATATGTAAGAATATTTTTAATGTATTCTGCTAACTCATACTGCATGTATAATTTTAGAGTCGAGACTTGATATTTTATTTACAAAGGGAGCTACTACAAGCGCAGAAGCTACAAAAAATATAAGTGAATAAGTCTATTATCTGGACATTACAAAGTAATGTGCGACCGTTCCTTACTGCACAGCAGATGATCAGCAAATGCTTCGATTTTCGTCTTCAGCCATAAGACTGACATATATGCCTCGGCTGCTGTGGACACTAGTTTTTGGTACTAGCTATTTGAAAAGAAAAATGCTGCCCCTATACCTTCCAGAAGATGCTCAATACTGTTTTTAAACAGAGATGGGAGAAGGACTGTTTGCGCTTGGATGTACTATCACAGATGAGTCTGAGGCAGCTAAAATAAAGACATTCCTCTGGTTGTCTTCGTTAAGTTGTACACTGCTTGTCAGCTCGTTTCTGTCTCTGTGTTACAAAGATACAGTGGAGAACATTAACTACTGAATCCTAGGCTAAACTAAATCAATCTTAATGTTGTCTGACGCTGTTTTTAAGTGAGTTTGAATACACCTTTTCCTGTTTCTGCTCGAGAGCTATGGAAAGGCCTGCAAAGCAGCAAGGAACTGCAACCATCAGCACAGTACTGCCAAAAATGTATTTACAATTCAGCTTTGCTTATATAATATTGGTTTATACTGTCTTTGAGATACTGGCCTGGAAGAAAATTAAGTGCTGGTATCACGTGTGGGCTGTCATCATAGTCGGCTACACTATGATAGAGGAACTTTTCCTGGAAGTTAAATGAACATAAGATTCCATCAGCTTTTGATCAAGGTCTTCTCTTCTTTGACTAAAGATGGGGATGACGAAGTAACAAATCCTCCAGCCATATTTGTACATATCAACAATAAGGCAATTGACAGTCTATGTATTTTACTGTTTGGACTCAAAAAATAATGTAATTATTAGGGCTTTACCCAAGTTGCTAGAAACACAGATAGGGAAAGCTACCACCCTCTACTCCAATCTAGCTCAGGGTTCAGAAAAAGACTTTTCAGGGGCTGAGCAGTGGAGAAATTTTGTATGAAAGCTCATATTTTTAAGTCTACCCTTAAAAGATATTTAATATCGGTGGAACAGATGATGTGCAGAGTTACAAACAGAGAATTATGAAGTTGGTAACAATGTTATCTGTTAATTTCTGGCATTGAGGTGACTCTTTTACATGAAGTGTAGCACTTCAAGAAACTATTGCTGGAAAAGTGCAAATGATGTGGATGTTTCTTCTGACTCAGATAAGAAAGATTGTTTCCTGAGGGAGTTCCAGGACAGATGGCTTTTGCAAATGAAATGGCAGTGATGACAGAATTTGCCCAAGCAGATGTAAGCTGCTTCCAAGGAAACAAGAAGTTGTTGAATGAAGCAGGATCAACATCAACACCTATTAGAATGGCCCATCTGAAGAGATGCTCAGATAACCATCACGTTACACACTGACAGCTATGAGACCAGAGCGTTGTTGGTTTCTGGCCTGGAAATCAGATTTTATTTCCAAAGAGAGCAGTCAGTGAAGTAGTAATGGAAGAAATGTTGGCAACAAGAAGCAAAGACGTAGACATAAAACATCAACCTCTGCATGCATTAGGGGGAATACAGCCCCTATGAACTTTGGGGATTTGATTACTGCTCCTTTATTATGACAATTCATATTAGTAGAGTGATTCTGTCAAGGATCAACTCCTTTAAAATATCAGGGAAATGTATTTGTTTCTGAGAATCTTTAGGCACTTTTGCTTTAGTTGCATAGGAGTAACTGTAGAATCTGTTTTTTTATTTAGACACATTAATGACACCTCTCCAATGCCAATGAATGATAAGGATGAACAATTCCAGACTTCTTTTGACTAAAAGCTGCTTTAAATCCGTATTACATACCTGAAAGAATCACTTCTATAAGGATAAAATATTGTAATGGACATTTTAAATAAAATATTTTCTTAGATTGCAGTTTAGCAGATGTCTAAGCGGAATTAAGCACTTTCACAGTTATTAAGTTTGATTTGTGTTGTAGGGACTGATTTTATTTCCCAAAGAAAGATAGAGAAGCAAGGGATAGAAATCATGCATTTCATCTCTTTGCTTAGTTCCAGATATCAGGGTGAGACAGGAGTCCAAAAATATGCAGAAATAGAGTAATACTGACTAGATATATATTTAGTAACAGTTCCACAAACAACAATGAATGTTTTCATTATAAGAAAGTAGATGACAGATTACTTAAACTGAATCAACCTTACAGAAAGATGATAAAGCTTTCAGTTGTAAGAGTTAAAGACAATGTTATGGGACAATCCCTTACATCAAGTTCATTTATGACTGAAATACTGCAAAAAGTGTAACAATATTACCCTGTTCTTGAGTGTGTTATTCATTAAGGTAATTTGATCCACTCTGATGTATTCGTGGAGTAAGACTAAGTAGTGAGGCATAAGCGGTTGTCATTCCTAGATACAATGCTGCCAGTAAAACCTTCAGGCAGCTACAGGGCCCACACTAGCATTCTGTTTTTGTTCAAGTTGGAATAGCAATGGAGACTAAGATGTAGATTTTATCACCTTGGTTAAGCTAAGAGCAAAACAGATATTGCTCTGTTTTGGGAACTGGCTGCAGATTTCCAGCATATCAAAATCTGAGGAGATACAGTTAACTATTAATCCACAGGCTGAAATAATCTCAGTTATTGAGACACAGACTATTTTGCAGAGCAAACTGGAATATTTGTAAAGGGTCTTTGTATCCTTCACAAAGGGATATGCCTGTTACACACTTTGCTCACATTATCAAGACTGAAACAGAAGCTTTGAGTTGGTTGAACTTGTATTAAACTTTGCATGTGAGAGCAGATACATGCAAGTAGCACGTAACAGAGTTTATATACAAAAGAAACAACTTAGTTGTGTCTGAAGTGAGAAAATCAGCAGATTTATTGTGTAATACATTAAACATATATTATTTACAGTGCTTTTTATTTCTTTCTGTATTTTTGATACTAAAAAAACCCAACCAACCAAAACGAAGTATACTTGCAAAGTTGGTAGGCAATTAGTAATATTTTTACCAGTTTCACTTGCAAGAACTTTGCATATTTCCTTTTTATAAGTTGTTGAATATTTATGAAGTGGCTTTACTCTTGTCTTTACTGCAGTAAAGTGTTAAAATGAACTAAAGGAAAAAGTATTTAATAGTTCTATAGAATATTGTTCTAGCATATATTTATTTTTGACATTTAGATTTATTGATATTAATAAGACTGAAGTTCTGCATGCTTTCTACAATTATGCATTCTCATTGAATATTAAATATTTCAAATTTGGAACCTGTTTCCTTTTCCCCAATAAGTAATATATACGTAATCATAGAATCGTTTAGATTGGAAAAGATCTTTAAGATAATCAAGTCCAGCCATTAATATAGCACTGCCAAGCCCACCACTAAACCGTGTCCCTAAGCATCACATCTTTGGACTCGATGATCTCAAAGGTCTTTTCCAACCTTATGATACTGTGTGATACTGTGTGTGTGACTGTGTGTGATCTGTATGTCTTTTAAATACCTCTGGGGATTGTGACTCAACCACTTCCCTGGACAGGCTTTTCCAAAACTCGACAACCTTTCTGTTGAAGAAATTTTCCTAACATCAACTTTAACCTCCCGTAGTGCAATTTGAGGCCATTTACTCTCGTCCTATCACTTGTTACTTGAGAGAAGAGAACAGCCCCCACCTTGCTACAACCTCCTGTTAGATAGTTGTAAAGAGTGATAAGGTCTCCTGTCATTCTCCTTTTCTCCAGACAAAACAAGACCAGTTCCCTTAGCTACTCCTCATGAGACTTGCGCTCTAGATTCTTTGCCATCTTCTTTGCCCTTCCTTGAACACACTATGTATTAGGCAGTGACTCTTGCCATATAAATCATTTAGTCAACTTACCCTAAAGGACTGAATAATAACAGATGTATATGTATTTTCACATGTCTTTCCTTTTGACAATTGTATCTAAGAAGGTATTTCCCCTATTTAAATATTTCCTCAGTGATGTGCATAGGTCTATGTGCCTCATAGACTGAAGGGCGATGGCCTTTTTTTGTTCTGTAGAAGGGCTCTTATATTTTATGTCACAGTTAGGTTTGACTGTCACCTGTGTGCTAACAGCCTGAAGTGCCATCCATTGTATAACATCCTATATAATGGTTAGTTCTTGTTGGAGGCTGATCGTATTGAAGTGGTTTCAGAAAGTAATATATTTCATATACCTGTTTTATGTACTTCCTCCCCCAGCAACAGAAAAAACACATAATAGATTTCTTCAATATGTTAAAGTATTTTTTTTTATTGTGGGGTAGATATGGTGTCAGACAGCTAAGGTTAAAATATATGGTGTTAGATAGCGTTGAATGGCAAATATATTAAAAGTAATTTCATATACATGAGAAGGATCTTTTGGCAATTTGACTTGAAGATTAATAAAGAAAAGAATTTACCCTTCACTAGAGTTACAAGTTTTGCAGTGCTTTTGTTTCACCATAAACCAATTTCATTTGCTTCTTCCTGATACCAACACCATTGTGTTTTCTGTTTCCATTACTCCTGACACAAAAAAGCATAACACCATTGGCAGATACCAAACAACACAGAATACACACTTTCTAGCAAACTAAACAGGGTCAATGAAAAGACTTACACACTCATTCATACTGTTAAATTCTTAGCTTCACCTTTGAAGTAATTTTGGACTCATCTACCAGCACTCCCAGTGACTATTTCCAGGCACAGTTTAATGCCTGACATGGGCCAGGGGCTCCTCCTTAAAAGCATTCTGGATGTAGGTTCCATGGTTCAGGAGAAAAGAGAATTTAACTATAGAGAAACAAGCTGTGCCAAGGGGCTGGCACCAGGGCCAAAGAACAGTTTTGTGGTGCAATTTCTTGATTAGCACAGGCATAACCATGGATTCTAGACAATGAGTAACATGTATTCCCTATGTAACTCTATCTGTTCACATTCTACATCCTTGCTCTTAGCTCTTAGTGGCAACCTGTGCTTGCCAATTGAGAAGCCAGCATGATATAGACATCATTAAGGTTACCTATATTTATTTTTAACTAAGGAAAGTGAATGATTAAAATTAATGTAAGGCTTTATTAAGGCAATGGTTTGTGATAATATTTCTTTCATACAAGTGTTCTGTGAGATTCGTAAATGATTCTTTACAAATGATGTCAAACTCTGTCTAATTCCCAGAAGTAACTGAAGATGAATTGATGCAGGAGGCATGCTCCAGCCTGAGTGTTGCATGTCATTTGTTTCGTGACATTCAAGGCTAGAGCTAAATTCCTGAATGTCAGAGAGACATCAGGATTCTGTGCAGTACTGTCTGTAGAGACTGTTTGACCTTCACCGTGGTACTTGCTGGGGGCATTCTAGTCTCCTGAATGCTCATAGGAGGTCACAGAGACCTGTGGCCTGTTTCGACAGAACGTAAAAACTAATGCCAAGCAACTTTCGGTTCACACAGAGTATACAATCCAGTTGAGCCATGATTTTTTCAGCACAAAAAGCTGGGTGGCATTTAGGACTTCCACATCTGCTTCCAGTTTCCACAGTGTCAAAAAGTCAGGGTCTATCTCAGCTCACTTAGTGGATTTTGGATTAAGTTGTACAAAAGAAGTCTGAAGGGGGTGCAAAATTCCTGAAAATCCCGTTCCTCATCTACTAAACTTGTAATTATGCATGTCCTTGTAATAAACCTGTGCTTATTACACCTGTCAGTACTATCTTACCTAGAATTG
Organism: Neomorphus geoffroyi; assembly: GCA_033558235.1. Taxonomy (NCBI): domain Eukaryota; kingdom Metazoa; phylum Chordata; class Aves; order Cuculiformes; family Neomorphidae; genus Neomorphus; species Neomorphus geoffroyi. The sequence goes on along the minus strand of JAUMJM010000053.1, from coordinate 20,790,559 downwards.
CCCAGACTTAAAAAACTTCCTCATGATCTTCACCTACAGGCTGTTTATTTGATTTAATTAGTTATATGTTATTCTCTGCTTAGATTTTTGTTTTCTGTACTTTTCATGTTTCAAGATAGTATAAACTTTAAAGTTAAAGGGTTTCTTGTATGAACATTGATACTGTCTCAGGCTTTGATGGTTCACAAAGCTGCACTGGCTCAAATCCTTATTCATATCTGAAGATAGAAAGTTCACGGGATAATTTCGTATATTACCGTATATTACTAGACCTCTCTTTTTAATCAATATGTTAATAATATTCTCCAGGTGGGCAAAATATTTTCCTTTTTCCTTCATTTTTAAAAATGAATTCCACAAATACTTATTCTAACAAAAGAAGGGGAGAAATAGAATGGTGAAATACTTGGCCAAGTCCTTTGACTAAAATGTATAGACTCAAACGATCTATTTTGTATTAATCTTAAATTTTTGTATTGGTCTCCTGAAGAATCAATATTTATTGCTAAACTTAAATGTGAAGTGACCTCAAAGTAATGTCATTTATGTACCTGCACCGTGTTCTGAAAGTCCAATTCACCCTAGAAAATCAACACTTACTTACCTCTATCTAGCCACTCCAGGAATAGAATAAAGAAAGAAATGATCCTATCCCTACTTTTCATATATTTTAAGCAAGTATTCAACTTGGAATATAGTCCTGTGTGAGAAACAAAATAAAATGAAACCCCTGTGTTTTGCTGAGTTCTCTCTTTTATCTTGATCAGTAAAGGTGATGAAAAAAAATAATTTGTCTCTTCAATTTAACTTTTTTTTTGTGAGACAGACAACTAATGTATAATTTGGATTGCTATGGTAGCTCAAATTAAAATATCTCAATGGTCTCAGTTTCGACTGGATTCCAGTTCACATTCTTTACATATGGAAAAGGATTAATAAGTAATGTTACTCACTTCTAAACACAACTTTGTCCTGGGAACCATTAAAGAGCATTGTGATTAAATAGCAACTTTTCCTAACTGACATTGCTACAGCCTAGGTCTTTGCACTCTTTCTGTAAACCTAGTCTGAGATAACTTGATGCCTGTTTTTCATAGGTGGTGATGGCATACTGCTCTTTTTGAATGACTATATCTGTGTAGCCCTCAAGGGTTTTCAAGCTATGTGTAGACAGTATTGGATTTGGTAGTGTTTCTCAGAATATGCCTGACTGTCTTGCTTAAAAATAAAGCTATCCTATAGTAGCATAAAGAAATGTGAATGTTGCTTTCCTGATGCTATATTATTTTTATAGGAATCAGAGAAGTACTAAATGAAATTTAATGTGCTACTTTCCCTGGAAAACGTAGAGTTAGCCTATGAACTATATCCATAGTATGTTTCTACAGCGGGAGAATTGCCAGAGAATGTCAGACTATCCTTTTGTGGTGTCTGTGGCAGCTCGTTCAAATGTCTCATTAATTGGAAACAAACTGTTTGTTTAATTGTTTGTTTTCTTTCTCTACTGTATAAAGGAAGCATTTTTTGGCTGGAGAATATGAACATATAACTCTCAAATGCCTCATGAGCTGCTGGCAAGAAATTTATAACTCATGCTTCCTTATCTGCAAAAAGCATGCTCCCATTATGGAATAGGTCAAGCATTCCTTTTGCCTAAACTGCATTAGATTGCTTTTGAAGGCTGTCCTGGGGCTTAAGAAGCACTTGCTGAAGGACTAATGTAAGATAGTGGAAAGTTCAAAACAATTTGTTGCAGGTATCAGTGCTCAACAAGTGTGCTGATTTCATAGGACTTCTCTGCATGGTGTGGAAGCTTGTATTCAGAGTAAACTAAACCTCCCAGAGCACTACACAGGAAGACATTGCGCTCCCATATTCAGACCTACCCTTTCATGGCATGTGTTTAGCAAATCCACTCTATAAAACATTTAATGTAATAATTAAGGACATAGACTCAGAAAGTTGAAGACATTTGGCTGCCTATCTCTTCCAAAATTTGTAAAGGGTAAGGTAGTAAAATCTACATGAAGTTTAAGTCCCTGGATCAGCAGTGTGGTTACAGAACTGCCTGAGCACTTTTTTGATTATTTTTTTTTCCTGAATTGAAGCATTAATAACAAACCCAACTCCTTAAGTCTGTTTTCCTAATCACTGATTTATCTTACTGGTCAGCAACTTAATGAATAACTTAATAGTCAGGACAGTATAAAAAATACCTCATCTGCATTTAGATGTCAGAATGCACCTGTCACCTAGGGTAAGCGTTGAGAGTTATATCATAGTCAATGGAGAATTAAACCACAGAAATATTAAAACCTGGGGAATTATGCAGTTAAATACAGGAATACTCTGAGGTACTCTGAAGTATCTTGCCCTACAGCAGCATCCAACCAAGTCTCCAGCCACTGCTCCAGAAAGATACAGACTGTCTGTAACACTATAACTTATCAGTCAGCTTATCTTGGGTACACTTTAGCATTTAAAATGGCAAAAGGAAAATAATCCGCCTTAGTTGTTTATCCTTAGGTAAAATTAATTGCTCTCTAATCTTCATTAATTGCATTTACAAAATCTCCACTGAATGTAATGAAAGATCAGATAGTTTACATGTTTGCGTATGTCTCCATAGAGAATTTCAGTGCCAGAGTCATAATCTCATGAAGAATTCTGTTCCAGCTGACCATAGTGCCAGTGTCACCTTGTTGAAAATATCCTAATATACCATCAATGACTTCTTGAGTCTGATGAATACTAATTAATATTTGAGGAGATTTGGTTTTCCTCGAGCAGCAAGATTTTATATTTGTGAAATATATTTATTGCTACAATTACTCTCTGATTAAAAGTTTAAGATCATAAACACTGAAACTTTAAAGTTTTGCTAACCATGAAAGTAAGAAGGAGGAATTCTAACACAACTAAATGACAATAATTGCAAAATGACATGGAGCACTCAAGAAGAAATAAGATTAAAAAAAAATGAATGAAAATAAAAAATCACAGTTGGGCTAAACCAAGATAATAAGGTCCATAAGTCTGTGGGACTCTGAGCAAAGTCCAATTGCATCAATTCTTCATATCCTTTCTCGCTTTTTCCACTTTGTCTTCATGAAAGACTAACTTCCTGAACACAATAAATTAGACGTCATCATGTTCCCATTGAAGTGAGTAGTAAAACTCCCATTATTTTAGTGGGTCAGGGGACAACCTCAAGTGTATGTTATTGAACAGGTTGGTTTGTGGATGTATTGCAATAAAAGAAGTTTCATGAAATCACACTAAATGAGTTTCTGTTATATTTACACTTTTTTTTCCCCTTAGAAATTCAGTTTTTCCAAATCAAGTTGTTTTTTTCTTGCTGAAGATATAATCAGTTTTCTAAATTGTTTATTTCAAGTAAAGCAAGCAAATATTGGAGGAAAGTATTCCAAGATCTGTTATATTAGTATGAACAATCATTTACGTATTTTCCTCATTAAAAATAGACAGTCAATAGTCAAGAAGCAACTTGAACAGATATTCAAAGGAACTCACAAAGCAGGAGAATTCATTAAAGTGTTTTTTTAAGTATAATATAACGTATATTTGTGGACAATTTATTAAGAGAGGGGGGAAGAAAAATTTGTTAATTCCTTTATCAGAATGCAATTCTTTCTTGGGTTTGCATAAATAATGACCTTTTTGACTGCTAACAAATGCCTCAAAGGGCAGAAACAAGGTACACTGACATAGAGCTCCTTTTTGCAGTAAGAGTCCTGTGTATCTGGTATCGTCAAGACAATTTGAAAAGAAACTATATTGCAATGTTTTCACCGTATTTATGCTGCAATCTTGTACTCTGTAAAAATGAATTAGTTCCAAGCTTGTGCTCAGCATCTTCCAGAGCCAGGATAGATATATTGCTCCCCTTGTCTTCTGGAAAATTTCAGAAAGTACTTAGGAGAGATGACGAGCATCTTCAGAGTCACTGGAGACTGCTAAAGCTAGAAATGGAATACAATATAATTTGATATTATTTGGTTTTTTAACACTTAGATAATCAGATTTAAAGTAAGGAGCTACCTTTTGTCAGTTCACAAGTAGGAAGAATGGATTTGGAATGAGGGAAAGCATTAATCATCTGCTTCATATGGAGCATGCGACTCCCCATTTCTTAGATCAGTTTAACCTTTTCCATAGTAGAAGGATATTCTTGGTAAATTTGTCCTTACCTTCCCCCCAGGAAGTTCATACTTTTCCATTGCAAAGCTATTCTATTTACTAAACCATTTGTGGACATTTTTTGTCTGGGGGTGTGATGATGTGAACTGGGTGTTCCACACTCCCTCCTGAACCAGATGAACCTAATGACCTCTGTGGCCTATTAGAAATAGCCAGGTTTTTTCATGCTATATTCACAACCTTTGATCACACATGTGAAACCTCATTAAGTGAATATGGGAAGAAATATCTGTCACCACAGTAATTTTTGTTTATTTTGTCACACAATCTGCAAGTCTTTACTTAATCTACCTGTAGCAGAATTGTGGTTTGGACTCTTTTTCCTTTGCGTATCTGAATGATGGGAAAAGGTATGATACACTTACAAAACAGAAGTACAGAAGTGAGGAGCAGGGTACCCAACAACTCAAAATCACACTGTATTGTGTAATCTTGGTATTTTAACTTTTTTTAAAAAAAAGCCTTAAAGCTACTTCGCAGTGATTGCATTACCTACTACAATATCCTCTATTCTTGAATTTCCTCAGGCATATAACTGCAATCACTCTATATCCCTTATATACATTCAGACATTACTGTCCCTGGAGATTCTAGTGGAAAGTATTCTTTTCTCTTTTTATCTCAATCAAAATCATCAGCCATGGCATATCGATTGCAGACATAAAAAAATAACTCTCTGCAAACCTAACTAAGCATCAAAAAAAAGGTGAGAACTGTAGGGATATTTTGCTGGTGCTGGTGTGTAGTACTTGCAGGAAGTTCTCAGGAGAAGCAGACTAAAACCTTATGATGAAAGTCCTAAAAATTTACCTTATATTTTTCAGCAAGAAAAATTCCTCACAGAAAAGTAAGGAAATGCATAAAGTAAATATAAATATTGAAGAGTTAGTAAAGGATTATCAAAGCATGGTAAGTAAAAAATTTCAAATTGAAAACTATTTCAAATATGTGTGATTTGCATGTTAACTTATCAGTGCATTTAAAAATGTGACTGTGTTTTTACACACAACCCTCAAAAAGAATGAATTTATTAACTTTATTTCTTCATAACCAGCCTTGGGAAATATTATGATTGACGCAGAAACACTGTTCATCGAATACTGTAGGACATCTCTAGCTAATGCCTAATCAACTCCGCTGGTAAAAACCATGCTGTCACAGCATCAACTAGCTAATAGTTAGAAAGTTATCAAATCAAGAAATTCCTGTTCTTCTGATCAGACTTTAATTGGTTTTAAATATTCATATGTGAATACGATTTTCTTCACCTTTATTCCTTGAACTTAACAGTTAATCTATACCCAATCCTATCTAAAGTTTCAAAGCCAATATTTCCACAATCATTCATTAGCTTCTTCTTGAACTTTACAGCAAACACCTGAATTTTTTGTCGCTAACTTTATGAGCAAATGTCTGGTTGGATTTTTTTCAATTATATTTTTCATTTTTAATGAAGAAAGAATCTGGAGATTCAGTAGAAGACTTGGAGCATGGTAACAAAATCAATATTCTTTATTTAAGTCTTTGTTAATTTAAAATGTGTGTTGTAATACTTCCGGTGTCAGATTATAGAGGATCTTTCTATTAGAGGTTTTTTGACTGTGAAACAATTTTGTGTTCTTTGCTTGGATAAGTGCTAGAACACTCCCTAATTCAGCTCTTTACCTGGTATTAAACTACATTTTGAGGAGTGAGTGACATTGTCAGCATGTTCTTGTGTACCCCACATCCCAGCAACAGGAAACAATGAACTATTGAAATCTACAAAACTTTTCAGTATCTGTCTGTACCTCTGTGTGTTTCAAGTGTTCAAGCAAAATGGGTTCTCATTAATTTCTGCTATTTAGACATGAATATGTATCACTCTGGGGCATTGTCCAAGGGAAATCTTAAGCCATAGGATTACAGCCTGTGCTCCCAATGCAAAATTACAGAATGGTAGGTGTTGGAAGGAACCTCTGGTCCTCTGGTCCTAGGTCATTTAGTACGATCTCCCTGCTAAAAGCAGGTTCTTCTACAGAAGTTGTACAGTAAAGTATCCAGGCAGGTTTTGAATATGTCCAGAGAAGGAAACCCCACAACCTCTCGACAACAAAGCTGCGTCATCGGAGAGAGAGAGAAAGTGAATTATGTGATCATGCACTTGCATGGGTAACTGATGTGATAGAATATGTGCAAGCATACTATACCACAAGATAGGAAAAAGTGGCTTCTTAACACTTAAAAATGTGATTGCTTTGTTTTCTACAGTGACTATATAAAAAAGATTGACAAGTTTTGCTATTCAAACACTGCAGACTCCTTGAGAATTTTAGTTTAGCCTGGAAGTCTCCGATGAAAGTATTTTCTGTTCGAACTTCTCACATAAGAACAAAATTCCATGAAATCTTTTGTTCTTGTTTTTACAGCATATCCATTTCAGACTGGAAACAGGATAAATTTTGGGCAGTGGAAAATATTGGGATAAAATTTTACACTACAAACTTGAATAACATCTTTATTCATAAGAAAAGAGACTGCTCTTTTCTTCTGTGCTCTTTTAGTTGTAATGATTGTATCAAGGTTATAAAGTTAGTTTGTTTTGTAGCATTTGTGCAAAATTAACAAGTTTTTTTGGACAATGATTTGAGAAGATGATATTCTGACACTCACTGTAAAGTCACTCAGCAAAGACCTTTCGCAGTCATACGTTAAATCCTGATATTGAATTACAGCATCTTCAGAAATACCATTGAATAGATCCATGTCCTGAAACTGTGCAAGGAATGGTTTCTGGGAAGCCCTTGATCCAGCACAGTGGGCCATGCAGATGACTTTCCTGGTACTAATGCAACTTTGATGTAAAACCACTCTTTTGCTAAGGAGATAAAGTAAACTTTACACAGTAAGTGGGACAATTGGCAAAAAATTTCTCAATTAAAGACAGAAGAATCTTCTTTTATATGTCTGGCCCTCTGAGAGTAACCACAAAATAATACTACTTGGCCCACAGCTGTGGTCACTGAGCAAAATATAAAAATACAAAAAAAATATTGGGGAAAACAAAATTAAGCAGCTATGTAAGAATCTCAAAATTCTGCCTAAAGAATTTGTTCTAACTACTCTGTGTAGCAATCTCATGCACCGCAGGATGGCATAAAATCAGGAAGTAGTCCTTCAAATAGTTAAATCTACGTTGCTGTGAATCTGGATTTGCTAAAATTCAAAGTGCACCAAAAAAGCGTATGTGTGAAGTCTTATAAATAATTACGGATTCATAAGGTCATTTTTTATAAATATGTCTTAGATTTTGGCCCATAGGAAAAAAAAAATTGACTAATACGAACAGTTTCAGAATACTTTGTTGGAAAGGATATTTAGGTTTTTTTTTAAATTGAACATTAACTTAATATTTTTTTCCACACTTCTTGGGTTGGCAAATGTCTTTATGAGTTATAACCTTTCTACCTCTAACCATGTGAACTATTTTACATGATTGATTGGTGTAATTAGGTTGTCTAGTAGAGTGGTGACAGTTCCTTGTGCTGCCAAGCAGGAGGGACCTCAGTGCCGAACTGTCACAGCCTGGGGTAGCCAACAACGGACCTGCCATGGAGAAGCTGGGCCTGTCCTCTGAGGAGGGTGGTGGACATGTCACCCAAAGAGCAGACCTTCTGACTGTGAGCAGAAAGCACCTGCTTATGTGTCTTTAATAGCTGGATGCAAACTGGTAGTTGCAAAAGGCTGTAGATAAAGAAAAGAGTGCTAAAGGGGAGAGGTTTTGTGAATACGGAGATAAACCATTTGGAGCAGACAGGAGAGGAAGTTAACTCTACTTTGACTTCCTATTACATTGTTGCATAGAATATCTGTCGCTATGAAAACATATTTAAATAATGTAGTCTTGAGTTATTATCTTTTAAGCCAATGGCATTACCTTCTTTTCTACTCCAAAACTTCAAACAGATCCTAAACACTAAGATCTAGTCTGGTTAGGACCAGACTCTCTTTAATAGAGGTTCAAACATTATACCTAAAATGATAATTAATTCCCTTGAATAATATACATTTTATATACTTTTATATAGAGATACATAACAGCTAACACTAAATAATTTAGGTTAGAAAATAAACCTCCATATTGATAACTCTTCACGCAGTGTCTACACAATGATTCATGTTAAGCATCGGTCTTCACCGTTATGCAGGTTTTTTCTCTCTTCTTTGCTATGCATTACAATATTAATGTATATAAGATATGTTCTTATATGGCCTGAGAAACTAAAATAATTCTAAATCTATGTATAAAACCAATATAAATAGCATAAGCCTTAGAAAAAAATCCATAACCTCTGGTAATTTTGGTTTGTATGTCATTTAAATACATTGTTTCAGTGGTTCTTAATTTCATTGGTTGTAATGGTTGTGATTAAAAGCTATTATACAGGTAAATCAGAAGAGATTCAGTAGTTCTAAACAGCAGGCAGACACTAACTGCTGTCCTTAATGCACCAACCCCAATTAAAACTGGAATCCAGTTAAAGAACTGGAAGTGATAATAGAAGCAGGATGAGTGGACATGAGTCTTGGAAACTAAAGTAGTGTCTGGAAAAGAGTCACTGGAAATATCTAGAGAATCCAGGTAATCTTGATGAAATCCCTTCAAAAAGTACGCACACTGAAATCAAATTGGAGTTATCAAGGAACTAGACATTAAATATTTTTGGCTGATAAAATCTCAAAGAAAAAAATATACTCTTTTTGTACAGATAACAACAGTAAACATTCCTCTAAAAATGTGTTAAAAATTTCCATATCACAGCTGCCCAGATGCATAACAAGGAGAATATTAGTAATGTCCAGATGCACATAAATCTACAGGGATGCCTCTTGCCAACAGCAAAATGAAAGGGATGACAGTGTCAATCACATCCAATAGACTATGTTAATGCTTTTCAAACAGTTCTTTCACACTTGAAAATAGTGCTCATTAATAATGTATAGTACGGTATGAAGGAGAAGGAATGTTGCCTCCAAAACTGATAGAATTCATTGTTCGCCTCTATACTCATCTGAACAATAAAGCCCCATTTCTGAAGGACAATTTTTCTTTTGTCTTTAGGACTGTGCTGAAATGATTTCAAACCTATTATACTAATTGGCCCCTTTAGTTTTCAAGCATGTGCTGCAAATGTTGCACTTTAAGAGCCTTCTCTCCCCACTGCCTCCGTCCTCCCCCTCCCACCCTGACTGGCATTTCTGGATTGCATGAGTAACTTACAAAGCTTTTCAGACTTGCTGGGTGGATGAGAGTGCAGAGTTTTTTCTCTGCTCCTCCGCTCTGTTGTTCAAGCAGCTGTCAGGAAGGTGGGCCTGTGGGTTTGCAGATATATTTTGAGACTAACAGATTGTATGCTCACACATGAGAACAGAAGAAGTACTTAGAATCTGAAAAGGTTATCCACCCCTTAGAGACTAATCTCCTAATATACTATTTTTGTCAGAAAGCACCTCAATTGCTTCTCAAACAAGCCCATTATTTTTGCCTCCAAAACCATTCAGAGTGATGTTTATAACTGCCTGCTTACAGAAAAAGGGCCCTTTTATACCTGTGTAAATTCAAGTTTTATTTACTTTCAGTCACTTCGCTTTGTTCTACCATCTAAACTGACAGCCTGTATTTGAAACAGTGACTTGTAATGTTCCTGCCTGAAAGGACAACCAGACCAGCAAGAGATAAATCAACACATTTTCCTCCCTCAGCCTCAGAGAAGAAACAGCCAGAATAGGGCAAACTACCAAAATCCTTAGCTTTTTGGACTGCTCACCATAAATATTCCCTTCAGCTTCGCACCAATTGTAAAAGATCTTTTCTCACTTCCTAGACTTAATTTTTCTTCCTCTCTTTTCCACATACAGATATGCACACATATATATGATAACAAGGGTATCAAACAACCTGATAGTCCCAGCAACTTCTCCCTACCAGCAGGAGTTCAGATTTCACAGCCCCTTGATGTTGCCAATCAATGTAAATTTCAGACATTGAATTTCTTTTTAGATCCATTTGCAGCACGGTCATAGGAAGAGTGGAGAAGAAACATGGTAAATGTTGCATTCGGGTATCCCCCAGTCTCACAGTCTGTACTCATTTTATAGAGCAGAGAATTTATATTCTGATCCCCTTTTGATGTTCCTTGTGTCTCATCCTAATCCAGAAGAATTCACAGATCCTTCTCTTCCTTTGGCGCAGTTAAAATCAATGGCTATTGCTAAGTCAGGTAGTATTTATTTTTGCCATACCATTCTGCCTACTTGATTTTTTGACATACGCTCCTTGGTTTGTTTTTTTTTCCTAAAGACATATGTCTTTCTAAATTTTGAACTCATCAAGAAGACTCTGCTTTTTTGAGAGATGCACTACATGAAGTTTCAGGTCACATGTGTTCTTTTATATATTTTTTTACCTTTGTTTCTTCATCTAATTTATGATAATTTCTGTTACAAATACCTCAGGTAATAATTAGAGTATTTTGAGATTATAAGCCTAGAAAGAGGACTAGCTAAGGTTAAATGAAAATTAATTTAGATGATCCCAGCTAGAAAGTAAATATAGAGCTCTCCAGAAAGTAATTACTGAAAAGGGACTTTCATACATGAGAAAATTGTACGGAATCTGTTATACTTGGAAACTATATAAAATCATGGTTTTGTGGCTTCAGGGACTTATCCTCAGTGTAAGTAAGTATAAAACATACATAATTCTAGACAATCTTATACATCAAGTCCATTTTTCAATGTTGATGACAGTATTTGAATTAAAATTCACAATGATATTTAAAATTTTCATTCAAAATATGGTTACAGACAGGATAGTCAGAAGTATGGATATATTCCTCATATGAATCCCATAAAAAAATGAGGGCTAAATCCAATAAGGGATTTATACACCAACTAATCCAAGGTATATGGTCAGGCCCTTCTATACTGGGCTAAATAAGGTTTTTCAGCTGAGAATGGGAAGGCATACAGAGCAAGAAAGTGCTTGAAACCAATGCAAGGCAACCTGTCAGGGAATGAAAAACACCAGTGTACACCTGAAATTCCTCCCCATTCTGCATCCCAATTGGAGTGAGGGTGCTCCAATTGTCTTGTTTCAAGACAGATATTTCCACCCTAACTTCTCCTTGTGGCTGGCAGGAGCAATGTGAAGGCAAGCTGATGTGGGTGGCCACCAGGTGACAGTAAAAAACAGAAACAAAACAAAGAAATAGATCACATCAGATAGAAACAGGCCGGGCTAGTCAGCAAGATTGAAATATCCTGAGTAGCAATGTGGTAGGCAGGAAACAACCAGAGTGTTTACTAGTTACTTCTTCAAAGGAAAGAGACTGCCAAATGTTATTGTAAGTTTTTTTTACCTTATTTACCTACCTGGACAGTATTTTCTTCTTTTCCCTTTAATAAAAGTGCAATTGTTAGCTATGTGATTTGTATGTGCAACTGAAGAGAGTTAGCTCACTGATCATCATAACATTTGGTAAAACTTTTGTGAGTTTCTACATTTATTGTAGTGATTTTCTTAAAAGCAAACCAGAACTTGCTGCTGAGAATAAGGTTTGGCAGAAGGGTTATGCAAGCATTACTCTCTGCTAGTATTGCTATATATATATGCTTTGCTAACTTTGCTATATAATAACCCTACAGAAGTTCTCACATAAGTAGAATCAAAACCCAGCATCATCATTAGTCTGAGAAGGCAATCCAAACTCTTCTTCGCACCTCTCAAAATTGTCCTGACCAGCTGCCAATAAGCTACTCTTCATAACGGTACACTTTCAATCTCCCATCACTCTGCAGAAAAATAGCAAGTCTATTGGAAAAATAGCAAGATATAATACGGTATCAATACTGTATAGCCAACAACTGGGCCTTTACTAGGGCAATCAAAGTGTCTTCTCTTTCAGAGACAAGAAAGAATTCTACAATGGTTGAGACAGCAAGAAGACAACGACTTCCCTCCTTTTCAAGAAATCTGTAGTTATCAGGGCATTTCTTGGAAAACCTCACCACGGAGATATTGACTCTGATAATACTGAGACCAAGGAAATACCAAGGCAAATCTAGACAGAGAAAAGTTACTGTCTGCATCCTGGAGGAACTTTAAACTAATAAAGCTGCAGCCCCAGTTTGTATTGGCATGTCTGGGGATCACCATGTTAGATGTTGCAATATCTCATTTGACACAAGGTCCTTTCAGGTTCAGCCCAAATTCTGTAGCTTCAGTTAGTCAGCATTTGAAATTCAGTTACTCAGCCAAAATACCACCACACAACAATAGTATTTTTGAGGCTTTACTACTAATTTTCTGTCATTTAGCATTATGCAAAGTACTTACTAAGTTTCAGCTAGCACTTCCAGCAGCATCTTTAAGGATTTAGAGGCTGAATTCTGATATGCCTTTGGTAAAATTTTTGTTCAGGCAACATAACCTCCATTATTCTTTTCTTCTTATTTTTCCCCTATCTGGGTATTTACAACTTATTGGATTTACAAGATGTAAGTAAAAAATTGGAGTTCTTAACCAGTTTATTTGAATTGTTCGAGACAAGTGCATCAGTTCAAGGACTTGGCATAATTAGATATTACCAGAGGGGAAAAAAAATCACAACATAACTTTGCATCCACATTTAGGTATTCCCCCTCTATCTTTGTTTAAACTAGGGTAGGACTTTAGGGCTCATTTATCTTCTACCTCATTAATTCAAATATTCTAGGATAATACCACTCATTTTGTTCCCTGCTTAGGCAAAACACTATATAATAGCCATCAGATATCTGCTTGACACAGGATACTGCAATACAACCATTTCCAGTTTTCTTAAATCTTCATAAGAAATTAACTTAGATTCATAGGGAATCCAGAAAAACGTGGAGCTATATTACAAATAGCACAGAACTTACTGCAGTAAAAAAATCTATGTATTCACAAGTTGATAATATTTTAAAACAATTGAAAAGTATTCTTGTTCCCCAAAAGACTCTATGTACCTAATTTAAAATTCATGGAAATGATACTTCAACTTCTGAATCTATTTACCCTCTACTTAGTTATTTACAGTTTCATGGATGCAAAATGAGAAAGTAGAAAAACACGTAACAGACAGAGAGCAAATCTGACCCAAATGGCATCATATCAGGAAAGCATACAGAGTTTGCAGGACAAAAGTAATTTACTAGATAACATCTGATGCCAATTATGGACTATCTTCCTGGGAATGCTGATGTAGAAAAGTGAGAAATAGTGGAAGCCAAGAACACTGCAGAACATCGACTCACGGCTGATATGTGGTTAGGACTTCACTTATAATTTGAACAGAATAAGTTTATTTTCAGCTTATGCTTTTATAGTTTCTATCTTCACCACTTCTCTTATCCATCTACATCAAGGAATGCAGAAAGGGCAACAAGCAGCAGGAACCAGAAGTCATTGTATGGCAAGAAAACTATGATATAATTGCCATCACAGAAACATAGTGGGATGACTCACATAACTGGAGTGCTGCCATGGTTCGCTATAAACTCTTTAGGCAGGATAGACAAGGAAGGAGAGGCAGTGGAGTAGCCCTTTATGCTAGAGAGTGTGTTGATTGCCTTGAGCTTATTGATGGTGGTGTTAGGGTTGAGCAACTATGGGTAAAAATCAGTGGAATGCCCAATAAGGCAGATATCATGGTGGGAGTATGCTATAGAACACCGAGCCAGGAAGAAGAAACTGATAAGATATTCTAGAAGCAATTGGGAAAAGTCTCACAATCACTAGCTCTCATTCTTCGACTTCCCAAATGTCTGCTGGAAGTATAATACAGTGGAGACGAAACAGCCTAGGAGATTCATGGAGTGTGTGGAAGATAACTTCCTGACGTAATTGGTGAGTGAATGGACTAGGGAACGTGCCCCATTGGACAGGTTGTTTGTGAACAGAGAAGGCCTTGTGAGAGATACGAAGGCTGGAAGACACCTGGGGCAAAGCAATCACGAGGTGGTAGAATCCTCCATTCTTGAAGAAGTAAAGAGGGATGTCAGCAGAACTGCTACATTGGACATCCAGAGGGCAAACTTTGGACTGTTTAGAAGGCAGGTTGATAAAGTTCCTTGGGAGAAAAACCTAAAGGGCAAAGGAGTCCAGTAGGGCTGGAAGCCCTTCAAGAAGGAAATCCTGGTGGCTCAAGAACAGGCCATCCCTATGCGCTGAAAAATGACCCAGTGAGGAAGAAGACAGGCTTGGCTGAGCAGAGAGCTTTGTATCAATCTCAGGAGGAAAAGGAATGTTTATGAGCTTTGGAAGAAGGGGCAGGCATCTCAGGAGGACTATAAGGATGAGGTGAGATCATGTAGGGAAAAAATCAGAAGGGCTAAACCCAATCAGAACTTAAATTCACCAATTCTGTAAAAGATAATAAGAAGTGTTTCTACAAATATATTAGCAACAAAAGAAGTGGCCAAGGAGAATCTTCATCCTTTACAGGATGCAGGGGGAACAATAGTGACAAAGGATGAAGATGAGACTGAGGTACTACTTAATGTCTTCTTTGTCTCAGTCTTTAATAGTAAAGTAAGACGTTCTCTATGTATCCAGTCTCCTGAGCCAGAAAACAGGGAGTGAGAGCAGAAAAAAGTGCCAATGATCCAAGATGGAATGGTTAGAGACCTGCTTGGCCAATTAGACATTTACAAATCTATGGGGCCAGATGGAATCCACCCAAGGGTATTAAGGGAGCTGACTGAAATGCTCACCAAACCTCTTTCCAACACCTGCCTGTAGTCCTGGCTGACTGGGGAAGTGCCACTTGAGTGCAGGCTGGCAAATGTTACGCTTATTTACAATAAGGATTGGAGGTAGAATCCATGGAAAAAGAGGCCTGTCAGTCTGACCTCAGTGCCAGGGAAGTTCATGGAGCAGATAATCTTGAGTGCTATCACACAGCACACATAGGACAACCAGGTGATCAGGCCCAGTCAACATGGGCTTATGAAAGGTGGGTCCTGCCAAACTAACCTGATCTTCTATGACAAAGTTACTTGCTTAATGGATAAAGGAAAGACTGTGGATATGGTGTACCTGGACTTCAGTAAAACCTTTCACACCATTTCTCATGGTATTCTGCTTGAGAAACTGGCTGCCATTGGCCTGGACAGACATAACCTCTGCTGCGTAAAAACTGGCTGGATGCCAGGCCCAAAGAGTAGTGGTAAATGGAGTTAAATCCAGTTGGAGGCCAATTACAAGTGGTGTTCTCCTGGGCTTATTACTGGGGTCTAGTTCTGTTCATCTTTATCCATGATCTGGGTGAAGGGCTTGAGCATACCCTTAGTAAATTTGTGAATGACACTAAGCTGGGTGGAAGTGTTGATCTGTTTGAGGGCAAGGAGGCTCTGCAGAGGGATCTGGACAGGCTGGATCGATGGGCTGAGACCAACGGGATGAGGTTCAACAAGGCCAAGTGCAGAGTCCTGCACTTGGGAGGGACCCAAAACCACCATGCAGTGTTACAGGCTTGGGGAAGAGTGGCTGGAGAGTTGCCTGGCAGAGAAGGACCTCGGGGTGTTTGTTGACAACCAGCTGAACATGAGCCACCAGTGTGCCCAGGTGGCCAAAAGGGCCAGTAGCATCTTGGCCGGTATCAGAAACAGTGTGGCCAGCAGGAGCAGGGAGGTGATTGTGTCCCTGTGCTCAGCACTGGTGAGGCCACACCTCGAGTGCTGGGTTCAGTTTTGGGCTTCTCACTACAAGAAAGAAATTGAGGGGCTGGAGTGTGTCCAGAGAAAGGCAATAAAGCTGGTGAAGGGGCTGGAGAACAAGTCTTATGAGAGACAGCTGAGGGAATATGGATTGTTCGGCCTGGAGAAAAGGAGGCTGATGGAAGACTGTATCACTCTCTACAACTACCTAAAAGAAGGTTGTAGTGAAGTGGATGTTGGTCTCTTCTCCAAGTGACAGTGATAGGATGAGAGGAAAGAGAGAAAATCACTTCAAATTGCACAAGGGGAGGTTCAGATTAGACGTCCAAAAAAATTTCTTCAAGCAAAAGGGTTATCAAGCAGCGGAACAGGCTGCCCAGGAGGGTGGTTGAGTCATCATCCCTGGAAGTATATGAAAGACAGGTAGATGAAGTGCTCGGGGATATGTTTTAGTAGTGGACAGGTACAGTTGGACTTGATGATCTCAAGGGTCTTTTCCAACCAAGCAATTCTATGATTCTATGATTCTATGATTCTATGTCTACAGAAGAGCACTTTATCTAATAGAGAAGAAGGAAGATTCACTGGTTTGGAAGTCTGCTGGTCAAGAGAGAGACTTAAAATTGCATAATACATGCATAATGTATGCCAATGTTTTTAAAGGTCATGAATAAACATAGGAAGTATTTCGATTCCCAAGACTTCTGTTGTTCACTTGCTTTCCTCACCAGCACTGCTACCTGCCAATTCTTCCCACTTTCCTTACCAGTGCCTCTTTAAGCAATCTCTAGCTCTGCCAGGATTCCATCCCTCATTCCTGTTAAACAGTAGCGTACAGCAGGTCATATTTACCTCCTTTTGGAGTCCTCATTTGAAAAAAGCAGAGATGCTTCACTTACACCATTACTTACAGCTGCAAAATCAGAGTAGACCACCTTTAGTGAAAGATGTTATAAGAGAGATGGAGACTAACACTCCTTTTTCTTCTTTGACACATATTGTGAATTTTCTTGAAGTCAAAGCATTTCACAATGAGTTGAGCTGCAGCTGCAATATGTCAATGAGATTTATCTTCTCACACATTCTGCAGCCAATCAGTCAGTGTACAACAAAATTTTTGTTCAAAAAACTGCATGCCACAAGCCACAAATTAGCTTAACCATCTCTGACAGTTTGTACAGATATTTTCCATCTTTACAAGCATGTGGCATTCATAATCTGTTAGAAGACAAACTGTGCCCATTTTTTTCACCCTCTGAATCTGCAAACTTCCAAGAAGCAAACACAAAATTTGTTTGTTTGTTTGTTTGTTTGTTGGGGAGGAAGTTTTCTGGAATTTTTTTCTGGATGTGATTGTTTTACATAGAATTATTCAGCTTTGAGAACACTATCCAAGAGTTAGTCTGCGCTCAGCATGACAGGAGTAGAAGATTCTATATGGGTGACTCAGAGAGTTAACATGTCCTGCTTGCTTTCTTTGTTGCTTTGTGTGTGGGATGGGAATGGGAGGGAAAAGGAAAAAGGAAGTAAATTACTGCAGTCCTTGAAAAGTCTGCTGTGGTCAGAGAATAAAGGCAGGACTGATACAAAAGATCTGCTGACTCCCATTTTGTGTTTGCTTTCTCTCTGTCCAGTTACTGGAGAGCGAAGTCACTCAGAGAGCAGTAGCTGATCTCTGTAACAGACCTGATCCAGGTCCCAGGTGCATCTTCTTGCACCAGCTAGATGGAAGGACTATCAGAGAAGGGCTTTAGTCATACCACAAGATCAGTGTTAACACAACAGCACAGTAGGGAAAGGTGCCCTTTGTAGAGGACAATGCAACGTATAATGTTCCTGAAATGTAAGACATCAAAAGATGTAAAATATCAAAAGTTATCACTTGAAGCATTTTTATAGCAAGAGTTCAAATTTATCTTAAAAGAAAAAAAAATTAGTGCAAAGATTTCAGGATGTGAAAAGGACTTTTTTCTTCCTTTAACCTTTGTAAATGACCCTACAAATTAATTTCCTGCTAGACCAGGAAAGCAGGAAAAAATGTAAAACGTAAGTATTTGTTAATATTCCTGTTAATGGGTATTTTATGGAGTCTTTTGTATTTTATATTCTCTTTCAAAATACTTCACTACATTCTTATATGTTGAATGCTTACTTTATCACTAAAAAGTACAGATACATTAAACTGAGAAAAGAATTCACAAAATGGCATTAACTACCAATTCAATTGAGAATAGTGTGTCAAGAAAAACTAAATTGATTTTAGTAACATTTCTATTAGAATTAAGGGGAAAGATACTGGAATAAGAAAATGCATTTCATATCAGCTAGATAGCATAGTAAAATCTAACACTGGAACACAGATAATGGTAAAAAGATAAAGAGTACAGGTTAGACATGTTTAGAATACATAATCGTATACCACAGTAAAGTTTTTGTCTTTATCAACTCGTATTTTATCTGAAACTTATGAGATAACTACAGTGCAATGTTGTAAGGGACGAGGAGCTTTGCACCCCCAGAGGCAGGTCGGAGTGTGCAGAGGCAATGCAGTACAAGGTCAGAAAACAGGATTTCATTACCTGACAATCTGCCTGGGTCTCCCCAATGGTGACCAAGCAGAGGTTCACAGCAACTGGGAAATTTTCATGGCGTCACCGAGATTTGACCCATGGTGAGGAGCATAGGGTCTAATATATGTTAGCTTTTATTTGTTAGGTGGGAGTGCGATCAGCGTGTGCAAGTGGTGGATTGGCTTACCTACTGTTCATGTAGTCATATGATTGGCGAACAGTGAGGCCAGGTGCATAATATTGTTTACATTCCAGTTGCTGGCTAGAATAAAAATAAAGTTATTTTTGCAGCATGTTTTTGTACAAGACTGTGTGAAGTCATAACAATGTGCATCGTCTAACCTCCTCATAATTCTTCCATGATGGTCCATACAAACGTTTAGTTTTCTAAGTTTTTTTACTGAATTAGCAACATATTTTCAATTTGAAATTATCTGTATGTCCTTTATACGCTCCACATCCACTTGTGTAAAGAAAAAATAGGTGATGGGACAGTAAATCCTTCTCCTAAAGAGGTAGTTCTATAGTCTGTTTGCTTCCCACTCAAACAGTTGATTAATATGTAATATTTCTATGTCTGAAAAGATTTCAACTGATATTTATAGATTACACCTTGTTTACATAGGGAAATATTTTCTATATAACCTTGAGTGTTAACTGAAATCAACAGTTTTATACTCATGCTAGCTCTCTATGTATATGTTTTTACCTTATATGAGGAAAGATTTTATCAAACTTTAAATTAGTCAGGGTGAATTTCAAAGTTATAGAGGCAATTTTATTTCCAAATAAGATCGTTATGGAGGATGTATTCTAAAAACCTCAGAATCATATTGGCGTAAGGAGCAAAACATTTTCTGTCAACAAAGCCTCCAGTGACATAACATGGAGTCCCAAATTAGAGGTGAGGAATCAGAACAAAGCTCTTCAATGTAAAGGGCATTTGAACTAAAAGACTTTGAGCTCATAATGACAAGCCATGAGCCATGACTTTGTGTCAAGACTCTTCGTGACAATAATTAATAGAAATGAAAACAGAGTTGCAAGAACAGTTGTAGAAAGAAATCGTGTCTTGCATACAATCACCTATTTATTTGTTGTGGATGCATGGGACATTTTATGAAGTCCTTGTGGGTGGGAAGTAGAAGGGAATGAGCAAGAGCAGAAAGCAGTGGGAAGCTTGAAACTATTGTCAAAACCAACACCACCTACAGTATGGCAAACCTTCAATCTAAACATGTATATTTGGGCAATAATATTGCATAATTCCAAAGACAAGATATTTAAGCAGAAAAAAGATATTGAAAAAAGCAGAATTGAAATAATTTTTTTATACAAGACTTATGAACTTTGGAAATGTCATGACTTTTTTTGCAGGAAATTGAAAAAATTTACTGCATAAATCATGCTATTTTAAGTTTCAAAATGGCATACAAAATTACAAGAAAGATGGAACAAATATGAAAACACTAATTTCTTTGTTGAATGTTCAGAAATATGGCAAGTCACCAAATAAATATTTTCTTAATTCAGTTTGTTAATACTTATTATTAATGCAGTTCTTATATTTCTTTAATGTGTCTCATTTTCAGAAAGTCGCTACCTCATACATATACATAGGTAAAAATTCACAAGCACACATACACAAAGACCAATCTCTTCACATAATTAAGTAACTATTATATATTTATTTCCAGAGAGCAACCAGTATTTTCTTGCACTAGCCAAAACTCTGCACATTGAAGAGTGAAGAGAGACATCACTCTGTTTGAATACACATGTAGAAGTTATGGGCAATCCTATGAAATTTTTTATCTACGAAAACTGCAAAATGAATGCACAACAGAAAATCAATTAAGCAAAGAAAACAGTAGCCAGAATTGGGTATTAGTCCAAACTTCATCTGTATTTACTCAATATCTTTAATACTTAGGTAGTTTTCTAAATTTACAAGTGTTTGCATAAGTGGTCTTTTTCAATTACTGACCTGTAATTTACTACAATTATTTGCTTTTGTGTCGTCAGCATTGGATATTCCTCTTAAAGGATCAGTTTATGTTCATATATAATATAGACATTTCAGCTTGAATAAATCCCAGAGGCCTGACCCTGATTATAGCCAATCAACAAGGTCTCAAAATCTACAATAAGTATGGATTTTGTGTGCTAAACAACCTTAAAACCTAATCCCTTCACTGTCTGATTAATCAATAATATAAACATTAGCTGCTACCTCTTGTTTCACAGCCTGAGAGTAAAAACAGTCTTTCAGTTTAAGAATCAAGGCTCAGCTTTCTGAAAGTCTTCAATTAATATTAGACAAAAAAATATAAATAATATTAAATGTATACATGTATGCATTTAATCAGTGAGACACAAAGAAGCAATTATTACTATGGGAACACTACAAAATATATTATTAGGATTTAGTGATATCATTTGACTGTGTAGCACATGTAAGAGAAAGTGTAACTAATACAAAAGAAAAAGCTTTACCAGAAGTTAGGCACGTTGAATTTAGAACGATGTTTTGAAGTTACCCAGATTCTGGCTCCCCACGTATTTATGGAATTTCTCTTTTGCAATCTGATGTCTGTGGGCTGAAATGGAAGACAGGATGTGGCCCTGCATTATTATCATTGATCAAGTTAACTTTTTTTGTTGCTAAGTAGTATATTAGTAATGTGAAGTACGTATACCTGAATAATATCTGATTTCATTAACAAGCAATGCCTTAGAACTTCGGACAGTTCCTGTCCATGTGTCTGTTGTTGCATTGTCTGCAAGATAAGGTATAACTCTTTACACATAAAGAGAGACCTTTGTTTCCATTATGAACACAATATATCAGTGCCCCTTCATTCACTTTGAGGGCAAACAACGAAGCTGAACTCACAGACAGAAGAAATTCCTTTCCACTCATAAGACAGCATGGCCTTGCTCATTCGGCCTTTTGGTGACTATCCTGGTAATGTATTATCTTCAGATCAAGTCTGTAATATCTGGTGAAAATGAGCTAGCTTATGTAAAATGCATGTCAGGAATCATGCTAAGAAACACTGAGGACATGGGCCAGCACTTGAGCAAGCAAATGATCACATCCAATTTTGCTTGGCATTGCTGATTCAATCAGGGAGACCAGACTGCGGGTCATCTCAGTGCAGAATTTTACCTAATCAAACAAAAATAACATTTTGGGGAGCTACTATGTGTTACCTGAATGGGCTTCTCTGTGGGTCAGGAGTCCCGTTGGGCATATGACTGGGTCATTCAGTGCTGATCAAGGACAACAGACTTCTATTCTCAGTTTCTTTTCTTTTGTAAATAATAGGACAGTCCGCTCTTGTGACCTTAAGAATTCCTCCTTAAAGTATGTCTATCCTTCCTGATCTCCTTTGCCCTTCCGGACTGCCTCCTAAGGGACTTTGTCAATTAGTCTGTTAAAGATGGCAAAGTCTACCCTCTGGAAGTCCCAGGTGACAGTTCTGCTGAACCCCCTCCTCAAAGAAGAGGAATCCAAAACTCTATCATTTCATGATCACTGTGCCCAAGATAGCCTCTAACCACCACATCACTCACAAGTTCTTCTCTGTTCACAAACAACAAATCCAGCAGGTTGGCTTCACGTGTTTGCTCACTCATCAGCTGTATCAGGAAGTGCTCTTCCACACACTACAGAAACCTCTTAAACTGTTTCTTTCTCTGCTGTATTGTATTTCCAGCAGACATCTAGTAGATGGAAAAGGACAAGGACTTACGATCATGAGATTTCTCCCAGCTGGTAATAGAATAATTCATCTGTCTGTTCATCCTGACTAGGTGGTCAGTAACAGATTCTGACCATATCTGTCTTGTAGGCCCCGATTCTTACCCATAAACACTCAACCCTAAGACAACATTTAGCTCTAGACAATCCAAACACTCTCTAACATACAGGGCTACCCCACCAACTCTCATTCTTTGCCTATACCTTCTGAGGAGTTTGTAGCCATCCACTGCAGCACTCCAGTTGTGCAAAGCATCCCATGTTTCTGTTATGGCAACTATTTCATAATTTTCCTGCTGTGCCATGGCTTCCAGCTCCTCCTGCTTGTTGTCCATGGTGCATGCATTAGTGCAGAGGCACTTCAGCTAGTCTGCTGGCTATGTCACCTTTATAGAGGAACATCCCTTAATTCATTTGAGGTTTTTCACTGGTGTTTCTCTCTTGGCTCCTGTTATCTCAGTAGCCCCTTCTTCATCTCTGTACAACTTCATCTGTGCTCCAGTGTACCCAGCCTATCTGAGATGCAGGCTGAGGGCCCTCACTAGCACCCTCTCCCTTAAACCGTGTCATATCATTGCACTACTTATCTCAGGCAAGCCTGATATTATCTCCTTCCCCCTTCAAGACTAGCTTAAAGGCTTGTAAATGAGCCCTCCAAGTTCCTGAGCAAAGATTCTCTTTCTGCTTTGAGAAAGGTGAATCCCATCAGACGCCACAAAGTCTGGTGCTGCATAAACCATTCAATTATTGAAATACACACAATATTGTGTGTATTTAAATATACAGAAAGAGTTCTATTTTAAGATGCTCCACAATATCTTTTTACTCTTGGTGATATGAATGATTTTGTGCAGGTCAATGTGAACTATAGCAATAGAACTGATTCTGACATAAAATATTCAAAAAAAATTAAGAACTGAGATAAATGTATTTGATTGTTTACAGATAGTGGCCAGATGAGGGATAATATTTATTTTACCATAGCTCACAGAGAATGAGACCTAAATTACAGCCAGCTTACAGGGGATGAGAGGTGTGTATGGACAGAAAGAGGAGACTATCTTCACTGTTGGAGATAATCGCCTTATTTCTACCAAAAAGCAGGTGGGCATTTTAACGGACTGAACTGAGGACAGGAAAACATGAACTCTCAAGTTCAAGACAGGTTTTAGTCAATAGCAGGTAAAAAAGACTCAATCTGTGTTTATGTGAGCTGTATTGGATACTGTAGGAGCACAGTTTCAGTTTCACCATTCAGCAAGCAAGTCAAACTATGAATCAGGCTGTCACAGGAAGCTGAGCACACTGCATTACACCTTGGGAAATGTGGTGCTTCTGGAACAGTGCTAGTAAGTCCCTTTGTTCATTTCTGAACCACAGGGATTTTCCTTTCCAAGAGTCTTCTGCCTCAGTGTCTCTGTACTTTCGTCCTCTGTAAAACAGGGCATCTCTTCGGACTTATGACAAGGCGACTGCTTGACTCTGTCAGTAGAGCCAATTCTAAAGATAATTCTCCTTTCAGCAAGAATGCTGAGCTACACAAGCTTCTCTCAACTGAAAATTGCAAAGTAGTTATTTATCCCTGATAAGACAATGCAATGTGATCTTAACAGTTTGCTATTTGCTGTCACTCAAAAATCAAATGACATGAAATATGACAAGCTAGAGATATATTTCTGTCCCCAAGTATATACCATAAAGAAAATGCTGGAAATGTGTATTTTCTACTAGAACATGCGATTTCCATTGCATGTAGTGATGGGATGAAAGGGAATATCTTCAAACTGGAAGGGGAAAGATTTAGATTAGATACTAGGAAGAAATGCTTCACAACGAGCATTGTGAGACACTGGCACAGGTTGCCCAGGGAAGCTGTGGATGCCCCCTCCCTGGAAGTGTTCAAGGCCAGGTTGAATGAGGCCTTGAGCAGCCTGGTGTAGTGGGAGGTGTTCCTGTCCATGGAAGAGGGGTTAGAACTGGATGGTCTTTAAGGTCCTTTCCAACCCAAATCATTCTATGATTCTATGATACATGAAGACAAAACTTAACCATGTGGCATGGCTAACATTTTGACTGAAGCTAACAAGTTTTTCAAGACAATAAAACCCCTGTGTTCTCTAGGTACACTGTATTTCTGCTTTGCTTTGACAAGCAGATATAAAATGATACTATATTTTTCCCAGAAGGATGCTTAGGTGTTTATTTTTCATTTACATGGCTTCACCAAACAATAGTACTTTGGTACTAAGGCGGTCTAATCTGAGAGTCACCACTACTCACAGTAGTGTTCAGCAATAACCAGAGTATAATATTGCATTGAATATCTCATGTTGTTGTTTGCACACAGGAGCTTTAGCTCAGCTGCTGCGGTGTGGATGGTTCTTGTTAGAAAGCAAAATGAATTTAGCAGTTTGACTTCTTTTGAGGAAATATATTCTGACAAATATCTGGAAGCATTCTAGAAAAGAATGTCTCATGTCAAACATGTTGATCAGTTGCATTGACACACACTACGCTGTCAAAATTCAAGACAGCATTCCTTCCTACCAAATTACCCAAACCTTCAATGCATTGATGTCAAAATATTTTGCAGTGAATGTTTGAAATTTAAACTCCAATATAATTATGTCTGGCTATCCAGATGAACAGAATGAGGAAATACTTCCCTGTTATTTACACAAACTTTTCTAGCTCATCTTATTTAGTAGTTCACTGCATAGATGTTACAAAGGCATGTCAAGTTTTGTAGAAGATCCAATGCAGCAATAAATATGTACGTGTTATTGGTCAGAGGAAACATGCACGACAACATACCAACTAACAAGTCAATATGGGAAATACATTTTAGGTTCAAATGCACGTAGCATGTTTTCCTTGTGATGGAAAACCAAGAATAATTATAACAATAAAGGGAATGATATGTCCATTCAATTAAATTTTGGAATGGGGACAGAAAATGCAAAAATTTCAATATAGTTACAAGTGATATAAAAAACTCTTATCTAGGAGATAAAAACATGGACAAGATAAGAAGACAGAAATTCAGCTGGTATAAATCATGAGCAGTATACTGCCTTCAGTGATTTCTGCTAGCTGGAATCAGTTTCAAGGTCATTAGGTGTATTCTGGTAAATAATCAAAAGAAACTTCCCAGATCATAGAAAGTAAGAAAGTCCTCTTCCTGTGAATGATTAACAATTTCAGACTCTACAGTTTGCACTGTCACAACTGTAGCCATACTACCTTAGCTGCCTAGAGACAACAGAAAGAAGTCATATTCCCACCACAGTGTTACCTTCTGATTAGCTTTGTCACAGGATGAAGTGCTGAAGGCCATTAAAGCTTCCAGCACTGTCAGGAGGGAAATAAATTTCTTCTGGGTTAATATAGTATTTCTACTGAAATCAAGTGCCTTTCCTCATACCAGTCACCTATAACTGTGGGAAATGGCATCGTGGTGTTATTTTCCTATTATGCATCTTAGTGTCTCCTGCTGATATTAGCCTCCATAAACTCCAAGGCTTACTTACTCCCATAGCATTTCCGCAGAGTTTAAAGAGCTCTGTGGGCTGTGAGCTCTGTACATTTTCTGAAGCATCAATAATAGTTTGAAAAGTGTACACTTTTGAGATTACTAACTTAACTCATTAAAACTAGTGATAAACTCATAAAAAACAAACTGATAATAAAGTTAAATCAAAGTTCCTTTGTGGTGCTACTTTAAGAATCGTATGATTTTAACAGGAAAAATATTGTCTTTCAGTATCTATTCTTTATTATATAAACTTAGTCACAAAATATGCAACCTTTTCACTTGAGTCAGGTGCAGGATAAGTTTTACTTAATGATGAGGGTATAAAATTGGTTCTTTGACAGGACATACTTGAAAATAATTATTACACTTAGTGCCTCAGATTGCTGATATGCTGTATCATAGGGAAAAATGTCTATAATTGCTTATAACTCTTTAAAATAAGTTATAGCTAGTATAACCCTATTACTACAACATTAAATTTAAAACTAAAGGGTTTGTTGTGAAAATATAATTATCAATTGTCACCCTGAAAATGTTTGGCAAAGGAGGAAAACAGTACTTTTAGTTTAGCCTGGAGAAGAGGAGGCTCAGGGGAGACATTATTGCTCTCTACAACTACCTAAAGGGAGGTTGTGGTGAGGCAGGTGTTGGACTCTTCTCTCAGGTGACCGGTGACAGAACGAGAGCACACCGTCTCAAGCTTCACCAGGGGAGGTTTAGGCTTGACATTAAGAAGACATTCTTCACTGAGAGGGTAATTGTTCATTGGAATGCGCTGCCTAGGGAGGTGGTCGAGTCACCATCCCTGGAGGTGTTCAAAGAGAATTTGGATGAGGCACTTAGTGCCATGGTGTAGTTGACAAGTAGGAGTAGGTGTAGGTGTTGAGTCCTAGGTTGGACTCGATGATCTCAAAGGTCTTTTCCAACCTTACAATAGTGTGATACTGTGATACTTAAAAGATCTGTGAGAAGACATCTTATTATTTTATTCTGTATCAGGATTTTAAGCCAGTGAAAAAGGCCAAGCTTGAAATAATACTAAAATTAGAATACGCTCATGGGGTTATTTCAAAATAAGAAATATTTTTATCTCAGGAACCATCTAAAATTTAACTCACAGATTCTAACGTTTCTAACTGAATTTCTCATCACAATTTTTCCAAGTTTTTTGATCTGATTTGATAACTTGTTAAGTTACCTGGAAACTGTGTTAAAGGAAATATTTTTAAGCAGGAAACTAGAATCAAGGTTAAGTGAAGGTATCACAGTAGGTGGGACAATTGAAAGGCTCCGTGGATTTTCTTCTGATGAGGCACTAGTTGAATAGGGTCAGAGCAGCGAGAACCTTCTTCGGTTTCACCTAAAGCGACTCACTCTGGTTTTCAGCAAAGCTGAAGCTGCCCAGCTGTGTGAGGAGTCAATCTGACCTCCCTGAGGATTTCCTAGGGCTCAGCTGCAGTCTCCCAGGCACAGGTGTTGTCACTGCTTTTAGGGATGTGAGTGCATGGAATAAATATAAGATGAAAGAAAACAGACAGAATCTGTTGTATCTGTACAGGAAAGGAAACTTGTATCTTTCCTGACTGTAAATGAGTGTCCTAAACTCTAGTCTAGGATCAGACCCCCTTTCACCCGGCTTTGTGACTGTATTTCTCAGGGCATGGCTTTTCAGAGCATTGCCAGCCTCCAAGGCAGGTTAGGGTGTGCAGTTCAGACCCTCTCTCCTCCCACATCCAGATGTTCTAACCACAGAGACATGAGCACTCCCCTGTGTCATTGCAGGCAAGGAACTAGATACTGGGCGAAGACACACGTTTTATTTCCAGGTAATTTCCCACTCTCTGGTATTTTTAACAAGCTAGATCATCTGAGGGTCTCTGCATTTCCTAGGCAGAGAAAATTAAGCGAGTACTTAAGCTGCAAAGGATGGATCCTATTCCATGGGCCTTCAGAAATTATGACGTCTCTTTGTGGAATATTTTGATGAAATGGATGCTTTCCCACTGTTTTTCCAGGTGCGAGGTATCCTACTTTGGATTTGATGGTAGTTATTTATATCAGACTTAGTCAAATTAAATTTCTGCAAATGTCATTCCCTTTTTAAAAATCATGTACTGCAAATATCTCCTTGTAAAATTATACTTATTTTTGTTTTCTCCCATTGTACTCCCTGATACAATCTTTGTCACGGTAATATTTAAATAGACTTTGTTTTTCCTTATTTATTTTCTTGAGGCACCATGTAATTTTTCTGAAGAAGTAAAATATTTGGTCACCTTAAAATCCTGGGTTTCTTCTTCTTCCCATTAGAACATGCATTGTTTCATGAGAACTGTATTATCTGGAAATCAAGCTTCCATTTTATATTGATCTGTAGTGCTTGAAAAATAAGTCTTTACTCCTGAACTAACTTTAATGAGAGACTAAACCTAATAAAACTTTACACACTGGAATAGCTCTCTCTTACTAACTGTTCACACTGCCAGTATCTAAAACAAACATTTCCTGACCCATTTTTGGCTCATTTTCAGTATTGTGTTTTATTTAATATAATGCTCATAGGCCAAGTTGATTTGGCAAAGTTAAATTTCCTCTGAACGTGTTAGTTGTCAGGGAGCTACTTTTCAGGTCACTAGTTTTGTAAATACAGCTCTGAAAGGGTCTGTATGGCTGGTTGTGGGAGATACTTGTCCCTAAAATTGCTTCTTGCGCAAATTATACATGTGCAATGCTATAGCAACAGTCACATACAATGGGTGAATCATGGTGGATTCCAGAATAAAACCTTGTTCTTGTCCTGTTAAAAATCTATACACACCAGGAAGACATATTTTTCTGCTGCTTATCCTCAGATCTGGGCTTAGTTAAGAGCCTATTTACAAGCCTGCAGCCCCAAAATATCACTCATTGCTAATAAGAATTACTCTGACTTTGTTGTCTTCTACTCAGTCTCTGTGTACATCTGCCTTCATGCTCTAAATCTCCTTTTCTTTCCTTCTTCTAACTCTGCAAGCTTCTTTCCTGAGTTTGGGATGCCTGCCTGTTCATGCTCGTTCGTTCTTTGTATCTTTGATTTACCTGGAGGTCTAATAGACCCTCTTCCTTAAAATTGATAGCTTTGAGTCCTGTCTCTCATTTTTCTCCAAACTTCAGTGATGTTGCTTAGCCAGTAATGAGATTTTCCACTTATTGCTACTTCAGACTTTCCGAGTCAGGTATCTCTTTCTTTTCTTGTCTCCTGTTTTTCCTTTACACTGAACAACAGAGATGAAAAATTTCAGTATAAATATCACAGTATCACAGTATCGTAAGGTTGGAAAAGACCTTTGAGATCATCGAGTCCAACCTAGGACCCAACACCTACACCTACTCCTACTTGTCAACTACACCATGGCACTAAGTGCCTCATCCAAATTCTCTTTGAACACCTCCAGGGATGGTGACTCAACAACCTCCCTAGGCAGCGCATTCCAATGAACAATTACCCTCTCAGTGAAGAATTTCTTTCTAATGTCAATCCTAAACCTCCCCTGGCAAAGCTTGAGACTGTGTGCTCTCGTTCTGTCACCAGTCGCCTGAGAGAAGAGACCAACCCCTGCCTCACTACAACCTCCCTTTAAGTAGTTGTAGAGAGCAATAATGTCTCCCCTGAGCCTCCTCTTCTCCAGGCTAAACAACCCCAGCTCCCTCAGTCGCTCCTCATAGGGCTTGTGCTCCAGCCCCTTCACCATCCTCGTCTCCCTCCTCTGGACACACTCCAGCATCTGAACATCCTTCTTAAACTGAGAGGCCCAGAACTGGACACAGCACTCAAGGTGTGGCCTGACCAGTGCCGAGTATAAGGGGATGATGACCTCTCTAGTCCTGCTGGCCACACTGTTCCTGAAGCAGGCCAAGACACCATTGGCCTTCTTTGCCACTTGGGCGCACTGCTGGCTCATGTTGAGTTTCCTGTCCACCAGCACTTCCAAGTCCCTTTCAGCCTGACTGCTCTCCAGCCACTCTGCACCCAGTCTATAGCTCTGCATGGGGTTGTTGTGTCCAAAGTGTAGGACCCGGCATTTGGACTTGTTAAACCTCATGCTATTGGAGTCAGCCCATCTCTCCAGCCTGTCAAGGTCCCTCTGTAGGGCCCTCCTACCCTCCAGCAGATCGACACTTCCTCCCAGCTTGGTGTCATCTGCGAACTTGCTGATGAAGGACTCAATCCCCTCACCCAGATCATCAGTAAAGATATTAAACAGGACCGGGCCCAGCACCGAACCCTGGGGGACACCACTAGTGACCGGCCGCCAGCTGGATGGGACACCATTCACTACCACCCTTGGGGCTCGGCCATCCAACCAGTTCCTAACCCAGCACAGTACATTCCCATCCATGCCACGGGCTGCCAGCTTGTCCAGTAGTCTACTATGGGAGACAGTGTCAAAGGCCTTGCTGAAGTCCAGGTACACCACATCCACAGCCTTCCTCTCATCTACCAGGCGAGTCACACGGTCGTAAAAAGAAATCAGGTTGGTCAGGCAGGACCTGCCTCTCGTAAAACCATGCTGGCTGGGCCTGATCTCTCCCTCATTCTGCAGGTGCCACATGATCGCACCCAGGATTATCTGCTCCATAATTTTACCTGGAACCGAGGTCAGGCTGACAGGTCTGTAGTTACCTGGATCATCCCTACGGCCCTTCTTGTGGATGGGCGTCATGTTGGCCAACTTCCAGTCTTCTGGGACCTCTCCGGTGAGCCAGGACTGCTGATAAATGATGGAAAGCGGCTTAGCAAGCTCGTCCGCCAGCTCTCTCATCACCCTGGGGTGGATCCCATCAGGCCCCATAGACTTACGAGGATCCAAGTGGCTCAGCAGGTCTCTAACTTCTTCCTCCTGGATGACAGGGGGGCTGTATTGCACCCCGGCCCTATCCACCGCTTCAGTAGATCAGTTGTCCAGAGAACAATCTGCCTTACTGTTGAAAATCGAGGTGAAGAAGGCATTAAGCACCTCAGCCTTTTCCTCATCTTTAGTTACTATATTTCCCTCAGTGATCGATAAGGATTGAAGGTTGTTGCTGCCCTTTTTTCTGCCGTTAATATATTTGAAAAAGCCCTTCTTGTTGTCCTTAACACAAGTGGCCAATTTAAGCTCCAGCTGGGCTTTTGCCTCCCTAATTTTCTTCCTACACGACTTGACAATATTTTTGAACACAACCTGACTCACCTGCCCTTCTCTCCAAAGGCAATACACCCTCTTTTTTTCACTGAGCTCCTTGAAAAGCTCCTTACTCATCCAGGCCGGCTGTCTGCCCCTGCGGCTCACCTTAGAGCACATCGGGATAGCCTGCTCCTGGATCACATTCCAGCAACACTTTCAGGTTGCTTATTTCATTTTGCTTTCAGTCTATTATCAAGTTCCAATCTGTAAAATCATGTGTATCTTGAGCCATAGGTTATCCAGCTTAAAGTGTTAATGTTAGTCACAGTAGAAGAAAAAATCCAGCTGAGGGTATATTTTAAATTCATCAACACAAATAAAACATGGAATGTATAAGGAACCCTGGGTTTTGTGTTTTTTTTTTTCCAAAATGTTTTAAAAATTCTTAACGAAAATCAAACACGATTTATCTCTGTGGAAAATGAAAAACCCATTAAACTTGCTCAAACAGATAAGAAAAACATTTGCATATCTAGAAGTTAATAGACTGTAAAGTAAGAGTAGAATGAAAAGTACAATGTAAGAAGCTAACCGTTTTTCCTAGCATTCTAAATTCAGATAGATGTGAATTTCTAAGTTATATTTCAGTTACCATGTAATTGAGAAATTACATGGATCTTTTGGTGAGGGAACAAAACAGACAGAAGGAAAAAAATGTTGGTACCCTATTGGAGGGCTTTACAGAAGAAAATATGCATTTTAAATTAATTACACTTAAGTACTATCTCATGTCAAAGTTATATATATTTACAGTACATCTTTAACAGCAATTCTTTCATGTCAGTGCTAGAAGTCTAATTTGCATCCTAACAAGTGCATTAATCTTCCTTTGAACTTGAAGAAAGGTGCCCCTATGGGTATGATATACTCCTGCGTGTAGAACAGTTTATCCTTTTGCAATTACTATGTTAACCTTGGAAAAATAATACTTAATCTAAATTTATCTATCTATAAGCAAATCAATAGATAATATAAAATTAAATATCTTCTAGCAAGCAATAAATTGTATTGATGGAAGATGCCAGAAACTAAAAAAAAGGATTTTCATAAGATGTTTCTAAATTCAGAAATAATATGTGAATTGCATTCATTTAACTAAAAAGAAAATTAAAGATTTAAATCAATTGTTACAAATCTTACATAAATTTACATTTTTTCTCATTATCTTAAACCTATTGACGATAGTAAATATAATGTAGATCTACTTGGCATTGCATCAAGCTCTGAACCTGCAAATCTGGTTTTCAGCTTTTCCTAAAATCATATGGAAACGAGACTCCATAGAAGACACCTCTTTTTTTTTTGATGGGACAAAGATTTAGTCTCAACCAAAACCAAAAATGAAAACAAAAATAGAAACTGAAGAACTCCATACCAGTACTAATTGTATGTTTCTGCAAAATACCTAAACCCAGTTTTGGTTTTGTTACTATGATCTGGTGAGAAGGAGTACAGATGGGAAATTTCATATAAAATATTGCACTTAGGATTTTGAGAAAACTTCAGAGCTTCAAGGAATTCAGATAAATGTGGACATGAAATTGAATCGGGAATTAAAATCCTGTGAGCTCTGAGCTCTGGAAGATTTAACTTTAACAAGCTGAAAGTCCAGCCATCCCTGCAGTTTAACACACAGAGTGGTTTTCTCCTTTATTTATTAACTTTGCCTCTGGACAAAGTCTCTTTCACTAATTTTTTTAAAAATATCTTGAGATGAGGCATGCAACTTTCATTGAACACATTCAAAGATACATTTTATAGTTTATGTCATACAAAAACCGAGTGGAATTCACAGAAAACATGCATGGCCCTCAGCTGTCTGGAGAAATTTCCAATACAAAAATGTACACATTAGCAAGGAATACACAGAAGCCGATTACAGAACACTTGTAATCTCCCATCTGCATGTACCTGTCACTGCACCTGCATCATAGCTGATTCCACAGGAGATGCAGAAGGACACATGTACGCAGCCAGAATTAAGCCATCAGGCAGAAGACAGTAATACATTCACACAAGTAATAACATAGTGATAATTGCTGTATAAAAATATTATTAGTTGTTTGAAACCTTTCATGATAAACACTTACTTCTCAGCACATTGAATAACAGATATCATTGAGATGATAAAGTGCAAGACTAGTGTTTAAAAACACATGTAGGACTAGATGGAATAATGACAAATAATAAATAACTCCTTAAAGTTATAGTATTTAGAGAGGGCACAAGCTGAGGGTGCTGCCTAAAGGTGCTGTCATTGTGCATGATGCATTCTTTTTTCAGTCTCAGGCAACTTCAGCTTCTCATTTGGTACAGGCAATTCTGCTGAATTTTAATTTCAAACCACAGGACCTGTATTACTTCTGCATCTGTCTGCAGGACATCATTTAAGACTTTGTCTTTCCACAGGGAGTTTTAGTATCTGCTATCGCTCGCAATGATGCCATAATTCCAACAATGCTCACGTGAGGCATAATTAGCAGTACTTAGTAATCTGTATCCTCTGATCTGGCACGGTTCTGTTTTATAGCACACTGTTTTCCTTTTACAGTTGACTGCAAAAGCAAAAAGGAACTGTCTTTGTGTTTAGAGTACAGACTTTTCTATCAGTGTGATGCTTGGGCAACGACCACATGTACTGCATCTTCTTCCTCTGTTGAGAATGTACAATGTCAGTTGTGAGATCACTGAAAATAATCGCAATTGATTTCTTGTTGATTGACAGGCTAATTCCTTCTCAGAATAATATGCAAAGGCAATTATCAGTCAGTGCTAGCCACATGTCTCTGAAAATTGTGTTAGAGATTCTCAATGTGCAGGTTAAGCTTGCATGACTTTAAAAGATGTGCCATACATCATACAGTTAACTGTATGATGAATACTTAAACAGTTTAATCAAAGTTGGTTTGTATTTAAAAAAACCTTTTCTGAATTATGCTTCTTACAAACATACTGGTTTTGTGAGGACTTTCTTAGAAGAATGAAACAAGCCCTTTATTGTCAAATTGAAAGAACTATATTCTTATGACAATTAAAAAAAATCAAAACTTATTAGAAGTGTAAAAATATTCAATGTCTTTATTTTGTATTGACTACTTCAAGTTTTCATTTAGAACTGATTCTTTGAAAACAAATCACATTTCAATTTGTAGCTCAGAAAATATATGCCCAAGTCACATTCATATTATTTCTACCCTAGCAACACTCTTTGATCAAATCAAAATTGATTGTTTTCTAATCAAAAATGTTAACCTTTTCAATTTTTGTTCCAGTCTTGAATTAAAAAAAGACATGTATTAGGAAAATTGCAGTGCTCAGAAAGATTTACTGTTTCTATTCATATGTAAAATTAATGCCTTACTAGAAGCAAATGAATTGATTCTATGAGTTATTTTCATCATTTACCAATCTAAAGTTTCAGCTGCATATCCAGGAGGTTTTTAATATACACTGGTGAGGAAATATAGATAGCTTGTACAAAAATGTAGAAAATGTGAAAGTAGTAGAGTTCAATTTTAAAGTAGTCTAGTCATATTTACTATGACTCCTGGGTAAATTTATACACAGGAAATCAGAAAGAAAGTATATCTGCACATTTTTCAGCTAGATGCTTCAAAGTGTCTGACTACCTCAGAGAAGCTAAAGGGGTACTACTTTTGTTAGGGGAATTACTTCTTGACGTATTCTTGTTAGGAAGTGAGCATTTCTATAGTCATGGCCACTTGTATAATTTTAAGGGGAGAACTTAGATATTTTAATGAGCCTTGTCTAGTAGAAATCATCTTAGCAGCACTGAAACCAGCAGAATTACATCAATCAGTACCAGAAGGGAACTTTCCCATAAAACTATTTTAGAACATAGATGGTGCTAATACTTTCAGAAAACGTTTCTCAGGTTTCATACATTTGTGATTTGTTCTGCACTTTCAGTGATATCTTTTATTCATTTACTGGAAGTGAATAATAATACAACTATCCTATGGTTCAACACCGTGATGAAGAACTGCAAAGAGCTGGAGTAAAGAGCAAAATGTATATACATACATGTATATGCACTTATATACAATTTTTACATATAAATATGTATACATTATTGCTTAGGCAAAATAAGAAGTTGTTACCTTGTTTAAGAGGATGAATTTTGACTCTATAGTAGTCAGGACAAAATAGTCCACTTTCAGTCATTTCAAAGGTACCTATACTATTATGTAAGTTGTCCTCCATTTGATTTAGATGAGATGGGGGTTTTTTACAACTCATTTTATAATGAAACTTTTTTTTAGGAAAAAAAATATTTAGAACTCGTCCACTTTATAAGGAGGTCGTCATTATGATGGAAAATAAAATAAAGCCATCATCTCTTGATTTCCTCTTTTTCATTCCTCAAGTTTTTCTTTTACTCCACTTCTTTATTAGATATTACAGAAACACAACATTTTTCTTTAGCAGTTTAGGCATTTAACACTCCCTCTGAAGCTAATCAGAGATTTAGTTCCCCATGATACACAATGAACTCTCTGAGGAGCTCAGAAAGTACCTTCTATTGTTTTTATGTGGCTTTTTTTAGATTGCTTCCTGGAGGAAATCCTGAGTCCAATGAATTTCTTAATCACTTTGAAAAATGTGTTTCACTTTGTTTTGTTTGGGATGTGTGGGGTTGTTCTGTAATATTTGTTGCTGGTTTTTTTCCTTGAAAAGATGTTTGAAGTCCTTGAATTTACCCCTGGACCCAATAGCTTTCTTTAATTCTCATTTCTAATCCCTGAACACTCTTAATCAAGTCTTCAGTAGTTTTCATTATTATTCAACATCTTGTTTAGGATTAAAATTTTTCTATGATTGTACAATGAATACAGATCATGAAATACTCATTGTATAATAGCAATTAAAAGAATAATCTCTCCAACAAAGTTTAGAACCATTTAAACTACTCAGGATTTAAAAAAGCTAAGAGATTGGAGAGCAGATTTATGGCTTGGCCAAATGTTCTGAAAGTTAAAACAGATTTGTAAGCATTTTTATGAAAAAGGAAATTGCTCTGATAGACCAAATGTGAAATCTCTCAGGTTTGATAGACTGTCTTGTACAGTGGTCAGTTCAAAGAGTTTCAGAAAAAAAGAAAGATCTAAGAACCTCACAGTAAGGCAGTGTAGAAAAATCTGCATTTATGGTTAGGTCTCTTCCTGATCTTTAATATCAGAGAAAGCTTAAACCCTGAAGTCTGAAGATAAATATTTCTGCAATAAAATTGTCATTAACCATAAAAATCCTATATACTCTTGATACCAGCCTGTAAGTCCAGATTTTTGGTTAAGAATATGGCTTCAGAAACTGCAGTTTCCAGAGGACTAAAAGATTTCCAGGAAAAGCGGGTTAACTAGGCACAAAATTCAAATGTCAATGAGTGATAGAATCAGCAATGATGGAAAATGTCCAGAAAAATGCAGTGTCTCTAAATCTTCTTTTAGCTTATAAACAGAATGTCACTTTATGAGTCCCATTAGGCAAATTATCATTAGGCTTAAAAATCACCAAGTGTCTCACCTCTCTAATAAACTACTTATATGTATTTTAACCCAATAATAAGCTCATTATCCTGTGAGTTATTGTAAAGATGCTTAGAAATAAGCATCTTTTCAAGCCAGGTGAGGAAGACAAAAAGACAAATTTGAAAGCAGCACATGTTGAGCTTGTGTTCCTCTCAGGAAGTAAATATTTTTTAATTTCTATTAACAAGACATAAGGGACTCAGATGATCCTGTACAAATGGAGCTTTTGGTGAGCCTTAATGGAAAAATTCCTGCTGCAGGCTTCTCTGTAAGATTAATGGTGGTGAAGACTGTGCAGCAGAATAACATAGTTAGTTAGACCTAGCGCTGGTCCGTTGATGTTTCTGTCTAGCCACCTCTTGCCCGGTCTGGTCGCTTACATTCACTGTTCTGTCAGTACAGGCTCCAGTGGGCTAACAGTATCACAGTATCACAGTATCACAGTATCATAAGGTTGGAAAAGACCTCTGAGATCATCAAGTCCAACCTATGAACCAACACCTACACCTACTCCTACTCGTCAACTACACCATGGCACTAAGTGCCTCATCCAATCTCTCCTTAAACACCTCCAGGGATGGTGACTCCAGCACTTCCCCAGGCAGCGCATTCCAATGGCCAATCACCCTCTCAGTAAAGAACTTCTTCCTAATGTCAAGCCTAAACCTCCCCTGGTGAAGCTTGAGACCATGTCCTCTCGTTCTGTCACTGGTCGCCTGAGAGAAGAGTCCAACTCCTGCCTCACCACAACCTCCCTTTAGGTAGTTGTAGAGAGCAATAAGGTCTCCCCTGAGCCTCCTCTTCTCCAGGCTAAACAACCCCAGCTCCCTCAGTCACTCCTTATAGGGCTTGTGCTCCAGCCCCTTCACCATCCTCGTTGCTCTCCTAACGTAGCACATACTGCATTTGCATGGGCTTAGTGCTGTTTTACCTGTGTTCCAGCAGTGCAGATGTTTTTGTTAGAGATGTAATCCTTCAGACTACAGCAGTTTGGCTGCTTTCACCTGTGCCTGCTTTTCACATCTCAGAGCCTTTCCTAGCCCTTCCATTTCTGCTTTGCGTAGTAGCATGCATTTGGATTTTCTGCGTTATTCTGCACTTTCTTGTCTTTTCCACAACTCTCTGTGCAGCAGGTGTTGTGTGGTTTCCCTTTCAACACTGCTTTTTGGTGGTTTACTCACTTTGAACTCATTGAGTATGTTAAAGTGCATTGATGCAAACTCAGTGACAAAATAATTTGAGAGGGAAGTAGTCCTATTTTGGAAAAGAAAATTCTCCAGTGTAAATGGCTGAGTATCTTAACGTAGTTGATTAGGAAATTATGCCCCAAAATTCTCAGAACATACTTGAAAAAAGTCTTATCTGTCAAGGAAGAACTGGGAGGAGAGGCAAAAGAAAGGAATCAAGCCATTCAGAAGATTGTTTCCTGGCAGGTGGCTCGATTTCTGCCACTTCAGCAAACGGAGATAAACAAACAAACAAGCAAAAAACTAGAATAGCACTCAAGGTGATTCATTAAGTTATGTTTTCATTAATGTTTCAGGATGTCATTAAAACACTAAAATACTGAGGAGTTTTCAGAGTATTAGACGTTAGCCATTGTATCACACTGGGATGTAGCCTAGCGTTGCCCTATATCATACTGAGAGACTGCTTAAAACCATTCTGTGTTGTCTGTCATCAGTGTTCAGTGTGGTACTTCCTGCAAGTTTTCAAAAACAATAATGAAACCTGGGGATTGTATCCTTTTGAGTAAGTGAGTCACCAAAACATCACAGATGTTCATTACCATATGAATTTAGCACAATTTCTAAATCCCCAGATCACAGTTATCTCTCAATTTACCCTTTGTAGTGAATGGAGGAAAATAGGGGTTTTTTTTATTTATCTAAAGACTGTATGGTGACAAGCAAAGTGGTAAAAATAATCACAGGAAATTCACTGTAGAATAAGACTTTATGACAAGGAAAAGAAAAAAAATCTTGTTGTGGAGGTTGGAGAGAAAGATATAACAATTTTTGATTGAATAAAGAATTGTAATTGTTATTTCTGATACAATGCATAATTTTTTTCTTCTCAAGAAAAAAAAAGAAATTTCATATGAGGAAATAGAGAATATATGAAATATCTCATGGGACTAGTTTTACACCATGTGTAAGAAGAAAACCAAGGAGGAAATCTACTCTATTTTTATCACATTTGAGCTCAATCAGGAAGCATCTGAAGTAATTCCACTCCAGCCTCAGAACTGTGCAGGTGACAGAGGGGCTTGTTCGAGAGGGTGCAGAGCTGTACAGCTGCAGCCACAGTTTTGAAAATTGGACAAAACCCACAGCTCCACAGAAGAAACTCTCTTTGTTACTACCATATAGTTATATTCTAAGAAACGTCCATTTCCTTATGGCCTCATGCTATTAGTACCAATTCTTTAGCACTTTTAGCTGAAGCCAATCAGCACTGTCCCATACATTTCCTGGAGATGGGTCAATAGCTGGCATGGGCCACAGCAGTTCTCATTAATTAGGTAGAGATTCGGGTAGCATGAACACAAACTGCCCTGTGTCAGCTAGCATAGCTGATGATTGTCTTTATATTATAGCCCTGATGTTTTAAAAAAGCCTCAAAAACATCTTTGAAACTCTTTTAAACAAACTTTTAACAAGTTCCCTGTTTCTCTGTACAAAATTTCTTCAGCATGTCTTGCATGTTTTATGCCACTGTAATTTCTCACAATTGCATTTCAAAAATGCATTTTAGACAAATCAAATAGAAAAAG
Source organism: Neomorphus geoffroyi (assembly GCA_033558235.1). Lineage (NCBI taxonomy): Eukaryota > Metazoa > Chordata > Aves > Cuculiformes > Neomorphidae > Neomorphus > Neomorphus geoffroyi. The sequence continues at coordinate 20,751,214 of JAUMJM010000053.1, read as the reverse complement.
AAAAGCACAGATTATGGTGAGGACTTTAGACAGTGACAATGTTTTAAGAAATTCGTATTCAGTGAAGAAAGGAGATTTAATATAAGTGGCATAAAAATACAGCACCAAAATATAAATTATCCATTCTGGGACTGCAACTACACATAGCCCTGGGTACAGGTAGGGATAACACAGGAAGCATGTAGCTGGCTGAACACAGCACAGGTGGAGTCTTCCTACAAGTGCCAGCTACAGCTGAAACTTCATATTGTGATTTTGAAGGTCTACTTCTTGATTGAAGATGGTACACTTATTATTATTATTAAGTTGAGTTTCTATTTCTCCAAGATCTGGTGTAAAAAGAAAAGAAAAATAAAATTTATCTGATGAACACACCGATGTAGAAAGGAAATCAAAGATATTTATCAGTACTGTGAAACAATCCCTCTGCATAAAATTACGTGAATTTATAATTAGAGTTTTTTTGATTTATAGTGCTAATATTTATTAGCTTTTAATTTACAGAACAGATGTAACTGCAAGACAGCCAAGCAGTATCAATGAGATTGAGGTTTCTTCCTCATTTAAGCCAAGTGAAACGAAACAAAATGCTGGTAATATGTAATCTCAAAGATCTGGTATTGGCTCAGGAATCTTTTAGGCACTTGTTTTAATCATTAAAGACAACCCTTCTCAGTCACATTCTGGCATGAAAAAATTGAGCAAATTAAACAAAATCATGAAAACAGCATAATCATCTTATGTGTGTGTGCGTCTACTTTCAGTTAAAATTTCCATTTCCTGTCTGTAGAGGATTGGAAGGTTTTTGGTGGTATAGCAATCAAAGAGTGTGCTCAGCAATCACATGGGAAAACCTGACCTTCTTAGTTGACTGTTCACCCAGGATCTAAATGAAAATGTTGGCACTGAGTCAGATAACTTGGGGGCTGTTAATGAAAAAAGTCATGAGCCTTCTCAATTATTTAATTATTTTTTAAACTGGCATTGTTTCAAATGGCACAAAACAACCAACTCGATTAACTATCCTGTGTAATTTGATATTAACTTAGTAAATACGATCATATTTACTTCATATTTCTACTTAACTAACAAGTTCAGTTGAAACTGAAAGTTTCCATGGCTGCACTATTTCCACCAGACATCAGCCCTCCGGGAGACCTGGAAGTAAATAAGAGTGATAATCTTTATATCTCTGCTTCTTCCAACTTGTAAGTACAAACCTTGCTTGCTTTGTTCTTTGTTTATGTTCTGACAAATAAGATGATCCTTCAGTACTTGGTGTAATTGGTAGGAACAGGTCAGCTAAATGGTTGTCTTTATTGTTAATGAGATTCTAGCATTATCACTTCTTCTTCATCCCCCCGGGCAATACAGTTCACCAGTAACCTCACATGTTCAAACCCTACCCTTTCCCCACCTGCTGAAAGACACTTCTGTAACCTATTTCCATATGAAAGTACAGTGTCTTTTGTACTCCAGAAAATACAAAGTTAAATCCTAACCAGCTGAGGATCTGTCCCAGTTGCTTATTCTGTGTTAACTACTGCCTAGCACTCCTGCTGAGGCAAAATGCCTCACCAGTACCTCCTGCAGTGGGCTATGTCTTAAAGGCACACATTAATCCTTAATTAACAGATTATAATTTAAAAAATAAACTCCAAACAGCTCATTATGGTGACATTTAAATCACTCCATTCAGTTAAATAGGATGACAGCTTATTTAATAATGAACACGATTTTTTTCTGTTGCTTTTTTTTTTCCTCTCTTTAGCAGTATTCTGATAAAAAAAAAATACTGTCAACAAACGCAATTCAAGTGATCTCTATGAAACAAAATTTATGCGAGCTGATTTGACTCAGGATGGTATTGTATCTTGAAGGATGGGAGGGGCGGCTGTGAGAAAAATCTGTTTCTTTTCGGAGCCAACTCTGCATGCCTTACTGCGTAAAATACCAGTCTGACTGGATGAGGATTCTAAGATTCAGCTGACTTCACAGTTTTAAAGGTATTTTTTTTCTTTTTTAAGAAGGATCGGCCCTTGTGAAACGTGAGGAGCAAACAACATAGCAGGACCTATTTTTTCTGGAAGGAAGCATCATCTGTATGATGCCCAGATGAAAAGCTGTCATGCATCTTCTGAATAGATTTTATCCTCCTCCCCTTCAATGGCGAAGTTTTGAAACTGCAGAAAACTCCAACCAATTCTTTCTAATTCCCTAAATAAAGAAATCAGAGAATTGGCAGAACCAGTACATTAACAGGAATGGGCAGCTGTCTCTGAAAGGGGAAAATAATAATAATAATAAAAAAACAAACAGAACACAAAACTATGCTTACCAGCTTAGTTAAAAGCTGTGAAATGTTATTATTGAGTGTATGTTCATGTGATGTGTCCTTCCAGTTTAAAATGGTACTATAAAATCATACTTCAAGCAGAAGATTTCTCATTTGTGATGTATTAGCCTAAGTCTATGAACTATTCTGTGGAAAGATTTTTACCTTTCCATTAAAGGTAATTAAATACGGAGAGTAAACTTCAAAGGCAAAGTAAAAATTGAATCAGGGCAAAAAAAAAAAAGAAGGAGGAAATATAACAGAAGAAAAAAGAGAGAAAGGTAAAAAAAAAATCTTTTCATTTGGGAATATTTAAAAATGCCTCTATTGACATCGTGCCACAGAGAAGGCTTTAGGGGTGACCAGAGATATAAAATTTTCCCTAAATTTTTATTCCATTTTATAGAACTGTTGTAAAAAGATGGATAAGGTTGTAGTGTTAAGTGTTGCACCACACATTTTTTATAGTGTCTTATTATTAGGTGGATAATACATTCTAATAATAGCTTGGATTTTTACTGCTGAAATTGTCACACAGAGCCCTTATTTTTTTCCCTTGGATTTGTTCTATTGCTAATCAAATAATTAATTCTTTTTCTATAGTGCTGTTTCCTAAATAGCTGTGCCACGTTTTCAGTCTGTTCTGTGGAAGCTACAACTTCAACTTTGTCTCTGTGGGTTTATTACACCAGTTTTTAAATCATAGGATCAGATAATATTTCTCAAATATCACAACCTAATATTATATTATTTGTGTTTACATTTTCATCTCAATTTTCTTCTAGGAGCACTCAAAGACTCTTACAATACATATATTCCAGTGGAAAACTGAAATTTTATTGTCATTATTTAAAGCATGAATGTTGGCCAAAACTATAAAAACAAGGAATTTTTGTATTAAATAAAGTCTATTCTTCCTCTCCCCTGCTTCGGTTATCTTTCAAACTGGGCACACTTCTTACATAAACCATCTTCACACACAACAAAATAACAGGTAATATGGATGGTGACAGAACCAGTAAATATCATATTCAGAGAGAACTACCCTGCAAAATTTCAATCTGAAAGCTGAAAGTTTTGAAAACCTATGAAAAAGCTATAATGAAAAATGTGATTCATTTAATTATAGAGGAAGGTACAGCTCCCATTATAACAAGGGCAAATCTTCTTTGCTGTCTTCAGTCAACTAAAAGGTAAATTGTTTAAATATACTGTGGGATAAATGAATGAGAATTTATTTACCTAATGAGAAATTCTTCACAGTTTTCATGTTTTCGAAATCAGAATTCATTGAACTGCTTTTTTGCTATTGGGATTTTTTACATATTGTGCTCCAGAACCTACTTCCAACAAAATCATCGATCTTTTGAAGCTAGGATAGGGTTAAAACATTAAATTATGATATTACTCTTTATTTATGATTCAGGAGTGGGTGAATATCTTATTTTACCCCCCATGGGAAATGACCTATCAAAAGTTCCAGCTGCTTTTGATCTTAATCTCAAGTTCATCAAAATCAATAGTTGTGTTTTCATTGACCTCTAGTATGATGAATACTAGCTATTTTGTAGCATAAACAACATGAGACATGCAGCTCTACAGAAAGCCATTCATACCTCTGATGATAACGGATAACATGATGATAATGGATAGCATGAAACAAAATGGTTTTAGTTTATGTTTCTACTCTGTTTTGTTCTAATTTAAAATTGAAAGGCAAAGAGTAAAATGTAAAATATTTCTGAAGACAAAAAAGATGTCTTACAGGAAAATGAAACTGCTAAAACCAATTTTAGAAGTAGCCAGAAAACACCTAATCAATTCAAAGCTACTAAAACAGTGATTTCGTAAAATTTGAAATAGACGGAGGTTTAATATTGAAATAAAACCAGTAGAGAGAGATAACGGGGAAAAAATGTACATTAGCTGATTTTTTTTTTCTTTATTTTTCTTTTCTCTGTTGCTTTACATTTCAAATGTTTTACATTTCATTGTTCTATATTGGCTTCAATTAGATGTAAACTCTAGCCTTTCTCAGTGTTTATATTTTATGCAGAAATTTGCTGCAACTGCTTGTATGCACAAAGTTAAGGACATTATTCAAAAAAATCATAATTTATTTGCGAATAGTTGTTTCTTTATTCTTTCTGTTGAAAAGTCCAGTCCAAAATTATTCTTTTTATGTAGCAAGCAATTTTTTTCTTGGAATAAAAAAAGGAAGAAAACATTTTGAATCGGGATCTTGATACATTGCAATAGATTTGTGATTCCATATCTAAGTTTTGTTTTCCAGTTTAGTCAATATTTATAAACTGGAAGACATATTTTCTCTTTCAGAATGGTGTTTCTAGAAGTATTTAGTAATTCTCTGTGTCTTGGGCTGAGCACTGAAATTTACTTCTTAAATGCAAAATGAAAACTGGCTGCATGAGATGTTTTTTCGCAGGCTTTTATTGTCAGAAGGATGATATCCATGAAGTAGGACAGGACCACACTGAAAAGGCACAAATGATTGTTACTCAGCTTGATAGTTCATAATTAACTGTTGCTTCTGGTAAATGTCTGTTGCTACTCTTCATCATGTGGACAGAGCACAGATGTGTAGCCACTGCAGTTCTCCCTGATCTGTGGAGAGCACGTCTCTTTTTCATAGTTCTTTGACATTATCTGGTACAAGCAGGAACAGGGATTTTCTGTGGGACGGAAATAAATGATAAAGGCTAATCCTGAGTATAGCCTTCAGAAAATAACTACCTCTTTAACGTTGCATTTTGAAGAAATTTGTTGTGGGCCAGAACGTGCACTTATCCGCTGAGAATGCCATTTACAGTGGCAAAGTAATGAACGAGATATCTGAACTACTGTAAGTAAAATGCTGTCCTCATTTTTACATATTCATTTCTATACGAATGCCAATGTCAGCAGTATATTTTTCAGTGCCTGAAAATTCACCTCCAAGCCACAAATCCAGCTACAGGATCTTTAAATTTCATTCAAGAAGGCATAATATATTTATTTAACTGTCATTCTATATTTAATGGTTATTGGGGCAATCAGTTACAATGAACTACATGAAAATGAATGCAATTAAAATGAAATTAAATGGGATTACACCCTCTGTACTTTGTACTGGACCATTTGGTAACTTTTGTGTCCCTAGAGATCAGTTTCAGTGAGGTCTGAGAAGAAGGAGAGGTAGCACAAAGGTTCTAAAAGTTTTATCAGTTCTCGAGACAGAATAAAGATCAGGAATTATTTTTCCCTCTGAGGAAAGAATAATTATAACTCAGACAGTTTGGAGAGGATAGGGTGATGCTGGGGGGACTTGGATCTCAGAACTGTGAGTTCTGTGCGTGACATTGGTTAGGTCTATGGAATACATTCTCATGGGAAAACCAGCTTCATTAATTCTGCTAATTTATCTTAGCTTTAAATTTAACACCTAAGCACAGTAACAATGAGGTGTGAGCTCATTCTGGGTGAATACACATTGTAAATAGGTAATTACAAGCCTGACTTATAGATGCATTTATATATATACATGCATTTACAGATATTTATAGATGTAGAAATACACGAATGTATGTGCATCTGTGTATGTACATATATAAATATGTGTACATACATGCAAATGTGTACATGTGCTTGTAACAGAGAAGGTGCCAGTAGATGGCACTCAAGAATGCATAACTGATGGGTTTCTTGGCTGCCTTTTCAGGAGGAAATCAGTAAGAAATCTAATCGGATTCTTAAAGCAACAACGGCCTCCACCCCAGACAAAAGTACAACGAAGTTTCTACTTGAAACGAATGCAATGATTCTCTAACCTCCAAAAAGTCCTTCTCTGCGTTGTTTAGGGGGAGTCTGCATGTACTAGGCCTCTGGCGAGACAATAGTCGACACTATAGCTGCCCCCAAATACCTAGTGAAAATATTCAAATGTTATTTATTTTTTCTCTGGAGCACCTGTCCTGATAGGATGCTTCAGTATCAAGCTAAAATTTTTTATCATCTGAATTAAAGTAGCTGTATCCAAACTGCCTGATGAGAGCTGACCGAGCCATACTAACTGTTGTGTAGTCTATACCTAGCCTGGAGAATAGCTCACCTAAGGTAAAACCATAAATACTTTACTAATAATTTACATAGATGATCCAGTCCTTGAGCTTGTTTACTTTAAAGGTACAGATTTCTTATTTAGCTTTTGTAAGTGGCATCATATCTTCTGAAAAATAATGAATATTCTTTGTATGAGTGCACTGAAATCAGGACTGTGAAATTTTTCCTGCTGAGAGGCAATTTGAGAAAAAGTCATAACACCAGCATATGGAGAATTTTCTTCTTTATTAATCCAGAAGTCTGCTAGTCTAGAAAATACAACTGTGTCTTTCATCAGCACAGGCATACTCTGCTGTATCTAGACTTCAGTTTTGCTGCCCCTATCAGCATGTTTGCACGCCCAGGTTTACATCACCCTTCCATATGCCTAGATTCTTCTTGAAAAGAACACAGAGAAAAAGAGAGAAGGGAAAAGAGGTAAAGAGAGGGGCGAGAAGAGAGTAGGGAGAGGGCAAGAGAGAGAGGGAGATAAACATCTGCTTTTGGCATTGAAAGAGAGAAGCCTGAGAAATCAACAACAAAAAATAACACACAAACTACAAAGATAGTGGGACTATAGCCTTAAAAATATTCCATGCTGGATAAAAGTGGCTTGTAGCTACAAGTAAAGAAACATTCCTATTTTTTTTTTTATTTCTCCTATGTTCAGGAAAAGGAGCTCTTTTTCTCTAAGAATAAATTGCATTTATGGAACCTTATTTCATTACAAAAATTTCCCTTCTATGAGATATCCCTCTCAGGTCTAAAAGCTTCATTTGACTGCTCGGATGATGAGAGTTAACAGTAGTGTGCAGCCTGGGTTTGGAAGACCGAGGAATCTTTGTTGCAAGTCACTCCATCTCTGAAGATCTGCAGATTTACATCCTCCTCACTCAACCTTAAAAATATTAAAACTTGAGTAGGGCTTAATTTGGGAGCATAGACTTGCAAAAGGCTCACAGAATAGCAAATTTATTCCTCCATATCATTCTAGATACAACTTGCACCTTGTCAAACCTACGTACACTCAACCATCCATCCCCTCTATCTTCATTTTCCTTACAAGGGAAATGTTTTGACATCTAAATCTTATTCAGCATCATATAAAGTTAGTTGTACCATTCTAATTTCCATGAATAATCTCTTTCATAAACACAACACAAACACCTAACACACACGTGCGGAGAAAGGAATCTGGATATCTATTCCAGAATATAAAATGTTTGGATCAGCCACAGTAGTTTTCAATGACAAATGTTTTTGCCTGTCAAACATTTTAAATAGCCAGAAAGAGAGAAAGTCTGAATAAAACCATCAGAAAGGTTACAGAGAAGTCTGAAAACAAGTGGTGATGATCTCTGTCCAATTAAGCTGTTTCTTTTCTTCAAGAAATTAAATAAATTCTGAGATATGCTAGACTCAGAGGAAACTGTCGATCCTGGTCTAGTCTTCACACTTTATTTTTTCCTGCTTTTTCTCAACTGTAATGAAAAGACTAGCAGAATAAACCGAGAAAAAAGGAGAGGTGAATCTGTTGAGAGGCTCTCTAATGACTGCTTACTGCAGCATTCTTTGCATGATGGCTTAATTAACTAGTCATGCTACATATCTGCTATCCTTAGTGAGGACATATTACAACTTTTTTGTATACTTTACACATGCAGCTTTGAACTCAGCTTTTAAGATACAAGGGCTTTTTTTTTTTCCTTTTTTTTTTTTTTCCTGATGCTTTTCCTCTAATTCTCTTAGCAATCAGCTAACCCTAATTATATTTAGTCTACAAAAAGCTGCTGTATGCTGTGGTAATATGCCACCTGAGAGATACTTCCTTGAAGTTTGGTAGAGTTTAATAAAAAACTAGTTAGCGAAGGCTGAATCCCAGAAAGAACTAATGCCACAAAGTCACTTTGGTTACATGGGAATTCTCCCTTTGTGGTGCAGACACATGCCACTCTTAAAAGCTCTAACTAGTTCAATTGATTTCTGCTTCTTGCTACATTTCCTGTTCAGCCACAGTTACTGAAGAAATGCTATTTTAGATGTGTAGGAGTTTCACAAGTGTTACATAAATTGCCTAGGCACTTTTATGTGAAACAGAAACGTTTATTTTCCTTCCTCTCTCAAAATAACAAAAATAATTCCACTCCTCTCACATATCAAATGGAAAATCAATTAAATTCTTTCAGAAAAGAGCGTGGTTTTATAATATTCTATAAAGTGTAATGTATTAAAAATCATCGTATGTTTTTCAAAATAAGAATTGTTACATGTATAATGAAAATTAGTCATATGCTTATGTTCTCCATTGACTCACCTATTTTATGAACAACTAAACTAGGCTACACAAACAGGATCGCAACATTCTTATGGTATAAAACTCAGCAAGCTAAAGTCACCACAGAATGTGATATGCAAATCAGCATGGCACCTTCCTTGCAGAATTCTCCTATTCCATATCCTATTCCACTGGACCAGCTTTTTCCACATACAACAGTGTCATACATAGGCTGTTTAGCAGAAAAATCACATATGCAGCTATCAGTTAATTCCCCTCCCTTTCTTTAAGACACGAGACCATTCTGATTCAGTGTCATTGATCTGACCGTACTTTGGAAGGTAAATGACTATCAGCTAAGCATTCACAAAGCAACAATTATTGCCATGAGATATTACCTTTATTACTTTTTAAACATAATTTAAATTATTGGCATTTTTTTTAGGCAATTTTCAAAGACTAGATAATGACCCTGAGGTCTAGCTGGCATAAGCAACCTTTAATTCTTTTAAAGAGACTTGATCTGTGTCATTTTGTATGCCTTGAGGACTGAGAAAAGTGACTGCTAAAGATATATTTTTTGACTGAGCCTTTGGTAATAATTTATTTTTTATTAAATACTCTATGAATTAGCACTAGTTCTCACACAAAAAAAGAAACAGAGCAAATTAACTTGTGCAAAATCCACCTATATCATTAACAATACCAGAGATATTTTATTAATAAAAATATTTCTACTCTGCCTTGTTTCAGGTTAGAAGTAGGAACCTAAATGTTAATTGCTTACTCTCTCTATATACATTTTTTTTCTCCCAGGCTGTATCTGCATTAGTGACTGCCAACCTGTGAAAAGAGCACTCTATTCTTATTAAAGGCAAAGTTGCAATCCAAAGTAGGTCAAAAGAAAGAAGCACCTGACGCAGACTACAGTTTCCAGTGATCATAGCTAAAGCAGAAAAATACCCATCTGTAGTGCCATTGCTAATGACAAGCTGAACCTAGGTGAAAAGGTTCCTTTCAGGAAGGAACTAGGAGGAGGGGCAGTGCAATAAACACAGTGGCACATGCCTGCTTGCCTGAAGAGTTTCCTCTCGCTCAGTCCTCATACCCCTTCATCAATCACATTGATGCCTGCATTACATTCTAATTCCTAAGACACATCTCCTGTCATCTGGAAAGATCAAAGGGGAGGCTTGCTCAGGGACAAGGGAACATGTTAATCGCAATGCCACCTCTTTGTTTGTAAATCCTTCTCAAGGTTCCAATTACAATGAATTAATTAAATTGTTTCTCACATAATTACACTGATTCTACTTGTTTCTTTCCTGTCTTTTTTTTGATGACTTAAAAGAAATATACATTGCAACAACTTGAATATTGAAGAGTTATGATTACAGAGCACTGGGAATCTACACGTATTTTCTCTCATATGAGAACTGCATTAACATTTCACTTACTTAACCTCCCTGTAGAATTGCAAAGGTATCATTTATAAGAGTTATATAGGTAGTAGAGGAAGAAGAGAGGATGGATTGATTGATTCAGGAGGGAAAATCATATTTCTTTTGGGCATATTCCTAAATTGCTTGACACATATTTGCTTATATGTGAAGGCTATGCTTGACGGAAAGCTGATATCTGAGCTTGAATAAAATATATTTCAAGGTAGAATTGAAAGAATTAATAAGGATACAGCTGAGATTCAGGCTGCACAATGGTTGTATACACAAACAAGAAATTTGCACCAAATTTACACTGAATTTAAACCACTTTTTAATCCAATACAATTTCATTAAACACGCTTTTTCCAATTTCACACTGGTTTATTGAAACTTAATTTAAGTTATTTCCTCCAAGCTTGCTCCCAATTGACTTAGACTATGTGTGCCTTAAAGACTTTGTTATAGTTCAAATAGCCAAGGTACCAAGGTACAGAGAGTGAAATTAAACTCCCATATCTGAGGTGGCATAAATCCCTAGTACAGATTTTGTTCTACCAGCAAAGATGTCCTTTAGCTGTATTTGCTTCAAGACAGTGAATTTATTACCCTGATACACAAGTTCAGTTTGATAATGGCTCCATTAGGAGCACTCTGCTGGTTTACTGTATCGGTATTTCTATAATGGTAAAGTGCTTCTAGTATAGATGTTTCTGGATATTAAATTGAATCAAAACTGATTTAAACCCAGAATAAGAACAACATTCCAGCTTTTCACATAAAACAAACCCTGTGCGATACTGAAATAAAAAGAGTTTTTTGGTCCTGATATACACTATTTTCCCAAAGCAAGAATTTTCTGATGGTAAAAGAAAAAAGTATTAAACCCCACTTTGAAGTTAAATACCAGTGAAATCCATGTTCAAGGCTGTCAGAATTCCCAGACTGTCCCTGAAATTAATGTAGATAAACTCCTCTATAATATCTGCATAATTATATCAGCTTCTTTCTTCTTTTACAGATATGATGTATGTACGTTGAGCTTTGTGTCTCTATGAAGAAAGGGACTTTTGAAGGGATTCACAGAATGATTTAATTGGGCAACAAAATTCAACGTGTTAGTGTTCATATTTATGTGTCTTTCGAAGTAAAGATATGTAAGAACAAGACAAAAAAGTCCCTGAAGATGACATTTATGATTTAGAAGTTTAAAGCTTTCTAAAAAGTAAAAAAAAAAAAAAATCCACCACCACCCCTCCAAACCTTTTAATTAAAGATTTTAAAATAACATCACTTGTTAATTTGTTACTGGTAGTGGTATTTAAAGAACCAAACCAACATCTTCAAGCTAAAGGCAAATAACTTTGCTTTCAAACTTAGATTCTTATATGACAGCAGTGTTTCTTTCTACACTGTGAAATTTCTGTATTTAAGACCACTACCAGGGCCCTTTAAAGTTCCCTTGTGAATTTGCTAGGGTGAATTTTCATGGTACTTTGATTTTGAAAATCATATTACATAGAAATACAAATAATTTTAGTCTGAATTTAATAAAATCATATATCCATTCCTGCTTTCTAGAATTCTAAAATAAAAATTTCACTTTCAATGTTTTCTTTCCTTTTTTGGGGGAATTAAATAATTGTAGTGTATCAAGAAATGTTTACCTATTCGATATGGACGAAAAAATCCTTCCAGGTAGAAATAGATCATGTCCATGTGAGTGTGGAAAATTAAAAAACTGTCAATAAGGAAATACAGTACATCGAAAATGTTTCTTTTATGTAATATCTTTATGTCATGGCTGCAAAAGTAAGCAGAACTTGATTTAGGCTCTTTAAAATTTTTGTTCTCTTAGTAAAACTTGATATTTCATGTAGCTCTAAATAAAAGAAAAGAAAATAATGTCTTCCTTCGGTATTTATTTAAATCTTATGAATGTCTGAAGGCATTCTTGTTCTGTACTAAAACACAGGACGCATACGGTCTTGGAGCCTGTATCAACGTGAATGTTTAATGAATAAGTAGGCATCCATGTCATAGAATCGTAGAATCATAGAATCATAAGGTTGGCAGAGACCTCTGAGATCATCGAGTCCAACCGTGCCTGTCTCCCTACTAACCCATGTCCCTAAGAAACTCACCCACTCATCTTTCAAACACCTCCAGGGATGGTGACTCCACCACCTCCCTGGGCAGCTGTGTCAATCCCTGACCACTCTTTCAGCAAAGGAATTCTTCCTAATGTCCAGTCTAAACCTCCCCGGCACAACTTGCAGCCATTTCCTCTCGTCCTATCACTTGTCACTTGTGAGAAGAGCCCAGCACCCACCCCGTCACAACCTCCTTTCAGGCAGTTGTAGACAGTGATGAGGTCTCCCCTCAGCCTCTTCTAAGCTAAACAACCCTGAGCCCTCTCCATGCTTTATTGTGCTAAATTTTGTGACCTCCACATGTTCCTGAGATGTTGAATTCCATAGTTCCTCAAATATATGACAAGACAAACCCTATTTCTTTAATTACTTTGTAATTTTCCTTTTTCTTCAAGGACAACCTGTGTGACCTCTTTTTAAATTCCATCTCCTTAAGTTTGACCGTCCAAAATAATTTTATAACTACCATCCTTGTCATGTCACTTCATGGGAGCACTGATATACTGCACAGCTTTAAGAGTTATTTGTAAACGAATAAATGATTTTTACTGGCTGTGTCACTCTGTTTTACAAATTTGTTAAGAATTATAAAATCGCTTGGTTGGAAAAGACCTTTGAGACCATTGAGTCCAACCGTACCAGTCCACTACAAAACCACATGCTTGAGCACTTCATCAACCTCTCTTTTAAATACCTCCAGGGGTGATGACTCAACCACCTCCTCCGGCAACCTGTTCCACTGCTTGATAACCCTTTCAGTAAAGAAATTTTTCCTGATTTCTAATCAGAACCTCCTTTGGCGCAACTTGAGGCCATTTCTTCTCGTCCTATCACTTGTCACTTGGAGAAGAGATCAACACCCACCTCGCTACAACCTCCTTTCTTCTGACTATAGACAGTGATAAGGTCTCCCCTGAGCCTCCTTTTCTCCAGGCTGAATAACCCATGTTCTCTCAGCCAGGTCTCATAAGGTTTGTTCTCCAGCCCCCTCACCAGCCTCGTTGCCCTTCTCTGCACATGGTCCAGCACCTCAATGTCTTTCTTGTAGTGAGGGTCTCAAAACTGAAGCTATGTACTCCATGTAGACTCATCTACCTCCACAAAAATCAGGCTAATGTTCTGATGTGCCGATTTTGTCTATCCATATGTTAAATTTGTTCTTTGTTACCAGGGTTTTGTACAGAGGAAACGTTGTTGATTTGCATGCTGTGTGAAACTATTTTGGGAGACTTGCTGTCTTCTGCTTTTAAAACTACTGTTATTTGTGTTCTTGTGAACTGAAATCAAAGCTGGTTTATTGTAACAGTATAGGGCAGCCGCCTCACTGCAGAAACAATAAACTTTGGGAGAGAGGAAGGACAAATCCTGGGAAGTAACTACTTTAGCAATTGCATTCCAATTTTGCATTACACTTGGGTCAACAGCGTAAATCCTTGGGCTGCCAGTTCCCAAGATAAACATGGAGGTCTTTTTGAAGATTGTATGAGATTTGCCATTTATGTTTTTGTCATATTGAGATAAACATTAAGAATGATCTTAATAGTCCTGAAGTTTCAGAAATGAGTTTCTTTAGAATGCTTCTGAACATCATTTTTGCATTTGTTTATTTCCTGAAACAACTTTAAACCAGTTTTCCAACACATCCTCTCTTAAAAAAAAAGCTCTTGGGAACCTCTTCCTTCCGAAGTATTTAAAAACATTTTATACTGTTGGTAAGTTACTTTCTCATACTTCTGTGGCCTGTCTTACTGCAACTTCATGTGCAGCTTTTCCAAGCTGATGGTTCCAGAGATGTCTGTCATTCTTGATTAGAAACTACCTTCTATTTCTAGAGGAGGGTTTTCTAGTTCAATGTTTCACTTCAGGAGAGATGCTGGCTGTGGAGAGAAACTCCAAACGTAGAAAGAATTACCAGAAGATTAGAAAGTTTGATTTTAAGAGGAGGAGGCTGAAGCAGCCAAGGTGGGGACAAAACAAAACCCAAAAGCCATAGAAAATGCTGAACATGGACATTAAAAATAGTGGTCAAGTACATAAGAGGCCACCACAAGAAGAAAAGTACTTTGCACTCTATATCCGTGGTGGTTAGGACAAGTAGCAACAGGCTTCAACAGCAGCAAGAATACTTCATGTTGCATGGAAAGAAAAATGATAATGAATTTCTGAACTAGGTTAGATGTGTAGGTTGTGTCCAGTACTAAAGCTCTTCACAACAGTGTAGAAATGTACACACTGGGCATAATATCAGTACAATTGATTTTGACTGGGCCAGGGGATGTGTTAAATGACAGTCTGAGACCTCTTTTATACTGTTTTTTAGCTGATTTTATCATTCTAATAACTTCATTTATTCTATTTTTAGCAGGTTGGCTTATGGCATCTCCCTTTAGAGTCTATTTCTTTATTTGTGCCATATACAGAGATTCTAATGTGGCCAATTTAGTCTCTACAGCACCTGTTTAGCCTTGCTTAAGTGCCTTTCAATTAACTTACATATGTTTATGTAATTATTATTTTTAAAAAAGTGCTATTTTTGGCCTTTTTCCTCCATGAGACAGATTACATTTGCCTGGTTTTAAACACTGTTAAGGAGTGACTTTTTGGAGATAGTACAGTTTGAATATTTTTACTTTCTTATTATATCTATGTATGAAAGAGCCTTGTTTTGGATGACTTAGCATGTTGAGTATCTATACCACACTAGTTAGAAGAGGTAATAACACTTAAATATTGGCAATGATATAATTAATCTTTGTATCAATATTCCTTCCACTGATTTTGTAAACTTGAAAAGGCCGATAAATTTATCTGATTCCTTCTAAGAGGTGGTGTGTGTGCAGCAGGTAGATCAGCCATATTAGGTGCACATTTTAAATGCAAATTAATTTTCTTTTGTGTATCGTAATTTCTTTTTATTAGGTCTTACTTTTCCTAACCCTTTCCTGATAAAGATTTCCATTTTTTGTCATCTTAATACAGAATGAGTTCTTAATTTGCCTTTGTGCTTTGCAGGATCTTTTATAGCACTACAGTATTGCAGGACTCACTTTATTTCCTGTTTCTTTACAAAAGGGTGAAGGCAGGCAGGTACTTTCATAAGTGAAATATGCAGATTATTGGCATATCAGTTTTCTTTCCCACAATGTGACTTTGGAACTGAAGAAAGAGGATAGAGAAATAATTTTGAAATTAACAGGAGCAACAAATAAGGAAGTTTATTTCTAACTGATCCAAAGAGGATTATGATCTATTTTTGAAGTTGTGCACATGAAGCCTCCTATAAATTCTCCTAAAAAAGAAGAATTCCATAGGTAGTATTTTAGCATTAGGTTTTTCAGGATCTTTGGAAAGGAATGTACGTCCAAGCTGTACACTTTGGTCTCTTTTTCTTCAAAACAGAGGCAATCATTCTTTTTAGGAAATAATTAACCTTGTCTATATCAGTTGACTATATTAGCATGAAGTTCAGTACTCTCAATGAGAGCCTACTTGTCTCTCATGATGAAAAAAACAGCTCAGAGCTGTGTATATCTTTATAATTAGTACTAAAATGGATATATCAACATTTATGATGGTTGTATTTTGTTAGATCAGTCCTAGTCTTTATGTTATATTGTAATCTGGTTTTAATATTATGGCTCTGTACAGAACCTAGATAATCCATCCAGCATATAATTTTGAAGGTCCTCAACGTCTATGAAAAATGCAAAATGGAGCCAAGCATGACTATGTACGTTTATAATTTGTCTCTATTGCATACAACCAACGCAGCTTAATAAATGTGCTTTGCCAGCAAGCCCCAAGATTGGCAGAGTTATATTTGAAAAGTGCATTGGAATTTCATCTGTGAGGCACTGGTAGGAGGTGGAATATTTAATGTTCCACCAAATGGCTTTACACAGATCTTTAAATTACATATCTAATATAGAAACTGAGGCCCACAAACCATTTAGGGGTACCATTTTGTCTGAGCCATCCTACTAAAAAGCCAAGTCACACCTCAAAGTAGCAACATTCCTCCCAGTAGTGTCATCTGAAACAGGATTAAATGGAGAATCCTCTTGCTGTCTAAAGATCTTATAATCTGTATCACTCTCAGATCTTTAGGTGACTGGATGATACGTAGCCCTAAACCTAAAGGCAGAGATCAGATTTCAGAAACATTACATACATAAGATCTTTCCCTTCACAGCTGCAAAATCTCACCTATTTTACACACTAATTTTATGATGAGATGAACACGAAGTACTAATATTTTTCTGTTTACAAGATGAATACCCTAAACATTCAGTTTAGATGAGGTGCCTTTTAAAAACTCATAGGATCGATGAATCATGTTTTAGGCAATAATTTACCTTTTTAGTTGTTTTCTGTGGGACTATAGATACAAGTTCTTTTCTGAGAAAAAACACTCAGTGTCTCTGTTCTGCTTCTGTTTAGCCCCAAACACATCCAGGGAATTAAACAAGGATGGGCAAAATAAGAGTTCCATGCCACTGGCAAAAATACAAGGCAGTCACAGTTTACTCTATGCTGCACTTAATAGTCTACTTAAATTTCATGAAAAGGTTTTTATTCATATCTAGAAATACTATAAAAATTTTCTTACCTTCTTGGGGCTCTCCCCCAAAAGTACTCTCAAAAAATCCATTTCAAGGGACCTTAACAATTAAGAAAAGGCAGTGCGATTGTCTTAGTTGTTTTGAAATATTGGCTTGCTGCCTACACAAAACTAAACAAAGGCTCACTCTGGCTTTAAGGTCAAACCAATACAGCCAAGCCTGAGCTCTGGTTTGCCCCATACGAGGAAATATAATGGAGTGGAAGCAGTAGCTACTTAATATAGGAGTTAAAATTACCCGTGACTGAAGTGAGGGCATCAATCAAAAGTTTTGGCATGTAATGAGCTAGAAAAACTGGTGTGACAGGTTTGGGGGCAGGAAAAGGCTTCAATCTCTATTCAGCAGTTTCCAAATTACCATGACATCCCTTTGCATAAACCACCCGACTTCCAGCAGGTGGATTTTACAGGCATTGTGCTGCCAGCACAAAGATGGATCAAGCAGGAGCATTCAAAATAGCTTCCTGTTTTGTGTTCTTAAAATCAGATTCCATGAAGTCTGTCTAAATTCTTAACATTTTTAGAAGCTAGACTATGAAATAGTAAAAAGGACAGAAAATCAAGAATGAAAAATGTGACAGGCTTAATAAGTTACAGAATCAACAAAGTTTGCTTTCTATCCCTTGAAAAGCCCAATTTTTTAATACAAATTACTACATTAAAATGAAACAGAGTAAAAATGCTCTAATCTTTCAGAGATATCTTCTTAATGCATGCATGTCATTCAGTGCCCATTGCAATAACACATAGCGTCTCCTCTCTTAACACCTGAGTGCTTTTTGATTTATTATTCCTGTCTTAATCTTTTAGGGAAAGATACTGACATGTTTACATGTCCAAAATTATTAGCTAAAAAATATCCCCTAAATATATAATGATTGCAAAAGCACATTTGGGAAGAGATCAGATGCATGTTATGACACATTTCTATAAATACCTTCCAGTCATCTATACTCAGGAGATCAAATTCTTCTTTCAGATTCCCACATGGTAGTGTAAGCTGTGTAGGAAATATTCACAGTCATCCCAGAGAATATCACAGGCTTTTCGGGGCTTTATGGTGTACTTCTAAGTGAGTCCATTGGAGTCTCTCTATTCTGGGAGATTTTACCTTTTTTTTAAAAAAAAAATTTTTTCTTAACAAGGTATCATAAGGTCTAGAAAGAGATTAAGCATTTGCATTTTTTATCCAATTTATTTAAAAGAAAATACTTTTAATTCTATGTTTCAAGCAATGTTAAAACATATTTCTCAAGGAGTGCTAAATAAAACTCTGCTGATGCTACAGGGCCACTAACCCACCCAACAGAATGTTCACTCTGAGTCACTGTGAATTGTACAATGTAGTTGTTTATAGAACTGCTAGAAAAATCCAATGTTCAATGGTCATATGATTTCTAGCTGCAGGGAATGATAGTCTAGTTTCAGAATACATTGTTCTGTAAAATAAAGCATTACAGATTTGAAACAGTTCATTTGGAATTGTCCTTTTTTCTTATTTTTGTCACCACAGGACTTAAATCAGCCATGAGTGGAGATAAGAAAAGGTGAAAGAGAAGGGAGAGAAGGAATATTGTAAATCTACAAGACTGACGGGAACAGACATCCCTCACAAGTTGATAGATAGGTCAAAAACTTAATACAGGTGTTTTCTGGAAGCCGGAGAGATGGCTTTAGTCAATGAGGAGTTTTAAACTGAAATCAGAACGTATTTTGAAGAAATATCTAGTCCTTGAGCTGGACACATCATTGTTAGCTGAGAAAAGCTTCAGTGAAATCTAGCCTCCATTGCAATAAATAGATATTTGCCATTGATTTCAATGCAGAAGATCCTCATTAGCCATTAGCCATTGTTACACTAGTCAGGTATTTTTAAGTGCAGCATTTTACAGGAATAGCAACTTTAAAAAGCAAATCTGTTGGTCTTATTGTTTTTCTTTCATAACTATCTCTTTTATTTGGTCAGAGAATTAAAAAATATCTTCATTAAAGAAAATACATTTGAACTTTGGCACTTAAAGTACATATACTGGCCCTCATCTTTCTCTTTCCTTACCTTTAAGGGGATAAAGTCCTCTGAGCCCAAGCCAAAAATTATTTTGAATTTAATCTGTGGTATTGTCTGTCTGTTTCTCCTTTTAAGGTTTGACAGCAATTGATTGTTCTTCATATTTCATGCAATTTAAAATGGAATGCAGACATTGCATGAATACAGGTGAAACATCAGAATGATGAAGCCGTTACTTGTATCTGCAACAAAGAACTGGTCTAACAAAAATCTTTTCAGGGAATTCAATGGGAACTGTATCAAATCTTTTGTTCTTTACCTCAAATTTTCTATTTCCACTTTCCTTTTTAAGTACGTGACCAATTAAGATAAAAGATTTCAAAGGTACTTCCCAGTTTCAGAAGAAGTCTAAAAGTCTTAAATAATTGTTGAATTACTTGGATTCATTAGCCTGTATATCCAGTACATTTCTTTTAAAATTGTGTCAATATTTTTATGGCTTTTCTGGGGAGGTGGTGGGGTCATACATAGGCACAGATATGTATGAGCTCTTTGGAGAGGGGAACAACAAGATGCCTGCACTAAGCCTCAAAGTCAAGAAAGAAAACAAAAATCAAATGATTTATTGAAAATATACTTGAAGAAAAGAAATGAGATTACAGTTAAGATTTCAAAAGAAAATCTTTCAGACAAGGGAAGACGGTTAAATCACTGCCTGATTTTTCCTAAATGAAAAAGAGATGGAATACTTATTTTTTTCTACTAGCGAGGGATAATATCTCTTTAAGCTAAGGGAATTAAATGTCTGCTTTTATCCATCTTTTCCCCCTGCAGTACATAATCACTGTCTGTCACACTTTGATGTCATAATCATCCACTGAAGCTTCACTGTTGAAGAGTAAATCTGCTTAACACACCAAGAAAAGACTATTTATTGCCTCAGTAGCAACAAATTTGAATTACAGACGTGTGGTATTATGTCACTCTGGCCTTAATGAACCCATTTTGAAAGGCAAAAGTGCATTTTTAAACCTATACCTTAATCAGTTCAAATAGTAACAGTAACTGTTTGCTACTAAGTGAGCATAAAGAATCCTTTCTTGTGTATAATGTATGTAAGCAGCATGACCTCAGTGTCAAATAGTACTTCACAATATCTTTTTACATTCATTTTTTCCATAGTAGGAAGACATCTAAACCTTTGGTGTAGATTTCATCCATGAATGAAATACCCTTTTATGTATTTAGTTTTTCGAAATGGTTGGTTTACATTTGGAGCAGCTGGCTCAAAATAAAGACCGTATCTAGTTCATTCCTGGAACAAAGTTGAAAGTTGCCATCCATTTTATGTTTTATTTTTAATGCCAACTGAAAGTGCTAGCTCCTGTTTAAAATTTTCTGTCATTTATCTGCACCAGTCTCATTTTTTCTGTTTTTTATTTCTTCTTTTTAATTCCTGTCCAGTTTGTATCTAACCCACTGAGCCATTTAATGTATGATTCATTGCATCCCTCTGTTAAGATTAATTCAATAAACAATAAAGAAAAAGGACTTTCTCTTTCCCAGTAATTGTTGACATTCTTGTGCTGGACAGCATACTATTTGGTCAGCTGTTGTGAGAAGGGAAAAATAAGAAATCAAAGAGACAGGAGAGAAAGAAGAATGAGACAATCTGAGCTCATTATCAGTCGCCCACATTCTTCTGCAGGTTTTCCATTTTTACTGTAGGATTCCCCTAAGCCTAAAAAAGTTGAGAACAAAAGCTTCTCAGTGTAAAAGTGTAACTGAATGTTAGGATCTCACCTTAGGAAGTCATCTCTACCATAAACCTTCTGCTTCCTGATTTCATCTTTCATATATTACTAAGTAATCTTTTTAAAAATAATAATGCTCACATCATCATTAACATTAACATCATCATTCTTTGTTCCATAGAATACTCAGTCTCCTTTTCATCATTTCAGTTTAATTGTCTTTTGTCAAGCTAGTATAACTCTCACAGTGCAAACATTCCTTATTATATCTATCTGGTGGTTTTCCTGCCTATCAGCTTTTCAAATGGTATAAGGGTATAAGGGTAGGAACTATGGTTTCAATATATTTACATTCAATTCAAATATTGTGATATAAAATCAGTTGGTTCACTCAACAGAGTAAGTAGAAAAAATTATTGCATTTCACTACCCATATCATGTAGCAATTTTAACCTAGTTTAGGTTTTGACTGTCTCGGTAACAGCCAGAACACTCAAGTAAAAACAGGCTCATTTGAGCACAGTTCCTACATTTGATCAACTGCACTAAAAAGCCCTGAAAGAAATCCAAGGGAAGGGTTGATTAAGCAGCGCAGATAATGTGTGCTGGTGTCAAATAAAACTGATGCTATTCACCAATGTGAACCTGAAACATCTCTCATTTTGCACTCTTAATGACAAAACATTAAAGAGAATATGGGCAGAATGAACACAGACGACAAACTGATGCTTTTCTTAAAATTAAGAAAAAATCAGATCTTTGGGATCAAGGAAAGAAACACTACTTTTTCTCAATACAACTGCCTGACAGCTTGAATTTGATAATTTCCTTTTCTTTCATATTATTCTGAATACACCAGTTTAAAAACAGCATGAATACTTCAATGCATATCAGTCAATTAAAAAAAAAAAGGAAATAAATTATATGTAGATTTCTTTAAAGATCCAGCAACTCTTGCTTGAGTTTCTATGCCTGTTCTTTCATTATCCCCAAATGAGTTTCTTGTCAGAGTGGTCTGACAAAACAAACCAAATAGCTCTCCTCCCCCTTCCCTATTACACTCACAAGCCCCATGTAGGTCCACAGCACTGAACTAAGCATAGTGTGTTTTATAAATTGGTCAATTCATGCTTCACCATAACAGCAGACTCTGCTTAATGGTGTGTGCTAGTTTTAAATGTACAACTTTGAAACTCTTTTTCCCCTTGGCACTTGTGAGTGTGAGGAACCAGTAATGTCAGCCCAACTCAAGCCTTCTTCAAGGAAGCGTGTCTGAGTCAAGACCTGTCCCTGCAAAGTAAATGCAATCCTGATTTACAACGTGTCTTCTGTCTTTAGAAGTTGGGTCATGAAAAAGAACACTGCATTTGTGTCGCAATTTAGGGCTAAATAAAGGGATGACTACTGCCCACTGACTTTATAAACCTGCTTGAGCAACAAACTTAGCATGGGAATTAAGCCATAGAAAACCAATATTAACAAACATATTATTAAGTAAGTATCAAAGAAGACAGGTGATGTCCACATCACAGGGCTGATGTCGACTTTCTGGTTTATAGTCTGACACAATTCAGGTGATAGTTCAATAAAGTAACTAGATAAATTTGGAATGTAAATATGCAAATATCTTTACTGACTCAGAATTCCTCACATCTTGAAGTAATAAGTTAAACCAGCATGGCAGAAAGAAGTAATATTTTTTTATAAACATAGTGGTATAATTAGGGAAAGAAAGAAAAACTTTCAGACACAAAATTCATTTCTCTGTTCAATTACCGGTTCCTCTAGTGAATGATCACTTCCCATAAACCTTGCTTCCTTTTTTAATTCTTGATCATCACAGATAATATTCCTACCTATTCTTATTTGTAGGCGTATATTAAAGACCTTGCTGCATCAGAGGCTGAGTGAAATCTTTGAGATATTTTGCGGTAATTCAAATGACAAGCAGCATATACTATTTGGAAAGTTACTACTGATGCAGCTGTATTCTAGTTCTACATTTTGGCTCTAAGCCGTCATTACATGTGAGCATTAGCCATGCGAGTTCTGATTGGTCTGATGTGCAGTACTGAGAGCAATGGAGTGACTTGGGCTCCTGCTAATGCCATAAACATATGTTATGTGAAAGGAGGGTATCATCCATATTGTGCCTTACCTATGTTCTCAAAGTCTTCATCACCTAATATATCCCTTACCTACTTATACTAGGAATCCTCCTTGATCAGTTTTACATGTGTAACTGGTTAAAAAAAGGATTTCTTTTTTTCATAGAAGTAATAATTCAGGTTATCAATCTTCTTTCTAAGAATCTTTGTTCTTTGAAATTATTCAGCCATTTCTGAAGGGATGCAGGAGAACTAGGAAAGTTACATAGAAAGGTAACAGACATGGTCACAGGTATAGAAGTGTTTCTATATAAGATTACTTTGGAAAAGAGCCCACAAAAAGACATAGAATAAAATCCTATACTTCTATGAAACTTAAAATTGGGATTTTTTTTTAATGGGATATTTGTTTTTCTTAGTACAGGACATGGGTAATATTTAATGAAATGATCAGACATTAGGCTTAAATACAAGGAATCTATTAGTTTGAAATTGCATTATATGAATTTAATGTGTCTTGTCACAAAACGAATATGCAGTGTTTAACATTATAATTTCTGGAAATGCACAAAAATTAAGTATAAATATGTCAAAGATCTGTGTAAAAAAACAATTGGGCAACAGATTTAAGGGGTTTTCATTACACTTTTTTTGTTCCCGTTTGCCATTAATTCACTGTTATTCTTCTATTTCTATAACTATATTTTTGCATGTGTTATTATTTCTGGCTTGACATTGTCTCAATGCTAGGTTACAAAGTAGAACTTATACCCTTGAAAGGAGAGTCTAAGAAAAAGTAATATAAATCATTATATATTTTAAAAATTTACAGATAGGTACTGCACTCTCATCAGTAATTCTGAGATTTCTTCCTTGTTTAGACCAACCACTTAGTTTTAGATTTTTGATGTGCTATACACATAAAACAATAGAAATACACTATGGCTAGGCCATTTAGTACTTATCACAAAGCATGGATGGATAAGAAATTGGTGGGATGGCCACATTCAAAGAGTAGTGGTCAATGGCTCAATGTCCAGATGGAGAACAGTGACGAGTGGTGTCCCTTGGGGGTCTGTAATGGGATCAGTGCTGTTTAATATTTTCATTAATGATACCGAAAGCAGGATCGAGTGCACCCTCAGCAAATTTGCGGATAACACCAATCTGAGTGGGGCAGTGGTCACACCAGAAGGATGGGATGTCTTCCAGAGGGACCTGGAGAAGTGGGCCGGTATGAACCTCACGAGGTTCCACAGGGCCAAGTGCAAGGTCCTACACTTGGGTCGGGGGAACCCCTGATATCAATGCAGGATGGCGGATGACGTGATTGAGAGCACCCCTGTGGAGAAGGACTCGGGGGTGCTGATGGATGAGAAGCTTGATATGAGCCAGCCATGTGCACTTGCAGCCCAGAAGGCCAACGGTGTTCTGGGCTGCTTCAAAAGAAATGTGGCCAGCAGGTCAAGGGAGGTGAGTCTCCCCCTCTGCTCTGCTCTTGTGAGACCCCACCTGGAGTACTCTGTCCAGTTCTGGAATCCCCAATGTAAGAAGGATATGGA
This sequence comes from Neomorphus geoffroyi, assembly GCA_033558235.1. Classification (NCBI taxonomy): domain Eukaryota; kingdom Metazoa; phylum Chordata; class Aves; order Cuculiformes; family Neomorphidae; genus Neomorphus; species Neomorphus geoffroyi. Next base: position 20,726,861 of record JAUMJM010000053.1, on the reverse strand, counting down.
ACTGTTGGAGTGGGTCCAGAGGAGGGCTATGATCAAAGGGCTGGAGCCCCTCTGCTATGAGGACAGGCTGAGAGAGTTGGGGTTGTTCAGCCTGGAGAAAAGAAGGCCTCAGGGAGGTCGTATAGCAGCCTTCCTGCTGGGGCTACAGGAAAGCTGGGGAGGGGCCTTTTACAAGGGCTTGTAGTGATAGGACGAGGGGGAATGGCTATGAGCTGAGAAGGGGAAGATTTAGATTAAACATTTGGAAGAAATTCTTCACACTGAGGGTGGTGAGGCCCTGGCACAGGTTACCCAGGGGAGCTCTGGATGCCCCCTCCCTGAAAGTGTTCAAGGCCAGGCTGGATGGGGCCTTGAGCAGCCTGGGCTGGTGGGAGCTGTCCCTGCCCATAGCAAGGAAGAGAATTGGAACTAGATGATCTTTAAGGTCCCTTCCAACCCAAAGCGTTCTCTGATTCTCTGGTTCTATGATTCAAGCATAACTAAGCTATCTCTAGCAGATGTTTTGTTAAACTGCTAATAATCTTTTGTGACCTTAAAGGAAATGTAAACAGTTAAATTTTTGTTTGTTTGTTTCCAATAAGCATTTCTCTTTTCTTCTCTTTAACTGGTATAATTTCAAAGACATACATTTAAGGCCAGCAGTGTTTCCCATATACTTCTGTAAAAATGCAAAGCATATTCCTTCCATGAAGCTTCTGTGGAGATTGCTGACCACAAGGGACAGAGAACTTTGTCATTAATGACAAAATGAGCACATATATCAACTTCCCAAATGTATCTCTGTATAAAGGAGTTTTCTCAAGTGACTTCTTCGTATGAAAGACATAGGAACAGGTTCCTCATAATTCAACATATCTTGAAACCTTTGAACTGGTCTGCAATATTTGCCTTTCTACACATTCCATATCCTTCAGCTGCAGCACCATATAGTGTTTTATCTACTGAAAAAGTGTTATCTTCTAAGCCAATTTCAGCTATCTGAAACTAAACTTTGATCTTTTTGATGACAAAGTTCTTTTTATTTGCTATTTTTGCTACTATCCAGTCATGCCTGATATTAAATGGCAGTGCTGCTTCATGCTCAGTATGATATTAACAGACATCACTATGTCTGCGAGGCATCTCAGTAGCTAACACATTTTGCAGAGAGATACTTCATGTACATGTAATAAGCTTATTCTGAAACAGTGAAAATGGAACTTTCTCTATTTCTCTATGTAGGAAATCTATAAAAAAAATTAAAATCTGTTGGTCCATCTAATTTGCTGACAAAACGTATCTCCTGTCTGGCAGAAAACATTTCACAACTTTCAGACAAGTAGCAATATTCACACTTCATGTTGTTTATTACCACTTTGATGACCACGCAAAGTTCAATTACACCACTTTGTCTCCTCTACAGTTAGCAAGAGTCCTAATGTATTTATAGGTGTTGGATTAAACAAGCAGACAACCATTCTTCAGTTTCCTTGGGATGTATTTCGCAGATAACCAGAACTCTAATATGTGGCCACTGGCTTTCTTTTCCTTGTTTACGTCATTGGTAGTAGCATTATCTCTGCTTTAAATCCAACAACATAGCTCTATATTTTGAAAAAAATCATGCCTTGTATGCCAAATAGTGGTAGGGTGTATTACCACAAATTCTACTCTTAGGACTGAAACAGGATGAAGCCAATTCCTCACTGATTTTGCTCCATTCTCCCAATCATCCACCTTTATAGGAGAGTGACTCCACTATCAGGACTAGTTCCTGATCACACTTAGTAAGTATGTTCTTTGTACCAATAGGTTTCACATCATGCCCATGTGAAGAAAATGCAATGATCAATGTAAGTTCAACCTGAAGATCCAGCATAATTCCCAATTGGAACAAGTATACACAAGCTTCCATAAAAACAAAGTTCTATTGATACCAATGTCGTGCAATAGTGAGAGGTGTTTGAGAATTATGTCTTGCTTTAAAGGCCTCAAACGGAAAGGAACATCTAATGGTTTTTATTGACGTCATCACTTTCTACCTGAGAAAACTGCCATTAAAGATCAATTAGAAAATGATATTAGAATTAAAACCCCTTGTTAGAATGAATTTAATAGTATCTCATGACCACTTCTTACGGAACCAGAAAAACTTCAGTCGTTAATATCATACTCAGAGCTTAAACGTATTTGGTGGTAGATGTCTGGTAAATTATGAGTACTACTAGTATAACAATAACAGTATCTTTTTTTTTTTTTACCAACCCCCCCCCCCCCCCCAGCTTCAAATATATGTATTTTTTTATTTTGAAAGAATTTCTTACTGTAATTTTTCAAAATTAGAAAGATTAGATCCCTAAAGTTAGCAACTTTTACCACTAATTCTTGTAGTTTTATGGACCTCCTGTGTTCCTTAGCTGAATGATGCTTTTGAATTAGGACACTATCTCATGCGCATGGATGAAATTTAGAAAAAATAAGAAATCACAAAGTTTTTCAAATAGAATTCATATAAATGGTAGTGCAGGAATGTCTTATTCTTTTTCATTAAATACAGATTATTAAACTTATGTATAAAGAACTTAAAATGAAAAAGAATATTCTTCTTTTTGAAAGGGGTTTGAAGGACATTTTAATATATTTTTTTCATAAACTGAACTCTTTTCTGTTATGAGAAATACTGATCAATTCAATTGTTTTATTTTGATTACTAGATTATATTTATTGGTAGATTTCTTGACATTGCCATAAAAGGTCTTCTTTACCATCAACTCCAGGAATATACTTTTACGTGGTTTATTCATTGCTATATTCACATCTTCTCTATGTAAGAGAAAGAATTTTGCATATCCAAATACTGGAAGTAATTGCTTGTCCTTGTGCAAGTGTGTACATTAAAAGCATGGTCCTGGCACTGACATTTAAAAATTACTGTTTATTGTATCAATCATTTATCATTATCTTGGGTTTTTTCCTCCTTGTGTTTTATTTGCTAGGGTTTTATTATTTTAAGAACATGAATTCTTTGAGACACGGTTTGCCAATTTATTTTGCATGTGTACAGTGCCGAGCTGACTTAAATCTTGTTCTATTGTATAGAAACAAACAATAAACCAGAAATAATAAAAGAAAAATATTAACTTGAGTTAATGGTTAAATAAAGCACATTTTCTTGCTAAAAGACAGAATCTTCACTGACAGCAGGGAATGAGAACACAAAAAATCACACAGAATTCCTTTTCCCTATCCCATAGATACATATATGTAAATATATATATGGGCATAGAAAAAGTAGGATGAATGAAAAGATTTGCTAAAGATACTACGGTAATGTCACTATCTACAGAAATCCACCTGCAGGAATGTTGTTCATTTTCATTTCCTGGACACTGAATAAATAAACACTTGAAAAATATTCCTATGATTCCAAAGCTTAAGGCTCTACAGGAAAACTGAGTTAAAAAGAAAAGAAAATTCAGTATTGATTTGATGAATTATACCCTCTTTATTTACACAAATTAAGAAACTTTAAATACAAGTTATAGCCTATACAAAATATTGAAGTTTCTTCTTGTTGCACTCTTAATTCTACACTGCAGGAATCGCAGCACTGTAGACAGGGACCTGATTTGTGCAATAAACACATAGTAGTGGAAAAAATATATATGAAAGGTGTGGCCATTAGCTGTGTACTGTGAAAGAAATTCAGCTTGTTTAGCAGACTGCTTCAGTTGAGGGAGTTCCTTGGGTATACGTGCTTACGCTGAGTCAGCAGTGAAAAAGATGCACGTTTTGTAAAGGGCCAGTTACAGAATTCCAACTAGATGCAGTCGTTGCCCTTGTGCTTTTTATCTGGTGGGCAACCCTCCACTGAGATCTGATATGTAGGAGAGGTATAACTCCAAATCCAGTTCATACTTCCTGTCCTGATGTGTTATGGTACCAGCCTTGGATCTTGCACAAGTCGGGAAAAAAAGACCCCTCTCAAAAGCTCGTGGTTATAAGTTCCAGGTGTTGCATCCTTCATTCCCCATGGAAGATCTTCCCCTGGGAGGTGGCTAAACTTCCCAACAGGAAAAGAAAAAAACTCTGTGAAACAAAAGGTGCAAGAGTATGCTCCCACACGTATATTCAAGAAAATGTACATTTCTGCAACTTTCCAATTTATATTTGACAGATCAAAATGTGTCTCACAGTAATGAATGTCTGTTACAAAACCATGCTTATATATTATATATATTATTATATATTAATATATTATATATAATATGTATATATTAATATATATTATATAATATATAATATATATTATATATTTATATATATTATATTATATATTATATATATATATTATATATTATATATACACAAAAGAATTCATAAACTAGACTAAGGAATGGTATGTATTATACTGTTTTTCATGATTTTTTTAAATTAAAACTAGCTTATCAAAAACTATAACAACTGTTCATCTCCTATTTCTAGAACCACTTCGGTTCCAAACAGTCAGCAACCAAACTATTAATAATTCTTCAGATAAGAATTAATGTATTTAAAAGAAATTGCCATACCTATCAGGGGGCTGTGTGTTTGTGTGCTTATCACTAATGTAAACATAACAAATGGTATTACAACCCCCCCCCCTTGAAACTTACAGTTATTTATGTAAATGCAGTGACAGAAGAAAATTAACTTATAAAATGACTGATTAATATTTTTGTTTCTTATAACTAAAAAATCCCAGAAAAAAAATTAATTAGCTCAAAATAAGAATACACTTTTTAATAAAATATTGTTTGTGGTTGGGATTTAAGTGACTTTCCCTGTTATTTCTCTCGGTGATTAATATAAAATGACACTTAGGGAAATAAGCATTTTGTGAGGTTTTTTAATACTAACATATATATTGGGAAACAAATAAGCAAACAAAATCCCCAAAACAATACAACGCCAACTGAAAGTATGCTTTCATAAATAGAAAAATTGTAAGACAGGTCACAATCATGAAGTAAAAGGGGGGGTTGTGTATTACAGCTGCAATTCTGACGAAACGTTGAATTAACACTCTGAGAAGAAAAGAAGGAACATTTTTCTTTGAACTAAACATGTGATTTACTTACACCAACATGGGAGGCATTTTGGTTTGATTTATCTTTTTTTCAGTGGAATAGTTTGAAATCTTAAATAAATCAGACAAAAATGATACATATGCTTTAATTACCAAGACAATTAAAAATCTTGCTTACATTTTCGTGATTGCTAGCTGCTTCCAGTTATTTAAGAATGAAAATTAATTGTCCTCTCAGTTTCTTTCCTGTCTGCTGAAACTGTGGGTTCCTCGGCTTTCTGGCACTCTGATTACTGAAATTGTTTGTGTTGGCAAGTTTTAGGTCAAGATGATATAACCACAACATGTTGCCTCATCTCTCAGCTTCTGTTAGTCAGTTCCATAGTCAATAGAAAAGATTACTGAAAAATTGTGTCTTTTTTTGCATAAAGATGGAATGTCTAAGAGAAGTGTTTAATCTCTGCTACTGTAACAGTAGGCATTAGTGTGTTATGTATAATTATCCAGAAGAATACTAGGTATTATAAAATCTACTATCCTTACATATAGAATGATGAATTTTTTAATTTAAAATAAAATATGATCTGGTGACATGAACTACCTAGCACCTGGTAATGGGTGAAATTTTAGATAGCCTGTAAAACCACTTCAATTACAATGAAAAAAGATTACTTTATATACACTGGTTTTTGCTGATAGTCATAGATGTTCTCAGCTTACTTTAGGATTATTTTTTTTTGTTTCTTACTTTTCTGTTAATAAACATAACCTTTCCTTCCCTACTAAACAAAAAAAATATTACTGGAAAGTAGAAATCTGCTTTACGTTTTTGTTATAACTTTAGGCATTATCAAGTTTTGAGAAAATAACAAAAGAATGGAGAGAAAGAAGTTGAAAAACTTCCTAGAAAAAAAAAATTAATGTTCATGTGATAAGAAAAAATCAGAAAGCTAAAGTTAAGCAGAATAAATAGATTTGTGATACCAATGAATGTAATTTCTGACCTTAAACAAATAATAACTGTGAGAAATATACTCTTTTTCCCTACAAGACCGCTATACTTACTTTGTCATGAAATTAAATTTAGCATAAGAGGGTTTTTTTCTAATTTATCCCATTTTTAAAAACTAAATCCACACCAGAATATTTCTGATTCAGATCACATTATTAGACTAATTATCTACTGAGGAAAATTAATTAGGATTTCCCCTGTAACCTTTTCTCTGAAGATGCTGGAATACACAGAGAAGCCCTGATTTACTATGTGGACTTGGGTCCAAAATTTTCATTGGAGTAACATATACCTTGCTTTGTAGGTTAAAATTCTACCAGTGGTCTTGAAGAGAAAGATTTTATATGAAAATGGGCATTTCACTTGTGATTAAATTATCTCTAGGATCACATTTTTTCTTTCTAGGGGAACAGAAAAATCTAAGACTAATTTAGAATACCCTCACATTACAGTAGTTGGAGAACATCAATGTCTGAATAAGCTGCTGTACTCTTAGTAATAATTTCTGTGAAACCATGTCTTTCCCATATTTATTCTCTTCTACTCTGGCCAGTTCCTATGTTTCAGGCAAGGTTTAGCCACTCCAATGAACAAACTGAAAGAGAATTGTCTCTAAGGTTGACATGGTTTCTTTCAGCCACCAGGATACCATAAAAAAGAACTATGCAGTCCATAACCATGACTCATCCTATGTCCTATGTACCATCTCTGTGAGATACTTCTTTAAAACCACATTGTATTCTCCTAAGAAGAAGGATTTGGAGGCAGGAGTAATATTTTTGCTAAAGAATGTGATAGGGACAAGAAGGTGACTTTAGACACAATTTCTTCATGATACCCCTCATCAGACATATTCTATCTGCAATCTCGGCTGCATTTCCGTAGGGTTATTTCCTAAAAGAGAAAATAGTCAAGGAATGGATTAATCTCACAGAGCTTTTGTTTTTAGCAGCATCTCTACCTATTTCTACTAAAACATGTCCATTGTTAATGTCTACAGTAGTTTTAGGACAGGTATACAATTTGGATCAGAGTTAAAAGGGATCATATTTTGATCAACATTATTTTATGTCTAGGAAATACAAGTAAGCAAACAAGATCAGTTTTTTGTTTTCCTTATTCTTGATATTGATGTGCATGTTCTAAAAATATTTTGTCCTCTTTGTAAAAGACTTTCTCAATTATAGTTATTATTTAAGGTTATAAATGAGTCAATTAGTGTAAATGAATCTTTTGTGTAGTTGTTCCCAATGGAATATATGCAGCCATGCTTTAACGGATATTCAGTGGGAAAAATCAGAAAGGACAGAGAAGTGTATTCATTTTAGTTGAAAGGATAATGACTTAGCCTACTAACCCAAGCTATGTACACTCATCTGCCCATTTTTATACTCACACGTTGAGCTCTTATCTTGAGGATAAAATACAGAGGACAGCTATCTTTAACAAAGATAAATGCCCAACCTGTGACCAAACATCTGCAAGGTCTACACTGGTAGTCTGAAAGAGGTACAGGAAGAGTCCCTATATCCAAGGCAGGCTCATTACCCATGAAACATTGCAAAAAATCTGCTACCCTACCCAAAAAATATGAGTCTTCATCTGGTTGTGGGCAGGAGGCCAATGATATGGCTGGGTGTTTCAGTATCATTATATTCAGTATATGCACTACAAAAGTGATTCCCAGAAGAAATGATTGATACCTTTTTTACTACAGCAAGAAAATGGTCCAGTATTAGAGGCACAGATGATTTAAAGCCAGGATTTACAACTACAGTATTAGTAATAAATTTATTTTTCAATATTCAGGCCAATGTATTATCAAACAACGAAATGTGGCTCACACACCTATGAGAACAGTTTTAATGAAGAATTTTATTCAAGCTTATTTTGTTACTTTTTTCTTGCTAGTGTGAACTGTGAATTAAGTTGAATACAAAAGGTTTTCACTGCACTGAATTACCTGTTTCACCTTGAAAAGCCACACAAAATGAAGCTCTTAAAGCCTTTTGAAAATGACCTTTTTCCTCAGCAATGATTTATCTTTCCCCTCGAAAATCCCTTTTACAAAAGGGAGTATGATTAAAGGAAGCCAAGCAGCACAAACACTCGGTGAAGATCCTGCTTATCTGGAACTCACTTGACAATGTATGTTTTTGGGGTCGGGAATGCTGCAGGTTCAAGGGATAATTCTGCCTTTCAAGCACTTCAATTTATTTCATGCCTGAGCACTGTCATTGTACGTAGACAAGATGAAACGCATCGTTGTGTAAAGAAATTGAAATGAAATCCTACTTGACCCAGCAGGATGGGGCATTATGTTTGACTCAGTAGTGGTTCCTGGAATAATATCTAATTCCAGGAGGAAAATTTCTTGATATGGCCACCTGCTGTGAGTGTCTTTGTCCAGGGATCACAAGTTGTTCTGGGTGACTGGGCTCAGGACATGCCTAGAAGAAAGCAGCCAGCCTCCTGCTGGCATTTAGATCTCTTCATTTTCTGTATGTTGCCATTCAGTGGGAATGAGTGAATGAAGAGCAGGGAAAAGCTGAAGAACTTCCACAGGAAGACACACGCTCCAGAAGAAATGAGCGCTAAAATCCATTTGACCCAGGTTTCTCACGCAGCTTTCCTGAGGAGGGGGGGAATCTGAAATTAAGAATCATTGTTTTTTCCCTTGACAGGCAAGTTTTTAATTTTTTTTTTTTTGTCATGCAGGCCAGTCACTGCGATGTCATTCCTCATTTGGTCCTTGTGAAGTGTTTACTTTGAAAAGGCTGCGCACCACCAGATTAAATAAAATGGGAGCGCTCCATGTCGCACAAGAGGGAATCGTGCAGACAGCTTTATTACTTCTGTCACAGAACAAAGGTTTTCTCAGCATGAAGGGGATTATTAGGCCAGCAGCAATAAATGGAATGCGCAGCATCAAAACATCAGATATGACTAACAGAGAGGAGGGGGAAAGAGAATCCATAATTGATTTCTCTACTGCTACAGTATAAAAAATAAAACTATTCAGGTAATACCACTTAGCCAGAAGGGTCAGAATCCACTTTTGACGCAAAATTGCATAACCACCACTAATATAATTACTACAGAAATTGATAATTACTCTCCCCCAGCCTTTTCTTCCCTAAAATATTGATTTTAAACCTTTGAGAAGTTAATTTGAAGGGGAAGCATTTACTTATTGAATTGACTAAAGGTTTCTTCCTTGTGAATACATGTTAACACAGGCAGGCTGTTCCTTTTTTTCTGCTTTTTTTTATTCCTTTACTTTTAATGACAGTTTTTAACAGGCAAACTCTGTCCTCATACTCTTTCCTTTATAATTTTCTCTACTCCTGTTAGCGTTTTCTACATTTTCCAGGCGTCTCTGGGATCAAGGAATTATCATATGTTCTTTTATTCTGAGGTACCATATCATATCTCCTGCACTGACAGCTGAGAGGACTGACTACAGTGATACCATGTCATGACATAGGTGAACATCATGGAAATAATAGAAGATCTTACCTCGTAAAAAGGAGGCTGGAAGCATAACCTGCACAACACATGTACCTGGGAAAAAATAGCATCCTGCCTTCTTTCTCTGTAGAAGTAAAAGCAGCTCACGATTTTAAAAAAGGTTTTTAATTAGAAGTTAGAAGGAAAAAAACACCTGTGGTAAATATTTACTTTCTTTTTATAAGCAGTTCTGTTTTCTGTTATGTACTTACACTAAAGCCAATGGGAATGCACTGGCCTAAACAGAATCCTGAATTTGTCCTTTAATATTTCAATTGCAGACACTGCAGCTAAGAAGCAGCAAAAAAATGCATTTTCTATAGTGTGTTATTCAACTTCTATTGCATCTCCCCTGCTCTGTTCAATACCAGTGCTCATGTTTTCAGACTTTTTGTTTCAGGGCTTGAATTTGCATAAGCATGAGAAGTTAAGGACCAAAAACATAAAACGTAATAAGAGAAGAAATAGACTTGTAATTATTTTTTTAAAATGCCAAGAACAGCTCAGAGCCATGAATGCTGTAGGCCATGAAGTAATCCTATTGCCCATAATGAAAAGAATTTGTCAGACTAAGATATGTCAATTTACATTAGACTCTCACTCACAGGCACAACTTCCAAGAGTTAGGAACAAATTCTGCTTCGGTTGAGATCAGTAGCATTTTTTGCCATCAACTTGAACAGCAATAGAAACCAAAACTTTCAGGCCATATTTTCAACACCAGATTCCTTAGCACATGGCATGGTTTGGTATTGGAAATGAATTGTATCTGCAAATAGTTTTCAACACAATAAGATAGGCCAAGTTGTAACTCTTCTTCAAAGCCAAGCTTCGGTGTGCTACTAAACCCACAAGTCATAACAACAGGCCTTTCTTATCACCTGTGACAAGTTTATATTTAACCTATCAGAATCCAAATGTCCCTGTGTGTGGTATTGTAAATGTTTTAACTTTCAGGGGAATAATCCCTTGAACTGCTGATTTGCCAACTACAAAAAAAATCAAACCAAACAACAAAAAACCAAACCAACAAAAAGCCCAAACCAAAAAAAAACCCCAACAAAACAACTTGCTATTTAATCCCATTGATTCGTAATATCTTGATATAGTAGGTATTGTGCCAATGTTTACTAACTGGTTAAAAATTAGATATATTATCACAGAATACCCAGTATTAATCAAATTGTTGACCTCTGTGTTTTTAATACAAGACCATGTCAAGATAGCCAATCTATTCTTACATGCTTTGGTATCTAATAAGACAATTGGCATATATAGAGAGGGTTGCACGGGAAGAAGAAGAATGTGGTACAGTGTTTCCTGTGATTGTATTTTTGTTACAAATTCATACACCCATTTTTCCTGCACTGAATCTTGGGTGGTGTCCTGTAGTCAAAGTGATTTAACTTTAAGAAGTAGATTTTGAAGATAAAACGGAAATTATTGTTCAGGTCTATTACTCAAGTACCTTGATGTAACTAATGATTGCAAAGAAACTAGAAAAAATTGCAAGTCTCTTGTCAAGTCCAGAATTTTTTATCCATTTTCTGTTTGACTATACAAATAGAAGATTAGAAAAGGTGAGCCTGAAATTAGAGAAATTATACAGAAATAGAACAACAGTTCGTGTCTAGCCAAGTGAATGAGAAAGGAGAAAACTATCCATGAACAGAAAAATCAAGGGGAGTCCAGAGATGAACTACAATTACATGAATTATTTTTCCTGCATGAATATACATGTAGGGAGAGTTTACCTTTTCACTGCTGGCAATGACAATGGACAATATCTAAACAAAAATCAGACATAGAAAAGCTAACGGAGTTAGGAAGAAGCTGGAGTGGGAAGTCCGTTTCCCAGTGAAACAAACCGTACAAATGGACTGAGTTTGTAGAGGTAGACCCCGGCTCCCACAAACACAGACTGGAATTTTGCTTTGGCCCTTCTCTAATAAACAGATGGTCTCAATAAATTATTTTCCATTTTAAAGTCCAGTAATAATGCAAGAGAGTGAGGATGCTTACGACACATACTCTGTTGGCACAGGGTGACAGGGAATATTTTTGAGTTTCCAGTCACAGGACGAGTACTGTGTATGCTGCTTTGTGAAGTTATATATCTTTGAGTAAGCTCCACCAAGAAGCAAGAGTTTGTTTTTTCTTAATTTAACTAAAATCCACTTTGGAGAAGGAGTTGTTCTCTGACTAGTGGGTGTCCTGAGAAAGTGGGTGTGCTGAGAAAGTTCTTCGTGTAGATTTATGGGAATATCTTATTTGACAGCTCTTATGCTCTTATCTTATCGATACTGGCACAGAGACAACCACCAATAAACAGAATTTGTCTCCTTTTCTTGAAGTAATCAAATTCTCCTGCACCACACTGGCAGGTATTAGTGTATTTTATTTCCTTTGAAAAGCATAATCAAGAGATCACATCCCTTAAGAAACAGGGGTACTTGAATTTAAAAAAAACCTCAGAAGTTTGGTTTACCAAAGCATTTAAAATTCAGGTTTGAACTTAATTTCCTCAAAAGGAAATGTTCTACCTGTCATTAAAACCTGGTCCAGAGAGCCTGAGAACCCAGTTGTCCTCTGACATTCACTGGCACTCATTCGAATTCTATATAATCAATCACCTAGATTTGAAGATTCTGGGGGAGAAGGTGTCTTTTCATCTTTACATATATTTATTGTGCTATAAGAAGACAATTAATAAATATATCTCAGAACTTACTAGGTATTTAAATGCTTGAAATTACAGAGTGTGACTCAGAAACCCAAGTGCTTCAGATTTGAATGATTCCAGGGTTTCACAGATGTGCCATGTTCTTTGAAGCAAGATTAAAAAAGAAATGCTTAAAGCACCAGAAAATTTGAAAGACATTACTGCAAAAGCACAGCAGAAATACTCACAAACCTGCTTCAGTATGAGTGGTGTCGGGTACAGAGGTGCAGGTGGCAAGAAAAAAAATATTCTGTCAGTTGTGAGTAGAGCTGAACAACTGTAACATTAAAAGTCTCAGCTGTGAAAGGAAGATGAACCCAAGGGACTCTTCCTCATAGTTTTGCTGGATGTGGCTGCTGCTGTTCCCCTTTCGAGCTCAGTAGTGGGGCTGAGCCCAGAGCCGAAAGATGGAAATGCATGTGCACACAATTGGAACACATCAGGTGACACAAATAAACACAAATATGACAGCAAGCTCTTTACTGACAGCCACATTGACACTAAGAGCACTCCCATAAATGTGAACAGTACAGACTGGCCTATCTTGTTGCTCTTGTCTGCTTTATCAGGCTTGAAGTTCGCCAGCTGGAACATGCATACAGCCTCACTCTCCTGATTCAAAGGTGTAGGTCCCTCAGACCCTAGATGAGACAGTAAAACATCATCCACAATCCATGTCTAGATCTTCTGCCTTTTGTATTCAGTCTGTAGCTCTGACATTGATCCCTTGCAGGTCCTAGTCTTCTCTTCCAACCCGCCAACTAGCCCACCACAAAATTCATTACCAAATTACACAAGTATGCACACAGGAAATACAGAGTTAAATTTTAATAAGAGAATATGATAGATTGCAATAATCAGATGCAGGCCTTGTCCACAGAATTATACTGAGCCACCGTTTGCAAGACAAGCACATTTTGTCCCTTTTCTTCCCATTTTCCCCGACTTGTTCCTGCATAATCCACCTTTATGTCTCCCTTTTTCCACCTGTGATCCTCTTCCTAAACATTTCCTAATACATTTGGGAAGTTTTTTACTTCTGATACAATACTTCATTGCAAGTTATTCTTCTCATGAGATCTATGATAATCTCACTTTCCTTTCTTGTAATCATTTATTGTTCTGGCTGAAGATCTTTGAGGTTTTGCTTAAGTGGTTCCCTCCAAAACCCAAGAACTTCAGTGTCCCAAGCGATCTAAAAGTTGTCCTATTTGATATTTTCTTATCCCTGTTCTGCTTTTCATGAGATAAATGTTTGATCTTGCACAGAGGAAAGAAGAAACTCTTCCATGATGGTAGATCCTCTCCAAGGGAACTGTCAAGCTTGCGTAAATTTAGTCTGTCAAATTTTCTGTTTGTTAAGATAAAAGGCTCTTCCAAGGAGGCCAAAGCTACCCACAACTTTTATTTTGCTTCTGATAAACAGACTGAGTCCTGTCCCCTTCCTCAACAAAACAGGGCAAATCCCAAGTGCTGCATTGCCCCCTTTATATTGTCAGATAATCCAAAAAAAAGTATCAAAACTCAATATAGCAATTTACCCTCCAAACAATTGTTTTATCTAAGGTTCTGTCATTTTGTGCTTCACCTGTTTAATAGAAGCTGGTTTCATGACTTTGACCTGCCTTTAAAACTAAATTGATTTGTCTGCTAGTGTGACTCAAGGACCTGCCAAAAAGAAATCTGGATGAGAATTATAATATTTAATTTTTAAATGACTGAAATAAGTACCTGTGCATTAATATATAACATTCTAGAAGTGTTTGAATTTTTCTTTTGCGAATTGTCTCCGCAGAGGAATTCTTCCTTCTTCCGTCCACTTCATGAAAAATTCCCTAGGGAATCAGGGAATCACTCACAGGGACTTCACCTGACTGCCATGACTTCTCAAATATCATGGAGAATGGCTTGCCAACTGCATCAGCCAGTTCCCTCAGGACTCTGGGATGAATCTCATCAGGTCCCATAGATTTACGTATGGTCAGGTTCCTCAGGTGGTCATGAACCTGATCTCTTCTTAGAGTGGGAAAAGCTATTCTCAGCTAATTAGTTATTTAGCTATTCTTAGCTCCTGTTGACATGTGCAGGTAACGTACAGCAGAAGGATTCCAAATGCAGTATGTAAACCAGCTCAGTGAGTGGTTTTTAAGATAATTCCCCAGATGTTTTACACTAAGAAATAGTCCTTGACAGTTCACAATTCAAAGACCTGAAATCATTTTCATAATTATTCTTGAAGTCAGAAATGCCCACAGTCTAAGCTTTCTTGTTGTTTCTTTGCCTAAAATTGATTTTTTTAAAAAAAAAAAAGGAAATTCCTCATCACAGTCTGCTAATTCTCAAAAACTACTGATGGAATAAAACACATAATAATATTTTTATTTACTTTCATTGGGATTGTTATGCTCTATTTAATTTTTCATTATGTGTTTTTTATTTGTTTTTTAGTTATCTGGAAGAGCTTAATGTTCCAAAGTCACACAAATGCCAATGGACAGAAATTGTGGTATATTCCAGAAAGTTCAATTCCAAAGTGAGTGTTTACAGTCTCAGTATATCCAAAAGCACTCTTCTTAAAACATATTTTCATATTCAAAGAAAAATATTGTTTTTATTTGGATACATAAATCAAGATATTGCAGTACTTACGTGTTATTACATCAGAATATGTTTCCTAGATTATGTTCTTACAAAAGGAACATTTCATGATTTCTTCTTTATTTAAAAATATATATATTGAAGACAGAGGTGATTGATAATTAAAACATTTTTACCACCACCTTAATTGTGGCCATATAGTATTGGGTGAGGAGATGGAAGGGAAAAGGTGTCCTCATTCCATAATAAAAGTAAAAAGGTTGCATACATTTAATGATGGAATCAAGAGTGAAATCATTTTTGTATGTAAGACTGGAAAAATCTGTGGTATCACAGCTGTATATGTTAAGCATCTTAAGTAGCCTTCACATTTGACAAAGAAGCTGTGTGCATGCAACCTTTGAGAAGATCCTTTAGGAGTTATAGTTAAAAAGTCTCAGTAGATGTTTGTTCTCACGTTGATGATTAGATTTTAATTAGCACAAGAGCAGTCAAACTCCCAGAGCCTCAATTACTTACCAGCTTGGACAGCGGATACTATTTATATCAACAAGATATAACTGGAAAACTGAACCTACATTGAAACTAAAATTAGCATTTTCAAAATCATAAAGTAATCACTTATGTTCATAGCACTCCCAGAGGATCTAGATATATTTTGCAAAGTGCTGTTAGACACACAAAACTCCAAAACATCCACAACCATGTTGCAGGGTTTGTGTAAACTTTTAAATGTTTCACTTCTTACCTCTATAAACTACAATTCATAGTGTAGGCGCTGTCTACAGAGATTATGTCCCAGAATACAAAGACTAAGACTCTTTTTGATTATAACATACATGCAAAATGTTATTTCAGTAGATCTTTATCCTTTTTTTGCAAAATTTCTCCAGTGGTTTATGGATGCTTTCTAACATTCAGGGGAATAGATGATACTGAAAGAATTGTAGGCTAATTTAGGTTTGATTTGAAAAGAACTTCTTAGGTTGTCTAGTCCAGTCCTCAACTCAAAGCAGGGTAAATTACAGTATGTTGCTTAGGACCACATCTAATAGAGTTTGAAAATCTCCAAGGATGCAAATTCCACCACCTCTCTTGGCAATCTGATTTTGAAATTAACTACTTTCACAACAAAAGAAGTTATCTCCCGTCTGGTCGGAGTACCTGTTCCAGTTTCTCTCCATAGACTCTTAACCTGTCACTGGGCATCACTATAGACTTCTGACAACAGTCTGGCCCTGCCTTATGTACATCCTCCCATGAAATAGATTAAAACAGCAAATAGATCTCCTCTCAATAGTCCTTTCTTTAGGCTGAAAAAACCCAGTTCTCTCTGCTTCTCAGTGTATGTCAAATACTCCAGTATGTCTACATCATTTTGGTGGCGCACTAGAATCACTTCAGTATCTCAATGCCTTTCTTGCACTGGGGAGCAAAACTGTACACAGTACACTACATACAGTATCACAAGTGCAAGGTAGAGAAAAATTTCTTCCCTGGACTTGCTGTCTACACTCTCACTCATATAGGTCAGTATGTAGTTGGTCTTCATTTCTGCAAGGTCAGAGTGTTTCTTCATGATCAGCTTGTTGTTCACCGGAGACCTTATTCAGGTTGCTAACAAATACATTAAATAGTAGCACACACTGGAAGTACGAAATAACCAGCATGATTTATACCACTGATGACAACCCTTGAGTGTGGCAGTCAGCTGTATTGTCCGACCTTATGCTGTCAATATCACCAATTTAGCTGTAAGAAAATAATGGGTGAATATGTTGAAGGTGTTACTAGAGTCAAGGTATGAAACAACCTCTCTTCTCCCTTCGTGCATTAAGCTTATCTTCTCGTCACAGAAGGCAATCAGGCTGGTTAGAAACAATTTGCTCTGGGTAAACCCATCCTGCTTTTTTCCTGGCATTTTCTTGTCCTTTATGTGCTTGGAAATGGCTTCCAGAGGGATTAGCTCCACAGTCTTTCCAGGGACTGAAATGAGACTGAAGTGCCAGAAGGTCTTCCAAACCCTTTGTCTTGCTTTCTTGAAGATTATTGCAATGCTTGTCTTTTTCCACCCACCTTTACATCATTTGATAATCCCAATGAACAGCAGTCTAGCTGTAAATAGGCATGGAGAATTATTTTCACGGATTTGTTTGTAAGTTCCTGCTCCACTGTTTGCTGTGTGAAAACTGGTAATTTTCTTTCAAACATGTGATACTCTATGTTTTTCTGCTAGCAGGCACTATGAATAAAATTCATCTGATTTAACCTTTAGATACTTGCCGTGTACACTTCTAAATATGAGCTAACACAAAAGACAACTTTTTGCATCTGTTCTGGTTTGAGCTAAAGCTGAATCCGCTTTCTAACTTATAAACTAAGCCTTATCTATGTAACTCCATTTTCTGCTTGTTAGTGGCATGTTTTTCAGACAGTGTTTCTCGAAGCGATAACATGGGGCAATGGTATGCGGAAAGGTTATGGTTTATATTTATCCCTATGGAGACAAAGGTCATACTCAAGTTGGTGGAAGGTAAGCAAAAGAGGTGAAAAGGGATTGCACCTGCAGGGAGGGGCAAACAGGACAGGTGGCCCCAAACTGGCCAACAAAGTGTTCCATTTAATATACATCATATTTGGTATGAAACTGAGGAATCAGAAGGGTCAAGCTCCTCTTCTTTGTTGGCCAGTGTCTGTCTTTTTGCTCTTTGATACAGCATTCATGTGTAGCTGATATATAGTTGTATATATTTTATTATTTTCTTATTAATAGTATTTCTTTACAGCTGGTTTGGGTTTAGTTTCCAAACAACAAGACTTTTCTCTCCTTTCCTTTTCCCCTTTCCCTGGAGGCTTCACAACTGCTCGCGTTTAGCTGTGTAACGGGCTGAGCTGCAGCTAAACCTTGACAAAGCCTAAAATCTGGTTTTTGAGTTGGTGAAAATATGCAGAAACTTCTAGCGTATAACTTATGATACTGTGATACTGTGATATAACTCAATGATTTCCAAAGATGTTTGCATTTTATGTAACATAAATACTTTTTAGTATTCCACCATCAGCTAAACAAAGCTACATTTCTAGTAGTAAAGGTCTTGGGTATAACCCTGAGGCATGTGGTTAATTCTCACTCAGAAAAGAAAAATACCTCTTTGACAGATAACAGGTTACATTCGTTATGCTACCTTATTAGAGGATCTTTGGAGATCCTATTGTCTCTATTAAATTTAACTTACCAGAGTATCTGCTATGAACATATTATAAGTGGTTTATAATAACTGATAGAGGTATATATTTATTTGTGTCTGTGTATATATATTTATATACAAATCTATATACATACATAGGTATGTATGTGTATGGTGGTGGATTCATCAAATTCTAAATATAAATCCAAAATGAGCTACCAAGTAATGTGTCGATAAGAATCACCTTTGGTAGACTTAAGGAAAAGGTGAGAGATGTTAACTGGCATGTGGTGCGATGCGGATATTTTCATTTGATAGATAAAATGACCTTTGTTAAGTGAAAATTTATACAGTATTTATACATATATATGTGTGTGTATAACATAATTACCCAGAGTAAAAACCTTGCTTAAGAGGGAATCCCTTATAATTTAAGGAAAAGTATTTAAGGAATGTAATTTTCCTCAAATCAAAACAAAATATATTTTGATCATGTAATTCAGAATTCAGATTACAACTAAAAGGCATAAGCAGATCATATAGTAACGATGCATTTAGAATTTTGGTGTATTATTATTCAGTGAGCCAAAACTGATTTTTAAAGACAAATTAGATATTCGGGGGGGGGTATGTTGTCATTCTGTGACGTGGATGACAGAAAAAGGATTTGACTGAATCTGAGTACAGATGAGAAGAGAATCCCACGTATCTGGTAAGAAACTGAACAGGAAAGGAACACCTGAAAAGTACCACTAGCCATGCCAAAATGTAAAAAGAAGGGCTACAGCAGAGGTTAAGGAACTTTATGCAGTGTAAGAGAGGAATTGAAGCTTTCATGCAGCAAACTGGAATATTATTTGAAGAACAGGCTACATCTTTACAGCAGGATATTAAGTAATTGACTCAGAAAATTCACTAGGCTAGACACAATGAACAAGAAGACCTGTTTAGCCCTGACGATTTCTAGGGACAAAAGAGGGCTAAGTTTTGATAGAATAAGCTTGAAGTATTTCTCATGATCTCTTAAATGTTATGGAAAGGGCCTTTTTTCATTTTGAAGATCCATAACATTTTTGTGAAGTAAGCTTAAATCCCTTTAGAGGTTTTGCAGTTGAGAGTTCTATATATGTCTCTATATATGTACATGGTGGATTAGCATCAGTTAACAGCCAGATGCCCACCCAGCCACTCAATAACTCTCCCTCCTCACCAGGACAGAGGGAGATAATAGGAAGAGAAAAATGATGGGTTTGAATAGAGACATTGAGATCACTTACCAATAACTGTTATAGGCAAAACAGAGTTGACTTAGGGAAAACTGAATTATTACCAATTAAAATAGATCCAGATAATTGGAAACAAAAAGATAAACGTTAAAATCGTTCTGTGAATGAATTCTTTCTCCCTCGCTGAACTTCACTGCTTCACTTGAAAACTTCTCTGCCTGCTCCTTCAAGTGGTACAGGGGGATGGGGGCGGTGGTCATTACACAATGGTTTCTCTGAGTCTCCTTCTCTTATACAATTTTCCTCTGCTCCAGCAAGGGGTTCCTCCACAGGCTGCATAAAATATCTGTTCCACCATGGAACATGTTCTGACCTTGGTGTTTTCTCTGTTATTTCTGGTTTGTTCTTGTAGTTGCATTTGAGTTGGTTTTTTCCCTCTTCTGCCTGTTAGACGTTTTCTGCCCTCTTGAATATGTTTTCACAGGGGTGTTACACACTTGATTGTTGGGTTCAGCTGCAGCCAGCAGTGAGTTCATGGCAGAACGAGCTGTGTCCAGCACAGGGTAGCCCTAGCTTCTTCTCACAGAGGCCACTCTTGCAGCCTCCACCACTACCAAAACCTTGTCACCTAAACCAAATACATAGTCTGTAGGAACTTGCTTTTGTTCATTGTCTTCGATGGATTCCTTAAAAGAAATTCATGGATTATCAAAGGCCCTGTCTCTGCAGATGAGCAATGACTCCTCAGATAATTGTATTATTTCCTTACGCCTACCTTTGTAAATTGTTATTTCAGTTTATTAAACTGTATGGATGCATATTTACACCACTTAGGCTCAATGAAGCCTGATGCAGAGGCATCTGATTCATCTCCATAACACTAACTCAAAGTGAAGAGCTCTAACCATAACTGGCTCAAGCTAATAAATCCTCATAGATCAGCACAGCACTGGTTGGATGTGTAGATTGGATTGAAAGCAATTTTTCCACCTTAACCTTATCACCTAACCACCTTATCACTGTATGTTGCTGAAACTGTAAAATATTTTATATGCCTTGTTTTCCATTTTGCTGTCTCGAGAGTAGCCGTGTGCAGATACAATATAATTCTGTTTTTACTTGAGTACAAACTGGAACTTAGCGATACATCTTTATGAAACATTATCTTTATTCATAGTCCATACTTGAGTCTCCAGAGAAACCTAGGTAAACTGACTGATTATACTGCCTGCTAGCTCAAGCATCTTCAAGTCTTACCTTCACAGTAAGAAGTATTTCGTTAGTATTTCAAACACAGCGTAGTATGGTTCAGTTGCACCTCTTAAAATAAAGGCTGTGTTAGTGATAATGTATTCAAATTAGGTGCCTACAAAACCAACAATCTTTCCATTGCTAGATGTTTGCATTACATTTCCAAGAGGGAAATAACAGAAAGGAAGTGATGATTAAGAAAGAAATCTGATGATTAAGATGAAAATGTCCAAAAGGATCAACCCTGTATATTGAAAACCATGTCTCATTCTTTCCTGTACTGACACAGTTGAAATAAGAGTTGGTAAAAATGAGAGAGGTCTGACGGCACTAATATTCTGTGAGGGCTTTTAAAATCAATCCCCACCTGTACTGAATTAGGCCAAATCTATAGACAATGAGGACACATTATACATGTCATTTTCCCAATTGTATTAAAAATTAGGTTACCAAGGGGGAGGGGAGACTTGAATTTTCAAATAGTGTGATTCACTGTTGCTGATTTTTATTCAATTCTATTACTTCCCTTGTCATCTTATGATTTTTTTAAATGGACGAGAACACTAACAGTTAGACAACACTATAAAACATTATATCAAACAGAAAAAATAAATTAAACACCTCAAGGTATGTCTTCAAAATTTCAGTGACTTGATATAGAAGTGTAAAATCAGAAAGCAAAAAATGACATGTAGACACTTTAAGGACTGATTAGGAGAAAAAAAAAGAAAAGTAACACTAAAAGACCCCACAAAAAGACTTTGTATAATACTTGTGTCTCCAGCCTAGAAGTCATACTAGGAGATATAGATAAGAACTGTCTTATAGGTTTGCAAGAAATTAATGCTGAAGTGCCCTTCAGTGAAACATGGTCTCTGTTTTTGCAACGAAGGTATGTGATGTGCACTCTGAGGAGTGTCTGTTGATTTCAAATGTTACAACTTCTCACTTTTGGCTCTTGGCAGAAAATAGTCCATAAATGAGTCAATGGAGTAGAGTGAACATTATAAGCATTAAATTCATTAAGAGCATCTGGAAGAAGGTTTGCAGAGAAGCAAACACTGGGTGGAGAAAGAAATTATGTGATCTAGTCAAGAAGAGCATCTCTTTGTAAAGTTATATAAGGAATAATGTGTTAATAAAATCATTTGCAGGTCTGGTTATAGGTAAGCCTGGCAAGGAGGAAAGTAGTCCTGAGAGAGAGATGAGCAAATGGATGGTGGGTGCTGCCCTAAGAACATGGTAACGGACATATTCTACTAGGCATTTAGTGTTTCTTTGTGTTTCTGTGACCTTTAAAGTCAAACTCTTCTGCATTTAATAACTTTTTATTTCAAAAGACGATAGACTATCTGAGATTATTTCAATGCAACTTTGCAGGTTAAACTTTAAGCAATTCATTCCAATAATGTGAACTGCAACAGTTAGAAAGGGTTTTTTGCCCTCTTAACAGATGAGTTCTGTTTCCAGTCAATTCAGTTTCAGAAGAAAAAGAAAATATTCCTTTTGAACTAAGGTGAATTCCACACCTGTGAAGAAACACTGTGGTTTTGTTTTGAGGGCTTTATTTGTTTGTTTGTTTGTTATTTACAGAAAACTTTTTAACAGTAAAATGTCCAGTGACTTTGTTAATTGGCGCTTTGAAGTACTTAAATTTCCTGGAATGGTGTTAGTTTGGTGATGCTGCATGGGTACATATAGCACATTGTTGCACCACAGCTAGTCACACAACAATGTGTGCTCCTAAGTGATCCAGAATTCCAGTGGGTGATGTCCTTTGTCACTAACTCAAAGAAGATGATAGGTTTTTTCACTGTAGAAAGCTGTAAGTTTCACATTTGTCAAAGACCAACAGTAAAGCATAAAAAAAAGATAAAGAACAGATAATCAAATAGAATATATTTATTTATTTTCACATACAACTTATAACTTTGTGCACAGACACAATATAGTATTGTGTAGCGAAATAGGAAGAATAATTCTGACTGCTTTGCACAGCTGAAGACAGTAATATAATTGATTTAGACAGGAAGTTTAACATAGTCGTAAATGCAAATGTGAAATGTAAAATACAATCAACTAATGTAGATCCAATAAAAAAGGAAAAAATATCAGTCTGACTTTGTCAAAGCCATTAGAAATCCTTTATACTACAATCAATTTGTTAGTGCTTGTATAAGCAACAGACCATACTGCCATTTTATTTTTTTCATTTAGAACATTTATTAGGACCATGATTCCTGATCTATACCTCATTCATTTCATCTGTGCTACAAGTGCATTGACATCTGATGACAAAGATGTTTAAAATCCCACCTCTCAGACACTGGCCACAAGTCTTCTTACTGTACAACAAAATGGTCTCTTGCCTAACACTACTAGCAGAGCTACGTTATGAAAGGCAGATGAAATGCCATGAGGAAAACACAATCCCCACCTTTCTCATTTCCCCCACTGTGGAGCTGGTGCTTCTCACTGCAGGTGTTGCCTTTATGACATGGCTACTAAACACAAGGATGCAGAAGTTGATCATCAAGACAGATTGCCTGCTAAGCAAGAGAGCAGTGTATGTAACCGGCACACCAGAAAATAATATGTGATCAAGGAGTTTATAAAGAGAGAAATTTAACATAAATCTGACCCAAGGCACCATGGCAAAATTTGACTAGGCATTCAGATCCAAACTGTGCAAATAACATGTCTCTGGAGTCACAGGTGTGGAAATTGCATACCATATCTGCACTATGGGAAATAATTGGATTATTATAGCATAGCACTGTGCATATCAACTTTTCTTTGTTTTATTCTTTTATTGGAACTTAGCTCGGTGTTACAGAATATCTGCAGTTTGGCAGAGGGAATTAAATGCTAACAGGTATTGTCATCCCGTGATTTGAGTCATTATACAATTAGTGCAAGATAGTCATGCGTTACAGAAATTTTCCCAAACAGCTGAACATTGTTTGATAGCAGTTTTCTCTAGATTGACTTTCATTATTTATTTTATATTTATTTACTAAATATATGTACACACATAACTATGGACATATATACCATCCCATAACATTATATTTAATTATACAATTATTATCATTAGTGATCTGGTACCATGCTGTGTATTATAGAAGAGAGATTAAACATTATTATTTTTAATAATTTCTCCTATTGTTTGGGCAAATATATAGAAAGAGCTAGTTATAACTAGCAAATAAAGCAGTGAGAAAGTAGAAAACATTCCAGGCTGCCTAATAAATTCAGTTGTGGTTCCACACTGGTTTGATGAATGAATAGAAAACTTATTTGCTTAATTTGTCAGAACGAATATTTTAATTCTTACATGAAAAGGAAATGACTAAACTGATGTCTAAGTAGGCATAGCAGAATAACACAATATGAGGAAGAAACCATAATAGAAAGCCAAGTTTCATGTATTCTGTATGAGTGTTCTATCAACTTGCCATATGCTGCCTTTCGCCTAATGAATATTCAGAAAAGTGAGACAGTGTAGACAGATATGACAAATGGAGTACCACACTGTAGATATATTTTATTTGGAACGTTCTTCTGTGGAAAGGAAAAGAAAAAAGAAAAGGAAGAATAAAAGGAACTGCAACTTCTTTTGCCCATTAGACAGAGAAGAGGGTACATCTCAACCCACCTCCTGTGTTTCCCTAGGACATATTCTAATCACTGAACTTTTCATTATATATATGTATATTCTTTAGTTGGGAAAAGATGATCAGAGGAACGCCTAGCAGGAAATGTGTGTGAGAGAGACTATTTAGATGCTTATAACTTTAAAGAGGCATTCCTTGAAGCAGATATTTTGTGGTTGAGAGAATTTTGCTGAGAGAAATCAAGCAAACAAAAATTAAAGAAACTGAGCACCTACAGAGATTATGTGGTATCAAAGCTGATGCATTACCTAAGAAACCTAAACTGGCTGATACTGTCTTTTGAAGACCTACACTTTTCAGTCCCTGTGTGGCCCATTAGACAGAATATGAAATAAATCTACATGAGGCCAAAGAACGATCAGGGGGCTTCATACCATCGCTCTGCTGACCAGCCCCAGAACCTGGCCCAGGTCTGAACAGAGGCATGTCTTAAATATTTTTGTAGAAGTACCCTGTAACAGTAACATAAAGCGCTCTATAAGCAGCCTTGCCAGATGATATCTAGTGTTCATCCCTAGAGATCTTTCTGTGAATTGTAACTGATTTCTTCCATTTCAGTTTCTTGTAAAGCAGAAATTCAGGGTTAGGGCTTTCAGAGGAAGTGCTTGCTTTGAAGGTTCCATAGACACTTTCTAGCGTCACAAAGGGTGCAGGTTGCTATGCCTGTTTGTGGCTGCTAATGATAAATTTGAAATAGAGCTTGTAACTCTAATGAGTTTTTAATAAAAAAACACAAAAAAACAAAACCCTGCAGACAAGTTAAAGTGTTAGAAGTTGGAGTTTTTAAGGGAGAACAGGTCTTTCTGTTGACTTTAACAGCTTGCCAAAATAACCTCTACTAACTGGCAACCACAAAGTACTAACAAGTAATAGGATTCTTAAGGAAACAATCCAAATATAGAGAATAGTGAAGCTGCCATAATGATAAAAAAACTTCCTATTTAAGTCAAGTTCTTTCATATTACATCTGGAAGGTTGTCAGTGGTGAAACTGTAACTAGGTTCTGTAATAATTTCTCCCTATATTCCAGGTTCACATTGCACATTAAAAAGACAGACAGGCTACATTGTGTTTTTATAATGCTATACAGAATTAAAAATTAAGTGTCAAGAAATGGGAACTAGAAAAATCAGAGTAATAGTAATAATGAGGAAAAGTATAATAAAAAATAAAAACTGAGTTCAGAGGATATTTGAGCAACACATAACTGTTCAGGCAGAAGATGCATCATACTTGGAAATGGCAGAGCAAGTTTCTATCAGATTTCTGTTGACTCTAATGAGTGCTTAAAGTGAAAAGCACGTTTCTTTTTTCCAAAGAAAAAGAAACATGCACTCCTAAATATTTAAAATGTATGTACTTGAATTCTAGTTACAGATTTAAACATGCCTAAGGACATACAATCTCCTTACTCTCAAGGTAAAGGCCTGCTCAATATTTAAGAGAATCAGCTGTTGTCTGGGTTTTGCCCCAACTAATCTTGCATTCTCTTCAGTACAGCACCTAAATATCAAGAAGAGTTTGAAAGTTCTGCACTGACATCCATTCTGCTCTCCTTATGCCACTCTCTGGTAAGAAGAGAGATACGTCTTTGCATTTATTCAAATGGGAAAAGGGTATGTGTTACCATTCTTGGAATGACTGCCTTATTGGTTAGTCTGTAATGTAAAGTAAGAAGCCTATATTCATCATCTGTTGCTTTAAAACCACTTAGTTGAAAACAAACAAAAAAACCAGAAACCAGTTTCAAGCATATGATGAGTCTTGAGCATAGTTGGGAAAGCTACCTTGGCAGAGCTAGTATGGGGGAAATTAATTTAAGATTAACCATTTATAATTAACTAGATGACTACTGGTAGCTACATAAAGAGAAGCATTGTCGTGTAATGCTGAGGTTCTGAGACCTTAGACTAGTAGAACAGATTCACTAATAAGGTCAGACATCAAAGACTTCATTGCCAAAATCTCCTAAATTTTAAAGCTAAAAAGTCTTAAAAATTCAAGGTTAAATCCAGTTCCCAAATGGATGGAAACGGAAATGGAAATTTTGAAAAGCAATTTTCCGACTTGTGGTTAAGGAATCTGTCTTTGAATATCAGACAGCCGAATCTAGTTCATTAGTATCAAATATAACTAAATTTTAAACAACAAGAAAATAGTTACAGGAATGTGGCAAATCAAGGTTTCTTTCTAACCAACAAGGTTTCAATTTACTGCTTAGCTAAGTAGGACAATGAAGTAACCACATTTTACACCTGAAGCTATTCTACTTCCAATTTTCTACAATGCTATTGGCATTAATCAGTTCCATGGTTAAAATCATTAGGGAAAACAAATTAAACATTACTTTAAATGGAGGCTAAATATACGGTTTAAATATGAGTCATATCTTTCTATAGCTTTTATACCCAGGTATGTCTGAAACTGCATTTCAGTGAAAATTGATCCCACTTTTATGGGTTTGTGAACCTATTATATGTTTTAAAAATATTTTTACAGCAGCTACTCAAATTCATTAGTCTATACTTTCTCTAAGCTATACAATATTGTTGGTGGTCTAGGGAGCTGATCTTAATCTGAGTCATATTAGGTTTGAAGATATATTTCTGTGCTTGCCTTATTGTTTGTTTAGGCCACTGGCATGAATAAGCAGGATTTTCCAGTGCTAGAAGAGTATGTACAGCAGAGAGAGCTTGCTCTTATTGCTAAAAGTCAATAAATAAGGATGCTTATTCTCTAAAGGCTAGCAATGTTTTTCATTAAATTCTCTTTTAAAAAAGCATAAATGCCTCAAAATAAAATACTATTATGAAATGTTAATCACAGGGTTGCGGTTTTGTGTTCTCTAAGGAGACATTAACTGTAATGATGTAAGATCTTCAGACGTGTATTAATTGCAACAATGCGATTTGAGGAACTGGAGGAAGTCTCCAGCAGCCAAGGAATGAATAATGACATGAACTGAAGTTCCTACATGAGCAATCTAAAAAATATAGGAAATCTTATTTGAAGAGGGCTTTAATTAAAATTTCTTCCATGGAGGAATAAAGAAGTTTATTTCCTGTGTCACAGCAGACTAAGGATCACTTCTAAGATTCTGCCATCAACTTCTGCTTAGAAGTAAGAATCATTAATTATTGTCAAGCAAATGGTGGCAAACTCACATGTGAAACACTGTCTTTGTTGCACCTGAGCTCTTTCAATTCTCTGATGTGTTTCCTATCATTTATAATATATAATGTCTGTGAATAAGTGTGGTATCAATGAAGTTTGACTTCCTCTTGTACAGTTCCTTTCCCCTGAAGAAAAGCCTGAAATGATACAGACAACGAAATGCACTTCAATAGCATGATTTTGATGTCCACAGATTCTGTGTCATAAGGGAGTGTAACTGAACAGTTCTCCAACTGACAGTTATTTTGCCTGCTCTAGCTGTTCCACTCTTAAGAACAGGATTTCTTGTCCTTTCCTTACCACCAAAATTTGACAGCTTGTTCTCAAAGCAGGTGAAAGAAAACAGAAAGAATAAATTCAGGGATTGTGAAGTGGATTTGGAGAAGAATTTTGATTATCTGTTCAGCTCTTTTGTGGTGCGCCTTAAGAACATTAGCAATTTGGAGACAAAAAAGTGAAATGGAAAACACTACCAACACAGTCATAGATCGGCTTAGGTTCTGCAAATCCTTCTTCAGAACGTGACAGCTTTTGCCCATTACTGGTGTGGTGCAGTTTAAAGTAGCTGAATCTGAGAAGAGAGAACAGAATTTGTAGGCCCTATCACCAACTTTCTTAATGAAATGAGTTTCCTATGGCAGAAATCACGTGATTTTTCAACAGCTCAGGATATTAGACAGAAGCTGATGTGGCAATAAGTCAATGATATTCTGTGTTTAAGGTTAGTCAGAACAGCCTAAAACCCATATAACTGCTAGACGATCAAGGGTTTCTTACATTTCTCTTAATTGTGGATTATTATTTACTGATGTAACTGAAAAAGTGTCTTCATATAACAATAGAAGTATGGTAGGTGTTGTTTAGTTAAGCTGCAAACTCCAGTGTGGTTAAATAATAGGACACAAGAAACGTTACTAAAATTTCATGCTTCAGCAATATGTGAAGCAGCTTGGAGTTCGAACCATGCAAGAGCTTCTGTACAGCTGGCTTTTTGTGACCTAACTTATGTATGATGTCTAACTGAGTGTATAGAAAGCTTAATGCTAATACTTAGTTCATTCTTTGCTCTTCATTCATGGTTGAATTTTGCTGTTTTCTCTAGGGCAGAGGAAACCTTTTTCTTTTCTCAGAACACAGGAATAGATAAGATATTAATTCAGTGCCTGACTTCCTTGCTCTACTGAAGTGTATATCAGTTCACTGCAGTTAGAAAGGTATACGGTGTGGCAGCTTGAAACTGTAGTGCTTTCCAATGGACCCTCAGGAACAGAGTGTGTTTTCCAATGTCCATTAAAAAGGGGAGTGCTAAGATCTATACTTCATTTCACTTTCATCTCTCAAATCTGAAAACATAGTGCTGTGATTATGCCTTTCACTTGAATAAGAAATCCCACAAATATTTGAATAAATTCCTTTGATTTAAAATGAACTAAATAATAAACTTATTATAACTTATTATAACTTATTATAACTTATTATAACATTATAACACTCAACACTAAATACTTCATTTTGATAAATAATCTTTATTTTAATGTGGTAAGCGCAAACTCATTAATATTGGTACTGGCAACTAAAAATTCTTACAAGTCTACCTTCACAAGTAGGTCACAGGTTCATTGTCTCCTAATGTTCCTTGAGAAGAGAGGTACTTTGGACATTCATTTTCAGATGTTGACAACAATTTTTTTTCTCTCCCTCCTTAGACTTCAAGAAATATGGAACAGTGGTATATAACTCTCTTCCCATCCATCACACTGAACAAAATAAAGTCTATTGTGATCTTGTCTTTCCCTCAAATCAGAGAGAATAATACAACTCTTTTTTTTCCTTTGTTTATTTTGTTGTTGTTGTTTTATACTGCACTAGCTTTGAGAAAATGTACTGAATCATAATTGTCACTTGTAACTTAATATTCACTTAGAGAATGAGCAGGGGTTTTAAACTTTTCTTGCCCTCTAGACAATATGTTCAAATCTTATGACCAATAAACAATGTACACCTTCAGGAAGTAAGATGAAAAAACTTTAGAAGCGATTTGTAAAGGAAAGTGACAATGGTTTTTCATCCCTTCATTGCATGTCAGACCTGCAGCGGAGCATCAGGGAATCAAGCAATGTCTGTTGCAGTAGCTTGTGTTTACTGTCTCCATCCCAGGAAGGACCACATACTCTCCAGTCTGGCTGTTAATCTGAGGGTCTATGCCTCTGCCTATGAACTAATGAGCTGTACTTACTGATGCAGTGTGAATTGGCTACTCTTCATGATGTATTCCATTCGGGTAGAAACTTCGCTATCTACTGAAGGTTCCCACTTGCATATCTCAAGAGAATGCATTTTGGTATTCAGATCTCACCTGAACTGACGTGAGCTGACATGGTGTAGTTGACAGGTAGGAGGGTGTTGGGTCATAGGTTGGACTCAATGATCTCAAAGGTCTTTTCCATCCTTATGATACTGTGATACTGTGATCTGATAGAGATTGCAGGTTATGAAGTGTAGGTAGCACAAAAATGGTATAGGTGGCTTTAAGAAATACTGAAAGAAACCAACACTATTCTACTGTCATACTCAGTTTTCAGGGGGTAACAAAACATTTAACTAAATTAAAGCATTTGCTCATTGCTCTTGATGGGTGAGAACTTTTGCCCTGGTACCAGTTGGTGACAAGCTGATATCCTGCGTCATGAAGATTGATTGCTTTCAGTTCTGTGCAGTGGTGAGTCTTAGAAAAGGTTAATCTGATTTTAAGCTTACATTGGAAGCTCTGCTAAATATTATGTGGAATTGAGTTCCTTAGGTTAAGTATCTCTTACAAGAATAACAATGTCAGTTCTAAAAGTGTTGGTTTTAAATGTCAGACTAACATCTAGCACCTATTTTGTAGAAATAAGTATACTAGAACGCCTACTGTACTTTCACTATATCACTTCTTTGTTTTGTTTCCTAGTCTAAACTATCCTAAATTTTGAATCTCTACTTTGAGACTGTTCACTTGCCCCTACCTGTTTTTTTGTTGTTCTCCTAGAGATCTTTTCCATTCATGCAGTTTTCAGTCTTTCCATAATGACGTGACCAAAACCAATATCCAGGTCATGTTTTCATTCCTGTCTGTAATGATGCCTAGATCTTTTCCATTATGTGGAATGATATGCTGGTTTGCTCCTAGTGTATTCTTTCCGGGAAGTACTGTAGAGGTAAAATTTAAATGTCATGATTAAGTGTTCAAGTTTTCTACCTGCAATCATAAATGCATCAAAGTATTTATTTTCTTGTTGTGATTATTGATAGCTAAGAAATAATAGTCTCAATGCATACAGCTTTTCACTATTCTGTCTTATTTGTACTTAAAATTTGGAATAAAATAGGAGAGGAGAAGTACAAAAAATTAAGATTATGGCTATCTGATGCAACCTGCTTCTTTTGACTTTGACTTTAAAAATTTGTCTGCTCATCTGGACAAAGAATGAGTCTCAAAACATCTGGCTGGCTGAGTATCATAAGGGACTAAATCCCATTGACATAAGTGTTTACTTTCTGAAGTAGAGACTAGCAGACTGTTATGATAACAGATAAAAAGAAAATGTAATATTTTAAAGTGGGAAAAAAAATTATTCCTGCTGGACTAAAAGTCAAAAGAATTTTTCCCTTTAGTCCCCATCCCTCCTTTCATGAAGTCTGAGTAGTCTGATTTTGTGCATGGCGACTCCAGGGGTTTGGAAGTAACAGAATTTATCGCCACAAGCAATGGCAAAGTCATCAGGTTACAAAGTTTTTGGTCTACCTGTCACTTCTTTGACTCAAGATTTCAGGCTAACTGAACCTCTGCTAGAACAGACATTATTCTATTGGTAGTACCTGAAAGCTTTGATAAAACATCATGGATTCATTACGCTGGGAGTCGACTCCCATTTATGGAGGAAACAAAAAAGTCATTTCCACACACAAATTACAAGGAGAGTACAAAATGAGAAAGAAAAAAAAAGTAGATTCAGTAATCTATCTTGCCCGCTCCATGCATTAATAGCACGTAGAACCAATTCATCTTTTTATTTAGGACTGCCTTATTCCCTTCCATGGTTCCCAAAAGGAATTCATCAGAAAGTTAACGTGGGCTATTAAGATATAGAGACCCTTGTATGAGCCCTCCACATACATCTGAAGCATCACAACTCTCTGGTGGTTGCGGCACATTTGTATATGACAAATAATTTTATGTTAACTGGGACCTACTAAGACTGATAAATTTGATGTATTTAATGCACTTGCCTTAGGGAATATATAAAAGATAATGTGTTTGTAGTATTTTTGAAAATAATTCTCGGTTCTCCAAACTGTGACAGAAAAAAATTCTCTAGTGTTCCGGGCAACTGGATGCTTTTTCAGATGGTTTTAATTGCAGAGATCTTGAAGTGGAACAAGAAAGCACAGATTTATACTGCAGCATTTACATGATACTAGTAAGCTGCAATCTTCCCAGAAAAAGAACAGATGAGCAATAACCATTTGAATATAGCCTACCTTTTTTTTCCTGCTAAACACCTTGTTGGCACAAACAGACAATTATTGTTGCGGGAGGAAAGGAAGGGGGCAGAGAGGGACAGAAAATAGAAACAACTACTAACAGCATAAACCAAAATTTACTCTTGAAGGCCTCACAGCCCTATTGATATGCATGACTAGCTCAGCATGCATCAGCGGGGCTACCAGCACTGTATGCATCATTAATATGGTAGATCAAGGTGCAAATATTTTGACACAGACTGCTCGACAGCTTTCACTCAGTCTTCTTAGAAGTGGAAAAGTATCCTTGCGTCCATTGCAGTGTAGCAGATCACTCAGTCAATCTCAGCTTGCATTTCTGTGTTGAGATTTAGTTCTATAGATTTAGATCTATTTGTTGTCATTCACAGTATCACAGTATCACAGTATCACAAGGTTGGAAAAGACCTTTGAGATCATCGAGTCCAACCTATGACCCAACACCTACACCTAATCCTACTCGTCAACTACACCATGGCACTAAGTGCCTCATCCAATCTTTCCTCAAACACCTCTGGGGACGGTGACTCCACCACCTCCCCGGGCAGCGCATTCCAATGGCCAATCACCCTCTCAGTAAAGAACTTCTTCCTAATGTCAAGCTTAAACCTCCCCTGGCGAAGCTTGAGACCGTGTCCTCTTGTTCTATCACTGGTCACCTGAGAGAAGAGACCAAACCCTGCCTCACTACAACCTCCCTTTAGGTAGTTGTAGAGAGCAATAAGGTCTCCCCTAAGCCTCCTCTTCTCCAGGCTAAACAACCCCAGCTCCCTCAGTCACTCCTCATAGGGCTTGTGCTCCAGCCCCTTCACCATCCTCGTCGCTCTCCTCTGGACGCACTCCAGCATCTCGACATCTTTCTTAAACTGAGGGACACAGTAGGCCCAGAACTGGACACAGTTCTAAACATTACCCTTAAATATTTTTAGGCATTCAGAGATACTTTTCCTCTTCTCTCCAAAAGTTTTTTGATGTGTCTTTAGAGAAAACAATAGAAATTAAAGAGCTGTTATAAGCAAATTAGAAAATATTTCTCAAATCTTCTTAAAGGCATTCCCATATTTTTAATAGATAATCTGTCCGGTGTCTTTATATTTTTTCTCTTTTTTTCCTTTATTTTCATTTTTCTTGGAAAAAAATGCCAAGAGTATTTTAAAAAGAGTAAAATTACTTGATTTTAAAAATGGCTAATGACTGGTTGGAGGCTTGTAGATAACTTTCAGTTAAGAAATGCAGCTAAAGGGCAAGGGATCATTTTAAATCCAACTTTCAGGACTTAATATTTCAGCAGAATTTTAGTGAGCCTGAAGTGGTGTGTGGGTTGTATATAACCCTCTTTCAGTATTTCACTTTACTACAGCTATTCTTCTCTTCCAGAAATTATTACCATTCACTGACAGTCTAGTGTTCTCTCACTGCAAGTTGAGGTTAATTACTTCTACAAGTAAATGTAAACCATTACAACTGTAATTATGGACTGGGTTTTGCTAGGTTGTTTTTTGTTTTTTGGGGGGTTTTTTTGTTTTACTGTAAGGGCTGTGTTGTCATTTTTTGATACTCCATATCAATGAGTATTCTAATGTTTATACTTTTGGCTGAGGCTGATGGCGGTATTATTTATTTGTTTATTTATTTATCTATCTATCTATTTATTTATCTATTTATTTATTTATATTGCAATCTATAGCAAGAAAAGTAATTGAACTTCAGGATGCTTTCATTGACTTCCAAGAGCCTTTCTGAAATCACTCTGAGAAAGTTCATTTTCTTAGGTATTGCCAGACAACAGCTGGAGTTCAGAAACACAAAGAAAGCAGATTTTCTAGATTAATTCTGCAAGCTTAATCTTGAAATGTTTGTTTAGTATTTTTGGCCCACCCTTTACTCTCATTCAGAGATTATTACTGATATATTGACAGACTGTAAAACTGCAGGCTCCTTTTAAATGTAAAAAATTCCTGTACAATACTGCTCTCTTGCTATATTGGAACTAGCTGCAGGGGCAGCTTCCCTCCACAGCAGACCTTATAAATTACCAAAATACTTATGTGGAAAACAACTCTGTTGTGCTGTTAGAAAGAGATGGGGATCTAAACTTGATGAATGTGTTATCATGATGTGAACATATCAAGCGGTTGACTTAGCATACCCTTTATTTGAGGTAATGATGTACCCTGTCAAATAACTGTTGGTTAGTATGAAAAATATCTTCTGATGGAAACATTTCTCAAACTTTTAACGTGTCTCCAAGAGCTCCTTCAACATCCACAGTTGCATTAGCTAAGCTGTGCATATTTACGCCAACCAGATAGAACTGACAGAAAGCTTCAAATGGGAGAAAGGCAGTGGAGCAGAGGTGCTATGCTCTAAATATACAACACTGAGGCCCTGCAGAGAGGAGAGAAAGTGAAAGTTATAGTGACACCTAAACTATGACATGCCTGCTTAAAATGCTAGTAGCCCAATTCTCCTGTCTTTCACACAGATATAAAATAGAAATGACTGCAAAGGAATAGAAAAACAGTGAAAAACATGAGATAGGCATGTCTTCACTGGGAGTTAGAAGCGCTGATAAACAGCCACAGGTTGACATCCTGCTTTAAGATTCCTCTTAGCTAAAAAGTCAGACAGCAAAATATATTTGAGTGTCCCATTCTAAATGACGCTGCATGTGATTGTGCAAGGTGTATATAGCATAATGTTACATTCTATGAGACTATATGTGGTTTGGTTTTGAATCATAATAAGGACATTTTTGCTTGGAACTTTTTCCACAGTGTAAAGAGAAATGTAGTTAACCATCTCAATACATGGGAATAATTGTGAATATGTGTGAGATAATTGTAAAAAGACATGAGAATGTAATTATTAATGGTATGACCGGTGTTAGTGGAGCATGACAAAATGCTACCTGGTTCTAGGAGACCTGCTTAAAAGGAAATAAAACCAGAAAGCCTATAAGCAGAAAGGCAGAACTTGGAATCCCAAGTCTGAATGCTTATTTCTTTAAAGTATTCAGACTGCTTAGGTAAAGTTACTAACACTTTGCTGGAAAAGTTAAATGACTTTTAATTGCCCTATGAAGATGTATTGCACTCATCATATCAACTGGATTTTTTGAACAAACTCTTTACTCTCAGAACTACTTTACTATGTTTTAGAATTTATCATTTTAAACAATCTGCCTTATCCTTCCAGCAGCTCCAGAATATTTAGGAAAAGATGAGGAAAAAGGTCATATTCACTAGATACATTTATTTTTCCATGTAACAGAGCTACATTTATTTAGAGAGCATGGTCCAATCACTTGGCCTATCACAGATAGACCTTGAGGTTTATAAGCCAAAGAGAACAATTAACAACTCAATTGCCTATAATAAATTAGAAACAAATTGAATTGTAATAGTCTGCATTTGTATTATAGTCAGTATTTCCAATTGCTGTGTTCCAAATAAAGTTCTGCAATATTTACAGTATAATCTTTTATGCCAAAAATCACCACTTAACTCTTACATTCAGAGCAGGTAATGTGAGGAAAAGTGCAATAAAAATAAAATTCATAAAAATAAAAATAGAAACCTTCAGGGCAGTAGTTGTAATAGGCTTGTGCTACATACGATGAAACGCATTATCTGCACCCTTGGAATATATCACAGCCATGCAAGACATTAATAACCTCATGCGTGCTTCCTCATGATATACAACGCGTCAAATAAATCAAAATGATTTTTCTGTGATAAAGCCAGTTATATTATACCTAGAGGTAGTCAATTAAGCAATAAGATATGACACTAGGTATATTACACTAATTCATCTTGGACTCGGTCATGAAAGGTGTTAACTCTCTCAAGCTTTCCCCTACCCACTCCCAGGTCCTTAACTGGAGGCTGAAGCTGTTCAGTACCACAAAGGATTAAGCACTTAGTAATTTACATTTTGATCTGATATATTCTTAGAAAATTTTTCCAAATACTTGGGTACCAGATTCCATTAAGTGCCTAGTTTTGAGTGCAAAATTATGAATTGACTTCAAATTGTTAAGCACTCATTTTAAATGTTTGGTTTGAGTAGAATTAGGCATTTAACAAGAATAAATAAAGTAAAAAATATGTGTGCCTCTCTGCTTCCTTCAGCAGTTTTAAGGAAAGGGAGCAAACATATACATAAACAGGATAAGTACGTGTGAGACTGTTTACCTATTTTTTTAAGTAATCTCTTTTCCTGATTTTTATTGATACTTACATATGTACACGGCATCACTACTAATACGTATGGTGGAACTTGTCTTAAAGCTAGGATGAAACTGAATCAGATATCAATTTACTAGAAAGAGCCATTTTCAAAAGCTAAAGGGCTAGAAAAGATTGTGGGAATTTGCAAGAAGAGATGTACTGGTGATCTGAATAGATGGTAGCTGCAATGTGTCTTCATCATTTAATAAAACTGTGGCTGTACAGACTGTGAAGTTGCTTTTCTCTTTTTTCTCTCTTCATTGTAAACGGGAGGCCTGCCTGTTTCTGGATGGAGATAACTCTCAAGTCCCTTTAAGTCCTGCATAGTGTGATCATGCACCTGTTAAAGTAGTTTATACCACGCACTAACCAAGCTGAACCTCACGTATCTGAGCTCCAGGGCCATAGTGTGGGAGCTGGTGAAAAAACATGAGTGGTCTGAACATTTCCTTAAATCCCTAAGTATCACAGTATCATAAAGTTGGAAAAGACCTTTGAGATCATCGAGTCAAATCTATGAACCAACACCTATACCCACTCCTACTTGTCAACTACATCATGGCACTAAGTGCCTCATCCAATCTCTCCTTAAACACCTCCAGGGACGGTGACTCCACCTCCTCCCTAGGCAGTGCATTCCAATGAACAATTACCCTCTCAGTAAAGAACTGCTTCCTAATGTCAAGCTTAAACCTCCCCTGGCGAAGCTTGAGACCGTGTCCTCTTGTTCTGTCACTGGTCACCTGAGAGAAGAGACCAACCCCTGCCTGACTACAACCTCCCTTTAGGCAGTTGTAGAGAGCAATAAGGTCTCCCCTGAGCCTCCTCTTCTCCAGGCTAAACAACCCCAGCTCCCTCAGTCACTCCTCATAGGGCTTGTGCTCCAGCCCCTTCACCATCTTCGTTGCTCTCCTCCTCAATCAAGTAACTGCAAAATCTTCAGTTCCTTCTCAATATTGACATTTTTTTCTACAAATGGCCTAACAAATCAGTGTGTAGAAATGTGATGGCACTGACCTGAACGTTACAGAAAGCATTTCTTGCTGTTGCACTCTCTATATTTTAAACATAATGTTCTTATTTTCAGACTAATAGAAACTAACAATTAATTTCCAACAAGACATATAGGTAGGGAGGAATCCTTATTTAGGAAAATGACTATATGCTTACTTTAAAGCATGTTTAAGTAACACTAAATATTTAAAGTTCACAGTAAGTGAGAAAGTAAAGAAGGTCTCCTGTGGATTATATAACAGTATGTGTTCTTACAACTCATTTTAAAATAAGACGCTCAAAAAATGTACATCACATAAATCTAAGCTAAATGAAGACTAACAATTCCACAAAAAATCATATCTATTTATTACATACTAAATTCAAATATTTCCATCCATATTGATCCTCTGAGACAATCACCATGAAATGGCTGTGGATAAAAGAAACGGATTCTCTTGTCCAGGAATCGTTTGGTCGTGTTCAGGTCTTCTAAAGGAAATTTAGATGCCTAGAGAAGCTGACATAATCGTTCCAATTTTCATTTCTTTCCATAAATTATAGGCGTTGTAAAGAAGTGTTCAGATATCTTCTCCAAAGATGACATGAAAAATCCTATCATCGATATTTCATGAATATTTTGATGCTCAATTTATGAAGCCAGTTAATAAACTTTCAGTTGAAAAAATTCGTTATAGAACTTTGGAGAAAATTTGCCAAAATTATAATGAATTTGCATGTTATCAACACACACCTTATTATACCACAGATAATGGTTTCATTTACAAGATCTAATACCTATTTAGTAGGCAGAGAAACTCTGTTTCAGCCATTCAAATGTTGCCCATTTATGCCAGCAGGAAATACTTCTAAGTATAGCTTAAGTCCCCATGCTACCTAAATTTTTGGAGCAAGTGAGGAAATGTATTATAAAAAAGCAATGTTACCTTTACATCTTTAAGAGCAAATAGTTGTAAGAAATAGCTGCAGGCCATGCCAGCATTGCTATTTTTCTTCTCTCTAGGCCCTATAAGACCTTATTTTCTTTTAGCACTCTATTGTAATGATAAAAATATAAATCTGTCGCTGCCCTTTTTTATACAAAAATAAAGAAATTTCTAGTGCCACCTATTGGTATAGTATGAAAACATCAAACAAGCAAATTGGCTTACTGAAGTCCCTGGTGACTAGAAGAAGGGAAAAAATGTGCCTGTTTTTAAAAAGGATAGAAAGGATGACCCTGGGAACCACTGACCTGTCAGCTTCACCTCTGTGTCTGGGAAGATCAGGCAACAGATCCTCCTAGAAGCTATGCTAAAGCATACAGAGGACACGGACGTGATTTGAGACAGCCAACATGGCTTCACCAAGGGTAAATCGTTCCTGACCAACCTAGTGGCTTTCTGTGACGGACTGACTGCATCAGTGGGCATGGGAAAAGCAATGGATGTCCGCTATCTGGACCTCTGCAAAGTCTTTGACGCAGCCCCCCACAACATCTTTCTCTCTAAATTGGAGGGATAAGGCTCTGATAGGTGGACTGTTCAGTGGATAAGAAATCGGTTGGATGGTCATATCCAGAGAGTAGTGGTCAACCGCTCAATGTACAGATGGAGATCTGTGAAAAATGATGTTGCTCCGGTGGGTACCAGGACCAGTGCTGTTTAACACTTTTATTGATGAAAGAGACAGCAGGATCGAGTGCACCCTCAGCAAGTTTGCAGATGACACCAAGCTGAATGGGGCAGTGGTCATACCAGAAGGATGGGATGTCTTCCAGAGGGACCGGGACAAGCTGGAGAAGCAGGCCTGTATGAACCTCATGAGGTTCCACAGGACCAAGTGCAAGGTCCTACACCTGGGTCGGGGCAACCCCTGGTATCAATGCAGGATGGGGGATGAGAGCAGCCCTGCGGAGAAGGACTCAGGGGTGCTGGTTGATGACAAGCTCAACATGAGCCAGCCATGTGCACTTGCAGCCCAGGAGGCCAATGGTGTCCTGGGCTGCAACCATAAGAAGCGTGGGCAGCAGGTCGAGGGAGGTGAGTCTCCCCCTCTGCTCTGTTCTTGTGAGACCCCACCTGAGTATTGCGTCCAGTTCTGGAATCCCCAACATAAGAAGGATATGGAACTGTTGGAACAAGTCCGGAGGAGGACTACAAAGAGATCAGAGTCCCTCTGCTATGAGGACAGGCTGAGAGAGTTGGAGTTGTTCAGCCTGTAGAAGAGAAGGCTGTGGGGGGTCCCCATAGTGGCTTTCCAGTACCGGAAGGGGCTCCGGAAAAGCTGGGGAGGGACTTCTTACAAGGGCAGGTAGTGATAGGATGAGGGGGAATGGCTATAAGCTGAAAGGGGGAAGATTTAGATTAGACATGAGGAAGAAATTCTTCACGCTGAGGGTGGTGAGGCCCTGGCACAGGTTGCCCAGGGAAGCTGTGGATGCCCCTTCCCTGGCAGTGTTCAAGACCAGGTTGGATGGGGCCTTGAGCAGCCTGGGCTGGTGGGAGGTATCCCTGCCAATGGCAGGGGGTTGGAACTGAATGATCTTGGAGTCCCTTCCAACCCAAACCATTCTATGATTCTACGAAAGAGTAGCCAACAAAATTCAAAACAGCTGCCGAAATTAAAAAGTCATTAATATCTTGCAAGGATTTCATCACTCCAAACCATTGTTGTCTATCCTTTAATATTCTACTTATAACAGCTATTTCTTTTTCCTTTACAGTCAAAGAAAACAGTGCCTTTTGAGGGCAATTCATCTCACCAGTCTGAAGCACATTATCTTTGGATGAAGGAAATACCTTCTTGAGACAACTGCATTTCTGCATTGACTTCAGAAGAAGAACTAGATTATTAGTTTGGACTAGACATATAACTTTGAGACAACTAATGGTAGAGCAATCCTATTCCTGAGATGCAGGAACAAGATTAAAAAAAACACCCCAAACACACCACCTTCATTAAATAAGGTATTTAAGAATCACAGAATCATAGAATCATAAGGTTGGAGGAGACCTCCAAGGTCACCGAGTCCAACCATGCCTGTATCCCTATTAAACCATGTCCCTAAGGAACTCATCTACTCGTCTTTTAAACACCTCCAGGGGTGGTGACTCCACCACCTCCCTGGGCAGCCTGTTCCAATGCCTGACCACTCTTTCAGTGAAGAATGCTTAGGTTCAAGAATGGGAACAGCTCTACAAAAGTCAACGGAATTGTTCATTAAAGACATTAAATAGGAAAAAAGAAATGTTATTGAGAGCAAATTTCAAATTGTTTTCATTTAACAAAGTTCAAATTGGCCTT
The DNA here is from genome assembly GCA_033558235.1 of Neomorphus geoffroyi. Lineage (NCBI taxonomy): Eukaryota > Metazoa > Chordata > Aves > Cuculiformes > Neomorphidae > Neomorphus > Neomorphus geoffroyi. The sequence goes on along the minus strand of JAUMJM010000053.1, from coordinate 20,686,383 downwards.
ATTTTCATTTTCCTGAAAGCTTTCTTGATGTGTTAATCAATGTTTGTATCAACAGTTGTTAAAGTATTTACTAAAGTCTCTTCTTGGTCTGTTCTTACTGAACAAAATTAATCCAATCAACTATTAAAAAATCCTTTCTTTGATTTCTACAAATATTGATTATATTTTGAGATAAAAATCACTATAAACAACACATCTGAAAGAAATACATGCTTGTACATGATATTATTGTTTGCAATGAAAGTCAGATTTTAATGGAGGAAATTTTCATATGGGACACTTGGTTCATTTCTATACTTTTCAAAATCAGCACTAGAAAATAATTTTACTGAATCAGGATCCAAACCTAAAGTTCTTTGTAGGAATCCCTGTCTGGAAAAAAAGCGCAATGGTAAAGCCAATTAATAAATATTTCATATATTTGCCATAGGAATGATAAATGGGAATTCACACAATAATTTAAGATTTCAAATTTTGCTTTTATTCTTTTATCCTACTTCTCATAAAGCAGCTTTGTCTTTCATTCCTCAGTGAGATTTACCTGTTCACTTGCTCCTGAAATACAGTGATTATTTTGGTTATTTAAAATATTAATGTCAGAAAAAAAGCAAACAAAAAGTCATCACCATAAGAGGAAAATTTGTAGCAGAGAACATGATTTAACAGAAAGTTCCAGGGTGGAGGTGGAGAATGCAGGCCATAAAGTCAACGCTGAGAAAGAGAGAACAGGAATCAGATTGGTAGAAAGAAGCTGGACTGGAAAATAACAGTCTGCTTTCTGCTAAAGTCAGTGGGGAAAGTCCTATTGACTTAAAAAGGAAAAGACCAGACCATCTTTACAGCGTATGTTTATTCTGCTGTCGAGTTGATATTCATACTTCTGTTTAAGTCTAAATTCATGACGTAGTGCTCCCTTCATTTTAGCTGGTGTCTCCTTCTCCTCTGCATTCCTCTGTGAATTTTTTTTTCTTCTCATGTATGCTAGCTATGCTGAATTAAGTTACACTGGTGCTTGTATATTTGATTAAAATATAGTTGTCTGAGTTATTTGAAGTTGTGCTAGGAGAAAGACTTCATCGTTCAAGGGTTATTATTACTCTGTCTCACGCTCTATTTCTCTTTCTCTCCTAAGGTACTGCAGTGCCTATAATGAAGTGAATCCAAACGACTATTTTGAGACTGGCAAAGAACCTGACGTGCACACAAAATATTCTTTTAACATTGGTCTGAACTAATCATCCGAAGGGATTTTCTATTTCATTTACGGATTTAGATTCTCCCATGTATTTTTCCACTAATGTGATTGTACTGATGCAAAATCAGAAGCACTGGTAAAAAAGCTGGCATGCTTTCAGTCTGCAGGACTTGATAAAAAATTCTGGAGAGGCTGAACTTGCCTCTGGGTAGTAATGGGGGCAGTCTGATAGAGTAATAGCAACATGGAAGGCATTAACAACTGTAGGGCAGATTCCCTCCCATGTCACTTGTTTTCACTGTACAAATAGAAGAGGGTGTGGACTTTCCTCAATGGATGCAAAGGAGGTGCAGCTGTGTGGCTGCTTGGCATTTAAGTTTCTGTTCCCCTTGTTCTGATTTAACTACCTCAAGGAACAGGTAGGTAAGAGTCTCTGCTACAAAATATTATACCCGATTATTATATTTTGTCAGTAAAAGAAAGCTTAGGGATAAATTTACACAGTGTAAGGTTTTAATATAACTTGTGAAATTCAGGATGACTTTTAGAGTTTTATTCTTTATTGCTTTTTTAAAAAATCCCCTGAAGAGTGAAGCTAGCAGAGAAGCGTAAGCAGTGCTGTCAGCAGATATTTCCTATGGAATGAGCTGCATTTTTTTCTGCTCTGTTGTGATGAGTATTTTCTCCAACCCCCTGCACTTGTCCCTCAGTCTTTCCATTGGCCTTCCTCATTCTGCTTTCCTAATTGTTTCTTCTGCTTTTTTCTCTTTTTTGTGCTCTGTCTCTTTCCATGTCTTTACAATTAAATGCTTTTAGAAACATTTCCAACAAATCAAGAAAGCAACATGATGTTGTTTTGAGTGAACTTAGCTCTCTTTTTGTATGTTTTGACTTTCCCCCCACACTCCCTGCAACCATTGCCCAGGTAGACTTCAGGTCTGGAGTGATGCCAGTGCTTCTGTATTGAATCACAAGCATGAACTTGGGCGTGCTTTTGAAACCAAACTGTGCCTATTAACTCTAGGTAGATTTATGTCTCTATTTGAGAAAGGTCTTGTCAACTGTCTTGTACCTCCAGTGTTGAGTGTGCAATCACAACACAGGTAGGCTTAATCTAAGGAAGGGTAGAGTGACACAGCTCTTGGCTTGGGATGTTGCTCATATCATCAGCTTAAGTCACTTCAGTCCCACAGGCAACAGTGTGGGTCCACCATCATCAGAGGACATTGGCCTTGTGAGCAAAAAGTAAAGAATAACACAACCTCAGAGCCTGACATAAGACAATTAGGACCTAGTCTAAAAAGTTCAAAATATTGGTTAACCTCTTCATGCCTACTGAAAGAAGAGGAACTAAGTAATAACAGTCGTAAGGCTGATTGTCATGATGTTTTTGGGTAGGTGATTCTCAATTTTGTTCAAATCACCATTTCTTTTCCAACTGAAGATATAGTATAAAATATAAGCATAATTCTACTGGAAAGTTTAGCTTAGGGCTACCCAAATCTAAGCAATCCATGAGCTTTAAAATTATTTTTTAAGGAGTGTTGAATTTCAGCTGCAGCCGCTTTTCAATATAGTCTAAAGCTAGGATTTCTGATTATGTGCCCTGCCCCTCCATTGAACTGACTGCATTAGGCAGAGTTGGGTAGTCTAGAGGATTAGAAGTAAACTACTGAGATAGTTGTATACTTTTGAAGACACGCATATGGAAACACATGCCATGTTATAAACTATATGGAAGACACTGGTGAGTAGTGGCTTCACAACGTTATAAATGTGTCTCTCTATTTGAGCCATCAGGGGAAATGCACATCACAGGAGGATAAAACAGTTTTGTATTGCTGCGATAGTTAAAGAGCATTGACCCAAGAAAAGAAGTTCTTAGTATGAACAACTAGTTTAGGACACATAGACTAAGAATATTTTCTTCCAATTTAAAATAAAGAAGTTTTTTTCCTTTTCTCCTTTCTTTGGCTCCATAAATATTATAATAATTCATTCTATGGGGGTTTTATCAGGTAAATTGCAGTTTAAAAGTTTTCACAGGAGCTCTAATTGTGGAGAGACTCTCTGAGAGGAGCACAAAGTCCTAGGTTATTTCATTTTTTCAGCCAATGACCACTCGGAGTACAGAGGCCTCGATTTGGGTCACCTTACCAAGGTCAGAATTATAGGAATTTTGCAGTGCCGCAGCTGACTCACACATTCTCTTTCCACTGTAAAGGTCCAGGACAATGCTAATATCAACGTGCTCCTTAAACTAAGTCAAGACTAGGTCTCTGCAATGTAGAGAGTTCACACATATTAAGTGAAGAAAGAAAATTAATGTACTTTCAAACAGTACTTGACATTTTTCAAATGTTCTAATACTTTTCCCAATGAAAGCTGAATTCAACTGATTTTATATACATCAGCATATGGGTGACACCCTCCCTTTCCCTTGTATAAACAGACACATTGTACTACACAGATTTTCAGCCTATCAAATTACAAAGTATCCTTTTTATTTTTTTTGAAAAAACGTGTTTCAAAAACATCAAAAGACAAAAATCCTGTGGGAAAATTATGCCCGGTTCCATAACTTCTTTTGTCACTAAATAGAACCTTAAACCTCTTCAATGACTTTATAAGGAGCTTTGCTTCCCAGATGCATTAACCCACCCACTTCCTTTCCATATCCTATTGTCACTGCCTTTGAGGTTTATTTCCCTATTTGTCCTTTTCAAATGCTAGCATTTGTAAAAAGGGTCTTTCAAAGACATTGTGCTCAGGGCTTGATGGTAAAGGGTCTTCTCATTGCTACAACTGCCCGCGTTTCTTTCACTCTTTTTGAAAGGAATCTAAAAAATAACAAATATTAAGCTGCTAGAATGGACTTTGTTTTAAAATGGCTTCTTTGTTTCCCTCCAGCCGTTTGAAAAACTGATGTTTTCCAGGGAAGGATTCCTCCCACTGAAGTTGACACGATTTCTGCCTTAAACAGGTGAAAGTAAATGTAGCCCTAGGCTGCTTTGTACGCCTCAAGAATGTATGGTGTAACTACACAGACCAAAAGAGGTCTTCATGGGAGACAACAGGAAATATTGAACAGTTTTGGGGTTTTTTTTGCAATATAGAAATTGAAATAATTGTATACCTATATGAAACTTGCTTTCTTTACTCTGTGTAAAAAAACTGCACACTTCAGTATATATGCTTGCAGAAACCAGACCGAGTTTTCCATAGACTGGATTTGCAGCTCAGGTAAAGCAGAGTAAATCAAGAGTAATTCCATTACAGATAATTAGGTTGATATACTGGTATAAGCCCGGGAGAAGTGTGTTAAGATTGAAACCCTGTAAATTACATTTGTTTCCAGAACAGAGACAGTATCATTGATATTTAAAAGGATATTGCTCAAAAAATTACTACCAAATGAAACATTGCAAAGAAAGAGGTTTGCAAGATATCATCTCTGTAGATCTCTTTTAAAAAGTTTTTTACTTAACTGAGCTTTATCTGAGAAATATGAAAGCTCAAAACCACTAACAACTAACAAAATAACACTGTCAGATTCCCACTTAACTAAAAAATAAAGCTAAGAAAATTCATACAGGTTAATAAATGAGTCAAAATGTAAATATTTAGAACTTTATTTGGGGGGAGGGGCAGGTTTACGTGGGGTTTTTTAATCATTATAAACTCTTATTATTTTAACAAGGTAGTTTTGAAGTTTCAAATATTGTTGAAAATTAAAAATAAATGGTTCTGAAAATAATACTAAGCAGACAGTAAATAATAGAAAGTGAACATTGAAATAACTTTCTGTTCTAAACTTCTTTTTGAAACAGTTACGGATGTCTGATTAATCAAGCACCAAATTATTATCTGAAAAATGTTTAACAAATCTATGTGCTCGTTTAAGCAAGAAAGAGAATTAAAACTTTTTTTAACCTAGAGAGTAATTTTTTCCCTATGAATTATGAGATTAATTTATAACTACCATTTTTTCTGGGGTATACCTTTATTTATTTTGAATCTGATAACGAAACGAGTTCATTAGTTCCAAAAAAAACATGCTAACAATTAAACAGATAGAATAACATATTAATGAGTTTTATCTCAAGCTAATTAAATAATAAGAAACGTGACCCTTGTTTAATAAGAATTTTACAAGAACCTACACCTCATTTCTGCAATCTACTTCAACAAGGCTAGCCCAGCTTTTAGTCCTAGTCTTTGATAACCTTTGATCACTGACTGGCCAAAAATTTGGAGCTTCCATTTTTAAGTACCTTCTTCCCCTTAAGTATTTCCCTTGCTTTAGATTATCAGTGAGAAGTCATGGATGCAATGTTACATTACCTTTTTCAGTCCTTAGTTCTCATTCTCATTTGGGTGGTTTAGATTTTGCTCTATGATAATAGACATTAGATTTCATCCTTGTCAACTTCCAGATTAAGGAATAAAACTAAGGGAGAAACGTTTGGATTAAGGGATAAATTAAGGAGTAGTTACCTGCGTAAAGAAATTGGTGAGTTAGCAAAATATGTGGATTTACTAGATTTGGTTTTTGGATTTACTTCAAGACTAAAGGTGAATGTATTGAAGGAAGGGAAATATTATCCTTTGTTTTCTTAACCCCTGGTTTTATTAGAAAGATAACCTGCCATTGGAGAAAATTTAAAGTAACATCATGACATTCTAATTTGCACCATCTGTTGATAATTGTCAATTCCCTAACATGTCAAATGTGAAAGGCTAAGAAGATTGAACAAAAATGGATATGCTTGATGCATGTCAATCAGTTTTCGTTGTAGTAGGGGCGTTCTACAGCAGTTGAAAAATAAAGTACTTCAGGAGGCATTAACAGAAATAACAGCATGAGCTACTAAATTATCACAAAACGTAAACTTGAGAGAGAAGTGTCTGTCCCCCTGTGCTTTGCATTTTTCCTCAAGAGTGATATTTAGCAGAAGACAACACATGAAAGCAGATGTTTTTTCTCAGTCCTGAAGATATTTCCCTGAGTACAGAAGTTTAAGCGGTCTCGTGCAGAACGTGCCAGGGCAACCAAGCTTCTTTTCTTGGATCAGCATAACTGGAATAGATGCTGTCTAGGTTGTGCTTGTTTGTATATCCTCCCAACTACCAAAGTGCTGTTAAAGAGCTGGAGCCAGATGAATAAGTCAGGTGAATCGAAACAAGTAACTAAGTAGGAGAACAGAATGAGGATCCTTGTAAATTAAGTTATATCAGTTCTATCCATAATTTTTTTCTCAGGCTGTAGACAGACACTGAAGATGGCTGTAATTCCAGATGTTACTTTCCCTCAGCTGGAGGGTACAGCCTTAAAGCCCAGTGAATCACAAGCTCCCATGAGCGCTTTCTAACCTATTTCAAACAGAAATCATCTGGGATGGTCTGAAGAGTTTAAAGAAGAAAACCCACATAATTCTTACCATTGGCACAATTGAGAGAGTAGGACTTCTGACTGGTGGGCCCTGAGGAGCACATTTGGGCCCTTCTACTTGTAAGAACAAGCATTAATCTTCTCTTTGTTCAGCCTAATCCTATATTTTGAGCAGCAGGAGCAGCCAGTATGACTACTAATGATATTTTTTTTTTAAAGTTTCACATTTGAAGAACATTTTAGCTAGCCAAAATTTTTAGCATTTTTAAAAGGAGCTCAAATTTATAACTCTTTAACAACCAGGATAATTTCTCAGTATGCCTGTGGCTTTTCTTGGTTAAAAAAAGAGGTTTATTAAACTTCAAAGTAAAATATACAGAATCTGTGTGCTTTAAAAAAAAAAGAATATTTTGCATCTTTCTTATTTCTTGGTGTTTGTGTATGTAAATGGGTTTAATTCTGTATATGAACATATATAAAAATTCTTATCACAGAGAATTAGACTGATAATATAGATATAGGAATAAGATTAGATTCAGTTGCTAAAGTTGCATTTATATTTAAGTATGATCAAGAAAATTTATAGAAAAAAATATCTTGACTCTTCTGCTTTAACTGCTTTAATAGGTTTATATTTCTGCGAGGAACTCCAGTTTAGAAAAGTTTCACAATGGAATATCATGTAAATACAACAAGAATTATGTAAACTAAAGAAAAATAATTATGTTAACACCTTAAGAAACTCTTTTACCAGGAAAGATATGAAAACCTTCCTCATACCTGAAGACAAGAAATGTGAAATCTACTACTGACAACTGAAGGTGAAAGAAAATATATTCTTTCTGTTTACTTACCCTTGGTAGAGTTTAAATTGTTTAAAGATGAAAGGGTTTTTTGTTGGAAGTGAGCTGATTTAAATCTGTTTGCTCTGCTGCTGCACTTTTTATAGCATCTGTAACATTAGCATCTTCTCAGGTAATTGCTAATGGGCAATAGACCACCAGCTAATTCCAGAAAGAACAAAGACAGATATTGTACAATCAATATTGATGTAGAGATGTACTGATTCTCAATTTTCTGTTCCTGCCATTGACTACAGCGGCTACCCAACATCTGCAGCCTTAACGATGATAATCTCACACGTTCTCCAGGAGTGGGTTGGCTCCATATTTAGAGAACAGACTTTAGAGAAAGTGTCATGATGCTCTTCAAAACACTATGAATTATTTTATGTGGACAGTCTTTTCCTTTAATGGCTCTAGAAAATGAATCTGTAAGGAGGAATTAAAATTAAGGTCTTAGTGACTTTATGGTCGTAGTATAGATTTTGTCAATGTTGTCTCTTGCTTGTACCAAATACCAGCTGTTTTTCCTATTTCAAAAAATAATTATTCCATTTGTTGGATCTTCTCCCTCTCTCCTTTTTGAAAACAGCAGTGCCTACTTCACCAGATAGTCACCAAATCAACATGAAGCACTGATTCTTTAGATGACTTTTGGTAATTAATTACAATATAGGTTGGTACATCTGGTCATGGTACACACACACACCAAAAATTATTACCTTTTTTTAATCTGTTGTTCAATTTTCATTATAAATGAAGATAAAAGAAAAGTCTGCTAATAAGATTGTCTTTTTAGAAAGGCCAGCTGCTGATAAACTACAAGAAGGAAACAGTGAAACCAACTGCTCTATAGCATTCAGGAACTTGAATGGAAGGAGGATCTGGATTTTATTTAAACCAAAGGGGTAAAACCATCTGAATTACATAACCCTAAGGAGCAGAAGAATGAATATTTTGGTGCTCCAGAGCAAACTGGGTAAATAAGCAACTCAAGGAAATAGTAGAATGAAAGGAGATCAAATATAAACAGAAAGAAGAATATATAGGGACAAAGTAAAAAAGAAAATATATTAAGTAAATGACGAAACTGGAAAGATCCACAGTTCTTATATATCTGTTGTAAGTCCAGCTGTAAGAAGTTGTTTCAATCACATAAATTAAATGGTTACAGATAGAAGAAGAATGGATAATAAACAATGAGAATGGGAAGATATCTATTTAAATGAATGTTATTCTCAGTTTTCTATGAAAATGATGATGCTGAACATGAAGACAAAGGTCAGGGGATGAGTGTGTGAATAGAGGTTCAGAAATGGAAATTAATGCAACTGAGGTAGATGCATAATATAAAGATCTTAAAGCGTTCAAATCAGAGGAATCAAATAATTTTTATTTGAGAACTTGGGAGTAAAATGGAACATAGCATTTTGGACTTCACAGTCAGAATTTACAATATTTTTTTGTTTCCTGAGTTGTTTCATATTAGTGGAAAACAGAAGATAAAGTATGAAAAAGAGGGCAGAGTAACAACCCATTAGTTTGATAAATAAAAACACGCAAGGCTTCTTCTGAAAGATATTTTGAAAGACAAAATAAGATAGTGCCAGTCTAACCTGATAGAATTCATTGAAAAATAATTGATTTTCTTGACAGGAAAAGAGAACAGATCTAATCAATCTGATACCACACAGGAATTGTTAGTTAAGAAGAGGACAGGAAAAAGGGATTAATCTGGGAATTATAAAGTGGGGAAGGGACTAAAGGAGGGGTGACAGTAGGAGTAAAGAACAGGAAGGAACTCAGATAGAGGGAGGCTGCCACTACAGTTCCTCAGTGATTGGTCTCAGGTGGTTTCATTAATATCTTCTCTAATAACCTTGAAAGAAATATGATACTGAGTTAAATGACATACGCAACTTGTTAGAAAAATTGGGATATCAAACAGAAAGAATTGGATAACCCCGAGTACTGGAAAAAAAATAAGGATAGAGTGAAATCCAATTGTATTAAATACATGATTGCGCATTTAGAAATTAATAACCACATTTTTTTTCAGTAAATCAAGAATTGATCATTAGGAAATTTCTGAGGAAGAAAATTTTCCTCTACATATCATAGACAACTATGTACCCTCAAGATAGAATGACCATGAAAAAGAAATATGATCCTACAAAGCATCTTTTGACACATTTTCAGAGGAGACAGGCAGGAATCAATGACATTGTACAAGGCCAAGGTAAAATGTCATAAAAATTATTGTATATAATTCTGATCACCTACAATGAAGAAAAGATGCATTCAGGCTGGAACAGGTTGAGAAAGGCACATAAGATCGGGAGAAAACCATTTTAGAAGAAAAAGAAAATGTTCTTAGGTATTTTAGGCAGAAAAGAAGGCCAAGAACGACTGAAATTATATACAAGGAGTGAACACTGGGAAAAAAAATGAAAATTCTTTAAGTTAAACGGTAGTGTTGACACAAGATTAAAAAACAAGACCACTGGTTAGACCCTGAATAAACACAGGCACAAAAGGAGAGTAAGATTTCTGCCGTAAGAAAAATTATGTATCTACAGGAAGAATGAAGACAAAAATATTCTCATGGATTTTTGAAGTGACTCTTGTTTAAATTATTAAAAATATTATGTGGCACAGACACTTGTAGTATCAAGAGCTGAACTGCATTAAAAAATTAATTTCATCTTAGTCTTATGTTCTTAAGCATTTGTTGATTTATTGGTAAAAGGGAGTTATCAGTGGCTAATGTAAGTCAAAAATAAAGATTTTAGCCCTTAGTCTGTCTGCCAGAGGAGATCCTTAGTCAACAGCCGCAGAACACGTTTTATACAATTTCTCATTGAATTATATTTAACACAGCAATTTAGCAGTGAAATTGGAAGTCATTTTTATTTTAGTATATTTCTTATTTTTATTTTAGTAAATTTCTTATTTTTATTTTAAATAACTTTTCTAAAACAAAGGCTTTTTTTCTTCTGAAATTAGTGCTTGTTTGCTATTGTATTCTTCATTCACCTTCTAATTTTTAAAAGCTAGGTTTATAGGGTAGATTAGTAACTGGCAAGATTGCAGGTGTGAAGAGTGTGTCACAACATACTATTTCAGGACTTTCCAGGGACTCCAGTTAGAGCTGTGTATGTCCCATTGGGAAGGAAGGAACCATCTGTTTCTAATGGGATAAAGCTTCTGTTTCTAACCCTGCAGGGCTGCAAGATATTGAACCTACTGTCTGGCTTACATTTACAGGCAGAATGTATTTCAAAAGGAAATCTGGGAGAAAGAATGAAGAAATTCTGTCAGCTATTTCTTGAAATAAGTCTGAGCTTGAGAATGAAAGAAATAATACACGAAGAAATGAAAAAATGCAGGACAGACTAAAACAATGTATTATCTTAATTCATCACAATTCTCCAAAATAAGAACACAGTTAAACAGAAGGCATGGTTAACATTCACGGAGCAGTCCATTCACTAGGAAAAAAATATTTTTGACCGCCAGTTCATGTGACAAAATGTTCAGGTACCCAAGTATTTACAGGTAGTGAGATCATGAGGATAGAAAAATATAAGCTGAACTTCGTAGAAGTTTCCGAGAAAAGAGCTGAATGTCTAAAACACTAGGATGTCTTCTAAGAGTTTTTTGGTGGAGAATAAAATTAAGCAAGGCAAAGCAAAAAGGTAGTGTAAAGCAATGTAAGATGGTATTCCCCTCTATTGATCCTTAATTATAACCTGAAGAGGAATCCAACTGCCTAATGGAAGTGATTCAGTATTTCCTCTCTAAAACTGTGGGGAATTGGCTCCTGTCAAGGGGAGGCTACACAGTTACCTGAATTCTCTGCACCCTCAGCGGTATAAGAAGAAGCCTCTGGAGGTTCGGTGAGGGATATATCCTACGCTTCACTTCAGATTCTGCTGCAAGGGAGAGAGCTCTTACTAGCAATATTCTACCTACTATCAACATAGGATATAGAATAGACCTGTCTCCTTCCATCCTGTCATGCTGAATTAGGATTCAAGTCTTCTTACTTCTTGTCCTGAGAATTCAGGAACAAAGGGGAAACATGAATAGTCTTCTTCATTTCAGATCCGTACTGCTCAGAGCTGCCTTTGCCGAAATGCTGGTCACTCTTTGTACTGAGAGTTAGTAGTTAGAGCAACCTCAGGTGATGAAGCAGGATACCAGCCCCAGAGTACCGACAGTTTCATTCTCATTCCTCCGAGACATCTAGTTCCCTTCTTACCAGATAAAAATCAGTCTTTCTTCCCTCTGGCCTTTTGACTCAACTCTTTGATGATAAAAAAGATGAGTGTGCAAACAGTATCACAGTATCATAAGGTTGGAAAAGACCTTTGAGATCATCGAGTCCAACACTCCATGGGCCTGAAGATCTGGGCACTTTGCCAGCATGTAAGTGTTCAATCCCCTCTTGCTGAGTAGCCTAGGACCAGGAACAAGGTTCTATCACTAGTCTAGATCAATGCTCTATAGAAAAAAAGATAAGAATTAATTCTCAATCAACAGCCGATATGCCCGAAGATGCTAATTATATTCCTATGTTTGTCAAGCTTCTCTAAAGACTGACAGGGTTCAGGTGTTGATTTGAGCTGCCTGGTGTGAATGCAGTTCTCATATCTGGGCAATTAAAATTAAAGGACCCAGGAGGCTTTACTCTAAGAATAAAAACACCTAATTTAAATGCCTTAGGAATTAGACTGTTTCCAAAAACACATAAGTATTGGATTTCTTTTAGGGACTTTGATGGGTTTTAGGTAGAGTATATATCACCTTGAGTTCTTAGACTTGGATTTTCAAAATAACTGCGAAGATGCACACTAGGAATGGATTTTTAAGTAAGTTGACAGGCTGTCTACTTCTTGCATATAAGCAAAGTCCCTGTAAAAATCCATTATTAGTTGTAGAAAGAATCGGCTTTCCTTTACCTTCATTTTCTGTTTTTTTTAAAAACATATATGATGTTGTGTGTCTGTACTTGTGAATAACAATACACTTTTTATGCCATAGGTTTAAGAGCTAAATAATCTATATAATTTACTTAATATGTAATTCAGAGCAATGCATTTTCATAACTTCTATTTTTAAATAAAAGGGAACTAGGGATTGATTAATGAGGCTTAATATCCTGAAAAGAAAATTAACCGTACACATGGAGATATTTCATGATACGAGACAGTAAGGGGTTATTCTCCATTAGAAGTCTGATTTCTGTGAAAGTTCAATGACGCAACTGAATACATTATTTTACTAGCACATAGTTATACTTTTCGTAACTGTGGAATTTCTGTTTTCTTGCAAGGTATTGGCAGATATTGGAAAGCTTACCCAAACACATTTGGTCCTGTGGAACCCCCTGAGATAATAATCCTTTCTAAACATCAAAACAATAATACGCAAGGTTATAAGAAGAGCAACAAATTGTCAGAAACATGGAATTCCTGCACCAAATGAAATTAAAAGGTCTGTTCTAGTTAGGTCCCAACCCTGTAAAGAGTTCACATTCCTGTCTTTAACTGTGTGAGTAGTCATATTGATTTCATATTCAAAAATCTTCACAGGATTAAGGTTTTAAATTGGGGTCAGATGTCTCCGGTCACTTCTGTTGCCCTTCTTGAACTCCATAGCACTACTCACATGCACAAAATTAAATGTTTGGAAGGTCAGACTCTCAGTCTGGAAAAGTGCAAGTAAGAGCAGATATGATAGAGAAGTAATTTTGTGTGTTTTTCTGTTAAAACAATATCAAAAACTTCTCTCTGTGCCTAAGCTATAAAGATGTTTAGACTGAGTTGCACAAAATTGTTGGTGAATAGTCGTCCCTCAGGAAAATATTTCCTTGTACCAGTTGGATTCTTTCTCATGACATATAGAAAAGCAAAATGGGATCGAGAGACACAGATGCAATTCTTCAGGTATATTGCTACTTAAAAAGTTTAGTAACTCCAAATTGTGTACAGTGTGTACAGTTGTATACCTTTCACATGCATGGAGAAATCAGAACATCCAAAAGAGGACAGAAAGCCAGAAAGCAGCTATAGTTCTGTGGTAGCCTGAACTACTGTAACTGCTGCTCTTGCCTTTTTCTCCACTATCAGATGCGTTTTTGAATCCCCTCCTTGCTCCAGCACAAGTATTGCTCCATTATTGGCTTTACTAAGGTTGTTCAATGCACTGCTGAGTCACTTTTACTGTCCAGTTTTCTGTAGATACACTGAGTTGAAGCCATTCAAGAAAGTGTCCAACAAGTGCCAGAGCCTTTCAAAAGAAAATCAGCAATGTCTGGCCATGGGGATTTAAAAGGAGGCCAACAGTTATGGGTTTGCAGTGTCATGGATCTGTTGAAGAGCTTTGTTTCACCAGAAACTCCTAAAAGATATACTCATCCAGAGAGCCCTACAGCATGCCAATGCAGTTTCAGATATTCAATTTTTAAATCTGTAATACTGACACGTACCTAACTGGAAATTCACAGATCTTACATTAAACATTAACATTAAGACTGGTGCCTTTAAAACTTTAAAAGAAACCAATTTAGAGATGTGCATCTTTTTTTTTTTCTTTTCTTTCTTTCTTTTTTTTTAATAGATGTTTGCCCTGCTCTGCCTTCTTTATCCTTCTTACAGCACTCACAATGCAGAAAGGAATATTTAATTGCCACTCTCTGCTCTCCTTTCCCTCTTTCCCCAAATAGTATAAAGAGTGATCTACTACGTAAATTGAAACTACCTGCTTGAAGAGGAAGGAATACTTCCATTCCTACATGATGAAGCTGTTCCACCTTTATTATACACGTTCCCTTGAGGAAGCAGGGATCCCATATTCAAGGTGAGCTCTCTAACCAGCAGGCTGTCAAATTGTTCTGCTCGCCCTCTGGCCCTATAGGTATTCAATTGTCTCCCAGAAAGTGAGACAGAATGTTGTGAGAAACTCCCATCCTGGAAGACCTTATCAGTGGCAGGTATAGGTTCAGTGAGGAGTCAAAGCTTCGCTGTTTCACATCTCACCAACCTCTTAATTGTCCCTTTAAAGACATGACAGCTTTGCCTTTCTTAAAGACCAGCTACTGTATGAACCCATCCAGGTAAAACAGTTCTGGAAGTATCTATTTTATTAATCAAACTGGGAGTTAGGTAGGATCTTGGCACCCCACTCTTCAGTGGTAACAGAATTAATCTGTTGTGTGCCAGGTTTAAGTGTGCCAGGATAAGTCTAAGAGACTTCATCAAAGGGAATTTAGGTGCCCAAGGGCTTTAAACTTGACTCTACAATAAGACATGAGGTGAAGGGTTGTGAAAACTGGTGAAGCCATGAAAAAATGTGTGTTCTGTTGGTCAACTATGAAATATTTCTATTGTGCAATGTAGCTTCATCTGGAAAATTGCCCCTTCTCTCAGGAGTCTACTCAGTAGAACACAGTATTGTCCTACTTTTTAGGCAAATTATATTTAACACAGAAATAAAGAATACAGGTATAACTGAATGCAGTTTGCAATTTTGTTTAGCTAGCATAAATACAAGAACTACTTTAATGTCTCAGCCTATAAAACCATCATGGATTACCAGTTATAAAAAAAAATTCTTTGTGTGACAATGCACATTTGTTAGGGGTTATTTTCTCCTTCCCTGGGCAATTTTAATGAAAGTTCTCCTATGTCTCTTCTTTTGTTGTCTTGTTGAACTCAGTATCCCTATCAGGATGGTCTTCTGCATTGCTATCCCAAGTATGTGCTAACAAAAAGCAAAGATATTGTAAAGTATGCTTAAAACACATGCTGAGAAGCAAACGACATAATCTGCTTACCAGGATTTTGTTAATGTGCCTGTCTATTCATTTGGTAGGAATTAGAATAAATTCCTAATACAAGTAATTTAGAAACATAGATTTCTGGAAAGCCTATGAAAAGTGAATACTTAAGTCATGTAAGCACTCTTGAAAATTTCATCCCACAGACGAGATTCATCTCTCTTAGTCCAGCTATGTAAAGTCTAGTCTAGCTTAACCAAGCTGTCTGGGCTCCTTTTCTTATCAGTGGAGACAGACAGGCACATCCAGAAGACAATATTTCTCATTTCTTTGTCTCCAGGGAAGGGGAGGAGAAGTCCAAGGTGAAGTCTTATTTTTTTATGATTAACTTTAGGTGAGTCCTACATCTGACTTTCTGTGACACTCAGTTCTTGTCAGCATTAACAGGATGAATATTTACTGATTTGTTAAAGAGTTACGACCAAAATTTGAGCATGTATAATACACTTCATTTCTCAGCCCAGACTCCCACTAGTGTAGACTCCTAACACACCAGCCACTGTGCTAAATTGCTCAAAAGCCTGCCAGGCTTAGGATGATAGTTGTGGGAGGGGAGAGTATGCATCTGTTAAAAGTTCAGAATTGCTTAGGCTGACATTCTTAATTTTCCTTGTTTCCTCTCAATGTATATAAGCAGCCAATAGTGCATACCATGCCACAGAAATTGACATTGACTTTCATTAATGTATTTATTTTACATTCAACAAAATTGCATATCTGTCTCCTATGATGCCGATTTTCACTTTGGTTTTGAAATGCATTTTTTTCAAAATTTTCTTCTAATTTTTTTCAACCCAAAGCAAAATAATATTCCACATGCATTTGCCAATATCAAAAAGCATTTATAGGAACTTTTGATTTCTGTAACTGCCATGAAATATTAAAAAAAAATTCTGAGTGTGGGTAAAAATCAACCCTTTAACACTGAAATGGGAACTGAAATAGTGAAACAGACACGTGCATAAAATATATACATGAAATTATCTTTATTTCGAAGAAAATCTTATGCATGTGTTATTTTAAAGCATCCTTTAAAACATCTCTAAAGCTTTGTATGATATGTAAATACTTTGTAATAAGTAATTTTTATAACATAAAAGAGTCCCTGGCACTTTATAACAGCTTCTTCAATGTGTATTTCCTTTATGTTCACAGTTTCACAGCACTTTTATTTGTGTGTATGGATATGTCTGACTTTGCATGCAGCTGCGTGGAGAATTCAGCTGACGGTAGCATAAAATGTACCTTTTCCAGATTCAACTGTGACAGAAAGAAGCTCAGATTTCTGTGACAGTTTCACCAGCACAAGTCAAAGCACCAGCCAGACTGCAGGCAGCGAGGTGACTTTGCGTTCCCTACAGTCTAAGCAGTACACTTAGCATAGGACCACAGCCACTGGGAATCAGGTAGCAGGACCTCCAGCAATGAGATTTGAGTGAATGTGAGGATAGAAACTAGTTCTACCTGTCTGCTTCAGGTATTTTTATTTAGATCACGTGACAGCCAAACCAAGTCCATCCTCACTGCTATTTTTTGAGCTACCTTATGTGTGCCTACACTTGTGTTATATTCATATTTCTTACTTACAATCTCATCCAAGCTTCTTCTTTCGATGGAGTGTAAAATACTAATCTGGCAAATAAAACCATTTTATTTCTATTTATTAAAGTTACTTATTATTATTTCTATTTCCTGTCAAATACCCATCTTACCAGTTCCGCTCACCCTTGCTGAGCATCTCTCCACCCTTGCAAAGCCGCCTGCTTGCTGCCTGTCATGGCCAGGCTGAAAAACCTGGGTGCTCATCCTGCACAGCTGTACACATGCCACCGCCCAGCTGTCTACAGAATGCTCCATATGGTGATTTCTCCTGTGGAGTGGGCTAGAAGGCAGCTTCATCCGAGAGGCAATGTCTATTGTATAATTAGAAAACACTGCATTAGGATTAGCTGTAGTAAGAACAGTGTCAAACCTGGGCATCAAGGTCTGCCTTTATCCTAAACTCAAGGAGATTTAGTTGACCCATTTGTTTGTGTATTGTTTATTTTTTGAGTTTCTCTACTTTCCCCTGCCACCTGTGAACAGAAGTGCCAAACAATGCCATTACAGTGGCTATTCTTGAAATGTTTATTCTGAGTCTGCAAATGCAATATATTGAAAAATTTATTTCAGAATTCACTCTTGTGAGGGTAATTCTAGACCAGCCCAGATAATGTATAAGGTTACAGGTGTCTGAAAAATAAACAGAAAAAAAAAGATCAATTAAATCCTGAAACATCATTATTCTTTTGATTTCAGGTGATTCAGGAAAAAAATTCAGGTGTAAGACAATGCTTACCACTGAACCTAATAACCTTACAAGTTGCAGGGGCTCTCCTCCCACTTGTAATTTTGTGTGCAGTATAAGCTAAAGTACAGCATAAAATTGGAAACACTGTCAGGGACGTTTTGAGACACAGTGTGGAAAAAGGAGTAGAGATGTTGAAAGTAAAAAGAAGGGAGTGAAAACTTCAGCTGATGTAAACTTACATAGCTTCAATAACTTCAAAGGATCTACAATGATGCCTTAATTCAAATCAATTGACTCTGTACATCTCACAAATGTTCACATTACTGAATTATATATTTTCCTCCCTTCCTCATATTTTCTTCCTGAATTTTCACCATTGATTTACCCCATAAGAATTACAATGTGACTGCCTATTAGAGGCAGCACTACATTTTTAACCTACGTAGTCATGGGCACAAAAAGGTTTTCCCATCAAAAGAGCTGCAAGCAAAGTCTTCCCCTCCTCCTCTTCTTTCTTTCCACCTCAATTAAGAAACAACATGTTTTTCCTCTCAATGCTTGCCTTTTATCTATTCCTCTTCTCATGTTTCTTTGTTATTTTTTCTCCTTCATGGCTTAGCAGTGGTGCTGAATGCTGATGAGATAATACTAAGTTTAACCCCACGCAGTCCTTTTCCTAATTTCTTCAAATACTGGAAACATGACCTGCACTTTCTGGGGTTCCCTGCAAGCCCAGGAAGCTGATATGAATGTCACAAGAGCCTCACTTACTCCGGGACCAGAGAATATGGGATAATTCTGCTCCATGATGAGCAGAAGCTGGAAAACAACATACTTTGCATCAAAATCAGCTGGTGTATGTTGTTAGACTTTTTGATGATTTCATATTTATTTTTCTCTAAAAAAAGTGAGACACTTTCAAGAAAATCAGTTTTATACAAATGCTTTCTATCAGTTTTACATAAAAAAGTGAAAGTCTGTATTGGAGAATTATTTTTATGAACATCACTTTTTGTCACCCACTAGGACGACAGAGAATTGTCTCCTCTCTGAATTTGCTTAGCTTTTGTAATATTCAAATGATAGATTTTGGAAATACAGTAAATATAATGGTATATAAGGTTTTTAAACAGAACAAAACATTATCGAATACTTGTTTAGTTGTTAATAATATTTTTATATGATTCAGATATGCTGACATTGCCGAATTTAGAATCTTTACTGCTACTGTATTTATAACTGTTTGAAAGCTGATCTAGTGAAAGATTTTCCTTCATGATATGGCTGTTAATTTCAAAAGAATATTTTCACTATTATAGCACATCTTTTTTCTGTAATGTCTGCTATAAACCACAGGCTCCTCCATGCCACTCAAGCCTACATACTAATTTGAAAAGGCTGTTGATTAAAACAGTCATAACAATGAATACAAAGTTTAATAAGGATTTTTTGTTTCTTTCAGAAGAATGAAAAATGTTCTTCTGAAACATGATGTTTTCTTCATTTTCTAACAATCATTGATTGCCATTGATATGTTTTATTGAAGTTTTCATGAACAGAAGGAAGGAAGAAAGAAAGGTTGGCCAGTTTGAATTGTCAAGGTAATAAGAAACTAATGTTTTAGTTTTCATTGGAAACTACCTGACTAATGTGGTTCCTAATTCTTCTATTTCTCTTCCTTAATTATTGAAACATAATTACTGAAATACAGCTCAAGGAAAAACATGAGCAGAATGAATAGGGACATTTCTAAAGGTGGAAAAAACCAAACCACCATGTCAAAACGCTTCTGTTCTAGGCTCTCAGAGACTCTTGCTATCCTGTCTTATTTTCTCAAACATATGTTCAAATATAAACATTTGTAGCTTTTAGAAATGTTTTTCGTGTTATACATCTTAACAAGCTTTGAGAGCTTGCTCAAACTGCTGAGTTCACAAGTGTATCAAAACATAAAAAACTAGCTAAAATTTGTAAATTGTAAGAGAGGAATACACTGCTAGATGCAGTGGTTATCTGAATACCCTTTAATAGCATTATTTTAACAGATAGGCACCATCTTCTGGTAGAAAATCATCACCATTGAAAAGACTATTAAAATCTTCTAAGTTTTCTTTATGATTATTAAAGAAAATCATGTTGGCACTCCATACATTGTATCTTAACTTCTAAAAACTTTGGCTTACAGTAAAATATGTGGAGAGTATAATTTGTTAATGGGGAACACAGTCAGTTTTCAGCATCCTTTCTGGGAGCACTGAGAACATTGTACTTGCTGAAGAGTTTCAGTCTTCACAGCAGGGCTTTTTGCCAGGTAGAAACTACTATCCTAACTAATTTAATAACACAGGATATTGGTTTCAGATACACTGATGACAGATTGAAATCTAATGGCCTACAGGTGATAATGTGAAAAAATAATAACCTGGATACATAACAAAACTTTGTGCCTATAGTGACAGTCATTGTGTCTGCAAGGCAGACGAAAAGAAAGCATATATATATTTTTTAAACCACGGACGCTATAGAAAAGATCCTTTCTAACAATACTGACAGTGTATGAGAATAGTAATTCTTACACTACTATATAATTAATTTATGTTGTACAGATGTTAGAGAAACTCAACCAGCCATATAGGAATAATGGATCTTTAGAGAACGGAACAATTAATTGTCGTTGTATTTGCCAGGGACAGTCTACAGAAACAGTTATTTTTTTAGAACGAATTTCAACTCTCAGCTTTAGAAAAATGATGCCTGGCACCTAATAATTAGCAAACCAGAATCTATGCACCAAATTATTATAATGTACATATTCAATTCATTAGATTCACACCACAGTGTGGTGTAAAGCGGGAATAATTAAACACCAGATGGTGGTGTAAACTCCAATAGTGAGAGCTCATGCATAATGCATGAGAATGGGATTTACTGTTGTTTTTATCCATTTGGAGCCATTATGCTTCTCTTGGACCCCAAACTATGTCTCGGAGAAAAAGATCTCTCTGGATTGAGAATTCCTCTATACCGAACAATTTGTTCATTTGCTTTGTCATATCCTCATCAGTTATCTTCCTTCTCGACTTCCAGAATTTCTGAGAACACATTATTTTCTGGCAGAGCTCACAAAACTCCTGAACTTTCCCATCATACAGAAGCACCCGAGCTTATGGGATATTTTATGTTTCTGCCAGCAGTATAAAGTTTAAGATTAGAACCTTTGGAAATTGAATATGATTTTTAATGATTGTAGTGTCACATTTCCAGCCTGAAATACTTTTAAAATGTCATTAACTGATGTACCATTAATCATTTAGATTTTTTTGACCATTAAAATATCTTCTTTTTTTCATTAAAGAAGTAATGAATATGAAAGTGAAGACAGGATAGATAGTATCTTAAAGGCTGGAATGGAGAACAGATTAGTACGCTTAATTCTCCTTCAGTGATGACATTCCACTTAGGTGTTTATATTGCTCCTGATTAAAACAATAGCAGTCAAAAAAACAAATAGATAATTCCTTTCCTAATCAGTCCTGGTAAAAGAAAACAAGAACATTAGCATCTGTATCTTTTCCTCCTTCACCACTACCAAGAGAGTCATAATTGGGAAAGCTAGAAATCAAGGTCTAATTTTTCAAATTCTGCATGAGAAAACGTGTATTCTTGGTAAAGACCTTAAACATCTGCAGCGTTCAGAGAAGCCACCATCCACCCAGAACAGAACGTCACTTTACCCACTTTGTGCCGTTGTATGAAGGACATAGGGTCTAATGCTTAGTTTGCTACTGATTAATCCTGCTTCCCTGCATCTGACAGTTCCCCTTACCTTCTGGTACCCCGTCTGGCTGTCCAGAAAACGAGACCCAGTATGCCAGAAGGTCCAGCTGTTTCACAGATATGGCAGCTTTATATAGTAGCAACAATTCCTATGTTGTTATTTCTCAGCAAGCCTTGTGAAAGACGTGTGTCTTCCAGCACTGTTTTGAAAAATTGGGAGATCCATGTCTGGGTGATAATCAGCACACATCCAGAAACTATATGTATGCGTAACAGAGATTGTAGCCAGTCAGGTCAAGCGTAGATGCAGTTCCGCTTCTGTCAGGGAAGAGGGGAGGACACACCATTACAGCTGCGTCCCATGCCAGACGGTGGGATATTATGGCTCCCAGGGCTCTTAAGGGTAAATTATCAAAAATTTTCTGACTGCTGTCAGGTAGCTTTACATATGTGACCAAATGACTGGCATATATGATGGTGAATGCAAAACCAAACCTCCTTCTCCTCTATCTTGTATTTTCTGGTGTCCCAGAGATGTTCACAGGACTGTGTACTGCAATTAAAAATTAGAAAGTTCTCTCAGATCACCTACTAAGCCTGTGCCTAACTGAATCATCCTCTGCCTCAGTGATCCACCTGCTAACTAGAACCATTAAGAATGAGGATAGTCCAGGACAGAAGATTTTGTAGGACCTTTTGTGTTAGTCCTTCTGCATGGGAATAACCTAAGACAAAGTTGGAAAGTGCCATGACCTGTCAACATCTGAAGCAGCCATAGTTTTCCGAAGCAATTTAAATTTTCATATAGTGTTGAGTTTCAAGTACTTGGTTCCATTTTGCTAAAACCAGTTACAGAAAGCACAGTGAAATACCATCTCCCATAGAACACTTGATCACCTTTCACTCACCACTGCAGCTCCACCTCTAACAATCACAGCCTGTGCTTGGTTCACAGCTCCTTCTTGATCACAGTCTTTAAACCTTACCCTACAGGTCAGTCTGATTCCTGCACACTTCATCACTATTCATACCTGCTGGAGAGGAATTCAGTGGCACAGTCCTTTGTCCCCAAGTTTTTTTCATTGGAACACAGTTCATACAGTCTTAGCTTGTGTCTACAGTAGCAATGCCTTAATTCGTTACTACAGTGGCAAAGGGCTTTTCTGTGTGTGCACCTGTATCAACCAAATCTGCTCTTATATAAGTAGATTAAAACCATGCCACATGCTCTGTTGCAGGTCTAAGTGTAGGTGCCCTAGAAACAACAGAGACTGCTGTCACAGCTGTTTCAGCTCTTGATTATGCCCTGACTTCAGAAACACACTGACAAAGTAATATTCACTGCCAAGATTATCAATGTTCTCATAGTCCTGGGGTTTGATTCTATTGGGGAAAAAAAGGAAAGGGGAAAGGGGAAAGGGGAAAGGGGAAGGGGAAGGGGAAGGGGAAGGGAAGGGAAGGGAAGGGAAGGGAAGGGAAGGGAAGGGAAGGGAAGGGAAGGGAAGGGAAGGGAAGGGAAGGGAAGGGAAGGGAAGGGAAGGGAAGGGAATCTTTTAAATTTAATTCCTTTCCTCTGAAGTTTTTTATGAAAGTTACACCATTTTAGTAAAGCCTAACGTTCTCATTGAGCTCAAGCATGCTCACAGTAACCACAGTATGAGGGGTGGTACTGACTCTCATTGTACCAATGAGAGCATGTCTTTTGGTGAAGAGCTGTAAGAATATTTTCCAGAGGCAATTGTCCTCACTAAGCAAGACACAACAGCTTTCCACTCAAGTTTAATATGTGGTATTTGCCTATGTTTGTGAAGGACTGTAAACGTTGTGGTCCTAAGAAGTTCAAACTATATTAATCGCTTATTTAACTCTTCCCAATATAACTAAGCCAACGTATTTTGTTTGGGGTGGAAAGAAAAGATGGAGAGAGCCTGCCAATCCATCCAGACACATAGTCTACCTAAAGATAAAGGGAAAGGACAGCCTACTGTTGTTTCTGCAGTTGCTGTACAAGGACCACATCCCTTGCCATTGCTGCTGCCAAAAAAATAGTGTCCTAGCTCCTCAGAATCTGACATTTTACGGCAGAAAGGATAAAGCTTACCACATTAGTATATTTTTAGTATTACCTGTCCCTTATTAACTTTTTTAGTTTTATTCAAATCTCTACCTATTTCTTACTGAAGACATCCAGAATGTGATAAGAGATAACTCATTTTTTCCTTCAAATTCACTACTTCTAATTTTCTATGAACTTAGTAGAAAAATATTCCAAACAAGTAACAATTTCTGGGAGTTTTCTGTCTTGATCTAGCTTTAATGGAGTGTATAAGAAGTGCAAATAAGAAGTATGTAATTTAAATAAATCTGGGACAAAGAATATTTTGATGTAGTTTTATGGCACACTAAAAGTTGTTTTGTAAAATTCTAACTGAATATAAGAACGAACGGTAATCAATGAGCCCACACAGTAGAAAAGTCAGAATGGATCAAAAGGTGTAATATGAAAAAAAATATGCAACTCTGTGTCACGGGTGAATCTTTAGAAAGATTTATATATATATATGGCTGACAAAGCCATATAGCTCCATAGTGAAATGTGTTAAAAATAAACTAGAGCAACTCTTTCGGAAAACATTGAAATATTTTGTGCTTCAGGCATAAACAGAGATTTAAAGAGGAGGGAAAAGGAGCCATTCATCAAGCAGATAATTAAATAGGGGTTCACTGCTGTGTTTCTTGAAACTTTTTGGGGGAGAAACTGGCATTACTCACAGTTAGAGCTGTTCTTGGGTTAGAAGAACAAGTGATCTGATTCAATACAACAGTTTCCATGACTCTACTAGCAAAACTGAAATGGAATAGGCTTCCCAGGAAATTATTTTACTTGGGTTCTTAGGCTGATATGAAAGCCAGACGTCAGTAACTGACTGTGAAACATTCAGATGTAGGCAAACCCGACATTGTTAGGAATGTATTGTAATTCGGAATGCTCCCAAAATTAAGAATAAATCTACGCAGCCTCTATAAGCTATGAAATATGAATGTAAATGTCACATCCTTATCTTGCGTTTATCTTCTGTAGACAGGAGATAAAATGTCTTATAAAATGGTGAAAGCAGAAGGAGGTAGTAGTAGCCAATGTGGATTTTGACAGTTTAAGGCAAAACGTCATGCATGGCTATTTATGGCTAATATGGGTGCTTGTATATCAACTAGCTATATCCTAGAATTGAATGGCTGGTTGATAGCTATTCAGTGGTTTCATATTCTGTCTTTAGATTTTTGTTATTGTTATTATGTTTAGTTATAGTTCAACAAGTAATAGGCAACTTTATAAATCTATGAAACTTATCCTGCTTTTGGCCGATTAATATATTTCTGTCTGTCTTGACTCTGAGAATTCTGAAACTCTATATGAAGTACTGTTCCTTATTTTCAAAATATCCATTTTGATTGCACCTCACAAGGAAACCACTGCAACACTTATTAGCACAATTATAACTAGTGGGGTGTAAAAATACAGTTTCCACTTTAAATGGCTGTGCTAACATCCATAATATAGATTAAATTGTGTAAACAGAAGTTAATTCTGCATGCTTGGATTACATTCAAGATGGTATAACTACTTCTGTACGGACATTCCTTTAGTGTGACTCCTCTCTGCTATCTCTATGAAACTACAACAGAGACATCAACATTTAAACTAATCAGCCTGGACTCCCTGCAGACTCAAAGGAGGTGTAATTTATCTTCTCTGTTTCAGACACCTACTTCAGGGTATCATGAACTGCAACCTGAAAGAGCTAATATGCACTGTTACCAACCACACAAGTTGCTTATCTCAGACATTCCAATATCTATTCGGCATATCCTATATCTGACTACCACACTAGTTGTTCTGTAGCAGCAGTTCCGTAACAAGAATTTGTAATGTGGTCAAAGATGTTACTGTGCAGAACACAGCAACTGGACTTTAGTTCTCTTCCAGTATCTCAAGCATCAAAGTCGATAGACATAAAACATAGCGCTTTCTGCTGCACACTGGTCAGCTACTACCGACAGCTGCCTAAGACAGGCAAGTGTAACACTTGACTGAGGACCATAATGGAAATTAATGATGAGTACAGGTTTGTAACTTTGGAGTACCTGCTCCCACAGATGAACGCAGATTATAAAAGTAGGTTCCTCTTTGAAGGCTTCGTAAAAACAATTCAAGCTTACTGTTTGAGTGCAGAGGGCTATGACTTAAAAGATGTGTCTATTGGATGCGGGATTAAACAAGTGGCTGTCACTGACCTCAGCATGAGCTTAAAATCTATAGATGTTGCAGTAGCTGTAGGGCTGCTGGACAATGAGTCAGTGTACTGACCGGAAATGTTTGTGTTCCTCTGTCAGTGCCTGGAAAAACATCTCACAATCGCAACTGAGAGTCAGTGGAGGATTTCATTCCTAGTGTTAGCTAAAGGGCTGCTGAAAAACACCCAAAAGTGCCATGGGATGCTATTGTTTTTTATTACAGAGAGGTGGCCTAGAGTGGGTTCGAAAAATTAGGCGTCAAGGTTTTAAGGGTGCACAGAGCAGATAAAGTAGAGAAGAAAGGGAAAGCCTTGTAAATAATGTGTAGGTTGTTCATGTACTATTCACAGTAGGTAAAACAAGTCATGCAGGGAAGTGC
The DNA here is from genome assembly GCA_033558235.1 of Neomorphus geoffroyi. Lineage (NCBI taxonomy): Eukaryota > Metazoa > Chordata > Aves > Cuculiformes > Neomorphidae > Neomorphus > Neomorphus geoffroyi. The sequence continues at coordinate 20,660,369 of JAUMJM010000053.1, read as the reverse complement.
CTCACCTGGCCTACATCTGAAAAATTGTACTACTGGGTACAGTTGCATATTAAAGTTTGTTGAACTATGAATGTGTCCCAGGTTACAGGGGATAGTACCTTTTTTTCTCTTCATCTACCAAAACTCATTTTCAATGCTGTATGCTACAGACATTTTATAATAAATATGAAAAATGCAACCTGAAACATCACAAACATTGTCTCATCTTACAGGACTAGGATTTATTTAAACCTGATTTATTGGCTGACTGTACTGGAAGTAAGAAGAGAAATTATGCTATTAACATGGTTTGCATACAGTCTTCTAACCTCAGTGATGCTGAATGGTAAAGCAGGTAATCCTTTGATTATACTATGATGTAATTTAAAAAAACAAAAAAGGAAAGGGAAAGAAGGAAGGAAGAAAAGAAAGAAATAAAGAAAGAAAAAGAAAGAAAGAAAGAGAGAGAGGAAGGAAGGAAGGAAGGAAGGAAGGAAGGAAGGAAGGAAGGAAGGAAGGAAGGAAGGAAGGAAGGAAGGAAGGAAGGAAGGAAGGAAGGAAGGAAGGAAGGAAGGAAGGAAGGAAGGAAGGAAGGAAGGAAGGAAGGAAGGAAGGAAGGAAGGAAGGAAGGAAGACATTCAGATTCACGTGATGAAACTTGGCATCTCTTTTGAAATTCTACCGTTTATGTATATAATACATAGAATACAGGTTATCATTAATTTTATTACTTTTATTTCAGAAATTGTTGCAGCACAGATGAAGACTTTAGGCCACAATTAGATACCTTTTTCTATTTCTGTCATAAGATTCTTGGAAATCACCTCATTCTTTCCATGGCCAAATTGGAAAACAGTAACATAGGGTAGAAACATATAAACTCTCTTTACAGATCTTACGTCTTATATTTCAGACAATTCAGTAAGGTCCTTCAAGTAAACGCCATCAAATTATTTCAGTGTGGAAATCCAATCTAATAGCCTACTTAGACCGCTATACAAATTCTTAAACAGTAACCTTTAAATTACCACTGGAGGAAAAATCCACTCTTTCAGAAAATGTTTTTAATGGGCCAGAGAAATGTTACAGCACATCCATATAGCCTAGTGTTTATGTCACTGGTCTAGGGATAAGGGAATTATCAGCGAGCATATCTTCTTATATGTAACAGTCATCAAAAATCTTCCAGAAATTACTTAAGAACAATGAAAGCTTGCTAAAGAATTTTGTAACTTTCTGCATGCCTTAGTTTATCAGGATGTATGACATACCTTTCCTGTGACATTTCCTATCCGTTACTGCCGGCAACACTTGGCATGCTCTCCATTGTCTCCCAAGAGTCTAAGCCTTTCCGTATGTTTTATGCTGACCCTGGTATTAAAACTCAATTGACTATTCATCTCGGAGTGAGGAAGACAAGCAGCTGTATTATGAAAGCTCAAGGAGTAGTATTCTTCATCACAAGGCTTTTGTGGATCCAAATTAAGTGTACAAATGGCAAAGGATTAAACAATTTTGCCACATGAAGAAAGAAATATCATATTTTTTTTTGCATAACTATACATGGGTCACTTTTTAACTCAGGACCTGGATGTTTTTGAAAATTTTACAGCTTGTTTTTGTACCAGTACAAGAGCTGTCAGATTAAGATCATAATAATTATTTTTACGTACAACTAATTAAGTAAATGTTAATTTCTTCTTCCCAGGATTGATACTGGTATTATTGAAAATGTCTTTTTTAAGTAAAGTTGTTTGGGGGTTCTTTTGCATCAGTGGTGTTCATAATTTCATTTTATGAAGAAAGTATTCCAGGAATCATTTCAGAGTAGCCACCAATCAGTGCAATAATGTTACATTTCCAAAGTTATCTCCTTTGGGTCTGTTACTGGAAACATCACAAACAGCATTTATCTGTTGTAGAAGGAATTCATGTTTCTCCTGACTATTCTCCTGTGTAAACTACTGCTTCTATTTAAAAACATCAGACTGTTCAATTTTTAGATCCAATGATCCTGCTTTGTGCCATTCTTCCTGGGCCAAGGAAGACTAATTAATCCCAGTGGACAAAATTTCCCCTACTGTTCATGTCTTGCTGCAATTCTTCAGTATCTTTTTTCTGCTGTCCCAATTCACAATGTATTTTTAAGGGTAAGGAAGTTTTTCTCTGCAGGTAGTCTCTAATTTCTTTGTGGATGCACCTCAGATCATGGGATTGTTGATTTATCCCCAGATTCCTCCTGTACATCTCTTTATGAACTTCTCAACTGCGGATGTGTCTTCTTGGGCTTGGGCTATAAATCTTTCTCCTTTGCTATTCTGCTGGGACTTTTGCTGGTGAAATCCACTACGTTTGCTAATGCATAAACAGGCTTAATGGATATTTATTGAGTAGGTTTTCATTGGGCATTAGTTATACTATGTGTCATTGGTTTAATTCACAAACTTCGTGGATGCTTCACCAGAATATTCATTATTAAGAATTAAAAAGAAAAAGTAATGTATTGAAGATTGTAGCAGAGTTTAAGAGTCAGATGGACGGGCAGACAATCCAGGTAGATGTCACTTGGCAGCAGATGACAGTAAGTTGCCTTATGCTGTTCACTGAATGATGGATGACAAATCTTATTGTTATACAGATGCTTAACTCACTGGTGTGCATTATAATTTTGAACATGCCACCTGATTTGCAGAGATTAGTATGCTACCCAGCTATAGATATGTTGCAGGTGGTAGGAACTGGAATTGGTGTATTCTTTCCTGGTTTTTGTTGCCTGACAGCTTTGACTCCAAGACCCATTCGTTATAGCAAACTGAATATATAGATGTCTGGACTATGGCTTTTGCTTTAGTGAAAAACCCCCAAGTTCAGATTTACTGGATTTTCAAGGGAGATACATTATGTTGAGCACCTTTACGGAGATATTCTTAATAGAAACATATTACAGGACTGTGGTGAAAGCACTGAAAAATAAGGAGGTGGTTAGAGAATATTTGCATACTGCTTATCTAAATATCTTCAAGTTTGCTAATGTCCCCATTCAGCTTGGCATAGGCCTTAGAAGCACTGTGTAATGGGGATAAATTTCCCAAACAATGTGGGAAAGAACATCTGCTGAGGGGTTTATGTAATTTTCCACTCAATTTGTTCTGTCAAGAAGATAAAGTATTTCACTCCTTTGAAGAGACCAATACTATGGGTTAAAAAACTAAAACTTAAAATGGCACAAATTCAGAATGAAGCAAACTATCTTTGTTAGTTTTGATTTTCTCTATTATTTTGCCCTGTACTGAGTCACTGCAGTTTCGGGTCTTTTTTTTAACTTTTTCATTTTATTTTTATCTCTGTTTGCTGGGGTAAAACACACAAGTATCCAGGAAACAAGAAACATGAAATCCCTAGACAGCAACACAAAATCTTATTTCTCAGACACTGGGTGTGCTTCTATCAAAATATTCTCAAACTGGCTGAATGGCTGTTTGTTACTTTACTGGCTTTCATTTAACACATTTGTTCTGTATTACAAATAAAACAATAAAATTACACCTTTAGCAATAGAGTCACAGTTGTGTAAGTTTGTGCTTCCTGTTTTCCATATCAGAGCAGACTGAGGTGAAACATTAAATGCATAAAACTAAAAGGCTACTAACACATTATAGGCTCTCAATATGCTACCTTTAGGGCTCCCCAAACAGCACAGTATGATTTATAAACTGTACTGAAAGCCTTCTCCTAGAGTGCAGTGGCTGTTATCATTGATATCCTTATTCATACTTCCTATGGAGGAAATAGCTGTTATCAAACAGTATAAATATTAAATAATATCAAATAGTACATCTTTTAATGCTTTTAACGTGAACACATTACTCTGTATCTGATTCATTATTTTTGCTTTATTTACTTTGCTCATGTGGTACAAAAGCTAATACTAAGGGAATTTTACTCTTTAATAACAGAAAGATACCATATTAAAATTTAATATAGAAAGTGTTTAAAATGATGTGCTTAACTGACACGCAGCCTGTCAAATACCTTTCAGCACTCCATGAGAACAGCATTCTTCACAACTGCATGACAGAAAATCTGAATAGTCTCACTGGTGTTATTAAAGATGAGCATGTACTCTTCTTGGAAACGTATAATACTTTTGTTCCTCAAAAAATTTAAACAACTAAAAGTTTCTACATTGGCTCCAGGAGGGCATGAAGACAAGAGCTAAATATATGGAAAGAAACCAATGGGTTAGCTGTCCCAACAGCTATTTCTGTTGGTTTTCCGAGTTGATTGAACCAGAAAGTATGTGCAAAACATGGGCAGTCATATAGGAGAGTGTGTTGTCACGTAACTCCCACATGAGATCCAGCTGGACAAATATTTGAACCACAGACCCTTAGAGGCTCACAAAGATCTGAGTCAACTGCTAACTGCCCTCACGCAGCAGTACCTGAGCCATCTAAGTTTTGATGAGTTGATAAAAGAGGTCCTAGAGAAGCTGATATTGTGCTGAACACCTATAAATGAGGTTTTGTTGCATGAAAAGCCAAGTGTGAGTTATTGATTTTGAATCTATGAAGTCTCCAAGTTCATCTCCTTGCTTCCTCCTTGCTTTGCGACTGACACACAGAAGAATGGGATTGGGTTTAAGTAAATACGCTCAGATAAAACAGAAGCCACTTAAAAATTTGCACTACTTCTTTTTTTTGTGTGTGTGGTGTTTGTATTTTGTTTGACTTTTTTTAATATGTTCAGTAACAGTATATACATCATCTGCAAGTTACAAATTTTATATGTAATAAAGTAGATGACATTACAAAGAAAGCAAATGGTATATTTCCCTTTTCAGTAAGCTCTAGTAGAGATCAACATCTTCCATTCATAATTTGCAGTCATCCTGTGTATTATGGAGAATTTAGACTTCTCTGAGTTCCATCTCACTCTAACCATGGCTTTGCATGCTTTCCCTCCTAGAAGTTCTTTATATCTTTTTTCTTCTGACCTGTTTGGTACTCATATATTACTTACTAGTACTTGTAATCTTAACTTATCCTTTCTAAAATTTTTATGGGCAACTCAGTTCTTTTGCATAGGTGTCAAACCGTAAATCATGACAACTGATTGATTACCTTTGCTATGCCAGTATGAAATTTAAGTTTTAAATTATTGTCTCATTTATTAACTCTTTTATAAATTCTGGGCTCCTTGAGGTAACGATTTTTTATTTATATGTTTTAAATGTACTAAGAAATTAATAAGCAATAATCTTGTGGTCAGATTACTTTACAACACAGCAAGATTATAATAGTATACACACACATACAAAGAAAAATACAGAAATACAAAGAGAAATTATGCCTTTGGTTACATACGTACATAATAATGATTTACAAGTGTGAGTGGGTTGTTTTCATATATATTGCATATTATTTCCATGATGTCTGCAATTGCAGTGAAGAACATTAGTTTCTGTATATAGATGAATATGGAAGGTCTGGGAGGTAATATTGGAACAATAAAGGAAGAACATACAGAAACTTACTTAAAAGAGTAAGAACAATCCTTTCCTGAATGAGGAGTGAATATTACACAGTATGAAGTGATGGGGATACTGACAATGCCTTAAAAAGAAGAGCAAGCACTTAACATTTTGAGATGTTGAAAGCCTAGGTAAACAATAAACTTTAAATTAATTTTGAAGTGAAATGGGAGTTTAGGATTTGAAGTGTTGCCAAGACCCAATAGTAAAAAGTCAGATGCAAATCTAAATTATTTAGCTGTGTCCATTTCCCTCTTCACTTTGACCACAGCAGACAAACTGCCACCCCATGATGTGAACTGGGTAAATTCTGGAGCACGTACCAAACAGACAGGCTTGCCTGCAGCATACTCCACTTTGCTGGAGAAGCAGTCAGCTTGCAATGATCTTTGCAATCCGCAATGTGTTACTTGCCTTTGGTGCTGCTGCTCATTGCAGAGGAAAAGAGAGAAAGATACAGAAGAGGAAAAAGGAGCTGCAGGGTGTAGAGAGCTGTAATTTTCTCATTTGTATTTTTATCAGTGAAGCTGTCATTTGTTTTCCACTGAGGCCTCTGGCTTTTGCCCAGTAGAACAAGACTAAAGCCTGTGGTGAAATGGGATAATCTCATCAGTTTGTTTTGTCTTTCAGGAAAGGCAACAAGAAGTGTGTACAGTCTATGTTGCTGACAATATATGTGGGCAAACTCCATTTGCTTGCATTTACCCCTGATTATCCTCACTGCCTAAAGCTGCCTCTGGTTTCAATCACGGTCAGTGTCGCAGACCATATCTCTCTCAGACACTCAATGACCTGGAACCAGTCTGGGTAGAAGATTAACTAAGCTCTTGTATGGAGACAATAGCTGAGAACTGTGTCTTTCTGGCACAGACTCGAAGAGGGTGAAATTCTTCCAAAAGCGAAGAAAAGTTTTTTGAAAACTGACTTGAAACTATGAACCTTCACAGAAACTGAGGGCAATTATAAGTTGCCCTTACGTCCTCACCAAGTACAAGGTACGCTTCTTTGCCCTGTCTTGTCTAATTGAAGCTGCATCTTGACTCAATGTCTGTGCATTCCTTCAATAGTAATATCATTAAAAACAAAGGCATCAATGGGAAGTTCACTGCATGCAGTGATCTTAAGCTGCACAGGTGATGGCAAAAGAAATAAAACAGACCAGCAAAATGTTTATTGCATTCTTCCATGCATTACTTATATTATGCACTTAGGCATTATGGTGAGCAAACCAGTATAAGAATTTAATGGAATAGAACTAATTACTGCTATCGATCCACGCAGAATTGAAAGTCTACTGTAACTCTAATGTCTCCAGCTAAATGTGTCCCCTATTTTATTCAGCACACTGACTCTTCTTTTGTGTATTCAGTATAATATCCATTTACTGACATAGACTAGCTTTTACTTTTTACTGGTGACAGTCCTTCAGAAGCAGAGAGCTCTGAGAAAGGGATTTTTATTTTTTTTAGCACATCAATCCACAGCATTAAATTCCTGTGGCAGGTTCACTCTTCAGCTTGAGTATACAAATTATGCTCCTGGAAACATACATCTGTGTAGACCCATTGAAGGCATAGGCTTACACTAGAAACCCAAAGTAGAATTCATAAAACAGAAGAAAACTAATACTGTAATTTAAGACAGCTTTTGCCCTTCAGAATATTTATTGTCAAAGGTGAGATATGAACAAGGAAAAGAAGTCTTGTGTCTTCAATTTCATATTCCAGATTTAGTTCACAGTGGTGGCAAGTAGAAAAAAACCATTTTTTTTTATTCTTTTGCTAAACAGCACAAATTTTATAGAGATGATCAGAGCAATAAGAGTAGAATCTCTCAATAACAATGGCATAAAAGACGTTTTGCACTCTGGTTTATTTATGTTTTGATAAAATATACATTAAAAATATATTATTAAAGTTATATTGTAATACGTTATAATCACACTATGTCTTAACATTAACTACTACCACAAATAAATTATAAATTTATTTACTTCTGATTTTTTATTGTGTTTGAGACGATAGAAAAATTCATCCTGTGGATTTTTCTCTCTAAGTTTTATATAAAATGAATCCATGTTCATGTTTGGGATATAAAAATTTGTGCCACAAACACAATTCATTATATAACAGCTCAATGCAGCTATTGACTTGGCCAAAGGAGTCTGGGTTTAAATCACTTGTTAGATCTTTTTTTGGATACCACAAAGGACTGAGGAGAGTACTAGCAGCAAGTTCCACAACTGCATATATTTTTCTCTTAAGTTTTTATGTCCCGTCTTGTGCTCAGTCCTCCACTGATGGACAGAACAAAAAGATATTCAGGTTTCAAAAGATGAGATTTAAAAATATTTTAACGCTTGAGCATAAAAAGAAATAGAAGATGGGAACAGAGTAAAACATACCATTTCTACGTTCTTTTCAACAAAAGATGACTCACATGTAAAGCTGTGAGTAAGCAATAATGCTCATAACCATAATGATAGTGGCTTGTACCCCGTAGTCCATCTGGCTGAATCTTAAGGAGCCGATTATTTCTACAATTCAGAAATGATGAAACACCTTCATCATTTTTGAAGAAACCACACAAGAGCCCCACAAACTAGGCATTATCTCCCAGTGCCAGTCCTTTGTTTCTCTACAGTAGATTTTCATTTTAAACCATGTCCATTAATGATAACAAAATTCCATTTCACTAAACCCCCTGAAAACATTGTTATTGGTTTCATTTAAGCAAACAAGCTGATGTGGCCTAAACAAACACTAACGTCTTGGAGTGATAGCCAAGACAAGTTTGGCTCGTAACAAAGAACAGCAGAGAGGTGATACCTAATTTGGGCACATATTCATTTTCATTTTATCAAGCTCTGAGGCAAGACATATCTTTCACAGATAAAAATGCAGTAAAAACAGTGTTGAACATTAGTTACAGTGAGAAAATTCTGCTTATGAGCAAAATAACTGTTGTGTATAAATAAAGGAACCCTCATTTTTCCCTGGATTGCTGAGACCTTTTCCTGCAAAGACAGCCAGCACAAGAACATATGCAGTTCACATGCAAGAACAAAGTGGTGCAAGTGGTGAACAATCTTATGATTAAGACTAAGATTCTTGGATAAGTGTTATGTTATTTCTGCAGAATCATAGCCTTGATGAAATGCCCAGTTATGGTGAACCTGAAAGATAACAGAAGTGGCAGTTCTTTCCCTCCAGTACATACAGTCTTCAAATGTTTAGGCAGTGATTGGTATTGACTATTTGCACATCATTTGCCTGGAAGGTCTAGTATATAAAACTGATCCTTTACCGCAGTGTTGTTGCAATCACTTCCTAATACTAGAGTCCACCATGGGGAGTCCTGCAACAAAGAAAAGGAATTTTGAAAGGAGTGAGTCGATGAAGATATATAGAGGAAAATAACAGGACTGGGGAGATGAACTAGAAAAGAGTACATTTACAGAATTCTAGATAGCAAAATTATGACAGATATTATACTAAATTTGCCTAAATAGTCTCAGCTAGGGTTTCATGAAATTAGCAGTTTGGACTTGTTTTCTATTTGTTTTCATTTTCCCTTAGAATTGTGCTCACAGCAGGAAAAATCAGCCTTAAAACCAATAAAAATCTAATCTTTCAAACTCAAGTTTCTCTTTCAACTAAGGTCTTTGATGTCATGATATAAATGATATGGCCAAGGTAATGCAGGAAACGGGCACTGCGAAAAAAAATCAACCTGTATTTCCCAAATCTCAAAACATAACGTGGGGATCATTCCTACTTTATTTCTATGTTTATGGTAAACAGCTTTGAGAATGCACTACAAAAAAGGCATAGTGCAACTGACTTTTAACAGCATAACTGCTTTAAACACACATTTTATATATTTTTAGTCAGAGTGTATTGCTAAGGGTTTAGTTTATATTTGCATGAAAGGGATATTGCACATACCATTCACTGTGTCTGTGTTTGTCTGTAAGCAAGAACTCATTAAAACTAAAAAGCATATGTGGGAATTAGGCACTCCAGTCTCACCGAATTTTAACAGGAACTGAATGACTAACTTCCTGAGATATCATTATTGCCTAATAATGCACTTGACTGTTATAAATTATCTTGACACACTTGAAATCTGGATAGTTTAAAATACTGTTTTTCTCTAGAGGGCAAGTGGGTTATTTTATTTCTTTTTGTCCAGATGAAATATTAGCTTATATGAATCTGAAAACAAAATTATAAAATTCAAGTCTGCTTTGCTAGCATCTATGTGTGATGAACTCCTAATGAGAAAAAAAACCATTTTTGTTCAGTTTACTCTCCTTTCATTTGGTTTATTGGCCATATCAAGTTAAATGTTAATTGCAGGCTACAAAGAGGTGACTTATCCCTTTGTAATCAAATATCTTATTCATTGACTACCTATGCCGCAAACTATCTGTTATTGAAAAAATGAGTGAAACTTTTATTTTCATAGCAACCAGAAGATACCACTAATCAAGGTTAGACATGGAGAAATACATTGCCGTTAAACAAACAGTCTTTTAAATAAAAATGCTAAGCCACAATTAAAAAATTACAGTGATACATTCAAGAAGACTTCTAGTTTTATGAAAAGAGTTTTGGGATTCAGTAAATCCACAGAGATTAAAAATACCTTTTTTTCTCACTAATTATTACTTTCTCATTATACATTGACTTACTGTGTGACCTTAGGCAATTAATTTACTCTCTAGCCAAAATTTTCCAACCTGAATATGTAAAATTAAACATCTGAATCTATTTTTATATACTAAAATAAATGGTCTGATTTTCAAAGGTCATTTGTACCCCAAATATTCATTAAGTTGGCAGGGACTCTGCCTGCCCTTTGCCTCTGAATAACTCATTATTTCTTGCGTATGTAAGTATGGATTTTGTTGCTTAGTTCCTGGTATCAAGTTGACAAATGCCGCTCTCAGGCTTCTCGCGGAATGGGGTACGATGCAGGAATGCCTGGTCTAGCAAGACCCAAGCAAAATCAATTTGAACAACTCAGTATTGTTCAGGGTCAAAAGTGATGCTGCTGTATTCACATGTCTTAGAATAAAACTCCCCTAAGGTTTTTCTGGCAAAATAAGTGCAAATGTCACTCTCCTCACACAGTAGGCAGGTCCAAAGAGATTTAGTTTCTCTGGATATAATCTTGTGCACTTCATTTAGGTGCTTAATGTAGATACTGATGTACAAAACCTTGTTTGGCTCTAGAAGGGGCTGACGAGTTAGTCTGCCTACCATAGCGAGGAGAGAGAGAGAGTGTCTCTGAAGATAAGCAGAGAGCAATCAACTCCTATTTTAAGTGTCTCTCTTTCCACCGAGACCGCAAAAAATTAATAGAAAATGTTAGGTGCTTCCATGTATTCAGGATCTAGAGTGTTTTAGCCCTCTTCTGAGAAAGATATCTGGTAAAGGTGACACTATCTTATGCTAATAGTCTGGTGGTTTGAGTGCTCACAAAGGAAATGAGAGGTTTGCATTCCCAGTCTTGATCATCTTACAAGGGACTGAATCTACCCCTCCTATAACCCTTGAGAGTGACCTAACCATCATGTCATGAATAATCTGAATGAGGTGTATACTATTCCTTCTCCTGAGGCTGAGCTGCTGTGTAGCCAGGAATGCAAAATTCATTAGTCTGGGAAAGCAGCAGAGAAACAAGTGTCTGATTGTAGTCACAGGGATACATCTGAGAAGCGAATGTCTCCGTCTTTCAGACTTCTCCTGTGGAACTCTTACATATCCCACCTTAGGCAGTGAGAGAAAAGAAAGAAGCAAAGGTGGGAGCCCTGGAAAATAGGTTTGCCTTAAGCTCTCTACTCCTATACCCCACCATCTGAGGACATGCTTTCTCACGCATTCCTTTCTGCACTCAGAACTCTTGCTACGGACTTCTCAGAGACATTCAGATTCAGAAAATCACACCCGTTCAGGGTACCTCGTGGTTTCCTGCTTAGCAAAGGGTCCTTAACACAAATATCATCACCCTGAGGCTGAGAAGGGTATATAACATCTGCTTCAGAGATTCACCCTTTGTTTGTAAAAATGAGATGGGCAAAAAAAGTTGGCGCTTTAGCACAGTAAGGTATTTTGGGCCAGTATTCAAGACTCCGTGAGTTCAGCAAGGTTAAAGTTTATCTGTCATACTGAGTGATCGATTCCTTCATGGACAAGAATCCCTACATATATTTACCACATATTCAGGTCTAAATCTGCTTGGTTTGGTTTCCAGGCTTCTGCTGCAGAGCACAACCTTCAAAGATTCTGCATGGTAAGCAGGGTGGGATTGCCCAGTCTAATGTTAGGCCCTAAATCAGCATTTTGACTTAACTGATTAAATAATCTGCCTACAAATGGGTCTAGATATCAAATTGCACTCAGTAACAGATGTTTAGAGCCAGATGTAAGTTCAGTAACTTCTCCAGTGTTCACAGGTCCAGTCTGAGTCTTGTCTGTAGCACTTACAGTTCATCTCTCTCTGTCCCTCCCTGATAGTTGTCTCTCAAGGCAACAGCTTATGATTAAAGCCATCTTTTATTCTTGCTTAGTTTTTATACCAGCGTAGTCCAAAGTTGACTTGATTATTTCTGAATGAAGAAAAAGAGAAAGAGAGAAAAAATATAGCTTAACTCTACAAAGAATTATTAGAAGTCCACATTGTTGAGGTCTTCATTGATAATAGTTCAGTTCATGGTAAGCTTTATTCATACTTAACATACTCTAAACTTGAAATTAGAAAGACAAATGTGCAGGATTTTTAGTGTCATCTTTTACTTATCATTTGACCTACACACAAAATTTAATGTTATGCAGACTCTTTGTCTGTATTGTCAGATGCAAACATAACTTTACGAGTTCAACAGCTAAGTTTCTAGTTGAGCAACAGGACGCAGTAACCCAGATGTGTCTCACCACTGCTGAGCAGAGGGGAAGGATCACCTCCCCTGACCTGCTTGCAATGCTCTCCCTCATGCAGCTGTTTTTCCCTGTCATGAGAGCCCACTGTTGGCTCAAGTTCAAGTTGTTTTCCACTAAGACCCCCGAGTCTTTTCCTCCAAACTTTCTTTTCAGCCACTTGGCTCCCCATGCTTACTGGTGCACGGGGTTATTCCTCACCAAAGGCAGGACTGTTTACATCCCTTCATGAGATTTCTCTTTCGCCCAGTTCTCCAGTCTGTCCAGGTCTCTGCATGGCAGCAACCTCTCTGGTGTATCAACCACTCCTCTCAGTTTTGTACCATCTGCAAGCTTTCTGAGGGTACACTCTGTCATATCATCCAGGTCATTAATGAAGATGCTTACCAGTATTGGCCTACTTGTGACCTGCCTCTAACTGGATTTTGTGCTGCTGATCACAACCCTCAGGGCCTGCTTGTTCAACCAGTTGTCAATCCTTCTCACTGCCCACTCACCCAATCTATATTTTGTCAATTTTTCTATGAGGATGTTGTGGGACACAGTGTAAAACACCTTCTTAAAGCTGACATAAGAGACATTCACTACTGTCATTGTTAGTCATTTCATTAGATAAGGTTATCAGATTGGTCAAGTACGATTATCCCTTTATAAATCCATTCTGTCAATGGAATGATAGAGTTTTTGATTCTCAGAGAGGTAAAGATGGGGTTCAGCAGAGCTGCTACCTTGGCCTTCCGGAGGGCAGACTTTGGTCTGTTTAGGACTGGTTGACAGACTCCCTTGGGGGGTAGTCCTGAAGGGCAGAAGAGTTCAAGAAGGCTGGACATTCTTCAAGGAGATCTTACAGGCATAGGAGCAGGCTGTCACCATGTGCCAAAAGATGAGCTGGAAGAGAAGAAGATCAATCTGGCTGAACAGAGAGCTTTGGCTGGAATTCAAGAAAAAGGAGGGTTCATGACCTTTGGAAGAAGGAGTAGGCAGCTCAGGAGGGCTACAAGAATGTCATGAGGTTATGCAGGAGAAAAATAGAAGAGTCGCAGTCTGGCTAGAATTTAATCTGGCTACAGCAGTAAAGGACAATAGAAAATATTTCTATAAATACATTAGCAACAAAAGGAGGGCTGAGGACAATCTCCACCCTTTACTGGATGCGGGGGCCATCAGCCAACTCCTTCAGCACTTATAACTCCATCCCATAAGGTCTCATTTACTTACCTACGTCTACTTGTTTGAAGTTCCGTAACTTGATCCTCCTCCATCGAGAGCAAGTCTTTCTTGCTTCACATTCCACAAATATTCTAATATTTTTTATTCTTCTCTTATTTTTGGATGAACAGGCAATATTCTCATGCATATGCCATAATTTTAATGTGTAGTCATAACCTATGTATGATAAAAACTCTGTGAATCTCATGGAAGGTCACTGGCTTCAGAACTTGCTTCAGTTTTACTAGAGGCCTTCTGGTGTATAAAAGGCTTGCCATGAGCCATTTTTTGGTGTCCTTAAGGGGGAGGTCTCATGAGGAAATATCAAGACACATATTAGGGAGAAGTAAAAATTATGAGTCAGAAAATGAAGACAGGTTGAGAAATCCATCAAAGAAGACACAGGAAAGGGTAGGTAAGTAGATGTACTTATTTTAATAAATCCCAGGAGAAACACCATTCAAAGCTAGCTCTGACACTTGAAGACAGCAAAAGAGAAAATGTCAAAGTTTTTCTGTCAATTGTTAAGAAGACAAAAGAAAAAGTAAACGGCTGCTCTTAAGCATACACTGTCAGAAAATCTACTTAAAAAGATATCCTGGGTTTACTATGAAGGAAGACAGAGTTTGGAATGCCAGATGATATGTGATAAGTAATAATTAGTGATGGATTCTCTGTATTGTTAAAAGGCTTAGTAGCCAAATATGAGCAAAGTAAGCATTAGGAGATACATAATCTTCTGAAGAGTTACTAATGAGGTATTCACTATATTGCAAAGGATAATTTCCATCAATTGGCATACTCTATATAAACAGACTTTCCATAATTTCATTGGATTCTTATTATTCATTCCCTGCTTCACCAGATTAGTGAAATACTAATCAGAGTGAAACACAATAGCTCGCTAAGCATTATGCATAGTATTGCAAAAGCAACTGTAAGGTAATGTCTGTTGTAAAAGAACAATTTGAATATGCAGTTGAGTCTCTGGTCATTTTATTTTTTATCAAAATATTTTTCCAGAACTTTTTAGCAATTTCCTACTGATGAAAACCTGAGCCTGAGGTAGAATAATAAAAAAAAAATGAAATTAAAAAATAATAGTTTTTAATCCATCAAATATTGTTATTATTCAACGCCATAGAAGGCAAGCAAAATATTTAATTTTAAATAAATTTAAAATTTATATTTTTAAGTCCTACAAAAATAACCACAGATTTTTTTCGTTAATCTCTAGTATTTGTATGCACAGTTGAAATATGTTATTATAATAAATTGGAATTCACATATATTCAGTGACCAGAAAAATGTTAGCTGTCTATTTTAGCCTTATAATTTCTTCTTTATGGTCTGCATAAAGTTGGAGATAGACAAGAAGAAAATAGCACACAACATTTTAAAAGAAGCAATCATAACAAAAATAGAAAATTGTCCTTAAACAATGTTAGGAAACTGTTGACTACTTCAAATGCTATTTCATTAGTTTCTTTAATTTTAGTAGCCTTTTACTTAAGAGTTTGTCACAGCATTTTGAAGATCAAACTACCTCTGGATATCCAGGTGGAGCAACAAAAAATGGTGGTTCATAAAATTGCACAGCAATTAGCAACAGTGAAAAAACACAGCCGGCCCTCTGCTGTACCTAAAGGACCAGACCTCCTTTCTGCTGCTAAAAGTCAGAATTTATTAAAAGAATAGAATGAAAAAGTGGTATACTAAACAATGAGAGAAAATCTATTATGAAGTTAAGTTAAAACTAGTTAAAATTATTTTACAGTAGAAGCGTATTTATTCTGTGTAGGGAGTGATTTGAAAAATAAAATTGCAAAACTCTTTCATATCAGAGGCCAGCTGCCATGAATTATAGCAATCAATAACTCCTAAAGACTAAATTTCTTCTAAATAGTTGAGTTTTCTCATTTCAGCTAATGTTTAAACAGAAACTCAAAGGTTGTTTGTGAATTAAGCATGGCCCAAAAAAGCAGATGGCACAGCATCATCCTTTGGAAAAGCAGATAGTTCGTCTGATGTACCAAAATACGCAATATCAGCACACAGTGACAGGAGGAAACCGTACAAGCGTAAATATGTATTTACACACCACCATTAGTTATTCTTACATATTTTGATGTCTCAGAATCACCGTGGCTTGGATGAAACATCTAAGCAGTCAGCGTGTCACAGAAATTAAAGATAACACTAAAACCTTTTATCAAGGTTCCTGATTTCACAGAATCTGACTGAAATTTTAGGGGTTTCCACCTAATCATTCCACCTAACTTAAGGTCTTCATAGTCAATGAAGAGAGAAAAGTGATTCCAGAGGAAAGTCTTTTGCCTTAGAGAGCAATTTTAGGATGGGATACATCACCCTGTGGTAGAACTCACATTATTTCCAAACCTAGTTTTAGGCAATTTGAACTAGACAATGAACATTTTTAAACTAGAATTTCTAATAATTTTGGAATAATTCTGAAGTATCTCCAGAAGGCAATCCATGCTATCCAGGGAGACCCTGCTATCTATCTCTTCCAATGAGAGGTTAAAAAGAGGTTCCTAAACAGAGGAAACAGAGTTATCTTGGCTTCAGATTTAGTCTGTCCTTTTCTAATGACGTATGGTACTTCTAATTCCTATAGTCCACTGCTTTAAAATAGCCAACCAAGAAACTGAAATATATGCATTTTAGGTGTTTCTCAGCTTGAGGAAATGAACCTTATCCTCAAAAGTTTCCCAGACCCTGGATGTTTGTGAGACGATCTGTCCCTCTTCTTCAAACTAAATATCCTGCTAGAGACTTTATATGAAATGGACAATTAGAGCACCAATCTCAGTTTTACACCTACCCAAGAGAATGTTTCACTTACTATAATGGTGTTACATTTCCTTTTGGTTCCTCCTAGTGTCTCCTAAACTACTTTTATTTTGCCCAAGACATATTTGGCAGCATTCACTGTGAGAAATGTGGTAACGTGCTTGGTAAGAGGGAGAAGTTGGTTCCTTTAGGTTAAAGAGCATTTATGATAAAGAGCTCCTAGCTTCCCAAGTGGCCCTCAAGGTCTTGCACTGTTATGCATGTTTTACACTACTGGTGTTCTTGATCATGCTTTTCTTTTCCAAGTTGGGGTCATTTCAGATACCCATCCTTCTAAAAGTATACCTCCTTGGAGCATCAGGAAGAACATAGGTGTTTACCATCTCAAAACAGGCACACATCAGCATGGGTGGTTAAGTTTGTTTTAATTAAACTTGGAAGCTGGATAGGGAATCAACAAATTAATTGGATGCTTGTTATACTGTCGATGATAGTAAGCAGTGCATAGACTGGCTAGCATACTGGTGGCTATTTAGGTGAGTTTTAGGTAGTTAGATCCCAGTCTAAGTAGAATTTAGGCAGTGTCTCTTTGTAATTTTTATTATGACAATCAGTCATAGTAAAAATATTGCTTTTCTGTGAATCTTGATTTCTTCATCACAGATTTGACTACCGTCCTACATGATTTATTTTCGTATGACAAGTCTATACCACAGGAAGTTGCAGTCTTGCTCCCCAAGTTCCACAAGGCAGATGCTTAAATCACCAAGTTCTTTGTGTTTTACACTATGCTTAGTCAGAGCACTGAGTCAATACCTTGCCTTAAAATCATGCCATTTACTTTAAATTCTATCATGAGATGCAGACTTGTAGTTCTTACTTGACTGACTGCAACAAAGAGACAGGAGTTTAATTTCCTGAACTGTAAATGAGGTAAAAGCACTCATTTTGGTTACAAAAAGGAACAAAACTGTATATAGAAAAATGACTTGTCAGACAGGTAAAGTAGTAGGTAGTTAGAAAAAATAAATCTATCAATAGAAAAATACTGAAAAAATTTAAATCTTCCTCCTTTATACTTCTGGTCATCTGTCAATGACCATAAGAAACTGTTATAATGCAATATTAAATATCATGTTTTACTTAGTTATATATGTAGAAATTAAGAAATATTCTTAATCAATCCAAATGCAATAAATTAACAATAATATTCTAACAGAATTTATCTCCAATTTCTTGTGACCTGTTCTTTTCAAGAGTCTGATTCTCTAATCAGTGTTGTTATGAGAAATCATAATTGTTCAAACTACTGTGACAGTAATATCTTCTTGTAATCTCAATCCATCACATTTCTTATGTTATACAAATCAGGCAAAGATTAAGAATAAATCATGGTATAGGGTCTTCCAAATCAAGGCACTGACTAGAGTGTCAGATATCATGAGAAATGAAGGCTCGTGACTAAAATACAGTGAACCTGTTTTTAAAAGAGTAAAAACTGAACTATCTATGCACATCTTCAAGAAAACATGATTATTAATAGATGTGAAAAGCTACGCAAAAGTATATGTTTCTTCCACAAAGCATGAAGAAATTATGTTTTCCTCTTCTTAAAGGCACATCTCTGACTGAAGTTTTTTCTTTCCTGTTCAAACAAAAACCAAAAAAGAAGTCCACTAACCTTTCTCTCAGTTTTTCCTGTGCCTGGGAGAAGAGATGAACTTACAAAACAAGGAAATAAAAGAAGAAAAAATGCAGATACTGAAGTTGATATCTTGGAAGAATTCCCTTTTTCCTCCTTTCTAAAGTTTTAGCTTTCAAGTTTTCTAGATTTTGAACAAAAATATTTGAAGCTTCTAAATATAAAAGTGTTAGCAGTAATAGAAGAACATATTTTTGCCTAAAGACACAGAGGAAATACAAAGCAAAAACTCCTAGGAAACTATGATCTTCTGAAGCCAAATTAGAAATAATAAGCTTAAGAAGTCAACAATTATAATCAATGAAACTATACTTTAATACAGTCTCTGTAGAAGAATATTGATTAAAACAAACTTTAAACATTATTTGTCACAGATTATAAATTAGATTGTTGTATCTCAGTTCAGCTTAATGAATCATATTTGATGCTGTCCAAGACAACAGTAAGAGAGTTGAGAGAAAACAGTTCTCCACTTATTTACACCAGGACAATGATATGATCCATACAGGTAGAATGTAGAAATATGTGTCATATCTAAAACATCTTTTAAAATCCTACAGAGGTAGTAGATCCACAAAGCATGCATGTTAATATCCTACCATTTTTATTTTGCTTAAGATACTCACTTGGGTCTAAATCTCACTTTTGAAAGTTTCTGCACTCTGATGTCGAAGATTTTAAATTTTTCCCATTAATATTCATTTAAGACTGTACATCTAAGGTATATTCAATGAATTACTCGGCACACTTGTTTCACAGTCTTTCAGGCATTAAAGATGTTCCTTCATCTTGCTATTGAGCCTTGCTATCTTAATGTGTTGTTTCTAAGCCACCCAATCACCTTGAAGAAACATGCACTAGTATCCCACATTATTATTGACTCTTGTGTAATAGTTCGATATATCAACTATTACTTTTGAAAAAGATGTCAATTTAAAGATGTCTGTTGTGAGCATCAGGGCACTGTAGAAAGGCTTACAATGGGGAAAAATGAAAAGAGTATTACAAAGGTAATCAACTGTCATTTGGTGGATTTTTTCATATTATTTTACTCAATAAGGTTTTAGTATGTTTATCCATTTTTGTAGACTGGCTCATCCAAATGTTTTTGTAACTTCATGAAAAAGTCAAAGGTCCTCTGTGGGAATTCTGTGGGAAATATTTAGAGTGGCCAGTCCATAAGGAATAAGGAAAACATCTCAGCATGAAACAGCATGGAAGTTAAAATGAAATATTTTCACAGTATCACAATATCACAGTATCGTAATGTTGGAAAAGACCTTTGAGATCATCGAGTCCAGCCTATGACCCAACACCTACACCTACTCCTACTTGTCAACTACACCATGTCACTAAGTGCCTCATCCAATTTATCTTTGAACACCTCCAGGGATGGTGACTCCACCACCTCCCTAGGCAGCGCATTCCAATGAACAATTACCCTCTCAGTGAAGAATTTCTTCCTAATGTCAATCCTAAACCGTCCCTGGAGAAGCATGAGACCGTGTCCTCTCGTTCTGTCACTGGTCGCCTGAGAGAAGAGTCCAACTCCTGCCTCACCACAACCTCCCTTTAGGTAGCTGTAGAGAGCAATATGGTCTCCCCTGAGCCTTCTCTTCTCCAGGCTAAACAACCCCGGCTCCCTCAGTCGCTCTTCACAGGGCTTGTGCTCCAGCCCCTTCGCCATCCTCGTCGCTCTCCTCTGGACGCACTCCAGCATCTCAACATCCTTCTTAAACTGAGAGGCCCAGAACTGGGCACAGTACTCAAGGTGCGGCCTGACCAGTGCCGAGTATAAGGGGATGATGACCTCTCTAGTCCTGCTGGCCACACTGTTCCTGATGCAGGACAAGATACCATTGGCCTTCTTTGCCACTTGGGCACACTGCTGGCTCATGTTGAGTTTCCTGTCCACCAGCACTCCCAAGTCCCTTTCCGCCTGACTGCTCTCCAGCCACTCTGCACCCAGTCTGTAGCTCTGCATGGGGTTGTTGTATCCAAAGTGTAGGACCCAGCATTTGGACTTGTTAAACCTCATGCTATTGGAGTTAGCCCATCTCTCCAGCCTGTCAAGGTCTCTCTGTAGGGCCCTCCTACCTTCTAGCAGATCGACACTTCCTCCCAGCTTGGTGTCATCTGCGAACTTGCTGATGAAGCACTCAATCCCCTCATCCAGATCATCAATAAAGACATTAAACAGGACCAGGCCCAGTACCAATCCCTGGGGGACGCCACTGGTGACCGGCCGCCAGCTGGATGGGACACCATTCACTACCACCCTTTGGGCTCGGCCATCCAACCAATTCCTAACCCAGCACAGAACATTCCCGTCCATGCCACGGGCTGCCAGCTTGTCCAGTAGTCTACTATGGGAGACAGTGTCAAAGGCCTTGCTGAAGTCCAGGTACACCACATCCACAGCCTTCCTCTCATCCACCAGGCGAGTCACACGGTCATAAAAAGAAATCAGGTTGGTCAGGCAGGACCTGCCTCTCTTAAAACCATGTTGGCTGGGCCTGATCTCTCCCTCATTCCTCAGGTGCCGCATGATTGCACCCAGGATTATCCGTTCCATAATTTTGCCTGGAACCGAGGTCAGGCTGACAGGTCTGTAGTTACCTGGATCGTCCCTACGGCCCTTCTTGTGGATGGGCGTCATGTTGGCCAACTTCCAGTCTTCTGGGACCTCTCCGGTGAGCCAGGACTGCTGATAAATGATGGAAAGCGGCTTAGCAAGCTCGTCCGCCAGCTCTCTCATCACCCTAGGGTGGATCCCATCAGGCCCCATAGACTTACAAGGATCCAAGTGGCTCAGCAGGTCTCTAACTTCTTCCTCCTGGATGACAGGGGGGCTGTATTGCACCCTGCCCTTATCCACCGCTTCAGTAGATCAGTTGTCCAGAGAGCAATCTGCCTTACTGTTGAAAACCGAGGTGAAGAAGGCATTAAGCACCTCAGCTTTTTCCTCATCTTTAGTTACTATATTTCCCTCAGTGATCGATAAGGATTGAAGGTTGTTGCTGCCCTTTTTTCTGCCGTTAATATATTTGAAAAAGCCCTTCTTGTTGTCCTTAACACAAGTGGCCAATTTCTTCTCTGTCTGTGAAGCATTGCAATAGGAATTCTGTGTTCATGGAGTAGCTGCACTTCTACTTTCAGATTATAGTTCAAAAATTTCATTTCAATATTGCTAGCTAGTCAATGGTTTAAATATATACTACAGAATAAAAAAATAAAAGTACATACAAGGCTGTTTCCATTTACACATTTCTCACTACAAACTTACGTAAGAAAATTATCCCTCTTCTGACTTCTGTTAGCTGGTACCTTCCAACAAATGGAAGGGAAAATTTACTGTCAAGAAGAGGAATCTCCAATGACATTACATGATGAGGTGACAAAACATTCACCAATTGCTGGTCTTAACTAGGAAGGGAATAGAGATGTGAAGATCCTGATAGATTCACTATCAGCTTCTATTCTTCCTGTACCAACAGAATGAATCAGGTTTTGACGTGTTATAGTACCCGAACTGCCAAATACTAACAACAATATAAATCACTCAGAATTGGGTTTTGCTTTCTGAAGTTGGTGGAGGAGTTGCTCTATGTATCAGAAGTTTGACACAAGATAGTAAGTACTTAAAAAAACAACAAAAAAAACAAAGAAATACTCTTCAATTTATTTAAAACTAAAGATGTGGTTGATTATGATTCTGGTAGTCCACCAGATCACCAGAAGTATTTTTTGAGCAGCAATCAAGTAACTCAGGAAGACTGATTGGCAGATTTGCCACAACTCTAAATGCATATGATGGAAAAAGTAGGTCCTTAAATTTCATAGTATCTAAGCTTGGAAGAAAGACAATTTATATAATGAAAAATGTGCTGTATATATATTATTTTTCCTTCTAGGTGAATTGCATTATGATGGTCTCTGTGGCAACCACACAGCTATAGAGATCAAAAGTTAAAAGCCTCCCATGACTCATACAGCTTTTCAGGTAAACATTGACTCCTGCTCAGCTCCCAGTACATGGCCTGGAATACATGACAAAACAGCTAATGATGTAGTTTGTCATAAAGAGGTGGAACGCTTTTAAGAAATTAAGAAGAATTTCTGAGGGACTGTAGTAGCTCGTGATTATACAAATTGTACAGTTTTTCTGTGAAGTGCCATGGAGGCACTACAAATCAGGTATTTCCAGCTGCCAGTGTGCGCTAGAAATTTCATTTTCAAAGAATCACAGAATAATTTAGGTTAGAAAAGACCTTTAAGATCATCAAGTCCAACCATAAGAGTAACACAGAAAAACCCACCACTAAACCTTGCCCCTAAATGTCACATTTACACATCTCTTAAATATCTCCAGTGATAGTGACTCGATTATCTCCTGTTCCCCTGGAGTAAAGAGTCACTTCAGGTCCTCCATTTCCTTTCAGTGAGCTTCTCATAGTATCCTTTATTTCATTTACTTTTAAAAGTCACACACAAGAACTTTAACTCCACCATTTTAGTTTAGCCAAAATTTGTGAGTATTTATGCATTTGGAGAGAGCATGTACACCTTTTTTTACTCAGACCTTAACTTACCTAAACCTATGGTTTCCTCATGGGAAAATATATATATATACACAAAGTCAGACACAAAAGAAGACTGTACCTGTTACTCTTTTTATTTAACAAAGAAAATCAACTACATTCACCTCCAAAATAGTTCCCTTATTTCAGTTCTCTTTTATGCAGTCTGCAATGAAAACAGGAAAAGATACGAGAGGCAAATTCATTTGTTTAAATTCTTTCTATCAACTAACTGTGAATTACTGACATATTACATACTCAATATTGTGAAAATCATTCCAGTTACATGCTATATGACTTTTCAGTTATCCCCTATAGAAAAAAATTAACAAATAGAAGCACTTATTCTTCAAAAATTATACATGGATATGGAAAAAAAAAAATTACTAATATAATGACAATTCAGAAAAAACCTACAGTACTCTTTCTGAAGGACATTGAGTTCACCTTTAACCTGTAGCACACAACTCAACCACCATAACCCAGTAAGCCTGAATTTAAGAAGTAATTCTTTTGCTCTTACTTCAAGAAAGCTCCATGGAAAGGATTTATCTCATCTAATTTCAGATACGTACAATGTACATTTCCACATCTGAGCTGTCTCCCCAGGATTCCTTTATTGGCAATGGATTCAGCAGAAAAAGACACCCTGAGGCACTATTCAACTGACTAGTATTAGAAACCTACTCTATATTCAGATGAATCATGATCAAGAAACACTGAATTTCGATTCATTGATTAAAGAGATAACAAACGGTGCCTGGCACAACAGCAGGTCACATTAATCCTACCATGCGTATAAGCATAGGAGAACTCATCCTGGACAATATTTTTAAAAGGAATGAATAATTTGGCATTCATCTCTTTTGGGTGATTGGTCAGAAGATTTGGATCAGGGCTCAGGGTCAAGGAAGTTTGGTGCCCACTGCCTGATGATCTAACTTCTTGAATACACATTTCCAAACCTTGAGAGGATGAGGTTTCGAGCAAACTCTTTGACCTTACTTTGAGAAAGGGAGTGGAGCAGATGAGATGCAGGGATCTCTTCCAACCAAAACTATTCCTTATCTCTGTGACATGTCCCAGGTTTGGATCTACCAAACTGAATGTTCAGATATGATCTGTCTCTTCTGGAAACTTATCTCTCCATCTCTTGCTTGTTGTGTAATTGGTGTTCTGTGTTTTCATCTCTTTAGAAGTAGGTCTTGAATAATAATAATAATAATAAAAATTCTTGCCTAATATTATCATGAATATATGAAAGACCTACTAAATACATTGGAGGTTCCACCTGAAAATAACACTTATATCTAATCTCTGCCATCTACACAATGTTGTAAATCAACAGATATCCTTTGCTGCTAGTATTTGATTCTGTATTTTCATTGAAATGAAGATCATTTTTTATTTCTTTTGTGAAAAGAAAGTTTCAGCGGGCAGAAACTGTTAAAAGAAAAAAAAAAAAATAACGTCTCTGGTTCTTTCCTTATGGGAAACCTTTTAATAACTCAGCGAGACTCAAGATCTTTATGAAATATGGACCTTTCATACTCAGGATAAAACCCATAATACTTCCTCCTTACTAGTGAGGTATATTAATAGTAGATTCAGCTTGACATGATGGTCATTAAGGCCCTCAGGAGCTGTGCTATAAAAGTCAGGAACTGTTGTCAGAGAGTTAAAAGCTTGTTTCATGCAGGCTACAGTAACTCTGTCTTGTTTTCTGTCATGCTGTAGAGTTCCAAACATACATTTACTTGTTCATACATAGTGAAGAAAAACAGAAATATGCCTATTAATATATGCATTAAGAGTATTAATATTGGATATGCATGAAAAATAACTTTAATAGTCTTGGCACCAGTGCCTCATCATCCTCAGATAATATTTATGTACTTGCTGAATTTATTTTGCTATCCAAGTAACCCACATAGAAGATAGAAGAAAAATAAAATAAAATAGAAAAACAACAGTAAAGTATCAGCAAAAAATAATGTCCTTAAAGGATAATTTTCACTAGTGATGCTGTTTCCAGATTCTTTCAGAAAGACATGCTCTTGGCTACTATATTTGCAATTCCACTGAGCTGGTACAAGGAAACATAATATGTCACTCTTTTTCCTGAACTCAAGTATTGTAGCCATTTGTGGGTCAATGCACTTACACAGTCAATACATTATAAAATCAGGTTCAAATTTATATTATGCAAATAAGCTTACTAGCTCACGTTAAATTAAAGCTATGCTATGTTGCACAATAAACCACTCTAAAGTGACTTGAAATGGACTTTTTATTTATCTTAATTTCTTATGGGAAGCCAAAACTAAGCAAAAACACTTCACCACGTAGACATTTCAATGAAATTGAACTACTCATTTTCAAGGATCAAAACCTGCTCCTCAGTACTAGAGGATGGAAATTACCTTTATTCTAGAGAGCTAAAATGAAGTCATATTACCTCAAGTCCTTGGATTACCTGCATTTAAATTTCTCATCACAGTTCTTTAAAATGCCTTATTTGCAAACGATGCAATTATATTGAACATCCAAATACTTTATATTGGAATACGTATAGATTGGCTTCCGCTTTAAAGTGAAAATATAAGCAAGCTAGTCCATTGCAGTGAAGCATTAAAACTAATGAAGCGTTATAATCATTCTCTGAGTCAAACTGGATTCTGGTCTGAAACAAACATCACTTGAATGAAAGAGTACTCATAAGTCTTTCTTTAAAATTCAGAATTTGCCTGTGAACAAGGTATTTGTTTAACAAAAAGCCCCAATAATCGTTTAAATATCGTACAAAAGTTTTGCAATATGCCAGAACTCTCCAAAATAATTCTGGTTGTGGTTGAAACATACAACTAAAATAAAGGGGACTTGCCAATCTCAGCAGATTCTGAAAATTTTTGAAGAAAGGACAGAGCAAACATTCCCACTTCCATCTTTTCAGTTTCTCATATTTAGTTTGAAGAACTGTAGCTAATGTCATACATTTTCTTCTCTTTACTTCCCATTGCTTTGTGAAAACACATTATAATTGTGTTAATCCTGCTATTCCCAGACTCTCAAGGAAATAAACTTTCTATGTGTTCACTGAGGAATATCATACCTGAATGTTGGGATTGAGCTATTGAAAAAGAAGGCTGTTTACAGACTGTACTCTCACGTTTGAGGAGAGTATATCTGCTATATGAGTTTATTTTCTTAAAGAGCTGTGAAATCTGTTGAACTACATTCTCTACTTAGGCATGCTTACATATAGAAGAAAGAAAATCAATATACATCATTGAAATAAAAAGTAAGTGAAGACCAAATTCAGTGTGCTTAACTCACGAAAAAAGATAAGACTCAGAGGAACAGTAAAATAGTTAGAAATTTTCTTATAGTACAGGGCCCTGGTAATCTTGATCTTTAGATATAAGACAGTAAAATTACAGTTGTAGAATGAAAGCAACCAATCCTTCCACAGTACTCATCATATTTAAATATCTAAAGGTATTATGTCATTCTCCTACGAAACTACTGAATTATTTCAAGCAAGGATGAATCTGTATTTGAATGCAATAGATGGCAATAAGAAACTAGCCTAGCATTTTTGGTGAAATGCGTATCCAAACAAAGATCTACTTAGGATTAACTACGGTAATAAAAATCCCAGTGAAAATACAGAATTTGTCAACTTGAAAGTCAGATAGCAATTGTCTTATCTAATTCTGCCATCTAAACATTAGGCAAAGTCTAACCTAGTTATCTGGGCTCCACAAAATATGAGTTTAAAGGGACAGACGCTCCAGTCGTGGCACTTTGATACAAATGTAGATATTGAAGACATACTATCTAAGGATGTTTCACTCCTCGTATCCCTCCGTTGACTTTCATGAGACAACTAGTAGAGAAATCTAACTTCTAGATAAAATTGTGTAATAAGTCCAACATTCAACCAGAACAAAGCAAATTTTACTTTTTTCCTAAAAGCAAGAGGCTATCTGTAAATTACAAGAAAGCTTTCATCGAAATCTGTCCCTTTTATTTCTATTTTGATCAGCTTAAAGCTTCAAGCTTAACGAAATCTTTGCATGTCAAAAATGCCAAATTCCCTTCTTATCACACAAACACAAGTGAGCCTTTGTTTTCCTTTATGTTTTTCTTTTTTAAAAAAAAATCTGTTACAGACAAATTAACATGTCAGGTCTTAAATCTACTTATCATCCACAAATCTTGAGAGTCTTTTTCTGTATTCTCCCCATCCTCTCACACCCCTAAGGTTTGTGTTTTTTTTTTAAAAAAGGAAATCTTCTTGGACAACTAGATCTCATTTGGAACACTCCTAGCTGCTGACTCATGGTTCAGACAGCTGCAATCCAGAGGCTGTTGATGTTCCAAGGAGTCTCCAGGATGGTGAAGGGCAGTGGCATGGACCTGTTTAGCCTTGAATGAAATCAAGGTGCCAAGCAGGGAATAGTGTTCAGTGCAGAAGGGATGCAAAAGTGACCCCCACCAGAACAGAGAGGTGGTCCAGGTAGTTATGTCTATGAGAACTGCTGCACACAGCTTGAGATTGCTGCTGCTTGATCCACCACATATTTTGAATCTCTCCTGATGATAATTGAACTGTGTGTAGTGTGGGCCCAGTAACTAAAATCCACATCCTCTCAGCACTGTTTTTGTCAGATTGCATAGTTCAGAGCCTTCCTGAAGTCAGTCATTCTTATCCATCCAGTGGTTAAGGGGCCAGCAGCCATCACATGCTAATCACATAACCTCTCAGCCACAGCTGGAAGTATCTCTTTTCCTGTCACTTAGTCCCCGCTGCACACAAATATTTTCTTTTCTCCTTTTCTCTTTTGTTGGAGGGCGATGTATAACTCTGACCCGCTGCCTCTACACATAGCCTGGCAGGGGACAGGGGACACTCTGTGGTGTCTGGAGTTAGTAGCTGACACAAAGAGCAGATGTCTTAGACTAACAAACACACATCACATACTACAGCTCCACTAGCAGTTAAATGAAGCCTTTATTTTTCCATGACAATAGGAGGCCTGGACCCTGCAGCTGCTGTATAAAATATGGTAAAAGCCACTGAAATCCAAAGGCAGAGGATATAAAGTAGATTCAGCCTCTAACAGCCTTGTTTCTGTTGTTCTCTATAGTTCAGCGGCCGGCCTTTATATTTGAAATGAAATAAAACAGAAAAGAAAACAAACAAAACCAGAAGGAAACACACTTCCTCCTCCTCCCTGTGCATGCAGGAATATTTCTCTGGCTAAATATGCTGCGTAGCAGTGTGTGTGCATGCACACGCTCACATCTGTATCAGTAAGATGAGCTTTTTCGTGTCGATGAGCTTTTCCGTGTCTTTGCTGAATCTACCCGTGACAATTGAATTACAGATAATGGTACTACAGCGGGCTTCTGGCTGTATAGCTTTTGCTGTACATATTTATGAATACCTCAGGTGCCAAGGAGTTCAAAGAAATATTCTTGGAAACTCCATGCATTTTGTCAACGTGTGTTTCCAACAAAAGCTATCCTCATTAAAAGAAGACAAATGTCTAATCCTTTGCTTTTCCTCAGTTTCCTCTTGTTTCCGGTGCTATAGAAAATCTCTCTGAAAAGCCTGCTACTTTTCAGACACTTATATTTTGCGTGTGCCTCCCTCACAAGTAAACTGCTTTTAACTCCACATTTGTAACTTCACTAGAAGGCATCTGAGAGTTGTGCTGGCATGCTTAACTTTAAAATATCTAGAAGTCTTACAAGCTTGTAATAAAGGCTCAGGAGCTCCATATTAAGGATTTATCTGTACTATTAAGAGACTATCACGTTTAGGGAAGGAATGTAGACCCAGTGGACTGTGCAGTTATAAGTGGAGCAAGTTAAATTTACTTTTCCTTGGAAAACGGATTATTCTTCCTGGAGTGCAATAGAAAGGCTTTTCTATGTAAACGACAACCTCACCTTTTTATTGCAAATTGATTAAAGGAGCCCAAATTGTGAGCTCATTTGCTGAAGCAGTACTGGCTCTGAGGCCAGTTTCAAGACAGTGATGGGCCAGGCATCCAGGGCCTTTCCAGAAAGTTGCGCACAGCTTTATGTGAGGGAGTGCAGTTCTGTAGGCAAATGGTGGCTGGATTAGCATAATAATCCAGAGAGCCAAAGAATGAGAGGATCAGGCCATCCAATCTTCTCTATTACTGCGA
This sequence comes from Neomorphus geoffroyi, assembly GCA_033558235.1. Lineage (NCBI taxonomy): Eukaryota > Metazoa > Chordata > Aves > Cuculiformes > Neomorphidae > Neomorphus > Neomorphus geoffroyi. Next base: position 20,631,405 of record JAUMJM010000053.1, on the reverse strand, counting down.
TTGTAAATCCCTTTTAATCCACACACCTTTAAAGGTGAGAAGCTTTTGGAAGGGGAGAACATGATTAACCCATATGGTTTCTAGTGGGGAGAAAACAAACAAAGAAGCCCAGAGGGTTTTCCAGTCTATATAGAAAAGGAAGCAAATTTTGCTTTCTTGGTTTTTACAAATATCATATGGGAATATATTCACACACAAGTCCAGGCAAATGTTGGCTGATATCAATTCGTGTTAATCAAAATGGGATCAGCATCCATATGTGTCAGAAAACTATGGCAACTGTGTTGCAAATAGGCAACATTAAAAGGCAAGTAGCTACATTATGAAATCCAAATACATTATTTTCACCACTGGAGGGCTCCCATATTTTTCCATTAATTCTATAAGAATATATTAAGATTTTAAAGAAAAGTCACAATATATGGCTTAAGCAAATTGCATTTCCTGTATAGGTGTAGGCTCCTAAAAAGGATTTTTTACATTTTCAATATATCTTTCTTTCAAAAATAAAATAAATAGGTTTTTATCAACAACAACAATATCCTTCAATAATGTATGTCATAAAAAAATTGCAGAATCATTTGCAAAGAAAAGCGGGGTTATTTACCATGGTTATATAGGGAAAAATGAGGGAATTTAAGTGATTTTGTCAAAGCTGCCTCCTGGGCCAGCAAATCTCAGCCCACATCTTCTTGAGTCTGTTCTCGTATTGTCAGAATCTTTAGGATGCCACAAAACAAACAATGAAGTGGAATGTCTATTAGTCTGTGTTACCTGCATAGCCCTCATTACTCTAGAGGCCAGATGCTTTAACAACTTCAGTGTATTATCCTCTTGAAACATCGCAGCCAAAGAAGGGGTTTTTTCAATGCTAAGATATCTCAGGTCATCTAAATTCTAAGCTGTCATTCTTACCTCTGAACTATCTTTCCTTTTTCTAAGTATGTTGCTTTAGATGAATTGTACCTGACCTACTGATTGCAGTTATTATTCTTCTTTATTGCAATTTAAGAAATTTAGGCGAATTTATCACATAACCCAAACCATTTAAATATAAAATAGTTGGAAATTTATCAGCTGAATTTGACTGTGAGATAAACCTTCACTTTTGATGATTCAGCTGTCTATCTGTTTAAATACCATGATATTCATCATTGTTATCAAAACCGTCAATAAAACTTAGGTTTTATTACTTCTGTTTAAATATAGCTTTCAGACATTTGCTACTGCCTGAAACCAGAACCAGCAAGCTGTTTAGTTTGTACTATACGTGTCTGGAAGTACTGCATGTATCTGAGTAGATGAGTACCTTTAGGAGCTCTGTCTGTTCTAATGTTTTACATTAAATCTAAACTAAAGAAATAAGGAATATCCATCCATTTGTGAGCCTCACACTCACAAGTATTTTAAGTGCTTGGATATCCAGAGAACAGTTTAATACGTGACAGACCAGGAGAGTCTGTAACATGAGGTCTGCCAGCATTGCTGTACCAGGAATGTGCCAAGAAGACATAAGCTGTTGCTAAAAATATAGCTTCTAACACCTTTGAAAATTATTTAGCCTTTTTGAAGCAGAGGAGAATATTAGTGCAATGGTGGGAGGTAGATCTCTGCTAAAGAAACTCTGGAAATGAAACAGCCCTCAAAGAATCCTTTTCTGACAGTAAGAAATGTACCATACTTAAGACTGCAACATAAAGATACAAATTGGAAACAAGAAGGTTGTTCAGTGGGGCAATGACACTGCATAAAAGTTTGTTTCTGGGTGTAAGAATTTAAATTCAGCTATATGAAAAAAACACATTTGAGTGACAGAAGTTTGCTGATATCTTCTTTGTTATAAGAAGTCATGAGAGAACATGGTCACACAGTATGGTTTTGGTTTTTTGTACAAAGACTGAGCAAAACTGGAATACCAAAGCTATTTTAGAGAAATCTCACCATACTAAGAAAAACAGCTTTTTTCAATCCAGTGTTTCAGAAGGCAGACTTGCTTTAATTGGGATGGAAATCTCAATATAATCTATTCCTCTGCAATTACAAAAAAGGACTTACATTAAAATATTATCCAGCAGTGCTCACTAGGGCAGAATGTGTCTTCCCTTTTCCTGGATAAAGTGTCCTTATAATAGTGCTTATATTTTACCCTAGTTTTATGGCTGCCCAAAATGTCTCAGATGTTTAATAATTAGGATTTTGTTGGAAGTCTGTTGCTTCAGTGACTGCCTTTCTTGCTTTTCTTTGCCAAGAGGAATTCTAATATCTCAAGAAGCAGCCCTTAAGAGATCCATTGCCAGAAAATTCTCAGGCAGAAAAACTCCCTGTCTTCTAAACTGAATCCTACTAAAAGTTCCCCAGAATTTCATGCTATAGTCATAGTCTTCCTCTCGTCCTTTTAAATCTCATTTTTGTGACAAATATTTTCACAGTAGTCAGTTAATTTTTTTGCCATGTACTTCCACCAGCTTTCTTGTCACAGGTCACAGTTTCTTTTGGGATCGGGATGGACATGACTATATGAATATCTCTTCAGCTTCAGAAATTGACCCTATAACGAATTTCAGATACACTATTAAAAGGCTTGTAGAAATTTAATAGTAAAGCACACTGTATCATTCACAATTAGAAAAAGAGATATTCCTCATTTCATCTTCAGATAAATACAAAATATCTGGTACAAAGACATAATTATCATGAGAAAACATTATGGCTCAAAGGATATTTGAGTAATTTATGTGAAAATATTACTTTATCTACAGATTGTTTTATCTTATATTTTTAATGAGTCATCATCTCAGATATTTCAGAAGTCTGTTCAGGAGGACTATTTGATATTTTCTATTTCTCTTTGCTAAGTACTTGACATTTGTTATGAACTTGATGGTATCACATTTTGTCTATCTTACTGCATCTTTATCAGAGATCCAGGAGAACTAACCAGCTTACCCGGTTTCTCTCATGGGCACAGGAAAATCTGACACATCTGTTAGCAAATGTTTATGGCCAAAATGTTTATGGGTCTACAGCAAACTTGGATTATGTATATTTTCTCATTCTTTTCTTTAACTCTAGAATTTATTATGGTTAAAACCTGCGGAATTTGAGCATGTTTTGGTTCTAGGCACTGCTTAGACAAAGCACATATTATAATACAGGTTGAGTGACAGAAGCTTTGAGATGTTGGATTGGACAAGGGTTCCTTTAGAACAAAAGAGACAAAATGCTTTGCTGAATTAGTTTGCACCTTGCCAGGATTAGGCATGGGCAAATCTAGTCAAGATAATGGAAGAATTGGCTTAAAATTTCCTACTAAATTTAAAACATATTATTTTGACGCCTCTAAAAGTTCAATGTCTATTTTGATCCTCCTAGTTACTATTTATGTTGTTATTTAGTTACTGCTCTTAGAATATACAAAGAAATGTCAAGGATTTTGAAATTTACTTCATCAAGGCTGAGTCTCCTTTAGTGAAAAGTGACCTCCCAAAAAGACAGAGACCAGTGATTACATGGAGTTTGTCAGATGGTAACTCAACATGGTTTTGTTTCTTTATTCAAAGATTGAGCAAATCTGGAATAGCAAAGCTAGGTAAGCAGAAGAAAGGTAGGCTTCTGACTATTTGGGGAATCAAAATGATTTGATTAGGCAAAAATGCAGGATAATGCTGTATTGAATCCTGATTCTAATTATTACTCTGTGTCTGTATTTATGTATTTATGGACAGACATTCTATAATGTAGATACCTCAAAATTTTTGTCTAGCTTAGCCTTCTGTTTTTCTTGCATAATAAATTTCTTCTTACACTTTCAGGCTTTCATTTTTCACTTTACATTGATTTGGATTTTCCTCATTGATTCAGGCTATTGAATCAAGGGGCACTTCCCCCTGTAATCCAGGAGGAGGAAGTTAGAGACCTGCTGAGCCACTTGGATCCTCATAAGTCTATGGGGCCTGATGGGATCCACCCTAGGGTGATGAGAGAGCTGGCGGACGAGCTTGCTAAGCCGCTTTCCATCATTTATCAGCAGTCCTGGCTCACTGGAGAGGTCCCAGAAGACTGGAAGTTGGCCAACGTGACGCCCATCCACAAGAAGGGCCGTAGGGATGATCCAGGTAACTACAGACCTGTCAGCCTGACCTCGGTCCCAGGCAAAATTATGGAACGGATAATCCTGGGTGCGATCAAGCGGCACCTGCAGAATGAGGGAGAGATCAGGCCCAGCCAGCATGGTTTTAAGAGAGGCAGGTCCTGCCTGACCAACCTGATCTCCTTTTACGACCGTGTGACTTGCCTGGTGAATGAGAGGAAGGCTGTGGATGTGGTGTACCTGGACTTCAGCAAGGCCTTTGACACTGTCTCCCACAGCAGACTCCTGGAGAAGTTGGCAGCCCGTGGCTTGGATGGGAACGCTCTGCGCTGGGTTAGGAATTGGTTGGATGGCCGAGCCCAGAGAGTGATAGTGAACGGTGTCACATCCAGTTGGCGGCCGGTCACTAGTGGCGTCCCCAGGGTTCGGTGCTGGGCCCGGTCCTGTTTAATATCTTTATTGATGATCTGGATGAGGAGATCGAGTGCTTCATCAGCAAGTTCGCAGATGACACCAAGCTGGGAGGAAGTGTCGATCTGCTAGAAGGTAGGAGGGCCCTACAGAGGGACCTTGACAAGCTGGAGAGATGGGCTGACTCCAATAGCATGAGGTTTAACAAGTCCAAATGCCGGGTCCTACACTTGGGACACAACAACCCCATGCAGAGCTATAGACTGGGTGCAGAGTGGCTGGAGAGTAGTCAGGCAGAAAGTGACTTGGGAGTGCTGGTGGACAGGAATCTCAACGTGAGCCAGCAGTGTGCCCAAGTGGCCAAGAAGGCCAATGGTGTCTTGGTCTGCATCAGGAATAGTGTAGCCAGCAGGACAAGGGAAGTTATCATCCCCTTACACTCGGCACTGGTCAGGCCGCACCTTGAGTACTGTGCCCAGTTCTGGGCCCCTCAGTTTGAGAATGATGTTCAGATGCTGGAGTGTGTCCAGGGGAGGGAGACGAGGATGGTGAAGGGCCTGGAGCACAAGCCCTGTGAGGAGCGACTGAGGGAGCTGGGGTTGTTTAGCCTGGAGAAGAGGAGGCTCAGGGGAGATGTTATTGCTCTCTACAACTACCTAAAGGGAGGTTGTGAGGCAGGAGTTGGACTCTTCTCTCAGGTGGCCAGTGACAGAACGAGAGGACACAGTCTCAAGCTTTGCCAGGGGAGGTTTAGGATTGACATTAGGAAGAAATTCTTCACTGAGAGGGTAATTTTCATTGGAATGCGCTGCCTAGGGAGGTGGTGGAGTCACCATCCCTGGAGGTGTTCAAAGAGAGATTGGATGAGGCACTTAATGCTATGGTTTAGATGATGAGTAGATGTTGGTGTTGGGTCATAGGCTGGACTCAATGATCTCAAAGGTCTTTTCCAGCCTTGCAAAAAACCTTTTTCTCTTGTGCAAATTATTTGTGTATTATTTTTTCCCATTGTATTCAAACCCTATGCCTCAATACACTAGCAATGAATTTAAAATCACTTATATATGATTCCACAGGAATAACCTAACAGCGATTGCAAATGCCCACAGTAACAACAGAATATAGAAACTACGTCTATTGTTTGTTGTGGAAGATGTTGCTAATCCCTGGGGGGGGGACACACACACGGAAGTGTGGTCTCCATTTTGACAGCTACTCACAGCAGTACAGAGCTGGTTTTGCTCCACCAACTTTCCCTGATGCAGAAAGCCTTTCTTTATGCATAAGAAAAGAGCTCAATCATCCCCATATAAAGATAACTATGTAAAAGTAAAACAAGTCACTGTTTCCTCTGTGTTATTGTCATTTTGTAAGAAAATGCTGGCTTAGCATCTAACATCAGAAGTAGCTCATGACCGTGACTCATAAGTGGAGGGAGACACATCCTCATGGCTAGTCACAGCCATTTAGTTCTCTTTATGAGGATTAAGATGCCATATCGAATATACAGTTAAGAGCCTTCACTATTTTTCTGGAATGCCCAGAATCCCAGCAAAGTCACATAGTGACAAACTTCACCGGACTGCATTCAGAATTATGCGGATTCAGACATGTGCCTTTCACTGAACTGATACATGGGCAGAACCAATATTAATGTTGGTTAGTATGCTATACTAATACACTTAACCTTCAGTGGGTGGACATTAAAATAGATGTAGATGAATAACATTTCCTAGTAGTTTATACTTTGCTGGCAGAATTTGCTTTCGTGCAACCTGTAATTAAATACTTAGAGTTATTTTTGCATCCAGAACAAGCATCTAGCTTAGAGATCAGGCTCTGTTAAACAAGGTAAGTAAAGGTCAGCTATTTCAGTCTAGATGTTTTCGTTGTCTAAGTCCTTTTTTTTGCTTTTTCTTTTAGTCCCCACAATATGTTAAATGTCTATGAATCATTTAGCCATCTAAAACAGCACAGGTTTATCTTAAAACTCATTTAGATATCTAATGTTGTAAATGTATACTTACTAGGTGAAGAGAAATGGTTTCAAACAACCATTGGCAAACAGCTCTAATCCAAATGGTTTATCATTCACAGAAACGGAGCTCTACGCAGGAGAAAATCACAAATAGGTATTGGAAAGCTTTGTGCCTCTAAGATTCTCTTCTTAGGCTAATACTAGAGTCACTGATTCTCATAGGGAAAAACATACATTAGCTTTTAATTAGCCAGATCAGACACTTCAGGTGGTGTGACCATGTCTGCAAGGATTTCTGACTTCCTGATTGTACACCTGGAATTTCAGAATAATTTTTCATGCGTAACTGGCAACACATAAATGAATACCACACCTGTTGTGCCACAAGTAACTAATCTGTTAATGTTTAAACTAGTTTGGGTATTCATTAATCGCTTTTGATCTATGTGAGGGATGGCCATCTCTCATCACTAGGAATAGAGGGAAATTAGATGTCCAGTTTAGCCTACGCATTTATTTTAGATGACTAAAGTTAGGTGAAAATAATGACTGCAGTGCAAAGTCATTAGTGCCACTATTCCTGCATGCTAAAAAACGCTACAAATTTGTTACTAGCCTGGATCATTAGGAACCTACACCCCTCCTACACTGTTTGAACATATGCAAGATGGTTCGGTCAAGGCTTCATCCATTCCTCCCATGTTCATATGTTAAGCAGTGATAAATCTCTACTAAGTGGTTCATACAGATGTATAAGAGGAATTCTAGCATATTTTCTTCTTTATTTAACCTTTTTGAAGCCTTTTTTTTGTAAATACTGTTGGGAATCCATGAAATATATACATTTTTATTTTACTCTGTAAAAAATTAATGGATATAAAAGCATAATCTATTTAATCAGATATATTTTAGTGAAACTTGATTGTTTGAAGGGTTCATTTTTCTTCTTTTTATACCAGTTCCCTTTACTTTTAAAGAAAACTCTAGCATTTTTTATGCTACATAAATTAATAAATCCTAATGGATTTATTGTGCTTTAAACAAAAAAAAGAGGAATAAAAGAAAAAAACCCCTGACATTCAGCGATAAGCTAATTCTTACAGGATAAAGAAATAGCCTTCTATTACTTGATCTTTAGTATTACTGGACCTGATCCCTATTTAATAAATCTAATATTAAAATTGTTGGTTCCTGTTATTGATATGCTTATTTGTAACCACTCCTTATGATCTTTTTGACCATTCATTTCCTGTATTTTCTTAGTTCATATTCCAAGCTCAGAAATAACGTATTTTGTTTGTAGCTTTTTTCTGTGTTGGTTATCAACACAATAAACAGCACTTCCCATACATTACTCATTACATTTATCGGAAGAAGTGTTTTACTTAAGGGACAGGCTTTTTCAAGTAGATTAATGCAGCCAATTCTAATATACCCTTTAGTCATAACCATCAGAAAGAGAACAAGATGCTGAAATTGTCAAAAAACCCACATTATAGCTCAGCTTAATCCGAATCAGTTTTGAAAAATAGCAAGTTAAATATGTTGAAGCCCTATTTGGAATTACTACCCAGTGTGATCTAGATAAATATTTGCTCTAGTTGCTAGACAGAGCCCAAGCTGATAAAGATTGATAAGTGTGTCCTGCTTGAGTGTGAGAGTAGATTAACGTTCTGTCCGATTTTCCTAATTGGTTACTCCTGAATGTCATTAGGATGATTTGCTGTGTTTTGTTGTTGCTATTGGAAAAGTCAATAACACTGCAAGTGCTAAATCATATTAGTCAATCTGTAATGGATATTTAAAAACTTCAGGTTAAGGGAAGAATGTGAATCGTGGAAATATGGACTCAGGTTTGATTCTTTCTTACTTTATGGAGGCAAGGTAACATCGCATTTCAAGGTAAGTTTTTAACAAATAAATTGGTCTGCTTCTTTGAAGGAGAAGGAGGACTTTGAATATTGTACTTCCTTGTTCTAGCATTTTTATAATGCTCACAAAAACTATTGAAATTGTTATACTCTGAAATAAAAATCAATTTTAGAGCATCATATGAGTTCAAACAGTCAGAAGTTCAAAATGTAGGAAGATTAAATGTCTTTTCTGGTATATAATTCAAAGGCAAGTCTAAAGGTACTTCACGGAGATCTAGATCTAGTGTTAAGATTTGCACTTAGTGCCATTATCCAGACACGGAGCATGGCAATGAACGCTGACAACCAGTTATTGAGAGATAATAGGAAAAAAACTTTCAAGCATTTAACTTTACCAAAATAGCTGGTTTATCTGATTTGCCCAGTGTTTCTTCTAGGCAAAGGAAATTTCCATTAGGTCTAACAAGAGGTAAGCTCATTTTATTGGATAAGATTATGCCTTTAAAAGTACATTATTTCAACGAAAGATATGGGCATAACTACAGAGAGTGGCAGCAACAAATAAGCATTAACAAGGTGGGTGTTGAGAACTTCTAATGTTTAGCTGAATGTATTCACAGGACCTGCAAGACAACGTAATCTTGAAGAGAGCATAAAAGTCGAATCCTCTGAACTTTCATGAGGAAGTGAGCTGAGATGGTTTCTAACCAAAAGGTCAAGTCAAGGGTAAAATTACGGATGGTTTTGTAATAACGTTTTCTTCATGCAGTGGATGAAGCTGATTGTGAAAATATATTTTTTCTCATGAAAAGTACTTACTGAACAAAACCAAAGCTGAAGCAAGTAAATGTTATCTTTTAATGATTCTCAAAAAATAGATCTAAAAAAAGGATTTCAATATTTTAAAAAGGAAAACTTTGGGATTTTGATGTAAAATTGATTCTCATTTTGAAATTTTCTGTTTAACTCAAAATCTTTAAAAAATAAATAAAATCTCTGAAAGCAAATGTTTCAGTGCTAAGAAAATTTTATCATCTCACTTACTTATTTTTTCTCTGTGTTATCATTTTTTATATAAATTCCTAGATTTTTACTTTATATCTCAAACTTATATAGAAAAAAAACCCTCAAAATCTGTCACAGGACAGAAATTTCACACAGCTATAGTTTTACATGCCATCTGTCTCCCTCTTCAGTTTCAGCATAGGGCAAGCTATTTTTGATGATAAAGGGTTATACTTCAATAATAGTCTACAGATGAGTTTGCTGCCTTGACAAGCACTAGTTTAGGCCACTTGACGATTTTTTAACTTCTAAAACACAGAGGAGTCAAGAGAATGTATTGTAACAAAAAAGGGAAAGAGGTGCTCCTGGTTGCTGCGTAGGCAGGCTGAGAACTTTCACCGGTGATGAACCTTATATTTCTTCTACCATTTTCACATGTATATAATTTCCTTCACCATGGTTCTCAATTCCAAAAATCAGTGTGACTTTGATTTGCATTAAGTCTTCAAATGGTATTTGTCAGCATAAGCTTGATCATGGGCTTTGAACTTAACTCTTTGTGGGAAAAGAAATATGTTGTGCAGGAAGAGAAATATTCCCATATTTACCGTCACTTTCAGATTAGAAACAAAATAAAAAGATCTTAAAATCTATTAACAAATATCAATAAGGTAAACTCAAGGTAAAAAGTCAAATTATGAGTATTGCAGTTTTAATTTCTTTTTCTTCCCCTGAACTAATCTACAAAAGAACATACAATTCTTCACTTCTGAGAGGAGCAAACTGTACCTGCAGGACCCAGTTTAAGCAAGAGTGTGCTTTGAATCCTATCAAGGTATTCAGAGCTGACCTGGTGAACAGAGTAACTGCTGTCTCCCTGGTGTAGAAACTAAACCCAGCTTTCTGCATGATCCTTCTGTGATAACAAACATTTATTTTAAGGTGGATTTATTTAACCTGAATGGATATTACAACTTTTTATTGTATTAAACATGTAAGAAATCTTAAAAAAATAATTTAAAAGGCCATTTGTGAAATTTTCCACCAGTAATAATTGCACCAAGCAAGCCAAGAACCACCAGATATTAAGTGCATAAATAAAAGACTTGCAAATATGCACCTGCTAAGAGCAGAGTTAGATGTTCTGGTGTCTCGCTAACTGATCAGCATCCAGAAAACCTCTCTTCTCTTCTAAACTGTTTCAGTTCTCTCAAAGTAATACTCTGGTTAACTTACATTTCTAATGTGTGCATGCACTACCATTTCTTAACTTCAATGGGAGTAACAATGGATTTTCAGGTAATAAATACAGTCCCTCACTTCTAAAAAATAAGGAATGTAACGCAAGCACTTGAGAGGGCAGGTGTAAGCCCCTTATAAACTCAGCATTTGGTGCTGAGAAGTGTATTTAGAAACCTTGAGATAACATAGTGAAAATCAGTTAACCTGAGCTTAACTATTGCCTTAAATCATTTGGAAAGGCACACCACTGTCTGAAGCATTCAGCATGATAACCTATGTAGAAAGAGTATCAATCGTTTAAGGAGAATGAACGCTTATAGTAGCATAAGTGAATATTTCTAACTAAACCAACATGAGATTGATTTACTGTGGGAGAGGTATTCATTATGGAATCACTAGGGATATGTTCAAGTTATTTATTCTATTTGTAGTATTTGTCCTCATATAAAATATCTGTGTGGTGGGCATGAATTTGATAGCTGTATATCTAAGGGCATAGTTATTGTTGCAAATACATCAGAAAATTTTATTTTATTTATTATGTCAATAAATTTTTATGGAGAAAAACAAATCAATAAAATCATTGCATCATGGTATTGTAAATAATATAGCCATGGGGAAAGGTGAGAGTAAGTGAAATGAATTGGTGCTTAGGATAATGAAAGTGAGGGACTAACGGCACCCAAAGGATCCAAGGAAAATACAGACAGATTTGAGTAAGCTTCCTCCAACTCTTCAGAGAGTAATTCTATTTGGATTTGACCAATAAACTGCAACAGCACTTCATTTCTAATCCCAGGCTTTTTATAAGCAGTTTGCCCACTCACACTGAATTTTACAAGAAGAAAGTAGGAGAGGAAGTTAATAGATCCACAAGGACTGATGGGAAATAATTGAATAATTCCATGAGAAGAGAAGTGTTTGTGACTACAACCATGGAAGTATGTTACTTTTCTTTAAGTGAACAGGAAGGGAATTAAAGGGATTTATGAGAAATGTCACAGGAGAAATAAATTGAGCCAACTACTTACTGTCTATTTATCTGTCTACCTAATGTATTTTCCTCTAGACACAAGTTCATGCTGTAAGTGCTATTATTTCTTTGCTTTACAGGGCCTCTATTCTTCAGGGGAAAAAAACAGATCTCTCATTGTTTCAGTAATGTGACCTGTGATGAATAATCAACCCTAGAACGTAACTAAGTTCACATAAAATTATTTTTTAGTTTCTTTTATATTTTTTTTTTTTTAATTTTGCTTTGTCTCAATTCCTGTAAAACCAAAACAAAATAAAAAAAGGTAGATGTGCAGTAATAATCTGGTTTTACTAAAACTGGAAAAAGATGCTCTATTTTCAACAGTTAGGTCCAGGCAGAAGTCAAAAGTAAGAGAAGTCATACGAGAAATCTTTTTATTATTATGTTCTTTTGAATAATCGGCTCCTGAGGTTTGACTGTTTGCTTTGGTTAACCATCACTGTATTCTTAGCAAACCTTAAGTAAACCAGTCAACCTTTCCAGTTTCACCCAACATTGCCTCTTGGCATTTAGGCTAAATAGGTAAGGTATGGTAATCAGTGGATACTAAAACTTCCCCACCTGTGAAGGATTTCATACTTGTGAGTCTCTCAAGTGTGGAAGAAGTGAAAAGACTTTTTTCTATGCTCTTTGGTTAAATATACACAAAGAATAAGCCTCATTCACATCTCATTTAGTTCCTAAGTAGTTCAGGATCCTAAATCAGGAGTCACCAGTAGAGCTCTTAGAGGCTATTTGTAGTCCTTTTAAACTCAGATAGCTGCAATAAGAGAACCTAAACTGGTTAACATCAAATTCAGATTGGGAGTATCTTCTTTCAAACCGCCCGCAGTTTTGAGATCCTTCACAGAAGAGGGATATATAAATGTAAGATACGAGTAAAATTACTAATTAGGATCATTACTTGTGTGACAGATTGACCTATACAGTGTAAAAATAGGCTAATAAGTGAATAAGTCTATGTGATCAGATAAATGAAAAGTACTACGCATCACTGTCTTTCACATTGTAACACAAGAAGAATCTATTGATTCATGATTGACTTTTGCTGCTCAGTTCACCCGAGTGGAAAAATATTATATAATCTTTTGCTAAGATATCAACATATATTTGAATCTGAGCTTAAAGGTTATTCTTGGAGGTCCGGATTAATATTTATTCTTCTGTTTTTCTGCCTTCCTCTTTAAGAAGAAAATATAATATTAAGCTAGAATTGGCCAAGCAAAGTATTAGTTGCATGTACACAACTTATCAGTAAATGAGACACCTAAAAGGTGAGCGTACCAGTGTTCTGATCTAAAATTAGAGTTCTTTGCTATTATTACAATAGCTCAAACATCAAACAAACAAGCCAGCATTTTGACATTCGAGGAAAATGATACTGGGAAAAAATCATATGAAAAAGAATATTAAATATGCATAAATGAAATATGTTCAACAGTCTCCCAGCAAAAAAAAAATGAAAAATAGCTTTTGTACGAGCACATTAAAAGATAAACCAGCCAGTTAAAATGTGAATAAATCACCTTTTTCTACTTGTTGTGACACACAGCCATGAAAATTGATGACTTCAGAACTCTAGGTCCCCATGAAAATATTTTTTCCAGAGGTGGCCTATGCCTTAAATCAGATCCTGTATGAAGAATACTTACGATATTTTTATTCCCCCACCACCTCCAGCTTAATAAGGTTCTCTCCAAAATACTAGTTTCACCTTGTGATGTGAGCAGACGGCAAAAAGCACTGACCATAGAAATTACAAGATAGTACACAGAAAACAGAGAACTAAAAACACAGTGAAGGAAATCTGGACATTTTTTTCATTATCTGTTATTTAAACAGGACACCTGCAAAAGGAACAGATTATCTCAAGGTTATTTATTCATTTACCAGCAATAAACTAGGTTCGGATAGTTGAAATCCCTGGTATCCAGAGAGTCACTAAGAGGTCTCATGCATATGTTCTACTTTATGTTGCTCATCTGCAAAACAATGAGGCTTGTAATGATGTGAAAGGTTTAATGGACTCTCTCCTGGTTTGTCCTCTATCCCAGCTGATTGTTATTTGTGTAGTGTAATCTTCTTAAGACTGTGGTTCCCACAGGGGGAGAAGCAGGCAGTGACTGGGCTGTGGATGGCAGCTCATGTCAGGGATCAAGGATCATCCAGTTAATAGTTTTACATTTAGAATTCACTGATATTTCTGGTTCTAAAGACCAGCTGGCTAACACCTAGAGCTGAATTTAGTTATTTTGCACAAAAAGAAATTCCTTTAAGTGTCACCATTTCAAAACTACTTAAACAATAATAAGGAAATATTATCAGTCAGTTAATTATTATCTAGCCACAAGAAAGCTAAGGCAGTGATGACAATATTTAGCACACTAGTAGGCCATTATGTGATTAAAAAAAAAAAGAATTAACAAGTAAGATAGTGGTTATGTTTAACAAAGCTATTCAGGAGAGGTGATATTTTGATGCACTGATTAAGATACAACATTCCTTAAAAACTGAAGCTTAGATGATTATTTGCTTTAAAATTAATAGGAAACACGAGTTCTAATCCCATACGTAGCTTTGAAACCTTAAACCCGAAAATTTAACATTAACCATTTGAGACATCTATATTTTATTTTTAGTGTTCTTATTGCTCTTAAAAAATGCAAAGGAAAATAAAATAAAATTACCTCTATGGCTTTTTTCTTTGCATCTTTGCATTGTCTGTGGGAAGAAATAATTAGCTGGTGTGTGACTATAGAATGTATTGTGAAACAATTTTAAAAATATCTAAGATCCGAATGATATTTTTTACATGTTATTGACTGTGTCACACTTGCTGCTAAACTTACTTGTGGTCCCAAAATTAAAAGCCAAGTGAAGGCCTCATTCAACCCTTAAACCTTACATCTGAGTAATTGCCCTGGCAACTGGGTCTTCTACACATTTAGTGACATCAAATAAAATCATGAGACTGTGATATTTCCCTTGGGAAATCTGACTCTTCATAGAGAATTGGTTTAGATCAGAATGGAGAAAACAGAACTCTTACAAGGAAGGAACAATTTACAAAAATATAGACTCTGAGCAATACTAATGTGATTAATAGATTCATAGAGTGAAGCACCAGAAAGGACAACTGCTTCACCTGCTTTGACCTGCTCCAAGGACAGGACATGTCATTTCGCCTCTTAAATTTGTATGGAAACCAGTCATTTGTATATGACTGAAGTGAAACTTGCTATTAGCTAAAGCACATCATCTAGATGATGTGAAATTTTGCTCCTACATTTTTATGAAAATGCCATTATCACAGGGTCTTAGAGTGAGTTAGATTTGAAAAAAATCAGGAGGTCATCTAATCTTACACTTAAAGAAGAAATAAAATTAATATAAATAAAATATAATTTTATTTTATTTATTTTCAAGAAGGAAAAGTATTATGGAATATAGTTTCCTGTTCTCTTTTTGGAAAGGAGTTGTGAGGAGTATATAGTATCAATTCAATTCTATCAACATCTGTAAAAACTGTAGATACTAAAACTACCAAAACTACTACTGCACAAAAACAGTATTGGAAGTTTTATCAGTACTATGTGCCTAGCAGATTACAAAATGTCATTAGTCCTTTTTGCCACAGCTCCACTCCGTAATCTGGTATGCATTTAATTTTCCATTGTGCCTTGAAAAAATATTTTCAGAACACTGTTTTCCAATCATTTACAATGTGTAAGTGCATTTCTTTTCCTACAATGGCATTTGTCTTATATAAACATTTATACAGGCCCAGATATATGAGCTTGTTTGATTGCACGATCCAGATATTTTAGAATTATCCTTTTGCCATCATTCTGGCAACTGTGCACCTACTGATTTCATCTGGAGAGATTTTATGTTAATTTTCAGAAAAAACAGTCGACATTTTCATATACGTATGTTTTTGTTTCTCATCTATCCTTACTCAGGGTGTACCCCAGACTTCACAACTTGATTTGCTTCTTTTGATCTATACCAGACCACTGGACAAAACAGTCCACAAACACTATTTCACCTTTCATAATTAGGCAGATCACTCCAGTAGACCTAGCTCTGCTTTAAAAATTTGTCCCCTCTTGTCTTGCTTGACAAAAATCTTGGCATATATCCCTGAGTAGTAGGCTGATTTTTTAAAATACAAGCTCAAGAGGGCAAAAGTTGTTTAACTTTTTTTTTCCCCAACCAGTTCTTTCCTTTTTATCTTTTCAGATTTTCCCTGAGCTCTGCTACCTTTCCTCTCATCACTGAAAGCCCTAATCATGTGAGACACAAACCTGAGTGATGCAATTAACTCTGTCATCTTTTTCTATTGTCAGATTCAGTCTACAGTAAACTTTCTGAACATCTACTTTACATCACAAGGTGTATCTTTTCCTCTACAGCTACACTAATAAAGCTTTCATTCAGGTTCTCATCAAATTCAAAGTGCTTCAGGGAAAATATAATTTTCTTACTTCATTGCTTTGGTAATGACAGTCCTCTGTATGAATCTTTCTATTAATTCTCCTTCTATCACACCAAATGGAAATTACATATTTTTAGACCTAAGGTTCTTTGGAATGTGTGGCTGCTCAGACTTTCTTGTTTACTACTGAAATGTCAGACCCAGTCTCTACTTGGCATTCCTACACATTCCGGACAATATGTTTGTACACTGTTCTGTGCTAATCTTTGCTGTTTAGAGCTTCCTAAAAATCACTTGATTGTGCATCTGCAGAATAGTCTCACTTTTTCTTAGTTTCCAGTACATCTACCCTTCTCCTCTATCACAGCCTGTAGGTACCTTGTCTTTTTCTCTTGCAGTTAAACACTTGATTCAGTCAAAGAGGAACTCTTGGTTTGTGTTTTTACAATCCATAACACAAATGGGACCTGGCCTACTGAGCGGCTCATCGGAAACACAAATCAAAGATGAATCTGATAGTCGAAAATCTCATTCCAACTCCAGAAACATTTTGTGTTTTCTGTTTGTTTATTTGCTTGTGTGCTTGGTTTGTTTTTTAGAGAAAAGTCAAATGGTACCAGACTTTGTACTCCATGGAATTAAGAGATGTATAGGTGAGGGAAACTGAGCAGATGGATGTTCAAGGAAATGAAGGGAATAAATTACTTCATTATATTGGGTTTTTAAGATGACAGAGATTAAAATTTCTCATTAAAATACAAACTCATTTTCTAATAAAAAAAGCTGGAGGAAAATGTCAAAATATTCCTACTCTAATTTTTTGGGTTTTTTTTATCTACTTTGTGTCTTCTCAAAAAGATGGGAAGAGATTAATGTACCAACAGGGAAAATGTGAAGAACAGAAACTGAAATACCACCAAAACTTCCTTTGGCCCCTAGTTTACTTTTTCTATTGCAAACCAGAAAATTAAAAAGAAAATTTTCCTCCAAAATGTAATTAAAAGCGCTTTTCTCATTTCTGATTAAAAACTCTCAAAATGCTGGCCTGCTTCATGGACTTGAGTTTGTATTTTTTTTAATCAGAATTTGAAAGGATTTAAATGCTCCTAATTGTGTGTTATATTTCATAACCACACAATCTTGTCATAGCTCTGCTCCACTCCATTTCTAGCTCTGTATGCAATGCAGTTTGTTATACATTTCCACCAGTCATTAGTCTATATGTTTACTGATCATATTTACAATTGCAGTTCATGTCACACCTTTTTTTCACAGTTGTGAATA
This sequence comes from Neomorphus geoffroyi, assembly GCA_033558235.1. Lineage (NCBI taxonomy): Eukaryota > Metazoa > Chordata > Aves > Cuculiformes > Neomorphidae > Neomorphus > Neomorphus geoffroyi. The sequence goes on along the minus strand of JAUMJM010000053.1, from coordinate 20,614,047 downwards.
TCACAAAACACTTTGAACATATGCAGTATAAAATCGTCACAGTCCACTTGATAGACATGTGATGGTTCATTTACCGTGATCTCAAAGCGCAAAAAGCAAGGCAATCATGCCAAAGGGGTTATGCTTCAATCAATCAGCGCAGCTTTATTGTTTTGCCCATGAAGCGGTGCGAGATAGACAAAAAAAGAGTTATAGCAAAGGAAAGAAAAGATAAAGTAAATGGAAAAGAGGATTATAGTTACCACCACAGGTCCAAGACGTCCCTATGGTCCCAGGTCCAGACAGCATCCTGCTGGTCCTTCCGATCGTCATGATCCTTGGTGGGGAAGATCTTCTTCTTCAAAGGCACGGTAGCTGAGGAACCATCTGTTATGCCAAGCAACACACCTTGCTCCCCTCTGTCCCAGGGATTGTTGCCAATCTCCACCTCAAAAATTTCTCACTTCATTTGCCAAAACTTAACTGTGCAGGCGTGGTAGGTGTGGTTTTGGGAGGAATTAGCAAATTTGGCTGCAGCAGCAGGTGAAATTCACCTTCTGGACAGCAATTGTGAGGCCATCATGGTTGTTACTTGCAGTCTCAGCTATCTCAGAGTACATTGCTCCCTGTACCACACAGTCCGTTCTATCAGGGTGTTTGCTTCTCGGTATCTCTCCAAGTCCCTGATGGCGATGTTGAAACAAATACTGTTCTTCAGATTGATTCTTACAAAAATACACACTATGCCTTTCCCATCACCAAAATCATTAATACATATTAAAAATATTTGAGCTCATTTTCTATCTGAAGCAATGCATGTTGAACACACAAAGTAAAAAAAAAAAAGATCCCTTATTAGTGTTTGAAAAGAATCTTTGCAGTAGGAAACTAATCAAGGAGATACTTTCCAGTAAAGAAATGGAGAAATGTCTGTATCAATGTAGAAGATACCATGAGTCTCTTCATGTACTGTATCACAGTATCACAGTATAGTAAGGTTGAAAAAGACCTTTGAGATCATCAAGTCCAGCCTATGACCCAACACCAACATCTACTCATCATCTAAACCATAGCATTAAGTGCCTCATCCAATCTCTCTTTAAACACCTCCAGGGACGGTGACTCCACCACCTCTCCAGGCAGCGCATTCCAATGAACAATTACCCTATCAGTAAAGAACTTCTTCCTAATGTCAAGCCTAAACCTCCCCTGGCGAAGCCTGAGACCGTGTCCTCTCGTTCTGTCGCCGGTCACCTGAGAGAAGAGACCAACCCCTGCCTGACTACAACCTCCCTTTAGGTAGTTGTAGAGAGCAATAAGGTCTCCCCTGAGCCTCCTCTTCTCCAGGTTAAACAACTCCAGCTCCCTCAGTCACTCCTCATAGGGCTTGTGCTCCAGCCCCTTCACCATCCTCGTCGCTCTCCTCTGGACACACTCCAGCATCTGAACATCCTTCTTAAACTGAGGGGCCCAGAACTGGACACAGCACTCAAGGTGCGACATGACCAGTGCCGAGTATAAGGCATTCTGCTTGTATATTATGGAGCAAAGCACATTCAAACTGAACTTAAACCAAATTCAATTTGGAAAAGAGCTGTTCGTTATGAGTCGAGGAAGGTAAGATGCAGTTTTGAAGGGTCTGCAAACATGGTTTTCACTAGCAAAATAAAGACTGGGAAGAAATATTATTTTAGTCAATAAATGCATCAGGATAAAAACAGCAAGGGAAAGGCGAAGAGCTATTTGAGCTAAAAGCCAATATGTGTATAAGAATAAACAAGTACAAAATGTTCATGCATAAATTTTGAAGAAGCATGTCCTAATTTTACAGGAATAAAAGACCTTGGATATTGACCAGACTGAAGCAGGACAAATCTCAGAAGTTCTAAAATGGAGTTAATAAAAGGGTTTTTATAGCACATTTGCTCATGGCAAGGATTTTGAAACAATGCAACCCTGAAGATTCCCAGAAATCCTGTAAATTCAGACCATCTCCCATGCTAGAACTGCCACGTCCCACATCCCGATACAATAAATGAACAGAATTTTTTTCAGTGTTAACATAGGGTCTTCTGTAAGTCCTTAGGGTATATAATTAATAGTAAATTCAGATGTACTTAATTTTTATGGATGCTTAAGTTGAATGTAGTTGTACCATTGATGAAAATGGATCAGAAGACTCCTCTGAACAAAAACCAAACTCTAGGATGCATAGAACTATCTGTTGCAGACGTTATTTTTGGTCTAATTGATCTCTCTACTTTTATATGAATTCTTTATGTGTTTTTGTATATATAATATGTTTCTAATAATAAATATTTAGATTTCTACAGTTCCTCTGTCAGTGTGCATATATATATTCATATATGCATATAAAGACACAACTATAGACACATGCATATATATAGTAATAAATATTCATATCCATAGTCGTAAACTACCATATAATAGCTCTAACAGAAAGAAGAATAACTGCGTATTTACTGGAAGGCTGCAAATGGCTTTGAACACTTTTAGTGCAGCACTTCAACATTTCTCTAACACAATGATTTGAAAGGGCCCAGGGTCAATACAAATGTAATATGTGGAGGGCAAAAGAAAATTTGACAGAAAATTTGTTCAAAGAGCAAAGTAAGGTGGCATGTAAAAACAATAATGGGCCATTATGCTGTCTTATTAGAGAAATTAAAGCATTGCACACACTGTGTGACTCATAGTGTCTGGCTTTTCTACTGAACAACTCGAAACCTGTATTTTCAACAAGTAGTGATTTTTTAACTGTAATTTGCTTTTCAACTCTAAATATTTAATAATAACAGATGTGGAAAACTTGTTTGGGAAATTCAAAAGGCAGAGAGGCACTGAACTCTCACAAATACTCATTGGTTAGATAAGCAATAAGGTTTGTATGCATACATTATAAATAGTGTCTTTGCAGGTGCAAAGAGTGGTGTTTCATCTTATGCACATAAGAAGTAGAGAAAGCTTCATCTTTTGGAATGATTCTTTGTAGATATAGCATTATAGAAAAAGGTGTAACATAGATGGGTTAACTTATGGAGGATCTATATACTACACAATCTTTTAAATTAGAAATGAACCTGCAGCATTGAATTCAGTTTGAGGGACGTGTCCACCTGGAAGAAGTGCAACATGGCATCAGCAAACCTTCCCAGCAACCTTTCCTCAGGAAGGTAGAAATTCCCTTCAGTGTTGTAATTTATGCAATTATGTGAAAATAAAGGCACTTCAACAGTCAAAGTTCCTGATACCATTCTGGAGTTATTACTTTTTCCATTACAAATGAACTAGAAAAAATGCTTCTGTGAAGACGTGGTTATACTTGGAAGCATATCTCATACAACCTACCTATAAACTTAAGCTCTCCTGCTTGTTCTAGTGTAAATATTTGTGGTGGGAACCCTAAATATTTACTTGCAAAACTTAAAAAAAAAAAAGAAGATCATATTGGAATATGTCACAGGGTGAGGATTCAGAATCTCTCTCATCGCACAGGCATTGAGTATACTTTTCTATGGATATATATGGAGGACATCTATCTTAATTTATGCTATTGGAAGTGACTGATATGCAAACTGCATTCATTTTATAACAGAAATCAAATAGTATTTTCCAAGATGTGTTTGGAAACATTTAAAAAATCAATTGGGTTAGACACATTACTTTGAATAAACAGAGAGAATACTACGGAAGTCAAGAATGTGAGTCATTTGTTAAATACTTTTATTTCTAGGCCTTCCAAGACATTTACTGTGTTAGCATCTTGCAGAATTGTAAAATGCTAAGGAGATTTAACGTTCATTCTACTTCTGTGAGATACATTTCCTATCTCCTTTCTGCTGATGCAAGTCTGAAGTCCAAAGTCAATGAGCTGAAGTTCCTAAGCCTAGGAAAGTGAATCCAAGTCACTTGAACCCAGTATATCCAGAAATAACATCTTCTCCTCTTTTCTCTTCAGCAACACTTTATAACTAATTGTGTGGATACAAAATACTTCAATTATTAGATGACTGAATAGAACAGTGGAAATTATAACACAACTGTGTTTATAAAGATCTCTGCAAATTAGTTTATCCTTTCCTGGACTGACACATTTGGTCTGAATTGTTCCTAAAGATCCCCAAATCTTTTTAAGGTATTCTGCATCAACATACTCTCTTTTTAATTATAGTTTTGTTTCCCTACCATTGTCCAAATTCAACTTTTCTTTCTATTTTTTGTACATACTGATTCCTGTGTTTTCCCTATTGTCGACAAGTAAAAAAAGCTTTTTGTTTCTTCAAAGCAAGCTTTATCATGTTCATACTGAATCTTCTTTTTTCTAACCACTTCTCGGTCGACCATGTTTGTTCGTGTATGCCTATCTAACTGCACTGAATCTCAAAATTTATACGTCAATTTTGGTGATTTTTGTTGGTTTGGGGAGAATTTGTTTGGTTGTTGTTTGGTTTTGGTGTTGGTGTGTGGGGGGAGGGGCTGTTTGAGAACAATGTCAAAAAAAAAAGTTAAGAAAAGGAACTTCCACATCTAGAATAAGGGGCACAAAATCTATTTACTTTCAGTTTTTGCTACCCGTTGCTTTTCCTTCCTCTATGGGACATATTTAGAATTACAGGAAGAAATGTATAGACTATAGGCAATGGATCCCTGCTCCTCCTAGGCACCTTTTGATAGCGTTGAGAAATGCTGACTCATGAGCTGAATGGCAGGACTTTACAGTATGAATCTCAGTAGGCAGAAAAAGCTTGGCAGCTTTCATCACAATTTAAGGAAACTATTTTTAGCAAAATATTATCATAAAGGTACAAAGTCTTAAAGATGTGTTGACTACAAAAATGATATAAGCCATGATGAGTGCTTTGACATGGCTAGGTAGAAGAAATTTTCAACTAAGTTTTAAGCTACTATAGGTATTTGTATGAGGAGACTCCTAAGAAAGAGAGAAAAAAACACTATCCCAGTGGCTGGATAACTGCACAGGAAATTTTTCACTTCCAAATTTTGTGTTTCGGCTCACCTAGTTCAACGTTTCTGCCTTTTGTCATATTCTTTTACTTTTGCTGGTTTGCTCTGCTTCCATCTCTCCTGATCTGCTGAGCTTGTCTTTGAAAGGAACTTGAAGATTTACTGCAGTAGGAGAGAGTATGGAAATGATCTGAATGTCCTAACATCACTCCTGGTATTTGCAGAGGAATGAAGAGAAAAAAAAGGGAAGACTAGGATAGAGTCAGGTGAGATGGGGCCAGGGGCACCCAGGTTCAAGTTCTAGGTTTTTAACATCTATTTATTCTTATCCATTGAAGGCAGAGAGGAGCAATTCAGTAATATGATCAAATAACTGAACAGGAATTTGTAATATAGCTTCCTAGATAAAAGTTAGCAAGCCTCTCACCCCAGACACATAGTGGGAGAGTGACTGCCTCACTTTGACTGAGTAGGCACTTCTGGAAAGATGTGGGTTGACTTTATATATATATTATCCTATAATTCAAGTGAAACATAAATGGGATGAGAGATAACTTTACCCTGATTCAACAGCTACCGTCAGACTTCTCAAAAATTTCCATGAAGAGGACAAGTAAAATGAAATTTATAAATGCATTGTAGCTATATTTGCTAGTCAATATTTTCTTCCTATTTATAGGCATTTACCTCTACAGAGCAGAAGCCATAAGAGATCTTGTGAAAATGACATTTACATTCAACCGATTCTGGAGATACTTCATGAAAATGAGTTGCTGGTGTTAATTAAAGTAGCATGAAAGCAGACAGCCTCCGCATCCACCTTTTAAATATGCTCTAGTCTCCCGCAGCCCTCTGGTTTTGGGGCAGCCTGTGACAGAGTAACCCAGGCCTCAGAGAGGTGCATCACTCACTAAAAGATCTCAGGTATGGACATTTATTGACTTACTCAGAATCTGCAAATTGTAACACGTCAGCTCCTTTGGATTACAGCACATTATACTTGTGGATAACAGCTTTTCACCACTCATATGGCTGATGAACTCTTAGTAATGACAGAGGAGCTGAAAGACGATTTCAGGCTGCACTTTGTGAAGAAAATGGTAACTCAGGATTGTGTTTTAAGCACTTAATGATTTTGGGTACAGTTTTCAAAATACCTCAACTCTTATTCAAAACAATACCTTGTTTTATTTTACACTGTTTGACCTCTAAGGAAAATTTAGCTAAGGCCTCTGTCTTAAAGTACATTATTATTCCCCATAGTGAACTCCACAAGAAACTTGCATTTCTTTTCTTCCTTTGTTCATCACCACTCAGGATATAAAACATCTTTTTTACTTCTAGCTACGTCACTGGGGCTGATGTTATGTTATTTCAGAAATGCGCTGCAGTTACCAAATGGAATCATAGAAAGGTAGAGGTTCTTGATTGAATTTATTTGTGTTTGAATCTGTCAGGGATAAAAGAGCCAACAAATAATAAAATAGATGCAAGCCTCTCTAAGTCAGCAGCCACCTGCTACCTCTGGACTATTAGAGGGGCCCTCAGCATGACAACACAAATCCATGCTGGCAGGCCAATCACAGCTTAAAAAAGCCCTATACCAGCTCAGCTCGTCACCTCAGTCAGCAAAGTGACAGCAGTGTTGAAATTTCATTTTTCCTGATATTAGTTGTGAATTGTTTTATCACATTATTTTTACTCTCACCTCTTCATCGTCTTTTAAAAGCTGATCGTGTTGATGGCTTTAAAATGCAGTCTGTCTAGTTGCTCTTTTGAGAAATGGAGGTTTGGTTCTATTTTTTTTTTTTATTTCCCCAAATAGGCTGAACCTCTTGTTTCATTTCTCTCCCTTCTATACATCTAAATCATGGAAATTACAGGGAACTGCAAAAGTCAATGTACTCATCACAGGCACTATAATTATTGATAATAATCTATTCTTCAAAGCTAGCACCATTTCATATGCTGTTCACTAATTTCAATCCTGTTTATAGAATGAGTCAAATTCTGAGCTGACTTATATCCCCTTCAACTGCTTTTATATATGATGGTACACTGCTACCATACAACGGTACCTTGTTTAATAAAGGTATGCAAAGGGAATGAGCAGAATGCACTGTTAGTAAAGGGAGTAAATATTTAGGGCTGTGAAAAGAAATTAAATCAGTGCAGTACTATGAAACAAACCCGGACATATTTTAAACAAGTTTAGCTTCAGTATAGACAGTTAAAGGTTTCCTAATAACTTCCATGGGGCTGGAATTTCACTTTCACAGACCAAATTTGAATAGGAGGATTGTGCTTTTGTTGGGTTTTTTTAAGTTTTTGGCTCTGAGAATACAGTCCAAAGTATCCTACCTGCACCAGAGGCTACAGAAGTTACAGTTACAGATGATGGAGAAGGGAGAAAATGAAACGAGCAGTAAGTTACTTATTTTTCTTTTGTAGTTTGAATTCATAACTTCAGCAGTGTATCATGGAGGATTGATTTGATCACATATGGTCTTTAAAAGGATCTTAAAGCTTTCTGTGTGGCCTCATTTATTTTCTAGAAAGTCTGTATTACTAATCTGAACCAGTTAAGGAAGAAAATTCAATTTGAAACCAGAGAAGGTAAATAGTGACATTCCTCGGGGACAATCCCAAAACCTGGATTTGTCCTTACTACAAGCAATTATCACAGATAGATAAATTTCAGCATCTCTGAGCTGTCAATGATGGCATTCTCTTCACCCCTCATTATCACACTGTTTATTGAAGAAAGGCCTGAAAATTATCTGTGAAATCTGGCTCTTTTTTGAAACATGAGGAGTTATATATGAATGACGAAATTGCTTGCAGGTTCAAATGTAGGGCCAAACATACGACATGAGCATACGGTGATGTGTCCATATGTCCCATGCTTTTTTCCTTTTCTTAAAAGTCTATCAACACTCAGGCATAAGCACTTTCTTTTACAACTCCTGCAACTCTTCAAGGCAGAATTTGTTTATTTTTCCACTATTTCTATTTTTTACATATTGTCTCTGAATTCCTTTTAGCAACTCCTTAGGAGGTTTTGTAATTTTTATCCTGCAACTGTATTGTTTAACTATGAAATCTACTAAATAAATAAATAATCATGAGAAAGGTTTTACTTCTTAAAGTAAATCTTAATAAATAAATCTTTCCACTCCTAGTACATATTCACCTATGGTCTCGCTTACAGCACATGAGCACAGTTCAAGTAATTTAGAAGTGAGTATACCTTTTTGTATAAGTAACCAATATTGTGCTCCTTCATCCAAACTCCTACATATATCATAACATAGTCCAGTAACAGCACGACGCAATAATTGCTGTACAAAAATGCATTGTCATAAGCAACAGCTGTCAGCTAAAATTCTTCACAATTTTCCTTTGAATGTGTATTTTTTCTTTCTGATCTACATTACTCACAACTTGATATTGCACAGAGACAGAATAAAATTCAATAACCTTTAAAAACACCTTCCTTAACTACATAGTATGGTGGCTATTTATATAGCCAGACTTATAATTCATACTGAGAAAACAATTATATTTCCTGAGTGATTTATAAAACCAAATTGAGTACTATTACTAAGGAGCATAGTTTTCAAGCAAACTCTAGACTTTCTAGAAAGAACAAAACTATATTCTAGAGATCTCTATTTTTAAAAAAATCTAGGACTTCCCTTGTTATAATTCTGCATTTCGTGATCTATTGAAATATGTACCTTGTGTCACACTGTTCATCAACATGTCACATTGTATCATTTCATTTTATGTAGCTCAATATGACAGAAGCAACTCTAAAGCAAAGCATCATCATGTCCCTTGGCATGAGATGTGAAAATAAGTACATCCCTGTTTTGTTTACAGTAAACTACTTCCAGAAATAGAAGAAAAAAACCCACAAACAATCAAACAAGCACCACCACCAAAAATCCAAACATCAAACAAACCGCATTTATTTAGTTTTGGAGTATTTTCAGAAATAAATGACTCCCATATTCATATTTAAAAAGAATTATACAAATTAACACATGCCCAGAATGCATAAGTTCATTCTATTATTCCTTTGATTTTTACAGATAGAAGGAACATATCTAAAGCAAGCTGTAAGCAGTTCTATAGATAACTAGGGAAATTATAGACTTGCAAAAACCAGGTAGTAAATTCTTATTTTTTTGTAACAAATAATTGCATTTAACTATTTTAAACACACATATTATTTAACATTAGGGGTTATTTTGTTTTCATTTTTAGTTTCCTTGAAGTAAGTTTCATAAATTTCATTCCACATAATATTGAATTGGCTTAGTGGGCAATACGTTGGATTCATTGATACTTTTGCCATCGAACTATTCCTGTGTTGAAATATGCTGTAAAACTGTGTTGGCTGGCTGTGAAGTACAGATACTTGCCTGCTTTGCGTTACTGAAGTTTTGCGAAGCAGGTGGACTGCAGTAACAAATTTGGCTCAGTGTTCATGTAACTGTGTATATGTGGCACAATTTACCACTGGGTTACTTTGATCCATTAAGAATGTAATTCCAATTAGTTAAACCCACTCTTTCATAAAACTGAAATAAGAGGAAAAAGGCAGTCTGACACAGGGCATCACAATTCCCAAATAGTCTCTTCAGCCTTGTCAATGGCTGCATCTAATGTCCCGGGTTAAAGTAGATGGTGATGATTCATCATCTGGTCACTGCTCTCCCCACTGGCACCAAGCAAGTTTCTCCATAGTACACCTTCATTTGATAGAGGACTTAATTGTAAACTCCTCTTGAGTTTTAGAATAAAAAAGGTGTTTCTCGATTCTCAGCCTTGAGACTTATTTCAGTCAAGACTTCAAATACATGAGAAGCAAGGACTGAGTGTTGGAAACTGAAGTCCTATGTCCAAACACACAGAAGAACACGTTATGTCTAAACACGCAGAAAACAATTTGATCACTCTATTCCCCACTGTCAATTTGCTTTAACCCTTATTCAAAGAGTTTATATCAGGACTTGGAGATCTTGGAGGGTATGCTGTTACAGTGTACCATGTCTTCATGTCTTCTACAAAATTTGGGTAGTGTTGTATACTTCTATTTAGTGAGAGAAAGAAAGTATTATTGAACGGTAGCATCGTCTGCACTGAGCGGGTCAAGAAAAATCCTGATCCGACCTCAATCTCAAAAGGCAGAGATGAAAGTCCCCATAACTCAGCTTCCAAACTGAAAGCAGATCAAGTCACCAAAACCAAACACTGATGTCTATACTGCATCCTCAGTATATGTTTTTATAGGCAATTGAGTAAACTAGTGAAGTACACTGCAACAAAAACCAGTTCTGACTTGGGCTGCCTGGGAGAAAATATCAATCACTCTTTAATGAGATGGGGATTTTTTTTCTTTCCTTTTATTATTTCATCTGTCTAGAATATTCCAGATCAGTCCACTATTTGTAAATGTTTTCACTCTCAGTTCAATAAAAAACAAGGATTGGTTTAATTCTGACATAATAAAAAAGGGCAATTCTTTTTAAGAACAAAAAATTGCATCATTTTGATTGATATTTCTCATGCTATTCAGACGTTTTTGCATATGATATTGTTAGATAGCTTCAATGACCATATTGAGAAACAAGAGAAGAATAAGAGATTACAAACCTTAGTTATTCAGGTTACTTAATTAGGAATTCACTTTTGTAAGACTAGTACTGCTTTCTGTTTTGCTTGTTCTTCGTGTAACACAAATAATGATGTCAATTGTGTATGATTATAGATAGTTGTTTATGGAACTGGGCTTTGCCTTTACATTTAATAATGGTTTTGCATGTGAGGTAAGTGATCCATTTTCAGTGTGGTGTTTAACTGAATCTATTTTTGTTTCCTTTTCTCTGTTAATCCATGGATTGATATCTGTTTTGCTAACCATTCTGTGCTATTCTCTCTGCTGGCTTATATGACAAATTTTGTGGTGACCAAATATGACTTATTTAAAAATGTTATACATTACAATATATGTATATGTATGTTTCAAAATTATATAAATCTATTTCGTTTATTTATATGTCCTATAATTTTAGGATATAAAGGTATACTTATTGTATATTAATGTGATATTTTTATATTTGTGTGATACAAAATATTGTAAAGTATTCATATTATAAAATACAGAAAATAATTAGCAATAATTACTACCATTAAATATTAAATTTTCTTTTAGAAAAATGTTTTTGTCTGTTTTCTGAAATAGATCTACTTACTATAACTTAATATTTAGTCTGTGTTCCTGTGCATGTTCACGTGCAAGTACACATAGGACTATTTTTCAACAGTACCTTTTGAAATTATTGGACAATGTCAATGGATTCTGGGAGGCAGATGTATCAAAGACAGAAAGATTCCCCAGACTTTGTGAATACTGGTGATAAACTAAAAGAAAAATGTTTTTTCTATAGAACACTTGCTAGCTACTCTTTGCTTGACTTGGAAGAACCTAAATGGGAAAGGAATCCACTGTAAATCTTGTGTTGTTTTTTTGTTGTTTTTTTTCTCTCGTATGCAGGAAGGAACAAAAGGGTGCATGGGAGAACATTGTGTACATTCATTCGCATGGTCGTAAATATGCGGTAGTAATTTCAAGGAAAAATAAAAGGGGTTGAATACATTTGAGAAAAGGGATTGCTATGTTATTGTTCCTCCAAAAGATTTTGAATATGTACTTTTAAGCATTATTTATCTACTTTTGTCCATACAGTCTAAATAAAAGTCTTTTGTCCAATGTTTTGGATGTGTGTCCTGGCCTCTTCAAAAAGCCTCCATTCCTTTTCCTTAAGGCATTAACAAACTTGGAAAAAAAATATTAATGTCAATATAACAACAGTACATTGAATCAGCCCTATCAAATTCCAAGGTATTTAAATACATTTCTTATTTTTAGAAGCTTCCTATAAAAGGAATTATCGTGTTGTTTGTAAAATTCTCCTCTATCAGCCTAGATATCTTAGATATGTATACATAAATTTAAGGTGGTAGAAGAGATGTATCTCATGAAGTTTTTGATGAATCAGCAGCCATTACAGCTTTGTGAAAAAAAAAAAATCTGATAATAAACTTACCAAAGTAAAAGATATTACATGAGATCCATGTTCTAGAGATTTTCACACAAAGAAAAGAGAATTCTCAGATTTCATGCTTTGGAAAAACTCGTGAAGTTCTGAAGGAGGATGCTACAGGGTTCTGTATGAGAGCTGATGTGATCAGAATCAAGTCACTAGACCTGAATTTTAAAATTTTGCCTACGATTAACTATATTTTCCATTCAAAATAATAGCAAATAAATATATTGAAAAAATCCCCCCCCAAATAACAAAAAAAACACATTCTAAGGGGGATTCACATAAACTGGTTTATATTTGAAGTCAGGTGTTTGAATTAAGATCTTGGTTTAATTATGAATACAATACATTCCACTTCATCAAGACGTTTTCTGGTGGCATGAGATCTTGCAAATGCCCATAAGGCTGGTTGAGTATGTGGTCCTCTCCTGCTAGGAACCTTATCTGCTTTTCAGAAAGATAAAGTGGTTCTTTGCACATAACTGAATTACCTTCCTAGGGTGCTCCTTTTTACCTTCTGTCACAGCCACTTTGCCTGGAAAAAGGACCTGAAATATTTTTAACATTCAGAGGATTTTAAAAATTGATCTCAGTGGATCATGTGGAAACGGAGAGATAGATGCCCTCTTTGAAGGTCACAAAAAGCATATCTGAATCTTTAGCTTTGTCATAATCGAATCAATTTGCTAAAAAGCAAAGTAAAAAAAAAATATCAATTTGTTAAAATGACAGTCCATATTACCATAGCTTTATATCTTTTGCCAGAGGAAAATGTTTCTGTTGATGTACAGTGCGTGTTAGCTTGCTGGTGATCTTCCCCTAGTTGCACAGGGTACTACTGCCTGATTTGAGTGACACAAAGTCTGAAGTGCTTAGGTCACTAATTCTTCAGACAAGTGATACGGTGTCCATCACCCAGTCATTATTTTATTAATTTTGCTCACTGTCCAGCAGAGTTTCAAGACTATTATAGGACTTGGATCATATTACACTAGGCATTGTGCATACTGAGAAACTGGAAGGAATTTCTTATTTCAGTTAGCTGCCAACCAGACTGTAGGGCAAGAGGAAATAAACACATTAAGATAACCAATGGAATTGCAAGGAAACGGAAAACATGATACAAGCAATAAAGCTGTTGTGAGATCATTGAGGCAGCAGAAGGAAGATAATCTCACTGTTTGTCAGTTACAAACAGAAAGATTCTCTCAAGTACACATGACTGAAGAAATTTTGGATCTTACCATTTAAAAATGAATCAAATATTTAAAATTCAGAGATAAAACTTAAAACCAAACCTGAATCCAGAACTGACATTTCAGTAGGTTGGACTCGATGACCTCAAAGGTCTTTTCCAACCTTACAATACTGTGATACTGTGATACTGTGAAGAGATCAAGAAGATCTTAAAAAGTTGAAAGAGGCACTATGCCTCATCAAAGTTAATAGATAGATTCATTAAGTGTGTGCAAAGAAAAACATAAGAAATTCAGAGTGATGGGGTCCTCTTAGCATCATAAGGTTGCTTTTAATACAATAGATGTTTAAGCACTGAGATGTGGGGAGAAGAAAGCCTGGACAAGAGGTTTAATATTATAGACCAAGAAAAATTGCTTTATTTTATGAATAGATAAAAAGCCAGCCACATCTACATGGTTTTTAAATACCTCTGGATGGTGACTCAACCACTTTCCTAGGCAGTCCATTCCAAGGCTTGATAACCCTTTTCATAAAGAAAATTTTTCTAATATCTATCTAGGCTTCCCTTGGGGCAACTTGAGGCCATTTCATCTTGTCCTATCGCTTGTTACTTAGGAGAAGATACTATCCATGTTGCTTAAACCTCCTTTCAGGTAGTCATTAGGAGTGATAAGGTCTCCCCTGAACTTCCTTTTCCTGCTTCTTTTTGGACACCTTCCATAACCTTAGTTTTTTCCTTGGGGTGAGTGGCCTGAAAATGAAAATCTATCAGCCTGTTAATAGTGAGATATTTTGTTACATATTTTCCTTACTTTTTGGCATACTTTCTGTACTTTTGTCAAACCACATAAAATATCTTCCTCAAAGATATTTTCTTACATGCAAAAGAAACCCGGCAACATAGTGATGCAGTTGGAATGTAGAGAAAATAGATGGAGCAGACTTAGCCAGCTCTTTAATCTTTGAAAAGACTGCACATGAGAGAAGATGCAGAAAATACGTAAAGAATAGTGGAAGACAGACTGATCCTCTGATGTGTCTAGCTTTGTCCTTACAACTACATTATAGGTGAGAAAAACAATGTAATCTACATGTTTTAGGCAAAATCACCAACAGTGAATTAACAGATCAGAAAAAAAACCAAAACACGTTTTGTTGCTATATATCCTTCTAGTCAGAACAAAATTCTCTAGAACTCCATAAGATAATTTAATACAGCTCCTCGTTATAACTAATAAGTCATGCCAGATAATGGTGGTCAAGATCAAATACAGTTTCTGTCTAACAAGCTGTACAAAATAACATGGCTTATGATGAGGTGAAAATTGCTCATTATCTCATAATCATCAGGAAATAAGTCAATAAACTATTTCATGGACTAAAACCATACTCCTGCAAAAAATACTGTGATGTGCCCACCAACAAATAGCTTCTGATTTTTATTCATAGGATTCCTTCACCAATAACTAGCTGGAAACAGATGTGTCGGAATCAATCGTGTATTAGATGTGCATGCAGTGAAGTGATAGGATGAGTCACTGGGTATCCTTGTAAAATTGCACTTTCCATCAAACAATAGAAATTGTTTTCTCTTTAGTGTTCAAAATATCCCACTATTTGGTTCAAATCTCCTTGTGATATATACAGATAAAGAAAAACTTTTGTAGGGATTGCAAAGCAGTAGGGTTCTGTCAATCATAATATGTTTTGATGCTGAACAGTACCAAAGCTTTGACTGGAATATCTTCTCACACTGATAATAATATGAATTCTATTTCTTTGTTTTTACAACATGGGACATCTTGCGACCTATTAACAAAAGCTCAGCTATTTGCTATACTTAATGCTCTTTTTCTGATCAACTATGTGACACAAAATTTATCCTCGTCCACGTCTGAATGATTCCAAAACTTTCCAGGAACTTTCTGCATGAACACTCCTAATGTGAGGTCTTGCACACACACAGATCTATGAGAATCTTTTGGAAGGATATCTTGCAAAGCTTCAGGTGTGTCATTCTAATCTAGAATATAATTTAGAAAATATTTGTTTTATCCTCCGTTAAAAGTCAGAATAATATTTGCGAGGCATATGTTTGTCTTGCTCTGTTAGTAAAAATATCCATATTTGTTCTTATGTTTCTAAAAAATATATATTGTGGTAAGTTATAGGAAAAAAATTAGAGCTAAATGAAAGTTCCAATCTAAAGTTTTCATTTTAAGGTGCTTTACTGGAACTGATTCAAAATATAAAAGGAAATTTAAGGGTTCAGTTGAACTAAAAAATCCTGCAAAGCTATAAAACAATTGTTGATCTCAGAAATAGCTTTCCTATATTTTGATTGTTCTTTTGTCTTCATCTGTCTTTATTAATAAAAAAATGTTTTATCAATAAACCACTGAGAATGACACAGCTTTAATGAACTTAAAATTATATTGTCACAGAAGTCCTGTCAATAAGGAAACTAAGCTCCTTTTTTAAAATTACTGTATAGGAGCATTACAGTAGATGTCCCTCATCTTCATTTTTCTTTGGAGAAATATATTTACATCCCATTAACTAGTTTAGTAACTTAGATGATGTGAGTCAATCAGTTATCTTCCTTTAAAGTTACTGTGCTTTCTAAACATTAGATTGAACACATTGAGTCGATTTTTTTATATGTTTTCTACATATAGATGTTATACTCAGCATTTTATGCAAAAAAGAAGAAAATATACAAGAGATTCCATGGGGCAAACTAGTCACAAAAAGTCTCCAACATAAAATCTAAACTGCAGTCAGATATTTGATGGATAGTCACTCAAAAGTTCTGATGCTCATTTTCTTTCAGTGTTTGAAACTAGGAATTTCATTCACCTCTTTATTAGACACAAAGGGTAGCCCAAGAAAAGCTTATCTCCACTTTTTTTTCTTTATTTTCTTTTATTTTTCTGTAAAAGAGTAGATCGTAGTTCTGTAGTATCTCATAAATAAGATAATGTTATGCAATTTCTGTGGAAGTTATTACACAAGTTAGGGAGCTAAGTATAATATTTCAGGCTGCATTTTTTTGATTCTTCATGAAAGGTTATTTCAAGATTTTTCCTCATTTCTCTGGCGTAGATACATAGCTGCCACTAAGCACAAGTTTCACTGTAACAAAGATAAGTGAAGTGTAATGTTTTATCAGGTCTTTCAGCCTACTCTGTGAGCCAAGGAAATAGAGTAGCTAAGATCACTAAATGTATAATGTGAGTGGTAGTCCTGATGAGAAAGCTAAGAACATTTTTGTGGTCATGCAACAGTATTGAAGAAGATATAGATGGCATCCTCCAAGGAAAAAAATCATACATTTGCGTTAAGAATGATGTACTGAGCACCTCACTCCAAAAATATATTTAGACTTTAAATGCTTACATTTAGTGCAGTTGAGCTCTGAAAACAGATTTCCTACCTGTTAGACTAGTATCAGTCAGACAAGCAATCACTTCTAGCAGGCTAAGGAAAGCCGACATAATTATTTTTTTGAGAAATGAATACTGCCCTTTTTATCATCATACAAATATAATAAAAGAAAAATGCACCTACAAGGAATATCAGTGTGGTTTTTCAATTAGCTTAATCAATCAGAATAAACATGATTACCCGGAACAGGTTTACAGCCCTGATCATTGTATATCAGTTCCACAGGGGAATATTACTGCCTTTATGATGTTGGTAAATAAACTATGCATAAAATAATGGTTTTCCTTTTGTGTCTACAGTAGATAAAAATCAAAAGTATTATATAGGGTCATCTAAAGCTGAAGTTATGTCTGTTTAAAGGGTAAATCACTAATTAAACTGTAAAAAACATGGTTCTTTCATGGTGTTTATTGGGATTTTCTGTTTCATTGGTTTTTTGGATATTTTTGGTGTGTTGATTAGGTTTGAGTTTTGTGGGTTTTGTGGTTTGTTTTCTTTAATGTGACAATAAGCAACAGAGATCACAAGACTTATTAAGACAGTCTCAACATTTATAAATTCCTCAGATTCATGGTCAGTTATACTTTATTTGACTGTCCTTGCATGCTGAAGAAGAGCAAAATGAAAACAGACTCTGGTTGTTTGCGGATCCTCAAGGAGTATGACATCAGACAAGATTGTGTAGATATAGAACACCTATGAAAAATTTGCTCACTCTTGGTTTCCTTACAGAACTTTTCATTTTTAGCCTTCAGAAAGTTAAATATTAATAGAGTTCTATTTCACAAGCATTAAACCAAAATCCTTTGTAAGTTGGTCCCCATGACAGTTTCCTTTCTGTGTTAATACCCATATTTAATAATATATCACTTAAGACAAAGGAAAAATATCCTTGCAGGTCCATTTCTGCTCTCCTTTACACAGATGAAACTCCCATTGCCTTCAGTAAAAGTTAAAGAGAGTGAGACTCAAAAGGAAATTTGATGATGTATGTGTATGTCCAAGCAAAAACTGCCATCTGTTACAAACTGTAGTATTAATGGTCCTACCAGCTCATGTCTGAAAACTGAAAGGATGATATAAGTGTTGCTACATTTAACTGTGTCCCTGTTGTTGTGTTGGGGGTTTTGTGTTGGTTATTTTTTAGTCCTAGTAGTTTCATCTAAGTCACGCAGTCTTTTCCCATTTCTCCTCTTGAAGAATGGAGTAACACTGTTACTTAATATTTCAAATAATTTTCCTTTGGAACTCAGATGGGACACTTAAAAATAGCTAAAAGTGTTTCTCCTTGAACTCGGGAAATAAAGTCATTTCTTTTGTAATAGGAAACCGATTGTTTAAGTCTGAGTAAAGATAGCTTACTCTTTGGGGCACCTAATTAGCTTCATATGATACCTTTAAAGTGCGCTGGCTAGAATGCTATGCATGCCACTTAAGCACTGCACTGGAACACCTTTGTATTGGCTTGTTTGAGTTCAAACACGTTGCTGGAAATAAGGGAAGTATTTAATGACCTTTGCCTTCTCTAGAGGCCTAGAAATGGTTCATAGGAATTGCTCCTACTAGAACTAACAGCTAATGGAGATTCTTGTTTCATTTAACTGATAAAGTCAATGCTTTGGGATGCAAAGGTCTTCAGTTCCATTTCCAGAATTCCTTACAGAGGAATTTTTAGCAGATTCTTTACACAGTGCACTGTTTCTGTTAATATATTCATGGACATTCAAAACAGAACAAAGTACCTTTTACGACTATCAAGATTGTTTCCAAGCATTTGGAGAAAGACAACTCATACCAATAAGAAATACCTGGGAAAATATCATTTACTGCCCTGGGGCAACTAAAATCCTTGAAAATTCAGATACATGAACTATAATAAGGAAGTGAGATATATATTGAGAAACATTTAAATAAATTAATTTATTTAAATAAATAAATAAACATTTGAATAAATTATTTAATAAATTTAAATAAATTAAATAAATTAAATCCAGTATCTCTGGATTGTGGTGAAAATAAATCTTACAAATTTTGAGGGTTAAAAATTGGACAAAAGAGCTAGTAGAATTATTCTATATCAGCAGAACAGGTATATCTAATGGAAGATACAGGAGGTTAGATTTAACAACCACAACAAAAAAGAAATGCAAACTATTACTTTCTCTCTTATAATGTACATTAACAAAGAGTATACAGTTGTCCTTGCCCAGTAGCCAATACCTAGCAAGAAGGAAAATGGTTATTGCAGCTACTTTTTGGGACAGCTATATTAGCCAAAAATTAAAGTTGATGCTGTAATGAAGGCCTATCATACTCTAGTCATTTATAACACAGGAAAGTGGGAGTATTCATTTCATGGGTATGAAATAGTACATACATCAGCCATATTTGAA
Source organism: Neomorphus geoffroyi (assembly GCA_033558235.1). Classification (NCBI taxonomy): domain Eukaryota; kingdom Metazoa; phylum Chordata; class Aves; order Cuculiformes; family Neomorphidae; genus Neomorphus; species Neomorphus geoffroyi. The sequence goes on along the minus strand of JAUMJM010000053.1, from coordinate 20,594,924 downwards.
AGATTGAACAAGAAAGAGTTATGTTTGTTCAGCCAAATAGTATTTATATATTTCCATATTGCACTATATATATCTATATGATAATTTAAAACAGAGAACAGAATTTAATTGTATAATGTCTGTGGAGAATTGTCCTCATTGAAAATAAAAGGCATTTTAGTTTCAGCACTGAAAATGAAATCAGACTTTTAACTCATAATATATATGCGCTGACTACTAATAGAGTGATGGGGAACGCATGAATATGCAACCAGCAGTGAACAGCACATTTACAGAGCTGTACAACATTATATATCTTTTTCATATACATGAGTTTAGAATACAAAGCAATAGGATTTTTACAAAAATTACTAGATTATTTTACTGATGTGGTGCTGATTAAACAGGGTTCAAATTTAAGTAAATTCCCACGATAAATACAAAATGGTCAACATGTTATGGCATCCGTGCAAATCATCCTCTCCTAGCTCATTTTCAAAGCACTTCAACTTATAATGTGTTTTGAGGGTTAAGTCACAGTGAGCATGTAGTATTTAAGCTCAATGGAAAAGCAAACTTGAACAAAAAAAAAAAAATCAAGTTTTCTTGTGAATTTTTGCCTCGCAGCTAAGATCAATTTGAACCAACATATGAAAGTTTCTGTGATTAGGCCCCAGAGCACGAAAATACCAATTAATTATGATGATTAGATATGTCTTCATTAGCAGCCTATAAATAAATCATGCACAGCACTGCGCAGCCGGTATTTCTGCTGCTTTGTAGAGAAAAAAAATCTTCAGTGCACTTTTCTAACTATCTAATTAATTTTAAATTTTGTTATAATTTGGCATTTCTACCATATTGCAAAACTTTGAGTATTTTCTTGCACTTATATAAATTTTTATGTGTGTATACCTGTAGATGTTTGCTGGGATGTATAAAAAGTCTGCTTCACGAAGGAAAGTTCACTTGATTCAAGACCAAATTTGTTTTGATATTCGCTCAGAGTAAATCTTTCTGTTAGCACGAAACATTTATAACTAAATGATTCCATCTTGATTTACTCTCCTCTTCTCCCTCTGATCAGTATAAATGATTTTGTGTCCATTTATGAGTGGCAAAATGGGAGCATATGGCACATTACAAAGCTGGTTCTTGAGTTCAGTCTACGTTAGCGAGTAATACAGCCAAAGAGGAATCAATCTGTGGAGTGAAACAGCTGAACATGAAAGGGAGTTTACTTTGTCATAGCTTTAGTTTGATCCTGTGGGGTGGGCATTCAGTTAGCAGTTGGATAATATCACATGTGACCCTGGACTACATCTTCTGATTTATGTTCCTCCAAGAGAAATCTAGTTCATGAGTTCTGAGATTTTCCACCGTATGAATCACAAACAAGGAAGATTTTATACTAGGTGAAAGATCTCATACAAGCCCATGTTCCTGCTTCAACATTAACGTAGATACACTCTGTCAGTGTTCATGTGCTTAACTAATAGTTTTTTCATCCCTACAGCAATACACTTATCTCCAAGTTCTCTAACATGGCTGTCACCCTGATATTTAGCTGTTATTAGGTTTTACAACATCTCTATAAGAAAACACGCTTAGCTTGTATAGTTTTCCAAAATATTCCTGAATTTAGAGAATAGTCTCAATAAATTTAACTTTGCACAATAAATTCTTTCATCATTTGATTCAGATGCTAAAGTTGACTCTATATTACATAGAAAAATGCCAGACAATATGACAGTAAACAATGTCTAATGTCTTCCTTCATATTAGTAATTGCTTTCTGGTAAAACAAAATTTAATGCTCAATCACTAATACTTTTCCTCTTTTTCGCCATACAGTTTTATGCTATAGAGGTGTCATTATTTTAGCCTTGATCACGTCTGTCAGCACAAATTCTCTTTTCATTCTTCTGTCTTATACTTCCTCAAAGCCTTTTTTACTTCCTTTATTGCCTTCCACTGTGACCTTGACTTTCCCATATAGCAGCAAAATGTAATAATCCTTTTCTAGTTTCTGAATAACGAAACATCTGTACTCCTGTTCTCTCCAATTTCTGTAACATTTACCCCATTTTGCTCAAAGTGGCAGGCTTTGAGAGCTATTTATACGCTTTGACTTTTTGTTTTAAATTTTAAAGAAATTCATCCTTTAAGATTAAGCTTTTTGGATGTCCAATTACAAATGAGATGAAAGCACAATTTCTTCTTTTAAGCTAGTCAGCCAAGAAAACCTCCATTTCTAGTTAGGCAACATTTCCTCACTATTCCCAGCCAAAAACCTAGAAAAGATCTCCATTCATTGAAAATAAAAAATAATTATGGAAAAGCATTTATGTCAAAACCAATCCTAAACCCTCACTTTTGACTGTTGACTATCTGATAGTTGCCTAAACTGTAGAGATACACTAATAAGCTGTTAGTTCATTCTACTGCTTATTTGCTTTAAAAGTGTTTGGATGCTTCACATCATACTTCAACACAAAATCCACTTCTGATTTGACAATGGCCAGAAACCCCGTAACTACTCCTACTGTATATGAAAGCTCATTGCTACATATATATATATATAAATATATATATATATATATATAAATTCATCCATCCTTTTGGCTAAATCAAGAACTAGACATAATCTATTCTCTACGAACAAGTACCCAAAATGTAGCAGACAGATCAAAACCAATTCTTTATTATTTTCATTTTAAAATGTAACATAAAGTTGCTTTTCTGGTATTTTTAAAACTCTAGGTGCACACTCACTGGAGTTGACTTATTCAAACCTATTGATCCAGCCCACCCCACCTACAGGAGTATATTTAGCTCCTTATCAGTGTTCCACAGCTAGAGGTCTCTCTCCTACATGTACTGGCCACCTATTTGAGTATAAGTTCTTCTATCTAGAAATGCATTCACGTATTTCTTCTTTTTAAGGCTCAATGAAAGTAAAAAATATTTCTGGTTAATGTCCAAAAACCATGACTCTAGAATAAATTTTATCCATTCAACCCCTTTGAGAGCTTTATACACATTTACACAGGACTTCAGAGACATTAAAGATTGTTTTTCTAAAGGATGGTTCTGTAATGTTCCAGTGGTATTGTGTAGTTCAGTCTGATTCTTTGCCTTTTTTCTGGTCTGGGATTTACTATTATGTGACTTTCAAACAGAAAACCTATGTGCCACGTCGTTACACATCACCTAGACAATCACAAGCAACATACCTAGACATTGAAGATACTGTCAGAATTCCATTTGAGATGGGTAAATAAACTTTGTCATTGATTTTAAATGACAGAGCTTAATTTAAGTACATTATGAATTACATCACTTAAAACATTTTTAAAAATACAGGCCAACACATAAATTTAATGTAACATGATTTTTAAATATCCAATTTAATTTTAAAAGAAATTTCTCTCTTTCATGACACTAATCAGAGAATTGTCATCCCTTTACCTCAAAACCTTCCCTAAGCTTTCATAAAAGTATAAGCCAATTGCAATAAAAGAATAGAATGTAACTGAAAACATTCAGCAAGTTCAGTGAGAACATTTCCTACTACAATAGACCAAATTCTTGGCTGGGGAAAAATGGCCAAGCTCTGTTAAAGTCAATTGAGCTGTATCAAGATATACCAGCAGAAAATTTGGCACACTAAATGCAGTATTAGTTTTCCTCTGGACTCAGAGATCTGGGTTTATCTTTGTTTCTAGCCTGTAAGTTAGACGAAAAAGAGAGAAAAAAATTACTGCAGATAGGTTTCTTGCTGAATGGATATGCTATATCTCTATCCTCCAGCCTCCTCAATCAATTTTCATTAGGACTTTCCTAACCGAATTTTTCTCTCCTGTTTCTGCAGTTATTGTTCAGTCCTTGAGAATACAATGCTGTATATTACCAGCATCATGCCTCTAGGGATTGTGTAGGAGTCAAAATACACCACCAACAGTTTGTAACACTTTACAGCCATTTCTAACATACACTAACGTGTTTCTTAAACCACTACTGATACCATTGAGAACAGACGGCATGACCCGGTTATCTAAGAGCATTCGCCTCAGCAGATTGAGTTAGGGGAATATAACTATTATTACACAATATTAGGGATTCGGAGTCTCCTGTGGTAGGTTAAGCTCCAAAAAAAGCATAGCTGCCACTCTTGCTTACATGTCAAGCCCTGGTGGAAAGTATTCCGCATTTTTTCAGACACACATATACATATACATGTATACTTTTAAATGTATGTATCTGTGGGCAAAGACAAGAAGAGTGACCGCAAGGGCACGTCATAAACCCTTCAGGTTTAGGTTAACATACCTACGTTTTTTCCAATACTTAGAATAAAAAGACTTTTTAAAAAATCATATTTAAAAGTGTAAACCTGAAAGGCAGGCATTTTGATGGAGTTCTGTCAGGCCTGTTGACATGATTTTGTTATTGTACCACACCAGAGAGTGGAAGGGAAGTAACATTTCCAGTCTAGACCACCTATGATGTCATCCGTCATCCCATGGCAAAAAATTATAATGAAAACTCTTGAAATGGAAAATATTATGAAGTTTTGTTGTTGTTTCTTGGCTTTGTATTCTTTTTGTTTCTAAGGACGTTTTCTGTTAACAACTTTAAAATGGTATCAAACATTGAGGATTTCACTGTTCTATTAGGAGAAAGACGCTGAGATGGACAGTTGCTGGTATTGTAGTCGCTATTGTAATCTGAGCATGCATCCTCAGGACAAAACAAGATGAAACCAAACAAAGAAAAGAACAGCAATGATGAAAAATAAAACTTCAGTTACTTAGGAAGGTCTAAGTTGAAATATCACTGCAAGAGAAAAACGGTCCCAATGCAGGGCTTAGTATTCTGAGCAAGACCTGGGAAACAGGTGCTGGCCTTGTTCTGTTAAAGGCATTGCTTTTATTTCCTTTTTCTGGCCAAAGTATTGTGAAATGTGATTTCATCTGCTAAGGTATATTTTTTTGAAGGAAAGGTAAAAAGAATACAGACAAGAAAATTAATGTATCGGTAGGCTTGGGTTTTTTAAAGCAAAACAAATCCTGATACAATGTTGGTTTTTTTTGCAGGATTTACAAATGTTTTTCTACTTCAGACAAATACTTACTGTAAACCCTTGTACAACCATGATTTCAAGTACTGTAATGATACACTCTTCTTAACTAGCCTGCCCGTCTCTGCTCAAAGCTTAAGGTGGATACCTAGTGAATGTATCATAAAAAAAAAAAATCTCTGTGTATCTGCTAGAAATGACGAGGATGTGAAACAGTCATCTTTAGACTGTTTCATTTATTAACTCTACATGCAAAAAAATAACAGCTAAATTTGCTTCAATACTGGTGCCACAAAAAAATGAGAAATATGTATTTTTGCACAGTGCTGTGTCAGGACTCTGCTGAGCAAAACTGACAGATTAGTGTATAAGAGTCTGGAGGAAAAGGCAAACTGTCTCTTTCAAATTTAGTTTCTGTAATGCCAAATCATTCTTAAGACATGTACTTCCCTTCAATTTGATTGATTGCTTTTTGTTGCTCTGTATTGATATTGATGCACATTTATGTAGTACCTTTTAGAATTGCCAGTCCACTAAACAGAACTCATGGTAATACAAAGATACACTTACAATGTTTAGTTCACTGAAATATAGAGTTAAAAGAAATGTTACATTTTGAGGGACTTGAAGAAGTCATGTGGCGCTTCTCCCTGTATGGAAGGAGGATCAAATGTCTTTAGTACATCCTTAGCAGATGTTCCTTTACCTCAGAGAAAAAAAAATCTCTAATGATCGATGCTCAATAATCTCCATAACCTTTGTGCTGACACAAGAACTGAGATTTTAATCAACAAATACTCTGCAAACTTCAGACAAGCTTGCTGGAAATCATCTATCTGTACGCTTTTAAATGTTGCATCAGCCAATTTGTTTTCAGTGTACACCTAAAAATTCTGAAAAGTTAAAATGCAAATATATCTATTTTGACTTGACAAATCTGATCCCTTTGCACTACTGGGTGACTTCCTGGTGTCAGAAATTAAACTCAATTCTCGTTTAATCTACACATAAATTTTTAGCTTTCTTCAACGTGCAAAATTTCTGACTTCTCTTGTGCTTTCTATGAAGACAAAAGGATAAAAGAAGTGCATGATTATTTTAACTGACATGTAACACATTTATTCCTGGTGTTTACCAAGAAGGGTAGAAAAAATGCAGGAGAGAGTCTGATCTAGATAAAGATATAATGTTCCCCAGACCTCCAAAGCACAATGTTTCCTTGCAAACTGTATAGTAAAAACATTCGTTACGATAGTTTACATCCTAAACTGTGACTAGGAATTCTCTAAGAGATTACAAAATGGCATGTGCAAAGTATTAGAAACAGTTTTATATAGTTGTTTTGATATAGACAGTCTTGACTTGATGCTTGGGAAAATTCCTGGACACTATTTGATGTATTAGTATAGATGTAGGCTTTGATTTCACCGATCAACATTACGTGCCAAAGTGTTATCTCAACATTCTGGAAGTGGTAGCAGTATGAACCACTGTTTTCTGTCACAAACACATGATAGTAAATATGTAGGTTTCCATTAAACATTCAAAACTATATTTTACATAGAGTCAAGTCATGCAGTCTACAGAAGGAAGGAAGGAAGGAAGGAAGGAAGGAAGGAAGGAAGGGTGAAAGAAAGAAAGAAAGGAAGGAAGGAAGGAAGGAAGGAAGAAAGGAAGGAAGGAAGGAAGGAAGGAAGGAAGAAAGGAAGGAAGGAAGGAAGGAAGGAAGGAAGGAAGAAAGAAAGGAAGAAAGAAAGAAAGAAAGAAAGAAGAAAGAAAGAAAGAAAGAAAGAAAGAAAGAAAGAAAGAAAGAAAGAAAGAAAGAAAGAAAGAAAGAAAGAAAGAAAGAAAGAAAGAAAGAAAGAAAGAAAGAAAGAAAGAAAGAAAGAAAGAAAGAAAGAAAGAAAGAAAGAAAGAAAGGAAGGAAGGAAGGAAGGAAGAAAGGACGAAAGAAAGAAAGAAAGAAAGAAAGAAAGAAAGAAAGAAAGAAAGAAAGAAAGAAAGAAAGAAAGAAAGGAAGGAAGGAAGGAAGGAAGAAAGGACGAAAGAAAGAAAGAAAGGAGGGAAGGAAGGAAGGAAGGAAGGAAGGAAGGAAGGAAGGAAGGAAGGAAGGAAAAGAAAGACTCACCCCACAAGTATGATCTGTAATTCACAGGCTCAAGTTTCAGTTTGAGACTCTGAGTTTATATCTAGACTGCACCGGAGTTTGATTTAGTGTTAGTATCTCAGCTTGTATTTTTCCATCTACCAAACAGGTGTAGTGGTGTTTATCTGCATACTTGATAAAGATATTGTGAAAGTTAATGACTTAATTTCTATACTGTGTTTCCAGTTTAACCAATAAATTCTTCATGCCAGTATAAAATTCTGTTGGCATTTCAATAAAAGAGGATGCATACAAAAGCCAAGTGAATGAAGACTTCAGCAACAGCCATGATAGCTGGAGACTGAGGCTGTCGTATATTCAGCACCACTGAAGTCAGCCTAATTATATCAAAACTAAAATTTAGCACACTGTATTTGACAATCAATGAAGACTTCCTATTAAAAGACTTCCTTGATAATTTTTTCTTGGGGCTATCTTTCAAGCAGTAATTTTTTTTATTCAAACAAAGATCAATAACTTCTGAAAGTTGACACAAAGATTTCAGTCTCATATTTAAGTGTAAAAGAGCTCCTTTGTCTGTTGAATTGGTAATTTGTGACAAGCAGAGACATTTCTGATGCTAAATGGATTACATTTCACACAGTGTCTCCACTTAGGCAAATTTATCTTGCCCTACAAAAAATAAGAGACCATTCTATGCATTTTGAGAAGTTCTGTAGCTTTATCAGTCGCTCATTCTTGCTTCTTTGGTCAACTTCCATAGAGAAATTTTTATTGGATGGCATATTAAAGGACTAGAGCAATGGAATGGGACACTCACTGTAGATTTTATTTTTTGATAAACCATTGTACTGTTTATTCTGAGCAGATGAGTAGCACAAGATTTGGAAAAAAACCAAAGCCAAATGGAAGATGTAAAAATACTTTCAAAATCTTGAAGGACAACCCCCCCCCCCTCACATTCAGAAAGTAAAAAAAAAGAATTCCAAGCTCAAAACATCAAAAACCTCAAGAGGTTTTACGTTGACAGATATTTTTAACTAGTTTACTTTTTAGTTTACTATCTAAAAAGATCAAATCCAAAATGCGATGTAAGTTATTCCACATCAGATGCCAAATCCAGAACCAGTAGGACTCTAGAGCTGGTTCTGAAAGAACTAGGACAATTTCACTTGAGCAAGCTATCCTCTATGTTGTAGACTCACGTTCCTGTTTGCTCTCTTAGTACCCTTGTATAGTGGGACATTTTTGACAGGAGGCTTTACTCACACTCTGGCAGGTATGACCTTCTCGAGGCGTATGTATTTCAATATATTCAGGCTCAGAAAGGTCACCTAGCTTGTTTGCTTGAGCTTCTGCCAAGACTGTCCAGAGTATTTACCTGCAAGAATTTCTTGCAAGTATTTCACACCAGATAGATACTCAATCAGTTCACCCAACCACTGGGCAAAGATGGGCTCCAAAGTGGGACTGAGGTACCTGTAGCCTGCTTTGTCATTGGTTTCAAACGTACCCTGTGGCTGATTTACATAACATTAAACACTATCATTAGTATCACTGTAGTGAACTGTAGTTAAAATGAAATTTCCCATTTCATCTTTAATATTTTGGCACAGTTTCAGATTAGTCCAGCTGGGCAATTGCTTTGCTACCTATTTCAGCTAACTTTTTGTGTTATTTTTCTCCCAAATTGTTCCGTTTTCCCTCAAAGCTTCTACGTTAATCAGAACGTCATGTAACTCCAGCACACACCAATAGGAGGCATGTTAAAGCAGCAGGAGTCAATTCATTTGCTATAAGAGAAATTAATAATTAACGTGATTGGATCATAAGTGCCAATATGGCACTGTAAAGGTTTCATACTGTTACAATGTATTCCTTTTCCAATCAAATTACAAATACTAGGTGTATGAAAGTAACGCACATTTGGATTGTGAAAATTAAACTACATGTAGCTAAGCCGTAACTTGCCTTCTTGCATGAGTTCGCAAAAGGTCTACCATCATATAAAGTTGTCTAAGATGCAGATCTATTCATCAAGTAAAACAAGGACACAGAATCACTGAATGGTAGCGGTTGGAAGACATCTCTGGAGATCATCTAGCCCAACCCCTCTGCTAAAGCCGTTTCACATATAGGAGGTTGCACAGGACTGTGTCCAGGCAGGTTTTGATTATCTCTTGAAAGGGAGATCCCACAACTTGTCTGGGCAACCTTTTCCAGTGCTCTGCTACCTTCAAAATAAAGAAGCTTTCCCTCACGTTCACATGGAACTTCCTGTGCTTCAGTTTATGCCCTTTGCTCCTTGTCTTGTTGCTAGGCAGCTCTGCAAAGAGTTTGGCCCCATCCTCCTGACACCTGTCCTTTGGGTATTTATAAACACTGATAAGATCCTTTCTCAGTCTTCTCTTCCCCAGGCTAAACAGACCCAGATCTCTCAGTCTTTCCTTCTTCCTCCCAGTTTTGTATTAACAACAAACAGCATCCAGGTCACTAATGAATGTGTTGTACAAAACTGGACCCACTACAGATTCCTGGGGAAGACCGCTTGCTACAGGCTTCCAACTAGACTCTGTGATGTTGATCACAACCCTCTGAGCTCTGCCATCCAGCCAGTTCTCAATCCACCTCAGTGTCTACTCATCTAACCCCTGTTTCCTGAGCTTCCCTGGGAGGACGTTATGGGAGACAGTGTCGAAAGCCTTGCTAAAGTCAAGATAGATGGCATCCACTGCTCTCCCCTCATCTATCCAGCCATCATAGAAGACAATCAGATTGGTTAAGCATAATTTCCCCTTGGTGAATCCATGTGGACCACTCCCAATAACTTTCTTTTCCAATAAATGATTAGAGATGACATCCAAGATCATAGAATCGTAGAACCATTTAGTTGGAAAAGATCTTTGAGATCATTAAGTCATACCTGTCCACTACTACATCATATACCTGAGTGTCTCATCTACATGTCTTTTAAATATTTTCAGGGATGGTGACTCAACCACTTCCCTGGGCAGCCTATTCTAGTTCCTGATTACCCTTTAGGTGAATAAATAGTTCCTGATATCCAATCTGAATCTTCCCTGATGCAACTTTAGACCATTTCCTCTTGTCTTGTCACTTGTTCCTTGGGAGAAGAGGCCAACACCCACATCGCTGCAACCTCCTTTCAGATAGTTGTAGATAGTGATGAAATTTCCCCTCTGCCTCCTTTTCTTCAGGCTAAGCAACCTCAGTTTGCTCAGCTGCTTCTCATAAGGCTTGTACTCCAAATCTTTGACCTGCTTCATTGGCCTTCTCTGGACACATTCCAGTGCGTCAATGTCCTTCTTGTCGTGAGGGGCCTAATACTGAACTCAGTATTCAAGGTGCAGCCTCACCAGTGCTGAGTATAGAGAGCAAGAATAGCTTCCTTGGTCCTGCTGGCCACACTGTGTCTGATCCAGGCCAAGATGCCATTGGCCCTCTCGGCCACCTGGGCGCACTGCTGGCTCATGTTCAGCCACCTGTCAACCAACACCCCCAAGTCCTTCTCTGCCAGGCAGCTCTCCAGCCATTCTTCCCTCTGACTGTAGCCTTGTATGGGGTTGTTGTGGTCCAAGTGCAGGACCTGACACTTGGCCTTGTTGAACTTCATGCCGCTCGTTGCAGCCCATTGATCCGGCCTGTCCAGATCCCTCTGCAGAGCCTTCCTACCCTCAAGGAGATCCACACTTCTGCCCAATTTGTTGTCATCTGCAAACTTGCTGAGAGTACACTCAATCTCTTCATCCAGATTATCGATAAACATAGATACTGAACATAACTAAACCCAACACTGAGCCCTAGGAAACATCATTGTGACTGACCTCCAACAGGATTTAACTCCATTTACCACCATTCTTTAAGCCTAGCCACCCAGCCAGTTTTAAACCCAGCAAAGGATGTGCCTGTCCATTGGTTGCCACTTTCTTAAAGAGAATACTGTGAGAAGCAGTGTCAAAGGCTTTGCTAATGTCCAGGTACACCATATCCACAGCATTCCCCTCATCCATTAAGCAGGTAACCTTGTCTCAGAAGGAGGTCAGGTCAGTTTGACTAGACCTCCCTTTCACAAACCCGTGTTGACTGGGCCTGATCACCAAAGATGAGCTGCTCTATGTCCTTTCTAGAGATGGAGGTTCGGTGGACTGACCTCTAGTTTCCTGGGATCCTCCTTTTTACACTTTTTGAATACTAGAGTGACATTGGCAATCCTGCAGTCCTCAGGCACCTCCCTTGTTCTCCATGATTTCTGGAAGATGGTGGAGAATAGCTTAGCAATAATATCTGCCAACTTCCTCAGCACTCATGGCTGCATCCCATCAGGGCCCGTGGGTTTGTGGGTGTCCAGTTTGTCTAAATGATCTCTAATCCAATCCTCCTCAACCAAGAGAGAGTTTTCCTTTTTGCTAGGCTTTTTCTCTTACCTTCAGAGTCTGGGAATCTTGAGGACCAGGCTTAGCAGTAAAGACTGAAAAAAAGAAGGCATTCAGTAACTCTGCCTTCTCTGTATCTTCTGTCTCCAAGGCATCCACTTCATTCAGCAGCAGATCCACATTTTCCTTAGTCTTCCTTCTGCAACTGATGGACGTGAAGATTCTCTTCTTGTTGTCCTTGGCATTCTTTCCATATTCAATTCCTTAACCTTCCTCGTTGCATTCTCGCATACTCTGACAATGTTCCTATGTTCCTCGAGGAGGACAGACCATTTTTCCACATTCTGTAAACTTCCTTCTTCCATTTGAATTTCTCCAGAAGCTCCTTGCTCATTCATGATCTCCTGCCACCTTTCAATACTGCTTCATATATTATTTAATCATTAAGGAAAGTATTACACAATTCATACGAAATAAAGAAATAAACATTTATATTACCATGGATTTAACATGAATCAATCCCATGAATTAATCTTGCCTGGCTATCGCTTCCAAAAAAATTGTAATTCTATAGTTATAAGATAAGGCAGAAATATCTTCAAAATGAAGTAGTACCGGCAGATTTAGATACAAAATATGAACATGCTTTACTGTTCCTTTTTCTCCCTGAAGTTCTTCTAGTCACCACCCAACAGCCCCAGCCTTATTTTGCTTACAAAAACTGACATGATTACAGTCCATGGCAGTTCAGCAGTTTTCTTGTTGTTACATTCATTGAATCCTCAGGAAATGAAACACAAGGAGCAAGGATGAAATGAGTGTCTTATGCATAAATTGTATATTCTGACCACTGACTTATGAAGCACAAAACGCCTTAGCAATGATTTACCTGCTAACATACAAGCAAATATTCATTCCCAATGCACATAAGCATACATATACCTACACAGGGTATTGTTCAAAGAAAACACTGTAGCAATGCAGCAGGTTTCAGAAATTTCTGTTTTCTTATTCAAAATCATTAGGATTTTGTTTCCCTTTTTTGTTTATAATTTTTTTTGACACAAGTTCTTTTTGACTTTATAGATCATGCATCTTGTAAGGATGCAAAAGGAATTTATTTTAATTTATTTTAAAGTCTGGTAAGAGAAGCAGGGGATAGTGCTACTACTCTTCAATTTTATGCAACTCCATAGATTGAATTTGCACACAAGACTGTAGGGACGACCAGATATATTTTATGCAGGGGGCCTCAGACACATATCTTCTTTATTTCTGTAGACACAACTTTTGGGAAAAGGAAAAAGGGGATAATGTCATGTGGTTGTGCAAAACATCATTTAGGCGTCACTAAGTCAGAAAGACTGCTTCTCTGACCCTCTCTCTTAGCCTATTGCTGGGGAGGCAATTTGGAGGGGAAGGGGCACACTGGGTGAAAAAGATTGTTGAGTTCTGTTTTAGCAGTGTGCTTTTGTGATTTACACTGAACAGCATGGAGAAAATGCAGAAATATGCCTTGGGGCACATTCTGTAACCATTATCTGTTCCTGAGGTAAGTTGTCAAGACACTCCTCTCCCCCAGGTCTCCATCTCTGCACACCTACACGCAAAGTGACTTTCAAAATCAAAAAGTGAAACACTTAAGAAGGTAAATGTAGGCTTGTGATTGGTGTTTAGATTTTGTTTAAAGATTGAACCGTCTGTGCACATTCTCTTCCTTTCCCCCCCCCATTCATTCTACTAACAACTCTCTCACAGTCGCTTTTGCTACATAATCTGTCTGCCACGACACACTGTTTGCTCTTGGATAGGCCTGATAATGCACTCTGGCTGTATTAAACGCTCCACAATAACACTACCGAATCCAATTTCAGCAATTCACAACCCATTTCCTATCCCACACTCCCACACTGCCTCTGTACTAGTCTTAAGTATTTATGGGGTCATATGGTGAGCCAAAATGGGTAACTCACGCATTTTAAAAGGAACCCAGTGGAAGAAAAAACTACTTTTCCGGCAGGATCAGTTCACCATCCTAGTGCGCATTTTCACAAATTGCTGTGCAGGTGAATATAAGGTGTGGCTGAAAGCATGAACAATGAACAGAAACAGAGGCTGGAGTTTTCTGCTTAATCTAGCACTGCTGACAGAAAATACACATATCAAATCATGTCTTGGACATAAATGGGCTATTGTGAAGACAGGTCAGATGATACTTGAAAGAATATATGGATGGCATAGAAATATAATATCCCCAACTCTAAAGTGCAAGTGATGCTTGCTGCTACAGTCATTAACACTTTGTGTCAAATTCCCAGCAGAATTTCCTAGTAACTCCCTTGGAACTGACACTATACTTTTAACCTTTTCTTATCCAAAAATAATGGACAAATTAATTTCCATATATATTTTGTTCTTGATACAGTTTTCAATTATATAAACTCATACTGGCCATAATAACTTGAACAAAGCTGTCAATAATCAAAAAGTTTAAAATATAAATTATAATATATTATTGCATAATTAATATATTAATATTATATAAATATGTAATATATGATGTTTTAATATAGTAGTCTATATTATATTATATGTTCTAAAATGTAAAATATTATAAATTGTGTAATTTAATGTATATATTTAATTATATAACCAATAATCTAAAACTGAACATGTCACTTCTTATGAGAGCATGATGTTCTGAATGTAGGAGTACATCCATATCTCATGTTGAAAACTGAAAATTGCAGGTATAGGCTGTTAAAAATAGGTACTTGCTGGGATGTAATTTTCAAGAGGCTTGTCTTCTACCTCTAAACTTCACTTTTCATTCCTATTCTTCAGAAAGCTGAAAAATTCAATCAACGTAATTCCAAGGTTTACTGCTTTTGCTTCCTTACCTAAATTAGAACTGCATCTACAACTTGTAACTTAAGCAAGTACTTATTCTAAGAATTACAGAAAAAAGAACTAGGTACTGTTATTTTGTTATTAATATTGTTGACTATGAAAGAATACTATTGAATATTATAAAGATCAGATCATCTAATTATTTTGCTCAATTAAAGCTGAGCTCTGTTGAGGAAAGATAGTCTGTTTCCCTAGGAATTTATGTCCATTTCAAACAAACAAAAATCATCCTTGAAAACATGAATTGAATAATGGTTAGTTTTCTGCAAAGTCCCAAGGGTTCATAACTTTTCATACCTCTACACTTCAGGCAAAATGCACAGGAGTAAAATGAAAGAAAAAAGCAAGGTTCATCTTCAAAGATGAGATTAAAGATGTCTAAATTTCATTTATCAAATGTACGCTTCTTGGCTTGCAGTCAATAGAATATGGGCATTTCTAAAATGTGATTTGTCTCCTTGTTTTATGTATCACATTTATGACAGGACAAATTGCACTCTAAAAACTCTATCTGACCTTCCACCCTGTTGCGTTATTGCTATGAAGCTGAAGATTTTGGTTTTGTTGCAACTGGGTCTATGTTCCAGATCAGGAGAGGACCACACTGAACAAACAATTTGAGTTACCAGGTCCAGTATTCCTAGATGGAGATTAGATGTGATAATAAATGAGAGAAAGATTCTACAAAATTAACCTTAGTTGAAATTTTCATTTTTGCTTAGAGGCAAAGAAAGGTGCAAGCAGCAGAAATCGCTACCAATGAGAAGAAAGTTGCTGTAACTGCCATAACTGAAAATCAGTGGAACATTTTGCGTGTTTGGAGGTTGAAATCTTCTATACCATTTTTAAGAACAACATAATGATTACAGGGGAAAAAGGACAAGATTCAGCAGGATCTTTGGTCAACACTTGCTATAAATTAACAGATCAAATGAGAGAATAGTAAGGGTTATAACTAGAAAAGTGGTCTTAAAATAAGGTGTTACAGGGAATCAGACATTCTAAAGGTGCAGTGCAGGCAAGTGGTGTATCATTGGAGGAGTTAAAAATTATAATCGCTGATTCTTTGAAATAAAAGTTGTTTTACACTTTATACTCAGGAGTCAACAAGTATAGTTAATAAGTTATTTCTTTTTGATTAATAAATATTTTTTGAATTGCTGCATTCGAAACTAATGCTTTTGAAAAAATATACAGGTAAATAGAGGAAAGCTCCAACCAAAAATATTGGTGATGTTTCAAACAGAATAATTTCTTAGTGCTGAAGAGAGTTATTGGTAAGAAATTGTTAGAGTTGGAAAAACAAAAATACACAAGAGACTAAGAAGTTTGATTGTAAACAAGGAAGTCTTTATAAAGAACTACGTAGAAAGTTAAAAATACATAGTTATATAATTAAATAAAGACATAATATTGGTTAAAACTTGTGATTTGTGTAGAAATAAAGGGTTTTTTTCTGCTAAAACAGATATTAATCAATTTATTTTAATTCAAAAGTATTTAAATATTATAAAATCAAGAAAATTGGTATATGAAGTTAAAATTCAAAAACTCCTCATAATTGTTACAGCTGTCAGTAAACTCACAGATCTATAAAGACTAATAAGAATGAAAGACCTCACATTTTATCAATAAAATAAAATAAACATATTTTTTATATTTGTATATTTTATATAAAAATTAATATCAAATTAAATAATTTCCAAACACCCTCCAACTTTAAAATTATAAATAGTCAGAAAGATTCAAATAAATATTTCTAACATGTGCTTAAGGAGAAGCTGGCTGATATTTTTGGAAAACATGAGATGATGAATTAGACTGTCTAGCTCATTAGTAACCAAGTTTACATTAATGGCTCTTCGGAATAAACATTTTTAAATCACATGCACTAGAGAAAATATCCAAGTGTCTTCAAAAAAAGATAGAGCTGAATGACAAACAACATTTTAATAAGTGTTTTAATATTAAAGTGATGTCAGTGTTCATACAGAATAAGTAAAACAACCCAACAGGAAATGTCCTTCAGGAATTCATAACTTAAAGTGATAGGTTCTGCTGTAGCTAGACAGAACTAATAGACTTCGATGTAGTTGTAGATGGATGATCTTTAAGGACCTATGATGTATGAATTACAAAATTTAGTGATCCATTTTTTTAACTAAACTTCATTTGTTCATTGGTGTTTTTCTTCATTTATTGCTGAAAATGTTTTATAGAATACTTTAGGAAACTGCAGGCAAAGAAAAGATGGTCTCATAAGGAGAATAACATAATTAGTTTGTTTTCTATCTCTAAATTTTATTCCACAGTGACCCATTTCCATACAAACGACTCAAATGATAGCTTTCAGAGTTACTTATTGATACTGTTTTCCTCATTATCTAGAATCTAGAACACAGAATCATAGAATGTCAGGTTGGAAGGGTCCTCAAGGATCACCTGGTCCCACATTTTATGTGATATACAGTTTAAATTAGGTGGCCCAGCACCCGCCAAGCTTCCATAGTATTAGTCAGCTTCTTCAGCATTGCTTGGTGTCAGAACCTGGCTGATGCAATGCTGTTACTGGACAATCAGGTCCGATGTACCTTTGCAATTTGAGTTTAAGTAATCCCTAACCTGATTCTCATCCACCAATGGCAAGTCTTTTTTTCTCCAGGTTTTCCCACTGCTCTTCAGAATTTGTGACTGAGGAAGGAAGGCTTCCCAGAAAGACCAAGCTGAAGAAGGCACTGAGTACCTAGGATTTTCTGCATTCTTTGTCACAGTGTCCCCTGTCCCATTTAGCAGTGGGTCCACATTTACCTTAAACATCTTTTTGCTGCTGAGATACTTGTAGAAGCCCTTCTTTTTGCCCTTCAAGTCCCCTGCAATGTTCAACTTCAGGTGGACTTTGGCTTTCCTAAAACCATCCCTGCATGCTCAGGCTGCATCTCTAGATCCTTTCTTCTACCTTTCGTCTGCCCCTTCGTCTACCTCTTGTTTCCTTTTTTTTTCTTGTTTGAGTCTTGTCAGGAGCTGCTTATTCATGCGTGCAGGACTCCTGCCACCTTTTCATAACTCATGCACATTAGGATGGTTTGTTTGTTGGCTTTGAGGAGGCAATACTTAAAAATCAACCAGCTCTCCTGGACACACAGTCTCAAGATCTATATCCCATGGGATTCTTCCCAGCAGATCCATGAACAGGCTGAAGACTCCTCTCCTGAAATGCAGGGTTGCAGTTCTGATATTTATTTTATTCCTTCCAGAAGCCTGAGCTCCACAGTCTTATGGTTACTTTAGCCAAAGATTCAAACTTTACCCAAGTTTTCACCTCCACGAGCAGCCCCTCCCTATCTGCACACATGAGATTTGGTAAAACATCTCCCTTTTGTCATCTCCTTAATCACCTGTGTCAGGAAGCCATCATCAATACACTCCAGAAACCTCCTGGATTGCTTGTGCCCTGCTTGGTTGCTTTACAGTCAATACTGGACTGGCAGAAACGCCCAATAAGAACTGGGGCCTGTGACTATTGTTAACAACCTGCAATAATTCTGAAATAATTGAAAAGTTAAGTTAATATTAGGCTGGATATCTCAGTGCTACAGAAAATTTCCTTCATGGACTATTCCCAATAAACTTTACATCAAAATCTGAAGATCTGTCTGAAAGTTTAAAAAATAAAAATATTCCAGATATATACGCTTCAAACTCTATCTCCCAGTAGTCTAATCCAAGAAGAGAACACATTATTCAACATCTTGCAAGCTCTGAAATTTGTAATTTAATTTAAATTATATTTTATTTTTAGACGTGTTGTTTCATAAAGTAGTCTTTATTACATCTTGAGGAAACTCTCCTAAAAGTTAATAATCTAAAGTGGTTTCCCATGCTTTTTTTTTTTTCCATTTGTTATCTTACAAAAGCAAAAGACAAAGCTTATTTAAGCCACTCTGAATACAGCCTTCAAAAGACCCATGTATATGATTAGCATCTCTCACACAAATATTCCCATTGGCTTCAGTATGAATACTTCCATGAGGAAGTATTCAGTCTTTGTAGGGATTGCACTTTATACCTGTAATCGTGTTTTCTTTCAGGAAAGCAAATATAGAAGATGAAAAAATGCTAACAATAATGTAAATAATTTTACTGCTACTTCTCAAGAAGCGACGTTGACCTTTGCAGTACCTTATATTTCCTCAGCTTAGGAGTGGTATCTTGAAGTGTGGTATAAACATGTAAGGAATAGGCAAAACCTCATCTGCACAGTTATATGCATAGCAGTTGCCTTTGGCCCTCGCATATACTGACCTCAGGTTCATGTTTTCTTCATAAGGGCAAAAAGGTTTCAGTAAGTTTTAACGGCTCTTGTTATAGAAAAGCTGGGATCAATACGATACAAGTATATTTTATGAACTTACATTATCTCTGAACAAGACCCCTGAGTAGCAGGAATGTAGTCTTTGTGGCACAATTTTGAATCTTTGTCTCTCAGTTGTTAAAACACAGAAACACAATTTAAAATAAACTGTTAGTCACCATGGGATGTCCAGCACCCTCACTAGCTACTGAAACCAAATAAATATATCTTTATAAGCAGATAATTAAAAGTAACTATAGAAACTACTACTTACAGAAAAGATATAAATTAAGAACATGATATTTGTCTGATGTGTACAAATCTGTAAACATATTTATCCAAATGCTTTGCAACAGAATTTTATTGTTTTTCATTGCACATAGACTCTAGATAAGGAGCTATTGTAAAAATTGTCACAAACTCACTTTCTTACTAAACTCAATGGACAGAAAGAAATTAACTAGAAAAACTTCCAACCTTAAATAGCTTCTCACAGATGATCAACAAACAACCACAAACTTATATGACTTATATTATATCAAGGATCACTGAAACATGCAAATGAATACAGAATATGCAGTATAAAAACCTTCAGAAAAAACAAGCTCTGAAAAACTGACCTAAGCAAAACAGAAGTCCATTTTACCTTGGCAGTCTACTAATGTTCGGATTCATTTGATGGCACACATTTGCAGTGATTTTATGAAAAAACCCTATAGAACAATATATTTCAATAAAAGGTATTTAATTGACTTATACAGAATGAAACTGGACTGAAAGTATGAACTCTCAGTTGTATCGTCTGACCTGCAAAAAACAACTTTTACAATTCATGAAATGCAAGTGCAATCAGAACAACTGAAAGTGCAAGGTAATTTTCAGAATAATCTATTCATTGGGTTCTCATTTTGAAAACAACTATTTTAGGACCATTTTGATAAATGCAATCTGAGGTTTAAATGTGAGATAGGTTGACCAAAGAAGAAAGATTGAAAAGAAATGTTAGAATGAAAAAAAAGGCAAGAAGAGAGAACACTGAGCTTTACAAAAGAACTTTAATACATATTTTTCAGCCATACAAGGATTCTATGTATGCAGTGTATGCTTGAGAATTACAACATACATAATCAAAGGTAATTATAAATACAATGTTTGCACTTTTCAGTGATGAATATATAATCCCTCTACCCATAAACATGTGCTCGCTCAGTTCCACTAGATATATAGGGCTGCCTTTTCCAGCTTGTCCAAATCAAAACCAAAACAAAATAAAACATAAGATCAGGGAAGACAATTATCATTGCCAACAAGATAGCTACTACCTGCCAAAAAAAAGGTGTAATTCTCTTAAAAGTTCAGATCAAAGACACTGAAAGAGCATGTACACCTCCTTGGAGGAGAGTAGAGGACATAGTTTTGGTATCTTCATTTTCCAGGTTGCTCCAGGAGACTGAGAAATGTTCGTTTTAGTCACCCATGAAAGCCTGGCTGATTTAGGTATATATCCACCCTTACATCTCTCATCTTGTATTAATAAGTTCCTCTTCCTTCACCAAAAGGTCCATCGAATGCAGCCCTAAATAGATCACCACCATAAGGTTAACTATCCCTCACACAGACAAGGGGCTTTTACACAGTGCTGGTCCATTTATGCAGAATGAAAGGGACCAGGGAAGGAACAAAATCTCACAGCCTCTCCTTTTTTAACGGAGAAATCCAATTTCAGTAATGAGTAACAACTCATAGTGGTAGCTTGTTTTATATACAGTATCTACATACAAGCATAATAAACAGCCAGATCTTGTAAGAGCATTATCTTACAATGCTTCCCAGTTTGATACACTGAAGTTTATTTCATGATCTAGACCACAGAATAACACTTTACAAAAGCTTACTTTAGAATTGTATTTATCAATTAAGACCCAAACCATGCAGTGATGAAAAAAACACTTCATGATCCTAAGGAGTTTTTTTGAATATAGGAAAAAACCTATTTTTCTCTAAGAGATTTCTTTTCTTTCTTTAATCAACAGAATCTTTTCAAAGACTTTTTTTAATTATTGTTCATTTTGCTGCCCTAATTTTCCCTTCTTTCGAATGTAGTATTCTGCCTAATTAAACTATCTTTAGGCTTAGAAACTTAGCAAATTATATTTGTCAGGTAGGTTCTCCCAAGGTTTCCATGCTTTACTTCCAGCAAATGACTGCAAATAACAAACACACTGACAGAAACAAAGACATTTCAGATTCAAGAGAGGCTTGACTGGCAAGGATTAGACATAAGAATATAAACTTCTAGCCTGGAAAATAATCATTAGTGCTCAGTAACAAAATAAATACTACAGCTAGCTAGAGCAATTAACATCAGGAAAGGAAATAAGTACATGAAAGAATATTTCCTTCATCCCACACCTAAATAATTGGGGCAATCTAAAGCTTTGCTGTTTCTGATCTCTACTTGAAGTTACCTTGAGGGCACTCAGCATCTACAACAAATGGGCTCCAGAGAGTAAAAGATTAGGCACCATACTCCAGTCTCTATAACAGAAAGTACTTGTATTGCCCAAAGTGTTTCCTTTTGTCTTTGCTTAGCTGGTGATCCTATCAAATGTCCTTGATAGCCACTTCTGGAGACATCCCTTTGGGAAAGATATGGATCTGTTGGAGTGGGACTCAAAAATTATTAGAGGGATGGAACACCTCTCCTGTGAAGAAAGGCTGAGAGAGCTGGGGTTTGTGCAGCCTGGAGAAGATAAGGAGACCTTATTGTAGCCTTTCGGTACTAAAAGGGGCTTATAAAAAAGATGAGGACAGACTCTTTAGTAGGGCCTGGAGCAACAGGAAAAGGAGTATTGATTTTAAGCTAAAAGAGGTAGATTCAGACTAGATATACAAAGGAAATTTTTTAAAATGAGGGTGGTGAAACACGGGAAGAAGTTGTGCAGGGAGGTCGTTGATGCCCCATCCCTGGAAACATTGAAAGAACGGGGCTCTGAGCAACCTGATCTAGTAGAAGATGTCCCAGCTCAGTGTGGGGCAGTTGGACTAGGTGACCTTTAATGGTCCCTTCCAACCCAGACTACATTTCTATGATTCTGTGGTTCTATGGCTTCTTGAGAATAAGCATTCACAGCAATATTGGGTTGAGATTTTTTCTTCTACTCATATTTTCTATGCTTTACATCTCTTTTTGCTGCAGCATGCCATCACTGATGTTCATGTCAGCGTAGCTGTTTGAGTGGTGACATTATGAACTAGATCAGGGCATATTCTAGCTTGGAACATGCTGTAAAATAAATGAACAAAATATCTGACCTGGATTCTTTCCCTGATCCAGTTCATAGCCCAGCTGCACAAGTGGAGGTGGCATCACGGTGTCAGCTAAGCACCAGTTGACAATGAGAACACTTAAAGGTGGTAGAGTTGCTTAAAGCCTCCATCTTGTGAAGGCACCACATCAGATATGAGTATACGAAAGGCCTGACAGACGGTGTGTAACAACTGACCCTAGGAAAAATATTGCCATCTCTAGTATACTCCAGCATTTCTGCCTGGAAATTTTGGGTTATTTTTATATATTTTTTTTTTTCCAGTACTTATTCATGCACAACCACCACATTTTTCATTTTGAGTGTACTTCTGCAGTTCACGCAAAAGAGAAGGTGTCTGCAGTAACAAGAAGATATTGAAGATGGGCAATCTGAATGATCATTATGATGCTCAGCTGCTGTACACGTGGCAGGGGGCACAGCCAGATTCCTCCCAGGAGCCAGAGCACGTATCATACATAGGGTCTTCCTGTCACCCAGAAGCATTTTCAGTGACAAAGAAAGTGGGAATTCTCTATCATTGGTGTTAAGCAGTGAAAATACTCCTTGAGGCAGATTCCTTCTTTCCCTGACCTATTTCCATTTTGCTGTGCATACGCTGCACATAACCAAATATTTTGGCTACTGCTTCCATTATGAAATGATTTGCCTCATTAAAGAAGAAAAAATTCTTCCCCTGCAAGTAGTTGTCCAGGGATACCTGAGTATTAGAAGTTAGAGAGACTGAGCATTACAAGGCTTAGAGAAATGCTGGGTTCAGCCTTGTTATCATTTTGAGGTGTAAGTATGAGTAAAACAAATTACTAGTCACTGTGCTCAAAAATGATTGGTGATGAAAACTATATGTGAAAATTAAGAGGGATGAGAAGAAGAAACTGCCATTCAAATGTTACAATAGCCATTTCTATTTTATGTGATGCCCTTCACTGAGACATATACCAACATAATACCTTTGATACTGCAAATTGTGAAAATAGTATTCCTCACGCTATGAAGATTCATTGTACAGAAGAAGAGCATGGTGGTTTGGGACTTGTGTCTTTTCCAATGCTGCTTTATAGGATGTAGCCACAAATGTTCTCTGGCTCGCCTCACCCTGAAACAATAGGTAGACAATGCATTTTTGAGAACAAACAAGAATGTTTATCCAGCCACCTTCAGCTTACTGACTACTGCTAAAAGGTTTTTCACATTCAGGTTTCTTCTCTTGAATTTTGATTACCCAGAGAGCTTGATAAATCTAATAGCTAGACTGAGGAGTCTTTCCAGGTGTGTTCTTACTCACAAGGTGCTGTGCATGTCCTTTCCATTTGCACTTGACAAAGTTGGGTTTAATCTCCTGGCATTTATAACTTTTTCTGAGTTTATCACTCCACTGAAAGATTCTATTTACTTCACTGGAAGTACTCTGGCTACTTTGAATTTGTCTTGCTAACTAGGGCTCTGCATATTTCTTACTCATTCACTTATTTTTTCCCCCTAAACTTGGCTACAGTAAGTAGAGGCAAGGGGGGGTGGTGGCAAATTCTTCCAGAAGGCTTTATCAGAGGTCAGTCAGAGAAGTACCTCAGCACACTGAAATGCAGGAACTTCTGCCTTCTAGCTCCCACTGAGATCTGAAATAAGTCAATGCCACCAGAAATTAATATAGAGGGAAGCAACAGTTCTCCTCCCTGAGAGGCTGAATGGCACACCCTCCCCTTCCCTCAGCAACAACTGACAGCAACTACCTCATGAAATAATGAGCTGTTTCTCTGAACCCTGAACTCAGCAGGATCCAGTAGCCTCTACCTCGCACAAAAGCTGTGAGTTTGTCAAGTGGGAGCCAGAACACCACATCACATATCTGTGGAGTAAGGGAACAGGGGCAGGAGTGGGCAGGCGTGGTGAGAGAGCCTGCAGCAGCCTAAACGGCGTGCTCTGAAGAAAAAAACAGAGCAGAGAATGCATGGCCACAGGACCCACAAAAACCAGGAAGCAGACGGAGGAAAGAGTAGATGGGAGAGAATACTTCTTTCAATTACTGTGATAGAAAGCAAGAAAAAATTTGGAAAGTAGAATATGAATATCTGAATCACACCTGCTTCCTATAACAGAAAGGCTTTCTAGAATGTTCTGAAAGAGCATTCCTGTTTTATGAGATCACAGACCACTACATTTTTTAAACATTTCATTTGACTCCCCTTTAATGGCTGTCATGGTCCCTCATCAACATTTCATTCACTCTACCTGTTCATAAGCAGATAATCTTCATTAGAAACAACAAAGTGAAAGCAGAAAGGTAATGGATGTTACAGACCTTCAGGTAAGCTGCAGAATTGTTGGTGTATTGTATGTAATAGCCTTCCTATTGTTTCAACTTTTTTGAAAAAAATGTATGTTGTTTTGCAATTTTAAAAAGATGAGAATAATAAAAATATGTGACTACAATGTTGCAGTGTGTCAAAATGATAGTTTCAGAGCTGTGTAAGGGATTTAAATGCTAATAGTGCAACGACCAGCAATTCCTTTTTTGTACAAATGGGTCTTTATATTTTTTACTTTATTCTGAATTTGAAACAGTTGGATAAAGCATATCTATATTTTCCTTCCAAGTTATTAAAATCTCTTAGCTGGCTTCCACACTTAACCAGTCTATTCTTCTGTGTTAGTTTTCATTCAAAATAACCAGTTTATTGGCATGGTAGAGAAAAATCAAGAGAGGAGGAAAAGAGCCCACAAAGCAAGGCAGATTAAACAAAATGATAATGATTTAGCATTTCGTTATGGAACATATTGCTAAGTAGGCCCTGAAGCATTAATGGTCTCTCAGGTTTTGCCTTCTCCCTGTCTGGCTTTAAAAGATTTAACGATCCCAGAACAACATATTTTCAATGATCTTTCTTTCCCAGCTAAAAATCTTGAAGAAAAGATATTGACAAGGCAAAAATATGTGAGTTGTTTTCCCTAGAATTCAGTAGTTCATGTTGAAATAGTTAATACAGTGATTGTCTAAAGGGTTACAGTCTCCAGAATACCTACAGAAGTATTTAACTGAGATTATCGATTAACCACAAAGCACTTTTTTTTTATTTTACAGTTTCCTTATGCTTCTCATATCCCAGAGTACACAGTTGTTTGGTTTTTTTAATAACCAATAAATAAAATATGCATATCAGGTAAAACAGAGACTTTGTCCTTGTGTTAATAAGGCACTACTCTGGGAATGGCTTTAAGCTTAGCAGTGCTAAAGATGTACTGTGTATTTTAGGCAGAATCTTTTCTTCTTTGTGTCCCCTTTCCCCATAGACAAAAAATACTTCTTGGCATTTGCTAACTTGTGATTTCAAATAACTTTCACCTAAAAAATGAGACACACCTGGAATTATTTAGCTATCAAAGTGAAATATGTCTGGGCTGGCTAGGACACTATTCTACAATTATGCTTTTATTTGAACAAATAGACAACTCTGGTAAATGCATCTAGAGGCTTGTGAGAAGCTGCAATCAACTATATACTGAAATGTCTCTGCAAGAAAGCTACTTTTTCCTCTTTTCTTTATCTAAATATCTACAAATTGTTCCTGAAGCTTAGTGGATCTCATAGTCTTAATGAGGAATAATGAAAAACCTGTCTAGAATAAGGAATATTTCCCTGTTAAGCTCATATACGTAGTGGTTTGCACAGGCTAGGCTGATTTTCCATAGCTGAGAGAAGGAAGAGAGAGGAACTGCCTCATCTCATAGCTAACCATCACAACTTGTTACGGCAAGTCAAATGAAATCTTCAGTCTTGTTGTTACTGTCAGTCCTTCCTCTCTTCCTTGTTCCAAAGGCTTCTCTGCCTTCCCTAAAGCTGTCTTGTGTCCCTTCTCTTTGCTCTTTCACCTTAACACGAAAACTCTCAGAAATCATCAACAGCAGATGCAAAGAACTGAAGCAAAGTTCAAGGAACAGGAGCAGTATTTGAACTATTGCTGACCCTTTATTCTTAACTCTCCTGGATAAATGCTTCTGGCTCTGGAAAAAAAGAAAAGCTCTCTGAGTTGCCAGTGTTAGCTGTAGAGCTATACTACAAAATAACACTATACTTTCTCAAACAATTGAAATACATTTTACAAATTCCATATGCAAATGTGTGTGATGCTTGTTCAACACAGGAACATGCTTAACTGCATGTTTTAACATGAACACTTACTCTTTGCATGTTAAGGAACTGAAAAGAGGAAATTCAATGCTGTAAAAAGCTTTAATGCTAAAGTGGTTGGAGCTACGCTGGGTCAGATGCCAGTAAACAGAGAAAACAGAAAATCTTGATTTGAGAGAATTGGCAGGAAGAGTCGTGGCGAGATGGGTAGCTTTGAATTCGAATTTTTCTAATCCTTGATGTCTCTGTGTGTCTGATTCCATCTTCTTTCTACAAAAGCATTTGACTCAGATCCATTGACTCCTCTTCTTTTATATGTATTGAGTCTGATCCAAAACTGAAAGAAATCTAAGGAAATGCTATTTGATCCTATGGAATGAAACATATTCTGATACGAATAGCATAGGGAAATATATAAAACAGACTTGCTTTGGTTTCCACAAAGCACTATCTGACATGTTAAGTCCTGAGGATACAATAAGCCTGAACAAGGTCTCTGCAGTCTCCAGTACCACTTTCGAACCCCTGTATCTGTTGTGACAGAAAGCTATTTCCTCCTTTCACTACTTTAGGTACTTTATGCCCCATTTTATTCTCTGTTTTTCTCCTAGTTCTTCAACCTCACTCGTTTCCTTTATTAAAAATTTGAAAGTGGTGTTCATAAATACGTCTATCATTTGAGTAATAAACCTAATGACAAATATGAGAGGTTGAACAGATTAGTTTTTCGTTATGCTGGTGACTTTCTGACTTTTCTCAGTGAAAAATAAGACAGCTGATGTCTTTAATATCCTATTTTGATTGCATAATTGTTATGATATTTTACAGTTATCTCAAGAACCAGTAAAGTGCTCTTACAACAGAAGTATATTACAAAAAAGTATTATATGATCTAGAAGAGGATATATTTATGCTTAGCAAAATAATTAATGTTATCAATTCTTTATGAATAGCTTACAAAATATTGAGAAAGTCTATTTAGAGAACTTACATGCAACGAATTCTTTACACATAAGCTCTTTATACTTTCTTAATTAAAATTTCTTAAAAATACATTCTTCTTGGGCTGAAATGAGAAAGAAAATAAAGGAATGAAAAAAATTCAGTCTTCATTAGAAGGATAAAAATGTCATTATGTTGTGGTAGTCAAATGTATATTTTCATGGGTTAGGTTTAGTCAGACAGCATATAATGACTGGTATTGCTAAGAAAAATATTTACAGAATACTCACATATCCTTCTACAAGACATTTACATAAGTTCTATAAAGAATTCTTACTAAAAATCAATGTTTTGTATAAAATCAATAAAAATTATTTGAGGATTATAAAATGGAGTACTGTGAAATACTCAAAGTTTTGCATAAAAATAACTTAGAAAGTGATGAGATAATTTGGCCATACTGATGGTGAGAAAAGACTGGATACCAAAAAATATAGAGATCGTATCTGCATACAAGCAGAAATGTAGCAATAATAAAAAACTATCTTTATACATGATCATACTGTTGAACTCACTAGAGAACATCAGATCACTAGATGACATTCTATATATAGTCATACAATAAGTGAATATTAATTCATCTAACATGCCAAAAAATTCTAACTATTCAAGTTTGTTTTAATAATGTGTCAAAGTATTTAAATAGGTAGTAGATAATCTCTTTTTCCCAATGTTTCTACTACTTTTCTTCTAGGATTTGCTTTAATACATAGTTTGATGTCAAAATTCCTTAGAAATTTGAATAATGGAAGCCAGTTAACAGCTTTTGTAGAATTTAAATCAAATGAGGATAGGTATTGCACTGAAAAACACATGCATGTTATTAGTTTTCATCTCAAAATATTTTCTCTGTTCCTGTACTGGCTGTATAATCATATTTGACTGGAAATATGGCAGGGGGAAAGGGAGGAGGGGAAAGAACTCTACCTTTGAGAAAGCTGTGGGGCCCTTTCTGAATAGAAAGAATAAACTTAAAATAAAGGTTTATACCATTACTCGACTGAGAAACTGAGGCAAGACACATTCCCACAGCAAATTCATAGTTTCAACTGGAAAAGAAAAGTGGGTGGACAGGACATTTCCCAATTCTATCTCAAACTCCACTTCTGAGAATGAATACACTCTACTCCAAAAAACAGATTCTGCTTCTATAGACAAAGTTCACCAAATGAGATGTCCTTGCTACGGAAGTGATATTCTCTGCCCAGTGTTTCTTCAGCCCGCAATAGCAACAGAGCTGCAGGTCAGGCCGATTGGTTTGTTCTGCTTATCACTTCTTGAATAATACCCACAATCTCTTAATTCCATAAACTTTTACATGCCTGCATATTGGTTATAACAAGAAAGGGAGAAAAAAGAGAAAGACTTCATAGACAAGAAAGAGTGACAAGAAGTAATAAAACCTGAAAGAAAGGTTTTAATGTTAGCTCAGCATTAAAAGTAATGGCTGAGACTGGAATATAACAGGCCCGTACACAATTCTGCAACATAAAAGCAGTCCCCCTCAACTCTCCTCGCCCAGCTACTTTCCCATTGCAGCATCCCCCAACATGGATCATGGCAGGCAGCAGCCTCCTCAGTCCTTCCCTGTGCATGCTCCCCATGACTTCCCCACAGAGTAGTACAAATTTCCTAATGCATAATTTGGATTTTCTTGGAAAAATTCCTTAGCTAGGCTTCAATGGATATGAAAACCTGTTTAGACTCCTGTAATATCCAGCTCTTCTGCATCTATATTTCTGGGAAGAAAGTGTCTTGAGAACCAACCATCCCCTGATTTATGGTACTTTGAAGTTTTATTCATATACTTTGTAGATGAATCCTCCATCTAACATTAGAAGAAAAAAGCATTTCTTCTGGAAATACAAAAGCCAAGACAGTAATCATTCTGCCTGGCTCTTAAAGAAAAAGTGAGTGTATTTCCTCAATTAACAGAAAATTGAGGGTTTTTTCCCACTACCCTGAAGGCAGCGGCTGATAGTCAGGAGTATTACATTCTTTGTTTTGCCTCAGCTCCAGAAAACTCAGCTTCTGTGACCACCAAGGCAGCGTTAGTACCACTTGTGAAAGAGGAGGAATGCTAGCCCATTTGAGAAGCAGCAGCTACATCTCCACCTCTTCCAGCTTCTCAGGTGGAGAATGAAAGCAAGCCTTCTTCTGCAGAGTTCTTCTCATTCAGGGCTTGGGGACCCAGCTCCCATCGTGACACTTCAGTTCTCAACTGCGAAGAGGCTCTCAGCAGACTCTTTCCCCTCCCTCCTCCTCCCTGGCTTTGAAGAACGGCTTTGTCCATATTGCTGAGAATCTTGAGCTGGGCCTTGATTTATATCATGTGCAACCCAATGATGTCTTTCCATGTAAGTCAAAAACTGAAATGGTGTGTGGTTCAGCCCCAATACTTCAGATATGAGATTTTTTTCCATTGGACTGTCCATGATACAGATTTGGAGAATGTTTTCTCAGTTCATTTGAACCAGTTCCATTCAATCGGAGACGTACACAAAGTAGCTGCAAAATCAAGCTGAGATTTCCAGTTAATAATAAACAGGAAAAAAAATGCAAACCAACCATAAGAGGGAAAACAGGTAAACAGTCTATATTGTATTTACATCAGCTCTAAGTGCACCTTTGGGCAAGGTACTATCATTGCTAAAAATAACACCCTGCTTTGTTTTATGTTGCTTTTATGCTTGAGTCCTAACCTTGACATTCAACATAGCTTGTTGGGATTCTGAGGAACTTCTTTTATTAATCCAGTCACAATGAAGTTTTCAATTTGTAACTTCTACTTCTAGCTTTTATTCTTTACAAAAGTTATTTTTATTGTTGGTTCTATATAGCAAGTGCTATATTATATTTCACATAATTGGTATTAGGATTTTAGAATGTCTGAATTTAAAGTTTTCTGGAACCATAACCGCTGATGGAAAATTAGTATAAAATGCCACAGTTTTTAACAATACTTTCCCTTACATTTCTTCCTCTCTTGATGATAAAATATATAGCAGATTCTGCATACTTCCTGCAGCTTGGGGAATATTCAGATTTGTGAATGTGGAAATTAAAAATTCGGTGAGAGAGAAGAGAGATTAACTTGGCAAAATGTACAGCAGGTCATTGAAAGTAACAGCAATAAATGACATGCAACATTAGAAATTAGAACAATTTCATAAAACCAACGGCCTTTTAATGGGTAAATTGCTCCTCTGTGGATTGGTGTACTGGCCAGGAAAAAGGTATGACAAAAATAATCTTTTTATGTCCTTTTAAAATGATAAAAATAAGATAATCTCCAGGTGGTCTTTTTTTCATAAATCACTTTTAAGCTTAGTGGCTACCCTGTGTTGTGTTCTGACACCTTGACAATAAAGAAGTGCTTATAATGCTCCTGTGAGGTTTGTTCTAAAGCCTTTCCCTACTGTTAAGCAGTAAATCAGTGACTGACAGGATTCCTAACCTGCCACCTCCTGCCAGGGTGACATTAAATTTACACTATATACTGTAATCTCCTTCCAGCTATCTAATAAGGACAAGAGAAAAGTCACTCCTAGGTATTCCAGTTCCAAAGTCTTGGATAGTTTCTTCACAAAACTAAGCTAGTGAACAGTTAGAAGGCGTCTCACTTCAAACCGTTGTGACAGTCTGTTAAAATTACTCTGCCTTAATCAAAGATAGAAAAGAGTATAAACTTATAAATTACTGTACAACATAATATTCACTTTAGTGTACCTGTAGAGCAACACATCTGTACCTCTATACTGTTGTGTCTATGTATCTATTCACTCAGAAATACAGAAAATTAGGAAGGTTGCACTGTCCCAGGACTTACGTAGCTCACATCTGCTTGGTGGGAGGGTTGTCCCTAACTTTGTGGGAATATTCTGAGCGTGGCTGATTTCCCCCTCCAGACAGCTGGCCTCTGATACTACTGAGGCATAAATAAAAGCCTGTGATAAGATACTGATCCTTTTGCTATGCTGCTAAGCTTTTCATTAGCCTCTGGAAATCACTGGTAAATACAATATTCACTGCCATGCCTTGTCCACAGTTGGGAGAGGAAGGAAAGGCAGGGAAGGGTTCAATATCTACAGTAATGCCACCGTGATGTCACAGGAGGGGTGTAGGGAGGGCTTCCAGCAGGATTTCCTGGACAGACGATCATCTATTTCATAGTATCATGGAATCATAGAATAGCTGAGATGGAAGAGACATTTAGAGATTGCCTAGTCCAAAACCCATTCTCAAAACAGAATCATCTGGGGCAGGTTATCCAGGACTGTTTCCATTTTCTTTACTTCCCCTTAATCACATATTCATATACTTCGCAAAGATCCCCTTTAGCCTCCTTTTTTCAGAGTCAAACAGTCCCAGATCTTTCAGTCCCTCCTTGCATGCCTCCGTATAACTATTCTGCTGCTTCTTCTCTGGACTCACCCCAACAAGCCTGTGTCTCCTCTTCTATGGATCCCAGAACTGGACTCAGTATTCCAGCTGTGTCTCACCAGCACCAAGTCAGCCAGGAAGAATTAATTCTATTGACTTGTTGCTTCTCATGTAACTCAGGACACCATTCTCATGCTCCCCAGGATGCTGCTGGCTTACCTGGCTGCAAAGACACCTTGTTATAGCTCCTGTTCGACCTGCTGTCCACCTGGACCCCAAATCCTTTTCTGCAAAGTTGTTTTGGAGTCAGTCAGCCCCCAACACATAGTGCTACATGGGGTTATTCCTCCCCAGTGGCAAGACTGCATCTCCACTTGTTGAGCTTCACGAGGTTTTTGTCGGCACTTTTCACAAAAAGTTGGTTTATGGGTCAGTGGAAAACTATAGGTGTAGGCTAAGTACCCCTCGAAGTTTTTGTGGCAAAACTGAAAGAATATTATAAAGAGTGAAGCAGCCTCTCCCCACTGCCTTTCTGTGTTACATTACAGAACCTTCTTTGAACTAGACTGGAGCAATGACAGCAGCACCACAATGTATCTGCTTTAGTCAGGCCAGCAGAGACAATTTTATAACATGTTTTAAGAATGGACTCACAAACAGCAGTATTTTTTTTATATTTTGCCTTAATGACACTGCATATAAATCCTTACACCTTAGCAGACTCCAGCTGGCCGTACCACAGATCCACTTTGATAAATTTTCCTCAGCCAAGTATCAAAGGTCAAAAGTCTAGATCCTCATTAATAACACATATAACAATTTTATGGTGTTATAAAAGAGAAGAGAAGAAGAATGAGGTGCGTATCTACTGTTTTAGCAGCTACACAAATCCAGAAACTAAGTTAAGAATATTCATGACTGGGATTGCACAACTAAACACTTTAAGAAAGATTTTTCTGTACAACTGTGTTCAGTTCAGAATCAGCTCTTCCAAGTGCCAGTCAACACAGACATAAAGTCTTGGCCTTAAATCTAATGATCTTCATTTATTTCAACAGAATTCAACAGCAGTAATGTTAAAGTAAGAACTGGGCTTTGACTTTTGTTTTTTTCATGCTATGCTCAGCAGATTAATTTACAAGGACTATTTTACACGCAGGAAGAACATTACAGTTCTCAATCGTGTCCAGGCTAGAGATTTCCTGGGATGAAGATGAAAGAACTTTAGATCTGTTGTGTTTTCAAGCAATTCTGTCCAAAGCCAGTCTAATCCTTTTGTTTCCCACTATAAAGAGGAGAATAAAAAAACCCTGACTTCACATCCAAGCACATTTAAAAAATGATGCCGAATAGCTGTACTGGTTAATTACACTGGGTATGGGTCCAACTTGAATTCCAAACTTTTCAAGGTTATTTGATTTAATTTTTTACTTCTTTTCCCAATTCTGATAGACATCTTCAATAAATTATTATGTTGATCTATACTTTGCGTTTGAATGTTAAAACTATGAATGTACAATGTGTGCACACATGCATGGAGTTACTGCATGCAATCTCACTTTGGAAATAAACCAGCTCCTAAATATCTTCTTAACTTCAGTCAGGCTTAAGAAGAGGACACATACATTTTATACAGATATACATAAATATATATGTGCTTATATAGGTATACACAAACATTTATGCCTACCTATACCTATACATGCATACACATATACGCACTATATGTAGTATATGTATATTGTTTATAATTATACATATTGTCTACATTTATAGGTATAAAAAGAGAGAGAAGAAAAGAAGAAATGGAGAGAATGGAGTGAGCAAGAGAATGGAGAGGAACCTTCATGGGTCCCAAGTTTCTCAGCCTTCTAAGCCTTTACAGGATAACTTTGGTTTAGATGAGCAATATGTTAAACTATTTATTTTCCCACCAGGACAACAGCAGCCTTTTGATGGATGTTTAAATCCTATTCTTCAGCAGCAACAGCATCTGTGACAAGAGATCTCTGGAGGAAGCATCTTTTGGAATTCACTCATACTTCTGTCTGTGTGTTCTTGCAGTCTGTTACTATATTGAATTTTATCTTCAACTGCAGTTCCCTCAAGATTTTCTTCCATTTTTCCTTCATCTACCAGCTTTCCTTCCCCCTTTGTCCTTCTACAGACTCCTTTTCCCCAGTAACGTACAAATCACTTTTTTTTGGTCTTTTTTTCCCCCTAGACTCTGTACTCAAGAGCTTCAAAGGGAACTAAGCATAGCTATCAATTATACTCATTTCCCCATTTGAAAACAGAGGGCAGAGACAACATGAGTGGAGGTCTCCCTTGAGACAGAACAGTGAACTTGGATCATGAGACTAATGAGAATGTATGAATGTGGCCAGGAATAAAAAGTCATATCATTGAGTGAAAAACAGGGTTTTACAAGTACAGAAAGTAGAGCACAACATAATCTCACCAGTATTTCAGGTGATTTGTTAATTGGTTTTCCTCCTATTAAGGTGGGTTTTTTTCTGCAAACATGCAAGCAGACCAAAGGAAGACAAAATTTTTCCTGATCATTTTGCCATGTAATCTAGTATTTTTTCAACTTCAGAATTTTTTGGGAAGTTTTATACTTTTTATTTTTACTATTTTTTTCTCAAAGACCCCCCTCAGGGGGTAATAACCTTGACTTTCTTTTTTTTTTCTTGTGGAGTTTATGCTCCACAATCCTGATTGATAATAATTTAATATTTTTTTAATGTAGTTCTACTGGGGCTTGTTCTCTAGAGTTCAAATCTTAGGCAATAGCTTGCTGTGCTCCTAATGAAAATCTATATCTGTCACTGCAAAAATTGCCTAAAATGGCACTTCAAAAACCAATAATTCAGCTTTAAGAAAATATGTAAATAGAGATCCTAAATGTAATATGCCATATTTTTAATGAAATCAGCTGCTCAGCACTTATATTTATGGAAATAAATACATATTAAAAACATGTACTGGTTCTCTAGGCTGGTGTGTGATGTTCTTTCTGCTGCACTCAGTCACTGCAAACTCATGTCTCAGCTCTATGAAGTGGATCTGAACTTAATGAAATAAAGTGACAGTTTTCTGCATCCTGGGTTATATCAGCTTGACAGGAAGCTTTCTTTGTTTATGTATATGTCTGGAGACGATACAAACAAAGTGAAAAGGAAAATAGTATGTTAAGATAAATATCCTCCTAACTATTGATTATAAAGGCAATAACACTGCATGTATACCTTTTTATTCAGTAGTATCTCTCAGGGATGAAATTATTAATTATATAGATTAAAGAACAAAACAAAACAGATCCTTAAAAATGTCATCCATAGTGTAATATCTTTCTTAGTTATTCTAGTGTTCCACAGTACCACTCATTTGATTTTTTTTTCAACTCAGCTTTATCTATAATTAATTCATTCAATGCAGAGCCTATGCCAATATGAAACAAATCCAAAGCAATACTGCTGTCCCCCTTTCTAAAAATTAAAAGTTTCAAAGAACCAAGCAAATACATAATAGTCAAACTGTACAAAGTAGGAACTGTATATCTAACTGGTGTAAATAATTATTTGGTGAGATTTTTGTCTCTTTGGGACCTAAAGTATAACAGGTAGTCGAGTCCTATCACTCCTGAGTTGTATGAGAGGAGTGTTCCTTAATTACCCTAAATAGATAGCCATTCCAAATAGAGACAGATGTAAAATTCAGTCTAAAATGCAGTCTTATCTTTACCTTAAAAGAACTGAATCACATATATGGCTATACTTACTGAACAGTTCCTCCCACTGAAGCACCATAAATTATATCCACAGTGAATTTTCGAAGTACCGAAGAAAGGGTAGATTTTCTTCATTTGCAATTTAGAGGTAATTAAAACACCAAATATTTTAGTTACAAATAACCTCACATTGGTATTATTTCTTTAAATTTTCTTAGCATTTAGAAGATCTACTCATAGCATGAAATGTTTTTGTG
Source organism: Neomorphus geoffroyi (assembly GCA_033558235.1). Taxonomy (NCBI): domain Eukaryota; kingdom Metazoa; phylum Chordata; class Aves; order Cuculiformes; family Neomorphidae; genus Neomorphus; species Neomorphus geoffroyi. The sequence goes on along the minus strand of JAUMJM010000053.1, from coordinate 20,559,270 downwards.
CTGAGTACTGTACAAACACAGGTTAAAAAAAATCCTTGCTCAAAAATACTAATTTGTATTGCAAACACTGGAGACAAATTGAGCAAGAACAGAAAAGAAAGAGAATTGTGGTAGAAAATTCAGATTAGAGGCCTCAGTGTGCCAGAAGCCAAGCATCTGACAAGCTTCCTGTAAGCATCACAGGAAAGACAATATTTGGGGGGATTTTGTAAAAAGCTATTTTCTACAGCATTGCAAATGTTTATGGGAATACTCCCTTAGCCGAGGAGGAAGAACATATATGTTAGTTCACATATGTTTGTCTTAAGTGAACAATATGGAGTTATAGCCATGAGTAACCATATATGACTGTCAGTCTGAGAGATGAAAGGCTATGAGCAAGATAAGTAAATTTTCAGAGGAAAGATACAGCTTCTGAAGCGATGTGTAAGTATGAATGATATAGTCAAAGTTGCAGCCTGGAAAGAGGAGCCTGGATGACTATTTTGAAGTGGACTCGTAAGTGGTGATAGTTTGCCTTTGGGAGGATCAAAGAAAAGAAATTACAATTCTAAAGAGAGAAATGAAAAGGAGACAAGATTGATTTCAACTAATTTTAGATATCTACAGCATGAATATTTATAATACATATGAGCTAGTCTGTCAAGAGATATAGAATTTGGGGGGGGGGGGGGGAATAAAAATATGTTTCATTGGATGTCTATTTTAGTAAAAATTCCACTCTATAAGTAACTATTCTTCTACACTGACTAAGAAGGAATCCCAAAAAAGAACACAGATGCAGATGTCTCTACGGCATTTAAGTACTTTAAATCAGACAAATACCATCCAAGAGAATTATATTATGAGGAGTGGGATGAATGTAAAAGCTGTATGTTAAAGATACTGTGCAAAAGGAAACCACACTATTTAGGTGTAACATACAGGTGAAGACCTAGAACGGATATCTCAGTCAGAAGTGTTGAATGACAGACATAGGCATTTCTCCCTGCATGGAGATTTAGGAAGAAAGAGCAAAAGCTCTTTCAGTCATCTCTGAAATATTTGTTTAGCTGTGTTACACTAGATGAGATGACTAGTCATGAGGAAATATTGGAGAAGCAGTTCAAAATCTTGCTTTAGACGGAAAGAGATTGATCTGCTGTGAAGTAGCTGACTGCTGAATTGTGGTTGAATTAGTATGGATAAGATTAACCATGTTTAGAAGAGGAAGAAGAAAGAACATGGGAAGAGATACATGGAACATGCACAGAGAGGAGAAGAAGGAATGAAGAGGAGTCTCTACAGGACATGGCAACAGAAATTTAGAAGATGACATATTCATTAGAGTGAAAGAGATATTGTTTAAAGAAAAAACACTCAGGAATGTTTAGGATGGATGACTGCTAATGGCAGCCAGAGCAGGGAAAGAGATTGGAATGTTGGTTCTGGTATTCGCCACTGGAAATAAAAAAAATAGTAGGGATTTTATAGATTGCAGCACACAGCAGCTAAAACTAAACACGTTTTGGAAGGAAATGAGAAATTAAATTGGCTTTGCACTAAAAAAAACAAGGGAAATGGGAAAGAAGACTGAAGTAAATGCAAAGGTGCATTTGACCATTTTTGTTTCTGTTTTGTGCTTTTTATTTTCTGAGACTAGAAATATAGAGAGCACGTTTGTAATGTGAGACAAAAACCAGAAGTCAGAGGTCATAAGTGTCACTGTGTCAGGTAAGAAGATGGGATGAGACGCTTTAGACCACTTTGTGAAGTAAAGGAGAAGAGAATGAAAAGCTTCATCCTTAACACTAAAGAAACAGGACAGGGTGAGAAGGAAAAGGAAAAAAATCAACAAGAGAATAGACACATAATTTATCTCCTTTCTCTCAAAAGAAAATGGCAAGCAAGGTCCTCCGAGGAAAGCAAAAAAAAAAGGAGGCAGAAGGAGGTTGTGATGAATGATGACTTTACATATGGAAATCAATTAATTTGGAGAATTTCATTTATTTTAGTAAGAAAAAAATTAATGAGAATTAAAAAAATGTAACAAATTTGTAAGGAAGTAAGCCTCCTCAAGGAATTTCCTCCAGCAATTTCCTCCTCCATTCTGAGAACATCAACAGAAGTTTTTATAGTTTTGCAGAGTGAGAGCATTTGAACAGGACAGTGGGTCATCCAGAATTTTTAATCCATCTGGCTGCATGTTCTTCACATGCGAATACACCAAAATCATCTAATAAGTTTTGAATATCCTCAGGAAGATTGCATTGCTGGCATTTGGTTTTGGTTTCTCTTTTTGTCTTTGGTTATCTTAGAAGTCAGTTGATCCTTTCTCATGCAGCTTTTTCTCTATTTGCTAAATTTTTAAAAACTTTTTTTTCACTTTATACTCTACAACCTCCCTGAGCTGAGTACAAGCCTCTCCTCTGGAGAGTATCTCCTACCTCCTCACTGGATTCAGTTTCACCTGACCCAGAGTGTAGTAGCCAAGACAAGGAAAACAGTTGACCTTTTTGACCAGACACAAGCTTTTCACAAAAAACCAATATGCTACACAGATCCTGTGAGCAAACAATTCAGAAAGTTATGTCATACATTACACTAAAGAGGGGGAAAGAAATGCAAGGAGCTAGTATGGGTGGAAGTGACAAACTGAAAAACTTTGCTGAGGCAAGAGAGATTGAGAGGAGAAGAATTCATCAACCTTTAAAACAAATGAGAAGAGAACACTCAGCAACCGGAAGCCATTAAAAATTCCAGCTACAAATCAGTATAATAGATCCTGACCGTGGAAACCAGATGATGGCCATACAAGTGAATATCAGCAACAAAAGAATTACAAGTGTCCCGAGTGAACAACAAGCTGATGTCCTTTTCTGCATAGGAAGTCAAAAACCAAACTTGCAAGCAGAGTAGACATCATAAAACAGAACTGTGGAATTACAATTATCACTAACAAGAAATCTGAATAGTTTTTATTAATGAAAGTGAAAGAAACACCATTAGGAATCATGTGTAAATGAATGAAGACAAGGAAGTGAGAAAAGTATATTTATATCTGGACAGATATAAAGCAGAGGAAAGGGAGACAACAGAGGAGTTGAAGACATCAGTTTGAGGTGTCTCAGTCCATGAGAGATGTAGGGTTCCAGCAGAGGCTGCCAAGCTGTTCACTTGTCACCTGTAGGGGTCAGCTGACAAACCTATGCTTCATTAGACTAGTGAAGAGACAAATGAGGGGCAATCTAACAGCAGTCTACAAGAGCTTGAAAGTCGGTTATGAAGATGAGAGGCAAAGTCTTTGTGGCAGTGGTAGGAGACATAACAAGGCCATAAACCGTGTCTAGAGACATTCAGACTAGAGAAGAGGAAAACTTCTCCAGAAAGGTAGTGCAACACTGGGGCAAGTTACCCAGGGAGACATCCAGGTGAACTTTCTGTCCTCTGATTTTTCCAGACTTGGAAAAAAGAAGCCACCTGTCCCAGTGGTGGTATAGTTTCATTTCAAGTGGGAAGTCTAGGCTGGATAACCTCCAGAAACTCCTTCTAGGAAAGACTTCTATGATTTGATATTTCCACGAATGGAAGAAATTGAGTCCCCTGTATTTTAGTCTTTGAGATGGCAGAAGTATCATCAGGACTCTGTGACATCTAGTTGTAGATAATGAAGATGGCTGCAATCTCTCTTAGGATTGTTCTACAAATAAAAAAAGATACTGAAAAGATGTAAAACAGACCAAATGCCTATACAAGGGGTAGCAGTGGTGGAGTATGTAGAAAGCATGGGGTGCATGAAGAGATGTGGTAGATGTCACTGGGCATCAGTGGTAGAAGAGAGGGAACTGTAAAACTGATTTTATGTCTTGGCCTTTTGATTCTTAAACACGGCCATTATTGTTTTTTCTTTCCAAACTGAGATTCGGAGTCCTTTTCCTTTGTATTTGTGCAGCAAAAAATTTCCCAACTACATGGGAAACTTGTTCTTCCACTTCCTCACTGGGGCTTCTTGACGTTAACATAAGAACCATAACTGGCATCTAGCATACTACTAATAATAGCCATTAATTTCTGTTTCAAAATAATTAATAACAATGCAATTTTTAGCTTTTAATGCTTAAGACAAGTACAGATAGCACATAATACTCCTTTTTCTTCAAGGAAGAGAGTCATTGGTAGGAAAATAGACAAAACAACATGAGAAAGTCACTGAGGATGAAAGGATGAAAAAAGAACCATATCAATCACATAACTAATACGCAGTGAGGAATAATATTCTTACAAAGGCAGCACTTTTAGGAGATTAGTTTTTCACCTTCTGCTTATATAAAGTCCAATACAGAAAAAAACAAGAGCAAACTTATAGCTTGGGAACCAAGAGTGGAAGGGAAGAAACAAAGAGAACATCCCAAACCAGCCTACACTTTCTCTGCAAAACACAGTAAGATCTAGGTTAGATTCAGATGTTCGAAGCAGTAGGACTATATCTACACTAGCAAACTAAACAGAGCCTAGGGCTTTCTTTGACACTGAAGCCAATTGGCACATCCTTACTATTAAGCTCTCTTGCCATCAAAAACAAGCTAACAATGTTCAAACTGCCTATTGGGAATGATTCCCACTCTGTGCTAATTTCCAATGTGTGCCTGAGAATTATTTTCGAGCACATTAGTTGGAACACAGTGATTTTGTGCCAGAGAGTGTACCAGCTTTTTAACCGTATGGATGATCACTTCTCCAGTTGTCTGTGCCCGTGAGTTGAAACTAATCTACTAGCATAAATAAAAGGCTCATAGGCATTTAAGAACAAGGTGCAAGTGGATTTTAGATTATCCAAATTCAAGCTCATTTGGCAATGTTTTCCTGTTCCCCTCATCCCTTTCTTCCTAAACATCCCTGTAACCGACAGCATCTAAATTTGTATAACCATGTTTGACATTAAAGCTTTTATATCTCTGAAATTCCACACTGTAGTCTGCCCATCCCCTCTGTCTCCATTCCATAGGAATCCAGAAATGAGAGAGTTCTCAATGAAAGTCATCTTCACGAATATTATCAAGACAGAGACTTCTAAACGTCCTCATTTTTCTAAAAGATCACCAAAGAAGGAGGGTATGCTACAAACTGTTCTTCTTTAAGGGCTTGGAGAATGAACTGGATTCAGTTCTTGCTTCATCTGGAGGGAATTCAAATCCACTGCATCCACTTCCCATAAACTTTCTCTTGCTGCTGGAATACAATTTTCTGGAAGAGAAACGCACTTTCCGTGTCTCCCGTTGAACTTGTCACTTTGCAGCAAGAAATACAAGATTTAATAGGCCAGAGCCATACCACAAGAGGAAACCTACAGGTTAATTAGGACTGGAAGCGTTGAGACTTCTCTCCGCTCCAGGAATTGTTTAGATGGTGTATCTAATGTAAAATGTATTTCATTACAGGGCTAAGATACTCTAAACTTTGTAAGAGAACATGGATGAGAAGCCTATTTTTCAAATAAGCATCACTGCGGTTACATTCTGAGAAAAACCAGAAGGGTTGTTTTGATCAGCTCTGTTCTGATCATGCCTCCCTACAGAATAACAATTCTACAAGTGTGGCAAAGGCCAGTCTTATTTTGATTCTCTCTTGGGAAAGCTGTGAAAAGACAGCTGAAGCAAACTTTGCTATACAATGCTAATTTGAAAAATGCTGCAGCAGCCAATCAGGCTTTATTTCATTGGTTGATGGTCTTTTGTTGGGTATTTTTTTTATTTGTTTTATTTTGTCTGTGGGTTTTTTTAAAGTTAGAGATAGTATGTAACTAGATAAAAATTGTGTACAATGCAATAAGCAAATGTAGCTCATGCAGGGAACGTAGTATTCCTAATCTCTTCGATAATTACAAGATAGGAGAAGTACACTGAACTCAGCTCTTAAAATTAACTGCTGTCACACTTATCAGTTTGTGTTTATTAGTAGGATAAATTCTGCTCTCAGTTAAACTGATATCAAACCAAGAAACATATTCTAGACAAGACTTCTAATCAAAAATGATATTGATTAATTTATACATATACAGTGTTCACACAATCAAACCCTATGAACTGTTCCTACAGAACTGAAAAGGGACTATGAAACTTTCTATAATGCAGCTGTTAAATAGAATTCTATATCAGTAATACATCTATTAAATTCTCTAGAGCTTTATGTGTATACATATTGCACAAAAATTATAATGCAATGTTATAATAACCAAAGTAAAGGAATTAATTAATCAAAAAATTGTGCACAATTTTCAAAATATTGTATATTGAAGTTCAGTATGTCGATCACTGATGCCTTTTCAATGGTGTTAGAAAAAAGTTGTAAAATTAAGCTTTTCTAGAATTTATCTGAGTTAGAGTGATTTCTTTTATAAATTTATTTTCACAAAGACAAAACTATTGTCCCTGCTCTATTTATTTTTTCTGAAATACATAAATAAAACAGACATAGATAATAATATTAAGTGAAATTTGTTTTCCTATGTATCAGTCATGAATTTTCAGAAATTTTAAAATATAAAAAAATCAGGATATTATTATTTTAAATTATGCATGTAGGCACTAAGTAAGAGTATGATCCAATTCTATAAGAGAACAAGTGAGTTTCTTTTTACAAGCGATGACAATATTATATTTTTTTTATATTTTTATATTACATTTTTGTATCATTGAGAGCTGTCAGTTATAGAGGCCAAATTTCCAGATGCAGCTTTGTTCCAGCATCTTAAGTATTTATCTGCATCTATAGTCACAGTGCGAGTATTATTGCTGCAAGTATACGCCAGATGTGTAAAGAGATAAATAATGTGAATTACATGGAAAACAATTTTTTTCCAAAAAATGCTGATATAAAGCAACCAACAACATGAAGCAAGCTGGAAGTGAGTGATGAGTCCTGCTTGCTGGAACGCATCTGGATCCTAGCAAGAGCTTTTCAAGGCAGGGGAGGAGTCATACAATCAGTTAATTTTCACATGGTGGAAATATAAATTCACATATAGAATAAATTACGTGACATGAGGTCTCTTTATAATAGAAGAAAGGTCCTTGGTTGCTGTGTTTATGTGTGTAAGTTAGACACGGCCAGCGTAAGAGACTGATTCTTTTTAAATGCCTTAAATTACTTGTTTTCACTGCATTAAACCACTGTTGAGACTGCAGCAGAGGCAAGCAGCCCAGCTGCACTTTCTCCCCAGAGAGGTCAGGCTGCAGTCTTGCCAACAGGGAGAGTAGGGGCAGAATGATACCTCAGCCACCAGAGCCCCCTTAGCCCGCATCCCACCCTCCCTCCCCACCCCCCAACTTAATTTCTAGAACTTTCCTAGAAGAAGTACTGTGCAGGCCCAATAAATAATACTCTGGGAAAGGGGCCATTTGCAGCCACGCACCTGCCATTCTGGGAGAAGAAGAGAACTGGAGCCCAGGTGGTGTCCTTTGATCTCGCTCTCTGCCTTTCCTCTCTTTCTTTCTTTTCCCTTAACAGAGATTTAGAAAGTCAGTCCCAATCTTGCTCCTAAGAATGCCTGTACAGATAAATTCGTTTTTGGACCAATTGCTTGGCATCATTTTGTCTTCATTTAACCCACTGGGTACTGAACCCATACATTTTGCGAGGAGAGCCAGGGGCTCATCCTGCTGAACCCTGGACTGTCCAGGCAAGGTCCATGGCAGGCCAGGAACGCTCTTTAGTACTGATGTTAGCTGTCACCAAATGCATTGTGTCCATACTGTTAAATTCTCCTGCACTCAAAAATACTGCAGCTGCTTCCAACCTCCCTACTGGGAGTAGTTAGTGGGCTGTTCTAACTCCCATACTGTACCAAGCATTGCCTGAAAGAGTGATACTATGGGACAATTCTGGCTACCCAGCTCCATAAGCAATTAAAATTGAGTGGCAGGGATGGCTTCCTGGCACTAAGTAATAAATGTCTGTTCCATTAGCAGCTGTGCAGAAATAGCCATTGATTCAAGAGTGCCTGTCTTCCCCTCTTTTCCTAGAAAAATCTGAGCTAACACTGTTGAGAATCGACCCTGGCCCTACAATTGGTTTTGAATGAGGGGAAATCCACACCCCACAGGCAGTTGAACACAACTCACTCTATAGAGACTCCTATAAAGTTACAAAGGACTTCCCTTGAGATCTTCCTCATTCAGGAACGGAGGACATAATTTCCAGTTATTCAAAGGGCACTATGAGACATTATTTCTTAAATACTGCCCGAGGAAAATCTTGTTTCCTGGACTTGTCAACCAAGTTCTGATTGATGAAGCTGAGAATACTGGAAGATAAAATTTGTTATGTAGGACACAAATCCATGGAGTCTGTTTTGCAGTATCCAGAGGAAGGTATCCCCAGAAAGCCCCCAGGAGGCATTCTGTGCATTAAAATGGGAATTTTTCTAAAGCTTCCATGCCACTGAAATATTTATATCTGACTCCATATCCAGCCCCATCAAGTACTATCAAAACCTTTGTCTATTTCTCCCAATACGTTTTCTATGACTTTCTTTTCTACAGAACTAGTCGTAAGATACACTTCTCCACACATAGTCAGAATCAGTAGTTCATCAAGGCTGTTTGTATGACTTCCCTTTTACGGTGTCTCAGGTGCTCCGGTGTTTCCTGTGGTCTTTCCAGATTCTTTTCCTGTTCCCTACAACACCGGTTCTGTGAACAGTTTGTCCCAGCCTTCTGTAGGAAGGCAGCTGTGATCTTACTGCCTGAGACACCACACCCCCAAAATAAGCTAAACAAACCTTTCCCAGAACTGCACCTTTACGATTATTCCATCTGAATAGCCAAAATTCCTTGTACGCACATATCACACAAGAGTCTAAAATACAATGAATAAGTATTAATTTCCACATCAATTTCTCTGATTCTTTCCTCAAATTCTGGGCTGCTTAGTTTAGTGTAGAGTCAGGTAGCCACAACTTATTATTTCTGCTTCTCCAGATGTTGACTCCTCTTCACAGTATTACGTGTCATTAAAACTGTTATGCAGCTTTACAGGACAGATGTGTTTTATCTCGGCTTATCTTGCAGTGAGACTGTTCTTTCGATAGCACAGCATGGCACATCTTCACTTCTGAGAAAACCTTCTTATCATTTCACTTAGCTACATTCTCCTGCATTCGTCTTTCCCCTAGATAATTTCTTTTCCGCCAACAGATTTGTTCAGAATGGTTATCTTTCCTTGTGCAAATATTGTTCATGCAGTCAGATGATGGCTATGATTAACTGCTCCTTATCGTCCTTTATCTGTAATACAGGTGCCACAATACTGACAGTTGCAGCAGCTTCTATATGCACTGATGATTTTATGATATGAATACTCCCTCAAGAATTTATGAACTTTATGTAGATTCCCCAAACTGGCAAATGCAGATGTCCCTCATTTCAATTCCTTTTTTGTACTAGAACACATTTCTTCATTCAGACAAACACCTTCTGTGAAGACCATAAAATATGAATGAGAACACTTAAATAAAAAGAGTCACAGGAGTTCTCTTTGTGGGTAACTCTTGTTTTGTTTCTGTTCTAAAGATTACCTTTTTATTTTTACAGATTAAAACACATAGTTGATAATGAAATAGAAAATTGAGTGGAAAATAAATATGATCTGAGCACAGTCTCAAGTTTTTAAAGAGTAAATGAAATTGTGTGCCAAGTATGTTTTGTATAATGATTTCAATATGGGCAATTTGCTCTGTAGTTTCACTGCTCTGATGGCACACAAGCAGCGAAGCCACCTAAGTGCTCCACTATCCTCCATGCTGTTTCTCAGATATTATTTAAGAGAAAGAACATGGAAATTGGTGATATCATGTAAGGCAAACACTTAACTAAAAAAAATGAGCTGTGTACAATTGACTGCATGCTCCATTATCAATATATTCAGGAACACTGAAAGAAAGCAAGCTGAGGATATGCAGCCCAGATCCCAACGCTGCAGGTATTTTCACATGGTGTTATAAAGCTTGGAACACAAATGGATAGTGACTACCCCAAGTTTTCTTTACATTCCATGTCAGCTTTTCACACTGAACTTCCCAGAATGAATAGTGTTTCCTGAGTTTCAAAGTCACTGAGTGTTGAACGAACAGTGTGAAATGTTACTAATAACTGAAAGGATGGCTTTTGGCCCTTCTAGCAGTTTGTAACAAACAAAAAAGGTACCTAAAAGTCAGCACATATCTTCAACAATCTCAGAATCCTTAAGAATGTGTATCAATCCTTTGCTTTGTTATTTACTAATGTCTAATTAGAAGACAGCATTTCTGCCTAAGCCTTTTCCTTTACCCTCACCGTGGATCAAACCTGGAAGGTTTCAGAGGAAAAAACCTGTACGAAAAACCCAAACAAACAAACAAACAAAAGAAAGCAAAAAAAACCCAACAAAACAAAACCTCAAACAAAAACCCAAAAGGAAATCTTAGCAAGGCTTTCAAACAAGAAATTACCTTTTCCATACCTGTGATTGTGAGGTGTATAGGAGACGAAGGCTAGAAGAGGCTAGTAGTGGTCAATAGGAGGCACTTATGGTTAATATGCAGATAGGAAAGCAAGAGCATGTGGACTCATCAGTGTCTAACAGCTCAGAGGAAGAAGAGGTCCTTCGCCAGTAGTAGATCTAACGCTTGAACTGGTGTACGGCTAAACACACTGTGATGATCACAGAATTGGGTGCAGTCAACATTTAACACCCTGCAGCTGTGGAAACAGTAAATTGATCCACCTGTGGGACTGGATAACATTGCTGTAACTGTTTTACCTCCAGTGGAGCTCAGCCATAACAAGGCACTTGCGTTCAAGGGAATTTCCCTCTCATCCAGCAGATCTAAGACGTTTTTTCTCCTCTCCTCTCCTCTCCTCTCCTCTCCTCTCCTCTCCTCTCCTCTCCTCTCCTCTCCTCTCCTCTCCTCTCCTCTCCTCTCCTCTCCTCTCCTCTCCTCTCCTCTCCCCTCCCCTCCCCTCCCCTCATTTTTGTAGGGGTTTTTACATTACATAAGCTTAAAAAAGATTTTTGAAAAAAAGTTTAAAATGTTCTTTTCCAGAAATATCAAAGTGTACATTGTCTGCATTGAAATCTTTCTGAAGTACTAAAAGTAAAGTCTTCTTCTAGAGGAATTCTAAATATTTAGACAAATATATAAAAATTACTATTAGGAATGGTGAATCAGGTTCAACCAATTTCCAGGGCTCTTTTCCAGATGCCTACATGACATAGGTTCAGCTCACTGTTTTCCTGTACTAAATCAGCTATTTGCAACAGTGCAGAGAAAATGTGAAGTTGCTGTAAAAGGCTGACATTTTCATGTGATAGGCTTTTATGTCCACTTTCCACTGTCTTCACATAAGTCTAAGACCCTCCATGTTCCATTTTTACCCAGCTTTCTAGTTTTTGTTATTTATTACCCAGTTTTGTGCCTTTTAACCTAAAATGTCATTCCAGAAAACATAATTTCCATTTCAAAGACTTTATGAGCACTTTTCAGGCAGTAGAGATATTTTTGTTCAATTTAAGGCAATTGATGCAAGGTTTTGAGATACAGGATATAGTGGAAGGGAAAATAATGTCATATTTTGAAAATTTTCTGTTGCTTTTATTTCAACATATTTTCTGTAAAACAGGTTTTCCAAGGAGCTTTGAATGAGGATTACCAAAATTAACTTGAGCAGATTATGCAAAGGACTAGATATGAAATACTGGGAACTGTACATTAGCAAACTTGTAGTAATGATTTGCTCTGAAAGTATTCAGCAGATTTTTTAAGACCTTTCACAGAGTCTTTGTCTAAACATTCATGATACGACTCCTATGCTTTTAAGGATGTTAAGGTGATTTTTAGATAGTTATTGCAGATTAACTATGGGGGGGTAGGATCTCTCATGCAAACATTTGTTCCTTGCCTGTTGGTCACCATATAAAAACTTAAATCATTCAGGCTCCCTTTTTTGTTCTTGTTTCATCAAGTACCTCTGTATTTGAGGGAAATATCAGCCCTTTTCCTTGGACAAAACTGCCTTCATGTCCATGCTTTTTGGATGTGCGCTCAATCTACGCAGCCTCCAAGTACAGGCTAGCCCTTAGTGCAGCCCAAGGATTATTATTTAAAGTAGTACAGATGGGACTATTGTCTCCACTAAAAATCCTGTTTCCCTCTGGCAATGTTATATAACCAAAGTCAGGCAAACAAACTGGACGTATGGTCATTCCAATATCTTCAGCCTCACATTCTGTCAATAAAGGTGCTACAGTTTAAGTTGCTTAGGTACTGAACATGGTCTTACCAACTCAAGATTACAGTCTAGACAAAGTGAGAAAGGGGCAAGAGCTTTGCCAATTATATTTAAGTTTTCAGGATTGTGGGAAAAGGTGTATTCCATGGATGTTACTGAAATCACAGTATCACAGTATTACAAGGCTGGAAAAGACCTTTGAGATCATTGAGTCCAGCCTATGACCCAACACCAACACCTACTCGTCATCTAAACCACGGCACTAAGTGACTCATCCAATCTCCCTTTAAACACCTTCAGGGATGGTGGCTCCACCACCTCCCCAGGCAACACATTCCAATGGCCAATCACCCTTTCAGTGAAGAATTTTTTCCTAATCCAAATACCTAATCCAACCTCCCTAGCGTGCAAAAAAATAAAGTAGGTAAAAAGTAATTTGGAAAAAAAAAAAGTTAGAGACAAACCACATATTTTCTTTATTTCCTTGTTTTTCATCATTGATTACTACAAAATTGCCTAAAACTTTTTGTGGAATAAAAATTACAGTAAAATCACCGAGAGAAAGTGCATGCATGAGATGTGCTCAAAACATCAGCATTTTGATTTTGGAAATTGCATTTGGAAGCACATTTTGTGCTTACTGATTTTGGTATGATTTTAATATTATATACGTCTTTGTGATATGTTTCTGATAGCTGTATTATAGAATAATTTTGCGTTATTTGGTGTAATGGGCAGTCAAATTTACATTCTAGACATAATAAACACTTCTGCCTTCCTCCTTCCAAATATATTCTTTCTTTTCGACTTTATTTTCAATTTGATGACTTGTAGTGGATAGTGGAATATATAAGCAACTGGAAAATATAGTGGCATTGGAAGTGGATATTTATACTATCCACTGTTTTCACAGATGATCCCCCAAATTAATCAATTAAAAATCTACACATATGTACATTGACTTTACATTGCCAATAAAAGTAAATACACTTCATAATAATATTAATACTAGGAAAACAACACACACTTGTGTACAAGTTTGAGTTCCAAATCACACTGAATTTCATGGATTATCACTGCCTAAATCAGCGTAATCCTTTTTCACTGTTTGAATCTATGTTTACATGAACTTGCTCAAACAAATAAAATGCTTAATGTGGATTTTCAGAATTACCACGCATTTAAGAATTGGCACTACTCTGTCCTAATTTATGTATTAATGGGGGAACACTCAGAAAGTTCTTCTATAGATACATTGCTTTAGGCACTAGGAGACTTAGTGAATGAAACCTGGGGATATACTACACAGAATCTGAAGAACTCTGAAACTGTCACATGCCTGAGCCATACTTGTTAGGTTTGTTTTTTGATTATTCATTCAATTCTCAATTGTCTCTTCTTATTTTTATTTTCCTAAAAACTGTACATTCTCCATTCAGTGACTTTATGGAGTTATAGAAAGAGGCATAGAAGGTCGGCATGTTTTAACAGTGCCTTCATTGCACTAAGAGAACAAACTAACGGAGGAAGTCACAGCTTCTGCATTCTCTGACATCTTTGTACTGATGCCTTTCTGAAAGCCAAACATAAGCTATTTTCATTTGGAGCAAAGAGATAATATTAATGGTCTTTTAATATGCAAGTGAATATAAAATTTTCAAACTCTGAACCCAAAGGGACAATTAATATATCTAAGTAGCCCATGAAAACATAAGTAAGAAAAAGAAATTTATTGCCTAGAGGCTTAAATTTATTATGCAAAAAGTATTGAGAATCTGGAAATTGAAGAAGCAAGCTAAGGATGTAGTTATATGCAGGTTAAATGCAGTTAAATGAAGATGTATTTATACTTAGGAAGCGAAAGGGAAACTGTACTCTAAAGTCCATTAAAACCAAAAGAAAGAATAAGACCAACTCTAATGTGCTTTACATTAGACATATAGTGAGATGATACAGTGAGGATATAAAGAGATCTAAAAAGAGGACAATTTTATATTTGTCTTTGTCTAGAATTATATTTTCCAGAGGATGTGGCTGTACCCTATGTAGTTTATAAGAGACTTTTTAAGTACCTTAAACTATGATGTCTTTGTTTAATTCTACTTTACTTAGTAATTAATTTTCTAATTTTTCACAATGTCTCCAAAACTGATTTTATATCAATTGAAGTAATACTTTGGAAAGTGCTGCTCTTTGACTTGTTACCAATATTCAATGCCTATAAAAATGGAACTGTTTGAAAGAGCTGTAAATTAAATCACTTCATATATTTTGAATGGTTTCAGTGCCCAAGTTTTGTATTTTCTGGATGTTACAGTCCATTACAATTTTAAAATACTGAAATCCTTGAACCAGATCATAGTGTGTCTGATATGCTGACCTCCTTCTAAATATACTTTGTAGAGGATTTTTACATTCTTTTGATTTTATTTAGCCAGGGAAAAAAAGGAAGACCTGGAAGCCTTGATGACCAACCCTTAAAACTGCTCACCTATATCTCATAACTAAAATACCACCTATTTATCTGTAATGAACTATTGACGAGGAAGGATAAAATTTGGGATAAATCAACTTCTGGCCTTCCTGTATTCTAAATATCTCTAGAATATAGTTTCAAAAATCTCTTGACTTTGTTAGCTAATAATTAAATGATTCCAGCATCCAAAGTGAGAGGAATACATCCAAAGCATACTGTGTTGTGATCACCTCTTGATAGTGAGATGGTTCTGCAGGTTCTGATTGCCAGTTTTTCAAGCTCTGCATGGAAGTTAAAGGATTTGTGCAAAGCATCTAGAAGCAGACCTCTCTATGGTTCAGTTGTCTTGTTATTCTGAATGTTACAGGACAATCATTTCCCTGAATCAGAGGCTTAGGAACTCAAAATATTTTGGGTTTGGCACAAGTGATTCACTATTTGTTTTCTTGACCCTTTTATTCTTAATCAGCGTTTTGCCTCAAAAAACCTGTTATTGGATTTCACCAAGAGCTTAATTATGAGTATGGTTTTGCCCTCTTCTGTTTTAAGGCTCTTTTGGGTTTTCTTTCAGATTTAACACAGTTGTGCACATAAAACCACATAAATACACCTGCAGGTTAGTTTATTCCCAACAGCCGTGCATTTATACTGGCCTCACAAGAAAGTCAAATTAATAAAATTCCCTAACAGGTATCTAAATCTGTAGTCTCTACTCATTATTTAAGCTATCAATAAATGTACAAATATATACTTTTTTCCTTACTTGCCCTGGATGGAAAAGAGCTGGTTTGTTCTTTATTTTCAGACATTCATGTTGAAAGCAATTAGAACAAGGCAAGAAATTAGAGTTTTAGGTCTAATTGCCTTAAATTTGTTTAAACAGTCTTGTTTTCAAGAAGATTTTAGGATTATATTCATTTGTAATTGTTTTTTATTAAAATAAAATAATAATTATTATTGTTATTGGAGACAAAAAGGAGTTAGAGTGTGGCCTGTGTTCTGATCGGATTAAATTATGCCTCCACTTCGACAAAAAGTATCAAATCTATTTGCAAGAGACTAACTATTTAAATATTTCATTGCAAATTTACTTCACTGTGATTGTGCCTGCTGAAGCTCCCCCTTCTGGAGTGAAGCATCCATGTAAGAATTTCAGATTCAGCAAAAATCGCTTAGGTCCCCATGGGTGCAGAGCATAGCCGGAGAACACGACCTGGGTTGACCTCACAAGCTCTAAAAGCAGCATGTCAGGAGAACGGCCATTTGTTTTTAAACATCTTAACTTGAAAGCCACTTTCACTTGTTCTCTTGCCTAACTGCTTCATAAGTTTCACATGCTTATTGGATTTGACTGTATCAAAATATGATTATTTGCAGTAGGAAGTATAAATTCAGAACCATATACTGTCAGCAGTGCAGGGGCCACAACACTCACTGATGTGAGTAGAAAGTTGACAAGAACTCTGGGTTTTTATTTAGTTGTCAAAAATATTTCCTCATCACATTTATTACCCCATGAAAAAAAACCCGCCCCTCCTCTGCGCATTTCTGTTTTTATTATTTGCTTTTTTTCCCCTACCCTCTTTTCCTAATTTCCTCTGCTCCTTTCCACACTTTGAATCCTTAGTTTGCAAGCCAAGGTGGTTTAAATCCATCCCATCTTCTGCCTTCATTCCATGAACAGTGACTTAATAATCAATGTCAACAGCAATATGCTATGACTGGGTTTCAAAGCTGATATTCTAATTGGCTGAAGAGAAACAGGGGAGTTCACTTCTCTGATTAATTATTTCAGGATGCACGTATACTCTGGCAAATACTGCTGCTATTTAAAAATGCTTTCTAAATGGATCTTTATGTTCCTGAGAGTTTCCTTACGCCATTTGAGCCACATGAACATTTGATCTAGACCGTGAAACACACATTTTTAAGATCTTTCAATCTTTTCCTAAAGTGAAGAAATAGGAATTAAGCATTTTCAATTTTGCCACATACAATTCACTGTTTTTCCGTGATCTTGGGTAATTCCTGCCCTTAGCCCCTCCATATCCCTGCAGCTGTCAAGGAAAGTTTCTCAATATCCTGAGGTACTTAATAAGAAAAATAAAAAATAAGATGGGAGCTTCGAGTAGCTGAGAGGATTGTGTCCTAGGCTGCAGAAAGGGGTAATAAAAGACTGCTGAGACAAGTGAGATACCTGCAAGTGTGTGAGTCCACTGGCTCAGGGCGCTGGAAGGAGCTGCCAGGAGTTCCTCTATAGCAAGAGAGAAGTAGGAGACATTTTGATTTTCACAGTATCACAGTATCATAAGGTTGGAAAAGACCTTTGAGATCATCAAGTCCAACCTATGACCCAACACCTACACCAACACCTACTCGTCAACTACACCATGGCACTAAGTGCCTCATCCAATCTCCCTTTAAACACCTCCAGGGATGCTGACTCCACCACCTCCCCAGGCAGTGCATTCCAATGGTCAGTCCTTCTCAATGAAGAATTTTTTCCTAATATCGAGCCTAAACTTCCCCTGCCGAAGCTTGAGACCGTGTCCTCTTGTTCTGTTGCTGGTCGCCTGAGAGAAGAGACCAACCCCTGCCTGACTACAACCTCCCTTTAGGTAGTTGTAGAGAGCAATAAGGTCTCCCCTGAGCCTCCTCTTCTCCAGACTAAACAACACCAGCTCCCTCAGTTGCTCCTCACAGGGCTTGTGCTCCAGCCCCTTCACCATCCTCGTTGCTCTCCTCTGGACACACTCCAGCATCTCAACACCCTTCTTAAAATGAGCGGCAACTGAGGGGCCCAGAACTGGACACAGCACTCGAGGTGCGGCCTGACCAGTGCCGAGTATAAGGGGATGATGACCTCCCTAGTCCTGCTGGCCACACTATTCCTGATGCAGGCCAGGATGCCATCGGCCTTCTTTGCCACTTGAGCACACTGCTGGCTCATGCTGAGTTTCCTGTCCACCAGCACTCCCAAGTCCCTTTCCGCCTGACTGCTCTCCAGCCACTCTGTCCCCAGCCTGTAGCTCTGCTTGGGGTTGTTGTGTCCACAGTGTAGAACCTGGCACTTGGACTTGTTAAACCTCATGCTGTTGGAATCAGCCCGTCTCTCCAGCCTGTCCTGTAGTCTCATCAGCAACTAGGATTGCATGCGTTGTATGGAATTAAATTAAAATTTATACCAAAATTTCCAGACTACCCTGCTAAAAGAGCAGCTATCTATTCACTTTGAAACAGAAAAATATATCAAGTGAGATTATGCAGGTTTTGTCCACAACCTAGTGCCAATAAATGTTTCACTTAATACTTGATTATATTTTCAGGTGATACAAACATGAGTGCTTTGGAGAGTAAGATTAAAATTCAAAAAGTTCATGACAAATAGAGATAAAAGTAAGGAAAATTAGTGAAGAATTGTATGCACAAGTGCATACAATATAAGGCAGCAGTAATCAACTGCACAAATTCTGAATAAACCAAACTTGAGAAGTCACTAGATAACAGTTAATCAAACAAAAACATGAGAGATCATTAGGGATCCTGGCCTGAACATGTGCCAAAAGTGTCGGTATGTTACAAAAAATGCAGACATCATACATGAATAACACGAGCAAGTGAAAGTACAAAAGAGTCCTGTTCAGAGTTGACATGCCTTCAGCTAGAATACTGATCAGAGTATTGGTTGTTCTTTTCAAGCAAAATGCTGGCCAGAGGAGGAAATATTGAATGATCTGGCATAACTTAAGCCAAGAGTAAGGCTTCGCAAGTAAAACAAAGAAGGGAGAAAGGAAATATCTGTGTATGTATATGCAGTCATAGATGCTTACGTATGTTTGTGTATGTGCGTGCACATAGAGGCTACTGCAAAGAGAAAGAACTAATTAGTTTTCTGCCTTCACATTCAAAAGGACCAAAAGCCATTTAGCAGGAAAAAGATCAAGTGATACACTTGTAAAAAAATTCTCATGTCGTTAATAACAAAGTAGACTGGTGATAGTAAGTCTCCATTACTAGACATCTTTAAAAAAAGGGTAGGGCAAATGTATGCAAGAATTGACAGAGGCTTAATCATTTAAGTTTTGGAGAGGAAATGGAGTAGAGTTGAGGCCCCCACTTCTACTGAATATAGAAATCTTACAACTAGAAGTAGACATGCCCTCTGTCTTTCTGTGGCTACCAGATATATGGCTGTTCCTGAGAAACTTTTGTCTGTAGTAATATTAATCACTTATTAGGATTAAGCATTTTCAGGTATGAAAAATAAACGGTTTGCTCTTTTCTGAGAATTACAGTATCACAGTATCACAGTATTACAAAGTTGGAAAAGACTTTTGAGATCATCGAGTCCAACCTATGACCCAACACCAACTCATCATCTAAACTATGGCACCAAGTGCCTAATCCAATCTCCTCTTAAACACCTCCAGGGATGGTGACTCCACCACCTCCCTGGGCAGTGCATTCTAATGGCCAATTAACAAAACAAAACCAAAAAAACACATATGTTGTATGGCTTTCCATTAAAAATAGTACAAAATTTATTTGGAATAGAAAAATCAATAAAGTTCAGAAATAAAAGAACATGTCTGTAAAAATTAGCTGTAGGTTTTTGGAATTTAAAGCTAAGGTTCAGCCCTTAAAATATGCCTTGATACAAATTATAAAGTTAAATAAATTAACAATTTATTAATAGACTTTATGCACTACAAAAGAGGGAGAGAAAACAAGGTACAAGGATATTACAATTCTACAATTATGACTATGTAATTTTAAAGCCCAGATACTAAAAGTTAGAAAGTTGCAAAATTCTTCTTGTCATGCTACTCCAGCAGTCCTAATAATTTTTCATCAAAACATGAGTTCTTCCTCCTTTTTCTCAACTCCAATATAGTTTTTCTTTTTTCTGCTTCTTACTTTTGGCTGTAAATTTAATGTTTCTGATATCTATAGTCCTCTCTCAAATTCAGTTGACATTGCAATTGCTGTTACAATAGTCAACTGACAGCTAGACCTTCAGTAAAAAGTTGCTGGAAAGGGACACAAGGGAGCATGTTTCTGAAGTGTCCTTCTGTTGAAAAAGCCAGTTAAAAACATAACTGGGTTCTTAAGCTTTTAGTTTAAGAAATTCTTATGTCCCACTTATACTATTCTTGTGACATAAATAGTTAATAGCGTGACATTCAGACAATTTGAAAATTAGATTGCTATTACTTATATTTATTTAATGGATGGGTAAGGAATACATCAACTTCTGTGTATATCGAGTTTAATGAACCTTTTCAGTCCCACCTATACTATTCTTGTGACATTAATACTTAATAACGTGACATTCAGACAATGTGAAAATTAGACTGCAATTACTTCTGTTTATTTAATGGATGGGTAAAGAATAAATCAACTTTTGTGTATATCGAGTTTAATGAACATTTTCAGTGACAGGTATTTGTACATACCACATTGTTTTCCATGCAATTCTTTGCACTGATTAAGAAGATATTATTCCTCACCCATAAGCATTTTCACAGAAATATTGATAATGAAACCTTAAAAAATGAAAAAAAAGGATAATGGAAAGCAGAAGATGATCTCCTGCCTTCATTGTTATTTTTCTAATACACTTTTTCCCCATTTCAAACCAAAACTCATACTTGTCATCTCCCACCCATTAAAATAAAAAACATGGTAATTGTAGAGGATATAATTTTAAATACAATTTTGAAATACATTTCTAAATAAAATTTAAAGTGAAAGTAAGTAGAGAAGACAAATTTTCCTTCGATGCTATGAAGTTAAAAAATCCTAGTCGTGTAAGTCATGAGTTTAAATGAATTCACTATTTATTTTCTCTATGATTAAAATCAGGAGATATCAATGTGCTACTATTACTTACCAGTCTTATTGAACCTAAAAGAGGGTTAAACAAGTGAACTGGTCTGTGCAAAGCCACGCAACAGGTCAAACTAGAATATAAGTAGAAATTCAGTTGCAACTATATTAATTAAAAAAACATGCAGGGTCTATTACCTGTCCCTAAGTGTGAGTGCCAAGGAACCGAGCACATGCTCACAGCTAAGCTGTCTTATCAGCCAGTCTGTATGACCTCTTGGGAAAGATCCATGGACCGTGCTATTTCCTGGACTGTGCTCAAGCATTACTAGTGCTTGTTGGCATGTAGCAGAAACTAGATGATCATGGCATAATTTTAAGGAGAACTGATGATCACAGGATAGTGCTGAAGTGCCTGGTTTTGTTCATTTATTGGTATAGTCATAACACTCGAACCCCAATGCAAAGGATTAGGTATTAGTTTACCTTATGTCAAGAGTAATCCTATAAAGTAGTATAAAAGCCTAGTTCACAGATGAGAGTTCTCGTCTGTAACTAGAATTTTCAGGTATAGAAGCATTACCTTGATTTAGGTGTTTCTCCAGCTTGAGAAAATTTCCCTGAACCTGGCTTTTATGTTGGACACAATGCAGTAGACGGAAATTTTATTTTCAGTGGAAGTATTTCACTGAGAGTGTCTTATGCGATATCTGCATTCTATTCCCACAAATGAAAAGAAGTAACAAAGACTTTAGTTAGTTAGTTAGTTAGTTAGTTACTTAGTTAGTTAGTTAGTTGGTTTGGGTCATGGAGGGATTGAACTGGCAAATGAAACCAAAACACTGTGCAGCTTTATGCCATCTTTTGTTTTGATGTATAGTAATACCGGCGCACAGTAACTGCTATCGAGCTTTGTTTTTACTTCAGCTTAGTGTTAGTTCAATTGTAGAAGTAGTTGTGAAAAAAATTCCCAAAGATCAGACTGTGAAGCATATCTTCTAGCATCTTTTAAGGCAACTTAATTCTTTAAGAAAATTTCTCTTTGAAAGACGATCGAACCACTTACTTATTGAACAGATTGACTGTTCTTTCTCACTTTGCTCACTGATGGTTACACTAAAATAATCTTACTATAGTGTTTCTTTGATGACCAATACCCCTATGATGATAGTCACAAAGCAGTGACCTTTGAACTTGAGGTTGGTTCATGAACACGTAAAACAGGCTTGATCTCCATAGCATTTGTCCTGTTCATCTTTTGTTTGTGATTCTTCTGTCTTGGCAAGCACTTTCGTTTTGTCTTGGTGTGATGTTGAGTTTGTGTTTTAACTCATTTGGCAAGGAAAACAAATCTTGAGAGATACAGAGATCACACAAAGTGTGGGGAGATGGAGGAACAGGAATGCTGCATAGGGTTACTGGTTTGGGTTGAATTGACTATGTTATAAATCACAGATTTCAATGACGCTGGTCCACTAAATAAATACTTTCTATGGCATTACTAAATTTGTTTCAATAAAAGCAAAGCTTGAACAAAAAATTTTTAATAAAGAGCCACCATGGAGAATTATAATTTTGCAGGAACTGATAGGAGAAATCTACATGTGAGATGATAGCCTGAACAAGAATTTTTGGACTGAGTTAGCATAAAGAAAAATATCAGATTTTAAAATATTAACACAAAATGCATGATGGTACTGGATTTGCTACTAAGCATACAACACTAGAGCTATTCTGGCAAGCGCTCCCAGACAATGTACGACGTAACTGTTCTAAAAAAAAAGTCATAGTCACTTACAAAATAAAATGTATCACTCAGGCAAACTTTGTTTTGATTATTATATTTTATGAAGACCTTGACTTGTATAGTTTTTTAAGATGTACAATTTTTTTTCACATTGTTTAATTAAGGTGGTTCAGCTTGCAAAACTTATAAGCGTGGATCATGGTTCAGAGAGAGATGGGAAACCAAACACTCCTTATGTGTAGGTACTATCTGAATGTGTTGACATCAATAAGAACAGAAAACAGCTAAAGAAGAAAAATACAGATTTAGAAATTAAATCCATGTGATTAAGTCCATGCAGTCTTGAAAAACAGATGAGACAAAAGAAGTCTAAAATACGAACTTCAGATATTTGGGATGAAAATGGGAGGTCTTTTCTTAATGTTATCATTACCTGAGATCACTCTGTCCCCTGTCCAAAAAAAATAAGGAGAAAAGGAAACAAGCTGGCAGTGTGTGGGACGCTTGGAGAATGTAATACTTAATGAAGAATTTGCCCTACAGAAACAAGTTATAAAGAAATGCTTAGACACAGTGAGACAAAAAGAAAAATGAGTTAAAAATATTAAAAGGACATCCACTTTAAGGAGAATTAGAGCAAGCATGTTGAAAACCAGCATTGAGGACAAGGAGAAAGTAGGAGTATGTGTTGCTGTCACTGTTAGAAGCATTTCAGACAGGATCTTCAGTGTATGAAAATGACAGGGACTGGTTTGGAAGTAGTCCAGATCAACTTGGCAAGAATAAATTTGAGAAAACAGCTCTAACCAGCATGTTAAATGAGCTTAGAACTGAAAGGCAGGGCATTCCTAAGATGCAAGGATAAACCTAAAAGGGGAAAGCTTAGGGGAAAACTAGCTTAATATTAAAGACTAAGAAAGCACAAGAAGGTCCAATTGAGCAGGAAATGCTGTGAGATTGAACTCTGCAAGAGCAGAACTGAAGATGTCTTAGGAGAAAAGTAAATACACCTTTCTGAATTAGTGTAAGCGCAGGAGATTATAAACTGACTTTTATGAATTATTACTCTGCAATGCAAATTATTCATGAAGTAAAAAAAAAATCCTTTTTTAGCATACAGGGAGAAAAGAAGAGCTAGCATAGTGAAGCAACATGAGGGGGTACTAAGCTGTTTTCAGGACAAAGCAGAGTTTACCATAGCTGTTGTGTCAGTGTAAGATGACCTCCTCTGAGACTGGACTGTCAATTTAAAGCAACATACAGGTGGTTGCTTATTATTAAATGTATGCTCTTTTCTGTGCATCTAGCTAAAACTATTCTTTTCCTAATTGAATATTATTACTTTTTCTAAAAAAAATAAAATAAAAAAAATTAAGTCTACCAGTAAAAATATAATAGCATACTCCCTTTAAGGGAAAGAGAACCACTTTTACTATGATTCACCTACATTTATTTGCATTTCTGTATGTTATTTCACAGCTTTAATGGAATTAGTCAAAAGCTCTTTCTGCTGGATCGCTTGGAGGGAAATGTAAGAACACAGAGGGAAGCACTGAGGCTCCGAGAACAGCAGGAATAGGAACAGAGCTTACATAGCAGGTTACAAGGCCCCAGGAGTACCTCCTCATGAACGCAGCATGGCTGGTATTAAGCGGGTTGAGAGCCTGTCAGCTTGAAGAAGGAGGGAGCCTAGGGACAGTTACTTAAGTTAAATGCTGGAGAAGCCATTAGCGGCAAAGCTCTGGAGTTTGTGCTGCCAGGAGTAAAGGAAGGATGGGAACTAAGCCTTGCACTGCTACTCTACAATCAGAACTTGATTTCCCATAGATCTTTCATGCTTAGCAAGCATTGCTCCCTTGGCTTATCCATAAACATCCTTTACCTCTTTATTTCGCCCTCTCCTTCAGAGCCATGTAAGATTACACTGCTTGAGAGTATTTAGAGGAGAAAAAACACATTTCTTGCAATAGACTGTATCCCACTCCCCCCCCCCAACCCCACAAACTAAAATGTGTGTACCACTTTGTGTTCCAAACGTATCCTTATGCATGGCATTAAGACAGTATCTAAAAGAAGAAGGGGTTAACAGATATCTGGCTGAGATTCATTGTTATTGAAATACATTTTCTAATCAGTTAATTTCTAATCAGTTTATCTGCATGCACCATTACAGAAAAAAAACCCAGAACTCTTACTGTACTACACAGTGTTATGGGTCAGCTTCCAACTTCAAACATACACCTCCACATTTCTTTAAAATTTCCAACACAACTTCAAAGCCATATGTTTAGAGGTTCACAGAAATACTCGGCTGGAATTAGAATGAGATACTTACTTAATACATCAAATACGTCAGACAAACTATGTTCATTGTGGTTAAATGCCACCTATATGAAAATAAATCTGAAGTAGGACTGTATGAGTAGAGTATTTCCATATATTGCCATATGACAGATCTCACATTGAGGGTATGCTCATAGCATAGGTTTACCGTGTCACACTCTTCTGATAACAAAATAATGAGTTTCCACAAGCAATTCTCTGATGCAGCAAGAGGGAAAACTCAATCATTTGTGCAAGTAATGGCTCACTTGCACGAGGATGAGGTTTACAAACGGACTTCTCACAGTTAATTTCTGATCTGTTAGCTCTAGCAATATGTGCAAAACATCATCAGCTTAAAATACTTTTATCATCATCTTAAATACATTTGCAATAAGTATAATTTCCTTCTACAAATAGTCTGAAGGATGCAATGCATTCTAGGTATGTGCAAAATGTATTCTTAGGAGAAAATAAATAGAATGCAAGAATTGCTAAGCTGGTCAGATGAAAAGGCTATACAACTCAAAGAGCTGTCTCAAGTTGTGTCCAGTAATCAGTGTTCTGGGAAAGAGGATGAGAATTAGCCAGCTTGAGAGTGGCCATTTCCTGGTACAGCATTTTATCTTCCATCTAGACGCAATTATATCTAGAGACAATTACAGTCTCTTTTGTTTGTTCAATTACAAAACTGGAAGTCTTAATTAAAAACAATAAGAAGAAAAGATTACCCTTGCTTTTTTAATGGAACATGGTTTCAGAATATAGAATTAACTAATTAGAGAAGTTCTATATCTGCTCTCCCCCAATAAAGGTACAAATTTTCATCTTTTGAAATTCTGATTCATTTTCAAATCATTCTGACACAAACAGACATATTGACAATGAAAAGGAAGAATATTATTCACTGTGCTCCACTTCCTGTCACTCAACTGGGAAAATGTATGCAGCCCAGCTAGGGTCTTCAACTTGGAGATATTCTCAAATTGAGATAAACCAGGAAAATCAGGAGAAGTGATATTTGTAATATAAATATAAAGTCTTACCAAGCAGGTGAAAACATGATAACGTGGAACCATTTTTATTTTCTATTTACTATTAATTTAAATATAAAGAAGGAGATACATTAAATATTCTGATTGTATTTTCAGCATATTATGCAGAAGATGTCACTCACCTCCACAACAACAACTATTTTTCCAAAGGCCCTGGTCTTGTCAAATACGTTCTGATAGGACATTTGCACCACTGCTTTTAGTTTCTGGATCCCAGTGAGGCATGGGCAATGATAAGTATGTATCTACAAGAATGAAGTGTTCTTTCTGTTCAAAAAAAAGACATCACAGAAGTTTCAGATTAAATGGGGAGGTACTATGTGTCTACACAGCTTGGGATTGAATGCGGTAGAAAAGGATTCCTTGGTTCAGGAAAGGAGATGACCTCCAGATGTCCCTTCCAGCCTTCAGCTATCCTCTGATTCTGTGGGTAACAATTACACACTTTAGGTTTCTTTGGAAGTTTAAGTTGTTTTCAATGTGTCAAATAAGTCGTAGAGTCAAATTCTATTTCAAACATCTGGCTACATATCCTTTACTCTCCTAGCTTGGAGATCTTCTTTTCCATGATCTGCCATACTCTTAAATATACCACGACGTTTCAAAAAGAGAAGCAGATCTACCAGCCGATACAGAATTTCTAAAGCTGAATGTGGAAGCACCAGTGTCTTTATATAACGACAGTGCTCTAGGTGAACTCCAGCACTGAAGTGTCAAATCGGAAGATAAGAAAAGGCATAAAGGATCAGAAAAAAGGTCACACAGTCCAGTAGCAGACAAAGCTTGTGCTTAACCCCTCTTCTGATGGATTTAACCTGCCGTGTTTCCACCTAGTGTATTGCAAGGTGCAGTAACGGATTCTTAGAGGTAAAAAGCCAACGGCATTACTGAAAGATGGCCATAATGATCAGAAACTGTTCTTAAAGGCGGCAAGTGCTCTTAGCAGTCTTATGCAGATTTTTTTAATTTTCAGATATCAGGGAAAGAATCAACAAGTTTAAATCTAAAGATATATCAATATTTTCAGTATCTAATAACTGATCTTTATTCAATTATAGTTCATCTTTTAGTGAGGACACTAAATTGCTGCTTAATTATTTCAGGTTCTGGCAAACTTACAAGTAGAGGATGCTTGTTCCAGGAAAACTGTACTGACAGTTAATTATCAAAATACAGTAAAGGACAACAAGAACTACTTAAATTGAATTATTTCTGTTTTAGAAAGGTTATCCAAACAAAACATAGTGTTGATTTCATGTAATGTGAACTTCATCTTAGTGTCCCATTACATTTGATATTGAAGAGTTGAGTGAGAAGAAAATATGTATTTTGAATAAAATGTTAATTTACTAAAAGCAAAAAGATGCAGAAATTGCATTCACGATTAATATAGGTAACATATTTTTTTTAAGAAGCAGTTAAATTCTAAGTAGTTAAATACTAACTTTTCTGTAACTTCAAACTGATATTTTAGAAGTGTTTACAATATTACTAATTAAAATCAGGATACACCTGGAAATCAAGAAATATAAATTGCAAAGCAAGAGAAAAAATCATATAAATAAGACTATGAAGACACCTCAGCTAAGTTAAAGAAACAGTTCTGGCTACGTAATGAAAACTACTGAGCTGAGGTAAATCTGCCTTAAACCAAGAAGCTTAATTTCCAGTCCAAGGGAATTTAATCCTGAGGCAAGGTAATCTCTTCCCAGAATAGTCCTTCATTTGCACACTGTTGCTCTGAGGCATTTAACACCAGTGTTTCGTCTCAAGATTCTCTATTTTGGGTTACTTCACTAGTGTATTCTTACTCTCAGTCTCAACTGACAGAAATAAAAATGGAAGAAATATTATTTAAAATAAGAGAGAAGATAGTTGTAGATAGAGTGTAAGATAGGATGCTAAAAAACTGTAAAACATAATCTCAGTTATCCTACCGATTCAAAATGAAATAAATCTTAGAAGTCCAGTAGTTCAAATTTCATTTCTTAGATGGAGATAATTCCTCAGATAATTCCATAAAGAATAAATGGAATATTTAGTAGTGACTGCCAGACATCTGAATTCCTTACTTTATCACACTGAAATTTAGTTAACCATTACAGTTCCCATCATTAAAGGAAAGGACAGAAAACTCCCAATCATCTCAGTAGCTAATTTTCATTTTTTTGCAGAGTACAAAATAGCTGGAAGAGTGACTGAGCCCCAGATTTTGCTGCAGTACACACAGCTGAAAGCCATTTTTGACTTGTGAGATGGAGTGATGAAGGACAATTAAATAATTATGTTTTTATAATACCACACTTATCACCTCACAACATGACATTTGGCTGTAGGAGTGGACATCGTGTGTTCTGTCATGACAAAAACCATAATGGTTTCAGTACATTAGCTGTCTATGAGAAGGACAGTGACAGTGAACAATGCGCAAATGTCTAAAATTATAAAGCAGTTTTTATATTTTCAATTACATATATCATTTGACAATTAACATTTTGATAATCATCAAGTTTCCAGTTTGATTTGACTTTTAAAGCAAATAGGTTACCCACTACAACAGCTCTTTAGCCACAGATAACTGACTCTCTTGTGCTCAACCCCTGTCTGGAACAGGATGAGTGTACAGGTACGTGAGGAAACTGGTGACTTTTACCTGCGGGAGTGATTCATCCAGGATCTAGTTTTGTGGTCCAGATCTCATGGTTTTGTATTACAACCAGAAGATTAATCTGCCAATTTTCACCTTCACAAAATATGTTTATGCATTTCATAGCTGTCTGCATGACAGATGCTGTGATTTCCCTGACTCCATCTGTTTCTGCTGCTGAGTTAGACGCCCACTAGTGATAAGAGGTGTCAGGTTTCTCATCAGAGAAGTTGTCCTTATCACAGTAGCATGCAGAAGTCAAATGGGATGAAATCATCTGAAAATTTTTTGTTCTGATGCACAGAGCAATTGTTCCAGACAGGTAACCACCTTTCCTGAAGGCAAACTTCAAAATTCATTCCTTTCCTGCAGAACTGACAAGTGGGAAGCTGTGCATTTTTTTGTCTCTGTAGTCCTACTGTAGTAACTGGAACCGCGTACGACACTATGTCATGTCAAGGTACAGATCACATTATCTGATGAATTTCACCTTTGTTTTTTCAAAATAACTCAAGAATGCATTAGAAGAATAAGTCTAATTTCAGGTACAAATATTCTATAAATTTTATTATTTTTCTCTTTCTGAGAAGCTCACAGTCTAAAAATTCTATACTTGAAAAATAAATCTATAACTTGCACCTTAAACATCACGTTTTAGGATACATGTCTATATACTCAAATGAGGCAAAGGACTATAAAAAAAAAAGCAGTAGGTTCAAAAAACTTAAACTTGTCTAAATCCTTGACTGCTTAAGCATTCTGCAGGCTTTCTTTATGCAAGACAGTATATTATTTTGTTAATAATTAGCATTAATATGTGGTTAGATCCAGCAAAGAACTGAGGCACTAAAAGTTGCCTAATGTCTCCTTTCAATCAAATGAAGTAAATTGCATTCAAATTGGCAAGATGTTACAAGTAGTTACAATGAGGACAGAGACCGTCATTCACCCTAATCATTGTAAAAAGATAAGCATACAGGAAGAAATTAATGGAAGTTTTTCTGAAGAAGGTACAAGTATGAGGCAAAGATAATGAGGGTGGAAATGATGTGCATTCTGACTTACCAGCGCATTTTAAGAGTATATTTGCAGTTTTTTCAAGGAGGTTTAATCAGAAAAGTGAGCTGTATTCAACCTAACAAGAAATGTATCACCATGTCCCCTCTAAGAAGCAAAACCTTTCATTTGTGAAACACATTTTTAAGAAGAAAAAGGAGGAAATCTAGATTTTAATGAAAAGAGGGACAACTGAAGTGTTGCATATTGAGGAAAAACTGATAAAAGAGATGCAAAAAGAACTTTTGCATTGTTTTCAATTGAAAACAAGTGATCTCAGCCTAAAATTTCAGTTATGTAAGTTTGTCTCTTAGCTTGGGAACATCTTATGAATGCAAACATTTAATAATTCTGTTTCCTATTGATTCAAATCTGATGCTTTTGGGCAGTAAAAATGCATAAGTGAAATATTCTTTACTAATCCCATAGAAAAACTACAGCACAAATATTTCAGTATTTAAAAAAATTAAGGTAGTCGATACATGATAAAATTTATAAATTTTAAAATTAATAATTCATTATTAAAAAGTTTCAATATTTATGTGGTTTTTAATCAGATAAAAAATATTGCACATTTTAGGTTTTGCACTTTTAAAGTTTTGCTTCATTTTTAAGGAAGAATGAGAACATAAACAGGAATGAGCATTTATGCATATGGTTACCATTTACTTGAATCTGAAAAGCAGCTTTTCTTATCATTTTTTTTGGTTGAACATTGTGCAAAAAGAAGAAAATACAAATTTCATTATTAAGGGGAAAATAAGGGCATTTCAAGAGTCTTTATGACTTAATATCATATCTGACAATAAGATAAAGGTTATTTTATTGTGTACAGAAGAAGACTCTCCCTTATACGTTAAATTTGAGGTATTATAAAGGTTTTATTCACACAAATCAAAAGAATATTAAAGTATAGATTTTCTAGCTAGTGAAAATTATATTCATTGTTGGGCCCTCAATTACTTTAAAAGGAAAGATGGGACTAAAATATTGCATAATACTTCTTATTATACTTTATGGAACAGGATTTCTTACAAATAGTTTCTTATGAAGTCACATATTCTGTCAATCTTCTTTCCTTGGATGCTTTCCTGCAGTGTCCCAGAAGGTAGAAATTTTGCATTTCCTTCAAACAGTTATAATTTATGGATCAAAATGTAAACTTAAATATCCAGTGAAAGGACTTAGACATTTAGGAGAAGGTCAAAGTGCACAAACTAAAATACAGGAAATCCCACTTAAACGAAAAGAAAACAAAACAAAACATTTTTATTGTGACGGTGTTCAAACATTGGAACAGGTTGCCCAGAACTGAGGTTGTAGACTATCCATCCTTGCAAATAAGCTACATTTCCCTTGCTACTCAAATCAGTCCTTGATCTTTTAATCCTTTTGGCAAAGACAACAGACTACTTCCTAAGCAATTTTATTACATATTTGTCTTTTGTCATTCTTCCTCTCATATCAAGACTTAATGATTCACTCCTTTCAAATTTTTTCCTGTATCTTGTCTTTACCAAACTTGTGACCATTCTAAGAATTCTCAGGATTTTGCCTAATTCAGACCACTTGTGGACAGTGGAAGGATTATTTTATTTTAATTTTATTTTTTATATGTAACTTTACTATTTCTGTATTACAGGAAAGTGTTGGGTTTTGCAACTGTGTGACGTTGTTGATGGATGGTCAGTTTAAGAATGAAGTATCTCCTGTGTTACATTCTGCAAAACCACCAAGGCAATCGTCCCATATGTTGCTCTTACTCTCTTATTTTTTTTTCAACTTTTCAAGCATTTATGCAACTTGTCAGGGTCATTTTAAACTATATTCCTGCCTTCCGATGTACTTGTAATTTTCCACCTTGTTATCATTAAATAAATTTATTCCTAGTTATTGTTAAAAAAAAAAAAGAAAGGGTGTCAGATCCAGAATAGACGTCTGCACAACCCACCTTCATAAAATCTTTGACAGGGAACAGCACAAACCCATGCATATTCTTCTGGTGCTCTGTCTAATCCCTTTATAATATGAAAAATTAACTACATATTTCACTTTTTTATTTTCCAAAAGGAATAGTTAGAAATTGTATTGATTTAATGTGATTGTACTTAACAAATAAATGTTGACTGCTACTTACTGCCTTATTACCTTGTAAATGCTTACAAATAGAGTGTTTGAGTCTTATCCCAAAATATATACTGAAATTCAGTACACACATTTCATCTTACAACCTGACATTAGGCACTACATCTTTTTCCAGTTCTCTGATATTTCAGTTCTCCTGCGTTCCCTTAAGAGGACTACTAACTAGTGTAAATTTTTTTCAGGCAGTTCCCTAAAGGCAAAGTCAATTCAAATTCTAGTTTATCCAAGAAGACTTTAATGTAAAATTTTAATGTAAAATTAGAACTTGAATTTTCACCCTAATATGATTGATGCCAAGTATTAGTCATATGCCACAAATAAACTTTATAAAAAGAAAAAAGACAAAAGACAACGGTGCTTCTGGTGTCGTTTTTTCCTTATTATCTTCCTAACCCACTGACTAATTGACTAATTCCTCTTTCTGCTAAAGTATAAACTCAAGGTTTTTTTATTTTTTTTTTATCTGATTTTTTTATCTCCTTCAAAATTCTGGTAAGCTGTAACTTACAATTACCAAGTGTATTTCCATTTTTGATTTGAACTTTTCTTCCTTGTGGATAAAAGCTTTTTGTTCCACAATTCTGTATCACTCTATTAAAAGCAGTGAAAATGTGCAGATTTAGTCCATGACATCATATTCATCTCACCTAACAGTAGCTATTGAGAAAGTCAGGCTACTCTAGGGTAGTTCCATATGTTCTTCCTACAATAAATAATGAGAAGTATATTGAGATGAGGAGATAATCTTATGACACATCTCGTCCTAAATTTGTTCTCTGAGATAGGGAGGATAAATTGTCCTTTGGAAATGCTCCTCACTGTTGCTAGTCACAAACTGTGCTCATCACTCCCACAACATAGTTCTGAACTTCAGTAAATGCGTGGGATCCAGATCCAATATCTCTGAAAGAGGGAAATAAAGACTGAAGAACCCATCTGTTCTCCTTCATAAAACAATGCTACTCAGCACTTTAGGACAAGAAATATTTTACATCTAACTGAATACGTAAACAGAATACAGAATTAGAAGGCATATTTCAGAAAATTATCTGAAATAAAAGAAGAAAGGCCTGAAATAAAACATAATTACTATTTAAACCTTAACTACTTTGTTCTAAAGAATGCAATTTGTGATTTCTAATGCAAAACTACTTTATGGGTTTTGTTTTTCTGCTGGTTCTTCAGCTAGGCAGTTCTAGCATTGTACAAGCACCTGGTATAATTTTTAAAAAACTGGTTTTTAATGTCTGTATTTTCATAGTTACTTACTCTATGTCACTAATAAAATAGCTAGAAATAAACTGCTTTGGTGAATCTGTCCTCCTGGTTGATGTAGATATAGGAAGATGTGCATACTGTGCCACCAGTATAAATTTTGTCATGCCTGAATGATCTTTACAGAGCCTTTATGCTTCAGACATCACATTTTGCGTTGCAGAAACAAAGAAACAGAAAAGTAAAAGACTTTATATCTTTTCTCACCATTTCTGAATGCTCACTTGTAAAGAAATGTGACACACAATTCCCTAAAGAGGTAAATTACAGAGTGTTTCAGAATGCAAAGTCAATGATTTCAAAGTGTAGGACAATGTATTTGCTTCTGAGCATTATGGTGAAACTCCCAATATGAGAACCTAGTTGTTGACATAGCTGTCTTATCCAAGCTCAAGTTTTATTAAAATCTTAGAATCATACAATGCTTTGGGTTGGAAGGGACCTTTACAGGACATCTATGCTCCTTTTTTTCTGTCCTGCTGATTAATAATGCTTTTAAATTGTTCAAGTTTAGGTGATTTATAACAGAAATACTGTATATAGTATAGACAATATACTATATACAGTATAAATAGACATATATATTCTATAACCTATATAAAATTCTAGGTTTAACCTGTTTCACAGAAAAGACCTCTGGCTACACACTTAAGACACTTCTAAATTATTTCTTCTCCTCCATCTACCTGAGTCCAAGGACAGCTGGTGGCTAGGTAGGGTAAGCATCTGATATTTTTAAGAGTAGAAGTCTAGCTGAAATATGTCTTAGAGAAAAAGAGGCTATGAATGGTGGCTGATCTCAGTCCAAATCCAGATCAAATCCACTGATTTTTTTTTTATTTTATTCTCTTCAGGAAGATGGTGAGATTAATGAAGAGGAAATTGGTCTTCATATAATCTCCTGGACTTCATCCTCAGTTTGGAAAAAGGGACAAAATTCTTCATATTGTGGGGTGGGTAGCTTTCGCAGTGTATAGGACAGTCCTGGTCTTTCAATTATCAATACAAGGGGAACTATTGGAGCTTACTCTGGCTTTCTCCGCCCCTGGCCCATGGACTATCATTTCTGTTGCTGCTGTTTCACCCAGGCAGCAGGCAGAAGCAGACACATCCAGTGGGGGTTGGCATTCACTGTATGTGGACTCTTGCGTAATAGCACAAAACACTGGTGAATACCCCAGACTGCTGCAGCTAAATGCACTGGCTCTCATGACTCAAAACTTTCCATTTCCACCTTTGCAAAATGAGATGATAAACTTCTACGTTTTTGTTATGTTCTACAAGGCTCAATTGGTGTTTGCAAAGTGCTTTGAGATACAATGATTTAAACAAAGATTCATAGGTATTTCACTACGTGTTTTTATCTCAGTGAATTTTCTTGACTTTTATGTATGTGAATGTTTTCTTACAGTCCTGGCACAAAATATATGGAAAAACCCAAATCAAATATAATAAACCTCTAAAAACATAAACTACTGTGGGTGTTCAGAATATCAAATTATGTCAGAATTCAGTCTCTGACTCGAAGCTGATAAAAATACATGTAGGATTTTAGAAGGAGGCTCCATATTTCAGAAAGAAATGTTTAGATATCAAACCCAAACAAACAGAAAACACAGTTGACTGATCTGCGACCTGCAGTGGTGGATCTGAACTGGGATGTGGCTGTCCACCCACTATTGCACGTGTACTCATTAAACTATTTTTACCATCATGAGTTGGGTCTTTTAGCCACCCACATTTGTCTTTTAGGTTCTCACCTGTCAACAATGTAATTCACACCTTCACTTATAGCCCTGACCTAATGCCAAGAATAACATGAAAGTAACTACATTTTCTTATTTCAGTATTTCTCCTTAGGATTTATTTGGCTCTGTATTTGTTGGAGAATGTTTACATGAAAATATTCCTGCAACAACATTCTTAAGAAAATCAAGATTTTTGAAGAAAAAAAAGGTAATTATGTTTAAAATATTCATTAGGAAATAAAGTGAGTAAACTTTCTTTTGAATAGCAAACTGGAAGAAAGTAGATAACTTTTATTGCTGTTTACAGCATAGTTCCTACTTCACACTGATTATGCACTGGGACTTTTTAAGAATGAAAGTAGCTGCTTCACTTTTTCACTGTATTTTCAGTACATGGTAACTGTCAAGAATGTTTGTTCACTTGTCCAAATTTATTTGCTTTCCAACTGATCCATTGTCAAGGTCTCTAGAGAATCTATTATATTCTGTATGTTCAGTTCTTTTTGTCACTGTTCACCTATCTTTCGAGTGGATGGAATCTGTTAGCTCAAGAGTAGGAAATTTTGTTAGCAGTTACACAAATGGATCACTAATTAAGACAGAGTTTTTTTGGAAAGAAGGGTACTGGACAACTGCCCCCTAATTACGCTATCTAACTTTATCTTAGCCTTCTTGTCTTCAACAGTTATATTCACAGATATATCATAAAAACCATTGAGATCATCCAGTTTGGCTTTTAGGTAGGAGTTTTTCATGAATTATTTTTTAACTAGGACAGCAGATAGAAACTGTAACCTGAAAAGTACTAATGGTCAACAAGGTTAAATCACGCCATTCAAAGATGATTCTCAGACCATATACAGTATTTGCAGGAAAATAAATTTATATATAGTAACATACTGTAATAGACAAGAAAACTGCTGCTTGGTTATAAAAGCTCGGTAACTTCTAAATTGCAGTTTCACTTGATTTAAAACATTCAGAGTCATGCAGCATCTGCCATATAATTGTGACAGCAAGTGCATTAGTCAGTTACTTCACTGATTATTCTGCCACTGTCTTGTTTCTAGTGTAAGCGCATGTAGTTTAAACTTCCAACCATGGGCAAAAAGCCCTAGTGATTTCTAATTATGTTAAACATAGCAATCAACTATGAGCATGTTCTTGCATCTCAGAAGAGTTAGTTCAGGTGTTCCAACTAAGTACATGCCATCTTCATCTTTACTGAATACATGGATAGCTTCTGTGGAACTCTTTCTTATATTTATTGCATTATTTTCTCTTATTACAAACCATTTTCAAGAGACTCCAGGTTGTTTCCAGCTACTATAAAGACACAGAATTGTGATTACTACAAACTGCTTCAGAAAAGCTTATTACAGCAGTTGTCGTCTGGATCAATAGAGTGCACTGGGGGCTCACAGCCTTCACAGTAGGTTGGAGTGTCCATTGCTCAAATACATGCATGGCAAGCATTGTATATCTTTGCCCTCCTATCTAATGTGCACTTGTTAAATTCAAGCCATCATGACCACTCTCCACGTTGTACAAGATGACTTGTTATGACCCCGAGCCTGAGGTTGTTTGACATCTATGAGAAACAACTTTTGACGATAGTTAGGGAGAAAACAAGGCAGTTGCTATCCTGCAAATGCCAGGCACATCATAGCTTTAAGACTGGACAGCAATATGGCATACGTATTTTCTACATTACCTGTGCGGCCGTTGAGGAGCTACATCTACTAATAGCAGCACAAACACTTTGTCAATCATTGCACATAGAGTCATCCACAAATCTTGATGGTTCCATGTCAACAATGCTCCTTCAGAAGGAACACATAAAGATTTGCTGTCACCATAAAAACACTTTTGCATGAATTACAAGCTATATGCTTACTCACCAGTCATTCACTGTTGTCAGGGGATTTGAGAAGTCTGTCCTTTAAGTCTGATATGTGAAATATGAATACAGAAAGGAACAGTCCTTGAGAGAGTGTACAAACAACATGAGTCTCACATGCTGCGAGTCCTCTGCATGAGGGCTTGTTGTGTGGATCCATGCATGTTTATGTTAGAGGTAATGTATTTCAGGTGAAATGCGATGTGTCAGATTCAGCACCTCAGCATTCTGGTATTTGGAGCTTTTAAAGTAAGAAGCAAGTTCCACATCCTAGTGGAAAAATGAACATTTCCACCTTTTAAAACCACCCAACAATCCACTTCTAATACTGCGAAATAACACGACACTGAAATGGCACACTATACTTCACTTTTTCAAAACTCATGCCTCAGCATATAATCTTATTCAGGTCTAAGGAGAGGGCAATCAAGGTGCAGTTAAGACCTCATGAAAATACGTCCAAATAGTATTTTAAATATGCCCACTTACTGTATAAACGGGAACCCTAATAATATACAATTATCTAGACATACACAGTTACTTATTTTGGTTTCCTCCAAGCCTGTTAATTACCTCTCAGATTTCAGATGCCTCACAGCTTCCCACAAAACTTCGCAGTCTCTCTGTAGCACATTGTAGCATGAACATCTCATTTGGCACTTTCTTCATATTCATTCTGCAGCTCCTAGCCTGCCACTACTGAGATTTCAGCTGGAAAACACTCTTCTTTCATGGTCTGCCTTCACCAGGGACTCAGCCTAAGATTTGGTTCACTGAACTTTGATTAAGTAACATCTACGCTAACTTAGTCAATAAGGATACTTCTAAAGTCAATGGATTGCGTAATCTTTCTAATTAAGACAGTGATATTAAGTCAGCTTGAACCAACTCCTGGCAGTGTATGAGATGAGAAAGAGACTGAATGAGGAGGCTAAGACTACATGTATATCAGTTAAAAAAAAAAAATAATATGAAGTGGTTTCTGCCTAAGCCCAGCTGGCCTGATACAGCTTTGAGTCCTCTATTCAAACACATACAGCATCTTGCCTGTCAAAACAAGTGGGCTGCACCCAAACTGAGTGGTGCCTGGGATGGTACCTGGAATGTTAGCTGGCCTAGGCTGTCACCAGCACTGCCTGGATATTGTCTGGGAAAGAAACAGTTGGCATGGGAAAAAAACTGTGTCAGGATCTGTGCTTACAGCTGGGTGCTATAGCAACAGTAAGGCCCATATCTGGGTCTTCTTTGGTTTACCAGTACAGCTGTAACCTAAGCACACGTAAATATCTACCTTCTACACAGCGTAAAAACTAATCAAATGAATATATATTTTGGTCTTATATATATTCTTTATTTAAAGAGCGAATTATGGTAAAGGAATCATTTTTTTTGACACATAAGAAAAACATGTATTGAAACCTCACTAATTAATTCATCCAATGTGCTAAAGACATCACTTATAAAGCATTAGCCAAAAGCTACATGTCTACGTACTATCTACACCAGAAGACCCTCTGCCACTGTAATCATTCCAGTTACCAAAGCTGGCCCTGTAAACCTGCCAGATACCAATATTGTCACTGGAGCTACAGTAACTCTTTAATGTAGACCTTTTTTACTGACAGGCAATCACTAAAAAAAAATCTTAAGCGCCAGACAAAATTAAGAAAATCCCTCTTATATGTGATTAAAAAGCAGTAGACTTTCAATATTCGTGAGGATTCTTATTTGAAAAATAAAAATAAATTTGAAGATAGATTTGCATGCGAAGAGTAATGGAGATACATCAAAGTTTATTTATCTATTGTAATAAATTAAAAGTTTTTGTATTATGACTCTAATTTTTCTCATACCTCATACGTCCTCTTTGAATCTTTTTCTTTTTCTCTTGACAAATATATA
Source organism: Neomorphus geoffroyi (assembly GCA_033558235.1). Lineage (NCBI taxonomy): Eukaryota > Metazoa > Chordata > Aves > Cuculiformes > Neomorphidae > Neomorphus > Neomorphus geoffroyi. The sequence goes on along the minus strand of JAUMJM010000053.1, from coordinate 20,520,923 downwards.
GATCTTTTTTCCAAATAACTATTATGAAAATTATATTTTCTAATTAACAGCTGTTTAGCTTCCCAATAACCTAACAGCTCATTCTGTAATCACAGAAGTAGTTTTTCTGAGTGAAATGGGGCGATTTGCATGAATAAAGACTTGCAGTCTTGGTCCCTAAATTCGTATTTATAGTGTCTTTAAGTATAATAAAATTAAATTACAAATGAGTCACTGATTAAGTGTCCTTTTAAGTGCTATAAAATCTTGCATTGAGTTAGAGCTTCCTACTGTTCTTGCGATAAATAAGTGTTTAGAAAGATAATACTGGAGGATTTAGTGGGCATGCAGATGGTGGCATCTTCTTTATTCCACTTTTTGATAGAAAATGACTCTTCAGGATTACATATCATCTGAAAAGATATTCAGAGGCACCTAACATCATTCTAGTTCCTCTTCAGACACTGCAAGTATAGCTTTGGAAATGAGGCCTGGAAGAACCTGAAGAGATCATTTCTTCTCTTGCACAAAATAGGTGACAGGTCATCCTTAGTTTCCTCTTTCTCTCCTATCAAATTTCTCACTTCAAATACCTCTATATTTCCTGCTCTGAAAATAGTCAACCCCCCATCCCGTCTCTGAGACACCTCATGTGTCTCCTTTCTTTTGTCCAACTCCAAAATATCTTTCTTTTCCTTCTCACGTAGTGAAAGGTATGGAGAGACAGTTTTCCCAGCTACACCTTCCATTACCATCCAACTTTTTTCCCTGGCCTCCAGACAAAGCAGGCTCTGGGGAGGAAACATGCTTGAAGAGAAGAAGGAGTGAAGTATGTTTCATTCTTCTTACTCCTTGCCTTCTCCTGCTGTCTGTCCCACACCTCCTAGACAGTTCCCAGCTGAAAAAACACTGGATATTGTATTCAAAATATATATTGTTCTATACAAGTAAATGTAAAAATTCCAGTAGCTTAGTTTGTCCATAACAAAATAAACAAATAAATTATTATTTCCAGTGAATTATGAAAAAAAAAAAATCAGTGATCTTCTACTAATGTTTTTCATATAGTTGAAAAAAATCAACCCCAACCTGTTTCAAAGGCTGAATACTGAGACAAACATTTGCTGTATATAGAAAGTATACACAATGCATGCATAGGAAACATGCATTAGCCAAGCCAGAATCTCCCCCATTTGTTTGAAATTTTGCAGCTTTAAAAACGTAATAATAGTCTGAAATCTGTAACTGGGATTTCTTGTAGGAGAGGGAGGCACTAGGCACACAAAAACTTGTGAAGCTCTTTAGTAAGACTGTGATTCAAGGCCTGTCCTTAATATTTCAGAGCCTGTCAGCATTTTAATGGCATTTAGATCATGCTACAAGAGCAGAAATACTTCAGGATGTTGTAGAAGATCACTTTTTGCATTGTACTAATGCTGCAAGATAAATATATATATATAAATGTCTTATCTTAGAAAGGATTGTCCCTTGCACATACAATTCTTCTGATGTTTCCACTTTCAGACTTAGCAGAGACCACAAAATTTACTGTTATTTGGCACTTCAAGCTAGACAGCAACTTGGCTGTAGAAAGGAATAGTCAGTGTTTTATTCACCATTAAACACATTCACCTCTTAAACTATTCACAATGCATTTTTATAAAACAAAAGGCTTATTATTGGCTTAGAGCCATTTCACATAAATATTTCTTGGTCAAGATTTAATAATGTAAAACATCCTGAAAAACACTAGTAGAGACATATAACAAGATCTGTGTGTCAGATCACATAAACCTGAGAAATTTAAGGTTGATTAGTTGGAAATTATTCTACTGTATGAACTGAATGTTGCTGAAATCTATAAAAATATGAATACATAAGCAGAAGTTCTGTTATCCATTCCAGATGTATCATTTTAGTTTGGTTGCTTGGTGTAGTAGGGCGTACGCTACGATGCTGTCTGTCCTACAAATAACTTCTGAAGTCACTCACAAATTTTAACCATTTTAATAAATAATTTAACTTTACAAAGTTCATATGATAACTGGAATTTGGATGGAGGAAAGAGTTTCAAATTACTGTCTCCCATAAGGGAAAAGCAAATGCAACTTATCCCTTATCTCCTTCAAGAAGAATCAGACATCTGGCCATTCAGCATCTGTATATTAGCAAACAATCACCACAAACACAACGTCAAATTAGCTACAGCAAGTAATAAAAAACACCTAAATGAAGTTGAGGAGGAATTAAATACTGTCTGTGGCAAAAAGAAAGGAAAAAATTCACAGGACAAAATTTAAAGGAAAAAAGGCTTTGCTTTGCTTACATCTGTTGAATAACCTTTTCCTTCAAAACTTTTTTTTCTTTTTTTTCCTCTTTTGTTAAACCAAATCAGCCCCTATTTTCTCTTTTGTAAGGAGGAGAGTGTTACACTTACAAGCTAGTAAACAGCAACTATCAAAAAAGATGTACAATATTAGGGGGTTTTGTGTGTATGTATACATCTTTATATGAGTTACAGGAAGATCTTAACACATTAAATTACACAGTATTAGAGATGTAAACCAGAATGAGGTTCAGGGTGTCATTCATGGATACGCTGAAACAGGATTTTAACTTGGTTGGATCTATCATGGTTTGTTGGATCAAAATGTAAGGTTGACCAAGGTAAAATATGGAATATTTTTCTCATGAAGATTAAGAATGGACAGGTCTTTTCAGTGTCTCAAGGAGAAGCACTGAAGGTATTTGTTGCAGGTTTGGTATATCACTCTTAGAAGTGATAACCGCAATTTCCATCTCTCCAGCAGCACAGACACCTGATTAGATTTCTAGATTCACCAGCAAAAACAAATTGGGTGCTTACTGGGTTTTATTAGCATCTAGCAACAGCTGATCTCCTTCATCTCCAGTCCTACATAAAGACATCAACAGAAAAGGCAGCGCAGTGGGCTGAAAAGCAGAAAGCGGGTCACTGGCCACCAAATGCCCTGCTTTTCCTTAAGGACTATTCTCCAAGTCAAAGGACTGCTGGAAGCTGTGCTGGAGAACAGAACCAAGTAGGTACTACATGTACCTAAACATAGAGAGTTAGGGAAGTAAGAGAAATAATTTACAACATAGTAAGATGTGAATTTAAAACACATCAGCATGCCACATATTCAGTGCAGACTGTATCTATTGTATTAAATTCAGTCATTACATTCATTTTGTTTGCTGGCATTTTCGGTATCAACGTCTGGGAGTGTTTCAGCTCCAATTGTCTATATGAGTAAATGCTTAAATATTATTTGGCACTCCTTGGGCTCATGACAATGAGCATGGTCCAGATCATTCTCAGCGATAGTTCATGAGCTTGTACAGGTTAGCTCATTTCCAATAAATAGTTTACATGCAATTTCCTGTTCCAGAGCTGAGGCAGTTTGCTACCGAGGTGTCGGCAGCATCATGCCATTTGGTCTCAGCGCCCAAAAGTGTTCACTAGGCACAGCATTAGTTAGAACTGCGAATAATGTTCTACGTAGTAGCTGCAGCGTTTTGAATAGAGAGTAATTGGTCTCAAGAAGAAAAATTGTTGTCTACATCCATAGTAGGAATGAATGAAGAGCAGATATTATTCCTATGCTTTATTCTTGCTCTATGACTCTTCTGTGTATAGAGGTCCTAAACAGTGACGTCAGTGTATATGATTGGAAGCGTGCAGTTTCTCATAATACAGCAGAAAAGTGGTGATCAAGGATTTCTACAGTAGCTCTTTAATGAAAACTGGAATATTCATTGAAAAATGATGTTCTCACTAGCAATCAGTAAACACGAGAAAATGAGGCTCATCCAGTAAATTAGTCAGTACAAATTATTCTTCCACTCTGATATTAATGACTCAACATCAGCTTGGCAGAAGATATTAAGCTGGGTCTCTCAGGGATCTTGTCTGGCTTCAATACCATTCAATATTTTCATTAATGACTTGGAGGCTAAAGTTGGGAATATGTTGATTGCATTTGTAGATAAACACAGTGCTGAAAGTAATCAAAATATTGTGGTGGTACAAGACAGATGCAAACAGCAGAGCTTGTGTCTAACTCATCAGCACAGAGTATGGCAAAAGTGTGATAGCCGTAACCAGGAGTATTGTATATGACTGTCCTATTAATAATAAAACACAGCTATAATGGCAATAAATAGGATGTAATTCCTGAAAAAGCATACATAATCCAATGAGGTTACATGAATTATTCCTAATAAGAAGAAACAACCATATGCACACATATAAAGTATAAGAATCAGTAACTTCACAGCCAGAGAGAAGGATCTAGGTGCTTTAGCAGATGATGAATTAAATGAGTCAACAACATGACATATTTCAAATACTGTAAATGCTATCTGGGTTATATTATTCAGACTGTTGTGTTAAACAGGCTAGGCAATTATTCTGCATTGCTTAGCAGTACATCAGTGCATTTTAGAATACTATTTTCAGTTCCAGTTACTTCTCAAAAAATGTAAAAAAAAGAAGAGAAAAAATCAGAGCAATTTTTTAATTTGGAAGACAGTCTCAAGTGGAGGAGTTTCAAAACCAGTAAAATATGCATGTTTAATAAATGTTAAGTTAAATAAATTGATTTTGTAAATACTACATGGCTCAACTTGCATATTAACCAGAACTAAACATAATGTTATAGGATTAAATTTAAGGATTAAGATAGAAATCTGAGCAAAAATATTTTGGAAAGATTTGACTTCAAGTTGGCAACGAAAATAACTGCCAGATGAGTCAATGAAAACATCAATCAGTGTGCTAAAAAAAGCACATTATGTGTGGTTAATGGGAAATCATTCCTTTGCTACGGAGTTTAGGAATTTTGTGACCATAAGCCAGATATGTATTTTTAGTGAAGAATTCACAGCCGTTCCCGGCAGAAGGGCTAGGAACGGTATTATACATGAATCTCATTGCTACTGGAAGTGTCCCTGGGGGCAGTGCATTAACTGTTACATTGAAAGAGATTTCCAGCCAAAATGCATAGAGAAAAGCCTTACACCAGCAGCAAAGAAGGTGGAACAATGGCAGAGCAATCCAGAGGACAGCAAATAAAAAGAACAGTTTCAGGAAATTTAATCCACAGTTTTGAAGCAAATTAGTGAGTGCTTCATGTAGGATTAGAAGAAAGGGTAGGTGATAGAGGTAAGAGGCAGTTTGAGAGGTGGCTGAGTATGCTAAGTCATATGAGAAATCCCACAGAGGTGAGTTTTGGGAGCTGAGGCTATAAGGAAGGGAAGACAGTACAGCAGTGCAGCAAAAAGGTTTTTACATAAGGAAACTGAGTGTTACGTTGCAATTTGACAAAGTTACCTTGAGTCAGGATGTGGGGAAGGATTCAAATAGTGTGCTTGTTTAGTTTTTTCTACAGTGCCTATTGCAATTGCCAATCTTTTCCTCACTGTACAGAACAAGGAGCAGCAGAACAAATCATCAGGCGATCTATTGCAATACAATGGATGTGAGCTCACTTTTATCTTGCATCTGCATTGAACACTATTCCACTAAGACTGAAATTTATCTCGTATTTTTTCAGCTGTTTACCAATTAGTTATCTATTCTTATCCAATTGTTTGGATACCTCTCTAATCAGCAAAGGAAAGTCTGCTCTCAGAGGACCTCCTTTTCTCAGTCTCCTTTTCTCTTTCTCTCTTTCCTTCCTCCCTTCTTTACTGCTTTTCTCTCTTCTTTTTTTTTTTCTTCCATTCTACCTTTCAGTCTTTCTTATTTTTTTGCAAACTTTTTGTATTGAACTGGCTCTACAAGGATCTGATGAAATCCATAACTGGGTGGAGGTGCTGAGTGAGAAGTGAAAACCAATGGATCTTTATCTGTCAGTGTTGTGAATCTGCCAAGAGACCACCAATAGCCACCCAAAAGAAACTAATGATACCTCTAAGTAAAAGCTACTCACTTTTTCTTTAGTTACTGAACACTTCCCAAAACCACAACATATGCCACTATGTTCTCTTCTTATTAACTAGAAAAGATTAACAAGAGAAGTGTTTGGGGGTTTTTTTAATAGCTTCATTATGTTTTCTCTTTTTTTTTTTTTCCATGCTGTCCTTCGCATGTAACATTCTCCCTAGACTGGAAACTTGCTATCATAGTTCACTAGGTGGTACATGGGAAAGTCTTGCACACATAATTATACGTTTTAATTAGTACTAAAGGGAATTACACAGATAAATACCACATACTTTTGGAAATCTGTTTCATGCAAAGCTGGAACATTACTGAACTTCTATTCAAACAGATGAACTATTTCAAGAACAAAAGGAAGAGATTTTTTTCCTTTAATGTTAACAATTTTTACTTCTTGGTTACAGTCCCTAATCCAATAATCTGTACTAAAATAATGGTTCTATGAGGAAGAAAGGGACTTAACTTCCATCAAGAACAGGTTATATTTTTGCATTCCTTATCAAGTGATTAATGATTTATGTACATCCACTTGAAAATAAGCAAGTAAAAATCTGATTTACCAAGTGGATAAATATGTACTTGAAAAATCCTTATGCTCCCGTAGAATTTTTATGATTCTTATCTGTTGCAATCAGAAATATAATTTATTGCTTACAGTATTTAGAGGTCATGATATGGACAAAGGAGACAAAAGGAAGTTGACAGCAACATCAATGCATTCCAAATACAATGGCAATCTTGAGTGCTACAGAATTACAGAAAGGATTGATTATTTATACTACACCATTTGAAATCTTGTTTGCTTTACATAGAAAAGCAAAGTAATAATAGAAATATGATATAATTGCAAGCAACATGTGTGATGAACGATAGGGAGCAATTTAGTTCTTCAGTGATACATGATAACTGATTTGGAGAGAAAAGTTAAAATTCCCAAAGGAAAAAGAATTCTTGTATCTTTTATATTTTGGGGGTGGAGGAGTTAAGTTAGAAGTTCAATATTAATCAGAAACATAAATATGTTTAATAACTAGTAAATTCAGACACTTACCAGAACTTTCATGAGCAATCTGAATAGAGGAAAATGCTTATATGATTTAGGAATAAAATTTGCAAATCTTCTCTTACAAGATTCTGAAAGAAAACAAATTCTTTTATGACCGATTATACCTTGAGATCTCTTAACAAGCAGCAACTGAAAGCAACTGATTTTACAAACTAACCTTTTTGTATGGATCCCACAATCTACAAAAGGAAGTACTTGGATACATCACAAAAAAATCCAATTTACCAAGCTGTAAATACATTGTTAACTTCAATCACAGCACTCTCATACACAAATGTTTGCAAGATCAACACTCAATTAAGTATTTAAAACTACAAGGACTGAAGCCATATGATTTTCAAACACTAATTACTTTCCCATTTATAACTGTGGAATCCACATGCAACATTTTCTCAATTAATGTGGATAGCTCATTACACTGGGGGAAAAAAAATAAAAAAGGAAGTTGCTTGAAATGTCTTTTTCTTGTTAAAAGAAATATGAAGGAACTCAGCCCTGGAATTTCACTGAGCTTAATAGGTAAGTGACATGGTTGAATCATACCTGTCATTTTACAGATGAAAGCATTTGCCAGGATGTGAATTGCAACTATAAATCTTCTATGTATGAATAGGATCTTAGAGAGTCTCAGGTTCAGTTTTCTAAGCCATGATTTGTTGACAGTAATGGCCCTGATAATTAGCAGCAAGTTTTTATAATATTTAAGTAGCAAACTTTGAGGGTCACTGCTTTTAAATCTAACCTCAGAGTTATTTGAGTTACCTTGTGCTATGGAATCAGAAGGCCAGCACCTCATAAATCCCCTCGTGTTCTTAACTAGTATTGACTGGACTCTGTTGCAGCATTACATGACTTCTGATTTATTTTCTATGGGAAATGCAGTACTTGCTGTGGAAGTATTGCAATACTGGAAATTCTCAGAGGATGGCTTTATTGTATCAATAGAGCCATACAGAGTTTAAAATGTCTGTTGCTCCATAACCTGCAAAAAGGGTGCCTGAAAGGGTACTAAATGTTTCTTTATACCAAACACAGAAGAAAGCTTATTTTTATAACTCAAATCTGACAGCTAGATCCTGTATTATGAAAGCTATCCTTACAGTGGATCAGCACCAAGTCAGGCAATAAGAATTTTTTTCCTTCAATGCTTCATATGCCAGGAACAGTTTTCTCCTACACAGTCTTCTCACGGAGGCCTAGGTTCATCCACTGAAGTGTCAGAGAGAAAGCAACAATTTACAGAATTAAATAAATCACACTTTGAGGGTACCTCTCCCTACACTGGCTCTAAAGGGAGCCTGTACTTATGTTATAAAAAGGTAAAGTAGGGTTCAAGTAAAAAGTAGGACTTCAAGTATAAATAGAAGGACTGCCATGCTTAATCTGAAGCTTTATTTAACTGACATCGTTGTTCACAACAGCATATGCCAACAGGACCTACAAAGCTCTTTGGAGTAACTTAGGCAACCAAAAAAGGGGAATCTTGCTGAACCTCTGCTACGTGTGTAGGTGGTAGAGATAATTATGGCATATGGAAGAATGATGTCACCAAGATTGGAGACCTCCTGGACTACAGTCAGTGGGTATGTGTGGACCCATACTGCCTGATGTCTGACACAGCAATTCCCATCATCTCCTCCAGAACGTGAGGGCCATCTTGAATCCATTGATCCTCCTCTCCTTCAGGCAAGTTTGTAGGAGGGTAACCTCCAAGCTTATGTGACTTTTGGCTACCCAGGTCTCATTTGAGGGTTTCTGCCTTTATACACTTGTGCAGATAGCATGGACACACCACAACCCCACATGAGGAGGCCTCGTGAGATGTACCTGCTCACTCTCTAAACTTCACCGTGAAAATATTTCCTCACACACATAATTCTTTCTCTGTTTCCTCACTTTTGTGCTCCATCTAGATGCTAATTAATAGGCTCTTTAAATCTCAAGTTGGTAAAATATGCCCCGTGGGGCACCATGTTCTGCGTTGCACTGTGAATGAATGGAAAATTGTCCGTGCATGGACACGTTCATGGACATGGAGCAGTTCTTGATGTCCTCTGCATTTTCTTTAGTGAAAGGTCGACCCTGGTGCAAATGTACACCATGTACACTAACTGCAACCCCTCTTCCACCTCCTTAAGAACCTCTTGATGTTACCTTTTTCTCCTTTTCTTTTTCTTTATATTTATGACACTTGAGACCCCACCATGATCTGGCAACTCCTCACTATCTTCATGTTGGCCCTGGCCATTCCTGGCACCAGGAAAAGGAAGCTACGTGGGAAAAGGAGACCTTTGCAGACCCTATTTCTTTTGCCTTCTCCTGTCACCTCTCCACACATCATATTAGTGGGCAGTGCCCACCTGTATCTGAATTATACTTCTAAGGAATTACAAGTGCTTTTGAGGGAATTCTGCTTGGTGTCTTCTGCTGTTTATCTGCCCTTACATTTATGATCTTTTAATTGTTACCGTTCTCTCTTTTCTATTTTTCATTTTTACCCACAACCATTTTGCCTGCTCCAGAGGGTTTTTTTCCCCTCTATCTGCCTTCTCTTTGGGAACAGGATGTGGACTTTGGGGAAGACCTTTTAGCTAAACAGGACTCTGTCCATAAGAGAAAAAACGAAGAGGTACATCAGCTACTAACTTAGGTTAAGGGAAGAACAAAACAATAAGATAAACTTAACCTTTCTTCTTGTGCTCTTAATTTCCTCTTTTCTCCATAAATTACCTCTTATATCTGCTACCTGGATTAGGATTTGGAACTAGATGATCATTAGGGTTCTTTCCAAACCAAACCATTCTATTGTTGTATGATTCTGGGAGTCATCAAAATTAGAGATTGTCAGACTTAACATCTATGTTAACAGGGTTAAAACTATTAATTGATCTCTTCTTCATTATGACCAGCCCTATACTTCAGGTCTGCAATTGTATATAGCAAAAAGTAATGGAATATAACAAATTTTTTTAGCTTAAACAATAAGTCTTCATTTCCTTTTCTTTATACTTACTATTTGATAATTTTATTAGATTGTCCCTAACTACTGCATGGTAAGACTTGGTGAATAACAGTTCCTGATTTAAATTTTCTATACAGTGAATGATTTTATAGGCCTCCTTTACATATCTGTCTTTATATGCCACCCTCAGTTCCCATAATTTGTTTTCCAAATGAGGAGTTAAAAAGTTAAATTTGTTGCATGTGGTGCTGATAGCTCAGATGGAACTTTTATTTTCTTTCCAGATGGGATAATGCGAGAAATGAATATGGTATTCATTTTGGAATCTTGTTATTCATTTTTGTGATACATGATATTTCCTGTTTATTTTCTTCCCTTGTCTGAATAATTACCCACTTCTTATTCTAGGATTTTCCTAAACCATCTCAATCACTGTTAACTCCTTGATTAATGTGAAGAGAGATGACCTTTGCATATAATTACTATCTTATTGGTAATGGTAGGCTAAACCTCTTATTAAATTATGGTAAAATTATAAACAAAATAGTTTAGTGCCAGTGATATATACTTACCTGTCTTTCAAGGCTACCAAAAAAATGTTTTTACCTTCTTGTAAGTATTTTCTTTTCTTCCATTCACTTCTTTATGTTCTTGTTTCATATGTTATCTTATTTTTTCTCTTTACTTATGACCATATTTTGCTACATTTGTTCATAGTAAGTACATGTACTAAGTAAAATATTACTTCTCAGTACTGCTAATTTAACTCACTGGAGCATACACATGAGCATTCGAATAATGATATGATTTGGTTCCTTCATTTTAAGGTCTTGGAGTCAAAGAAAAATGTTTTCTACTTGTACTATATCAGGTTTCAGAACTTAAGAATTAAACACACTATTTTTTCTTTAAATGTATCATTTTATAAATAGAAATAGAGACTAATAGTATGATGAGTCTTTATCTTGATGGTCTAAAGAAAATAGCTTGAATGAAACCTTTTATTTCTTTCTCTCACAAACCTGAAATCCATGAAGCAGTATGCTGCATCTCCTGAAAGAGTTTAGGAATGGCTGCTTTCCTCTGGGGCATTGCAACTTCACACCACTTTCTTCCTCTGAGCTGTGCCTAAGTGGAATAATTGAACCCATAATTTGCAGTTACACTAGCGGGAATACAATTATAAAGATTCTCACTCCTAAAACACGTCTTTTTTTCATTTGATTTAGACACTTAGGAGTCTAATTCCTATTGACTTTCAAATGTGATTTAGCCTCTTGTGCCAGATTTGTAAAGGTATTTAGGTTCCTAATTCCTGTAATCAATGGAAGATAGTAGCCTTTAAAAATCTAGCCCTGAGGTGCATAATTTCTATTGACTTTCCTAAGTGTCTAAGCCACTTTCAAACTTCTGAGTCACGCAGGTGTTTTTGAAAAGTCACTAAATAGCGTTTACCAGAACACCCTCTCCAGTCACCGGGTGAGTGGTAACTGCAGTTACAGTGTGAATACTCTTAGCTTTTTATGGAGGGAGCTGACACTGACTGCAGTTGGATAAATGGCACAGAAATAAATCACTCATTGATTGGATGCAATAACTATATAAGACACTACTCCCAGACTCATCTTGCTCACATGCCATGATCACAATTATTGCTATTACAGCTAATGGCACTCATGTAAACCGCGACTTTCACCCTTGTCTATACAGGAAATAGAACTGGAATTTTAAGGCATCAGTCGTATTTTGCTCTGGTAAATTTAGTTATTTGTCAGTAGTTTATTTTACACAAAATATTATTTACTATTGTCTCTGAATGCTCAGTTAAAACACAACTAAATCTTTCTAAGTAGAGAACCAGATTAAAATGAAGAATATAAAAAAGACATTTGCTAATTAAATTTATTACATTGTGCAGCTGGCAGAAGTACAAAGCATAGGCCTTGTGTGTGTGTCTGTTAAGAAAAGTGTGGGTAGAACATTTGTTTTCCACAAACTGTGGACCATATGCTAGCTTTAGTGCATGTACTTCCACTGGTGTCAAATGGAGTTCCTGATTCATATCTGAAGATGTCTGTGGCTCTTTATATGCAAATTAAAATAGGCATTAAACATTTCTCATATAAATTATGCCCAGATTCAGTCGGAATGCTTTGAAGCTGTATGTGTCTTCAGGCACATGTTCTACAGCAATATGTTGGTAAGGGTCTATACAGAAAGGTGGCATGGATGGAAGGTTAGGCTTTAAGGTTTAATAGGTATAAACTGATTCTGTGTTTAACACTTTAGAGCAAATGTGGCTCTGAAAACTCAACAAAACTTTTGTGTTTCAGACACATATTTCTCTCTGCTCAAAGGAATAAAAAACAACCAAACAAACAAAATCCCATGCACACATGCACCAGAAAGCAGCTGTGATTTTTACAATGAAATTTTGCAGGCACTTAGCCTGAAATGTGGAATAATCAATTCAAGTAATTTAAATTGGGCAATATGCTCTGGTTTTAAAGCAACTAGTGCACATTCTCAGAAAGTACTTGCCATTGGGGTGTTTACTTTGCATTGAGCATTGCAAGTGCATAATATACAATCTGTGCTATTATTACAACACAGTGTGTCCATGTTCAAAGGAGCCATGCCTTAGTGCTGCACAGTAACACAAATAGGGATTGCTTTTCATATATATAACACATAAAATATACTGATGTTGGAAGAGTCTACAGTGAGCTTGCTTTGTAACTGCAATAGGAGTTACAGATCTTCCATAGCTATTTTAAATTATTGTACATACACATTCATAATACATGTGACAATGACCCTTGGGAAGAGTATGAAAATTATAACTCCATGTTGTAGAAAATACCGACACTGAAGAAGCCCGGAAACCCAATGTATTTTAAAAGAACATCCCTATGTCTATTTTTAATTTCCACGATAATAGCAATAAAATAAAGAATAAATAATTACCCTAAAATTACATTAATGGGTATGCTACGTTTCCAACACAAGACAGGAAATACAAAATACACAACTTATTTTAATGGGCTGTTTTCATAGTGAATTCTTCTGATTGATCTAGGGTTGATATATGTCCAAGTTTTAATGACATGTCCTCTTTTTCCTCTTGGAAATAATTTCCAGGTGGAATTTGAGAATTTTGGACTAATTTTTTAGAATTCCAGATGCTGGGCAGCTCAGTTGGAGGAGCAGCATAGGCATATCAGCTACATACGGGAAGGTCAATGCATCTGATTTTATGTGCACATGCAGGCCATCTGTAGAGCTCAGGTGCAGCAAGCCCAGTGCTTTCTGGATGGATTTGTTCCGAGATATACTGTAGAAAAAGAACATAAACCTATAAATTACTCAGGCTGATAGTATACCTATATTTGTATTAAGTTAGAAAACTTCAGAATGAAGGACTCAATCCCAAGCAATGCTCTGGACTATTGTCATGCTATGGAGCTCTTCACCAAATAAGGTTGAAATTGTTATCTCCTGTACTCTTATCTCTGCAGCCCTGTTGAGGTGCTTACAAAAAGATGAAGAGTGTAGTGCAGGACCACAAAAGCTGACCAGTGCAAAAGCAATTGATAGCCTTTTGAAGTTATCATATCATGAGGCAACAGCTCAACAGCACCATATATGACACAGCTAAGAACACACCCTTAAGAGGTAATTCACTGTTCAGCTGTTTCACTGTACTAAGGTATTAGAGCAAAGACTGAATACAATATGCTGCTACTCAAGATCACTTCAGTTCTCAGTCACAACAGGGTGAGAAAACTCTGTATAAAGTACAGCATCTTCTGCCCCATGGAAATGTAAGTCAGGTTATGCATAAAGTTAAGAACCTCTTCAACACTGAAACTCTGTCCTAAATCTAGTCTGAACTTTTACATTCCTGACTGTAGTGATTCGAGTCAACACCAGCTTAACACAACTTTTTAAACTTAGTGATTTAATAATGCATGGGGTCTTCAGCTCCAAAATTAGTAACAGATGGTGAGGCAGGATTCATTCCCAGTCCTTGGGAGCACTTTGCTATACTTTCTTTGCTCCAGAAGTGATTGAGAATCCAGGCCAGAAATATAGGTGTGCATGTTGTTTCTCATGGGGAAAGTCTGGTTTTTGCAGAATCCCTTTAACCATTGCTGAGCCTCACTGTTTTCTAATATGTAAATCTAAGCTCCATAAAGTTATGGATAAAAATTAAAAGGATGGTTTCAAGAAATTTTATATATCCTGGTATTTTTATCTACTTCTGTGTCAGTAACATATATTTTCAGTGCAGCCACAGTACTTCGAGAAATATTTTAGCGTATCGCTATGAATAAAACTTTTTCTTAAGAATTACCTGGTTATGTTGTATATAAATGAGTGGGAAGTAAAACTTAGGGTTTGAGGTTTGTTTCACTCTTTCTGTAGAATTTCTCCCAAATACTTCATGGTACCATACAAGAAAATTGACACAACCCAAGGGACTATTTTAAGGTAATCTGTATTTTGATATATATAAAATACATAAATAATTTTGAAGCGGTATTTGTAGAGAATGTCATCTGATAAAATAGAACGTGACTTCCTACCTACACTTCTTTCCACTGTCCTGTCTAAGAAGAAGAAGCCTCTTTCTTCTGTTCATCTTTTCAATCATAGGTACTCCCCAATCCTAGAAGCCTATCATTCACTTTTATGCTTTCCTTTTATCCACAAGCTCTGAATTTTCTTTCGTTTTTCTCTTAATGACACAAACATTAATCTTTCCACTAAAAAAAAATCAATTTCACTTTCTTCAGCTTTTGAATTATTTTTCTCTCTTTATGAAATCTTTTGTAATTATTTCTCTTACCTAAACTACAAACTATTTTCTAGCTTTTCCTCTTGTGTACAGAGAAACAGTACTTACTACAGTTTCTACTTATATATTTTTGCCAGATCCAGTTTTATCTTAATCTGTCAGCTGGGTTCAACAATACTGAGCTTTCCTTAAGTCTTGTTGCTCTTAGTTTCTGTAATGCTTTTCTGGATCTTCTCTTCTTTCTAACAGTGCAATTCTGGTACTTTCATGAAAGGAGAAAACTCGGTGTGGTGTCTTATATACTACCTTCTTTTTGTCTTTCATTGTGTCTCTACTGGTAATTTTATCCGTAGAGTAATAGAATCACAGAATCATTTAGGTTGGAAAAGACCTTTAAGATCATCAAGTCCAACTGTAAACCTGACACTGGCAAGTTCACCACTAAATCATGTTTCTAAGCATCACATCTATGCATCTTTTAAATATCTCCAGAGGTGGTGACTCAATCACTTCCCTGGACAGCCAGTTCCAATGTTTGACAACCCTTTCTTGAAGTAGTATTTCCTAATACGTAGTATAAACCTCACGTGGAGCAACTTGAAGTCATTTCCTCTTGTTCTATCGCTTGTTATTTGGAACATCAACACCCACCTCACTACAACCTTCTTTCAGCTAGTTGTGGAGAGTGATAAGATCTCCCTTCAGCCTCCTTTCCTCCAGACGAAACAGCCACAGTTCCCTTGGCCACTCCTTATAACAGTTGTGCTCCAGACCCTTCACCAGCTTCATTACTTTTCTTTGGACATGGTCCAAGCAGCTAAATATCTTTTCTGTAGAGAGGGAACCGAAACTGAACACAGTATTCGAGGCTCAGTTTCAGCATCACCAAGTACGGGGAAATGATCACTTCCCTAGTCTTGCTAGCCATTCTATTTCTGATACAAGCCAAGATGCTTTTGGCCTTCTTGGCCACCTGGGCACACTGCTGGCTCATGTTCAGTCAGCTATCGATCAGCATCGCCAGGTCCTTTCCCACCAGGCAGCTTTCTAGCCACTGTTCCCTAAGCCTTCAGTGTTACATAGGGTTGTTACGGCAGGACCCTACACTTAGTCTTGTTGAACCTCAGACCATTGGCCTCGGCCCATTGATTGAGTCTATCCAAATCCCTCTGTAGAGCTTTTTTTACCTTAAGCGGATTAAGACTCCCACTCAACTTGGTGTCATCTGCAAACTGATGGTGAGAGCACTCGATTACCTCATCCAGATCATTGATAAAGATATTGAACAGCGTTGACCTCAACACTGAGTTCTGGAGAGCACCACTTGTGACTTGCCATTAACTGTGTTTAACTCCATTCACCACAACTCTCTGTGCCCCCCAATTCATCCCATTTTTTATCCACTGAAGAGTACACCTATTCAATCCATGAGCAGCCAGTTTCTCCAGGTGAATGCTGTGATAAATGGTGTCAAAATTATCTTCAGATGCAAACTGATTTTATTTTCACTCCGCTATAGCAAATTACAATTATACTATGGCCAAACCTGTCTTCTGTACAAATCAAAATACTGCTTCATGTCTTATACATTCTTGAAGGTATCTAGTCATCAGCTCAGAATCTATATGGTTAAAACAGGAACTTCCTCCTCCTAAAGACTTCCTCCTTTTTTTTCATTTCTATTGAAAAAAACAACCAAAGACCTATCTGTCAATTAGATCTATTATCTAAATATCACAGACACCAGTATGAACAATTACAGCTGAGCAATCATACAAACTTACTTATAGGTGAATGAAGAGTAATAGACAGTACAGATACTTCTAGGCCAATTTAAACTTTTCTCTAGATTTTTCTTTCTAGAGTGTGTCTAAATATTTTGAAATATCTCTTGGTTTTAGCCTTTTTTATGCTTTCTATTTCAGCAGATTCAGCAGCATTTCTGTTAGCATAACAACCTTCTCCCAGGCCCTAAGACCAGTAACCTTTCCTTTTCTGTACATTCAAAATGGATCTGTAAAGAACTTTTTGTTATTTTGGCACTTTGACCAACTCAGCCCATCCCTTTATGTCTTTCTCTTGGCTCTTCCTTTTTTATTGCACTCTATTGACCTCTAGCTACCTGCTTTCACATTTAGTATAGGCCTTCCATGGCTTATCTGATCCATTTTCATTCTGTTAAATGCAGTTGTTTCATTTTCCTGTCAGGTGCTTCATTGTTTTTCTTTTCTTTTCTTTTTTTTTTTTTTCACTTACATTTGGAAAGATATCCTTGTGAACATCTACAGTCCTGATGCGTTCTTCCTTTAAATCTTAAAACCCTCCTTTTCCCTGATGCCTTCAAAACACTTCCCAACTGTTTGGTTCCTAGTATTGAGCCAACTGCCTGTAATGCTGACCAATATACCTTATGGCTTTCTTATTTTCTTATTGTAAAAATCTGAGCTTGAACGTTGTCTTAATGGTGAATTCAGTTGCTCAAAGTGGTCAAAAATTCATAAGACATAATACTTCCTTTTTGAAGGGAATGGCATGAAAGTTGGAAAAAAAAATCAAATAACAAGGAATTTTAATAAAGCCCAACACCTATGTGAAGATTGGTCTTATTAAATACAAAAAATAATCAGACCAAAAATATCAGTGAACCAATATTATCCAAAAGGTGTCTAAATATTGAATGGGATAGTCTCAAATAGCATAGTCCATTGGTAATTTCACTCTTAAAAGCTTCAAAAAGAAAGTCTTTTCCTGTCAAATGGACTCAATGAGTGGGGGAAAAAAAAGATACTATTACTGGCATTATTGTTATTTTATCATCATTGTCACCAAAACTCTTTCATTTATCACTTATGATTAGCAGATTGTCCATACTAAGGACACCTAACCAGTGGTCTACACAGTTTCAACCACAGGAAAAAAAAGAAAGATTCATCCTCTTCCATCCTTTCAGCCTGTTTTTGTGTTTTCCTCAAATTCTTCTTATTGCTGCTCTTTTTCTTACTCTCTTCCTTTCTGTTTTCAATTCTGTGAGCAATTACAATGGCATCAAAAATGGAAAGGTCCAGATGTTTCAGCTTAGCCTCAGCAGGAGCATTGAAGGAGATGGATCCAGCCAGATAAGCCACACAATGTCCCAGAGTAGCTAATGAGAGTCTAGAGCAGAAACTCTGATATTAGAACTGACTGATCCTCTTGAAAGCATCTTGTGAAGTCAGACCTCTAAAAGAACTCTTACACCCAACTTCTACTGTCCCATATCTATGTTTATTTCTGTCTTTTTAAAACAGGAAAATAAGAATTATCAAACTGATTAGTTCAAAATTCACCAGCAGAGGTAGTAATTTTTTTCCACCATGAGAGAATGAGACTATATCTGACTTACTGAAGGTACTCAACCCAGAGAGTAATTCATAATCTGCAGACCAAGTTGCACAGACTGCCTCACATCCATCCAGCTCAAAGCTTCCTCTAGAGTAGACTGGCCTTGTTCACACAATGTAACACTTAGCCTGAATTTCCTGTGGGTCTTATTTGGCAAACTTCAGAATAAGCAGTGAAAAAGGTCATTATTTCTTTATTTTTATAGGGGGAGGGGTGAGTTGTTTCTTGCTGTTTGGAGGGTTTATTGATGGTTTTGGCTTTGTTTAGTTTTTTTCTGGCTCAAAAAGCTTTATATTATTGCACTGGAAACTTTAATAATATAAATCAAGACTGTGTTTGGTCTTTCTTAAATGTTAACTGTTTATGACTAGATTATGCTAGCATACTTGATTTTGTGGACCCGTTCATTCCTTTAAAATTAAACCAATGAGCATTATTTGCTGTTTCTCAGTTCTAGACTGCAGACTACAGGTTTTTGAGGCACAGACTTTCACTTATGATCATGCAGTGACTTACCCTGGAGGTCCTGCTCCACAACAACAATAGTTGTTACAAATAGCAGTTAATGTTAGTATCTGTGCTTGTTTATTCTTCTACAGATTAATATTATTGGCATTGCGGGAATGACTTTCAATTACAATCAGAGCCTGTGTGTTTTGTTCTTTACAAACAGGCCCAAATCTCACCACAGAGAGCCAACATCTTCTTCCCTGACGGAAAAGTTCCTCCATCTCTCCCCAACAGGCAGAGACATATACACAAAGCCAAGGCTACAAAGGAATGAGATGAAATAACTCTCTTGAGCTAAGCAGCCTCAGGTTAAGGAACAGGTGTTTCCCAGAATTAGGAATTTGGGAATGGTGGAAGAGGAGAGCTCATTTCCATGAAGAAAGCTTGCCCCAGGCAGTCCTGTAGCTCACTGTTGAAGGCTTTCTCAGGGACTAGCCGTCTGTCTAAGGCTGACCTATACACTGAATATGTCAGTCTGCCGCAAAGCCATGTCTGTAGCTGTTGAGGGTTTGCTTATATGTAGAACTCAAAATACATTTCTGCATCTGACTCATACGATTCCTTTTCCACAGGAAAAGTGAAATTTTAGTTTGCAGATCACTTTGAGCCTATTAATACAAAAGATCAACATTATTTTATATGCTATCAAAGGCAGATAAATCTATTAAGCAACTCTTGAATACATGACTATGTTGCTATGTTGCTATGTTTATTATATAACCTTATGTTATGGCATTGCAGATTATGTTAGTTAGATTGGCTAGTTAATTCAGCTATAGTAAAATAAAATTTCAGGGACAAAATAACACATAATTTGTTCTAGAAGCACAAATATTTCCTCTAGGGCACCTGGTAGTCTTTTCCTGTCTTCATTGTCCTAGAAGAATGTAAGTTCCCCAGTCACTTAGAGCTGTGGTTTTCTACGGCTTTTTTTTTAATTGTTGCCCATTGTAAAAATAATTAACTATTCACTAGGCCACAGATGAAAAATTAATATAAGTCTAGGACCTACAAAAAGAGTAGACATGCCAGCAGGGATTCGTATCACCCAACCTTGGCCTACTTCCATAAAGACTAGTTTTAGGTAATATTCTAAACTTCCTCTACCATCAGCAGGGAAACATTCACAGCCCAAGCTAATCCTTAGACAAAGTCTTAAGACTGCTTTTCTGACCTGATATTGACTACAGAAGATCCTAGAAGATGGTTTAAACAAAATGGTTACTTTTTAGCTGCCTCAAACTAACTCACATAAAACTTGCTCTTAAATTTAACTTGTGCCTTAACAATTTCAGTGCTATACAAAAAACAGAAAGCTGTGATGTGGAGATCGGAAGAAGAGCAACGGATTGCCACTATCCACAGAGCTTGTATTTCTAATTCAATTCAAAAAGATAATATATCAAAACCTTGACCTGCAGATTCCAGATGGGGTTTCAACAGTAGGGATACCAGAAACAAGTATCAGGCCTTCTGCCTTAAGGGACTTTCTTGATTTTCTGAATGCTGCTCACACCAAAAACACTTTGTCAGGAATTCTGAACTGGACTATTACATTGTCTCTTTTTCTCCTTTCTTTTCTTCTTTGTTGCTTTTCCCCTTTTTTTTGTGCTTCAGCAAAAAAAATTTGCTAAATTTACTCCAAGTTATAATGTTTTCCAGTGCCCTAATGTTTTACCTTTTTTTAGAAAATGATCTGCTAAAATACTTTCACCTAGCTCTGAAAATAAATGTGCAAAATATAGCTGAAACAGGACCAAAAAATACTTTCTATCTTGGGAATTTTCCTCTGTCCAAGTGAAAATGTGGAGACAACATCAAAGATTGTATCTCTTTTCCCCTCCTCTTAGCAAACATTATTTCTCCTTAGTATGATGCAAACTGGTAGCGTTTTGATGGTTTATATTCTCTCTTATCTTTTGAAGCACAGGAGCTTTTAAGATGCTTTAATTCCTCTGTCTCTTTTCCATGAAAGATCTTGCATCATTCCTTACAGAAATTCCTTGAGCAAAAGACTTACTGGTGACAAATTTGATAAGTGTACTGAAAAGCTGGACAGTGGTAACAGAAAGCACAATCTGAACACAAATCAGTTTAGTCATCCTCAGGAGAGGCAGACCATGCCTTGAGTCCTGCTCAGTAACTATTAGCTCAGTAATCCTAAATTTGGAACACTTTCTAAACTGTAGGCCTCCATTCTAAAGTTCTTATGATCCTGCCATAATCCATCACAGCTAATTATACTAACCTTCTCAATTTCATGCCATGTGCTTTACCATTTCTGTAAGAGAAGTCAAGATTTCCAAAGGGCGTTCCCTTATTTAAGGTTGAAGATACTCAAATTATATATATTTTTTTTAATTTATCACTATATCCCACTGAACTGATCCATTTAATAATACCATCACATTACCATCAGCATTTAAGAAGAAAAATATTTTCCTCTGGCTTTTTCTTTGTCCTCCTTTTGTAAAACTCAGTTTAACAGTGTTTTCCCTTTCATAGCTGAGAACCCTGCCCAAAGACATGGCAGAAGTTAAAACTAGTTGAAAAGGAGTGTGAGCTTTTGTTGGGATCTGGCTGGAAATCCTTGCTTAGTGGAAGGCAAAAGTGTTCCTACTTTTTCCACAAACACTTTACGAGGCAAGGAACTTTAAAGAGGAATGACAGCAAAAACTGTTGGAAGATTAATGAGGATCCCTACAGCCTGGTCTTTTATGGATCACCAGCTTTTCTTTCATCAGCTATATTTACTCAGCAAGTAAATCTACTGCTAAAAAATATGAAAAGCTCTTCCACAAGCCTGCTTAAAGGTAAAAGACGCTAAACAAAAGATTTAACAGCTTTCTACCAACAAAGAAAGCCCCGAGGGTGGGAAGGGAGAAAAAAAATCCTTAGGGAAACTTCATTTTGCCTGTCAATTAGTCATTTTGCTATTCACTGCTGTGCAGCTCCTGAACTATCTTTTCTCACAAAACGGAAAGAAAGTAACACAGGGTGGTTAATCATATTACTGCATTGATCTTTTATTAAGAAATATGCTGAACCTCTTGGATTGTTATTAAAACTAAAATGCATTTATGACGTACAGCATGTATATCTAGCTTTTTGGATCAAAGTGTCTCCTGGCACTGTCACATACTAATTAGGGGAGTTGAGCCTAGAAAACTTTACATTTATCAGGGGAAACAAAATTGTGTGTATCATGCATTTTTAATGACTTGTCTCAGTCCTGAAGTTAACTCATAATAAATTACATTTGCAACTTATTACAGCAAATTCAATTTGTAATGATACAAAATAGTCCATGGAAATAGCATTCTATTGACAGAATTTTCTCATATGTTTTTGCTATATTCTTGATGA
Source organism: Neomorphus geoffroyi (assembly GCA_033558235.1). Lineage (NCBI taxonomy): Eukaryota > Metazoa > Chordata > Aves > Cuculiformes > Neomorphidae > Neomorphus > Neomorphus geoffroyi. The sequence goes on along the minus strand of JAUMJM010000053.1, from coordinate 20,498,893 downwards.
CACGGTGATGATTCACATGCTATTAAAAATGATCATTTGAAACAGACCACTCCTATTTCAGGTCAAAAGCTCCTTCCTGTGCTCTCTTCATCAGTGGTGAGGCTCCCCAACCTGAGAAAAGCTCTCTAATCACCAAAGATCAAGACCAGCAGGTAAATTAAACTCATATTCAAATTTTAGCAGAAAGCTAGTCGCTTTCCTATGTCTATGTGAGAAACCAAGCAGGGCCAGTGAAGCACGGATTTAGGCAGGGAGCTGTAATCATCTGTATTCTGTTCCATACACACTCATAATTGCCAGCAGGGGCTCTAAGATGGAGCTGCCCAGGGCCAGCTGGCACTAGCTCAGGCTACTCTGGGGCAGTCTGGGTGACAAGGTGGCTGGGACTGTTTGCAGGAGTCAATAAGTCCACTCTCTTTTAGGAGGGAGGAGCTGAAAACCACATGGTGCCATTTGTTGTTAGGAGTAAAGAAGAGGCCACGGCCCATTTTATTTATTAACGTGGGTGTAGCTTTTGTTTGTTTTCTGCCATACTTAGAAGCTACATGTATATTTTGTGATGCGGCCTCACTTTTAAAATCACCATTACACCTATTTTGCCCTTCTTTTTTTGCCATGTTTTCCCCATAAGAATGTTCAAAATAGAATTATAGTTAGTTGGGGATTTTTTTTTAAAACAAATTCCTTTTAAAAAAAATGAATGAAATAATAAAAAGTTTCAACCTAAGGTATTTCTCTAGGGGAAAAAAACATTTTTCTCATTTCTTTTTGGAAGAAAATAAAACCTCACCACCATCAAAACATTTCAAATACAAAAATATTTTCATTTTTTCTTTTGAGCTTTCCTGTAGAAAATACAAGAAAACTGAAAACATGAAATTTTCAGCACAAACTTAAGATTCATTTTAGTGTACAACCATCAGTCAGGTGCCTTGGAAGACCCTGCAGAGTACCAGGTTCCCTACAAATATGCCACCATAAGATACAAAAGTTATGCTTGTGCTTTGATCCCATGATCTGTTACCGAGGACAAGCTATGATACCAGTAGAAATTCAGACAATCTGACATGATCAAACCAGCAGAGTTTATACCACAACATTTTCAGTTATATCACTTGGCTGGTTGAGACTCATGTAAAAGCTGTGGCAATTTAAAGATTTTTTGTATCCAAAACGTGCAACAGAAGGCACAATCAGAGAATCTTCTGTGTTTTCTTCAAAGAGACATCAGAACTTCTCTGTTCTCTAAACCCTTCAGCCTGCATCATACAGCACCGTACCCACAGTTATGCACAAGTGCACGTACAGGAGAAGAGTGGCAAATCAAGCAAAGCCTGCTAATTATGCATCAAAATCAGCTGAAACCATATATTCTCACAAGTTGTTATTATGCTTCTCTATCATCTCAAGTTACCCTATAAGGCTGGTTTTGTTACACTTTTGCTCCTAATTTTAGTCCTATTCATAGGCAAGAAATACTTTAACATACGTTCATTGATACTTTCAGTTTGAGGTAGTGAGTCAGAGAAATATTACAGGTAAAGATTCAAACAAACACAATTCAGCAGCTATTCATATAACCAGGCTGTGGACAACACAGTCAAATGTGTGCTGTATCCCCAGGGTCTTGTAATTTTCTTTGTATGAGCAATTTCTCCGTGAGTATTTTGATTGTGCTTACGTTTCCATACCCAAAGACTTACAATCACGGACACCAAGTAGTGGTCTAGCCCTGACAAATCACATGCTACTACTATGTAATACACACTTTCAGTTAAACTAGGCTAATCAAATGCAGCATATTCAAATGAACTCTGGAGTGAAAGAATGAGCCAAATGACCTTTTCGATAACATTTGCATGTGAGTCATTAAGTGGCTGCAATGCTTAAGAGGAACACTGCTTAGCAATTCCTCTTCATTTTCACTGATTAGAGTATCGGTTAACAATAGTCAGCAAATATTTAGGTGTGTTTTGACTAATGAATCACTAACTGCTTTTGTCAAAATTTGGATGGATCAATAATTTTCAGGCCAGAACTGCTGTGTGTGAACCTCACGCATGTTATGATGTTACTTCTATTAGTCAGTATTGTCAGTAAGTTGCTGGTCACTTAAATCTCACGGTATTGATTCTAATTCACAACAGACACAGCTGAAAAAAACAGAATAAAGGGAAATAATCATCTTTTTAGGAATACTTACAGTTTAAGATACATGTAACTTTTGAAATAAGAATCTGCACAGATAATGTTTACATTTTTCACATATCTTCCAATCTCAGAAACCACCAGCAGTCACAAGTTAGCATACATTACCTGTGAATGTTTATGAAAATTTACTGTTTGACTGCTGTAATTCTGGTTACTCCCCTAAACACAGAAGAGACACAATGCCTACTGCAGGCTTGTACTCCAATTTTAACTTTTGCAAATATTTGGTAAGTTCATTTTCTTAATAAAACACCATTGTATAAATGCCTGGAAAAGAAGAGAATAGTTGTTAAAGAAAATTCTATAAAATACTTATTGGTCTGTTCACTCGACTCACTTCTCCTTATTACCATTTTCTTTGCTTTCACCTCTTTTTGATTTAGTTATATTCTCAGATGATAACATCATATTTAGTTTCTACTGTCCTCAGCATGGCTAATGTTGTATACAGACAAACACCAAAGGAGAAAAAAATGACACAAAATAGTTACTCTCCACCTGCAGAGAAGCTGAAATATTAAGTAACTTACTCCTGAATAAAATAGAAAGAACTTTCTGTTTCTCCACAATACCTTAAGCACCAACTGCCCAAATGAATCAAGCTCTGAGTCTAGACTTTAGCTTTCACAAATGTTGTTTCCTAATAAAGTAAAACACAAAAACATATATTTTGTTCTTCATGTCTTGTTTTCTGCAAAAAACACAGGTTTGTAATTATCAGTGCAACAATAATAATATCAATAACAATGCCATTGTATTTTTAATATCTTCCTTCTGTGAGCATTCTTTTTTTTTAACTACCTATTCAAATCCAGTTTCTTGGTAATTCAGAGTGATTTTTGGCTCCAGGGTTCCTATTTCTCATCAGCCAGCCAAGATTACCATACAAGAGGAAATGAGGTGTGTTTAGTGGAAATGTGTGTCATATTGTTCTACACATAAATCACAACCTCTTATTCAGTCACTCAGGTTCACTTATGGTAGTCTGTAGGTTTATTTGTAGGTTGATTTGCTAGGTAGCAGGCAGTGATCATTAGCGTGTGCCTATTCCAAGGCTACTACTAGGAGAACACAATTTTTCTCCTGTACTGGATGAAAGAGTGTCTTATCATCCTCTTATGAGAGCACCCAGGACAGCCAGATGAATACTGTAACTCTCCTGGAAGAATACCTTTGTCTGCTGATATACAAGGAATTTGTTAGATGTACAAACTAGATATCAGCATATGTTTGTACATTGGTCATTGAAGGCTACCAGCTCTACTTTGATACTGGCAAACCTCACCTGGATCACAGATTTCAGTTCAGTCCAAATCAACCTCTAGCTGTCTTGTCAGTTTGAATGGCCTCAAAGTCTATATCTGTATTAGTAAATAAAACAGCATTAGGGAATGTTGCCGAGCACTGCTTATCTGTGCTTTTAGAGCAGAATCTGGCCAGACCAGCTGGCACTTTCCTAAGTGATTCCTGGCCATGGGCAGGTGCAATTCCCCATGGGCAGCCTGAATGTGGCTGCCTGATTTGGTGGCTCAGCCAGCTGTAGAGTGAGACACAGAAATTCCACTAGCAGATGACCAATGCCAGGCAACAGTCAACCGATATGTCTTACCAAAACAGATTTGGCTAAAGTGGCTAAAAAACACTGCCAGATGCCAGTAAACCGGGATGTCCCTATTGTTTTCTCCATCATAAAATCATAGAATAGTTTGGGTTGGGATGGATCTTTAAATGTCATCTAGTCCACTTCCCCTGTAATAAGTTGGGAACACCTCTACTAGATCAGGTTGCTTAGAGTCCCATCCAATCTGACCTTCAATGTTTCCAGGAATGCGATATCTACCACCTCTCTGGACAATCCATTCCAGTGTTTCAACACCCTGACTGTAAAAATGGTCTTCCTTACACTTAGTCTGAATCTACTCTCTTTTAGTTTAAAACTAAATATTGTGGGTAGTCCTGTATCACAGGTAGGGAAAAGTAGCAAAAAAATATGCACCACTTCTAACATCCTTGAGTAGTGAGTATGTACTTGTGGGTCCCAAAACATGGTTCTGATCCTCTTGAAATGTCCACAAGAAATTCTCACCATCTCTGTCATAGGCTTCAAAAGTCAAACATTACATCTACCTTCCCAAGCCACAATACTGAACCCCCCCCAGCATTTCAGAGCTTTACATTGTCTGAACTTTCTAGCAACAGTTGTTTTTCACCCTACAGAATACGTCCAACTTTCAAAGGGGACATAGATGAAAAACGTTAATTTAACCAAACCATCAAGAACTGCTAACCTTAGTTCAGATCATTAGTTGTAGAGAAAAGACTTTTCTTCTAAATCCTATACAATCTCAGCAGCAGAACATATTCTGGGCTAGCATAAACTTGGGTGAGCTGGAAAACAGGTGTCAAATCCCTAATTAGTAATGAAATTTGAATAAATAACCCAATGGAGTTAGAAGGCTGTGAAAAGAATTTCTGCAGCCCTATTACAAGCTGAACTTACACTACAATAGGTGATCCTCTCAGGGGTAGAAGGGAAAAAAATAGTGAGTTAGATCCTTTATGCCGCTGAATCATAGTTCTCTTGATGTATTAAACTGTGTCCTTTTTAAAACTTAAGCAAACAAACAAAGTCATCCTGAACTTCTCACTTCTGGTCCCTTCCTGGACATCCAACTTTTTAAGGTAAAATGGACTTCCTTAAAGTTTTATGAGGAAAATATGATCCCATAGTGAACAGTGTGAACACTAAATTTTATCCCAGACTTAATTTTTATAGCCCATTTATAAATCTTTGAAATATAGTTTTGTAATGGAAATACTGACAGACCTTTAGCAATACTGCTGCTATAATAAGATTTGTCATTTATGATTAATTGAGGACAATCTTAAAACCTCTTTTCTAAAAGCATCTTCTTTCCATCTGCTTTATTTCCCACAGAGCTATATCATAAAAATAAGTTCCCCAATTTTGTCAAGTGCCAGAGATATTCTGCTTATTTACCCTTAATGATAATCCAAGTTTCTGACATGTAATAATTTCCTGTGTGTCACTTCAATCAAACTGATTTTATTAAAAACCTACAAAAGCAGGGTCTAGGAATCTGCAGTGTTTTTAATAATGTATTTCAAATTGGTATATTGTTTTTAAATCCGTGAAATACAAATGGATTTTAAATAGATGTGTGCCTAATTACATGATTGAACTAAGAATACTGAACAAAAAAGAATGGTTAGCTGAAGGCTATTTAAAAAAAATGTTTCATTCTAAATATTTCACTTAGTGCATTAATACTACTTTGTGAATGCAGTTCGTTTACTCTAGTGTAATTGAATTTGCTTGCTAATCTGTTTCCAAAAGGTGTTTAGAGATACAGCTGTACAAGCAAGTAGAATCTTATAAAGATGAATATTGATGGAGATCCAGATTTCCTTATTCCCATAGGAATGTTAAAATTTTACTCTAAATCTTTAAAAAGATTTGTTATCTTGCTTCTTGCGTATATTAGTGATGTGGGCTGCTTATTAATCAATGTTTAACAATGTAATTACAGCTGGTTTTAGTCATACCAGATAACACAGATTAATAAATGACCTGTAACTAGTGAAGTGTGTAGAAAGGGTAATGAATTCCTTCCATCGGCACATTAATTTATTAGTAATAAACAAAGAGTATGATGAATTAGAAGAATTTGTAGAGTTTTTGAACATTGCAACGAAATTTCCAGATGAAAGCATTTAATCATGCAGTTTTTATTCATTTATTTCACTTTTTGTGCTATACTGTACTGGGATTTGCTTCTCTGAGCTGCATTAAGCAGTCCATTGAAAGTTAGGTTTCCAGAATGTTATATCAGTTCACATGGATTCAGCTCATACTGCTACACACCAATTTTATGTCACTGAGGGTGGTGTAACTTTGATGTGAATTAATCAAATTATCTCCATATAGCAAAACAACTTAATGCAGCTGAGCAAAGCACTGCCAAATTAGCCCTGTCTCTACACTGGCCCTCACTGTATGGAATTCCTTTGGGTAGTTGTGGGTAGAAAGAAGCAGTTAAAGCAGTAGCCTGGTTAATGTGACCTCCCGTCAGTTCAGTGGGGTTATCACACATATTTAAATGCTAGAGAGACATAACAGTTAAAACAATAAGCAAATGTCATTTTACAAAATCTTGTTATTTTAGCCTACTTATGAACTCTTCTGCCTTTCCGTTGTTTGGATACAGACATACACCTTTTGGAATCAAAGTTACACCTTTCTCAGAACTGGATAATTTCCTATAATAGCAAAACTGAAGGTGAGAAAAGAAGGTAAGGCATGGATAATACACCATATCTGATGGCATCATCAGAAATTCTATCAAACAGAAATAAAACTGTGTAGGTGACTATCACAGTATTTCTAGTGATAATCCAGTACATCCCTTTGCACAGCATAGCAGCGTCCCCTTTTTTTGTGGCCTTACTCCTGCTACTCCCCTTCCTTGAGCTGTCCCTCTCCTCAGTTCAGGAGGGAGGAGGGGGAGACATGCTGTACTCCTGATCTTCCCTCACTCCTCTCATTTCTCTAGCACAGTCTTGAAACAGAGACAGAACAGTGAGCATGTGGAATCACACAGATCTGTCATGATCCTCGGTAAGAGAGGGTACTTCCTGGGGCTGTATTTCAACAAGGATGAGCATCTCCAACCCACTGTAGGTTACTGTCTCAACCGCAGGGCAAATTTCCTCCGGAATAAATCCCAATCTCCTACAAAAATCAGCCTGGTGAGAATCTAATGAGAGAAGAGAGCTTTCCATTCCCACAAAAACCTGCAAAATTTTTGTTTCCCCCCAAATCAGGTATTATCCAGACACTGGATACTGTAGATTTATACATATTTATTTATATAGATGTAAATAAAAATAGTTTGAAATAAATGGTATACCTTATCTTAAGGTAGAAATCCTAGCAGGTGCATAAAGATGCTAATCCCAGGGGCTCATAACATCTAAGGCTCTGGCTCAGAGAGCTTTGTAATTGGAAGCACATTAGAAGACCTCAGAACCTACTGTGCTTTCACCGACATCCACCCGTATTACCTATGTGTGTCAACATCCCACGCTGACTTCTATGAGAAATGCATAGATGGAAGAATTGCAGCAGTGACTCTCAAAGTGACACAATGACAGAACTATATCCAGGGGGAACCCGAGGGCATGCCTAAAGGGAATTTGTAAGTAGAAATCACTGAGACTGTACAAGCTATGACTAAAAATATGCATAGATTTCAGTAGGTCAGTATAAGCTGTAATGAATTATGTAACTGCCATGAATTCTTGCCAAAAAGCCCCAGCGAGCATAATATTGTTGCAATTATGTCGATTCACAGGACAGAAGGGACTGGCCTTTTGTACACAGTATCACATGCATGAAACTGTATTACCTCTACATTCTATTTATCTACCATTTTTCAACTTACGAGGAAGTTGTGCGTGCAGAGACATACATATGTATATTTGGCAAATAAATGTACTGAAAAGTCTCAATCTTAATAGATACAATACAGTATTCGTTTTGAAAAAAGAGTATCTTAAATTAATCTTCCTGTAAATCTGAATCAGATGAAGCTCTTGCCAGCTGACAGCAGTTACTCACAGGTACAGTAGAGGCAGTGCAGAGTTAAAGTTATGTACTGATTTCAGCTGGAAGGAATGTGACAAACTATGTTATTTTGCTGAGCCTGATTAAGCACCTAAAAACTAGCTTAATTATGCTACAGCTGGTTGTATGCAAGGCACATTATATGGCAGGACAAAGAGGCTGGAATAGCATTAAAGCCCTACAATCACTGTTTCTGTCTGAGAGAGGAAAGAAAGCCTTTGCACAGGCATGCCAGAAGACAGCCTTCAAAGCACACTCCTGCAAATCCTAGCAAGGGGGAAAGGTAAGGACAAGCTGGGGGAAGGAAGAGTGGACTAGGACAGGGCTGCAGAAGGCAGGGACTGAGACCGGTCCTGCAGTGCAGCAGGCAGTCCTAGGAGTGTGCCATAATTTCACAGGGCTCTAGAGCACATCTGGACATTTTCATCATACCATATCTGAAGGACAGGGAGGTGTCCTTCAGATGCCATGCCTGCCATGCCCCTTGACTGGAACTTGTAAGGGACTTCCTCTGGTTGGATTTTGGGGTTTGTGCGTGTTTGTGTAGCAACATTCATTGAGAACTCTGTGCTCAGTCTAGGAAAAACAAACTCCCATTACCAATATGGGATGATTAGGTAGCTACATGTTAACGCTGAGGATGGAAAAAAGTAGAGTTTTTCTCTTAGGATTCAGGAAGCTGATTTCTGCTGAAATGTCTTAGGCAGGTGCCCTGGTCTGGAAGACTATCTTTTCTTATTTTTTTTAACACGGGAAGTTCCATCAGGTCAATTGATTCTTTACTGTGGGGCTTACTACTGTAATATGTCAGTTACAAAGAATTGCACGATATTTTGTGTACTAATAAAATATATGAAAAAATCCCAAAATCATATAACCTCAGAGACAGCATAAATCAGACTTCTTTGATTTTAAGGTGCAGTCTGCCAGCTATACTAATTAATATCCTTTCACATAATATTATTTGAATATTTGGTCATATTTGAAAATGAGATAAAGAATAAAATTAAAAAGCAAATAGAAATACGAGACATTAAATTGTGTATTACAGTTTGCCTCAGTTTAAGGAAAAATAAAACATCTATATGGACTAGACAAGAGGCCTCTTCCCCAAAAAACACCGCAATGTTTGAAATTAATAGATTTAATCAGAAAATTTATAGAGAATGGATAACAGTTCTCAACTACAAATATATATGTATATAACCAAACCCAGAACAGAACAAACAGCAACACCATAACCAAAACCTCTAGATGAATTAAGTTGTACTCCTGCTTCTTCTGGTGCAGTTACATTTACGGACAGAAGGATGCGAGGTCTCACCCCAGGAGGCAACAGGGCACACTCTCCTCATCCTTTCGTCTGAAAGCAATGAAGGGGGTATGGAGGTGGAGTAGCAACTCCTCTGCAGGTGATGTTGGCCCCCAGGGAGTCTGCAGCAAATCCAGGTAGTGATGATTGCTCCTGAACCAAGGGAGCTCACTCCAAGATGCTTCCACTAGCTCAGTGAAAATGGTGACTCCTGCTCACAGCAGCCACCGAGCAGAAGTAGCGCCAACCAGAAGAAACTTTTCGCCTCCCTCCCCCCTCATCTCTGCCCAGCCATCAAACTGGAACTCAGAGCAGTCAACCCACCCCCCTGCCACCAGTCCTTTCTCCCAAACCCCCCTGTGTTGGCAAGGGAGAGAAAAATTCCCTGAAAGATTTTGAAACTATAACACAGTTGCCTTATATTTTAATGTTTTGGAACATACTATTAAGAAGAGGGAAAAAAAATCAAATAAAATTACACAGGATAGTCTGTTGAGTCTCCTCAAAGACGACAGTTAAGAGCTAAATAATTATAGAGTGCGAGGTAGACATCTGTCAAGAATTACAGTCTGGCTATGAGATGGAAAAACAAAGTGCATTAACAAATATGTGGTTGATTTCATCATAAAAACAAGCAAATTATAGGATGCTCCAAGATATGTATTATGAGTAGCACAATTTAATATATTTATTACCTATTGCAGAATTCATAGACAGTGATGTGGCAAAAGATTTTTCAAGCTAGCCAGGATTAAGAAAGGTTGTGCAGTGGATTAGAAACCCTACCTCTAAGCAATTGGGCAACACAATGACAGATGAATTACTGTAGACAACTGCCATGTTATTCACTAGAAAGAAGAAGTGAAGAAAAAAAAAAAAAAGAACTATTCAATCAAATTGATGGGCTTTAAATTTATTGCAACCACTTAAGAGAAAGACCCAGACATCAACGGCAACATTATAGCTCAGTGACAACTGCTTATTGTGCCATCACAGGAAAAAAAAAAAAAAAACAGAAACTAAAACCAAATGAAACAAAACAACTGCAAACAAGAAAGAAAACAACCCACACCAAAACCTACACCTACAAAAAACCTGAAAAAAATCTAAGTTAAGGTCTTGAGAATAATCTCATGTATAACCCCCCCCTTCAATCACTTAACACTGCTTACAGTTCAAATCTCCTCCTCAAGAAAAACATGTATAAAAGGACAAATAAAGGATTTATTGAAATGAAGTGTTATGCATTTAAAGGAGCTTTAAAGATACTTAGTGTTTGCCTAAGAGTGTCACTCTCATTCAGCTTGAATAGCACCTAAGTCTTACCTAGATCAGTGGCACTGCTTACAAGAGGAAAACATTATCTGAACAAAGGCTTTAGATAGGAGACAACTAAGAAAGTATTTGATAGATGTAAGTGAAATAATAGTAATAATTAAAAGAAAAGAACCTACTCAGTGGTGATGGGTGAAATTACCCATTTTGTGGTGCACGTTATCATAGGGACAGATGTAACTAACCTGGTTGCACGAAGAACAGGCAGGTGCTAGCTTGTCCTTTAGGGTCAAATATAATAAAACATTTTTTCTTCATTATACAGTCATGTAGCTTAATTTTGCAGAGGATTTGCATCATCTCTGCATTCATACTACAAGATTATTACTCTAGATAAACTGGAGTTGACTGTATAAAGACAGTTTATTTGGTACTTCTACTAACCTTTGTTACAATACAGTAAATACTAAAGAAATCACATCCTGAAACTACAGTTGGCAAATTCAAGCCAAAAGCAAATGTGTTCTGAATGAAGCATTACTTGTCCATGAAATTCACTATCACGCTAGCTTCCACATTTGAAGGACATAAAATAAACTATGTAAGGTCCTGTGATTTCGCGTATCTCTTAAGCATCAACCATTTTAGGATAAAACAAACTTTCAGAAATTAGTATGTGTATTACTCATCAGAAATGAGAGATAAGTTTTTTGGGTGGAGGTAAATCTACAGACCAAGACAATGTCAGTATATATGTGCGTGGCAAACTGACAGAGTATGAGAATATGTGAAAGATGGTGAAGAGGGAAATCTGTGGAGGGTTGTACTCCTGAGGGATGCAATTCTTAAATTATTCTGCTTCAAAGAACACCTTCTCCCATACACTTTGGCAGTTTTCCTGTCAGTAGTGATGCTCCACATCACTATGCTTCCTGGATCTAGAGGTGAAAGCACTGGAACTTCTGCCATTGCAATCTGTAGTTTATCTTTCAGAACTAAATACGGGTTATTGCATCTGTTCTTTCATCCTTCCCCCTCCCACCTCCTCACACAGAAGGAAGATTGAGAAGAGAGATGCTTCCGTGCTCTTTCACAGAACCATAAGGAAACTGAAAGATTGAGACTGACTGTAAGAGGCGGTAACTTATGGAAACAGGAAATCTACTGGGTCTGATTTTTCACCTCAGCTGGGCTGAAAGAATAATCTAGGACTCTCACAATTGGAAGTGATCAGATGTCACTTGCACTGAGGAAGATCAGGAAGATACTAACCTCCCTGAAGCATATTGTTAGAGTTTATCTGCTTCTTACAACTAATTCGTTAAAATAAGAATTAGCCACCCTTATGATCAGACTAATTTGTGAGCAATTTTTAAGACAAAAATCTTAAGAAAATCAAAACTTTAAATCTTACAGAGTACTGAAGTCAACAATGTGCTTATGTGTGCAGTTACTTCTTGTTGCATCTAGGCAAAAAGGCATTCCTTAAATTCGTAGGTGAGCAACAGAAATCATCTCTTTTCAGAATACTTCAAGATGCTATTGCAGGATTATGGCACTGACTTGCCCCACCTGGGCTTCAGGAGAAAGTCCACAGCACAATGAGGTATACTAACAGACTCTGAAGTGTAATCAACACAGAGACAGTATCTTATAGAATCATAGAATCATTAAGGTTGGAAAAGACCTCTAAGATCATCAAGTCCAACCTTCAACACAATACCAGCCTGCTTACTAAACCATGTACTAAAGTGCCACATCTACATGTCTTGTGAACACCTCCAGGGATGGTGAGACTAGCACTCACCTTGCTAGAACCTCCTTTCAAGTAATTGTAGAGAGCAATAAGGTTGCCCCTCAGCCTCCTCTTCTCCTGGCTAAACAACCCCAGTTCCCTCAGCTGTTCCTTGTAAGACTTGTGCTCCAGACCCTTCACCAGCCTGATAAAACAGTTTTCAAATTCAAACTTATCAGGGGAAGCAGTCTTACAGGACTCAGATGCAGCATGGTTTTGGACCCCATACAACTCTTTCCTACTTTTCCTTAGGAAAGGCAGAGGCATTTCATGTTAATGTATGTATTTAATGTACACTTAATTTGCATGGTTCTACAGAACATATTTAACCTGCATTAAATGGTAAGATGATACACCATCTGATCTCTGTATCATGTTTTTCTGGTCTATTGAAAATTCATAGATTTCAAAAACAGAATCTAAGTATATATTTAGCACAGTGTACAACTTCCAATTCCCCAAGAGAAACTTCGAAAGTTAATTGTTGTTACCATTCTGTTGTATGTGAAGACTTTCAAGTGTGAACTTATTTTGGATTTATGCTAATTAAAATAGTTTAAAAACCAAAACAGAACAAAAACAAACCCCCCTGAAATTTCATCTATACAAAAGACTTCTTATATAAACATGTTTTCTAAACAAGCCAGTCCCAGTTCTCTACAATTTCTTTATGAACCAGGAATATTTATTTAATGCATTGCCTTATTTACTATAATAAAGCTACTCTGACTTATAAATCCAGCAGAAGATCTGAAATTGACACTATATGGAAAAATCATCTCTGGTCCAGATTTTGAATGCAAGTGCCATTACTTCTGGAAGACTAAATGCAAAGTCTCATATAATGATTTATTATACATATATTAGTTATAAATCAAGTGTCATGAACCCACTGCATTTTAATATTAAAATTTTACATAAATTTGACAAAAATTGTACAATAATGTGTGCTGCATATTTCATAGAAAATATTGGACACTGGTAAAGGATTCCTTAGATCATGACCACCAGTCCAATTTCTACTTTTACTGCTGCATAACACAGTTCATACAGTTTTGGTCAAAAACAGTTTTAAGGATCATCTTTGTGTGGACAGAACAAAGACTCAGTAACATTTTCATAAGCAATGTATGAGACTAACCTTCAATATCTTTTTGAAACTTCTGAAAATTTGCTTCAGCCCTGCACTGGGTAGCCAAGAAAGAATGCTTGAATCCTGCAAAAAGGGAATTTGTGAAAACAATATTTTATAAATATTTTCAAACCATGCTCATTTCCTTTTGTATGCTTGTAGAGCCTTCAAATTCATCCCATATATCTTGTATCATGATTTCAGATTGAGTTATGTGGTGAAGGCAAGAGTTTAGCCAATTTTAAGGAGAAAATGCTTTATATTATTCTTCAAAGTCTGCTTAGACCATTGCAAGTCAGTACAGGGAAGTTTGGCTACTATCAAGCTAGCATTAGTATAGGGAAGCCAGGTAATATCAAGAAAGCCATTCTAACTACACACGAGTTCAAATAAACGTAGAATCTGGCCTACAGATTTTGAGTAAGATAAAAAGCATAAACCAGAATAAAGCAAAAAAGCAACATTAATATCTTCAATTACATTGTTCCAGTTAACCATTTACTTTGATGGTGTCTGAATTGTGACACATTGAGTTGAATTAAGTTCCCAGTTGTCTTTTTTTTTTTTTCTTCCCTCCTTCTCCTCTCACAGCTTTTGATTCCAAATCTGAGGACTGAGGTCCATTTAGCTTGAGTATTCTGGTTCAGTTATAATATTTCTCTTTTCTGTTTTTGTTCTCAGAGATCCAACGCTCAGCTGGATGAGATGCAATACAGGCTGTGCATCCTACAGAATACAATGAAGTATTAGAAAACTCTACAAAGAGTCAGAGGAAAAGGAAAAAAATCAAGTTCACTAAAAAGGATTTCAAATTCTTATCAATTTCACAAAGATCTAATGCACAATAATAAAAAAAACCCAACACACTGTAATCTACCCTCTCATTGTATATATATTGTTTTGGTGTAACTGTGAATACATCCACAGATGTTCTAAGGAAGCAGTACGTATAATATGTCACCCTTAGTTCGATCTATGATTATCAGGAAGACATGGCATTTAAAATGAGTTGATCAGGAAGAGAAATACACACTCAAATAAATCTTATTTAATTTCTTTATATGCTCAGTTGTATGCACATTTATCTTTTGTATGGTTAATATATTCGCACGATTTTAAATATTTTTATATCTGAACTGACTCCATAAACATATATTATACACATATAAGATAGTACAATACAGCCTGCATAAATGCAGATGATGAAAATAAGTGTCTGGCCTAGTACAATATGCAGGACATGGATATACCTCATTACCATTTGAGCCTTTCTGCTGTCAGGTTGTTCACTTAGTAAGTTTTTATGAAAATAGTCATTGAAAGTCTCATTACAAATAACTTTTTTTAAAATACATTTTGTAGGTAAAATGTTATCTTTTGGGGTTAATGATTTTGTAGTAAAATGCCTGTATTTTATACCAGGAAATTGTAGAGGACTAACCGGGTTAAGGACTTCCTACAACTGCTTTAATCACTATTACAACATATGCCACATGAAAAGTAACCTTACCTATGAAAACTTACCAGGAAGCTACAAATTACCTTCATGTAAGTAGTTAAAACAAAACAGTTTTTCTAAAAAAATAATATAAGCAAACTTACAGTTCGGTACAGCTCCCTTTCCTGAGCATGCACATATGAGGATGGGAACGACAGATAAGAGAGGATGAGAGAATCAAGAGCACGTACTTTGTCTACACTCATCACGGTATCCAGAGTATCAAAAGAGCGTTCTGAATGAAACGCAAAAACTGTCATATGCTAAGCTGTGAGTATCAAATATTCAGCAAGTGAAAGGAATATGGTGCATTTTTGAGGCTACCTCCACACAATTCTCAGAAGTAACAAGGATACCACACGGAAAGTGTTCAAAGCCTGGATTACAGTGGCTGTTTATCTGACAGTACTGATAGCATATTATTATTATTAATTCTAATTTTGCTCCATCTACATTAAGTTCCCACACACAAAGCCCCCGCAATTTAAAACTCCATTTATGGCAAAACGTTTCCGATACCAGCGTACAGGATTGTTCCAGACTCTGGAATAATCTTGCCACCGAATTGCAATTACACCCCTTACACTTCTCTGACTTCACCCGCTTCCAAGACAATAATCACTTATTCCGTTTACATCGCGTTTCTACCGTCCGATAGGACACAGCGATGCACTTTTAACGGAGCTCTACAAACCCAGCTCCGCGTCGCACGGCATCAGCCCCGCCAAGGTGCGCGGGGCAGAGTCAGAGGCACGGGCTGGGCAGACGCACCGCGGAGCGGGGAGCGCAGCCGGGGCCGCCGCCACCTCTCACCGTGGGGGCTGCGCAGCCCCAGCCCCGGCGGGGAGAGGAGCGCTCCTGCCGCGGCCGGCGGGGACACCCTGCGCTCTGCGGCCTCGCTTGGGGAGCGGCAAGTATTTGTGTCGCTGTTTGTTCCACTCGCTGAGGAAGCAAGGGTGAGTTTGGGGAAGGGAAAACGGAGAGGTGGGGGCATAATGGATCCCCGAAAAATCACTGACGCGCCCCGCAGAGTGAGCGCTGACAAAAGAGATGGAGCAAGTTCCTCTCTAACCCTCTTTTTTTTTTTCCCGTCTTTTTTTCTTTTCCCTTCTTCCCCTCCCCTTTCTATTTAAATTGTCCCATTGTTAGTGGATTACCCCCGTTTCAGGTTACACCTGATGGGGAATGGGGGGGGGCGTGCAGCACCCCTTCCACCCCCCCAGCCCCCCCCCCCCAAAAAAAAAAAAAAAAAAGAAAAGACCGATATTGTCATAAACTTGTTCTTCGTATTTTGGGCAAATCGGAGAGTGGGGACAGAAAAGCTAAATAAAACAAAGGCAAGAGAGTCCAAGTGATGTCAGCCCTGAGGAACTTGACTTCTGGCAGGGGGGGGTCTCGGGGCACTATCTCGCAGCTCCTGCCGAAGTTCCCCTTTCCGTGGCAGCAGCCCAGGTGCGCGCTCGGCCCGGGCACCGCGCCGGAGGCAGCGCCGGCATTGCCAGCGGCTGCTCGGACTGAGGCTGGAGCACGGCCGGGGCACCCCCCACTCCCTGCGCTGGCACAGCGAGAGTACACAGAGCTCCGGGCGCCGACCGCCCCACTCGCTCGGAGGACAAGCCGGCCGGCGGCCTCCAGGCGTGCGGGGCAGCCCCCGAGTACCGGCCAGGCCCGGCGCTCGCTCTCAGCTCAGCCCCTCCGTCCCGCCGCCACCCCGCGCACAGCCCGCGGCGCCCCGACACCCGCGGCAACCCGACACCGCCGCACGTTCATTGGGCGGAACGACCGACCCTGCCTCCCTAGTCGCAACCAATCAGACGCCGGCTTGGCCTGCCGGGCGCCGAGATTCGCTACCGTTTGGCTGAGGGCGGCCGTCAGTCAGGTTGAGGGACGGGCTGCCCTGCCTCTGCGGTCCCGCCCCCTTGCTCCAATTGATATTATCGGAGCGCCGCGCGAACGGCCGGGCTGCAGTCGGGGCTGGCGTGCGGCCGGCCCGGTGTGGGAGCCGGGCAGCGGCGCGGAGGAGAAGGCGAAGAAGAAAAAGAGGAAGAAAAAGAAGGAGGAAAAGAAGGAGAACGGCATCCGGGAGGGAGGGAGAGAGCGAGCGCCGAGCCAGAGATTAGCATAATAAATTCTCCATCGTCCTCTAGCACCCACCAAGCAGTGGCAGTGTCTAGAGATACATAGCTAGAAATAGAAAATCATCCTGCTCCTGCACCATGGTTTTCCAAAGTAGGCTCCCTTCTTGGATTATTTTGTGCTCCGTCTGGCTGTTCCGTTTTGCACACACGGGGGAGGCACAGGCTGCAAAAGAAGGTAAGGTGATGCGGAAAACAAAAGTTTGGGCTTATTTATTGCTTTTGCACACGAAGTCTGTGTGGTAGCTTACTGGAGGACCTGCCTGCCACTGCCAGCTGCTTGTCACCCACTCCACCTCCCCCCCTTAAAAAAAAAACAAAAACACAAAAAAGACATATTTTTTGGTTGAGGTGGGAGGCAGGAAAGAGCAAGGCATTCACTAGGGGTGTGCCCGTGTACGTTTGAGAGACCGGGACAACTGCCTTTGCTCTCAGGAATGAGGTTTGCGAGGCATTTGCACGTGATGAAAAGACCCCGGCCCGGGGATCCGTGCCGGGGAGCCTCATTCTCCTCTGGCAGCCTTAGTCCTCCTGATGAGGCGCGGGGAGGGCAGGTTCCCTCGCTGCTCTCCAGGCGGCAGCTGCAGGGGCTGGGGGGACGGAGTTTCAGGGCTTGGGACGTTTCGTGGGAGACATGGCACGGCGCGGGGCTGTGGCTGCGGGGCAGCTCCGCGCCACTGCCCGCCGGGGGCCTGCAGCGCTCCGGTCCCGCGGGGCCGTGCACAGACCGCGGAAAGGAAGATCGGGGTGCAGTTTTGCCCCTCCCGGCGTGAAGGCTGGGCATGCATTTAGAGGGTGCATACATCCTAATGTCGTGTCTCCGCAACGTGTGTGCTCTTCGCCGGCATCGCTGGGGAGAGGGAGAGGTTTAAGGGATGGATGTTTTACACGGTCTGCGTATCGCAGCGGGTCTTCCAGATTCCCATCAATCCAACACTGGTATCTGTGTAAGGCGAGCCCCGGAGATTTGTTTCCCCCGCGCACAGAGAGAAAACAGGCAGTTTTCTATCAGAGACTGATGGAGCTGTATAAAATCAATTCACAAAGTCCATGCGAGAGTCTCTTTTCTCACGCTGAGAAAATCTAAAATGATTTAAAGGACTGCCCTGCTCGCGTTTGACAGCCAAAGGCGAAGGTCCGTCTCCATCTTCGGGGGAGTGGGGGTGGAACGACGACAGGGAAGGGGGAGTCGGGCTTTTACTGTGTCTCTATGTATGTATGCATTTGAGCCCCCCCCCCAGCTGGATACATCGATATTTTTCATCAAACTGTTGGCACGCAGTAAAATACCATTTTGAGCTCGTAAGTGGAGCTCAGAACAATCAGACAATTAAAATGTCCTCTGCCCTTAAGAGAAGGCGGCGATGGCGAGGTTAGAGAAGGAAAGAGGGGAGAGAGCCTTTCCTCAGCAAGATTTATAAAGTTTATCTGGAGGGGCTGTAAAGCACAGGGACCCCCGCACGGGGAGTACTAACGCGTGTCCGAGGGATGGAGAGCGGAGAAGGGCCGGGCAGGCAGGCAGGGAGTGCGCAGGCTGCCTGCCCCGCTCTGCCCTGAGGATTGCGCCGCGAGCGGGGCTGCACTCGGTGCTTCCCGGCGATAGTCTGCCTCGTGTTTGTGTGTGTAAGTGTATGGATGTCTATATGCATGCATCTATACATACAAGTGTGCGTGTGTGATGTCTGCATGTTGAGGGAAAGCCAGCCTAGACACAGGAGGGTCAGGAGGGGGCGAGCGGCAGACGAGGATTGATAGCGGCTACCTGCAAGCGCAGAAAACTCCCGCGAAAGAGCGAGGCGGGGGGTGGAGAAGTAACTTTGCAGCTTCACCCCGGCCTCTCCGAAAGGCCGGTGGCGGCAGTAACCCCGCGTGGTTTCTCACCGCTCCTCGCCGACTAGGGAAGAGCGATGAGGAGGGTAAGAGGCTGAAAAGTTTTCCGCGTCGCGTCCGGGACTCTCGGGGAGAGCACAGGCATGGGGGCGCCGCGCTCCGCTGCCCCGCGGTGGAGGGAGGTCCCGTCCCACTGCCCCGTGGCTGCGAGACCTCACTCAGGGCTACGTTCTGGGCGCTCCCTCCTCAAACCGGCGGCTGCCGGGCTCGGGGACTGCGGCGGGCGCGACTGCGGTGCCGGAGCTCCGTTGCTGCTTGGCCGCCGAGCCCCGCCGGTCGGCGCGGTCGCTTGCGCAGCGCCCCGCGGAGCCCCTTCCCCGCGGCCGCACCTCCCACGCGTCGCCCGCCGGTTTGACGCCTCCTTTCGCTCTCCGTCCCGCCGCGCCGCCGAGATGGGTCTAGAGCCGCGTTTTTGCCCTGCGCGGTGCGCTGCGCCCCCG
The DNA here is from genome assembly GCA_033558235.1 of Neomorphus geoffroyi. Classification (NCBI taxonomy): domain Eukaryota; kingdom Metazoa; phylum Chordata; class Aves; order Cuculiformes; family Neomorphidae; genus Neomorphus; species Neomorphus geoffroyi. The sequence continues at coordinate 20,479,558 of JAUMJM010000053.1, read as the reverse complement.
CGGGAGGGAGCGCACCCGGCGGCTCGGTGCGCTCCGCATCCCCTCCCCGCATCGCTTCCCAGCGCCGCACGAGCCGGTCCGGGAGCAGCGCCCCGGCCGCTGGCCTGGAAAGCTCTTCCCCAGTAACTTTCGGTACCACACGGGAACGTCACGTTTTCTTTGCAAGGGGTGTTTACAGAGCGGGGTTTTACGTTTGTTTGTTTCCGTATTGTCTTTCCTTTCTGAGATGTGCCCACCCGTTGCTATGTAATGCAGAATTGCTACCAAATAAAAGGAATAATAAATTACAGCCACGGGATAATGTGCTGGTGCTGAAATGGTTAAATTTTTCGTGTTACCTTTTTTTTTTTCCAGGACCATTATAAATGTTCGTGTTTAACAAACCACCACATACACCACCTGCTTTTCTATAGAAAGTGTTACAAAGCAAAGCCCCTTGAATCCAGGCTTAATGAAATAAGCAGATAATCTTTCTAGAGAGAGACTATCAAACTTCCTTAATGAGTGGTTCCACTTTTATTACTGAGATACAGGCCTGGAAGCTACGGTTTTGTGTTCAGCTAACATTCCAGATATTATTGTACGAACTTTTAAATAACTTTTTTAGTCGTCTCACCTTTCTAATAATTCACTGACATTTTGTGCTAAATTATACTAGGAGAAAGGGCCAAAGCCAGAATTATAACCATCTCAAAGGACTCGACAAAAGTTGCTTCAAGTTACTTCCTTAAATCATGCATTGAAATATCAGTACTTGAATGCTATGTATAAAGTTATAAATAGCCTTGTAGCTAAAAATATACTGGATAGATTTAATTAGAAATGTTATTTTTTATGTAATGAAATAGAAATACAATGTTAAATATACAGCTTTAAAGGAGGAATCCTTAAAGTGTACCAAACCTAGAAATATGGTTGGTCATTCTACAGCTTTGACTGTTTGAAAGAAGGCATTACAGCAAATCATAGACACGATAGTTTTAGACATCATAGAGTAGCATATATATAATTTCAAAGTCATATATAAACTAATAATAATTTGCTAGGAAAGAAACTTACACCTATAGTTGAAATATATGACATCATTTACCTCTAAATATGCATTTCTATATAGCATCAGTAACATAACCTCCAACATGTTCTGTAAAATATTTAAGACTTGATTTATTAAGCTGTGATTAACCACTTTTGAGATGGGGTTACGTTTCACTGAAAAAAATTGCAGTGCTACTGGAACTGATGCCTTTTGTGTAGATGTACCACTGGGGTATAATGACATGAAAATTTTAGGAAGCCATTACCATAAAGTGAATTGTCTCATCTTGTGTATGTAGTATTTTATGTATGCAAAATGTGAGGTAATTGCGAAGTATTTTGTTTTCTGTATTCCTGGTTGTCATTTCTTTGTGGAATTACTGCTTTATCACCCAAGGAACATATTTTTTCCTTTCTAACTTGCAGTACAACTTTCAGTAAGGTATAGACTAGCTCTGTCTAAATCAGTTTGGAAAAGTGTTGAAATATTGGTGTTAATTTGTTTGTTTTAAGCACATTGTAATAACAAGCATATGGGAAACGTCCTTCTTATGACAGAAGAAATGAAGGGGGCATGCATCTTAATGACTGATTAGTAACACTTTAGAACACAAAAAATCCCAATGTACTTTCATTTCAGCAATAAAATTGTTAAGATTGATGTATATCTGATTGTATGTGGATGACATATAATAATTTAATTATCTGTTTACAAGTAAATGCATAGTTGTTGCAGGTTTTTTTTAGTGATAGGAAGAAAAAACATTAATTTGTACAAAAAATGTATTCTTTATCACTTTTTTATTCAGACCTTGTTCTTTGCTTTTATATTCTCATTTTTTTTATTTAACAAACAGTGGAAATTCTTTTTTTTTCTCTTCTTCTTCTTCTCTTTAGTAATATTGCTGGACTCTAAAGCACAACAGACAGAGTTGGAGTGGATTTCCTCTCCTCCCAATGGGGTAAGTACTCCAGGCAAAAATTAAGTTCCTAAAGAAAAGTAGTTATTTTACCAAAGCAATTGAAAGACTTGCTTTAAACTAGCTCCCAGTAATCGTACTGAGTGTTTATGAAACTTTCATTTTTAGAATGGAAAAAAGCATACCTCAGGGTAGGGGGTACAAATGTGATCTAATTAAAAGGAAGAGTTTCTTTAAACTCACCTACATTTTCTCAGTATCTCTATGTTTTTGTGGTGTAACCCTTTGTGCCGTACCAGAAAGCTCTGTATGTTTATAACACAGCATTTAAAATAACTTCCTTCTTCCTTTCTGTATGGAAACTTTCTAAAAATATGTTTTTAATTTTCTGTATAATGTGTGATCATAAATTTGTTTACGATGTTTTCTTTGTAATTGAATAGCACAGATTGAAGTGCTCTAAAATAAAAACATTTATACTGCAGATGTGTTTGAAATTACATTCCAGACTTGAAACATCCCCAAGTCTTGAAGAGGTTGATATCTGGAACTTACCACCAATTATGTGCTTAAGGCCACCTCTGACTTGCTTACAAATTAATTTCATGGTACTCCAGGAAATGTACCACTGTAAAGTACATCATTATAAAAAATGAGAAGTTTAGAAACATTGGTGTAATAGTCTTGTTTATTAGATACGTAATGTTGAGAAATGCTGCTTTCCATGTGAATTAAAAGTGATATAAACCCCCTTCTTCCTCAAGTCTTGTGGAAGAATATTTTCAGAAAGATTTAATGGCTATATTGTTCTACCTTAGCTCAGTCTGATAAATCATAAATTATATGGACAGTTCTTACTCATGGAAGCTGTCTTGCTGAATCCATTGGGACTTCTTGCATGAACAAGGACTTGGGGGATCAGGCCCTTAATCTTCAGCGCACAAAGAAATCTGGAGCCAGAAGAGTGTGAAGTGTGAGTGGGGATATAAAAGTGTAACAAATCCTTTAAATAATAAGAATGAAAATCTGCAAGGGACTTTCTTTAAAAGCGAGATCGTTAAATCAATACAAGCATAAACTGGAAACAAGTCTAAGGACTTCAGAAAGAAAGTACTGTGAGCTCAATGTGCATGATGGTTAATAATCTCAGCATTAGCACGTTGCGCTGATTGAAGTCTTTACCAGAGGTTTTTGAAAGATTAGCTTGGGGACAATTCCATTAGGCTAACCTGTAGATAATGAAGTACATGTCAACATGTTTTAGACGTCAGCATACTGAAAGATGGAAGTACAGTCAAATTCAACAAATAGTAAAAGGAGACTTTCAGAGGGAGAAGAAAATTTCATTTAGGAATTACAAGTGAATCAAAACTAATGGCTAGATTCATATGCATGAAAATGTTTAGAAATGGTTGCCTGTAAATTAACATAAAAGTATCATTTTAATAATGTAATTTTGAAAAGAAATGTTTTTCTAGTTTTAATTGCTGAATTTTCTACTACGCAATAAAGACTTCGTGGGAATAAAGACAGAAAACCTCCTTAAGAGAACTACGGCATCATCACAGTATGGTATATGTCAGCCAGACACTCGTTAAATGCCTCATTCAGCTGCAAATGTTACATCTAACAATGATCTCAAATATTGTTAAGATAACTAAGAAGTTACAATATCATATATTGAAAGCAATGTAACAGGACACTTTCAAATGGAATTATATGTATACTACCACATGTTGCAGCAGGTCGAAGTAAAGTTTAATTTTCTTGTTGTAAAAGCTATCACAGAACTGATAACTTCTAAAGACTTTAATGAAACATGATCTCAGATGGCATAGGTGAAAACATATCCTGAAGTACCGCTATATTTTATTTTCCCTGCAGAGAAGCAGATACACCTCCAATAGACTAATTGAAATAATAGATCAATAATTACATAATTGAATCATAAGTCATATTTCCTTAATTTTTAGGAAAATCATACTCCATGGCTTTGGGGAAATATGGGAAGATAGACTTTAGTGTTTAATGCTAAGGATAATATAAAGTAGGACTTCTTAGGCAAATTTAATGTTTTGTATTTTCTTGACTGTAACATAAGAATCTTTCTTATACTAGCTAATCTCCTGTAGTAGGATTTTGACTCCAAGAAGGCTCATTTGTGTTGTATTAAGAAAAATAGTTTTGTTTTATGAAGTATATTTTGTTTTGTTTTGCTTTGTTTTTATTTTGCTTTCTGGATTTTTTTTTTTTGAGATGTGTATGTGTGGACATTTGTTTTCATGGAACAGTCCACATCAAAACCCGAGGAGTCAGAGTCTGTTATGAGATGCATTAGGGTTACTTTCACTTCAAAGATGCAATATGTTATTACACTGGAATATTTTATTGCAGAATCTGGCTTGGTGTTTTGAGGGAGGACAGCTTACACAAGATACAAAATAAAACAAACAAAACCACCAAACCAACTCAAACTGAAAAGACACCAACACTACCTGATATGAAATGAAGACTATAAATATCAGTAAAGTTTTAGGCTTCATGCCTTGTTTGTCATATTTGTGGTTTGGGGTTTTTTTTTGTTGCAATTTGTTTTCTGGGGTTGTTTATATTTCTTTTGATTTTTTTTTGTTTTGTCGGTTTGTTTTTCAGTGTGTTAGAGCTAAAAAACTCGGTCCAGGGTCCCTTTTTTCTTTTCCTTGTTTGTAGTAGCTCTTACAGAGCAGAGAAAAATACCTTATTCATTCAGTTTTAATAATTCTATTATGAAGATACTTTCTTCTGTTCTGAGATTTATATAGTTTCATCTGCAGTCAGTTCAGTTAACTCCATGAGCATTTAATAATATATTTAAATCATTTAATAACGTATGGATATATAATACCATACATGCCACATATTAATTGTAGGTCTTTGACATGCGCTTTGATATTTACAACTTCTGTGCATTTCAGAGTCTGCAGCCGTGATATGTTTTGTGGTGATAACTTCCAGTATCAATTCAGCCCTATCTGGGTTTTTTTGGAGCAATAGACAAACATTAAAATCGTCTCTCATATTGCATGACTAGTTTGGGAAAACGGTGCCTTCCGTACTTGGTTACCGATGTAAGGAATGTCAGTGGATGCTCCATCCCGCAGAGGTGCGAGTATGCTAGTCCCACAAAGCACTTAAGCACATGCTTACCATTAAGCTTGTGAGTACTGTCATTGATCTTAAGCATGAGCTTAAGTACATTATTGACACAGGGCCAGAGGGCTAAGTGCTGTATGGAGAAGTCACAGTTGCCTATATCATAGGGTGAGGGTAGCTCAGCCACCCCTCCACCAATTTATTACATCTGTGGTTTCTGCAGTGAATTAGATGTTACAAGAAATGTCAAAAAAGGTGAGAGACATATACTGTGTTGGTTACACCTGGGTAGATCTACCTGGTTGATTTCAGTGGAAGGTTTGGCTTTGCTTGAGGTGCAGATTCTTGTGCTACCAAAGGCCATTGAAGTCTATAGGGCTGTTACAGGTTTACCAGTTTGTTACACAGCTGGTATCCTAAAGAGGTAACAGCAACAAAAATCAGGCTTTGAACCAGTAAGCTTTCAGTCATGTGGGCTATTCTTAAATATGTATGTAATCTTATGGTTCATTTGAACTCTCAACTAAATTAAATTTGCTCCTTTGACGTGGATGCAGCCACTGAACAAAACATGAAGTGAGGAGCTCTTGCTTACCTTCTTTTAGTTTGTAAATAGAATAGAAGGTAGACTGAATCAAAAAGGGGACAACCATAATGTTTTCTTGCTTTCACATTTTTAATTCTGTCTGTCTTCTCTTGGTCTCTCTCTCGATGCCACTTCTATCATATAGGAGTGAAAATCATATGGCTTACAAGTTTCAGGACCCATTCCTGTTCTTTCTGTACAACTGAAAGTTTAACTGGAAGTTTTGTGTCCACAAGTGTTATGTATTGTAATACTGCGCAATTTCAGTTTCTAAGACTTCGCTAATTTTAGGTTTCTCTTTTTGATCTTTGGTTATCAAAACTGTCGTGACCTCAATTAAATGACATGGAGGGAGAGAGAGCCTACAGTTGGTTTAATGTGTGTTTTCTTTATTTGGGTGCTTGAGTGTGTTTTAACAATAACCTACTTCTTAGGAAGCCCTACTGTAAAAAAGATGGCAGGAGAGACTTGAGTTGTATGAAGCCTTTTAAAATATACAATAGTTACATCTGGGTCTACTTGTTTTGTATTACTAACTGTCTGTTATTGTTTTAGTGGGAAGAAATTAGTGGACTGGATGAAAACTACACTCCTATACGAACATACCAGGTATGCCAGGTGATGGAATCAAACCAAAACAACTGGCTTCGGACTAACTGGATTGCAAAAAGCAATGCACAAAGGATTTTTGTAGAACTGAAATTCACTCTGAGGGATTGTAACAGTCTTCCTGGAGTTCTGGGGACTTGTAAAGAAACTTTTAACTTGTATTATTATGAAACAGACTACGACACTGGCAGGAATATCCGAGAAAACCAGTATGTAAAGATAGACACTATTGCAGCAGATGAAAGTTTTACCCAAGGTGATCTTGGGGAGAGAAAAATGAAACTTAACACAGAGGTGAGAGAAATTGGACCTTTGTCCAAAAAAGGATTCTATCTTGCATTTCAGGATGTAGGGGCCTGCATTGCTTTGGTCTCTGTCAAAGTCTACTACAAGAAGTGCTGGTCCATCATTGAGAACTTAGCTATTTTTCCCGACACAGTGACTGGCTCAGAGTTTTCCTCTTTAGTTGAAGTAAGAGGAACTTGCGTCAGCAGTGCCGAGGAGGAGGCAGAGAATTCACCGAAGATGCACTGCAGTGCAGAGGGAGAATGGTTAGTGCCTATTGGAAAATGTATCTGCAAAGCGGGGTACCAGCAAAAAGGAGACACGTGTGAACGTAAGTAGACATGCAACTTGTTGTAATATGTACATTATAGACCATGTTCTACCAGCTTATTTTTATTATTTTTTTTCCACAGAAGTATGTCATCCATCTGCTTTTAAAGTTCTTGCGTCCTCAGTCTGTAAACTTCACACTGGCTAATTCAAAGCAGTAGGCTCATCTGGATATGGAAATATGCAGTTGTGTACTGCCTTTTAAAATTTAAACAAGAACATTTAAAGTTGTATGAAATACAAATATAGATTCAGGATTAGCATTTTAAACTGGTTAAGGTTATGTTCCTTGTACCTCTTGCTGAACAAGTCATACCTAACACAGAACATTGTATTAATAATCTCAAATATGAGTAGTTAAACAATTTGTTCTTTCATGTGATCTGTGACAATTATATGGAAACTAAAACTGAGGAAGAATGAGGCGTGGTTAGTAATGGGAAGAATAAACATACAATGAAAACTGAGTTAGGGTTTTGTGTCATAAGCATGTACGAAGTCAGACACCACATTATTATTTCAGATCTTTCAAGCAGAATATAAAGTTTCCAGAGCAAAGTATGGGGATTTTTTGCATAAAACTTAACTCTAAAGTTTTGGTTCATCGTAGGATCATGGTGGTTAGTTCAAAATAGTAGCATATAAAAAACTACTGAATTGTACTATCTAATTCAGACTGATTCAGTTACCGCTGTTCTTCAAATAAGGCTAACCTTTAGTGTTGCTGTCACTGGGACTGCATGCGTAGGACATTTCTGCTTAACGTGAGAAAGTATATTTCGTTGTCTGCTTATAGTAGGATCAAGAGAATAGGCAGTTTGTTTGAAGACAGGTATTTTCATATACACTTGAGAAAAAGTCTGTAATTTTTATCATCAGATAACACAAGGAGTTACATATCACCATATTTTTATCATAAGATAGACAAGCATTTGTTGGTGAGAAATACTGTAAATCAAATACTGGACCCTGCCCCCCCCCCCCAAATCTGTGAAAAGGAGAAACCTACAGAATCTCAAAAACAATGCTGGCAGCAGTGGCTGAGTCTGTCTGTGTGAGGACTTCAAAATCCTCTGCAAAAGATTATGAACAACCCCCCCCCCCAAAAAAGTAGATACATCTCATTATTAATGATTTGTACTCAGGGAGAAACACAATTGTGCTCTTGACGAGTTTTTACGAGGCAATTTAGTACAAGGTGGAGTGAATGGAGTTGATCTGAGGCCTTTGTAGACTTGCACAAATCTTTCATTGTTCTGTTGGGAAGGGATGAGGGCTTATACACTGCGGAGGGTGATCTCATTAGGAGTAATCATAATATGAAAAACTGCCCCCGCGAAACCATTTGGTAGACTGTATTAAAGCTCTGTTAAAAATATTAAGCACTATGTCTCACGGAAGCCTGTTTTGAGGTTTTCAAACGTTTTTTTTGAGAGACTGACTTCTTCCTTTTCTTAGTTAACTTTTTCTTGATTACAGGCGTAGTCATGGTTGGTGCAATTAGTATATAAATTTTATTTGACTTTCAATAAAGGAGAGAAAATGTCCAAAAAAGAAAGTATGTATTGGGAAGTGGGTGGAGGACTGGTGTTTGGTAACTGGTATTTTAGTAACCTGTTTATTAAACAGGCGTCTTAATTTCTAACCATGCTGATGTTGACAAAAGAATTAAATGATAACTTGACTATAGTAGCGTGCTCATTTGCAAAAACACTTCCCATTTTTGGCTTGCTTCCAAAGCAATCACTAAGAGAATACGCTACTCTGGAAACAGTCCAGAGGATCATTTATGGTATTTTTCCTGCTCTCTTTCAATGATCCTGTTAAGAATTTCAAAACAAACTCTGGCTCCATATTGAGGCAAGTTAATGTATTCGAGAAGGAAAAGGTGGGAGGCAGGCACTTGCTGAATGCACACTGTTGGCAGCTCCAAGTCGGAATGATCTGGGTGGCTGTGGCGTACAATAGTAATTGCTGTCTGTGATAGTTGTTAGCTGTGTCTGTGCTCAAGGATGTTATTAAGTATGATCAACTACGTAGTGACCGATAATACAGCTGGCACACTGATACCATGTCTGGTTTTTGTGACAGATATTGAGAGAAACTTATCTGAACATTGACACTAATGCAACTGGCTATCTGTTACTGTCAAGCTGTGTAGCAGATCAAGCAGAAGCAAGTTGGCGTGTGCTTTCTTAACCCAGAGCTTTTATAGCCTTGTCTGAGGGCTCACTTCTGCAAATACTTTGTACCTGGCATGCTGTGTGACTTCTTTGGGACTACTCATGGCAGGGACCATTGTGCTCTGTCGGGATGGGCAGAAGTCTGTGATTCCTCTCTCACACTTCCTGTAGCTCAGCTGAATATACTTAACACAATAAGAGGGTCTTTTAAAGATGCAGAATAATACCTTATGCGGCTGCATTGTAGCAAAGGTAGGAGTAGATGGCCACATTGTATTCCAAATAGCTCTTCAGCCTGTAACTCAGTGGGGATTTTCATTTGTGTTATGCTGGCTTGATTGGCTGGCTGTGATTGAAGAATGTGTTTCTTTTGCATAGAGCTTCTCTCCTGTGTGTGAACTTCATTGAGTTCAGATACTAAAACAATTGAATTTTGATTTATATGCAACTCTGCACTAGATGTCTTGCCAGAAGATATTTTTTATTGTTGTTGTTGCATGAACGTAAGTAACTGGTGATGCTGGGAAGGATAAGGAAGGAAACAATCATGAGGAGTGAAACACGTAACCTGAAAATTGGGCCCCCATGTGTTCCTGCTTCAATGCTCGGTCTTCCAAGCTGAATTGATTTTTTTTTTTTTTTTTTTTTGATGTACACTGATTACTTCTCATTATAGGTGTGCCAAGGAGTTCGTGCCACCTCACTGATCTGTTATGATAACACACATACATAAGAGCCAAATTTCAGAAAGCTCACAACCATCAATTAAAGTAAAATCTTAAAGCTGAGTGAAACAAAGATGAGAAAGTTACATAAGCCTCTGAACTTTGAATGGCAGATCTTTTGCTTATGTGCAAGGACACTATCTCCTCAGTCTTAATCATTTCTGCTGGTGGTGGCACTTGGCTTAGGTGTGGAAGTTGTAGATTTTAAAGGATTATCTTGAAGGGTACTTAACAAAAGTACCAGAAGAAGTACTTAGAAATATTCAATTCTTCCAATATCATGTATTACATGTGTTCTGGCAAAAAAGCTCTCAACCACAAGAACCCAATAAAGTTCTCACTAACTGTAGATGACTCCCAATAGACCTAACTTCAGTTTTTTTCTCATAGTGGAGTCTGGTTGATATGTTGTGCCTGTAAGGACCACATTGTGATCAGTGATTGGTATTTGAAAGAGAAAATAATCCTTTGAGAAATTCTAGTGTAGTGTATTTTCCATCTGTTTCATATTAGTTGGGGGTGGGGAAAGGCAGAATTATTATTTTTTTTTTCAATGGAAGCAGTAGAGTGATATTTCAGAAGGTAGGAAACATCTCAGTATGTCTGAACTGAGAAGTTACATGGATGATTTGGCACCAAGTCAGAAAATCCAGAATTCTATGGAAAGCCAAATGGATGTGTTGTATTGTTAAACTTTTTATAATACCATATGCATTAACAATTGTTTTATTTGCTCTAAAATGGGGACAGGATTATAGTTATTTGTGCCTTTTGTCTTGATGAGGTAAAAAAGGGAGCTACAGAATTTTCTTTCCAAACTCTTGTCATGTGCTGTACACTGCACCAGACTGAAAGCTGCATCTGTTCCTTCTTTATTTCTTCTTGGGACAAACTTTTACCTTTTGATTTCGTGAAATATACTTGATAAACTATCCAGAAACCAAATATTCCTGTCATATTTGTGGTAGAGTATGTGTTCTTGTGTTCTTTTGTTTGTTTCATTTTTTGGGGTTGGGTTTTTTAATATTGGCCTACTTAGGAGCTGATGTACCACAAGTTTACTAGTAGAGGGCAATGAATGTGAATGTAGGGAATGTGAATAAGTTGTCATCAAAAAAATGTTACTATGCTTCTAAAAAACCCAAGTTGAGCATATTGCAGATTGGGTATAAAGCTTAGACCAGGTAATGTGTCCCAAAATCTGTGGATGATCTGCAGCTTGAGTAACCTGTTGACATTCCTGCATTTTTAACTTGAAAATATTTTGCTGCTTTGAAGAAGGGGCAAAATTGTAGAAAACTTTCTCAATGGCATTTATATCATCAAGAGTCAAACTGTTTTCTTTTTGGAAGAAAAGTTACCTTTCTTCCATTTGCCTCCAAAATTACTCTAGGGAAGAGAAAGTAATTATTCTCAGCAAATTGAACCAGAGTAGAGAATGAAGATACGACTTGTGTCATTTTCTCTGAAGCCAGTGGAAGCTCAATGGAAGAGTGTCTACCTCCTTCCCTTTTTGTCCCCTAACATATTTAATATTTTCCTGTCCCTTTTTGAAGAAAGGTCAATGTGGTATCAGGTCCCGGATACACGATATTTTTTTTTTTTTTTAAATCAAATAGTTCCTTTGCAGCTGTAAGTATCTTTTCAAAGGATCCTAGCAGGGTTCAGAAAAATATACGAGATACTTTAAGGGTGAAAGACAGACCTAGCCAGACCATCAAGGATATTGAGTGTTTCTACTATGAAATGCAGAGCTGTAATTTCTGCTTCCAGCCCCCTAGAAAGCTGAATGTCTTGGCTTTCTTTTACCCTGGACTCTTCTGACTGCCCTTCTTGTTGGATAGATGTAGAAAGATATATTTTCTTGCTATCTCTTTCAAAACAGTCTGGTGTTCATAAAGAAGGTGATTTTCAGAAATTTGTCAGTTTGCCTAAGTCTGTGTTTCTTTGACCTATGTTGTCCATGTCCTTCAGCCTTTTTGATATGTCAATACAGAGAAGAAAACGGGAGAGAATCTATATCCACTCTTAAACACATTCTTTTCAAAGAGTGACTTCCAAATTAAATAATAAAAAATGGCTTATGTTCTCTGTGGTCAGGGCTAGCCATCACCTGGTTCATTTATGCTTCATAGCATTTGTTCCCAATCTCCTCTGGCTTGCCTTTTGTCCTTAATACAGGGTGGGGGGAGGGTTGTAGTGTTCATTTGCCTGAAATGTCTGAATTAGTTTTGTTAGTATGATTATAAGCCATCATAGTTTTGGTGATACAGCATCACCTGTGACATGGAGATATGTGAGAAGTAAGGTGATGTTAATTTTAAGTGATCAAGTGATGGAGGAAGTTGAAACCAGCCAGTTCTCATCCATAATGCCATCAGAGTGATTCCTAAAATGAATCAACTGCAGAGCTACTGACGGGTTTAGTTTCCAATGAACTAGTTATTTTGCTCCAGAAGAGCAGTAGCACATGCAGGTGGGCAATCAGGAGACCAGATCCTAGAAGTGAAATTGTTGGATAATGTAAATGAATATAGAGCTCTTTCTCTTCTCCAGCCTCTCTTTTCCCCCACCCCCCACTCCCCATTCCTCTTCACAGAGTCTGTTGTCTCTAGGAATTACTATTATTATTTCTAATATTGCTGGAACTTTGCTGAATATCAATTCCTTAAACTAAATTTATTTTATTTTTTTCTGGGGTTTTTTGGTCAGGTTCACTGCTGTGCACAGATTTTGAAAACAAAACAAAGCCAGCGATGAAATTTAACAGAATTTTAGTAATTTCTCCTTTAGTTACAGAGGAAGCACTAAAGTTGTCTTTTTACGGGACTGGGATGCCGCTGTTGAATTAGCTACGGTTGCTCAACAGCTGGGCCATTAACTCCTTAGCCATAAAGCCTATCTTCTGTTTGTTCTAAATGAACCTTTAGTTGGTATTTAGAAATGGAATCTCATTGTGTCATGTCTGTTGCCCAAACCCATACATCTTGCTTCTGAAACAATCTTTTCTGCCCAGAAATCTTTTGTGAAAGTTGCAATAGGCATGCAATAGCTTTGTTATAATTTTCCAAGTGTAAAAGACCTCCCTAGATGAAAAATTAACTAGCATGCTTTGAAATTCTCATGATGGTGTGTGTTTGTTTGTCTTTTGTTTTGTTTCCCCCCTCTCAGGGTTTCTGTTAACCTCTGAGAATTAAACCACTAAAAGTAAATTTTAAATATTCTTTCATTTCTGAGTACAAATGAGAGATGTGACATATGCAGTCCTTGTTAGGGCAATCTCAAGTGTAAATGCATTCCATTAAATGACTGTTAGGTTTTTAAGAAAGAAACAAACAAGACAAAGTCCAACACCCTCAGCCAGAAAACAAGGAAAGTTAGTAGGTTACAGAGAAATTGAAAGTAGAGATCATTTAATGGCAAAACTGATCATGGGAAAGGGAGGAATATGTAAGTAAGTGTTCAATCTACTTTATGTATATGTAAGACATCTACTTATGTGGATGGCGAAATGCTGTTTAGAGTTGTTCAAACAAACTGCAGCTCAAACTATAAATTATGCTCTGAAAACAATGAACCTTAATCAAAGGAGTGAAGGGCAGGTTATTTGAGAAGTGTGATAACGGTAGAGGTCCATATTTGATACTGAAATTGAAAGAAAATAAATATGTGAGCAAAATATTTGCTTAACTAGATTAGCTTTTGAATTTTGCTACATCCCAAACTTCCTCTGTTATCCTGAAAATATGTGCCCTGTCCCACGAACAGTTTGTATGTATTAAGCAGTGTTAAATCTTGAAGAATATCTTCCTGTTTTCACTTGAGAAACTGTGGCAATAGTTTTCTTTTGATGTTGGTTTTCAGTGAGTATCCTGCTTATAACTACTTGAACAACAATGTAAAAATTCATCGTTTCTTCTTGACTTCTCAGTGTTAAATCATGATCTTTTCTCTGTACTGTACAAGCTCCGTCTGCAATGCTAATTTAGTTATTAAAAATAAGCTGTATGCAGCTTGTGAATAAACAATTTCGAAATTGAAAACAAGTGAAACATTTTCAAATTAGTGTCTGCCAAGACAAAATAGATCTTTCGTAGTGTACTCAATACATGTATTTCATTTATGTCTGTGTTAGGTTACCCCTTCCTGCCCAAAATAGAATAAATACTAGTTTGTTAATAAAAACTTAAGGCTGGAACCAAGTTAAGAAGAAAACAATTTGTGAGGGTTTTCCTTCAAAGAATTAGAAAAGTATGTTCAGGGAGCTTATTAAAAGCCAAACATAGGTGACATGACAGGAAAAATATGTAGATGTTTTTCGATTGTAAACTTCACAGAATGTTTGTGGCATAAAGGAGTGGGGGAAAGGCAGGTTCAGTGTTTAATTCGGTATTACCCATCTTTAATTTCATAAAAATTAACCTCTCTTTACAGGATGATATATCTTCATTTGTTCTATAACCCTGCATTACTGAAAAAACTGCAGCAATAGCAAATGTATTTAAGACACTTTTATGAACAGTCTTCTCCTTACTTAGAGAAGCTTTATTCTTGCACAGTTCTTAATCTTTCTGTTGCCTGTATCTATCACACTGAGTTCTCTTGTCCCTAATATTAATGAAAAATATGTTATATGTGAAAGCGAATGGTAGCCTACTAAATAGTTCACGGCAGAAGCATTCTCTGTGGAAATCTCATATTTCATTTCTCGTTCTCAGGCATATCAGCAGTGTGTCTGGTGTATCTGGTGAAGGAGTGTACTTGCGTACTTTTCCATTAATGACTGTTCCTGACTTCATCAAGTCTCCCTAATAAACACAGCACGCCAATGTACTGGAGTGTGACTGCGCAGTATTTAACACTTTTTTCCTTACATCTATTTTTCTCCATTAAGAGTAGATTTTCCTTTAAGAAAAAATTGTCTTTTAGAAGCTATTCACACTTAAATAATTCTTGCTTAATATTAAGCTAATTTATAAATATAATTCAGAATATTAAAGGCAGCCTAGTATAAAATTTGTGTGAGATAAGAGTTTGGCTCAGTTATTATATTTCTAGAGTCCTGATTCTGCCAATGCATGTACGTTTATACCTTCAGTTAGCTGGGTGGGTGGCCCTGCTGCCTATCCTAAGGAGGATAAAGTTGTTCACATCTGTAGGAAACATAAGGGGTTTTTACCCAAGGTAAATTGATACTTGAACTTTTTAATTTTTATGGTTTGGATTAGTTACATGTGACTCTTGGCAAGACATCGTTCTCCTGCAATAATATCAAGCGTCTTTCTAATAAAGTCTGATTGACTATAATTATTAGTATTATCTGACACCTGACATACCTCAAATGTGTGTGATTGATGGATAAAAAGGAAGTACGTGATTAAGAAATATAATTGCTGTTATTACTTTGAAATGTATTTAATATACATAAATGCAAAGATTATGCTTGCTGTAATTGTGAAATAAGCTAAGGGTTAATTCTGAGAAGCTGATGAAAGACTAGAGCCCCTGCTTCCTGGTTGGCTGCTGATTTTTTTCATTTTGAACAAAAAAATTTATGATAGCATATATTACCATAAACGTACTGTAGAAGTGTAAAAATGGGACTCCTCCTTTTCAGTAAACAATTTATGACTATTTTAAGGAAGTGGTGCCTAACAGAGAAAACTATCTATAGGACTGTGGGCTGAGGCATCATTCCTAGAACTTAATGGCAAGAATCCCATTAACGCGATAA
This sequence comes from Neomorphus geoffroyi, assembly GCA_033558235.1. NCBI lineage: Eukaryota > Metazoa > Chordata > Aves > Cuculiformes > Neomorphidae > Neomorphus > Neomorphus geoffroyi. Next base: position 20,464,019 of record JAUMJM010000053.1, on the reverse strand, counting down.
GAATAACATCATGAATTAGTTTCTTTCCTACTGAGGAAAGTGCTGAAGTTTTAAGTAACTGTAAGCATATACATAAACCTCAAACTTTTACGTTGATGAAACATATTTAAATGCATGTTTGGTCAGATGTACTTTTCTGAATTGTAGGTATTGTGCTGGTGTAAATGTGGACAGAGAAGCGAGCATAAACAAGACTCAAAAATTCCACTGATGGTGCACAAGATGTATAAACTCTAGCATAATTAGTCACTATAACTTGTTATTATTCTTTCCTTACATTTAGTGAGAGTGAAGTATTACCCAGCCTAGATGACTGGTGTTCATTTTTCCAGTAGATTGAACACAGTGGATTGATCTAGGGTGGCCCTTGAAAGTGATACTTGAAGGTCTTGTGGCAGATGACTAATATGGTGGCCACATGTAGCCGTATGTACGTGACCTGCTGTACGTTCACGTTACCTTACTGGATACATCCTCATGGTGTGACTAAATTGCAAGTGTCCCCTGACACTTGATAGAGCTCATTTTTTCTCAAATGGCCATGTATATGCTTTTGTTCTAGTCTTATGGCATAATGTACATGTTTGTATTTTTGTATAGAAGTCAAATCCCCTCGGTAGCAGAGAGGTAGGATGTCAGAGTTGTCTATCCACTTTTGATAGACCATCAAGGAAAAACTCAGAAGTTATTTGAAGCTGGAATTCATGACCTGATATACCCCACCTGAAAAGTTAGTACTACCTGTGGCCTCCAGCTTTCCAGATCCCTCAGTTTCTCAGCTTACTAGCTAGTCTTCATTTATGAGCAGTAAATGTGGTATTCTTTTAACTTCCTGAATGTATCCTTTTTTTTGCACTACACTATTGTATGGGTACATTTTGAGAACAAATTACGTGATTCAAGTAGTGATAGGGCGAGGGGGAATGGCTTTAAATTGGAAAGGGGAAGATTTAGATTAAACATTAGGAAGAAATTCATCACAATGAGGATAGTGAGACACTGGCACAGGTTGCCCAGGGAAGCTGTGGATGCCCCCTCCCTGGAAATGTTCAAGGCCAGGCTGGATGGTGCCTTGAGCAGCCTGGGCTGGTGGGAGGTGTCCCTGCCCATGGCAGGGGGTTGGAACTAGATGATCTTTAAGGTTTCTTCCAACCCAAACCATTCTATGATTTCATGAATATCTATGTGGTGCCTATTTGGATCAAAACATTTGTGTCTGTAGAGGGACATTGATGGTATTGAGAATCTCATTAAATCTCTAATTTAAAATCTTGTACCCTTTGCTTAGTTAACATGAAAAAGCTTGAAGAATGTTAGCAATTGAGATTCTATAAGTAAAGTTTATCGTATTCCGAAAAGTGTTGCAGTTTGTGTGCCAAACAACTCAGCTCTGTTAATGCTGGAACAAATTACATGTTCAAAAATTTATCTGTGAAACATAGTCTGAGTGGGCAACATGTGGCTGTGATCATTGATCATATTTACATGATCTCATTCAACTCAAAGTTTCCAGGCTTAGGTCAATTATTTTTCTTGCTGAAGAGAATTTTAACTCGGATCTCTTACTTCAAATAGGGCATGCCTATTAACCAACATGCAGTCACTGTTAGGTTTTATTAGCCCCTGCTGAAACTTGCTCTTCTCATAGTCTAGCAGTTATAACCATTCCAGTCTCAGCTTCCTTGTATATATATATAAAATATATTAAACACACAAATATATAAAAAATATAAAACATTTAAACTTGGATGTTTGAAGTCTTGTGTTTTGAAATGTTAACTTTTTTATCTTGTTTAATTTATTTGCACAATATATGTATATTTATATGTGTATGTATGTGTTTGAGATGAATGATAGAACTGAAAATCATCTACTGATGTTTCATTTATTTGTAAGGCTGATGTGTTTGTCAAAGCAAATGGAGACGTATTTTTTCTTGTTTCTGTTAGACTGTATAGTTTTGCTTGAAGTCTTAAAATATTAAATCAGAAAATGTAATTATGTGGAGAGATACTTCTGGAATGTGATTAGAAATATTTTGAAGAGAGGGTATTCTTACTTGATTTTGTCATGTGGGATAGGCCCATGATAAAGTCTCTCAACTGAAATCAAACAGTGAATCTTGTATGTTTGATTTCTCATGTTTCAAAGTATCAGCAATTTTTTTTTCATCAATTTATTTGCACAGTAAATAAATCAGATAACTCTCCATTTTAATTTTTATCCAGCTTATTCAAAAGTTTTGTTCTGTACAAGTAGTTCTTCATTAAAAAATAACATTTGTTGTTTCCATTCTTGAATATATTATTATTGTGACATCATTTTGTGCTGATTGTGTAAGGACAATATGTTTATACAGATAAATGGACAACTTTCAAAATGCAGGCAGTTTTATTGACACTAACTAGAAAAAAAAAAAGTACTGATATAGTCCCTCCAAATGATACCTAAAGGAAACTGACATTGTTTTAACTGTTAACAGATCCCAAGGCTCCACGTTGTCACCTAATTATCACACCTATGGAAGTCTCAGTGAGATTTAATCTGCAGCTTGGTTCTGGGACACGTGGAAGTATCCTATGCTTAAAATCATAAGCAGAGTTGAAAATCATGTCCCCCAGTGCAGGGGGGATTTGTGATTTTGTTAATTTTCACTTATCAGTAGCTGCATATCACTTCATTTTCTGATTAAAAGGGTTAATTCTTTGGCTTTTTGATGTGCATGCTTGTCTGCCTGCTTTTGTTTGTCAGTTGAAAGAAGTCTCTGTTTGGCCTCTTATTAAAAAAGTCTTGTCAATGGAATTACTAGCAAATAATGCCAGTATACGAGGAAGAGAAGTAACATCTTTTTAAAACACACTTTTTCTTTGGTGAGTGTGACAGAGGAGACAATGACATACCTATTTTAGATATTTTATGTTAAAGATTTTCTGTGATAAGTAGAGCTACACAGTCACTGTATTGTGTATTACTGTTGTAAAAATCATGTATCCAGGAACATAAGATTAAAAATTGCATGACTCAAGTAGAGATGAGTGTTTTATAGAAAAAAAAGCACATATTGATAGTACAAATGATGTGCAGTTTTTAAATGAGGAATTTTCTCTCCTTCATACAAGGACTAAATGAAAATACAATCCCTGTTCTCACAGAACAAACCTCATTTTTTATATTCCACCATTTAAAGACGTTTTGTGTATTTAAGCAGTAACAAGGGTATTCATTATTAATTAACATTCAGGAGATAACTCATAGTCAGTTGCCAGTCAAAATGGAGCTTGGAAGAACATTGACATTGATTGATGGACATGTTCAGGAACTATGCATAAACAGGCTATTCAGGTCATCTGAACACATGAAACCATTACAGATCAGCTCCACGTACACAAAGATCTTTTGCTTAGGCTGTTCTTCCTAAAGGTAAGATTCTTTCCTAGATTCACTTGATTTGTAAGTTAAACCTTAGATTTTTAGCACCATGACTACCAGTTAAAAAGTTTAATTAGGTCTGGTAAATATGGGTAATGTGTCATTGTGCTGTTTCTAGCTGTGACATTCTAGCACTTGGGTTGAAACAGTATTTTTATGTTGCTTTAAGAAGTGCTATATGTACCTACCTAATGGATATATGCTAATGTAATTTCTTTAAGTAGAAGAAAGTTCCTGAACTCTAATTTATATTGCATTGAAGTAAGTTTTAAATATCTGTGGTCACAGCAGTTATCTCCATTTCCCTGAGTCCCCTTCACTGAAGACCCAGCTTGTGGCACCCTCACACCTCCTTTCAATGTAGGATATAACAAGCCCCTTATGTGCCACATACAAATTATATTTGTCCAAGGCTGGGTAGCGTGTGTCCTGTGGGAACAGTGGCTCAGCTCTTCTTGCTTCTTACGGTGGGCAACAGTGATAATACTTAGCAAACAAAATAAATACAATATGGTGGTTTATGGACAGCATAGCCCATACATACAGATGATACTTTCCTATATAGGAGAACAACCTGATCACCGTCAGTGTGTGATAAACATCTGTTTCACAGGTATTTATTTCTCACACTTTTTGTTCATTTTAATTTCCAGAATATGCTTAGAAATAGATCATGGTTGACTTGGATTTGTTAACTAAAAGAAATGGAGGGCTCTATATTAAGGTGATGTAAGAGAAGAATATCTTTGGACTGGAGCCCTTTTCCTGTGAATATCAATGGGGAAAAAACTCTTATGCTTTATTACATGTCTCTGACTGTTAAAAAAATTCATCTGTCTTGTCTCCTTTAAAACCCCCATAGCTATCTGCTTTGGGAGAAACTGTCGTTCCACCTAGTCCAGATGGAAGTAACGTGCTGCTGGGTATCTCTTGCCAAGCTCAATCCCTGGTAATGGTTTCTGAAGCATATTGGGGAAATCTGTTGAGAGCTGTCATAATTTCATACTTACGTGACCATTCTCTCTCTCCCTTTTCCTTCCAAGTACCTGCAAACTGGGATTCCTTAATGCTTCCTTCGGGGTTGGAGGGTGTGCTGAAGGGGCAGAGCTCCTTACTTTCTTACTTTTATCTAGTGGAAAACGGTACCACAAACTGCTTATTTTCCCTTGGGTAAAATCTTGCTTGCTTTATTCCTTAAAAAAAAAAATAATTGGTCCCTTGGGACTGTTTGTGAGAGTGAGAAAAACAGGAATTGGCCCCATGTCATAACCATCTGTTATTAACACAAAGAGCAAGGGCCGAGTATTACAACCCTTGCTAAAAGCAGTTTGTTTAATAGGAGTTAATACAAATATAAAAACTGTGTGGTTTACTCATTACTGTGGAAATATCCCCTACCAGTAGTATGAAAAAATAATAATAAAAGAAATCATGAGACTTGGTGTACAATCACACAATTGTGTTATTTTATATTGCAGTAGACTGCATGCAATAAATATCTCATTTCAAGAAATATATATATTGCTGTATTTTCAAAAATCACTTCAGCTGCTTTAACGCATATTTTTTCATGGTACATCTTTTCATTTTATGGCTGAATTATGACCAATTTGTCTTTTCTACTGTTTTTATGACTGAGGTAAACTTCCTTTTTGATCATGGCTAGTTTTAAAACAGTGCTGTTTTTCCCTCTCCTCCAGCAGGAGATGTTTGCCTTTTTACTTGATGATCCCCAACTCCCTCTCTCAATTATAACTACAGGCATTACTGGAAAAACGGACATAATTGGATTCATCCGGCCACACTGTGTCATGGCAGAGAGGTAGTTTTGGTGTTTGGTACTTCTGTTCACCTTTATAGGCTGAACTGCCAGGTTGGATTATGTTTTTTCCCCACTTCTGTGACCTCCACTGTGCTTTGCACTTCTACCTTAATATTTGAGAGAATTATTCCATAATGTTTACCGCAAAACCCATTGCTCTGTAAAAAATAAGTTTTTGTGTCTCCCTCTTTTTTCATCAGCTTTTATATGAATGGGTTTTAGATCATCCTTAGTTCTGAGAGTTGTACCGGTTCCTGCTAGATAAGTTGAGGTATGGGTTTTAAGAGGGGGGTTTAATCCCTGTTCCCTTGCTTCTGGCTGCAAACCTCTGTTAGGCAGAGCAAGGGTTGTTACAATCTTGTTGTTTGCACCTCAGTGGGAGACCTGTCCTCTGGTTAGCTATAATGCTTTTAAGGGTGGCTTTGTACAATCAGTCTGGCACAGAACACATGCAACGTAGCCCAGAATCTGGGAAATATATAAATTATGATAGGAGGCTGAGTGTTTCCATGGTGTATGTAGAAAGACAGGAATTGCTGTATTGGATCAAGTAAGTGACTTGTGAAATCTATTACTCTTTTGCCAGCAATGCCCAGTAGCAGATGTTCAAAAGAAAAAAAGATAAAAGAACATCAATTTTGTTTTTCTTCAACATCAAATTGTTCTGTAAAGCCTTGGTGTTTTTTGTCTATATCCTTTCTCCAGTCATTCTGTCATTCAGTTGTTAAAAGATGTCTGATTGTTTTTGTTTTGTGTAATAGATATGTTCTAATTCATTTAAGCTCTTAATATTTTTGTGATTTTTTTATTAAGTTTGTGCCCTCAGATTTAAATAGATCAGAAATGCCACAGATATTTTTATTATTAACTATTCAAGCCTTATTTATGAAATGTATACTTTGAACTTGACTGAAAAGCCCCTTGAGGACCTGACATAGAAGCACACACAATAACAACACTAAGCTGGTTCCTGTGCATTTAACACACAATAACAACACTAAGCTGGTTCCTGTGCATTTAGAAATGTGTACTTCAAATAGTTTCATCGGAAAAACTGATTTGTCAATTGTGAACTATGTGTAGGACAAATTCGCTAGATTTTTATTACAACTTTAAAGCAACTTCTTTTTCTGCATTTATAGACACTGAGCCACTGAAGGGTTAACCCCCCCAGGCGAACAGCATATCACTTTCTTTAAAATGCCATTGGGAAACTGAGATAAACGGTGAAGCATTTTCTGTGTTGACATGATGTTCGCCTGTCCGATTGCATCCTTCCCAACAGACAGCAGAGAAGCAATTACAAAAAAAGACATCTGTGCCAAGGTTTGACTAGCCAGGGAGGGCAAGCTCTTGTGTTTAAGAGGTAGAGAATCCAATCGATGAAAATGTCTGGGCCTGTTAGCACCAATAAAGCTGAAGGCCACTGGGAAGCTCAGAGAGGGTCTTTTGTTGTGGAGATAGAAAAGAGGCCGAAGCTGTGACACTTGGGGAGGAATAGGGTCAGCTACTACGATCATCCATCTTCCTCAATGGCAGCTTTCTGTCAGTTTTTAACCCTGCTCAGCAGAGGATCTAAACCTCTATTGTTGGAACCAGCCAATTCTCAGCCAAGTGTAAATGAAGTTAATATTCACTGACCTTATGCATAGCCAATGAAGGCCCTTGATGTCATCCTGGAAATAATGTTATCTGACACTTCAAAAAGCAGATGTTGGCAGGTTGTTTGTGTTTTTTTGCTGAGCCAGTACCAAAGACACATTGTTTAGCCAACTCACATTTAAACTGATTTCCATAATAACCACAAATAGGCCTTTTTGACCTTAAATTGTCATAGTTATGGTTTTAGTTTGCATATCATTATATGCTGATCACAAAGCCTGGTTAACCTGCACTAAATGATCTGGGAGAAGTAGCTCAGTTTACTTAGATAAGAAATATGGGTCAGTGAGCTGACACATTTATGCTGATGAAACAATGAGTAATTAAGACAGTTTTAAATAGTTCAAAGCGGACATTTTTAGAACACAACGAAGAATAGCCACAATTTTACAACATACCTTCATGAAAGGAAATATATCACAGAAGTATAAAAAAAAATCGCTTTCATGAGTAAGATTTTTGTTTTAAAAGGCCTGTTACAAGCAGAGGTTAAGGTCCTCCTTTGATTCCCATAATATTTTGTTGTGAAATATGATTGTTCTCACATTGTTTAATTACAGAAAGTTAAAAAATTTTCGTAGTTTCCACTCTGCCAGAAGTTTACCTAGGACAGAAGCATACTGATGGTAACTGCAAATTTAAACAGTGCATTTCATCTAGATAGATCCCCAAACCTTCCACAAACTTTTATGAACAGAATGCATCTGCACTCCTCTTGTGTAGAAGCCACTGTCCAACATCTGCTGTAACTCTGGGGTGACTCACTATGGCTCTTCTTAAGGCACAGTGATGTTTTTCAGCAGCCTGTGGCTCTGATTCAAGAAAGCATGTAAGCATGTACCATACATGTGAGGTGAAAACTAGTTAAATTGGGGGATTTTTTTTCCTTGTAAATTAGCTGTAATTCAGGCTCACGTGTTGAGCTGCAAGATGAGTAGTCATTATTAATCAAAATTTTCAGCTGTATCCAGCAACAAACATCACACTATTGTATTTTTCCCTGCTGTGTACAGAACACAGCAGCAGGTAACAGAATACTAGAAAACTATTATGGCTTAGTATTGGTTTTATAAATACGTGTGAATGATGACTGTAGTATGGTTAGCAGTTTTCAGGCTACAATCCATACCTGTCCTTTTGAAAAAGAGCTTAAAGTGCAATGGTTTGGTGGTTTTTTTGTTTGTTTTTTTTTTTTTAATCAAATAATGATATAATGGTTGAACTGAGAAAGCCTGATCTGTGGAGTTGCTTGGGAGGCAATTATCTGACAAGCTGGCAAAGATGAGAAATACCAGAACAGATCTACATCTAATTGAAATCACTCAGATCTGATCTTAAGATAAACAGTCCTAGGAATTTTGGAAACTATTTTATTGATTGTGTTCTTCCCATCCGTTGTGTTTGTTTGTACCTGTTACAGATGTTAACATGTTTCCTGTAGTAACAGGTTTACTTAGCAACTCATCAGCTGCAAGATTTCTCTGTATGCCTTTGCTGAATCATACATCAGGTGGGATTAAAAAAAAAAAAGAAGAGACAAATAAATTCACTTGGTTTCTGGATGAAATTTTAAGAAATGAGTGATTTTTTTTGTTTGTTTTGAGTACAACACTGTATTTCATTAGCTTCTGGTTATTTGTGTGCTGGCTGCGTCATATGATGGCTCAGTCATGTAGCTCAGATGATTAAAAGGCTACTTTTAATTTGGACCAATTTTAATGGGGTATCCAATAGCACTAATTTGTCCAGATAGATTAACTCAGATTTTTTTCCCCCACAAATCCTATATTCAGCCCGTTCTACAATTGTTCTGAAATTAATTGAAGTTAGGAGAAAATTTCTGAAATACAGAATTACAGCCAACTGCTGAATGATGTGGAAAGAGCAATGAACCAGAGACCATTGAAAGCAATGAGGCACCTTTGTGGGCCTTTAACAAGCCCTAAGTCTGCTAAGCAAGCAAATTAATTTGTTCAAGACTTCACAGAGGCCCATTTCTTCTGCAAGTTATAGTGAGTAATAACCCGATTTAGTCACATTTTTATTTTACTACACTGCTTTAAATTGATTCACTTCTGGCTCAGTTTTGATAGCCTGTCCCCCTTTTCAGGCATTGTCTTACAGAAAGTGTAAAATGCCCCCAAAAAATCACAAAACTGACCCAATTCTGCCCTCTCCTCCAGCCAAAATGGATACTGAACTACAGAAGTTTATTTCCCACTTCTGGGATGAGACTATGAAAGAGAAATTCGCCTTTGTGAATTAAGCCATGGGCAGATTGATTCATTTCATACCCTCGGTACTGAATATTGTTCTGTTTTGGTTGGAAGTTCGAAAAATACTAGCTTTCCATGAGCGGGCCACTGAAGAAGTGATCCAAAAATAATGTAAATTGAAGATGTTTGATTTAATATACTTTCCTGGTTTTTGTGAGTTATTTTTTTCCCCTTTAAACAAAACAGAAAAAAACAAAACATACTTTGGACTAAATGTCAGCAGAAGATTCATTAAGGAGGTAGTGACACAGCTAGCTGTGAGGTGCAGGGGCGTGGGGAGGAAGGTGGTGGTGTCTCTCTTGTTGTCTGAAGACATGAATAAGCCAGGCAGTACCAACAGCTCTTTTGCTGGTGACATTATTCCTGTGTCTGGCAGCTTTCATGGAAGAAACCTGGCAGGGACTGGGAATCTGGTGATCTTGCTTGGAGCTAGGAGTTCCTGGTTAATCTTAGTGATGTCTTGAACAGCAGCTTTTTTGGGGCTGGTTCTGTTGTTTAGAATAATAGATAATTTTCACCTCTGGACACTTGGCCTCTGCAGAAATAGCCTGTATGGATCTGAGTTCATTCTATATTGCCTTGTCAGCACAGCTGTGATTTTCTTTGACAGTTACATCAGTGGGGAAGAGAAGAATGGAATTAGGTATGATAAATTGCTTTGTTCTCTAGAGTTTCTACAAAAGATCTTTGAAGTTGTAGTGTGAAATCTCAGGCACATCTACAGATGATTTATACTAATAAAGACTAACCAGCAAAATTGTGTTGGAGAAAATAATATTGGAAGAAAAAGGCAGAAAAAATCAATTGTATGAGGAGATAGAATATCTAGTACTGAGTCATCTTCCCTAATAAGTAGAAAAATGGATTATATGACTAATAAAGAATCACCTCGAAGAGAATAGTTAAACCATGTACCGTTTTGTTGGACAGATCAGAAATACTGCAAATAACCTAGCAGTAATGAAATATGTGATTTTACAACAAACAAAATTTGCCGTGTAAGTCTCAATCAAATCTACCACTTTACTCTTTTGTATACTAATAAGGCTGTGCATGGGTGGTTGTTTTGTTGGGGTTTTTTAAGCCAGTAATATAATTTACTCCACCCACACAAAGCATTGGAGTGCTTGAAGTACTTGGTGTAAAATTGAAGCCTGGGGTTATGTCCTTGAGGAGAGGGAAGGGGAGAGTGTGATAATGATTAGGGTCTATGGAGAGATGAGGAGATGCAATATGAGGGTACAGTTTTGGGTAGGGTCTGAGCTTGGGGATGGAGACGTTTCTCAGCCTCTACCCTGAACTTTGGAGTATCAGGCATTGGATGTGTCAACCACTGAATAACCACAAGTGCAAAATAGGAGTTTTCATCGCTGTGGAAGGCCTATCATTCAGTGGTTTGCATACCACAGCAAAGTGGTATCTGAATACTGTGCAAACAGCCAGTGTCTTACCCAGCGTGTCGTACTTGGCTGGGAGCTGCCATTGCTAATGACACAGGATCATGTAGGCATCCTTGGTTTGCACAGCGAGTTCTTTACATAGGGCTTTGCCTTTGTTTCATAAAGTCAATAATGCAAATGCATAAGAAAAAAGGTGAGGCTTGACCTTGTTCCGTTGAAGTGACTGGGAGATTGTCTTTGTCTTTCATAAGAGCTAAGGCTTCCTGCTTTTCATTTATTTTTTTCATAACAGTTTTCAAAGTGCCTTTCACACACAGTAGATAGCTATTTTAATAGATTAAATTTAAATGGTAAATGTTGTGGAAATACCTTTCATAAATAATAAAAAAGGAAGGGCTTATTTGTAAGTGCAGCCATATTGTTAATTAGTGGAGGAGAGTAAGGTGTGTTCTATTCTTCCTCTGCCCTGTTGCATGCTGCTCTCCTTTCTCCTCGAACAGCAGAGGGTGTGACAAAAGTTATATTTTTTTTACTACCTATGCAAAAGGCTTCACTGTTTTATGCATGTGCCAAGAGAAGCAGGAATAATGCAACTTTAGGAAAAAAGAAAAAGCTACAATTTAAATTTATGATCTGGACCTAAGGCAATTGAGCTCTGTGCTTTTCATTCAGCAAGTTGGAATGTCTCTCCTCTCTCTCCACCATCCCAAAAGCACCTGCAAAACTGGAAATTAAAAGATGAGCTTGGTAGAAGAAGGATTCTGAATCTGAGAATCTGCTGCTTTTTTTTTCTTTTAAGATGTTAACCTTTAGACTGGTTTGCATAGCTCATAGCCAAAATTTACTAAGTCTCCACTAAATGAGGAATGTTTGAAATAATCATTATTCTTTAAAACTTATGTATTCATCTATCCAGTGTCTGAAATGTAGTTGGGTCATCTTTTCAAAGTATTTTCTACAACTGCAAGGACTAGAAGCTGCTTTTCCTTAAGCTGGAATTCAGGTGGCTGTTTGGAAACAGCACTAACAACAAAATCTTGGGGTTCTTTAAGAATTAAAAAAAGAGGAATTTTCAAATATATATGCTCAAGTCTACTTTGATTCTAACGTCCACATATTAAGACCCACAGTTAAAACAACTCCAATGTTCTTTTTTCATAATCAGTCAGATCAGTTTGGGATTATTTTGCTGTTTTTTTAAAAACATACTTTTAGTTCAGATGAATCAATATATCTCAAAAGAGTAAGCCAAGTATTCTAGTTCATCTTATACCCCAGCAACAGGATTGCTACAGGAAGTTGTGATAACATACTTGTAAGTATTCTATCAGGTTTCAGTAGCTTTTCAGTAACTTTTACCAATATAAAAGGCAAAGTGTCTCAGTGTTGAAGAATGTATATTTGTTGCATAGGTGTAGTTGAGGACATGATTTAACCTGTGGAAACCTATTGCCACCGATGAGAAATAGGAAGGAGAGAAGCCCCTTGGGGTCCGTAAGTAATGATTGAGTTTGTGTGGCTGGTGAATAGCAAAAATAGCCTTTTTCTTGCAAACTAAGTGTATTCGCTGCAGAATTCACCAAGCAGTCCATAAGTGTGGACTTCTATCTCTCTTCCAGATGACTGTTTGTAGAGGCCCTTTTGGAGTGAAATCTTGCTAAAGCCTGTGTCTGTAAAATACCCTCAATAGCCAAACCACAGAGGATGTTGAGCACGTGAAGTCAAGTACCTTCATAGCTCCTTGTATACAGCACATCAGGGAGCACAGGGCTTGCATTCCAATGTCTGTGTAACTGCAATCTCCCTATGGGCAGAATTTGAGTTAAGAACAAGGAAATATCCTTCTACGCTGAGCACCAGAAGCTTTCTAGTCAGGGCACACCTGTTCCTCCATGCTGAAGAGTGTAAGAATAAAGCAGAAATTGTTAGTGGAAAGCAAGCATGCCAAGGGGAATCTAGGTTTAAAAGAAATTCAATCTAAACAGTAACAGGCCTTATTCTGTTTGCATGGATTTAATCAGGAACAACTGCATGTGAAGACCGCAGCGATCCACAGTTTGCAAATCAGATGTTTAACTATGAGTTGCCATGTCTGGTCTCTTTACCACTGACTGCTAAATAGGAATAAATTGTTGAATGTGCAATACCAATCGCATTATTTCAGAACCGTGTTCCACTGCATTTTGTACTTTGCAGTGGCTTTTTCACTTCCACTTAAGTAATACATAGTGCTCTCAGTATACAGCCCTAGAAGTTTACAGCCTTGCTGCTGCTGTTCATTTATGTTATGACTTCTAACCTTCCTAGAATGATCAGCTCCTGCTCTTCTCTATGTGAAGTAAAATGATGATAGACCATCATTCACTGAATTCCTTTGCAATACTAGGGAGAAACAGAGAGGGTAACTTTTAATCCTGTACTAAAAATAAAGTGTGAGAATTCAGTAAAGTTATACTGAACAATAAAAGGAGTCTGAATTTACCTCATTGTGTGAAATACCTCTTGCCAGCTCTTGTAGTGTTATCATGAGCTTTATGCCTGCTTGGTGCTGTTCAGCATCTGCTCCTGCAGAAATATGATTCAGTTTTCGTTTTTTGAATTTTTTAAAGGGTAAGCTGTCAAACACTTCTGATATTTGACAAATGCTGTGTAGTTAAGGATACTAAAAGAAGATAATGAATGATAAGGGATAATCAAAAAAAGAAAATGGAAATGGATGTATTTTGAAGTCCCCAGTGCAAATAAGTAGAGATCGACCTCCTGTTGTTAACCTTTCTGTATGCTTATTGTTCATTAGGTAGGGAGTTTAAAGCTTTTTGTTGAGATATGTTTTTCAGATTTGTTGGGGCTGGGTGAGAGTCCAAAGTAATCCGCTTGCTCTGAAGGAAGAAAGTAATGCCTTCTAGGGAGCATTCTTTTAGCACTCAGAAAAAGTCTTTCTATTTTTGTCGCAGAGCTATCACCTGCAGTGCACTTTAGGCCTGAAGGGGTTCATCTTGACGGATGAAAAAAAGATTGTTCTTTTGTTAATAAAACACAGTGTGTTATGTTTGTGCCTGTCCTTGCTGCTGCACAGAGGCATCCCATTTAAAGTCGTTAAAAACTCATTGATACATTTATTCTCACCACAATGCACTAATGGCATTGAATGTAATTAGTAGCTGGCTGTTGTACATTTGTAAAAACTTGCAGTGCTGGGTCAGCACACATGCTATGTTTCTATGATAAATGAACAATATTAACATATCAGAGTGGAAAGAGATTAAAAATATTTGTTGCATTAGTTTTCTGTCTTACATTTTACTTTTTTCCCCCCCTCTCTTCTGAAGTAGATGCTTAGTGTATCGTATGGTTGTAGTGATTTTGCACTACTATTTTCAATTTGAAATAATGATTAAAAATATTTTGACAAACTTACAAAATGAAGTGATTAGTAAAAGATAACCCTCTAACATGATGAGAAGTCTCCTACTCTTCCTTACTCCCTCAGTAAGCACAAAAAGTTAATATAATCTCACAGTACATTGCCAGAAATTTAGTACAAAACAAACTGATGCCTAATTCAGGAACAAACAAAATAATTTTCTGCCTATTTGTAGAGTGACCCCTTTTAATTTGGCCTCTGGGACAGATAATAAGTTCTTGAAATCATAAGCTTTGTGTGGAAAACACCACTTTCTACAAAATATTCCAATGTATGCATGTTTTTCTGCCCCCACAGCTTATTTGCATGATGTAGGTTCATCCATGTTTCCATGAAAACGAATGCTAAACCTTCTGCTGAATTTATTTATCAAACGTTGCATAAAAATTGAATGCCATGTTCTGTTCAACTGTTCCCACTGGATTTTCATTGGCAGAAGTTAAAAGGTGAAATTTTGGCCTTGCTGAAGTGAATGGCATGAATCTGAGTTTGATTGGATCAGGAGTTGACCCAGAGTATTCTGCTTATTGTCTCATAGTCATTTCCATGACAGCTAATTGTGATGTCACAAAACAGAAGCACCATGGGTAAGACAGACATCAAGAAGAGGTACATTTCTAAGCAACATATATGATAATTTATTTTAAGCATGTCCTTTAATAAAAGAAAATAAATGGTGGAAATTAGTGATGCTTAAAGATATTTCACAACTTGCTAATAAAAAGAATCAATATTTTTATTAGGTAGTGGTGAACATGAAAAGGAAGATCATCAGTTTCTTCATGATTTTTAGCATAAGTGTAATGAATATCTACATATGGCATTTGGCTATACTACATTTTGATGTGAACAATGTGCAGGACACTGGCTGATACAGGATCAACATTTCTCTTTCTATTTTGATTCCAAAAGGTTTGTCTGCTGTCTCAGAATAAGTGAACTTAATCAGACGTGACTTGACTTCACATCTGTGCAGGAGGTTATCTCTTGTAAAAGGGTAGACTTGTGAATGAAACCTTTGTCTTCAGCTTCCTTGTAATCCTGCAGTACAGTTGAGCATGTTAGCTCGGTTGGAATAATGTGCTGATTTTCTAAAGATGAAAAAGAATTTTAACCCCTTTCCTCTTTTTAAGTTCTCAATTCTGTACTTCCTTAGTTTTAACAACTCTGCCTTGGTTTTAACAACTCTGATTTCAGTCTGTCACCTTTGCTGACTAAATATAAAAAATGATATGCTCCTCTCCTTGAAGGAGAATATTCAAGAAATGCAGTCCTGGTGAGAGTGCTGTTTTGTAGCAGCGGGGATTCTTTTTTCCTGTCATTTTCTTAATTTGGTGTCTGTTTCAAATCTTTATCAGCACCTGTCCTTTTAAGGAAACAAATTAAAATGTTTGAAGGTAAATGGAGGATTGATTTGATGTGAATGTACAACTTCTGTGCTTTTACAATACATGCAGTTATGAACAGGGCTACCAAATGCTTTAATTTTCTTCCTGACTCTGACTGCTTTGCTTCCTTGCCTTTTTGCATGCTGATTTTAGCTCTCCTTGCTCTGTATTAGGCATTAATTAAACATGTATTTTAAAAGAGATTATATGTATTTTATTTAGAAAAAGGAGCATGTGATGCTGTTTTATGAAATATTAGATCATCCAGTAAATGCTGGAGAAGGATTAGTTGTTAGGAAACTATGGAGGTATACAAGGACTAAATACTAAAGATTTTTGGTTTAATACAATGATAACACTATTCTGAAATATTATATAATGCATTGCCATAGCTCAAATATATTGATGACTGTCTGACTGGGTTAGAGATAAAAGCAGTAGACATGCATTTGCTCTGTTTGCTCTCATTTAATTTCATCATAGTGAGTCACATAGGCATCAAGATTTATATATATCTGATAAGTACTTGGGATAGAGAGTGCTAATGATGGTTGTAATGCTTTCTAAAATTCTATTTCTTCTGACTTTGGTTGACATTGTGACTCCAAATACTGCAGACTCTGTAAATTAGGAAGTGGAAGACAGAGGATGGGAGAACCTGTCTTAGAATTCACACCATATTCATCAATGTTTAGTCACCCAGTGGTTGATTTTTTAATTTTTTTTTTCTCTGTGTGTCTGCACAGGCAGAATGCATGGTGCTCCTCAGGGAATATTTATCGGGTTGGAGTGTGCATTTATCACAAGAAATTCAGGGAAAGTAAGGCATTAAACATGCTGAGGTTATTTGTGCATACAAGGAACTTAGAACATTTATCTTTCAATTCGAAAGAAAACCTTTTCATCAGTGATCAACGCAGAATGGAGAGAATTGGCTGAGTCTTACTGATTCACATGGGACAACTATCTCTAGCACAATCTGTTTATGCTGATGGCCCTAGCACTGACATGACAGATGCTAGGAAAGCTGCTCTCTCTACTGCCGCTGTGTTGACACCATTGCAAATTCTTAAAGGAAAGTTGCAATGAGTCTTACTCTGGTTAAAAAAAAAAAGAATCACGGTAAAATGAAGTCAGTCTTTTACAGCCTGATCCTACGGGATCTCTCTTGCCATCATGTTCTTTTAGATGATCTTAACTATATGTATTGTAGACTGAAGTTGTTCACCTCCTTAAATGACTGTGGTTTTGATTAATAGAATTTGGAATATTGTGACGTGTTTGCACATCTCTTGCCATCTTCATTTATATGACTTGGGTGTCTGCTGCTGTTGCAGCAGTGGTCCTTGGAGGAACTGCTTTTCCAGGGCATGAACAAAGACAGGAGCGATAGTATTGCAGGCAGAAATAATGTGGAAAAAGATAGCTATGGGCAATTTCCACAGCTTTTAATAAGTAGAAAGAGCAAGTGTAGCACACAAAATCAATAGAAGTCCCTTGTCTGTCTACCCTCTTACCTCCACAACCTTCTCCTGAAATCCATGAAAAAAAAAAGATGCAGGAATAAAGCATTTATCTTCGATGTGCCTGTCTGTTAGTTGTATCCTATGGCTGACAGCAAGGCTCTTTTCCATTTTATCGCTTCATGTCTGTTTTGGTGGAGATGTAGAGAAAAGAGTTAGTTCTTCCGTCTAATTCTGTTGGCCTTTAGAAAGTATTCTTTGTCCTAGTGATATTTTCCTTTGAACAGTGTAAGTTCTAAAATTACGCAGACTTACCAAAGGCTGTTTTTGCTGGCCTTAGTATATTTGTACTTACATGTTTCAGTCAGACTCAAGAAGAGAAATCAGTTTATTCTGAGGTGCTACTGTCTGTACACTGTATGGGAATGCATCCCCCTTTGATCTTATAATTCATTATTTAATTAGAGAAGACAGAGAAAACAAGAGAAATTAAGTGAGTTGGCTGTGGTCACAAAACTTTTAAAGGATGCTTATGTAGGCAATAGATTCCAAATACAGATTTCAACCTAGTACCCTTGTTACTGAGCAATACCACTTAGAAATAATTTTCTTCTATGAAGAAAACTTTTTAGCCTGCAAAACTGGACAAGTACATTTTGTAGTTAACAGAGTAGTAGAATTAAGTCTCAAAATGAAATAAATTCAGGTGTGGATTTGGTCCACTTCTACTTTATATCTCTGCTTAGAACAGAGGCTGAATAACCTAATTTTTTCGGCTGTATCATACCTCATAATGACTAATGAAAGCTGAAACAGAGTAGAGTATCCACCTTTCTGCAGTTCTTCCTATTAAATCTGCTTCTAGTTTGATGGTTATCATCACAAAGAGAAGGAGACAAAAATTAGCATTAGGGTAATAAGCATTTGAGTAAATTGATTTTGGAGAAAAGCTAGTATTTTGATTTTTGCTCATATTTAAACATATGCACCCAGCTGGAACAATGTATGAAAAGAACGACTAAACTTCTCTTTTTAATACTTATCATGATGTGACATAAGTACGTTGTACCTACATTGTTGTTGACCTAGTCCCTTTAGAGTAAGGGCCTATGAAGACAGACCCAGTGAGAAAAAGTATGTTAGGCTACCTAGTGAGGGAATAGTCATTTAAAATTGGTAGAAAGGTTTGGTATAGTCAGTGCCAGGATGTCAGGCTGAAGATAAGGCGGTAAGAGGTGCTGGAAAGCCAGAAAGAATGGTATGCAGGTACTCTGATATAAAAATGAGAAGCTAGAAGAAATAAGAGGCATTATCATGACAATGAGTTACTGTAGTTATCTTCTTTCAAGGATTAGGTATCTCAATGGAAAATTTACCCAAGTTCATTGAAAATGTAAAATAATTTTATTTAGAGAAATAGAAGATAAATTACTGCAATTGCAATCTGGTTTTGATGCAAAGAGAAGAATAAGGATATAATGCAGATGTATGGGTTGACAAATGCTATGTTATTCTTTCAAGCTGAAAAAATAAGTTTTCCCATTTCAATGAAGTATTTAAGTATGGCTACAGCCTCAATAAAGTAAACCTAAAAAACCCAGAGAATTAAGGTAACTCTAGAAATTTGGGAACTAAAAGCAGCAGAAGTTTGCATTATCTGTTTGACCTTCATGAGAATAGCAGTGCAATCAATCTTCTAAGTTTAAAAGAACTGATATAAAACTTGAGCAGGAGACATAAATTTTGCTGTATATGCAAAGAACTGCATGTAAATGGACTATATACCCGTCGAATCTTCAGCTGAACAATATAGACTGAGATAATACCAAAAGTCAATCCCTTCCTCAAGTTTTGTGTTATTGGATTTAATTTACTAGTAAACCCCCATAAATCCGACCTAATCTTCTTGCATTCTGTCTGAGGTTTTTCTTTGTCCCCTGTTCTCTTTTGATTTTCTCAAATGAAAGAGGTTCTTCACTTTTTTATATCAGCAGGAACTACTCATCTACCAGCAGGACTTGCTATTTGTTGTCTTCATCCTTAAGGCTGTGCTATTTTAGGAGGTTTTTTTGAGGGGTGTTTGTTTTAGTTTACTTTTGGTTAACTGAGGCAGAGCACATGAAATTTTTTATTTCTACACAAAGGGTTAAGTTTACCAACCTGTTACAGAGTATTACAAAGAGAAAAGGAATATTTTATTTTCATATGTCAATGGACATAAATAAAAATGCTATGTGCTTATGCACTGCCAGGAACAATGTATACTAAGTTTTAGGACAATTACTGTATGATCAATTAGATTACAGGCATTGCTGCTGAAGGATATTGTAGAAACATCGTCATGGAAAAGATCTAGATTTTGTATTTCTCAATTGTAGATCAGCAGCCCTTAATTCTGTAAACCAGCTATGACTGGTGGAAAATTTTATGGCAGCTTCACTACAAATAAAAAGCGCAGAGGCTGTAAGTGAATTCAGTATTAAGAAAAAAAGAAAAGAAAGAGAGAAACAGTCAGTACAGCAACCCTAGCATTACCTATTTTCAAATTAAATTCCATTTCTTTTTCTGCCAGCTCTCATTTTCAGAGTTTGATAAAACGGTTTTGAGATTGCTGATCCACGATACATGCTATGTTCAGGACTGAAGGAGGATGAGTGAAAATCCAGCACTGAGTACAAGCTGTTTGAAATCTTTCATACTACTGGAAAAGCATAGGTCCAGAGGACCGGTGGGAGGATAAATTGGTTTAAGTCTACCCACAGATACTTGTTGAGTACCTTACTGGTTAGAAACCGGTATGATATACATGTATGTATGATATACATTTGGGCTCATTCTTCCAAATATGTACTACAAAGTCACCCTGTGTGACACTGGTGTCACATGTGTGAGTACACATAGTCAAAACTTCTCCCTGCATTTGAGGAAGATTCCGGTGAGCTTTGCATTCCTTTTACATCTTAGAGGTCCTTACTCTAAACAGTATTTTTTTTTTTTAATTTTTACAGTTACCAGAATTTTCAAGTATCTTAAAAGCTGCAGGTTAAATGCAGGATTGAGGTCTGACCACTTCTAGATCTTATAGTACAAGGAAACCAAATGTACAAAAGTGCCTTATTAATTTGACATGAGAATTAGTGCTTGGACAAAGGAATCGGCACCTTTTGTAGCTCAGGAAGTAGAATGTTAATTAGGGATTCCCAGATCCCTCAAAAGTGTCCATAATTAATGCTTGTTGTAGCTTCTTGCCTATAGTGGCAAAAAGCCCAATATATGGCTTTTGCATCTGCTATTTCAGTGATGTCATATGTTAGTTTGTTCCAAAATCTAAAGAAAAATGAGACACAAAGACAAATAGAATTCCTTCCTTCTTTTAAGAATCAATTCCTTTTCTTGGATTCACCCAAACTACTTGCTACTCTTACCATTCATTTTTAGATGCATAATAGGCCGGTAGAGAAGGTTATATCACTGAAATATGAATGCTTGTGAAACATGCACGTGTACACACATGACCACAAACAGACTTGCTCACATTGTTCATGTAGAACTAAGATTATTCAAATGTGTGTTCCATCTATACTGCTGTTGTAATGCAATAAATTGCCAGCTAACATTTGCATTAGTATAAAATTAATAAAATTAATTTTCATAATCTTCCCTATGTTGCCTAACATAAACAACTTAACTTCACCAGTATTCTATTTTGAATTTAGATACCTAGTTACAATACACCAGTTCTCTACTCTAAGGCTCAGATGTGCCAACTTTAGCTTGATATCTCATTCCCTGTAGGCATACATTACTCATTTCAGTTCAGTTGCTGAGACTGTGTGTGACAAGCTATAAAAATCTCTACAATGCTATGTGTATGAATCTATTTGTTTCTTGATAGAGGCAGATCTGATTGAGAATTGTGGATAATCTACTGTCCTCATTTCTCATCACTACTCACCTGTCATAAGATGCTAGATAACTGTTTGCATATGAAAACAGGAGATAGTTTTTAAGGCTATGCAGTCAGGTGCCATTTGAGAATTACTGGTAATTCTTACGACTGCATACTTGATATGTTGGCATGCCAGGACAAGTAACTGAGAGCAGAATTTATTTTGAAGCTGTTGCTTGGAGAGTCATAGCACCGACCATTTGCAGATGCTGGGGTTGGGTTCATAAACATTGTTTGTCTGATCTTGTTTGAGGTGATGTATAGTATACGAGACGTCTGTGTGGGCTGGCAGACCTGATACAGGAATCACAGAAGACCTGTACTCTTTTGAACCATTAGCTGGAGACCTGGCAGGATAGCCTTTCTCAGTTTGCAGGAGGCAATTTGTTTTAGGCAGCTCAGAATTAAACCCTAGGTCTCCATAGACTCCAATGGGAACTTAGCTACTCATTGCACATTTAAGCATTAACATATTGACACTGAAATTTAGATATTGTTATCTTGGGTGAAATCACATCCTGAATATTTAATCTGTGGCCTGTGGTCAGCTAGGCAGTGGAGATTAAGGGATTAATTTAGATGACGACTTCTCTAAAAATATTCCTGCTCTGTATCACATTGCTGCATTTTCTGTTGATGTTTCTCTCCTAACGGCCCCCTTTTTCCTGCCAAAGTGCTCAAGGCAGACTCTGGACACCCAGGTCCCAATCTGACTTTGTGTTATAATCTAGTGTCAGAGTTGGCCAACCATTTTCCTTTGTGTAGGTTTCCTGTCACTGTCTCAAAGGAGACCTATTTGAGATCGGTAGGTCTGCTGGACTAGTGTGCTTGCTGGCGATAAGGAGCTGGGTTGTGTAATGCAGATTTATCTGGCTAAGCAATTAGAAAAGTTGGGAAAAGGGGAGGAACTGAGCCCTGAGTGAGGACTGCATGCCTGTGTTGTTTGCCATTGCTCAGCCCCATGCTTTGACTCCTAGTGGATCTCTAGAGCCACTCTAATCTCTGAAATTTTTCCATCTTTGTTTTTCTTACAAAATTAACTTTAATTAAAGTTTAATGATATTTGTGTTTTTATCATTCAGAAAAAAAATCATAATATTCAACAGACAAAATTGCAAGAGTGGAGAAGAAGGCCAGTAGTACTAGAGGGCCAGTATGCTTCTGGTAATGTAGCATAAATGAAGATGGAAACCTATTAGAGGCAAGAAAGGTATCAGGGAATGATTTCTATCAGTGACAATATCTGCGGTCTCCTTGGCCATTGCCATGACTTTTGTAGCTTCTTGAGGTATGTTTTACTTGTTCCTTAGTAGTCCATCCTTTTTGAGAATGAATGAATGATTTTTTTAATACAGCTGCCTAATTGAAAGTCTTAAATTCCAGTCTAAGTGGAAAACTGAATTCTGCCATGAGCTGTGAGGGCACTTCCCTAACATGGACGGTGTTTCTTCTGGGAACTGCATACATGTTATGCAAGGACAAACTGGGCCCCGGTGCCTGTTACTGAGCTTTATTTAAATTTACATTTTCTCTCTCCACTCTGTGAAACAACTTTTCTTCATTTTTCTTTCTTATTTTGTTGGGTTTTTACTATAACAGCTTTCTTCCTTCATTGTTTCTCCTTCAGTATTCTGCTCTTTTTCAAAGAATTTTGCAGATGCTTGTGTGCTGAAGAACAAATATATATAAATTTGCCTTTCTAACAAGCTACACAGAGCTGTTTGAAGAATTACTTGCTCAGATAAAAATATTAGTTACAAATTGTTCATAATTAGGACACTGATTCAGTTCTATGTCTGCTGGGTAATTTATGTACTTATTTGTCAATCAAAGCAAACAATTAAAGTTCCTCCTAATAAAGAATTCTTGTTTTCCCCTCATGACGGTATCATTAGAAAGGAACATTGAACAAGAGGAGTGAATCTGTAAAGCAAACCAGTTGGTCCTGAGGATATGATGTATACACATTAAGTAAATTTTTTAGGGGTTTATATGGGATAGGTCGAATCTGATGCGGTTAGGTTTGGGGTGAATTAGTTTCACTGTTGGAGCATATGTTCTGGTTACTTTCCTCTGAAAGCTAATAGGTTCATGTGCTCTGAGGTTAGTCTGATGTGAATGAAAACAGGGTATGCAGGGATGACTGGTTAGTCACTTCAAAAGTGCACTCTGGATGCGTTCATATTATAGTAGCATTCTTTCTATTCTCTTTCGGTCTTTTTGAAGTTGAAAACCAAGACACAAATAAATAATGATAATAAACCACCCCCCCCCACCCCCCCCTCCCAATAGGAATTCTAAATTTCCAAATCCTTAAAAGTTTTGTAAATTCTTTGGAAGATCAGTATTCTTGGAAATATACCTGATGGCTAATGATATGCAGTAGAGAATTGTTCATGTTTCTATACTGTAGTCTCTGCTAAGTCTTAGCCTAAGCTGGCAATTTAGTCAGTGACACCTGCACATAGCCCCTCTAATAGTCAGTGTTTGGAATATGCTATTTGGTCAGCTTCTTGGGCTTTTGAAAGCCATACAGAGTCATCTGTTGCTGTGGCATTACTGTCAGGATTTCCCAGTTTCAGTGTTGATGTGGCTGTATCTGTACAAGATACAGCGATGTAAGGAGTTGTGTAGAAATATGCACTATGTATACTTTAAGAAATAAAACATACTTGAACATTCAGGTAAATCGTCTCTTGAATGAACTCTGGTAGTTGATGAAAATAATTTGTTAAATTCGGGACAGAAAAGTTTGTCACTGGATAGAGATGGCTGATAGCTAACGATTGGTAGCACCTGGTTGTCAGATGTGGGTCCCTTCTGTCCTGCTTTTTCTTCCTTTTGTAAGTGTTCAGCATACTTCATAGCCAGAAACAAGCCAGTGGTGTAGGTGGACCTTTGATCTTCCTCATTTGCCTTGTCTTTAGTGCATGATTCAGGTCATAGTGTGGCCAGATTCAGGAATAGTGTAGGCAGCAGGACTAGGGAAGTTATCATCCCCTTATACTCGGCACTGTTCAGGTCGCACCTTGAGTGCTGTGTCCAGTTCTGGGCCCCTCACTGTGAGAAAGATGTTGAGATGCTGGAGTGCGTCCAGAGGAGGGCAACAAGGATGGTGAAGGGGCTGGAGCACAAGCCTATGAGGAGCGACTGAGGGAGCTGAGGTTGTTTAGCCTGGAGAAGGGGAGGCTCAGGGGAGACCTTATTGCTCTCTACAACTGCCTAAAAGGAGGTTGTAGTCAGGCAGGGGTTGGTCTCTTCTCTCAGGTGACCGGTGACAGAACAAGAGGACACGGTCTCAAGCTTTGCCAAGGGAGGTTTAGGCTTGACATTAGGAAGAAGTTCTTTACTGAGAGGGTGATTTGCCATTGGAATGCGCTGCCTGGGGAGGTGGTGGAGTCGCCGTCCCTGGAGGTGTTTAAGGAAAGATTGGATGAGGCACTTAGTGCCATGGTGTAGTTGACGAGTAGGAGTAGGTGTAGGTGTTGGGTCATAGGTTGGTCTCGATATCTCGGAGGTCTTTTCCAACCTTATGGTACCTTGATACTGTGATCTATTGTCCTAAACACCCATCACTTCAGTGGATTTGGATCAAAGCATCAGAGTTGCAGTTGCTCAGCTGAGTAATGCCACTGAGTTTTCAGAAATTTGCAAAGTACTGTGATTGCACACAGTTTCAGTGAACCTGGGCCTTTTATGTTCACAGAGCTGTTCTTTTAGGGGCTTTCAAGGGTTAAATGTGATAGTATACGCTGAAACAGAAAATGTGATAATCTTAGTTAAAGAGCTTGATTAGGTGGCAGAAGCAGTGTGGAAGTTCACAGCGTTTTCAGTGAAAAAAGGCTTTCGTATGGTTAGATGAATATCCTCTTGTCTTCTTTCACAAAAAGAAAGTTTGTGTTTTAAGATTACTCCATGCTGACTCCATAAACCTTCCTCACTTTTCTAGCCCCTTTGTTTTGCAGTGGCGTTTAATCACTTGCAGAAAATGCTCGGTGTATCGGTGTATCACACACTCTTAAAGCATGCACGTTATCCCTTAATTATATACGACTAAGCCCCTCTTGACTGTAAGACATGTTGTTTGTTCAAATGCACTTACAAATCCATTTTCTTATCAGTTCTTTGCTGAACATTTACACAACAGGGTACTGTTTAAGTATGAAAATAAACGTTTTTTTTTAAAAATTGTTTGACCCACCCACCTGGCCTCCATCTGTGATTGTTCTGTCTCTGCAATCTGTTGTCTGCTTTTCCTCAGTGTGTTCTTTATCTTTTTGGATGGCTGCTGTTTTTGAGCGGTTTTATTGCCCCCCCCTATTTTCTCTGTGCTTAGTGGAAAGTGACATTTCCAAATCCTAAGAATCAGCCAGGCAGATTTGATACACTCTCTGCTACAAGAAGCTCTTTTTCTCAGTGTATGCAATTAGTAAAGACAACTTCATTTCACAGTATCACCACTCATGCTGTACTATTTGGAATTAAAGCCTTGTGTGAATCTGGGAGGTTGTCTCATAAAAACTTGTACCAGATAAATCTGTCAGTTAGCAATGTTTTTTTCTTACCACAGACTTACTGAAGCAAACCTAGAAAACGTCTTCATGTTTTATTCCAGTTTAGTTTCATATCAGTGAATTACTATGGTAATGCTTTTCCTTTATATTTTTATTTTTTCATTAAATGGTAGCTGTGTATTTGTAATCACTTAATAATCTGATACTCTAATCTTTAGATAAAAGGTTAAATCCATTTTTATTTTGAAAGGTTGCATTTAAATACTTACTCAGGCTACATTTCCAGTGTATGCACTGATAAAAATTTTATTGGCTTCAGTGAACCTGGAAGGAAATCCTTTCTTAAAGAAATTAGAATATATTTTATTTTCCCTTTCTGGAAATATTTCTATTTCATCCTGTTCCAATCTAAATGTAACTGTGAAGAACAGTTGCTTTTTTGTGTTAATTCCTCCAAAAGCACCAAAACAGATTGGTAGGAATGAGCATATTTTTCAGAGTAAGTAGGACAATCAACATTAAACACAGGAATATCTGAGACCAGGATATGCAACTGAAGTTATTTTTAGATTCTCTAGCACGATTGTGCAGAAGTGGACTCATTTCTCTCTTGTGGATTCTTAGAAGCTAGTCTTTTGTTTGGATGGATTTGCCTGCTCTATAATGATGGCCTTGTGGAATGTGTTACAGAAAACTGTGAAAAATTTCTTCTGGATTGAGGCCTAGAATGGTAATGGTAGGTCATTGTCCAAAGGAAACAAAAATGTGTTATTAAGTTATTTTGATTTCATTTCAATTGGAAAGCTGATAAAAATGCCTGCTTCTGTTCCATTTTATCGGTAAGCCCTCCAAATTTATTTCTTGCCAGCCAATTATTAAGCACCATTACTGTTAAATTAAATTAAATAACATCAAGTTGATTATCTCAAAGCTTCAAGAAGTCTACAGCAACAGATCAATTTGCACCACTTCCTTTACAGGGAACTTTGTCCTTGAACCATATAGTATAAGACTCCGCTATGGAAAGTTGTTGTAAGGCAAGATTTTGGGACATTAGGTGAGGGTGACCTGTGTGAAGAGGGAATCTATGGCATAAAGATATGCAGAATGAGTAAACTTAATACTATTCTCTCTACAGAAATAGAAGAAGCTACTTGTTATACATTTGCTAACTTTACCTTTTATTAATGCATCAATTAAGTATTGCTGCTGAAAGAAGTGATTCCACTGTTTTACAGCACCCTTCTACCATACTGAGCCGTCACAGATACTTAGTGGCTGTAGAGAGAATCGGGTTGAGGAACCAGTAAAACTAACAGCACAGAGTTAGTTTTACATCAGAAGGTTTTGTAAATAAGGCTTTAATGTTTGATTGCGAACTCCTTTGTCAACATAGGCACATCTACGTTTTATTTTTGACAACTATATTCAGGCTTTGAGCAAGGCCAGACTGGATGATTGTCCAGGTTTTGAGACAAGTGTTAGATGAACTTCATGGCATCCTGGGAAGGAAAACTTTGCCTGGTACCCTCCAGCTGGCCTGATCCAATGCTGTCTCACCCGTGGTTGGGATCAGGCAGGCAGGTCAATGTATGAACTCCCCTGGAAGGTCTCAGAGGGACAGATCTGGTCCGTAAGCAGCCTGGGAAGTGTCTAGCTGCAGGCATCTGCTCTTCTTGGGACGGCGTAAGCCACCTGTCCCCTACAGCCATAGGACTTGTCCAGTGATGAACAGCTCTGAAGGATGAGAAGCAAGTTGGAAATTTCAGTCTCTGCATACCTAGATCTCTTTAGCTGGCAGATCTGGCTATGATAGATGAAACCTTACCTGTATTTCCACTCCTCTTGTGATGATAATTTAGAAGCCACTGCAACAGAAAAGCTGTCATTGGTCTTCCATTCATCAGTTCATGTTTCTTCTCCTGGAATTTTCCTATTGTTTCTCCCAGGAAGGGAAAAAAAGGCCAGCCAGGGAGTGGGAGGGGTTTTGCAGATATTTGGAAAGTGCTTTTGTGGGGTTTGGTGAAAAAAACCCGTGCCTTCCTGATCAGAGGACTCTTAACAACTAAGCTGCCAAGCTTATGACAGTTCATTTGGCAAGGGAGATGAGAGCCTCTAGGGGGCTTAGTAGGCATTAGAGATGGTCACATTAGCAGACGCATTCACTGCACCATATAAAGGGTTGTCTCATAGTTATGCTGGAGCAGTGCTGTGCAGAGAAGTTGCTATTTAGATTGAGATGGTCTTTTTTAGTTTTTCGTTGGTTGGTTGTTTTTATTTTAATTTGAAGTAAAAAGGCTAAAATATTTTTAAATAGTGGAGTTGCTTAAAAAAATCAGTAAAAGAGAGAAAAGTAGCAGGTCCTACCTAGTAACCAGTACTTTCAGATTCCACTGTACTTTTCTGCCTTTAATATCATAGTATCATAGAATCGTTTACTTTGAAAAATATCATTAAGATCTTTGAGTCCAGCTGTAAACCTCACACTGCCAAGTCCATCACTAAACCATGTCCCTAAGTGCCACATCTATACATCTTTTAAATGCCTCCAGGGATGGTGACTCAACCACTTCCCTGGGAAGCCTGTTTCAATTCTTGACAACCCTTTCAGTCTAAATCTCCCCTGGCACAACTGGAGGTCGTTTCCTCTTGTCCGGTTACTTTTTACTTGGGAGCAGAGACAAATCCTTTCCTTGCTACAGCCTCCTTTCAGGTAGTTGTAAAGAGCAGTAAATTCTCCCTTCAGTCTCCTTTTCTCCAGAGCGAACAACTCCAGTTCCCACAGCCACTCCTCATAAGACTTGTGCTCTAGAGCCTTCACCAACTTCATTGCTCTTCTTTGGACATGCTCCAACACCCAAATGTCTTTCTTGTAGTGAGGAGATCTAAAAAGAACATAGTATTCAAGATGTTTTTTTTTTCATTAAACTCAAAAAGGCCTTTGCTATATTGGAGTGCCAGGTAAGAAGATCATGGAAATCTCATTGACTTTAAATTCAAAGATTTTTTTTTCAAATTATTTTTGTATTTTCAGAGTGATTTATAAATGATCAGATTTTACTGTACTTTTGTTTAGAAAATAAAGTAAACCTGAAATACCCCTCATCTCGATTTACATTATTTTATTACTGCTTCAAGCTTTTTTGATATATTTTCTTCTTCTCTGTAGAAACAACAGGAAACCTTCCCTAAGAAACATTGGCAATATGCATTAAACACATCAAAGTCTTCATTTGTGTATCAACAGAACCTGTATGATGGCAGATGAGTCAAGTCATAGCATTGCCACTGTCACAAGTCCCTAGTGAACTCAGTAAGCTCAGTTTATTATTTAAATAGTAGCACTCTATAGGGCAAGGTAGCTACATTGTAGACTAGAGGGAATTTTTTGGTGTTTCATTGAGCTACACCTCAAAAATAGGGAAACAATAAAATTAAAAGAAAAAGCTCATGAAAAAAATCAATTGTATTAATTTCATCACCACTATTTTTTTAAAATTTTCTTATGACTGTTAGGGTTGAATTTTGTACAAGTTAAAAAACAAACCAAAAACAAACAAAAAACCCCACAAAGACATTAATACAAGGCATTAATACAGCAATATTACAAACTTAGCATAGTTCTTTTCATATATCTGTTTAGAAACGTAAACACTGCTTACACTGTAGTTTACATTGCCAATTTATTTTCATTGCAGCAGTGTGTGTTGTCTGCTGGTGCATCTAAGGGATTCGTTATTCCACTTAGATAATCATACAACTTTCCTATCAGAACATCATAACTTCCATAACAAATTAGTTGGTGATTTGCTGAATTCTTAGTCACTGTAGATTTAATGGCTTTTTTAATTAAATTTTTTTTAAAAAAGTCATAATTAAATATTCCTAAGTCAGTAAAAAAAGAAAAAAACAGATCCAAAACTGAAAGATTCATAAGCTTTAAGCAAATCCAGTTAATTTTTCTATTAATTCTCCAACTGATTGAGAATGTTCTGAGGGAAACAGATAAAATTTCGACTGTAGACAAAACTTAAGGCGTGCATTAATATTTTTGTAACTAACCTCTACCTTGCTAATCAGTCAAGGTATCACTGCACAAAAGGTACTCAAGCACCTTGCTAACCTCATCTTGATGGAAAGACGTCGTGGAAGAAAAAAAAAAAGGATGAACAGGAAAACCAGAATATCTTTCCTCCTTTATTTCTCTAACTCACCATTCATTTTTAAACTATCTTCAGTAATAATAGAGTTGTATCTGTCTGCATTTTTTTTGTCTTTATATCTCACATGCTAATTTTGCCCACAATTTCATGGTAATTTTATATTTGTGTTTCCCAAGAAATTTAATGAGATACACATGCCCGAGACCTTACAGACTTTGAACATGTAGAGAAACATTATGTCACAGCTTCAATGCACAACTTTTAACTGATCCAGTTAATTAAATCTGCTCAGACTGTGCTTGAATTTGTTTAATTGCCATTTAAATGTAGTCTTTGATGTACTTATTCGGAATCATTAGATTCAAAGTAATTTTGCTGTTACAGTATAGTGACATTGGGTATTCTTTGATTTGTGGGATATGTTCTTCAACCTGATTACTTTGTCCTTGTGTATAAATTAATAAGGAAAACACTGTAGAGTATTTCTCTGTGCCTGTGTTTCTTTGCACCTAGGCAAGTTAAAAAGGCACACATGATGACATACTCAGTAATTTTTAAACACATTTGTAAAGAGGTAAAGAATTCACTTCACTTGGTAGAAAAATCTGAATAAGATACTATTACTTAGCAAGTAGTCTGTTTCTGGATTGCTATTTGTGTGAAGAGCGTTACGTGAACATCTCTCAAAAGACATTAGCAGGACTTTGGAAAACAAGGGCATATTAGGCTTGGGAAATGAATATGAGGTCTGCGAGATTCCTGACAGGCAACAGCAAACATTTGCTGGATGATGGTATGCAGCCACAGGACAGCCCTATTTAGATATGTCATTCACACTATAGCTGAGGCACCATTAAGAGTCTTAAGTTTACTCTGGCTAAACCATACAACATAATTCCTTGCTTGAAACATGAATAATCTTTAGATGCTATTGCAGCTTAAAAATCAAGCTAAAATAAACATCTTTTTCAGCTAGACGTTTATCATTGCATAGTAGTTAGACAAATAAAATGGTATAGCCTAAGCTCCTTATAAAACGATATATATTAGGTGCCAGAGAAGGCATAACAGATGCCATCTCTCACACTAAAAGTAATTTACAATTTCAAACATAGTCATGACTTGAACATACACAAATTATTGAAAAAAGGGATTAGAGGTTATAAAGTTTCCTGTCATTACTATATTTCTTATGTCTAATATTTCACACTGAAATCCATATTTGGAAATTATTTTATAATGTTCTGCTTTCAGTTTATCTAAACTTTTCAGATACATTGGCTAAGAAGTGCCTGTGGCTGATGTGATCTACCAGCCAGGTATCTCATAAGAGAACACCACTCCACCTCCCCCCAAAATTATTTTCCAAAATTTTAGTTTTAATACTGTGGAAGATTAAACATTTTGTATTTATGGAGTCTCCCATGCCAAATTGTCATATGTTTGTAGCAGGTTAATACAGAAGGGGGTTGACAAATCTTGCAATAATCACTACCCCATGTTGCTTTCATCCTCCTTGTCTGCTGCTCATTTTGCGTTGTGAAAAACCCTAATATATCAGTGACAGGAGGTCTGGATTTGTGGCCGACTGTTATAATTACTCCCACTGAGGCACTGTCAATAGGATTAAAATAAAGATTCTGGACCTGTCCATCGCAGATGAGGTCAGCAACACTAGCAGTGGGAGTACCGTTTCTGCAAGCTGTGCTTTCAGCCCTGAGTTATGGAACCATAGACATTAATATGAAGCAAATATTTGAAAGCTCCAGTGGAGAAAGACTAGCCTTTTTTCTCAATTAGCTAAAATATCCATCTGTAATAAATAATCCAGCAGCATCCATCTACGTCCTGACTGTACATATGTGTGTGTTAATTTTCAAATGTATTGGAGCCCCAGAGAATTTCAATTATAGAACAATCCATTTTGCATTTTGTAATTAATAAAGTCGTTGCAGCTGCATAACTTCATCCAGGAAACATCTGCACAAACTTCTTGTGTATACATAATTTCTCTTAAAAAGGGGGTAAGCTGAATTGTCTTTAGTGTTTGCAGGCTTGGGGAGGGTGGAAGGATAGGGAGTTGATTAGGATAATGCAAAACAAATCACAAGTATGGAGACTTATGTCCACACAGATATAAACCAAATTCTAGCCACCATCTGTAGGAAAAAACAATGTAGAGGATCAGTTTAACATATAGTCAACTTTATTCACATTAAGAGGAGGGAGGAAGCTGAGGGAAAACCTGAGCTCTCCCAATGTGGGCAGTCTTTCTACTGTGTTTTTCAGTGGGACCAGGCTGTTACCCCGAGTTCATAAGTAATATGCTGCTGTTGAAATTCTGTAATTCTTTGCCATCCTTTTACGCTGACTGTGAAAAACTGTAATTTTTAAAATTATTCGTTTCATTTTCTTCAGTGTGCATAAAACTATAGCGTGTACACCACTAGAACTTACTTAGGGCAGCAGACTCAGGGCATGATGACCAAACCAGAATAAACAGACAAGCTGTTATGCTCTGCTAGTACTGTATGTGATTTTTATTTTTCTCACCTCAAACCAGTCTACTTTTTATAACGGGATCAAACAGTAATTAGTGGAATCACCTCTTTACAACTCATTATTTCATTATTTTCATATAAACTCAAAAATTATTATCAAACTCTGTTTTCAACCAAGTGTCTAACATGCTGAAGCAAATGTGTGCCCTTTCAATCTTAAGCTGATATGCCACCTGGAAGCCTTGCACTTCTACAAATGGGAATTTCTTTTTTTTATTATTTGTTTGTATTATTGTAGTAGCAAATAATTTTCTTGATTAATGTGTTACTGTCCTACAACTGTTTACCCTTTCTCCTTTGGTTACATAAACATCAACAATGACACATCACTCATAGCCCTCACCACATTTCAATCAGCCCTCCCAATTTAAGTTCCCTTGCTCTCCTACAAGCAAAGTGAATCTCCATAGCCTAGGAAAGGTTAGCTAAAAATGAACAGTACTTAGCGTGCTCCTTTTTTTTGTTTTTGCTGTCCCACAAGACGGATTCCAGACTTCTGTTTGTTGCTCTCTACATCTGCCTTTATTCCCTCTTCCAGAGTTTCTTGGAATTTTTTTTTATAAATATGAAAAGGAAAATATGCATAACTTGATCTCTACCAGACCACTAAGGCATGTGATGAGGTCACAGCACAGAAGCTGCTGTTTTTCTACTTAAGATGCAGTTAGCATTTCTAGTTACAACAGCTAATGCCTTGTTTTGCCACAGATGTAGCATCATAGTTCTTGTTAGTGTGTGTTAATTCCTCAGTATTTACTTGTGGCTTTGTGATATTCCATTATTTAGAGTATTTGTATAGGCCTTGACATATGATGACATATGATAGAAGTATTTGAGTGGGTACCGTGCACTGACGCTGCAGCCTTTACCAGCGATGTACCAGACCCCAGTGTCATGATACGTGCTTGTTAAGGCTAAGTGCTACTGGATGTACAAGAAGAAAGCAACTTAGTCCAAGCCAAGAAATACTGTTAGTGTCCTCTTCATCGTATACAGACAGAATACTGTACTAGTTTATCTAGACCTTCCAGGCAAGGAAGTTTAAATACAAAATGACAAGGCTCCACTCAGTTTCAGAACAAAGCTCCATGGCATAAGGAGGCTTTTTCATCTGAGGGCTTCTTGCATTGTCTTTGTATTTCACAGTGGAATTCTGCCAGTTTCCCAATAAGAGAAAATTCTTTGCTTTGCAGAGGAGGTGGGAAGACTTGCTCTGAGGAGCAGCCATGGCTGTTGCACACTACTACATAAATCCAAAGGACTGGACAGCCCTGGGGGGGCCATTGTTCGTCAGTACTTAATGGTTGTGAGGCTCAGATAATAAGCAAATAACTGTGCCTTGGCTGAATCATAGCTTTCTCTTCTGTATTTATTGATGTTTTTGTAGTATATGAGAAAAGAATTAGCAACTAATTTTTGCATTATTTGAAGACTGGTTTAGGCTCGGCTCCTAGATGTTTTCTATGTCTTTGAGCTGTCAATAAAGTTGACTGGTCTTGGTTCGAAACCCTTTCCTGGAACGTATAAGACATTGGAACAGCTGTTTGAACAAAATGGGAGCTTCATCTGGGAAGAGCTGTTCTATTAAATTAGCAGCTGTAAATGACACACCACAGTGAATGGAAGTACATTTATTTTGTGTTGGCTCTCTTCCCTTTTCCCCCCACCCTTCTCTTTTCCAGTACTCCAGAAGCCCTTCATTAGCAAAACTACTCCTGAATCTTAACTTGCTTGAGGAACATCAAATGAGTTTGCATTTTACTCAGATCAACAAGAATGAGGATTATGGCTACAATATCAAAGGGCTGCCTCACCATTTACACTCTCCTGCATATCTCCCTTCATTGCTAGAGTTCTGTACCTAGATTTACAATGTAGACTCCCTTTACAGGGGAGAAGTACTGCTGCTAAGTGCTCTCCTGCACTAATGAGTTGAAATATTAAAATTGATGTGATCAGAGGAAATTTGGGTTGCCTCAAGCTTTGCCATGAGATACTTTTGTGGAACAGTACGTGTATTTAGCACCTTTAGATTTGCACGTACAAAGCTCCCAGTAACGTTTGGTTGATATGGAAGGGGGAGTTATGGTTAGCATTTTTTGAATGTTACTTACAGAGGTGGTGGCAGTGGGAATTTTATACCACCTGTCCCAGTGAGCTTACAAATATTACATAAAGAACTAAATTGGGTCAAAATAGGTGTATTTTAAATAGCATAGAACAAAACTATGTATTAAAATTACTTGTAGTATAAAAAGCTCACTGTGGCAATTCGACAAGTTAGGACGAAATGGAGGTAAAAAAAGGAGTCAAAAGAGTATTTTTGAGTGGTTATTTCCTATATGTGACCTAGAATAGCTCGCTGCTAAGTTATCACACCTTTATAAGTGGTCCATGCAACATCCTCTCTTGGTAGAGTTTTTAGTTGTAAATTCCTCAGCAAAAACAATAATATATGTTAAAAACAGATATAGATTCATATCTCCACAATTTTTTAATAATAAAAATATTTCACTGCTAGGCTGAAAAAGGAAATTTTGTGACTTGAATGCATGAATAAAAATGGGAAAAGAGATTAGTCATATTCCTCCAATGAGTACTTTTCATTATTATGTGTACCACTGTGTACCCTTCATTCTGAAGAACTATTAAGTTTTTAAAAATCCTTTTTAAAAGCACTATTTTCATACTGTTAAAAATTTCAGTGCTGGAATATTCTGCCCCTTATATTTATG
Organism: Neomorphus geoffroyi; assembly: GCA_033558235.1. NCBI lineage: Eukaryota > Metazoa > Chordata > Aves > Cuculiformes > Neomorphidae > Neomorphus > Neomorphus geoffroyi. The sequence continues at coordinate 20,429,233 of JAUMJM010000053.1, read as the reverse complement.
GGGTGTATAAATTGAAGGCATGGTTATTACATGTCATCACAAGCCTCTTATTGGAAAGAAAGCCAATGGAACAGTATCATGGTAGGAGTGCCTGAACCTACCACCTATGGTATGCTATGTGGGAGAATAAATGGCTTTCAGTCATATAAACTAGTCACAGACATTCAGATCCTTTGAACTCTAATAAGAAATGCACACACGTTAAATAGTAAGTGACTAAGCATATAAATGTCTTGATCAAGTCATCAGAGAAAAAAAGAAAAGGGTTTTTTTGTTCACGTTTTGTTATTTCTGTCTGAAATCTCTATTTTACTCTCTGCATCTTTGCTTTGTAACGTTCCCTGCTGAGAAGGACAGACTGGAAACACAGTAGGGATCTTTGGCTTTTAAGTTGCTCTTTGCTTGCTGAGGACTGCACATTGGAAGACCCAGTGTATTTGTCCAGTGTTTTGCTTGATATGAGAAGAATATGACTATTTAAGAAAGGCAGGAACCTATTATTTGGTGATTTTAGCTACATTTCAGTTGCAAGTACTAAAAGAACAGACAGAAGTTTAAATACATGTCTTAAGGTACATGCATGCGAAGGAGCTCAGCTTATGTACTCTTTGTCTTTGGTCAGGAAATTCTGAAACAGTCTTGAATTAAAATACAAAAGGATAATTCTGAGTTAAATTTACCACAACTATGAATTCATATTTATCATGTTTATCCGAAGTGTTTCTCAAAAATTCTTTCTGTTTTCTTTTATAAATAACATATATAGCAGCTACTGTGGTAGAATCAAATTATACCACGTTTTATAAGCAGGGCTGTATTTTCTTCTTATGCAAACTTGTGCCCCTTTGTCAAAGTCAAAGGATACATGGTTTGCATACTAATTTTCTCTGCCAGGTGATGTAACTTCCACCCACTGATTTTTTCAGCATAACAAACTCTAAATGTTACTGAGATTTCTGTCCTTTAGGCATTTTTTTCTTTAGAAAGTTAGTGTATAGATAGAGACTAACAGAGGGACAGAATTTCTTATGATTTTATACTGATATGATCAACAGTTGATTTACCTAATTCATCAACTTTAATCTACTGTTATATTAAGTATTACCATAATTTTTTTCTCTCAGTGCATAAAATTCATCAGATTAAAAATCAAGTCACTGCAGAAACTGTGGGTCCAGTTCAAAGGCTATTAAAGTCAAAGACACTTCTCACTGACTTCAGTGAGATTTAGATAAAGCTTATTGTTTTCATGCTCTTTCCATCACTGCAGTACCAGATAAATGAAATTACTGTTCCAAATATCAGTGTCTTCGGATACTTTGCATTTCTGTTTTGAGAAGATATCCAAGCAAATATGAATATAACCAAAGTAAATTCTCTCTCTCTGAATTCAGAATGACTATTTAACTAGCTTTAGTATTTTGATACCCAATACTAAGTTTTACCTACTGTCCCTTTCCTTTGCATAGAGGTGACGGCTTAAAAAGGTTAAACTGTGTTAGGGTTGGAAAAAAAGAAAAAATAGTGTGGTTGAAAAAATCTCTGCATTATTAGAAAGTTCTGGAAGACTTTTGTGTTCTGTTTTTCATTTTGACAGTGTTTGTAAATTTGCTAATAATCTCGGTGATGAAACGGACTCTCACTGTTTCCAGCTTTAGCGTCATCTGATCCCCACTTTCCCTCTTCCTCATCCCCACATCTCTCATAGTTTATCCATTCTTAAGCTGGCTTTCTAGGTTGCAGTTCTCTGCTTGACAGTGTCATTATAGCTGTGTTTTATGGGTGTTTCTGCTTTGGGCACTGGCAGTAGCTGAAAGAAGTATTTCTAAGCATCAGTTTTGGAACATAACATAAAGTTTTACTTCCATGGATTCACAGCAGGCATACCAAAATATGAAATGATTTTATATTCCCATTTCCAATTATCTACCTTTTAACTTGCCCTTGAATGTTTTAGTAAATATATTTCAGCTTAGTTATCTCTCTCTGTGAAACTGGATAAACCAATTGTGCAGCTTATGCTCTCTACCCTCCTCCTCTTTCTGCTTTTTCAAACCAGTATCATCCAACAAGTGTTCACGCCTGATTCTTTTTTCAGGATAAGTGTTCTCTGGTGGGTTACAGCTTCTTTGGGTTTCTTAGATGAGGGAAGAGCAGCCTTTACTCCATTAATTCTAGATCAACTAGTTCAGATACCACAAACTTCAGTGGCCTTAAAGCAGAGCTTCTCCAGACTATTTTTCCCTTTTTTAGGCCTATTGCAGTCATCCAGCTGTTTCTCACCATCATTGTACTCTTATTTGGTGAAAAGCAGATGCTTATTATGTTTCTGTGACACTGTAAAAATATTGTGCTGCCAACTGCTGAACTATTTGTAATATATGCCTAATCTTATAGAAATGCCACAAAATCATTAACATTGTCAACTGAAGAAAAAGAAATTGTAAGCATATCTTGCTTGCGCCAATATAACAGAATGGGTAGTTTAGAAATTTACAGGAATGTGTACCACATATAACAGAGACAAAAAAGATCAGAATAGTATTCCATGCAAATCTAAACCTTAATTTATTTTCTTCTGTGTTAGCTTGTGGTCGTGGGTTCTACAAATCCTCCTCTCAAGATCTGCAGTGCTCCCGCTGCCCTAGTCACAGCTTCTCTGACAAGGAAGGATCTTCAAGATGCGATTGTGAAGATAGCTATTATAGAGCACCTTCTGATCCACCATATGTCGCATGCACAAGTGAGTCAGTTGTGAATTTAATAGTAAAGGACATTGCTTAACCAACCAAGTGCAGCCACTTGTAGCTAGTAGTTTTGATTGGCTTTTTCTGGGTTTGAAAAGTACGTTTAGAACGATAAATGAAATTGAAAGGCAGAGGGGAAAAAAATTTGACAGTGTATATCAGCATAAATATAATTTTCATTTTTGCTTGATGTAACATTAGAAAACATTGAACATTAAGTAAGTGTGTAACTTATTGTAATAAATAGAATGCAGGCATAGTTTTCCCATGGCTGTAAAATTCTTATAGACAACGTGCATTATGTGATGTAATACCAAAATGAATAACATGAAAAATGAAAAGTAACCTGTGAAGATCTGAGCTTTGATTGAAGTGTAACTGGATCTGGTTTAACCTTCTAACTGCAAATAGGTTAGCCTACATAGATTAGTGATTCAGAGAGTGGAAGTCTCCTAAATCCAAAGCAGCACCAAATATCTCAGTAAATCATGCTAGAGCTGATATTAAAGGACTAGATGCATTTGGCGCAGGATGTTTTGAAGAGATGAACAAACTCTGTGCTTGGGAAAACGATAAAAGACAACCTTTGAGATACATTAACAGATCCTTTTAATTGCACGGAAGAGAAATGGCTAAAGTCTGTTGTAGTAAATATACGGACAATTGTTATTCTGATGCCTTAATGGAAAATAAATAAAGCTCTTGCCAAGTGAGCTCAAGGAAGCTTTTGTGCAGCTTATACTAAAAATAATGAAATGTTTGTGTGAAGAAAGATGCTTCAACGATTTTCTCTCTCAGTAATTAAAATTCTAGTTACATGTCCCACTGTGGTTTTGTGCAATTACCCTGAACATTTTTGTGTTATGTAGGACCTCCATCAGCACCGCAGAACCTCATTTTCAATATCAACCAGACTACCGTGAGTTTGGAATGGAGTCCTCCTGCTGACAATGGCGGAAGAAATGATGTGACCTACCGCATTTTGTGCAAGAGGTGCAGCTGGGAGCAGGGTGAATGTGTTCCCTGTGGGAGTAACATTGGATATATGCCCCAGCAAACTGGATTAGTAGATAACTATGTCACTGTCGTGGACCTGCTGGCTCATGCTAACTACACGTTTGAAGTTGAAGCTGTGAATGGGGTTTCAGACTTGAGTCGTTCCCAGAGGCTTTTTGCAGCTGTCAGTATTACCACTGGTCAAGCAGGTAAGTGTTCATCATTTATGAATCTCAGCACTGTGAGACTGAGAGAAACTGGAAACATGCAAACTACAGATGCAGTAAATCAGGAGCATGTTTGTGTGTTCCGGCTCATTAATCTTTTCACTTTGTCAACTAGTTAGTTTGAGCTTATCCTATTTAATGTTAACCTGTCCTGTTTCTTGGCCTCAGGATTGCTTTCAGAAAGCATTTGTGAAACACTTAGAGAAGACATACAGCTTCATTTTCAAATAGGTTTTCTGAACTCTGCAACTTTTTTTTTTCTTCTTTCGTCATTGTAGATCATTCCCTAGTAGAAGGGATAAAAATTGATGTTACAGTCCTAAGCAGGCTTCCTTTCTGAATTTTTTAGAGCTTTATGGGAGTCCTAAGTCACTGGAAGATCATATGGATATCTGATGTTGTTTTCAGTGTTAATGTTTTCCCTCAGGGTAATGTTTCTAATTTATCTTATATTTCCAGATATTTGATCATGAAATTCAGTGAGAATGTGATGATTATTATTTGTTTCTTCTACTTATCATAATCTGACAGGTGAAATGTCAGAGAAAATAAAATCAAACTAGCATATTACCCCAGGGGAAAAAGGGGCTTTAGTCATCTGCATGCTGAGTGAAAAAAAAAAAGAATTCTCTGATTTAGGTTTCTGAAATGATGATTTGCCTGTTGAAAAAAATTATAGGCCTCTGAATCTACAATAGCACACTGTGGGCTTTAAGAGAGGATAGTAAAGCTAACCTTTTATATATTGAACAAAAGATCTTAAACCAAACATTAATTGCAAGGTCTGGCTTCGAAAGGAATACCTTAAAAGAAAACAAGAAGTGAATAACTGATGCTTGCTGTAAGAACAACTAACCAGTGTTTTAAAGGATACTTCATACATACATTTTGGAGGAGATTTTAATGACTGTGATCAAACTATTCTTTTTTAGTTCAGTAGAAATGATCCCCTGCAGTAATGCTTTGAACTGAGGACAAATTCACCATACGGGGGCAATGAACAAGAAGGAAAAACTAGTTATTTTGCACTTTAAAGATGGTAATCTCAAAAAAGAGAAAAAAAATAAGACAAGTAATTTACTTCAAACCCTTCTCTCCCTCCCCCCAAGCCTACTATGGTTTATATACCTGTTAAAGTTAGGCTGGAATATTTAAGGGATACTTAATTTCCCTGTAGCACTTTTGTGGATACCAGATGAACATTTTATATTATTTTGGAACCATCCCTGTGACTGAAAGGATTGGTCTCTATGCTCGTTCAGTTCTCGGAGTTTATGATGAGGTTTTGAGCAGAGAGAACTTACTCTGAAACTATATTTGTACCATAGATTGTATTATTTTGGCACCTTAATTTTTTTTCTTTAAAATAATTCTCTGTAATTCTTCAAACACGCACAGATGGGCAGTGTTCTGCTCTCTGTAAAAGTCTATTCAGAACTACCTCCTGAAGAAGGGGATTTGGACTTTTCCCCGTTTAACTAAATCAAATTGGTTTTAGTTATGTGCTTTGATGGTCCAGTGGCACACAGGGTAAAAGAAGGAGACAGCACAGTTTGGTGGGTAGTGTTACGTCTGATGAAGATGAAAAAGCCTTAATCAGAAGTTTGTTTTGTCATCCCCAAGATAGATCATTATAGTTAACTCTCTTGTGTTCTGATAGTCATAGATTTACTGGGTTTTTCAGACCAGAAGACAAAATAGGGTTATCCAATTTTAGCTAATAAGTAAAACAAGCTTTGTGATTTTATTAAATGGTCCTTGCATCAAGCCCAGATGTGCTGGTGAAACTATAGCTTGCATATATATTAGAGACAACATCTAGATGTTACCTAGTGATTTCAGGTAATGGAAAAACTTTCACCCTCCTAGATAAGTTTTTTAAGAGCATGCAGCAGGAAGCAGGAGACCTGACTCTATTTCTTCCCTGCTCTCCAATTTGCTGTGGGATTATGCACAAGTGAGTGTTTCCCAGTGCTACAGTATCTAATAATTTCACTGTTGAGAGAAAGGGTACTTATACCACTGAAGCTTTGTCTGTTTGACACTTCTGAATATCAGGTTTTAGAGGCTTTCAGTTGAGCATCTAAAAGGAATATACATAGGAGACAGATTTTTGGGGAAGAAAAATGGCTTTAAGCTGTCTTTGTTGGCAGTTTTTTCTGTCTGTAAAATGAAGGTAACTTGTAGGTTTTCTTTACCAGAGTATTCAAGATTTTCTGATTAGAAGTGCCATATAAATACAGATTTTTTTTTTCACTTGAATTACAAAACTCTTGTTAAAGAAAAACAGTCTTTCAGAACAAATGTATTCACCAAAAGGGAAGACCTCTTTTACATTATTTTTGCAACAGCATGTTTTGGATCCTAATACTGATTTCTTTGGTTTCTCAAGAAGGAAAATATTTTAGGTGGAACAGATTGATGACTATAATTGAACAGAAAGAGACTGGTTGCTCAAAGGAGGCTGTTATGCTTCTGTGCTCCTATTTTATTTTACCATGGAGAGAAAGAAAATGTTGGATTTATTTATAGCCAAGTAAACTAGAATTCATGCAGCTCTCATTTGTTACTGTGTGACTGTTCTATACTTTTGGCAAAAATGACTTTTTCTATGCCCATATTGCTTTTCATGTGTGTAAATGTGTCTAACTAAACTTTCTTCACATGTTATTATGCTAGCACAATAGGTGGCTATATATAATTACTGGGTTCACCGGTTGCACAGAGGCTTGCAGTGAGATTTTCCTTTTGTAGTTTTGGTTTAATTGAATTGATCCTTTGTGGCGATGTTCACAAAATTCAAATCATTGTGTAATGATAACAGGAAATTATTGATAAAAGAATGGGGTTATGGAATATATTCAGTGTTCCTTCACCCACGTATAAAAAGCCTCTGATGAGACAAAGAGAGCATGTCACAGAAAAGAACCAGGTGGTTGATAAAAAAACCCTATTTATATTTGTGGAAATAACACAATAAAATGACTGCAAGTGGGTAGGTAGCATTTCACATTGCTCACATATATACATATGACACATCTCTATTCATTCCCCATGTTAAAAAGACTTTGTGACTAGGCTATCAGTTGTCATACGGCATATTTTTTATGCTACAGCCAAGAACTATGAGGCTTTTTGTTTTGCTTTGTTTTGGTTTTTTTGACAAAAACATGAAAGCACTGAGCCGGAATCTGAGGTAAAAGATTAAGTGCACTAAGTCCCCCAGGAGTAAACCATCTTGTTTCATATCTTGCCTACCCAGCATCCTATAAAGAATATAGGATGTCATCCCAGTAGTGGAGGCTGATCTGTGCGAACCTCTTCATCCTTGTAGAATTCACATTTAAATGTGGCTAAGCTCTACTTACAATAGCTGAATGTACTGAAGAGCTGCAGCTGGCAAACAGCTGACAAACACTGCCTTTGCAAGCTTATTGAATGGTTGTTTACGAAAGAGAAAAATTACCACTTCCCTAATAAAATATTCACCTTTCAGTGGTAGTAGTAATTCCTTTTGATTCATCAAATTCCTTACCAAATTTTATATTTTTTCCATACAACACCCCAAATGCTAATGGAATCAGGTAGGTTTCGTAGCAGATGAATATTTGTTGGATTTTGGCAATTATGTACTTTCAAACCTTTAAAAAACTATATTTCAATAACAATTGTATATTTTTTTCTGTTGACACTTTTGCAAAAATAGTGTGTTTTTAAGAAAACCTAGTCTGTCTCTGAGAAAACTTGAGATAAGTTCAGTGAATCCCAAAACTTATCAAGGTTTGAGAAAATTTAGGTGTCTGTCTTGAGCCAGTTTGAGTTGTCCGTGTAGTCACTGGAAACAAAAAAACATATCCAAAGGGACATTCATCATGCCTTTTTACTGTAACCAAACATGACAAACAGAAATTAAAATGTAATGCCAATATGTCTTCCTAACTGTGCTCTCTGTTTGTATGTGGAGAGCACATGTTAATGCTTGCTGCTTCCTCACAGCAAGAGTAAGGTGCCCCACAGCACTTTTAGGTCATGATGCGCTTTCAGATGCACTTAATGCTGACAACTTGAAGTAGTTTACGAACCCTGATTCAGTTCCATAGTCAAAGCTTACTCTTAAAAATATTTTTTAGTTACAATTGATTTTGTATATGTTGATTTGCTTTTCCTTTTTCTTTTTTGCATCTTAGAATTCAATTTTCAGACCTTTTACCTCAGAAAACAAACCCCCAAATTCACAGTTTAAAACAGGGGAGACACGTTTCATTTTCTCCTGCACTATCTTCTTTTTTTATTATTGCTGCTAATAATTTTTCTCTTTTTTTCCTTCTGTTCACATTTTCCCCATCTCTCAATTATCTCTCCTCATTTTTAAAATCTCCTCTTTCATAGTCTCTGTGCTATTGAACATCTATTTGTTTCCTGTTCCATGTCAGTCTCACTTAAGCCTAATGTTTTTTCAGCAATGAGCTGTCCCCCAGCAGAGGCAGCAATCAAGAAGATTTATGCCTGTGGCTTTCCCAGTTGCTTTGACCTCACCATTCTAGTCCTATTCTCACTTCTGTCCTTTCCCCAGACCATTTTGGTATCTTTCCATTCTGCCACAAAGTTGTTTTAATCTACCTCCATCTATGCCTTCCATCCAATATTCACTTTTGGTGTTACATGACAGCTTATTACAAATAGCTTCAGTGTTCATCTTAACATTGCTTCTCTGTTTTCCCATTTTAATGAGCTCCTTTTAGCTTCAGATTTTATTTGATATTTCCTGTTAGTGACTCTACTTTTTGAGCTGTGATTCTTCTTGTAGCCTTCAAATGTTGATCAGCTTTCCCACATTGATATGGTAACAGCATCTGCATATATATTTAAAAACAATGCTTCATGTAAAAAGAATCCAAATTATATATTTAATGTTTTTCTTTTTACCAAACATCTTCCACCTGTTGCACTGGAAGAATTACTTTATATAGAAAATCACTTTGCAAAACTAACTGCTTTTCATTATGTTGTGGGTTTTAAACACATACAAGTTATAATCATTGTATGTTGGGTTACCATTTTGCGTAGTTTACTTAATAGGGATTACATAGATGTTAGTGCTTATTCTTAGTAATATTTAAGATATATTTTAATCTGGTTTTACTTTTTTCTAGACCAGTAGGCAGACAGCATAGTTATTAGTGTTCTGCACTCCCTGGCCACCAACTGAGAAGGGTAAAACTAGAGCACGAATTAATTACATGTGGTAGTTATTATTATTATTATAGGGTTTTTACACATCTTTTCAGTACATTTAAAAACTAGTTTGGGTTATTTCTATGAAGCTATTACCTGCAGATCTAAAATCACAGTGCCCTGGACTAATACCGCAGATATTTTGGTGGGAGGTAGTAACTGAATTTATGCCCGAATTAAACTGATGGATAAAAACTTGGTAAGAATTCTCGTCTCTGTCTAGTAAATACTATCAGATTAGGGAAAGCAGTTTGTTCATTTCCTGATTGTACCAGATTTTATATTATATAGTAAAATCCACAAGGATGTTGCTAGTTTGGGGCATTATTGTAAGACTGATAAATGTTATTTTTTCTATGATTTTCAGAAAGAAGGAATCATCTATAGGATATAGTATGATATGACATATATGATATTTGACAGTTTTCATCATATTTTAAATAGGTGTGGAAAATAAGATATATATAAAAATTTGAAATGACGAGCAATATATTTTATAAGAAAACTTACCACAGAATAGCCAATTGATAGTAATTAATTTTTCTATTGTTCAGTTGTAATTTGTTCTAATATTTTTTGCTGAAAGATAAGACAGAAAGTAAGAAACCAAATATTAGCTGTGTTGCTTAGGGTCTGATCCTGCACCACTGAAGTCAGTGGAAGTTTTGTCATTGACTTCAATAGGAGCAGGATTTGAACCTTATGCTCTATCAGAACACATATGAACCAAAGCAATAGGCACTGTGTCATCCTGAAATGAAACTCTAAGTTTGTAGCACATTTTGATTCTACTGTAGCATATTAGCATATTTTTGCATATCAGTTTGTGGAGGCATGTAATTTGAATAATTTTTTTTTTTACTATACTATTTTTTTTTTTCTGAATGGGTCTCAGAACTGTCCAGCTTCACCTTAAAAGCTTTTTAGAAATAGATGTAATAACTTCCACTAAGAAGCTAAGTAATTTTTCTGGTAGGTATTATGTGAATTTTACAATATTTATAAATAAAAATTGTGGCTCTTAACTTTCTCATTCGCTGAGCTATTGAAATAGCAGGTTATAGCAGGTTATGTCACTGCAGGCAAATCGCCAGTACTAAAGAATAGTTTCACTAGCTACACAACAAGTAACTATGTACTCGAGGAAGAAAATAGGTGCTATAAGTTAGCCAAAGAAAGGAGAAGTTGTTTGCTAATGTGACATGAAGGACTAGGAGCCCTAATGTTACAAACACAAGCCAGACATCTCCTCAATGCTTATGAGTTACAACAATTGTTATCTTAAAAGTAGTGATGAAAAATTAATCCTGACCTTGAAAAGAAAATGTATGGGTTAGCATCACATTTTCTATGACCAGTCCCAGAAAGATTTGTAAAATAAGAGAGCTCTACTGGTGACACCTGCTAGGTAAGGTTTTAGTCCCTCATAAATATACCTGGCTTCTTTTACTTCATCCGTAGTTAGATTGTTTCTCATGGCCATAAGTCCTTTTGAACAGAGTAGAAACTAAATAGTACTCTTTGAGCTTTATTATACTCTTTGGGGACTCCTATACATAGTTCTTTGAAGGCCTGGCTAACCTCAAAGACTTTCAAGATATCTGTACTACAAAGACAAGAAATCACTTGATACATTTATACGTGGTGATACAGTCTAGTGTAGCTAATTAACTCACGTGCAAATAAAGAACAGTTCCACAGACCTTTAATTTTGGCAGCAGAACTGTATCTACAGATCTTTCTTTTTCTGCTTCCTGTGAACCATAACATGGTAACAGGGTGCAAGATCTAGATAAGTGCTGAACACTATCAGTAGGATCTCATGAACTCATTGTTATTTGTTTGGTATATTGCCTGCATGTATCATTGTCTTACCAAAATAATATTATGGTGATGATTATGAAATCATACGCAAATATTTGTCCAGAAACTTTAGAATGTCCATAGGATGTGTCATGGGTATATTGAGACCTAAGAGTAAAAGAGAAATAGGGTAGGGAAACTGGCAAAAGAGAAAGGCCTGCTCTGAATCTGGCATAGTATTTCTCAAGGATAACTTTTGTTTGGTTGAGCTTCCTGTTTCTTATATGTAGCTAATAACAACACAGAGCTGGCCTCATAAAACACAAAGAAGATTTGATTTTCAGTACTTACAAAACAGACCTGAACTCCTTCAATGAACAAAACTGTGAAATATTAATATCAGTAGGACAGAATAATGCATAGTGTTTGTATTAATCTAGCCAAAACCCCCTGTGCTCATGAGTTTTGAGATCTTATTTCAGTGCAGTGTAATTTATTATTAAGGTGTTTTATTTCTTTGTTGCTTTGCCTGGAAAGAACAAAGTTCAAAGAAAAAGAGTACAACCATATTTGTATCAAAATGTGACACTTGAAGTTTTGTCCCTGAATTTCCTAATATTTGATGGTTTGCTTCAGAATTTTTGAACATTTCAAGTACCATTGTCACTAGAACAAAGAAAACCCTCTATGTGCACAGATGCTTTTTCATTGAGAAACAAGCATTGCTACTGAAAGTCACCCTTGCAAATGAATAAGTGCCACCAAACACGAAGTCCTGATTGAGGTTGTATGTAGCAAGTTAAAAAATTATTTGACTATAACATCTATGTAGAGTGAAGCATTTGATGACAGTGTGGCATGGAGCCAGCCTATTGTATTGACCCCCGTGGAAATCTTTATAAGAGAGTAGATAGCTTATAGACGGAGAACTAACGAAGTTTCTCCATAAGGATAAATTATGGAACAGCTATGCATGCAACTTTGAGATGGGAGAGATTGATCACACTGGTTCCTATGCAATAGCTAGAAGACCTTTGTGGTGAGCCTATCACACATAGTGTAGTTAGTGTGACAAAAACATACTGCAGGAAGAGACAAAGAATGTCTTGAATAAAAAGTATTCTTAAAGCAAGGTTCAAGCCCACCACTTAGGTCTGAAGTTCAGTCTCATAGTTAGCTGTCTAGAAAGAGATGCTATAAAGATTTGTCCATCATTTTAAGACACTGTGTTTCCAGATTGCTTTATACATGTATTCTTAGTAGAAATAGTGTTAGGGATTCTGCTGCTATTCTTTTGGAATAGATCATATTTTCTTCAGTTACTTATCTTTTAGTTGTTGCACGTGACAGTAAGCCTGCTTTTGTAGAAGGAAAAATGGAGTTTTGGCTTTAACAGGCCCTCGGCTGAAAAATACAAGTCTTCTGGCGCATGGCCTTCTGGCAGTTTAGGGAGTATTAATGGCCCGAGAATGAATGGTTTGTTTCTGACAGGTAACGGTGAAGATAGCTGTTGGAAAGTCAGAGAAAACTGAAGGTCTGGGAAGAGCTGGCCTTGATCTTTTGGATACTACTGGGGTAGTAAGAAGGGGACGTCTTCCTTAATAGCAGTAGCTATTGCTGACTTACCCACTATGACAGGTCCATGGGTGGCAGAAGATTTTTCAGGTGCTGGAATAATCTGGGTAATTAATAAGCCCTAACTGCTTTTTGCCACTCTGACACATCGCTGCCTTATGCAGTTACTTCTGCTTTGCATGTGATAGAAACCAGCCCTGATTCCATAGGGCATATTCCTAAATGAACACTAATATCTAATACTCTTTAGTGTATGAATTGTTTTGTACAGTTTGGCATTTCTGTAGTCTTTCACCATTATAGTCAAAATATATCCTTGGATCTACTGCTAGAGGAAATTCTCAGGGCAATTTACTGAGGAAGCCATGGTTGAAGGCTGCAAATTGACAGCAATAAAAGTGTTATACTGAGTTCAATAGTTAATGTTAAGATAGGAGATGTTGATTATCTTTTTCTGTGCTTCGTTAGTGATGAATGGAAGCAAATTTGATGCAGACAGCAATCTGGTGGAATGATGCAGAGCTATCTATGAAAACATCTGTACTAATCCACCAATGCAGTAAATTATAGCTACAAGCAAAAGACATTGATCCAAGAGGATCATTAACAACTTTAACCAACTGATCCAAGTAATAGGGTAAATGAGAGAACATTATCAAGATCTGATTTTTACAGCTGTCAACTACAATTGCTAAAACATGGTTGCCACTTTCAGTTTCAACCATTTTATTACTTAAGTTTAGTATATTCTATTGTGGCCAACCAACAAGGACCAATTAAGTAGTAAAATACAAAAGGAAAAAATTGCCCGGCTATCATGCACTCCATTTGCCAGGAGGTCAGTCATGAAGAGAGAGATAATTGCTGCAAGCCAGCAAAATTAATTGAGGATGAGCCAGAAAGGATGATGTATGTCCTGTGACAAAGTACGTGACAGAGATGTACGCATAAACCTGTAGCTGCTTGCCGTGTTGAGGACACAAGGACGAGAGAAGGAGACCTGTGAAAAACAATTAGTATGGCTTCAGAGTGAGCAATTCTTAATTATCCATAACATGTCGACATCAGATAATTAGTGTCCCAATTTTTAACAATATTTGATAGTTAACTACAGTAGAATAGGGAAGATCAAGAACAGAGCCATTTGTCTAAGTGTTACATAACCATGCCTGTATGTGAACATAAGTCAACTAAAGCATGCTTACGATATTGTGGGACTAATGTAAATGTCCCAAATTTGAGATCATAACAAGCTGCATTTTATGTTTCCATAAGGTAACTTGTTTGTGATAGCAACCTACAAAATAAAGCAGGCTCTAATGACAGCTGTAGTTTAAGCTCCCTAGGTTGCTGCTTTTTGATCTGTACATATAAATTTTCACAGCAAGTAGCTGACTGAGTCATATGACTCAAGACATGGTATTATTAATGCTAATTAAGAAAAAGTTATTTTTATTTCAGTTTTTTAAACACACAGGATTACGTGAGTCTGCTAAATATGTATCCCTCTGGACATTTTTTTCAGCTCTTTTGTCCTCTGCCAACAGTTTTTGACCATTTTTTGGACAGAGAGGTAAAGATTTGGAACTCTTAAAGGCCCATGAATACCTGTCTTTACTGAATGAGTTAGATCACAAGGTATAAGAAAACCCACACACGCAGAAACACAGAAATTAAAAAGAAATATTCACAGAACTGCTTGTATTTTTCTAATGTTGATTAAAGAAATCTTAGAAGTGTGGAATGGGATATTTTATATCTGATTTCCGCCTGGTTTCTGCCATATACATGGCATGGAGAAGGGAAAAGGGAGGGAGAGATGCGCACACACATGCGTGCCCACGCATGCATACACGTATCTTAATCTCTTATTAATCTCACTTTCTTCAAGGCTGTTAGTGTATTTTTAAGAATTGTTAAGCCAGATGCCACTTTCTCTGAAGTGAGCTTAAGACTCTAAGGATAAGATCCTGCCACTGGGATTCTTAGCTTTTCTTTTTAAGGATGACCCTTGTAAACTTTTACCTACATTTCAACAGCTTGTTGTATGCAATTATCCATTGAATCTGGCATTACTTCTCACATGTATGCATTTGCAGTAGCAGACCTTTCAGTTTCTTTATCTCTTATCTCGTACCTGCTGATAGATCTATTTACCATCTCTCCTTTTGACCTTTTCTGTCTGTCATCTAAGTATTTCCCTTTTTTGAGTACCTCGTTTCCTAATGCATCATGGACTACCTTTTTTTTTTTCTGTAGCACCTTACCTGCTTTCAGGCAGTAGTGACTGAGTCAGCAGGCCAGATTCAGAGCTAGTAGACCCCGATGCTTAAGTAGAGAAATGCCATTTACTTCGCTAAAGAGTCTATTTAAGCTCATAGAGCCTCTAATCACAGCTGTGAAATGTGGAATTGGATGTTAATATTTCAGAGCCAATACCCTAATGATCTGTCTCTGTGGACCTCCTGTGGAATTATTCCAAATATTCCCTTGCGTAGCTGAGATCAAAATTTCACCCTTAATTCTATTTTTTTGTATTGCAGCTTAACTGGTAATGAAGAGGGAAAAGTGTCATTGCTCTTTATATTGTGTAGAGTTAATCATTTTAGGGCTAAGTGTTCTGCTCTTTGATGTTGGCATTAAACATTAGCATTTAAATCTTTGGTGAATATTTACATTGTTGTAGTCAGTGGAGATTGATAGGTTTCTTTAGGGAGTGATTTGGAACAGGAGCCAAATTTAGGGATTGTGCATTGGCTCGTCCTTAATTACAGAGGAAGCTTTAAATTACCTTCCCTATTTAGCCACCTAAATTAACTGCCAAAAGTTAATGACACGAATGCCCCCTTCCTCCCACCCCCACATATGCAAATGTAAATTTCTGCAACAATGTTAACATTAAATATTTACATACTTCTATTTATTTTCAAGAAAATACTAAACAAACCAGCAAATTTAAAAATAATTTATTGTCTTTGGGATTTGAAAACTCCTTAAATCAATTTGCCATTCTTATTAGTAACTCATGTTATTAAGACTATTTACTGCTGACAATTGACTAAGGTGCTTAGTGAAGATATGCATATACAGGTGTGTCTTAAAAATAGGGTTATTTCACTTGATTGCAATTTATAGCACTAATGTGAAAAATGAAAAATACTCGGTTTATGCTTTCTTTTTATTTTAATGCCTCCCCCGTTAGGAGGGCTGCAGGTGCCTTACAATTTATCTTGCCTACCATTATGCAGTGATGACCACTAATCAGTGTTATATGTTTTTGTGTAGGTAATACATTAACTCAGCCATGCAGTGGCACAGAACAATTACAAACAGATAACCTTCAATAAGCAATAAACAGAGCAAGTGAACTCCTTCACTATCCTTCTGGGAACTGTTTCGCAACCTTTGCCCCAGCAGGTACCCCAGGCTCTCAGAATATTTTGCTTTGGAGAGTAATTTCTAGAGACCAAAGAGGCCTCTGCTGAGTACAGCAGGGGTAAAGGGTGGTGATGATCTCTCATCCCATTTAGCAATCTACAGATCTAAATCAATAGTTCAAACTTCACTTTATTACTAGCAGACAGGCAGTGGGACTCTAATGAAGCCAATGTGTGTTCCCTGTTTGCCAAAGCTCTTGTGCCTATACAAAGGGAATCAGGGTCCGTCTTCCATTCCTGGCATGTCCAGGCTCACGATTGCAAAGTTTAACTTTTTTATCTCCCAAAACAACATGCCCACATTGAGACTGTTTGAACTATATCCAGCTAGCTAACCGTGCTAATGGATTAATGGTATGGGCAAGCATGTGTTCGTCCTTCATCCTCAACTCTACCACAGTTTACTAGATTAATAAGTTTACTGAGCTATATTTCTAGATTAGGAGGTCTATAAAATTTGATTTCTTTGAAAATACTGTAATAGGCTAATCTCAGAGTGATAGAACTACACAGAAAATCATCACAATTCCTTTTTCTGGGGAAAATGTGGCAGCTGCCAACTGCAATGAAGTTGATAAACTAGTGCCATGCCTCTTTTTGTGACATGATCCTAAAAACTTCTGTGAATATAAAATGCTCCCCTGGACTGGATACAGTCATGATCGGTGTCATAAATTCTATTTTCAAAAAGGGTTATGGTTTCCATTGAGCATACAACGCTTTGGTTTGGGAGTTGATATTTTTGAAGTTTACATCACTTTTCAGTACTCACTTAGATTTTCATTTCCTTTACTCACCATGAAGCCTAGGGAAGGGAAAAACATTCAGAGGATGCAGAAAACACTTTTCACATTATTTATATAACATACAGGACTGTTGTTTCAAAATGTGGAAAAACCTTAAGTATATTTTTGAGAGAAGAAATGAAGTAAAGGATTTAAAAACATTGTCTTCTTTCCTATTTATGGTCTGATTCAAAGTCAGTGGTAAGTTTTCCTTTAAATTCGTTAGGTATCTAAGACCTTAAAAATGACTGTTTAGTATTGTTAAAAACAAAATGATGATACAAAGTTACATTCCATTTAACTTTCACTGAGCAGTCAGAATTATCCTGATATCACAACCTAGAGAATTAGCATATATTTTAAAAAACCCATTGAGAGAAGGTGGTAATTGTTCAGCTATCATTTTCATATATTTTAATGATCCAAAAATAAGGACTTCTGAACAACAATGGGATCTGGGAAATGCTTGCCCATAAACAGCTCCATTTTTTTCAAGTCGGGTGTAAATACTCAGGAATTTGCATAAGCTAGCTGTGAAGAATTACTTGATCCCAGTTTGATTTTTTTTCTGCATTCAGAAATATATTTAGTCAAATGTTTTAAACTTAATCAGTACATTTCAAGGGGAGCTTTGGTGTAAAAAGAGTGCAGTTTGACTCCTGTAGCAGTAGAAAGTAAGAGTCAGTGATCTCCATTGTACTGTGTATCCCACTGGGTAGTATCAGTTGCCCTTTTGTTATTATAAGCTCTTTACTTCTACTGTTTAAATATATTGAAGCTAAAGAGTTAATGACAAATTCAGGAAGTCTTGACTTAACAGTGATGAAGTGAGATGCATTTTGTGTCATTCAATGTACACAATTTATAACCCAGTTTGATTACTGCAGCATGTCCTCCACCTATAAAGATTGCACCCAGGGGACTAGTCAACTTATTAATTCATCACTTGCTGCCTTTTGTGTTTGTAATACCGCTTTATGGCATACAAGCAGAGAGATCTAGTAATTCGACGGCTGCCAGCTGACCGGTTCCGCTCTAGCTGACCCTTTGTCTGCAGGCATAATGCTGATAACTTTTCTCAGGGTTCCTTTTTCTTGGACGCTGTGTTACCCTCCCATCTTTTGTTTTATGATGGGAACAAGCATCCACAGTTACTGCGACTTCCAAGGAGGAGTGGCCTTCCACCAGTTAACCTGTAGCTTTTTTAAGTGCCTTTTGATTTATCAGTCACTTGATCCATCAGCAATGAATAATTTTCATGGAAGGTGCACTTTAATTACCTTCCCATTTGACTAGCATTATCATGCCCTATCTAGGTAATTAATCTCACAAAGTATCCAATTTCAGTCTTTATTGCTGCCAGGCAGGCCTTCTGAATTATATGTGCTTGAATGGGTATCGGGTCTGCTGTTAAACCAAATAGGCCATGAAACAAATTTTGGTCCCTCTTTTTTTCTCTTTTCTTTTTTCTAATGTGTCTGTAAGGTTGTTGTGGTCCAGTTGCTTTGGTTGATATAGTTGAGATTTCTGCAATGTAAAGCAATGGTAGAAAATGGTGGCTGAATCAAAAACAATTAAAATAGCACATATCATAAAAGTCAATCAGTCTCTGAAGAAAAAGTTACCAGGCTGTGAAACTAGGTATCAAAACCAATCATTTTTTGATCTGGAATAATGTATTTGTACTCATTTTTAAAAAGGGTGGAAAGGAAGACCATGGGAATTATAGGGGGACTGAGTGCACCCTCTGCAGGTTTTCAAATGACACCAAGCTGAGTGGTACAGTTCACATGCATGAGGGATGGAATGCCTTTCAGAGGGACCCGGACAAGCTAAGAGAAGTGGGCCCATGTGAACGTCATGAAGTTCAAGAGGGCCAAGTGCAAGGTCTTGCACCTTGGTTCGAGGAGCCCCCAGTATCAATGCAAAATGGAGGATTAAGGGATTGAGAGCAGCGCTGCTGAGATGGACTTGGGTGTACTGGTAGATTGACCCAGCAATGTGCACTCACAGCCCAGAAGGCCAAACATATCCTGGGCTGCATCAGAAGAAATGTGGCCAACAGGTTGAGGGAGGTGATTCTGACCCTCTGCTCTGGTGAAATCCCATCTGGAATATTGCATCCAAATCTGGTGCCATCAGCACAGGAAAGACATGGACCTATTGGAGTGGGTCCAGAAGAGAACCACAGGAATGATTAGAGGAATGGAACAACTCTCCTATGAAGACAGGCTACGAGATTTTGTTTTGTTCAGCCTGCAGAAGGAAGGCTTCTGGAAGACCTGATTGTGGCCTTTCAATACGTAAAGGGGGCTTACAGGAAAGATGGGGACCAACACTTCAGCAGGGCATGTTGCAATAGGAGAAGGCGTAATGCTTTTAAAATAAAAGATGGCAGACTACCACTGAGGGTGATGCACTGGAACAGGTTGCCCAGAGGTGTGGTAGATAACCCCATTCCTTGGAAAAATTCGGGGTCAGGTTGGACAGGGCTCTGAGAAACCTGATGTAGTAGAAGTTGTGCCAGCTCATTGCAGGACTGTTGGATTAGATGACCTTTAAGGGTCCCTTCCAACCCAAACTATTCTATGATTCTATGAACTCTGTATGTATAAGAGTTACTTTGTAGACTTCATGCATTCAGAGGATGAATTAGTAGTCCTCCTCCCAATATCAGATTAGAGTTTTGCAGTTATATTCAGTTTTGTGTTTCATTGCTCTGTGGGCAGAAGATAGACCCTTAAAAAACATAGTTGAATGAGCAGATTAAGTAACATGGTAATAAATTTGTAGGACGGGTTATTCTTTTTTCTTATGCCTGTCTCAAAAATGGTGAAGAGTTAAGGTATTTGTAAAGCTGAACAAAATTGCTGTCTTAGTGGTTAAAATAAATAATAGCCTAGTAAGACTCTTTCATTCAGTTGTCTGCACGCACTGTCTATTTTGGAAATTCTTTTGTCATTTTTCTGAAAGTGTTTTTTCTTCTCCATTTCCCTTCCCATTCCCCCAAGAAAAAAATTAACAGGTTAAATTTTACAAAGGTTTTGACAGAAGGCTGTCACCTCAGATACAGCTGTGAATTCCTCGAGAATTTTCACAAGTCCATTTCCTTGAAAAAAATTTACTTACTCTATCACTGAGGCTGATAAGAATGTGTGTGTTAGTTAAGTTTCACGTTTTGAGGTCAGAACAGAGTTGTTGGGTTAGAAAATAATTTTTAACGGAATTAAGAAAGTATGGAGATTATGAAATCTTCAGATGATTTTTCTTTGTTGTCATAATTTTCAAGTTAGTCAAAGCAGGATGTTTAATGCTTCTATCTAAAAGCCTTTGAAATAAACAGACTGTTTTACAAAGGCACAATTGAACTTGGAACACTTTTTTTCCTTTACTTTTTGCAGGACTTCTTTAATATCAAAATTTGATTATCTGCCAGAAGATTATTTTCTTATTTAAGAGAGGCACATTTTTTTTTTAATCAGAAGTTCTCTATAAATGAGAAAATCCAGTATAATTGTGGTTTATGGTTAGAATAATTTTAAGGGAAAAAAATCTGTAAATATTTAACTGGCTGAAAAGTGGAGGCAACTGTGTTTAACCACGTAACTCTCACTTCTACCACTTTGAAGTTCAGAAAATGAGAACAATGAACAGCATGGAGACTGATCCTGCAATGTAGAATCTTTCACCTTTAGGTCACCAATTCAAATTTACCCAACCCAAGAAATGACCAATAATTGTTGCCATATGGAAGTTGTTTGTGAACTGTGTGGAATTTAAATGATGATCTCAGTTCGTTCTCTTTTTCATAAACATTATCAGAAGCAGTGCTTTTGGCAGTCACCCAAAAGAGAAGGTAAGATTAAAGGAGCATGACCTGGTAAACTTTCCAGTCCTGGTCATGATCCCTTTAGGTGAATGTAGTAGCTGCAGAATTTTGGGTTACTGATGTGAGTTGTACTTATTCTTTGCATGTAAACAGTACTTTAGTAGTTTTCACTTTAAATATGATATTTTAATTAGTTAATTTGAATCTTTATAGACAGATACTGACCCAGTGTATTAGGCTGCCAGTCTCACGGATGCTCCTGCAGCTTGAATTACATTCAAACTGAAACCATTCATTGACTATAAAAAGAAAACAGTCAACCTCCTTTTGTTTTTAAGCAGCTTTGAGAAGTGATAAACTGATGTCTTAAGTTTTGTTTGCAGTTTGCCAGGAATTAACATATTTTGGTCCTTTCTGAATGTCTCCTGCCATATATTCAGACTCATACGTTGCTAGTATAGTAGCTGTTTTCAGTCAGAGGAATATAAAAAACCTTGAAAAAAAACTGTAAAGAACTTTAACAGAGTATGGTTATTTGCAGAGCATGAAGGATCTTTACCAGCTGCCAAGCTGCTGAGCTTTAGCTTTGCTGCTCTTTGAAGAGAAGTGTAATATTTGGTCTGAAAAGTGTTTGTGTTCCCAAGTTTCACAGCTGATGTTGAGACAAGATACAGGTTAATTAAGCTTTCTCAAAGACTTTTGCTTTAACAGCTTTCTTTAGAATGATGATAGAGGAAAAAACATGTAAAAAAATAGCCATTGGGAAAGGTCATTTAAGGTACTGTACAGAAGCTTTTGTGTGTTAAGAAGAGAATGGTCTACTGGTTCGTGCACTGGACTGGGAGTCCGGAGATCCATGATAAATTTCATAGTCATTCCCTTAGGTGTCTTGTATTACTTTGGGTAAATGACTTAATCAGTCCATGATGTTGTTCTTCATGAGAAGAATGAGGATAATAGGACTTCCTTGCATCAAAGGAGCATTGTGAGGAAAAATCCATTAGTGACAGTGAGGTGTTTCAATACTATTTTGCTAGTGGCTATATAAGTACTAAGATAGGTTAAAGTTATCTGTCTTCCTCTGTTTGTTTTTGTGGGGTTTCTTTTCTTGTTAAAAAGTATAATAGAATTTAAGCTCTTGTTTTCATGTTAATCTAGAACTGCTGGTCTTCTTTGTTCAGTAATGGCCAAATTCTTCTTGACTGGAATTACTGTGAACCCCCTTTAACAAACTGTTCTATCCGTCTCTGTTTTTCCTGAGAACTGTAATGCAAAAAAAAAAGAGAAGAAAAAACCCCCAATACTAGTCCAGTATATCACCAGTTTTTTAAGACAGCCAGAGTCTACTGCAGTTCTGCTGGTTGGACTTAGTAACTGCCAGTGTTGTGTACGAAAGAGAAACAGATCTCACCAGGAATCTCCAAGTTCTCAGACAGTAAGCAGGTAGCAGAGTAAGCCCTTAAGGGTGTTTCAATAATACATTTGCTTATTAAAAAAAAAAATCCTGAGATTATGACCTTTCTGAAATAGTTTGTTCTTGCTGGAACTTTGCTTTTAATCACTAATCATTGTGACATTTTTTTGGCAACATAATCCTTGTGTGTCTTTCTGCACTGTTCTAGGTAAGTCTCCCATGGGACAAACGCAGGTCTTTAATATAGCAGTTTTTAAACCATAACATTCATGCATTCCTCCATTCCCTAATTGCACCTGGGAAGATCTGGTTCTTGTTGCAGTTAATAAGCTGTTCACCCACTACTCTGAAATAACAAGATTGGTCACATTAAAGTGCTTTTTCATGGCTCATGTTTTTTCTCACTCCAGTACTCCAAATGAGAGGAATAATTTTATGGAGACCAGCACCATTACTCTCTATCTTTTGTGTAGAAATATCTTACTTTTGTTTTATATTAGAAGTGTTCTAAAACTTAGGTATCACCTTTCTGCCACATTAAAGATTGAGGTTGTTCAGAAATATGGATGTAAGGCTTTTAGTTTCTTTTCTAATGGCTTCTAATGTCTTTAATTGCCTTTGACAAGCAATTTTAAATCTGTTGGTCTTCTAAGATCACATAAAAGTGGATGTAAATAACAACAGAGGATATTAAATTTTGGGAAGCAATTTTGTTATTTTTGTTTTGATTGGAAATATAGTTAGTCATTTATATTCCAGAAATAAAAACGCAGATCTTCAGCAAATCCAAACCACTAATAAGGAGGTAATCCCAGAGTAGGTTTTAGGTACAAACATCAAGGACAATTTTTCACAGTTCTAGATGATAGTGAGCAAAGTCAGAACCATCAAGCTTTGGCCTCCTGGTACCTCTTTTACACTTTTCCAAAGCCACCGTCCTGCCTCATGCATTTGCAGTGTGATGCTGTGATCGCTTTGCCATCATCTTGTTCCACATCACATTTTGTTGACCCAACCATAAGGGAAGAGAGATGCTCAAATGTGCAGCTGAAGCTTCGAGTGTGCGACCTTTCTGGGTCCTGTGATGAAAGGACTCCCACTAAGTGACATATATACCTATTCTGGCCAAGCACTAGTTTCACTCTTCTTCACAGGTGAGTAACTTCAATGATTCTTACTAGAGGAAACAGAGATCTTCAGAAAACTGTTTCTTAAATCATTTTGGGTACAAGACTGAAGGGAAGGTAAAATGTGCACTACTGATGAAAAAAGTCAACTGAAAACAATTTTAAAGTATATTCTAGATTCTTGTTGAGATGAAGGAAATTTCAGGCATTTGGACAATGGGCTAATTAACATCTATGATATAGCAGGTTTGTAATGGTACAGCCCCAAATATGTATTAAGAATAGAAAAACGTCTTAAATCATGTCTACATTCCAGGGGTTTATAGACAGCTTTGCACTATGCTGTTACCATAAGAATAAGGAGTTGTTGTGCATGTATGTCCTACCATGATGTTTCACTGATGTTTTTCTAGTCCTCTTTCCTTTACTTTCTCAAACCCCTCTTCTTGCCCCTTCTCTTTCCCTTCTTGTCTCAGTGACAGTGTTTTTTCTGTGAGATAACAGGGCATCCCTCGTGTTGCTGGCATTTTACAGTTATTTAAGTCATTAATATCACTCAGAAGTTGAAACACCACAGTCCACTTACAGGTCAGATTCAAAAGGTTTTCAAAATTACTGTTACTGCAGCTGTAAATGAGGGGTTTAGCTGACACCTCTATCAATTAATACAGTTTATGTTCTTGTAAAGCAGTTAGAATTTATATGAGATATGGAGTTATATCTTTCCCATGTTTTTTTCAGATACAGAGAACAGAATTTACCAGTCCAATAAATACCACGTTTTTCTTAATTTTTTACTACTGCATTGAGAAAGGCCATTATTTTTTAAAGAGAAGACATGAATTGTGGCCTCTCTGTCTTTTCCTGTGCAGCACAAAAATGTATTCAGTTTAATGGAATGCCATAATGCACTTCTAAACTGTCAGATTTCTAAATATGAGCCATACATCATGACAGTGCAGAACAATGTATTTTGTACCAAAGCCGTTCTATTAAGGAAGGTAAAAATATGTTAATCCTACCTTGATCATCAAGGACCCGTATGAATTTGTATTACTCCTTTAACCTTGGGTTACGTGATATCTTTTTTTTAATATTTGAAGAAAAATCTGTTAAACTACAAACAATATTTTTTGTTTGACAATATTATTAATGACTTCATAGACAACAATAATTATGATTTGCTTATATGCAAAATATTAAAAAATCTCAGAGAATCTTTGTTATACTTTTTAATTTTTTTTTCCTAGGGGAAATCGTTGAGGGTTTTCATTTTTTTTCTAGCTATTTGAGTTAGAAAGCTAATCATTTTATTGTACTCTAAAGTCTGGACATAAAACTGCTCACAGTTTCTCTTGCCTGCGGATTGCACTAAAATGGCTAGTGTTGGAAAATCTGACCACAGATCTGTCATACACATTTATAGATTATTACATTGAGTTGTCTCAAATGTAATTCCATAGTAGGAGCACCTGAATTTACCATTGCCAAATGTCTTCTAAACTTTCAGGAAATGATCCTGTTAGATGACCATTGTTAATTGTATTATTAAATTTGTTTTGGAGGAGGGATGTGAAGGAAAAAACCTTAGTAAGATAAGGCAATTACAAGAGTTGGAGTGGATAAAATACCTTTTTTTTGTAAATTCAAAATACTACCAACCAGGTCATGTACTGCAAAATATGAAAGTAGTTAGATTTTGGTAACTGGTTGTGAAGTAAATGAAATCAACTCGTGTGCCCTCATCATGTGAAGCATCTTGGAGTTATTTTGATTTTGGTTTTCTTTTGGGTTTTTTTGTCATGAATATATATAAAACAGTAAAGTTCAAGTTTAATATGACTGATACAGATAATATACTGTATCTGCAGAGATCAACTTTGATAAAAATGAAACAAATGAGACTCAGACTCCTACAAGAGTTGAAAGCAAATTCTTCACTTATGTGGCATTAGGCTCTCTATTGTTGTTTTGTTGTCTTCAACTGATCTTAAAAAATTAAAAGGAGTTTGAAGCTAGAAGCTTGGTGATATCTGTATGTTGAATGACAATGAACTGCAGATCAGTTTTTAAAAATGCAAATGAAAACATTATACTTTAGATTTAGATTTAAAAAAATAGGTTTAGTTTGGTTTTAATAGATATGAAGTCATTTATATTTTAGAATTTAACTAAATTATTTACCTATGAGAAGTCCAAGAGTGGCCATTTGGAAAGCCTAAGTCTTCGGCATCAATAAAATAGTCTTCAGTATGAGCACAAGGACTCTGTAAAAAATGACCCTTACTGTAATGCTTCAGCACCATGATCACACATGAGCCTGGAGATACCTCAAACAGGTAGTTTAATTCTGCATTAAAACATGCTAATTAGCTCCATTATACAAATGAAGGGGAAACAACACCAGTGCTAGGTCCTACTTTCATAATCCAGATACAAGGACTAAGAAAGCTTCCTCTTATTCTCATCTGTGGTTCCACAGATCTCATGTAACGGCAATGATGGGATAGTGTGGTTCTGAGCACAGAGAAAGACAGGAAAATTTTACCAGTAGCCCATTATTAGGAAGTCTCAAGAATGCTATGAAATTTCACCCTCTTGTAGAAAGTCAGTTTCTCTCAGGAGAAGGATTCAAGAGAAACATGCTGGAAGAAAATCTCTTGTACCTAGTTAGCTGAAACCATAGCTACCTTCCTTCTATCTTTAATTTAGCATTGGAGTGTATATGGGATTGAGAACCACAAAACCTCTCCAGAGGTGAGTGCGCCATGTTTTTTTTAAGAAAAGAATAGGTTCAGCCTTCTATCAAAATAATGTCCTATGGATCAGAAAATGCTATTCCGGCCTTATACTGTATCCTGTGGAATGGAAGAGTCATGTTCAGTTCCATTCTTTAACTGATGGGTTTACTACGCTTCTTCAGTTTCTCTGGGAACATCCTACTTTTCAGGCCACCGAGTCAAGTTTATAGGTAGTGCCCAATTTTCTTCCTCTCCTGTTGCCTTTCTGTCATGTGACAGATTCAATAGGAACAACAGAGAGAGACTCCTTACTGCCGCAAATTTCACTAGTATTTAGAAATACTAGGAAGGGAATGTGGGAAAAAATTCACTAATGAAATGCCAACTTAATGCAATGACTAATATTGATGTGAAAATAAGTGGTTGATTTTGTAACATGAGATATTTAGGATGGAAATTACAAGTTTTCTAGCCATCAGACCAGTGAGATTCTGTAGCAGAATTTTTGTAGGAGTAATGGTAGAAATAATCTGAATTTAAGAGTAAGCTTGGTCGTTCTTTTGGAAGGGATGGTATCAAGTGGTTGCCTGAGGTGGCAGGTGACTGGACACAGTGATCCCAAAGTACCCTTGTTAATTAGGAAAATAGCTTATATTTTACGTTCTCCAGTTTCTCAGAAAAGTTCTGCCTGTAATTTGATGGTGGTATTTTTTGTTTCTTAAGAGACTTAGAAGAGAAAAATCTTTGTTGAGATTGCAGAAATCTGGTAATTGATACGTGAACTGGAGGTGATGAAATAGCTGCATGTACGGTAAGAAACAAGGAGGATGCTGTTCACATTGAAATGACTGGAAAGGATGTATAAACAATAATGGAAGTTTGTATCGCTGTTTTAATATTGATGTCAAGACTGATAAAGCATAGAGTAAGTGTTGTTTCATTGGTTAGCCTAAATTTAGAAGGCAAGCAAAGACTTGCCCTCAGGTCTTTACTTTTAAATGAATGTTCCCTTTATTAACCTTTTAGGATCTGTAAATTCTGCATCATTACTAATAAAAATAAATTTGACTGTATTCTGACCAAAGTTTTAAATCAAAACACTTCTTTTGTAATTTGTGAGAGGTAAAATCATGTTGTAGTCAGTAAAAGGAGTACTCCAAAATATTGCTTTACATTGATATTACAGTTATATGAGTTCAAATCAGATTTAAAAAAAAAAAAATTCCATTATGCCATCAATGGTTCAAACCCAGGTGACAAATCTATGATCCTTAGTAGAAACTTACTCTTATAGAATCATAGAATCATGGAATCACTAGGTTGGAAGACACCTTTGAGATCACCGAGTCCAACTGTGCCTGTCTTCTTACTAAACCATATGTCCCTAAGAAAATCATCCACCCGTTTTTTAAACACCTCCAGGGATGGTGACTCCACCACCTCCCTGGGCAGCCTGTTCCAATCCCTGACCACTCTTTCAGTAAAGAAATTTTTCCTAATGTCCAGTCTAAACCTCCCCTGGCACAGCTTGCAGCCATTTCCTTTTGTCCTATCACTTGTCACTTGCAAGAAGAGACCAGGACCTGCCCCGTCACAACCTCCTTTCAGGCAGTTGTAGACAGTGACGAGGTCTCCCCTCAGCCTCCTCTTCTCCAAGCTGAACAACCCCAGTTCCCTCAGTCTCTCCTCATAGGGCTTGTTCTCCAGCCCCCTCACCAGCCTTGTTGCCCTTCTCTGCACACGCTCCAGCCCCTCAATGTCCTTCCTGTAGTGAGGGGCCCAAAACTGAACCCAGCACTCGAGGTGCGGCCTCACCAGTGCTGAGTACAGGGGCACAATCACCTCCCTGCTCCTGCTGGCCACGCTGTGTCTGATACAGACCAAGATGCCATTGGCCCTCTTGGCCACCTGGGCACACTGCTGGCTCATGTTCAGCCGGCTGTCAACCAACACCCCCCGGTTCTTCTCTGCCAGGCAGCTCTCCAGCCACTCCTCCCCAAGCCTGTAACGCTGCATGGGGTTGTTATGTCCCAAGTGCAGGACTCAGCACTTGACCTTGTTGAACCTCAATCCCGTTGGTCTCAGCCCATCGATCCAGCCTGTCCAGATCCCTCTGCAGAGCCTCCCTTCCTTCAAGCAGATCCACACTTGCACCCAGCTTGATGTCATCCGCAAACTTGCTAAGGGTGCACTCAATGCCTTCATCGAGATCATTGATAAAAATGTTGAACAGGACTGGACAGAGCACTGAACCCGGGGAACACCACTCGTGACTGGTTTCCAACTGGATTTACTTCCATTTACCACAACCCTTTGGGCTCGGCCATCCAGACAGTTTTTAACCTAGCAAAGGTTGTGCCTGTCCATGCTAATGGCAGCCAGTTTCTCCAGCAGGATACTGTGAGAGACAGTGTCAAAGGCTTTACTGAAGTCCAGGTACACCACATCCACAGCCTTTCCCTTGTCCATTAAATGGGCAACTTTGTCATAGAAGGAGATCAGGTTGGTCTGTCAGGACTTGCCTTTGGTGAACCCATGTTGGATGGGCCTGATCACCCCGTTATCCCACGTGTGCTGTATGATAGCACTCAAGGTGATCTGCTACATGACCTTTCCCGGTACGGAGGTCAGACTGACAGGCCTGTAGTTCCCCGGATATTCCCTCCAACCCTTCTTGTAAATGAGTGTAACATTCGCCAGTCTCCAGTCTAGCGGCACTTCCCCAGTCAGCCAGGACTGCTGGTAGATGAGGGAAAGGGGTTTGGCAAGAACCTCTGTCAGTTGCCTTAAAACCCTTGGATGGATCTCATCTGGCCCCATGGATTTGTGTATGTCTAATTGGCCAAGCAGGTCACTAACCAAGTCCTCCCGGACAGCTGGAGCTTCATTCCTACCATCTCCCACCTGAGGCGGCTGAGTATCCCTAGCACTTTCCTCCTTGAGGTTAAAGTCCGAGGTAAAGAGAGCGTAGAGCACCTCTGCCTTGTCCTCGTCCCTCATCACTACTGGCCCTTCTGCACCCAGCAAGGGAGAGAGAGTCTCCTTTGTCCACCTGTTGCATCTGATATATTTAAAGTTCATTTTATTGTCTTTGACCGAACTGGTCAGTTGAAGTTCTAGTTGGGCTTTAGCCCTTCTGATTTTTTCCCTATACGACCTCACCTCACCCTTGTAGTCCTCCTGGGACGCCTGCCCCCTCTTCCAGAGCTCATATACTTTCTTCTTTTTCCTGAGATCAATACTAAGCTCCGTACTCAGCCAACCTGGTTTTCTTCCCCATCGACTCATTTTACGGCACACAGGGATGGCTTGCTCTTGAGCCACCAGGATTTCCTTCTTGAGGAGCATCCAGCCCTCTTGCACCCCTTTGTCCTTAAGAGCCACCTCCCAGTGGACTTTATCAAGCAGCCTTCTGAAGAGTTCAAAGTCTGCCCTACGTAAGTCCAGGGTGGCAGTTTTGCTGACCCCTCTCCTCACTGCCCCCCAAAATGATGCATTTTAAATTTTGCCTTCCTTTGTATTGCACAAAAACTAGATGCTAAAAAGCTGTTCTGCTACAGAAAATAATAGCATAGTCTTACATAGTATCTAAGTTTAAGGGACTCTTTGGAAGATTGTGTTTGTCCTAGCTTTGTTAATGTTACATACCTAACATCTGAAAAGCTTCTGCTTTCATATGCTGTGCTGCTAATGACTCAGCACCTTACTGACAGTAAACCAAGAAACATGTCATTCATAATCAAGGTGCTAAAATGAAGTTTTGAATCCCATCATGAGGAGGCACTTTGCAACGGGTCATTAACTTGTTCTATTGCATGAAACCCCTGGAGGAGGTCCCTTAAGTTTACAAATTATAAATAATGAGATAATTGCCTGATGATGTAGAAATATGATCAAGATTTTAAAATGTGGTTTCTCTGAATGCTTCAGGTATTGGATGCCCATTAACTAATACCTGTGGCCTGATTTTCAGAAGACTATGGGGAATTGTTCATTTTAAGGGCTCAGGAAAGAAAATGTGGTGTTGGGGCTCAAGTTCACCTTGCACCAAGTTACTCAGTCAGGCTTCAGGGACACAAGAAAGCAGACACCTGCCAGGCTCCTTGGAAGTATTATTTACTCCATAATTGAAGTGCCACTGGACTTGTAGGCAATTAGGATCTCTGAAAATCATGACATGAGTTGTAAACCAAAAGCAATTAAAGAGTAGAGGCTACTTCTGAAAAATCTGGGCATTGGTATGAATTGCTTACGTTTATCTTTTTTTTTATTATATATCATAATTTGAAGCTTGGATAGAAAAGAAAATGGATTTCTCCATTGCTGTTCTTAGTTAATTTATCAAAAAAGTAGAGCTCTGAAAGGAATTGCTTTTTAAAACATTGTGGGTTTTCAATCCATTTTTCTTCCCTTAACAGATTGATCTGTCATTTTTGAAAGATCAGCAAAATCCCACAAAGACATAGTTGGCTTTGTACAGCTTTTGAACATCATAAAATTGATTCTTTTGTATGTGTGAGAGTATGTACATTTATATGGGTTTTAATAGCCTACATTCATCTACTTACCACTTTTGTTTAATCTTAAAGTAATAACCTAGAAATTTTCCAGAATGTATTCTCCAGTGTTTAATTCACTCTGTGTTGTTATTTAGTTGGTTAGTTAGTTGGTAAGGTTAAATTGCATGAATATTTGACTCATGGTCACGTTATCTAAACTTGTTTAAGCTGTTTATCTTCACCTATTCGACTGAGTAGGTTTATACTGGGGAGTATTATTACTTGAATGGGATACCTGCAATGAGAATACAAATGTTAGAAGGAGTGCTGAGGATGATTCAGAAGACAGTTTATCATTGTATTTTGCCAAACCCCTTGTCTCTTATGGGAAAAAGAATTCTGCAATTGGATCTGTTATTTTTTAAATGAAATAGAAAATCTGAAGTCCTGTCAGCTGTAGCCTTGCACAATTTCCAGAAGGAGAGGTGTTAACCTCAGTGTCCTGAGCAAATTCCAGTTTGAATAATTATGTCTCACATCCCTAACATTCCCCCTGTAGCTTCAGCTGGATTAGCTGTTCATTTCCTGTCCCAAACCTTTGTGTAGCATTTGCATGTGCTGTATAACAGTTTCCACATTTCACCCTAGAGCTAACTATAATCATCTTCCTTTGTCTGTCCACATATACAGACACAGAATAATTGTGAAACTCTTTGCAGGCTCATAAAGAAGCTAGCCAAAGGACAACTGAATTAACTAAATTAAGATAAAATTCTAGCTCCAGCACAATCTGAATTTAAACTAGGTCATGAAATGGCCTTTGTGGCATGTGTAATAGGTAATCTGTTCCTGTCAGTGGAGAAAGGACAGACATCTATCCTCATTGCTTTAGATATACCTGAATCATTTAACACGGTTGATCATGGGATAGTACTTTCTTGCTTGAAAGAAGTAGCAGGATCCAAAGTAATACACTCAAATGATTGGTGTTCTTTCCAGACAAACACAGGCAACACGTAGTCAGGGCTGACCACCTTTCTGTTCTTCATTCTGGTGTCCTTCAAGAATAAGCTTTATTGCTTGCTCTTTCTGGCATCTATACATAGCTACTGTGTCAGATGATATACTCAAGAAGTATGCAGATCATACAAATTTCTTTTCTTGCTTTGAGACCTGTAACCATTCCAGTTTCACTGTAGTGACAATGGATTGCAGGTAAACAGCACAGAGTTGAAGAATAGTTGGTTGAACTTTACTCCAAATGAGACAGAGGTGGTACTAGCAAAAAGAAAATGACAAATCAATGAGTTTCCAAGCCCAGCACAGTAGCTTCTGGTGAAAGTTCTATTTTGGTTTTTGATCAGTGTATTCTGTATTCTGTGTTAACACTAAAGCTGCCACAGGGCAACATCTGGTAAATACAACTCTCCATCTTTTGGTAAGAAAGTCTAGCTCATTCTGCTGGATGTTGAACTGACTGCACTTGTTCTTACATGTACACCTTCTCCCTTGACTGTAACGACACAGCATACCTGAGCATAAAGCTCTTGCTGGATAGGGAAAGTTACCGAATACAAAAGGCTGCAGCAACTCAGACTAACATGAGCACATCAGACTGCCTTACATTGGCTTTTCAGAGAATTAGGCTTAACTTCAGCCTCCACTCTAATCTTCAAGACTCTTTGGCCTTGGCCCAGTTATCTAAAAGGCTATCTCAAGACCCAGTGCTTGATAGCTCCACTGCTGGAAGTTCTCCTGTAGATTTCTTCACAGTAAATACAAGGCTTATCTGTAGGAGAGAGCACGCAGCAGTAGAGTTTACATCAAAGTATCCAAGTTAATTCCCAAGCAATCTGATGACTATCAAAATATTGCCTTAATTCTCTATGTGATGCAGATTTCTTGGTCTTGCCCCTATCTTGGTACCGTTGCACTTAAACAGGTGTAGTAGGACGAAAAGGCACTTTCCAACTTAGATGTTCAGTTACTCTTTCCTCTACTGCTTGAGAAAGAATGAGAAGTATGTTTTATGTTTATATACTCCTGTGTTCGTAAAGGTCCCTAGCTTTAAAAACTAGTCCACCTCGAAGGATTACAGTGAATATACGCCAGATTATAACAGCTGAATATATATATAGGAAATCATTATTAAAAGAATTTACTGGATTACATGGCTCGTAAGCTTTTCTTGTAAAGAAACTGCTGGACTAATTTTTGTTTTGTTGTAGATCACAGACAGAAAACACTGCAATATCTACACTGAAGCTAAATACTAAAATAATGAAATAAATATTATACATATGATTTTGAAAAAAAAATATTGTTCATTCCTACTAGACAGTAGTCAGAGGTGCTAGATACTGAACAACAGAAAATCCAATTTATTTATGTAAAATTCTGGATATTGATCTTATTTTTTAAACTCTTCATAATTTTGTTTATTTTACAAAAATATGCTCCACTTTTCATTGTTTTCCAACTGACGGCAGTAGTATTTCTTTTGGAGAACTTCAAAATACAGAAGATAGTAAAGGGGCTCATGTACTCATTCGTACCTTTGTACATAGCTTCGTAATATTTGGCATATTTCTGGAACTCACGTCTCTCACAACTTGGTTTGTTACTGAGATTCTTTGTAATGTTTCCTGAGCCAAAAATGTGAAGAGAAAGAAAAACAGATATTTATTTTTCACCGTTTAATTACGTTAACTTGTTAGATACAACAGCACGAAGTATTAGATTGCAATATATTCATCAGTACGAATGGTTAAGTGATAAATTTATTCAAAATAATATAATACATTTTCTAACCCAAGCTCCTTTACTACTGATACATTTGTATTCATGCAGATAGACAAGGGATTATTGAGTCAACCAGAAAGGATAAAATATAAACCCCTAAATCTTTATGCAGAATTTGGATAACTTTCTTAAGACTTTTAATTTATGTTATTTAATTTCAGCAGTTGGAAAACGTTTTTGGGTTTCCTTTGTACTAGACTTCTGTAATAAGAATAAACTCAGAAGGAAATCATAAGGAAGCTGTATCTAAAAGGCTAAGTAGTCTTTGATGTGGAGTCTAAGCCATTAATTGCTTATCACCAAGACGTTTTTCTTCCTTTTTTTGTAAGGAACGTGTATAATAGAAGAGAAGAATGTATAATATCCAAAAATACAATTTAACTTTCTAAACAGAAATGTATGCGGTTGTCAAGGAGTACTTTGGACCTAAATGAGTTTGATGTCTCTTTAGTATGAAAATCTTGTCATTATGCCATTCACTTCAATAAAATTATTCTTCGCTTTTATTAATACAAGTTATGGAAGCATCACACCTTTTCATCCCTCTTGACTTTCTACTAGGATTTATTTGGTTTTTAAACCACAGTATAGTTTATTCATCCTTTGTTTTGCTATTTTCTTACTTCTTATGTCACTGCAACCGTTTAAAAGCCCTGACTGGGTTGGAGGGCTGTTCTCTTTTGCCTTTTAAGATGACACTGTACAAAACAAAAGCTGGCCAGATTCAGTTAGGCTTTCAAGTTAAATAGACTTGTATCCATTATTTTTGAAGCGTAAGATGAAGTTGTAAGATTATCTCTGGACTCCAGCATGTGCACTCAAGTGTTCTCAGAAGGAACAGTTTACAGGCCCTAGAAGGCATAACGAGAAAAAATAGTTGAGCTTCTTGTGGCTAGGATTAGTTTTCTCCTCGTGCTCAGCTATTGTGTTATCCCTGTTTCACAACAGCCACTCAGGCTTTTTCAGAACTTTCTAACATGATTTTGACAGTTTAAGGAAAAGCCGCATTCGCTGTGTTGCTTTACCTTTCCTTAAGGCCTTTTCTTCTTTCTCAAGAAGATCTGAATGTTCAAATGCGAAGAAGGGATTAACAGTAGTGGGCTAGACCTTTATCTGATACAAAGGCATGCACACAGCTAATCACTTCAGAGTGTGCTGTCCGTGTGGAAGTCAGTTCAGACTGCTAGTACATCTAGGACTTCAGTACTCCCCCTGTAAGTACTGCTGTTCACAAAAAAAAGAAACATCTTTTGTTTTCATAAAAGGCACTGAAACACTGTATCTATCAATCATACCAGTTTACTAACACCAACTACAACTCTGGGTTTGCAACTACAGCCCTTTGGGAGCAGGCTGACAAACACACAAGCCATGCTTGCCTCAAGGATGGGACAGAGGGATCAGGAGCTATATATAGATGCACATCAGTTGACTCACGTAGTCTTGTACGCATGTGCAGGGGCTCTGGAGAGCCAAAGTGAAGGTTTATCAACTCTGGATTATTTTTATATTTCTGTTTTGTTTTTTTTTCACCAAATTCTTTCCACTGGATTTTGTGGGTTTAAGGCAGACTAGAGGGATTTATTTCTTCTCAATGTATTCATCGGTGGAATAGGAAAGTGGAGGGCCACCTGGAGTTAAGATTTTAGTATTTCTGTTGTTACAAACCAACTCCAAAACCAATGTTTTTTTTCCCCAGCAGATTTGGTGTGAAAATGCTTAGTTGAGCAGATGGAGCCACAGCTGGTATTGTACATGTTTATCGGGATAGTTGGCATTTAGCTGCATCCAAAACTGATGTCAGGCTCAAAGATGCTAAAAAGCAGGAATGACTGGGAGCTGCGATGGTACTTCCATTAGATCAACTAGGAGCACATTTCTTTAATTTTTAGTGCTTTGGACTCAAAAGAGTAATTTTAATCCAACAGAGTTAAACATTTAAAACTAAAATTAAAAAAAATATGTCAAAAAAGGTAAACATTTGCTATTACTATGCTTTAATAAATAGCTTGAGGAGTGCAGAACATATCCCAGAATGTATTGATGTTTAAGGCCTAGTTAGCAAATAACACACATCTGCTGATATTTAATTAGCATGTGTGCTTTGCTGGCAGATTTCAGAATCTGCATAGTTCATATTTACTAACGTAGTCTCTTGTTTCAAAGAGAACATTCAGCTAGAAGTTCAAGAGAGGAAAGGACACATGAATAATAGTGAGGAACCAAAGAAACAGAACAGATACGTGTAGATGATAATGATTTTACAGTTGTGTCTAATGCACACAGTGAGATTTGATGTCCCATTGTGCTAGGCACTGTAAAAACAGTGGGGAAGAGTCCTCCTGACAAGGAGTCAAAAGAAAGATGGCAAATTCAAATGCTGGAAGCTTCATTTTAAACAAGAACTTCAGCTTAAGGCCCCTTAGGACAGTCTTAATATGAGCAATGGACAGAAGTGCACTCTTTCTCTGGCCCAGGCCATGCAGCAGTCTTAAGGCAGTATGGGATATTACTGTATTTAAGTACATTTATATTGGAGATTAATTTGGATCCCTGCTGTCAACAGTATTTCTGGAATGAGATTTTTAAAAGGTTGAACAGGTTTGAAATTAATTTTTTCTTCCCTGTATGATTATTTACCCCAGTACAATTGTTCTTCCAGTACAACTTTTTTCCCCAAATACCGTAAATGCATGTGGGACTCTAAAGAATAATAGTGTGTCTCTCTCGTCTCCATAATACACAGCAGTTGGTAGTACTGGCAAAGTAGGTTTCT
The DNA here is from genome assembly GCA_033558235.1 of Neomorphus geoffroyi. NCBI lineage: Eukaryota > Metazoa > Chordata > Aves > Cuculiformes > Neomorphidae > Neomorphus > Neomorphus geoffroyi. The sequence continues at coordinate 20,393,240 of JAUMJM010000053.1, read as the reverse complement.
GTTCCAGTGGCATTCCCGTACAGATGGAGTAACATACAAGAAGTCTGTGTGTATTTCTGTCTGTAGATGGCAAAGAATTTTTACCTCATTTTTAAGCGCGTGGTGTTCTGAAGCAGACTCCTTTGTTTGTTGTCATTACACAGGTAGCAGAGATAAGTATCTCTCCAGTCGTATAAAATAGCTGCATTATGAATGACAATCTAAGGGGAATCAAACTGCTTTACTAGATGACCAGTGATGCCTGTCACCTCTTTACCAGCAGGTTGTGAATGCGGAGAGTACTAAAATGTAACAGTACGTTCAATAGTGAAGTAACAGCATGAGGCATCGTGCAAACTCTGAGCAATTCAGCTTACCTTAGGGCATTCTTGGAGTCTACTGTAATACAGAACCCCCTCCCTCAGCTGTCATCTCCTGGGGCCCGTTCCAATTTCCATCATAGCCCAGCCTGGGAAACATGAAGTAGTGCCAGAAAGGCGTCCTAATCCTACATTTCACTGAACTGGGCTTCCTAAAAATATAAGCTTGTACAGAATTCAAGTGCTGTATTTCTTCCCTGTTGGAAAGCTCGATAATAGAATAATTACGTAGCAGCATTTAAAGATGTTTCAATCCTAGACTGTACCTGAAAAAAATTAGTTGAACATTCAAATTGGTGATGTCCATTTTTAAAGCACAGTAATGTCCATCTTTAAAGCTCATATGCACTCATGCGCTCCAATGCACTCACCCAATGCCAAGGCAGTAGCATAAAATGAAGTTATAATTATGCAGGCTTAATGATGGTGAAACAATAGTACTTTATGAGAAGAACAGCCATGATGTTTTATAAGTCAATAGGTTTGTTACACACATTTGACTCTTGCTAATTCCACTGGATGGAAAATGCAGTTTCCGTAATATGGTGTGTGGAGACACATGGAACCCCTTACAAATGCTGGTATCTCCTAGCTATGTCCATATTCTTTTGGGGACGTGAGTCAGTAAGCTTATGCTTATCTCACCTGTTAGCTTTTTAATGCTGTCTCAGGGCTTTACTAATTCTTTTTGTTGGACCGTACTGGCTCCAGAACGCCAAGCATTAACACGATCATGAAAACTTTGGTGGAAAAAATAATTTTTGTCTGGCATTTGTGCAGTTTAATATATTCTAAATAAAACTGATAACGGGAAAGGATATCCCACTTCTTTTCCTATTATTTTTCAGTTTGAGCATTATATTGATTTTTTCATTAATACATAGGTATTATAGCACTTAATTATGAAAATTATATTACATGTGATCTAATTATAATGAAAATTTAAGGGTTGTGTTCTTACCTTGTTTAATGAACTTGGACAGTTATGCTTTTTTGATTCTAACAGCTATACTCCTTTAAAAAAGCTAATACAAATTGTCTTCATCCCCAGGATATAGCAAAAAAACATAAATCTCATATTTTAGAACTCCTTTCTCAATGGGGAAGATAATAACAGACACATATTTTCACTAAAATTAATATAAAATTTTACTAGAATTTTACTATATTAAAACACATTGCTCTTAGTTTCTTATAAACCTGTATTTTTTAAAAACAGGTGTGAAAAAAAAAGGAGTTTTCTAGGCTCAGCTGCATCTCTTTATTTTATTTTCATGGCAGATCATGGCGTACATCAAACTGAAATTTAGCAGATGGACTTTGTGCTAAATCCAGATGTAGACTTCAGTAACAACTACTGGTGACTATTAAGCATAAATACGTAAATATATCTATATATTAGTTTTAAGACCATATCTTTCTTCATGAGAGTTTTTGTATACAGTATGCCAGTAGGATTTAGCCTTTTCAGTGAAGTATCAAAATCAGAAGTGTATTCCAGAATAGTAGAATAGAGACATTGAGAATTAGGAATATGGTCATATTTCACTTAGATTCTATAAACAGGTAGAAAAGTTAGACTGCTAATGAGAAAAATAGACTACAGTGGTAGAACGTTTAGATGTTACAAAGAAGGAAACAGTAAAAATCCTGGCATAATCGGTTCGTTATGATTAAGAGCTGAGAATTCAAATGTGTAAAGAAATGAATATGAATGACTTCTGAGGAGGAAAATGCTTTCCATAAAAAATACTATTGCAAGCCATGTTGTATTACTGATGTAGACATAGCAATTTATTTTACTTCTACAAACATATACTGATGTACTTGGCTTACCATTGGGACATTAGTGATACAACAGTGGACTATAGCAGGGGAAAAATGGTGAAACTCAGTGAGTAAAGTAAGCCCATCTTATAATTAAAAGTCATATGGTATATTTGAACTTGTTGCCAATAAAATAGAGGCTGCACATTTTTCTTCTGTTGCCTGAACCTTGAGACGCTGATGTCTCCGTGTCCTTTGTTTTCTTAAAAGCAGCTACAGTTTGAATGTAGTTATTTTGAATGCAGGAAATACAGGCAAGTGCAAATTAGAGTTGCTGTTTACGGCTGCCTTCACATTTTGACTTGCTTATAAAGGCAAGCCTATGGCTAGTGTGCAATGTGTTTGCTTCTGTTTTGGGAAGCCAAAATCAGAGACAGTTTTAATAAATTTTATATTTTGTATTACCATTTTGTTTGTTTATTATGTGTTTTTTCATTCTTCATCACTTCTCTCTGTTTGCCAAAACAATTTATTTAACTCCTTTTGTACGTTATGAAGAAACAGATATCAATGACATAAAAATTGAAAATCTTTGTTGTGTTTATTTTTGTTCTACAAAAATAATAAGTAATTTTAAAGATATTTTAACCTGGTCTTTCTATCTGGATTCTTCATTCCTGGTCCTGGTCATTCACTTTAGACTAATGAATGTCGATTTTCTCAGAGTAATTTTACTGAACTGAATTTCAAACACAGTGTCTCTTTCTGCGGTAGTACATGTCAGCATGCTCTGTTATAAGATAAAATATATCCATATACATTAAACTAAAGGTCAATGTTTATTTGAGTAAGTTGGGACAAAACTGAAGGAAGCTTATTCTGCACCCTGGTTAGCATAGTTTGTTTTGTTTCGATAAACAAAGATTTTTTATAATAGTAAACAGCCTACCAATTGTGGCATGATGGATTCATTCATTTGCAGATTCTGGGACCAGCTGCTCCTGTCTACTGCTGCTACAATTAGAAAATCAGTCTGTTAAAATATAATTGATTTAATAAATCTCAGGCTTTCAGATTTATGTATTTATTATCTGTTAGTCATAATAGAAACTGTAGCTAATGTAGTTTTTTTCAAATGCTAAACAATAATAATAAATAAAACAGAATGATATCTTGTATTACAAAGCAAGTCTTTTTCATGGTTGTCATCTCCGTGAGAAGAAAAATTTCTGGTGGATGTAAAGAGGCAAGGATAATCTCACTGCCTTACACACTGTTGGTAAATACAAATAGCAGTACTAGTCTTATCTTTGAAGAAATGTACTTATTAAATAGACATGCTTGGGTCAGTGAATGACCTTTTTGTTTAATGCAGTAATTACACTATGTTTTCACAGAGATATGCCTTGTATGGTTCATGTCCTGAATACCAGAAAATCCCTAGGAAAATACAATGTACTAATTATTTTCTAATCTTCATATGCATCATAAATAAGGATAAGAATTATTGTCCAATGTTGTAGTAGAAATTCCTGTTGGAGAGATATCAAATGTTACCAAAGGTTTGAAAGGAAATCATTGACAGAATGTAGGAAAGAATACAAGTATCTGAACTCCAAGTTTTGTTTTTTAATCATTTAATCATACTGATTATTTAAAGTGAGCTATGTTGTTAATTTACTATGTAATTACTTTTTGTTATGGAATTTTGTGGTTAAACTACACACATAGGCTGCATTCACCCAAACTGTTAGAAATGGGAAGACAGTCTGGCTGAGATATGGTTTGTATTTTGGGTAGCCACCTGCAAATGCTATACATTTTCTTTTGGTGAAAATGCTTTCATCTCTATTCCTATTTTCCTTTTTTAATTTTGTCCTCAATCTTTATTCTCACCTGTTCTGAATAGTCAATTTTATCCTTCAAATAGTGGATCGAGACCAGGCCAAGATCATGAAGGAAAAGGTTATGTGCACAGCTAAAGCAGCATTATCCCCCCTAGCATTGCATTGATGTGGGCGGATGTTTGTTCTACTCATAGATCGGTTTCTCCAAACTAAACTCTCAGAACTTGAAGAGATTTCAGGAGCATCCTGGCCGCTTCAGCTCTGCATCTGGCATGCTGTGCAGTAAAAAGAATTGCAGTTTGCCTGAATATATTCCACCTCTCTCTGCACCACTGGAAAAGCCTGTGTTGCAATAACCCTGGGCAGTAAGAAGAGAAAAGGGGACTACATTCACTTCTTTGGAATATATCTAAACTTTCCCTCAGTAAAGTATATCTATCAGTGGGTTGTCTAGAAAACAGCTTTGTAGGAGTATTTATGTTTGGGCTATGGACTGCAGGGGTTTGGGTATCGTAAAGGAGATGATAGAACTTGTTGCGTTATACTGCTTCCTTCACTTCCTTCCCCTCCCATTGTCGCTTCTACCTCCTACCCACCCCTTCACCACAGCACTTATAGTGTTGGGCTTCCTAGTCAGCAGTTCTCTCCTCCCTAAATATTTTAGGAGTGTTAGATATATGCATTTTGCCTCCTCTAAGTGAGGAGAAATGAATATACCCAGCTTTTTAGCAAGAAAAAGACATATAGGAAATGGTCACGTTAACAATGCATGCATCATATTCTAGAAAAATCTTCCAGTCAGAAAATCATCAGACCCCATCGTGATATGTATCTTGATACCCTGACCACATAATGTTATCTACAATGTAGTTAACAGAGCATTAAGTTTTGAGACACTGAGATGTCTTTGCAATCATAGAAGTGTGATGATTTGTCAGATAGGATTTATTTGCTGACTCCAAGAAATTCTAAAAATTAACCAAAAAGAGTAAGGACAGAAGGGATATAGAAAGTGAACAGACATACCTCCAGGTTATTTTAGCCTATTCCATCAGAGATGGAGAATATCTCAACTCAGAATATGTAAATCAAACTCTGCCTCTCGATGGAAGTGACATTTCTTAAAATGTTTATCCACTGTGATCAGAAATGTCAATATTGCCTGGATTTTAGGTTTTGGAGGGTTTTTTGTTGTGGTTTGGTTGGGTTTTGGTTTTTTTTTTTTGGGAGGGGGGGTGTTTAACCAGATAGTTTGCAAGAGAATAAAGAAGGGAATCTGAGCAAAATGGACTGTCTTTAGATGCCAGAGGGAATGAGGACTTGCCAAGGGAAATAGATTTGTAGACGGAAGATAATATATATGCCTCAAGGGTCCCTTTCTCATAGATTTAAACTTCATAACACCATTGATTTACATTTTATATGACAATATTAATGGATACCTCTGTTAATGAATTTTGTTTCCTCTAACCCCAATCTGTGTTCTTATAAGGAATGTTTTAAATGTTCCTTGTGGTCTTTTTCCCCTTTCTTAGCATCAGAGTAGTATATTTCATAGTGTTTTTTCTATGCTTTCTAATTCTATTCTTCATTTAAGTCTATTTACTCCATAAATAATTTTCATTGGCCATCACAGCAAAATAACTTTATGTCCAACAATATCCTGAAAACATTATGCTCAAATATCAGAGAGCTCCAGCTGTAATAAGGAGGTTTTTTCTAATGTACAACCATCCATTCATCCTTCCTATACAAATGTAGGAATTTAAGGGAGGGAACAACATTATTGTTTCTTCAAATGTTTGCACTATGTGCAGCTTTTTCAACAAACAGGTTTAGGTTTGATATAGTATCTGAACCTGCATTATGACAAATGTGTCAGAGTGGTCTTTATTTGTATCGTAGAATCATAGAATTACCTGAGTTGGAAGGGACCCAAAAGGATCATCGAGTCCAACTCCTGTCCCTACACAGGACACTCCCAACATTCACACCGTGTGACTGAGGGCATTGTCCAAATGTGTCTCAAATGCTGGCAGGCTTGGTGCCATCACTACTTCCCTGGGGAGCTGTTCCAGTGCTCCACCACCTGCTGGGTGAAGAACCTCTTCCCAATATCCAATTCAAACCTCCCCTGACACATCTTCCTACCATTCCCTCGAGTCCTATCATAGGTCACAAGAGAGAAGAGATTAGCACCCATTTCACCTCTCTCGCTTGTGAGAAGGCAGCAAACAGCTATGAGATCCCCTCTGAGTCTCCTCTTCTCCAGGCTGAACAGACCAAGTGACTTCAGCTGTTCCTCATACGGCTTCCCTTCCAGACCCTTCATCAGCTCTGTGGCCTCCTCTGGACACTCTTGAGTAATTTTATGTCCTTTTTATAGTGCCGAAGAATTTGGTGGAAGAACATGCACTTTCTGCTGTGAAGGAGTTATGCATTTCATGGAGTGCCTCAGAGAGCTGACCATATGGGTGTCAATCTATTCAATAATCCAAACTTTTTAAATGTCTCTGTGCCTCTTTTCCCATTCACATTTCTTGTAATGCAGAAGTCTGGTTTGGGATGTTGCAGCTATGACCAGTCCCTCTTTCCTGAGGCTAAAGAAGAAATGATAGTCAGAGCCAGAACAAGTTAGCAAATTTTTGTTTCATTCCTCATATCAGTCCGGGAACACTGAGAAGACTGAAGAACAGTTAATTTGAAGTGAATAACCAGATCTGTGTTCGTGTTTAGCTAGTTCAACTTGTGACTCATATCTGCTGTGTGCAAACACTGAAGATTCATCTTGTGAGAGAAGACCTGATATTTTAGTAGTTGAGCCTTTTCCTATAAGAAGCACAGAACAAAGGATTTTGACAATTGAATTCCTTCTTGAATATCTTCTATTCCTCTCAAGATGGAAGATGAGAGAGTTTAGAGATTGCTCTGAATCTTTAAATGTACCCAGAGGTGGTAGTGCTGATATCTCTAGACAGGGTCTTCTTAAATGCCATGTATACTGAATTAATAAAACGATAGCCTGCTACTTCAGGAATGTTCTTATGTCTGTACTTATTCCCTTTTGAGTATGAATTACTTTTGGTTTCTTCAGGTTACTCAGAATAAAAAACTGTAAGATGGTGACTGCAGAAGAGTAATTTCACATTATAAAAATTTATACTGTTGATTTAATAAAACTGGCTGGATACAATATTTATACTGATAAATTAATCTTCAGACAATTCTGATAGTGACAATCATGGGACCTTATTTATGATCAGGACTTCATTACATATCTCATCATGGACAGGGCACATCATGCTGCAGGAGCCTCTTGCCTACGCCACGTCACAGATGTCAGCCCATGAAGGTTTGATTAGAGCTTAAAAAAAGCAAAATCCTCAAAATTCCAAGCATATCATCTAGAAGTTTGTCATGAGAACTTAGACAACACATTCCGTATTTTCTTAAAGGATATTTTTAAACCATATTTAATTTATTGTGCTTGATGCCATTTCACATCTGAAAAATCTGCATAGTAAAGGAAAAGGAAATTAAGAGAATGAATTTGGTCACACATTTGTGGAGAGGAAACCCAGGAATCCTGAAAGTATTCTTAAGGTACGAAACTAACACAGAAGATTCTCATAGCATGGATCTGTTATTATGACTAATACTTATGTTGATACTGACCATCAAACCAATTCTTTATCCACCGGAGTCCAACCATCAAATCTGTATCTCTCCAATTTAGAGAGAAAGGTGTTGTGGGGGACCGTAGAAAAGCTTTATGGAAGTCCAAATACGATGTATCCATTGTTTTTCCCATGACCACTTATGTGGTCGCTCCATCATAGAAAGCCACTAAGTTGGTCAGGCAAGATTCACCCTTGGTGAAGCCGTGTCAGCCATCTCGAATCACCTACCTATCAAATCACAGTGAGATTCCCTCCATACTGTTCCCTCTGGCACGTATTTGAGACTGATGAGACATGAAACAAAATGAGAAAGAAATAGACTCTTAAAGGAAGAGTGCGGCGGAAGCCAGAAATGCCAGACAGAGATCTTTCCACCAAGTGCTCTGGCACCCATGTGTAAACCTAAAGTAACTTAAGTGAGAATTCACCTGAGCACACTTTGCCTAATGTTATTATATATAGTGAAAATATAGGTTTTAATCCTTCATCTGCAAAGGATCCAAATATAAAGGATAAATCTATCTGCTTTATGTTCATTCATATTAAATGTAGTAAGAGTATGGGAATGTAGTGGAATAGATTTACATCAGGCAGTTGGCTATGGGGAGTAATATAGTTTGTACTTGATCCCACAGAGTACCCCTTCAAACAAAACAGGTAAGCAAAAGTCAGCATATTATTAAATGTCATTGTGTTTAATTGTCTGAATGTTTAAGCACAAGCTTTCAGAGATTGTGAAATGAAGCTTGTCAAGGTATTCACTGACAGGTGGGCTGGTTAAAAATATGTTTATTTCTCCTACTTATTTCTTACATCAGATTAAAAAAGTTTGAAATTGCAAAATGAAAATATTTGTTTAGAATGGGATAGCTTCTAAATATAAGATTTATATTCTGTCAGTATTATCCTTCAGAAGTAAAATGGAAAAAAATAATCAAAAGCAGAAAACGCTTCCTCTGGCTTTGTGACTCATTTCAGGTAAATGATTGATTCACAGTAGCTCAGAATCAAATCAAGTGTAACCCAGAGCTGTATCAGGGTGAATTTGGCTATAAAATATCGCTTATTCCTGTAAGCATGAGTAGCAAATCACTGATACAACAAACATTCTCTATGATAGTTTACATTAGAATTAGCATTTTGAAAAGTAATAAGGTTTATGAAGAAAAAGGATTGCTTGGAGTTTATTTATTTATTTGTTCATTTATTTTTTGCCCACACTAATGTAGGAGAGACAGTAAGTGTAAATCATCTTTTTCTTTGTGCATTCACTCTCAATTCGTTTGTTGAAATACAGAGCTAAAGCCGCTTTTTGGAGCAGCCCATACTTTAGCATACTGAAGACTTTCAGAAATTAAAGCTTTTCAATATGTAATCTCTTCCAGGAGGCAGGGAGGAAAAGAATCTTTTCAGATGTTCATCTTCTTAAAGAATGACTGAATGATTTATAAAGTAGCATTCAAACTTATTTCATTGTTGAAGCTGGAGCAGATGATAACGTGAATTTATTACAGACTGGGCTAGATCAATCTGCAGGCCAGCAATTTTCAGCCATGAGCTTTGCTGATCCCACCTCTTTCTTTCTCATCTCTCTTCCTCCTCTTCCATTACCCTTTCCCTTCTCTTTCCTCTTTCCCTCCCCCCACATATTTTTTTCTCCTTAGCTTCAAAACAAAGTGGATTAGTTTTGATTTAGTTCAAAGGGGTAATGGAAGTCACATTTTTCTTTTCAAAGCTTCCTGCTAATAAAGGTCAGCGCTTGGGTATTTCTTTCTTTGGTTTTATTCAAAGGTCTCACACTTGCCAGAGCAGGTGATGAAGAGTGTATGTGAGTTCAGTTCAGTGTGACATTGAGAAACAGGTTGTGGTTTTCAGGAGCAATAAAGGTTTGGTGTGGGTAGATCCTGAGATGGAGCTTTTGAGTTATCATATGGCACATCACTCATTAGTGATTAAGCCTGAAAGGCTTCAAAACAGTGACCGTTTCATAGAAGATAAAGAATATATTGTATATTTGCACCCCTTCAACTTTCTTTGTGCCTTCAGTGCTGTTCTCTTGTCACTCCTTTAAAACAATATCTTTAGAAAGCTTCTCTATTACTTTGTTCATTTATGCTTTCTGAAATAAAATCCTACCCCCTCAAAAAAAATCCTCTTCAACTTTTATAAGGAAAAATGCTGAAATGTAAGAGCTACAAAAGGTTTTCAGCATTTTTATATGAATACAAAGAATCTTCATCCTCTTAAAAAGGAATTGTTCTTCTCATCTTTTAAAATGCATATACCTGCTTTCCAGGAAGCGTACTGCTAATGGTAGACACCAGAAAACTAGTCAGAAATCATGTCTGTCCTTTTATGGCAGTAATTGTGCAGTGTTTGCTGGAGTTGACTAGCATGACATTTCATTTGCACATATAATCTGGACGTGCCTAGCCTTTACACATTTAATGTTACTGCATATATTTTAATTTTGGTACTTTGATATGTACCGATTTTCTTCTCTTAAAGTCATAGAACCACTTGGTTAGAAAAGACCTTTGAGATCATCGAATCCAACCATACCTGGCCAGGACTGCTGGTAGATGAGGGAAGGGGATTTGGTGAGGTCCTCTGCTGGCTCCCTTAATACCCTTGAGTGGATCCCATTTGACCCCGTAGACTTGTGAATGTCTAGTTGGCCAAGAAGATCTCTAATCAATTCTTCTTGGATCATTGGAGCTTTGTTCTGCTTTCCCTTCCTGTCTTCTGGCTCAGGAGACTGAGTACCCAGAGAACATCTTATTTTACTGTTAAAGACCGAGGCAAAGAAAGCATTGAGTATCTCAGCCTTATCCTCATCCTTTGTCACTATTGTTCCCACTGCATCCAGTAAAGGATGGATATTCTCCTTGAACACTCCTTTTGTTTTTATTATATTTGTAGAAACTTTTTTAATCATCTTTCACAGAATTGGCCAATTTAAGTTCTAGCTGGGCTTTAGCCCTTCTAATTTTCTCTCTTCATGATCTCACCTCATCCATTTAGTCCTTCTGGGATGCCTGCCCCTTCTTCCAAAGCTCATATACTTTCCTCTTCTTTCTGAGATCCATCCAAAGCACTCTGCTCAGCCAAGCTGGTTTTTTTTCCCACCAGCTCATTTTACAGCACATGGGGATGGCCTGCTCTTATGCTGCCAGGATTTCCTTCTTGAGGAGCATCCAACCCCTTTGGGCTCCTTTGTCTGTTGGAACTGCCTCCCATGGAACTTTATCAAGCAGCCTTCTAAATGGTCCAACGTCTGCCCTCCGGAAGTCCTAGGTGGGGTTCTGCTGATCCCCCTTCTTACTTCTACTAGAACTGAGAATTGTGTCATCTCATGGTTGCTGTGCCCCAGGTGTCCTCCAATAGTCACCTCTCCCACAAGGCTGTATCTGCTCACAAACAGCAGGTCCAGCAGAGCACCTTCCCTAGTCAGTTCACTCATCAGTTGTGTTAGGAAATTGTCTTGCTTGTAATATTGGAAGCTCAGAGAAGTACATAAAATTAATCATATTTGAAGTTTCTAAGTAAAGTGAGAATGCAATAATGCATTTGTATTGTGAAAGAATTTTGGGGTTTTTTTCCCCCACTGTTGTGCTGTGCCTTTGATGACATCCTGAGGTAAGGATTAGGGGTGATCATTTAATCCCTTCTATGTTCCTGTGCAAACAACTGTATTCTGGTCTAAGAAGACACATAAATATAACCAGAAGTCGATAGGAAACAGATGTGTGGCCCATTTTGCATCCCAGGATCTGGGACTTCCCTTTCTGCCCCTCTGTTTAGATGTGGAAACAGCCAGACCACCGAACTGCAGCATGCTCAAAAAGCTGGTAAGGCATTCCGCTTCTTCATTGTGCACCTCTTTTCCACTCATCTGTGCTATGGAGTCAAAACAAAGCTTTTGCACAGAAGTTTTGACAGACATAAAAATCCAAATCTTTCACCTCAGGCTCAAAACCTTAAAGGACAGAGGTAGATGTTGGTCTGCAGAGAGGTGTCTGATGCACGGTGCTCCTTAGAAGGACTACTGGGGCATTTCCAGATTTCCCTTTGTTTAAAACTATGTCAGCACTTGAAATCTAGCTAATGTGAAGTGAATTCATAAACTGATAGCACGCAGTGCTTCCCTTGTTAAAGGTTAATTATTATGCGTCTTCCCTTGCACCATATGGTGGACTTTTGTGTGCTCTAAAATACCTCTCCTTTCAACAGCTCTGCAGATTAGAAAGTAAAACTCATTAGCTAACGAACGCTATTGCTTTTGCTATCTACTTACATTGTTTTAGATACTTTTACATACACTCGACTCATTGTCAAGTATAACTAGATCCAGTTAATGAAAATTGGTGTTTACTTTTAATATTTCTTTTTAAAAAATATGAGTTTTTTTCCTTCTTTTTCTCTATACTAAGAAGAAAGATTTTCTTTATGTACCTAATTGTTGTGTTTACGATTAGGTATGACGATGGACATATATACTTTTCAAATGACAAAAGTTTAAATCATTTATTGCTACAGGATCGATGCTAAACATCTCAGAGTAAAACTGGTTTTATAAAGCAAAGCTGCCTTAAACATATTTAGTTTCATGATAATCAAAGCCTACATATGGGTACAGATAGAACCAAGATAGAATAAAGGGAAATAGACTTATAGTTGCTTAAATGTTACTATTCCAGCTGTTAATTTTTGACTAAAATTTTTCTGATGGGATTTCTGATTTTTCTTCTTAGTAGTTTGTGGAAGAATACTGGACTTCTAATTTTTTGTATTAAGTGAAAAGTGAAAGGATGTAAGGTATCTTTTATGATTTACTTATATATGCTTAGTTATTTGATTCACACTTGCAGCATAATAATCAAGAATGGCGAGTTGAAATTTTTGACAAGGCAATAGTGATTTTTTTTTTTTTTCTTTATTATTTGATGAAATTCAATTTTGACCTGGCATAATCATAGTCTTTGGACAGTACACATTGTGCTTGCACCTCTTATGGAGGTTTACCTTATTAAGTGTTACGGAGATGTTTATGAACATTCATATTGATGAATTCTGGCAAGCACAGGATAATCAAAAACTTTAAATATTGCACGTGTGTTGCCATGCCCTTTACACTGTTCACATATTAAACACTCTTTAGGAGCTACTGGAAATAATTAGTTTTATATTATAATATTTATTGTATTACTGTTGCCATTACCATGCATTACTGGTAATATTGCTGTCTGGATATATCACTGACAATATTGATTATTAATAGTAGAACAAGAAAGAGAATTCTGCCAGTACGTTGTAAATATTCAGAGAAATGGAATAATTCTTGTAGCTTACTTGTGGTACACAGTTTTGGAAAGCGTGCCTTTATTGGAACTAGCTTTAAGTGATTGTTACCCCATTTGCTCCTCCTTTTTCATATTTTTCTAGATTGTTTTACATTTTTTTCTGCTTGTGACCCATCTTTTCGCAGCTTATTGTTCAAAGAATCTTTACTCCAAAATCTGTGATAAGACCTGTTACACTGAACATTATTTGGGATGGCACAAATCAACTTTATGATTTTTCTGCAGGACTGAGTCCTGCTAACCAAGATGGAAATAAAAGTAGCCTATCTTGTTTCATACAGCTATTTCTGATAAAGGAAGAGAATGGCAAGGACTGATGGATAAAGCAAGGGAAATCAGATATAATTCTGTTATTTTTCTCCTATGAATGTGCCTTATTAAATCCATGGAAACACTGGATTTTTTCACCTTATTTTTGGAAGTATGCTTAAAATTATCTCTCATCTGCAGGGCCATATAAAACTTTGCTATCAAACTAGCTGAAAGACAGTGTCATTATCAGGGGTTTTTTGCATACTGCTTTATCTTTTCTTTTAGAATAGCGTTGAAAGACTCCCATCAGACTTCAGACTGACTGCGTTAGTCATTAGATACACATATAAAAATGCCTTCTCTAACCCAAAAAGCTTTTACTCTAAGTAACAATGGCACGCTTTGCCAAGGACAAGGTGAAATGCTAATGTCCTGTTTACTGCTTGTTCCAACGTACTGCTTGGTGAAGTAGACAAATGGCCTTAGTCTGAAGGACAGCTTTATGATTCTAATTCCTGACTAATTAGGACATGCTCATTTATTATGCCAATTTACAATGGTTCTGTCTGGGAAACAATATGGATTCTTCAAATTTCTTTCCACCGTTTTAGATTAAAATCTTTCTCTGCTGGTTCAACACACATTTCCCATGTCTCTGCCATAGATATATATATTTTTTTTAATTGGGCATGACAGAGAACACGTTACACAGCTTTTGAACTTTAGATTAGGAAACACAGTCAAAAGTTAGTTGAGTGCCTCCAGGTTTATTTGAGGTGGATTTGATTTATGTTTTACATGAAATTTCTGGGACTTGAAAAAGTTTAATCCAGCAACTTTTTTGTGATCTAAAGTAGTTAAAACATGACTTCTCTGGAATATTGATGAAGTACACATTTAAGCAGACTTCAGGTTAAAACCCTTACAGTAAAAAACAAAAAAAGTGTATTTGTGCTTTCTGAACAAATATTTTACATTTTTTATTGTTGTGGGTTCTAAAGAAACAGTTCTATTACTAAAATGCTAGAAATAATTATCAGGGAAATATTCTTATGACAGTAAGAACTTCGCTGAAAACAGATCTATTGCAAATGATTGAATGGTATTCTTGCTTTTGATTTGGTTGGTTTGTTTGTTTATTTTGAGGGGGAAGCTTAAATTAAATAAATAGGTAAGTAAATAAAACAAATTATTAATAGAGATTTTGTCATTTTTTTTTAACTGTGGTATTCATTCCTGTATTTAAAAGATACTTTATTCATTACGTCTACTATAAGTGTATTATATATTCCAAGTTATTTTATAGAAAGACAATAATATAATATATATTAGAATAGATATTCCTTGCTATATGATTATTTTCTATAGTGCTGACTTTTTAATCTTAGTATTGTCAATCATTTGCCTTATATTATTGCAGAGGTTTCTTTTCAAAAGATACCCTAATGTTTCTGTGTATACATCTGTAGGATATGTGTGCCTTATTGACCAAGCATACTGAGTTACTTCTAAAGAAGTTTAAGTTATATTACTGTATTTGTTTAAAAATTTTATTCATATTATAGTGAAGAAAAACAAATCTTATGATCTTATGTGTAACATCAGAACGTGTAAACTTAGACTCTGGTCTGAATTAGTCATTCAGGGAAGCCATATAACAGTGGGTTTAATTTTGTTCGTAGTACAGAAAACCAAAACAATTTACAAATGTTACACATAAATAGAAATAAGTTTATAGCATTTCCTGGCACTCTACTGATTTGTGCCAGCTAAAAAGCTAAACTTATATTCCCATGAAAAAGGTCTATATTGCAAAAAAAAAAATGGGAAGAGAAAAAAGAGCAGAAAAAGTATCCCTTAAGTCATCACTTTTAAACTAAATTGATGGCAGTCAACTTTTTTTCTACCTACAGAGGTCTTTTCTGTATTAATTGAACAAATCTTAAAAGCAACATTCATTTTTGGTGAATAGACTGTTGTAATGACTGTATGTGGGTATTTCATACTCAGCTGTGATATGAAAGTGTAAAAGCATCTCACCCATCCACTTGCTGATTCTTGAGATAGTGCAGCTCCTCATACTCAGTGTCAACTCATCCTTTTTGTTAGAGTAATTTTTACAGGCAGTGCTAGTAGTTGATAAAACATGTCATAAATTTTCTTTAGAATGCAGGATTTAAAGTGATTTTCCTATGAATAGGCTTTAACCTATAAAAGGAAATATCAAGAATAAATGGGTGTAATCTATAACTAAAACTCAAGTCTTTAGTATTCAGCATTGTGTAAGCTAAAATCATAAAAGCAGTAAATGTTAGAATGGCATTTCTAAGACAGCTTCCTTTGAGTGGCAGGAATATTTTCTTCTTGAGCTGAGGCCAAGCCCTAGATATACAGAGGAGAAAACTATTTGGAAGAGATATACAGTGAGCTCACGATCTTGTTTTCCTGCGTTTTGGTAGCATAGGTTGATGTTTACACTTGAACAGACCCAGCTTTTAGCGGGAACAGAACTGTGAACTGAGTGCCCTGAATTCTCCTCTCACCTTTTTTTAGAAAGGGATGCCCCTGTTGCCACAGGGGAGAATGAAAGAGTAGAGAAATTTAAAAAAATTAAAAAAAAAGAGAGAGAGAACGTGAGCACTGTTAATTCCAGTCTGAAATAACTTTTTGTTAGACTGTTGTTCAGTGGTTTGTTTTGCTTGGTTTTGTCCTGTATGCTGGCTTTGCTGACCTTTGTGGCAAGCTTTGACCAGCTGAGATTGGGATTGCACAGTAGATGATATTTTGATCAAAACGCTGCTTTTCTGGACTCCCTTGGGATATAATATCTGTGTAAGCTTGGTCACATACACTTTCTAGATAAGGACTCAGGCCTAGTTTTAATCCTTTTCAGTGTAGCACCTCATCAGAAGTCTGTATGCTAGCGATACAGGGTTTTTTAAACTCTCCTAAATCCAACAGCGAGACACAGAGATGTAACATCAGAAAATGTCTTTACTCTAAAGAGTCTTGGAGACTTTTTTTTTAACTTTGGTGTGCCACTTACTGCCTAAAATTACATGATGATGAACCTGGGTTTTTCTGGTTCTAAATTTCCGTTAGAGAATGAGCCACCCAGACACCTTCCAGTCATTGGTGCAGATGCTTAAGGTACTTGAGTTCCTCAGCTACATTTTAGAAATCTATAACACCTAAGAAGTCCGTATTTCTCTTAGTACTCAAGTTTCTTGCTTCCTGTACTTTTTTAATCAACATTCTTCAAAAGTAATAGTAAATGTTAATAAACAATACATATTTTAAGTGGAATTATGACTAAGAAAATCAGCTTATTAAATGAGTGAATCTGTATTGCAAAACTAGTATTGCCTTCACATTGGCATATTATCATTTTTTTTTGTTAGGGAAACATACTGTAGTGATTTATTTTATTATCAGCATCACTGGACTGTGATTATTTTTTCAGTTTCTGATATTTATTTTTGATGCGTTCGAGGATGATAATTATCCAAGCAAATTCAGTTCACTATTTCTCATGGATAAAAGAACATCAAAATAAAAATTACAGCATTTTTCCAAGAACACCTCTGTGTAATCAGAGATCTGTATGAACCTCAAGAAAAAATAGTATTCTCTCAGAATACAAAGATTCATTAATTGGCAAAAAAATCAATGTCCTGGCAATATAAAAATCCAACAGCATTTCTAAAAATACTGTTATTGCCTCAGTAAGGATGTGATAATTAGAGGGTCATCACTTTAACACTTTTTTCTTTTATGTCATTAACTCACAAGTCATTTGTAGTTATTGATTGTTTCTGATAAGCAGAATTATTTAACTGGTGAGCAGTTAAAACAAAGCAGATGTATTAGCTTCTGTTCACGGCTGATGTTCCAATGAATCAGATAGGCCAGAAAATAAACCAACCTAACAAAAAAGTGCCAGGTGGTATGTCTTGAATGAAAGCCCATAGCACAGCTTTCATTGTGCAGAGAGTTTGAGTTAGAAAACCATATCCTGATATAAACAGGTAAAGTTGTTGTTAACCTCACAGCTGTGAAAAACTGCAAATAAAGTTACAAAGTTAAAAAAGAAGATGGAAACACCTAGGCAGTAAATAAAAGCGTTTGTCTAAAAGAAAAACAGGTTTACGAAGTACTTTTAATAAACCATTAATTGTTCGGTCTTGCAATTTCAAAAGAACTACCTTGAAAAAACAAATCTTTTTAAATTACAAACAAATTTAAATTACAAAACAATTTTTTTAAAAAGTGTAAAAAGACACATAAGTTTTTCTTAGTTTGAATACTATGGCAAAAGAATCAGAAAGAAAAGGAATGAGGAGAAACATGAATTTCATTAAGATCTCTTTTTTATTGTAGTCATGTTACTTTTTTATTACATTTTTTTTAATTTATATCTAAGAATTAAAGCCTGGATGATTCCAGAGAATAAAAGTCATACTTCGGTTTTCCAGCCCTTGGCAGATTTCTACTCTTAGAACCTCTCCTTCAAGTGCTCCATGCCACCTACCTTCCAGTCCCTTGGGGGATACAGGGTAGTTATAGAAGTTCTATCTGCTGGCTAGATTTAGGTCATTGCTCCAAAACTGAGAGGGATGGGGAGGTGCCCTGTGTCCTGTTTATTATTTTAAAGTGAATTTCCTCTTTGCAATTCTAAGCATGAAAGATAATTGTAGGATGAAAAAAAAGCCCAGTTTGGACAGTTTCTGTTCAAACATAGTTGTCTCTTGAATGAACCACTCAACACCAGTACATCTTCATTTTACTTATGTAACTTAATCCTCTTCTTCATCTGCTGTGGGCAAACATTGTGGAGCACAGTCTTATGCAGTAAGATTTTCTGTAGTTAGTAAAAGTTTAAGTAAGGTAAGTTTCAGTTAAGTTACAGTTAAATAAAGTTTTCTGTAGTATTAGGGCAGACAAAGAAGTATAATTTCCTGAGGCTGCTCTAGATTGTATGTAAATTGAGTCATCTCTCATATCCATCTTTCTAGTGTCTTGATATAGTGTTCCTTATCAGTACCTCTATATTGCTATTTAAGATGTTTACTTTTCCATGTTTTTTTTACTATAGTAGAAGCACTTAGAATGGTAGAGCTTAATGACACCTAAATTCCACAGAATATGAATATGCAATATGAAATGGGCACAGAGATTTTGTCATTAAGCTCTACCATTTTGTTATTCAAACTCCACAACTTTATTTTAAACTTTGAATGCATTTAAGTGCAGGAAACATAATATAAATCATAATTGAGTCAACGCTAGAAACACTTCATCATTGTTTTTACTTTTCAGTACAGATGAAGCAAGGAATATGGAATGAAGACAGGAAATCTATAGAGAAGAAATTTCGGATCTGTCTCATCAGACATTCATAGCAAAGAGATGATAGCCTAATAGAAATATAGAAGGAAGGCTGACCTTTCTTCTTCTCTTGTCTGCTTTACTCTGGAAGGAGAAAGACAGGCTTGCCCACATCAACTTCTGTTCAGAATAGACTGTGGCTCTATTAAGGAAAAGTTGTTGCAAGCCATGGGACATTTCTGAACATCAAATTTATGAATTTGAATTACTGTTTTCCAGAGTCCTGATTCCTGGCAATAGGTCTGTGCTGTGGAGACCAAGGAAACAATAGAGATTTAGTCTCAGCCCCAAAAGAGTGCTGTTCAAGCCAAAAAAACATTCCAGCAAATCTGCCACTATCTGGATAACCAATGACAATCTAGAAATCTTTATCTGGAGCAAATGGTAACACTGTTAATCCACCTTTCACTCTGCTGATCGATACCTTAATTAAGAGGGCAGTGTGTTCCATTTGTAATAAACTGAGTGTTGCAGTGCAATGTTATAAAGTGCCAGTGATTAGACTATTCTTCATTTCAATTTAAAAATAATACCACTGGATGTTAAAAAAACCCATAAAATTTAACTGCTCCTGTTGCCATTTTATTTTTATTTGTCTTTTCTGCCTTTGGGCTTTATTCTTTAGATGTATCATTAAAAATTAGTCACCTTTTAATGTGCTGAAGGCTTTCAGTACCTGGATGATTCTTTGAAAAGAACTAAAGAACACCTGCAATGTCTTAAGGTAATAACCGTCAAACTGTCAGAGGCGAAAGTAACAAGCAAAAATATTTGCAACAAAAGGAAGGAGAAGACAGCCGTTTGAAAGGGAAGAAAAATATATTTGTAAAGCAGGTTGTAAAAGTGGTTGATGCTAAACATGTGAAGTTTATGCCAATAGAATGAGTCAGATATGCTTCAAGTGAAATACTGTATTTTGATCTGCCTAATGTCACCAGCGCCTGCAGGGACAGTTTGCTAACTCCTCATGAACACACAGCCAGCTCTTCAGAGTAATTATGCAACAGTGGAGCTTTAAAGACATCCTCCCTTATTGATCTTGTTTTTACATGATTGAAATTGTTAAGAACAAGATAAAGTTCCTCTGATAAACATTAATGGTCTATAGGTAAGAAGAATTTCTTTAGTCTAACATTTTTATTGTCGTTGTTTGTATCTATTCAGACGGCTTAACCTGCTCTGAGACTGGTAAGTCATTAATAAGGCCTTTTTTTTCAACAGTTCCTTTATACTCTAGCCAACTACTTGCATTCATGACCTTCTTGGAAGTACTGGGCCAGTACTCAATACCAGTCACGGCACTTCACTAGCTATTATACAGTCAGGGCTGGGCCGGAATTTTTCCAGATTTTACTTTATTCATGTTAGTCAATGAGGCAGATGCAGGCATCTGATTTCTCGGTGAGAAAGCACTGGTTGAAAAAACTCATATCCCTTCCATCTTCCTTTTTGGCCATATTCCATGAACTATGGACTCATATGAAAACTAAAAGAAAGGAGCAAATAGGATAATTTCACACTAATTGAATCTATTTCGTGCAAAAATGCTGCAGATTTCGATTTTCTTTCTCAATTTGACTTTTTTAGGGGGCAAGGGAATGAGATCTAGCTTATAAAAATACAGTTTAAGTATTTTAAAATACTGTATTAATGATCTCTTTTATTTTTTAAAATTCTTTTGCCAGCATAGGTGCAAGAGTTTAAATTAGGGAGGCTGTTTCCCAGCAATGGATAATAAATTGATACAAATACCAGAAATTAGCATCTCTGTAGATCTAGCACAGAAAACAAATACTAGACTAACCATTCAAAACGGAATAATGATACTAAAATAATAAAACCCCACAAATCCTACAAAAGGTGGAGCATGAAAAAAGAATCCTACCAATCAAGTTATGTAGGTTTCATCTCACACCTGGAGAAAAAAAATTCTAACGTAAAGGCCCACCTAAAGCTTGCGTACCATAAAATCTAAATGACCAGCAGGATCTCTTTCTCCACTAACTGAAAGGGCCTTAAGTAGACTTGACTTATATTTTAATATCTCAAGTGCAAAATTAGATGGAATCAGTCCAGGCAGATATTGAACACTTGAGGAAGGAGTGAAATTTGTATTCAGATAAGGATAATTGTATTTTTTAATAAATTGTACATACATTGCAATGTATTTAGTCATTATAAGATAACTCTTTTTGATGCACTGCTCCTAAAATCTGTTTGCAGTTTAAAGGTATCTATCCTATTTAATCTGCAAACATGCTGCATGTATGAAGTTCTAATTGATTCTTGTGGGATACAGATGTTATTATCAAAGTGCCACATCTTTATATTATCTAACTTTATATGCGTATTTAATAAAGCTTTAATTTAGTTTGGATTAGAGAAATTACAAGGTTAAAAAAAGAAAACGCCTTTAAGTAGAGATTTTAAAATAAGACATGGCCTTATCATTGCCAGTTTTATTTTATGACTAATTTAAACATTGTTGTCTAATCAGAACAAAGGGGAAATTCTTTTGCTTTTTTATTATCCCTGAGCATGTGTGTAGGACAGCTTTGATTAGTTAAGTAACCTCTTAACTATTCCATCTTTTTAGTGGGGCTCACATGAAAAGCCACAGAAACTCATATGTAGGTAATGACTAGATTGAGTGTTTTTGTCATTGAATGATCATGAGAGGATTTTCTAAGTGTTCTGGCATAGCTGTTTTCTAAGGCAGGGTTTTTACATGCACATTTAAGGGAGAGGAATGAACATTTGGTATATTTATTATCATGGGAAATTCTAGTACTAATAATTTACTTTTTTCATTTCATACAGTAAGCAGTGCTAGGACCATATTCATTAAGGAAACAAGCTGTAGATGTTCATGATTCTGATGTATATCCATCTTAATATGTGTATTATAATACATTCATGAGAGTAAATTATTACGCTGGAGCTTTTTCAAATGAATAAGGCAGTAGACTGATATTCAGAGGATGCAGTCTTATTTTGTTTTCAGTTTACATACTGTGCAACCGTGCACATTCTCGTATTTAATACACTGTTTGAATAAATGATGTCATATTGTTTTGTTAATCTAAATATGAACGATGCTATACACTGCGCTCACTCATGTAAATTGAGTTGCTCTGCTGGTGATGTGCCTTGGAATCACTAACGTAAGTCTTCTGATGTTCGTGGTGAATACTACTTTTGTGCTATATATACATGTAGGTAGCAATAATTTCTGCTGCAGAACTGAAGCCTCTCATAGAAAAGCAGTAACTGAAAAATCATCTACACAGTCTGCATAAGAAAATAGTAATTTTCTTTAAAACACAGGACAGTGCTGTGGTTATCACTCAGGTTTAATTTCTTTTGTGACATTCTAGTTTTACTGTCTTTTTGCTGTATCCTTCGCAACCTGGGACGACTTGTAAGATGTGTAGACACCCTTTTCCCATGATTTTATTTAACAGGACAGCATATTCTGCATGCAATCTGAAAGAGAAATTAACCCTGCACTCTTCCAATATCTTCACTATATGTGACTCAGATCTAAAGTTTATTATTTAGGATAAATATAAACATAATAAACTATTAAAGGGTACTTAAGAAATTTTACTTATTTCCCCAAATATTTAGTAATTTTGCTTTAAAACAGAACCAGCTTTGTATCTTTTTTTAAAAGTTTAACCTTTCCGATTAAACATTTCATGGTTTTCTGCTATTAAAAAGCTCCATTTTCATCTCCCTCATCCTGGATATTGAATAATGTTCAACACCCAGGATGAAAGGTGTCAGTGAAGTCACTACTTATTCATACCATTAAAAATTGAAAGAATCAGACGCAGAAGCTATTTTACTGGTTTTGTTGGTTTGTGGGTCATTTGTTGTTGGTTTCTTTTTTATAAAAAATTTAGTTCATACTCCAATTCTACTTAGGGATATTTTCAGCATTGAATTGATTCATTACAATTGTGAAATTTGAGTTGAGTAAATAGAGTATTTAGCTAGCAATATTAGGAGATA
Organism: Neomorphus geoffroyi; assembly: GCA_033558235.1. Classification (NCBI taxonomy): domain Eukaryota; kingdom Metazoa; phylum Chordata; class Aves; order Cuculiformes; family Neomorphidae; genus Neomorphus; species Neomorphus geoffroyi. Next base: position 20,370,567 of record JAUMJM010000053.1, on the reverse strand, counting down.
GGGAGGACTTCTAGGCAGTGTGCCTACCTGACCGAAAGACCAGCTCATCTGTTTCTCATAAAATCAGTGCCTAAATTCATTGTTTAGTCAAGGGTGAAAGTTTTTCAAAAGCTTTAAAATTAAGATACTTTTAATTTTGGGGGGAGTCTCAGTTTAAACAGGCAGAACCTTTTTCTGGATCTTTCCAATGCACTTACCCATGTCGCAGGGAGAAAAGCTATTCCAGGCGACTTAAGCACTTTGTTTAGGAACTGTAGTTGCCTAAAGGGAAGGTCCACCCATGTTCCAAAGTTACATTATCTGTATCCCATCCAGAACTATTTCTGAAGTAAAAGAGTAAAACCCTATCTCTGTGAAATTGCAAAGAAATTTTAATAATTTGTTAAAAAAAAAAGGTAACCAGTTAATGATGTAGCTATGTTGCATGATCAGTTGTGGTAATTACATTTTTAATTACTTTACCCTTAGGACCTGATTCTGATCTTATTTCCATTGGCATAAAGCAAGGATAACTTAGATAAAATCAATGCAGCTAAACTAAAATATAATTGATGAGAGGTCAGAATTGAGCCCTAGATGGTATGCTAAAAGTGAAATTAATCAGAAAGCTAAATGGGTTTATAATTTGTGCAATTGACATTTTCATAATCTAAATCTCTAAGAAGTTAACCTTTGGATATAGAATTTTGGTTTCCCTTAGAGCCTCGTAGCATTTAGGGAAGTGAAGCCACTAGAAAGTCTGTAAAGCGATGATAATTCTGTACAGCTTTTAAAACCATGTAGTAAATTCTTTCATTAAATGATTGATACCTTTCCAGTTTAATAAGTTTGTGCATCAGACAAGTCTTTATGCAAAGTTTCCCAGTTAGCAGAAGCTGGAGAAGTAGTGAACCATAGCATGTTATCAAACAACAAAAAAGATCCCTCCAAATAAAGGTTATTTTAAGCAATAAGGAGATGTAGGAACCAATGTCTATTCGAAGTCAAGAATATTTAATGTCTTTTGGATATTATGGTTAGAGTTTACTGTTTGTTTAATAGATTGTAGGGATACACTTTTTCAAAAAATCATGACAGTTTATCATATATAGTAGTACAAGTCTTAGAAAAGTTTTATTCCTGTAACAAGTTTTAATATTATTGGTTGCAAAAAAGAGAAAATATAAATAAACTGAAGATACTTTTTTGTGTATTTTATTAAGTAAATATGTTCATTATCTCTAAAGCAATTATTGCTGTTTAATAGGCAGGTGTTAATTTATTTTATGTATGCAAATCAATCAACCAGCTCCACTTCACAAAATATGTTCCACCTAAGCTAAGGTGTTGCCTTCTGCTTTTCGTGACAGTATTTTTTAAACTGCTCATGCATGCCTCCAAAATTATTTCATTTGGGAAAATCAACATTATATCAAATTGGGTTTTTTTCACTTGTTGGAATGTATGTGGATTTTTATGCTTCAAGGAAAAATTTGACTATTGTATTTGTGACAATGGCAGTTCTCCATAGCAGTGACCTCACGCTGGTTAGGGAAACTGATTCTTCCACAAGTCCAGAGTGAGGGAGTCACAGGCTGGTTGCTATGCCTGACCTTCCTTTCATGGCCATGACTTTCACTCCCAGTGCATAGTTACTAACTTCAGGCTTGTTACTTCTGATATTTATCAGTGTAGCAGAAGTTCCTGGACAGATATTCATCTATTTCCATAAATTCTAAAGATGTAATACTCTTTGGGAGAAGTACAGGCTAATAATGTGAAAAAAAGGAATTCTTCCTGTGTTCCCTGTGATTACCACCCGTGCTGCTTTCAGAAATATGCCCATCATTAGCAGTGCCATTGTAATGCATTTTGCAGGGATTTGGAAGGCTGGAACAGAACTCATACACATTTTAGGAATGTTAGTAAAGTAATATTTTTTTCCCCACTGAACAATTATGTCTTTGAAAGCATCAGTTTGATTAAACCTCTGGCACAATAATTATTGTTTTGTGCTGACATTGTTCTAGAATATTTATATGCTTTTCCACTCGTATTCGATCACTATTTTTTTTTGGCATGGTACTTTGTTTCCAGATTTTGGGTTGCTATGCCTGAAGCAAAATGCTTTGTTATGGGGATGGTATTCATTCAGTTGTCTCTTGAACATCCTATACTAAGTAAGCATAATCATACTAGTCCATAGACCTCCAAAGCCACAGTTGTAATCACCTAATAACCTCCAGCAAAAGTAACTTTTACTTTTAGAGAAGTCAAACTGCAGTAGCAATGGGAATGTGTTAAGGTGGCTTTATTGTTTGGGGTTTTTCCCATGAGTAGCATCTTGAACCTAACATTGTTCTGTGAGTGAATAGATGACAGCGTGAAATTCAGTTACAGCAAACAGTCTCAGTCATTACACCTGTCTGCTTCCAGAGAAAAATATTTGTAAATTGTGCTTTATCCTTCTGTTCCCTAAAACCTGTGTCTGTAATTGACACTTGCCAGCAGAGATGACTGGAGACAGAAAGAGAACATAATGTATCTGAGTAGCTCACCAGGGAAAAAGAGTAGCCCCATCTTTGGGGCTTTGTGGGGCTTTGGAGCTTTGTGTTGTTTTGTTTTCTTTAATGAAGAATAATACCTGTGTGCCCAGGATTTACTGGTGGCAGATGTTTCTGCTAAGAAAAAAAAAAAAAAAAGAGGTATGAAAGGTGAATTGCAGAAGAAAAATCAAAAAAATCTAATTAATATAGAAATATTTTTTCTACAAAGGAAAACAAATGCTTCAGGAGAACAAAAGCCCCTTTCTGTTATTTGTAAGGCTGGTTTGTTACTCTAACACATTTGTAAGAATCAGGTTTGTGCCTGACATGTCAAAACTTATTCACAAAGCAAGAGTTGTGGATACCTTGGGAGTTGATGTTGTCACTTGTTACGCAACTCAGCATCCGTTCAGCACTGATTGATGCCCAAGTCGCCAGTTTTGGAAGAAACGGGATACAGACATGACAATAATATTTGTACCAAATGTCAGGCAAGAGAAACAGGGGACTTCACAGTGTGGGTCTAGACATAGACTCTGACCACAAAAAAACCCAAAACATGATAGACAAACTTGTCAGCTCTGATCTTTCTAAACCATTTCATTTCTTTCTGGTAAATACTTTTTCTTTCTCTTCATTGGTTTCCCTCCCCAGAATTTTACCACAGTAGACAGCACATAAAACTGATCCAGCTGGTGAATTTTTAGCTGGGTGAAGGAATTACCAACCATTTACTTTTTTAAATATATCAGAACAATTAGTAAATTACTGCATATTTAGTAAGAATGCTATGTGAGAATAAGCTTGCTTAGAACTCCTCTGGTAATACTAGGGGAGGTCAGAATATATTTATTGTTTTTTCTTTGTTTTGTTTTTTTTTTACATTTATTAATCACTTTGCAAAAGTAGTCTGGTAACTACTGCTTCTCTTTCTCTCTGTAGATCAACAGGTAAGTTGAGAGTTCCTGAAGCACAAAGGCAGTGGCAAAAGATGTAATGGAGCAGTGCAGTCAAGTATTACTTGACTACATTGCCTGTTACCATGTTCTCAGGACATCCCCAAGTGGCCCAGAGAGCGGTGTGTGCCTCTGCTCACGGCTTACAGAGCACTGTAAGCACACTGTATTTTATTTATGAGCCGGAAAGTAAAGTGTGTCAGAGAGGAAGTTAAAATGACTTCTCTGTAGGATATTGTTAGTGTAAAATATCTGATTTATTTAGGTCTCTCTTCGAATGCTGCAGCTTGTAAACACAGTGGGGAATTTCTCTGTCATTGATCCAAAGCTATGGGTACTAATGGCATAATACAGTGGTACTCAATAACCATTTATCGTGGTCTGCTTTGTCATGTGGAGACCTAACTGAGGGGAAAGAATAAGGAAGTCTTATGAATTTCCATCTATCCATTTAATAGTGTTCAGTTTAAAAACTATGGTATTCTTTTCTGGGTTTTTTGTTCCATGAACTATAATAAAAAATAACATGACAAATTTTGTACAAATTATGGTAAACATGAAAAGAAATGTAGGCATTTTTTTTTCCCAACAATTCAAAGGACAAGCTGTGGCAGCTCTTTATTTTGGCTCAAATAGCACTGCCGTATTATGGCACTCTAATTCCGCACACCCTCCCCTCCAATAAAACCTTTGTATATTTATGGGAAACAGAATGAATAAATAAGAGAAATAGCTACGCAATAAAGTCTTAAAATTTGTCCAGTACCTGCAAACCCTTCTTAAAGTACTTTCTTCAGACCAGCATAAAAACCCAATGTGTTACCAGATAGTGACCCCAGGCCCCAACAACAGTAGCTGCTGTACTTTAAGATGTATAATCTGTTTGCCTCCCACTCTTATTTAGTAATTTTGGCAATTCTGATGTCTAAGTTTCCCTTTAGAGCAAACCAGAGCATGGTGGGAGGCCAGGTTATGACTTCATTTCCATGGTTTCTCTTGGGAGCAAATTAGTACGCAAGCCAGTGCAGAAGGGTGCCATTTGGGTAATCTTGCTGCAGGATTGTTAATAGACTATAGGGAGTTCCGTATTCTTTTGCTAAACAACCGTTTAAGAGCTAACAACAGTATCATTTTCTGCTGCTATTTTCATATATATGTACAAGGGTTTATTTTCTGTTTGTTGTTGATAAGGTGCCTGATTCTATTCTCACTTAAAATAGAAGTAGAGTCAAAGTAACTTTGTTATCTAAAGATTTCTGCCAAGAAAGGAGATAGCAAGAATATTTTAAAGAGAAATAATAGAGTACATTATAACCATTAAGATTCCAATATCTCATTTTTTTGCCTCTGTTAGCAATGTCCCCTTCAGGCTGAATTCTCAAAACACCCCCCAACTGCCGAAGAACATTGTTGCAGAAAAATGGTGTTAATGCTTCATATAATGTAAAACTTAGGTTGGGCCATTCCAGAGATGTAAAAATTGATCTCTCTGCTGCTATATGAAAAGCCAGTGGTTTTGAGTGCTTGCTGCATAACTTTGCAAAATGAAAAGGAAAGAAACCAAAAGCCAAGAGCTTTTGTCCTTTGGGAAATGCCGTGAGGGTCCCATGCTATGCAAGTGAGGGTGTCGCTGTTGGTTTCAGCAAGTACAAGGTGCTTGTACTTCAGATTGTCTTAAGCCCATTGTTACTGTTGTAAAATAAATAAATATAAAAATAGTTAAGTATGGCTGATAGTCCATTCATTCATTAGTCTTTGTGTAACAATTTATGAAAGAGAAGTTGCAAACATAGATTTGATAGTATTTATTGATATGGAGTTTGATCCTGCACTGGGAGCATTTACTCATGTTCTTTTGTGAAGCATTCTGGATAAAGTGGGACTGCAGTGAAACTCTTCTTTCTGAGGATTTTTAGTAGTTTGTTTTATACACATCAAATGCTTAGCATCAGGAATGCTGCTTCTAGAGATACCTTTTTAAAAGTATTAAAGATCTTCATGACTGATGCTGCTGATGGGGCTGAGACCCATTGAAGATGCAGAACTTTAAGAAACCTCAGAGAAATAGCTAGGTATGTTTCTTTTGCTGAGTTGTCTTTTTTTTTTCAGTAGAAAGATGTATAATTGATTTTGTGCTAGAAATTGGTGCATTATGCCTTGTTCTTCCTAAATGTGGAAGTCCATCCTTACATGTTTTCATTTTTCAGCTTTTATTGCTTTGGTTTAGTATTTTGTACATTTATTTTTTTTTTTTCTCATACAAAGTGCAAAATACTTAATTTTGCATCTATCTGTCTTTTGGAAAGTACATTGTGGATCAAGGGAAATGTTAGAAATAAGAACCAGAGAATAGCTAAGCAAAGAGATTAAAGGTATGAGGAATATTATGTTATAACATTTTTAGAGAACTCTGGACTAAAAGCAGTGCCTTCCAAAACAATCAGTACAATTTTCTGGGCATGAATATTTTCACATATTAATAACATACCATATGCTTGGCTTAGCAGTATAGATGTAACACATTGATCTACCAGATGCAATATTCTCTCTGGAGCAGAATATTTCCTTGGAATATCCTGCTTTTTTGACACCTCAGTTTTAAGTTTTTTTGCAACTTGATCCGAAAATGATGGCCAGCTTGAAATCTATATAACTCGAAGGCTTTATCAGTAAAGCCCAGCAGAGTTATATTTTTCTGTGGCTGTGATGTTGAAACCTGGTGAAAAATCAATTTTTCCTTTTGCTGAATGGTATATTTGAAGCATTTAAAAAAGGTGAATGAGTGTGCTGAGGGCCTGTCATTCTCGAAATACTTTCTTATGCAGCATGTGTAGGTACATCTGCCTGTTAGCCCTGAGAGGCTGTGTGTTTGATGCATTGGATGTTGTGTCAGCAGGAATGAGAAAAAGAAGAGATGAGGTACATCAGAAAGAAAGTTGATGGCAAATGGTGTTTTGAACAGCCTGTATCCCCTAGTGTAATATATTATGGAAATAATGATTCTGACAAGTGATGCTACTTTGTAATCTGAAGTGATACAGTAGGGATTATGCATGCTCAAGTCATTCAGGACTGGCTACTTAGTTGTCTAGAAAGAAGTGTCTTTGTCATGAACAACTTTTATAGATGCAGTGACAAGAACTGGATTACTAAAAGAAAAAAACACCTGAAACAGTTTTTATCATTTCATCATCATTATTACTATTAGTTCAGCTACCAATGGTAACCAATGGTACCAATAACAACCAAAATAGTATTTTAAATTCGATTTCCATACAGTTATCTTTTCTGTGATTTAATACCGTATTTTATCTTGTATTTAGGGATGAATTGTATGCTTTAACTCATTTTCAAACTTGCTCAAACATAATTGTTTCAAAACCATAAATAGGTTGCCAACAAGGGAAGGCAATGAGAAGTGGGCTAAAGGCTCTACATGGGTTCAGGAAGCCCAAACAAGTAAAACATGAATGCAAAATAGTCTGTAAGGAAGAAGAGAATACAGAGGAAATGTTTATATTAGAATAAAGAACAAAATGCTTCCAACCTATACACTCTCATTAAGCACAGATCAAGAAAAGCAAGCCAAAAGACCAGACAACGGTAGCACATACTTCTAGCTTCTGATGTCAATAGTTTGGCCAAGGTGGTTACTCTAGTTAACGGAGATTTCTTTGCAGTAACAACAGACTGGTGTATCCTGCTAGTGGTGGATGCTCTTGCTTCATACGATGTGATGAGTCCCTTCTTCCCCTGACAAACATGGGGACACAAAAGAAGCTTAGGTGACTTGCTGCATTTTAGGAATGTCATGTGGGAATTATATACAATGTAATTTTCTTTAGCACTACCAACACATAAAATCTGCAGGATTGGACTTTCTCTGTTTCTTTATGTGGCTGTTCTACCAATGAAATATTTTCAGCTAAGATTGAAAAAAAACCCCAAAACCCAAACCCAAAAGCAAACCCAACTTTTAATATGACCATTCTTGAATGAAAAAAATATTGACAGGAAATATATTTGAGAGTGTATTTATTTAAGAGGTTTGAATACTGTCTTGCAGTGTTGAGAAAACACTGAGATTTTGTTTTGAATGGAAATTCCTTGAGAATGGAATCTGCCTGTTTGTGTTGTACTTTGTACAAATGTTCAGTAGGAATCCCACATAGTATATTTCTCTTCCCTGATTAAAATCATCCCCTTTCTCTGTTCCTCCTCCTCTGCATTGCTGTTCCTTCTCTGCATACACAGTTAACTAATACCAGAGGAAGTGAGTTCATTTTGCTTCACTGCTTAAAAAAAAATGAATGCTGTGACCAACGGAATGAAAAAATTTGATAAGCTAAAACAAAAGGCAGTAAATGTTGAGAACAAACTCCAGTGACCTAGGTAATATAAAATTGTTTCATGAGAAGTATGAACATTAACAATTTTAGACATCCAAAAATGTAAAATTATCAATTTGAAAACATTTGCCTAGATGAGATAGAGCACTATACATGAAACTAATGACCTCTCTAAGATTCAGCCAAGATGCTGTACTCATTTAGACAAAGACAACTAGTTAATCACGGCAAAGAAAACTAGACAGAGTAAATTAGCTTGCTGCATTCCAGACTCTTAGCTACAAAAAAAAATAATATAGTTCACTAATTAGAGAGTGAAAATACACTAAGCTTTTAGAAAGAGATTGCAAGAAGAGAAAAAGAGAGATCCTGGCTTTGGAATGGTGTATAAGCCTGTGCTGTCTGCATGATACAATTTCATGATTTTATCAGTTAGGCAGCCTGCGTTAAGGGGTCTTCAACTTTGATTATATTGATTACATACAACATAATAGTTTATAATGAAAATTATCATGCATGGCTTCAGTCCTTAATTTTCATGGGCTCTTGGAGCCTCTAATGAAATGTAAATAAATTTAATTTAAAAACCTACATGAATATACATGTTATAATAAGAAATACTAGAAACTTCACAGTTAAAATAAGAAGTCAATCAAATTTTAAGGTTTTTTTGAAGATTATTGTCTCGATTGTGCTTTAGTTCTTTTTACTTTTGCTTTATAGTTTATCCTTAATACCACAGGAGTGTACATTCTTTGTGCTTTATTCCTATGTTCTTTAAGTTAAATAGAGGAAAGTCTGTGTACTAAAGAATATTGGAATGGTAAATATTCTAATTAGACTGAAAGTGAATGCTAAAAGGGAAGGTGAAGTTCATCTGCTGATTAAGAATCCTGTTTTATCTGAAGGCTGTACATCATTTTACAGAATTTTCAGTTTATATACAGTTCTGAAAGAAGGTTGGTTTTTGTTTACCTAGAAAAAGATTTAATTTTTTCAGAATTTTCGTTCCAACTTTCAAGTATAGAATCAGTACTAGGTTCTATACTTGAAAAGACACAAAAAAAATTTATCTCTAATTTTCATTTCCTTTCCTGTATCTGAATCTGCTCTCCAAATACAACCAAGTTCTTGTACACATAAATGTCATATTGCTTTTAACTGCAGGAGACTGAGGATCAAGTGCTCTCTTTACCTGTCTTTTGCATGGGCGGTGTTACACTGTTTAACTATTTCTGTTGAGTTGGAAGAGAACAAGATCAAGTTCTGGATGGATCCAATACCATAGTTGTTTTTTAAGCGCTATGGTTTTACACGACTTCTATGCTACATTCATGTGAACAGGGTGTATGTTTGAGGAAAAGTGTGAAATTGGTCCTCCTTTGGAACTGCACGTCAGCAATAAATCTACTGTCTTTCTTTTTTTGGTAAACATGAGATAAGCTGATAAAGCAGTCTCACTTTTTATTACATAATCTCTTAAATATTTTTTAAATGACAGTCAATGGATCTGTAATGCTTGCACACTGTTGGGTTTTTTTAATCTCAAAAGGTGCTTGTTTGTCTGTAGAGTGAGCTGGAGGAAGACAGTGTCCCCTTTATTTCATAAGATCTGCTTCTTAAATTGTCTCATACTTTCAAACTATACCAAGACCAAATATGGAAGCTTCAGCTGTAAAGAGATAATGTCCTAGTGAGATCTGAACTAATGCAAAAGAGAGGGGGACAGTCTCTTGTTTTCATCACCAAGACATGCCATGATTGGATATTTTTTTAATCAACAGATTTCTTACCCAGAAGCTGAATGAATTACATGAAATCAGCCTAAAATGTGATTTTGTTTCTAAAACATTTTTCTTGTTATGTGCATTAAAGAAACATATGCAATAAATACTTAAACTCCTAATTTACTACATATCAATCTAAAAATCTACCTTACTATCTTAATTGGACTTAATTTCCTTAATTGTTGTTCCTACGCCATCAGTCTCAGTTTTGCACTAACTCAAACAATGCCACTTTTTGCTGTTTGCACTTTTATTTGATTTTCATTCTGAGTTTATGAACAGTAATAGGGTCCTTCTTGAATATTCATTAGCTTTGAATTGTGAGCTATGAAAAGGTCCTTTCTTTTACCTTAATGAAAGTGGCTCAGCATGAGATGGATGAGTAATGACATTTGATTTTAGGCATCCGACAAATTTACTTCTTATTTATTGACACTTCTTGTCCAAACAGCTCCCTCGCAAGTTAGTGGAGTAATGAAAGAGAGAGTGCTGCAGAGGAGCGTGGAGCTTTCCTGGCAGGAACCAGAACATCCCAATGGAGTCATTACTGAATATGAAATCAAGTATTATGAGAAAGTAAGTGCTAAGATTATCTGCAGTATACAAAAATACACTATTTGCTTTGTGTTGGCCTGCTGTGTTGTGGCACAAGGCTAAAGCCATCAGCTGTGAACTATCTTGTCTCTTCAAAGTCACAGTGATTTTGCTTGTTTTTAATAACTAGCGAATCCCTGTTATTATTATTGCTATCATATGTCTTTTTTGGTTTTCCTTATCCTAAAAATGAAATATCTGCTTAAAATCTGCCCCTTTTTTTGCTTTTTATTTAATGTTAAGTTGGGCTAGGATATTTTACCATGATATTCATCATTTTCCTGTCTCTTCTACATTTTATTTAAAGCTCATTTCATTTCCCTCTTTGTCACTGTAATTCTGATCTTGAGATGATGTATCAGATACAACTCCTGACTGCATTTAGTATTTCCTTATGAGCCGAGCAGGTACAATTTGATGTCTGAAAACTTCCAAAGTACTTCCTACAGTTTCAGGTGAAAAATGTTCCTTATTTGTCCTTTTAAAAAGTACCATCACTGTGAAATTTGTTTTTCACTTGTTCTCTCGATACAATAATGAATTGGTGGCTGCTTTTCAATAGTGGATGAAGTGATCTCTGTTTCTAGTAGAGTGAAATTGCAATCTTATTTCTGCCAGTCGGAGTTTTGCCATTTATTTCAGTGTGTCTAGGGCTTCGTTCATTATAACTTTGAAGTACTCCAGAATGAAAAAAAATCTGACAAGCATGTAAGTAGGGCCACATGCGCAATCGTAATCTGGACGATAGCAGAGTGGAGGCAGGTTGTGCAGCGACATGTTTGTTATGGGACCCAGACTAAGTGTGTCTCCTCCAGATTGCCTGGAAAATTTACTGTAGCACATAATATCTTACTAATTTTTATAAAACATTCTGGGAGACAAAAAAGGAAAAAATTAAAATGCAAATAAATTAACAAAGGGAGCCCTTTGAGATGACTTGTGAAGCTATTTCATCTTAGCAAACAAGATAATAGTACCTCTGTACCAAAAAGAGCATATTAGCTTACTAGGTAACATAGAATTAAGTGAATTCAGAACGAATTGGATCTAATATCAAGTGTCACATCTGGTTTTCAGTGCTGATTTACACAAATACACTTATCAAAATATTTATATATAATTTGGGAAGGGAATAAAATGTTTATTTGTTGATGCTAACTCCCAGTTTAAGTTGTTCATTTTAATAACTTTTATAACAAAATGTACAAGATATGTACAGAAAGCTAAACAATTCTTGTAGGGGAATTTTACAAATTTTAGCAGACGGTTTTTGTTCCTCAAGGATATGTGTTTGCTCACATGAGCCAATAAAGTCCATACATTAAAACAACAAAAAAAATAACATTTTTATCAAAGGTAAATCTATTCAACACACACAAAACCTGCTTTTTAATTTTTTAAAAATCTGCAGAGTAATTTCTAATCTGTTTAAATAAAACAAATAATTTAAATAGTAATAGAAAATTAAAGAAAAATGCTGAAGGTACTAGACTTTTCATTAAATGATAACTTTTAGAATGTGACTTTTATTATTTTCCCTGTATATTCATGTTACTTTACATAAGCAGTAGAATTTCATTGCCAGTTTGCTATGTTCACAGACAGGAACTACTGTTAAATTTATTTTGTAATGGAAAGAAATCTACGAGTAATAAACCGATAACAGTGAAATTAATAAAAGAAAATGAGGAGTTCATCTTGTGACAGTCAGAGGTAAACTGAAGTGTATGCCTTTAATTCAGTGAGACAATTTCAACACAAATGCTTAAATGCTTGCCTTCCTTCCAAAATAAAGCAGTTCTGCTTGAAAAGTACTTCATAAGCCTCTTGTTCAGAATGAGAGAGGCAGTTTAAGTTTTGTTCCATTAGTTTAAAAGAAAAAAAATCTGAAGTTTCAGCTCCTTTTAGAGCCAAATTAAATCTAACATTTTTTTGTGGTTCTGAAATATTGTGATAAGTGAATTTTTCACCTCTCACTTCTGGCTAGGACTGGAATGGAAACTGCCTGAAATCTCCCAAGTAAGCCTGTCCTGTGAGATTTCCAACACAGGTTATTTTTATTTCTGTTATTTATTTATTTTGAATGCAAGAACTGTTGGCAATTCTAATAAGCCTCATTTATGCATCAAAACCCGAACTCTGAAATTCCTTTGTGCCTTACAGTCCCAAACCTGACTGTTTACGGTTTCCTTACACTTGTTCCTCATCTTTCAAGCATTCCTCTTCTTTCTCACATACTAACATACATTCCACTGTGGTCTGTGCTTACAGATAATTTAAAACCTTTTGGAGAAGACGTGAAAACTTATTGCTAGCCAAGGCAGCAGGCTTGCTTAAATGACAGACTGGGCAAGACCCAGGAGAAGCCGTTACTGAATCTCAGAAAAGAAGTCATATATGTTGCATTTAACCCTGTATTTCAGCAGAAGACTTTGCTGCTTTACTGACTGTGAAGGGGAAGGCTCCCCATCATTTTTAGCTGGCAAAGTGCTATTGAAATGAGTTACAGATTTATTCCTTCCCTCTGTATCTATCTCATTAGTACTGCTTCGTATGGCTCATGCTTCTCTGGTCATGTGGTGCATTCAGATGGTTGGTTAATTCATCTCTTCTGCCCTTCAAATCAGGGTTGCATCTGCCACTGAAAATCAACAGGGCTGCACATATCTTTGCTGAAAGATAATCTGGATCAGTAAATGTGATGAATAAGTAGAGCTTTTTGAATAGTATAATGATCAGTGATACAGCTTTTGTAGTATATGAAAGTGAATTATTACCCATAGGATTTGTAATCTTACAGCTTCAAATTTAGAGGGTGTCATACTGAGATTCTTCCCCTGTGTTCTTCATTATACCGTAGAGTCAAAAACTAAGGAAAGACTAAAAGCCAGAGGAAAAAACTTAAGTGAAAATTGAGTTAAGGACCTCAGAATTTGCTGCAAAATCCAGCTAGCTCTACAGTGGCAGTATGGTATTTTTTAAAGGTGTTGGAAGGTAACAAGGGAAGGTGTTATGATGATAAAAAAACAAATTTCCCTATCCTTGGATTGTTTAGACTCCACAGTTTCTCCTGGGAAGCTATTTTCTCACCAAAATTTCACAAAATGTAATCGGAGCCAAAGAAACAATCATTTTATGTCTGGATGTTTTATGAGTGACAACATGATCATCCCATTTGAATTTTATGTTTCACTTAGAGCTCCTCATTGCATCGACAGTGTTTTGTAATACTCCATAGAGTATGCTTTATTTTTTATGTTGGGAAATAAAGCATTCAACAAATTGAAATAAACTACCCAGACCGGCTGTCAGTTGCTGATGTGCAACCATGATAAAATCTGACCTGTAAATGTCATTTAATCTTTTGTCTTATTGTTTTCAGGATCAAAGGGAGAGGACCTATTCAACAGTGAAAACCAAGTCCACTTCAGCCTCTATTAATAACCTAAAGCCAGGAACAGTGTACGTTTTCCAGATTCGTGCTTTTACTGCTGCTGGTTATGGAAATTATAGCCCCAGGCTGGATGTTGCCACACTAGAAGAAGCCACAGGTAAACAATTAGATTTATAGGAAATTAACACTTTCAGTAGAAATGAGAAAGGAAAGAGAAAATAATAATTAAAACTAGAAAGAATGGAATTCTATGTGAAGGTGGCCTTTTGGCATTGTATTTTGAAGGATGAAGTTCAGTTCATTGTTTTACCATAGAACTAAAAATTGTCGTCTTAAAATTAGCCAGATTTAGAACTTACCAGGTTCTTGTCCTCTGATGTTCCACTAAGGCAAAGAAACTTTTTCCCCACTCAAATAGGCACCTCTTTCCACTCACAAGAGAAGTGAGTAGTGGCAAATAACTGTATTAGATTCCTCTGTAACTGAAGAGAGGAGTAAAGAGGAGATTTCAGCCCACAGAGGCTTCTCCAGGTCATTTTTTTACATATTTGATTTCCTGAAAAAGCTCTTAATAGTTTTGTTTACATGTGTGTCTTTTTTAATCTGTGTGTCTATCCTTAGTGTCTTTTGAGTTCATTGGCTAGTGTCACCTTGGTTTAATAAAGCAGTAGAGGTCTCAAAGGTACTAAGTTTCTTTAAGGCTCCTGTCATAAGTGATAAACTGTGTAAAGAAAGATCAACCTTTCAAAAACCCTCACAATGGAATGCATGAGGCTGAGGTGTAAACTCTCTCAATACAGTACACCTGTACTGTACAATTTGGCTGTGATATCTCAGCAGGGGATAATATTTTAGGAGAGCTTGCTCTTTCCTTGATGCTGAAACTGATCACGTGCCCTTTTTTTATCTAAAAATTACACTGATAACGTTTTTACTCTCTTGTTTTGTAGATATGTGCATGCATGCTTAAAGAAAATTTTCCGCATTTTGGGTCTTCAGAATGAAACTCTTGCATCATGGGCAAACATGAGCCCATTCATGGGAACTGCCTATGACCCTGGCAGCTCCATCACTCTGGTGCAGACTCAAATTTAGTTACTTGGTTTTGGGTCACTTGCTTCAGGTCAGCCTGCCTGACAGCACGTCAGCTAGATTTGGATTTGAGAATACGTAGCCAGCAGATTCAAAGGGTATGGATGCCAACTCTGCTCTCTGCACTTTTTTCCAGCATATCTAAAGTGCAGACATACACTATTGCATCTTAATAATTGCAACCAGGTTTCACCTGAACAATTTGTGGGTATTCTTACAACATCATAGTTGCGTCTTAATGCCACCTTGGTTCCGCACATAATGTGAAAAGTATCAATAATGAATAATAGCACATATCTAATAGGCATAATTGAAACAGTAATTATCATAATAGCAGCAATAAACTCTTATTACTAATATTATTAGCACTGTGTCTGATAGCATGCTTTCCTTTCATAGAGTTCTACTTTAGAGTCAGTAGCAGAATCCCCATTTTACAGAATAGCATCCTGAGCAACAGCCAGAAGTAATTTATTATTTTGAGTATATTTCTGGAAAAGGAATTAAAAGTCTGTCATAAGTTTTTGCTAATTAGCTAATTTATTGTCCATAGTGGTTTAAAATTAGTAGACCAAAATGTTTCCCCAACATTTCCTTAACTACCCGATTATTTTTTGTATACTGAACGTAAGCACACTGGTAGCTGCTAAAATTAGCAAAGATAATTGCAGAAGTAAACAGTCTTGGTTACAGTTTGGTCACAATGTGGAAGATCAGGAAATCCTGGAATAAATGCATCACAGACCATGCTCATATACCAGTGACATATAAACCAGTGACTACTTGGCCAGTTTATACAGCAGATTTTTCTCTTGTCAAAGGCCAGCTTTGGGGCTTGACATGCCGTGTAAAATGTCCTGCACTTTTATTAAAGAAAACTTTTGAAGTGGCATATTTTCCACTATCTTGAGAGGACATTATAGAATATAATTCCCATCAAGGATAAGCATTCACAAACTTGTTTTCAGAAGTAATTAATATGTTGATAAAAAGATAGTAAATTCCATTAGTCTTCTAGAATTTTTTTACACAAAACCGGTTGTTTGTCATATTTTGTTTATAGTTGTATCAGAATTTGCAGGCTAATCAGATTAGTCTTATGTTAACATTTTAAAAGAAGTCCTTTATTGGATCATTTTTAGGAAATGTACCTCAAGTACTGTATAGGTGGGCAGTCAACTAGCATTATGCTGCAGTTAAGACTCATTGTTTCCTTATTATTCCACTAGATTTCTGAGTGTAGCTTTTAAATATGTCAAAGTATTTTAAGAATATATATAATGAGCATATAATACACATACATACAAATATATATATATATGTAAGCATAAATATAGTGATCATCACAGTCACCCACTCATGTTGCCTTCTGGAAATCCTTCTAGCACTTAGACTGGTTGGCACCTTTTAGTTGGTGCTGTTAATTAAACAAACTTTTGTATTATACTCTAGTTTCTGAATTGTAATAGAAACTGCATGGCTACTTTTCAGTGTTTAAGGAACTCTGTCCATTATATTAATATTATCTGATACGTAAAACATGCGTATTTTTTACCTTTATTTGCACGTATCATACATGTTGGGCATTACATTCATATTTCTATAAAACTTTCAGATTTACGAAGTAGAAATGCTTTATAAAGGTAGGATATTTCTATTCTACACTGCGTTTGACACAGATTGAAGTAGTTAAATCGTTGTATTCTTTTGTTGTAATCACTGCTGATTATTGAAGACACAAATCTCAGGAAGAAAATATAAATCCATAGCATATCGTTTAAGTGGCAATTTTATCTTTTGACTTGCTGAAGTGTTTAAAAGTTATGTGGAATGACTTGTAGCCAGTGTATCTAAAGATAGTCCAGTGTTTTTGTTATCGAAAGGGTTTGCTACTTGTTACAGCTCTCACTGTTAAAGGACTCAGCGCAACCTGGCATGAAGATACTTTAATTTTACTTTTTGCCATGGATTGGTTTAAAACAAGAAAGCATGAAGTAATATAATATAAAAGTTATTCCTAATGTCAAGAAAGGATGAAGTAATATAATATAAAATTTATTCCTAACGTCTGAAATAACTCTACTCCAAATTTTTATAGAATGCATAAAGGGTAATGTTTAGGAAAGTAATATTTGGCCTACGTAAGTCCAATTTATCATTAAAGCTTTCATGGTGGTTTTAACTCCTTTAAATTAAGGATTGCCTCATGTAAGCACAAGTTAAGCAGAGGTAAGACCAGACTTCTTTGTCTTGACGGTGGATCCCCACCACCACCATTGCAGCAGCACTAGTGAGCGAGTAACCATGTCGTGTATGCCCTGAAACGATCATCTGCACCCCAGAATCGGTCCTCTAAGAGCGCCCTAGCATCTTTATTTCTGCTAAACCACCATGATCATTCCATAAGCTGGGTTCTGATTCACCCTTACACTAGCACAGTTCATCACGCAGAAAGAAGCAGCACAGTTTGTGAACACAGGTGTACGTCTTAGAGTGCTGTCATTGTATTCATACTAAACCATGCCCATAATCAGGTATTTTTTTTTCTTTTTTTTTAGAAAAGAGGTAAAAATACATCATACATTACATCCCACCTATCTTACCAGTTGTTGAGAGTACCGTGTCCCCAATATTTTCAAAAAACCAAGTAACATCCTTGGCTTTATTCCAGAGTGTTCTGGTGCCCAAACCAGTGTGGTACTTATGTAGAGCAACCCACTCACATATGTCAACCTCTATGCACTCAGCTGCTAGATTAAATGACAGGATGGGGTGGGTATTTTTTCCAAACTCTTGTTAGATGGATACTGCTTTGCCCCGGCCATTGTGATACGATGCTGTGTTTTCTTGACATTCAAGTGAAGTTTGCACTGAAGTTCAGAGAGAGAAAGGGACAGTTTAAGGAAATTTTGTATTTTACGTAAATTTGGCATTCCCATGCTCGCCATTGTCTGCTTTGGTGGCCTGGTCGTGTTACACAAACTGAATTCTACTACTTATGCCCTTTTACTCTTGCACAAGATAGTGACCACTGATTGCCTAAAAGTTGTGCAAATGGAATGCATGCACGTCTGTGGTAGCATCCTACTGACCTGGGTATCTCAGAACGTTATAGCTGCTCAAAAAAAAGCATTTGTTCTTTTCAGTTAAAGACCGATGTTAATAATGAGATCTTCTTTACCTGCATTAGATAGAACATAGAAAAATTACAAGTTTCTTTAGGAAATGAAACTGGTGGGAGGATATAGGAAAATTCCCCTCAAAGCCTAATATTTATGTATCTGTGTAGAATAACAAAGGATTTATTATTGGGAGAGGGGGAGTGGGAAGAAGCAGCTGGTACAGTTCAGTGTCAGCGGCAAATAAATCATGTTGATTGGCTCGCTTCTTCCAAGACAGAGTAAAAAAAGACTGGTTTGTTTGTTTCTATGGGAACCTCTGAAGTCTGCAACAGGAATCTGATTCTGTGGAATTCGTAAAATTCCCATGTAGACATTCCTGTTCAGTTGCCACTACCACCAGTACTAGCAGTTACTCATATTAACGTACCATCTACAATTTAGTTAATAAGGAATTCTTTTTTTTTCTGTTTATCTCTGCTAATGACTCACACTTTCACAATCCCTTGCTCAGCATCATTTCCTGATGTCTCCTCCTTTATTCTAAGTCTCTTGGGCTAGGTTCTCACTGTTACAAATCAGCATAGAGTTCAATAGAGCTGTTCTCATTTAATATGACTTGAGTACATGGCCACCCTCATTATATGTCAGGCAAGCAATGTATGTAACAAACCTTGAGGTTTCTTAGGCTAAGTGTTTACACCTTCAGTTTACATTAATGACATGCATATATTTGCATATATTAATAACATTGGCATATCTGAATAAAAAGAGTGATAATGTGTGGATATTTTAGCATCTAAATTCTCTAGAGCATAGAGAATTCCATTTTGTGTATGTAGAAGCACCTTTTCATTGCTACAGAAAGAAATGATAAGCAGTAATAGTGATTTACAATGATTAATAGCAGTAAGAGATGGAAATATGCTTTGACTAGGAAATCTGTATTAATAGATAGTGTTTCATCTCAAACCTCCTTCCTATAGTTAAGACACTATTTCCTTGGGTACCATCAAAGACCTATCAACTGGTTTTAGGGGGGAGGCTAGGAACAGAGCTCTTCAAAGGTTATTCTCCTGCTATACTCCCTTACCTGGATATCCAGGTCTTCCCTTTTAGGAAGGAGTCAACCACTGAGCAAAACAGAAGGCCACACAGCAGAAGTAGGAGGGAGTGGAAGTGGCTGGTGCTGGCTTTCGGCTAATGGCTACACCACTTTTACCAAGTTCATTCCATCATAGCTCCTTTTTATTCCCCATAGACAATCATTGAATCATCCAGCATTTGGATTAATTTCCACTGGAGGCCCTTCTTTACACTAGCTTTATCAATTTAAGTTTCAGGCAACTGAAAAGGTAAACTAACAGTCTGCAGTTCATGAAGGCTTACTTAATTTTTTGCAGTTCCAGGAATAATTTTAAACTAATCTCTGCTCTATGCTCTGTTTATAGCCACAGCTGTTTCCAGCGAACAGAATCCTGTTATTATCATAGCTGTGGTTGCTGTGGCAGGAACCATCATTCTGGTCTTCATGGTGTTTGGATTCATCATCGGGCGAAGGTATTGCACCTTGCATAGGCATAAGCGCATCTGATCCCACTCTTGTGAACTCCTGAGATACTGTGTGACCTGAAACGATAATTTGCAAAACTGAAACAGATGTCATTTTTAGTAAAGACAATTTTCATTTAAATCCTGTTATCGATTATACAGTTCATCCTCTTACTTTAGCAAGACACACAAATCAAGATGTTCTTTTTGTCCTATGTAAATGTGCTGTAAAAGGAGTCCCCAGCAGGTTCTTTTACCTGTACTCAAAGTTCCTTTTTCTGTTCATTTTTTTCACGTGGAGAAGTCTGACACTTTATCTGATCAGCCTTTAAATGACTTTACATTCAAGAAAAAGAGGCACAGCAGTAAGTTTAAGAATACCCTCATGTAAAACAGTGTTCTACTTTCAAGTTCTTTAATCCTCTGTTTTATCCTTGTAAGCTTTTCACCAGAACTGGAATTTTCTCTTTAGGACCTGTCCCAACTGGTATTTGATACAAAAGCCTTTTGATTGCAACTGTTCGTGATTTATTTAAAACTCTGCTGTCAAGAGAATTATAGCTGAAACTTTCAAAGGGCCTACAAGAGTTAGGTGCTCAGTGCCTGAAAATCCCAGCCTGCAGAATTGATGTTGTCGGGACTTTAGATGTGAGGAAGTAAATCACTATTTACTGCTAAAATTGGTGTCTTTCTTTTCAGGCATTGTGGCTATAGCAAAGCTGATCAAGAAGGGGATGAAGAACTTTACTTTCATTGTAAGTGTTTTGCTTTTTTTTCCGCCTTTCAAAAATTCCCAACTGCAATAAAGTAGGCAATATTAAAACAACACTCCAAGAAAGACAAACCCGTAAGAAATTGACAAATGCTGTGTGAACAGTAAGTGGGAAGTTAAATACTGTAAATATGTGACCTACACAAAAAGAATGCAGATTAAAGTCAACATTGCTCACACAGATGGTTTTATTTCTATACGTGTATATGGAATACAGTTGTTTTCATTCTGCTTTTTTTTTCTTTTGGTTGCTTTGAATACACGCTTCACACCGTCCTAATGATCTCTCTGAGGTGCAGTATTTGAGAGAACTTTGGCTAAGTGACTATATGATCTTCACCTCAGGCAAACTTCAGATTAAGGAAATGTGGGTCCCTGCATAACCCTAACGATGAAGCTGTTCTGCTCAAAGGCTGTTTTCTGCTACTGTGAATACTTTAGCATCAATATTTACAAACCATAATGTCCTTGAAAATAGAATACTTAATATGAAAAGAAAGGTCAACTACTACTTTACTGTTCTGGAATCACTTGCCTAGCTAAAAGTAACACCTAAATCCTCTTCTGTTAAAATCACAGCTATCATCTGAGTTTATGCTAGAACCCCAGGAAAATGCAATAAAATACATCTTTCTTGGGTTAATGACAATTGAAACTTAAAGGGGAGAGGAAGGCTTATGCAAGCATAGTTTCAGTTCTGTGAAAATATTGTTTAAAAATCTTTCTTATTTTAACCCTTTCTCATTTTGACATAAGAAATTAAAAATGTTTGATTTTTTTTTAGGATCAGTCATTAACTCAGGAAGTATAGTAAAACTAAATAGTAAATTGATTTTGAGCATCTAAAATTGCAAAATCACCTAATAGAATTAAACTGAATGAAGTTATGACACAGAACAATGTCTGGATTTCCAGTCATCCTGATAACTCTTGTATCAACAGAACTTGCCATTTAGTCATGCTGTGTTGTATGTAGACTAATATTTGCAGCTGTAGCTTGAATCATCAGATTTTTTTAATGAAATCAATATGATTTATCTTATTTTACACGTGCTCAAATCATGAGCTATCATCAGAGTGTAATGTTACATGGAGAATGAAGTAGCCATGTCACAAATTTGTAGCATCTTCTTAATGCATGCCTCTTTAAACAAGTAGTTCTAGCCAAAACTCCGCTCAAAATCGGATCAAGGTTTCTGTTTCACCTTTTTGCCCTGAAAAAATGAGATCAGCTGGTATTTGTTCATGCTCCCTGAGTTTTAGTGTACTGCTGCCTAAATAAATTTGTTTAAATGCAGTGAGTATTAAAATAAGTAGTGACATCATTGCAGCTTTAGTTGATCAATTCATAATCTGTGCAAGGAAGTTGGAAAATAATGGATAGACATTATTTATCATGCACTTTGCATAGATGCATATAAGCTTTTCATGTTTCAGACGTGAAAGAAATACTGCTTTAGCTTTTTAAATCGCTGTTATGACCTTGAGGGAAAAGATCAACTATGTATTCTTGTATTTCAGTATATAAACAAAAGCAATACTAGCTAAATATTTCCTTTCCTCATCTCAGTTATCTGTGACATATTTTATTTCAGTGGAAGTGTAGATGAATTAATATAAAATCTTCTTTTTAATAATTTAACAGTTGATCCAGAAATGATGAGACTTTATAAGTGCTCATTTCACTCAGTTTACTTTCAAGAAGTCTGGTTATCCAGCAAATCAGTCAAAGCAGTTAGCATACACAATCTTTTTAAAATCGAAACACCAAATATAAGTCAGTCTGGCAAACTGGTTTTTCATCTTCTGTTGATTGAAAGTTTAATTTTATTTGGTAACTTTGTACAAAATGAGACAGAACCCAGTGCTGTGGTTACCAGCTTGATCACAGAGCTGTGAACACCACATTGATGTCCTTTTACTCCATAAGGTCTAGACAGCCGCCTTCTGTTTTGAGGTACTAGGTTGGATTTTCAGAAGCGTAAGTTACAGTAAACAGTTAACACAAAACCCCACAAGTAGTGATTTCCATTTTTTTAAAGCAGGTTTTAAAGGACTGTATTTAATAGAGTATCATACATTTCATTTCAGTACCCTCTCAACTCTCTGTGACCTCAAGTGCTAAACTTAAAGATACAAGGACAATAGAGGGGTTTAGTCAAGCAATGCAGATTTATATTTAGTTTCCTCCTACCATTTTCTTCTCACAATGTCTTCAAATCCAAGCTAGTACTATTTCGTGTTGGTATGCCAGGATAGTCTTGACCTGTCAAAATGTTTTATGACAGCCTGAATAAAGGACTATCAGAGGCCCATTTGAGATTCACAAGGTTACCTCCAACCCAGGCCCCTTATCACAAACACCAGAGGATCCTTCCCTACCTCCCTGCCAGAAAGTACTATCATAGGAGGTTAACCTACTGCTTTCTTCTCATTTCCCTGGGGTTTTTTTGTTTTAAAAAATACATATTTATCATATAAAAAATTGTAGCATTATCAATACAATTGGAAGAACATCTATTCAAATACTTAGTATGATAGGTAACACCTGGGCAAAATATCAAATAATTTCTCTGGATGTAAATTCATTAATTTTTAAAAAAAATTTCTCTATTTTTTTCATTTTTGTGAGAGTTTTGGGGTTTTTTATTCAGGACATCTGAAACATAAATACACATAAATAATGAACTATTTTTCAATATATTTTAAAATTTAAAATATTTTATGTTCAATTAATATCAATCACCTTATTTTTGGTTTGTATTGACTTTTTATCCTATTCTTGTATATCGGGATATCAATTAGTAGTGGAACATTCTTGCATTTTCATATTGAGATTTAATTCACTTATTTAATTAAAGCTCAGGATTGTAATCTTTGTAAGCCATATTTATTTCATAAAAATATCTTGGTTAATAGATTTCCAGGGTTGCTCTACTTTCATCAGAAGTTTCTACTTTCACTAGAAAGGCAAACAATATTTTTCCTGAATCAGCAGCAAACTAAGGGAAAAACCTACATACTGGCCCGAGTGCTACTGTCCGCGTTGCAGTAAGTGCTACACTAGGGAAAGAGGAAGTATTAACCAAGTTGCTGCATATTATTCACTTAGGTGCTTGAGAAAGGGAATATTTGTGTCACAGAGCCCACTTTCCCTTCCTGTGTGAAGCTGACTACAAGTGTTTCTCATGTTCAAGTTGTAGTGCAAGAAACACACCTAAGGATATAAGTTCTAAGTGCTGTGAATAGTTTAGCTTGGCTATTGCTACAGTCTGTAAATAGTATTATATTCAATAGGTTAAACAAATGGAAGTAGTTGGAGTAGCCTTTCAAATCCAGCTAGAAGACAAAGATAATGTAAAGAAATGCTGTTTACGTGACATAGGAAAATAGGATAAGCTGTCCTTACTCAGAAAATGTCCTTACACCCCCTCTGCTGCTCTTATACCCCTTCCTCTGCTTTATTTTTACTCCCACTCAACCCTTGCATTCTATTCCATTGAGTACTATTTAATATTTATTACTTCATTCCCTTTAAAGTGGAGATGCAGGTGCTAATGTTAGTCATTTTTAGAGATAAGATTGTGTACTTGTGTCAGCATGCTTGCAGATGATGCCTAAAACTAAAGTTGTCTCTCAGAGTAGCTCTGACTCAGGCAGTGTGGAAGCAGGTTCACTCTTCCAAGGAGCACTCTGCATAATGAAATTCCTGGGCTGACTGCACAATAAGTGCTTTTGCTTCATCACAGTCATGCTTTCTTACATCATTACAGTTAAATTTCCAGGCACCAAAACCTACATTGACCCTGAAACCTACGAGGACCCAAATAGAGCTGTCCATCAATTCGCCAAGGAGCTAGATGCCTCTTGTATTAAAATTGAGCGTGTGATTGGTGCAGGTAAGGCTGCCGTGGCTTCTTGATTCAACTGTTCCATTTAGCTGGGATCGAAACTCATACATCATAATGACAGGCAAATAATTATACTCAAGTATAGAAGAACTTTTCGCATTTGCCAGAGTGGTTAAGAGCAATGAAGCTGCACTTGCTTCTAAAATGAAAAAAGCAAATAGGGGGAAAAAAACCACAAAAAAACCAAATAAGTAAATGAAGAGTCTTGCTTGACATTGAAAGCTTGTGGGTTTCTAATTTTGTATCTGCTGTTAAACATGTAATTGGGGAGAGGGGGACAGTTTTGCTGCCAATTATTTACTGTCAAAGTGAAGGTGTTAGGCAGCATGAGTGCAAATTCTACTTGCTTTCCTTTTGTAAGAAGGCTTTTTGACCTCGGAATTTTTGTTCATGTGAGTAAGGAAAACTGACTGCAGCACAAAATATTAAATAGAGACTAGGAAGGTCTTTCTTCTGTATAACAAAATCTTCCCTAAGGCTGTTTTTGTTCTACCATTTTTCATTTTGATATTTTATGAATACAAAAAGTTATTGTTTAACTTCTCGTGACTGATTGTAATTGTACCAGCATTACACTGCTTTTCTTCCTCTTGAACTGTCTACCACCTACTTAAGCCATGGTGTTCATGCTTTAAAAAGGCAGTTTCATTTGTTTGCATTAATAAGATATGTGACATTTTTATTACACTACTCCATGTAGTGAAATTAAGTTTCCATGGGTAAGAAAAATATCAAATACTTTGGATTCCTGGAGGAAATGTTCTTTTGCTTTCCTGTTGTTTTATAAAACTCTTAGTAGAATATTTTTAAAATCACCCTGTAGTTTTTCATGCAATGCAAATTGTCTGCATTCGTATTATTTAAAAAGAGAAGTATCTCTAAAATAATCTGGTTTATCTGTAAAAAGAACTTTACACTGAATTCACAATGCCTCTTGAAAGTAACCTCACTCGTGTTGAATCATGTCTTATTCAAGCAGTACCATTGAAATTAACAATACTGCTTGAGCAAATTATTCCTTCAGATGAATAAGAGCATAAGATTCCAGCCATTGCTAACTAGTAATTTTTGTGATGCTAGAATGGCAGCATCTTTTCTAATAAATACACAATGTAAAATATTCAAATTCAAGATTAGCATAGAAAAAATACTGAGCTTTATCTTTTGCTTTGAGTTAAAAAACTATCAGCTTACCAACAGTTCAGAGCGCAAAGAAATTTTCAGTTGGACTTTGCTGATGCCTTCTGAGCAAAACTCTGAAAGCACTTCAGCTGCAAATACAGTGTAAACCATATTTTCACTGTTCTGTCAGAGTAATTCCAGCATGTTAACTTTGTTGATTGTAGATGAATTTATTCTTGATTTTAATGAGTATAACTGATAGCAAAAAACCTAAAGTGTATCAGTAGGCATTCTGAAGAAAGTTAATTAGAAGCGCTGTGGTGAAAGCATATTGTGTATGTGGTTTAGCTATGGCTTTAACTGTTGATGTAGACAGCAAATAGGAATGAAATGGAATACAGTCCAAGAACAACAGAATGTTAAAGACCCAAAGAAGCAGCTCAAACTCATACATTGTAGAAAATTGTAGAATTTCTACTAGGGAAATCACCTGAAAAGCTACTTAGCAGTCTCAATATGCATCAACAATGCTGGCCGTCTCAACTATTGAGTAGTGCCACGTCTCTCTCAGACAAACAAGGTGGAAGTATGCTGTGCTCAGTTTTCATGAGGGATATGTGCTTTCTTTGCCAACATTTTCATTACCATCCCGCTGCGGCCACCTGTCAGACACAGAATCTGGTGTCTACTCTGTTGAGTCCTTGTTTGTACCACACATCCTTTGTTTCAGCCTTTTCCTTGATGAGCTATTGGCTGTGGGAGTTTGCAATATACTCACTCTTGTCCCATTTTCTGGATCCTTTTTGAGCATAGTTTCAGCTGAATATACTATTTACTTGGGAATAAAGGTAGTTCATTGGCTAGCATGCTGCCCTGAAATGCATAACATACAAGTTCAAATTTCTGATTTGCCTAAGTGTGAGTGATCTGCTTTTGGAAACCAATCAATATCAGATCCCAGAAAGCTGGAAAGGAGTTAAGTCTTAGTGTCTCCTGTGCCAAGTGGCCTAATTACCTGGCTCTGAAGTGTCACATACACGCACACACTTATAATCACATCTTGTTTTGGTGTGGAACAAAAGCTATTTTGACAGGTACTGCTAAAGAAAATTGTGATTCTTTAGCAAGTTCTTGTGGCTAGGAGCTGTGAGTGAGGTGAGTGGTGAATTTGTTAATAGTCATCCATATTGCTAATGAAGTGCAGAAGGGAGGTTATGGTATCAAGTTAAGGGCATGAACAGCTAGTTGCTATGTATGCCCCTGCCTCGTGGTTTTCATAGCTCTGAGATGGATATTCAGACCATGACTCCAGTGCCCAAGGATGGTTGAGGCTAATGCCTCACCTGGGTAGACAGGAACAGTTGTACTCTATCTGGCCAATTAGCTCAGGTACAGCACAAAGTTAACAGAGGTATATGGAGTTGATTTGAGCTAACCTTAATTCAGCTAGTGTAGAACAGAGGGAAAGGATTTGATTCTGTTTGCAGTAATCACCTATGAGATTCATAAAACCAGACATGCTGAGTGGAGATTTGCCCAAATAAGTTGGTAGCAAATATTAAGGTTTGGCCCAAGTTCTACCTTTCTTGCTGGAGAACAGTGAAGCTGATGCCTTTATCTTTCTCTGAGCTCTCTTGTTGAGGTCATAGGAGAACAGTAGTGTTGGACTGGTGATGATGACCAAAACAGTACTCATTCATTAGGATACTTCAACATCTACCTCTTCAGGCATTCAGCCCCATTTCCAGGCATACCTTGCTCCTCAGCGCTAGCCAGTGCCTTGCGAGTATGTATGTGCACTTAAGTCGCAATCCCAACAGCTTTCTTAGGGTCTCAGCCTTTTTCCCAAAGGGATTCTCTAATCAAACTTTCCATGTTAGTCTTTACTAATTTAATACTTCTTTTCAGCACTCACTTTGTAACCTGTCTTGGAAATAGGTGTGTCTGCATACTTGCCTATATGCGATAGTTAAGGCCACAGGTATGCAGGAAGTAGATTTCTGATTTGATGTGGTTTGAAGGAGGGACATGGATCTATATCCCTCATACTCCAGATAAATTTACAGTCCACCAGATAACTAAATATTTTTGCAATGAATCTTTCTTTTTTTAAGCAAATGTTCTCCTTTATTCAGTATGTTATGACCCTTTTCTCCTATAGATCCCAAGAGATTTTTCTTCCTGGGTGCAGAATAGGGGAGTCTCTCTTTCTCTCTTTGCTGGCACATCGGTGAAGCAAGGAATAATCCTTAAGTCTTTCATAATCTCAATAATAGTGAGGTAGATGTATTGCCATTCAGCTCCACATCTTGCATGCTTCCATGCTCTTTCCTGTCCGATGGAGTCTGATTACTTCTCTCCCAAAATGATAGTTGTTGAGCCTTTTTATTTTTCTATTCTTGATGGCTGTTTGGCCATTTTTTCACATGCTTCTTCAAGTTCCAGTTGTCTGTTAGTTTAGAGCCTTTTACAAACTTCCAGCATTTGCTTATGTTTGTTTAATGTAACAAAATTATTATAAGTCACACCTCTCATTTCATAATATGCAAAGTAAATTATCTTGCTTGAAGGTAATAATGTAGTGCTTCATTTAACACCATAACAATGTTAAATTAAAAGCAGCTCTTAAAGAACTGCCTTTTGAAAGGAAAAAAACATTGGATCTAAAGATAGCAAGGAAATAATGTAGAACAGAATGACATTTTCACTTAGAAATCATATTACTATTTCTGTAATAGTATTTTATGAAAGTCACTGCATTTTTATTTCTTATTTCTGAAAAATTGTAGCAAATTACAAATGCGTCTTTTAAAAGATTCAAATAACAGTCCCCTAGATTGGCTTAACGTGATGTGTTTACTCCATAAGGCACTTAGTCAGCAATTCATTTAAAGTACTTCCCTGTCTTTGTGTTCCTAAGTAATCCATTTGAAATACAAATGTTCGCATGCTAGATTTAAACACACACTTAGGTGGCTGTTGAATCAAGGCCTAAAAAGAATATTGATATTATAGTCAGAGTAATTCAACATCAATCTACTTCATTTTAGGAGAGTTTGGTGAAGTGTGCAGTGGGCGTCTAAAACTTCCTGGCAAGAGAGATGTTGCAGTAGCCATAAAAACTCTAAAAGTTGGCTACACTGAAAAGCAAAGGAGAGATTTCCTGTGTGAAGCAAGCATCATGGGACAGTTTGACCACCCCAATGTTGTTCACTTAGAAGGGGTCGTTACCAGAGGTAAGCAACAACTCAATCTGTCAGTCAAAGAACGGCATAATAGTAGAAATTACTTCAGCTTGTTCATGGTCAAAGATTTAAATTATAAACAGACTGCACACTCCTAATGGATTTTCTCCTGATGCGTAACTAACTAAAACAATACTTACTTTATGCTACAACCTGAGGGAAAAAATTAAGATGCATGCATGATTAAAAGATGAAGTACTTTGAAATATATTATTTTTTTAGCTTCAAAGACCATGCAGAGAAATAAGATTTCTCATGTCCTTTCATATTATTTAGAGTGTCATTATTCCGGTGTCCTGTTCACACAGCAGGAGTTAGGAGGACACAATGACATTTTGATTTGTATGGTTTAATATTGTGAATCATGACCATGTTCCTTGCAGACATGTAAGAACTTATTAGAGCTTAGTAACAGTGCTGGAGGCCTCAGAAATGTTTGTTGTTTCCATGATTCAGTCTTTGAAAGGAATATAATGTGTTTTATCAAGAAAAGGCACTCCATTTTTGTTACAGTTTCTCAAAGTCTGTCTTCTCTTTCAGGGAAACCAGTCATGATTGTAATAGAATACATGGAGAATGGGGCCTTAGATGCATTTCTTAGGGTGAGTACAAAAATGAAAACATTTATAAATATATTTTAAGTGACATATATTATATATTGGCACTTTTAAAATATGGTTTTATTTATGTGCATATCTATATGTATGCATGCACAATATTCATATAATTAAAATGTGTTTCAGGCTGAAATGGAGCTTGACAAATACCAGCATTTCTTTGCATTATTTCAGCAAAATCAGATCAGAAATGAGAGGATCAGGCAGGATCACATGGGAACAGTCTAGGAATTTATGTGATTTAATGTGGCGTAGACCTGTTTGATTTTATTATTGCCACCTGCTGAAGTTAAAACAAATGATACCTGAATTCTAATCTTCTGCCTTCGAGAAGCAGAATTTTATTGTGTTAGCAAGGTGGAAATCAGCAGGTAAGAATCCCTAAATTAAATATGGACATGCTTAAGAGAAGAACAAAGGAAAAAGAAATGCAAGTTCGTAACAGTTCAGTATTTTTTGAGTGTGTTCTGAACTGGCTGGTCCTGACTCTGTAACAGGAGCATAAGACAGTGTTACATGATGTATAAACACTGTATAGAGAACAGAAAGAGTATATTTGTTTCATAAACTCCAAGCTGTAGATAAAATTATTAGTAGCTAGAGGTCTAAAAGAAGATAGTTATTATTTTCTTGCTACATATAACTGTGCTGAGAGATGATACACATAGTGTAATGTTGAAGAGCAAAGAGCCAAACAAAGAAAACAGAGGCAAACTATGAAGAACTGAGCGTCAGGTAAACTCTCTTAGAAGAGACTTCCGAGGACTTAGACAGGAATGTATAGTGATTACCAGGTTTTGCTTCTATTACATTAACTACTTACACATTTCTTAACTGGATGTACTTTTTTATCTCTGGACAAAATAAAATTTGTGTTTGAAATTAGTTTCTTTGCCCCAGGATGAATTGCCACGGAAGTAATAAATAAGTAAAAAGATAAAGTTGTAAAACTAATTCTTATTTCTCTTCTCAGCTATACTAACGAGAATTGCTGCTCCTTTCTCCCCTCCAGAAACATGACGGGCAATTTACTGTCATTCAGCTAGTGGGAATGTTGAGAGGAATTGCTGCTGGAATGAGATATTTGGCCGATATGGGATACGTACACAGGGATCTTGCAGCACGCAATATTCTTGTCAACAGCAACCTTGTTTGTAAAGTGTCAGACTTTGGCCTTTCCAGAGTTATAGAAGATGATCCAGAGGCCGTCTACACTACTACCGTAAGAGAAATCGATAGGGTTTCGTAGTTTTGAGGTGTGGTTTTTAAGAAGCAGCATATCTTCTTGAGATTATAGTTAAGAAAAATACATTAATTGCTTGAGAAATGTTAACAAATCAAAAGGGAAATAGTCTGTTTAAGGACTGATATTTTTGTAAGGACACTCATTTTTATTTGGTAAAGTTCTAAAAATTTTTCAGAGTATCTTTATTATTCCCTTCCTTGTGATTTTCTGCTTAAAAAAGTATGGAAGTTTAAAATTTTAATCGTTTCAATTACTATATTAAAACATTTGTAGACTATTACTATTTTTCAGACTAGATCTTGTCTCACCAAAAAGTTGACTAGCTTGAGGCTAGACTATGACAAAGCTCAACTCCTCTGTTTTCCCTTGCTTTTGGGTGCGACGCTTTTCTTAAATAGGCATTCATCAGGCACACTAGGCCCTTTATTCTTTTGTTGAGCCAGCTCCATTTGCTCACCTGTGGGGCCTCACCTGTACCTGTTTTCTCATGCTGAGGAAAGGAGAGGCTCCTGGAATCTGCTCCAACAGGCACAGGGATCCAGGAAATCTCACTGGCATTTGCAGTTGTCACTCTTGCCACTGGGCTCTAAGTGGGATAGTGGTTTAAAAATGTCAGACTGAGATTTTAGAGGAGCTGTATGACAATTCAGTGGGATTTATATGTATAGGATGAGATTCTTCTCAACGAGGTTCAGCCTGCCAGTAGTTAAATAAGTAGCGCAAAGCAGACATCTAAGCAGCCCCTTAAAACCAGAGGAGAGAGAAGCATTTCCAGAGATGCATCCAACTGAGCTTTGACAGGTGTCTAAGTTTCTATAGTCCAAATGTTTTAAGAGCCTAGGCTTCCTTAGAGTCCTTTGAAAATGGTGCAATCAGGCAACTGCAGTAGATGATTTAAAATGCTGCTTTTGATGTTGTTGGCAATAATTATAAATGCACTCTATAGAAGATGATATGGAAATTTTGTGAAGAAAAAAAAAACTTTCTTCTTTTCTTTTTTTTTATAGGGTGGAAAAATTCCAGTGAGATGGACAGCTCCAGAGGCCATCCAGTACCGCAAATTTACATCAGCCAGTGATGTGTGGAGTTACGGAATAGTTATGTGGGAAGTAATGTCTTACGGCGAGCGGCCTTACTGGGACATGTCAAATCAAGATGTAGGTTATACTTAGTCCATTTGTGAGAGTGTGTGTGTGCATGTGTGTATTTGAAAAACAGAAATTGCAAATTATCAACACGTTCATAATGTGTTTCATTATACAGACATAGAATATTGATTTAGGAATATTAATTTGTCAAAATACTGTAGGGTTGTCACAAAATGGAAAAGTTACAGGGCTTTCACTTTCTGCCTAAATCTCTAGATTTTTCTTCTGATGTAGAGGAAGGTTTCTGTCCTAAGTATGAAGTAAAATGGGAACATCAAAAATAGTAATATGTGTGCTTCAATTTATTACACTTAAGCTCAGGAAGAATTTTTTTTTTGCAATTAAAAATGATTCTGAAGTTTCTGACCTTAGAGCAATGATAAATGAGTTCAAAAAAGTTTTTAAAAATCTGAGTGGGAGTTAATGACCTATTTTGGCTTTTTCAAGTTAATTACGCTGATTTAACAATACCCTTGTTTGCATAAATTATGACCCAGAGCAACAGGTCAGCAGTAATAGAACAGATGGGTGTTAATCTTGATTTCTGACAAGACTATCTATCAATATAGAAAGCACACAGGAAAAAAACATGCAGGTGAGAAAGATGTCAGAAAGAGTATCAGTTACAATTCTTCAGGTCAGGTGCTTGAGTGGGTTTTTTATTATTATTATTTTTTTGATTGAATGATCGACATCAAAGTTGAAAAAAAAGATAAAAGTGTAAATGATGAGTCAGTTTGGCACAGTGCAAAGTTGTTAATATTTGACAGGTCTCAGTGTCAAAGATTTCATGGACTGTCAAAATATGGGCAAACAAGTCCTTGGGGCAGAGAAAGAGAAATATTTACATTCCCTAGACACCCAGTAGATTTTCATTTCTTTTGACACCTTCCTTCTGTACTAGATTCAAACATAAAAGAAGTCTGACAGGAATATAAGATGCCTCAAAGGCAAACCTTACCTATCTTTCAGGCAACAATAAGGAAAAACTTTTAAATAGTGGAGAAATTTAGGGATTTTCATTCTTCTTGTTGGATTTTGAAAAGTATTCTGTCTGTGTAAAAGTGCGCATGACTGAACCTTTTTCATAAATCAACTAATTACCACTTCTTGCAGTTTCATCTAGTTTTAGCCTCTTGCATAATAATCTTCAATAGAACAAAGTTAAAAGATGCATCAATTACTTAGTGAAATAATTTCAGATATTCTTGTATGCTGTGACCTTCAAGCCCGTCCTGAAGCATACCTCCCAAAATATACACACATCCTACCAATCACGTAGACAAATCTATGATGCAAACATTTAGAATCATGCTATGCTTAATTATTTATTCACTTTCACAGTCAGAAATGGGAGTATTTAACCGGAATAAAAAATGCTAAAGGTGTCTTATCTAATTTACACATACACTCAGGTATCTTATATATCTCAAGTCTATCATTTTGCCTAAAAGTGAATGTGGGTGTAGTCACAGACCAGACCAGATCTCCTAAAAAATACGTCTCCTTGACTTTGGATTTTTAGATGGCATTTCTTTAATTCTTCCCCTCTTTCTTTAAATCATTGTTTCAGGTTTATGGAGGATACAAATTTGTGTTGTGATCTCTTTTTAAGCACAAATCCTCCTCTTAACAGTGACCTTAGAGCTAGGGCGCACCAGACAAACACTCATCCTACAAGTTTCCCACAGAAACACAGTAGACTCAGCGCAGATGATACAGAGTCCCCCCAGCTTCTGAGCACTGGGCTACTCTCAGCTTAATCCTCTCTGGTAACAGTAGCCCTCAAACCGCTGCACTTTATGCCCCTGTTAGACTGCTGATGTTTGCTATTTCTTGCATTCCTTCAGTTACTGACCCTAGGGCAGATTAGTTCTTCAGAAAAGGGCGAAAGCTTAGGCTTAGAGATTTGTTTCTTTCCTGTACTCCTGGATTTATTACCATTATTATGAGTATTAATTTATATTATTAATGTGAAGCACAGTGATTACATCATCCGGGTGCCCATATTTAATATTTCTTTGTCCGCAACTAGTATACGCAGTGAACAGGCCTGACCCTCTTCTAATCTGCTTTACATCCTCAGATAGCCTGGTTACGGTGAAAGCATAGTTGACTCTTAACAGTATTCCCTTTTTCTTTTTTTGCAGCAAACGCAGAATTTGGAAAACAAATTGTGGGAAGTGTAAATAATATAAATCAATTCTATTAGTAAGAATTCCAGCTGTGCCCTCTTTGTAGCTTTGCTTATTTAAAAAAAATAATAATTTCGTACATCTATTTCATTATCTCTGAGTACTTATTTTTGGAATTCCACCCACACCTTTCTTAACAGAGTAGACACTTGTAGTAACCTTCAAAGTGCCCAAGTTTTGTATAAACTTTTTTTAAGAAAACAAACCAAAACAACAAAAAAAAATCCCTTTGCTTATTTTTTTTAGAATTTTTTTTTTCAGCGTTCTGGATATTCCCAGCAGTTCCATCCATTTCTAGCTCACTCATTTTTCATCCTTCTTGCTCAAAATATATATGAAAGAAGCTGATTCTGCAGTCTATTTTCTCTATCCCTTAGACTATTTGATATAGTTTTATCAAGATGGTTTTCCAGTTCTAGGAGTTTTAGGTATTTTGGTGGTTCTTTTGGTGTTGTTGTTATCTACTTTTTAATTCCTCATTGATTGTCTCTGCATTCTGACCTCTTAAGCAACTGCTTTGTTGTAGTAAATCATATGTAGCATGCACAAAGGATTCAATCAGAAATTCCTGCATTACTTTTCATAACACACCAGTTGTCCTGAACACACTGTATCTTTTTTTTCACTTTTCTTCAACTGGCACTTCTAAGTATAAGGAGCTATTCTTTTGTTTTTCCTATTAATACTGATCTAAAAGATCTTATATTTTACTTCTGATGGTTTCTTTCCTATGTAGTATTCTTCCAGTTTCACTGGTCTTCTGCAGAAGTCCTCTCTCCCTGCCCTGTCTGACAGATAACCTCACTGTCTCTGAAAGGTCACCACACTCATTCTTCAAGGTGTGGATGTTACTGCAGGAATTTAATATTTCTCAGTCATTTTAAGTTGTATGGCAGTACTGACATTCTAAACGTACAGGCAGAAGGCTGAGGCCCAGGGAGATAAGGCAACTTCCCTGAAATCAGGACATTCTGTGACACAAAACTTACAGTAAGTGTCCTGCCATTGGACTGTGCCTGCTCTTTTCACAAACCTTATTTTCTGCAAAAAGTTTTCATACAATCATGGATTTCAAACAGCTTTTTGAAAGTCATTTTGTATTCTTGGCAGTTCTGTCTACTTTGCAATCTACTGCTTTTGCATTTTTTCACAACATATGGAATATTTTTTATCTGAGGTTATTATTTTCACCAAACCCTGGATATTTATCAACTTTATTTATCATACTAGATCTACTTCCTAGGGCTACATCTAGGATAACTTGTGATTTGCTTTCTGTACAGACCAAGGGAGAAGACAGTCCTATGCGCTGCCCTTCAGGAGAAAGCACCCTTCCTTAGCAATTCTAACACTGCTGTGTCAGTCAATGTCAGCATATTTGAAATCCCCCATGAACAATGTTTTAGCCCTTTTTCACAATCCTTTCTTATCTGCTTTGCTTCCTGATGTGCTTTCTTATCCTGCCCTCAAGCTTTACATGAGTTTCCTCTGATTTTACTTTACCTATTTTTATTTTTCACTTAAATCCAAATGGACTTGGTTAAGGAAGTCAATGGGTGGGTGTAATTCTTGATTTATGCTGTCCTTTGCTCATATAATCTAGCAGCATCTCTCAATAAATGTAGCTTTCTGTTTAGGTGATATATTAAAATACCATTCAGCCAGAACTTCCTCTCTTATGTGGCACATTTCTGCTACTTTATCATTAATGTAACATGACTATATATGTATGTATAGAATACAACTTTTTTTCCAGACAATTTCTGTCTGGTAAATATTTTTCTTGGATCCTTTTATAATCTCTCCAGGCTTTTTATATTTCATATGTGCATATACAGATCCCTATCCATTTACCAGTCAGTTGCTTCTATCACATACTCTTCCATAAAAGCCTTGGGCAAGTAATAATGCTTTCTGAAATAACTTCATCTATCAATCTATCTGTTGCTCCCCTGGTGAATTTAATTATTATTCCCTGCTGCTCACTTGTCTGTGTAATATAGGTATGTTCTGCACATATAGAACAATATGCTTAATAAGCCTAAAGATAAAGTCAGAAAAATTATTTGAAAACATGAAGGCTAGTGTCAAAACAACAGATTCATATATTTGCACCAGTGATGGAAAATTTTAGTTTATTGATTTTTTTTTTCTTCTTTTATTTCTTGAACTAGGTAGCAATATATATTTCTTAAATATCCCTTGATGAAAAATGATTAACTATGTTGGCTACTAGGTTATAAAAGCAATCGAAGAAGGCTATCGTTTGCCAGCACCCATGGATTGCCCAGCAGGACTGCACCAGTTGATGCTAGATTGTTGGCAGAAGGAACGTGGTGAAAGGCCGAAGTTTGAGCAGATAGTTGGTATTCTGGACAAAATGATTAGAAACCCAAATAGCTTGAAAACTCCTCTGGGAACCTGTAGCAGGTAAGAAAAGCTGTAGTATGTGTTCCTATGATGGTACGCGTGGTTAGGTTCTGGATGTTCTGCTTGATGGCTGGTTCCTGTTCACACTTTTACTCCATGTGTCTCTCAGTTCCTCCTTCCTCCTATTCCCTATTCTTTCCTTCCCTCCCCCTCATTTGGCCTTCTTTTTTTTTACCACGCTTAACAAAGCCAAAAAGGTCTTTCTTTAAAAAATAACCAAAATAAAGTAAATATCGTGGAACTAACGCACTTCTCAGCAAACTTCTGCCTGCTCGTCACTCTTTCCACACTCTCACCACTAGCAGTCTTTGTTTTCCTTCTTTCTTAAAATTATGAAGTCCAGAGGGCAAGGATCGTCATTTACTCTAGTTTTAAGTCATGTATCCCTTGCCCTAGGGACTGCTACGGTAGAAATAGCAATTAATACTCATACTTGGCCAATGCACTTTGACATTGCTACCTTCTAGATTTTTATCTTTCATTTTCTGGCTTTACCTCCTTTTAGTGATTGCATCTCATTGTGTTTCATGGTGTAGCTTTTATTGCCTTCTTCATAAATTTCAGGTGAATTATTTGATTGTGGTAGTTTTTTGATGTGCTAGCTAGATCACTGCACTAGGGAATCAGCTGGCCTGTGTTCTGCTCCCAGTTCTTCTACTGACTGATTTGCTTTGTGACCTTAAGCAACTTACTTTTGTGTCTGCTCTTTTCTTGTCTTTGTTTTGTCCCATCCAATTGAATAATGGGAATATCTACTATTTTGTTTCCTAAGATGCTTAAAATAATAGCATCTTTATTTTACTCAGCAACTTTGGTTGCAGCTGCTGTCGTGCTAGGTAATAAGGATGGTTTTATCTGGTAGTAGTCTACTAGGCTGATTTTGCTCATTCTGACCTTTCATCTTTTACGTGAAAAAGCTTAGGAAATATATATTGTGAGCTACAGAGTAGTCAAGAGCTATTTGCAAAATAAACTGAATTGTGTATGAAAGCCTACTGCTTTCTACTCGACATTTTTAATATCCCCAAATTATTTGACTCTTACCTTGCTAAATGCTCCCTGATGTTTTACTCTCTTTGGAAACAACTTACTTTCCTTTTTCCTTCTCCATAGACCAATTAGCCCTCTTCTGGACCAGAACACTCCCGATTTTACCACTTTCTGCTCCGTAGGCGAATGGTTACAAGCTATTAAGATGGAAAGATATAAGGATAATTTCACAGCAGCAGGCTACAACTCTCTTGAATCAGTTGCCAGGATGACTATTGAGTAAGTTAGTACTGGGCATGTTTAACCTGCATTTAGGGAATTTCTAGGTAAAATAATACGCATTGTTCAACTCCGAAACTTTACCCTGAGTATAAACATGGTACTTGGGGTTAAGCCAGCTGGTTTAGCCACTGATGATGTTCTACCAGAGCATCCCATGAAAGGGTAAATACCCTGCTACTTAGGTGTGGCATCACTTTTTTCCCTGCTTTTGAGCCCAATTGAAATAACACCAAGGAGCTAGAATCTGAGGGAGAATGTGACCCATTTCAAAATATGTATGTATAGAAAAAGAGCTACTTTGCCTCCATTACCTAATTGGTACCTTTTTCCAGACGTGTACTAGAAAGATGTGGAATTTCCTTCTAATTGGCTGGGAGCTGTGTATGTCCTGCAAGAAAGGACTTTGCCTCAGGATAGAAGTCCATAGAAGCAAAATAATCTTCTGAAGGCAAGCATGGCCTGTATTGGTTGCAGCCATCTTAAACTGGTCTTCTTGGCAGTCTGCAAACAACATTCTTATCCGGATGGTTGCCAGACACATGTAATCCCTCTTACAGAGAGTAGTGTTTTGCTAAATAAGTTTATAAACAATATTCTCAACTTTGCAACGCTACTGTTATCTGCTGGGTATTATTAGGGATCTCAGCCTATAGCTTGGGAACTGTCATCGGAGCCCACAAGTTTCTACTAGGTCAGTACCACTAGTAGCAGTGGAATTAAAACAGCTGCTCCTCTTTGATTTGCATGATGGGTATGGGTCAATATGCAAAGGGATTCTCTAAGCATCTCTTTAGGAAGCAGAATGTGATCCCTAAGATCTTGTACTTATACATAACTTTGTCCTGAAAGCCACCCGAAGTATTATACAAGAGAAGTGTCTCTTTGTTTGGGTGCCCTTAAAAGCCACAGCAAAAGATTATCATAGTGCAAAACATACTGGCCTTATTCTCAGATGTGGAGACACGCACAGTGTAATTACATGACACTTGCCATGTAATTGCACTTCTCGCTGAGAAGCTGAACAGCGGCTGTATGAACTTCACAGTACTCAGCTGAGGTTCCAGTGTAGTTTCAATATTAGAAACCTGTAGCCCACACCACTACGTAGCTTTGACTCACAGTTGAATACCATACATAGCAGTCTAAGTTGAAAAATTAACAATGTACGCATTTATCTTCCCCAGGGATGTGATGAGTTTAGGGATCACGTTGGTTGGTCATCAAAAGAAAATCATGAGCAGCATTCAGACTATGAGAGCACAAATGCTACATTTACACGGCACTGGCATCCAAGTGTGATAGACATTTCTCCCTTATGAGGGAGGTGACAGACTGAGAGAACAGCACTGGCCTTCAGTATATATGAAGTGCTGCTAGAAGACACTTGATTTCCTGGGTCCTTCCTGCAGTGAATAGAAGAGCTACAAGAAGCACCTACAGACTTGAACTCCTAAGTGCCACCAGACTTTATGAAAAGGGAATTAGGATCCACCAGTGGTGGCAAGGAAAACAGCAGTGACAATAAACAAAGTACTACCTGAATAAACATACAAACACCTTGAGCTCTCTAACCTCCTTTTTATCTAATAGACTTTTTAAATGTACATAAAAAATTAAAGAAAGAATATATTTGTCAGATAAAATCATGATATTATTGTTGAATTCAACAAAATATTTTCCTTAAATCTGTGATTTCTGAATCTTTTTTTAATCATTTGTGTTTATTCTTCATAAAGACTTTCTTTTAGTATGATGTTTATATCTTTGGACATTTTTAGTGCTAATTCTATGACACATTACTACACTGGGTACCTCTGAAGGATTAGTTGAGTTCCTAGAGATTTAAGAAGCATGACCAAGCAATGTATATCTGTCCAAACTTTGGTATCCTTTTGTGCCATTTGCTTTTGTTAAATCAGCACCGTATTGACATGGCTAGCTAATTGGCAGGGAGTCAGGAAAATGCAAGTTGCCAAGAGCTCTGATATTTTTTAAAGAATTTTTTAAGGTTACACATATACTATCTTTTAAAAGAAAATAAAAGAGGAAAAAAAAAAAGAAAAGAGAAAAAGAAAAGCAATAATGATCCCTAAGTAGTTCTAGGCACTTTTAGCAAATTGTTTGCAAGATGATTTTAATGGACTAGATTGAAAGTGAGATGTATTCTAAGATGTAGATCCATAACTGTAAACCTGCTGAGACACTGCATTGAATGGACAAGTGATTGTAGGAGTGTCTCAGAACATGGGTGCAGTTCTTCAGTGTTAACTAAACCATTTAATCTGAGCACATCACTTTTTTTTCAATACTCTGCTTTAGCAAATCTGAGAGAAATAGCTGGCGTATATTTTATATGAGTTTAAGCTGAATGCAGTCCAGCTGTCAGAATAAGGACATAGATCTCATCTCATAGATGAGAACTGTAGAGCATGAGGCAAGGGGCAGTTCAGAATTTTCAAGTTTTTTACAAGCTTTTGCTGCTCTGAACAAACATGAGTGTGTGTGCTCATACAGACACAACAGTCATTCATCAAGAACACAGATGCAAGAGTAGTTGCTCAACGGAATACCTTTTTACATGATTTACTTAGACATTAATTTTGTTTGATTAAAATATTTAACTACTATAAGCAATAATGAGTGATGTCTTTACAGTTATTGCAGGAATGTATATGAACCAGAGAGAAACGCTTTAAAAAAAAATCTGAAAATTGTGAACTACCCCAGCAATGAAATGCTGTACTTCCAAAGAGAATTGGGCTGCTTCTATTGATTTTGATAGAGAAAGATCCCAGGGATCAGTCATAAATTGGTCTTGTTTGATAATGTGGGCATCCACACAAAAAAATAAAAACAAACGAAAAACCCTGTAAATGTTCCTTTGTAAAACTTGTAAATTTTATTTATACTGTCTTGTTTTGTACACACATTTATGTGTAGTGAGCTCTGAATACATTGAAAATGCACTATATTTTTCTATTTTACTCGCAGAGCATCACAAACAAACATGTATATTCAGTGCTACATAATGTGTTTTCCCACATTTAGGACCAAAGATAGTTAACAAAAACTTAAATGCATCATTTCCCTGCTCCTTTTTTTCTCCCCCTTCTTAGATCACTGTACAGTGTTATATTTGTCATTTAATTTATTTGTTTCATTAGAGAAATGACCTTGGTTATACTAATTTTTGTCCCCCCACCTTTGTTGAAGAAAATCTGTAAAAAGCTTTTAACTAGCATAATCCCCTTACATAGACACTTCCATTTGTAATCTTTGTAATAGACTGTAAATATATTTTTGGAACTATAATGCAATGTGCATAAGGTTTATTTTTCAGTGTCCATATATGATTGTTTATACAATTCACAGCACTTTACAGTCATGCTGAGAAGCCTAATTTATTGCCTGGATTTGGGCAGAGTAAGAAAAAAAGGTGAATATTCTTATTTCGTATTAGATTGTAATTCAGTAGAAATGGAGTTATTTTCGTGTATGCAGCTCAAGATGGTTTTTTAACTATTAAAACTAATTTTCTAGAAATGCTGTAGAAGTAAGATGCAGAGTAGACTACATGCCCAATATTGAAATCAGTGCATGCAAGCACTTGGCCAAGGCACTTTGTGTAGCCATTGGAACACAATTAATAAACATCCATTTTGTGTTATGCTAAATGCTAAGTGCCTCACTACTGGGGTGAGCGCCTGTGGGCGACTGTACGGGGTGCTTGTCAGTTTTGCTGCTGCTTAAGGCACCCAGCTATGAATTTAGGAGTCTAAGTTTAGACGCCTGCTTCCTTATAAATCTTGGCTAGTATTTCTAAGGGCTTGGTGATTAAAGGTGTGATGCAGCAATGCTGGTATTGCTGAGAACCCACAAACCCTAAATGCAAGAGAGTTGAGGCCAGGCTTCACCTTTTGGACTTGTTCAGTATTCTGAAGCGCAGAGGCCTCGAAGCATGCCCGGTGACCTAGGCTCACACATGCAAAAGTAAGGGCCCTAATGGTATTTCTTCCTTAGTTTTTCTTGTTTGATTTAAGCCATCTTCTTTGAATAGTAAATATATTCTATCATTCATCTATATACCTTGACTGCCTTAATGTTGCCACCGATTTTTACAGATTTGAAAGTGGTAGAGCAGATCCCGAAAGCACAATCACTATCAATACTCCTATTGTATCTATGTGTTCAGAGCATTACTGCGATTTAGAGCACACGCATGTAAAAAGGACTTGTAACTAGTAGAACAGCACCACATTGACACTGGTTGCAGTTCCTCAGGTTCCAGGAAAACATAGTCCAGTGTAAGAAAAATCAAGTGCCAGAGAAAGCTGATGTCCATGGGAGGAACTGAAGAAAAAGTTGGATTGGAAGGAGAATTAAAGGCTAAATCATGAAACAAAGAAATTATTTCAGTTCTGGCCTAATTTCACTGAATTTGGAAATTGTACATCACTAAAGACAGATTGTCAGGCTGCCAGTGAGGCTGATCTTTCTTGACCTTATCCATCTACAAGCATCTAAGAGAAAGATGCCTAAGACAAGCAGGATGAATCTGCCTCTGGGAATGGTTGTTTCCATTACCCGTAGAGGTAACCCAGATGATTAGCTTAAATTAGGCATCTGATATCTAGAGAGTTAAAGTTAGGTGAGGTGATTCCTACTGTAGGTGTCCTTGGCTGCTACAGTTTCTCCTGCAAGCCGAGTGTCATAGAAAGGCAGCTCCTCCGCTATTAGTATGTCTCAGAATGTATTTAAACTGGACTTTATTATGAAGAGGGAGTGGGGTTTTATTTTTTTTTTTAGTCAGACATTTGTATCAGATCATCTAAATGCATTTTGTATATGGGTATTAATTCTTGAAAAAAATTGTGATTGCTCTGAGGAATTCCTGCCTAGTAAATTACAGTTATTGAATATTTTAAATAATCAGAAATATTTGCTAACATACTGCTTCAGTCCAGAGGTTATGTGATCAGATATGATAGTTGCTGTTTGGAAAACCATGTTTATCTGAAGCCTTGCCGTGTAAAATCTCCAGGAGGCAAAGATGCTTAAATGTTTCTCAAATTGAATGTTGCCCTTAATATCTCAATAATTGAGCTCTGTCTGTATTATTCTCCATTTAAAATGATTTTTTAATATTTGTTTAAGCTGGAGTTATCTGGCATCCACTGAGGGAGATGGAAAAAATGATTTTAAATTAAATTTACTTTTCTCCACTAATAATAATATACGGTAAATAGTTTCCACTGGTTTGAATGTTACGAAAACTATTGCTTTACTGTGGGGGATGAAGGGGTTTATTTTGTTTTATTGGTATTTTTTTACATCTATTGGTTAGTAGTTGAAATAAAAAATAATAACTTGTCCTTAACTTTCTAAATAATTCATATATAGTGATTTTGAGAATGATTTAAATTCTGTGACTTTCGGGTTATTACTGAGACAGGGATCATGTCACTACAGCCATAATACCAAGTGATGCCAAGACACCCTGCCAAAGGGGTGGGCTCAGCAAGCATTCTGTTGCCCAGTAATGGCATGAAGCAGTCCACTGGCTGTGTGCAAGGTGTGAAGGCCAACTCAGCCAAAAAAGGGTCATTTCACCTTTTAAATATATATATATGTGACGTGTAAGAACTAATACATTGTTAATGCATTACTTCCCTGCATGCAGTTAGAAATGGATATGCTCATCCCTGCATTTGGGTTTCTGGAGTTTTTTGTTAGTTGCTTTGTTTGTTTGTTTTATTTTAAATAAGTGACATTTGGGATGCCTGTTGAAGAGAACAGTTCCCAGACAGGATGACAAGGCCAGTTTAAGAGAAGTACAATGCGAATTCTTGCCTAACATGAATTCTGGCAGCAGGGTTATTCAAGCAGTTGGTGCTGTGATTTCCTGAGCAACTAGCACAGCAGGATTTCTGTATTTTCAGGACCTCTTAGGATTGTACGTCTGATGAATTAACTGATATGTAGAAACAGGCAAATTTTTTCCCCACTAACTTGGAATGGATTTGCAGTTGGTAGATTTAGGATTTTCAAGACTACTCAAAAGTCTTAGCCTCAAACTAATTTCTAGTAAAACAAGAAATTCTGTGCAGCAGCCTGTATTTTCGCTTATATTCTCTTAAGCATTATCAAACCTAGCCAACAAGTACTTTTAAACAGAGATCTTTATTGTTTGTATTGTGCAACCTTTTATTTACTTGAGAATAGATAGTTCTGCAATTAAATTTCCAGCAAAAGGAATTGGGGAGGGACAGAGAGGGGGACGGGAACACAAAAGTTTGGGAATAAAAGCACAAAAATTAAGAAAGAAAAACTGAATCCAACAAATGACCTGTGAAACCCCAAGTATAACTGGGCTCAACATTTTTGTAACACATTCCATATAGGAATTAGAGAAATGTAAGAGATTAAACCATAGGAATATAATCTACAATATCCTGACAAAAGAGTAATGGCAGAATGCAAGCTACATTTGTGGGACTTTTTTCCTCTCTGTATTTGTTTTTGTGAGATTTTTAAGTTTGGATAATTAACACATGCATTCAGAGTAAAGTCTGCTGGGACAAGCTAAGGGACAAAATTAGTGTGTCTGTAATATCCATGAAATTCTCAGTGCATTTTCAGGGTGTGTGAGGGTCAAATGTGTGAGGCCTTGAAATTGAAAGGAATTGTGGAGTTGATATGCTGTACAGACCGTGTCCAGTGAGATTATGAAAGGTTAAAGTTAAAGAGGAAACCCCTCACTTTTGTACCTGGTTACAGGTCAGAAGATGGGAGTGAGTGGAAATTGAGGAGTGTGAAGCCATTCAGAATGTCTAAGTCGCAGGGTTCTGCAAGACATTACTGGCAGGGGAGTTAAGGAGTGTCAAGATTTTTTAACTAATATGGAGTGGTTTCACTACTGTGATTTTTCCTCAGGCCAGATTGGAATTTGTCACAGAGACTAAACTGAGGCAGATGGGAAAGCAACTGGTAATACACGGCTCATTCAAGCAAACTTGAAAGAGACACAAAAGGAAAATTTTACATTAAAAGCCTGAAAATAAAACCCGAACTCTGATTCTGTTTACACTTAGAAGGTTTTAGAGTAGTTTTCTTTAGGTCCTGGGTAATGATAGTGGAATTTAGCACTGATACTACACAAATTGGGTGAAATTAATGTCTAATTAGAGTGGCCAAAAAAGAGCCATAAGTCAAAATGACTTGATAGACTTCGAAAGACACCATGCAAAACTTGTGTAGCCAGCCAAATGAATCTTGAACAAAACAAGACATAATGCCTAGTGCCAGAGGAGCTAAATCA
Organism: Neomorphus geoffroyi; assembly: GCA_033558235.1. Taxonomy (NCBI): domain Eukaryota; kingdom Metazoa; phylum Chordata; class Aves; order Cuculiformes; family Neomorphidae; genus Neomorphus; species Neomorphus geoffroyi. Next base: position 20,325,924 of record JAUMJM010000053.1, on the reverse strand, counting down.
GGAACAGAAAATCTATTCATCCATGGACCAAGATTTCTGTATTTAATTGAATCAAATAACCAATTGTAAAACTGTGCTGCTAATAATAATAATAATAATGATGATGAAAACCTACAGCTTGGAGTTCATCTGATGAATCATAATATGGCTAACATAGAAAAACACACTCAGTGCTTAAGCCATAGCTATGCCCAAAGGCTTATACATGCTATTGGCATTAGAATTCCATGACTCTCAGTATTTTGAGTCATTTATAAACCAGAGGTATTATATCCCAAAGTCCATAACTAAAGCCTTCCTCTTTTGTGCCAGCAAAAAGAAAAAAAAGGAAGAAAGAGTCTGTAAGGTTTATCAAGTGCAACAGAAATAATCTTCTGATTGTTTCCTTAGAATTACCAAGAAAACCATGAGTTTCTTTCTTACATTAAGAAACAAACTTCCTGCTCCAAAGATGCTGTCTCACTAAGAAAAGTCATCCATTTTAGTAGGACATCCAAAATTTGTTTGAAAGAGGCTGGACTGAGAACGATGGATAGAATATATCCACGTTGATCCGTCATATTTCATGTCTGTCAGAAAATCACTCAGGCAATTTTTTTACTATCATTCAACCTGTCTTACTATGCCAGCTTCCACTGGCTTACCTGAAGGGCTACATGGCCATTTTTAAGATGCCTGCTGGAAAACGTATTTCAATCTCCTTTCCTCAGGGACCGATCAGCCTATGCAAAAAATGCATGTGTAGCTTGAGAGTAAGAAGGTGTAGGAATCTCAGACTTTTTTTCTCTCAAGGGTGCTCTTTCCAGTCATAGCTGTAAATTAAATGTGTTCTCCCACTGAATCTACACATAGTAAATTGCATTAGAAATCTGATTTGCCTGGAATAAACATAGTAAAATCATCCACATAACGTTCTGAAAGCCACTCAGGAATGGCTAATTTTAAATGGTGGTTAAGATTTTGTTCAGAAAGTGAAAGAGATGGGTCAATGGGAAGCCTGTGTGTGCAGCTTTCACACCCTGCGGGAACACTCTACTTACCAAAGTATGGAGCTTTCTGGGTAGTAGATATCCTCTGTCGCTCTCTATGAAACTATACCACAACTGCAAAATCTGTGAGTCCATAAGAATAAACAAATAAGAAATTAATTCTGGAAGATGCTTAGACAAAGACTTCACTATTTGTTTACTTTGGTCTTGGTGACACTGATGCTTCCATGTGAGGTCAGTGGAAGAGTAAGATAGGTCCAGGCAATAGAGAGGGGAATATGATTGAGTGGAAAGAGAGGACTCTCTGGATAGGAAAGGAGAGGCTGAGAGGAGGTGGAAGACCTGTGGGTAACTTTGGCGAATCTTTGTATTTCTTTTCTAGCATCTTTGTGGTGCAGAGCGCTTGACCTAAGCCCATTTCATCCCAGGTCTCTGTCCTGGCTCTTTTACTCAGCTAGCCCCTTAACATCTCCCTTATATTACTCTATACAAAATAGCAGTGGTTTCTTCTCTAGTAGCCAGTGCTTGTACCATCATGGACTCCTGGAGAAGAAGATAGGTTTAGGTTTAAATACAGGAAAAAAATTGTGCCAGCAAAGCACTGATGAGGGTTCTTAATGACTGTTTTCTTTTAATAGTACTGGGCCTTGGTGCTATGGACAAGTGATTGATTTCTGTTGTAGAGAGAGAAAGGCTTCACCGTACTATATAACTTCCCTACACACTCCAGTTCATCTACTGCCAAAATTCGGAAGGGAGGTCAAGAAGCGGGGGGTAGGGAAGCTTTCAGGCATTTCTTTGTAGTGCTTTTTTCAAGAGAAATGATTGTCTTAATGCCTACATTACCGAAACTTGTTCAAGAGACAAATCCTCTTCGATGCTTCCTACTTGCTGCCAAAAGCATTCCAAACAGGCTGTGTGCTGCCTGTTGCAAATCTCAGTCGTAAGTTGCCTCGTCCCCTATGAAACTACTTGCCTACATGGCAGCATACATCACAGTCTCCCAGACACTATCTTTCCTGTGATAGTTCCTTGAGTATCACAACATCCAAGTCCCTCTGTAGCTGTCCATGTTTATTTATTATCCCTTTTGAGGGATATTTCCCCTGCCATGAGAAAGGAAACTGACTTTTTTATGCTCTACTTCCATTTCTCCCCCAACTGGCATGAGTCGTTACTACTTCCCTAGCAGTAGCCATGCTTTACTGGGAGGTGAGCAGAAGATGACAGTGAGGAAAGAACATTTAGTTCCCCAGCAATAACAAATGCAATGTCTATGTGCTGTGCGTCAGGGAGATCACTCCAAGTGTTCTGCACTCAAAGTGCAGAAGCCGTTAGTGTTGGCCAAAACAAAGCAAAATAAAAACCAATGTTTTTATAGGGCATGTATGTGTAGGGGGGGTGTGCTGTTGAATACAGAAGAGCTGGATCAGCCAGGCTTACGTGTGAACTGCCCAGTAACACCAATGATACAAACTAATCGAGGATGTTCAAAACAATATCCAATTTTTTCCATTGGCAGTAAAATCTAAGTTGGAGCTGAGTGGCAGAAATCGAAATAACTGGCAAGGGGACTATTAGAAAGAAGTTACCTTCTGTGATTTTATACTTCCCATAATGAATGGAGGAAAAGTCTCTTCTCATTCTTTTATATGATTATAAATGTATTTCTTATGGATTTCATGAAATTAATATAGCTGGATTAATGAAAGTCATACTGAAACTAATGCTTTACCTGTGTTATCTACTTCTGAGTTATTTGCTGAAAAAGAATATAGATATGTCCTACAAACATTACTTGCTTTCAGAGTAGCAAAGTATCTTAATAATTGTGGAAAAGGAAAAAAATCCTTATAAAGTAAGCTTTCAAAGCAGCTAATACCATTTTTACACTTCTATTTTGAAATAGGGTTGTGTACAACTGACTTTATATATATCTAAACATCAGATGCTGTCAAGTTATTCAAATTTAAAATCCTAGAGGAATGGATATTATATATTTTATGGTGCTTTACAAGTGGTTGCATGATATTTAAGGTTGAATTTTCAGGTCTAAACTCACAATGCTTCACTTTAGATACCAGAGAAACAGAAAAAAAATAGAATTTGCATGCATTTGCACATCTATCGTTGAGCCATCGCAGTATACTCTTGCGAAACAGAATATTATATTTGACAGTGCTTAGACAATAAGTTCTATTGTGTTGTTGCTAATGTTTTTTGTATTTAAGGTCTTTTGGTGGTGTAAGCCCTCGTTAGCTAAGGTCGCTGAGCACTAGTAAGCAGATGAATATGGTATATGTTGGTAGAAGCCATTTGCTGAAAGTATGGACATATCTCATCCAGCTGTTACTGAACTCACTCTATTTCTTGGTCTAGCGTAAGTGCCAGAGCAACCCAACAAACTGACTCCCCTCATGCTTATTGACAACTGAGTCATGGCTACCAGGATATGCATTCAGGATACACAGCTGATTGAAACGTAACACCTATCTGGTACCCTTTTACCTCTGTGTCCAGGAAGGTTCACTATTTTTTTTTTTCTTGATAAATGGCCTGCTTCTTTTCCAAGAACATATGAAAATATTGCATATCTGTGTGATGAGAAAGGCAGAGAAAGACTGAGTCTACAGCTTTGGGCTGTGGGAAGGTGGTGTAAGGCCAACATGATACTTTCAGCCTCGGTGTGGGAAGGGAGAGAATCTGTAGGCATTCATTTCTTAAATACTTTGAGATACAGCTACTTGCCTGGAAAAAAATTGATTAGGCTAAGCCTAATCCAAACCTACCTCCAAAATTCCTTCCTGCACTGTAGAATCTCTTCCCTTTCTAAAGCACCTTTCCCTTTCAGAAATCCCCTTTGAAACTGATGTTTAGGCTACTTCTCTGGGAATGATGAGACTGTTGTTCTGAGTATAAAGGATTTTTTTCATGGAAGAAGTTGAGTTGGCTGTCATGTCCCACAAGAGTTATTATTTTTTTCTGCAGGTACTGCATTTTCCCATATTATTCTGCCATTGTTCAACTATTAGAAGAAATGTGTATGATCTCTTTGATATATCTTTACATATATTTTTCCCGTTGAAAGGATGAATTTACGCATGTGCTTTCAAAGAAAGTTTGGGACTGTGAATCCCTGAAAATAGTTTCCTCGGGGCACATCCAGATTTACTGCTGGGATACATGATGGCATACCCAGAATTCTCTGAGAACTAGTTCTCATTGGGTTTTCTTTCTGTGGAAGTTACAGTGTGGATGGTAACTTGTGTGGATGCTAGTTTTCTCCCATTATTGCCTACAGGTATGGCTTTGGCAGGCATCAGAGACTGCGTGAATGAGTACTAAATCTGAACATATCTGCATCCCAAACAAAAACTGAAGCCCTATCCTCACCTTAACGGGGCTTATCAGCTGGTTTATCCACTGTCTTTGACTAACTTTCAGTTTCTCCCAACAGTATTGGGTTTCTGTGCCTGTCCAGGGAGACAGAATCTGTAATTCAGGTCTTGATTGACATCGGACAGCAGGGCAGCAAGAAATTAAGATAATGAATAGTGAGGTCACACAGATGCAGGGAAATTATCAAATCGATTTGCTATGTGTCACTCTGGGATCCTCATCTCTCATTTGAGGATGTTTCATACTTGTTAGCTTGCACCTGGTCACTGCTCTGGTGAAACCAGTATTTGCCTGTGAGAACCAGGTGCGGCCCAGACTAAAGCCATGGCGCAGTCCAAGGTGTATGTACACTGATGAATGTCTTGGTCGGGAGGCCTTCATCCTAATGCTGACCAAAAAAATGACAATAGAGACTGAGCCAATATGAATGTAAGCTGAGGTTTTAAATACCTATGCATCTAAGTGTAATTTGTGACTACAGTTTGCCTTTAACTTTGAATAAATTCACATCGATCATCTTTAATAATTTAAAGACCTACTTGCCTTGGAAAAAGTAAAAAAGAAACTATGAGCATCAAAATAGTTTTCCTTTTGGAAAGGATTTCTCCTCAGAGAATTTCGCTGCATTTTCTCATACATTCCTTGCATTTTTAGGGTTTCAAAGGGCAGGTGCAAAAAAAAAGTAGTAGAAGTGAGATTTTAGTTAATACCTTCCACTCATGTAAAATTAATCCCTAGGACACAACACCAGACACAGAAAAAAACCATTCTGACCCTCCATCAGAGATTGCTTCCTGCAGCTTTTCTTTTTTTTTTTTTTTCACTAAGCCTAAGACATTATGGCTATTAATATTGTCAGATCCTCTTCTCAGCTTATCATAAAACATCTGCTATTGTCCAGTTTGGTGACAGAGATGTATGGCATGCTAAAATATATTAATAATGCTCTTCTCTTGAATGAATATCTTCCCACTGTTAAATAATCTAATTCATGTGCTGGAATGGCAGATATTATTTTGGAAACAACTATAATAATATTAGTTAGTAGGGGGACATTCTTCTGCTGGTTGATTTTTCTTTAGTATTAGTGTTACATTAGCTTGTCTCGACGTCTTAACAAATTGCTTTTCTCTCAGGAACTTTCAAATAATTTAGTTAAGTGATTGCTAAGCACATATAAAATAAGTTTTATCCAGTCCTGACCTACAGCCATTAGTCCTAAGGCTATACTGGTTTAGAGATTTCATACGCCTAGCTTGTCACTAAAACTACAGTAAAATTCAAATATTTTGTTTCCTTTTTTGTTCTCGAGGAAGGCGGGTTTGCAACACAAGTAACAAATGTTGTCTTGCGGTGTCTAATATGTAATGACTGAGACAAGTCAATTAAAATGTTCTATAAGATCCTTCAGCAATACTGACAGCTTCTGGTAATATCAGGTAGACAAAGGACAGTCTGTTTGTTTACGTGCTAGAATCTAACTGCGATGTGTATGCATTTTTAATTGAGTTTAAGTTGAACATATTCATTCTACCCTTTTCCTGCTTCCTATTTTAAAGAATTATCTACATCTTCTCCTAGTGCTTAATTTTATACCCAAACACTCATCTGGAAAAACCCCACACCTCATTCATTTATTTTCTTTATTTCCAATACTGAAATTGTCAAGTATAACCCTGTGGCTCATTGCAACGTGCAACACAACTACATTTCCTTCATGTTAGTGGTATTTGCTTGGGAATCTTTGGGTTTATCGATGTTTACGTAGCGAGTCAATGAGAAGTTTTGTCCAGGAGTGGTGTATACATGGCAATGACAATGATAGCGTATTTTGCCTCTATTACTTCCTGATACCAGGATTCTGCTGCACTGCCAATTTCATATCTGTTGTTATTATTTGTTTGACAGAATCAAAAACATGCCAGGTGCTTTGCAAAACAGAGAACAAGAAAAAACCCTTTCCAGAAGAGATGACAGCCTGAATAGAAATGACATAATGGCAGGAGACAAAGGAAGCAGAAAGGGGAAGCAAAACAAGAGTTATAACCATAAAATCATGAGATTGGTTTGGAGGCACAGTGAACGCTATGAGGCATTTTTTTAAAGCACATAAGGACTGTAGTTGGGATTAGAGAATGGAAATGTAGAAAAGAAGCATGGAAAGGAATGGAGAAGAAGGGAGGAACAGACTGGCAACAGGAGGAAGAGTAAACAGAGGTGTATGGGAGAGGCCAGAACACACACCTGACTAATGCCAAGAATGAAAGACCACATCTGAAGAGCATGATGATTTCAGGAGGATGGCGAAGCAGGACATGGCGATGCTGCTAGGGAGAGAAGAGCCAGCAAAGCTGCCCTGGAAGCCTGCCCTGGAAGCTCCTCATATTAATATAACCCTGCTTCCCCATCTTCTTTCTAGCTCCCCTCTTATACACAAAATATGTATATAGAAGAGCAAAGGAGAAGGAGAAGGAGAAGCAGCTAAATCAAACATTTCCAAAGATCCTGCTGGGGAAGAAGTTTAAGCTGGCATAATACAGATTTACTCCTACTGCTGCTGCTGCTGGTACAAGCAGCAAAGAGCATCCTGTTAGCCTTGCTCATAAAGGCAAATCGATGGGAGTCTTTGTCACTGCTTACAAATACGCCTTGCTGAGAAATACTCAGCAAAATTATAATACAATACTGCAGCCAATCCAGGACATTTTCAAATGCCCTTTCATTCTAGATCAGAAAGAAACAGAAATTTCAACTTTCAACATTCAGTGAAATGGAAACAGGGAAGAAAAATATCTGAGTAGTTTCCTTTAAGCTGAAAAGAATCTTTTCAGTATTACAGAAAAATAAGAGGGATTTTGCTCAATGAAAAAAAAAAATAACTTTTCATGATGAATTCAGATAAAATTGGGAATTATTTTAATTATGTTGGATTGGCTTTTTTTTTCCTATAAATTTGGTAGTTTTAGAAGAAAACTGGAAAATTGCCATTTTCAGTCGGTCATACTTTTTAAAGTACCCTTATTTCCAAGGTAAGAATTCTTCAGGAGTAAGAAAGCTGCAAAGTGGCCAGTCTAATCTCTTCCTCACTTCCTTCTCCTCTGCTTCAGTGTTGAGACATGTCTAATGATTAGGCTTCAAAGAGCAAAAACGGTTTCTATGTCTCCCTGAGAAAAGGCATTTTGCCAACTTCTTTAAGAATCACTAATCTGATCTGCTTACAGGAAGTTGCCTTTTTTTTTTGCTGCAGACTATCTCCCTTTAAATGCTCATAGCTCTTACATTTTGCCTGGGAAAGTTTATGAGAAAGCACGCTGAAAAGGCTCAGATATTTCTGTCTCCAGTGAAACTGTTTTTAGACATAGTTATAGCTTGCCAGATGTGCTGGTATGACAGTTGAGAGATTACTGCTGGTAATTGAGTATTCTATTACTTTGGCCTATATAGACACTTTTTACTTGGTACTTCTGACCGCAAAGTATTGATGTTTAGGGTACTGTAGGTACTTACACATTGTACTTTTTCTTATAAGTTTTAGAGGACAGCACTGGGTAATTTTTTGCTTTCCTTCGAGGTAACACAGCTTTGCATGAGTCATTCATCTTGAGTGTACAGCAAAGTGATATCAAGTTGGTTGTTGTGACACCTTATAATATGATGCCTGTTTTTAGTCTCTTCTAGCAGTGGAATGATTTAAGTATTGTCATGTGGAGACAATGGCCTTGTTTAAGAATATCTTGGTGACTCTGGATAGGATTCAAATGATTTATCTAGATGAGGAGAAGACAATTGAAAGTCGTAGCTGAAATATTACCAAAAGTCCTTAACTGGTTGGGATTGTCCATTATTATCTTGAAGATTTTGGTAAATAGTGGCTTACTGGATTTTCAAATGGCAGCAATGGCCAAGTACAGGGTTTTTTATTGTCCTTAATTTGAACTTTAAGTTAATTAAACTCGTGTCACCTCAGGGTACCATTTTAACTATGAGGTTTACAGGACCTACTCTGTCATTATTGAAACTACACCTACTAAAGAACATGCCACTTATAGATTTAACACAACGCTCAGCAGTGCTTGAAGAATCAGGCCCACCTCAGTACTCATCCCCACAATTACTGAAATAATACTGAATTTAAATTATAGTCACAGTGTCAACTTATAAAATCTACCCTGCTTAAATTTCTCTTACAATCAAATGTAGCTCAAAGTTTTGTAACGGTCCATGTATCATTAAAAAAGAAAGTTTACAAAGCCGTGTGGTAGTATCTCCCCATAATCCAGAATTTTTTACATATCACTTTTGCATGTTTGAAAGAACGCTGTTAAAACATACAACTTTTTTGCAATAAAAGACTCAGCATAAAGCAATATCAAAACATAGTTAATTTTTCTACTAACCGTATTTAGCCAAGCTCCAGATTTTTGCATAATTTTGCCCCTGCTTCCGGCATGATAGCAGATATGGAAGATATGTGTACCCATCTTTTGGCTCTGAGAGAGGTTTCCTCTGTGTGCCACCTTCCCACCCTCTGTTCCCCAGCCCCTCCCCACCTCCCAGAAAGATAATTTCTATTGGGAAAGGTGCCATGACCTCTGAAAGCTTCAGTTTGACCTACCTTCTGAGTTCAGACACTGAACTGGGTGTATGATTTGGGAAGGAATTTAATACCCACTACCTCAGTAGCCAGGTGGTGTTAAAGGAAAAAGACTGAAAAAAAGAGACTACTATAATGTATCTTGAGAGTAAAGGACAGCACAGTTATTTTGCCTATTTTTTGTTGTTGTTCTTAACCTTACTCATATTTTCTCTGCCAATCCTTTCCTATTTTAACTTACCAGCTTTTCAAGCCTACACTTGAGTGTACATAAAGTAAGAATAGCTGCACTGACTGAAACCACAAGTCCACACAGCCCTTAATACCTGGCAGATGTCCTGCCTTGGTAGGGTTACAGTTATAAGGCCTCCACTGTCCACTACAGATTAGGGACACCTTCAGCTGTTGACTTCCAGATGTATTTCAGGGCTCTGTATCCAATATGTACCGTTCAAATGCTTCCTAAATCAAGGGGTGCACTATGTTTAATAGGCTGAATTTGTCCTTGATCCTGTGAATTTACTTCCTCCTTCTGTCTCTCTTTCTTTCTCTGTCTTGCCCTTCTTTCTGCTGAAATAGAATGACCAGGGCTGCATGAATTATTCAACATAAGAGTGTATGATGTATTTATGCAGTGATATAGCGATAAAAGTGTATTTATACAGTGATATATATATAAATGTTTTCTATTTTGTTTACAGTTTCTTTCTTAATCATCCAAATATCCTGTTTCATATTTTTACTTGATATTGAGTGCTTGACGATGTTTTCAGGGAGCTGTCTAATATTAATTCATTATTTTATTCCTCTCGAAGCAATAGTTAATTTGTAGTCCCTGCCTGTGTATGTATAGTTAGACTTATTTTTTTCCGTGTGGATTTCTTTCTGCTTTATCAAATTTCATCACCACTTTGTTGCCAATAGCATTCAAAATTGTGAAATCATTTTATGGTTCTTTACAGGCAGCTTCTGATTTAGAGTTTAATAATCATTTTGTATCAAACTTTCTCATCTGACCGGTCTTAGATATCACATTTTCCTTTACTACTAATAAAAGTACTTTTGCTTAAATCCTTTGTTTTAATTTATGCCTCGGTTCAGGAATCTTTGCACATTCTTTGGTGCCCAGTTGCTATAATTCACTTCTATATTTTGAGGATGGGGGAGGGAGGCCTCCAAGCTGTTGTTATTTATGTTTTATTAATTGGAAACCTTAAAGGTAGAATTTAGACCTTATTGCCCACTGCTTCTGACAGAGTGGTTGTACAGCCTTCAGAGTGAAAAATTGCTAAGGGCTAGGTCTATAAATTGAGTTTAGGAATAGCCTTTAGCTTCTTGGATGTCCTGCCTCTTCACTGAAGCTATAAACCCAGTTTAGGCATATCCTTCTACATGGAAAGAGGACAGCTGGGTGTTTAGCAACAGCTTCCACCAACTCTGGCATACAGAGCGGGAACAATCTGAGTGAATTGGAGAAACAGCCAGATGGAGGAAATAAAAGAAGCGAATGGGGTACTTCGATTGGCGTATTTTTCAACATTATCTTACTCGTGGGAATACAGGGTGTTGCGCTGTGACACTTTCAGCATCTCTCCCACAGTAGCTGTTCCTCTTCTTTATCCCAGTATTCCCTACAGTGAATTTTAGCATCAAACTACAACACAGAGGTGACAAACCCTCTCTTTCTCTCTGTCTCAGTAAATATCGAGCTTTCACGGTTAAGCAAAAACTGAACTGGCTTTGGGGAACTGCGGTGTCAGTGTGAGCACCCAAAGCTGCATTTAGACACTTCTCTTTCCTTGCAAATCTAAGCTGGGGGTCTGTGTTAAAATACTAATTTTAAACAATAATTTGAAACCAGACCTAGCAGATCTGTTACACTTGCTTGTGTAAAAAGGAGTCGCTTCTGTTTGTCTATATCTTAACTTCACTAAAATGACATTTTAGTAATTCTCCAAAACCTATTCTCTGTTTACACAAGGATTATGCCATGACCTGTATTACCTCATGTGAATACTGACAGTCTGTAATTATAGACAGGTAAGCAGACCCTGTAAGTTTTTAGTATTCATAACATATCAGAAATCTTACACAGTGGGGAAAATAAGTGGGCTATGTAAGTGAACAATGACTGAAATGTAGATGCAACTTGGATATCTGAGAGGAGGAATGAAGAACTTTTTTATTTCCTTATTTGTTTTTCAAAAATATCTTCAACTTGCTTATATTAAAAAACCAAACAAACCAGAAATACGTAGTACTGTGTTTATTTTTCTGTAGTTAAAAATTAATTGTTTCAGAAGCTATATCTATACTCGGCTGACCAATGGCAAAAGAGAACTCACTGTCAGAGGAGATTTGTGACGTTCCTACAGAAAGTGTTATGGAGTTCCCTCTGTTCCATTACAATGTAAATGCCTGTAAATCTTTCTCTGAATCAGTAGAACTTTGGGACCTAATAGGCCAAAAATTAAAAGACTCCACAATCTATCAAATCAAACTGCCATGCAATGTTTTAAAAATTAATAAACCATGAATGACTGCTATCTCTATCTCTGTCATCTGTATCTAAGTACCTATATTGATACAGGCTAGTTTTCCCATTTACAATTACTTTTACTTTCTCCGTTTATTAGACATGTATGTTGGCCCAGTCTCTCCACTGCTTCTGCATTTTTTTTTGTATGCTGATGTTACTTTTAATGGATTCTGCTTTTTTAATTGGCAAATATTAATTGAGTAACAATGGCAGGCAGCAATAAAATAGAAGAGTGTGAACAGAAATCTGGGATTAGAGGAAATTTCATGAGAAATCCCAGGTTGACCAGTCTTACCTGGTATGTGCGGGCAGGTACAGCTCTTTTTAAATGCTCAAATGGCAAAGAAAGTGGATTTTTATGCCAAATAACAGGAAAGCTCTTTCTAAGAGGTCTAATACATTCAGTAACACAAAGCAAGGGGCTGGTAGAAAGCTTTAAATTTGGTCAAAAAAAAATTAAGTAATAACAACTTTAAGTTGATGAACATTTTTCCTAGTTCTGCAGTTGTATGTTCATACCAGGCGCTTTAGGAATGCTTTGTTCACAGCCTATTTCACCCACGTTTTCTAGCTTTTTTCTTTCTTCCACACCCTTTTTCATTACTGTCTCTAAGCCCTTCTTTTACCTTCACTTGGACTTGTTCTTGCATCGCTTCATTGGTTGCTGGCCTCGTGTTTATTTAAGATTTTTCTGACATTTTGATTGTGTTTTGAATGCAAATTATTTTTACACTATTGAAATATAGATTTGGTTCAATCTTTTTTTTTTCCAATCTAAATGTCCAGAATTTAGGAAGTGAGAAATGATTGATTCTTTAAAGAAAAAAAAATCATCTTCTCTACTTCTGTAAAAGCAAATTTTTTCCTGTAACATAGCTTTGTGCTGAGGTTTCCAAAAGTTTGGGAACTCAACTTGAAACCGTTATGGGAATCTAACTTTTTTTCGGTAGTGATTTCTAAACCTCTGATATATGGGAATTCTCAGCTTTTTATAAACTACAGAAACAAAAAAAAGGCATCTTTAAAATAAAAGGAACAGTATGTTAGTGACTTTGCTTTGACATTTAGGGCCTTTTTGATTTATGCTCAAGCTCTCTCTTTCTTATAAATGCAAACACATATGTTTCCACTTTCACAGTATAGAATCATAGAATACTGAAAATGTTTGAGTTGGAAAGACGCTTAAGATCATAAAGTCCAATCAGTATCCTAACATTGCCAAGCCCTCCACTAAACCATGTCCCAAAGCACCACATCTACACATCTTTCAGTTATCTCCAGGAATTGTTATTCAACCGCTTTACTGGACAAAAGAAGAAGAAATTTTTCTTAACATCCAATCTAAACCTCCCCTGGCACAACCTGAGGCCATTTCCTCTTGTCCTATCGCTTGTGACTTGGGAGAAGATACCAACACCCACCTCAGTACATCCTCCTTTCAGGTAGCTGTAAAGAGTGATAAAGACTCCTCTCGGCCTCCTTTTCTCCAGACTAAACAACCCCTGACATTCCCAGCTCCTTTTCCACCAAACAGCTTTCCAGCCATTCATCTCCAAGTCTGTCGCATTGCATGGAGTTGTTGTGACCCAAGTGCAGGATTCAACACAGCCTTTTTGAACCTGATACAGTTGGCCTCAGCCCATTGATCCAGCCTGTCTAGATACCTCCGTAGAGCCTTTTTACCCCCAAGCCAGTCAACACTCCCACCCAACCTAGTGTTGTCTGCAAACTTACTGAAGGTGCACTCCCCCCCGCCCCCCCTCATCTAGATCATCAATAAAGATGTTAAACATAACTTACCCCAGTACTCCATAACCTTCCCCATCACTGAGGTGAGGCTGACAAGCTGTAGTTCCCTGAATCCTCTTCCAGCCCTTCTTGTTGATGGGCATCACATTTACTAATCTCCCATCAACTGGGACCTCCCTGGTTAACCTGGACTGTTGATAAATGATTGAAACCAGCTCAGTGAGAACTTCCAACAGCTCCTTCTGTACCCTTGGGCGGATCCCATAACAGCGTCACAGACTTGTGTGTGTCTAAAGTGGTGCAGAAGGTCACTAACCGTTTCCTCTTCCATTACGAGAACTTCATTTTGCTCCCCATCCCTGTCTTCAAGTTCAGAAGGCTGGATATCCTGGTCTTAATATTGAAAACTGAGGCAAAGAGGGCGTTAAGTACCCCTCAGCCTATTCATCATTCTATGTCATTATGTTTCCCTTCACATCCAGTAAAGGATAGATATTCTTCTTACTCCTCCTTTTGTTGCTAATGTATTTATAGAAACATTTGTATTGTCCTTTACCTCAGTACCAGATGGAGTTCTGGTTGGGCTTTATCCCTTCTAATTTTCTCCCTGAATAACCTCTCAACATCCTTGTAGCTCTCCTAAGTTGCCTACCCCTTCTTCCAAAGGTTATGAACTCTCTTGTTTTCCCTGACTTGCAGCAAAAATTCTCTGTTCAGCTAGGCTGGTCTTAATCCTCTGGCTCATCTTTAGGCACATAGAGACAGCCTGCTCCTGTGTCTTTAAGATTTCCTTCTTGAAGAGTGTCCAGAATTCCAGAACCATTCTGCCCTTCAAAACTGCCTCCCATGGGACTTTGTCAACCAGGCTCCTGAAAAAGCCAAAATCAGCCTTCTGGAATTCCAAAGTGGCAGTTCTGCTGACCCCCCTCCTTACTTCTCCAAGAATCAAAAACTGTATCATTTCGTGATCACGATGCCTAAGATGGCTTCCAACCATCACATCACCCACAAGTCCTTCTGTTTCCAAACCACAGGTCCAGTGGGGCGTTTTCCCTAGTTGATTCACTTACCAACTATGTTAGGAAGTTAACTTCCACACACTCCAGAAATCTCCTGAACTGTCTCTTTCTCTGCTGTGTTGTATTTCCAGCAGACTTGCGGTACGTTTAAGTCCCCTGCAAGAACAGGGGCTAGTGACTGCAAGGTTTTACCCAGCGGCTTATAGAATATTTCATCTGCCTCATTATCTTGGTTTAGTGATCTGTAACATATTCTTACCGTAATATCTGTCTAGTTGGCCTTCCCCCGATTCTTATCCATAAATACTCAACTTGATCATCACCATCATTAAGCTCTAGACAGTTAAAGCATTTCCTAATGTACAGAGCTACCTCACTGCCTCTCGTTCCTTGCTTATCTCTTCTGAAGAGTTTGTAGTCATCCATTGCAACACTTTAGTGGTGCAAGTCATCCCACCATGCTTCTGTGACAGCAATTATATCATAGTTTTCCTGCTGCACAATGGCTTCCAGCTCCTCCTGTTTGTCATCCATGCTGTGTGCATTGGTATAGATGAGTAGCCATAGAAGTCTCTACACTTTGATACGTAAACAGTCTTTTAATCTGTGGACAGTAATTCTTATTAAAGCTGAAGTATGAAGGAAAACAAATTGAGATGGACAGTTTGGAGACAGGTTTTCTGTTAAATACATGGAGATGGTTATATGCTTCATTAAATATTTCATCTAGGTGAAATTTAGAAGAAGATACACTGTTGTCAATTATAACTAAGTTGGAGAAGAGTATTTTAAGCCCAGCTCTAGTACACTGCTGCAACACCTATCTCCATAACAGTAATTTCATTTCAAACTAGAGCTAACGGAAATTTCTTGGAGCAATTTAAGATCTACAATTTACTGTAAAGTATTTATACTGTCAAGAATTTTCCAATGAATCTGTAAGAATACATAGAGTTCATTCTTCCTCAAAACTTCATATTGTAGTGTTTTCTAAAGTTTAAGCATAACACAAACAACAGGCGAGGCTCACAGCAGAAGAGCAGAGCAGACTTTTGTAATTAATCAACTTAAGTCTAAAGTTAGTACAAAATATTGATATTATTCCTCTCTATCAAATAAAAGTGTTGGATTTTTCATACTAGTCCATTCAATGTAATATTTTGCCTGTACAATGATCAACTGTACATCTCTTTTGATGGCTGAACAGAAGAAAGAAAATGAAAGACTTATTTAGATATTTGTGTTATCATATTATAATTATCATCAAAGCCATGCATAAATCTCTAGGCTGATCTTTAAGATCCATTTCAAACCAAGCCATTCAATGATTCTATGATCTAGACCAAATTTCTGAGCAAAGGCAAAAAAAGGTCTTACTCCAAGTTTACCAGAAATTTTCTCTACCTACCTATGGGTCTACAGAGATATTCAAGCACACTTGCACAAATAGAGACAGGTCAAAAGGCCTTATCTTTGTTTTTCTACCTAGGAACTAGAGTAGTTCTGTAGTTCAGAACAACTTTTTAGGGAACATTTCCTTTGCACGGTATCTGAACTGGAATTGTACAGAAAGCTTCATGTGTATATATATGTAATTTTCTGAAATTCAAACCAAACACTCAGAGATGTAATCTGCATTCTTGATTGCCTATCTGTCCATCTTTTGCTTTTATTTTGAGAATGTCTTTATTTTCCATGCCTTTGGTCCCATGCTTTTGGAGAAGATTAACAGAATCACTAACCAACTGCATTTCTTCAGGGCACCAGGGAAAAACCCCTCGTAATTATGTAGTTTGTACTTTAAATTAATTCCCTTTGTTACCCTTGAAAGTAGAGGGTACTACTTTCCCAACATCCTTTCCTCCAGGCTGCCCTGATATGCATTTTATACTGAAATATTCCAAAGGGAGAAAATGTTTTGCCTTTTTTTAAAAATCATGATTTCCAGTGGGAATGGATTTGGTAAGGAGAATGAAACCAGGATTAAAAATATCAGGTGTTGACATTAAATGTAATGAAATCTCAAGGTCATCTTAATTTCTTGCCTCTCCTTATCTTTCTGACACATAGCATCGTATCTCAATAGCTGCCACCAACAGGTACCATCACAACACTTGGCTAATTAGTAATCAGTCATGTCACTTGGTGTGATCCAGTCTCGCTTTTGAATGAGAGTATAAAAACAAAAAAGGAAATTAGGAACTCTTGGTAACTATGTCTTTAGACCACTTATTTGCAGCAGCGTTATGTGCCCGCAGTTCAAGCTTTCATTATGCTTCATTAATAGGCATGCTTGATGTTTTTTGTAGTCATTTATTTAGGAATATTCTGTAGCACTAAGAAGCAAGACATTTAACTACCAGTCAAACAACCCATCAAATACTGAAAGATAAGACTTTTTAGCAGTTCAAGAGCATTAAATTAGGGAAAAAGCTTTTTAATAAAATTCCTAATCATATATCTTTTCTCATCATCTACCACTTCAGCACAGAAAGTACCCATCAGAGCTGAATGAACCCAGAGAACATCTCATTGCTGGGGCCTCATGCAACAAAGAAAAGCGCTAAAGCACACCTGGAATATAAGTACACGAATACCCTATCTAAGTTACTGTGATCACCCATATGACCAAAATTACATGGAAGTGTAGTTGCTTTTCTGGATTAGGGTGTAAGGAATGAGATTTAAGATCAGTCTTTCATGTACTAAAAATATTTACAAATCTTCTTAAGACATGACATATAAATAAAAATTATTATCTTGCCATTTGAGTCAGACCCTGGACAGTTTCATACGTGAAAATCCTGTGCATTAAATGATCACTTTATTCCCAAACTAAGCAGCTGTCTGAAATGGCAATTGTAAAGTGCTAATCTCTGCTACCAATAAACAAAAGTAAATCACAGCAGAAAACTCGTTTATGTGCAGTAATCTCCAGAGGATTAGCATTTAAAGGGATCAGATTTCCTAAAACTCCTCTTTCCTTGTAATAACCTCTGCTGTGAGGTGACACACGAAGAGACATAAATTATCTAGAGCTGCAGATAAGCAGAGGCCATTTGAGGGTTTGTGTGCAATATAAATAGATGCAAAACACAGGAACTAGTGCTCATCACAAACCTCAAAAGGATTAGCAGTTCAAGTTCTGATTTCCTTACCATTGTTAGCTGTGATTTATCATCAGACAGTGACTGAGAGTCTGTCTTATCTGTGATAATTTAATAGCTTAATGGCAGTTTCTTTATCTGGGGGTCATAATTAAGCTTGTTTGATCAGTTTCCTAACAAGCACTTCGCCTGTATTTTTAGCTATGCCTGTTTTTTTCTCTGAGTGTAGGAGCATATTTTGCTAATGAGTATTAACAATATTGTTGTTAACAATTACTGGTAATGATAACAATCTTGTAAGAGGTTAGCATTTATCTGGAGGAAAAATGCAAGCCAAAAAAGATACAAGATTTGGAATTTAAATACATTTATGGGAGATTTTGCCTGCAGTGTCTTAGCAACTCTGGTTTGTCAGCTTCAAATCTAAGTCAAATACATAACTGAAAACGAAAAGCCACTGCTTAAAATAATTTTCAATTGAGTTTTCTCTGCCACAAAATTAATAGCAATTTGGAAGTAAAGATGACTGCTATCTTGTGGTACATTTACTGTCCCTCAATATCATCTTAATAATGAGCTCTTCCTTCCACTGTCATGCAAATTTTCTCAAAATTGTGAACTTTAAGATCTTATCGTGGCTGCTTAAGAACACAGGTGTCCTCAAAATTAATTTGGTCACTTTATATCCATTAACATCACTAAAAAAGAAGCAAATAATTTTTTTAAAATGTATTGAATATTAGATATTTGAAAGGAAATCTTTCCAAGATTTTAATTTATTTTTGTTTTCATAAAATACAGAGAAAAGAAAACAGAAAGCTACATGAAATAGAAGGGGTTAGGTTTTTGCGCTTTTTTTAAGGAAGACGAATTAAAAAAAAAATATATTCAGCTTGACCATGTTACTTTCTTATTCACTGATGTAGTGAATAAGCTATTTACTGATATTTAGGGAAACAGACTAGCTATAGAAAGAGATCTAAAAAAACCCTGATCACACATATACAGACACAGGAGGTATGCGTGTAATACATGTGAATGTATGTATATCTATGTATATGTGCATTCACATGTATTTGCACATTTATGTATGTATTATATATTTTATGTTTCCATATACTTTTAGTCATGTGCATAAAATTATTCATTTCTAAGTTTACTGAAGTTTTCCTTTAGAATAGTTGGACATAGGATCTATGTGTCTAACCTAAATTAATTATTTGGGTACTCTAATTAATGCAGAAAGACAAGGTTCATTAAAACATGAGTCATTCCACTTATCTGACTTGCTTGTTTTAGAACTTGAAGCACTACTTTTCCCCAGGTGATGTGACTAAGCTTGTAGATGGCTGAAAGGTAGATGAGATTAATTCGAATCTTATGAATGAAAGAAACAGTAAATTTCAGAATAAGAATTCTCAATACTTTACCTCCCTGTTCTTTGCAAATGTCATAGAAGACGTATTATATATGCTTGTATATATAAATATATTTCCTGCTCATGCAGAACAAAGCTCACCTGAGCTCCTTGAACGTGCCAACCTTTCCCTATTAATATTGTCAATAAACCTATAATAATAAGTACTTTGTTAAATAGAAAAAGATTTGAGTCGGGGACAAAGATAAATAAAAGAAACCAAACCAACAAAAAGTAAACCATTCACCTATACTGTTAATGTAATTTTGCTGAGTTTTGCAGCTGGATCAAAAATGGCTTGTGTTCAGCTGCTTAGGTCTGGCAAGCAGGAATTTGATTTAAAGCTTGCTATCTGACCAAGAGTATGGCAGGAGAATTTACTGGGATTGTTGCAGAAGACTCGAATGAGTTTTGTTTCACACAAAACCCCCTGTTCCAAATCTTGATGAAATCAATAACAACTTTTCATTGACTGTGGTGGGATGGTCATGTAGGTGCCAGCCATATTGCAGCAGCAGCTGGCAGTTGCCTGGGAAGATGAAATTTTACTGAGCTATGGAACAAGCAAAATGTGTGAAAGATAGAAATGACAAGGTGTAAGGGAGATTGCAATGTAACACGCTCAAATCCTTACCCAGTATCTACGGCTAAGGCCATTCACACTTGGTTGCTGAGCTGCCTCTGGGAGGCCTTGTTGAGATAAGCCCACACAGTCACCAAGACGTCTGCTTTACACGTCTAACTTCTCAGATAACTTTCCAAAGCTAACAAGACGGAAATATTTCTTGATGAATATTATTCTTGTTGTTGTCAGTGTGTGACAAGGTTAGTAGATTTTTTTTTCCACCACTGGAAACATTTTTAGGAATACATTAAATAGGAATCTTTGCCCATCTCACAGCGAGAACAGACAGCATTGTGCAGCCACCACTGTGCTATGTTGTTAGTTGTTCAGCAGCTAGTGCCAGATATAATAGAGCCAAATAAATCTTCAAGAACAAAAATATCATGAGATGCTGAAACCCTAGTTTTAAGATCACCAAAGGTTGCGGTGGATCTTGCTGTTGTAAGTACAGAAAACAATAAATAATGTAAATAGGTCTCATTGTTTTAATTTTGGCCATACTTGTCATTACTTGCATAACTAATGCTCTTTATAAAAGGAAATCATAGCTATTACAAAACAGCTGTTTACGTATCCGTAAACTGAAATAAGTTTTCAGTTGAAATAATGCTGCTTATCTGTTTCTGTCTCTGAGTTCATGGTCAGCAAGGATTACAACTGAATTCAATTTTCCATTTTGATTTTGTGTAGTTTTGCATGAAAATTGTCATTAACCTGTAACAAATTCAGTCCCATTGTTCTTCCTGTACTTGTAGTTTTAATACCATGATTTTATTTGCTCTATGTGTATATAAATATAAATATATCAGTATGCAAATACACAAATATGGACATAAAACCAGAAATGTTCACTTGTTCTTTGATGTAGAAACAGTTTTCAAGAGTCTATTTTCAACCAAAACAGGCATGTTATTACTGGAAAACAGTCCCAAATGTGATTTGAATACTTCATCACAAAGATAAATTTTGTTCCCACTACCATGTAAATGTTGTTTTCACTAAACTGGATCCAATTATATATCTATAACAAACAATATCCTTTGATATTTGAGACATTTTTTATTTTCTTATGAAAATTTTGCATAATATTGTCCTCTCATCTAAACTCTTGAATTGTGTTTTCAGCTCTTATACTGATTTACTATTTTATTATTGAGAAACCCTTTAATCTCTCTGAACTTCAGTTTACTCATTTGAAGTAGATGAAAAGACAAGTGTGATTTAATTGATGTTTATAACTTTGAGACCCTGTAATGAAAAATGAGAGAGAAGTGATAAATATTCTTAAGGTTACATACTTTTTCTTTGCTTCATTTTTTGCCAAAGATCTATATATTATTGCTAAATTTAGGATTATCTGTTCAACTCTCACACTTTTAATAATCAGAATCCTTCAAAATGTTGCAGAATAATGTATTGTCATACTCAAATCACCATTTTTATGTAAAGGTTAAACACTTCAGGTTTGATGTGTTCTTAAAAAGTGAGTCTTTCTCATTAAATGTTTCCTGTAATTTCATGATGCTTTCATTAAATTCCCAAATTTTCAATTCACTGTGCATTGGCAGATTACTGTATACATATGGATTCCCATTAGTATATGGCTTAAAATGTGGGACAGGTAATGCATTAAGAATGAGCTTGTTGATAACATAAACCAGCATCCTATGATGTGTATATATATTAATAAATATTTATATATAAAACCCAATATATGTAACAATCTCTTTATATGTACAACAAAGGGTTTTTTTCCTTTAGAATATTTTAATCAAAATGTGCTTGTGTATATTTATGAAGAATGATCATTCAAGGTCATAAGGTATTTGGTAGTGAACTAGATATACCAATTCATACTTTTCTTTGGATTTGATGGTCTCCAGAAAAGCAGGACAGGTAGTGAAATATTTGCAGTGTTGGTCTTCCAGTTCTAAAGGCACAGAATGTGTGTGGTCCATTCTAAGTCTATTTTCTTTTCTGGAATAGAGTTTCTCCCACAATGACCTAGTTGCGTAGTTGCGAGATACCGCAGCCATTGGTGCTGAAGACCAATACCTAGACCTCAAACTTAAGAATGGATAGATCAGTGAGGCAGGTCAAGACTTGATCTCTCATTCTCATAAGTGGCCCACAAAACCTGCTTCCTTCGGTAAAAATATGTAGAGTTTTCTCCTATAATAGCTCTTCAAACCCAATGGGGGTCCTAATAAGGCATGGAAGAGGACATATTAACTCATTCACTCACTGGAAAATGGAAAGCATAATCCCCATTTTAAAAAAAGTTAAAAAGGAAGACCTGGAAAACTACAGGTCAGTCACTCTCACCTCTGTGCCCTGCAAGGTCATGGAAGAGATCTTCCTGGAAGCTCTGCTGAGGCACATGGAAAATAAGGAGGTGATTGATAACAGCCCAAAAGGCTTCACTAAATGTAAATCGAGTCTGAAATTTTTGTGGCTTTCTTCAATGAGGTTACAGTATTGACAAATATGGGAAGTGTAATTGACATAGTCTATCTGTTCTTTTGCAAAGCATTCAACACTGTCCTGCATGACATTCTTGTCTCTAAATTGGAGAGACACAGATGTGAAGAATGGACCACTCAGTGGATAAGAAATTGTCCGGATGATTGCACTCAAAAAGTTGCCATCAATGTCTCAGTGTCCAAGTGGAGACTGGTGACAAGTGATGTTCCACAGTGGATGGTATTGGGACTGATATTTAACATTCTTGTCGGTGATATGGACAGTGAGATTGAGCGCATACACAGCAAGTTTGCTGACAACACCAAGCTGTGCAGCACGCTCAACACACTGGAGGGAAGGCATCCATTCAGAGGGACCTTGACAGGCTGGAGACAGGGGCCTGTGTAAACCTTATGAAGTTCAACAAGTCCAAGTGCAAGGTCCTGCACCGGGGTTGGGGCAATCCCAAGCCCAAATAGAGGCTGGGTAGAGAATGGATTAAGAGTATCCCTGAAGAGAAGGACTTGGGGGTGCCAGTGGATGAGAAGCTCAACATGAGCTGGCAATGTGCACTTGCAACCCAGAAAGCCAACCGTATTCTGGGCTGCATCAAAAGAATTGTGAGCAGCCGGTCAAGGGAGGTGATTCTGCTCCTCTACCCTGCTCTCATGAGAACCCACCTGAAGTACAGCATTGGGTTCTGGAGTCCTGAGCATAGGAAGCAAATATATCTGTTAAAGGGAGTCCAGAGGAGGGCAACAAATAAGATCAGAAGGCTGGAGCACCTCCCTTTTGAGGACAGGTTGAGAGATTTTGGCTTGTTCAATCTAGAGAAGAGCAGGCTTTGGGAAGACCTCATAGCAGCTTTCCATTACTTAAAGGGGGCACCGAGAAAAGCTGAGAGGGCTTCTTTATCAGGAAGTGTAGTGATAGGATGAGGGGTAATTGTTTTAAGTTGAAAGAGAGTAGATTTAAATTAGATGTTTGGAAGAATTTTTTTACCGTGAGGGTTGTGAAGCAATGGAAGAGGTTGCTCAGAGAAGAGGTGGATACCCCATCCCTGGAAGCATTCAAGGCCAGGCTGGATGAGGCTTTGAGAAACCTGACCTAGTGAAAGGTGACCTTGGCCATGGCAGTGAGGTTGGAACTAGATAAACTTTAAAGTGCCTTCCAATCCAAACCATTCTATGATTCTAGGATTTCACAGTCAAAAATTTTTCTTAGACATCAAGCTACAACTTGCTGTTAAAGAACACCACTGAAAAGATCCAAAACGGTATTGTTATTGCCTTACAATTTGTGTTATGCTAATGGGGGAAGCAATATCTCTCTCAGGGATTGAGGGAGATGACAAGTTGGAGGGGATTATTAATTACTAGTTACCATTCATGGGTTTTCTGTTTAATGGACAGGAATAGGAGCTTGGGATGTGAAATCAAGCTCATATCTCTGAGGCAGCTGTGCAGAGCAGTATCGCTTGAAATGCATAATTTAGAGTACTTCTAACAAAAGCTCTTGCATGTCATTTTAGTGGTTCATTTGACAAAATGATGCAGGGACAAGAACAAAAATATTAACTCCTCCAGGATGATAATCGGAAAGACAGACCATTACTCTTTTCATAAAATTGTGCATGAATACTGTTTTGGAAAAAAAAAAAAAATGAAGAAAGAGGGTACCAGTTGTAGGTATTAAGTAAAAACTCACTGTAGTTACTTTGGTAGGTGTCAGTTACTCAGTGTATTACGTAAAACTAAGCTGACCTTTAAGTTCCTGAGCAGACTGGGGAAGGTCAGCAGCAGTTACTCACATGCTCACAACTCTGAACCTACAAGTGGCAAAAAGAATCTCTCTGTATGATTTCCGTGACACGTGAAATATTTTTAATGTCTTCACTGCTGCAATTTCAGTAGGTGGGAAACTGTTTTCATACTGCAAATCTTGACTTTTTTTTTAGAAAATGTCCTGCCAGACATGACGTGTGAAGCGTTATAACTTATAGTTTGAAAAAAGGCAGATCCTCAGGGAGAAGTGATGAAACTTCTCTCTCATCAAGGTTGTCCTTCAAGCACGAGAAAACTGATACAGTATTCTGAAAAACTATGGTTATAAGTTAAAAGCAGGCCACGACAAGTGGTCAAAAAATGAAAGCATAGAGGCCAAATGCTGGCTGTTCTTGACAGCACTTAAGGCTTTATCAAACCTTGGTACAAGGTATCAGTAGAACTGGTATAAAAGTAAGTTTCTTGCTGTTGTGAAAAGATGATAAAGATTAGCCTTTACTGAGAAGCCTTCTTTTGTAATAGTGTGGGAACTCCCCCAAACTCCCTTATAATTCACCTTTACTTAACTCATTTATCCTTTTCTTATTGGTGTTATGTCAGTGAGTTTATGTTTCTGTAATTTGAAAAATACCTCTAGTATAATACTATTTTTAATTAATGATAACAGCTTCAGAATACTCAGCTATACCTGTTCTTCACTTCCTTTGAAATATTATTGTTTCTTGTAACCAGATAAGTCACTGTTAGTGGCATAGCATGTTCATTTGTGGCTAAATTTACACTTTCCCATGGCCGAAATAACTCAAAAGGAGCATCAGAATTCATATACATATGCAGTTTCTCTTGCATTCATTGACTGAAAAGCATAATTATCTTCCCACTGTGCAAAATGAGCTGATGATGTAAGTCCCCTGAAAGAAACAAAATACCTGTTGCTTGGAAATATTGGTTCACTGCCTCTACCGCATGCATGTAAGGTTGGAGATGTGTCCTTGGAGGCTTTTTCTCACATTCCTAACAGTGCAGAAAAAGATCCAAAGTTATTGAAGGCTGGTGACAACAACTGGTGATTTTGTGTGTGTGTGTGTGAAGGAGAAATAAAGAGATCTACAAGCTCCTTTCATTCTCTTTGAGCTTATATTTTAAATCCAATGTAGACAAGTAGTTCATCCTCACAGAATTAGGATGACTTATATTATTGACAGCACTTTTCTCTCCTATGCAAGAATGGAACGATTCATACCAAAAGGTAGTATAGGTGTGAGCTGGCTGTGAAATTCTCTGTAGTTGTTTCTCAGACAGTATTTCAGTGGCAATTTTGACATATATGGAGACCACAGTATCATATATAAGAGAATGAGTCTTCTAGTCAGTTTTTAATATTAGTGTTGCTGAATACATTGCTGTTAAAACACAAGAACATTAGAGATCTTTCATTTAATTTGACTGTAGTCATACTTCCTCTGGTCTTCAGACATTACCAGAATAAAGAAAGCTCAAAACACATCAGAAACATTTGTCAACATTGTTTTTACTTTCAGAAATCTATGTAGCAACCCCAGTACTACTATCGGTGGACAATTAGAGGAAGGGAAATGGGTCAATCCGGAAACTGTAAGAGATGGAGCCATTCTCAAGACAAATTTTCTACCAAATAGGAGAGATCTTTTCAAAAACTTGTTAAATACTCTGCAACTTAATTTCAATTGTCCATTCAGCTACAGGAAGTCACGATTATAACTGATGTTTCAGCAGTTGTTCCTTCTTGTAAAGAAGCAGATTTGGAGAAAGCCTCCTTTAAGACAAAGGAAGGAAAAGGAATAGCGATACTTTGAGCATTTAAAATACCATAGTAGACTCAAACACCGTCAAAATAAAGAGACACAGATGACTTGTAAAATGGCCCATTTTTAATAATTACATGATTAGTTTCATTCAGTGCCACTGATCTCTTCATATACATGTGTAGGTCTATTGATCACAATTCTGCCTCAGTGTTATACGAACAGATGAACAGTTATTAATCTTGGAAAGAATCCACATCCCCTTTTCAGAAGATCAGAGGAGCCAATTAAGGATCACACAGCATCTTGTGTTGAGGAACTGCTCTGCCCTTTCTATAAATGGGCAAAAATAATGCCAGAACCTGTGAAAAAAAATGTCAAGAAAAAATAATCGTGCTGTGCATCATAATCTTCTCATTCTTCTCTCCCATTTTAAGCCAATATCTTTCTCAGATTGCATGTTCAGTGTAGCAAGTGCAGCTCTGCAAATGTATGACACTTGCTAATGGTTTTCCTTCCCTTCTCAAACTTCTCATTTAGCAACCTTTGTTAAGTGCTCCAGTGGGCTGACACAGCAAAATAAATGCCAAAAAATGCTCTCTACAAGAGCACTAATAGCTTAACAGTATGAGCCAGGGTTATTAAACTCATCTTAAGTAGTGTCTGGGATATTTAAAATATAAATAAATAATGAGGAAAATACAGGAAACCTGTCCTCAGTAGAGATTAGCATTCTGATTGTTGGGGTTCAGTTAGTGCCAGAAGATATATGATGTACCAAATATTTTATTTGTGTATTCATTTTGCAAGATAAAATCTTAGCTCAATTAACAGAATTGCGTTGGTGAAGAACACTGAAATTAGACACTTTATAAATAAAGCAAATCAAAGATTGTACCACCTTTCTTTTCTGCTTTTGAGATTTTGGCCTCTGATATCCAAACAGGTTATTTTTTTTCTGTGTCTATACCTGTTAAAACAGGTTTCTTATATGGTTCATATGCTTCCTTGGAGATGACTCTTTCAGACACTTAAATGCCAAGACAAGTCATTGGTATCAAAGTAACTAAACTTGCACTGAGTGAACAACAAGTTCCCCTTTGAAGAGAACATAGCGGAAGCTTTTACCATTATTTTGGTTAGTTAAATGTCAGTAATATTCACATATTTTTATTTCCCTTTTTCTCTGATAATTAGAAAGAATCTTAAGAATATGGAGGTAAGTGATTTCTTGGGCTTCCAAACATGCAGGGATGTTTGGCACATAAATGTCCTGTTTCTCTGTAGGATACCTGAAGGATCTTACTCCTCCTTCCTGAAAGGGTAAGGATTTAATTCAGTGAATGCTACAAGGTCAAGAAGACCTTACACAAATTATCCTCATTACACAACTGCTGTAGTAACATTTTTAGAACTACAGTGGTGCCCTGCGTTGCTTTTTCTGTGACTGAACTTATGAAATTTTGGGGCAGATCAGTGATGTTTGTATGGTAGAGGCTTTAAGGTATCTAGGTACGTGTAGTGGCTACAAGCTTGAAGTCCTGAACTGGGGAGGTGAAACGTCCAGTAACATAGCAAAGATATAATCTCAGTATTGGAGAACAGATCTGTAAAATGAGTTATCTGAAAGAAGAACAGAGGAACTGCAGACATTACAGCTTAAATTGGGCTTTGGTTTCCAGATTTTAGTTGAAGTTTCCGTTTATCTAGGGCTGATAATGTTTTATTTAAGTCACAACAACCTATAAAATTGAGAGAGGAATGAATGACTAAGGCTGTTGTGGAATACCAGTCTGGGTGCAGGTAAAGGTTCTGAAGTGTTGTCCTCAGCCCTGCAGAGGATTTTGCCTATAGAATCCGCATTCCTAATTAATCAGTTTTACTTAGCTCAAAACATTATAAATTCTCAGAGTGGAGAAGGAATTCTCAGAGTAGGAGGAAAAGAAGAAGTAAAGAGAGAAGGAGCATGTAAGGCAAGATTTATTTTGGAGTCTGTAATGGCAGGTTTATTGATTCTGACTCATGAAGTATGAAGTTATAGATTTTGATGATGTTACAAAGCCAGCCAGAACAGCTACATAATGTCACACGCTACTCAAGTGTTGGTCAATTAGATACTTACTTTATATCTTTTGGCTGTTTATGATACATTGTAGACATGATTTAAGGGCTGGATCAACCATTCAGCTTTTCTATTTTAGCAGCAAACAACATCGTGTACTCTAAAAAAAAATAGGAGCAAAAAGAGATATATGATTCTCCTAAAGACTTTACCATCAAAAATCAAAGATTTTAACATCAAAATTAAGAATGGAGACAGCAGTGGCATTTACACATTTAATTAAAAAAAAAAGAGAATCAAATACAAATATTCTGTATTGAACAAAATTTTTGCTTTACTATAAATTAAAAATAAAAGTGCTGTTATTTCTTGCGCATACCAATGATTTGCCTGGAAAGATTAAATCTCAGGAACCAGGCATTTGTCGATGTGCCAGCTAATATGAGTCACACTGCAACCAGAGTATTAAGAAATAAATTCAAACAAAACTCAAAAAGCCCCTATGTAGGGAGAAAAGTTGTTGTAGATGGCATTTAGTGTTCCAGAGGTGTTTCAGTTAAGCACCATGATGACAGATTTCTGGGGAAAAACAGTTTTTCACCTTGGCTTATTTACTGACGCTAGAGTCAATGGAGAGAACAAGAGTGATATTTAAGTTGGACTCCCAAAGTAAGCTGTTTGCTGTTTGCTTAATATAAGATTCGAATGTTTTTCTTTTCACTGACAGTAAAGCTGGCCAGATATGCACATGCTAGCCAAGGTGATGCAAAATCATCATTTTTAACTTGCCTTGGGGTGCAAAAGCATCTGTAGTGCCCGTATTTGACACCTTTAGACAGTGCTAACAGCGTAGTTACTTACTATTTCTGTAACTTTGATGGCTGTAGGAAAAATTGTTTTCAAAGACAAGATCATAAACTGTCCTCAAAAGGCATTTTTTTTCTAGCAATTTTGTCTAAAGCAAAATAATGACATTAGAAGAGTGTATGATTCCACAAACACATAGGGATGAATTTACAAGGCCTTTAAGAAATCTAAATGAATGTTTGAACACCTCTGCACAGGTCTGTGCCATGTTCAGCTTGCTAACATGGATCTAGCTAATGTGGTAGAGTAGCCAGTACATAAGTAGCTTCTACAATCAGACAAAAAATATTTATTTCTCATACTATTAAATGTTTATATCTATTTCTATTTCTAAAAATGTGCTTTGCAGTACTATTGTCCTAGCTCAATCCATACACATGCGTGTATGCACACACATAAACTCTTCCCTGGATACAAACCCCTTAAATTGAGAGTTTAAAATCAGAGAAAACATAAAACTGAGAGAAAACTACTACTGCTATTCCTATTTCTGAATTGAACTTGGAGGCATGAAGAGGTTACAATCACTTAATTGGTGTTTCACAAAAAGTCTGAACAATTAGATCTGACAATTGTATGTTGCTGTCTGGTGGATTTGAGATTTTAATTTATCTTCAAATTACTGGAACAATTATAGAAAAATTCCTCGAATCATAGAATCATAGAAAAGTTTGGGTTGGAAGGGACCTCTAGTCCAGCTCCCCTGCAATGAGCAGGGACATCTTCAACAGGATTGGGTTGCTCAGAGCTCCATCCAACATTATCTTGAATTTTTCCAGAGATGAGGCATCTACTACCTCTATGGGAAAACTGTTCCAGTGTTTCACCATCCCCAGCATAAAAAATTTCTTTCTTGTATCTAGTTTCAATCTATATTTTTTTAGGTTTAAACCCATTAAACCTTGTCCTGTCACAACAGGCCCTGCTAAAAAGTTGGTCCCCATCTTTCTTATAAGACCCTTTTAAGTACTGAAAGGCCACAACAAGGTCTCCCTGGTGCCTTCTGTCTCCAGGCTGAACAATCTCAACTCTATCAGCCTGTCTTCATAGGAGAGGTGTTCCATCACACTTGTCAAGCTTGTCCACATCACTGTGGATGGCTTTTTATCTGTCAGGCCTGTCAACCACACCACTCAGCTTGGTGTAGTCTACAAATTTGCTGAGGTTGCACTCTATGTCGTTGATGATGATATTAAACAGTATTGGTCCCACTATGGACTCCTGAGGGACTCCACTTGTCACCAGACTCCATCATGACATCAAGCCATTGACCACCACCCTGCGAACACGATGCCTCCTGTAGCTAGGGTGAGACACTGATTCTGATTGATCAAGCTGGCTGTCTCCATTGGAACCTGCTTAGAACATACCATGGCCTTGTATATCCACGTTTCTTTCTTGCAACAGCCAAGGCACAGCAAGCCACGTGTGACAAGGCCAGAACATGCTCCCTGAGCTCAGATACACTTGTGAGTCCCCTAGTTCATTTACAGTTCTGAAATAGTAACTTCTCTGTGCTGCGTGTGTAGCAGAATAAAAATCATATTTCAGGGAATGAAACTCCAGAGGCAGCAATCAGTATAATTACATTCAAACTACTACTTCATGTACAGGTCATAAGAAAATTACTTTTATTTACAAATACATTCCAGAAGTATTTCATTTAGCTGTGAGAATTCCGTTGCACTCAATGTGAAAATATACATGGAAATTATTCTCCATTCCAACAGATTTAAGTGAAGATTCATATCCATATATATTGCTTTCCTTGCCAGTGCAATCCCCCTTTTTAGGATAAAACTAATAAAAAGTACTTTCAGCAGTTTTAACACAATTATAAAATGAAGAAATGCTAAGATTTTGCACAGTGATTATGTGAACATATCAACTAATTTGGAACAACAGATTTTCTAATGGTCTTCACTCAAATATGGCAGAGTAAGTGGAGCACACAAGAAGATCTGTAATCTTCAAATGTATACTGTCCGAAGGAGGTCTGGTCAGATACCTGTCTAATTTTCTTCAATTTTTCTCAAGAAAATATGGATTAGAATTAATGAACATATCTGCATCTTGTATTTATGTCATTAGACTTCACTGCTCCTGAGCTGGAAGTATCTGCTTCTGTAAGTGTTCCTTTTAAATGGATCCAAAAAACAATGAGTAGTTTCTGAGTAAATTTTATTAATTCAGTTCTTCATTCAGTGGATTTGGGGTCTATCCTAATCATACAGAAGCAAAGCAAGAATGATAATTACATGGTGTTCTACAAACAAAATTTGCTCCCACCAGCTGTTGAATTTGTCTCTAAATGTTAGCTGCAACAACATAGACTAATGTAGAGAAGGATATAGGAAAGGAAAGGAAAGGAAAGGAAAGGAAAGGAAAGGAAAGGAAAGGAAAGGAAAGGAAAGGAAAGGAAAGGAAAGGAAAGGAAAGGAAAGGAAAGGAAAGGAAAGGAAAGGAAAGGAAAGGAAAGGAAAGGAAAGGAAAGGAAAGGAAAGGAAAGGAAAAGGACAAGTTTGGATAACAAATATTATACTAAAAGTTATTTTTGATAATTAAGATATCCTGCTAATGGTGGGTTAGGCAAATGAAGTAAAATTACATGCATCCTATGAAGAATTTATTAATTTTCCAGAAACAAACCTCGTGATTTTTTGTTATCTCTGTAACCTACATAACTAATATGGATCTCCTTGTTTCTTCCAGTAAATTATGTAATAAAAACCAAAGTAATTATGGAAGTGAGTTTGGAAATGGGATTAGAAGTGTAGGAACACATAGGAACATAATTCTAATTTGCTGTTTCACTTGAAAATCTCTATAGTAATGATTCTTCAGTAGAATCTGAAGACAACAGAGTAAACCCAAGGAAGCTAAAGAACAGTCATGATCAAATTCTCTTTTTCCAGATGATTTCTCTGCACCAATTCCGGGCCTCATTCTCAACCAGCAATTTATGATGAGACCATAGTGAAGCTGAAGAATTTACTATGCCTTACTTATTCATTTACTGCTTCTACATTTCCAAAGTATGTATGTTGCGTTGTTATCTATATTGTTCTTTCCTGCTGGACCCTAAAGGCCTTCTATGAGGCCAGGTTGCTTTATGTGAAATGGAAGAACAATCACGACAATGGCTCACTTCCCCTTTTCCCTAACCAAAATAACTGAGCCAACTCACAGTGGGAGCGTAGGTATTGAGCCTCACCAGTAATAAATTTTTAACTCCTAAGATGTAAAAGGGGACGGTAGGAATTTGGTCTATAAGCTACAATGCCTCCTGTGGTTGTGGTGGGAGTGGGCATGCTCTTCACTCACAGTTGTGCCTAATGTCAGGCTCCAGCCTTTTGTAGTTTTTCATGGATCTCATCAGTTTAATGTTGCTTACCACGAACCACAGTTATAATCTTATTTGGAGGGGAAAAAGAAAAATGTTAAATGTTGTATTGAAAGAAAACTTTTTTTTTTTTTTTTACCTCAGAGTAAGTTAAATAAATGTCATAAATCAGACCCACAGATTGTGTAAATCAGTTGCACCCTATTGATTTCAGTTCAGCTGAGAATCTGGCCCAGTAATTTTTACGTCTGACAGTCAAACAGTCAAACAACATAGTCTGATTTGCATGAAATGCTACATGCAAGAATGAACCAGGGAACCTGATGTGGGATCCTTATATTCCACTTATTAATTACTTCTCCATAATTCTACAAGGTGAAGTTCGTTTCTTCCAGAGGACAACAGCTGACCTGCTGTGGTTAATTTAAGTCTCATTTAAAAGTTCCTGTGGGAGAGTTTTCAGTCAGTGTCCAACACCACAACAGTGTTTACACCAAATGTAGTAAAAACGTTCAAGATATATAAGAATAATAAACAAATTCTATTGAAAAATCACAATGCTTTTCATCATCAAGCTACACACATATATTAACCAATGTTGCTCATATGACTCTTAAGAGGCAAATAAACACTTATCTCCAAATTACGTATGGGAAAACTCAGGGAGGTAAAGAGAATTGCCCAGTGCTACAGCAAAGTCATTTTCAGATGCAGATTTGAATCTTAGGAGTTTTGGACTGCAAGACATTTGTTTTTCTCTTTTAATTAACTAGATATTGGGGCTTTTTTCAGTTAGCAAAAGAGAAGAAAAAAATTTCCTCTGTTCTTTAACTTTTTCAGCCTTTCTACATTACTCTGTCTACACATAGTTCTTTAGCTGTATCTCTGTTTCTGATAGATTCCTCTTCCTCACCTGTGTTCCTTCTCCCTCTTCTACTGCATACAGAAGATGATTTCTTATGGTCTATTTTTAAAAAAGTAAATGTGATGATTTTTTACTTCCTGTTCACACATACACAAGAACAAAGATAAGATTTCACATCTGTGTGGAAACTAATAGGATGATTAGGGATACATTTAAAAATGTTCAAATCTTCATTAGATAATCAGTGTCTTGTATCGCACATAACTTTTTTGAAAAATATTTTTAAAAAGATTTTATATACTAGAGTAAAAGCATGGGCATCTCAGAATGAATTTGGATTTTTTTAAGATATGTGCAGGCATACTGCTGGCTATTCAACTTTGTCAGACCTCCAGACTCCACTTTAGTCTTTTTAACTTTTGATGTAGTTCCTTTGCTTACAAATTTTTATGTCCAGGTTATGGGATTTTTTAATATTTGAGGATGGCAAGGAGACTCTTATTAATATATGATATGGGTGAATAATACAGGAACTACCCAGTCTAGCAGCTGTATCCTCACAAATAGTTATAGATATATAATCTTGTAATTAGCCAAATATTGCCATCATGCTCAGACATATCTCAAGAGGAATCATTATGAGAAGGCAGAATTCTATAAAATATTGTCTGAATAGTTGAAGTATATAGGTGCTTTGAAATCAGCCTCAATACACAAGTCAAAGCTCAGAAGAACTGGCATAATAACAACTGACAAAAGGAGGAAAACAGATCCTCTGAAATACTTCTAATACCTGTAACAATACTATAAGAATATGACAGCATTTTTGCAAGCAACTCTTACTAAGGGTTGCTATAGTTGATAATTTTCCACAAAGAATAATCATAAAAAAATAATACATTAAGCAGATAAGCTAGCATGGCTGATGCCCAGGAACCTATTGTGAGATCCTTTGACTTCGTGCATGGCTTGTTGTTCAACCAAGCAAAGATTCACACAGGGCAGCCAAGAACTATATTACCCAGCAGATTTGGAGATCACACAGAAACCTCAGGGGGTCAGCTAAACAGAAAATGCTTTGCAGGACAGCTCTGCCAGCAGCCAGCAGGAAAGAGCTGGATAGGTGAGCTTTATTAATAACACTCTTTTATCATGATTCAACAACAAAGACGAGACGAACAATCTGTATCTGTGTGAGTACTGGATATCCAATGCCATCATTTAGTCAAGGAAGAAACTCTCTAGGTGCGTTTCAGTTTCAGACTAAGACAACTCTATCGGTCCGTCTTAAGGTCTCTGTATAACCTGCAGACCACAAGATTGTGTGACGCTTAGTGGAAGTCTTTTTAGCACACTTAGTGGGAGCTGAATGATTCTGCTAGGTTTAGGTTAGATTCGTAGGTATTGCTGAAGCACAGGAGTCTGTGGAGGAGGCATTTTAGGAACACTGGAATACCTCGTATCCATTCAGGAAGATGATGATCCGTAGGTCTCATGTCATATCTGCCTGTCTATAAATATGCATTGGACATGTAGTAAGTACACTGTTACTCTGAGACATTTATATATGCTGGCAGATTTAACACAGGATCCATGGGAGATACGTGTTTCCCTGCAGCAGTGGATAGAAGCCACGTAGGAACAAAAATATGGCTTCTCAAACGCTTCTAGATGCTTGTCTGCACTCAACAGCTCTATACAACTTTACAACCATCAGCTACCTAATCTTCCTGAAAACTGTGCAGATATAATTAAAAAGGCTACAACTTGTGTACAAGTGCATTTCTTATTCTAAATTTAAGAACACCTTCTTGTTATGGCAAGTAATTTTTTTGGCTGTTTTTAGGTTTCGTTTAATTATTCCTTTTTTAAAAACTTGAAGACAGATAAGGATATAAAAAAAGGATATAAAACTGGCTTCTATATTAGTGGAAAGCCATCATTCAAGTCAAGTGGTTTTTTTTCTTTTTCTTTTTTTTTTCTTTTTATTTTTTTTTCTTTTTCTTTTTTTTTTTCTTGTGTTCACAAGTTACCCTGTCACTGATTCACCGGAAGATCAACATTTCTGAAAAAAACTTAGATTTCATGACAGGCATTTAAAAACTGAAGAACCTAAATCTGAAGACTCTTCTTAATGTGTTTCTTTCAATATTATCCCACATAGGACAAATCTAACTAACTGAAAATACATTAAATAAAAAAAAAGCCTGGCTCCAGTGAAAAGCATATGGTCACATGGTAAAAAAAAAAAGGAAGATCTAAATATCTATTTTTTTCCTTTAGGATCACATAACATAAGTCTAATCTTAATATTAAAATTTATTTTACTTCTCTTATTCAAATATGAAAAAAGATAATTAAAGTGAAAATTAGGCAATAAATACTCAGTGAAGGATGAAAAATGCAATAAAATTGCCTATTTAGTTTTAAATGGAGCACAGTTTTACCTTTTCACTCAACAAAGGATATCAAATACACATAAGTGAAAGAAAAGCATATTAAGAATTGAAACATTTTTTCCACCTAAAATTAGCAGCTAGAGAGTTAGAACTTGGCTTTGTATTAGCAAATATTTTATTGGTCTTAACAGTAGCAATAGTCCCCAAACTTCAATGATAATCAACAATCTGTTTGCAAAGGTAATTCATTCAATTTATTCTTTTTTTTTTTTTAAAAAAATACAGCTTTCTCTGTCACTGCTCTGAAGACTTGCTCTTATAAAAACATAACTGGGGGGGAAGGAAAAGAAAAACATAGACTTTCATATTAAATTTCATTAAAAATCCTCACAGCTGACAATTGTTTCCAAGTCTGAAGGGACTTAAGAATATTGTTCCATTATAAGTTCACCATAGAATTATTTGGAAAAAACAAGTTAAAAGCAATTTCATAACACCAAAATGAGCAGCTACCACTGTGGGAGTGAGTATTCCCATGTTCTCTCCCCATTCTCTATCCTTATCAGACTTTTAACGGCTTAGATGGTCAGGGATTTCTAAGCTCAACATTAAAATGAACTTGAAGAACTATTATGCCATCAAAGGACATTATTTGAAAATATCCATCCAACAGTCAGGAAGGGAAAAGAAAATTAACAACAGGGAACTGGATTAAAGGCAGTTGAAGAAACATTCAAAAAAGGGCATCCCATATACAGGTGTAAAGCATTTTTTACCTTCTCAAGCAAGCTATGAAGACATGCTTACATGTGACACACTTATCGTTTATAGTCCAAAGTGCACAGCTGTATCATGGCTTGCAATGAAATAAGAAACTATAGTGCTTTTCCTCACAGACTTCCCCATACTTGACTGTTTCCAGGATGGAAAGCAGAATCTAGAACTCGCCTTGCTCTAGCCTGTAATAAAAAAGCTAGGACAAAATGATAGCACATGGGCTGATTAGGGCGGCTTGACTAGGAAGGTCAGACCGGTGCTTACACACTGGTTGCTGACTGATTTGCTCGAAACATTGGTTTCAACATAATCTCATTGGGTAACAGCAACAAAGAAGTACCAGCCCAGTGGCTTAGTGTGCTTGCAGTTCATGTATTTGATAAACCTTCTCGCTCTTGTCCTTTTATATTTGCACAAACATCACCTTCAAGAAAGCTCATAGCACTATTGGAGTTCACCAAAACCTAGCTCAGGGGCTAAGATGAGGCAGGTAGAGTGGTAGTTCAAGGTGATACCTGACCATATATGTATGCGTGTATACACACACACGTAAGGTATATGGATATATGCGACTTTCAAAGGCAAGGGGGCAGCTTTCTATTATTTTTCATATCCATTTCTACATTCTGTGTTCAAATAAAGTCGGTCAGATTGTAGGAAAAATAATTCACATCCTTTTAGTTAGTCTTACAGGGCATTTCTCTCTTCTGTTTAAATGTCTAGCGATTGGTTAACAAGCAGGTGCAGTTCAGCAGAGAATCCTCAGGTGGTTTCTGGTGTTATTTTGATGGTACTAAGACAATGGTGCATTACAGCAAGATATGTCAGGCTTTTTCTCTGAGCTCTTCTGTTTCTTCTGAAGGAAGTTCATGTTTTCTAAATTGGAATAAGTCTAATAACTTCGAATAGAACCTGTCAAAAAGAATCTCATTTTTTCAACTTTGAAAGTAAGTGCATTAAACGGAATTGTAGTAATTTTCAGTGGTTGCAGATGTGGGATTACATATTTTTCTTTCAGAGAAAGAAAAACTTTTCATCGAAAACATTTGCACAGTAGTATAGTAAACAATAAATTTGGAGTACTTGTGTCAAGTAATTCAACTAATTTCAGATTTGACTTCAGAATAATTTTAAATAACAAAACTGGAGGTGGTCAGAAATATCTTCTTGTAATTAAATCTATAATACAATGTTATCTATCCAAGATAGAAACATTATATGACTTGAGACAAAGAGGGCAAATATGTTTAATTAATTAAAGAAAGAATTTAAAATTCAAACCAGAGAATTACTTTAATCAACCTTTCTACTAGTACAGTGATATAAATATCAGGGAAAGATTTTTTTTTTTACTTCACAGTTGTGGGCAACATTTTCAGAAAGTAAGATGTTAAAAAAGCTATAAAGTGGGAATGGTGAATCTAGGTTCAAATTTATCATTCTGAAAACCCACATTCAACTGATACCTGACTCTTGAAGTGCCAAAACATATAGACAAATTAGCACCTGAAATGAACATTTCTCAGGAGCCTTTGTATTCCTAGTATAAGTTCCGTGTTTATCTGCCGGGACAACTCACATCTTAAATCCAATCAAAGTCTAGAAACTTGAGTCCAATGTACACTTACATTAGGAAACCTGCACTACAGAGAATGCAAAAGTGGCTACCATTTTCTTTTAAAATGCAGATGTGGGAGGAGCAGACCAGTGAGAAAATCCTTCTACAATAACTTTCTTCCACACAGCAGACAAGGTAAAAAACTGAACATGCCTGTGAAAACATTAGAGAATGATCACTTTTTGGGGGTAAGGATAGAAAGAAGTGACTTAAATTTTAACATCTATTTAACAAATCACTATTTTCTTACATTACAGACTCATTCTTTAAAATACATAAATGTTCTTTGGAAATAGGTTGGATTCCAGGTGTCCCTCACCCAGAGCAAGTGCCTTAAGAATTAGAGTACCAGCCAGACTCATTGTCTTGCTTTGTGAGTCGCTAATTCCTGCAGTGTTTCCCTCAGAGTAGCTCAGGTTCAACAGGGCGATCTAGATGAAGCTGGTCCTGCCTAGCCTGTTATTGGCACTTAAGTTCTTCTCCTGGTTGCAGGACCTTTAGCTCTGATACCCTCCACAGTGCTGAAGCTCTAGTATCGGCACCTATGTCTTTACGGGTAAACATTTGAATTATCAGAATTAATTGCAGTAAGATTCTCCATCTAGTTGTAACTTTTAATTAAAACTCTAGACTGAGTGTACTGTCTTGCTAAGATTATATTTTACATATTGGGAATTCCAAATGAGTTGTTGCTTCCCAGCCCATCTGTGAATCATAAAGGGGGTTAAGTGGGAACCAGGTGCTGCTTTCAAACATATGCTTGAGCTTAGATTCAAGCTTGTTACAAACTTTATCTTCCAAACCAAAGTTGTCTAGATTTTCATACCACCAGCTGAAGTGGAATGGATCAATCTTAGGCATAAACACTTTAAATTATATCTGAGTATCAGATTACAGGGAATTAGATAGCCTGAGTGTAAACCTGCATTATAAAGGACATTTTCTTTAAATTTCACCACAAAACAGAAATATTTTTCCCATTGCATCACTTGCATCCTTCTTTTTTTTTCCTAATTTTGTATCAAGCAGCAATTAAAATAATAAATAAGGAAAGAAGTACTTCCTTACTGAACCATTCATAAATCAATTAAACATTTCTTTAATCAGCTGAATTTTTAATGAAAGAGATGAGAACGGTACTAAGAGGTTAGGCAGTAGTGAAAACTCTGCAGTAAACCTGTAAACCTCTAAAAATCTGTAAAACTCTTTTCCACTATGTGAGAGAAAAAGAAAAAGACGATGAAGAAGAGTCTACGTTAATTTGTGAATGATCACATGCATCTGATTCATGAGTGGGTGTTGGTTAAGTCTAGAAAGAGCATTAACTTAGCCCTGATCCAGTCTCATGTTTAGAAGGCTACTTTCACATGTATTACTTTGCTTTTTGTGTTTAACACTGGCTTATGGAGGGCTTAACACTTGCCCTTTTTTGTAAAAAAAGATAACCCTTCTTCATTAGAGGTGACATAGTGCTCACTTATTGGCAGTATTTGAACTGTAGAATGATATTTATGTGGTGTTTCTTTTCTATAGTAAGCTGCACTGTACACTCATGACAGAGCAAATGAATACATAAATTAAGGTTTTGTCTCTGCTTCACAGTGACTATATGATAAATACTTCCACGGAAATGTGAAG
Source organism: Neomorphus geoffroyi (assembly GCA_033558235.1). Lineage (NCBI taxonomy): Eukaryota > Metazoa > Chordata > Aves > Cuculiformes > Neomorphidae > Neomorphus > Neomorphus geoffroyi. The sequence goes on along the minus strand of JAUMJM010000053.1, from coordinate 20,286,886 downwards.
TGTTAACAGACACATATTTTCTATCAAATTATTGTTTTATTTTTATGGAATACAGGGCTTCCTCTAAGCTTTTCTAAAAATTGTCACAGTGTCTGCTTTCTTTCTTTCTTGAAGCTTTCCTGCTTTCTTCTTTTTTTGTATACAACTACTTTTGGGAAAGATACAAGTGATGAGATATTAATAAAAGATTATGAGACTTCACCATAGCTGTGTAAGCTTAGAGCATGTTCTTTCTTTCTCTCTTCCTCTCTATATACATACCACACACATACACGTATATACAAAGATAAAGGCACTATAAATAACACATAAACGCTAGATGAAAACATACATAAACAGTTTCCTGGTGACAATTCCTAGAAGCACTGGTTGTATCTATATAGATATGTCATAAAGCTGTGAGCCTGCTATCAGGTTTCAAGTGCACTAAATTTATATCCCCGCTGTATAACTTAGTGTCGACAAGCTAGGTGCTTTTTTATTTTTTTGTCTAGTTAAAATGCAGAGCAATACTTCTAACCTATTAAGTTAACTTTGTCTCCACCATGAAGTGTAAAAAAAATTCCATGTCTATTAAGTTGCATTACCTTTTTTAATTCCTTCAAGAAGAAGGTAGAACAACTTCTTAACTAAGGTCACATAAGGTACAATATTTTCTTCTCTTCATTTTTATACTCATTATTTTTGTATCATATTCTTGGATATGATTGGTAATATCTAGATATGGGAGAGTATACTCTCTTTCTAGTAGACACTTGGAAAGTTTATGAGGACAGTAAGCTCCAGTTTTCCCTGGCTTTTGTCAGCACATGAACTTGCCAATGGAACAAGAATGAATAATGAGTTGCTATTAGCTGTCAGAGGTTTTGGAGAGGTGTCCAAAGAGACAAGTTTTAGGAATGGGATAGTTTTGCATTGTTAAGACTGAGAAAAGTGAATGGGGAAAATTGGCAAAACAATTTGTTTAGTAAAATTTGGCTTCTAAAAAATAAGTGCTGTGAAAGGACATAATTGACTGGGAGATACTTCTGGTCTGGTCTGACTCTTGGCAACATTTTACCTGCATATGGTATGATTGGCAAAAAACGACTTTCTGCCAGTGTTCCTGGAGAGTTCAAAGTAAGCTTGAGGCTTTTGTGTTTGGACAGAGAACATACATAGTTCTTTAAGAGAAGTTAAGTTATTTCCAAGTAACCCAATGAAATGGATAGAGACAATCAGGACCTAAATATAAGGATGAGCTAATAATATTAATTGGAAATACCTTGTGAACCAGATTCCCTTCCTCTCCTCCCTCTCCCCCCAGTCTTCAATCATTCAAAATCTACCAACAAGATGTTATCCAATGGCTCTCACTTTTTTATTTAAGTTTTATTATTCTGGGCTTCATCTTATTCCTAAAAGACCAATTATGTTAACCAAAATCCAAGGAATACAAATGCATTCACAGTTAAATGCAAATGTTATTTTACTAACATCTTATATGCATCCATATTTTTTTGATATTTCCTTAGGAAATGCACAGTGCTCCTTGTCCAATGAAGCAGGGAATTCATAACATTCTCCAATAATCCCCAAATGAGCAATGTCACATTTCAAAGTTCTTTGCAGAAATTGAACATATATGATTACTTAATCATAACCAAAAAGCAAGCTGAGATGTGGTGGAAGTAACTACTTCATGTGGTTAGTAACAGCGGAGAATAAATTATAATATATGGTTTAACTAAATGTTCACATGAGTGGATTTACAATTACCTCTATTTTTTCTTTTTATTTTTAGTTAAGATATTTTTTTAATATGCAGTACTCTTTTTTTCTAATGAGATTAAGAATAGAAAAAATGTTCACAATCTTGGAATATTAGGAAACAGTTCAAAACCTACTGACTTCAGAAAGTTTTGGACCAGAGCTTCCAGTGAAACAATGGAGAAAGGCTGATGACTAAAGATCATTCAGAGTGGAGTGAGGAAATTCTGTTCTGACAACGAAAGGTATTTTTAATGCCAAGATCTCTCACTTTTTTTTCCACATATATATTTGCAACTAGAAGCAGAATAAAAGATGTTGATACTCATTGCCAAGTATTGTCCATCTATGAAACATCATTGAAATGCAGGAATTCTAACAAAGATTTTACAGATGAAAACCTAGGAATGTTATACTAAAACACAGAAATGTTAATCTCAAGCTGTTTTCAAGATATCAACCCATGGGCCAGATACAGAGTCAAACCCACAGGGGAAACAAAGAAGATTTAAAAATAGATTACAAGTATTACTACTATTTTACAACAAAAGGTAAACAAAGCAATATTTCATAACTGTCTTCATGCCCTGTATTTGAACAACTGCAATATACATATAAAACGAATATGACTATGTTGTTACATCGTTGTGTGATATTTTACTTCAAGGAATAGCATGTTGAATTGTCAGTAACTAGAATGCTCAACGCAGTCACATCATCAGCAGAGTTATTCTTTCTCATTAACAATATATATTCAGAGGAGTAGATAACAAAACAAAGACCTGTGCAGTAAATGTTAACACATTTAATGATATTTGAACCACAAAAAGATTAATGGTGGGACACACTATTTTGTAGGATCAAGATTTAGTAAGTCAAATGATAAGCAGTTTGAAGGAAAAGGAATTCGTAAATGGCTTATTTCATAGCTTATTAGAAATATAATCTCTTTTACAAATCTGACATAACATTTTGATTTTTTTCTCTAAGTGAAAACTGTTTTTGTGTGAATTGTTTGTATTTTCCATTATATAAATAAAAACATATAAATATTTTTTTCATAAAAGGAGACGTGAAGTTTTGATATGTGTATACTTGGGTTGTCAACACATTGTATTTCTTCCTAATTTGATATGTAGTGGTTTATGTATAAAGCCAAACAGGTTATCACATTTATCATTCCAGAAAGCATAACACTTTCAAGTGTTCTTTGTTGTCTTCCTAGCTTTAAAAAGATCTCAACAGAAGGAATCATTCTTCTCATCAGTAAATTATTTCATTTATATATACAATGACCACGTATTCAATGCATTACAAGTTATGAAGCTGAAAGTGTTCCTGCCTAAGAAGTTGAATGATTAATATTAAATTATTTCAGTGCTCTATGAAGGATTACCATTTCAAGTAGGGTATAGTTCCACCAGAGGAAAACAAAACCCAGAAATCCTGTCTCCATAAATATAGCGTGATAAACCCCCCCAGAACTAGTTTCTTCTGTCTTCAGATATTTTTGGTAAAACATGACTTATACCAATAATTTTAATGGGATCTCTGATGTGGAAGTCTTCTCAATGTGAATAAAAATCATTAAATCCACTAGAAATTGTGCTTTTGTTCCTGCAAATACCTTTAAATAAAAGGATGATGGTGAATGCTTTTTAGCTAATCAGATTGCTGTATAATTTTTCTGTAGTTTTATTTTTCCATAGATTTTATACATGAGATTTATCTGTTACGAGTACCAAAGACCCTTGCGGTATTCAGTAGGGGTTGGTTATATGCACAGAAGTGCATGGATTTGCATAAGGGTCAGACTAGCTTACATTCCGCTAACGTTCTGAATCAGGATATATGAGAACGTTGGTTTTTTTCATTTTCTACAAAGATATTAAGACAGATTTTCCTTATTCACCAACATTTAAATTGAACATTCATGTTATACTCATGACATTATTGGCCATCAAGTATTCTAGTAAACAGCTGGCATAACCCTGGATTGCACATCTAGTAGGTGTGGATGGAATTCATAAGAATATGTCTTACATAAATAACGTGCCAAGGCTCTGATATAACGAGTACTTACTCCTGATGGCCGCTGTTTACTCATTGCCAGTTCAAATGTGCTTCCAGTGTTGGAATTCATCCATCCTTGCGCTTGAAATATTGCGAATGATCTCATTACATTTTGGAGGTTAAAGTTGAAGGGAACCCATATACTCAGCTGCTATGAACTGCAACAGCTCCGGGGAAGTGAGTAGAAACACCTCACTCTGTAGCTGAAATACATATATGTAATTCAGCAGTATATAGTTGGCCTATATACTTCCATGTTTAGCCAGCTTAGTACTGTTTTAGGGCAATTAATCATGGGATAAATGATTCTAGAGAAGTGACCCTGAACAGAGATGTCTCCTTAGAGAAAATCCTAAAACAAGAGAAGAAGGACTTATGTGTTATCAAGGAACAATAGAAGACAGATCTGGAAAGAACCTTGAGGAGTCACCTACGCTACCTTTCTGCTACAAATATATTTACTCCATTCCCATGGATGCTTGACTAATGTGTTCATTAACCATTTATCATTAATCCCAGCCCAACACCATCAGCACAAAGTTGTATACATACTCCCCTGTGTCTCTTACCTCAGATGCAGAGAAAGGTCTGACGTTTTTTCTCTTGATAGTACATGTAAACTAACGATTATCATCCTTGCTGTTTGCAGATGCAACAGAACTGTTCAACTGAAGTGCTGACAAGAGCTTGGAATATTTAAATCTGACCATGAGGCTAGTGAAAGAGGACCAAAGAATAACAACTCAGATATTTTTATTTGTGATTCAGAAGATAGCCTCATCTAAGAACTGATCAAACGGAAGCATCATTCCCTCCAGACATTTAATTATAATGTGTTCTTGTGATTTGTATTATATTTTAAACATGCTGTCTTTTTGTAAAAAAAATCTGTTCTTTCATGCTGCCAAACATATAAAAATTGGTTTCCAAGTACTTTTAAATCTCTCTTATATTTGCCCTGGCAGTAACAAAAAGCTAACAAAATTCAATACTTGGCTCTCAATATGGGCATATTAAAGAAAAAGAAGCTGCAGTGAAATGCATAACAAATAATGAAAAGGTGCTTACATGATATCCCTGGGTAATATTTTCAGAGGCATATAGGTTGTGTAGTAAAATAAACCAAGAAATATAGGCTTGTAGGTGATTTGTGCACTTCCAAAAAATAATTTCACTCAAAAATTTTGAGAGAATAATTTTACCCCTCAAATTAAACTTAAAAAACATTTTCGCTAAATTATAATCAATGAACAAGGTCTTATCTAACTGATTCCTCTTTCTAAATAAATTGCATATTATCTATTTTTCTGCAGAGTAATTTCTTTTTATGCCTTTATACCCTATCGAGCCACTGCTGATCAGAATATCTTTACCTGTGTAAGAACTGTAAAACATTTAAATGTCATCTTTCATTACACCTTAAAAATAGATACAAGTAGCTCAGGTTTTTTTCTTGCTGTTGTATTTTTATTGTTGTTGATAAGGATTCTGTATATATTTCATTCTTTAATTTCTCACTTTCATATCAAAATTTTTATCAAGATGACCTGGGACCAGAACTGCCACAAAAAGATGAGTAAGATGAGAGTGACAAAAATCATATTCATAAACACAGAACAATTTTTACTCATTGATAATAATTCATTTTTATTAATATTGGCAAAAATGATGAATCCATTGCTCTAAGCATTTTATTGTGACATCAAAAAATCAATAGAAGAACACAGGAAAAAATGCTTGGCCTAGAAAATAGGTGAAAACCAGAGCTGCGTGGGATACTAAGCATCTAATAAGAGTTATCTACAACCCCATAATGCTTATCTTTTGACTTGTATCATCAGTTATTAACTGTCTTTAAAACCATTTGGATTTCTTGTCAATGCGACAAGCTTCCATGTTATAATCCCTCCTGAAGACTGAACAGGAGAACAATAGAGAGGAAAGGAAAAATAAGGTGTTTTTGAATTAACAGTGTTAACTTCTTGGTCTCCCTCTGCTTAAAACTCCAGGGAAAAGGCAGACACTGGTTTTGTCCTTACAGTGTTAGCTGTTTCAGTCTCAGAGAGGCAATGGGGAATTACAGGTTTACATTTGTGTTTGCCATCATATCACTACTCTTTTGTTCCTTTTAGTTCAATAACTGTTGTCATTTACAATTAGTCACAGTTCCCCTCTAATACATTATTGTCATTTAATACTATACAGTTCATAAATAAGAAAGATACTGTAGAACTGCTGCTTAAAATTATTAAAAGCATTTGACATCTGCCTGAAGATAGTGTCTATGTTATTCATAGCACAACATCAACTGATTTCAAACAAACCACTGTTAGGCTAATGCCATAATGTACTTTAGAAAATCCTTGCCATCATGCTTTGTCTTCACCTTTTTGAATCCTTTGCACAGTGACTATGCTTACAAACACAGTGGAGGTTTAAAAGTACTTAATGATGTGGTAAGTCAGCTGTAGCTCAAACTGATCTGATGTTGAATGTACATCTACACTGGAAAACTAATGCAATAATGAGGAGAGCAAGCATCTAGTATTTCACAGAGTAAAAAAAACCACCTTCGCTCTCGCTTGTATTATGACCATTTTTATTGTTACAGACAATAATTGTCTGTAGGTTGCAGATAGAAAGACACAATACAGCAAAAAGTTGTGGGATTTTCTGAATTTGTTTTTGATTTCCAGAAATCAAAACTCAGTTTTGTTCTAGTACATCCACTGAAATGAAGTCTATACTTTTTTTAAAAAAAAAGAGAAAAAAGTTCATCAGATCAAGAAGATGCTTGTAATAAAACAAAAAATAGAAAAACCTCTAGATGAATATCTTGATCTTTTTTTTTTCTTGAACATATATAAAAGAGAACTAAAGAAAAACAAAAATTAGACCCGAGGGAACATTGGATCTTCTAGCCTTATTCATTTCTTATAGGACATTAAATTTCACCCTTTACTCATGTACGGAAGCCAACACTCCTTGTTTGACTTATTTGCTTTTGTCTTATATTTAGTAAAAACACACCTTCCAAAAAAGCATCCTCTCTTGATTTGAAGGTGTTGAGAGACAGCAAATTCTCTCTCTGCTACATTCTTCCATTCAATAATCACAGCCATTTGTTTTTAAAAAATCTTTTATTCCTAATTTGAATTTTTCTGGACGCCTCTTGCAGCCATAAATCCTATTATGGCTTTGTTACTAGGTTTTAAAATCCTCAGTACCCTGTTTTTCCATCTGTGATGATATCTGTAAATTAAAAATCCACTTTTTAAAAAAAGTTAACACATGAAATCCTTTACTTCTCTCACTGTAAGACATTTTCTCTAGACTGCAAATAATTTCTATGGATTTAGGTCCCTCAACTCCAACTCTTAACATTTTTTTCAAAGTTATGAATACTGAAATTGCATATATAATTTTCTAATGTCAATTTTACCAATGTTGCATATGTCTATAAAACCTTAGATAGCTGCACGTTCTACTTTCTTTTTAAGTATCATTAAACAAACGGAAAAACAAACCCTACAAAGTATTAGTCCACTCACCAGTTCAGTGTTTAGGCATGGTACGACATAAAAATGTGAACCCCCTAAGAAACATGCCTAAGCGGAGAGGTGGAAAATGTCAAAATAGTCACAAAAATCTGCCTTATTAGTTGCAAGAAATCTGTTTTAGAAGTGTAAGTTAATTCCTGCAGATTTTGTGAGGCAAAGTAAGTCCTTTAAAGGAGAAGCTAGGCTTATGACTACACAGCTGCCACAGCTGCATTGTTCTGATACACTTGCCTTGAGTTTGCATTACCTACTAGAACACACAGAGAGAAATTGTTTGGGCTAATTTTCATACTTTTCTCCAACACACAGCTTCCTTGTCAGGCAGGTGAGGCCTCAGATAAAAAAAGGGAGCTTATCTTTGACAGAAGTTAAGTACGCGTTTTTCTTGGAATAATTTAAGCAACAAGGTCATATTTTAGATGGGTTTCAGTGTATGTAATATGTGAAAATAAGGTAGATAACCCAACAGATTCCATCACTGAAGGTGTTAGATGAAAACACTGGCATTCATTCCTAGATGACAGGAAGTGTTTTTCTTTATAGCTATGACAGAGATGTTGAAATCTGCCTGAAAGGAGAGTTTCAGGGAAAGGGCAGTTGGTTCTATTTTTTAAAAAATAAGTAATTTCTTCTCAGCCCTGTAGTGAATAAGTTTGGGCCTACTAGCCTCACTGGATTTTATCAGGTGACAAAGGCAGAAACTCTTTGTCTTGTTTTAAAATTCAATAATGACTGAGCCCATTTAATTAAAAGGAGGAGAAAAAGCAGCTCTCGATCTCTTCTTTCCCTCTCAAGTCCTGTTACAAGTCACATTTCTACAGTGAGGTACTAATGATATCATTCACAACAGTGAATGCTGCAATAAAGGACAGACATAATTTCAGTGTGGCAAGTGTACCATCTCTCTTCTTATTGCTGTCGGCTCTGTTTCTTGTTTCATCACAGGAAAAAACCCTCTCTTGTTTAAGAACTGCTGTAAGATTTTCAAAAACTGACTTCAAACTGAGAAAAGCTTAGCACAGCTATTAGTGGATGGCTCCCTTTTGACTCACTTGGTAAACCTGCTTTCTATACACCCCCAGGGTTCTGGTTCAAGGACTGGCTGAGTGCACACACAGCAAGTTCAGTTACCAGATTTAATCTGTCAGATGCAAACAGCTGTCATATCCATCTGTGGGACATGTTGAAAGGGTGGAGAGATCAAAACCTGAGATTCCCTCTGAGTTTCCAGGATTAGCAGTCCCTAAAGTACCAGAGATCTAAATTAACAAATAGAAGTGAGCACAGGGTGAATCCAGGTAACTTGGCATGCCTTAGACAGGCGTACGGCAGGAAATATTGCAGGGCAAGAATAATAGTTATTCTTTTCTTTCAAAAGAGATCATGAAAGATGCTGATTTTTCCCGTTGTGCTTTCTCTTTACCTTTAGCAACTCTCCAGGCAGTCGTCTCCCCGTTGCTACTGTTGTGCTGGGCAGTCCATAGGAATGCTCCTTGGCAACATTCCTTTGACCATCTCTGACATTTTCGTTATAAAGAATACCCAGTCTCTCCCTTCTGTTGCTAAACTGATTCATGCAGCATGGTTAAAACTAAGATTTCCCTCATATCTGACGGCTGAGCTTCCAGCCTGTCTTGTCAATATCTCAACTTGAATGCATGACTGAGCGACTGCCTCACAATTTTTACTGTGGGAGAAGAAGGTATACATTGAAATTCATTCAGAATTTTCATTTAGATGTGCAAACGTTTGTTTAATTTTCATGACTTCAGATGGGATGATTTAGTGCAAAATGTTTAAAAAGGTGAGTGATAGAGCATAGCTTTTAAATTTATTTTAAGGTTTTGAAGACCACAAATCTGTAGTGAAGTAATAATATGCACTTAAAGAGAATTACCAATAACTAAAGAGACAATCCTAGTTAAATTTATGTTTGGAAAGAAGGATAAACACAATGATTTGTATAACTGAGTTGCGGTCTCTCTGCAACTACTGGAGACATTTCAAATACAGTCAGTGCAAAAAGGGGAAAAAATACATGTAGCCCATATTGTTTGAGACAATTACTATATATGCAAAGGAAAAAAAATGGGAAGAATTTACTTCATATTGGAAAACTAATTATTTTTAAAAAGTAACAGGTATCACATTTTGAAAAGTAGCCTTTCTTTAATAGGTACATCCTAGACATCACACTACGAATACAACCTTAATCATATCAGTCTTAGCAAATGTATGAAATATGCTTGAGTTTAACCGCAGGCCAATAAGTAAAAAAAAAAAAGCCTCTAAGCAAGGTCAAATGCTTCAACTGAGATATTTCTAATAAATGAAAACCATAATATTTTAATTTTCAATTATGTTCTGTTAGTTATTTGCACTCTTTAAAAAAAAAGTTTTAAAAAAGTTTTGAACAATGACATGAAATTAGGGCTCTGATGAGCAGTTCCCCAGAGTTTTGAGTTTTATTCAGAAAGTCCTTCAAAACTTGCAATCTAATTAAAGCTCCTAAGGAAGCAGTGTTCTGTGGATAGTAATTGGAATATCAGTCACAAAAGCAAGGGTAATATTTTATAAGCATAGTTAAGCTAGCTTTAAACAGAGTAGAATGGACATCTCTAATAGTTTAAGGATAGCACTAAAGAATCTGTTGAGAGCTTGAAGCCATGACTCATGGACAATTTTAAAGCCCACGCTCATCTTTGTGTTGATTCGGCTTGTAATGCTTTAACCAGTTTTAAACTAGTCAATGAATAAGTATTTAATCATCTAGTGGCTAACACGTCAGAATTAGTCTTAAGTTGTTCCTTTAGGTCTGCCATTTGGACTTGAATTGAATTTCTCAGTGCCTCGGTTTTGGCATTTGTACACTAGGAACAATAATATCCCTTGTAAAATTGCTTTAATGGCTATGGATATGAACTATGACAGGATATTCTCAGTCTGACTGAGGGGAAAACAAGATTTTATAACATGAAGAGCAAACACAATTGGATCTGGCCTATGTTCTGTGCTTAAATCTCAACGAGTCACTGGTTAGTATCCTATCTATTCTTTAACTAGGCTTGTTGAGAATAACGTAAAATGCTCTGTAAGCGTTCAAGGCATTTTAGCCAGTTGAATTTCTCCAGTGTATAGGAGGTTCCTGATGTGTAGAGCAATCCCATCTAGGGCAAACGATATTAACTGTGACTATGAAAAACCTGTATGACTGAAATGAGTTCTAAATCAGCCCTGTAAAACCACATGTTAACAAAACATTAGGTCATACCTACCCTGCTCTTTGTGTACATATATGCTACAGATTTGAAAAGAAGTCACAAAAGGCAAATACAGCACTTGTCAAGCAAGATTCTTACTCATTTTCATTGGCTTGATATCCAAGATTTCCTTCTTTTCTCCCATCTACCCTCAACCAACATAAATAAAAGGACAGCCTAATATTTATGTTCTTTAGCCAGTCAAACAGACCAAACAAAACCCCTCAACCACCCCGGTGCAGATATTTCATAGAGCACAGCAGATGTCCAAAACAGCTGACAAGACAGAAAAATGTTAAGACTAACACTGTAACAAGTCGAGTAGAATTTTGCTGGTCACTGGCTGCGCAGCAAGCAAGTTCAGGGAGTTAACAGCAAAACTGCTGCATATATTTAAACTTTACGCTGCGGGTCATGTAAACATTCGTTTCATGGAAACTGTGCTGGGAATGTAGAAATGTCTCTGACCCTGCTGTGTCTTCCCTATAAGGTTTATCATAATGCTGTGACAAAACTACATACTGTTTCTGTCAAAAAGATGGCATCTTGCTGTATAAGAAAAACAATCTCATGTTTATCAGTGGAATCTGGAGAAAAGCAATAATACAGTCTTGTGCCATTGGAAACATTTCCATTGATCTTTACATTTTTTAAAACAAATTGTTATTTGAAAGTGAATGTAAACTATAAGACTTTAATGGTTCTTTTCTAATAGTAATAAAAGTAGGTATGGAATTCAACAGTTATAAATAGTTTTGAGGAGTTTAAATCTCAAATAAACTTCTCGGAGTACTAGAGCTTCTGCAGATAATCAGGAAAAGAAATAGTAACATTTAATTATATACATAATATCTTTGCTCTTTTCTCGTTTTTTCAGAGGCAGGGAAGTTGAAGATTATACTACAGCTTTCTAGTCATTTCACTGCAGTCCTATAGCAATATGTCATTGTCAGACACTTTATCTGTCACTTGCACTCTTGCCCATAGACAGCAGTAGCCTTTTGGGAGATTTCATAGTAACTTTTTTTTTTTTTTCCAGGCTGCAGCAGGTGTGAAGTCACCACAACTCTATTAGCTCCACTGTGGCAATGAAAGCACATTATTATAATAGAATTGGAGGTCTACTCATTACTAGGGAAGCGACTTGCTCCAGGACTTGCCCTTTTTCTGTGTAAGGCCACACTTTCCTGCCAGCTCTTTTTCAGAAGAGGCCTCAAAAATGAAGACATCAAACACTCAGCTGGAATCCAACTGCATTCCACCCTGCAATCGTCACAGACTCGACCTGAAAAGCCCATCTTCTCTAATTTCAGTCTTGACAAAAGCAGGACAATGGGTGGCTATTGGTAAAGTCTTTTTTTTGCAGTTAAGAGCCATAAGCATTATCCCAGGAATCTCCATTCACATGAAGATAATGCACAGTCACTCTCTCCTTGTTTAGACTACAGCTCAGCCTATCTCAGACCACCTCCTATTTTCTTTCTTGCTTTTTAATCCTTAGCTTTACCTACTGAGCTATCCAACAACTGAACAAACTAAATAGGAAAATAATTGTAGTAAGTCTAAGTGCAACGAAGACTTAGACAAAGATGCCTTGCCAGTCCCCCCCCCAGCTCATAAGCTATATTGGTGGGAAGAAACTTCCAAACAGACATGTTTAACACTGCTGAATGAGTTTCTGGAGCCTGGAAGAGGTCAGTGTATTCTGTGGGGAATCATCTATCCTTCAGGGGTAAATGGAGTTGATAACAAATCTTCTTAGCACTCAGCTTCTAAATGGGCTTTTTGCACACTAGTCTGCATCTGCACATAGGATTATTACTTTTTTAAAGAAACGTCCTTGTATGTTGTTTATGAATTTTGGTTCCTGGTGAGTTTTGGGGGGCTTGGGGGTCTTGTTTTGCTTTTGATTTGCTTTTGTTTTGTTTTCATTTTTGTTTTGGTTTGTTTTTGTTATTTTTTAATAAGGGTGAAGCATACATTAGGAGGTTCAGAAGTCAGATTTTCTGTGTCTGAGGCTCTTTCTAAAAGTCTGACGGAGAAGGCATGGTTATATCTAAGGAAAGACTGCTTGAAGAAAAGCTTTCCTTTTTAGTAAAGATATAACCTACCTGATGTCTATATGAAAACAAATTGTATTTTAGATATGTCTTTACCTCATTAAATTCAACAAATATCTCAGCTAGTAACGTTTTCCTTTACTTACTGTTCTGCTCCTTCCAACTTCTATCCTGTCAGCCGTAACAGCAATAAACTATCGAAGGGTTGAAGTTTCAGTTCCTATAGCATCTTGGAATAAACGCTACAGAGGTATATTTATTTCCTCTGCTCCATTGTCTATGCTTCTATACCTTATACCACTACTTTGACAGGTTTCTGTTTGCCTGTCACCCACATTTGACTAAGTTCTGCCCTCTTCACACCTGAAGTGGTGGCTAGGACCTAGTAACTTTCCAAAGGCATCCACAGGATTCAGTAGTTGTTGAAATAATTAAATTTCTGAAAAGTTACCCAGTGTCTTCTGTGATCCTAACTCCATCAATTTGCCAGTCTCCTCCAGGGAGTTATTCTTATAACATCCTTACACCTGGCTATGTACAAATGCATTTACCAGATACACTTGGTTCAGACTGTTGTTCAGCGCAGATAAATCATTAGGGCCGTTGTATAGGCAGCTGTGCAGTCTTAGTACAGTATCTGAGAAACTTCTAGAAGTGCACTAAGATAAAACTGACTTATATTTTGCCATCTGCCTCTCAAAACAAAATTATGTGGGAACACCTTTCCCGTTTATTAAATATATTATCACTATGCATATTTATGTTAAGATAGAGAAAGCTGAAGAAGTGAGTTTTCTTTCCCATGGGAAGTTGTTCTACTAAACTCCTTTTGAAGAGTAATTACAGCAATTAACCTGATCGGCTCTGTTAAAATTATGTCTCTCTAGGTGAAGAGAGTTTTCTCTTTGGAGATTTTTGTCTGGACACGAGGATTAGAGTTGTCAGCAGTGATGTGCCTCTTAAAGAACAGCTATCCTGGACACAGACCATTTAGCGTTGTAAAGGTATGAATCGAGGGCAAAATTCAAAACAAGATTTAGATCTCTAAGTCTGTAAAACCTACACTTATCCTGTTCAGGGAGCATGACTTTGCCTCACAAATTGCTTAGGCACTTAAGATTCTACTACAAATCAGGCCCTGAAGCATTTGACTCTTATCTGATGTATCTAAGTGCTCACCAGCTGCTTAAGAGGCCTGATAGCTGCAGACTCTTAAGCCTTGTGCCCAGCACACTCCCTTGGCTACCTGGACTAATGCACTTGAACAATACAAAATGCAGCAGACACAGTCAAATTCACCAAAAGAAGTTCAGAGAAAGAAGTCCAATGTTAGTTTAGGAGCTCTGTGTATCTATCTAGCAGCTGGCACTCTCCTCTGGGAAGAAGCAATAGGTCAGTTCCCTTCTTGGCACACGAGGTTACAAATTCTCAACTTTTACTTTCAAAACAGTGCAAAAATTACATTAAAAATAGCTACCAATGTCTAATTTAACAGGCATTCCAAGCTCAGCTGGTGCTTGACAGCTGTTTCACTTAAGTATAACCAAGCCCATATGTGCTCCCCGCAGGGGGGCTGGGTTCTCCCCAGAGGTTACCAGCTGGGATATATCCCACCACCCCAGCCAGGATCAGGGCAGCTGGTGGGACTGGAGCAGCCACAGCCATGGTCACACTGAACCTCCCTGTGCATGGGATTGGACTGAGGCAGGGCTGGGACATGGGCCTGAAGATGGACTCAGTTTGACAACTGAGTGGCATCACTGGCGAGGGGCTGATGGTCCTCAGCCATGGGCAGGGTGGGGCAAGACCTTGAGAGGGGCTTGGCAGGGACAGTCAACCCCATTAATGCCCTTGCCTTTTCATATATGCAGCACAATGGATGCACAGATAAGACATTGCTTTTTAGGCTCGGACTTCTTCGGTGATGGTGCATTTTGGACAAATCTGAGAGGCCTCCCATCTTTGATGTGAAGTCCTGATTATGAGGATGTAGAGGTCTGTTCTTCTCATTGTCTCTCTTGATCTGTTCTTCCTTGTCTAGAGAGGCAGGCAGTGCACAGGGTATGGCGAGCTAGGTAGCAAATGCTAACTCATCCTTTTGGAGCTGGTCACACCTCCTTGGGCCAAGTAGTGTGTAATATTTCAACTCCCTGCTCTCACAACATGTTTTCTCTATACTCACCTATCAGGCACTAGTTGTCACTCAACCACTCCCTTCTTTTCTCATAACATTTTTTTCATAAAATGTAAATGTTGGCCAACCGTACTCGGTGTCTAAGCTGAGTTCTTCATTCTCAGAAGGGATTTTCAGTTTCCTACGGTTTTCCTACTGAAGGCTACATCTATAGAAAAGTTCAACAAAGACAGAGTTATAGATGTGGCCTTATTGTCTCCTCTGGTCATTTCTATACTTGACGTGTCATCAGCAGTATGTTTCATTCTTAGATACCCAGCAAGAATCCTACAATACATAGGCAGCTTGATAGCGTAAATTGGGGCTGAGAATTTGAGACATTTGACTATCAGGTGTCATAACTCTCAGCACTGTCCAAGTAACTTATGAAGCTGTCAATATTCAGACCTGACAACAGATGGGATGTTTTGTTGGTGGTGTACCTTTTCTTCCATTTTTTATTATAGTCTTATGCTTAATATTGACAGAAAATAAAAAAAAAAAGAAAATGCATATTACTACTTGCTTCAAATAGGCAAATAATTTATATTCCAAAATATTCTGGAAGAAGAAAAATCCTCTCAAATTTAAAAAGTCGAGTAAAAGGAAAATAATTTCTTTGATACAGTGGACTACCAATAGACTGCAAGTATGTAATAATAAACAAATAGAGAAAAAAAATGTAATTGAATATCCAGCACTGAAAAATATTGTACTAACTTCCATTCTAAGTGTCCATGAAATAGTTTATCATTTTAATATCGTAATTCTAAGCCGTTGCTTGTATCACTGAACCAAATGTTCATCATATTAACATTTCAGTGCTGTCTTTAAAAAGGAAACAAAACAAACCCCTGTAGCCCTTGTTAAGATTGGAAGATATTTTTCATGGGTGTTTGAATATCTACAATTTCTCCCTTTCATTTGGTACCTTTTCTTCTTTGCAGTATGTTAGCCATGATAATTAACACTCTTAAGAAGATCTGATTTTATCAGATATACATCAAACAGAAACATGGCATACAAAAACTGTAGTCAGCGAAACCATAAGCTACCAAGTATTTCCAATTGAGTTAAATTGTTCTGGTTAAACTTGATGAATTTTTAAAATTTCAGTGATCTGTAAAATATGTTTTGAAATGTGAAAGAGAAAATACATGAGAAAATCTTGATAATATTCTCATGACCTTCTATCTCTTCTCTTTCTTCAGATAAACAAAAGATGAGAATTCTTTGAGATTTGAAACAGTCAGGTTTGAATTAACTGCGACTGATATTGGACTTTTAAGGATAATGGAAATACTCAATGAAATATTTTGTTAATTTATGAAATTAGTGTAAGAAATATCTATCAAAGTTATGAAAGTTGTCTATGCCTGAATAATTTCAGAAAGGGTATGTACTGCTTACTAAAGGGCATTCGTGATTTTATTGTCTCTCAGCAGAGTTACAAGGAAATAAATCTAGGATCTTCACCCATAAAGAAATACCAGAGATGTTGTAAGTGAAGGCACTATTCCTTTCCACTTCAATTCCTTGATCTGGAGTGACTTTATTTCATCTGGTGGCATTAACTAGATAAGTAGAGAAGGATGAAAAATCCACTACTGTTACAACACCTCTGAACATTAGAAAGGTATATTGCTTCAACTAAAAATACTTCTTCAACATAATCTGGATATGGTGGAATGCTGTATAGCGTTGTGCCACCTTCATAGAGGAGCCAACTGTCTGTTTCAGCAATGCATATTCAAACCGTAACAGCATCTGGAATTAAAGAGCTACATATTACAACAGTCTCATGTACAATATTTCTATAAAATTTAATATTCAGGAATGTTTTTGTACCTGTGTTTCTAGTGTGTTTTTTTCATTCTTACTGTTATTGGTTTATCTACTTTCTTTTCCTATTTATACTTTTTTTTTTTGGTATTAGTTCTTAGGTTATTTTCTCTGGATTTAGGGCACAAGAGACATTTGCAAAAGTCATTAATATTTACTGTTATAAAAAGACATTAATATGGAAAACGGAAAGCAAAATTTCAAAGCTATGAAGTAGTAGAAGTGTTTTAATTTTTCAAATAAAAGACAAGCTGCTGTTTTCTAATATAGCCTATTAATTTGAATATCACTGCATCAAAAAAATAAGGTAATTTACGTTTTAGTGAAATTGCATGAACATTACAAAATTTTGATGTTAACACCTTCTTAACTTTTAATACCTTTAATGATTTTTCACTTCACCTGAATAATGACTGACATCTGGATCTCAAAGCCATCAAGCATAATAATCTAGCAAATGTATGAGGCAAGAAACTGAAAGCTTCATTAAAGAAAGTGCTTAATTAACCTATATGTCTACAAAAGTGCTACAGAGGTTTTCAGAAGACTCCCATGGATACAATTCTGTCATAGGCAAAGAACTTATTCAGGTTCAGGCAGGTCTGGGCCACCTCTTGCAATTTCCAACTTGCCCTCCTTCAGATCAGTAGCTGCTAGGGTAGGCATAATTATCTATTTAATTCAGTGAATTATTCAAATAACAGTGGCAAGATGACTGAATTTCATTTGCATGTGTGAAAGAAGCAACCATGTAATATTTTTTTACAGAAACCTTTCTTAACACCTTTGTGTTTTTAGTAGGTGTTCTTATGTCCCTATCATGTTAATCTGTGAAGACTTTATTAAAGTGACACATCTTTAAAGAATCCCTTTGTTTGAAAGTAATTATTTTTTTGTAGTTATGACTATTAAAATCAGTTATACCTGTATCTATGGTAAAATTAAATACACTATAGAAAAAGAATACAGAATCTTTTTTGGTAAAGGATCTTAGGAAGAAATACAGTATCGCAAGCAAGAAATTACATAGATAACAGAATATTAATAACAATCCATTTGAAATATTTACTTTTAATTTGTTTGCAATGGATTAGAAATTCATTTCCTCAGAGTCTTTTATTTTAATGAAAACCCTGGCTTAATTTAAGAAAAGAAATAGATTTTAACATTAACACTGAGAATCCTAAAGTATCCACGAGAAAGATACACTTTTTTAAGCAATAAGAATTAAAATTGTGTGAAAAATTAAAAGCAGCCTTTCTTCTATTCATTGTCATCCCTCTTATAAATCTGTTTCAAATTCACATTATTGCATATTATTAATATTTACATAGGAATTTTTTTTAAAGTAAAAGTAACACCCATCAAGTCATTCCTTGAATGCCACACTGGGAACAATATAGTCTACTCCAGCACGGAACACTTTTTCCAAATAATTTCTGTACTGCATTTTAGATGTAGTTTTCAATTTTTTAATTAATTAAAAAAATATGTGCTGCCGTTTGCAAAAATTTGCCACTTTTATAACACTTCCTGAAAGGTTAGCCATCCTGTCTGTGATAGTAAAGCTGTCATGAGGCCAGAAGTGGCTGCAGCTCACTGTTTCTGGCAGTTATTTGTGTAACACACAGAAATCAAATGAGCATGCAGAATTATCTGCTTTATATATATATCTGCTTCATTTAAATATAAATTTACATTTAAATTTATATTTTCACCTTTAGACATCTTCCTTTGCAACAACAAAGACACTGAGATGCAGCTATATTTCTCCACCAGCATTTGCCATCTGCATGTTCATGGAAGCTCAGGTCTTAAATGTTAGAAGGCATTTTTCAATCATTTTTTTTTGAGGGAGAACATGGATCAAATACTTCCCAAGGGTATTCCAATGTCTTCCAAAATAAGGCTACCATTATAAATACAATAATCCAATAATTCTGTTTTAACAGTGAACAAAATGGCCTCAGATACTTTATTACTTTGTAATAAAGCCTTTCAGACTGTGCTTTCTCTTGTCCTAGTGTACCTCCTATCCAAGACACATTTATCTATCCCTTTACTTTGATTTAGAAACAAAGCAAATACAGAACTTAGAAGGATGAGTCTTCCTGACCCGAATTTCCTTTGTCACTTTACAATTCCCAGTAACATGGAAATGATCACTTTGTAAAAATTCAGCAAACCAATTACTGTCTGAAAGTCCTTTCTACTCTTTCCCCAGCTAGTATCATCAGGCATGTCTAATAATTTCTCCCAGCGTTGCCTGAGGGTCGTCAAGGTCTCACTGCTTGAGTCTGCATTCCTTGTTGTTCTAAACTGATAATATTGGACAATCTGAATTAGTTAATAAATGCAAACGGTATTATGTTAATTTTACATGCATGCACACACACATAGATAATAGCTAGGCAGCCGGTTTGCTGGTATGCATCACTGCTTATCATGCTGATTATAATCATCTCATTGCTGCCTTATTCTTCCTCCATCTGTTTGTGTCATCCATCTGTTGTCTATGGTCTTATAATGAGATTGCAAGTTCTTTGTGGTGGGGAGAACCTCCATATTATTTGTTTGCACGCAGTTAGGAAGGATGGCTTGATGCTCTTCAAGGTGTTGCTGTGGTTCAGATGTTGGTAATAAGAGTGATCTAAATAACATTTTTGCCTCTCAGAAGAGTCTGTAGGAAAGATTCATAGACAGTCATTTTAATGTATTGTTGTGTGAATAATTTTTTATGAAATAATATTTTTTAAAATATTGCCATTTAAAAATAATTTTTGCATCTTTTGAAGTTAATAGACTTTCTAGGAAAAAAGTAAAGAGCATGCAAATAACTCTTCTGGAATTCTTTAACTTCAGAGTCTGTGGAACAGATGCCTGTTCAGATAATGCAAAGAAATTTCATTTTTTTTTTCCTATTGTGATAGCTGCATTGAAGGAAAAATAAAAGAAATTTATTATGTTGATTATTTGCCAAGTTACAATGATCTTTGTTATTCTTTTATCCCTTTAAGCAGTCTATAATGAAATGTTGGGTTTCAAATTACAGTCAACTGAGAGTTAAAAAAAAAATCCTTGGAAATTTTTGTTTCTTAATTTAATATTTTTAACTGGAAAGGTGGAAATTGCTGCAAGGAAGTGAAACTCAGATAAACTGGACTATTAGTCTATGCCACTTCCCAGATTCTCTGCTCTTATCCTATCTCAAACGTAAAATGCAGTGAGTGAGAATCAAGCCAGGCAGACATACATTTTGCCCTGAAACCCTTCTGGAGCATGGAGAGGACAGGTAACTTATAATTTCTATGTAATTGCTTGCATTGATCTAGATATAATCCCCACCTGCTCTGCTGTCAGTCTCAAACTAAGATGGAGGTTATTCCCCTTTAAAATTTCTTTTCCCATTTCAAATGCTAGATGAGGATTAAAACCAATAATACGTAAATGCCAGCAAGACTGCATCTTAATAACGTATAAGAGCACAAAGCAAATTTAAACCTTGTAGGCTATCAAGTGACAAGGACTTCTAAACTTTTAAAGAGCACTGTGAATAAGCTGTTACAGACCTCACAAACTTTTCATTTTATTTTAGGATTAATTGTTCACTGGGAAAAGGCCATTTTTCTCATGTTAAAGTATCTCCCTACTGCTGATACTGATGAATGTTATAAGGAATTTCAAAATCCTGTATAATTAGTTGATAAGAACCTATTAACTGCCATTCACATCGTATTAGCCCATGAAATAAAACCTGAATTGTTATACCTCATCTATTATGACTTATTTAAGAGATCATGAGTTCAAGTTAAAAACTATTAAATGAAAAACAGAAAAAATGATCCCTTTAAGTCAGTTATACCTAGTATTTTGTTCTGTAGAAACTGAAATTTTTCTTGCAGATGTGGATAGAAGGATAGATGGGTAGATAAAGATTTTCAGACTCCTTTTCTGTCACATAGATCTGAACCTGTCTGTAAAATACAGATTTCTGAAAATCCCCACTATGTTGTATGTTATTATCTTACTCCAGAAACCAGAAGTAATTGGAAAATTCTTAAACTATGACAAGTTCTCCATGAATATAGTATCTATACCGAGGACAAAAGTCTTAAAAGAGAATGGACTTTGACATCTTTTCACATAGCTGATACATTGATACAGCCTGTAAACCAACAACAAGAAATTCTGCCTGTGTTTGGGGAACCTCTGTGGTCTACATGGGGAGTGTGTGTGTGGGAGATGCAGTGTGCGTGTGGGGGGTCTGTGTCTGTGTATCTATGTGTGTCTAAGCTGCACATGGGTGATACAGCTCTGGAGAGGGAGGAAGAAGAGAGGTGATAGGGGCCAAGACAATCATTCCTAGCTGCACCATCAGGAACAATTTATGATCTTACTGATAAAAAAGCCTGTCTTCAATGAAAGTCCATTTTGGCTAAACGCAAGATTTTTTTTTTGTACTGATGCTTGTAATGCAAAATAAAAATACAGCAGGAGCTTTAGAGGGCTGAGGGAGGTCAAAGAGGCTATGAGTAGGTGGAACCGGAAAAGAATCCAGGAGTTTGAACAGAGAGGAAGTTAATTTTAAGGGGGCTGCAGTAGACTCAACTGTGTAGTATGGACGTGCTTTTCCATCTTCACACCTCTCTAACCTAATTAATTTCTAATTTAGTTTATTAAAAATTGATGACCATTTTTCAGAAATTTATTGTGTTATGCTAAAAAAGACTGAAAGTTTATTTGAATCAGCCTGATTTTTGTTTGTTTTTTTCTAAGTGAAGTTTGAGTGCATGGTGCTTTTTAACTCTTGTAGTTACAGCCTGACTTTGGTCCACAAGAAAGATTTCAAAAGCAATTAAATACGAGTCAACTGGATTAAAATATGCACACCAACACAGTCCAATACAAAAATAATGAGGTTGTGCCTGTAATTCTTTTTGTTTAACAAATTAATAATACCGACTATGACCAGCTTCAGAATGGTTCCTTTACGTGTCAATACACAACTGCATATGATGCTGCCAACATTAACAACAATTTTGCCAATAATTTTCTTAAAGGCTGTTGAGGATCTCTGTTGCTTTTGCTTTCACATTTTCCATCAACAAAAATATTGATTCCTTTGAGCACTGCCTTGATCTTCAGGATCTCTTCACTGTAAGTCTCAGCCAATAACTGGAAGGTTTCCGTGGTGGGTTTCCTCAGTTTCCCAAGAAACTTGATGTTAACTCACTCTTCACTCTTGCACACTGATACTTTCTGACCAAGGGTAAATAAAAATCTCTATTTGAACATACGTACATTCATACTGAGTGAAGGATTAAGTTGAACCTCACTGTAACAGGTTAGAACATGTTCTATAACTATCTCTTTGTCTCTCCTCTCTGACTCTTGGGTCCTGAGCTATAGGATTAGACTCGATGTTTTTTTGTGTTGGACCTTGTGTGTGTGAATGACTATGCTCTTCTGGCAAGAATCTCCTTATGTCTGTAGTATCTGTTGCTTTCATGCAGGAAGAACAGAGCAAATTAAGAAGACAACATTTTAAAAATAATTAATTTCATACTATGTATAGGAAAATACAAAGATACAATCAATATTTGGTTCTCCTAGTAGTTTGGATGACTTCTGGAAGAAAAATAACGCTGCATTTCTGAGAGGAAATGCACTATAGTTTCTGCCTTTATGTGTAGGTTCAAATGCAAATTCACTTCACGCTGATGTCTGCTGCTAAACCTGAAGTAGTACATGTCCTATGGGGAGTTAATAGCGTCCTTGAAATTTGACCATCTGCTAATTCATCCAGCCATGGTCATATTCAAGAACCAGAGTTTATTTTCACTTTCAAATCCAAATATTACTTGATCAGAGTGAGAAAAGTCTGCACAGGTTTGCATCTCAAATTGAAAAATCATAGAACCTACTCTTCAATCTGTGTGTTCACTAATACTACTAAAGTGACTGTGTCTTAGTAAAGAAATGAGTGCATACATTGTGGGATTTAACAGGTTATTCAGTTAGAAAAACTGGAACTTGAAACAAAAATTGTTGTTAGACACTTAAATGCAGACAACTTCTTGCAGAAACATGTTAGAACTCTTTTAGTAAGCTCCGTTAACTGTATGTATAATTTCTTTTTATTTTTTATTGCTGTTGTTAAAGGATGATTAAGAATGAGAAAACTGTTCAGAAATCTATTTCTACAACGAGTGCAGCTGATAAACAAGAACATAATATATAATGAAAAGGAACATTTTTAATTTGCAAAATCATGATCATTATTTATTTGATAGTTATGAATATGGTGTTTCATCATACATTTTGTTCAACTATGTACATATTAATGGGAAACTGAGAACTGTATAAAACAAAAAGCTGTATAAATTAATAGAGTTGTAAAATCTCAAGCACTTTTTTTAGTGCATTTTCTGTAACTAACAGCAAACTTCTTACTAGAAAATAATATACAACTAATAACATAGAAAGCCTTGACTTTCACTTACATTTTGATGTGCATTTTCACATGACCTCTTTACCGTAGAGCTACAACCTAAAGAGTTTTACAAGCAAGGCAAACTAAAGATAGATGTGCAGGAGTAAAGCAGAAGTATAAACAAGGGTGCAAATGAGAGGAAGACATTTGAATGTGAATGGCCAGTTAATGATTCAATTAGTTTTTCACTTTGTTATACTATGATAATCCTTCTCTACCAGCTCTTCATATTGAAACCTATTGAAAGAAGGAATGCAAAGGATTTTAAGAAAAGTCTAAGAAAAAAGTGAAGCCTTTTCTAAACTATTCTTACTTCTCAATAAAATGCTCTTTACGAAGAACAATGTGGATGCAAGGCAGATATTTTACTGAGTCTAAGATTCTGGACATGCTTGGTCTGAGTAAAAGCTATCAATCTGAACTGATTCCTTCAGTTATGCAGGCTGATTGAAGTGCAAGGCTGGTTTCAGGGCTGGTGACAACCCAGTAAGTCATAGGTACTGGGACTTACCTCTTTAACTCTTCTTATTCTCATCAGTTCATATTTATCTTTCCATTGTACACTTTCCCCTATCTTCCTCCCCTATCTGCCTTGGAAGCTTCATTCATCCAGGTCAGATATCTTCTCCATTTTTGCATAGTGTGAAAATAGAGCTTTCAAAAATGCATATACATAAATACATATATGTACATATGGACACGTGTATATGGGTATATTACCACACGAAGACTCAGTAATCTGCTTTGTGATTTCTAAAAGGCATCTGGGTAGAGAGGTGACTGAGAGTTTATTATGTTGCTAGCGTGTAAAAGGTACTGATTAAAATATACAGTGACTGGCATTTGGCACTAAGGCAACATAGCACTCCCCGCCTTTTAAATATTGTGCTGAAATTGAGATGGTTACACAGAGTCAAATAACTGTTAAGTACAGGCTTATATTAATGGATTATTTAAAAATCCTGAGAAGTTATCTGATTACTTTACAGGCCAACAAATAATGCTATTTACCTAACTACTTTTCTTGGCAATCAAGTCATGCCCAACCACAGCATGAGTGATTACTAACGATACCATGGTAGTCACGGTATTCAGTATGGCCTCAGTCTCACTACATAATTTGAATGCCTCATGCAGAGTTAGGCACTTGTGATCTACTGTGCTATGAGACAGTAATCACGAGCACACAATTGATTACGATTTTTGGATTCTGTAATTTACCTTAACCATTTCCAGTGAGAAACAAGAGGGTGCCTACACGTAAGCTTTTTCAGCAAGAGTAGAATTTTGTGCTAGTATAGTGTAAGATTTCTGTGGGTTCTTTGGGTTCCTCAAACTTAACCTGAATAAGAATTATATGTGCTAAGAGTTAGATCTGCCTCAGCATTTGTGTCACCCTAGGTAAATGCATTTTAAACTCACTTATTTCAATCACCTGCAATGCTATTATGTAAATCAGAGACGGAAAAGAAAAGAAAGGAGTACATTTCCTCATGTAAGGAATGGGCTCTGCAGGCAGAGATATAGGAGCTTCACTCCCTCCCACCTCTGCTGGCCTTTCTCCTTTTTGACCTTGCCCAGGCATACAGGTACAGGCTTTCATATCACAGTGTTTCTTTCACCTGACATAGCCATGTTGGTTGCTCCATGGACCTGTCCTCCTTCGCCCCTTCAGTTTTCCCTAGGGCTATAACAATAAAAACTGACTTTTTGTTTTAGACGAGAGTCACATAAGCCACATAAAATCCCTGTTAATGTTACCAGACCATAATGAAAACATTTTTCACCTATTAAGTGAATTTGTCCCGTATGTATAGAGGGAAAAGAAATTAGAACAAGAACTTTATAAATAAATTAAGAGGAAACTAATAATGGAAGAAAGCACTATCCAGCTCTCTTTCTAACACTTAAAATATGTATTAAAAATATGTTTGGGTATTCTGCATCAGCTTAGATTTTACATTTTAAAAATTCCAAACGTCGTTAAAGCTAAAATGATGTTCCAAATTTTTTTTTTTTTTTTGTGATGCTTTGTGGGTTTAATACAATGTATCAAAAATTCTAAATTTAATAATAAATGTGTTATACAATTGATATTATTACAAAAACTGGTGAGTACAGTCTTTTCTGGGCAGACACACTTTTTTTAAAATAATGAGCAATCTTGTTACTTCCTTTAGCTTCAGAGAAGTATGGCATACCTTTTTCCTTAGGAGAGTAAGCCTCTATTTTAACCACAGAAAGCGATATTTTTATTCAATTCAGCTATTTAATTTTGAGTACAGTAACTTTTCTTGATTTCTTCAAATTTTATAAATATATAGAAATAAGAATATGTAATATAGAAATAAAGAAATATATATGTAATATTTTTTTTTAAAAAAAAAGTCAACAGGATGTTAGGCAAGAAGGAGACAGAAAGTACAACTCTAGCCATTCCTGTCTAGTTCCAGGGCCTCTGACTTTTGAAAGCCACTAGACAACTGCCACACAAATAGCCTATTTCGTATTGTACTTTCTCAACAAAGATTCTTAATAATTATCTTAGTGCCTTGATTGCTGAAATATTAATATATAGTAGTATTTTTCATTCACATGGACCCACTATCTTCAAAAGTAAAAAAAATACCCAAACAACTATCTCATTAGAGGCGAAGGTTTAGAGTTAAAAACCTCTGTTCTGTGTTAATAATAAATTCAGACACTTGTCTGCTACACTTGTAAGCTATAACTCAATAAAACAACAAGAGTAAAAAAAAGGAATATAGTAAAACAACAATTAGCCATTTCAGAATTCCATCTCTTGCAATGTTTTAGAGTGATTTAAAAATACCCATATGAGATCTTTTCCATTCTGCTCTTTCCTAAGTCTTCACCTCTCTTTCTTAAACCTTCACTCTGCAGAGGGATCTGGACAGGCGGGATGAGGTTCAACAAGGCCAAGTTCCGAGTCCTGCACTTGGGACACAAAAACCCCATGCAGCTTTACAGGCTTGGGGAAGAGTGGCTGGAGAGCTGCCTGGCAGAGAAGGACCTGGGGGTGCTGGCTGACAGCCGGCTGAACATGAGCCAGCAGTGTGCCCAGGTGGCCAAGAGGGCCAATGGCATCTTGGTCTGTATCAGACACAACGTGGCCAGCAGGAGCAGGGAGGTGATTGTGCCCCTGTGCTCAGCACTGGTGAGGCCGCACCTCGAGTACTGGGTTCAGTTTTGGGCCCCTCCCTACAGGAAGGACATTGAGGGGCTGGAGCGTGTGCAGAGAAGGGCAACGAGGCTGGTGAGGGGGCTGGAGAATAAGTCCTATGAGGAGAGACTGAGGGAACTGGGGTTGTTTAGCTTGGAGAAGAGGAGGCTGAGGGGAGACCTCGTCACTATCTACAACTGCCTGAAAGGAGGTTGTGACAGGGTGGGTGTTGGGCTCTTCTCACAAGTGACAAGTGAAAGGATGAGAGGAAATGGCCACAAGTTGCGCCAGGGGAGGTTTAGACTGGACATTAGGAAAAATTCCTTCACTGAAAGAGTGGTCAGGGCACTGGAACAGCTGCCCAGGGAGGTGGCTGGGTCAGTATCCCTGGAGGTGTTTAAAAGATGGGTAGATGAGTTTCTCAGGGATATGATTTAGTAAGGGTTCAGGTACAATTGGACTTCATGATCTCAAAGGTTTTTTCCAACCACATGATTCTATGATTCTATGATTCACAGCAAAGGTTGACAAGCAAATTGCAGATTTAAAATGTTAGAGAACAGAACTAAATGTTCCTGAGATTTCTTTTTGTTAAAAAACCTGTCTTTTGGTGCAGTACATCATAGATAATTTAGATTCAAGTTGCTCTAAGTGCATACAATTTGATTTGATTTAGGTCAGTCACCCTACTATAGGTCAGCTAATATTTTCACTTTAAATCAAAGTGGAATTTTTCTGGTGCTAATGCTTTCAGAATGTATTGAATATAACCCTTAAGCTTATGGTATGCAGAGGTCTTGGATGTACAAATTCCCTGAGAACTTGTCAGTATTTACTGCGCAAGTGTTTCTATGATTAAGACTTTTTCTTTTCCTTTCTTTCTTCCTTTCTTTTTTTCCTGTCTTCATTTCTTTCCTTTCTCTACAATCTTTCAGCTAAATCATCCTTGTCACTACTAAACTGGATTAAGGACTTGTTTCCAGATAAGAATAGAAACTAAGAACCTTGGGAATCTAAAGGTGTCCAAGACTGTATTTTCAGAAGGAGAAATGATGAAACTTAAGCATGCAGAAAAGTGGTACAAATAGAATTTGATAACAGTTGTGGAATTGTATTATCATGTGTAAGTGTAAGGGAGTCCCAGAGTAGAACTGCCATATCTTTATCTTTTCATCTTCCACAGGGATAGTGAATTGAGTTCATGAGATTCCATGCAACTGGCAATTCAGTTTTTTCACTACCATTAGCAGAAGCCAGGGAATGCCTAGATTAAAGAGCCCTGTATTAATGGGAAAATAGACATTGGTTTAACCCACAGAACCGCTAAAAACTATGATTCGAGGACAGGAATAAACCCAAGAGAGTTGATTGGTTTTACACCGTCAAAGAGGCTGCTTGGTCTACTCAGATTTTCAGAAGGTCATATTTTTTTCTCTTCCCTTTCTTTCAGCTGTACTCTGAACCACGGAGCAACTAAGTACATACAGACACCACATTAACTATACCAGATGCAGCGTTCACAGGTATTTCATTAAAAACAATTGATCATGAACTCACATTGACCACTCACTGTAACACCTCATGGTTAAACTGCTATTTCCTTTCAGCCAAGATGAAGCAAATCTAAGAACAATATTTTGAATACTATCTTATTATACTACAAAGTCATAATCAGTGGAGGAAAAAGTCCAATGCTATTAAAATATTTTCAGAAAATGTAGCGGAAGAAGCAATTTGTTTTTTCTCTCTGGAACATGTAATTGTTAACTTGAGGCAAATGTTTATACCATACTGTAAGCAAAAAGAAATGAAGAAATCAAATACATCTGTGTAAAATACTAAATACTTAATTTCTGAATTTCCACTGTGTATCAATATTTCAAATTTATTACCATGTACAGTCTTGAAACTCCCAATGATACGATAACTACTTATTGAAATAGAGACACATTGTCAAATATTGCATTTTCATACTGCTGTTCAACCAGTGGATTATTTTGCTTTTAACATAAATAAAATATTCGCACTACCTTTTAGTTGGCAGAAGGACAATTGAGTGACTGATATGTACCATTAGAATAGAATATAGAGTCTAAGCACAGCGTAGTATTAAGAAAGCTACACAGAGACTGTAGGAAGATAAACATTATGAGAGATAAAAATCTCCTGATTTCTTGAAATTGTTGCTTTATGCAAAAAAATGGTGAAGCAAGAACCACCCAGGCAGTTTTCACAGAAAGTGATATATTCTCAAATCAGAAATACAGTAAAAAGGCAGAAATCTTTAATAGAATCTTTAATAAATTTAATTTCATAATAAATTTGGGGAGTTACATAATGCAGCCACATTGGTGACAGATTTATTAGCAAACAAAATAGTTTCCAAGTCCGTCTCTGTAGCCCTGAAAATCCAGTGACAGAGCCTGAGCATATTCATACCATTCAGCTTTACAAGACAGTGTCTGCATGCAGACTATCTGTTGGAAATTGTCCCCATTCCATGCTAACCTCTGAAATATGCCTGGAAATAGTTTGAAAGATTTGGTTGTCCCCGTACAAAAGCACAATAGGAATCACTTAAGAAAAGTAATGGGTTAAATGACCAGATATCAGTATGACACCAAAGCCAGAGAACAATTCCTGCAACTGAGTTTAGTAACAAGATTTAGCCAGGATGAAAGCATTGAGGGAGTGGTCAAGTCATGATCAGGGCATATGAAATCTTCAGGTTTCTGTTATGTTCTTCTGGTATCCTCTTTCCCTCCGCTACTATATGTGATAACCATTCAGCATCTCTGCCAGTGTAATCAGCATAAATCCTCTACTGAATGGGAGATTACATAGGATTAATGCAGTTTATCCATCAGGCTGTAGTCTGAGTTTCTGTCTTTATACTCTTATTTTTCCAAAGTATGCTATTGAAAATAATAATAGTAATAAAAAATGTCCTCTAGTTCATATAATATGTCTGATATTGATTTTATTATTGATAATTTTGGTGCTTTCTAAAAAGAGGACTCTTCCATTATGTTTTAAGAGAGAATTACTGAAAGTTTTGGCTGTATCTGGAGAATACCTTTTGCATGTCCGTAGGAAAACAGAGATGTTTGATTTTCTAAAGGTGGCTTTTAGGTTTTTTTGGAAAACACTTTATTGCTGAACAACAAATAATTTAATCTATATGGACTAAGCTTTTGATCCACAAAATAGTAATAATAATATTTTTCAAGTTCCTGAAGGCCCATGCTGCCTTTACTGTTTATACATACATTACTCACCTTAGAATACAACAGCTGCAATTTAGATCACCTAGAGACTGTTGTAAAAAATACTGGTAAAACTGAGAAGGAAAGGAAAAATCAAAAATAACAAGCAAGGAAAGGTATTGTGACTTACCAAAATTATTAAAGGTAGTATTTATCTTTTAATGTAATTCCTGGGCCATATAGATAATGCCTTAAAATGGAACTGAATTTTCTTTTTTTTTAACTGATGGGAAAAATGAGATAGAAGGATGAAGTTATAAAGAAGTGAATAGAGGAGACTACACTGGAATGTGTTTCTCTTTGGATTTTTGGAATGCCCGTAAGTAATTACTATTGCAGTAATTTTGATCATCAGAATATATAAAGTTAGATAATTTACTTACTTTAGTATCTTTTAGCTTTTTAGTATAAGCAGGGAAATCTGAATTGAGACCAGGTTAATTCTTCAGACTTCTGTAATGTAATGTAGCAGGGATTCAGTTTTATTAAACCAATAGGTCCATAACATTTGAAAGAAGAGAAAAGCCACGTTGTCTTGGGAAAAAAGCTGTAACAAAGACTAACGCTAGCCTGTCGGTATCTTTTGTCTTCAATAACATAAAAGCCTAATTGACAATAAAACTTTATTTTATGCATATAGTGAAACTACTTATAAATTATAGTCTTTTATAGGTGGAATAAGACTGAAAAACACTAAGCATCAAAACTTATAGACCAAAAAGTTAAAGTCATATTTTTTCAAGATGAATTACTGGTTTTTACCCTGATGGATAAAAACATGATTGTATCACTGGAGGATACTATATAAAGGTAAATTTATGCATAAATTAGGAGACATTCAGAAAGATTCAATGAAGAGAGAATCCTACTGAACTACAGTCTGCATATGTAACATAAATTTTCTTGTCAAGAAAATTGAAAAAGTTATCTGAATTCAGTAGAACTTAAAGGCATGACTTAGGTTTAAAACATCATTTGGGTTTGTTTTTTTGCACTTAATTATTTCAGATACTAAGAGTGATGGTGATCAGAACCCTACTTTTAGGAACTTTTTCAAACGATGAGGGCACATCCATTGACAAAAAGAAAGAAATAACATTAAAAGATCCCTTCCTTATTTAACCTAAAATGCCTAATTTTGCATTGTCTTGATTTACTAGTATTCTATAATGATTGATATTTAAACTAAATTCTTTTGGCACATATTAGAGAAACATTTCTACTATTTAAACTACTTTTATTTTTCACTTTTGAAGTTAATTTGTGGTACAGAATACTCCTGTGCTGATGGTTGTGAATGTTATTAAATGGAGGCATAATATTTTTCTTTTTAAAGTCTTAAAACATTTTTATCCTATATTTAGGAAACTGCATCTCATAGTAGGAAAATACAGAAAAATAAAGGCCAATCAAGTAATGACATAAATTGTGTGTGTGGAATTCACCTGACTACTCTTTTTCTTAACAATAGTATTTTTTTCTTAAGATTTTTTCTGAAGCAATACATCTCCTCCCCTTCTCTTACAAGAAATGACTATCAACTATTTTGTAGCAAGAGTTGCCTTGCTGACTTTCCTTGTCTAAACAAATTATTACCATGCGCATGGCAAAAATCCTACTTCTTAGCACAAGAGAAGTGGCTTTCTGTCATCACGCTATTTGTTTTCTCTGAGTAGTATAATTGAATGTATGAGTGGTGGCATTTCAACTGAAATAACCCCACATACATAGTTCAATGGGTAACATCTCACTCAAGCTCTGTGTATGTACCACTACTGGCAGAATCAATACCATAGTACACTAGTGTGGGTAAGAAAGTGTTTTGTCTAATGAATAAACAATTTTTATTATCACCATTAATCTTTGTTTAAAAGTTTTCATCAATAGCCTAAAAATTTATATGGCCTGTCTTGTTTTTAACACATCGATGGTAAATATTGATTTTAAATAAATTTATTTCCATGCATTTTCAATATAATCATGTGTAATAATTGAAGATGTTAAAAAGTAAACAACATACCAAGCCAAATATTTCAAACATAAATAAAATTTCAGCCCATTATATATTATGTTTATGGTAGGTAATGCTTTTAAAACAGGCAATTTCTTTTTATTTAGATGGAGTATATTCAGTTTTCAAGTATGAAAATTCAGTCTCCCCCATTTAAAGAACATTTATATATTTACAAGGAGATGAATGCTTCAATGCATTTAATAAACTACAGTAGAAAATATTTCCTTAGATGATGCATACAAAATTAAAAACAAAAGGAGAGAAATTACAGGATTTATGACAAAGTAATGACCTATCAAACCCCCAGATTTCCTAATCTATTGTTAATTTGCAGGGAAAGATTTCTAGATTAATCTGTGCATTTCTGCTCATAAACTCTTCTTGAGTTGTCTGAGTATATATTTCTTCAGCTTCACCTCACAATGCAGAAGAAAACCTAAAAGGAGGGAAGAAAAGTGTGTCCTATGTTTTCTTTGTTTTAAAACTTTACACATTAGAGCACCAAATCCCTTGGATACAAACCTCATCATAAACAAAAGCTATTTATATCTCCTCAGCATTTTCTGGCGTGTCTACCTCAAACAGCGGAGTGTTGTGCAAGGACCTCTTGTTGTCTTTGAGCAAGCTGGTGAATCCGCCCAGCAGCAAACAGCTCAGAGCTTGCCAATGCGTGTTACGTCATTGTCACACTACCTAGTACAGACATGCCCTGTGTTTGCAGTATTATTCTCCTTTGCTTCACGCCTCCGTGTGCAAACACTTTTACCCACCTACACTGGTTCCAAAACAAAAGATATCAAACCGACTGTAAATCTGAGTCAAAACACAAAGTTCATCCACCCTTTGGAAAGGCTCAGTTCAGATCCTGTATTGGTGTCTGACTCAGCTTGATTTCTCTATGACCAAAGAAAAACCTTGGACTTAAAACTGGGATCTGAATCTATATCTTAATAATTTTTATGTCTGGTTGTGCTATTCATTGAGGTCACAGGCCTAGTAAAATTGGAAGTTGGGAGAAATGTTGAATTGGCTAAATCAGACTGACTCAGATAGGTATTAAATATTTTGCACACTGAGGTAAAGCTGATCCTCAATCAGTTTTTTCATCAGAGAGCCTTGAAGGAGCAACTGAGTCAGAATTTCTCCAGTTGCCCATGCATGGGCATCCAGGGCCATTTGGGGTGCCAGCAGCTACTCATCCCTAAGGTCTCTTGCCCCCAACAGGTTTTGTGTCCTGTCTCTTCCTTTTGTGCAAATGTCTCATATACCCTGGGAAATTCCAATTGACACTAGATCCCTGTGTGTGGTCATCACAGACAACTGAATCACGGCCTAAGTGTCTACAATCAACATCTGTCACACGTGTAAACACATATAAGGATAAAATTTAATTCAAGATCAAGCCATCTAAATTTTGGTATCCACACGTAGGTACTTCAAATTACATTGTACAGCTGTGTGTTGACAATTCAGTCAAGATTTCATTGCTTTTGTATCTGATATTTCTATGAGAAAGCTGCTCTAGACTCTCAATAGACTGAATGTCGTAATCAGTGCTCACATTTTTTTTCCCTAAACTTGCAGCAAATACAAAGATAAAAATTTCTCTAAAATGTTAATAAGGTTTTTCTTCCTCTTGTGAAATAATACTCTCAATCCCAGTCAATGCTTTGTTGATATGAAATATGATCAGTATTTCGGTAGGATTTCCTCTTTCAGGAGGAGTCTGTAAACATTTCTACAGGTGTTTTGGAAGGAGACGGCAGTTAGAATAGAAGTGAAACACACCTTCATTAAGACAAAATGCTGATGAAATATGTCATTCCACTCCTTACTAATCTTAAAAGCAAAGATTAAAAAAGAATTATGTGCTAAGATAGATAGACCATAAGCCTTTATCTAGCCCTGTGCAACTAACTAAAATGGATAACTGGTGGTTCAGTTTCTCAGGAACTAACATTAGTTGGTTTTTGGTTTTGTTTTGTTTTTTCTTTTCACATTTGTTACCATAGAGAACTGGATTTTTGTTAGCTAAACACATACATTAACCCAATAAATGCAGTTATGCAATTAAAGACATATAAAAGACCAATGCGCTATGTATTTTGCCAGCATATATTTGTGATCTCAAAAAAGAAAAAGAAATAAACACCTCAATTTCTAAAAAAGCTTAAACTATATCCTCTTTAAAATTAAGCAATAGGGATATGTAAAAGAGGCTTTGCTCAGTTGTGGGCTGTATGTATTCTTTAAACAGGTGCTGCCTTTCTTCTTTTTTGCCTTTTTGTCTGTAGAAACTGCTTTTCACTGAATGTGAGTGACCGAAGAACTCATCTGAGGTTCTTACAGAGCAGATGATGGATTTCACACAATGAAAAGATTCTGTCCTTGGTAACAAGGGAAGTCAAACTGTGACTGTCTGTAATGGGTTACTGCAGTGATTTCCAGTTCTAGGTTTTGATTTTGTCTGTGCTGTCCAGCGCAAATGTGGATCAACCCAAGGCAAGTTCACTGAGTTTAAACTTTCACTGAGGTCAGAATATGTCACTATTTTTTAAACATTTTGGTCTCAAAAGAGCTTTGAGCTGTTTATTTTCATGGTTATTCTCCATACTTTTCTTTACACATTGCTTCTGATATTTAAATTACATCGTGGCCTGTAAAACTGAAAGACAATATGTGCAGTCCTCTCTATGCACTATTTAAAACTTAATTACCCAGATTATTCACCTTTCCAGCGTAAAGAGTGGAATGTCAGGATCAGAAGCGCAGGTCGTTTCATGCCTTAGTCTGGTTCAGTTCTCAGTGGAGTTTGAGGTGATGACATCCTGTAACCCTATTACTGAAAGCAAGTTATAAGCATTGGAACAGGCAGCCCAAGGAAGTGGTGGAACACTATACCTGGAGGTGTTCAAAGGCATGTAGAAGTGGCACTTCAGGACATGGTTTAATAGGCATGATGGTGTTGTGCTGACAGTTGGACTTGATGATCTTAGAGGTCTCTTGTAACTTTAATGATTCTATTCTATGAGTATAAGCAAACCCTGGAAGTCACGTTCTTAAGCAGTGTGTTAATTACTGTAACTCAGCTTTGGCTGAGGATCTGGTCTGAAGGTTGTTACCATCTTGAGCTGTTTCTTTCTTTATGTGTTTCATATAACTGTGATTATCCAGAGAAGAAACACAGAAAGTCTCAGTAAATGCTGTACTGAGTCAGAAAAAAACTCTCTGTGTACATACTGTGATAGGGAAGCTGCTCTGTCCTGAGCTTTTTTTTAACTGTAAAACACTCTCTTACTTATTAAGAGTTGGTCTATTTTGAAGATATATTGCTAATCATACTGATAGCAGTTGGATTACTGTTAGTGATCATGTGGAATCACTGAGACAGAGTAATATAGTGAACAGTTTGAACTGTGACTATCATCTTCTACCTCTGCTCCCTAACCAGGTTGCTAATGAAAGACACAGTTTACCATCAAAAATTTCTTTTGATCACAGGTAAATAATGGAAAGACACAAAGAAATTTGTTTTAATTTTTAATCTCTCCATTCTTTAGAAGTAAAAAAATAAATGCCACTGGTTTTAAGTTACATGAAGATTTTGTTCACACAGCTCTTAAACTTCTCTTGTGAATGAAGGTGCTGTTTATTGAATGCTATGTCAAAGACTTGGGCTTGAAGAGCTCTGAGTGCTCCTGCAAGGAAAAGACTGTAGTTAGGACTATCAGCATTCAGTACCCAGGTGGATAGCTCTCAGA
The DNA here is from genome assembly GCA_033558235.1 of Neomorphus geoffroyi. Classification (NCBI taxonomy): domain Eukaryota; kingdom Metazoa; phylum Chordata; class Aves; order Cuculiformes; family Neomorphidae; genus Neomorphus; species Neomorphus geoffroyi. The sequence continues at coordinate 20,251,451 of JAUMJM010000053.1, read as the reverse complement.
GAGGTTCTCACTTCAATAATAAGCTGAGCTCACTACTGCAGTAGGGACCTTGACAGTAGTTTGAGGTGGGTTAACGATTTTATGTAGTGCTATGTCAGTACTTAACTCATAAGTCATCTTACTCATATAGGTAACTTCACAAGCCGACTGGTACAAGTTTATGTTTCATACTTCAGAGTATTTTATACTTCAGAGAATTTAGGCCATAGGAACCCAATAAATCTTCCATATTAATCTACGGCATGCCACATGTTGTTAACTTTACCTATATACTCCTCTTTGGGGTCATGTGACTTGAGATAAACCTCAAGTGCCTGAAGTGGTAAATTTCACAGGCTGGCACCAGCCAAAAAAGTGGTTGTTGAATGTACAAAGTGAGTTTTGTACCATGCTTAAATCAAAAAAGCAAACAAAAAGACCACAACAGTCATGTCATTTACATGTGGACAAAAATTTATACCTATTCCAAAATTTTCAGATTATTGAAGGCAAATAACTCCTGAAGAATACGGAATGACAATAATTGCTTTTATACAGAATTGTACTGCTTGCGTATTGAAGGCAATATAGAATATACGTTGATTTTCATAGATCATGAACCTGAGGCTTATATACGTATATCACATAAATTCTAAAGCCTGAGAAAACTACTGGGGTGGCCAAACCGATACGTGGATTACAGCAGGTCATTTTCTTTTTAAAGAAAGGCATGTTATTAGCCCTAGGTCATCACTGATCCATTGCTTTGTTAGAAAGCTCTTCCTGGATTTCATGTCTTAGTTAAATGTCTTAATTTCAATTTTAAGTTTTGTCTAATTTCTGCTTTTAGCAACCCAATGTCTTTGTGTCTTTAACAGCAGTTTTGATGAGTCTATGACCAGCAGGCATGTTTATTCTCTTACTAAGCCTTGGTAGCTTCTGCTCACATCCGGTCACTAATGATACTCTTTAGGTACCAGTCAGCTAGTTAATATTTGAGTGTTCAGTTTAAAGGAAAACTAAGATGAAATTGAGATATTTTAATCAGGAAAAAATGTATAGAGAAGGATAACTGTTCTTAACTACAAATATATATATGTATATGTATATATATTTTAGAAGGGAGGGGTGTAGGGTAACAGCTGCTCTGCAGATGACATCAGACCCCAGGTAGAGATGATCATTCTCTCTCTGAAGGACAACGCAGGACACGGGGAGTTGGGGCTGAGTCAAAGGAGCTCCCATTCACAGCAGCCGCAGAGCAGAAGTGATGCCAACTGGAAGAGACCTCTCCCCCTCTCCTCTCTCCCCTCTGTCCAGCCATCAAGCTGGAACTCAGAGCAATCAAACCGCCTCTCCCTCCCGTCCTGGGTCCTAAAACCCCCTATGTTGGCAAGGGAGAGTAAAATTATCTGAAAGATTTTGAAACTGTAACATTGAGCTACTAATTTCCTGTAATTTTTGTTCTTTAAATAATAAGCACTTTAAGAACAAAATGTTAAAAATATGCGTAGAAGTCAGTTATCCCTAAATAATGTTTATTTCATCAGTCTGCAATATAATCTTTTTATAGTTTTGTCTGAGTTAAACCTCAATATTCTAATATTATTTCTTATTTTCCATAGAGTTCTACACTCAATTTAGAAGACTCAGAATGAAAAGAGAGTCCTGAAAAATGTCATATTCTTCTGTGCATAAATGGTATTTTATTTTAAATTAAAAATTTTGACAGTTTGTAAGGGAGAAGGAAATAGAACTGATTAAAAAGTTAGCACTCCATTTCTGAGTTACACATTAGCACATATTTTTTTTAATGAGGAGTGATATATAATGGGACATCAAAATCCAACAAGTATGAATTGTAGGCATTAATTTACTTAGGACATGCAATTCAGTAGAATCCATAATGCAGAGTTGGAAAGCTTATTCAGGGAGTGCTTTATGACATGAAGTTCTATGTGGACTTCTAGAAGGAAGTGCTGTAATGTTGCATTCTGAAAATGACAAATAAATCAAAATACTTCAGAATTTTCTATTTCTTATCTGTTCTTCAAATCTACTCTTCTCAGGTTCTCCAGTAGCAGTCTGAATGACAGATTCAAATGCTTCATATCAGGCATGCCAACTTCTCTCTATATAAAAAACTCTTCCTTTCTCCCACAGTTTTCACAATTCTCTTCTTTGTATAAAACTGAAGAAAATAAGCCATACTTTGTTATAAACTCTGGGTTATATATAAATAAGACACTTAGGAGACAAACATACAACTTTGTGTTTAGAAAGGAATCTAAATCTCAGAGATTATATTTAAATCTGAATAAAACTATTATGATGTAGAACATATGTACAGTGTTGACATGCATGGTATGGTGCACGCTTAAGGATCTTGCGATGGCTTTCAAATATGGTGTACCTTTGATTGTCTCCGATGTTTTAGCATCCTACCCTGTCTTTGTTTTATTATTTTTGTGATGGATGATTGCAGCTGCTCAGTGGAGTGGAATGTTAGAAGTCTCAACAAAGGAATGTGGAGCTGTCTGAAATCTAGGACTTGAACACTGGATTTTAGGTAAAAGGTCATGACTTGTTAAACTAGGAAAAGTTTGATTACAATTTGAAAGATTCTTCTATATGGAATAAGGTATTTCTTACTGTATGTATATTCTAAATTTTTTTCCTTTCACGTTCAGTATTCTTATAAAAAGAAAGAATTTTTAAAATTTATTTAGAATTATCCCTCCTTTTCAAAAACTGGAAAAAAGTGCTTATTATATTTAAGTAGACAGCTTTTTCAGCTGTGGGAAGTAAAAACAAAACATCAACAGGAAAAAAATATTGCCTCTGCAAATGTCAGGAAGGTTTTATTGATTATCACTTAAGATAAGCTGTATTTTAAATATGTTCCTGGAAAGTCAGAAAGATCTCGCCAGAATCATATACAAGTACAATTCAAAATGTGAAAAAAACTTATTACAGTGAGACAAATTACCTACTTTACTTATCACAGATAAGTCCATGAGGTAATTCAGCATGTTGAACACATGTTTATGAGGAGAGCAAGTTCCTGTTCACATTTATTCTTTATGATTAGTGTACTGAGTTTGCATGGAAATATTTTGGTGTCAGAATGGACCATGGAGGTGATTTCTGTTGGAAGTTACTAAAAACTTCCCTTATGTCTGGTAGAACCAATACCAGCTGTCCCTAAGATGGACCTGCTACTGACTGATCAGAAACAGTGGTAGCGACTCTGTGATCTCCCATTTACAAAGGGAATTGAAAAAAACCCCAAACCTGCAGCTGAAGAAAGGAGTGAGAATATGTAAGAGAAACAACTCTGCAGACACTAATGTCAGTGAAGAAGGAAGGGGAGGAGGCAGTCCAGGCATCAAAACAGAAATTCCCCTGCAGCCTGCGATGAAGACCATGGTGACGTAGGCTGCAGCCCATAGATGTTAACAGTGGAGCACATATCTTGTAGCCCATGTAGGACCCCAAACTGGAGCAAGTGCATGCCCAAAGGATGCTGTGACTCTGTGAGAACACCTGCTGGAACAGGGTTCTGGCAGGATGTGCAGACCCATGAAGAGAGAGAAGCCTGTGGTGAAGCAGGTTTGCTGACAGGACATGAGACCCTGTGATGGACTCACACTGGAGCAATTTGTGAAGATGTGTAGCCTGTGGGGAGGACTCACATTGGAGTAGTTCATGGAGGGCTGTCTTCCTTGGGAGGAATCCCACGCTGGAGTGGGAGAAGGGTGTGAGGAGTCCTCCTCTTGAGTAGGAAGGAGTAGCAGAGACAATGTGTGACAAACATCATTCATTCCCTGTCTCCCTGTGCCACTGAGAGTAGGGGGAGGTAGAGAACTAGGGAGTGAAGTTCAGCCTAGTAAGAAGGGAGAGGTAGGGAGAAGGTGTTTGTAAGATTTGGTTTCTATTTCTCATTATTCTGCATTGATTTGATTGGTAAAAAATTCAATTAATTTTTCCAGTGTGAGCCTGTTGTGTCCATGGTGGTAACTGCTGAGTGGTCTCCTTGTCTCAATGCACGAGCCTTTCGTTATATCTCTTTTGTCCAGCTGAGGAGGGGAGTGATAGGTTAGCTTGCTGGGCACCTAGTGTCCAGGAAGGGTCACTCACCATAATTACCAGTTTATTATAAGGGAAAATAAAATCCTCTGGTGGAAAACTGATTAAATTGTTTGGTTCTGGCTTTGGCTTTGATTGGAGTTGGTTTTGCTATTCTTTTCTTTTTAATTTATTTATATGTTTGACTTTTTAAAGTGTATAAGATATAGATTTTCTCATCATGAAACTGAATAATCTTATCCAGAGATGTGTGGAATTCTCCTTTCCCATCCTAAACAAAGAGCTGAAAAGTCTTGTTTGACATATGTGGAATATATGGCATGAGTTAAGTGGAAGGTCATACTAAGAGACCATAAATCCTTTTTTTTTCCAAAAATGCTTATATTGTAAGTAAGTGACACAGATTCATCAGTAACTTGATTTTCCCAAAAGAATGATAATCATATATTTTTACTACATTATCACATTGCATGTAAGAATTTTACTCTATGCACATCTAAATATATATACACTCATAGAATTTGCATACCACTTCCATAGAAATGTAAAAATATGATACACTGTTATTATGTCAAAATTCAGTTCTGAAAAATCTCTCTCATGGATCCTAATATGACGATCCCAGTAAATTCTGTATGATGTCCAAACAGTCATCAATAACACAGTTAAAGACCCCTGAAATCAATTGGGAAGGTTTTTCATTAAGTCCAACAGATATTATATATAATTTTGATTTAACTTTAAATTTGACATATACTTGTCCGAGTCATCTGGTAGAATGTGAAAATGTTCTTCTGCCCTAAGTGATTAATAATAAAAGTCAATGTTCCATATTTATTTGAATCTTTTGCAGTCTATCTTTAAATATATACAGAATTTTTTTCCCTTAGAATAGAATTTAGGATTCTAGAAATTCACATAAACTATAAATTATTAGGGTTTTTCTATTGTTTTTTAAACAAAAGAATGTCAGAAAATATTATCCTGGTTTATGTTGTAGAATTACAATAGCAGCATTCCATATGAAGCATTCTTAACTCTGTACTAGAATCTCTGATTAAGAAGGGGAAAAGGTATCTTGGTGGTCCATTTAATACTAAGCAAGAATTTTTTGCTATGGCATTAGCCTAAACCCAGTGTGATTGTGGTGAAAGTTACTAAATCTATGTATAATTAAAGCAATTGTATGGAACTCTCTAGGTTTTGTTTTTAAATCCTGATTTGTAGCATTAGATAATTCTCTTTTCTTTGCTAGATACAAAGTATTGTGACAACAGTTCTAAAATACGTGAAATTATTTTCAGATATTCACATCTGAATGCAATTATAGACCATATACAAAAGCTGTTATTTGGCGGAAAAAGATAAAATCACCATAATTCAGATATTTAAGTAATAATGTACTTTTTGTCTTTTTTTGTATAATGTCGCAGGAGTAAATGTACCACAAGAGTTTTTTAACTCTGTATGTGTTCATGCGTAATGCAGGGCAAGAAAAATAGAAAAAATAAAAAAGACAGAGAATTGTAGGGCACATTTTAGCATTGTGGTGCTGTAGGCACTAAACTTTTCTTCGACAGAAGCTCTATGGGTAAGGTCTACTTGTCGAGGTTTACAGCTTCCCACTTATGGTAAGTAATGTAGCAACGTATGTTCAAAGGTATGAGATTCAGTTAACAGTGAGTTGGTCACGAGGTGTGAGAAGATAGGTAGTAACAATCAGTGGAGACCATTCCAGAATAATTTGTCAGTTAGAACTCCAAATAAACTCAAATAGAGGAGATTGTGTAGGGTAGCAGTAATTTGTAGGAGATTGGAGAAGGAAAAAAATATGCAGTCTGTCACTCTGGAGGTTCTGTCTGAATGGATTTGATAATCAAATATTTTGACATCAGGTTAAAAATTCAGAAGAATATAATCATAATAGCAGCAGAAAAATATGGGTTTTTTTCTTTCTCAAAATAAGAAGGGAAACCTATATCTTTCAAAAGAATATTATTTGGAGTAGAGGAGAGACAGATTTATCAGTGGTAAAATTATTTCGACAGACCTGTTATATTTCTGCTATATATTATGAAGTCACACACAAAAATATATTCCCTTCCTAGAGGCATAAACTCCGCAGCCTTGCTGAAGATATGCATGGCTTTTAAGGTCAGCAGATCAGAACAAGTAAGCAACCGGGGAATGGAACTGTGATCGAATATGTATACCCTTCATAGTATAAGGGCATGCATAGTTAAAGTGATAATTGAGCTGAGCAATGACTACAACTTTGTGCCATTGGCTATTTCACTCATACAGTGCTTAGCACATTGATTTCTAAATAAACACCACAGTAAAATAGATACTTAAAAAAATCAAACCCAAACAAATCAAAATGAAACCCCAGTGAAGCTGATTCATTTGTAGGTATGATCATTTTATACATTAGGAACTCAAAGTTTAAAATCAAAGCAGTATCACAATTGAAAACACCTTCTTCCTGGCAACACCTGTGTGGAAAAGAGGGCAATTCTATCCTCAAGAAGAGCTTGTGAAAGTTTATTTCTTTATAAAGATCAGGTAGTATTGATTTCCTTGTTTTACTTCTGAGAGAATGCTTTGATGGGCTACAGCATCCCAGTAAATTGAGTTATATATTTAAGATATCATAATAGCTGGGATAAATGTAGGAGTGGAATCCAAGGGAAGTTACTAACTCTACTCTAGCTCTTTTTCATCAATGACAGTAATTATTATGCCCTGGAAATCTTTTTCATACATGTCATTATTAGATTTGGGCAAATTGTGTTTCCCACTTCGGAAAAATACTCAGATTTTTATTTTTTTTTCTAATCCTAAACGAGGTCAAACATCCAAATCTTTTAAAAAATGTTTAACAACTATCCACACAAAACAATAACATTTGGTCTTTCAATACGTTGAAAACCTTTTTTTTTTTTAGCTTTTAGTTTTTTTTAAAAAATCAGTTTAATTAGTTTGCATCTTGGAAAAAAACATATTCAAATAGAAGACATATCATTCTTGGTTTGAAACCACTAAGATGTTTTTTCAATTAAGTAATCCAAAGCAATAGATTTGTCACAAATATTCTTGTAAACAATTTTGCTACCAGCAGACAGGCATCTTCTGCCAACAAATTCTAGATCTTGTGCAAAGGTTTTGATTATTTTGATTAATCTTTATATTTCAGCAAAAAATGATCTTAACAAGTACTGCCATTAATCTGCGTGACTAACAAGCTGTAGAGCGAAACTTAATATTTTCTAAATACAAAGGACAGATGGTTAAGCTTTAGTTGTGTATAGCAGGTCTCCGATAGAAGCAAGATGGCATGGGGGTTGAAAAAAGTTCATGAGTTCTTATTTATTAGTAGGACTAAGTGCCAATGGCAAGGATTCCAATACCATACAAAATCTTCAACAGTCACCTTCCATAATTTAATGATAGAACTGAATTAAATCAGAAGCAGACTGAATAGTTACTTAATATGTCTGGCACATACTGCTTTTGGTTTTAAGACAAAATAATTTAAAGACTCGGAATTGTGCTGCCAGTACTAAATAACAACTAAATGTTCTGTTTCTAGTTCAGAAGTTTTTAAGACATAGAATAAGTTTTGCCATCACAGATGGCAGAGAAAAGGGACAATGCTGGAAATGGATATGTTAAGAAAAGTCTTAAATATAAGCATGTAAAGGATTTGCTAGATGTTACAATTTGACCTATATGATTTGTGTTTCAAGGCATTTTTCAGATGTTCAGCATGGATTACATCCCATGTGAAGCAAAGTGTGCTTCTCTTGTAGTAAGTGCAGCAGAGTTCTTTTCTAAGAGGATCATAATTTCCCTGCAGATGTCAAGTCTGAAGTTCAGTTTGAAATTAGCGTACGTAGATTTGGATTCCTTTAGATAAGTACCAACAGTCAATTGTATGCTAGAATCTCATGTTTTCAAACAGTGAAGCGTAGAGAACACTTAGCCTCTGTGCTACTGCAGAAGGGCGTGAGACTCTCATAGACTACATGTTGCACCTACCAGCCTTTTGTAAATGTTTCAAATACCCTGTGACATTTTAATAGCAGAAAACACCTACACATAGGCATCAGTGTCCAGAATCTCTATGCAACCACACAAATTTAGATATCTCAGGTTGAAGATAATTTCTTCCCTGAATATGACACCAGGTACTTCTAGCTCAAATGGGTGCAGGAGATCTTCAGGGCAACAATCCGCTATCTTCCTGAAAAGTGTTGAATTCCCCATAAAGATACCTAAAACGCCAAGAATCTGGCAGAACAATCCCTTCCGTTTAGCTAAATCTGGAATACATCATCCTTTCCACGGCACGTGTTCACTGTCACTCACATAGCTTAAAAGATTGTAGTTAGGAGAAATAGTGGTGACTTAGGTCTAGTCTTGGCATAAGCCGTGGTGTAGCAGGAGCCTGAGACAGCATAGCGGAAGCGTAATTGAAGACTGTCTCCGGGCACTTCTCTTTAAAGCAAAGGGATGTTGAAATCCCAGATGACTGGAAGAACAAAAATCCTAATTGCTTTCAACCTCAGCCTCTGAGTGGTACGTAGTGACAAGAAGATGGAATGAGAGAGAGATTGAAGGGGCATTTTGCAATCTCCCTGACTAGTAGGGAAACACTGACAAAAGCCAGGGGAAAAGGCTGAATTGCTATACAGATAAACAGAAAGATGCTTAATCGTATGTTCTTGTTAATCAATCCTTTTTGGTTTTTGCCTTTTCTTTTCCCTTTGCCTTTCCCTTTCAAGTAAAAATATATTCAAATGAAAAGTATTCTTCTGACATGTTCTTGGAAAGCTGGAATAATGGAAGACTCCTAAGTATTTCTCTTTCACTGTGATTGCCACTGAAAATACTTACTCTATGTTCTTGGTAAAACACACACATAACGGAGAACAGGTAGAAGAAGGGAAAAGAGACAAAAAAAGAGAGGCAGTGCAGAGAGGATAGATCTAGTCTCAACTTCATCTTCATTACAGTATCTGTCTCTGCAGATAGCTGACTAATTTTAGGTAAGGAAAAAACAAAACCAAAACCAATAACAAAAAGAAACTCAAAAAAGCAGCTTGCACAAAATTAAAAGGGACTATTAACTGGTCGACACATTGGAGAGAAGGGATGTCATCCACAGGGACTTTGCTAGGCTTGAGAGGTGGACCTGTTCAAACCTCATGAAGTTCAACGCGGTCATGTGTAAAGTTCTGCACCTGGGTTGGAGCAATCCCAAGCATAAATAGAGGCTTAGCGGTGAATGGATTGAGAGCAGCCCTGAAGAGAAGGACTTGGATGTCTCGGCAGATAAAAATCTCAAAATGAGACAGCACTGTGCACTTGGAGCCCAGAAAGCCAACCATATCCTAGGCTGCATAGAAAGCGGTGTGGCAGGCAGGTTGAGGGACTCGATTCTGCCCTTATAGCGGCCTTCCAGTACTTAAAGGAGACCTATAGGAAAGCTAGGGAGGGTTTCTTTATCAGGGTGTGTAGTGACAGGATGAAGAGTAATAGCTTTAAGCTGAAAAAGTGTAGGTAGATTCAGATTGGATATTAGGAAGAACCTTTTTCCTGTGGAGGTAGTGAGGCTCTGGCACATGTTGCTCAGAGAGGCTGTGGATGCCCCATCCCTGGAGGTGTTCAAAGCCAGGTTGGATGAGACTTTGAGCAGCTTGATCTATTGGGAGGTTTCCCTGCCCCTTGCTGAGGGGTTGCAACTAGATGATCTTTAAGGTCACCTCCAACTGAAACCATTCTACAATTCTATGATCCTCTTTGCTATGGTCCACTGCTTACTTACTGCTGCAGATTAAATAGAGTGCACAGGGTAGCGATTTGAGTCGAGAAAGTGAGAATACAGAGTGAGAGTGCTCAATTATAGAAAAGAGAATAACTAATTCTAGATTTTAAACACTCAAGATTTCCTAGCTTCCATTTGACAACCACAAGAGGTATTCCCCATTGTTTCAATAGATTTGGTCCAGATACTTTAGCACTGAATATTAAGTCTGGAGACCATAGTTTAATTTTATTTCATAGATCAGTTAGGCAACCAAGGGAGCAGATAATTGGATAGTTGCAGTCTGCTCTTTTCTGTAGAGGGTCTTTTACAAATCTGACAGTCCACTTATTTTTTGGATTTAGTGGTTGAATAATTCACCATAGAGAATAAATTTCAGACTTTGTTGTAATAATTTCTCAGAGCTCTTTAAGCAGAGAAGCTTGTAACAAAGAAGCTATCATCTAATTTCATTTCTAATGCAATTGTAGGTGTTGATGATCATGTAAAACCCCTCAGTGGCATTGACTAAGCTATCTCAGATGTCACTTATCTTATCTAACACATGCTATAATACCTGGTTTGAATACCTTGGTTCTTTGCCCCTCCAGCTGCTTTCCTGGAAGTTGGGCTATCAAAGGAGGATCACAGGTTCATTGTCTTTGGGATTCACTCCCTCTTGTGGCAATAAGTCACAACCATTGATGTGGTTTACACAATTTGCTCTTTTTAAAAGTTTTTTCTTGTTGTTGCCTGAGACAATGGTTATGCCAGTATTTAGTTCAATAGCTGTAAAGAAAAATAACACACTGTTTTCACCTACCATATTTGTTAATGTATAATCATAAATAGTATACACATATTGTTATTACATGTACAGCAATAGTCACGTCATAGACATTTAAGAACACTGACTCATTATAAAGTGGAGTCTTTCCTGAAATATTTCGTGATTACTTTTTTAAAATGTTTACTTTTAAAGGCTTTGATACTACTACTGAATTGTGTTAGCATTTCAGTGACAATCTGCTGCAGATTCTCCATAGGAAAATATCAGACTTCATGGTACTGGATGTGTTTTGCAAAGGTAGTGCATGCAGTGCAGAATAATGAGGTACTTATTATTCTGCGAATTGTCAAGCTTTTCAATTTATGACACCCGGGTTACTTCCCCATAGTGAATAAAGTACTATTTTTAAGTAACCTGAAATTAAAAATACATAGGACAGTAGATTATGCTTTAAAATCTCAGTGTATTACAAAAAGATATTACTGTAACTATAAGGTTATCTGGAAAGTCCACTGGAGTGGGTAGGGGAGTGGTTATACACTAATTCAGGAGGTATGGGCATGTGGTGGGGGTAAGGGAAGAAGTAATAGAAGTAGTCACAATTTTGTAGACATGAATTAAGTGACTTACAAGATCAACTTGTTAGTGGTCAATGTGACAGGTGGACCCCAATTCATATAACCAAATGAGACAAAAACTAGCTGAGTCTGAGAGCTTAATATTTATTTATTATTTTAATGAGAGCAGACTAGAAATCACGTTCAGAGCCTGAAGAAGACAAAAGGACCTCACTTGTCCTTTCTGCCCACACTGCTCTTTCCCCAGTTCTTTTCCATATGACAATATAACACAACTATTCTTACATTATGTAACTTCCAGCAGGAGTGATAAGATCAGAGAAATAGATTGTTAATATACAAAAGCATTTGTAGAGTGTGAACTATGTACGTAAAATGCAGTACACAGATCAAAAAACATGATAATCTATAAAATTTTGAACAGATACTTAAATCGTTGCTGTTCTCAGCACACAGAAACTGAAAAAAATTAGTTATTTCTCTTTTTTCCTTCAAGAGTGCTCCATCTCCTATGAATGAAAATTCTGAATATAAATGTTTTAGAGGACTTTTCTGACAGCATAAAATCTGTACTATATGCCAAATTTTAGGGAGTCTATAAAATACTGTTCCTTGATTTTTTTTCTTCTCTGAGTTTAAATCTTGCAGAGAGTAACAGTTGGAAGTGCTTAAGAAATAAGAAATAAACATACTCATAAATACTTCTGGTAGTGGTGTTAAAGCAAAAAAACCCCTATTGCTTCTCTTGAAAAACCTCTTGCCTTCACATTCTTTTCTAATTTTAGGGAAAAAAAGTGGCAAGGAAGAGAGGAATTTACATGGTATGATTTAAAAGATTATGTTAAATATTTATTGACAATACTTTTGGTGTAAACACTTAAGTCTCTTGGGAACAGCTTAAAAAAGTGGCAACAAAAGAACACCTCTAAAATCATAAAATAAAAAAAAATTCCTAAAAAAATTAAAAAAAACAAAGAGTATCTAAAACATAGAAAAACGGATTTATGGCCCAGAGGTAAATCTGAGCACAAATGGTGCGGTTTAAACAAATGTTCTACAATTGATCTGTAAACTAGATCCATAGGAACAACTGAATGTTAAGTAAGATCCCTAAGAATGCTGAAGAAATTTATTAGTGATTCTACGATGAATGCTGGATGAATTGACAAAGATAAAGTCTTCAAGTTCTAATAGTAAGTGGCTTCCATAAGTTCAATGTTCCCATTACTGTAGGGAATCCAAAGACCCATAAAAACATATTAGCACAAATTAGTATTCTTTCAGACAATTTTGAAGTAGGCTACTTCGTAAATAGTGTAGATGTTGGGTTTGTTTTCTCTAATACATTTGTTCATCTAAGAATCACAATAAAAGGATATTTATGAGCCTGAGGGCAAAAGCATGTTCTCATTGGGGTTTTGATATGAATAAATCTACTTTTTAAAAAAATCTCACTATATACTTATCTGCATTGCAGATAGTCTACATAATTTTAAAACATGGAAGAGATATTACTGACTTGTATGTAACACAGATTTCATACATGTAAGGAATGAGAAGGATCTCAGACCTGCTGTGGTTTTTTGTATCCCATGTCCTTATGAATGACAGTGAAATACTTCCTTCTTTTAGGTAATGGATTTATATTTATTAATTGATTAAGTATGAGATTGTTTTTGTATAAATTTGGTCATCAAAAATGAAATTTATTATCTAGGCTTTCTGTGTAGACAATGAAGAGATGTGTTCTTCCAGAGGGCGTTTCTGTCTATTGCAGGACAGATACCAAAGGCAGTGTGGATGAATTGCCTTTTCATAGAGTCATGAAAAAGTCTGGGTTGCAAGGGACCTTTAAAAGTCACCTAGTGCAACCTCCCCAGTGCAATGAGCAGGGACATCTTCAACTAGACCAGGTTGCTCAGAACTTCATCCAACCTGATCTTGAGTATTTGCAGGGATGAGACATCTACCACCTCTCTGGTCAACCTGTTCCAGTGTTTCACCACCCTCAGCAAAAAACAAAGTTTCTTATATCTAGTCTCAATCTAACCTCTTTTATTTTAAAACCATTACCCCTTATTCTGTTGCTGCAGATCCTACTAAATAGTCTGTCCCCATCTTTCTTGTAAGCCCCCTTTAAGTACTGAAAGGCTGCAACAAGGACTCCCCAAAGTCTTCTCTTCTCCAGCTGAACAACCTCAACTCTCTCAGCCTGTCTTCATAGGAGAGGTTTTTGATCCATTTGATCATTTTTGTCACAGTCCTCTGGACCTGATCAAACAGATCCTTTTCTTTCCTCTGTTGAGGTCTCTAGAGGTGAACACAGTACTCCAGGTGGGTTCCTAAGAGATCACGCTTCTGTTGATACAGCCCAGAATACAGTCTGGTCTCTGGATTGTGAGCACATATTACCAGATCATGTCCAGTTATTCATCCACCTGTCTTCCATGTGCCGTAGCATAGCTCCTGGGAGGATCTGTTCCATGATCTTCCCTGGCACAGAGATAAGGCTGAGAGATGGGTAATTCCCAGGGTCCTCCTTTCAACTCATTTTGAAAATGAGTGCAATGTACCCCTTTTCTAATCACAAGGCACTTCACCTGACTGTCATGACTTGCTAAATATGATAGAGAATGGCTTTGCAAGTACATCAGGCAGTCTGATAATCCCATAATCTGGGATGCATCTCATCAGATCTCGTAGTCTTACGTATATTCAGGTTGCTCCTATAGTCACAAACCTGAATTTCTCTTACTTTGGGCGGAACTTTCCTCCCCCAGTCCTGTCTCGTGGTCCATCCACTCAAGACATTTGGGAAGAGAAATTGCCAGGGAAGACTGAGGTAAAAATATTGTTGAGTATCTCAACCTTCTTATCGATTGTTACAAATTTGCCTGTCGTATTCTTCACAGAGTTTATGTTTTCTTTGACCTACCTTTTATTTCTACCATACCTGCAGAAGCTCTTCTTACTTTTCTTTGCATCCCTTGTCAATTTCAGCTCCAGCTATGCCTTGGCTTTTCGGATCCCATCACTACACCACTGGGCAAAGTTCCTATACTCCTCTGTCATGAAAGAGTTTTTTAGATAAAATCTGTATTTAGGTATAAGTGTAATTTAGCAGATTTTGATGGCAATCACTCTAATTTTTACTTTATGGAGGAAACATACAGAGAGAAAATTGAGTTTTGTGTGTTTGTGTTTAAAGGATTACATGTGTTTAGATATAAAGTATTTTATGTCCATACCCGATCTTCTGGGTAGCTTAGCTAAGATTTCTAAGTTTCATGATGCTTATCCTCATTTCACTTGCCTTCCATCTGGGTGTCTGGCATTTGAATTCAAGGTTTCACAGAGTAGACACTCAGGCATCAGATTTTACAAAAATAAATAATTTAACAGAGTGGTACAGTATCATGGTGAGGGAGCTCTGGAGAGAAAGGCTGACACGAACAAAGAAATCCCTGGGTAATTGTACAATTGTACCTTTCCAGAGTATTTACTCAACCCTCATGTGATGGTTCTGTCCAGTGGTAATATTTGGGTATGTGGTCTTCTTGTTCCTCATTGGATTTCTTCTCTATCTTTCAGACAGGTTGTTAGCTTGCCTAGTTGCAGCTATCATTGATGGTCTGTGTACTTGAAACCTCTGTATATTCTGATTTATTTTGGTTCTGGTGGCCCTGTTTTGACTAAATATGTACACGTTTATGTCAAGTTTACATGGAAATTTACAGTTTGCAGCCTAATGCTTCAGCAAGTCTAGGTACTCATGCTGAATAAGGAAAGCTAAGCAAACAGCATACTAAGTCACACAATATTATAACTCTAAATGATTTATTCTATTTAAAATTTTAGTTATTTAAGCTGAACAACTCATGCCCACTAAAGAGGAGAGTTGCCTGTTGCAGTCCAGTTACCATCCAGGGAGGATTCGAATGGGGTTCACTAGCAATCTGTCGTCAGTAAAAGGTCTCATTGCTTCAAGGAGCATCCTTGAGAGGTGTCCCCACACAAGGGGAGGTCATTGCCATCCAGTCACACTGCCTAGCAGAGCGAACTCGAAGTAGGCTCACTTAGGATAGAACTGGTCAGCTCATTTTCAAACTGCATACAATAGGAGAAATATGCACAAGGTTCCTTATAGTCACAACTTATTTGTGTTCACTGTGTCACTTTCCTGCTTGTGGGTTTCCTAGAGGTGTTCTTGAGTCAGACCTTTACTTCCCTTGGAGTCTGTACCAAACTGCTGCTGGTTTGGTTAAGGCTGGGGATGGTCAAGTGCATCCATCACATCCTTCCAGGATACCTGTACCTACTTCCACTGCTTGTGCATTTCCTTCTTGACCTTTACTTTGACCAGCAGGTCTTGATTCAGCTATGCTGGTCTCTTACCTTCCTTTCCTGATTTCTTACATATGGGGACGGAGAGCTCTTGTACTCTATAGAAGGCATCCTTAAAGGTCTGTCAGCTCAGTTCTGCTGCCAGGTCTCTGAATACAGTTTTCCAAGGGGTGCTATTGAATACTGCCTTGAACATCTGGAAGTTTGCTTTCCTAAAAAAGTCCTGACTTTTCTCTTTGCCTGACCCATGTCCCTCAGGACTGCAAACTTCATCAGTGTATGACCACTGCAGCTCAGGGTACCTCCAATCTTGACATCACCCAATTAGCTCACTTGCGTTGGTGATCATCAGGTCCAGTATCACTTTACCTCTGGTAGGGCTGTCTATTATCTGGCTTCTGCAGTTATCCTCAGTGCATTCCCAGAGTCTTCTGGATTGCCTACAGCACACCATTCTGCTTTTCCAGTAGATATCAGCGTGGTTTAAGTCCCCCAGCAGGGTGAGGTCTTGTGAGAATGATGCCTCCTATAGCTGGAGTAAGAAGGATTTATCAATAGTCTCCCCTTGATTGGGTGGCCTGTAGTAGACACCAACCACAAGGTTTTCTTTGTTTCCTCAGTCTCTAATTCTTACCCATAAGTTTTCAACCTGCTGGATGTTATTCTTCAGAGACAACTCTTCACGCTCTCTCCTTCTTGATGTAGAGAACAACACCTTCGCCCCTCCATCCTCACCTGTCCCTTCTGAACAGCCTGTAGCCATTGACAGCCACACTCCAGTCATGGGATTCATCCCATCAAGTTTCAGTAATGACAAACAGGTAGTGTCTTTCTAGCAGCATGGTGGCTTCCAACTCCACCTTTTTGTCACCTATCTTGCATTGTAGAGTTACTTCAGCTGAATTGTCAGCTGTGCCACCTTAGAGGAACACTCCTTAATCCCTTTAAGGTATTTCACCCATGATGCCTTGTTAACTGTTATTACCTCAGGAATCCGTAATTCATCTCCGTAAGACTTCAAGTGTATTGCGGTATAGTCAGCACATCTCAGAGCAGCAGACTGAGAGCCCTCACTAGCACTTTCTCCCTCTAACTTTGGTGCATCGTTCCACAGCTTGTCACAGGTGAGCATGCCTGATACTATCCCCCTTCCCATTAAGTCTATTTTAAGGCTCTCTCAATGAGCCCTGCTAGCTCGTGCGCAAAGACCCACTTCCCCCTTTAACAAAAGCGTATCCCGTCCCATGCCAGCAAGTCTAGTGCTGTGTAGGTTGTCCCATGGTCAACCCCCCCCCCCCCGCAGATTTGGGGATTTTGTAATTTGCCTTCAGAGCGTCTTAGCTTCAAGGGCTACAGAACAACCCTAGATGGTTAACTTAATTTTGACAACTAACTCTAATCATGTGAAAGGAATCATACAATTAAATTATTATAAACATTGCAGTGTGATGGGCCACTGGTCCATCCACTTGACACAATAGCTGGTCTCTGACAGAAGCTTACAAGAGGTACTTGGCAGAAAGACTCAAAAATCAAACAGCGGACAGCTAAGGAACAATTTTTCTGCATGGAACTTCTCAAGTACATCAATCCGATCTTGGTTTATGTCTTCAAGTAAGTAGATGGATATGAATTCCTATCTTTAGATTTTAAACATTAATTTTCCCTGAATATAAAGAACATAAACCATGAGAATAGAATTTCAGCACTTTATTTAATTGTAATTATAGAACTATGCCTCCTTTTTACAAAAAAAGGGACTACTACTGCTCTGACCTCTACTACAATGTAGGTCCTGGTGGTGAATGAACTCTGTTGGGGCAGGTAATTCAATGTTGCGTTTTGCTATGGAAATACAACTTGACCACACTGCTCCTAAGGCAAATATTATTCCCTCAGAATACTCTGTTGCAAGTTCTAATTTACACATTCCAACCAGTTATGTATTGGGAAGTTGAAGGGAAAATTGTACAGGAACTCAAACATGGTGACATGATGTAGTTGACAAGTAGGAGTAGGTGTAGGTGTTGGGTCACAGGTTGGACTCGATGATCTCAAAGGTCTTTTCCAACCTTATGATACTGTGATACTGTGATAATGGGTTAAGTTTTGTGATATTCAGTATTAAGAACTGGAAAATGAATACCATGTACATTTTCATACTTCTTACGCATGAAGGCTTTTCCATAGCAAATTAGAACGACGTAAAAGGAAGGCTACTGTATTCATACTGTGCAGACACATTGTCACCTAAATTATCCTCTAAACATAGGTACTCTGGTTACACTAAAATTGTGATATAATTAGATTAGTTTCATAACATCGGTTAAGGTTAAATAATTGTGAAAGGCATTAACTTATGTACTGACACATAATGCACCATTGATATAAAAAAGTATATTAAATATTTCAGTTTTTTACAATTCTTGTTAGGCTTATTATTAATATAAGGTGACATTTATAATTAATATTTTTAGATTTTATGTTTTGGAATAATACATTACACTCCTCAGTCTACATTGTATTTAAAGAAAAAAAACCATTTTATGCAATAAATGAAGGAGTAAACTACGTTTTACTTTCAAGATTTCCTTTGCATTACATTTCAGAGATAAATTTTAAAAATATATGATCTCATGACATTTTAAACTTTGAATTTTCAGAGGTTCACAAGATGACTACCCATTTTTTTTCATTCTTTTCTGTTTCATTCTTTCCATTAAGGTTTAAAAGCATAGGCTTTCACAGAAGTTTCAGATTCATGGTTTTTAGATGTTGCAGAGCTCACAG
This sequence comes from Neomorphus geoffroyi, assembly GCA_033558235.1. NCBI lineage: Eukaryota > Metazoa > Chordata > Aves > Cuculiformes > Neomorphidae > Neomorphus > Neomorphus geoffroyi. Next base: position 20,233,072 of record JAUMJM010000053.1, on the reverse strand, counting down.
AGTTTGAATGTAGGCTTTCTTTAAAAATACGGAAATATGATGTGTAATAATGTAGAGACTGACTCTACTTCTATTGTCTGCTTAAAGATCAACTGATTCTAATTGTATTGTCTTAAAGATCATCTGACTCTACTTGCACTGCTGTCCTTAACATCTTTTTGAGTGCTGTGGCTCCTCCTGGGCTGCCTGTGCTGCTGCAGAGGCGGGGGAGGAGGTGCAGCAGCAGGTGCTGCCCCCCCTACACCTGACTGTGTATGTGGACCCAAAGGGTTCAGGCAGAGGTTATTCTGGCAAGGGTCTGTTGAGCTGCCAGTGACCCTGGAGCCCCCAACCCCAATTCCAGAACCTTCCCAAAGAAGCTTTTGTGCACCCGCCAGTTTGAGAACTTTCACAGCAAGACCACCCCTCATGCTAATGTGGGGGACATGGAGGCACATGCACCCACCACCCCATGGATCCCACCTGAAGATGTGCTGCGGAAGAACCGCAGGACCACACACTCCTGAAGACCACGTTTACCAGAGGCCTATAGAGAAGCGACTATTTTCCTATTCCCCCTGTTACATTTATTCCTCCCTCTCTTCTTTCATTCCTTATTTTTTCCATGGCAGTATTGTGCATCGGATCAGACATGAGTTGTGTTGCTTTGTGCAGCTGCTTTGAGGGTATCAGACTGTGATCTGAAAAGATTGGGATCTGTGTTTGCAACTTTTGGGAAGATGCAACTTGCATTCTTTTGGGAAGATGTATTTGATTCCATATTTTTGTCGTGACCAAAACATTGATTTGTTGGTTTGGGTGTGCCCAAAATAAACACTGTTTGAATTTACCCTAAGAGATTTGTTGGTCTCCAATCAAAGGACCCTTCCTTCTCTGACTGAGCAGGTCCAGGGGAGAGGGGGACCCGGGGGTGGAAGCGGGCCCTGACAAATAGTAAAGCTGACTTGTATTGGAGTACTAATACTCCACTGGAGTATTATATTATTATTTTAGACACCAGTTCTGATTTTTCTCTCCTTTTTCAGCAGTATTTTGATGATCCCTAAAATGTACTTCTAGCCTCTATTTTTGAATCAAAAATATTACCACAATGATCCAAAGAATCTGTTTCTAAATGTGACAAATCTTGTGCTGCATTGCATGAAATGTTTATTACATTGAATGCAATGAGTGGAAAATGTCAGTCTTATTTTCAAAGAGACAGACAGTGACTGTAAACACTGCCTTCCATCCTACATTTCTTGGTAGGTCTTTTGCAGAGTGTGACTTGAACTGTGGTTATTACTCATTTTTGGGCATTGAAATACCTCATTGTTAGCACTAAAGAGGAGAAAAAACATCCAGCAATGAATTTCTAGTAGAACCTCATGAAGAAATCCAAATACTGTAATGTGTTTTCCACCCCACTCCTGCTAAACTGTTGTGACTTTGAGCTGTCTGTAGTGCAGTTCAATATCTTGAGCTGAGACTCAAAGCATTCCTTCAAAGGCTAAAATCCAGCTGGAAGTGATAATTTAATTCCAGAGACTTTAATACCATTTTACCTCTTTTTATCCAGAAGAAATAAAATGCATTGATCATATACCTAAGCATACTAGTTAATACAAAAAGTAAATATCCTTGAAATAATAATTAACAAAGAACTTTTACACCATTCACTTCCTAATGTTTTTTATAATAAAAAAAAAGAGTTGATTTTTTTTTTTACAGAAACGTTATTATGCTGGTTTGTACTGGTTTATATGAAACATTATGCTGTTTTCATGTGCATGAAATTATTTAGACTTCAAAAGTCTATACCTGTATTGATAAACTTCATAGGGCTGTGTCTTGGAAAAAAATACCCTACTTTGAAGAAAAAGAAATGTATGCCACTAAAAATTTATAGTTAGTGTGAAACTGGGCCAAGCACAATTTTTAAGTTAGAGAAACAACATTTCGTTAATTGGTGTGCTCACATTAAGTATTTAAGATTATAATTAATTGTTTTCTATACTCTTAATTGAAACATTACAACATTCTTGCTTAGTATTTAATTAGAAAGCATATTAATTATATATTGAGGTCTTCACTGTTTATATACTCAAGTCTCCTCTTTGAAGGGAATTCAGTGGTAAACAAGCCAAGGCTCAACGGAGCATTCTGGCATGAAGTTACAGCATCGAAAGCGTTGTTCTGACTTCCTGTGATTTGCACAGGCTAAGCATGGATCAGTGAACAACTTTATGGGAATCCAGACTGCCATATTCAGATGAGTCACAAGAACAGACATCTCTCAATATTCCGAATGTGTTACATGTACTTGCCTAGACACAGACAATGTGTAATCATACAGAAAGATGCTATATTAAAAATTACCGTGGAACATCCGTAATGCATAATAAAGGAAGTGAACCAATTGAAAAAGAAACAAATTACCTGACATTAATTTCTTATAGTGTGGCCTATTTAAAATATTTTGCCCTTCTGGGAGTTATTAATTTTGGTAATTTCTTCTCCAGCTATATACTGAATTCTTGTATAAAGGTGGAAATAAGTTTGAGTAGCCTGGAACTGATAATATGTGAGAGTGAAAGGAAAACCAACCAAGCAAAACAACCTGACAACACCCAAGCTCACAGAGATCCCCTGGCAAGGTGCAGACTTTGTGAAGGGTAAAATTTAGAAATATTCTAGCAGAAAAGAAGGGAAATTGTTTAAATCATTTGTTGGTGATAAAGGTATCAGGGTAAAACTATTTTTTATTATTATTTCAGGCATTCAGAGTGTGCCACACTGAGGTTAACTTTGCATCGTACTTGAGTCAATGTAAGACTATATAAGGGAATAAGTTCTATTTTCTCAGTTCTGTTGCTGATTTTTTTTCATTTTTTACAATGTGTGTACAGTCCTTTGGTTTTGTATTTTAATTCCTATACTTTCTGATCTCTTTTCAAATATAACAAGAAATCAATCCTAGACTAAACATGTTAGGATTCCTTTTCCCTGTGAGATCCCTTTAGTTCTGCTAATATTTTTCTGTGTGTTTGGATCTCGGTATTTTTGTCATCTCTGCCAGCAGACGGGAGTAGGTGGAACTGGATGACTTGTTAGCTAGATAAGATTTGAGTGAATTCCAATGTAGAGCCAATTCCCTGCTTCTTCCTATGGCTGGGGAAATATGATATATTAACTGATATTGCTATGGTATGTGCACAAACCCTTAAATACTTTCCCTAAAGTAACAAGAGAAGTAGTTCCCAAAGTCATCTCCTAACGCTACAAAAATGCAAACCCACTAGGAAAAAATACCAAAGAAACAAACAGAAAATAAAAGATGTTTTAATTTACACACCCAGTTCACAACTGCTACTGCTTCTAGGCTTCACCTGGAAGTTTAGAGGTGTTTTGCTACTGACTTTGTTAAGATCAGGATTACACTTCTCACTCACAATTTAAAGGACAATCTGGAATTCAATTTGAACAATATCTTGCACTGAAATGAAAGTTCAGCTAAGTCTGGGTAGATTGTCCCTCAGGTGTGTATAACTAATTACTGTCAGGAAACAACACAATTCCAAAGAATTTGATAAAATTTTGTATAAGATCAATTGTACCATATATCTGGTAAACCGGCAACATAGATTCAAAGAACATGGTATCAAAAAGAATGCAGTTACTCAGACAATTTGACTTCTTGAACTGTCTCCACTGGAAGGGCTGAGAGTTGCCTTCTGGAGCAGGCACAATCTCTTTCTAATTGTCATGCCTGTCTCAGTGACTAAATTTGAAAACCTCATTGGCAGGGACACAGGAAGGCAGAAAGAGGCAGGTAAAAGTATTTTAGGAATAACATAAGGTCTTGGGTAAATTCTTTGAAGAAATAATGTCCTATGGCAGTTCACCAAACCCGCTACCAGGATATGGTTGACTGAAAAACAGTATTAAACTTGGTACCAAAATTATGGGTAGTAAATCATCATCTCTTAACTTCAAGGTTTGTCTGTCCAACAGATTGTAGTGTGATAAGTGAGGATTTACATTATGCCAGCTACTCTGTTATACTATCTGTATGCATCCTTTCACTCTATAGAAATGTGCATTGGAATATTCATCAGCCAAAAGAAGAAAATCGCTATACCTCACATTTGCCATAAGAAAATGAACCAGAGAAGTGGTTACTTTGTGTTAATAGCTAGACATATACAAATTCACTGCTTGCCTTACTCATAATGTCTTTCCTTACACTAGTTCTTGTGGGACTATGAATGGGCTTTCTCATATTTATATAACTACAGGGATTTACACAACTACAGGGATTTACACAACTACAGGGACTTACACTTTGATTTATTATGGGTCTGTTTCAACAGATTCTACATCAACTGCATTGAGTAACCTGGAGTCAACCAAATTGAAAGTGAAATTCAGTCCTCGCTGTACATAAAGCACTGAAAGTGATGGATATTAAACTCTATCAGGGACTTACTACTGAGGTACTAGAGCATATTTCTCAGTCATATTATGCAGTGCATTCAACCTGTCATTAGACACAATATGCTTCAAAAATATTTAGAAATAGGTGAAAACTGATCTATTTAAAAATCTAAAAAATGAAAAATGTGGACAGAAATTCAAATACTTTAATACAAATTCCAATTACATAAATAAATGTGCCAGGTTTTCTGTTCTCCCTTAGGATATTTCTGTAATCAGAAGTGACTAGGGTTCCAGGGAACAGATCTTTTCCTACCTGGATCTCTATAGCTGTATTTGTGATATGAGTCTTTCTGCCTCTTCTTTAGCTGATTTAACAAAAGCCTGTAGAAAATAAAGTTCTGACACTGAAATTATCCAAAACCACTCTTGATCACTGCATCATCAAAATGATTTTATCACCATATCAGTTTTTTTGTTCAAACTCCCAAGCTCAAATATGAATATATAAAACTGCTTCAGTATATGAATCTAAATATTCCTCTACTTTACTTTAAACATATATGAATTATGACAGGAAAAATCATGCTTCAGAGCACTAATCCTTACAATGTCATTTTAGTTTTATTTTAAAAAAACAATTCAAGAGACATACACTTTTGCCTCAAGAAAACAGTGCAACTCTACCTTTCTGAAATCAGTGTCAGTATAGAATGATAGCTGTCTTTACATGCCACAGTGCACGGCAGATCTCAGACTAATCTGAGAAAATGCATTAGCCAGAATAAGTCACGATAATGAGTATCTAATTATTCAAATCTGGTTTTTATCAAATAGAATATGGTTTCCATTGTGCAACTTTGAGGGCATATGTTAATTTTGAAGTTGTATTCACAATGGGTTTTAATATTACCTAACTTTTTCTTTCTTTCTTTGTAATCATCACTGTGCAATCAAACATATATTGTTTCATTATTATAATCTTATTTATTTTTGGGGAAAGATGAAAAAAAGATGTAACCAAAGAACTGGCAATACGAGAACAGCTATCATACTGCATGTTATTGTAGGTATTCTCCACAAAACTCAGAATAGAAAACAAACGTTATTTATTTGGGTTTGTCTGATGATGGTATAAGGCTGTGAATTGCTTTTCGTCATCAATAGGAAATATAATTCGGTGAAGAAGGCAGCGATGTTCTCTGCAGTGATGTGATAGTAGACCTTGGGTGAGCGTCTCTATCATGAAGCCATCTCCATGGTCCTACTGAGGTGTGTTGGGGTGCATTAGGACCTTCAACTTCCCTGTTATTTCTACTATGAGGCAGCAGACAAGGAAAGGGGTAGAAAGGAATCTGTCTGAAACTTGGCTTCCAGGCCACAGTCTGCCAGTCTCCACTTAATCAGGTAGTCTTAATATTTAGAGCAGGGCACGGTGAATTTGTTTAAGAAAAAAAAAAAAAAGGCTGACTATAAAGAGCAGTACTGCTGATATTCAGTAATTTCAGTGTTGTCTAAGAGAGAAGAAGCTGTAAAAAAAAAACCTAACTGGCAAATAAACTCTTCAAGGCTGTAAATTTATGTCTTCGTCAAATTTACAACTGTTCATGGAGGAAAAGCATGACAAGAAAATTCATCAGCAAACAGAAACTTTCCAGAGAAGAACATTAGTAGTCAGTAGATAATCTTGACACATAAATGTGCATATTATAGGCAGAAAGTAAAGAACCTTAAGTTTTCAAACCAGAAGTCTGACACTTGTAACAATTTTTATATTGCATTTTCGATCCTTAGTTACACTGAGGTATTTTTTTTGTCATTCAAGTCACTTCAGTGGCTGTCAGATGCCAAAAAATCCCCTCTAGGGCTGAATTTCAGTGCAGGTAACAAACCAATCTATGTCAAGCGCATCAGAACCTAGATTGTTGTTGTTTTTCTTATAAAATTGTAGAAAGAAGAGTATAGAGATACTCCAAAGCTGCTGACATCTGTGCAGGCAATAGATTCCCGGAAAACTCTAGGAAGCCCCAAACTAGCTTAAAGTCAGTTTTGTTCTTTTCTTGATACCCTTGATCCAATCACAATGAGAATGTGAAAATAAGATTAATTTTTTCACGAAGAAATATTTAGCGACAGTATTGTTAGCAGTTACTCAAGGAATTTCCTATATCTCTGCACTATCATAAGAAAAGCAGGGTCTCTCTTACCTTGATTCTCAATACTAACAGATTCTTCATACTATTTATGATGACAGCAGATTATTAGCTCTATTTTTTTGTGTTATTTCTTGATAAAGGGGTTTCTCCCATCTATAAATCAAATAATTTTAAGGTGTTCTTGTTTATTCGTTTTGCATACTATTTTGGCATTTTACAGTAACCTTGCAAATATATTTTCTGAAGAGTAACACCTCTTTACACTTGACAAGAGGAATTACTGCAAATGAAAATCATATGGGGTGTAAGGATAGCATAAATTGATGAAATACCGCATAGAAAGAATGCAGTATAAGATATGCTTTAGAGAGACTAAGAAGTCAGAGTGAAACTTAGTTTTATGTGAAAAAAAAATTAGTATTCTGGTCCAACAAATTGGAAGAATGTTTAATTCAATTCTATTTTCTGATCATTTTGTTATTCTGGATTTGTTCCTCTTCAATTATTCACATCTGATCTTCTTCAATATTTTTTAAATCAAGTGCCATTATTTTACTGCAGTTTGAAGGTGAATAACATCTCAAGATTGCTCTGTCAGACATTTAAGTATCAGTGTATAGATTCATAGTGTTCATTATTGTTGAAAGCATCTTCTAAAAAGATTCAGACAACAAGGATTTAAAAAAAAAACACCTCATGCTTTCCATTTACTCTAGTAAACTGAAATTTCCTTTCTTCTCCATATATTTATGAAAGCCTCTCAGATAACTCTGGAAAATATATTTCTGTCACTTGACTGTTGTAACACACTAGTACCCCAAAGAAGGTCTTTGCACTTTCGAGAATTCTGTACTTGACCACTTTAACGCTGTAGAGTTCCAGAATGTCGTGTATTCATCCGGAAGTATAAATAATGATGCCTACAGAGACTGAAGAGTTGACAAGAAGTTGAGCAGTTGAGTTTCTACAGCTCTACTCACCACAGAAACATCATGCTTCATTTGATGGAAAGGAACAGCAAAGAAAAAAATAGTAGGAAGCAGCTTTAAGGTCTGCCATAAATATCAGCTCTGTATATCCTACATACATAAGCCTTTAGACTCTACTAACCAAACTGTACATGAACACATACAATTTATACAGATGTAGAGAGGAAACCATTGATAATGGTAACTACCAGTGATTCTGTAACAGATACAGTCCTGGTTTGATGCTGCATCACAAAGAGAATTTTAATGGATTGTAGAGTAAAAGAGCTAGAGACATCCAATGAAGCTGTCAAGGGTCGGGGGGAATAAAGGAAAATATATGCAGCTAAACATTTATACATCTACATGAACAATTTGAATCACCTGCTGTTCTTCTCCCAGATCTTGTTAGACCATTGTCCATACTTCATGCATGCTAGACTGCTCTTGGCACAGACAAAACAGTCTCTTCCCAGACAGTGTTTGGCAGTGATTCAGTAATTATATCACTTTATTGACCAGTTTAGTAAGTAGTAGGGACATGATTGTACTATTAGGTTTCTTTTCTCCGCATCAGTGATACTGCAACAAACCTTACATTCTCACACCTTTATGCCCTTTCAGGTGTATCTGTGCTTGTATTTTTCTCATCCTATCACAGTATAAATTAACAGGTTACCTGGCAGCATTTTTTATTAATATTTTTTTTTCATAATGCACCCAAGATGAATCAAAAATCAACTTAAAAGTTGATACGTATTGCAGCACATAGGAGTATAATATAGGATAAGGTAATACTTTAGAATTGATGCCATGTGCTTCCAGGTGTTTCAGTTTATAAAAGACAGACTAGTCATGTTTCTAAAAATCTCCCTAGTCATATTCAGAAAGGTGGGTAGGGGATTTTTGTTTAGTTTGTCAGTTTTTAATTTGTTTGTTCATTGAATGTTCAAGAGACCCTCAGAAGTTGCCCTATGAAATTAAAATAAAAACCTTAAAAGTGGCTTACATCAAGAAGCTGAGAACTGGTAGGATCACATAACACACTGGAAGGAAAACAGTAGTGTATGTTTGTTGGAGGAGATAAGCATGACTAGGAAAAAGGACCGAGATTTGCAATGCAGTCATCCACACTTGTAAACTCATAAATTGTTAAATTATGGCACAACTTTATTATCTATATTTTAGGATTTTTCCTCATACTGCTCAGTTATTTCAGGGCAAGGACCATTCCCAATAAACAGCACAGAGGTGGCCAAATTTTTGGGGAGAGTAAGAGAGTTCCAGCACAGATATTTCACTATGGCAATTGGCCAGAGGAACAGGGAAGGATCCCTGACTAGTTTAATTTACTGGTAAAGCTTCATTGCTACTGATGAAATGCTTGACTAATTCTGAAAACTCTCTTTTGTGGGAGTTTTCATACTGAGAACTGTAATTATTTTTATCCCATTGATGTCCATAGCTTCACAAATTTGGTAGAATATCCACAGAGATGTTATCCCAAGGCCTGAGAACAGCAAGGGAAATACATTGTTCTTAGGATAAGAGATTTCCAGCAGCAGCATCTTTGGAAACTCAGATGGTGCTGCTAATACCTACCAGTTCACAGGACTTTCAGATTACTTCATCACAGATGAAGACTATACAGACTTCTCAAATCTAGGTCACATGCAGATGATCAACACATAAAAGGAATAAAGATAATGTTATTAATTTTTTTGTACTACAGAATAAATAAATACAGAGAGGGGAAAAAAGTCAGTACAGAGCAAAACTTCATTCCATAGGTCACATTTTTTGTCATGAAACTGCTACATGTAAGACACTCTGTTTAAGTACAGCTTAGTAGATTTCATAATTCAACTTGTAATATTCCCCAGTAAAAGCAAATACATTGTAAATCAGGTTGCTGTGAATTGTTAAGAGGTTTTTTGGTATGTTCTTTTTTCTCTCTCTTCGTTTTTGGTTTTTTTTTTTTTTTTGGTTAAGTAATTTCTTTTTATAAAAATTCCTAAAATAAGAAAAATAAATAAAGTCCGCAAATTTCTGTAGCAATGATATCTGAGATTCACTCGAACTATTTTTTTTCTCTGAATATTATTCTTTTCAGTTATTGTGTATTTGGTACATTCAGTTAAACTTAAACTGCAAAGAACAAAATATGGTTGGTGCAGGTTCTGAACCTTGTTTTTCACACTACCTTGACAGATCAGAAGCAGAAAAACATGTATGGAAAACAGGCTGACAAACCACAAAGTCTCTCAGAACTTCCCTGTAGCATGCCTGGGAAACTAAGGAAATTTGATCCTCTGAAAACAAAGACAAACCTGCATGAAAAGGAAAACTGTGAGGAAGAACATGGGAAAGATTTGACATATGATATTAGAAGTAACAAGATGACATTGATCCATAGTGCTTATTGATTTTTTTTTCTTAGAGTTAATACATTTTTAATATGGGAAGGAAATAATCTGCTGTAGTTTATTCTCTAATGATTTTTTTCCGATTAAAAGCTACAAAAGCTATTCTCTTTCTTAACATTTCTGACTACAATCGGTCATGAAGCTAAGCTGTTCCCTGCCTGTGAAGATTTTCATTTCAGGTAAGATTATTCATGTAAGAAAAAAACTGTTATAGAGACAGTATGTGATTCAAATTCCATATTTGAATGCAAATAAACAGCATTTTATTACAAATAGATGTTGAATTATTAATTGAACTTTTAATGTACAAGTGTCTTGTAACCTTCTGACACTTATAAAAACTCAAGAGTATTTTTCAACATATCTTGACATTGATTACTAACAGCAAAATAATCTTAATCTAAGCAGATTTGAACAAAGATTTAAAAAATAATGATTACCCTTAAAACACTTGGGTTTTGTTGGCATGTACTGTGGTCAGGAAGGGAAAATATAGTCAATTTACATAAACTAAAATCGTCTACTTATGAATGACCAAAAAAACCCCTTAGGATATTTAGATCAACTACTGTTAAAACTAAATCTTGAAGTCTGTTTTATCTTTGTGCATTTTACTTTTACTATGATGCCTATTCATAAGAAAAGAGAAATATTTTTTTTCTGTAAAATTTGATTCTTTTAAAAAAAGAAAGATAAAATGATCTCTAGGAAGTTCTTACATGTGACATATATAGCAAGACACATATGCTTTTCCCATCACTGGAAAGTAAGAGAAGAATACTTACAACAGAAAAATGGCCAACAGGGGGGCATTACTTTCTATAATGGAATTTTCCTCATCTTTCTTTGCCAGATACTGTCAGATTTGGTTTCAGTTACCAATCAGATTTTGTCTCCAGGGTTATAAAAAACTCTCAGATAAGAAATGTAATGTTTTTTAACAGTTTTAGTTTAAAGATTTAGTCCTATAAAGATCTTTCTGCATACTTGTAGAAGGGGAATCTGTGGTTAAGATGTTTTACCAGCATTTGGAAGCCCGAGGGATTCAACACTGAGCATTGCTACAACCGTCTGTGTGAACCTCGGGAAGTCATGTAAGTCTGGACAGATTCTCAAATCTATCTTTGCTTTCATTTTGCAACAAAGCTTCTCAAATGCGTGAAGGCAAGCATGTACTTAAATGTTTCACTGCTTCATGGCTATCTCTGGCTGTGTTTCAGATCCTGAACTAAAGGTGAAGAGCAGTAACAATACATACCTATCTCCAAGGAATAAATCTCTCAATACCTGTTCAGTAACTTCTGTGACAGAACACCTACATAATGGCAGAGGACACAAAGCGGACAGAAGATGCTACAATGTTGGCTCATATTGGGTCTTATCAGATTCTTAATAAGGATTCAGGTCATGGAGACAGATTCTTATGAACCTTGTGGTTCCTAATGCGGCTAAAAGATCTAGGATATCAAAAGTCTATTATTTCATGGGTCAAAATTCTCCTTGCTCAGGGCAGCAGAGGGGTGGCAATTCTCTGAATGAGTACATATGCCATTGCTATCTGTTCTGAAACAAAGAGCATATTTTTCTCAATTAAAACTGTGAAGAACTCCATCTGTATTGAGCAGTATGGGGAGCACTACAGTATTCATCAGTGTTCTTGGTTTTTTGCTGTTGTTTTCTGTTCTAGGTGACCCATTGGCTTTTAGTTCAGTGTTTGCTTTGAATTCATAATTAGAGGACAAGAGTATTGTTATCATCTTGAATTCTGCTTTATTCTGGATCTAATATACGTGGATCCAAAATTAAGATATTTGTTTTTCTTCTTTCAAGTAGTTGTCAATAGAAAGAAGGGCTGCGGTGTACTGCAATTCACACACTTCCTAGGCACGTATGCATTAGGCACTTGGAAACTGGTTACTTTTGGGTGCATGCTTTGCATATTTGGGTCAAGGGGATTTGGAAGTTAAGTTAGAAAGAAAAGAAATAGCTTATGAAATTCAGATTTCATACGAAGTTCATGTCATTGTTCTAGTAAATTTATTTCCTATATATGCTATGCAGAATTTCTAATACAAAAATCCAAGACCTAACTATAGCCATCTAGGCCAAAAAAGCCTATTAAATGTGAGTATATGATGGACCCAGGGAAAATTACTTTGGGGAGCTTTTCAATTGTGTATTTCTTTCATAGAAAACACAGCACATTTGAGATCTCTCTGAGATCTGACAGATACATTTACTTATTGTGAATGATGCTTTTAAAATTGCGAGCTAGATTGCTTAGTATTACAGGGAATGGCATTGTACAGAGCAGTCAACCATAAAGAAAACAAATATAATGAAAATAAAAATGCTAGCCAAAGCTGCTTTGCAAATCTCCCCTAAAGAGGACAAATAGTTTTTAGAATACTATAAGACTTTGCAGGGCCAACTAAACAGAGTAATCTTTACAATCCAGTTCCTTTACTTTTCATAGACTTAAAACTGGACAGTCTGTTCCTCTGTAAGTTACTTGTGTTCTGATTTACCTGTATTTACTCAAAACTTTTTCAATTTTAGAGTTTGAACCTTTTCAGTTATGACTTCAAATTGACTCACCACTGCCAGTATTAACAGCTGACAAGGTTACTATATTTCATCTGAACACCCTTCACAACATGTTTACTGCCCACACAGCAAAAACTCCAAGAACTTACTGCAGAAGTGCTGCTATGGGCTGATGCTATGAAGTACTAGGCATCCACAGTAGCCAGTGGGCTGAATGACTTTAGCACATAACAGAATCAGTTCATTTGTCCTTTAAGTTGTAGAATTTTGGCAGAATGAAGGCATATTGCCATATAGCTCCATGAAAGAAACTCTGGAAAAATGTATTTAACATCTGAAATGATAATAATATCAATGACATTTATGTCTTTATTCATTACACCTATTTGCACTGAAATCATTTGTTATAAGCTGTGTTTGGATTAGTGTAACCCTCTATAACTGCTTCTGTTCCTTACAGAAAAAGCCAAATACTTTTTGATTTTTTTTAATGAAATTTAGAAGGAAAGTAATAAAATTATCTTCTAAGGCAGTTATGTGCTGCTGTTGACCATAAAGTGAAAAGAAAAGCTGAAGGCAAACACAATGAAGTATTGTTTGCCTATAAACTCAAAATGGAAGAGAAGGGAACACTGTTATTTAAAAAAAAATTATAATTAAGGTGTAGATAGACCTGAAAAGAAGAAAGTGCAATCCATAAGAATAACTTACATTTCAGTAATGTTCACTACCCTATTTGCTGATCACAAGATTGTGATATTGGCAACAGATTTATTACAAATTTTAAATAGCAAATTTTATTTATTGTTGCAGAAACTTAGATTTCTTATGAAGACTGTGTTCAACTTCACTGAGAATTTTGGCCATGCAAATAATTTTGTATTAAACCCCACATAGGACTGCTCCACATCTTTGAGTGCACTTCAGGTACTATAGAATTTTCCTGGAGCATGAATAAAATAATTCTCAGATCATTTATCAAAACACTAATTTGGCTGTTGCAACAAAAGATTCCTTCAGAGATAATGAGCTATTCACAGAAAATGACTTTTTAAGTCAGTGAAGAATTTTGATTGGTCATATCAAGCCTGGATCTATACATACTATTCTTTGCATACTATTATCCGCAGGTGTCTGGATCCACAGTTAGTACCTTCTTCTTCCTATCTATATATATGGCGTGTGATAATTGACTATGGCAACTCATTGCTTAGTGTGGCAGCCAAAGTGATCCTATGATTTTTAGTGTCTAACTTATCCTGAGCAAGACTGAAAAAAAAAACCAAAAAAATATCACAGTATCACAGGGCTGGAAAAGATCTTTGAGATCATCAAGTCCAGCCTACGACCCAACACCAACATCTACTCATCATCTAAACCATGACACTAAGTGACTCATCCAATCTCTCTTTAAACACCTCCAGGGATGGTGATTCCACCACCTCCCTAGGCAGCACATTCCAATGGCCAATCACCCTTTCAGTGAAAAACTTCTTCCTAATGTCAAGCCTAAACCTCCCGTGGTGAAGCTTGAGACCGTGTCCTCTTGTTCTGTCACCAGTCACCTGAGAGAAGAGACCAACCTCTGCCTGACTACAACCTCCTTTTAGGTAGTTGTAGAGAGCAATAAGGTCTCCCCTGAGCCTCCTCTTCTCCAGGCTAAACAACCCCAGCTCCCTCAGTCGTTTCTCATAGGGCTTGTGCTCCAGCCCCTTCACCACCCTCGTCGCTCTCCTCTGGAGAACTCCAGAATCTTGACATCTTTCTCAAACTGAGGGGCCCAGAACTGGAAAAGTATATCCAAAACACGTTATCAAGTACTATTGATATTTGTCACTGTTTTTCAATTTGTTTTATTTTAATTATCTTTTCTGAATTTTACAACTTTATTTTGCACAGACACATTTCTGGATCACAGGATGAGGTATCTTCTACATGACAGTGAGCATGGGTATGGTTTACAAGCATAGCCAAATAACTTGTATAGCAGAGCCAAAACATATAAACATTCTTCATACAGGAGGAAAGAGACAGAGGACCTTTCCAGTGCTGATTTAGATGTAGATATCTGGAAGCTCACATTGCTCTTGCTGTGTTCCTGGAACACCAATACACAAGCTTTTCTCAGTGCATTAGGCACACTTCTACCATACGCGCAACAATTTTTTCAAAGGCTCAGTATGAGAGTACTCCGTATTCGAAACGGTCTCCCCTCTTTCATTTACATCCAGTTCAATGTTACACTTTTAATCTTCAAAGCTCTGTTAGTACGGCCCTTAGGGTACTTTGGTGGTTGCCTGCCACAGAATGACGTGACTTCTCTAGGCAGTGGTTTAGGAAATATGGAATTTTAAAGTGCAAGGATGAATCTCAGCAGAGCAGAAACCAAATTCAGAATTTTCTCGGTGTACCTGGAACTAATTTAAAGAAGAAATGAAAATGACCTATATAGTCTCCAGAACTAAATGCCAAGGCTGAAATCTTTACTCTCTCCTTTCTGACATTTAGATCTTATTTGGGCAGGAATTGTCTAGAATATTCCAGCAGCAACATTGCTATAGAAAATGTTTTGGGAGGTTTTTGTAGGTTTATTTAACTTCTGAGCTTAAGACATACTTTTTATTTAAAATTTGTGTCACTTGCCAAGTATTTAAGCACAGAAAATCTTCACACAGTATGAAAATTATGGAATTCAGGTCTCTTATAATTACTGACAAAGTTGAGAAAGATTTCTGAGACTGCTCATCTCTTCAGATGTAGTCCTTACAGAATAAGTTTTAAAAAAATAATAAAAAAAAATAACTACAGGTAATGTTATCATTAAAGAAATCTAGATAGATCATGCTTATAATACAGATAATCATTATAAGGGCAATAGTATTAAATGGTGGTTCACATAAAGCTGTTCCTAGTAATCCTATTAAATATATTTTTGTATGTATCTCAGATCTTTGCTCAATAATTTCTGTAAGGGCTGAAGAAATTAATGACTACTTGAAGATTTGGCCAGAAAATTGATAACACATAACACATATTCCATGCTTTTCCAGAAAACAGGTATTATTAACATAATTTTAACACCTCTGAAAGAGGCTATAGCAGAGTACCTGATTTAAAATTAAAATATTATTTAAGGGAAGTTTAAGTTACACTAGGAGACAAACTTAAGATACAGTGCAATTGATGCATGCATGATTCTCCAAAGACAGAGGAAAACGTGAATACCACAGAATTTATGTGTGATATGGCCTACAAAATGATCCCTGATTTTCTGTAAGTCAATGGAAGTGAAGAGTGGATTCAACTACTGGAAAATATTATTTTCAGACTTCCCTAGAGCAGTGGTTGCACAGACATTTTACACTACTATGCTGCTTATTCCATCAGCATTTAGAAGTAACCTAGACCTTGCTTCAGCCTCTAGGTTAACATAAGGCCTTGCTAAACACCTAAAATTTGTCTGTGTAGTTATCAAGTCCATAAGGAGCAGCAGACAACACTAATACCTCCATGACTCGGAGAGGTATCAGACTTGAACAGGCAGTCAGTTAAGACATTGAGGACAAGGGGTCATTCTGTAGATCTTGTATTACATCGTTTGTCCTTGGGCAGCTCAGTTTTTGTGGGTTTGGGGTAACCAAATTTAGATCACTAAAGAGGTCGTAACTGCTCCTCCCAACAATACACTTCCAAGGGCATAATGGTGATCATCTGCATTCAAAGAGCTAGCTTTATTTATAGTGTTTATGTGGCGCAAAACCCCTCAACTAACATAAAAGTAATTTCCTCAGAAAATATTAAAAAGGGAAAATGACTTCAAAATAATGAATGAATACTGTGATGTTAATTTATGCTCTTTTTTACCACTAATTAGCAATGTGATTAAAGAAATTAGAGTTAATTGAAAGTAAAATTCTTCTCCTGTAAATTGTGTCATGCATCTGATAATGTGAGATATGCCACTCAGAGGCTGTTTCACTGATAAAGCCTACATGTTTATAGCCTGTGCACAACATTTATAATCATCTGTCTAATATGCTTAGGTATTACAAAGCATAATGCATTGGAAGAGTTACTTTTACTTGAATAACTGTCTATTGCTTTTGTAAAATGCCTGCTCCTAAACTCTGACTCAGTCTGATGGATGCCAGACAGTTATTTCTGAAGGCAGCACTACAGCTGTTTTCAATGAGCAGATCTTCTGTTTCCATCACTGTAAATTTGTCTAATCAGGGCAGCACTGAGTTAAATCAAACGAGCTAGAATTAATGTCATTCTTTCTGGCCAGTTAGGTGGTGTTGAATGAATATAGAGAAGGTGAGAATGGGGATGTCATTAATATATCTTTTTTTAATAATATATGTTACACCAAAGTATGTGAAATCTCTTAACAGAATTCTTTAGCTTTCAGAAAATTAAGAAAATAGAATTTTTGTCTTGGGTCAAGTTAAGCAAAATACAGAAGCAAAAGTCTCATGCTTCCATCCCCCACTTCTGTTTTCAGATAGTTCTACTCTCTACTCATACCCACAGAAATATGTGAACACGTATCTGGGGAAGAGAAATCCTTCTTTGTTGTAACCTACATCATCCACTGAAATAAGCAAAAAGGAAATATTTATACAAAAGCAAAAGAGATGAGACTGGAAGACCTCTATACAGTCATTTAGTACTTCTTGTTGCCAAAAAGAAGAGTCAGCTGCATGGTGTTTCTAGAGTGACTTTTGCAGCGATGTCTAATTTCAAAATTACGGAATCATTAATATACTGATGTCTTTAGAGACCTACCTAGAAACCTGACAAAGTTAGACAAAACGGTGGGCTACTCAGTAAAACTGAGCAGTCTGTAGCAGTCAAATGCCTGTAGGAGTCAAATAAGTGCCTTGAAAAAGAACTATTAAAGGTGAAAACAAGAAGATAACTCAAAACAGGGAACAGTCAAAAAATATTTTGAGTGTTTGCTATTGAAACAAATGAAAAAGAAAAACCCAAAACACTTGTATATAAAATTGTACCATATATCAAATATATATTAATAGATCTCAATAGATAAAGCACAAAGTTTTCAGCATGTCATGCGTCACGATATTCTTTCCAGTTCCTTTTAAGCAAATATTCAATGAATATTCAGTTTTCTGTAGAGGAATGATACAAATATTGATGCAAAGTGATAAATGTTACTAATCTCTTCTTGAACTGAAGCAGCAAGAGCCTATCCAGCAGGATAAGGTAAGTGATTTAACGCCTTTATTCCTCAGTTTTATGGCCATGTGTGGTGTGCTGCATCTAATTTCGGGCCTAGCAAAGCAAAAGACGTAACAGACAAACTGGAGGGAGTCCAATGGAGGGCTGCTAAGGTAACTAAGCTGTTGGTTGCACACAGGATGTGTGGAGAAGTTGAGGGAACTGGTTTTGGTTAGCCTAGAAAAGAAAACGCTCACAGAGAACAGTGGTCTAGTTATCTGCTATCTAAAGGAGTCTTGCAGAAGAAAGGCTCCTAGTCAGGCTTAACAAAAGGACACAAATTTTCAGCAGCAGAATTTCCTATGAAGAAAAAACAATACTGCAGCTAGAGTGACTAAGCCTTATAGCAGGTTGCCCAGAGAGGCTGCAGAGTCTTCACCCTTTGAGATATTTAATACTTGCCTAGAAACAAGCCTGAGCAACCTGATCTTTGAAATTATCAATATTTTGGGCAGGAGATTGGACCAGATTACTTAAAAATTTCCCTTCAAACTGAAATTATGCTACATTTCTAGAAATTCATTTATTCTTCGATTTAGGTCGGCTTGTGTAAATCCTTGTGACGCAGGATTTCCTAAAAAAATAATTGCTGATGTTGATCTTGCACTGGGAAAGGAAAGGGTGCCAGGTATGATATTTTTGATGATTAACTTATCCAAGACTAAAATACAGACTATATCAAATGCTATGTGTATGAATATATCCAAACTCCTTGATGCTAATTTTGATTTAATTTGGAGTCTAGGAGGGTGCTTCTATTGTTTTAATGATTCAGCTCCTCATTGGTATCTACCATCTACATACAGAAGTTGAAATGTTTCCTTAAAGATATTTTGTGCCTCAGTGTTCTGGGCTAAGAGTAGGGCTTAAGGTCCATTCATTCCCAAATTCCATTGTTTCCTTTAGGACAATTTTTTTCCCTGATAAAAAATTCTGTTTACTGGAAAACCTCTAACTGTGATATCATTTTCTATCATGGGAGAAAGAGTCAATATCAGATATTTCCAATACATTTAGTATTTTTAACTATTCATGATTGTCATGCTACCAAAGGAGGTCAGAACTGAATTTAAACTGAGCAAATTAAGTTAATAGATTCATTTAAAATATACTGGACTAGAGTTGATATACTCTGTCTTGTCTCTGATATTTTGGATGTGACCCTATATGTAGCCCTTCTTTTGTGAAATAAGAGAGTATGATAAATGGACAATTTAAAGAACATAAGTAATATTGTGTCTTGCCTGCTATGAACACCACAATTAACCTGTTTTATGGGATACGAGTGTAACGAAACACATTGTTTGACAAGCACCTGACATACCAACAGCAAGTCTGAAGACTGCATTGAAACAAATATGAATGCCATATGTCATAAAATTTGCTGTAGTTCTCTTTATACAGCTTGCCATGTTTCAAAGGATAAAAAACTTGTGGAAAAATCTTTTTTATTTTTTTTTAATTCACATCTAATGAGGCTTGAGCTGAATTTGAGTCTATATATTTATAAAGAGCTCTGTATGGAATGGAAAATGTAACTTTGGATTTAAGATACTCTGAGACAGATGTCTTAGAAATGAGATAAGAATCAAGGTGGTAGGTTTTTTTTATAAACGCGGTTTCTAATCTACAGTAATTTACAAAACTGATTGCTGCAGACATTGAATTTTCTTTGTAGGTCATTAAAGTCAATACAGTACTCATTTTTCAACTGTCATAATAATCAGAGACATTGTTATTTATGTTGCAGCATCTTCCCATTCATTTTTATTCCCTAATGCTTTCTAGACTAAAAAAAAATTTTGGTGCCAAAATAACAGATAATAAGAAAAATAGCACAGACACCAAACATATCTTTGTCGTTTTCAAAAGGGATTTCATCATCAGTGACATTGTTATTTGAAAGATTGTGCTCTCTAGCTTCTCTAATGCTCAGTTTCAAAATAATGTCTCAACTGAGAGCCGACTTCTGAGTAAGCAGCAGACTTTTTAATCTTTTAGCTATTCTGTGACCTATGGGGACAATTTTGTGGTTTCAGTTCACTTCTTCACTTGCCATCTTTACTATTAAAAAAAAATAAATGTTAATAGCTGAGGTTAGTCCCTGTGGAGGGGTCTAAATTTGTCCTCAGAATACACTATAGTAAATTATAATTATTTATTATTTATGTTACTGTGTACCCAAAATGCTATAGAAAGGCGATTTGCTGACTTTTAAGGAAGACCTGGCAGATTTCTGAGCCATAAACAAATCATACTCCCAAAGCCTGAGTTTGAATGAAAGCACTGCAATATGTTCTGTGCTGACTAGTAGAAAGGTTAGATGCGTTAAATAGTTTATTCTGAAGAAATATTTTATGATTACTGTCTTTATTATTATGAACAGACATAATTACGTTTAATTATCTAATTATTGGAATTTAACCAATGGCAGCATTTATTTTCACAGCTAGAGTTGTATACTGATAGCTTGAAAGTAGGCAAAATAATAAATACAGAATACATTACGTTTAAGGAAGGCACAGAAAATTTTTATCTGTGCAACTGTATAGATAGGAGGGGGAAAAAAGAAAGGAAAAACCCATCTATAAATATTTGAAAGAGGCAGAAATCAAGCCTGGAGAATAATAGGTTAGAGTGGAACTTAGAGGCTATTATCCAAAATGCTCAACTGAAACTAGGAGAGAGGGAAAAATAAGTTGACTGTTACTAAAACCGTCCTGAAGATAAACTCTAGGAAGATGAACAATCACTTCCTCGTTATAGTGAAGAAATTGAAGCTTTACTTTTCACATTTTGATGCATTTGGACAGAAATATTCAAAAAATTTTTGCAAGAAACAAATACTTCAATAAAAATAAAAATTTTTTGAAAGCACCTTTTTCAGGAAAAAATATGCCCGTGTTTATAAATCTAGTTGATTGCAATTCAAAGTATTCTGATGTTCGTATTAGTAGATGTTTACCATGAATATGATTCAGAGTATTGTAGGCTAAAATAAAACCCTGTAACAAATCAAACATATTATTTTTTTATATTTTTACTTCCACATTTCTGTGAAATATTTTCTGAATGAAAAAAAATACCAGAGGTATCACATTCACAGATATTTGAAAATATTCACAGATATTTGTACGCCTTACTTTTAATGTATTTCTTCTTACAATTGAGCTTTTTCTCTGTAAATGAAATTATTAATATTATAGTTTTCGCTTTATAACTAGAGGACTGATTCACAGAGACAGTAGGATGCCGCCCATGGAAGAGACAAAAACGGTACAAGAAGTGGAAACTTCAAGCAGATATCTTAAAAACCAGGTTAGTGTTCTCCTAACTCCTGGAAAACATCTACCATTTCCAGTATCAATGTTTAAAAAAAATATTATTCCTTTTAATTAGGAACATTAATTCTCTTCTGCTGTTTTTCATGTATTTCTTCAGATCCAATGAACTTTTATGAAAGAGGAAAGTTTGCCACAAAACCTTTGTAATTTCTAGTTAAAACTGTTGTCTAGATTTGATGTTACACAAACACTTTAATTATTTATCTCTATTTTTAGAAACCAATAAATATTGTTACGTATGGTCAACTATAAGCCTAACAACTGTGCAGGTGTCTCCGTTATGACAAAGAGTAGCTACATTTCCAAAAAGATCGAGCTTTGACTGTAATAAATAGGTGACTCTCATAAATCATTTCTTTAATCTCAAAGTGAACACAAAAAATCCATATGCTGAATTTATATACAGGTTATGCTCACCTGTGTGAGCACTACGATGAATACTTATGAAAAGAGGGTTCACATTACCCATTTGTATCATGCATACAAAATACTTTTATGGGAAAGAGTCATCAGCAGATTAATTTGAGTTACCTTAATTTTAAAGAAACTAAGATAACTACTTCAGATAGACAGGGTAAAAATGAAGCTTTTAAGCTGGATAAAGTAAAATCTAATAAGGGAAAAGTAAACTCTAGATAGTGAAGGTATGTGGTGAGGAACTAGCCCTCAGGCAACAACACATAGAGTGCTTTCTCTTTCTTGCAGTCAACTTCTCTATCCATTAATGTTAATCTATCCATTAGTGTTAATCTTTGCATCAGCTTTGATGTGTACTACAGCTGGCAGAGTAAAGGCAGAAGCAGACACACACCTGCAGGTAATTTACCCATATACATTGTACCTGTGGATGACATTCTTGGATCTGCACTCTCCTTTTAACACCTTTTTGGGTGAGGAAGTTCGTGTTTCCAAAAATGTAGAGTGCATTTTACACATTTTAGACCTCTTCAATTCACTACCATTTTTAGGTAAGATGTTTCAGGTTTTGACTCCAAAGAAATTTTGAGCATTTCCTGCTAAAAACAACTCCCCCAAATTTCCTAAAACTAAATAAGAAACATGTGATTTGTTGGATAAAATGTCTGAGTTTTTTAAAGCATATAATGTATGCAAGAAGGCATGTATTGTCATACCTGAATCCTCTGTGTATCGAGAGTCAGACAATCAGTTCTGTACTTGTTGTTGGATATAACTTACCATGCTCATTGTTTTTTTCTTCTTTTTTATTGTTATCTGTTCATATTTCAAAATTCTTCGGGTTTATTTCCCCCAAGTATCTTTGATAGATGGTCTACTTTGAACTAACCATGAAAATTTCTGTTAAATCTATTTTCTTTAATATAGAAATTAAATAAATAAAAGTGTGTCCAAAAGCTGTTTTCTTTTCTGCTGGTTTTTTTTTCTTATTTCTAGACCTTTATTTTATGAAATTTTATTTTCACAGTTTCGTTATTTAAGAATATACAAAACCGGGAACAGTTCCAACTCAGAATAAAGAAATTATTATACTTCACTGAAAAACAAGTTGAAACTCTGAGCACTGTCACATGGAGAATAAATGAGGCCAATTAATTCTGTATTTTCTAAAAGTGAAAATACTTTAGGACACAAAAAACATGGATTTAACTAATTGATTTACACCCTGGAGATACTCTACTGGCCTCAAACATTTATTATGAAGCAATGTGTAGAATGTCATCCATTGCGTCTGCACAAAACAAACTGGTTTTTTTTAAGGATAAAACAAATGTTATAAAAATATACGTCTATAATGAATAAGGCAAAAGACTCATTTATCTGAGTATTCTCCTGTCAGCACTGGTGAAACACAGATGGCACAAACAAATCACAGGTTTTGTGTGTGTATTTTTATATATATGTATGTATGTATTTGAAAACCCCAAATAAATAGTCATAGATCTTCACAATATCGTCGCAGTCTCCAATAGTTGATATCTCAGTTATATCCTGAAACGATGGTCCTATATTTGAATTGCAAAATATTTTCCACTTTCCATCCCGTTTCTCCAGTTTCTGAGTTCCTGCAGACTTTTAGCACCTCCACATGTTGACGCAAGGAGCTTTAAGCTTTACAGCTGAACTACAGACTGTCAAGAAATACTTGCTCTTCTTCTTTCTGAACTTTCTATCTACTGCTTTTACTTTATGCTAGTTTGTGATCGGTAAGGAACAAAGAGTAACTGATTCCTCTTTAAAGCTTCATAGCACTATAGACATTTTCTAGGCCACTCTTGTGTTTTCTTTTAAGGCTGCTGACTTGGCATTTTCATGTACACGTACAATGATTTTCAGTGATCGGTATATAGTGCTCTGCAGACATGTTTGCAGCATTTCAGTACGTAGAGGAGTCTTATAAAAAGATGGGACAAACTTTGCAACAGGACCTGTTGTAGTAGGACAAGGGGTAATGGTTTTAAACTAAAAGAGAGTAGATACAGACAAGATATAAGGAAGAAGTTTTTTAAAATGAGGGTGGTAAAACACTGGAACGGGTTGCCCAGAGAGATGGTAGATGGAAACATTCAAGGCCGGGCTGGATGGGGCTCTGGGCATCCTGATCTAATAGAATACTTCCCTGCTTACTACAAGGGGTTTGGACTAGATGACTTTTATAAGTCCCATCTAACCCAATACATTCTATGGTTCTGTGATTCTGTGTTTACCTATGAACAATAACATTAAATATGTGGTTGTGTTTTAGAAAAGTAAATCTTTTGCACAGACTAGATCCCCATCTTGCCAAGATGTCTTTTCTCTTCCAATCATTTTGCACTCTACAGAAAATGTGAAATGTAATGCACATCAGAGGATTACGCTGTAGAAGTAAGCCCTTTACTGGCTTTTACCTGGCACGGTTACTTTCTTTGACAGTCACTGACCACAGCACTGTAAAGGGCAGGAAGCATGTGGTCTGTCTGGAGACCGTGAAATAAAACAACCAGGGTAAGTTATCATTCCTTTTCTGGAGAAATGGGGGGTCCATTACCACCTAGTGTCATGAGATGTTATGGTTAGCTGCGTCTGTAGGAGGCTTGTTTTGTTTCAGTATGGCCTATATGTACTTTTTTAGTATTTTTGCAGCTAAATTGTCAGGTATAGAATTTTCCCCCAGGTTTCTGCATATGAATTATGTACAATTAAGAAGGCAGTATGAATGAGAATATTATAAATATATTTTTCTTCTATAAAAGAGAATACAGACAATGAAAAGGAGTTTTCTAAAGCAAGAGAAAACAACAAATCAGAATATTTTATTTAAAAATACCTGTGTATTTATGGACTCATGAAAAATAAAATATTTTGAAAGAAAAAAAACATAAAGAATTTAGTCTCAAACAATTAATATGGACATCTTTAAGCAGCGATGGTGATATTACAAGACTCAAATTTCTCTTGAACTGAAATGGTTAATCGCTCTTCCTTTCCCTTCCTGGCATGGACCAGAGTCTCACCTCCATGGAGACTGAGTAGTTGAGATATCAGTAATCTCACTATAAAGAATTCAGGTCTGACCTCTGAAACAGAACTTGTACACAACATAAAATCTTGTTGGCTAACTTCCAACACTTAAAGAGCTTCAAAGCTTTTGGTAGGAGCAGCAAAGGACTGCCTTGCAGACAGCTAATGATTTGGTTTCCAGACAAACAAATCCATTTGGGAAATGGCAAACCAACTGTCTTTAAAAGGCTTCCGACAGTGTAGGTCACTATACCATATCTAATGGAAAGGTCATCTCTTAGGAAAGGTTAGAAAACAGTGAGAGGTTTCTACTTTTTAACTTCAGATCATTCCATTGCAATGAACTGCAAAATGAATGGAAGGAGATGGTACAGCCACATGGCTGCATATCCTGACTCCCTGGCTTATCAAGAGAGTGCAGCGGTTTAGCACAGAAAGACACACGAACTCTGACAAAGGACACATAAACACGAGTACAAAAAGTATATTTTACTGTTTGCTGAAAAAATGGTAACTGAGGTTGATTGCCTGGTAGTGCCAATGCATGGTCAGCAAAATATTTTCTTTAAGTTAGATATTCAGGAATTACAATTTTTAAAAAGACATGGTTTCTACAACAGATATTTGAAATATACCTATTTTAATTGTCACCCAGTCCAAAGTTCATCACACACATCTTCAAACTTCTTTACCCTGTTCCAAAAATGCCACTAACCTGCCTTTTTACTAAGGCTAAAGGACAAAACAAAACCACCCTGGTTACTAAATTGTCTATGCAGACTCTAGAATAAGTTTCACTTTCCAGCAGCTATGCAGTTAAAATATGAATCTCTCTATGTATTCTGGGTCCAAAAAAAAAATAAATATATGTCTTCTTATCAAATAAAAATAAAAAAAGACAAAATTTGTAAAAATGTGATATGCATTCACTTACAATCTGGTGCTGAACTTTTATGGATCTGTGTTCTGTTTTGCCAGTGTTCCTATCGCATACTACAGATCATTTTTATTACTCAAGTCTTGCTTCCAGATAGGGTCATTTCCAGATCATACAAAGATGGGGGGTTTTTTTAGTATGTAGAGCTCTCTTTTTTTTTTTTTCTGTTTCATAAATCATGAACTGCTTTTCATCAGTATTTTATGGTTTTGGATCTTTGTAAATTGACTGCATTTTATCTATAATGATACTAATCCTGTGCAATTCTAGACTAGAAAAGCAATAAGGGGGAACAACTTTTGATGAAAGTATTCAATTGCTCTTTGCTTCTTTGCCTTATTTTTTGTGGTGAAGGTTGGTGTATGTCTAATTTTTATTTGTGAAAGGCAAAAGCAAGCCAAAAGGTCTTCATATGTTCCAATTCACAAGGCTAATAACACTTGCTTCAACATTTCAGATTCTAATGAGAAACAGGCATTTTCTGTCACTTGTCATGCATTAATACTTCAATGTATATTTTGAGGAAAAAACATCTATTTTCAAGAAAATTTTTGAAAATAAAATGAGGAAAATCTTTTTAATCTCCTACTGCCCACTAAGTCTCAGTCATAGAAAGACAATGCAGCTTCCACCTTGAAGATTCCTCAGGGACAGCAAAGGATAAGAATTAAAATGAATTTTAATTGTTTCAAAAAGAAAGTATTTTTAGATTAATTTACATAATATGCCGACGCTGTGTTCTGTGTTATTGAAAGCATGCAACCAGGACAGCTACTGAGTGGGAAGGGTTTTGATTATTTGCTACTTAAATATAAGATATTTCTGCCTCTTTGATTTTTTTCCTTTAAAGCTTTATGGTTGCTTCAGATTGAAAGAAAAAAAATAGATAAAAAGCTTTTCACTAAACAACACAGTGGGAAAGATGTCAGAAGAGAAATAAATAGTAAATTTGCATAATTTAAATGTTTGTTTTCAACTATCATTTGAACAGAGTGAATAATTTTATAAAAATAATTATTAATACTTTCTGCTATTTAAGCCTTTTATAATATCCACCAGGTTCTGTTATTCAAAATTCACTGTTTTCCTGAGAGAATTTTTTGGGCTGAAAGTTATTTTAATCAAGAAAATTACTTTCAAATTCATAATGAAGAATTATCCTATAATGGTATAAGGTAAAAAATTATCTCTCATAATTTTTATTTCATATAATTATACATATGCAATTTCTTTATGAAAGTAACTGGTATATTTTGAATTAAAATAATTGTCTGACCATAACAGTAATAGCTGGTGTTATGCTGGTTAGTTATGTGTTTATTCAAGTGAAATACAAATTACTGTAAGAAATATTACAAGTGAATACAAACTGAGAAACATGTTCATTGGACGTTCAGGCATATGAATAATAATTTCCATGAACATTCACACTAACGTATATAAAACATATAAGTATCTGGAGATAGTACATGTAAAAGAGCTCTAGAATTAAAATGCGAACCTAATTCTTTTAGAGCTGTGCCCAGTGTTCCGTCAATACTTGTCTCTGCCCTCTTCAGAAAAGTCAGTGCACTTCCCACATGAAGTGTACAAATACTCGATATAAGTTTTAGTCCCTCCATAGTCAAACATAAGAGTAAATAACTGTCTACATTCTTTAGATTCAGACACTTCTCGCTCCTTTGGATTAGGTGTAATGCTCTATTTCAGCTAAATAATTGAGCCAAAAAACAAGATCCATCTCTTCCTGTTTCCTTTTCCTTCAGATAATTTCCTAAAATGATACCAATGGTGGTTCTTCATTGTCGTCCTGGAGCAATCAATTCCTTTCAGTTGTTATTCAAACTTGTCTTTGCACTGTTTTATTGAAGTCATCGTATTACTCATGAGTTATCATCCCCCCTTGAGTCTATTCAATCCTGTATAGCACGGGTTTGAACTGTAACTGGGAAAAAGGGAGGGAAGCGGGGACTGCACATCTTTCATGCCAAATATTTGTACAGTTACTCACATTTTCCATATTCCTTTGGACATTTTTTATTGTTATTGGCACAGATAGCAGAGGGATTGGGGAATAGGTAGATCAGCATAAGATTGTATTTACTCCTTATTGCTTCAGCCCTAACTGTAAGCATTAGCTGATGGTTAGTTTCACAGTACCACTGTTTCAGCAGCTTTTTGCATCTAGTTACGGGGTCACTATTGATTTTTTTTCTTTCTTGTCAGCACTGTTAGATTAAGTCTTTGCTCTGCACTGTCCGTTATGAATCAATATGTAACTTTTTGAAAAGATTTAAATATTTGGTTTGTTTTGTGACCTAAACTGTGGACATGGCTTTGTTATGAAACTCTTCCTTTTTTTCCTTCAGGAATTTTCAATATGGATTATCATTGATGCTATTACTGCTCCATGATACTAGGAAACTGAATATCATAAGTTCATCTTACAGTCTTCTGTTATGCCTGGCAGTTTTTAACTCTGTACTTTGAATGAGAATTATCTTTTACTGTTTCCCAAAAATGTTTTTGAATTGAAAAGTATTGGAGTACTGAGAATTACTTTGGGGGTGTGTGTGGAGAAGGCAAGTATATGCCAAAGCATTTCAGGGTTTGTGTTAAACAAGATATTAAGTGTGCATTCACAAAGAATTCTAACTGTGAGAAGTATGGTGTATAGCACATAAAGAAAACCAAAACAGGTTATGCAAAAAAACATAATATATGCACACATTCACAGTTATCCAGACTTTGGATTTTGACTAAAGTCTCCTTTATTCTATTCTGCGTGGAGCAGGACTCTGTCTCTCGATGAAGCAACCCAGTAAGACAGTGCAGGCGGAGGAGTACAGCAGGAAAGCAGTAAACAGCTCCAGTGAACAGTGTGAAGGCTGAAAACTTATTCAGTTTTTGGAACACAAAGGTGACTAGGAAAGTTATCTGCTTGACTGAACAGTCTTCATGGCTTAGGCGTCCCCACACTGCTCTACCGCTGTGCCTTAGCACTGATCAGGAGATCAGTGCCTTGTGGGGCTTGACACCTGGTTTATGCTCAGTGAACCCTTAGCCACCTGTTGGAGAGAACACATTTTCCATTAAAATATTAAATAATACGGTCTGTTTTCAGTTCATGTTTACCTTCAGCTTGACTTAAGTTAATCTGCTTTATTCGACATTGCAATGGCCTGCAAGTATGCATGTGATCAGCCTTCCAAAACCAATCACAAACAGGTGCAGAGACACATCTCAAAATAATTACAACTTCAAACAGTAACAAATATTCATGTCATGCTAAGTAGTGTCACAGGCCTTGTCAACACTCCGTGAAAGGCTTCATCTGCCACTACCTTTCTCCACACTCCAGCTAATCCCTGTTATTTCTCCTTACACAAAAACGACTCTCCACACTGAAATGTCACATATAGGAATGCCACCATAATTTCAGAGAATGACATTTGAATGCCAATGAACTGGCATTTAAAGGGCTTGAAGTGTTATTTATGGAAGATTCTATTTTAGACAGCATATAAGGATGCCTGTGCCCCTAGACATTAGTAAGTCAAAACCCATTAAACCAGCTAGAACTTTGAGACAGTGCTTAAATCATATTTGGTACAAAGAACCACCAGGGCAGTCTTTGCAAGGTTAAGCATTCTCCTGTATAGAGTCCAGTCTTCTATGTATAAGAGCTTAATTGAGTTGGGGCACTGAATCTTGAGTCACACTCAATAGCCTCTCCTTTTAAAGATGTCCTGGAAAACTTGGACAAGTCTCAGCCAACACGGGAAGTTAGAAATTTAATTTATATTTAGGCAGCCTTATCCCATTGTTGATCTTTTGTGCCTCAGTCTCAGGGACACAAATGGCCCAGTTTCCCATGGAGAAAAGAAATCTTACTTGATGTTATAAAAGTACTAGAATAAACTATATTGCAATATCGATCATCAACTCAGTAATACTGTCATGCACACATTCGACATCCAAGATCTGTAACAGAGCTGCTTGAAAAATTATAATTTTTTTTTTTCTTCAGGAAATTTCCCCTTTTTTGGTGACAATCCCTGTGCTCCTTTCCCCCCAGAAACCCCCCTTTATTTAGAAATCTAAACACGAAGCTATGGAAACAAACATGGGAATCTTAGACTTCCAATGTATTTCACATGCTCTGATTATTTATAGCACAAAATTTTCTATGTGATGCCACAGCTTTTCCTCTAAATGAGGAGAGCATTGGATAGGAGTCTGATATGGGTTTCTAAACGGCAACCAATAAAAGAGGATGGGAGTAAAAGACATATATGTGACAAACAGTTCTTATGAACTACTTTAGGGAAATACCTAAGTCAGAGTAGTTTTATTTGAATGTTTACATCTGCCTCAGACTTTTCCTCAATTTTATGTACAGAATATATATTTCTTATTAATACTTACTATTTAGAAAATTAATTTGCATATTTGCAAATTTTTTGAAATAATTTGTGCTCATTTTTATTCTAAAGATAGCCTTTTACTCATAAAGTGGTTTTAGTCAGATACATGACTATTTTAGTGACTGTCGTACAGAATTTAAGGTAGTCCTTAATTTATAGCCTCAACGAAACCACAGAGAGAATTATTGTAACAAGGGATTATTTTCTACAGCTGACCAAGATAGTGTGCTTTCTACGCTTTTTGTTATTCCCTTGTTAATGCTGAGAAATTCCTTTTTCTTATGTATTAGTGCCTGCCATTTTGTATTTCAGACAAAGACAATTTTAAATTGCTATGGTTTATGTTATGAAAGGAAATATTTTTTATGTAAAGCAAAGATTTTTAGAAGCATTTTAAATATCAAATGAATACACCGCAAAAAGTGGAAGTCCACACTTTTTACCATGCTTTTCTTCTCTTATTGGCATATGAAAAGACAGGATTAGCCTTGAAGATTTGTCGTATTCTACCTGTAGCCTGTGAACTATAGGTCAAACTCAGAAGTACATCTCAGGTGAAGAGAACAAATGAAATTCAGGATTCATTCTGAACCTAAAAAAGTAAATTGTTCTTAATTTTGTTTTTTTCCGCAAGGCTTTTTAATTTAATTTACAGTATTGTGCTTGGAACATAATGAGAAACATTTATTCCTCTTTAACTGCTTTTCTTAAGGACAAGACTTCTAAATGAACCGTGCCCAGGATTGGAGAAATCTTTAACCACCACAGGGCACTTCTAATTGGTTTATGCTTCTAGACCATGATATGCTTGTGAATTATACTAGAACTTTAAACTGCAATCATGTCTGGTTCACATTTCCAAGCTGAGGTAAGATTGTGGACTACAGTCAAACTGCAGCTTCGAACTGTACAGAGAGCTGAGAGCTTTCTATTGGTATCAGGTCTGCTAAACTTACCTAGTGTTTAGTTCGAAACTGGAACAAGGCCCTCCATCCTGAACTGGATTATAAAGCACCTGTAACTATATAAGCTGGCTCTTAGCTCCATATATAAAATTTGAACTTCATACTATAGTATTTCCTACTACCAGTTTCTTCCTACTGCATTATAAACCAAAACCAGATGAAAACCACCCACCAAAATCACCACCAGACTTCAAAAAAAACCACAAACCAAAATAAAATCAAACCAGCCTTAACCTTCATTATACCAGAACACACAAATATTAGAGAGTAGAATGGATAAATCAGTACTACAGTAGCATCTAAGCTCTTAATTTCCCCTTGGCTTGTTACATATGTAACCTTCAAGCTAACACACCTACCAAGGCTCCACAGATCGGGCATACAGAAATCCATGACTTTAAATATCATTTTTATTACAAGATAAATCACATAATTTTTATAAAGTAGTGGGTGGGGCTGATGAATGTGATGTCATGAATGTGATGATGCCAAGGTGTTTGATCTCCCCAGTCAGACACTCCCTCACTAGCCAGGGAGAGCATAAACTTTACACTCCACTGGTCTGCCTGACCACGGACACAGACCTGAATGATGATCTGGCGACAGGTACAGTTTCTTCTCCTACTCCTGCTCCAGTTAACAGCACATGGCTGCTTGACTGGTATCACCAGGCAGCATGAGGCACATGTCTTCATTCACTGTTATTCGTTTTCTTGTTTTTTGGCCTTTTTTTTCTCACCATCCTATTCTCCCCTTTTTCCACCAAATTTCCACCAAAACAAACAAATTTTCCTGTTAATATTCCTACTCTGGTGCTACCTGTGATACACCTGAATCCACATTTATTATTTGTGCTACATGGGTAGTCCCTGCCATAGATGTTGCTGCTGTGCCTAGCCAGGTGCTGCTGACCTTTCAAGATTTCACTCCCCAAAAGGTTCCTAGTGTTTCCCTCCATTTTTTTGTGAAGTTTTCCTGCTTCTTATTCAACTCCAGTTTCAATCACCTGTAAGGTCTGACCATGCTTAATGGCAGGAAACATTTTCAGCTTCTAACTACTTCAGTTTCTAACTATTTCTATTTTATAGACCTGGGGAGGAGTGGCTGGAGAGCTGCCTGGCAGAGAAGGAGCTGGGGGGTTGGTTGACAGCCAGCTGAACATGAGCCAGCAGTGTGCCCAGGTGGACAAGAGGGCCAATGGCATCTTGGCCTGTATCAGACACAGCGTGGCCAGCAGGAGCAGGGAGGTGATTGTGCCCCTGTGCTCAGCAAGCACCTCGAGTGCTGGATTCAGTTTTGGGCTCCTCACTACAGGAAGGACATTGAGGGGCTGGAGCGTGTGCAGAGAAGGGCAACGAGGCTGGGGAGAGGCTGGAGAATAAGTCCTATGAGGAGTGGCTGAGGGAATTAGGTTTGTTTAGCCTAGAGGAGAGGAGGCTGAGGGGAGACCTCATCATTGTCTACAACTGCCTGAAAGGAGGTTGTGACAGGGTGGGTGCTGGGCTCTTCTCACAAGTGACAAGCAATAGGACAAGAGGAAATGACTACAAGTTTCTCCAGAGGAGGTTTAGACTGGACCTTAGGAAGAATTTCTTCGCTGAAAGGGTGGTCAGGGATTGGAACAGCTGCCCGGGGAGGTCATGGAGTAACCATCCCTGGAGGTGTTTAAAAGAAGGGTGGATGAGTTCATTATGGACATGGTTTAGGGGGAAGACAGGCATGGCTGGACTCGATGATCTCAGAGATCTCTTCCAACCTTAGGATTCTATGATCCTATGTTATTTCCAGTACTTTTCTATGTCCTGCTTCTTCACCTCAGGCCAGGTGGAAGGTGTCATCAATTTGCCTGCAGCCCGAGCATGTTAAATCTGCAAAGAAAACAAATTTACGTACTGAAAAGCATCTGCTGTCTTTCTTTACATCAGTTTAAGTAAATGGGTTCAGAAAATGTATTTAAAGTCCCGTGACTACCGTGTGTACAGATGCTCTGGTAAAAAGATATACCATTACTGTGGAAAGAGATTTTGCTGCACCATTACTTATTTCTATACGGGTGTATAATAAAATAGTGAATAAATCTTCTGTTTCCTCAAGTTTATCCTATCTCTTCAATAACTAATAACTAATCAGTCATAGAATTATAGAAAAATTTAGGTTGGAAAAGACCTTTAAGCTCATCGAGTCCAACACTGAGAACTCTACCACTAAACCATGTCCTGAAGTGCCACATCTACACATCTTTTGAATACTTCCAGGGATCTTCACTCAACCACCTCTATGGGCAGCCTGTTCCAATTCATGATAACTCTTTCAGTAAAGAAATTTTTCCTAATGTCTAGCCTAAACGTCCCCTGGCACAACCTGAGGCCATTTCACAGTATCACAGTATCATAAGGTTGGAAAAGACCTTTGAGATCATCGAGTCCAACTTTATGACCAAACACCTACACCTACACCTACTCCTACTTGTCAGCTACACCATGTCACTAAGTGCCTCATCCAAATTCTCTTTGAACACCTCCAGGGATGGTGACTCCACCACCTCCCTAGGCAGCGCATTCTAATGAACAATTACCCTCTCAGTAAAGAACTTCTTCCTAATGTCAAGCCTAAACCTCCCCTGGCGAAGCTTGAGACCGTGTCCTCTCATTCTGTCACTGGTTGCCTGAGAGAAGAGACCAACCCCTGCCTCACTACAACCTCCCTTTAGGTAGTTGTAGAGAGCAATAAGGTCTCCCCTGAGCCTCCTCTTCTCCAGGCTAAACAACCCCAGCTCCCTCAGTCGCTCCTCATAGACTTGTGCTCCAGTCCCTTCACCATCCTTGTTGCCCTCTTCTGGACGCACTCCAGCATCTCAACATCCTTCTTAAACTGAGGGACCCGGAACTGGACACAGTACTCAAGGTGTGGCCTGACCAGTGCCGAGTATAAGGGGATGATGACCTCCCTAGTCCTGCTGGCCACACTATTCCTGATGCAGGACAAGATACCATTGGCCTTCTTTGCCACTTGAGCGCACTGCTGGCTCATGTTGAGTTTCCTGTCCACCAGCACTCCATGTCCCTTTCAGCCTGACTACTCTCCAGCCACTCTGCACCCAGTCTATAGCTCTGCATGGGGTTGTTGTGTCCAAAGTGTAGGACCTGGCATTTGGACTTGTTAAACCTCATGCTATTGGACTCAGCCCATCTCCCCAGCCTGTCAAGGTCCCTCTGTAGGGCCCTCCTACCTTCTAGCAGATCGACATGTCCTCCCAGCTTGGTGTCATCTGCGAACTTGCTAATGATGGACTCAATCCCCTCACCCAGATCATCAATAAAGATATTAAACAGGACCGGGCCCAGCACCGAACCCTGGGGGACGCCACTAGTGACCGGCCGCCAGCTGGATGGGACACCATTCACTACCACCCTTGGGGCTCGGCCATCCAACCAATTCCTAACCCAGCACAGAACATTCCCGTCCATGCCACGGGCTGCCAGCTTGTCCAGGAGTCTACTATGGGAGACAGTGTCAAAGGCCTTGCTGAAGTCCAGGTACACCACATCCACAGCCTTCCTCTCATCCACTAGGCGAGTCACACGGTCGTAAAAAGAAATCAGGTTGGTCAGGCAGGACCTGCCTCTCCTTGCTTGCTGGGCCTGATCTCTCCCTCATTCCTCAGGTGCTGCATGATCGCACCCAGGATTATCTGTTCCATAATTTTGCCTGGAACCGAGGTCAGGCTGACAGGTCTGTAGTTACCTGGATTGTCCCTACGGCCCTTCTTGTGAATGGGCGTCATGTTGGCCAACTTCCATTCTTCTGGGACCTCTCCGGTGAGCCAGGACTGCTGATAAATGATGGAAAGCGGCTTAGCAAGCTCGTCCGCCAGCTCTCTCATCACCCTGGGGTAGATCCCATCAGGCCCCACAGACTTATGAGGATCCAAGTGGCTCAGCAGGTCTCTGACTTCTTCCTCCTGGATGACAGGGGGGCTGTATTGCACCCCGCCCCTATCCACCGCTTCAGCAGACCAGTTGTCCAGAGAACAATCTGCCTTACCGTTGAAAACCGAGGTGAAGAAGGCATTAAGCACCTCATCCTTTTCCTCATCTCTAGTTACTGTATTTCCCTCAGTGATCGATAAGGATTGAAGGTTGTTGCTGCCCTTTTTTCTGCCGTCAATATATTTGAAAAAGCTCTTCTTGTTGTCCTTAACACAAGTGGTCAGTTTTAGCTCCAGCTGGGCTTTTGCCTCCCTAATTTTCTTCCTACACGACCTGACAATATTTTTCCTATCATCCTATCATGTTACTTGGGAGAAGAGATCAAAACCTGCCTCAATACAACCTCCTTTCAGGTAGTTTTAAAGAGCAATAAAGTCTCTCTTCAGCTTCCTTTTCTCCATATTAAACAGCCCCAATTCCATTAGCCACTGCTCATAAGATTTATGCTCTTCACCAGCTTCACTGCCGTTCTTTGGATGTGTTCCAGCAATCCACTGTCTTTCTTGTACTGAGGGGCCCAAAACTGAACACAGTGTTTGAGATGTGACCGCACCATCACTAAGTACAGTGAGCACAATCACTTCTCTGATCCTGCTGGCCTCACTATTTCTGGTACAAGCCAGGATGTTATTGGCCTTCTTGGCCACCTGGGCACACTGCTGGCTCATATTCAACTGGCTGTCAACCAGCAGTCCCAGGTCCTTTTCTGCCAGGCAGCTTTCCAGGCATTCTTTTCCTAGCCTGTAGCATTGCATGGAGTTGCTGTGGCCCAAGAGCAGGACCCTGGCCCATCAATCTAGCCTGTTCAGATCCCTCTGCAGAGCTCTCCTTCCCTCAAGCAAATCAACACTCTTAACCAAATCGGTGTCATCTGTAAACTTACTGACATGCGTAATATTAATTTATGAAACATGAAAAGTGGATTATATTTTTGTTTTATACAGTAAATTGAAGAAGGAAAAAAAGCTGAAACTAAAGCATTTCCAGAAGATTAAGGGTTTTTTTTGATCCTGTGGCATCAGTAAATATAAATAACTTTATAGTCCAGACATTAACCCATTAAATTGATCGAAAAGATTCCTACTTTTATCAGTAGCTAAAGCTTTTCTTGTTGTGGGGAGCTGCGGTGTTTAAATAGCTTAGAAACTATGCTTTTACCAGCAAAATGTATCCACTTGAAAGAAGACTGCTGACTGTACACTAAA
Organism: Neomorphus geoffroyi; assembly: GCA_033558235.1. NCBI lineage: Eukaryota > Metazoa > Chordata > Aves > Cuculiformes > Neomorphidae > Neomorphus > Neomorphus geoffroyi. The sequence continues at coordinate 20,196,968 of JAUMJM010000053.1, read as the reverse complement.
ATTTGATAACTCTTTGGAAATGACATGCATTTGTCCTGTACGTGCACCATCTCTTGTTCTTTCTAGCGCAGGCATCTCCTGAGAATACTTTCCATTTGCCTTCCAGGAAGCACAAAGATGCTGCATTAAGATGTGTAACGAGGGAGCCAAGAGTCCACCTCCAACCTTCATTAGATAGGTTGTGACTTTTCTTTTATTAATATAAATTACTTCATTATAAGAGATCATCTAATTATTTCTGAATTCACAAAAGAATATCCAAATAAGCCTAAGGGAGATTTAAATTTTAGACTTTGCTGGAGAGAAATGGACATTTGTGACAGTTGTCAGGGAGCCTCTTATTGTAGATAGCCTGAAACTTTTGATAGCTCTTAAATTAAAACTCAGTGAAAAATAAAAGAAATAAAATAATATCCAAAGAAGATATACATGTGAAAATGTTGTGTTAGTCAATCATAGGGCTTAGAATTGCATTCATCTAACCATCAGGGGTTAGTAACAGAGTTATACATATTTTATTGGATTTTAATAATAAAAAAATCTTTAATGGATACGATATAGAGTGAGTGCACTACTACTTGAAAGTTCTGATGTATGGAAATTCCAGTGGCACTGAACTGGATCAATAGATCTCACAACTTTGTATTATGATGCCTTAGTATCTTGTCATCTACCATCCATTTCTGAAAAAAATAAAAACTGTAATAAAAGCATTGGACTGTGCTTTTGTTAAGAAATTAAAACACTTGAAGGGCTTATGAGTAGGACAGTATAAAAGATTTCTTTATTTCTGTGCAGTCAAATAATTTATATAATTATTTATTCTTTTCTTAAATGATGTCCAGAAAATGGAGCACTCCAGCCTGGGGAAGATAAAAATACAGTGTCCGTATAAACACAAAAGGTTTAACCTGAAACCTTCCACAAGGACCACTGACTGTACCTGAGATCTATGCATTCTCCTTTTTTCACGTTATTCATAATTTAAAAAAAACAAACAAACAACCCCCCCCCCCAAAACACAAGACATGGACACAGCAAAACCTGGCACTCAGTCTTTCCCTCTCTTCTCCCTTAAAAAAATGAATCGTCAATATTGGCATTTACTCCTGTTTGCTAGAGGGCTTTCTCTCAACACCTATATAAAATATTTAAACGCAAAGCAGCAAAGCAGAATATGCTGCACCAAAGATGCTGCAGAAGCTCTGATTTGGATCAGTGGGTAGCCTGGCCTCTCAGTTAACAAGGAGATTAAAATCTCTCTCTTGAAATGGGTTGTTTGAATGTAAACTTTGACAGTATCTTCATACCTCAGAATTGTTAGGGAGAAAGAAAACATCTCTTCACTGCATCCAACAGTCTCAGCTGATAATGTTGAGCAAATTTCACCTGCATCTGCAATATTTTTCAGAAAAATAAAAAGTGAAACTTTTTGATGACTTTATTATTTCACTGCTATCCTTATCATCCCTTTCCCTCTAGTTTTTGTCACCCGTGTTGTGTGATGATATTTTATTGCAAAGAAATTAGTATCTGTACATTTGTCTCCTTCTTCAAAGAAAAAATAATTTGAATACAGAGAAAAATATGACTGAATGTAAAAATAACTTTTAATAGTACCTACTAATAACCTTAGTTTCCACTGATCTTGTAATTCTGTTGCTATTAAACCAGAGCTTAAAGTACATTTTCTCAATGAACAAAAATTTAGCAATCATGTTAAAAGCTTTGAGGATCTTATGGTATCATAGATTAGAAATATGTGAAATCTGTCTGAGAAAGAGCTACCATGTGCAAATTAAGAATTAAGCAGTTAAAGCTCGGCCTGATTTTTATTTCTAGTTACTCAGTGCTTTTCTAGTTTTCTGAATTGACCGGGTCCATTTCTCCATCTTTAAGAGATGTCTATGCATAATACTTTCTTTAAAAGATTTCCTTTCTTGGCATATTAGATACTTAATATGGTATAAAACTGCCTTGGTCAGTAGGATCTGCCTTTGCAACTTCTCAAGGGAAATAACTCTCTTATATTCAGAGTTACAAAGAAAGGTTTAGTTTTGTTAAAATAGAAAACAGGCTGCTTCAGGGAGTCTGCAAGTCCAGGGGTGGTGTCTCAGTGCAGCTGAAACTACAGGAATTTTACATCTGACATCAATGAAATTATGGTTTAATTTCTGATTTTCAGTTTGGCTCTTTGCAAGCTTCTGTATGTGCTTAGTTATGTCTGAAAATACTCAGACTGTATGACGGTCAGGTTTTTGCATGGCTACATGGCCAATTAATATAAGATTCTTTATCACTATCACCCGGCATTAATGTCAAGTAACTTCAGTGCGATGCATCTTGCCTGGTTTTATTGATTTCAGAATATGTTTCACATGATTAAGGACTGCAGACTGGGCTCAGCTATCTTATAGTCTCTTCATCTTCTTTTTACTTAGAGTGTGGATTTCAAATATTACACCTCTGGGTTTACCAGATTGTACAATTTTTATTTTTTTTTTTAATTCAAGTGTGAATATTTTGAGAAACATCTTAAAAAATACCAAATAAAAGAATCTAATACTACAGTGTTTTTCTCTAATTACTTTTCTGTGGCATTCTATATCATTATATGAAGCAGTCTAAGCCATTTCTTAAGATTTTGCTTACTGCATAACCCTATGAAGAGGGATGTTTTCCTGGATCTACATGGGCTTTTAAGACTTCAACACCATTTTTTAATCATTGTCCTTCTGTGGGAACCTGTCACCTGACCATCCCCCCACCACACTTCTCAGAAAATTGCCACCTAAAATCTTCTTCAAAGCAAATCTGGTTGAGTTAATTAAAATACTTTAATTGGAGCAGTCTTGCACAGTTTTGCCAGACCACTGAGCCCTCCTTTTATAACTGAGCCCGTGAAGTAATAACTCTCAGAAGAAGGACTAATGAGTAGCTGGTAGGTGTATTGTAAGATCTTAGACTGCAGCTCCTGTTCATAAGTGAATATCTGTCTTCAAACTACTAGTCCTGAATAAGACAATATTTTTCTCCACCAAAATTCTTTTTACTTCTACTATGCTTTTTAGAGTAAGACCTTTAGGCAGTAAACGAGTTACCAGTGCTAGTCCAGGTGCTGCACTGTACTCTGTAGGGAAGTTCAGTCCAGAATTTGTAATCAGAATTCTAAATACCAGGAGGACCATCATTCTACTCATGACTTGTAAGGATATTATTATTTTTTCTTAATTCAGCTTTTTACCTCTGTTTTTCACTATCAGTTTCACAGATTTTAAATAAAATAATGACATTTGATTTTGGCTTTCTTTTGTTTTTCACTGCATAATGGGGCCTTTGTTGCAGTTTAGTTCTGATAGTAGATGGAATAGATTGTTGAGTGTTCATATTGTATTTCTGTAAGAAAAGATCTTAAAATCCAGATATTAAGCTACTATTCCCTCCAGAACAATTTTACTGAAACTGGTATTAATAGTTATATTTTGATAGTTAATTTCATTTATCCAATTTTCGTATACATATATTTAAGTGTAAGTGTGTGTATGAGTCCTTCTACACTAGATTAGACAAAAGACATACCCGGCTCAGTATCTTTTTTCCAAAAATGAATGTCACAAGTCTTTTAGTGAAAAAAAGGTATGTCATTGTATAACAAATAATTATCCCCCTACTCTTTCTTCTGACCTTCAACAGTATGTAGTTTAAGACCTATCATATCTAGAGACTACTAGAGAATTTGATGTTACGAACCTGCTCATCTCTGGATATATTCTTATCTTCCCCAAAACCCAAGGCACCAAGTCCCATAGTTTCATCTGATGTATTTTGAAAAATACATATATTTTTAATTTCCTTAAATATATTGAAATATATTGTCCTTCTTAGTTCTGTTAGAAAGTTATAGGAAAGAATGCAGATTTTGGAGGTTTGATTAAGTCTGATACAAAAATTGCTTGATTAGTTAGACCAGAATTACAGAATAGAAATTTTCCAGATTTGGGCTTTTCTAGATGACAGTAGAAGTTTGAAGCTGTGGTTGTAGTTGCAGCTGCCTTTTTGTTTTTGAAGAAAGAAGCTAGCGTTAAGCTTAATTATTTCTTCCACAAAAATGTCACTAATACCAAACACTGAATAAACATAAATTACTTCTACTTTTTCTTTTCCTCTATCAGTTCGCAATTTATAGTCCCCTGAGGAATGGTTATCTTTACAAGTTCTTGGAAATCACATAATGGTGAATTTTTCATTCTTCATTATGGGAGAAAGGAAGAGAATGAAAAACAGAAAGAAAGATTTTGTGTCAAGTTACATAAGTATTCTTCACATATGGTATAGAAATGCACAGATGATATCCAGAAAGCACCTAAAAATCTTTGTGGGTCTTAGCCTCTGTGAATTCTAAACAGTCCTGTGCTTTTATTGATTTAATGGAAGCTGAAGATTTTGTATCAGTTTCAAGTAATGATATGGACAAAGAAGTGGAGCAGAACCTGATTTCTGCATAGGGAAACATGCAACGTTTGCCCAACACATCACCTTCCCCAAAATGAGGGCAAATTGTTGAGTATGGCAGTATCTAATGTGTAAAATTACATTTGGTCAGTTAAGAAAGAATTTTTTGAGACTGCCATATAGGAATTTAATCATCAGCATCCAGATAGTTTGGTGATGAAAGTTGTATAGATAGATAGATAGATACGTTGGATTAAAATCAAACAAGGAATTCTACCAAGATCATGAAGGCTGCACAACGCTCTGGGCCAGTGGTGCAGAGATAAATTGTTTTATTACAAAAGATTCTTTCTTTACTCGCTAAACTCTGAAAGTGAATGAAACCCAGTGACAATCTTCTTGTGGCCCAGTTTCTCAGTCACATTGGTGTGAGTATTGCTCCTTCACAGCTAGGATTTGTGTATAGTTTCTGCTGTCTTAACTTCCTCTATCTTATTCTAATGTACTTGTGTGTTCCATCCTCCTAATACAAAGACTTTTCAGGTCTCATATTAAATTAAATTTATGCAACCTATTCTTGCTTTACATTGTTTTAGGGTTAGTGCTGTATTTCACACATTTATTCACTACAATAGGAAAGATATTGCCTCTACATAGCAAACAGTATCTATTTAAGAACTTGACAAATTCATGACATAAAAGAAAGCTTTTGTGCCATGACATGGATAAAGGACTTGACATAAACTATTTCTACCCAGCTGCTGATCATCCTAATAATACCCTGCTTTAATTTATGTCTTGTATTATATGAAAGCGTGGTGAGTTGACTTTCACTGGCCATCAGGTGTCCACCAAGCTGCTGTATCACTCCCCTTCTCAGCTGTACAGAGGAAATAAAACCTAACAAAAGGCTTGTGTGTTGAGATAAGGCAAGGAGATCACTCATCAATTACTCTCATGAGCCAAACAGAATCAATTTGGGGAAATAATTTTAAACTAGTACCAACCAAATCTGAACAGGATAATGAAAAATAAAATCAAATCTTAAAAGCCTTTTCCCCACCCTTTCTTCTTCCCAGGCTTGACTTCATTCCCCATTTCTCTACATCCTCCATGAAGTGGCAGAGGGGAACAGAGAATTGGAGTTACGGTCAGTTCATCACATGTTGTCTCTGCTGCTCCTTCCTCCTTACACTCTTCCCTTGCTCCTGTGTTGGGTTCCTCCTACAGGAAACAGTCCTCCATGAACTTTTCCCACATGGGCTGCAGTTCTTCATGAAGTGCTTCAGTGTGAGTCACCCACAGGGTCACAAGTCCTGCCAGAAAATCTGCTTCACCATGATTTCCTCTCTCCACAGATCCTGTTTGAGCTTGGGCTCTCCAGCGGATCACAGCCTCCTTCAGTCACATACACCTGCTTGGACACGAGGTCCTCTACAGGCTGCAGGTGGAAAAATGCTCTACAGGGGACAGTCTGCCACACCATGATCTTCACCACAAGCTGGGAGGGGCTGTACTCAGATGTATTTGCAGCACCTCTATGTTTCTCTCTCATAGTCTCACTCCTGTCCTCTGGCTGCTGCTGTGCACCAGGGTTTTTTTCCCCTTCTTAAAAGTGATCTCAAAGAGGTGCTACCACGGTCACTAATTGTCTTGGCCTTGGTCAGAGGCAGGTCCATCTTGGAACTGGCTGGCATTGGCTCTATTGGCCAAAGGAGAAGCTTCTGGCAAACTTTCATAGAAGCCACTCCTCCACTTCTAAAACTTTCTCAGACAAATCAAATGCAGCAAGACTCATACTGGCAAATAATTAACTCAGGATGCCTGGGTGTGCTTAAATGAATCCATTCAGTGTAAATCATATTCAACTGAAGACTAAGTCCCAGACAGCAATCGAGTCCCTGTGCTCCTCAGGTGCTTGTATGGAGTTATGTTCCAGCTTGAAAGCTTTGTGAGCTTGTAGACATCATCAAGATCATCTCTTCTACTACATAAACGTGTTTTCAGAATTATGTTGTTTTGAGACATTTTAACCCACTCCATGCTGGGATCTTAAAGGGTAGAAGCATCTAGTGATTTCTAATTGTTCTCTCAGTTGTCCAAGTAGACACCTAGCTTTTCTTCTTGTGTGGCTCAGCTTCCTAGCGCTTGTGGGCGGAAGACATACAGCATTGTGTCCTTAGGATTTATGTGGCGTCTTATGTCTCTCCATTGCCAGTCAGAAAAATTTAGAGGGTGGAGTTGGGTAGTTAAGATGCTTTGTTTAAGGATACATGACTAGAATTTTGTTGAAACACTGAATGCTGGAAAGACATTATTATTTTTTAAACTGTATCCAAGTAAAATGAGTTTCAGATACATGTACCTTACTGATATTATTGCAATAAAAATATTATGAATAGTATGTAATGATATTAAACTATCCAAAGAGTTAAATGAGTAGTATGTCTTAACATATACTCTTTCTTTTCTACTTTGAATACACTGAAGTACAGTGGAAATATGGACAATATTTATATAACATAGGTTAGTATCTAGGTAACCTATGCTGCTGATGAATACATGGAATAAAGAAAACTTATGTTTAAGTACACTAACTGAAGTTCCAGAAACAGTTGAGATAATACATGGAGGTTAGTACAGGTTAATTTACCTCAAATGTCGTGGAGTATACTGGTCCAACCAGTTTTCAGTGCTGCTTTGATTAGACAGCTTATGGAATGCAAAGTGTCTCTGAACCTGGGCTGATTATCACTACACCACACTGCAGGCTGCTGTCTGAAATGTTACGGTTTTTTAAAAGTGAATATATTTGTCTCACTCGAGATTTTCTTCACTTTCTCAGTAAATTAAAATCATTGTCACCTCAGTTATGCAGAAATGTATTTACTGTTTAAAGCAAATAACCAAAAATATTATAGTGCGAGACAACAATTTTCATTCTCATATGGATATCCTAGCGAGTTTTTCCCAAGTCTCACATAGTAGGACCCAGCAATGGAAAACACTGGTCCCATACTACATCATATTCTGCAGATATTCCAACTTGATCATACAAAGTTATAAAGCTCTAATTGAAACTGAGTAAGAATACGAAGTTGTCTGTGACTGTTACTCAGTATCACAGTTTACAGTCCCAGAAGACTTTTGAAACTACTATGCTTTCATGACTGAAACTGTCTGCTTAGACTTCCCAAATTAGAGGGAGTCTTCAAGAACATAAAAATATATTTTTAAAATGTAGCTGAAAAGTATAAGGTCCAGAATAATTCCTCCTAATTTAGGGGATAAAATGACTAAATCAGAGTGAGCTATGACTGAAGAGATATTTATGTTGGATTAGTAATAAAACTTGTACTGTTTTTTCATGTGGCTCTCACTTAGCTGTGCATAAATAAGTGGGAAGTTACTGGATCCTAGACCGTCAGGCTAGTTTATAAACTATGATACGAGGCTGATTAAATATATGAAAATATCAAAGTCACTGAACATTGCCAGGATGAAAGTCGCAATTAAACCTTAAGCATTCCCAGTATTTCTGGTTTCCCATCTGGGTGATTGCATTCATAATGTAGGGCAGGATTCATATATTATTAACTAATTAATTAGTTTCTACCATATGTGAAAACCTTTGGCATGAAACATCTCCCTAGCTATTAAAAGTGACTAAAAGTACAGATAAAGGGCAAAGGGGAAGAGTGCTCAAAGTGAGAATCACACTCTCACTTACCTTTGTCATAATTATATCTCATATCAAGTTTAATTTTCATGAGTAGCATGCAATGAAATGTCCATATAGTGCAATGTGGAAAGTTCCCTGTGGGCTTAAATTTACTACTACATTTTATATTCAGTTTTAAAAGAAGTCAAGCATAAAGTTTACTCATGCAGGTCCCTCTGCACCCATTATAGTCAGAAGACAGATATCACATTTAGCTCTTGGTTACACATGTGCAAGATTTCTGACTACAGTAGAATTTCAGACATGAGTAAGAATTAAAACCATGTTTCAATATACTCTTCACTTTTTCTACCTCCTCTGTGAAAGAAGAAGAAAAGCAGACATACAGAGTCTCTTTTCCATGTTACACAAATGAAGATTCATGGGAACAGCAATTGGTCCTCTTCATGGAGAAAGCCTTGCATCCTAAACCAACACATCTGAAGTTTCAAATCATCTTAAAAATGATATTTGGAGTAGGCTGATAGCTTGTGATAGATACCGTGTGGTACTTTTTAGTAGTGCATTAACATTTTCAACCTTATCATAATATTCCAAAAATGTCCCAAATTTTTTGAAGTCCTGTTTTAAGACACTAACCTTGTTTTCATACAGCTCTATCTCTACAGAAACTTGAAGGACAAAAATCTTCTATCACTGTGCAAAAATCCATAGATTATATATATAAACTCTGCCTTTATAGAGAGTGTTTACTTGTTGCAAATCTGTGTGCAAAGAATTAGGACAGACTAAAGCTGCTTTCTCTAATAGAGAAACGGAACTTTATACATATGCTTAAACAATTAGGCAGGATTGGTATTCTCATTACAACCTCTTAGGAACAGGTGATCTGTGCAAGGCGTTGAATAAATTGAATGTTGATTACTTCATAACACAAGAGAAGTAGTATGCAGCAGTGATAACTGAGTCATATTACTCTATGATTAATACAATTTATTCACGATACTATGTTAGAAGCAGTATACGAAATCAGTCCCACATGGACATTGCTAATGAAGAAACAAGATGTACAAATTTGATCTTTATAAGTAAAAGTAAATATAACACTGAAGTATTTGAAAAACTTTCTCTTCGCATTAATCTGCCAATGCATTCTCTTGTTCTACTAAGATGAAAATAACTCCTAATCAGTTGTAAGTACAACTGGAAATTTTAATATATAAATTCTGGATGTTAGTAAATGGCTTTCTATAAAAAATGAGAGGGTTTCTTCAGCATAATCTTTCCTTGAGAAAAAGCTGAAAGAAATACAAAATAATCTTTTATATATATATATATATATATTTATATTAGAGCCAGCTTGGAAAATAGAGGATTTCAAATGCAATCCTGGTAAAGTAAATCCTGAAAATGTTAAAAAAATATAACTTTCAAGTATAGAACCCACAAAATGAAAAAACAGTGACATTTTGAATGTTTTAACAGAAGAGATTTTCAGTTTGTTTAGGCAACTTTACTGTTTTTTTTCAGAAAAGCAGGAAATATATTGACATGAAAAGTAACTGATCTATATAAACTTTGCTTCCTGATTAATGAACCACAGACCACATTGGAAAAACTACAGCAAAACAGGAAAACCTATCACTTCCCGTGTGTTTCAAGAGCCTCTAGGGGTTTATTGCCCTTTCCGAAAACACCATAATGAAAAATAACTTGATAACTAAACTTCTCTCTGGATACCTTTGCCTTAAAAATTATTAAGTTGCTTTGTAGACCTGATACCCTGTAGGGCTCTAATTTAGAAAAGGTCTGTTCTAAACAGTTATAAATATATACAACCATACATTCCAAAATACTTGTCCAAACAGTTGTTTTAACTGTATGGAAAACAAGAAGCAGGATGTCATAAAGCTGGTAGAGAAAAAAAAAGCATGTAGATATTTTTTTTCTTGCTTTATACAAGGTACAAAACCCCATATAAATAGAATATTTGGCTTTTCTTAATACTGGACATATCTGGGAAGCTTGTGCTGCATTTTTTTCACATGCAACAACGGTAATTGTTTTTTAGAGCATTTGTGCATTCTCCACCTGGATAAACCAATACATTATCTATCCATATAACTAAAAGTTTATACTGTGTTCAGACTCAAGCCCTTAAATTTGAATCTTTCTGAATCCCTTGTATCTACTTAAATAGGGAAATATTGAAGGCAAAACTTGTAGTAGATATATAATTCCACTAAATTTCACTGGGGGTTAACTATCTGGGCATTGTGTGAGGTTCTAAAAAATGTACCCTTGAACTTCTGGATTAAAACAGTCAAGTTTTAAACAGGGCAAGAACCTGCCGCTCCCATTTAATAATCTAATTTCATTAAGCTATACTTGCAACATTTTTTGTACATTTTTCCTCTATGACACAATGCTTTATATTGACCTTCTTTTACATCATCTTCATCATCATCATCACCATCATCTTCATCATCCAGGGGTGCTTTAAGTTTTCAACATTTTTAAAAGGGAAGTTAAATAACTGTTGAGATAGAAAACATAAAAAGTAAAAAATGTAACTAGTCAAGGAAACAGCCTTCTCACTTCTGCAAGTAGGGTAGGATTAACACTGAAATATGTTAATAAATAATATTTAATAAATAAATCAATACAGAAAATATAAATACATTTGATACTGCGATACTTTTTTAGGTGGCCAAGTAAACTGTTGGACAGAATAACATTTTTGAAATTTGTTCTTCCTTTGGTCCTTCAGAAATAACCAAAAGGACAGGCTGTAGTTGGGATACTCCTCCTCCAGCTCCTGCAGCAGAACTGAACAAATTGGTTTAGGAAAGAAATCTTCAATTGATAAGGACTGTGGGACATTGCTAGCTCCTGAAACAAAGAAAATTAGGCTCCTGCCCAAACAAGACCATAATATTTATTTTTAAAGTGACTGTATGTTTTACAAATTTACATAATCATGTGAATTGCCCATGGCTTAACTATTGCAATCTCTGTTCATCTCTTTACTGAATCCAGGCTAGTCCTGGGCCGCTTGTGAAGTACCTTGTTTTCAACTTAACGGCACCAATGAAAAACAATGAGAATTTTTTATATTTTTCTGTGTAGAAAGCAGGAAGATTAAATTAAAGACTAGAAGTAAAAATTTCCCATACTGCTCTATGCAAATAAAAGCCTATCAATATGTAGAGATGGACTATGTAGATGTAAGAACAAAATGTAATTACGTTATATTTCAATGCTAAATTGTATCTGAAAGTGTTTTTTAAATTAGTATATATATGCAAAGAGTATGCAATTTTATAGCTTATACTGACAATATCAGAAAACAAATGAGATAATATATCTTATCTACTAAAAAGGAAATATTTAGTTCCACCCAAATTTGAACACTATCCTATTCTATTCACTTGATATATTGCTTAATCTTGGGTCTTCTACCAAGTTGTGCAAACCGTAAAATACAAATAAAACTAGACCTTGCCCATGAAATGTAAGATATGGAGAATAATTTCATTTCATTTAAGTTTATTGGTAAGCTAGCTGTAGAACTGATTCTAATTTATCTGAAAAAATACCACTGAATTGGGGAAAAAAACCTTTTATTTATTTTTGCTTCTTAGAATAGAATAGAATAGAATAGAATAGAATAGAATACATAGACTATTTCAATTGGAAGGGACCTACAACAATTATCTAGTACAACTACCTGTCCAGTTCAGGGCTGAACAAGAACTAAAACGTGTTGTTTAGGGCATTGTTCAAATATCTCTTAAACACTGACAGGTTTGGGCCATCAACCACCTCTCTTGGAAGCACGTTTCAGTGTTTGACCGCTCTCTCGATAAAGAAATGCTTCCTAATGTTCAGTCTAAACCTGATTCAGCTTTGAACCATTCCCACGTGTTCTATCACTAGCAGAAGATATCAACACCTCCCTCTCCACTTCCATTTCTCAGGAAGCTGTAGAAAGCAATGAGGTCACCCCTCAACCTCCTTTTCTCCAAATTAGACAAGCTCGAAGTCTTTAGCAACCCCTCATAGGACATTTCTTCCAGCCTTTTCATCAGTTTTGTTGCCCTCCTCTGGAAATATTCAAAGACTTCACATTATTCTTAAATTGTGGGGCCTAGAATTGCACCAACCTTGAATACAGCAGAATAAACATCTTTTTTGACCAGCTAGTTACACTGTATTTGATACATCCCAGGATGTGGTTTGTCCTCTTGTCTGCTGGCAAACACTGCCGTCTCATATCGAGCCTGGTGTTAAGAACCTCCATATCCCTTTCTGCAGGGCTTCTTTCCAGCCCCTCCCCTTCCAATTTATACTTGTGCCCTGTGTTACTCCATCCTAGATGCAGAATCTGTCATTTCAACTTGTTAAATTCCATCCCACTTATCATAGCCCAGTCCTCTAAACTATCTAGATCCCTGTGCAAGGCCTCTTGTCCTTCGAGAGAGTGAATAACACCCACGAGTTCAGTATCACCAGTAACCTTGTTAATGGTGCATTCAACTCCTGCATCCAAATCAGTGATAAATACACGGAACAGAACTGGCCCTGGAACTGAACCCTAAGAAACACTGCTGAAGAACAGTGGCCAGCCAGGTGGAAGCCCCTTCACGACAAGCCTTTGAGCTCTTTTCTTTAGTCAATTCTTTAGCCAGTGCACTGTGACCCCCCAGCTGGACAACTTGTCCAGAAGGGTGCTGTGAGGTACAGTATTAAAAGCCTTACTAAAAACAACACCTACCATGTTCCCTTCATCCGCTAGCTGACTGACAGTTACAACCCAAATAAGAGAAATTAAAGGGTTGTAACAGTGACCTTATAGAAGGATATCAAACTAGTTAAACAGGAATTTCCTTTTGTAAACCCTTATTAACTATTCCTGATGGTTGTATTATTCTTTAAATACTTTTCAATAGTACCTAGTATAATCCAATCCATAATTTTCCATGGAAAACCTGATAAACTTCTAACTGAAGTTAGACTGACAAATCTGTAGTTTCTTCTGTCTTCCCTCACAAACTTTTTGTAAACTGGAATAACATTCCAGTCATCAGGGACCTCCTCAGACTTCCAAGACCTTTGATATATTATCAAGGAGGGTCTTACCATAACATCTACTAGCTCCTTCAGTACTCTGGGATGAGTCCCATCAGGCCCCATGGACTTGTGAATGTTCAGCTGATAGAGTTGGTCCTTTACAATTTCAGTGTTCATGTACGGAAAGTCACTGCTCCCACACTCATTGTCCTCCAACTCAAGGGTCTAGGCAGCAGAAGGTCTATATGCATTATTAAAGACTGAGGCAAAAAACCTTTTAATGCCTTCATTTTTTCCTTATCGCTATTAGTCAGATTATTATCTTCAACAAGTATCACTCCAACATATTTTTAGACCTCCTTTTGATGTTATCATACTTATGAAAAGCCTTCTTATTATTTGAAATAACTCTGGCCAATTTCAACTCTAACTGAGCTTTGGCATTTGGTACCTTTTCCCTGCATATATGAACCACAGCTTTGCCATCCTCTTGCAAAGCCTGATCTCATTTCCAGAGATCACACAATTTCTTTCTTCTCTTGAGCTCCATGAGGAGATCTCTGTTCAGCCAAGCTGTCCTTCTTCCCCACCTTCTTGACTTACGACAATGGAATTGCCTCTTGTGTTTCTGAAAAGTGGTTCTTAAAGACTGACAGACACTCATGGACTCCTAAGCCCTCAAAACCAGATTCTGAGGATACTCAGCTAAATAGCTCCCTTAAGAGCTTAAAGTTTGCTCTCCTGAAGTCCAGGGTAGCAACTTTGCTGTCTTTTTTTCTCATTACACAGAAGATTTTAAAGACAAGTATTTCATGATCACTGGTAGCAAAGACAGCCACCTACCTCCAAATCATTGAGTCCTTTTCTATTCACAAATAACAAGTCTAGGAGGGCACATTTCCTAGTTGACTCACTGACAATAAGTTGTCTCCTATGGACTTCACGAGTTTCCAAGACCTACTTGTTACAGCAGTATGAGATTTTACATTAATATCCGAGAAGCTGAAATCTCTCCTAAGGACAAGGGCTACCGACACAAGAATTTCTCCTAATTACCTATAGAATAATTCATCAGTGTTTACATCCTGGCTGGGTGATCAGTAGTAGTTACCCACTTCATCTTTGTTCTCCATCCTTCTAATCCTCACCCAGAGGCTCTCAATCACATAATCACTAATTGCAAGGTCTGTACAATCAAACCCTTTCTTATGTATAGTGAGACAATGAAAGTCTACAATGCCATTTTAGAAAAACAAGCAAGAATTTTATGACATAGCTAAAGAGAATTCCCTCCTTCAAGTTCATAGGTTACACAAGAGTAGATGCTGGGACCACTGGCTCTGTAAGGTGGCCTGAAAGATACGCCTGAGTCTTTCCCTGAAGGCTTTCATTGTAAAGATGCCTGTATTTCCCAAATGAAAGATATTCCAACTGAAATATTCTGAACAATTTAATATTGAAGATTGACAGGCTTCTTCTGATCCATGATAAAGCTAGTGTAGCACAGGGAATGAAAACCAACATAGGCAACTCCTTCTATTGTAATTCAATTTAGAACAGAAAAAATCACCTCCAATGTTCTAACAGCAGTTTATTTTCTTTCTGTTCCTGACACTTTGGCTAATATTACCCACTCTAGTTAATAATGGTAGCAAAAAGTAGAGAGCTGAGGGGTATTTGTGCACAAATCTTGGATTATTCAATACCATTCTAAAGCCAGGTGACTTCACATAGACACTCCAGTAGTCCTAGCAGAGCAATAAAATCATCTTTCTACACAGTTCTTTAGTCCTATTAGCTCATAAGTGCATGATTCACAAAATGCTTGTCGAACTTCTATGATTTGTGTCATGCAGGAATTTAGAATAAGGAAATACAATGGTTCTTCTGACCAGGAAGCCTATGAATCCATAAAAATTGAATTAGACAAAAACTGATGACCTAGAGCTAAAGGATTCTACGTACCATTAATAATTTTCTGAAAGAACTAACCCAGTAAATCAATATTTTTTCTACTTTATTTTTCTCTACTTTATTTTTCTCTGGTAATATTAATACCAGGAAAATAAACTTTTGAAAGTTCAAAGATTCAATATAAATAGCTATGTGCTCAGATAATTACCTAAAGCTTTTATGAATCTTCAGAACCTTGGAGATACATTCTCTTCTTTTCACTTTTTTTTTTTACTGTATTTCATTAAATAATTTTACTGAATTGAGTTTGTTTCTATTGCATGATTTTCAGTCTTGAATTATCACAATCTGTCAACAAATAAGCAGTTTGGTAATGAAAGCTGTCAGAGGAAGAACTCTATGTTCTGAACTAAACCCTGAATTCTGCAAACCTTTAAGCAGTTACTTAAGGGTATGCTTGCATTTCACTCGTGATAACAAGACTTCAGCACATATTTATGTGATAAATTGAACAACAATATATTTCCTACCCTCCTCAATTGTAGTCCTATGCCTCTATATCTGTAAAAAGATGAGAATTAGTTGAAAGGATTCAATGTGTGAGAAGATAAGAAACACGGACATGAAATTAAGGGAGGGAAAAATCAGCCTTTTACAATCTAAACAACACTCTTCTGAGTCTTCCTGACACAAGAAAGCATGCAGAGAACTCCCTGCTGTCTGAGTAGTGGTGTCCCTGAATAAACTAAGTAATTATTTAAAGTAAAGAAATAACTTTGGCTTAAGTCAAAGAAGCATTCTAACACTTCTGTATCATGAATATTTATTTTAAAAAAAGTTAAGGCAGCCTTTTGGTATGTCCTGGACTGAGCCTTGGAAAACTCTAGAACACACGAAACAAGTAAGTTTCTTCTATCCTTATGTTATGTCTACTTGATCATGAGGCTTGGAAGGGAGGAGCCAGAAAAGTAGTCACCTTTTTAAAGTGGATAGATGACAATTAAATAAAAGCTCTTGGTAAAATGCTGTTTTGATAATGCATTGTACAGCATTCAGTTTCATCTACATCTCTAACCTTTAAAATTCAAAATAATATCTTTAGCAACTGATGTGCTTAAAATCACTACCTCTTCATGAGACTGAATTTTGGTTCTTTCAATATATGTATTTCTAGAATGGAAAAAGAATTGCTATGTGGCAAAAGTTGCAAAAGGAAGTTGTGAAAACAGAGAAAATTTAGAACATAAATTTCTTTCAAGCTCTAAGGAGTTACAACAAAAATTACAATATTTTCACATGAATAAGTAACATGAATAGGCCTATAGAAGAGTGACACAAAATTCACGACACATGAAATGTACTGAAATCACAGACTTCCATTTCTAATGGCAAAATATGAAATTATCAAGAGGAACTACATTCCAGTGAAATCCTTCTGGAACCAATTTCTAACCTGACACTGCTTGCCAGTTGTATTAATTATCAGGAAGGAGGAATATGAGGGACTTTTCAGAAGAGTGATAAGCAGTATAAAAGATCACCTACTAATATAATATTGGTAAAATGGTTCTTAAATGCACAATACACAATGCACAGTACAGCCAAAGCCAAATGCAGCTATAGTTGCAGGAACAAGGAATGTAGGAAATATGACCCATGTGGGGAAGTCTTCTTGGACATCGGAAGTGACATTGGAGAGGATTTGATTGTAATAGTGGTTTACCCATTGGATACAGATATAGAATTCAATATAGCAGCTATAGATCTGTACAGAGCTATAGATCTGTGACCAGAGAAGTATCAAGAAGTAGCAGCACACTAATAAAAATACATTTATGGCTTTAAATTGTTTAATCTATGATTATAGCAGACAGGAAAGCATTCAGAAAAGAATGATTATCGCATTGGGCTAATGCAAGCACGTACAGTTTGAATAATTGCATGAGGAGCAGTATGGCACAGAAGAAAAATCCAACAGCTGCAATCTCAAAACAAATAAATTGGGATTACAAAAGTGAAGTCAGATTTTCTGAGATCATGAATGTATTTAACTCTTAGATTAAATAAGCACCAAAATTGGTGTGTATAGATTTGTGGTGAACTCTCTGTCACTAATAAAACTTACATGAAAAAAAGAAAGTCTTTCTGAAAAGTATAGCTATTACTGGACTTACATTTATTACATTGTTGATAATTACAACAGGGCTTGTTGTTCTTCTAATCCCCTCCACGCAGCATTGTTATTTTTCAGTCTTATTTTTAATTTAACACTGTCCTATGCTTGGAAACTTCGTAAGATTCTTATTTTTTTAAAGATGTAGAAGAAACACCTAAAGATTGTACTGTACACTTTCAATACTACTAATTAATATGATATAGAATTATTATGTTTTCTAAAACTAATCAAGTTGCAAAACAAATAAATATAGATTTTGGAACTTTTTGCTGTAAACAAAACTACGCACACATAGAAGTTCTACAAAGAAAGAAAACATAGTGACGTATTTGGGAGTTTTTCTCTAGAAATCTCAAAATACCTCTAACAGAAGTAATATGTTTCTCGATCTCATTTGTCCAGCAAACATATCACACATAGACCAGAAGCTAGATTTTTGCATTTGAGATTGAGCACACTGCTGATTCACAGTTTTTCATAGCTGTAATGGAAAGAGAAAAAGATAATGGAATGCAATTTAAAGGCAATCAGTCAGTCCGTGAAACTTTACTTCATTCATACATAATCACCAGACTCTGGTTCAATTAAACTCAACAGCTCACAAATGTTCAAAGGATTCCCACTCCCTTCTTTTCCCCCCTTCTCCTCTTGAGAAGGCAGACATTCTTAATGTCATTAGCTCAGTTAAAGGACTTGTTTAAAGGTTCTCAAGTAAAGGAACAGTTCTAATGTTATAATAAGACAACTACATTTTCAGTCTATTAGTTTGTGGGTAGGAAAGAGTGGAACATAGGATCAAATCACTCAAGAATACCTTCCAATCCAACTGTATGTTATTTCTATTTTTATCCAATATTCTGTAGCAGCTAAATAATATACAAAAAGAAATAAAAGAATTTGTGGTCAAATCTATACTTTTGTTGTGGTTTGTAGAAAAGTGAACTGAAAAAAGCTTTCAATATAAACACACTCTTGCAGGATAGAAATTTTTATCTTCCTTTTCAGCATATCATGTTATTAAAAAAATGTCATTTAGATGTCCATCTTATTAATCTTTGGATTTTGCACATTGAAAGAAGTGTTGGTGATTCTTTGAAAATAAGAAAAATGTAAAAAGGCTGCATTTTGCATAAGCAGAGGGAAAAAAACTCATTATTCTTTGCTTTTTGTGAATACATGTTATTTGCATTTACATTTTGCAATATGAAAAAAAAAAGGGAACCTCTCTGGCATGTGGAAGCTCATGCAGGGTATGTTTCTTTCAGCCTTTTTAATTTAGTTGAGATTCACTGAGTGAAGATGTTTATCAGTCCTTCCAGTCCCCTGTGGCTGCAGACAGAGAGTTCAGGGGACTGTCGCTCTGTGTGTGGGTACGTGTATCTCTGCTCACAAAAGAGCTGCCATTCCTGAGTGATTTGTGGCACAAGCATCTAAAGAGAAGCTGGGATTACCCAGAGGGCCACAGTGTCACACACTCCGACGGATAGTCCCCTCTGACTGATCAGTATGATAAGGTATGTCGGCTGTTGATGATAACATGCTTCTTAGGACCCTAACTCTGATATCAGTGATTTAGAAAAGTTGCCACTAGAGCAGAAATTCTGACAGCATATTTATAGTATTGGTCTTAAGAAAGAATTGTGGTATCAGCTGGCCTTTACATTTCCCCAAATATTAATGCAGAATATTGGATATTTTCTATTGCTTGATGTTAAAAGACTTAAGTGGAGTGGGTTGAGAATGAATTGTTTGAATGGATAGAAAGGGCTGATACTTTATGTCATCACTGTTTAAACTAGGCAGTGATTATCTACGATCTTTTCTACACGTTTCTGTTTATAAAAATAAATCACACCACAGGTGTTTCAATATGAAGCAATCATACTCAACTTCAATGCTACACGTTTGAGTTGAGCAATGTTTTCTTTTCTTTTAGAAGTGTTGACACTGATATTTTAAATATATGTAATAGAAACCACTCATTATTACCCACCTTTTATAAGTTACTGTTCATAAATTGTAGAGGTAGCATTCCATAAAGTCCATTATGCAGCCACTACAATGCCCCGCTGATTTAAAAGTTGCATGCATTTGCTTAACAGGTAGAATATACCTCACTTTTCAGGTTTTCAGAAGCATAAGAACAAATCCCTTTCTTTGGAAAAACCCAGAGGTAGCTGCAGTCTTAAATTTCAACCTTTGAGAACCTCTCACATATTACTGAGCTGAAAGTGACGTTTTGATGCAAACAGCGGATAGTTGTGACATGTTGAATACCACCAAGTATGAAGCTTTTCGTTTTCTAATGTATGTGTGGGGTTTTCCATATAAGGTAAAGTACAAGCAGAAACTTTGCATGTCCCGTGTTGTATACTGTCCAGCATAGCATAAGCTGGAAAAATGTTGTTAACAAGTGATAATTGCAAGATATCCCTGAATCAGCCTACTCCTGGATTACTTCAGAAACATTCCCTCTATTTGGAATACCAGAAAAATGAAGATTTGAATTGGTATATGAGATAAATCTGCTGCCTTAAGTCAATAGAAAGGGTTATCATCTTCTGTCCGGATGCAGTAAGCATCAGCATTTCCACAAACACCACCAAATCTAACCTGGTATGTGTAAAACTAGTGCTAATAGGTTCTGCCATTCACACAAAGAGAGTTCATTAGAGACAAAGAATTAATCTTACTCTGCTTTTGCTAGATAAGTAAGACAAAGTCTCAAAGCTAGTCTCACCTTTTTCAGTAAGTATAGACACTTCGGCACCACAGAGGGTGATTCAGCCCACTTGTCTTTGGTATCTAAAACAAGATGGGAGGGAACTGAGATGATGCTTCAGACTTGCTGTCTAACGGAAGTTAGGTCAGACAAATCCCAGCAAGATATTATGACTAAATTGATCACGTCAAGAAAGTTATAGATGTGCTGGCCCACGTATGGATAAGGTGAATGTCAGGCATGTCTTCAAGTCAGTCGTTGTTGCACACCTCGTATTGTCATAGACTTTCTTCATACAGCACAAGCTGATTAATTCCAGATATTTGGCACAAAGAAATTAGGTTTATTAGTAGGAAGAGAAATACGTGTAGATTTAGAGGATGAGTTCTTGCTATTGCACTTTGATTTAGTATGGCTTTTAAGAAATTCTTCAAGAAGGTAAAATTTTTGAGAAGAAAGGTACATTGGAAAAATGTCAGAGTCGATCCGAAGAACAGTATTTGCCTCAACATCGCCACCAGGGACTTGGAGAGAGACCAAGAAGCAAACGTCCTGAGAGAAAAGAACTGCCTGGTACAAGCAGCCACCATGACCAGGGACTGCCAGTAACATCTAAGCAAAGGCTGAATAGCTGCTGTCCAGAAGATGGGTTTCACCTGCTGCCCCAGCCAAACTTGCCCCACCTCCTCCCTGACCTGAAGCCAACAAAGAAGAGCATGTGCAGAGACTCGCAGAGGGTCTTCAGGTCACGAGAGGAAGATGATGTGAGGAAGTAGAAGGCCCCCAAATGCAAGGTGGCACAGGCGCAGACAAGTTCTGGAACTTTTGGGGCCTGTGCAGTTCAGCCTGGATTGCAAAACGAAAGCAGAGATTGGCCACAATCCATGGGAGAGAGGGGGTTCGAGGTGCTGTTGCTGAGCATAAAAGATGGTTCCTAACCGAACCCTGGTGAGATCTCCCCACCTTTGGATCACAGATCATGATGACGGGTCATGACTGAGGACCGGCAGGAAGCTGTTCGGGACCTGGGACCATAGGGATGCCTTTGGACCCGTGGTGGTAGCTATAATCCTCTTTCCTCCTTTTTCGTCCCCTTTTCTCCACTTTGTCTATCGCGTGCCGCTTTACAGGCAAAATAATAAAGTTACTCTTTGATTGAATTACAACCCCTTGGCATTCTGGTTGCCTTAATTTTGCGCTTTGAGATCAAGGTAAACGAATCATCACGAGTCCACTGAGTGGACCGTGACAAAGAAACAGCAACTTAACTTTTTTTTGGACATTTTTTCAGTCTCAGCTATATATGCTGCTAAAGTTAAAATATTTCATCTTCTTTCAATTCAGTCTTTGATCACTGATACTGCTGAACACAAAATACCAAAGCCATTTAGTGTACCGATATTGTGGAATCATTGAATGTTTACAGTACTGTTGGGACCTTTTATGCTGCCATCACACTGCTACATGTCTTGAGAACGCTGTTCAGGTCTTACATCTGCCCCAGTTTTAGGAATTGGTGAATCCAATAGTCAACATTTACAAGTACTAGTCAGGAATTCTACACTACCTTGCTAATGTTTTATGCCCTCTGGAGAACTATAGAGATCCTAATATAGAAAACTAGTAATTTACTCTCTGGTAGCATAGTGTTAGACTGCATAACCGTCAATGCTGACACAAAGGAGGTGGTATGAACACACAGCACTGCACTGTTATATTGGACTAAACTTATCATGAAACCGCAGCTTGCAGTTGCATTTCCAATCAACTTGATGAGGCAATCTAAGTGTTCATTTTCACTGAAAGAGGGACGCCCTAGTTACTATCACTCTCAGGCACGTTTTCACTGTTTACCTTGTGTTAACCCCAACTATTCTTTGCAAAAGCCATGAACTAATGCAACTAATTAACCTGGCAGAAAATGAAGAACACTACAGATAGTTTCCTACCTTGAGCTGGTGATCTAGAAGATCATATGAATGCCATGTCCAACATGAGAGTGTGATCACTCTAGTAGAACTGCAGCAGGGATAGGGAGAGGGAAAGGAAGGAAAAGGAATACATGGGTTTTTGCCAGGAGCAGGTGTTTTGATAAGTGGAGCTACTCAAGAAACCACTGTTTGAATATAGAAACCGCTAAATTTATGTGAATGAGTTTGATTTATTCTTGCTTCCCTATGAAACTAATGGCAGAATATCATCCCTCTCTTTTTTTCCCAATTCAACCATTTATTCCTAAGACGTTACCTGGAAAATTTCTCCTTTAACGAGTGCAAACAGAGATATCCACTGGTATTTACTGCTGCAAATGCACACACAATTGGTGAAAGGAAAACTGTAAGTCATCTTGAACAAGACACAAACACAAAAATGAAAGCAGTGAAAATGGACCCACAAGAAGCCAATCAGTGCATCTTATATGTGAGATACCAGTCCTAAAGAATGTCTTCAGAATTTAGGTTTGTAGGATTTTCTATTCTTTATGTGGTTGGCTTGGGGTTTTTTTTCTTCTTTTCTTCTTCTTTTTCCAGGTCCAGATTTTCTGTCTCCCTCTTTCCTCCTTCATCATAAAGGTAAATCCAGATTATTCAAGTGTGCAAGAAAAAAAGGTTTTGAAGCGCGGCATGTAACTTCCTTAACAATTCCTGATTGAGTGTGCTTTATGATTTAATACATATGTTTGCTGATTTTGTAGAACAGAATAATTTAGATTAATAATAACAATGATCTGGATTAAGGGACTGAGTGGTAACTTTGCAGATGACACCAAATTGGGCAGGAGTGTCGATCTGCTCAAGGTTAGGTAGGCTCTGCAGAGGATTGTGGACAGGCTGGATTGATGGGCTGAGGTCAACAGTATGAGGTTTAACGAGGCCAAACGTTGGATCATATACTTAGGCCACTGCAACCCCTTGCAATGCTACAGGCTTGAAGAAGAGTGGCTGGAAAGTTTCCTGGCAGAAAAGGGTGTGGGAGAAATGATCGTGCCCCTCTACTCAACTCTGGTGAGGCCATGCCTCAAATATTGTGCTCAGTTTCGGGCCCCTCAGTATAAGAAGGATATTGACCTTCTGAAGTGATTGCAAAGGGCAGCAAAGCTGATGAAGAGTCTGGAGAAAGAGCCTTACGGGAGGCAGTTGAGGGAACTGGGGGTCTTTAGTCTGGAGGAACAGAGTTGAGGAGAGACCTTATTCTCTACAACTGTGTGAAAGAAGATTGTAGGGAGATGGGTGTTGGTCTCTTCTCCCTACTAACTAGTGATAGGATGAGAGGAAGAAGCCTCAAGTTGCATCAGGAAAGATTTAGTTTAGGATATTAGGAAAAACTTCTTTGTTGAAAGGATTGTCAAGCATTGGAACAGGCTGTCCAGGGAAGTGGAGGAGTCACATCCTGGGAGGTATTTAAAAGATTTGTAGAGGTGAAGTTTTGGGACATGATTTGGTAGGTATAGTGGTGTTGGGCTGATAGTTGGACTGGATCATCTTAAGAGTTCTCCAACCTTAGTGGTTTGATCGTATGATTCTAATTTCTAGTTAAGTGAGAAATTGCTAGCACATCTTAGAACGTTCTGGGTATTCTGGCACTAGGTAAGGACAGGAGATTGATCTCATCTGATTTTAGCTACCTAAAAGTTTAGTCTAAGACAGCAATCCATGCTACTTCTGTAGTTAATTCAAAGAAGTAGATATCTTTAGAGACTGATGTATCTAATTTCTGTTGGAATGATTCTGAAATGGAATATATTTCTTTTAGGAGTTATTTATCCTTTCTTAATATTACAGACAAAGCCTGAATCATTGGGTTATATGAGACACAGCTTTAATATCAGAGAATAGCTAAAATGACTCTGGAGAATTAGAGAGTTTGTGGGCATTAATCTTTTGATAGCACATCCAGTAAATGTCATACAAATTAAAAATTTTATAGTATACAAACACCACATGAACATACAGCTATGATAAATATTATGTAATTCATAGCATCATACTTTATTTATATATATATTACTTCTGTCAAACTGAAAAAAAACCAAGATGAAGCATGACTTTAAGATAAATTTGTATCATATTAATTTCATATACCATGTTACCTTGAATAAAATATGGTCCAGAATTACAACAGAGAATTCTAGTACATGATCAGTTGTCCTGTATTGTAAAATTTATATCTGCTGATTACTGGGAAATATTAATAAATATTTTTTTTTATCACTTGACCACCTTGGTTTGATAAAATTCTGTTTGAGTCAGAATCCTAACGAAACATCTTGAAAACTGTGTAATATATTGCATAGCTAAGACAATCAGGAATTATTGATTTAGAAATTCCCTACAGAAATCAAAATGCACTTTCCATATATGACGAGCGATAAAATAAGCCTTCTGTATAAAATTATTACAAAATTTTGTCTGTTTTCAGATGCTAGGAAATATTATCTTGGAATGTCCCTAAAAGATATTTGAAAAAGCATTTCCTGCATTAATGTCAGTGGCATTACCTCTATAACATTGAATTAGGTACTATAGACCAGGGCTGTCAAACTCACGGCTCCCGCCATTCTCCTGCTCCTGCAGCGTAACGTGCATCACACACACTGCACACATTAGTAATGCACTGGCAGGAGCATAGGGGCAAGGAGCTCGGCACTGCTACCAGATAGAAACAAGGTGCCAGGCCAAATAAAACAAGGTGGAAGGCTGGATTCGGGCTGTGGGCCGTGGGTTTGGCACCCCTGCTATAGATATTGTGGCTTTAAGTATTTACATCTTCAGTCTTCTAAGAAGACTGTCGCAAAGGCATCATTTAAGGATTGCTGGATTTTGATGAGGCTTTCTAGGTGGTTAATATCACACAGTTACTCTACATTTTACTGAATTGTGAAAAAACATAATAATAAATACAGTCTTTGGAACTGCAGCAGTTCCATGACAAGTTGTCAAAGATAGGTGTTTAAAAACTTTGTTCTGAATTACCGTCTTTTATAAATCGGAATTTGGAGGAATTTTTTTAAAATTTCCTCTAGATTACACTTATTCATCGTTCCTCTATATTCACCAGTATCCAGTGAGCCACTTCTTTTGCTGTGTGGAACACTGATTTGGCCATTTCATGTGTGTGGATAGATATTCAGAACTCAACCAAAATCAATGGAGAACTGAAAAATCACCCATTTTTTTTCACTCTGAAGCCTTACTTTTGTGTTCTTTCTAGTTAAGTACTGATGAGTGTGAATACACTCTATGAAGGCAGCCACGTGAGCCACGTGTTTCAGGATATACAAGTTTAAATCAATGTGGCTCCAGGTAGCCACAGCAGAAGATGCAGCTTGAAGGTGCAAGCAATTAGATTGTAAGCTCTATAATTGATGATCACCTTATTGCATACCTTGAAGAAAGTCATAATGGACTTAACACTACTAAAATTAAAATAAAATAGAATGAAAAAGAAAGATTATATTCATTTTGTCAACACTTTCCCACATATCTTTCATTGGATTTTACATTTAAAAAAGGCATTTTGGGGCGCTTTTGGAGAAAAAGGTAAGGCATACATCATGATTTTTGTTGTGTCATTTTTTTAAAATACGTTATAGTTTTATTTTTCCTGAAAATTTTCCTCCCTTAAGTGTAGCCAATCATTACTTCTGTTTAAAACAAGAGCAAAAATAATCACCTGTCCTCTAAAATAAATAAATAAATAAATTTTTAAAATCCATATATTATTAGATCAAAAAGACATTCCTAAGTAATTATACAATCTCTAATGAGATATCACATCAATATAGTGCAATATCAAATTCCTTTTAAGTTACGGAATGTCATATTACATTAATGACTTGTACTGAAAATATGTGACAAACAAATTCTTAATATATCATGAAATCAATTTGCAAAAATGAAACACAAAATTACTTCCTCAATGAGGTTGTCAAATTTTATTACCAATTTTTGGGTTTGGTAATGTGAGATAAAATTTGGCAATTCAATAACATGTATTGAAATATGTCTTCTTTTCCATTTCAGAAACATATGACATGAATGGAGGAATTGTCATTAAGATAATAAAATTATCATATTGGTCAAAAAAAATATATTAAAAGTGATAATAAATTTGTGCTCCCCTCCTCATCCTCCTGAAAATATGGAGCCTTATGGTAAGGCTTATTATACTATCAGTCATCAGAATCACTTTGGCAGTATTTTTTTGTTGGATTTTTTGTAGTTGTTTTTGACTGTTCGGGATTTTTTTTCCCCATACAATACTACTTTTCAGTGATTTCTATTTCTGGGAAACATTTGATTTTCTAGTGAAAAGTTGTCCAGTTCCTAGACCATTATGATATACATACAGCTCTTGACGTCTTCAGATTTTCTAAGAGAACATGAATTTCTGTGGTTGATCCATTAGAAGTATTTAAAGAATTACAACGAATTGTCAATGAACCATTATGAATGTGATTGTTCCCATTTCATTTTTAGCGAGGTTGAAACATTTTTCCTCTCTAATGGATCATGGATTCCCTTCAGTTACTCACAATTTCATCACCTCTGGGCTGAGAAAAACCAATGCAGCACAATACTGTGAAAAGCTCAGCTGTTTACTGAGTATTGCGCTACACCACCCCCATTAGATCTGTTATCTATTCAACATATTGCTCTATTCACGGAATATCATATTAAATTGAAGGTCTCTAATACCATGTTGACCACTAGCCTTACATGCAGTGACCATGAAATGGTGGAGATCAATATCATTACAGCAATAAGGAAGGTGGGTAGCGAACTCACTACCCTGGGATTCAGGAGGGTAGACTTTGGCCTCTTCAGGGATCTGCTTGGTAGAGTACCATGTGATAAAATGCTGGAGGGAGGAGGGGCTCAAGAAAACCTGTTAATATTCAAAAGTCACCTCCTCCAAACTCAGGAGTGATGCAACCTAGCAAAGAAGTCAGGCCAAAACCCCAGGAGGCCCATGTGGATGAACACGGCCTGCCTTTTATTTTTAACATATTTGAAAAAAACCTTTTTATTATCATTTACGGTGCTGGCCCACTTCAACTCAAACTGAGCCTTGCCCAGGAAGTCAAGAGAGGTGATTGTCCCGCTCTACTCTGGTCTCACGACACCTCACCTGGAGTGCTGTGTTCAATTCTAGAGTCCTCAGCACAGGAAGGACATGAATATGTTAGAAAGAATCCAGAGGAAGGCCACAAAGATGATCAGAAGGCTGGAGCATCTCTCATATGAGGACAGGGTGAGAGAGTTGGGCTTGTTTAGCCTAGAGAAGAGAAGGCTCTGAGGAGAACTTATAGCAGCTTTCCAGTACTTAAATATTTTCTGAAGTTCATATAAATATTTGGATGAACTTTCACAGCAAATCAGGACAAACTGACCAAATCTCAGTGGAAAGAAAAAATTCTCCTTACCAAAAGAGAATTGCAAGATTATTTTCTGTTTTCGTACAGAAGAAAACCAAAATAATTTGATTTGTTTCTTTAAATCTTGCGTTTCAGTTACCCATAATGACAAGAAGCATAAAATTGTAAAAAGAATACTGTAGAGTTCATTCTTATTTTTATATTCCATACACACTGAGTTAATAATGGCACAGGCATTTAAAATATATTTGCTTCAGGTGTGGTAAATGAAGGAGGTGGCTGATGGACATTAACACTTTTTGAAGGCTGTATGGGTGATAAGAATCATAATATGATAACCTCCTGGATGGAATGTGAAGATTAAGCATATTGCTGTGCAATCATCTATAATAACTGTACAGAATACAAAGATGGAAGACAATATGGGTGAAATGTTATGTTATGACAGAATTTGTGATTGTGAACTAAAGCTCCCATATATTGCTCAGTGCTCTTTTTCTTTCCAGCCAGAATTTCATGGACATGAACTTCTATTAGACAGGTAACTGGTCTATTTGCAATTTACAATTACCTTTTAATGGAGTTCTATATTGGCCTGATTCTCAGACAGCGTCATATGGTACGGATTAAAATACCAACAGGCAGATTCACCTCAGGTTGGAATAATCAAGCTTAAATAGCAGCTATCAACAGTTTGCAGTCAAGAAACTAGGAAATTACTTGATGGGGGTGGCCCTGCAGACATCTGTCTTACATCCTGTGTAATTTAATTGTTTAATTAACAACTTAGATGACTTATAAGGCTTGATACCCAAGAGTAAGTGCTACAAACCCTTCAAAGGGCAAGTTGTGAATTTAAATTGATCTTGATAAATCAATGAAATGGCCGGAAGTTCTGGTCTTTAAGATGAAATTCAACATAGAAAATTAGACAAGCTACACATATAAAGAAAAAGAAACCAAAATACGTGGTGATAATAGCAACCAGGTGGGGAAAAATACAAATCTGGGATACGGAGAGCTGAAAATGTGTCCAAATAAGCAACTACTATTGTTGAAAAGACAA
Organism: Neomorphus geoffroyi; assembly: GCA_033558235.1. Lineage (NCBI taxonomy): Eukaryota > Metazoa > Chordata > Aves > Cuculiformes > Neomorphidae > Neomorphus > Neomorphus geoffroyi. Next base: position 20,168,505 of record JAUMJM010000053.1, on the reverse strand, counting down.
ATGGCATTTTCTGACATGCTAGCAAGTATGTTGCAAGCTGAAAAAAGAGGTGAAGTATAATCATTCCTCTCAAAATCATGTAGCTATAGAACTATTTCCAGTTTCAAATGATGTTAGAAAACTGGAGAAAACCGGAATCAGGCAGAGAGAACCCAAGACCAATGAAGAAAGAATAAAAAATCTGGTGGACTAAATTTGGTTTTTGTTTGTGTTTTGGTTTGGTTTGGTGGTTGTTTTTTTTTAAATAGAAGATTATGTGACTGGAGAGGAAGGAGAAATAAGTCCTGGAGACTTCATAACAGTCTTCCAAGGTGAAAATTGTTCCTGTAAGAAGGGCATCGATTTTCTCTGTTTTCAATGTTCGGATTACAGAATCATAAATTTTATTTTCAAAAAATGACGGTTTATTTTAAGCATTAGGAAAATATTTTACTTACAGGATGTGTGTTACTTCATCTTCTCTGGGAGTAAAGAGTTGCCCCAGATAATCTCTCCTTAATTCAGTGTTTCTAGGAGTGTTTTAGATTTGTATATCTTTTATTATATCTATTTAGTATTAAACCAAAATGTAATTAGTGCAAATATACACATCTTCTTTTATTTACATACAGGGTCAGAAGGGTTAACTATGTGTATGCACATATTCTCACCAATTCTTAAGCAAGCTGCTGAATGGATAAAGTTCCAAAACTTTTCTACTGATTCTTATAAAATCTACCACAGTATGGAGTTATTTCAGTTTAATGAGATTTTACTTCAGTATGTATTTTCAAGTGAAAATAGAAAAGGAATATGTTTTAAAACATCTAAGTAATTTGCAATAATGTCTTTTTATGCCTATTCTTGCAGATTTTAGAACTTCCTAATAATGACATTCATTTTGACAATTCATTAAATGTAATTAAAACCCTCAAAATAAGAATTATTAAAAAATATTTTTCTCTGTAAGAATTTTATGCCAAAACGGGAAGATTTTAAAAATCACAAAGCAAGAAAGATCATAGATTTTTTCTTCTATTACAGATTAAATAACTGAAACACTAAGTAGTTCAAAATTTGCAATAATTAAAAAAATGCAAAACTCATTTTACTAAGAACAAAAAAAAAATAAAAAAGGAAAGATTAGAAGCAAAAGTAATTCTGGCCAAATCTCTAGGCTTAAATTAAAAAACCCCAAACAAACAAAAACTCCTGGAGACAGGAGTACTGAAAATAACCTGTTGCAGGATTTCAGGACTTGCATGAACTATTCTCTATTTTCCGTTGTTCCTTGGACCTGAGATTTAATATCAACAACACAGCTTAAATGAAACAGTTCCTAAGCCCAAGGATATCATTCTGCTAAAACTGGAAGAGAACAGGTACAATTATGGCATCTCAAAGGACCAATGTACTATTCCTAACTCATCTCTGCTTAAAGGGTAAGACATTTCCAGCTGTGTGTATCTGGTGTAGACTTCTGCATATCTCAGCTTTGGGCTATTTTTCTTGTCCCTGGCACACATGATGGAAGAAAGGATAATTCTGAAGTTAAAATTTTCTGGATTCTTAGCTGTGTTTCCCAGCTTGTCCAGGAAATCTACTACAGTGTTTAACAAATCACACTGTGAATTTTTTTCTTTTTTAATTTATATCTAATGGATTTTCCCTTGCTATAATACATTGATCCTCCTTATTTTGTTATATGACCATGGGATCTTCCTTGAGAAACCTACTTTCAATATCTTGCAGTCCTTCTTGATCAATTTAAGAGCGCTCAGTTCTTTTATGCTAGCTGTGTGCCCTAGAGTCAAAGCAAAAACCTTACTTATCTCTTATCAATGCACCATCCCCTTTTTCAGTATTAACAGAGAAACACAGCTGTAACCAGGAACTGTCTAGGCCAATGGTGAGTCTTAGGAGTGATGGCCTGATATTGTATTTTTGGATTTATCTAGGATCTGATTCTACTTTTTTCCCCAGCTAAATCACAGTAAGTAGTATTTTCCCTCAGGGAAGAATGAGGTTTGGAAGTTGAAATGGGAGTAGAAGAATGAATGATGGGAAAACTTTGTCCTCTCTCAGGCTTATATGCTAGGTAAATTTACTTGGATGGGCTTGCCAAAAGCCAGTTTAATTCACATACTCTGGTTCTTGAGACTTTACAAGCTAATTTTCACTATGAATTCCTCTTTTTCTCTGCCAAGTGTATTTATAAAATAACATCTTGTTCTCAGTCTCAGAAGTACTCACATACCACTTCACAACTTGTCAAAAGCTTAGTCAAGCACTACGAAAACCCAAACTCACGTAATTAAGTTAAACTCAGAACAAATGTTGTCAATCTGTGTTTAAACTGAAGTTTGCTCCCTCTTTCTGTTGGTGAGGGCCTGAAAGCTTCTCTTTTGTCAAATATACCTGCTTGTCTAAAAATAGTTTTCCTTGTAAGCCTTACTTCAATAAAGAAAACAACGTGACTGTAGAGCTTGAAATTAGTCAGAGCAACAAAAAGCTGAAAATTATCCGTAATGCCTTTTTGATATCCAAAACTAGTAAAAATGAAATCTAGATAAAAGAGTAGAAGGTTGCTCTGCACTGTTTTCTCTATCATCTGGTCTTCTAACCAAGGCCTCATTTGAATTACGCTTGTTTATAAAGTTAATAATTTACAATGGTTTTCTTACATGTCTGGATTTCTCTGTTTGAACGCAAGGGAAAGAATCAAAATGTGTCAGAACAAAACTCCACAACATCCAACCCTTTTATAAGCTTTTTCCTAAGAATCCTTCAGTACTAATAGAACTTTTTTCCAGCCCATATTCATCTACTGTTCACTATATTGCAAAGACAGGACTGAAATTTCTAGTTGATGACATGGAAGGGGCTCTGTTTCATGTGAGCTCCACTACTTGGGTTGCATTGTGACTGGAACCCAAACACACCAGAAAATGAGGAAGAACATGTTATGCTCTTTCAAAAGAAGAAGCACAGAAAAATTCCTGTGCAAAGGAGCTGCCTTGATAATAGGAATAATTTGCCATTCCTTAGACAGCTGTTAGAAACTAATTTTCTTTCAGTGGTACAGAACTGCCTGCTCTGACCCTGGTTTTTTTTTCACTAACCTGGATGTTTACAGGCTTGCTTGCCTACAGTGGAAAAGATGGGGGAAATGATTTTCCTGTAAATAAGCTCTTTGATTTTGGATGCTTTTTTCTGCTAGGTCTAACTCACCTTGCAAGTGCAGAAACATTTGTGCTGTACACTGGAAGTGAAGGAAAGACACAGAGAGGTCCTGGGGAACATCAGCTGTTAGGGAACTGCTTAAAAAGTGCGTAAACTAGCTGACTATCTATTGGATATTTGAATTTAAAGCTGCTCTTATAGCTTTTCACATGCTGGCATCTACTTCAGCATTTCAAGAAGAATTTTTATTCTTTACTTCTTTTCTTTTAAAACTGAAGGATTAACGTGAATGAAAGCATCAGAATATTGCATGAAAATGGCTTGATTATTGATTAGTAAGTAAAAATAATCTTAGGACTATAACTCTTCTAGCTTATACTCTTACTGTAAAGACTGTGGTTTTAAATGTAGAATTTTTTTCCTTTGTGAACAGAAGAGCAGAAACTACCTTGACCATTATAGTTTGACAACGGATTATCAAAAAATCATCTGGAACATCTGAATATTGTATCAAAAACTATGATAGAACACTTCAAAAATATTCGTAAATGAGCACGTAGAAGCCGTGGAGGCCTGAACTTTCTGGCCTGCCTTATGAGGACCTGAACAGTTCTCATAAAGTCTGCTCTGAATTCACTGACACCCTTTGCCAACAAGGAGAGTAAAATTTAATTTTAAAGTAACAGCAAATTTGATATGGTGATACCTTTCAGGTTTTAAACAGGATTTCTGTAGCAGATGCTATGTATTCTAGTATTTATGTTTTGCCATCATGATAGCAATAGTCTCCCAGATAGAGAATACTTCTATGTTAAAAACAAAATGGTCTTGTAAAAGAGTCCCACTATGCTGTAGATTTTGAATTGTCATATCAGTGATTATGATGAATTTATCTACAGTCCACGTTTTTCAGTGTTTTCCCACTAAAATTTATCATTAATCCCTATTTAAATGATAGTATCGCTATTATTTGTTATAAATAGTTCCTGTGACCCATCTCAATGCTTTGTGGAAAGATTTGTACCCTCAGTGTGTAGCACTCCCATTTTATAGCTAGCCTATTAAAAAAAAAAAAGTAAAAATCTATAAATCCCAGTAACTTTAAGGAATAGAGATTAAAATAAAACAATAACTAAATACAAGAGAAAAAAATACTAACAACATCCTAGGTTTTGTGGATTTTTTTTTTATATTTCTTTTGATTAGTTTGCTATCAAATGTCAGTTTTATGGTTAAATGCATTAGGACTATCTTTTTTTTTTTTTCCTCTGTCATCATTTATTACACATCATAACTGCATCACTTGTTTCAGTATGAACAATTGTGAACACTAAGGCCTCAGCTTTCAATGGACCTCTTCTCATTGCAGCAGGAATACATGCTACGACAAACAGTCATTTAATTAATCTTCAAAATCAATGAGTTAGCAAATCACTCCCTTCTGTCTTGGCAACTGAACTAAAAAGGATGTTTTTAATAAAATAATAATAATAAAAAAGCAACCCCCCACAACTGAATATAAAAACAGAGGTAGTTTTAATGTTTTCTCCTGATCTGTGGAATTATTTGTAACAGGTACTATAAGAAATACCCATAAACTGTCATTAAGAAAAATACATGTCTCCTATAATGTTACTTTACTGGCACTCTGGCTGGGTATAGGATTTCACTGTAAAGCTCCTGGGAATGCTGAGAAATTTCACTTTATTAATAAGGGACATATAGGGCTCTCACTATATGGAATTTCTGGAGTCTCCAGGGCTAAGGAAGGATAAAGATAATCCTCATCTGCCAACCAGAGGTATTAATAATTTATTAAATTTTATGTTATGTTATATTAAGACCAGCATTATTTACATATTTTAAGGATGTATCAGGAGTTCTGTACTGATGATATTCTTTCACACGTTATAAATCCACCCGAACCCTAGAAAGAAAACATGCAATCTATAGGTATGAAGACCAAGAGGCGCAGGCAACCATTTCATTAAATACAGCTTAGAATGATGGAGTTACTTCCATATTCAGAGATTTGTTGATGTTGCCTTAACTAACATATCACTTTGAAACACATAAAATCTAAGCAGAAGGTCTTACCATTATTCAAATGGGGCTTTGTACTCTCATCTATCTAAACCTTTATCATCTGCTTAGACTGTAAAATGTTCAGATCATGACTGTTTATTTGTTTTGTCCAGTTCCTATATCCTGGTGCAAATTAATTTTTATTTTTACTTCTACCACTGATCTCCAAACCAAATCATTATCCAAACTGCAAGCCATGAATTAGCCTAATAAAACCACAGATCTACATGTGAACATTTGAGTTCACAATTTGTCAGAAGCTAAAACCAGCAATCACATCTGGAATCACAGGGTGCTCCTCTGTGCTGCACTGGGCTAATCAAGCTGGGCACAGTCAAAGTATTTGCTTTTGATGCCCTCTTCAGAGAGGTCCCCACTGAAATTACTAAACATACTCGTCCATCCTGGAGCAACAGTGTTTTAATGGATGCTCATCTGTCTCATGCTATCATCTGTGTAACATGCCTCCGTGGGAGAAAAAGGTGGTAAGCTGAAATACTAAAGTAAGTGTAATCAATAGAAGTACTGGACTGGAAGGTAACCATGGAACTAGACTCTCCTGAAGTCTATTTGCCAGTAGAAATAATATAGAAGCACATTTTTATATACAGTATAGAAAATACAATTATTTTTCTGAATTACAAAGTTTCCAGCCATGTGTTTAACAGAAACTGGTGTGGTTCCATCTTATCTGGTAAACCTGGCATGTCCTGAAATAATATTTACTCACAAAAAATTGCAACTATCACTAGGTTGCATTGTTAGTCTCAATAAATGTAGATCTCACTTCAATTTGATTTACAAAACGTTAACTCAGGAGCAGCTTCTCTAAACCAAGTAAAGACTTTGACCTGTGCAACACCTAGTAAGCAAGTTGAAATTTTCTGCACTTTTCATATATTGTGTCAACACACGTGAAATTTTTGCTGACATTTGACTGGAATGATATCCTATATTCCTATACCCTTGTATATTAACAGTGTTGTGGTATAATTGGTTTGCTTAAACTTGCTTTTTCAAAGCAAAAATAAACCCCCAAAACAAAGACAAAAACACCCTGCATTACTCATCAGACAGTATTTCAATGCCAAAAAAATGCAGATATTTATTTGAACATATTCCAAGGAACATTCTTTAGCTAAAACTCTCCTTGAAATGTAAGAAGCACTATGAAACAATGCATTTACAATATTTCATAACAAGCGAAAGCATCCATATCCCTGTGGAAAAATTTCATAATTTTCTTACTGATTTTTAAATGTCTTTGATGTTTATCAAATTTTAGGATTTAATTCTTTCTTTGCGTAGCGATCCTGAAACTGAGAACCTACTTTGAATATTTCTTGCAATTTAAATTACTGAATAAACGTATTTAATACAAGAACTACAAATTCTAAATAAAATGTTTATATTGTTTTCACTAAATAAAGTGAATTCTCCAACTTCCTTCATTTCTCTTTTCTACTTTCTTTTTCTTGTAGAGTGATATAAAGAAAACCCTGGTAAGTCTCCTATTCTGCTTTTTAAATCCTTCTTGCCTGCTCTGATTTAAAGCATTCCATGACTTCATCGGCTACAACTGCTAAATGCAGTATGTGACTACCTGAATACAGTAATTAAGAGGGTTAGGCTACTTCCAAATTAAAAGAAACAAGAATCTTTTTGCAACATATTCCCCGAAGTGTTTATTAAAGAAGAAAACTATTTCATTTACACTGGTACAAATTGTGTGGGTATCTAGAAAGCCTATATCTATTGGATTTTATAGATCATAAAATTATTTCCTCCTCCTGATTTTTGTAAGACTTTTTTTCAGCTTCATAAATTCCTGCAAGTTACTCTACACATTTTTGTAAATACCTTTTACTTTTAATTCTAGTTTTTATTTCTGCAGTCCTTTAGAGACTTGCTCTGGAACCAGGACTTAATGAAGTGTCTACAAACAAAACACTATCGAACACATAGACATGGCTTGAAAGGTCTTAAAATCAACGCCATCAATCTCGTAAAGACTTATGCATGCTCCTAGCTTTATGTGTCATGAATGCAGCCAGGCCTGTACTATAATGTTGTGTGAACACAGCTATGTCAGCTAGGAATGGAGGGGAAAAATCTCACTCTCAGCTAACACTCATGTCAGAAAATCTTACTGTAGACTCAACTCTCTTCATAGAGCTCAATTTATGTCATGGAAAGACATGTCACACTTACGCAGAATGAAAAACTCTTCTGTCATTTGCCGGTGAATTTCCATTTGAACATGTTGGCAACATGCTCTTAATTTCATTTTACATATGCTTTCAATTAAGAAAAATGTAAACAACATAATACGTTGATATTTCATTGCAAAATGAACATTTTCTCTTTTTTAAAGTTTGTTTTTACTTCTGTTATTTTCTTTGCTAAAAGAATACCCCTTATCCACTCCATTAAAATTAATTCACTTAAAAATAGCATGACATTTATGAAAAGTGTATAGTTTTAACAATGAATAGCAATTTTCACAATTTTCATGGCAATTTTCACATGCTGGTCAACACCAGCGTGACCGTAATCACTAGCTACACATTGTACTTTCATATGTTTTCATGTAATATAAATGTGATTTTTTTTTTTTAAACCTATTACGGCCAAGTTTTGGTTTGCAGATACTCTATTTAATGTATTACAAATATCTACCACTGCTTAAAAATAAACAGCAATTTTGAAACAAATATTCTGCACTCAGAAGTAGTTTAGAAATAATCTGCAGGTAAAACTAATACTTGGTTAAGAGAAATTTACTGAAATTAAGACCAAAACCAAACTACTATTTTATCTACAGTATTCTTAAAGTTATCAAGCAAGAACCTTCATGTGTTCTAAACTTTCCAGTAAGAAACACTTTCGTAACTCAGCATTTTTTTTTTCCTGGTTAGGTGGTTAGTGGCTGGTCTGTCTGAGAACATCTTATTTTGTCCCATTTTGTTCTGTATGGCTTCCTATTTATTGTCGTTGCTGGCTCATGCTGATCTTCTCATCCACCAACACCCCGAAGTTTTTCTCTTCAGGGTTATTCTAAGTCTATTCTCCACGTGGCCAGTATTTGTGCTTGGGAATGCACTGACTCATCTGTAAGACCTTACACTTGTTGAACACCATGATGTTCACACAGGCTCCGTTCTCAAGGCTGATAAAGTTCCTCTAAACAGCATTCCTTCCCTCCAACATGCTGACCGCATCACACAGCTTGGTGTTGTCAGCAAACTTGCCGAGGGTGCACTCAATCCCACTGCCCACGTCTCTGACAAGGAAACACTAGTCTCTTGACAAACACCAACACCAGTTAAACACCACCAGTCCCAATACTGAGCTTCACGGAAAGCTACTTGTCACCGGTCTCCACCTGGGCACTGAGCCATTGACTGCAGCTTTTGAGTGTAACCATCCAGCCAATTCCTTATCCACAGAGTCGTCCATCGGTCAAACTGAGTTCTCTCCAATTCAGAGAGAAGAATTTCATGTGGGACAGTGTCAAATGCTTTGCACAACTCCAGGTAGATGATGTCAATTGCTCTTCCATCACCCATCAAAGCTGTACCCCATCATAGAAGGACACAAAATTTGTCAGGCATGATTTGCCCTTAGTGAAGCCATGCTGGCTTTCCCCAACTACTTTCTTATTTTCCATGTGCCTCAGCAGAGTTTCCAGGAGGATCTGCTCCATGATCTTGTCAGGAACAGTTGTGAGGCTCACTGGTCTTCAGTTCCCTGAGCCTGTCTTTCTTCCCCTTTTTAAAAATGGGGGTTATTGTCCCCCTTTTCCAGTCAGTTTTTTTCATCAGACTGCCACAACTTCTCAGATATAATGGATAGTGGCTTAGCAACTTCATCCTCCAGTTCATTCAGGACCTAAAGATACAACTCATCACATCCCATGGTCTTGTGCATCTTCAGGCTCCTTAGATGGTCCCAAATATGGTCTTCTCCTACAGTGGGCGGTTCTTCATTGTCCTGACTGCTTTTGGTTTTTACGACTTGGGCACCTATGTTGAAGACCTTGTCTGTGAAAACGGAGTCCAAAAAGTCTTTGAGTGCATCAGTTACTTTCATATCCTGGGTAACCAGGTCTCCCATTTCCTTCTGGAGTGGGCCCAAATTCTTCAAGTCTTCTTTTTATGACTAATACACCTATAGGATTTTTTCTTGTTGCCCTTGACATCTTTGGCCAGTTTTAATTCTATCAGGGATTTAGTTTTTGTAACCTGATCCCTGATGGCTCAGACAATTTCCCTGTGTCCCTCCTAGGCTACTTGTCCTTGATCCCATGCTCTGTAGGCTTCCTTTTTGTGTTTGAGTTTGTCCAGGAGCTCCTTGTTCATCCACGTAGGCCTCCAGGGCTTTCTGCCTGACTTCCTCTTAGTTGGGATGCATCACTCCTGAGCTTGGAGGAGGTGACTCTTGAATATTAACCAGTTTTCTTGGACTGCTCCTCCCGACAGTGCTTTATCACATGGTACTCTACCAAGCAGATCACTGAAGATCCTCCTGTATTTCAGGATAGTGAGTTTGCTACACCCATTCCTCACTGTCACAACGATCTTGAACTCCACCTTCTCATGGTTATTGCAGCCAAAATTTCACTTGAGCTTCACTTTCCCCACTAGCCCTTCTTTGTTACTGAGAAGAAGGTCCAGCATAGCACTTCTCCTCACTGGCTTTTCTGTAACTTGGAGAAAGAAGTTATCATTAACACACTCCATCAACTTTCTGGTTTGCTTATGCCCTGCAGTCTTGTCCCTCCAACAGATATTGGGGTGTTTGAAGTCCCCTACGAGGACTAAGACTTGTGAATATGAGGCCACTCCTGTCTGTCTATAAAGGGTCTCATCTTCTCTGTCTTTCTGGTCAGTTGACCTGTAGCAGACCCCCATTATAATGTTACTTGTCCCTCTCCTTTTTTTATCCTGACTCATAAGCTCTTGGTCAGCTCCTTATCTAACCCCAGGCAGAGGTCCATGAGCTCCAGCTGGTCATTGCCATAGTGGGAAACGCCCCCTTCGCGTGTCCCATTTCTGTCCTTCCTAAAGAGCCTGTACTCTTCCATTCCAACATATCAGTCATAGCAGCCACCCAAACATGTCTCTGTGATGCCCATAAGCTCATAGTCCTGCAGGCATGCGGATGTCCATGACTCCTCTTGCTTATTTCCCATGCTGTGTGCGTTTGCATAGAGGCATTTAAATTGAGCCTCTGATTAAGCTGACTTACTGGCTGGAGTGGATGAAATTTCTGTGTGCCACTCTTCAGGTTCTCTCCTGCTCACTTGTGTTCCTTTTCCAGGCTCTGGACATTGCTAGCACTGACGTCAAACTGGTAGCAATAGTTGTTTAAAGCCATCTTTACCAGCCTACAATCTAAGATGCCCTTCCCTTTCTCTCATACGGGGACCCTGTTCAGCCCCCAGTCCTTTAACCAGTTATTGATTCTCCAGATCCAATTGACCCTTTCAGACCCCTTCCTTAGACTGCTCCTGGCTGCCCACACGAAACAACAAAACTACAGCAGCAGGATCCATTGAGCAAGTCGATATATTTTGCTTCAGAAGATTTTATTTTCCTTTCTATATATTTGCATTGTAAATAGCTATGTATCTGCATATCAATCTATCATTTCACCTTTTCCCTATATATTCATAAATGTTTGCACTACAAATCAAAACCAAACAAGACCTCTCAGTCTTCCTCGAGTCCAGGCAAGCCACAAATTAAAGCATTCAAACTTCTTACAAATCCTTAGCAAGAAAAAATCAAACAGCTTTCCTGAGATGATATTTCAACCCCTGTCTTGATCTTCCCGTTGCCTACATATCCTAAAGAACCCCGTAGCACTGGCTTGTATGAGGTGCACCATAAAAATCAGTTCCGTGCTGTGTTGATGGTTTTGGTTTGGTATTGAAGTTTTTTTTGTTGAGGTTTCTCTTCTTTTTTGAATTATTTTTCATGATACTTTCTGTTTCAAGCAGCTTTACTACAGTGGCAGTATACCCTGGTGGTGCCCAGGAGATTTTCTTTGTCAATAACTGAAAGATGTAATAGCAACCTGCTAAGCATCTGCTTGCTCAGTGATTTGAGCTGTATGGTAGCTGTTCTGAAATTGTCCTGGCTGGTTACACTGCTTTCAATTGCTGTTGTTACATCTGCCGTTATTGCTATAGGATGAAGTTCACCCTGATGCAGAGGACAGCACAAGGTCAATGTGTTTATAAAATCCTGAATCAGCTTTTTCTGACGCTGTTGAGGGAGCCTTAAGTTGTGCACCTCTCTCGTGCTTTCTCCTTGCACAGAATTGAATGTAGCCCATGTTAGGAATTATCTAGCATTTTAAATTGGTAAAAATCCGCTATGTTTTTTAGGGAGAAGAACAAAGTACAAAAAAAATATCTAGTATTCTGTATAATCCTCTTCAATAAATAGTAGGAGGTGTAATTCAGGGTTAAATCTGGTCCTGATTGCACGTAGCAAGTAATTAGCATAAATAAAGCACAAATAAGGGGAAACCAAGAAAGCAAGAAAGAATTCAGCAATTCTAAACCAAATTCAGCATCAAACCTATCAAAACAATAGCTTGAAAAGTTACACCAATGTCTCTAAACAAGAGATAATAGAAAAAGCTCTCTAGATATATCAGGTTAACTATCTTAATGTTACCTGATTTTCTTGCCAGGCACCGGCTGTAAGAAGAACAAATAGAACAAACCCAAAAAAACCCTAAAGCCAAACCAAGCAAGCAAGAAACCAAAATCTTCCTCCCCTACAAAAAAACCCTAACCTAAATAAACAAAAAGAAAGTTTATATAAATGATTATCATGAATATGCTGAAATACAGAATTTATGGATGGCAAATAGAAAAGTATTGTTCTAAACCATATCATTGGCAAAGGATAGCCCAGACTCTCTCTTCCTCTTTGTCTAATCTACCCATTCTATGAGGTTGAAAATGTGTCTCTACTTACTGATTGATTGATTTATTCTGCATATATACCATGTTTTTCAAACAAGAAATACTCTACAGTTGCAGTCTTTATAGGTAAATAGCACTGGGTTTAATCCATCTACATTGAAAAAGATGTTTTATGTAGTGTTGTAATCCAATTTTTTTTATTTCCTGAGGCATACTCAGAATTGGTATAGCACAGAATTGATATCAAAAGACATATTTGGAAACTTTCTATATATTTCATCTTTCGAATTTCTTTAAAGTTTTTAGTATGAAAGAGACAAAAAGCATCGCGATAATTGCAACTTTTTTTAAAAAAAAGTTGCCAGTGCTTACCTTTGGTAAATATATCTCACTTCAGATTAATGAATTGAGCAATATCTCTGGAAACAAATTTTGCATTGTTTGAGTTGTTTTTTTCACTGCTCGTGAAGAAAATACGACTGCATAGGTTGTTCAGAAGATGTAATTTCTCCTTTTTTCATGTTTTTGATACTCACTTTCAGAGTAGAAATTTTATGTTCTGACATGCTGAATGTCAACTGCGTAGAACTTTAGAGAAGAAAGACATGAAAGATGAAGTAACAATTACTTCTGTAACCATTCCATTAGGCAAATGTTTAGCCAAATTCAGAAGACATAACCTGGAGGTTTTAAGTAAATACCCAAAATATGTGCATATTATATCCTGAGCTGTTTGAACTTTTTCAGCCTGTTTTAAGTATGTTTTGTTATTGTGCTCTACTTTGAGACACATGATAATTTTTGTAGATTAGTTTATTTATATGACTTGTGAATTCTCATTATATCAGAATTCTCATGATCAGAGCAAAATCCTCTGCTATAGATATGCATCTGATTTGGAACCTTATCTTTCATGTTCCTGCTCTTTTGAATACTTTTGACTTATCCATTCTTCTTTCTGTTACCACTGGAAAACAGTGAATTATATATTCATGAGATTAAGATGTGTTAAGAATTCACGGTAGAGAACAGAAACATTTTATTAAGTGTTAAAGCACACTCTCCTAGATCAATACGCAGTTTTTATAAAGAAGAGAATCGTTTAAGACATGCTTTTGGGTTGTGATCTCATTGTGCCCTTTCTGCTCTGAAGTTGTAAGTGAACTATTTGCACAGTCACACCAACCATAATGTCTTATAAGGTTTTTCAAGTGAAGACTGAAAAACCGCCTCAAAGGTATTTTATGTTGGAAATAGTAGAGTGTTTACACTAAAAGTGTCAAATCCAACAATATGCAGTGAGATTCTGCTACATTTTTACAGGATACTTCTACTTACGTCTTCTCTTTAAATCTCTGAGATTTATTTGAGGGAAGAGGGCTGTTGCTTCTGTCTGGTTAATAACTACTTCCTCTGTCTTCAGCTGGAACAAAGGTAGACTGCCTTAAGTGCACAGATATGTTTTTCTTTACAGGTATAATGTGGAGATGAGGGCGAGGTCACTGGAATATGCAGTGTAGGGCACTTGTCCAAGAGAAAATTCCTCTTTTAAAAAGTACATTAATTTACAAACTTTGAAATACACAAACCCCATTTTTTAATGGAACTTTTCATATATATGCTTCACATATGCATTGTTCTAGCTAAGTTATGATCTCTTCTATAAGGTATGAGATCAGATTAAGTTAAGGAAGGACTCACCATTAAGTTTCTGCTACCAATAAGTATTAAAAACAAATTAAGCAACTATTTGCCAGATTGCCATTGTGTTTGTGCATCAGTATTTCTTGTTTCAGCTACATCTCTGAGGAACCTGAAGTCCTCAAGACTGGAAGATTCTTTTGTTTGGGATTGTTTTGTGATTGTGCTTGCAAATAATCCAGTTTAACAGGTTTCAACTTTGGCAGGGCTTATGTCTTTACAACAACCTTACTACAGTATTCATCTTGTAAATACTAAGCACAGGCAAACGGAGCAGCTGGCCTGGGATATCAGGTAGTCATGATACAAGTCTTAAACTATCGTAGAAATTGCAGACTGAAAAGGGCAATATTTTTAATCTTATCCCTCACCTTTTTTATGAGTAATGATTCTGTATGACTCTGTGGTTCCCTTTATGTGTATTCTTAAGACAGCAAGGAAAGTCGTGATAGAGATCTCGTTTTCCAGAATTTCTTTCTACACATTTTGTGGAGAGAGAGACTGATGCAAGATACGAGTCTTTAGAGGATAAGAACAACCAAGTATTTTTCTGTTGGTTAATAAATCTCTGGAGCATGAACAAGGGAAAGAAGAGTTGATCAGCTGTTTTTTATTGTCCTTTTTGCCCGCTGAAGTTTATAGGGTAAGAAACTCCATGTTTGTCAGTGAGTTGAAGACTGTGGCCCAAGGCAAATCCCAGTCTTTAGCTGATCATCTTTGTAGTCCTGATTTAAGCCTCAAACATCGCATCTTCGAGCGATGAATAGCACCATTGGCCTTGATGTGTGTCTATAAAGTTTTAATTGTGCATTTAAACTGCTAAATTATGAGCTGTAGAACTTTAAGTAGTGTCATCTTAGCTCCCAATACCAGCTTCTATGAGATTGTAAGAGGCAGTGTGTTTTCCAAGTGATTAAGTTTATTCATAATTGGAAAACAATTCTGAATAATTTCCTCAATGCAATGATGTGTAATGTTCGAGATTATTAAATGAGCAATTATCATATCACATCCAATGAATTATAGATTTTAACTGACAGAGAAATAGATTTCTAATTGAGTATTAAATATTTAAACAAATAACTAAAAGGAGAGACAGATGCTTACAGAAAATGTAAGTTTTATTCATTAAACATTTTATATTCAAAGTAACACTTGAGTGCTTTATTTTAAGTAACTACATAGACAGGAATAGGAAAGAAGTGTGTATTCACATTAATCACTTTTTTGACTAAAAAAAATCAGTTTGCTAATAAAACCCTAAAATAAATAAAATATGGTAATTTGTGAATACATTTAAAAGTGTAGAGAAAGAAACCCCTGAGCCCTTTAATAATCCTGATGTGCAAGAACATGATTCAGATCAACTCATTTACCTTTTAAATACACTTATTTTTCCCTGATGAGATTCCTCGTGAAAACAACAGACAGAAATGCACATGAACATATGTGTGTGCGTGCATGCACACGTGCATGTGTAAGGGGGGAGAGACTTCAGGGTATTTTATTCAGAAGTTAAGTTTTTGAACAAGATGAAGAGTAATGTATAATTTTTATGCCTTACTAGTGCTGTATATTTGTGTTCTATACAACAGCTAAATGCTGTGTCCCTCACAGCAAAAATGTTTCCCTGCTCATTTCATCGAAAAGCTCATGACACTTTCACTAACCCAGTCAGAAAGCCGTTGAAAAAGGTACGATAAATTGACATGTTTAGACGTTAGGATGATAGATGCTTGGGTATATAAGTCATAGGCATTACCTCCTGTGAAATTTTCCTTGACTGTGCAGTTAAGGAATCTGAATTTACTACACCAAGTAGATTTATATTAGGTGGAAGACTCTCTGCTCATGTCTTGGCCAGTCCTTCCTCAAAGGGAAGCGCTCATGGACCATCTATTAAATAAAGCATATAGTGAAACATGAGGCAAAACACAAGTCTCTTATCTACTAAGGCATTCCCTTTGGTACTTAAGAGGCCACTCCTTTATATAGTTTTATATGTGAATGCAAGAATATATTGTCACATATAAAAGATTTTGGGGGTAAAAATATTCTTAGTGTTTATTGAAGTACAATCAAGTCTTCCAAGACATTAAGAAAGGTCACTCGGATGTGAAAGATCACTTCAGAGAATTTTCATGACCTACCCAGAAATACCTAGTAGGCATGCAAAGTAGTTGAAAGCATTGGAATGTATTATTTGACCCACTAGAAGGAATACACTTGTTATATGTTATACAGACTCAGTCTGTTAAATTCCAGTTGGCCCCTTAATGTGCAAAGTAACTGCAATTGAAATAAAAAAGATATGTTTTCATTAAAAAACTCTGACAAGCTTTTATTTCTGCTTGACCCCTCTTCAGTGGACAATTTATTGGACCAGATTATAATGGCCTCCATATGAGGTTGCAGTATTAGGTAATTTGAGAGAGACTAGTGCAGTATACAGACAATTATTATTAGCATAATTTCATAATAAAAATACATTGCATTCATGCCATGTAATCTACCTGCTTAATTTTCGCACAGTTATTAGTTTAAATATTTGTATTTTCTGAAAGTCACTTATCTAAGAGCTAGCCTCCCTCCTTTGTGGCATCATTACAATAGCCCATAAATGGAGGAGGCTGAGGTGATATTTCAAACTGAATTTATATGGGAAGGATTAATAGAAAGCATTTTCTGTGTGGCAGCCTTCATCTACATTTTTGCTTGCTACAGGAAGAACCTGCAGATCATTCAAACACACTAAATTAATCTTGGTTGTTTCAGTAAAACCTGGGTTGAAATGAGGTTTAAATTAGATTATTGTAGAATTTTCCCACAGTTGTTTTATTGATAAGTTTAATATTTATACTCTATGATCGTAAACCTATACGTATTTTGTCCTGGGTTAATCTGTTTATGTAAGTAGTCTTAAAGACCTGATTGCAAATTTACTTTAAGTGAAATGACAGTCACATGCAAGTCCTGATAAGAAGTGAGTCTTCTGAATATACTAAAGCAGAATTTCTAGAAATGGTATGCCTTCAAAAGAAATTCTTAGGAAGTTTTTAGTTGCCTTCTTGTTTACTTCAGTGGAAAGTGAATTCTGATCTTTCAATAGAAGTTGGTAATTTTTTTCAGGACAAAGATTTCTCATATTTACAAATAGATGCCAAAAGAATCTTGTCATCCCTTTGTGAGCTTGTAATACTTAAAAGCAAAAAGCTTTCTTCCCACAATCATCTCCCCCATCTGGCAGGAGAGACCTTTTCAGAGGTCAATAAATATCTTCATAATTAAACCGATGTCCTTTTTAATGGAAAAAAGAAGATTGATTCAAACACTGAAGTTCCTTAAGCTTGTTCATTGATGGAAGATTGTATTGTATAGACTGAGTATCTCACCTGACCTTAGTTAAGCAGAGTACAGAGAAGGAGATGGTTTTCTGCAGAAGCTCAGGCCAGCAAACCTAAAAGCAATTTTGCATTCTCAGTCTATGCATCATCTGAGTTGCATGCTGGAATGACACTTAAAGTGACCTCAGCAGCTCCTCCTTTTCTACCTACATCCTGATTTCCATGAAAAAGAAATTGAGATGAATATTCCTAAAAGAAGCCAGTGCATGCCCTAGTGCTACCTGCTCCAGGCAATCTTGGGACCAGGTCACTGTGAGTGCCCCACTGTGCCATAGATAAATGCGTGAGTGCATTGCTGCACAGAAGGTAGCATCTCTCCATGTTTGGAAAGCACAATTTTGCATTCAGATATACTAGTGTAAAGTAATGAAGTCCCCTGTGGTAAATGTCAATCAATACCTATTCCAAGGTTAAAGTACAACCAGCAGTTCTGTGATAGGAATTCAAAGCAAAGAATCAATCCACTTCCATTTGGTTTAGTGCTCTTTTTTTTTTTTTTTTTTAGTGTCTTCTAAAAGAAGTTTATGAGTCACAATGAAACTTGTTCTGAACTTACTGTATGGCATAAAACTCTCTTCAGTAGTCCCCATGTATGTATTTTTTGTGCATATATATATCCATGTATAAATATCAAATGTGACACATTGGTTAAGTAGATCTCTTTGTTTCATCATTGATTTATTGCAACAATTATTGAAATATTAGTAGTAATTACGAAGAGAGCAGCTCTTCATACTTTAACTACATTTCTTCTGCATTGTTTCTCGTAATTCATCTGTAAATTATGACCATGTGGTAATGGCTGAGAAAATCAGATGAAGTTATTCAAGCTAGCTAGTACTGTAACGGACAGGTAGCATGGATTTATTACTCTGACATTAATTTCTTATATGTACATAAGTAGGTATACATATATAGAAACATAACTTTGCCTTCGTCATTGCACTATAAGACAGGTTCTTATATGGATGTATATGCATGCATACCTAAAGAGAACTCAAGGAACATTGCTCGGATTTTGATTAATTTAATATTAAATACTGGAATTTCTTTCAGAATGCTACTTTGAAATGAATAAGTGTCAGGAACTCAAATAAAATATATTCATGTTCATGTCAGGTAACAGTTTGTCAAATTACTGTACAAAGCATGACACAAATACAAATTCCAATGACAGAAAAATTCAGCTCTGTTTCAGTAGTGAGTGAATATGTATGTAATTACCTTTACTCGGCAGAATATCACTCTTTCAGAGGGGATAAGTGGGATCAAATTGTAACCCAGCCTCACTAGCATAGTTTAACCTGCTTAGATTGTACTTAAAACTGGTGCTAACTAGGCAGTTTGCCTTAAAGCTATATAAGTGTTTATTGCACGGGCAGGTGTACCATTGTAATACCCCATGGCACTTCATAGCATAGAGAGTACAAAGAGATGCTATTAGAATCTCACTGGACTTGCTATGGGCAACCCCAAGAAACTGTTTCCCTTGGTAGTAATCAATGGTAGAATTGACTATCACTTTATAC
Source organism: Neomorphus geoffroyi (assembly GCA_033558235.1). NCBI lineage: Eukaryota > Metazoa > Chordata > Aves > Cuculiformes > Neomorphidae > Neomorphus > Neomorphus geoffroyi. The sequence goes on along the minus strand of JAUMJM010000053.1, from coordinate 20,149,681 downwards.
ACATAAATCTCCATTTATTTGCTTTGCTAAGTGTAGCCACCACTAAAGAACTGGGGGTTTTTTTAATGTATTTTCAAGGTCATACCATGTATTTAGTTCCCTTTAAATGACTATAAATTTGTTGAACACACCCATATGAGCTAACAGTAGACAGCAAATGGACTCTCTGAGGTAATCTAAGATTGTGCACTCAGTTTCTAATTCTGTACCTTGACTTTTAAAAATTACTTTACTTTCTGTGGTGGCGAGAGAAAACATCCAGACAGGCCACAAATGTAACACCCAGAGCCATGCACACACACAGACACACACACTTCACTCTGTTCTGGTTGTATGCACATACACCTACATAGTGAACCTACAACTAAAAATACAGTTAGAAGAATGTTTGTTTACTTTGTTCACCATTAGGCAAATTAGAGCTCAGCATTAATCTAACTAAGAAATTTAGGGCCTGCTGGGAACAAGAGTAAATCCTTGTAAGTCCAATGAAGTCACAGAAGCCATTAAAAAACCCAAAACCCAAACCCCAAAACAACTCACAATAATTTAATTTTCTTTCTAGGAAGTTGAAGGTGTTACATCACTGTGACAGCAAGGTAAGGGAGAGTGGAGAATCGCCATTTTCATTTCAACAGTACTTTTCATTTGAGATAGTCCGAGAGGTGTTCAGTGTCAGTTCTTATACCCTGCTTCGAGGGCAATGGGTGTTATTCTCCCTCTCCCTAACAAGTGCAAATGGAGAAATGGAAATGTTAATTGACTAAAGACTATCAGTTCACCTAGTGGCAGAGAAGTGAACAACCTCCAAGAGATTTGGTTTCTGTTTATCTGTACTCAGGGTTTCAAGCATAAAAGATCTTAATGTGTATTTAGATGTCAATACTCTTGAGTTTTCTGAGTATGCTTTGTTACTGTTGTTGGCTTGCGAGTTTGGAACTTCTTCCTTTTTTAAGTATCTTTTAATTTGAATAACAATACAGTCAATGCTGCAATGATCCCTGCTGTTTTAGCCTTCACTTCTGAAAAGAATGAGTTCTGAAACTGTAAATGGTTATGCTAATGAATTAATAAATAGTGTTAGTATTTTTATCTCTTACATACAGAAATTTTTTTCGTGTAGTTACCTGTTTTCAAGATCAAAACCTTAAGGCTCAAAAAGAAAGCGGAAGTGTCTCATAATTAATTAAGTCTTGCAATGAGTTGTCAGAGCTTTCAACCCTTGTTCAAAGGGGATCTCCAGGATGGTGCAGGCCTATGTCGTATCAGAAAGCATCTCCAAGTAGCCAAACTTTTGTTTTGTTTTGTTGGTGTTCTTTTTGTACTTAGAAATCTGTAACAACTTCCACTGCTAGTGAACGAACTATATTGGAATATTAATACTGTGCAGTATGTTGAATAAGGACCCTGTTTTAATTGCACATTGTTTGTTGGCAGCAATCCGTGACAGTATTAACTACTCACACCATTAGTGACAATCTCAAACTGACAATGACTGATAGTTTGAAGCAGGCCGATAAGCAATTGTTATAGTGTCTACATCAACAAGTTCTATGCTTGGTATAGCTAACAGTGCAATATTTCTGGAGTTTCTGAAGGTAGAGGGGAGGTGTATGTAAACATACTTTTTAATTAGATCTGTATTAGGACCCACTTTTTCACCTCTTCTCACATCCCTAATATATAGAAGACTGACCATAAGCTTGCTATTATTTCTCCTTGTTAGGCTCTATGTTCCTCAGTCTCACAGATGTAGAAACGCTGTAGATGAAGCCTACCTGAAAGCACTGCTCAGACAGCTGAGAACTATCCTACATCTGCCTAGCTCTGACTGATTGACCGTCTCAGATATGGAAAATGAAGTGATGGAAGAACTTTGCTATGTGGCTGACAGTGACTTCACCTGTCTTGTAATACAGATAAAGTGGGAGATCAGAGGCTGATGAAAAGCCCAGTGACAGCTGTTAATCGGCCTCAGAAGTCCCAAGGTTCATGATTATCTGAACCATTAGTCTTTTGTGATGACAAGAAAATAATGCACAATTGGGATAATAGCCCCTTGGGATGGCACATTCAGAGATGCCCCGACAATGTAGAAGGGGTGGCATCAAGGATGAGGGAGCCAGGACACCACCCTTTTGAAGGGTCAGAGTGTCCTCTCCCCTGGGGGTGCACTGAGTGCTGCTGGTCTGTGCTGAGCTAGGGGCAGGGAGCTTTCTTGGTACAAGTGTGGTGTGCGTGTTACAGAATAAGAATCCTAGAATAGAAACAGCTCTACACCCATGATACCTGTCCTGCTCATTAAGTTTTAAGCTATGTGTCACTGCTTGGTATGGTTTGGTCCTTCTAAATTCCCTTGTGACAACAAACCAAAGAGGAAAGGCTTACTTTAAAAAGTACAAGAATATGAAGCCAAAGCTCCAAATAATTTGCAAATGAAACTAAGAGCAGCAAAAGAAGTTATACTGCTATACCAGAAGATATTTTCAAGGATTTCATGAAATCCTCTACTTTCCTATGAGCAGGGTGTGAAATCTTTCTCTGCAGCACATTGTCTCCTTGTTGAACTGTGATTCACAAAAACATAACTATCAAATAAAATGAAATAAAATGTCAAGTTCATATAGCAAATACACAATTCTTAAGCAATTGAAGCACCTCAAACTAAATAATAAAATTAAATCAAATCAAACCACTTATGACACGTTATGCATATTTGCCAGGCAGCTGAAAAACATTCAGTATAACATGCTTTTGCTTTTGACAGCTGGTACCAAGACGAGGTGATTTAAAGTTCTTGGACTCTTACATAAGACACACATTGTCTCAGTGACAGTTACCTAGTAGTGGGTAGGTGTTTCAGGACTTTCAATGCTTCTCCTCTGTGACAATCATTTTTTTTGTCATTCTCTGGAATGTGTGCGTCTATCACTGCAGTTTTTTCTGTGTTGTACTCAGTTCAGTTTCATTCTTTCTGCTTGAGTCTTGTATGTGCAAACTGAATATTAAAGATGTTGGATAACATAAATTAACAGTGTTTTATTAGACCTTAAGTACTCACTGCATTTCATTTTGCTTATGTATTCAAGATACTGCAGAGAAAAACACTTCTTAAAATCCGTAGCATTTTTTAAACAACAGAAAAAAGGTGGAGAAGATAGAAATAGGAAGTTATATCTAGTGGCACTGAAGACAAATTGTGCAATCAGTAATCCCTATGTGCCACTGTCATATTCATTTATCATTAGGAAGAACATTTCAAAACAAAAAGGGGAGGAAACTCTTTCACCTCTTGTATAGAAAAAGAAGTTGAAGATCACGAAAATAATATTCTTTGTTAAAGATTGCAGATCTTTTGACCCTTTGTTGATTTATCTATAAGAAGCAGTTGAAAATACATGGAATCTTACTTAGTACAGAACAGTTTATTTTTTTCAGATCTTGACTTTTTACAGCAGTCAAATATAAGAAATGTGTAATCCTTTTTCTAAATTCCTGGTTTAGAGGAAATAATTTTGCTTCCCTAGAATAAACAGTCTGCTGTGGGAAGAAATAGCAAAGCTGGCAATAGAAAATTGCAAAAGATACATAGCTGGCTTTAATTTTTCACAAATAAAGGATTTAATTTATACACGAGTGGCAAACATTGCTGAAAAACACCTGGTGGCCAGCACCAATAGATGACTCCTTAATTTTGTGTCCATCATAGTATAATCAAAGTGCTTTGGGGAGTGATGTGCTAATAGAGATATTATTTTTTTATTGATTTGTGTTATATTTGATTGTCAGGAAGAATTCTAGTTCTCAGGAGGATTTTGTGGAGCAACATTTGAGAAAGTACATTGAAGTTAGTTGTGTTTATTTATGTGGCAACTCACCTCAACCACTGTGCTGAAAATAGAAATAGATCAGTGCAGTTAGTTTCACACAAAACAACATCTTGGCTATAAAATAACCTGCTTCAGTCTGGTAAAATGCATTTATAACTGTTACCTATTTATTATTTATGACATGCTAAAGACCTAGAAATTGTATTCAGGATCAGTCCCAGTTAGGCATGGGTTGTATAGACAGATAAGAATAAGACAATTCCTTCCTCTATGGGCTTTACAAGTCATTATTTGCAAACTGTGAGTCTCTTGACAAAAGTAAATCAGTTGGATTCTCAGGAAGCACAATGAATTTAGAGATTATTTTGCTGAAATCCAAAACCTGAGTTAATCAGTGTATAAGAGTTATGCTAATATTATAATATGCCATAAGGATTACAAGTAGATGAACATACATATAGTTTTCTGGATCCAAAATGCTCAACCCTGTAAGAAATCAGGGAAAATAGACAGAAATTTGCAGATAAATGTCAAAACTGTGAAAATGTGCTCATGTGCCCAACTTCAAGATATCACTTGGTCTCTTGCATATGTCATGTTAAAATTTAAATTGAAGATTTTATTTCTGGCTACATGAATTTATAAAGAAAGCTTTTTTATTTCTTTTAGTGAAGGCTTGGTTTTAGATTTTTGTATTTTATATAGATTTTATGTAGAATCCGGTGTAATTGTAAAGTGTTCTAGTGCCTTCACTGAGGTATGAATTATTCCCAACATGATTATGACCTAGCTCGTGTGGCCTGTTCCACTATTTAGCTCTGGAGGAATATTGATTTCTATTTTTCTGATGAAGACTGGGTTAACCAACCACTTACTGAGGAAGGGAATAAATTGTGGCTATGAACTGGAGAAAAAGCAGTTAATCCTCTTTAATTGGTTCTTACTTGCATATGAGCACATTACTTTAGGGCAATTTTTGGAAGTTCCTTTTAATGCTGTCCTTGAAATCTCCTTTCCAGTGTTTGGACACTGCGTCAAATAGCTCAGCCTACAGGACTGCAATTATCACCTGCAAAACTCGTATCATATCTTTACCCTCTCATTGATCTTTTTACTTAGTACAAAGCAGTCCATGGCTTATGAATAAGGAAGCGTATTTTTATCACTTATAAACATTTCCTTACCTGTACAATGTAACTGTAGTTGTATAAGCAGCTTTTTAATTGTTGTCCTATTAAAAATATAAATAAACCCCCTCTTCTATCTAAACACTAAACTTTTACTCAGATCTTCCAAATGCCTTTTTCCCCTCTGCTACTGTTCTCTGCTACTGAGCAAAAGTGATGTTTTGGCATATTATTTTAGTCTGCACTATGTATGCTTGTAGAAATCTATAACCCTATAAAATAATTGTAAAAAAGCCTTTTCCACTTGGTGAGTTAGCACAAAAACTTAAAATGTGATTCTAAAGGTCTATATTTCCTGGTGCATTCACTTCCGTCCCAAGGATTACCATGATAGAAACACGAACCGTCAGACCTTCTGACACTCATACACATGAACCCTGTACATGTTGGAGCATGCTCAACAGACTCAGTTGTCATATTCCTAAGTGTAAGATTCAGCTTTAGGTAAGATGGCATCTTTTGTTATTTCTTGTGCAAACAAATATTTACAGATACTTCTATACTTCCAATTTTTTCCATACTCCTAAAGTAATATTTTTTAAATATATGTACAGCTAAAAAAGTCATTTGGAATTATCATTGAGAGCAAAAGAAAAGGATTAACACTGTTTTACGCACTCTAAACTCAGAAGTTGCATATTTAAGTTATTTTCAATTTCTGGTTTTGTTTGTTTAGTTGGTTGCATTTTGTTGTGGGTTTTTTTAGCTGAAAGTGAATATGATTAACATTTTCAATCCTTCTAATTTTAGCAGTCAGAGAGTCTGAATAATTAATTTTTCAAGAATACTTCTTTATTTAATTTTCTAGTACTCAAATTGTCTACTAAATATTGCTACGTTTTGCATTTTACTAATTTTTAAGTTAAATATTAGAAAAAAGATCACCTTTATTTTTATTGAGTGTGGTTTTTATAAGCCTCAATTTCTTAGAATTTATGGTAAAGAAGTATGGTCAGCTTTTTGAAAACTACATATTACTCATAATATATTCTCCATTTAAAAGTTCTCCTAAGGGCAAAAGCCATTAGTCCCAACCTTTTAATGAGAACAGACAGTCTCTTAATTGTATATTTTCCTGAAGAATAGTTTGCACTTTGCCCTCCACATCTAGATGATTATGGTTTTTCAATATTCACTTTACATAAAATACGAGAAAGTTCTGGTTGCATTTGTGGTCTTCTCTGATGTTTCTCCATGAACTTTTACTGTTGTTCCAGTATTCATGCACTTTTTAGTGTTGTGTCCGTACATTGTATGCCTTCCATATTGCTTCCTTGCGTAGAAGTGATATTGGGTGTGACTGGGAAACGGGTAAGGAAGATTTAGTACCTGAGAGAACGTGGTTTGTGCTGATATAATTCATATTTTGTGTGCTGTTAATGTGCTTGTGTGCTAAGGTTGGATTATGGAAATGTAGACCGCCCATTTCCATGTGGTCAGGTTTAAAAGTGGCTTTACATAACAGTAGTCTAAATAAAAAAAAAAAAAAAAAAAAAGGTGGAATTGTTTCTAGAGGAGTAATTATTCTAATTATAGTAACTATTCTAATTTTCGCCGTATTGAAAAAAAAAGCCAGGACTTAATGGCACAGCACTGAAATCAATGAACAGCTTACCATCAGTATCAGTGGACATAAAATTGAGTATATTTCGTCACTGGCTTTTTCATGAAACGTGGCTATAAGTTTTAGCCTTGACTCATTAAATATAATATGAAACCAGAATAAATACATTTAAAACCTCATGAAAGTCTGTTCCCTAGTACAAGCTACTTTAATGAGTCGTTCAAGATCAACTGCAAGCTTTAGCAGAAATAACAGCATTGAGTACACAATTTCTTTCCCCTCCTGCCTGCCTAGCAGTAGAGTTGAACAGTGCGCTAGAGGCAGCTTATCTTCTGAAGTTTTAACACTTCTAATCCACTTTCATAAGAGAAGGTAAAGCTTTAAAGAACAGCTGCCTCTGACAAGCTTGTGGGCAGTAGTGAGCTAGGTAGCAGAGGAATCCACAGCATTCATCTTTCATGCTGGCTGTATATGAACCATGGACGATCGTGGGTAACTGGGTTTCAAAAGCGGACAATCCTGTTTCTGCTTCATCTGGATGTTCCATATTGCAGCAGCTTAAAACCAGCAGGATGCTTTCAAGTTAAGTTTTTTTATATAAAAAGGCAAATTTGGATTATGAACTTGACTTCTTAAGTACAAATGCTGGTTGAAAATAGTCCTGTATTCATTGCACTAAACCACAAATGTCACTGGCAGTTCTGGGGACCTTCAGCTTTTTTTCCTTCAACTGTCAATTTAATGTGAAAGAATTTTCTCATATCAGAATTTTCTGGTGACATTTAAAATTCTGTAACCAAGGAATCTATCAAGAATGTTAGATGAGCTTGTCATGAGATTCAAAAATCAAAACATCTTTTAGAAATTAAAAAGAAGCGAAGCAGTCATAAGAGTCTGATTTTTTAATACTTGGATTAATCCAAATATTTTATGTATTTATTTGGAGCATCCATCTTGTAAATAGAATTCTACTTAACATTTTACTCTTACACTTAGGGCTGTAGTTCTTTATGTTCACCTTGAGAAGTTTTATTTTATAGAAATATAATTGTCCTTAAGATGGCCCCACGGCAAAACAGTCCCAGAAATGTCATGGCTTTGAAAGCTTGGGAAGCCACAGATAAATGTTTGTCTGCATATTCCTAGGAGATGAAGGCATTCTATGTCTACAAAACACAATATATACTAATGCACACTATTGCGGCTATGTTTATTTTTTAATTGAGATTAAAACAGAATTCTCAAAGTTTCAAATCTATTTTAAAGTAGATTACGTATTACTTAAAGAGTGTTCTGCCGGAAGACTGAGAAGTGATTATTTGAGGTTGCTTCGTCTGGAGTTTTTCCACTGATTGCAATGGGAGTTCAGTTAATTCCTTAATACACAACATTGTCTTTTATAGAAGAGCATCTGCAATTGGGTCATTTAGTCTATTCTCACACTAATTTAGGTTTATTTCCCTACAGTAAATGCAGTAGTTAGTTTAGCTTAAAATATCACAAAAAGTTTTCACCTGTTCTGAAATTCTCCTCAGGATTGTTTTCAAGATTTACACGTTACATCACATAAATGTTATCATTTTATTGGGTAACTGTAAAAAGAGAAAAAACCTTCTCAAATTCCCTGAGGTTTGACTCATATTATTTATAAAACCGTCCTGCTATATTGCTACTCTGCAATCCTGCTATTCACAAGATAGTTATAATTTCTCTGTATGTGTTCCATTATTTCATGGGATAGAAATTGGATTTAAATGATCCTAACTACCTGTCTTTCTTACAAATCAGTGTCAGATTGGCTTTTCATAGGTGTTTCCTCTTTCACAATTTTCCAAAAGTAGTTACTGTCACTGTTTACATTGTGCTGTGATTTCTCAAAAATATCTGGAAGCAAAATTGGGTTGTCTTTTTCCTGTTGTGAAAGAATGTGCTTCTAACTTACTGGTTACATCATATTTCTCTCCTAAAGAAGCAGAAATAACAAAAATTATCATTAATAAAATAAACCAATATAATTATATATTTGTGATAATTTAAATCTCTATAAAAATTACAAATTAATTTTAAAACATATTCATATTCATAAACATATTCAGTAAAAGGCGTAGATGGAAAAGCAAAGTCTTGCTAAATGTATTTTTTCAGATTCCATGCTCTTGGTTATAGCGTCCTTTAGGAGATTATGCCCAAAACAAACTTCCTGAGTCATCAAGTAATCTGTAACTATAGGCTGTCAAATTTATCAAGGTACATCTTAAACATACACGTCAACTTTTTTTTTCATCTGCTTTTTCTGATGTCTTAATAAAATCCACTGTTTAGAAGTTCTTTAGAATCTGTACCCTGTACCTTCAGGTTCTCTTTAGCAATTTTATCCTTAAATAAAAGTACATACTCCACAGTTTTTGCTTTCCTGCTTCTCTTTCACAAGATCGTACACTCTCCTGTGGATAACGTACCGCATTTCAAAGCTGCACCCTGTGCTGCTGGAACCAATGGGGATTTCAGCACTGACATCAAAAGTGCCGAATATTTACAGTACCCTCAAATATACCAGATCCTCCTTAGACAGAAGACAAAATCATGCTCAAATGTTCAAGGGAATTCTCAAACTGGAATGAAGCATGTTCTTAATTCACTGAGAAGAAAAGGAATCTGTGCAAAGAATATGCATTATAGGACCTTTTTTTTTCCTTTTTTTTTTTTCCTAAAAGAAACACCCAACTTTTCAAACTGACAACTAATATGGTGGCACAGGTCATGAGAATTATTTTATTTCACGTTGGAGGGGTAATCATCTGTAATATTTCAGACAACCTTTTAAATCATGAACACTTGGTGAATGATGTGTTGGATGCTTTAAATTTTGATTTTGAAACTCAGTTCAAAGGACTTGATTCTAGGTAGAGTTTCCAGGTTATATTTAAAGATTCAGAAAAATTAAAATCATAGTCTGCTATTGCAGAGTCTAGATAGTTAAAACTATCCAAAACTTGTCTAGTATAAATACTGAGTATTTTGTTTTATTATTTTAAACTCGGTTTGAATCACATTCTTTTGTTCCTGTGTCTAAACATTTAATTGTTACTGATATAGATGACGAGATTTGTCATGTCTTTGAGGTCTATATCAATTCATGATCAGAAAACTAAGGCAGTGAAGTTCACACTAGGCATTAGGAACGGATTTTTCATTATGAAAACAATCAAACATTGAAATGAGTTGCCAACAGAAGCTGGTGAAATCCATGGAGGTTTTGAGGTCCCTACTAGATAAAGCCCCAAGAAACCTAGTCTGAATTCAACGTTACCTCTCCTGTGAGCAGGAACTTGAATGAGGTGAACCCCTGAGATGGTTACCAGCCTCAATGGTATTTTGATATTATGTTTTCCCTTCTGGATGCAAAGATTCTTGACATGCTGAGGTAGCTTCACAAACTCCTAGAGAGAGCAGGGGCGGATCTGGTACCTGAAGAGCACATCATTGCTAATGATAACTGGATCAGTTCTGGAGAGTACTGTTGTCTCTGAACTCCGTCCAGAGTTGAGGTCTTCATTGCATTGTCTGGTGTGCTCTATGTGCAATGCCAAACAGACAGAACTTCCTCAGGTGTCTGAGAAATTTATATGAGAAAGAGGATTTTAATTTTAGGAATAGGATACAGCAAAATTATTTGGAATAGAATTAAGGCAGAAAATAATGAGATGAATGCAATAAGAAAATAAAAGTCCATGGTCAGGAGAGTTACAAACAGGCAATTTGACCATACATATATAGAATTTAGTTACACTAAACATAGCACAGACCCTCAGTGGCTTGAAATACCATACCTAAAGATTTTAAAATTAGGTCTTTCTACAATCAACAACACAAATAGGATGTTGAAAATGGTTGCAAAATGGTAAGAAAAGTATAATCATAGTCATAATCATGATCATAATGGGCGATTTCTGTTGCTCACACATAGATTGGATGAATATTGTGTTATAAAGAGTTATTTTTTTTTAAAATGAGATGCTTTTTGCCTCTAACAAATCAAAGATATGACATTTTCTTTTGGTTTATTCTTGAGAAAGGCACAATACTTGATCCAAGAATTATTCTACTAGAGAGTGTGGTAATTTCCTACTTTAGAGGAGTAAAAAAAGTACATAATTCAACATAATAATGTTTGGGTTTTTTTCTTTAAAAAGAGAAATGCCATAAAAGCAAGGAAAACAGCTAACAGATTACCTTAAAAAGCAGCCAAAAGGATAACATGTTTCGGGAAGCATGAGAGATCTCTAAAAAAAATTTATTAAGCTTTAGGATAAGAAAAGAAGGAAAAAGAAAGAAAGGATAAGACTTCAACACTATTATCTGCTAAGTATGGCTATCTAGAGAGTAAAGAAAATGGCAAGGTGAAGAAAAGCTTTTTTCTTAAAATAGGATTCTTCTCCAATTGAATAAAACAGATAAGAGCACGAACTCTTAATAACTAAATGCAGAATCACAATAATCTAAGCCAAAAGAAAAACAATCAAACAAAACAATAATAAAAACACACAAACAAAATTCTAAGGAACAATTTGTAAAAATCATTATAATAAAATACTTTCTAAATGCCCTGGAAGTTAAATGACTGCTAGTGATGGTGGAGCCCAAAATCATCAAGATATACAAGGAGCATCCGATTCTATTAAAGCCGTAACAGATATTATTAGTGAGGTGAGTGTGAGAAACTCTTTCTATCTGAACTGAAACTGATTAAAATGAATGAAAACAATTTGCCTGGAACAGATAGTATTCGCTGAAGACTTCTAAAGGAATTTGAATCTGACATTGTTAAATTGCTAGTTTCAGTTTATAAGCTAGCATTCAAAACAGCTGGAGGAATGGAAGGTGAAAAAGCTGTACTAATTTCAAATAGGATATTTTGATTAAACAAATCAATAGAAATCACATCAAAGAATGGAATTACGTACATGGATTAGCAAGAAATATAGCAATACCTAGTTCAAAAAGAAATGATACGTCATAAATTTATTAAGATTATTTAAGGTAATCAGAGATGAAACTAGTAAGTCTGATCTGAGTGATGTGCATTTCAATTTGAAAAAAAGATTGGAAGAGCTCACTAAAAATTCCTAAACACATTATGATGGTATAGAGGTGAAAATCTTCTATCTGGTATTGTGTTAACTTAAAACATTTAGAAAAAATTAAATAAGAATAATTTGGGGGTTTTACTATAAAAGTGGACTACCAGTGAGGTCCTAAAAGCACGCTGTGCTCCTCAATATATTTGAAATTGATCTAGTAAAGATAATGGGTACTGAGGTCACAGATGTTTCTGATTAAACACTTATGAAATTATTTTGAACAGGATAAGACAAATGCACGGAGAATGAACAGCTGAAAGACTTTACGATATTAAGGATAGAATTAATCTAAAATAACTTGAGCTGTTTAGGAGTTTGATAACCAGACTAAACTTGACATTTAACATTTCAGTACAGGGTATACAAAAAGATATGTATGTTAGGAAGATGATCTCTCCATTTAATCTAACAGAAAGATGAATCACTTTCTCTACTGTTTATAAGGAAATCTTAGATAATGATTTTCTATTTTTTCATAGCTGTGAGGGGAAACCCATACAAGGAATCTGGGCAATGAAGTGCAAGATAAAATACAAATAAATGGCAAGTAATGCATATGAACAGTATAAACCCCTCTATATATGTGGCAATGAGTGTATTTATATAGGCTAAATAAGACATACTAATTTATTTAGAAAATAGATTTAAAATTCATACAGTGTACACAGGTTGTTCTTTAAAACTGGTAGCTAAGTGACCAGGAGAAGAAAAATGGAATTAAAAGTATGAGTTATCTGAAAAAACACCCCCAACTTATTAAAAGTTAGAAAAATATCACAGCACCATGCAAATCAAAATCATATTTATCTCTAGCACAAATTAGCTAGGAAAAAAAAAAAAGAGAGAAACAATAGTTCTCATCCTCAGGTCCTCAGACATGTAAAAAGATGACCAGCTGCCAGCTTTAACGGAGTTAAAATGCTGAAAGATACAGCTCTGGATGTTGTCACAATCCCCTGTAAATTTACTATTTGCTAGTCTGGAAGCTCTTACACACATGTAATTTAGTTTTAAATAACATTTTTAGTGACAGTGTAAAGTCACATAGCTGTAGACATTGTTTCTGTATGGCACACTATGAGCCCATTTTTTTTGTGAACTGAAACATAATTATATTTCATTGGGCATTGTTTTTTTCCTATTATTACTAGGCACACATGTCTTCCCAGGCTGGCTGGCTGGCAAGAGAAATGACCTCATTAGTCTTTGTTTCTTGTTAGGATAATCTTGGAGACATAGAGCTACTAGATTGCTGTGTTTTTGTCTCTAATATTATTGATTTAATCTGTCTTTTTAATTTGTGTTTTATATCCATTTTTGTGAGGCTTCAGACCAATATGTTTCAGTATGAAGAGTATTCTCCTGCTTACTGGAGTATTCGTTCCTTCAAAATGAAAATTCATACCAATTCTAAATGGTATATACTTTTAAAGAAATATACTGTCTAATGGCTTTGCCAAGAGTTTGCTTTTTCTCCCTTACGTGTATTTCAGATGAAATTATGAAGCATACTGGAAATCAAACCCTAAGTCTTCTTGTAGACATAAAATGATTGTTGGAAAAGTTTTGAGGAAAAATTCTTAGTAGAAAATACAGGAAGTGCAGAGGAACACTGGAAGCTGGCTACAGATGAAGAGATAACTCCAACAGTTTAATTTCAAAGAAGCGGTGTGTTTGCATTTTTTTCTCATTGTAGTTATACATCATCTTGTACAGTATCCTTGGCATGGTTAAAGAGTGAAAATACGGTGTATTCCTCAAAAGAAATATCTATACTAAGTGACAGCAGGAATGATTGGTGAGTCATCACAAAAAAGTTTTTGATTACAGAAGCCTATGCTTTCGCTGCTATTTCTAGAATTAAGTACCCTCAAGGGATTTGATGGAAAATGTCAATTGAGGCATGACAGATAGGTTGTAACAATGTTTGTAGTTTTTAATGTTACACCTCTGTTCATCACATTTAAACTAAAACGCTACATAGATATTGTGTAAGGAACCAAAATGTTAGAGGCAAAATAATGTTTCTTCTGGGCAAGTACATATCATTTGAGGTTTATCGTATGATTGAAATGAAGAAGGATAGAAAAGGTAATGAAAACAAGGTTGGAAACTCAATGAATTTTCTCAAATTAACTTATCAGCCACTACAGAGTTCGTTTCTGTGGCCTGAACATAAGATTTGTTGCTGTCCACTTGTATGCCAAAAATATAAAGATGTTTCTGAGGTTCTAGGAAGAAGATAATGGTTATATCATGTATCCTAGAAGCTTATAAGAAAAAAAGTCTTAAGTACAAATAATTCTAAAAACCCTCCACTCCTTCCATAAGAATGTGTGGTATCACTTTTTTGTATCTGTATGATGTCAGAGGAGTAGAAAACTCTATAAACAACAACAATAATAAGTGTAATATTAAAAGAGTCTATAGCCTATACCTCAGAATACTTTTCCTTTGGAAATATTTGGCATATACATTATAAACTGAATTTACAGTTCCAGCACTGCAAGAAACAAATCAAAAGCACTGTTCAGTTTTACATCACACATTTGTGACTGAAATAAATACCGAGTAAAAGTAAAAGAACTGTATCAGCAGTAGAAGCATGAAACAAGTTTAAAGTAATGCATCCTATATTTATGGACAGAACTCAACATACTGGCTGGTTCCCATACTAGTCAGTTTACTTTTTGTGCAGTATCAAAACAAAATATGTCCCATATAGTCCATATGTTCTTATTTACATGTGACTTAATATTTTCATAGAACAATTTTATTAGCTCCGATGGCCTCTTTCCAGTTTGCGTCTAACTGTTCATCAACTTTGTCATTTACATCATCATCCACCAACCATTCTTCTGCCAGGCAGAGATTGTGCTGGGAGATAAAATTGCTTCAGGCTGACATTATGAGGGATAAATAACAGATAGCAGTAGCAGCTGTTAGGATACTTTATTTCTTCCTGGTGGGGAAATGACTGTTACCATGCTGCTCGCCAGATTGAGAGAGAGAGAAAAGAAACAAGGTAGCTTGAATTCCTCTGATCTGTTCTCAAAGGTGACAGACCATCATATTGACTGCTTTGATAATGTATTTCACCACTCATTTACCTTTCTATTTTGAGTTTTTGAAAATATTGGTGAAACTGGCTTCCATTTGAAAGGAAACCAAGTACGGATATTGGAATTAGGTGCAAGTTTAGCCTGAAGTAGGCAGTTAAACTTCAGTGATACTACTACTTCCTAACTTTGATTTTCCTGCCTCAGTGCAAAATGGGGTGAAAACAGGAAGGAAGGAAAGGAAGGGAAGGAAGGAAGGAAGGAAGGAAGGAAGGAAGGAAGGAAGGAAGGAAGGAAGGAAGGAAGGAAGGAAGGAAGGAAGGAAGGAAGGAAGGAAGGAAGGAAGGAAGGAAGGAAGGAAGGAAGGAAGGAAGGAAGGAAGGAAGGAAGGAAGGAAGGAAGGAAGGAAGGAAGGATACTCCTTACTTTATTCCAGTTGTCATTTAAAACCAACTAACTTATTTAGACGGCGACTCAGATATATTCAATATCATTCCAGCTGCTCAAGTAAAGCAGTCTAGAATTCAGGAAAACTGAATGGCTTTAATGATTACAGAGGAAGCATAAGCCAGCTAGGATCTTAATTATGCCCTCCAAAATATGTTTCTTTGCATAGTGGGCTACTGCTTTTGACACTAGTTACTGGATTTCTGAATTCTTTCTGTTCTGGGCTGTTAAGAGCAAAGGAATTTGAGCTGGTAGAGACAAGCACAAGTATGATATATCCTGGAAGTCTTATAACCAGTGCATTTCCATTATTTTAAAGCACATTAAAGTTGTTGTATGCATGTCGATCAACTTCACCATCCAAGTAAAAAAGCTTTAGACAGAGTTCTAAGCATCATGGTCTCCTTGTGAAAGAGATGCTCTGCACATCTGAAAACTCTTGTGATAGAATGAACATATGTCCAAATTACTGGTCAGGAAAAAAGTTAATTTATGGTTCATGCATTGTAGGATCAGAAGGAATAGCTAAAATCATCTAGTTGGATTAGATAGACATTTGGATAGAAATTGAGTGAATGAATTCCTATAAAAACTTTTTTTCATCTCTAGGGAAAAAAAAATAAAATCGCCTCTGATTTAAGAATTTTTGGTCATGTATGATCCAGTAAAATTAATTCATAAATTATTATTATAAAGAGGTAATAAGTCTTGTTATACTTTTAATATCAGTTTTATTCAGATTCTGTCCCAGTAACAGTCTTGTTTACAAGACTGAAGAACTCTGTATTATCAAACTTCTGTTTTCCCATGTCTCTTCAATATCTTTGAATTTTGGATCTCAGAATGGACACAATATTCATGCAGTGACTCCTTCAATGCCAGAATGAGGATATTATAAGCTTCTTATTGTTTCATAGTCTATTTCATCTACCCTAAGAGTGTCTATCTAAGGGTAACATCAGCTTTTCAGTCACAATGACACACAGAGGTATTGTCTAACTGATCATTATCCATGGCTAAATGATATTATATGAAATTATACAATTTTATACTAAGTGACGTTATAAAGTTGGAATCTGACTTATTCTGAGTAAGAGTAGCAGAATTTTCAATCCAAATAAAATTTTAAAAATCGATCAAGTTGACTTTGTATATTGTCCCACAGAGTGAAATCTGACATCTTAAGGTCACTCTCTGGTTATAAGAACTTGTAGATACAAAGGTAATTTAGTATTCATGTTTTACATTATGCTTAGAAAACATAATTCTTTTTACAGTGAGATAAAGCTGTGTAAATCTTAGAGACTCTGGTTTAGCTGAAAAACCAAAGTCCTTAAGGAACTGTTGACAAGAAACAAACCAACAAAACAAAATCAAAGACGCTAAAAATATTAAAATAATATGTATATGAATGACAAAGCAGAACATCTCCAAATAATGAAAAATACAATCCTCTTTTAGGTAAAAGGGCACAGCCTAATTCTAATGTCAAATGGCCCAAAACCAATTCAAGTCCTTACCTCTTTTGTTTCAGTTCCTTATCACTTTTAGTTGAGTAAAGATCACAATGATCTGTTTTATGCCAGATCTGAGAGAGGAACAAACAAACAAACAAACAAACAAACAAGCCTGGCACAAAAACTGAAAAGAGAATGTGAAATGAAAGAAAGCTCTAGTTTATAAGCATAATATTTTTTGTCTGCCATTACACAGCTGCAATTTTATACTATAAACCTGGGAAATGTCTTAAGTAAGTCAAGAAAGTAGTTTTTCTCAGAGCTATCTAATGTACTTGTAAACAAGAATTTTTGTTTTGCATCATATCTAAGTTGCACCTCTGAGTATAAAATTATGATTATATGTAACTTCAGATATCCTCCTCCCCACTCCTCCCCAAAGATATTCAATAAGACTAAAAGTCTTGTTAAATACCTGCATGCTGGAAAACATTTATACTTTTATGGAAATGAACACGTCTCTGAAGAATGCAGCATATTCATTCTTGTCTCCCACTCTGTCGCCTCATATGTTATCTTGCGTTCTCAGCATAACAGACTTTTAAACTTCTACAGAGTTCCCCCATTAAACTATGCCAGCTTTCAAATTCACAGATTTTTTGAAAATAATGAACAATCATGGACAACAGTTGAAAGGTATAAATAAAAAACATTCTAGAAGCCTGCCTTACTTACTCACAGACTTTCACATATTTACTTTTTGCAGCAATAAGTACTTAAAAAAAAAATAAGAGAGTCTTGAACAATCTTCACAGAATTTTTACTTGACGGGTTTGAGCCCAGTCTTAGCTCAGAAGAAAACCTCCACCAAAATCAAATATTACAACTATAAGATTTTAAGAAAGTTATATTAATCCCATTGACCCAGAACGGTAGAGGGAAGACCTGTATAAATTTCCTCCTTTTCAAGTGGCTGCTATTTCAAAATATATATTCTTTTTAACATCTGCTTAGATTTCCTTTCTTTCATGGTTCTTCAGGGGTTTTTTAAATTATACACATAGAAATGACACAGGGGTCAGTGTAGTACAATAGGATTTCCAGATTGCGTGTATTGGGAGCTTAAATTACGTAAAAGACCTAAATCAATTCTCTATACTGTCAATGCATTTCACCTATAATGCTCCTGACTCACGCTACTCTTCAACTAAAATTGCTGGTCGTAGGCCTTCTTCTTCAACTCTGTTCACAGCACAAAATCTATTTACTTTATATATACTATTAGGTGTTTTTCACCCTATTGTAATATCTACTTGAAAGATATTTGGTGTAATACTAGAGTAATTGTATATGCAAGAATGTGGAAAGAAGTACAATTGAATGACTGTTATCACTGGAATTAGAGTCTCCAATTCCGGTAAAACTTGGTCCAATATATAAAAGACCATTATGATAATGATTTTTATACTAAATTGGCTAAAATCAAAAAGCTAAGTCTCTACGTAACATTTTCACTGTTGGAAGTTTATAAGATACTCAATTATTTTGCCTGAGGCAGTTATATATTCCAAAATACTACTGTACTCTTACCTTCTTTGTTTGTCAGCCATTTGTAAACAAAAAAGTTGACAAATATGGTATTTTCAGAAGCCAGGTCCATTGATCTATTGCTAAAAATTTACAACTCTGTCTCAGGAGTATGTTGGTATTTAGAGTATACAATTATATTTGAAGTAGGTAGTTCTATTTCATACTCACAGCTTAATGTTGTTTTCACACATAAGGATGCAAATATCAAGAAAAAGCAAACAGAAATTGTTGTGACCTGTTTTGTTGTTGCTGACATTGATCTGCAATTGTCATGCTGCAAGAAGACCTGCCATCCTCAGATTTTTCTGAAAAGTGTACCTTTTTAGGAATTCTGGAGGACAGTGGAATTTTTAGGACAAGACACATGGGAGATTCACATTATGTCCATTTCCATCAGTCTGCACAGCAACTCAAATAAATAGTCTTACTTTAACAGTACCTTGTCCTTCCTTAAAAGACCGATAACCCAAGAACCATTTTAGAACACTTTTTCAGTGGTTCTTTAAAATAGATGTTAAATTACTTCATTTCTTAAAACGTCTTCTTAAATGCATTTTTCACTTTAAATTGTTTCAGAATAGTTGAGAAGAGGGGACTCTTCTTATGGATTTTGTAATTATCCATGAAGGTACTTGTGTATTGCAGTGTTAAACTTTACATTGTCCAACATATACCTGTTCTAGCTACCAGAATCACTTATGTTACCTGAATTGCAGTCTACATCTCCCACAAAATACATGTGAAAATACAAACTCTTCAGAAAAGGTCTAAAAGAGCTATAGAACTTTTAAATCTTGTCATGGATAAACAGAGTAATATATGAATGGATAGAACTGAAACATACTTCTGGATACTTGTATTACTCTTCAAAATATCATGACAGAGCTCTGTCTCCTTACAGTGTTGGGCAGTACAGATACCTTTGACTGATGCTGATCTCAACTTGAGAAGAGAGTTGATAATGCAGAGAGTGAAGCGATATTCACTGATCTCAGGCCCTCCTTTTTCTCACAGAGTTGAAAAATGCACGACAGATTGAAGAAGTTCTTAGAAATTTATGAATAACTTTTTTATTGTCTGTTAAGTATACTGTTTGAGATGAATGTATCTTAAAGTTATCATCTCTTAATATGATTAACAGAAAATAGTAACAGAAGCTTCATTGAAATGGAAATGGACAAAACAAAAGATCCAGTAAGAATGTGGGCGATACAGTGATTTTTCTCATCCTCACAGTCAGATGCACATGGGGCAGCTATGTCATGTTCCCCTTATGAAATAGTGCTTGAGTTATATAGCCGCCTGTCTTCTGAAATATGTGCAACAAACAGTACCAAAATGACCATGACCTCATTCCAATGAGGTGAGGAAGTATCATTTCTACTTTATGGCTAGAAAAGCTGAGACAAGTGTAGCTGGAATTTGTTTTGCCCAAGGTTATGGCAGAAGTGTATGTTGAAAGGTGGATATGAAAACCAGATCTCTTGATTCACAGTCCTGTTTATTATACAGAAATCTCACTTCACTGGTTTTGACAGTATTCCTGTAATCTTCTATTGACATATAAAAAAAATTACACATATGCATTTGCTGTATAGTGAGTTATTATTTCATTCTAGTCTTAGAATTGTAGTCACCTACAATTTTTATCCTTTTTTACAATTTCCAGTTTTTTTCAGTGACTCACTCAGGATCATCATTATTGACACAGAAAGGGATCTTTTGTCTACATCATTAAGAGTTACCCAATGAAAATATGCTTCCACAATGAGCAAATCTATGGCTCTGTGCATTTACATTTATTTATTTTTTAACATTATGAAATAGAGTTTTATTATCTCTCTGGTGTGAAACTTAATTAGATAGACACAGAAACTAAATTTTTTATGAGACTGTGGAGTGAAAATAAAGTGTGGAGCTAGTTATGGCCTTAAGTTACTGATCAAGTAATGCAGCCAGCTCAGGCCTTGCCTTTTCAAATCTTGCAGATTCTGAAGCCTTAGTGACAGTCTAGATGTTAATTTTTCTATTAGTCTACTCAGAACTATCTTTTCTTTGGGATTTCAAGTTTATGCTGTATTTTTCCTAGAAGAAAATTTAAGATTGGTAATTACATTAACTTTATAGGTTGCAATATGTGTGAGGCTGTGTACCACATTTGCAAATACTATAGAGTAGAGGACAATAAAACCAACAAACAGTAGAGAATTTATGAGTTAGAGACATTGACATTTGTTATGGATTGGCCTTCATATGTGTGTAGCTTGCAAAAATAACCTAGTTATTATTTCTTCTTCTTCATGTTATATTGAAGCAACTTTTTTCCACAGATTCTTAGACTGATAGCATAAAAAATGGTTTCTACAGAGTTATATGAAGTTTTGTAATTGGTTGTAACACTCTCAAGCTTGCATGTATTTAATATATGCTATGTGTACATCACAAGTCTTTGTCAGACTGTCTTATTTTCACAGTAAAGTCTTCCACATGCCAGCAACTAATTTACATTCTTTGCATTCGTTGGTGTGCCTTCACAACTATCCTGTCTTTCTAGACATCGTATTTATTTCCTTCTCTTTCCTGAATGAGGAAATAGTGCAAATGCTACATGCCACTACTAGATTGTGACAGAAAGGTAGAAAGATCTGCAACCCAGATGGAAAAGTAGTCTCCATTATAAGTCCCTACATTCAAATGACTATTTTCTAACAAAAAATCCTGTTCTTAAATTGACTTTGCTATTTTGATATTTGCTATCAGATTTTATTTTCCTTGAATGCAGGAAAGAGAAGAGCTCAAAAAATTGACTCAGCTGTTTTTGAGATAGTTAAAGCTTCCAATCAGTTCTTGCACTATAAGGCACACTGTCATGACAACTAAAACATGGCAAGAGGCAGAATTTAGGAGATTTCTTTAAATGATGGAACTCTCACCTAAACTTCTCCATATAAATTAACATTCATTTTTCCATAAATTAACTGCACCTCCTAACTGGTGTATTTGGAAAATTTATGGAACTTTATAAAAGAAGCATTATAGTATCATGAGATAAATTGGAGATAAGGTGGCAAAAATTATCAGTTTTGAGAAAGGAAAAGCCAGCTGTGGCTTAACCAGTCAATTCTGTCTTGCATAATGATTTCTATGTGGCAACAATGGGGTTTAGTTTTGCAGGCTCCTCCTCAAACGGAATTGGCAGTTACAGAAGTAGCCAATCTCTTCCCTTCCTTGTTCTCCTTGAAGTAGCATCCAACCCAATGGCATATATCCACATAAAGAAGTTTAATGCATCAAATAACACCCTGGAAAAGTCTTACAAATAATACCCTACTGTATTTTAAAAGAAATTTGATAAAGAAAAAGAACATTAACAGTGACTGTCATATGGTGTGTAATAATACGTTTAACTTTTCTGGGTGAGTAGGTCTGGATGGAGATGAGAGTCCTAAGTCAAGCTGTCATAACAGTCCTGTAGTGGTAAAAAAAAAAAAAAATAAACTAAATGGAAAACCCCGCCAACCAGACATAGAAATACCTGAGTTTCAGTCCAGTCACTGAAAGCAAGTACAATTCTTACCTTGGTAAGCTCCATTTACCATCATGTTTTGATGACTACACACTGAATTAGTCCATGATCTTGGAGGGGGAAACAGTAGGATTGATAGCTGAAAGGATGAAAAACAGATTTCCTGGGCCAATGGACACATGGGAATAATTTGTCACTGAACACCCTCATACTAAGTTTCACTTGACACTAGAACTTCTCAGGTGTCACCTAATAAACACTATTTTTATACATGTTTGTAGGACATATAAAGAGGGTTTTGCATTGTTTCAATACTAGGAAAACCTGGCATGTAAAATCAAGCTTCAGTTTACACCTTTGACCTTAATAATGTATTACATAATTGTTCAGTTACCATATGCCACATATATCTCTAAGGAACCTTCTTAATGCAAGAAGTATCCATACATTTGAGTCACCTCCTCGAAATCTGAATTTCAGAAGTAATCTTTTTCTGTTGGGTTTTGTTGTTCAGTTTGATCACAATATTCTTGGAAAAACAAAACAATAATACGATAACATTGTGGTGGATATGTGTACCATATATATTTAACAGTATACATGTTTTGATTTAAATACTATGTCACAAAGTAGAGATTCTCTAACATTTCATTTCAAGCACAGACATAACCCATTGTCATACATAATTTCAAATTGCATAGGTAAGCTCATACATAAAAAAATGTTTCAATGGTCTTGAGAGAACATGAGGGCACAAATCTTGTGCCTGTGAAGCTTTTTGAGTACATACTTGTGTTATTTGTGATACTCAGCCTAGTGCACCACTGCCTTGTCCATTTACATTGAGTGCCATATGTCTGATATGAGAAAGATAATAAATGATCCCTAATTTCATCAGGCAACAAAGCTGACAAGACCTGCAAGTAGTCTGAACCTTGCCTGCCCTTAGTTTGTAAGGAGAAACATGGGACATTGTGGACTGCATGGAGGCATAGTGGATGTAAAGGTTGTGTCTACAACCGCAATGCAAAACGAGCGAGTGTTGAACAAAGCACTTAATGCTGGAGATTTGATGTGCACATTGTAGAAATTTAAATTCCTTTTGCTCTTGCCTGTTTCAAGGGACTGATGATGCAGAAGACAGCATTTAGGTGTATTCCTGGAGCATATCTTCTGGTTTAATTTCATCAGAAAGGAACCTGGGCTGTGATCTCTGAGCCCACACTAAATTATATGTGTAATAACAAGCAGTAAGTAGGATCATCAAGAGATCCGAGCAAAAACTGCAGTTCTGATTTGAACTGAAATGTTAATGTAGACAGCAACATAACGCTGAGCAAGAGTATGTACTGCTTTTAGTATCAACTGCTTTACGTACAGTACATATTTAGCCTAAGGATCTCAGCAACCAGTATCGCTTACTCTCAACATTATTAGGCAGGCTGTACGTACCCAGTTCTCACTATCATTCATGTAAAAGTCAGTGTGACTACTCCATAATCAGACAGGATTGGCAAAGTCATGACGTATTTTGAGCATATTTTCACTTTTTCATCCCTGATTCCAAACTTATAGTGTAGTATTGGGGCAGCCTATACAATCTTTTTGCCTTTTATTTTACTCTGTCATTCCTTTCAGCCCATTGACTGTTCCTTACTAGATGCTTATTTAAAAATGCAAAATATTTCCAATGCTCATGATTCTATATTTTTTTGATAAATTAATTTGTTACACCCTTTTCTGGCAGTCTGGATGCAGGAAAAGAATTCAATCAAAAATTTTAGTGCTCATAATATTGTTTTATGCTGGAATTTCGTGTGTTCATTTTTACTAGAGAGTAACACATTGAACCACAGCTAGCCTCCCTTATGAAAGGAGGGCTTTGTGAATTCTTTTATTCCTAACGGCAGGTGCTTCTAGCTCTGAAAAGATCCTGTGATCTGATAGCTGGTTTTCACATTCTGTGATCATGGGCAGCTTGCATAATACAACAAAGGTGGAAGATTGTTGCCTTCCCCAGGGTTGCTTAACGTTACAACCTTGATCTCTTGACCTTTAATTTCAGCAAGTTTGATTGCTCAAGGAACCCTAGTGTGCATACTTGGAGCTGGTATAGCATTTTGCTGTTCAGTTTATTGTAAGTGCTTTAGCACTGACAGTTTTAAAAGAGAAATATTTTCTGGGGATCTCCTGCATGTTGTAGACTTAAGGAATAAAGAATCGCAGAATCGCTAAGGTAGGAAAAGACCTCTAAGATCATCAAGTCCAACTGTAAGCCCAACATCATCATGCCTACTAAAAGCAACTGCCACCAGAATATCAGACTCACAGTATGCCATGGGCTGCAATATATTCTGTTACGGATTGCATAATTGTTGATGTGTCAAAGAACAATAGTGTAAATGTCAGAGGCTGTATTATGCTCCCCCAGTGGGGCACTGTGCAATGATAAGACCCGTGCAAAGGGCAGTAGAGCTCAGAGAAGAGAGCCCAGACTAGAGGCTAGGAGTAAATTATAAATATAAATTACTTTTTTCTTTGTTTTAGCTTAGCAACTGAATAAGATAACAGTAACAGCAACGAACAGGACAGCTCAAAATAAAATTTCCCTTACCAAACCTTGTTAGTGTTTTACTTAATTCCCTCTTTTCTTTTTCCAAAGTAAAGTAAATTAAAACCTTCCAGTTCAAGGTTCACCAATGTATGTTTTTTAATCCTAAATATTTTTTTCTGACTTATTATAAAGACATATCAACAAGAGACTGAGACCAATCCAGTTTAGATCACCTTACAGTAAGGTGGGTAGTGTATTCTTCCATAGATAGAGTTCAGTAACTCAGGGAAAATAAGGAGCTTAGCTCAGTTGTACAGGAGATGAAATTTCGATGATTGCAGTAATCATTGGACTCCTCACTAAGAGGAGAAAGAGCTTATTTCTCCTTCTGAACCTCTGAACTGAGGTATTCATTTTGAAAAAATAACAAAAATGACAGAATGTAAAATGGTCTGAAAATACAAAAACTATGTTTCTAAAATATTTCAAAACATTTCATTTACATTTTTAAGGTATTATAACTGCAATTTTTAGCTAGGAATCATTCACCAAAAGGACATATGTCCAGTGAGGAGCCTTTAGGGCACATCTCAGTGGCTGCCCACTGGAAGGATGGGTGAATGAACAAACAATGTGAATGGCAATCATTTTAGCAATATTTTGCTGAAAGCAAACAATGGAAATCTTGGTGACATCCTTCTTCTGTTCTGGTGGATCCTACTCAAGATACCCGTGATGCATGCTAACAGAGTAAGGAGTGTTTTATTTCTTTCACAGGTCTTACATAGGTTCTGTTTTTTGTTTCTGCTTTTTTTCAAGTGTATGTCTTGAAGTCAACCGATTAGGTGTTAATACAAACATGCAAAAACACGACTCGTGTGCAACTGCAACAACTCAAAGCCAGGTGCAAAAGAAAAAAGCACAGCTATTATTATTATTATTATTATTATTATTGTTATTGTTATTGTTATTGTTATTGTTATTATTATAAGCTAATTGGTTTATCTATCATATCTCAATAAGGCAAGATGTTGAGTAGCTATCTACAAATACACATAACACCCTGATGCATTTTTGCAGGTGTTTACTTAGTCTTTTGCTTTTCTTAAGCAGATCCAAATTTATTTGTGAACTATAGCAGAGCATTTCTGAATATGTATTGAATCAGAATACTCACAGTTTTGTCTTCCACATTAGACAAAATTAAATTGTGTTTGAGTTTATTCTCAAGAATTTTCTAAGGACTTAAAAAATAATAATAAAAACCACCAGGAGTTGGGTTTGTGCTTTCATCAGTTTGTTTTCTATTTATTTTGAACTTTCAGTGGTCACCAGAAACAGAAAGATTTGTCCTGTGGTGGTAAATCAGTCCATATTTATTTCTATTCTCATTGTATTATTATTTTAATGGAGAATTAACACTTTAAATCTTATCCGGAAACCAGCTGCCAGCACACTGGGATGCAAACCACACAAAGTGAAAGAAATATCAAGCTTTCTTATGCAATTGGTGCTTCCCAAATGGATCCATATGTCACATACACGAACAAGGACACTTGCTCAGACCTTAAAACGCTGCAGTGCTGTTAATTTTCTCAATGTGAATTACCTACATCTGACTGCTGAACAATATCAGCTATTCTCATTTTGTTTTCAGTGGAAAACTTACTGCCTGTTTTTTTAAAACCGTTTTTTCAAATAATATTTGTATACCTGCCTTTTTTTTTACAGAAATCAAATCAAAACATTTAATCAAATAATTTCTAGATCTCTGTTTAGCACTGATTTCAGTAACAAGAACTTGTCTCAATTGAGATACAATATTAAATTTTACTTCAAACCCAGCACTTTTCAGTGTGAATAAGTATATCGGGATCTGGTTACTACTTAGTAAGAAATTCTGTGAAAATTTAAGTGCTCATGATTGATCTGATTGATGCGTGACCCTTAACTTTCATGACTCTAACAGCTTCTCCACAAAACTGTAAATGACTCAGCGCTTTATTTACCTCTATTATTAAACAGTGGCGCAAGCAATGTCTTCATGTGCAGGTGAATGATTTGGAGATTACATATCTGATTGATATATAGCATCTAGGAGTCAATTATCCAATAGTGAGACATTCTGAGAACTTCATTATAAATTTCTC
Organism: Neomorphus geoffroyi; assembly: GCA_033558235.1. Classification (NCBI taxonomy): domain Eukaryota; kingdom Metazoa; phylum Chordata; class Aves; order Cuculiformes; family Neomorphidae; genus Neomorphus; species Neomorphus geoffroyi. The sequence continues at coordinate 20,123,176 of JAUMJM010000053.1, read as the reverse complement.
ACCATGACCTCTCTCGGTTCTTCGTGTTCCTTTCCTGAATGGGAGGATGAGAGCCAAAGTTAGTTCATGTGCATCCCAGTGGAAAGCAGGATTCATTATTTTGCTTACACCTGTATAATTTCAGTGATTTATAATTAGATTGTAGAGCAGTGACAGTAATTTCTGACCCTAGATATTACAAGTGGAAACAGCTTGCTAATTCTTTTCATTCATACTCCTGTCATAGCTATTTATGTCCACTATAAAATTAATATATCAAGCAATGGGAATTTTCCATAAACCCAGGGAAAATGAATACGGTAATTAACAGATCTCACTGTTCAGAAGATTTTCAATATGCAAATCTCATCATTCCTATGAATGCTTTCATTCTACTCAAGCACCCATGCTTTGCCTGATATTTGTGCACACTAAATATTGTAGACTGAAAGCCTATCCTTTTACCCTTTTGGCAATTTTTTAGTAGGTATTATACCAAAGTTTAATTTTATCTCCTTTCAACCATTTGGATTCTTATTTTCTAAATATTTTACTCCCTAGTGCCAATCAAGATACTTCAGTTTTGACATCCCATGAATTCTACTAGAACAATTAGTATGACTTCTATTTTCACTAATTTGTCTTCATTTATTATTTTGGAACACACGACTCGAGTCTCAACAGAAGATTCTTACTAAATCCTGACTTTTAAAACTCTGAGCTAAGCTGCACATTGTATGACTGTGGTCCTCTGATAGTTTTAAAAATCTGGCATTTTACAGCACAGAAAAGGTGCTTATGAAATGTCTTTCTGTGAATGAGTAACACCAGGGCCTGTGACAGAGAACAAAATAGCTAGGCACTTAATACTTCTGCCCCCTTGAGTCTCTCTGTAGGTGGTCAGCCATTCCGAATTACCTCTGCTGTTTGATTTTCTTGCTCATATAATCCTCTAGAGAACAATCCTTCAAACCAAGTGTGCAGTCTTTGAGAGTTTCTAATAGCAACCCCACGGGGCTATTGAACATAGATCTTGGTGCCAGAAAGGATCACGTTGGTCATTTAGTCTGACCCGCCACAACGCCAAGGTTAAAAGATATGCAGGACAATTTCTTTTGCTGAAGTTACAGATTGTCTCTTAGAAAGCCCATTAAATGCTTTTGACAAAAAACTTAACCTAATGTTGAAAAAAATATGCAGAAAATTGTAATAACTTCTAGTAATATAAACTGTAGGCTTTTTATTTCTTTTTTTTTTTTTTTTCATGTTGTCCTTCTTGGCTAGTTATTTGGCATTCTGTTCCTACCTTTATTTCATGAAATCTTTAGTCTAGGCCATGGTTCTATTTAAATAAAAATCACTTTCCATTTTCTTTGACATTTTTTAAATTAGAAATCAGACTCTGAAATGAAGGTCCTGTCTTACGTCCTTTTTTTCAATTCTTAGCTTGTTCTTTATTTAGCTGCAAGCTAGAACATGCATAGAATTGCTTCAGAGAGAAATTGGGGTTAGTAGCATTCTGGTAAAACCTAACCACAGCTAGATACGCATTTCAGAGTTCTGCCTTTCAGATATAATTGCATACATCACTTGTGTGACTTACACATACTGTACACAAGTGATGTATAGATTCAATGAACAGACAGATTTGATGCTCAGACATAACCCCTGGTACGTACTTGACTAACAGGACTATAGTAAAGTATTTCTTTACCTTCATACTTCTTTCAGGATCTAAATAGATCTCTAAAGAGATGTAAACACAATGTGTATAAGTTTTGGTTCCAGAGAGCTGGATGTGTTTGCCCTCGAACTGTTTTTATGAATTGTCCTGCAAAGAGCAGTAGGAACACAAAACAAGATGAGTAGATGAAAGCCTGCTAGTGACAGCTATCAGAATTTTCCGAACCAGTAATAATTAGAAGCAACCAAGAGCACAGAAGGGAATAATAGCTTTCAGATAGTTCATTCCTAAAATTTTAAAACTGGCAAGTATAGACCTACCATACCTTTTGCCTTTACGAGATACTTAAACAGTTAAGTGATACAGACATGCTCATAACCTCTCAGAATAGCTAAGAGTCCAAGTAGTTGGAGATCTGGGTTATAGTAGTGAAGACTGAATGTGAAATTCTCGACTTACTAGAAGTTATAGTGGTACCTTTTCCTTATTCTCATCTCTAAACTTATTACTGAGCTATTCTAGAGTGCATCAGGCAACCTTTGTTTTACATCAATTCATGTGAAAAAGCTCAGAAGTTTCTGGATTTGTGGTAATGGATTAAAATATTTGTGGTATGAAACTTTCTGTGGGTGCCAGTCTTCACCAGAAAAGTTCTGATATTTTGTTCCTTTAGTCTGTATTTGATTTCTTAGTTTGACTCTGGTCAGGTTCTTTAATTTTATTATTTTTATTGTACGATTATATTTTTTATATATTTACATGTATATCACAAAAGTAGTTTAATTTATTTAGATATGTAAGCACACCGTTTACCCTTAACTGAATGAGCAGTATTACCCCAGTTAGAAAATATTATTTTGCTTAGGTATTCAGAAATAGAGAACTATCAATTATGATGTTTTCAAGCTGATACCTCACAACGGTTTCTTCAACTTTATATTTGCAATTAGTCATGCACCATATGATACACTTCATTAACTGAGAGAACTTTTCATGCTAGTGTAGTTCATCAGAGTTTCTCACTAGATTTATAACTTTATGTTTAACTCAGCTTTACAAAATACCTGTTTCTTCATACTCTTTCAAACAAAGCTTTTCAAATTATTTTCTTTCATGAAAAATCTATGAGTTCAGCCTAGGAAACGGGAAAATAACTGTGGATCAAATCCAGGAGCACGGAGGAAAAACAAACCACTTGCTGTGTTTTTCAGTAGCTTACAGAATGACTAGAAGAGAGTATATATGAATTATTTCTGTCTATTCCATAGACTTGTGCAGGCAATGTTAGAAAAGCTTGCAAATTAATTAAAAAGGTATACAGCAATCAGGACCATGTGTTGTTTGTAGATTGCAATTTTTGAAAAGTATGCTCTTTTCATTTCCTCTTTTCTCCTTTTTTTTCTATTAACCATGAATTCCACCTTTTTCAAGACTGAATATTCTTTTAGACATAATTAATTTACTTAATGGACACATAAAGGACTTGAATTGTGTTACATCCTATATGCTATCTTTCTTGTGGGCATACTCTCCTTTTCCATCCTGTTGGTTGTTTCAGAATGGTTAGATATTTCCACTGCCAATATCTTTCTTAATCCAGAAATCTCAGGCATTTTTGTCGTGCATACAGGTCATAATTATTAATAAAAACTTTGCACTCTGTATTTTTTTTCGAGTTCTTCTTTTTTGTTTCTTAGTTTTCCTTTCACTTCTTTTGTGAAATATAGTCTGCTGTAAAATATAGCCTGAAGCAGATTCTGTAATGATTCAGGACCATCAACCAACGAATGTTCAGCCCAGTGTGGTGAATGCAGTGACTGGCATAATCAGTTATTCATTGGAGTGTAATAGACTTGTCATGCTGATTGATGCAACAAGATTTGTGATTGTATTTTTAAGGTCAGGAAGTGCTCAACTGTGATTAGCATGACAATCCTGTTCTACCAGAATCAGTAGCAGTCTGTTGTGAACTTCATGCTAAGATTTGTCTCCTGCTATCGAAGGCATTGTGTGATATGCATAATGGATGTAAATTCTGCTATTTTAACATGAAGACCTGATACCAACAGTTGTATTTGTTTTAAATAATTTAAAAAAGTGTATTTTAGATTGTTGCAATATTTCTTTATTTTTGTTTGTTTACTTTGTTAAATTATATATATGAATGAATTTCTTAAATGTCCCCTTAATTGGCATTCCACAGATCTTGCCATCAGGAGTTAAATCTACCACACTGTGCTTTCGTATGAATCACATAGGTATGAGTGAATGAAAGCAAGAGAAATCTCATACAGAATTTTTGACCTTGTTATATTCCTTTGTTTCATTAACATATGCAGAGATGGGTTCTTCCTTAGTTTAGTGAGTAAAGGTTGTTCTGAAGAAGAAGAGATGGGAAAAAAATTCACAGAAAAATAGATTCATGGGAACAGAAAAATGCTTTAAATAAAGAGGTGGCATCATCAGAAGAAAGAAAAAGACCATAAAAAAAACAACAAAAAATCCCAGAAATAAACCCAAAACCCACTAACCCCAAAAGGAGGTGAACTGAGGAAATTAAATACAATAGGCGCATTACTTTTGAGGATACATAGATGAAAGCAGGCTGATGTAAGATGTGTGTGAGACACCATAACTCTTCTAAGTGGATAAGTTATCAATCCTGTCCTATTAAGATATCTGCTGAATGTCCTACTTGCCGAAGCTCGGCTCCAAGAGCATATGCCACAGTGAAGCAACGGGCAAGAAACAGAAGGCTAAGACAGGAATATTTTTACTAATGTTTTTTCATATTTCATTATGATTTTTTTTTTATGTGAATGTTTTTGTGATAACATTGACCATCATAGCATATGCAACAAACATCTGGGATTCTTTCTGCTTATTTCACTGAAGCTTGGATTAATCCTGCACTGATAGGTTAGGTGAAATATCTACTTAGCTCCTGCAGCTAAGAAAATTTGAAATCTCTCATATGTTTATTGAATCCAAAGATTTTCTCTCTTTTATCTAAATTATAATGTAGGCAAAACAATGTAACAGAAACTTCTACTACAGGTCTGATCATGGAAATACCTATAGGCTAGGCGTTTCAGAAGCAATTTAAAGGAATTAGGGACACAAATCCAAGAGAAATTGAAATACAGATACAGTTGATCTGTTGCCTCTCTTTGGCTTCTTTTCAAAATCTTTCAGTCATTATTCCTTGCCTACCTATTATATTCAGACTTAATTCTGCAGTCCTCACTCAGTGAAAACCTTCCTTACTTCTAAACTGTTAAGGTATAATCAAAACAGTTTAATGGTTCAGTAATAGAGAAATCTGAGCATCTAGTGAGGGCATTATATCAAAATCAAAGGGAAAATAAAAAGAAAGAATTATTCACCATTTGTCTCACGTAAAAAAGACATATTTTTTAATATTTCAATTATGATTCTCTATTTTGTCTAAGTGTCTGAGAATGTAGGGTCAACCCCAATGTACGGTATATCCCCAGACATTTCTGCACCCGGCTTCTTGGCAATATGCCAAAAAGAGACAGGGCAAAACATAAAATTCAGATGTGTGTCCCGTAAAACAGAAGACCTAATAGATTCGATAATGCTCAAACTTCAACTTGAAAATCTCTCTGGAAATTCCACACTGGGTTTGTAATTCTCAATAATGAAAGTAATGAAGGAAAGCCTGAGTGCAGAATATTCTCTGAGCAGTATTGCATAAAGTTCAGTCACAAAGGACAGGAAATAGCACATAAATATCTAAACCTAAATGCCTGATGCCTTGCAGTAGTGCTGAATGTGTTCTGCTGTCATTTACCCATGTGGTCTGGCTGCAGGTGGGTGTGTCTTCTTTATTAGTATTTACTCCTGAGCCTTACTGAAAAAATGAGGCATTTTCTACAGTACTTTTGGGTTTTAAATATTGCTTTGTCATATCTTCTGGTCTGATTGTTATATTTTGCACACATTCTTTTCAGCATCACTCTTTTAAGCCTTGGTTTTGAAGCTAGCCTTTCTCTCTTAAGGCAGAATTATCTCATTTCTTCATCTTTTATCTGAGATCACACAACATTTATCCTTTATTTAGCACCTGTATTTTTTTCCCCTTCAGAAATCACTGCATCATATCTGTGACTTGAGCTTCTTGAGGAACAATCTGACTTAAAATAAAAGAACTTTAAAGAAAAGTAGATCTGAGAAGTAGACAGTCTATGTTCAGGCCTGCCTTTCCTTACGGTGTACCATCCGTTAAAACAAGGCAATGACCAGTATGATCAAAATCTACCCAGAAAATCTCACTTTATGAAGTGTGTCATCTTTATGCTTTGTTGTTTCCTGCTTGATACCCCCAGAATTCATCGCCATTAACCTGGGAAAATAACTTCATAAAACAAAATCTTGCAGCACCATAAATGTCAGCTTTATCTGACAGAATAGGAAATTCAGTGAACAATGAAGATATGTTGAAGTTAAGATCATATTTAATTCGTGACATACAGAACAATAGGAAAAGATTATCTAAACCAAAAAAGTTTGTTCTAAGTTCTCATATCCACATTATCTGCATTTCAGGATTTAGGTTTGATATATTTCTTTTTTTTTAAGCAAACATTCATTATTGGCATTAGACACACATATTTTCTTAAAAGGAAAACTGCTCATGACACCTCTCTACGGTGACAACCAGAACACAATAAGTAAGTATGACAAAATCACATTCCTGATCTAAGAATAAGAGGAACTATGGTTTATCAGATGATCTGGGCAGTCATTGTCAAATCTGATGGTAGAACTCTGCCATGAATGTAAGGGCAGAGGAGCTGTGAGTTGGCTGTGTTGCAGAAAGGTAGAAAGGATTTGAAAGCATTGAGAAAGGGGATCCAACCAACTATGGATACCAGAATTTGTATTTTTTGCTGTCATGCTCCAACATGTGTTTTATTTATGTATTATGTATGAATACGTACGGATAACAATCATGACAGACTGAGAAAGTGAAAAAATATTCAGGTCAAAGTAGTGGCAAAAATATTTATAGGAGAAGACGAAAAGTACACTGCATACATACTGTCACCATTTCTTGGTGAGTAAAATGCAAAAAGTACAATTGAACAAAACTAAAGATCAGTAGATTGAATGTTGGAAGCAAATAGCTTTCATGAGGTGAGAACCCTGTTTCACAAAACAGGTTACTTCTGCTGTAGATCAAAGGATCAGAGGCTGCTGTTGTTACTGTTCTGTGAGAAATTATCTATGTGCATTGTCAGCCTCCTTTAAGAGCTGTTTTGTTATGTCTCAATAAATACTTGTATTCAGTTTGAGTAGCAAGGTTTTGGCAGCAGGGGTGCTAAAGCTGTGCATTCTGGGAGAAGCTGCTAGAAGCTTCACCTGTGTCTGATAAAGTCAATGCCAGCTGGCTCCAAGATAGACTGGTCGTTGGCCAAGGCCAAGCCAAACAACGATGGTGGTAGCACCTCTGTGATAAACGTATTTAAGAAAGAAGGGGGCAGAAACTGTGCAAGAGAGAAAACTGCAGCCAAAGAGAGGAGTGAGAATATGTGGCAAAAACAATTCTGCAGACACCCATGTCAGTGAAGGAGGGAAAAGAGGTGCTCCGGGCACCAGAGCAGAGATTCCCTTGCAGCCCGTGGTGAAGATCATAGTGCGGCAGGCTGTCCTCCTGAAGCCCACAGAGGTTAACGACAAAGCGTATGACAGAATCACAGAATGGTAAGGGTTGGAAAGGACATCTGGAGATCATCTAGTCAAACCCTTCTGCTGAATCAGCTTCCTGAATCAGCTTCTCCTAGAGCAGGTTGTTGTCCTGTTCTTCTGAAAATAGATGAGACTTTTGGTTACTCATTCTTCACTATTTGTTTTAATTCTGTCACTATTTACCATCTTGTATAACTTTTACCTATGTTTTTATGTCTCATAAATTTTAAGAAGCTGCCCGTTCCCCAAACAGTGACCAAGAATGAAACTTTGACCTTCACCTCTGAGGGAATCCTGCAGGATGATCTGTATCCAGACTGCGCTGTTAGCTTTTTGGGACTGTTGACGTGAATAACTTCACAACAGTAGAGCTTTGTTATCTATACATTTCTGAAAGTTTTAACATTTAACAAGCATTAACTTGCTCAGGAGACAAAAATATTGTTGTACTTATCCTTGATTATTTTTTTAATTATTTTTTCAGAAAAAAAGCCCCAGAAGTTGTAAGTAGCTCATTAAAATAACAACTCCATAAAATTTAGTGACACTTTTTTCACCGATTTCAGATACACCAGGGTTGTAATTTTTGAGGTTAATTTCTGCAAATTGATGTGGATATATATACTTATGAATGTGTGACTGAGGAGGATTAAATCTCATCCTCTAGTTTAATAACTCATTGGTGACTACTAATCATTTTTCTCACTTATTTTTTAAGATCATTCATAATACACACATTAATTAAATAAAACATTTACTTGGTTCCAGGAGATGGACGATTATTCATACAAACGTACATTCTTATTTATGCACTGTCACTGCAGTCAAAAACACTTTATATGGAAATGCAAACTATATTGTCTATACCACACTCTGTTAGCATAATGCCAGCTACATTCTTCTTGTTGCAAAATTTACTTCTAATATTTATAATATATGAAACCTTGGTGCCTGAAAAACCTTCATGATCAAGGCTTATACAGCATGTGGAGAAGCTCAGTTCATCCAAATGGAGGCCAGAAACCTCCTCAGTTTTTTCAAAGACATATACGTGAAGTGGAATTAGATAAATGGACTCAGCTGGAAGAGTATTTTGATATTATGGGCATGCAAGGGAGCACAAAAGCATTCTGATGCTCCCCAGAATTTTTATTGTCACTATTTTCATTTAAAGTAGGAAAGTTGTCAGTGCCACTCCAGTAAAAAGATCAGTATTTTATACAAGTGCAAACTACTAACAGTTATAATTTTCGGAACAAAATAATAAAAAACCTCAACCAAACCCAACGAAAATACAGCTCCGTAGAATCCCTTAAAACATAGCAAAAGAAGGGATATCTGTAGTCAAATTCCTTCTCTAAATTAGCCATAAAAACCCAGCTATCCTCTATTCCAGCTGAGTTATTCAAACCAAAGGGAAATACTTTTTGAGCAGGCAAGTAACAGCCAAGGCTATTTCTACTATGTCTGCCAGAAACCTGCTTTGGAGAACTTTTTTCTTTAATCTTTCTCAGAAACAGGTCTAAAATTGAGCAGACTAATCCAAAGTTACATGAACAATCTGAGCAGTAAAAATGTAGCACCTATAAAATTCTATCAACAGATACAGGGTGATTAAAAGTCTAATTAGAAAATAAGTATCAATTTTATTTAATTAAATATTAAATTTATTTATAAGAGAAAATATATTTCTGACCATTTTGTATTTCAGTGAAATGTTTCCTTGTCTTTTAATTTCCCATAAGGAAAATCCAAACATTTTTAGAACATTTGATCCATGTATTAAACGTTGCACAATGCTGAAATATTTGGTGTTGTATTACTTGAAAGAATCTGTCCGCTTATTGTGCATATGTTAGATGCAACAGAAGTTAGCACCTTTAAGTGAAACTAATTTTCATATTTGTTAAGAATTCCATGGAAGGCCGCACAAATGAGCCAACATTTGAAAAGACTAAGCAACAACACAATTAAAAGTAAAATAGATGTAGCATAGAAGAGGGAGGCAGAGTGGTCAAAGCTGAGCATCATTACTGTATTAGTTTTTTATCTGGTAGAATTTGTTTGCCTTTAAATATCCCAGTAGCTGCCTGAGAGACTCCACCCTCTTAGTTTACAGATTTCCCTGCTACCCAGCTGTCCCTTTGTCAGCTAAAGATGAGGATAATTGTCCTCCCTATCAACTCTGTGTAACTATTTTTACTACATTAATTGTTTCTATGTCATCTGAGAACTTACAAAGAGCTACCTCTTACGATAATCTGAAAATTCTATTGATACAATGTGAAATAAGCTTTATATTACATGTTTTTTTAAGAATAAACTAGCAGGACTCTCACTTGTTTTTACAGAAGAGTAGCATATTTAGCCTTCTCAGTCGTCTTCTGATTGTGAATCCAGACAGAAGAAGGAAACTGCTGCATGAAAAAATACATTTTCCGTGTCTTCTGAGATAAATGTGTGTAAGTGGAAACAACACTGAAAAGGACTCTACCCCCTTTGCAGGGATCTTCAAGGAGAAACAAAACTAGGTCTTGCAAATAAAACATTGTCATGAAATTTTTCAAAGTAAAAGGCACTGCTTATTTTTTCCACGATCTTCGCACGTTAGTTCTACCTAAAAGTCCAGTTTCTCAGCTATAAATAGCAGTCATTGTTGATGCACTATAATTTGAACAGTGAAAAAGGATGTCTCCTTTAATACCAGCCATTTTGTCATATCACATTAGGGACCTTTCCATCAGACTGTGCCAACACACAGTTCCAGAAGATACATCAGATGACTGGACAGATAAAACATAAAAGCAAACCACACTGACTAGTAACCTGCTGCCAGTCTAATGTTTGAGCTGGCTAGTCTGCAGCTGAAGCCCTGCCAGAGGCAGAGAGAAGACAGCTGGAAGTCTCTTGGCACTTCACTGCCCACTAATTTCAATACATCCCCCAGATATTCCAAGCAGCAAACTAGCGCAAGTAATGTTTAGAGAGTATTTATTTAATAAAAGATATATTTTTTAATATCTAGATCCACAAACCAGAATAAGCTTTTACTTATTTTTAAATCATTGTTTATGAAGTTGGTGTTTCTTAAAAGGAGAAAAATGTCAGATAGAGAAACCAAAGGTCTCTAGGTATTTAACAGGCACAGCACAACAACAGCTATGTGAGCTCCCTGCGTTCCACAATAATACTCCATCTGTAATCTAGATAAATGTTTCTTGAAACATAAGAGATACACATTTTTCTGATAATCAGTTCCAATGCTTTATGTTCAAAATCTTGGCAGTTCAACAGTTCATACCATCTGAACAAGATTTGGTTGATATATAGGATAGAAAAAGCATTTTAGGTTACTGCATTGATTGTCCTCCTGTCACAGGCACCGTGTCATATAACCACCTCCTTATATTATCAGCTCTCAAAAGTCAGGTTGGTTTATTTGTCCCTACTGGCCATATTGGATGTCTAACTCTAAACTTTACTGAAGCTCAAGCATATTTTCATTCTCAGCCCACTGCTGCCCAGTGTCTATCTATTCATTTCTATGCCAGCCTGGCCTATCTGTTGTTTATCTTTTGTGTACTTTACACGAAGCAGTCACGTCCCCTTATATCCTTTGCTAGACTAACTAAATCAAGATTTTCAGTTCTCGCTTGTAGAATAAGTTTTTTCTTATCATCTTATTCTTTATTCTGTTCAAGGATTGAATAATCTTTTATGTGGCTTCTGACAAATTACTAGCATTGGCAAATCTTGTCAGGTACTTTCGGTATTGTTATGTCAATATCTATCCAAATATCTATTCAAACAGAAAACCAGAACCCTGCCTTATTTTAAGAACATGAATAAGGCCATAACTCCTATGAGAATCTGCCAGGCCTGAAGACATTCCCAAATACTCTACACATTAGTATTAGAAAGACAATTAATTTAGATAAAGAATCTTGAATAGATCAGTTAGATTATTAGTTATTTTGAAGAAGTCTGTGTTTGCACTTCTTTCAGAATGATTTGGAATAAATCTTTCCTAATAGCAACTAAAGTTTAATAGGTTCCATAAATGCTGTGGAGACAAAAAAAAAATCTTAAAAAAGAATTTTTGAGAGTTTTTTACTTTATTTTTTTTAAAAATAAAACTACCTTGAGCATTTTAATATTGCCTTTTCCCAAGGAGTGCTTTGACAAAAAGAAAATGTTTTGCAGCAAGGATTCTCTTCTAAACAACACAATCAAAATATTATTAAACAATTACACTGCAGTAGGCTACTTAATGAAATGTTTTCAGTGTTGTTTGAACATTAATAGCAACAGTGTTAATCTACTTTGTGCTCTGTGTTTGAAACAGCCTGGAGTAATGTGAGATGACTAACAGCTAGATAAAATCTTGAAGATCCTCTGACAGACAATATACTTGTGCCAGTCTAAATCTTGTCATGCATTACTATTGAGCATGGACATGATGAAATAGAATGTCAAGAGCGTCTATGTAGTGTATGTCATAGTTAGCTCCGTGATAATGAGGGCCCTCTTGCATTTTTCCTTGTGGTTATCCTCTGCTCTAACAGGGATTTGAATCTAAGTAGGAATTTAGGAATTTCTCTCTATATATTCTTAAAGAAAGTTTAAATTTCTATTCAAATTCAGAAACTCTCTTGGGTTATAACTAAGGGTGGTGCATCACCGTGTAATTTAGAGATATTCACTGGATCCCAAAGGTTCAATTGGATTTAAAAGAAGAGAGGAATACTCAAGCAAATGTGGAAATGGCCTGTCTGGATCTTTGCTGACTAAAACTTTTCTAAAGCTCAGTACACCTAGGATTTTTCTTGTTTTAGTAAGAGGCCAACAATAGAATATCCAACCAATCTCTAATGGATAAATACGCAGAGTATTTTAAGAGTTTTTCCCCAAAGCAATAATCTAAATTTCATTAATAAGATTCATTGTTAATATAAAAAAAGAAGGAACTTTATAGAGTATGGAAACTCAGAGTCCAAGTTGGATTTAAATCTGGGCTTCCTAGGAATGGGTTGCAATACCATTAACATAAGTGGGGAATAGAAAAATAACATAAGTGGGGAACAGGAAAAATATTCCGATAGCCTTTCATAAAGCTATAGTGAATCATCTTTAAATATGATTTAAGTTACTGTCAGCTCCACCTCTTTACCTCCCTAAAGCAGAGTTGTCCTGAAAGAGACGATGTCTGTACTTCAGCTTAGTTCAGTCAAAAGTCTCCCAGAAGTGGGTGGTGGACCAGAGGGCTGGACTTTGTGCTGAAGCATCTGAGCTGAGGGCATACTTTCTCTTCCAGTAACAGTGCAGCATGTGGTAGTGGGTGAAACATGACTTTTCACTGCTTGACAGAATAATAGCTAGGATTTACCTACTACCATCATAAAGTGGCTGAGACATTGCCTTCAGATTGAGCCTATGTCTACATGGATGTCTAGGTGAAGTCTGTACCCTGGGTATTTTACAGTGACATAACTCAGAAGCCTTGCAGAAGTAGTGAGCAACTCTTACCATTCACCTCTCCTCGTTTAAATGAAGGCCTGATCGCTAATGTCGGTTTCATTTAGTCCCAACTTGTTCTGCCCCTGCTTCAGTGTTCCTGTATGTGCCCTTTGTAAGAAATGTGTGTGGGCTTCAATGTTTTTGTCGAGCTGCCATAGCAAGATTGTAACTGTTGATGTTAAGATGAGGGTAATAAGCAAGGTTACTATGGTAAACTATAATGTCATCTTACAGCAGGTTGCATTCCATACTAAAGAACTTCATGTACCGTGGAGAGGGGAGCAAGTTGCATCACAGTTGTAGCAGAACAAGAGTGCAGGAAAAGTTGGTAAGCTCTAGATCAGTTACACATCTTACTTTGTGAACTTACTCTACAGCTGTTTGTTCAGTTTCTTACAAAATCTAATAATTTTTAATCTTCTACAAGAAAATTTAATGTGAATTCTCCTGAAATGCTGGAGAAATTGCGAGCTGAAGCGGTTTTTTTTTCTTAACAGCTGCTGAAGCCAGCAAAATTGGAACACTGTCTCTCTTTTCCAACTTAGCAACACAATGCACTGATTACAGTAATTCTCTCTTCTAAACAACTTCTTCCTCCTGTTCCAAAAATATCTTTTTCCACCTACCATCAAAGTGTTCGCTAATAGAAGACAGAGAGCCCTAAAGGAGTGGTTGCCACGAGATAATTGGATAACTTACTCCTGAGATCTGAGGTGTTGGAGGCATGGCTTAGCTGTGCTTTGCCGCACAACACCCCAGGGGTGTGATACAGGCAATTGAAGTTTCTGTTTCCACTTATGCCTCATTGCCTCAGCATGCCAGATCACTCTCATACAAACCTTGATGGTATTTCTGTATCCAATGTGGTCTCCATTTATGGGGTTTGCAACACAACAGTTTCAACAGCAGTAGCAATAGCATGGTGCAACAACATTAGATCTGGGCCCAGAAAAATCCAGAAACATGAGCTGCAGATGTGGATTTCTGAAAAATAAAGCATTTTATGTTCACATAGCATCCATCACATAGCTATTTATTTGCTCTTCTTATCATCCCTGTTGGAGGTATTCCATTGTCATATAAAAAATTAAATTCTGATAGGGGCTGGGAAAAAGTGTGAATGGATTTAGGAATTCCAAGTTGAAACTCTTGCTTCATGTTCTTTCTCTTTCTTAGTGTCTCTTCCTCTGTAACAAGGCGAATGTGAAAGGGGTAGCCATGCCTGAATCCACTGCAGAGTTAGATTGGGACTTTAGTCTGCTCCACTGTTTTGGACATCTATGAACTAAAGGAAAAATCACCACTGCTACAGGAACATGCCAGCTCTGCCAGTAATTGTACTTGATGAGAAATGGACACAGGCTCAGCACAAATCACGGGATAGTCTTGTGAAGATATTTTCTCATCACCAATTGTATAAGAAGTTAGAAGTATCATGAAGGCAGCACTGAAGTCACATTTGCAAACAACAATTAATACCGAAATAAAGAATTTAATTAAAGGAGATGAAAAAGAAATTTTATATGAGGGCCTAAACCCCATAATACCTAGATCCAAATAACCTTGACCTTTGATGAAGAAGATATCGAAGAGGGAGAAATGGGAGATCAGTATTTTCCTTTCGTTTTGGCTATGAGTCACTTAGTGAAGTTAAAAAAAGAAAAAAGGAAGAAAACAGTGCTCTGTTTCTGTTACTCCAGTTTTTCAAACCTCTAGGGCATAAGAAATCAAATATTTACTTCTAGTAAGGTTATTGAATTACCTTTTACACAAAGGATAAAAAGGAAAAAAAAAAGAATCTGAAAAGACATTGTAAAAATATTCAGGGTTGTTATTTCCCTAGAAACTTCAGATAATGAGCTATAATGGGAAAGTTCCTGACTGATACTATTTATCATAGTTTTCTTCCCCTTTCCCTCCCCCTGTTTTTTTCTTTACAGATGATCTACTCAGTGTTTTATTGTCCTTTCTGAAATTGTGATTATAGACTAAACACTGTCTTTCAGAGTGCCAGTGGCAATATCTTTAAATTACTAGTCATGGAAGCACAGAGCTCTTCAGAAAGCCTGAAATTTGAGACCACTCAAACTAATTGATTTTTCCTCCTTGAGTACTGGTATTATTGAAGTTGGATGGTCCCCGGTATGGCACAGTGTATCCTAGCATCTGTACTTTGGTAGCGTTTCACTACATAAAAAAGGTTTTCCTTCTCTTGCTAATTGTGTTGATTTCTTAGTATACACTCATAGGAGAAGAAAAAAGAGGGATGACTCTACTTAGAAAGAGGAGCTTTTTTCTTTAACATTGCCTACCTTGCTGCCACTAGCTAATTAATCTAGAAGAGCAAATATATCACCAAACATTCTTGGCATAGTTAAAAAAAGTAATTTAAAATAAAAATATGTCTACAAAACATGTTACATAACATCAGAATCATATAATATATTTTTTCTTAAGACCACCGTCAGGTTTTTGCTGCTTTTTTTTTTCTTCAGACAGAAACAAAACTCAGCATAGCTTTGTGTCTAGTTAAAATAATTAAGTCCTCCCAGGAATGAAAGAAGTTTCAGTTATAATACTTATCCACCCATTTATTTTAAACCATTTATTTGTGGAAATATTTAAATATCAGAGATGTTCAGGTATATAGGATGTACTCACATTTACCTATCTACTAAGTACTCTCTATTTATACTTACCTACCTTTTGCCGCTTAATGGCCTGTGTTAACAGCTCTCTAACAACAAATGAAGCTCTACTTTTATATCCATTACAGCCTAGGTCTGAGTAAAGTGTGCGTTTACTCACCTGATATATTTATTTATTTGAGTGGTTGTCAGGTAACAAAAGCTATATAGTGAGGTTGGTATGATACATATTGACAGCTGTCACATTTAATTATTTGTTAATGTGTTGCAAATGAGTAACCACTAAAGGACACAAAATAGGGCATTTTCTTTCAGACAGGGTAGTTTTGAAGACCACATCATACACCACATAGAAATCAGGTTGTCAGTTATATTATTCATACAAGTGTCATACAACCTAGTTCTTAACATAATTAATGTCCCTGTGATAATGTCTTTAAGTTCTAGAAGTGGAGTCTTCACATTATGTTGGGTTTTCTTATAGTAAAGAAATATTCACGGTGAGATGCTTGACCTCTTGTCAAACGCACCTAGAAATTATACTACTGATTCAAGGATTAGTCAGGAACAGAAGTTTTTCTGTGGACACAAAAATAACAAATCACTAAAAAACTGTTTTGGTGTCTGTATGACATTCGACAGTCACCTTCTAAGCTCAATAATTAAAAAGAAGTAGTTCCAGCCACAGAAGAGGGTTTTTCCCATGGACCAGAATGACTTAAATGTCAGTGCCAGAATTAGAAGGTCAGTTCATGATCTGTTTTCTGCTCTGTGTTAATGATGAGTATTAAAATACTGTTAGGCCCCCAGGAAAATTCAAACCTAAATACCTGTCAGAGGGAAGTCCTCCTCCAAGTCCAGCCTCAGAGCAGAGACGTATAACTAAAGCAGTCTGAAATACTCACACAGACTCTCATAACTCTGCCTTTTCTTGCGTTTGCCTCTTCTGCTAGGTTCTGACTCAGAAATGCACTTGTCTGTTCGAGAAGGTATTTGAATTATTCTCCATCACAGGGCTTAAAATATATCCTGGTTGATTTTTTTTAAGGTAGAGTTAGGTTCCTTATACTACTACTGCTTTAATACTTGACAGAATCTAAAAGCTACCTCATAAGACCATATGAAGTTTGACTCTATTGGAGTTTCGCACATCATGCATTCGATTTATGAAGAGGTGAAGGAAGTGTGGTACTGACCACCCTTCAGATCTTCCTGAAGAATGAACAAGTCACCAACTTTGTGTGTCTTCCATCTTTTTTATTCACATATTACTTTTATAGCCTTCACAATAAATTTATAGATTTCCAAGAGCTAACACAGATTTCTTAATGAATTTATGGATTTTCTTTCTCGGTTGGCTCCGGAATCCTTGAGACTATTAATCTTATATGATTTCAGTGTCCATGCAGACAACACAGAAGATACATTTCCTTTCATGCTCATCCTCCACTTTATAGGTAAAATCATGTGTTTGTCAGGTTTGTCTATTATTCCTCTGATGACTCATGACTGCAAGATTTATTTGTCTTCTCTCCATCATCATCATTCGGGATTAGTGACAGTTCTTCACTCTCACCAGTTGTATGGTAACATTTGCAATAATTCTGCCTAATTTCACACTACCAATTATGAAACCATTCTACTTTTTTTGTATAATTTCTACCATCATCTGTTTTTTTGTCTGCGCAACAAATAGTCTTGACAGTTTCTTTCAGGTCAAAGTGTGTGATCTTTCTTGTCTTTAAAATAAGTTTTTAGACGTTTTTATCAGCTTTCAGTTTTCTATGTTTTCTGGGGTTTTAACATTTATGTAGCATTTACCAGCTAATTCTATTACACTAGACTTCTTTTTCTTCATATTTTATGTCATTAATATTTTCTGTAGTTGCATTGCTTTTAGTCTCTGTTCTCCAGACTATTTTAATTTATAAGATTATTTTCTTCATATCTTAATATTCACATCTTCAATTCATTTATCCATGCAGTAGTTTATTTTAAGTTTCCTGGTTTACATTTCCTTAACATCCACATTTTTTATGTCTTTTCTGATCTCCAGAAATGAAAAGTTTCTTATAATGCTGTGCCTGTGTTATTATGGACTTCCTTTGCTCCTAGCAGCACTGAGTAAAATTGCTTGCATTTACTGTAGGCTTAAGGGAAGGAGGAATTACATTCAGTTACCAGCAAAATGAACAGGACACAAAGTGGAAGTTGCAAAATCTGATGTAAAATTAAGATGTAGGTTTAGATTTGTTTTTCAAAATCTGAAATATTTGGCTAATGTTCACTCCTCAAGTTCATCTTCAGAAACAAAGGTAAAAAGTATCTTATCAATGCTCCTTGGGAAAAATAGCATCCCAGACATCTTTAGATCTACCCACACAATTTTGGAGCTAGTCACATTTCACAAAAGCCACCAAAATAAGAAACCTTCTCAGCAACCTTCCCCTGCATGCACATTTGATAAGGAAATACTCTGGATCTTGGATTTGATTTCCTTCAGTGCTGCACATCAGTAACCAAGGGAGGAAGGATAACACTGAGGTTGGTTTTCAAACTCCAGATTCTTGCAATTCTTTGGCAAGACACCTCCCAGTATGACAAGATAATCTTCTTTTTTTCCACTCTCTGGACTCCTATTTGTCTGAAGGGATTATTTTTCTCATCCATTCGTACCTGATGGCAAGTTTTCTATTGTTTCTATTGATAAGGGTTTAGATTTATTCTGATGATGTCCCTGCATTAGCCCACGCATTTTGTCTTTTCTAAAGCAATTTTTTTCCCCCTTCCTCAGAGGTGAAGGAGACATCATATTAAGAAATCCTGTTGAAAAATCACCCACGGTCATTGTGTGATGACATTTTCAGTGTCATATACAAATATTATTGCTGTTGTTTACTTATGTAATAGCTAAACTAAAACTGTTACAGAAATGAAAAAATTCTGGGACTGGTTGCTGGTTTCTCACAAATATTTATTGTACATCAGCTTTTGTGTTCCTGTTGGCATTCTGGAGAGTTTTATCCTTTAGTATTTTGAGTTGCATAGGACCTGAAACTAAAGAGAGGAAATAATAACTGCATTTCACAGATGGGGAAACCCAAATATGGAGCCATGAAGTGGCTTTTTCAAAGTTGATAACAAACTGAGAAATGAACGAAGTATTTCTAATTCTTAACATGAAAATCTTAGCCTCTTCCTCTTAAGTTCTTCATTTCACCTTGATGGCCATTGCTAATAACACTAACTCACACTCAGAACACATCCTCCATTCTCTCTGGCTGCAACAAGTAAACAGTTTTCAGAAACAACTAAAAATGTGGTTTGGTTGTATCTATGTAAATAAACTAATGCTACACAGAACCCCCAAAAGCAATTTCAAGAGAGGTCTTCTTTTGTTGTTCTCCTAGAAAAGTAGGTGATGATGTTGGTCTAAGTAACATTCCCAATCATTTTTCAAGTTCTATAAGTTCAAGTTTAGGCACAGGCTAAACAGATCACACACCAGAGTCTTTCTCTTGCTTTCCATATGTCACCACTCTGTATTAAACACTCAGAAAGTCTGATATTATAGAAGTAGTCAGACTGCTAATGGTTTAAGGGCTAGGAAATAGATCTCATTTAGTATATTAGTATAGTTTTAGTTCTCGTGCACTGATTACGTTATTTATGTTTCAAGGTAAAGAACTGTATTATTAGCTAGAGCTACCACACAGTGATAATCAAAATATGAGAATAAACCATTCTGACACAGAGAATTTACTTTATGTTTGATTTTATGAAAAACATCATAAAATAAAACAATGAATAAAATAGACAACGGAGAAAAACTCTTTTCAGAAGTGGTAAATAATATAGCAAGGAGAACACACAAGTAACAGCTTGAAAGGTTCAGGACGAACATTAGAGAGGTTTCAGGGTGGGTCAGGGGCAAGAAAATGCAGTACTAGAAAAGATTGTACTCATAAGTTGGAGAATCTCCTTTCATGGAGAACTAAAATCCTTAATAAACTTTTCAGTCAACTGAATAAATATTATTGCTGCCACTTTTAAAATAATAAGACAGTTACTTCTAGAAATACAACACTGGAAAGAAAGAATCCTTTAAGTAACGTGAAGTCTATATGTACACAAGTCAATATTAGTGAGGATTGGTGGGGGTTTGCTCTTTAGTATTTCCACTGATACAACTGAAAGTGAAGCAGTACTAACTACAGTGAAAAATTTCAAAATATCTATGAAAGCTTTGGAAGACATTCCTAGAAACAACTGAGTCCCTGAGCCAAAACAAAGACCTTGTGGAAACTTACATGAAATTTAGATACTTTTATATATAAAAGTAGTTTTCAAATTGTGCCTGCTAGCTGCCAGCTGTTTTTGGAAGTGCCAGAACCATTTAAACTGTCTCAAATGTTAGCTTTCTCACATAAGAAAATGAAGTTTATACAGTTGTTAGTTTTTCTTATAAATCTTTTGTTCCAATGGCTAAAAACTCATGCCTATGACAGCTCTGCACAAGGGACACAAATTCAGTTTAACATATCTAAAGCTGTGCAGTCTCAGAACCCATGGGCCCATTCAGCCCATCAGCGATGAGGGTACAATGTGCAGCCAAAATTAATGTTGCTCTTTATTAACAGCAAAGATAGTTTATGCAGATGGAAGCTAGGAATATTGGGAAAATTAACAAAAGGTGTTGAAGGAGATGGAAGAAGTGCAGTGAAAAGAGGCTGCAGGAAATTATTACAGACTGAAGTTTGATTCAGTTAAGAAGTCAATCAACCACTTATCTCTGTGGAAATGAGCTTTCTGATTTGCTACAGTCAAAGATTCCCATTTGTCTAATCTTCTGCAGTGGATAAGTCTGACTAGTTCTGTGACTAAATTACATTTAAAATCTGTCCAAAATATATAGTAAAAAGTCTTTCTTGGAGTAACTTTCTTGCAGAAGGACTCAGTCTTGAGGATATTCAATATACTCATTTAATAAAGCATGTTATAATTTGGAAACAGTTTATTTTAAAATCTATCAAAAAAAGACAAATTTTTTCTCTATATTAAAAAAATCCATGTTTAAAGACCTCCAAAGGCATGAAAAACTCATAGCTTGTTCTTTCCTCTGTAAACATACTTTTCTGTGGCGTGCGTTTCTTGATCTGGAAAAAGATGAGACGGTAATATTCAAATCAGTCTTTTAAAGTGGTGCAAGTTTGGTTTAAAAAATTGCTGATGTTAATGAGAGAATGGAGGGTGTATATTTATATAATCTCTCAAAATGCTTAAACTATTTAGCCTTTCATGGTTTAATGCAAATACATAAAGAACTGTTACTTGGAAAAGTGATGTTCTTTTACAGTGTAAAATGAGATAAAATGTTATGCATCTACAGAAGTTTCAAGGATTAAAATATATAGTATTAAAAATACTGATTATGATCTAGACTCACTGGTTTTTTTAATGCAAGTGTTAATATGTCAATCAGATACAACACTATTTTGAAAAGGCTGCTTCCCGAAACTATTGTTTGAAGAGTCTGGGATTTCTTTCTCTCTTCCTGACATCCTTTGAATGGTTGTGTTATGTTGACCATGTCATAACTAGTTCATACAGGCCCAAAGGTTTATAACCTTACTTTTTTTTTACATGGGCAAACACTTGAAAAAGCAAACCTGTAAAAGTACGATTTACCTGAGAATAGCTGGATGTTTCTAGGATTTTGACCTGCAAATCTTGAAAAAGGCTCAGATTAAATTGTTTCCTGTAGTTTGGCTTATCAAAACGAAATAGCTGAGTTTATTCTCACATTTAAATGGGGCTATGCTGTGTTATGAATTGGTAGTTGGTACTTAACATCATTTAGCTATGGTATATAGTAGAAAAAATTTTATGAAAATGCTCTATAGATTTTTATTGATGCCGATAGTCTATTTGTAATTAAAAAAATTTACAGTTAAGGAAGGTTTAAACATTCTTACTCACACAAAATGAACATCACAATTAATGTAGACTTTAAGGATCATTTATCTTTGTAAAAACCTCTCCATTTTATCCCTGTTCAATTCTGTAGGACATTCCACTAACTCTAGATATACTTTGCATTGTACAATGAGTTCTTAAAGAATACCTTTTAAATGTCTAATCTATATTAATTTACTATGCAACTGATTCACTAAAGTTAATTAATTAACTGCATTGAATCTAAGTCATTGAGAAGTGCAGTCTCATAAGGACAAAATCAGGTTATAATTTTAGAAAATATTTTAATAGTCCATTAGTTGTATTCACACAAGTAAAATATTTTTCTGAGTGCTGCAGTATTTGCTTCTTTTCTTCTGCCCCTAGAACATTCGTGGTGGCTATTGACAGAGCCACAATTTGATTTGATTTTGATTAACAAAAATTTATATTCTCTGTCATCACACTGTCCTGCTCAGAGGTTTTCTTTTACTGGTCCAACTATTTTTCATACTCTTGATTGTATAGCTTCCATCACTTTTTAAATTATTTTGCTTAGTGCAATTGTAAGATCATTAATAATTAAAAGAGAAAGATTAATAAATAAAAAGCATAGGATACAATTTAGCTGAGTTGGAGATTTCATCAGCTATGAGTCAACATTTATTGCTATTAGAAAATATTCACGACTGATGGAAAAAGACCAGCAACTGAATTTGATCCCAGAGGATATGTATCTTAGTAGGGAAAGAAACAGAAAGAAAATAAAATCTAGGGCTTCCTGAGCACACTCAGTTTTGTGTAAAAATAAACAAAACCCTCTCATGTTCGTATGTTTTAAAAGAAAATGGTAGTGTGCTTTGCATCACATCTCAAGATTACAACCGGACATCTAGTCTTTCAGTCTTCGCAGATGTGAATCAAATAATGTAAAAATGACAATTTTTTCACCCATAAAATTCTTATTTTTCAGCTGTAGTTACTTTATGGGTTAAAAATCTTTCTGTTAATAAAATATGTTACAT
Organism: Neomorphus geoffroyi; assembly: GCA_033558235.1. NCBI lineage: Eukaryota > Metazoa > Chordata > Aves > Cuculiformes > Neomorphidae > Neomorphus > Neomorphus geoffroyi. Next base: position 20,100,653 of record JAUMJM010000053.1, on the reverse strand, counting down.
GCAATGCACGTGCCTCTCCTGGTGAGCAAATTAAATAGGATATAGCCCCTCATCATCTGTAAATGAAGACTTTTTCTTCTTTTTTTTCTCAGCAAACAATACATTCTTCAGTGTTTAGCAGGTGATAAATCAACTTCAGTTTCCACAAAGGACATTTATCAGCATGAACCGAATGAATGATACTTAAAGAGCCTTCAGTTTTTAACTATTTAGTTTTTCACAAAGCATATCATAAAAAGTTGTTTCTGAGGGACTAAGGATTAAAGGCATACAAAACCTGTCTTATTTTGCCCAAGTGGATAGATATGTATTTCCTTAAATTTCATTTATTAAGGTGATTGCCAGTGGATTGAATTGCAACTCATTCAAAAGACTAAACCTCACAAAGACTCAGTTTTCTAGGAGAGAGAATGTGTCTGTTATTATTTTTCACTCACATCTGACATAAACAATTCTAGTGTGGGTACCAAATCCTACTAGCAATCATGATCATTCTGTACAATTCCATGTGCAGCAAGGAGTATACATTACCCTCATCAACCATAAAACACAAGAAGAAAAACCATATCACTGAAGATCTTTCAACTAAATTTCAATCAAGAAGACTTCCTGTAAGTTTTGATTTCAGATTTTAAGGCCAGGAGAACTACTTTTACAAAACTAACTCCCTGTTTAGTACCAAGCACAGGATTCCACCAAGCAATGTTGGTGTCAAGTTCAATAATTTGTCACTGAAATAGAACAAGCTTTAAGCGAAGTCCACAGGTGACAATCTATGTGTCTAATTCCTTTCAAAGTTGCTTCATTCCTGAAAGGTGAAATTATGTTGATTTTTTTGCATTTCCACTCATTTAGATTTTTATTTGATTAGCTTCTCTTTCAGCCATTGAATTTTTTTACACATTTTCTGCTTTAGAGAACTCTCTGTCTCCTCACTGTCTATATATCATGTAAAAATCACTAATCTCTCTTGGTCATCTCATAATCTTTACTGATGTAAGTAGATGGAGCTTCTCTTAGTTTTGCACAAGATATGCCTTCAAAGGACAGTGATCACTTTTAGAGCTGTCATAGAATATTTCCCAAGAGAAAGATGATTTCCCTGTGATGGTCTTACTTATGCTAAATGATGACAGTGGCTTCCGAGCAGACATAATCAAAATATTTTATATTCATTGGAAAAAAAATAATTTGATTGTCTCAGAAGAATTTACTTGTGCAATTTGGACATGCTAAAGATTTTAGATAAATAATAATCTCTATTAGTGGTCAGACATCCTAATTTTAGCTAAGTGTTAGGAACAAATATTCTCAGCCAGCAATAGTGTCATGTCTGACTGAAGAAACATGAAACCACAACTCCCACTTACCAGAAGTTATGAAGTACACAGTATGTACATGCAAGAGATGTTTTATGTTTTCTCTTTTGACACTATTGTACAGTTTATGAATATTTAAACATTCATTGGAGTAGTGCAGAAATAAAGATAACCTTTCTCAGTTCAGTGTCCGACAACCTTGCAGGCTTTGATAATTTGTGCTCTGTCTCAGAAATAATTTAATTCCAATAATGAAGATTCAAGGAGATTTGTTTTAGAATAACATGTAGTTAGAAAACCCATTTGAAATGTGAGGGAACCACTTTCTGATCTGTTTTCTGGCTGATTTAGAGTTAGCTCTTTCATGTAATGCAGTCTAGGAAAGGCATTCACTATTTTCACTGCCACATTAAACTGAGACATTTACTTGAGTTTTTCATCTTCCAGTATCCCTAACTCCATTTTAAACTTACCTCTTTACAAACTACACTATCGTTCATACTGGAAAACTGACCTTACAGCATTCATTGATCTTAGAGATGTACCTTGACATTTGATTTCTTTAAGGGGTGTGTAGGCTGATCGTAACTAGCAAATATTTATGTTACTTTATCAGTCTTAAAGATACATGGATAATTTTTTCATCAGGAGAAAAATAGTATACTTTCTTGTAGGTCATTGGATAAAAGACCCTACAGTCCCTCTGGTCAGCCAGTAAAATTGTAAACATGTCATTAAAATAATGTTGCAATAATTCACCACAGAATTATACTTTAAGCTGCTTAAAGTAATGGGTTTTGACAATTCAAAGTGTTTTATATATTAATTACACCATTTTGACAAAAATTTGTTAGGATTTGCCAAATGTGGAAAAGCAATAGAGGACAGCCAGCCAGCTCTGCGTCTGCCAACGTAGCAAACATTTAGGTTGAACACGTATTCCTCATAGGCAGTTGCAGTCTGTAAAGTTGTCTTGTCCTGATGAGTATTGCGCCCAGCCCATTGGACTGAAACCCTCCTGGGTACTCTGGGAAGAGTCAAGTCAAGGGCCCATTTCTCTAAGCTGTTGGAGTTGCTCTCTCCATGGCTGTGCCTTCCCTGTGTATACAGATTTTAGCTTTTAATCACGTACACTGTCCCAGTGGATCAGAACGGGTTTGCCCACACTGTGGGTAGTTTGCATTACGAGTTCCAGTTTGCACAAAGATCAAAAATACCCGCAGTACTTACTAGCTCACAGCATGGAACACATTAATTATTTGACTCAGTTATAGCACAGTAGAGTAGGAAAGATGTTTTACACTCAGCTTATGTGTTTACACCGCAGTGCAAATGGTGAGGGATGTGCACTGTGGGATGTGCACAGTGGGATGTGGGGTGATAGTATATCAAAGTGGGTAACTGGGGAGAAGGGGGCAGAAGTAAAACAGACAACCGGTTGAAGGGAGGACTTTTCCTAGCCCAGGTGTATTATTTTATCTTATTATTTTAGCTATTTTTTAGCTTGTTTAGCAATATATCCTACGAAAGCACAAGTGCCACTAACAAGGATTTCTTCAACATGTTGAAGCAAATCCACTTACTTAAATTCTTTTTACTGTTATTAAAAAGGAGTCAGCTCTTATTGGCTGAAATTATTACCTATTCAAGGAATAAGATTCAAGCAGTTTTCACTGCTGTTTGTCACCTAAAATAACAAAACCATGTTGATTATCAATAAGAAATAAATCAAGCCTAATTAAAAATGTAAACATTTGCTATTATGCACGTTCTTTTAAATGCATTTTGTTAGAGCTTATATTTTTCATGTAAAAAGACTGACTGTGTCAGAATAGAAATAAAGCCAAGTAACATTTTCTATTGGATCAGCCAGAATTTAAAATTCTGTTTTGATTTGTCAGCATGACACACACAGTTGGGCTTGATTTACTGCCAACTGCTTTATCAACCTCAGTAGTTGCCATCTTGAGTGAGGTAATTTGATCAATGAAGTGTCTGTATCATGGAAAACATAGACAGCTCAGAGAATACAGTCCATATACTCTGTGTGTGTGTATATGTATATATAGTCTGTAGACTGCATATACAAGGCAGAGTAAAATGGAGTCACAGTTTTATTACTTATGAGAGGTTAAATTGTCAGATTGTACTCAAATATCTGTATTGACTGGAAGTTTTAGTTGATTTTAAATTACATATTTTCCCACTTCCAAAATTTTAGTTCAATGTGAGATACCAACCTTTTGAAATATCAACATGCAACATTTCATATAAGAAGTGTGCTTTTGAAACAATTTCTACTATGCATGTCTTGATTCACTTTATAGAGTGTATAAATTTAATTGCTTTAGGAGGACACTAAAATAAAGGGCCTGGTCTTGTCTATAGGACCAAACTGGACTTAATACAAAGTAAATCCTTTTAAAATACATATAGTATACATGCTAGGTCTTCAGCAAAACTCCTTTCCTCTTAAGATGTTAGACCAGAATTCTTGTTAATTTAGATGCAGATTCACAGTATCACAGTATCACAGTATCGTAAGGTTGGAAAAGATCTTTGAGATCATCAAGTCCAACCTATGACCCAACACCTACACCTACTCCTACTTGTCAACTACACCATGGCACTAAGTGCCTCATCCAATTTCTCTTTGAACACCTCCAGGGATGGTGACTCCACCACCTCCCTAGGCAGCGCATTCCAATGAACAATTACCCTCTCAGTGAAGAATTTCTTCCTAATGTCAATCCTAAACCTCCCCTGGCGAAGACTGAGACCATGTCCTCTTGTTCTGTTGCCGGTCGCCTGAGAGAAGAGCCCAACTCCTGCCTCACTACAACCTCCCCTCAGGCAGTTGTAGAGAGCAATAAGGTCTCCCCTGAGTCTCCTCTTCTCCAGGCTAAACAACCCCAGCTCCCTCAGTCGCTCCTCACAGGGCTTGTGCTCCAGCCCCCTCACCATCCTCGTGGCTCTCCTCTGGACACACTCCAGCATCTCAACATCCTTCTTAAACTGAGGGGCCCAGAACTGGACACAGTACTCAAGGTGCGGCCTGACGAGTGCCGAGTATAAGGGGATGATGACCTCTCTAGTCCTGCTGGCTACACTGTTCCTGATGCAGGACAAGATACCATTGGCCTTCTTTGCCACTTGGGCACACTGCTGGTTCATGTTGAGTTTCCTGTCCACCAGCACTCCCAAGTCCCTTTCTGCCTGACCGCTCTCCAGCCACTCTGCACCCAGTCTATAGCTCTGCATGGGGTTGTTGTGTCCAAAGTGTAGGACCCGGCATTTGGACTTGTTAAACCTCATGCTATTGGACTCAGTCCATCTCTCCAGCCTGTCAAGGTCCCTCTGTAGGGCCCTCCTACCTTCTAGCAGACCGACACTTCCTCCCAGCTTGGTGTCATCTGCGAACTTGGTGATGAAGGACTCGATCTCCTCATCCAGATCATCAATAAAGATATTACACAGGACCGGGCCCAGCACCGAACCCTGGGGGACGCCACTAGTGATCGGCCGCCAGCTGGATGGGACACCATTCACTACCACCCTTTGGGCTCGACCATCCAACCAATTCCTAACCCAGCACAGAACATTCCCGTCCATGCCACGGGCTGCCAGCTTGTCCAGTAGTCTACTATGGGAGACAGTGTCAAAGGCCTTGCTGAAGTCCAGGTACACCACATCCACAGCCTTCCTCTCATCCACCAGGCGAGTCACACGGTCGTAAAAAGAAATCAGGTTGGTCAGGCAGGACCTGCCTCTCATAAAACCATGCTGGCTGGGCCTGATCTCTCCCTCATACCTCAGGTGCCACATGATCACACCCAGGATTATCCATTTCATAATTTTGCCTGGAACCGAGGTCAGGCTGACAGGTCTGTAGTTACCTGGATTGTCCCTACGGCCCTTCTTGTGGATGGGCGTCATGTTGGCCAACTTCCATTCTTCTGGGACTTCTCCGGTGAGCCAGGACTGCTGATAAATGATGGAAAGCAGCTTAGCAAGCTCATCCGCCAGCTCTCTCATCACCCTAGGGTGGATCCCATCAGGCCCCATAGACTTATGAGGATCCAAGTGGCTCAGCAGGTCTCTAACTTCTTCCTCCTGGATGACGGGGGGCGGTATTGCACCCCGCCCCTATCCACCGCTTCAGTAGACCAGTTGTCCAGAGAACAATCTGCCTTACTGTTGAAAACCGAGGTGAAGAAGGCATTAAGCACCTCAGCCTTTTCCTCATCTCTAGTTACTATATTTCCTTCAGTGATTGATAAGGATTGAAGGTTGTTGCTGCCCTTTTTTCTGCCGTTAATATATTTGAAAAAGCACTTCTTGTTGTCCTTAACACAAGTGGCCAATTTAAGCTCCAGCTGGGCTTTTGCCTCCCTAATTTTCTTCCTACATGACTTGACAATATTTTTGAACACAACCTGACTCACCTGCCCTTCTCTCCAAAGGCGATACACCCTCTTTTTTTCACTGAGCTCCTTCAAAAGCTCCTTACTCATCCAGGCCGGCCATCTGCCCCTGTGGTTCATCTTAGAGCACATCAGGATAGCCTGCTTCTGTGCCTTGAAGACTTCATTCTTAAAGTACGTCCAGCCTAATTCCATCACTAATACAGAGAGGAATTTGAACCATGAGCTTGAACTACCCACAGAATGCAATGCAGTGATGCAGCAGCTTTATGCAGACTCTGAACACAGAACAAACCAAAAATATTCTACAGGTGTGCATATGATGGATAAATATGCTACAGGTGATGTCAGGACAGCAGATGTGTCGTCTTTTTTGGGTTTCAAGGGACCAGAAATTTCTAAGAAAGTTTTGTGGTTGTGGACTTACACAACACTTGTACAGGGTTTCATCAGTGAATCAGACTTTCCTCCAAATCCAGGCACCAAATTAATCAGTTCGGCATTGTAGAGACTGACTTTGCTTCTATTGTTATCTTAAACATCAACTGATTCTACTTGTATTCTCTTAAACATTGCCTGACTCTACTTTTATCATTGCCTTTAACACCTTCTTGAGTGCTGTGGCTCCTCCTGGGCTGCCTGTGCTGCTGCAGAAGAGGGGGAGGAGGTGCAGCAGCAGGTGCTGCCTCCCCTACACCTGACTGTGCATGCAGACCCAAGGGGTTCAGGCAGAGGTTATTCTGGCAAGGGTCTGTTGGGCCGCCAGTGACCACGGAGCCCCCAGCCCCAATTCCAGAACCTTCCCAAAGAAGCCTCTGTGCATAAGCCAGTTCCAAGAACTTTTGCCACCCCTCAGGCTAGGGGAGGGGGCGTGGGCTTGTCAGGTATACAGAAGCCCAACCACAATGCAGGCACCGTGCACGCACCACCCCATGGAAACTGCCAAGAAAATGCTACAGAAGAACCGCAGGACCATGTGCTCTTGAAAACCATGTTTTTCAGAGGCTTATGGAGTGGTGACTATTTTCCTTCCTCACCCCCACCTCACTTTATTCCTCTCTCTCTCTCTCTCTCTCTCTGTTATTCCTCTCTCTTTCTCTTATTCCTGTCTCTCCCTCTCTCTCTCTTTGTTCCTTTCCTTTTGTTTTCCATGGCACTACCGTGCATCTGATTCAATCAGGGTTGTGTTGTTTTGTCTAGCTGCCTTGAGGGTATCAGATTGTGATCTAAACAGATTTGGAACTGGTTTTTAGCAACATTTGCTGGTTTGGCCATGTCCAAAACCAGCACTGATTTCATATTTTGGCCGTGTCCAAAATATTGGTTGGTTGTTTTGGCCATGTCCAAAACAAATACTGAATTTGCTGTTCTGGCCATGACCAGAATATTGATTTCCTGGTTTTGTTGTGTTTAAGATGAATACTGATTTGTTGTTTTGGATGTGCCCAAATTGAACACTGTTTGGATTTACCTTAGGAGATTTGTTGTCTCCAGTTCGCTGTGCAAGCAGGAAACGGGCCATGACAGGCATGTGCTAGAACGGGACTAAATCACACATGAGCATGTGAACAGACTGTTCACTTGGCTACAAGTCAAGTAAGTAGTCAAAACACATCTAAATAGCCATGAAGCTGCACCGTTTTTGTCATGTAGTTTGGCTTTTGTAGGAAGCTCTACCAATGGTGTGACATTGCCTACAATCCAAGAAGTTAATTCAAAATTCTTCTGCACTATAATACCTCATTTGAGGGGTCAGTAGTTCTAAGGGTTACCTTTTGTACCCTTTTTAAAAATAGGTACAATGTTGTCTTTCTTCCAGGGACTTCCTCTGACTACCATGACTTTTCAAATATCATGGAGAGTGGCTTGGCAACCACATCAATCAATTCCCTCAGGATTCTGGGATGCATCTCATCAGGTCCCGTAGACTTAAATAAGTTCAAGTTCCTCACGTGTTCACAAATCTGATCTTCCCCTACAGTGGGAAGGGCTATACCCCTCTGGTCCCCATCTTGTTGTCCATTGGGCTGGGAGACTAGTTATCACTGAAGACTGAGGCACCTCTGCCTCAGCCAAGGTGCCATTCAGATGATTAGAACATTAGACCATCACCCAATCCATCCATCTTACCAGATGAAGTTCAGGACAAACCACTCTCTTTTGCAAAGTCACCATGACTTAATTGTTTGTCCATTATTGCAAGTTTGGCCTTGACAAGTCCAGGCAAGTCCATGGTCCCACAATAATTCAGGCAAACTGAGCTTTTGATTTTATACTTCTTGAATGCCTTCTCTTTTTGACTTGATTAAGTGCTATATATAATTTCAACTACATACTCTTTCATGTTTCCTTTTCTACCAATTTAAAGTACCTTAATTAAAGATAAAAAGAAAGTATTGCCTCCACCAGGAGTGCAAGTGGATTATACTTTAAGAGGTTGAAAAGCTGACAATTTTTTGTCACAGTGTCATGAAGAAACCAAACATAACAACCCGTAGATAGTTATAAATTCGAATTTCATGATATAAATTCACATTTCATTTCCCCAAAAAATGCAGACCAGGGTTCTGTGGTTGATCCTTTTAATTTTTTCTGGAGTTTTGGTTCCTTGCACTCACTGGGATATACTGGAATAAGATAAATAATTATTTTGTCCGTGTATTTATTGTCTGCAGTACACTTGACTAATCTGTCACACAGATAAGTATTTTCACACAAAATTTAAAGTGCCAATCATTTCAAATGTTGGTAAGTATTAGTTTGTTTGCTTGATTGTTTGTTTGTTTATTGTTCCAAAAGATGGAGGATCAAATGTAACTTCTAATATTGTCAAGTGTTACACATAGAACATCTTTCATTAACATGGTTTCATTCATTCATTGCACTGAAAATGCAGTGGTGACTCTGGTGGCACACTGAGGAAAGATGTTCTGCCTCCCCATAATCTCAGAGTTTTTGTCTTATCTACTACCAACACATAGTTCTGTTTCCAGGACAATGTGCTTTTGGTTTAATGGTCAGATTTGACACTATGCATGTAACTAGTTCTCTTTCACAATGAAGCCGAGATATGTTTCTTGAGAAAGGAAAACTCCCTTTACCTTCTTCAATTGCTAGATGGTCTTATTTTACTAACATATGATTAGTTTTCATTTTTCTGAAGTCTAGCTAATTTACTTTGAATTCTTCTAACTTACATTTTTAGCATGTAAAAGTAATAATAATCTTTGTTTTCAAGACTCAGTGGTGCCCAGGTTACTCATGCAACCATAAGCATATTGTAATTTCTACCTTATGGCTCATCTGTTCCAATAATCATCTTAAATTAAATTTTCCTGAACGGTGTGAGGTATGACAGCACATTACAAAGAAAGAAATTCACTGCTCTACAAAGGCAATCCACCCATTGGTATCATTCTAAGATTTTAATACATTTCGTGCTGGTGTTTTGCTGTGATATTTACATTATCCTTCCATTGGGCACAGCAAAATGGGTCACTCTAGGAGAGAATGGAAGAGGCTGATGGAGGATTGGGAAAACCCTACATTTTATAATTAATGTAGAATCACAATATTTACATGACTTCTAGCTAATAAAGGGACCTTTAGGCTAATACTGATAACTTCAATTTGTACTACTTTTAGGTAGTAGCAACTAGAAATAAAGTTTAGGACATAAAGGGAATACACCAGAGTATGCAGTAAATGGAAATGAAAGAGATGTACCTTTTTTTTCATAAACTCTTGCTTGAAGAATTGCCAGACTTTAATGTAAGCTTGTATTACGTCACGATGCCTATTTTTTGAGATAGACAGAAAGGGGACTACGATACATTGAGAGGTGGAGAAGTGAAAAATATTCTGCTAACTAAACGTGTGATCTGTTATCATCCAGTTGTTTTGATTTTACCAGGGTAAAAAAGAGAACTTTTACAACCATAAAGCTAGACAGATTTCAAAACAATGCAAAGTGGTTCTTCATTCTCAATGCAGACTTGAGTATGTGTCACCAACACAGAAATGGTGACAAGGAGCCCTGTAGAAAAAGATTAATGACACTAGAATTTTCCAGCTTGGTGCTTACACTGCACTTTCAACATGCAGGGACAAACTGTTTGTTTTCCCTTTTAGATTGCTTACCACTGCTTGATTTACTGGGCAGCAGAGTGAAGACAAGTTTTTAAATAACTGTGGCCTGGCTACCGTTCTTCTCAGCAAGCAACTGAATTTCTTTTAGAAACTGAAAAAGATTACTTCGTCTGGGAAAATAACATACTTCCTGCTACCAGGATTTTCTTTATGAAATGTGACCTTAGAGGATACTTCAGTTGCAACTCACTTCTCATTTTGGGTTCCTTTGGTCATGAGAAAAAATAAAAACTGTGAGCAATGAAAGGATGTGTGAATGGATCTCTGAAAAATTATGTAGATAATAATACCTTTAATCTGTAAAAAAATACATACGCAAAAATCAAAATGGTTAATATAACTTTTTAATGAGGTTAACAAGTTACAAAGACTTCACAAGTTTCTGAGTGGCTATGATGCCAGATAACATTGAATGAAAATCCGCTACTTGGTTATTCCATTGAAACATCATTGATTTTAATTCAGATATAATTGATAAAATGTATACAACTTGTGCAAAAGAAAGATAAACTACTTTCTTCATGTAATGTTATTAGAGGTGTAACTCCACTGATATTGAAGGACCCACACCAAATGAATTTAATCCATTTTATTCCAGTTATAGACAGTAATTCTTTTCAAAACACTACAGTTTCTGGTTGTGTTCCGTCTTAGCTTCCCAGTCCCACTCAGTCTCATATTTGCACTTATAATGGATTTTGTGAGGGAATTGTCACTTCATCTGAATAAATTGAGTGTCTTGACAAAACACTGCAAACCTGTCACTGGAGAAAAGGTTTAAAAAGTGACATGATTTCAGATATTTTAACAGGCAGAGGGCTGTCTGTGACATGCTTCATAATATAAATTCACCTTTGTGATTAGTCAGAAACTGTATTTACTTGATATCTACTATTCTTTTTGAGTGTGCTTAAAGACAATGTCAATTTTGTATTGCTGTAGGTATAAAACAAATCTTTCAGAAAGACTTTCTCCATATGGATGAAGGTGGGTGGTCCCCTGGGGGAGGATGAGAGCACATGGCCTCTTTGTGATTCCACTAATAAATCACCTATAGAAGGTGAGGCTTGGCATTTAACCTGAGGTTATCTAAAGCTTGACTTCTACATCATTTACATAACACTGAGAACAGGAATCTTTCTTCTTAAAAAGTTTTGCTTAGAATTTTCACTGTGAGTGAGCATAGCTAAATGGAAACAGCAGCAAGTGCCTCAGGCAAGCAAATAAAAAAAGTGAAGAGGTGCCATCAGCCTCTAGAGGACAGGAAAGAAGAAGGGTCAATTTAAAATGACCTTATAGTTATCAAGCTCAGCTATGCAGATTGATAGTCACGGTGGTTTGCATACTGTAAAGAAATGTATAAAGAATGTAAAATGGCTTCCCATAAAGCTCTGCAGTTTATTTATACAGTTGTAGTCTAATGCTATTAGTCATGAATAGTGGAGTGAAATAAAGTTGTACTGCATATAGGTGAAAGCATCCCAGCCAAACTAGCGCAAATATATATAATGTTTCACAGTATCACAGTATCATAAGGTTGGAAAAGACCTTTGAGATCATCAAGTCCAGCCTATGACCCAACACCAACATCTACTCGTCATCTAAACCATGGCACTAAGTGCCTCATCCAATCTTTCTTTAAACACCTCCAGGGAGGGTGACTCCACAACCTCCCCAGGCAGCGCATTCCAATGAACAATTATCCTTTCAGTAAAGAACTTCTTCCTAATGTCAAGCCTAAACCTCCCCTGGCGAAGCCTGAGACCGTGTCCTCTTGTTCTGTCGCAGGTCACCTGAGAGAAGAGACTAACCCCTGCCAGACTACAACCTCCCTTTAGGTAGGTGTAGAGAGCAATAAGGTCTCCCCTGAGCCTCCTCTTCTCCAGGCTAAACAACCCCAGCTCCCTCAGTCGCTCCTCATAGGGCTTGTGCTCCAGCCCCTTCACCATCCTCGTCGCTCTCCTCTGGACACAAAGGACATTAGGGAATTGTGAAATGATACCACTTTTCCCTGAGAGAAAGTGCTGGATTGTTACGCGATTTCCATTTTGGCCATTCACCTCAGCAATAGGATATCACACTACTGGCAAAGGCAATACTTATATCTTACAGTATAATTTTCATCTGAATAAAATAAAATGTTTTACGTAAATAATTTGTTAAGAGCACAATGTTTTCACTACACTTGTCTATATCAGGCTTTCATGCTATCATCTAACAACATATTATCTGAGTGATAAGGGTCTACATGTAATCACGTCAGTGCAATGGCATGGCTGACTCTCCATCTGTTCCTCCTACTGAGGAGGAACTATTTTGTCACCTTGCCCCCTAAACAGTTTCTTCCATCTGGTGGTCCAACTTGAGAAGTCTAAGGCCAAAACTGGCAAGATACTCAACTTCCATTAGGGTGAATATACATCCCCCCAGAGTCAAAATGGGCCAAATAGAGTTCAGGTCAACTTCTACTCTATTAAGATTATACAGCTTCCTTGGATAGTATGCGTCTATCCTGGAATATCCCTCGTTGATGCTAGATGGTGTTTACTTGCTCCTAAACTTGTATAGATATATGATTTCATATGACGGGGCAGATGTAGCCTGAGGAAAATCTTTAATTGCTGATTCCTGACAGCTGATGTCCTACGCCAAGAGTAGACTTGCTGAACCTCTGCCTAAGAGGCTCTACTCATCATATCTTCGGCCTAATTCAATGTGGAACTTCTGATATGCTTTCCCTCCTCTGTGTTTAGCACTCTATTATAAAAAGCAAGCACAGCATATCAGGTCTTTCATTTTGCCAAGTTTAGTAAAGTTCTTTAAACTATATTCTCAAAATCACTTATTGACCTAGCAATTTTTTTTTTCCTCTGTACCCGTCGATATTCCTTTTGTTTGCATGTGACTTTATGCAAGTACTGCCTTTGCACTGTCTGCAACCATGTCCGCACCATCAAGGAACTAATTACTGGTTTCCATTGCTAAGAAAGCCTTGTGAAGAGGCTTTGGGCTTGTTACCCTAGAGTGAGGAGGATAAATGTATCAATCTAGGTGAGTTCTTTACACCTCACTGTTTAAAAAAGATGAGAAATACCGCAACCTCACAGTCTAGTTAAAACTGTGTGAATCCTTCTCATGTTCATTAAAAAACTGAGACTTTGATGTTATACTGTAGGAAAGAATTTCTGATTTTAGATACCGATGAGCCTAAGAAGCAGGAGTGTTAACACTGAGTATGCTTAGCACTTCGTATCAGCTTTTTTTAGGTTTTTAGACAAAGAATATTCAGGATTTTTGTATAACGTGTACAGTCAATGTATTTAAATTAACACACAGTAGTAAATTTTAGGGGTGAGAACTAGCTTATCCAATTTAAATGTCTTGAATGTATCTCAAACTTAGGTGTGTAGTATAAAGATCTTCTTTCCAGGTTTGTGTGTTTTCATGAAGAGATTTCAAGTTAAATCCTGTTGAAAGGCTTCAGAGTAAGATGAGTGCTTTATTAAGCTTCAGCACCTTAATGGTAGAATTCACGCTAACATGGCGTTCAGGAAAACATCTCTATTAATAATAGTACTTAATTTCTTGCGATGGGGTCAGTTACCATCTAGAGATGCCTACCTTCCTTTATTTTACGATAATGTTGGATCAGTATTTTTAAACAAATGTATGATCTATTGATTCAACACTCTGTAGAGTCTTTCTACATTAACATAAGTGCCCTTAAACATACCTTTGATGTAAAGCCATTCAGTCTACTCTTCAAAGGTTCAAATTGAAAAAAAAGTCTGTACAGCCTTCTGCGCTAATTTGACTAAGACATTTAAATAAACTAGTTCAATATCCTCATTCAGATGATTAGGTCTTAACATATGTCCTAGTATGTTCATCATCACCGTTGCCTCTGTCAAAACTTAGTGACAATCAAACAAATTACACTATGTTTAGAACTGAACTGGACGTGGAAAGCTGCTACCTCTCTAGTTATGCTTTCAGACAGTACAGGCAGCAGCATGTGTGCAGGATGGTAATGAAGAACTATCAGAAGGCTGTAGTCACCTCTTAACCTAGATCAGAAAAAAATAAGTTTAAACATAGAACTATGGAGTTTTCAGACTGGGTCAGTATCTGATCTCTAGGGGAAAACTACATGGGAAATTCTGGAACTAAACCAACAATAAAATTTCGTGTGTTTAGGTCTGTATCCCAGAAGACCAATTCTGAAGAAAAATTGAGAGATATTTTTGCCTCTATATTTCTTATGAATGGGTCTCTAGTGATGGGTGCAATAAATTCATTGCTCCTTGCGTTTTGAGGCAGTGAGTGGATGTGATATGAGGTCTGAAACAACAACAACAAAAAAGAGACTGTGCATCTCTTTTTATTTAACAAATTAAGAAAATCAACAACAATCACCTTCAAAACAACTCCCTTCTGAACTGACACACAGCTGCCTACAGTGCTGCCAGCGTTCAAAGCTATTCCACATATTTTCTGGAAGGCTGTTGTTCATATCATGTTCTGGAAGTCTCCACTATTTTTGTTTTCACATCTTCTACTGACAAAACTGGGCTCCTTTGAGCACCAACTCGTTTTTTGGGAAGAGACAGAAATCAGAGAGAGACAGTTCTGATGAATAGCATGGGTGCTCTAACACAATTATATTATTAACTAAAAACTGCTTCACAGACAAAGCATTGTGGACTGGCACACACGAATATTTTCTGACAGAGGGTAAGAAAGCGTCTGTATTTGACCATGTATCTGCTTGTACCGAATGAAGTGATCGAGTTGAGCCTTGTGTCACAGTGACGAGTTAAAATAACTTGTTATATCACTGTCTCTTTATGTCTTCTCTACCCCTCTTGATTCCTACATTGTAGGGGTAGCCATTTTTTTTGTGTGTCATAACTTATATGCTCCTCCTGAAGGTCTAACCTTAGCTCCAAATACATTTACATTTACATTGCCATATATGTAGTCACCTACTTAAATTCCACTTTTTCTGTATTATAACACAGCTATTGCTTAAAGGTTAAACATAGGCTGCCTGGGTTTCTTTGCGCCTCTAGAATGGTCACTACTGAGAGAAAGATCTCAAAGTGCTTGTGTGTCTTTCCCTACGCTTACTCCCACTGCCACTTTTTACAGTGAATTTATCCATTAAAATAAATAATTTTGTTTGTTGTTTATTTAAATTGAATAATTTTACACAAAGCATTCTACTTACAGAAAATATATATATTTGGAATGTGTGTGTTTCAAATTTCTTGCTCACATGGTCAGGGTCATCTTCTGGTTAAAGCAGAAATATGAGTCAGGAAAACTGCATTCTAGTTATCACTTTGTTACTGATTTACTGTGAGATTTTGAACAAATTCTTTTCCCCTCTGTGCCTCCAATTCCCACATACAGAAGATAAGAATATTATTTATTGAAGTTTTAATATTCCTTTGGACTATCCTAAAGACGCTCAATATTATGATTAATTATCACTTTCAATATCTGTATAGAGTAATAAACACTGACCAGATTTAAATAGCAAAGCTCTCTCTGGAATTTGTATAGTATTCAGATATGAAGAAAAATGAAAGAATTATTTCAAATTTCAGTGTAATGATATTTGAAATTTGAGACAAAACAGAATTAAAAGGATAATATGTTTTGGATTTTTTTTTTTGTAGATAATGGCATCTTTAATAAACAAAATCAAACTAATCAACAGCTGTTCTGGTTTTATCTTATGATTAATATCTCCCTTTTATTAAAGAACAGCTGAATTAAGCCTATGGATACTTAAATAAATATACATTCCCAGGAAAGTGATAGTTGTTCTCTGAAGATGCATATTACCAAATATGGTGTGGTTATGGTTTTGATATTTTTGAAAAATAATTCTAATTTCAATATCTGTTCCAATGTATCTAAAATAAGAAACTACTTTATAATTTTAAAATTGTCAGATTTAACTATAATACAGTATAAATGGTATATTAAGTATTAGCTTATGTTTTCTTTGCCTATTAAAGAGCTTCTGAAATTGGACCTCTTCATACAGAGTAGTGATGACAGTTAAAAAATCCATCAAGAACAAACCCACCTTCATAGGAGTCCTAGTATTAGTCTCAAAGAGAAGCTGGGTTGCTATCATTATTTCTTTTTCTATCCATGTTTAAAACATTTTTGTCATTTCAGAATTGATTAACAATAACTAGAAAACGAAGAGCATCTTTATATTTCTACTCCAAGCGCAAAATGAAATGTGAACATAAATGAAATCCAGCAGCGGGTAATAAATATGCCACTAGTTTATGTTTTATAATTACAAGAAATTATCCAAGTTGCAAGAAAAGAATGAAAATAGTCAGGTTGTGACCTTGTCTTGTTCATTGATGCAGAGGAGGAGAGATTCCAACCAATCCTGTTACACAGCTCCTATAGGTTTGACTTGGTCTGGGAACAGAACCCTTGTTTCCACCAGACTTCTCATCCTGAATGAGTACCCAGAAGACAAGCTCTTGTTCTGTTTTAATCTTAGTGTCTGCCTAATGGCTTGTTAAGCAGCAAAGTAACAATGGTTCTCAGTCATTATGTAGATTCATGTTAAACTGATTTCCCACTCCCAAAAAGTTGGAGTAAGAAAATTGCAAAATAAGCACTGTCTTGTAAGATTAACAGCTACAGGAAAATATGCATTCTATAAAACTGATGTTGCATAAGACAAGATAAATATTAGACCATATGTTTCAGTAACACTTAATGCTAAAATTGCTTCAAAATCTTGTATGCCAGCTAAAATTACCTTTACTATTAAAAGAGGATAGTAAGATTGAGCTGAACCTAAAAGAACTCCTTTAAGGCAAAAATGAATATTTCTAATGCAGATATGGAAAATATCTGGTAAACTCAATGATCATGGAAATATATTGGAAAAATTATGCAACTTGTTACAGAGAAAATAATTATTGCTCAATGCAGTCAAATATTTAATATAGTTAGCCCTTCATTATGGAGCCCAGCATAAAACGATATGTGTGTGTGTGTGTATGTGTTTTCTATCTCACACCACAAAGGGCTTAAAAAAAATTATGTTGTTAGTATTAGCTATTAATAAAGCGCATTAAATTTTATAAAATATAAAAATTAATTAATATTAAAAAATAAACCTTAACAGAATCAATAATTAATCACATACAAATTGAATATTTTTAAATTGTAGGCCCTAGGCTTAAATTATTGTTTGCCAACTTTCATACACGTCAGTATGAAGCCTATTCAAGGATGTGAGTGAGATTCATTCTCTTAGTATTGCACATGAACTTTTATTTTAATCAGAAATAGCCTAAAGTCAAGGTAAAGGACTGACATTCAGTAAAGAAGCCATCAGCCACTTCCTTATATACATACACTAGCAGGAACTGCTGGTTTACATTTTTGGTGTGATTTGACATTAGATACATTTTCTTTTAACATTCTGTATATAATGGAGTTTAAAGAACCTATAGAATTATTCAACTTACTAGTACGATTGCAATTCAATTTCTGGATAAAGAAAGACGTTTGCTGTCGTGTGAAATGCCCCAGAACTTCTGAGCTGTCTAAATTCACGTGACACATATGACATAGGATCCACAAGTAGCGCAGGGCTCCTAAAGTACTAGGGATACGTGAGTGTGCATCTATTCTCTAAATAAAATTGACTCAGATGACTTGATTTCCACTAGGAAGTTAGACTGATAATAAAGTTACTGAATTGCAGAAAACCTAAATGGTGTCTGTATACTAGAATATCGGTCAAATCTCAGTCTTTGTGGCCTTGATACAGGAGGTAAATAATATCGAAATCTTTGGATGTAGTGCAATCAGTGTTCAAAAAGTATGGAAACTTACTCAAACTTCCATGATCTAAAAACCTAAATAATAAGCTTGAATGTTGAGAGGATTATGAATATGAAGTGCCTGGAAATATAATTTTAAAGCACAGGTTTATCCATCAATTTGGAAAGATACATAAAAACCCTGAGGTGAAAAAAATGTGTTTGCTGTATTTCATGATAGGTTCGGACTAGGAAGGGAATAGAGGAGAGGTCAATTCAGATCCAGTTGAAAATCTAGAAATTTTTAGGCTAATTGTTAAATGTCTGACTGTTATGTGTGCAACAAAAGACAATGAAGAACTGAGTTCAGTCAGAATAGAAAGCTAGCTCAAACTGGCAGTAGGGTCTGTAGCTCAGTCTGGACTGTGGACTGAGGTGCTGAGGCCATCGACCTCTGTCCTTTGGCTTAATGGAAGAGAGAAGGATACTTTTATAATTGCTGATGGTATCTCACAATTTGAAAGATAACTTTTCCACTGTTATCAATAGAATGTATTTGTACATGTAAATAAATATTTTGTCAGGTTTTGTTTGGGATGTAAAGTAAAATATGAAATATCACTAAGCAATTAATATATTTGAGGACTATAAATAGACAGCAGTTATCTGGATTCAGAGTACCTTAGAGATCTAATTGAAAGCTACTGATAACAATGGTAAACATAAAATAATATTTTAAGACAATTGGTCAGCCAGCTTAGGAAAAATAATTTTTTGAATCCGGATAATCTGAAGTCCATTCAACATGTCCTGTATTTGGAAGATATTATGTACTTCTGCCCAGCTTCTGTCACTCTTGCATTGAATATTAGGTATTACACCACCAAAAAATCCGTTCAGAATACGTGGGAGTCACTACAAAACAATCTGGTGAGCAACATGGGTGATTCACAGAGTATGGATCAGATAAAAACAAAAAGGAAAACCCAGAAGCATCTTGCTCTGACCTGCTGTAATAGCTGGGCCTTACTTCAGGGTAGGCGGTTCTACATGATGATAAATGATAAGGAGGGTTGTATTTATAAATGAATGCAACCTAACAAAGAGTCCAATGCATACATAATTGCTTATTTCCAGAAAGGCAGAGTAACTTTTACATATCCAAAGAAATCTAATCACAATACTTCTAACAGTTACTCATTTTCATTTTATTTCTCTGTGGGGGCACCTTTGAGCTGTAGTGTTTTTGATAAATCTCATGAGTTTACTGCAGATTCCAAGTAGAGTTGGTTTTATTGCTCTTCAGTCAATATAATAACAATGAAACGAGAATTAAACTCATGTTTCAAAATTGTGATTGCCTCCTAGATGATGGTGGTAATACGGAGGACTTGGAAGAGCAACAGAGGGTGTTCTCAGATGGTGTATTTGATCGGCAGTTGAAAGAAAGTATTTCAGATTTCTTAACACCAGAAAAAGTTATGGCTGCAAGCTTTTTTGCTAAATATCATTCTTGAGTGGCAGACACAATATTTCCAAGGTATTGCGCTTTTGGAGAGGGGTTTTTTTATTTTATTTTTCTTTTTTAAAAAAAAATCTAACAGCATCTATCAGAATTTAAAATTATAAAAGAAGTATGAAATACTTTTAGACCTGGAAATTTATTTTTTTTTTAAAACCTACAAGTTTTTTTAACTTGTTTAGTCCAGATGGAGTACAGTTCAGCTAGAGAGAAAAAAATGTATTGACAGTTGAACAAATAACTGTAAAACTATTTTGGACATGTTGAAAATTAGCTCAAAAGAAAGATATGGGCTTCAGTTTATTTTCATTAGCTGTGGCAAAATTCAACTCTGACTTGACCCTATATGTAGCAAAAGAAAGATTAAAGATTAAGAAGAACTGGCTTCTTATGTTCAAGATTTATTGGGTAGTTTTCACTTTTGTTTATTAAAGAAAAGAAAAATGGGGTAGGGAGGAGGAGAAGGAAAAAGAAAGAATGAGACAGATATGCAGAGAGGAAATAAAACTCAGGCTATTCAATTTAAGTTTCCAGTTTGGTTTGATGGACTTCAAAGGAGGTAGAAGCAGAAAGTGAGGTGTCATGTTTTATCCCTTTAGGAATCCTGGTTAATGAGGAAGTCTCTAAGGTAGGCGAGGTGTGTTCTCATTCCAGTTCATGTTGCTACCTCTACCAAAATCACTCTAAAACTTTTGAAAACTTTGTATTATCAGTTTGGAGAGAGTCATAATAATGAAGTATTTTGCACAAGCTCAAACTCGCAGTAGTATCTGTAGCTCAAACGTCTGGACTGTGGACTGAGGTGCCGAGGCCATCGTCCTCTGTCCTTTAGCTTAATGGAAGAGAGAAAGATACTTCTACAATTGCTGATTATATCTCACAATTTGAAAGATAACTTTTCCACTGTTATCAATACAACAAAGGGGAACAGGGGAATAGTGGAAAAAGGTGAGATAGTGCATATTAGAGATGGAAAAGGCACAGAGTATTATTGGTAACAGACAGGGTTATAGCTAGAAGGTTGCTACATTTATTTCTGCTGCAGTAGGTGCTGTGGAAGTACAAAAAAAGACTGGAAACTTGTGAAAACATGTCATTAGCTTCTTTTTCCCCTGTATGATTTTCATTTTCCTTGAAACATCCTGTGCCACCCAAAAGAAACTCATCTGTTTGGTAATGTAATATTGTCTTTTCACAACTTTTTACTAGTCTGTGCTACATTATTCAATATCTGATGAAAGAAAAATATGTCACACAATCTCTTATGTTGAATTTTATAGGCACATAAAAGGAATTACAGTAAGAGAAATATAACCTTGCACATACTAGTGCTAGGTGAATTGCTGGAGGAGGTGTTAGTGTCTACATCAAGCCCCAAGTGAAGTGCAGTATTTTCTCAGTTTCCAGAGGTTACCTGTGGAGAAGCACCTCATGTTCACTGGCCAACTTTAGAAAACATCACTTTTCTTTCAGATCAATTGAATGAGTACTAAGTAAATTCTGTTATATTACTTTACCAAGAAACAATACATAAGGTGACTAAACATTTTTTATTATTCTAATGTGATTTATTATGTATTGTCAATGCTGTCCAATACATTGAACAGAAAACAGATTTGAATAAATGTTTTTCTCTTGTTACTAGGTGAACTATGTTTTTTTAGTATTTACTTATTTTGCATTATGAAATAGACACTAAGATCAGAAGGACTTGTTAAGGAGGTTTAAATTAGGACTTGAAAGGAAAGAAGGTGGAAATTAATTCCCTTGTATAAAAAAATTAGTATACAAGAAAAAGATTCCAGACATTATTTAAGTGTGGGATTGTTGGGTTAGATCGGGATTTTTTTTTTCCCCTGTTGTGGTAGTACCTTTTCTGTCCTAGATATTTTCAGTCATGCCATTATTTCATGTGAAGTTTTGAGTCTGTAAGTAAAGTTATTATTTCGTAACTTTATCAGTAAACAGTCTTGAGATTATGACAATAGTAAAACTATGTCTAGATACACAACATACCATGGTAGTGTAGACAAATATTTTTTTTTCCCTACAGCTATCTAAACAGAATTTGGAAGGGGAAAGTGCATATAAATATATCAGTCTAGAAGTGACAAGGACAGCTTTGCAAAACACATTTTACATCAGTGAAATATACTTTTAACCACTATGAAAATATACACTTCTCAGTCCTGAGGCAGACAGACAAGATTTGAGATCCCAACATAAGCTTTAGAAGTCTTAAGAAGATTTATGGCAACATATTTAGGGGACTGATCCTACTTCCAGTGTAATCAAACAAACTTTTTTGTCAAGTATTTAAGAAAGATAGGACTTGAGACCTAAGTATTCTTGTAAAATAATTCCTCTCACACACCTCTAAATCTATATAGTCCTACTGTTAATGTCTACATATTGATGTCTTTTAATCATAAAACTTTAATTTGCCATTAAAGTTCCTCCTTTAAAACCCTTCCTTATGAAATGGAACTTGCTTGTAAAGGCCCAGGATCAGACAAAGAGAAGGAACATTTTGTTTTACAGGTTGTAGCAGATGGAAAAACACCATTGTAAAATACATGGAGGTTGAGAGGGCACAGCATGGAGTAGGGAGAGGGGTTTGCTATAACTTACCTTGCAGGCATCTTTATGATGACTCAGAGGAGCTTTGCATTTATTGTCTGGAAGACTGGGCATTTGAAACTATGTATGTTAGGTGGTCATATATCTGTATCTTTCCTAAAAAACACAAATATATGAAGGAATCTCACTGATTTCTATAGACTTTCCATTTCTATAGACTTCCTTAAAAACAACTTACGTAGTGCAACAGAATGTATATGTATAGATGTGCTTTTAACATGCTATTTGTTTGACCAGTTTTGCTTGCCTAAATAGTATATTATTTTTTAAAACACAAAGAAATGTGTTAAAATGTTCTTACTGTTACTGTGATTTGATCCAACTTTTGCTCAAGAATCAGTGTGTGTAAATCACAGAGACTAATTTTCAGAAAAAGCATAAGAGAATACACCTCAGTATTTTTAAAAAATATAAGGATCTTCTTTATATACTAAAAGTGGAAGCAGTATCCAACTGTGCTCATATTTATCTATCACTTCCTCCCTTCTTGTTTCTCAACAAAATCCTAGAAAGTAAATGTATCCACTCTCTGTAAAAAAACCCTGAGCTTCAGTTGAAGGTTCCTTGCAGAAAAGAAGCAAGAACTAACAGCCTTTTAAAACACTATATTTTTTGATTCAGATGGAAACATCTCATTAATCTCTTAAAGGCAAGCAAGCTGGACTTTCAAAGGAGGCACAACTCCCAGAAATGTTTTTGAGTCTGTGGGACGTGACTGTGCAGTATCATGCCGTGTTGTCTTTTCTTATGGGGGCAAAAGAGGCAATTTCAAAGATGGTGCTTCTTGGTTGCACTCTTCCCAGGTCAGTGATATATTGTGCATAATAAATGACTAACTTTGTTAAAGGAACCTATCTGAAAGCAAAAGTTGGAAAAGTCTAACCACAGAGTCAATCTCAAAATCATAGGAAAGGAGCTTGGAAGAGGCATCCGGGGGTCATCTAGCCTCACCTCTCACTAGAAGGGGAAATATTGCCAAAACCAGATCTTGCTGTATGTTGGAGTTTCGTTATACTGTGATTTAAGCTTCTGAATTTCTTTAGCATGTGTCTGAAGCCTGATGCAAAGTCTGTCCGGGTGTAGAGTTTTCATCTGTCCTTAATCAGTTATGTCACTAAATCTAAAGATTTCTGTATTATGGTTTTGGTGGTGGTGGAAAAAGGAATAGAATTCCGTCTATTTTTACACGTCAGTCTTTATGTCCAGAATGTTTTCAAAGACCCAATGCATACCAGAGAGCAATTGGTCTTCTAATTTCTAAGCTCTGTCTTGGAAATGCATCTTTAAGTCTCTTAGAAAAACTTTCCTAAACAGTGATCTAAGTTCCCTGAGCTGCTATTTATTCTGTTCTGAAAAGGAAATTAATTAAAAGAAGACAGGAAAAGGACAGAAAAAGAAACCCCTAAGATATACTGGTTGCTTCTTGAAACGTAAACAGAAGTTAACTTGTGTCTACCAAAACCCATGAGTTCTTTCCCTCATGTTTCTGTAATCTGTTTGTAAGGATAAGAAATAATTTAGTGTCACACAGTTCCCGCTCAATTGAGTGGTTTAAAGATGATTTCAGTATCTGCTACATAATCTAAGGTAAGTAAGGTGGGTTACATTTTGCAGACACCTAAAGGATTATTTTCTAGCTAGATAACACCCAGAGGAATGCATTTTAGCAAAGTTTTCCTCTGAAGTCATTGCTAAATTGATAAATTGTTCATGTCAGATTTACAATGCTGTTAATGTCAGATTTCAGAGTCTTTCAAGCTATGGAACTCCTTACAACCTTTACACTGTCTCAAAAAATTCCGACCCAAACATTTCAGTGCATAAAGACTAAGGTATGCAGACATGTTGAAGAGCAACAGAATATTAAGCTTATTAAATTTTTACATATTTAATCAAACTGAGGAGATACAGACTATAGGTGTGAAAACGGTAACCTATGTGAAAAAAATCTCAGCTAACCTCTGTATAGTAAATCCTGTCACTTAAGAATGTAGTTGCTACCTATCTGTCAAATCCACTGGACTTACTGAGACTTCATTTCACAAGAGTTCTTGACATTTCTCACTGTTTTTCCTCACTACCAGCACTTTATGTCATTAGTGGGCAGGTATGCAGGTCAAAAATTCCATTTTTTCAAAATGGAGATATTTTTCACATTCAATGACCTAATCCCATGGTCCATAATATATTTCTGAGTATAAAGGGGGCTTGTTGTGTTTGACTGGGGAGTGGTGTTAGCAGCTTGAAGCTACTGTGTTTGGATTTTACTCTACCATTACTGGTTTTTACAGCTCCTAAAATTGTCATTTGAAATTCTATTGAAGAAACAATACCTGTTAATTCCTTTTATGTAGACGAACAGATTGTGTGGCAAAATTTATTGAATTTCATTTGAAATAGTTTCATTATTTTTAGTTAATTTAAGCTTGAACTAAAGATGTAACACAGAGACAGTCAGGACATAGGCTCAAATTGACCTAAAATGAAGAATAAACAGTGACCCAGTAAAGCCTGCCAGAAAATTATCTTATTGCTAGCTTTAGAGAAAAGTGACAAATGAGTCATATAAGACAGTGGAACAAATGTAATGTGACATGTATTTGACTTTGTGAATTAGTTCAGATGAGAGTTTTGGCAAAGGAAAGGCTTCCTCTGAGGAATCATACAATAAGGAAGCTCTTCTGCAAACTGGCAAATAAGACAGGTGTTTGTAAACAGTTGGAAAAAGGAAATAACAATTCTTTGCTGTGTCACCTTTTCAATAATTTCTAAGTATGGAGAGATCAGAATTGAAAAATAGCTCAGCACAATCCAGCTGTAGTTTTGAGAACACAAGCTGAAGCTTTTTGCAGTTCACTTTGCAGCTCTAGTCACGAAGGGCACGGGGAATTTCAAAATATAAACCATTCCTAAGGGTAATGGGTGAAGTCTTGGCTCATACAAAACTAGTGGCTCCGTGCCCACTGGAGCCAAGTTTTAATTCAGTGCCTTTCAAGTGCTCACAGTGATATTATATGATCATATGGACTGAAAGAAATCTGTTCCTAATGGAACTGTCTGGGAAAAGGAAGAGATAAGAAAATAAAGTGATATATCCTATTGGTTCAAAAGGTTGTTATTCTTTTTTTTCCACATTAAGGAAGGGAAAGATTAAGAACTGTGTGTAGGATGAGAACTTTTCCCCTGCATCCAGTTACAAGCATAGAATAAATAAGAGAAAAGAAAAGGAAAGTGAAAAGGATTGATTAAGTGAGAAATAAGAATACATAATTTTTTTTCAGTTCCAGAAAAACGCAAGATTTTGGAAAGAAATGTGTTTCTTCCTCAAGACAGTCACTTTCTGATGGTAGTAGGGGTTATATATTAATTTATTTTTGGTTATTCACTCTTTACTTTATTTTCTTTTATCTTTCTGGTCTTTCTATCCTCCAAATAAGAACTGATATTTCCACTTTCACAAGGAAGCCACCAAACAAAAACCAGAACCAAAACAGAAACCAAAACCAAAACCAAACAATCAAAAAAACTCCAACCAACTAGAAAAAAACCCTGAAGTAACAGCGTGTAGTTTCAGTGATGTGCAATCTCAACAAGTCATTCCACTGCTTCAAAGTAAGAATGTTGCTTGTTTTCCCACTAGTACTGACAATCTCACTTCTGAGAACTTTAAAGTGTTCTGATCCTGGTCTGAGTCTGCAGAGAAGCTGAAATAATATCTCTGAGAGATATGAACTGCCCTTGCCACCTGCCTCAGGAATCAGTCGTTAACGTAACTGTGCAGATGATTAATTTGGCTTTTTTCCCCAGGTTTATAAAAGAATTCAATATTTTTGCTTTGCATTTCACTATTTTGCTGCCATTAAGCATGAAAAGTTTTTGTTGGGTGTGCTGCCTTTACAAACCATTTCTTTTCCCTTTCTCTTTGTCCAATAAGTGAACTTCCCTTTCAGAGCGGAGCAGCCTAGAATCTGCGCTAAGGCCCTGACCAGGGAAACAAGAACTTGGCCATGATCAGCTAGGAAGATGAATTCCTTGGAGCTGAATACAAGTGCTCCCTAGGTAAATAGTGTACCAACAAAGACAAACCTGATCTTCACCCTCAAATCTAATTATCATTGCTGATCAGCCTATCTGAATGTTTGCAACCATAAGCAGTAATCTTCACTGCATTTCAGAGGGACAGAAAACAAGTCAAATCAAAACAAGATTAATAGTTGTTACAAAACTTAATGTTTCTAGAAATTGAAGGAACTTGTGCTTAATGTTCTGCTGTTGGCTGCACAACTTGATTTTGTTTTACTACAGTGTAGACATGGCACTCAGACACCGTCGTACTGAAAATATTGGGAGTACAATGAACTTTATTCGGATTCAGGATTATCATAATACTGAAAGCAGTTTGCCTGTTAGGCACGCCATTGATTTATCCCACTGGCAGAGAGATTACAGTAAGACACAGGCTGACATCCGTATTCCCCTGAGGGCAGCAAGGGAAAGGTCTCCTGGGAGAATTTATAGTATCTTGAAAGATGCACGTTCATAATCTAAGCATGAGTAATCTAAGCAATAAAAATAGGGAGTTGCAAAAGAACCCGGAAAGTAAGAGACCATTCAAAGAGATTCCGCTTCCGTTGTAAAAATAGTTATGGAATATTAGAGCAATTCCAGGTAATCTCAAGAAAATATGTGCTTAAAAGTGAAAGCTATTTAATAATTTCCCTAAACAATAACAGTCTGAGAAGAAAGCTCATCTATGTGCAGAAAAATGAAAGTTGTTCCTGGAACTGAGTCAAAATTGGAGAAGTTTCAGCCACAGTTAAAAAAACAAACCCACAAAACCCACAACAAAGACAACCAAATGGAAAAGCCTCCACCTACAAATATCTATATTTCAGACTTAAGTTTGCTTGTTCACACATAATAATGACATATTTTTCTCATACATCTTGAATCACAGTATGACATTCATGTAACTGTCCATATGATTGAATACATCTTTATTTGGGATTTCTTTGAGCAACAAGGTCTAATGATGCATGTTTATGATTGTCATCTCAACAATATTGTTCTTTTTAAGTCTTACATTTATATGAATTTATTCATAAGAATTATATTTGTGAATGAATATATACATTTTTATTAAATTTGAGAAATGACACGGGCAACTCTTTCCATATGATTCATAATATTCCATCTGGAATAGAGAGTTGGGTCTTTTTCCAATGCAATATAGCAGTTATGAAAGGAAGAAGGAAAGAAAAGAAGAAGGAAAGAAAGGAAGAAGGAAAGGAAGAAAGAAAGGAAGAAAGAAAGGAAGAAGGAAAGGAAGAAAGAAAGGAAGAAAGAAAGGAAGAAAGAAAGGAAGAAAGAAAGAAAGGAAGAAAGAAAGAAAGAAAGAAAGGAAGAAAGAAAGGAAGAAAGAAAGAAAGGAAGAAAGAAAGAAAGAAAGAAAGAAAGAAAGAAAGAAAGAAAGAAAGAAAGAAAGAAAGAAAGAAAGAAAGAAAGAAAGAAAGAAAGAAAGAAAGAAAGAAAGAAAGAAAGAAAGAAAGAAAGAAAGAAAGAAAGAAAGAAAGAAAGAAAGAAAGAAAGAAAGAGGAAGGAAGGAAGGAAGGAAGGAAGGAAGGAAGGAAGGAAGGAAGGAAGGAAGGAAGGAAGGAAGGAAGGAAGGAAGGAAGGAAGGAAGGAAGGAAGGAAGGAAGGAAGGAAGGAAGGAAGGAAGGAAGGAAGGAAGGAAGGAAGGAAGGGAGTACAACAAATAGCATTTAGCAGACTGAAAACAGTTAGGAAAACATCCCAGAGCAGATTTCTTTGGGATGCTTTCATTAACCGTGTACCCTTACATACATTAATGTTACATTAATAGTATAACCTTGCTAATATCAAGTGAGGTAAGTTAAGTAATTCATTAATCTTGCATGAGCCCAAAGAATTAATAAGGTGCCATGACTTCTTTTTAAATGTTGCCAAATTGTCATCACATCCTTTTTTTTTGGGAGGGGGGACAGGGGCAGAGTTGGACTGATTACATTAATAACAACACAACTCTTTGTGCCTAATCTCCAAAAGACTGAACTTTACAAAGCAAACATTTTGCTGATCCATCAGCATTTGTTAGGCACATCAATTACTCAAAAGACATGTAGCATCATCACCTTGTGTGGTGCTTACACCATAGAGGCAGAGAACTTATTTCTCTAACCCTTCAAAGAAGAAGAGGCTCTTTTGAAAGAGCACCTATGCCTGAAGGCACCTGGTTGAAAACAGCAGGTTTTTAAAAAAGCCTAAAATGTCTTATACTAGAAGCTGCCTTGAGAAAATTGAAATAAAGTAAATCCATTAGAGAGAGGGTTTAAAATGGAAAAGAACTGCAAGAATAGGAGATCTACTGTCTACCAACCTATCTGTCTATTTGCCTGTCTACCCACTGTCTAGTCTGCAGTGCATTATCCTTCTATCTACTCACTTTTTTCCGAATCAACAGAGAATTTAGGTCTTCATCTACTCAAAGTATGAATAGAAATCTATAGCATTAATGTAACTATTAGTGGTTGGTTTGTCCAGTTTGGAAAATGTTTCCTCACATTACCTTTTTTGAAACATCCGTCCTCATAAGGCCAGACCTTAATGGCACCAGGCTCAAGGCAGTAAGAAATCGCATTCTCTCTGATGCAAACACTACAAAAGATTCAGGTTTTTCAAATAAAGCATAGAGTTTCAATCATTATTTGTTAGATGAAAATTTTAAGCTTGAATATATCATAGAACAAGAAAAAATAAATATAGATATTCATTAAAGGCCAAAGTTTTGTGTCTCTTTGGAAAAGGTCCTGTAAATAAGATATCATTTTTTGAAAAAAAAATCTTTTGCAAGTCCTTGCTCTCAATAGAACGATTCACAACATGGAAGCTGGTTATTAGAATTCTTATTCAACATATCCTACTTTAGCAGAAACTTCGCACACACACTACAAAAGATGGTGTCTGATGGAGTAGGACTCGAGGTAGAGGAAGTAAATTTCCAGATACCACAAGACAGAAATAAAGACGTAAATAGAAGCGTTACAGTTTGATCTTGATCATGCTACTCTGCTGCCTTTCTGTCTTGGAGAGTGCTAATAAAATGAAAGAGATAAACACAAATAAATTTTTTAAGAAAAATATTGTAATGATTGCAATAGACATGTAACACTTTATATCTTTTCCAACTACATGAAATGAAATGTTAATGAAAAGTAACACACAAGCAAGTAAATAGTTAATAAAGACACATCGCAAAATTCGTATAAATGAATAATTGTCCTGATTTCAGCTAGGATAGAGTTAATTTTCTTCCTTGTAGCTGATATAGTACTGTGTTTTGCATTTTGACTGAGGATAATGTTGATAATACACTGAGGTTCTAGTAGTTGCTAAGTAGTCAAGGAATTTCCATCTGGAAATTTCCATACTGGTCTGCCAATAAGAAGGCAGGGGTTGCATAAGAAGATGAGATAAGACACAGCCAGGAGAGTTGACTCAAACTGTGCTAAAGTATATTGCGTACCGTATTAAATCATGCTCAACTTTGGGAAGCTGGTCAGGGGCAATTGTTTCTCCACAACTGACAGGACGGGTGGTGAGAAACTGCTTTTCATTTGCATCACTTGTTTTAATTTGGTTGTATTTAGCTCTCTTTTTGTAATTTTCCTTTTCATTATGATTACTATTATTATTTTTATTATTATTTTGTTTGGTTTCAATCATTAAACTGTCCTTATCTCAGCCCATGATTTTGCTCACTTTGACTGTTCTGATTTTCTTCCTTATCCCACTGGGAGTGAGGAAATGTGTGATTGTCTGTGTGGTGTTTAGTCGGCTAGATTTAAACCACAACAAAAATAAAACCAGAGTGTGATATTCATTTAATAGAATTGGAAACAAAGAATAAAAAATTATAGCTAATTTTTTTTTAAAAACAGCCTTTCCATTTAATTGTTCCAATATTTTTTTAAAAATAAGGTAATGTTAACATTTTATTACAGCAGGTATAATCTGCGTAGACTGATGAGAAGATAATTCTGATATTACTGATTTTCCACTATTTGAATAAATAATTTTTTTTATTTTGTTTTTTTTTAAATATTGACTCATATTTCAAATGTGTTATCCCAACTTATTTTGTAACTAACTCGTACACATCTCTGCCTTTGCTTGCTTGGGGCTCTCCTGAGTTCTCTCCATGAACTATGCCTTTCTTTTTTATATTGTGTTTGTACCTTGGTTTCATTAGGTGCTGACAATTCATTACCTTCTGATCTCTCATCAGATATCCTTGCTAATGAACCAGAACCTTTATGGGCATTCCACCTCCTGCAGTTCTATAACATGGTTTCTACTACTCACTGAACAGTTTAACTAAGTGAGAAGGCAATAGCTTTGATTTACCTTTAGATATTGATGAATAGTACTGCCTTGCAAGAACTTTTGGGAGAAGCTTTCCTGCAGTTTCATAGGTATAGTTGTTTTTCTAATAGTGACAAACTCATTTAATTAAAAGAGATAACTAAGTTATAATTGCATTAACAGGTATTTAATTGTTACTCTGCTTATACTGTAGTTTCTTGAACATTTATACAGCTTCCTAATTAAAAATTATGCAGGCAGCAATAAACATGAAGTATGGGTGTTACTTATTCAGCTTGTCAGTATAGCTCTTACAACAATGTCGTCTTTGAAAACTAAAATACAATCTGATTATAACACACGTGGAAGAGTATATGAGACCCCCATTTCGTATTGTTCAATAAAGGACTTTGAAACATTTGTCTTCTAGTACAGATATTGAAATCATGCCATGTAAAGTGGAAGGAAAGGTTATTTAATAGGATAGGGTCAAATTGGTAGTGAGCCAATAATAACCAGAATTCATTGTCATAAATTGGTATTTTATATAGGTACAGAAACAATTTTCTCTCCTTCTACTTCTTGTGTTTAAAATAATGGAGCTGTAATATGGCTATGTTTAATAAAAGGAGTGATAAATACTTTGGGCTGAACTTATGACAGTATTATGCCAGACTCTGGAAGTAGTTACAGAAGACTACAAAATAAGAATTTAATCATTTCTTTATAATACATTCAGGATCTATATGTAGACTTCCAAAAATACAAAAATAATATGGATCCAGGTATGGAAAGACAGATTAAAGCTGATAATTCAAAAAAATAGAGATTAAAATATTTAATTAAGTTCTTGTCTGCAATAAGATCTTCAAAAGAAAACAGTGAAAAAAATAAGAGCAAAAGGCCCATAAAGAATGGCTTAATATCCTAAACATTAGGAAAAATCTCCATTCCACCAGCACCTGCAGGAAAAAACCCTTTCCTGCTTTCCTCCATTCTGGGATTGGCCAAAACCATTTCTGTGTTACCAACGCAAACCATGAACCTTTTCTTACTTGTGTCCTTGAACATTTTCCTCGAATACTGTTCAAAAATATTCCATCCTTAATGCTGCTGTTATATTGATATTCTGAGGAGTCAAAATATTTTTGACTGGCTCTGCCTATAATTTCATGGTATTCGTCACCTAGACTGGATTTTTTTGTTTCTTACAGTGCCTATAACACTTTGCTTATTCACCAGTAAGAGGCCAAACACTTCTGCTGGTGTTGAATGCCCTTTGCTGACGTTCTGAATAAAAGACTTTTCTTTCTTCTCAAGCTGTAAAAGTTCACCTTTGTTTTTACATCATTTCTCCAAAGCTAAATCCACAGAAGTACAGATGCTCTCTCCCTAGGGACATTTTGCTGCTTCTGTAAAATGAGTATTAAAACTCAATTTCTAACTTCGTCAGCCCACGGATAGAGTTAAGCTTTGTATCCATTGCCTCTTAGCTCTCTTAGTAGATCTCTTTGTTGTTTCTTCCCCATTAACAGAAAAAAAACAAAAAGTTTTTTTTTAATTAATACTCATCAGCTGATACATTTTATAATAAGAGTCCCAGGAAAATACAAGACTCCAGGCTTTTTCCTAAATGAATATTTTAGCTTCCAGATAATAAATTACAGATAACGGAGAGATGAGCAGGACCCCCAGATCCTCAGAATTTTCAAAAGTCTGAAGTTTACCGGTCTCACAGAAGTTCTGTCTTAAAATATGAAGGGATATTTACATTGAAAGAACTTGTTCTATGGAATTAATCCTTAATAAGGAACTTTTTAGGCTCTTTCCTCCAGCCCAAACACAAAAATTATTCCAAGCAATGTGGAGTGAAATGCATTTTGACAGTACAGGATCAGCCACTGTTAAACCAATAATAACCAGCTATGTGGTATTCATGGCAGGTTTTCAGATTGCAATTAAAAAAGTTGACATCATATGTTAAAGACTTCCTTTAGTTTAGTTTTTTTGTTTGTTTTTTTTCCCTCTTGTCATGAAGTCTGTTCATACTTCTAATTTTCACCTGTAAAATGAAAACATCATAGCTGAGCAATCAAATTAGAGAATTTTTCATTAAAGATACTTTTTCAGGACTATGGAAACAGGAAATCTGTAAGTACTTTAGACCTGTACATAAATAAATTAAAAGTACACACTTTGATCCATAATGAAATTCAATCACCATGCTACATATGGAAATTTGATGAAAAGTGTGCTCCTCTTTCAGTCTCTCTAGTAGTTATATGATTGAGTTTGAATAGAGATGGTTGAATATAGTTGCTCTGAGGTCAAGAGAGTACAGGGATGACAGTTCATATAAATTATATGGGTTTCACTACTACATTGCAGGGATCAGTGCATTCTTAGGAAATTCTCATTGTTTAACTTTTGCACTTTCACTACAGATATTGCATTGACACTGATATATAGGACTTTGGTTACAGCTTATCTCCCTTAATATGATCATTCTGATAACTTCTATTTCATTCTGACAGCTATTATACAATACAAGGCTAGCGAACCTGATCTTCATTACTTCTTCTCTCATTTTCCTTGTGCTCCTCTTTAACCTCCAGAGGGCTGATCGTGCCATTCATTTAAAGGCACCACGTACTGAAAAGAGCAGGCAGCATCACACACAGCACAGTAAACTGTATCAAATATGCAATCCTAATATTCTGAAAGCATCTACTTATTTATTTGGTAGAAAACTCGGTAAGCCCTGTGTCAACATCTATACCATTTAAATATTTGCAAAACAGTTAAGATAAAGGTGTCACGTTATTTTCTCATACCACACACCCTTAATGTACGGAAGTACTGTTGAATTCAATGAGATTTCTATGAACAAGGAAGAGCGAATGGTTAAGCCTTTTATTTTCTTTGGTATATAAATATGTGACAGGAGTACATAGAGATATATATACACAATGTATGAAAGTTATGTGTTTTGATACTAGTAGTAAATACATATTTAGAACTTACACACCACTAGTGAACAGCTAGCTTAAAGGTCCTGATTACTGTTCTTTTTCCCTTCTCTCTTTTTTTTATTCATTTTTTTCCTTGTGTTTTTCCTGATTAGGCAAAGAACAGAAAAGCATCTAAAAAAAAGCAGAAAGTTGCATATTGAAAAATAACAGCTAATTTGTGTTAAACTTTTTCTTCTTAGCATGGAATAAGAAAAAGTTTAAAAAATAAGAAAAAAAAAAAAAAAGAGAGAGAAGGAAAAGAAACCTCTATGCTAACTTTCTTAAACAGTTTCAATACAATCCAAAGGCATTCCTCAGGCACATTTAAATCTCTTGACAACAATAGCTGTGATTCTTCAACTATATCAATAGGTAATCACTTTTTATGTTTATCTGCCATTTATGCCATAGCTTAAGACAGTTCCAGAAGGATGAGATGTTAATAGTAAGAGTATAAATTACAAGACTGAGAAGAAAGATTCAAGGACAATCAAATTTCATGGTTTCAAGCAATATTATTTGACCAGTTAGCTCTATGACTGAATAACTTTATTTTGTAGCAGTGAATGACTAGAAAAGTAGGGTGGATTTTAGGCTGTATTTTACT
The DNA here is from genome assembly GCA_033558235.1 of Neomorphus geoffroyi. Classification (NCBI taxonomy): domain Eukaryota; kingdom Metazoa; phylum Chordata; class Aves; order Cuculiformes; family Neomorphidae; genus Neomorphus; species Neomorphus geoffroyi. The sequence goes on along the minus strand of JAUMJM010000053.1, from coordinate 20,066,782 downwards.
TCAAAGTTTATATGTTTGGGCCTTTTTGAGCACTAATTCCTACAGTGGACTGCGGTTAAAAAATTAAATATTTAATATGCTTTGAGGAGAAAAGTCCTAATGGGATTATGTCAGCACAATTTGCAACTGATGCCAGTGAAGCCAATATATTATTTCTTTAACATATCTCTTTTTAAAATAATTGTTTCTGACTATTATGCTATGATAGTGCATTCATGGCTTAAATTAACTGATAGTGATGCACTCAAACATTCATAGCACAGAATATGACTCCTAATATGTGTTTTTCTTAGAATCTCAAATTAAAATATTGTATTAGATTGTTATATTGTAATTAAATTTATTTTTGATGTCTCTGAATTTACAAAAAAAAAAAAAGACTATCATATATGAGTCATTCATGTTCATTTCAAATATTATTTAAAAATTATAGACTCTTTAGCATTAAGATAAAGTTAAAAAAATTAAGAGACATCTTGTAAACCATAATGACTGGACATTTTGGTCGTCCTTCCATACATCTTCTCTCCTTTTGGTAACCACAGCTGAATTCTTATTTAAAGGGCCCAGAAAGCTTGTTTGAACTTCAAGTGTTCATGCAACAAACACATACAATGGCCAGATTGTGTGAGTTACCTTTAAATATTTTTTCACATTTTGGCAGAAATAACAGCCAATCCATGCAAAGACGTGTGGCGGCCGTATGTGCTAATGTGCCTACTACATGTTCCATGTCCACTTCGCTAGCAGCTTTGCTGCCTCCAGCTGGCCTGTGTTTCATACACTCTGTGACGTTTCATCAGGCCATCATTTTTTTGGACATTCAGATGTTTGTGCCATCCTTATTCAGGTCCTGGCAATTGTGTGGAGTGTCTTCTCTAAATCGTATTTCAGTGGCATTCTGCTGTGTGATGTCCACCTCAGTGAACGCATAGCGCTTCATGACCAGAGGCACTTGCTGACAACACAGATAAGAAATAAAGCGAAGAGAAGTTTGGCTCCGGTCAGACTGAGGAAGGGTACACAGTAATGTGGAGAGCCCATGAAATCCTGAGACTGTATTTAGGCTTTACTGCCTGACACTAGCATACATATTCCTGCTGTTCACTGACACCATGATGTTGTCCTACCAGTGGTGGAAGAAGACAATCTCAGCTTGCTGCTTTAGTCACAATATCCTTGAGATATCTTTCCAAGATTGTCATGGGACAGTGCAGATACTGAAGATCTGTTTTCAATCTTACAAAATATTTTATACTGCTATTACAAAGCCAGAAATGTTTCATTCAGACCAAGATAAACAAGAATCAGAAGGGATGTGTCCTGTGCGTGTTGTTCAAGGAGCGCAATATTCCTAAGAAATGGCTGTGCATGTGCCTGCACTCCAGTTTCCATAAGCACAGAGAAGAGATACCATGCATGCTTTGCTCAGGCAGTAAGGGACCTGGCAATGACACATTCTGTTTCTTTTGCAGTATTTATACGTCTGTGGTTTTGGTGACTTGTGCCACATCAGTTCAAAGTGAGAACCACAGAAAAGGAAAGCAGCACTGGGAAGACTTCTATAGGCAGATCAATTATACCTCTGTCACACTACATTGGTGTTTCTAAAGAATCCAATGCTGGGGACTCCACAGTCCTCTAAGACAATCCATTTCATTCTGTCACTAACCTTAACTTTGTAAGCACTTGCTACTCTGAATCTTTCTTTCTGCAGTTTCACCTGCCTTTTTTTTTAAAAAAATTGTATTTTTGTCTAATAAACTTAATCATGCTTTTTCTTTATCCTGTCATTCTGAATTCTAAGCTCATCAGCCTGCTTGACATACTTCTCATCAAGTTGTTTGAAAATTTAAGAGATATACGTTCTATTACATTATCCAAGTTATTGGAGCAGATAAATGTATTATTGAACATCTATTGTAAATAATGGCTGGAATAAACTCTGCCTGGAGCTCAGTCAGAAGGTGGTGTACTGGGAAGCTCAGTCTGTGAGATCGCATATGGGAGGAGAAAAACAATCGATCAGAAGAGTCATGCCCTTCTGATCTTCTCTTTGTATTTGCCAAGTATGGAGTCCTTATCTCATTTATTGCTTGATTAAAACCTGTATGTAGAGAGTACACATTCCTTAGCTTAGGTATGGTTCTTCCCCTATACCATCCATACATACATTTTGTGTACTGTTTAGATTAATTATCATAGTTCTGTGAGTGTAGACAAAAGCATGCTTGAAGAAACCGGAGGTATCTAGGATTCAGCAGACCAGTTTCCAGAGACAAACTACAGTCTCGGTCTACTATGGCCTTGGACTCAGAAGTTCTTCACAGACATCTCAAGTACAGACACTTGAATTTCTAACTACTTCTACTGTAGAGATAAGGCCTGAAGAGTTAAAAGAGAGTCATGCTTTACCTGAGAACTGGTAGATGTTTTCCTCCTACAGATCTCATTCACTGTAAAACAGTTAAAAGTGATGTGATGTCCAAGAAAGTTAAATTAGATCCCAAGCCTGCGATTTTATAGACTTCCATTTATTAAACCTCTTGTATTGGTCACATCCTAGGCTATGGCTTTTTATTGCTGTTTAGAAATTTTGCCAGAACAAAGGCTGAAGCACATAAGCTCTAAATATTCATGGCATATCTTTAGAGCTTAGTATAGCTTTTTTTCTGGAATTCAGTTTTATTGCATGAAGCGCTACCCCAAAAGGATTTTACCTTTTGCTGTCAGTAATTTTATCTACTGAAACAGTGGCTTCAGCACAGTATGCGCCAGGTTGGCAATAAAATGCAAGGGTGAAGATACAAGGTCAACTAAAATATGGTTGCAAGTCTGCGGGTCAGTCAAGTCAGAGCCAACCCTACAACTTCCATCCTGTTTGTAGGAGTGGAGTCAACTTCTGTTCCCTGAAACTTTTATTCCAGGGGAGCCAGTGAGTATCTTGGAAAGTTCCAAACATGTGCATGCAGACTTGTAGAAAATGAAGCTAACTGAGAAGTCAGGACTTTAATGCAGTCTTGATATGAAGTTAACATGACTCATGCATATCAGAGACAGTGACTATGTGAAATAATAATTATCTACTTCAAACTGGCATATACTAAAACAAGAATTGTCATTGTTTAGTTATATATTATGGAGACAGTTTCTACTAAGAATGATCTAGCATTGGTATTTTTTTTTTTTTTTGATAAAACATCAGTTTAATCATTCATTTTAGTAGTTTGTATGGTACATGTTCCCTTCATACTGAGTTGAGGCATAAATTGTCCTTTCAATTTTTTTTTAATTTTTTTTTTTGAGTTGTGTGTAAATTGTGGTTTAGTTTTAGTATTGTACTGGTAAAGATTTTCTTTTTTTCTTCTTTTTCCCCAGCTTTGGCTTTTGCCAGAAGGAAAGTCAGTAAACACCACTATAGCTACATTAACTTGCTGAATTACCTTTGAGAGAAGAAAAGAAAACCAAACCAAAACAAAAAGAAATCTCCCACCCTACAAAAAAAAATTTCAGATGCCTTATTATGAATTCATTACCATTCTAGAACATTTTGCAATTTTCAGATTCATTGATTATCAATGACCTTATTAACTATATTTTTTCCCCCTTTTTTATTTTTTTTTTTTAAATAACCATGCTAGGAATGGCATTGGAAAAGAAAGTGATATGTTGTCATCGTTGGAATTCTGGAAGATTAGCACTGTTTACAGAAGAGAAAATCAATATTCTTTATAACCATCCTGTGCTTGAACTGACATTTTATGCAGCTTTTCAGTTGCTGTACAGCAAAGTCTTAGGCTGGGAGAACACAGTCATTCTAACAGTGAGTGTATTTGTACAGAATATAATGCCTCTGAGAAATAGCTAAGGTAGTGTTATGACGTGTTTCTGAATACACTTCCATTTGCTCACATTACAAAAATATTGAGACATGTGCTTTCATTGTGTGGAAAGTAGAGGCTCAAGTACATGAGAAAAGACAAGTTGAACTTTGGGCTCACCTTTTGAAAAGAAGCTTTATGTAATTGAATATCTGCCATGGAGTCAGAGTTAAAGTATTTGGCATCTTAGCTGGAAAAGACAGCCAACATTTTCCTTAACGCTGCTGCTGCCAGAAGATGCTTCCATTAAATTAGAATAGTGAGGCTAAAAACTGCTGCTGCCGGGATGTTGTTTGTTCTTCCTTAGAAAATTGTAAGACTATGCAGAAACAAAGATGTGCAAAGCTGATAATATGCTTCTCTAAATACAAGCTGGAACAAAAATCATGAAAGCCATAATTATCAAAGAAATATAAGGTTGAAAAGTTGTATCTCACATAATTTCATTAAAGCAAAGTACTAAAAGAATAGTAAAGAGTGCCTTTGTTCTGGAAGGGAAAGAGAAGGAGAGAGAAATGAGGGAGAAGTGAATTAAGGAGTGAAATATGAGATAAGAGAGTTTTGGTTCTAGAAATGCCTATAGATTTAGAACTTGAACCTAAGATCATTTATTTTCTAATTTACGTTGCAGGACCTAACACATGAAGTGCTGTAGAAAAGCATTTTACTACCTTCTGGGTAATTTGTTTCTCAATTCCAGGATGTTTCAGCATCACGAAGCGTTAAAATATACATATATAAGTCCTGCAACCTTTTAAAGTTCTTCTATCCCCTGTGGAGAAGTACTGTAAATATCCTTGACAACTGTAATGACTGGACACTGTTAGAGCAACGCTAACAGAGGGGGTTAACAGCTTGTGCGTGTACGAAATACTTGAACTCAGACAGAAAGCCATTATTATGACCTTGTGCTGACCACATTCTATGAAGTGTTACATGATCAGGGACAGGGAAGTTGCTTAATGGAAGTTATATAGTAGCTAGATGTATCCTTGTCACACTTCATCTAAACTGATACATTGCAACGGTCCGCACTGCTCAGACCTGGCAATTACTGTCCAATTCCAATCTATTCCACACTGCCACTATAATGAAAAATAATTAGGAGCCCGAAAATGAGTTTTCACATGAAATGGTTTCAGTGCTTGGACACAATCGCCTTTGGCAGATGGCTTTGGGTTTGCTTTAATATAATAAAGACAGTTAATCATCTCTAAAGAGTGCACAGAATGAATAAACTTTTAACACTACTTTCTCCTCTGAAACTCTCATATTGATCAAATGTTTAATACTGAAGAGTTTATGTTTTTATGAGTGAGTGTTCTCAAATAGCTGATACACAGGAATCTGCACATGTTCTGATATACCCTGGAGAAGAATAAAATTAACCCAAAGGCCAAGTTCTTGATACTGGAGCTTAGAAACTAATATTAAACAAAAAAAAAAAAAAAATCAACTTTCTTAAATATAGTAAATGTAGAGACCTTTGGAATGTTTTCATGAACTCTGGCTAAGAAATTATAGCTTGCTTGAACTGCAGGAAATAACATGACATAATGGTAGTAAGATTATCCATAACGTTCAGAAAATGTGTGCCTGTTGTAGTAAGCACATAAATTGATAAGAATGGGAAGCATTTCATCTGACTTCAGTTATCTACAGCACAGCTGTTAGTCACTTCAGGCTCCTTTTGTAGCCAAAGTAGAGAAATAGGCACATTTAAGGTGCAATTGGTATGACCTGTACGAGGTGCCTGCTTTTGTTTGAGATGAATTACACCGCAGAAGGCATATCAATTTCTCTTCGCCGACTATAAAGGTAGCCCAGAGCGATTAGCTCAGATGTAGATGTCAATAGTGTTTAAAGTCAGATTCAATAAATCTGCCTTGAATAACTGTTTGATTTTCATTAAACTACTTGTCAGGTGTTGTAACACTTTTGTATATCTGTATTTAGTATACAAGTTAAGAAACACTGAATAATGTTTCATATATATGTTATAAATCACGTGCATAACAATCTGGATAAAGAAGGATGGATAAAGGTCTTTCCATTGCATCCATTGAACTATGAATTATAAACCTAAGTAGCAGTACTAGAAAAAATAGAGATACTGTTCTCCTGGCAAGCAAAAAGAAATGGGTAGATCATTCTTTTCCTGAAGAATTTAAATAAACAAGACAAAACCATGGTGAAAGTTATATGACATGTTAGCAGATGAAGATAACAAAGACTACATAGCTGTGTAGTTTTTGATTATTTTTTGTGGAGAAGGGATTAACTGAATGTGGAAAGAGATGTAGACAGGACCACTATGGGGAAAAGAATATAAAAAGGAGCCAGTGTTACTGTTAGTTAATAATGGGCTGCTAAGACAGAAAACAGTTCAAATAGCAGGATACCAAAGGTAAGAAAGCCCTGAAAGAGCTATGGAACGTAGTTTAAATGTCCCAACGTCCTTATTTTGTCTGCTTCTACTCAATACTAGTTTGGTTTCTTTCTGTAGTTTTTCTCCCAGGCCACACGGCAGATGGAATAAGGAACATGACATCTCAGTCATAATCTCTGCCAAAGAATTGTTTTTCCTTGGAAACATCTGGTTACAGTGGCCTCAGTGAGGACCCCTCTTCTTTTTTGCTTCTCTGAAGAAATCCTTGTCGTTGGTTACTTTTGTAGCAGCTCAGTTATAAAAAGGAGGATAAAAAAAAGAAAAAAAAAAAAAGGGAAAAAAAAAAGGGATAAAAAAAGAGAGATAGGAACTAATGAACAAAACTCATAAGAAAAAAATCTAGACAGGAGTCTGGGCTATATTTTATAATTTTTAGTTCACTGTTGATTAGCAGAAAAAAAATAAATTAATCATATTTTATTCCACTGGCAAGCATTTGCAGTAGGCATCTTGATTATTCTTCCTTTTTATCTGTTCATAATTTGTTATTACATTCATTAACAATATAATTAAGTTTTAAAATACAATTTATAGAGTACATTTAGCAAATTATTCAACCAGTCCTTGGAAGAAATATTTGTTTGTTTATTTTTGTTTATTTATTTATTTATGTATTTATTTATGTATTTATTTATTTATTTATATCAGAGTAAGAATTGAGTATTTTGTAACCATGTATGTCACTAGGAAAATAATATTGCATTCCAGTAGGCTAATTAATACAGAAACCAGCAACATTTCCTATACAGGTTTAAATGGAAAAATTTAATGTTTAGGATGAAAAGTAATGGGAAACTAAATCCCCTCTTTTCAGCTGAATTATTAAGTGAAACCTTTTTTTTTTTTCTTATAGAATTAGCAGACATCAGTGCTCTACGGTTTTTTTTCACTTCTACATTATTGCCCTTTTTAGTCACTCCTAGCATATTTTAATGTCTTTTTATAAAATTTACCTTCACCCTTTGACATCTTTTTATCTCCTCACTGGTCCTGAGGATATTATTCTTTTTTGATATGAAGTTAGGTTTCTGAAGTTGCCTTATTCAAGCAGAGTGTATTTTTTTTTTTTTCAAATCCAAATTTAAAATTGACTAGTGAGATGAGAATTACAAGTAGAAATAATGAATAAAAAAATAATATCTTTGTTTCGTGTATCTATTTAACTCATAAATATTTATCAATCAAGAAGATTCATCGGAATACTGACTTTGGGGTGTTGAATGCAGGTTGTAAGTGGTTTGAAGACTAGTGAATGCAGTTCACATAACAGTTCAGTTTTAATCTTATTGCTAGTACATCCAGCCACATTGACTATCAACTCAACTTCATGTCTTAGAATTTTTTGCATACCTTCTTCCTACAGAGTCTGAAGGTATTCATGTCTGACACACTGATCCATTCCCTTTTAATGTTTTTTTTTTCTAGCTGTGGCAATTGCTGCTCTCTACAAGATTGTATGGACTTTACTGGTTAACTTAAGGTATTATACAGAAGTTCTGATGGAAACTCTGACTTTTCAGAATTGTTAATTCCTTGCAGTGTTTTAATCTTGTGTAAAATGTCCATTTAGTTTCATTTCCTAAAGACATTTCAGAAGACATTTCATTTCTTACCTTCATATTTCATGACCTACTTTTACAAAAAAGAACTCTGAAACCATTGCAAAGGAGTCGTATCAATATATATAAATACACCTGTTCAGAGGCTACTGAAAATTATCCTAATAGCTGTTATATTTCCACCAATATTATAGTTAACACTTAGTTTCTGCAATTAGAAAAAAAAAAGGTCTAGAGGATCTATGGGTACGGCCATTGGAAATTTTACACATTTCACAATAAACATCCTTGTATAATCAATTCACTGAGCAGCAGTGCCAACTTGTGGCACTACATCCAACTGGGACAGCCCATCAAAACTGAGACTCAGACAGGAGGAAAACAATGATTGTGAAATCTGCTCCTCATGTAGCTCAGAATGGTCATGGCTCTTTTTGCTACTAAATAGAGTTCAGACAGTGTTGAAGATGTCGATTTTCCTTACCTATTCTCCAATAAGTAAATGAATAAAAAATTAGGTATGTTAGGAGAAAAGCTGGGTAAAATTAATTACAATTATTTTTTAAAGTTCCCACAATTGTAAGGTGGTAAGAGAATTTAAAATGCTGTTATTTTTTCTCTTCTTTTTTTTTCTGGCTTTTTAGAATATGTACTACTTTCGAGAATATGTTGCCTCACTGCATATATCTGCATATCTGAACCACTGCATGCAAAATAATATTAGATTTATGGGTTTGGGTTCCTTTTTATTTTTCCCCACAAACTTTCATCTAATGTTTTTACTAAGGTACTTGGTTGAGAAGATGAAAAAGATAATGGATAAGAGACCTTTCAGAGAAGTGGAAAAAATTTCCTCCAGTCTGCAATAAAGAGCTCTAGTAATTAGACCAATTAGTAAGTCAGAGGTATATAAGTGGGGGAAGTGGACGTGGAAGGAAATTGAGACTGTCAGATTGAAACATGTTTTCCTGGTGTTGTGCAACTGAACAATGCAGAAATAGGAGAACAGAAAATTTAAGATAAACACCAGAGGGCTACTGTTGAGATGATTCAAATAATTTTGTGTAGTATGTTGAGCGATAGCCTGTCTGAAGGAAGACTATAATGCAGTTTGAAGGCAATTCTTAAGTTAGACACCTCTGAAACTACTCTGTTGCTATATGTGTGAGTTCCTTAGATAGGAGTAAAATCGGTATGAAGGTGCTTGTGAAAGCTAACCATGACTGTGCTGTGTGAATCCTACGAAAGACAATACCAGTGTACATCCCTGTAAAGTCAATTTCATAACCAAGACCAGTGGACCTCACATAACACTCTTACCATGAATGACAGTTTTTCCACTACAAGATGTACCTGGTGCTTAAACATCATCTTCTCTGTGACTAATTTCCCTGTGAAGCTGTGACATTTCAAAAGGGACACAAGGCTTGCATGTATGTATTTGTGCTCTAAGTATGCAGAATGGCAATTTTATATTGACTGTCATATAAAATGTCATGTATCAACTAGGTAACAGACACTAATAACTTTAAAAGAAAATATGTAAATCTTTAAGATATGCTGACTATTTATATAGGAAATAAATGTTCCATAAATTGATTTTCTTTCACTATTTGTATAAATCCCTTTGAATTTTATCAGCTTGCATACATAGCTACTGAGAGAATGGTTTATACTTCTATGTTTCAGAGGACATCACTTGACTGATTTTATTTTTAAACCTCTATGTTGGCTTTAAACCTTTTATAATCAATCTATATATACCTACTTAAGTTTAAATAGGACATGATGTCATATTTCGAAATGTGTTAGAAGATTATTCTGTCTTAATAATACTTCAGCTACTCTGCTATATAGTTAAGGCAAGCATAACAAAGTACTAAAAGCATTGTTTTACAGGTAAAACTTTAAGATGTTCACACAGAGCACATTATGGTGCTTAATTTTCCAGTAGAGCTGCACTGCTTTTCAACCACTGTTGTCACTGCCAAGTGCTATGCATGCTTCTTTAGTTTCTTGATATATTTTGTCTTCGCACTAAATGAGAGAAATGAGAAGGGAAAACTTTTTAGATTGAATTGGGCCAGAATGTCCATCATCTTCCCAAAACCTTGCCCTATTATTTATGAATTCAATAATATACAGAGTAAAGCCTATTATGGAACTTTATGCATGGTACATACACTTCTGAACAATAACAAGGATATTAAAAGTAGTCAAAAGACTTCAGACATAACTTGCTCTTGTTATCACTTCATGGATGGTTTGTCTATATAACATTGCATGCCAGAAACTCTTACCGAGATATGCAGTAATGTGATATAATTGCTAAAATGTCGAATTCCATGCTTACCATCTATTTTAGAATCAGATTTTGAGCAGGCATAATTTTTAAAGATAGAAATTATTTCTGCTTGGTACTTACTTCTGACTAATGTCTAATTTAAGATTACAGAAGAAAATATTGAGCATTTTTAATATTGATTTGGGGAAGAATAATGAATTGTTTTGACTAACTATATAATCTCATGTTGGAAATATACTTTTTCCCTCAGTTTTTTTCAACTTAGTATTAACCAATGACTAATTGTTTCAATTATTTCATGTTAATATAGAATTTTTTAAAAATATTATGGTTTATGAAACGAGTATACAATTCAAGATGTAATTACACATTCTCATTTTATCCACCTCACTCCAAGTATTTTTCAGTGGAGTACGTAAATGTTTTAGATACTTAACAGAATTGTCATATTGTGTATTTCATTCTTGTTGTGATACTATCCACAAACTATTTTAAAATAAATATTTGTTTTGGTAAAAAGTTTGTAGTATGAAACAAACGTTTAGTATGGGATTCATGTTGTCTAATCTTAGAGGTCTGCTTAAATATGAAGAAATCATTCAAACTGTTTCATAGTCAAAAATACTGAATTAAGCAGTTCTAGGGTGTTTTCCCTAAAATACATACCTAGATCAGGTTGTATTTAGCATAAAATCTCTCTCTCTCTCCACTAATTATGAAGTCCCTAAGCAGCTAGTTTACATTTAGATTTCTATGTGATAGATTTGGATAAATCTATTGGGTCAGATAAATATCATCCAGAGACTTAAATCCTGGATTAATTTTATGAACAGGAGGTAGAAAAGAGCTATACATAGACAAATGTATAATCATACATATATGTGCATGTATGTGAAAGTGTTTGCTGTGTGTACAGATCTGAATTTCTTGTCCACTATTGTGCATCCAGTGAAGTTTTTAACTACATGATCACACATGATATTTTCATAGGAACCTTCTTCATTCAAGGCATAGATGGATATTTGGATATTGCTCACTTATAGCGAAAAGTATTCAATATTTTGCTTTGTCTTCTTTATGTGGAATATGCAGGCCCAAACTTGATTCACCACATATTTACTGCAAAATCTGTTCCTAAGGCAGAACTGCTCATTTCTTCTCCTGTGGCCATCTGCACTGCAGCACACATATCATCACAGACATAAAGGAATGCAGACACACCCAGTCCCACATACCAATCGTCAGACTCATCTGGCTGGTTCCTGACTTTCAACCTTTGTGGTAACATTGACATTGCTTCGACATATGCAAGGTGATGTCTCAGTTTTCACCCACTTCCTCCCCTGGTCCATTTTTTGTCAGTCGGCTCTTCAAGGTCACGCAGTAAGAAAAGCCACTGCACCTGCCTGTGGGATGGGCAGGCCCCGCTGGAACATCTCTGTGCTTAGTTCAGAGAAGCCTTGTAGGGGAAACACCAGATGTCACTGCTGCCGATGCGACATGAACAGTCTCCATCTCATGCTCCTGGGTAACAGAGAGATCTCCTGAGTTGTGACAAACCATGGAACTATTTCAAACATAACATACTTAATATACAAATATACTTAATACATGGGTGCATTTTCACAATACTTTTAGTGAGGAGGACATTTTTGCACTTTATCAATTGAGGTACAGAGAGGAAAGAGAGGAACTGTGCATCTAACAATGTAGTAAAACATATGAGGCATTTAGGATTTGTTTTTCAGACTACATGGAGTCTTTAAAAATATTATACTGCTTACAGGTGCCAATAAAGTCATCTGCATGGTGAGATGAGGATTAGATAATGAGTAATCACCTGGGAGAAGTTCAGCTAAAATAAACAGCTTATAACCGCGTAAAGACAATGCAAAATCACACAGTATCACAGTATCACAGTATCATAAGGTTGGAAAAGACCTTTGAGATCATCGAGTCCAACCTATGACCCAACACCTACACCTACTCCTACTTGTCAATTACACCATGGCACTAAGAGCCTCATCCAATCTCTCCTTAAACACCTCCAGGGATGGTGACTCCACCACCTCCCCAGGCAGCGCATTCCAACTGCCAATCAGACACTTTGACTTGGTTTTGGACCTTTGTAGAGTTTTGAGGGGATGGGAAAGGAGGATGGGGTTTGTGTACAATTTCCATATGGTAAAAAAGGTAACCTGAAAAAGCAGAAAGCTTGTTATTGCAATATTATCTGACAGCTTGGCTGGAAGATTTGGATGGATGTCATAGACCTCTAACACTCACTGTAATGACTAAGTGATAGCAGTAGGTGGGAATAGTCCCCTGTGTCAATCTCCTGTGAGTTTATCTTAGAATCATAGAATCATTAGGTTGAAAGAGACCTCTGAGATCATCGAGTCCAACCGTGCCTGTCTCCCGACTAAACCACGTCCCTAAGAAACTCATCTACCTGTCTTTTAAACACCTCCAGGGATGGTGACTCCACCACCTCCCTGGGCAACCTGTTCCAATCCCTGACCACTCTTTCAGTAAAGAAATTCTTGAAGAAATCTTGTTATGTCTCTAGAATATTTAATGCTTTCTTTACCCTCTCTACCAGCCTGTCAGTGTCCCAGTACCGTTTCTTCTCTGTAGTAGCCCCTGGTTTAATTAGCCTTCTCTTTATGTAGTTCCAGACTCCATCTTTTGGGGTTTACTGATGTATGTGCTGTGCTTTCAGCCGCCTTGCTACATCTTTTTCCTCCCTATACTACTGGCCTTAGCTGTCTTATTAAGCCACTATCATTTCCACTTTGAAATGTAAGCCCTTTCTAACCTATTCCTCTAACCAGCTACAGTTCTGTACTCACAAACTCTTAATCCCTTTGGTCTCTCCATCTTTCACCCACTACATCTGTTTTGTTCACTCTCAGCCTACGTGCTCAGTTCCAGCCTCCCTGTTTCCTCACATTTCCTGTCAGTTCAGACCCAATTTCCTACTGTTGTTTCCCATGTCAAGTTTTTTTACTAGTAAGCCAGGCTGGGATTTAGCTGATGCCAAAAGGGATTCATTTTAGGACTGACTTCTTCAGGGACAAGCAGAATATTTTAGGGACTTTCAGGCATATCTGAGTATCTATTTGCAGGTAATTGAACCATGATGAACCCTAGGATGAACTGCATTACTCTCTCTTCTCTTATCATAATCTTATAGATAGAGGGTCATCTTTGAATGTCCTGGGGGTGTTGGACTATCAGCCCCAAGCGATTTTGCCAATCCAGAAAACCATCACTTTACTGAACATCTTATGGCAAGTCTGGTAACCTTTCATGGTTCCCTGAGGTATCTGACAGAGTTGTAGGTGCCATTTAGGTTACTGAATGCTATTTCTGAACTTAGGAGTTCATTTCTGTCCTCCCTGCCTCACCTGGCCATGGGATCAGTCCTTGCTCAGTGCAAACAAGTAAACTTTGTTTAACAATGTTCGAAGATACTGAAAATGGGATATTACATGTATTATACTATGACCTACTAGATAATTAATAAAATTTGGTGTACTGGTTCTGTTTGAGATGGAGTAGGTGAGCTCTAAGTCTGTTAGGACTCAATCTCATTCGTTTTATTAGTATGAGACAGGTATCCGTCTACAACAAGAAGTTTATTCACCTCAATACAATATGAAGAAATAAAACCAGGCATTTTCCTCACTTGCATTTGTCAAGTCTCATATTCCCACGGCTCCGTTCTGAACTGAGTCTTGTTTTCAGCTCCTGACTAAGTCAGAACGGCTTCTTGCACGGTTTACTGGCTTTATCAACCAATGTTTTTATTTTCAAACGTGCATAGCATGATGAAGTATACCCATTTACCACCAGTCCTACATAAACCTCACAAGGGACCTTGCTTACACCTACAATAAATTCTCTCAGTTATTTAACTCATTCCTTAAAGAACACCTTGTCTTTTTTTTTTTTTCCCAATTAACAAAAAGATGACTCAAAAATCTTAGTTTGCCAACACTGTGATTACATATCAAAGAAGCCATCAGTGATACCTCTTATGAAAAGAGACATACACCTCTAAGAATAAAATCACAGTATCACAGTGTCATAAGGTTGGAAAAGACCTTTGAGATCATCGAGTCCAACCTATGACCCAACACCTACACCTACTCCTACTCGTCAACTACACCATGGCACTAAGTGCCTCATCCAATTTTAAACAATTTTAAACATCTCCAGGGATGGTGGCACCATCTCCCTGGGCAGCGCATTCCAATGGCCAATCATCCTTTCAGTGAAGAACTTCTCCCTAATGTCAAGTCTAAACCTCCCCTGGTCGAGCTTCAGACCGTGTCCTTTTGCTCTGTCGCCGGTCACGTGAGAGAAGAGTCCAACTCCTGCCTCACTACAACCTCCTTTTTGGTAGCTGTACTAAATTATACAGTGCCTTTATTCAGCATAATATTTAAACAAATATACTGAATTGTTGAAAGGGGGTTTATTTGTTTAACTGGTTTTCTAAATTTTAGTCTAAATTAGATAATAAGTTTTATGCATTGTATGGTAATGTATTAGAGGTCTTATTATGATTAAAGCAGGGTGTGGGCATTCCTTCTTAAAAAGAGGTGAGTTACTTGACCCAAGTTAATGAATTGGAAATACGCTGGAACTGTGATATCATAAGAATAGTCATGTATTCAGAGTGCAAATGTCTAGCAGAATTTGATTTATCATACATGGAGAACTTCCATAAAAAAAAGTGATCCCAAACTTTGCAAAAAATATATATTAAAAAGATTTGAGATGAAAATTTTTGCTTTTTCTCAAGTATCTGCCATCTAAGGCTGAGATGGAAGAAATTTGATTTCTAAGGCACCATATAGATAAGTAAATTCACTAAAAATGCCATCTTCTTGCAAAGACTTCAAGACCAGTGCCATATTTCTTTCCAAAGTGAAAGTCAGAAAAGTCAGTACTTTTTTCTCTTGGAAATATATATGTATTTTACAATTATACATCCATTAAGGAGTTCGTTGAACTGACTCAGAATTTTCAGTGCCTTTTAATATCAAACTATGAATTACACCAATGACAACCATCAATAATACTTTTAGGTTTTGAACACAAATTGTTTGGTGAGGGTTTTTTTTTAAATACATATCAGGCAGGATTTGATTCCAGTTGAATGATAGCAAGATCTTTTTTTAAACTATGTTTTAGTCTCAGTGGATGTCCAACAAATGAACGTGTTGGTCTATGTATCAAAGCTATTTACTTTGATAATCAATCAGATCACTGGGTATTTTCTCATTGTAATAGCTTATTCTACTGGAATTGTTCAACATGATGTAGTAACATACTAAAATTTCATTGGAATAGCCCATTGACCTGAGATCACTTGAATCATAGTTGAGAGTTCCTACATTTTTGTCAATCTTGGTCTTTTGCACTGAATGAGTAACTAACTATGCATTTGCAGAGCAAGAGCATAGCCTAGTGGTTAGATTTCCGGAGAAGACAAGGACCCATGTTCAAGTCATGCAGAGGAGGGAAAGCAGATTGTGTTCTATAAGTTGGAGCTGAAATATTCTTGTCAAGAAAAGCTTTATCCTCACAGAAAATCATAGAATCATAGAATCGAATGGTTGGAAAAGACCTATGAGGTCATAGAGTCCAACCATACCTGTCCCCTTATTAAACCACGTCCCTAAGAAACTCATCTACCTGTCTTTTAAACACCTCCAGGGATGGCGACTCCACCACCTCCCTGGGCAACAGTGCCATTGACTGATCACCCTTTCAGTGAAGAAATTTTTCCTAATGTCTGGTCTGAAACTCCCCTGGTGCAACTTGCGGACATTTCCTCTCGTCCTATCACTTGTCACTTGTGGGAAAAGACCAGCACCCACCTTGCCACAACCTCCTCTCAGTAGTTGTAGATAGTGATGAGGTCTGCCCTCAGACTCCTCTTCTCCAAGCTAAACAACCCCAGTTGCCTCAGCTGCTCCTTGTGGCACTTCCAGCCCCCTCACCAGCCTCGTTGCCCTTCTCTGCACACCCTCCAGCACCTCAATGTCCTTCTTGTAGTGAGGGGCCCAAAACTGAACCCAGCACTCGAGGCTGTGCTCCTGCTGGCCACGCTGTTTCTGATACAGGCCAAGATGCCACTGGCCCTCTTGGCCACCTGGGCACACTGCTGGCTCATGATCAGCCGGCTGTCAACCAACACCTCCAGGGCCTTCTCTGCCAGGCAGCTCTCCAGCCACTCTTCCCCAAGTCTGTAACACTGCATGGGGTTGTTGTGCCGCAAGTACAGGACTCAGCACTTGGCCTTGTTGAACCCCATCCCGTTGGTCTCAGCCCATTGATCCAGCCTGTCCAGATCCCTCTGCAGAGCCTTCCTTCCTTCAAGCAGATCCACACTTGCACCCAGGTTGGTGTCATCTGCAAACTTGCTAAGGGTGCACTCGATGCCTTCATCGAGATCATTGATGTTGAACAGGACTGGACAGAGCACTGAACCCTGGGGAACACCACTCGTGATCGATCTCCAGCTGGATTTAACTCCATTTACCACAACCCTTTGGGCCCGACCGTCCAGCTAGTTCTTTACCCAGCAGAGGGTGTGTCTGTCCAGGCCAATGGCAGCCAGTTTCTCAAGCAGAAACTGTGTCAAAGGCTTTACCAAAGTCCAGGTACACCACATCCACAACCCTTCCCTCGTCCATTAAACGGGTAACTTTGTCATAGAAGGAGATTAGGTTGGTCTGGCAGAACCTGCCTTTCGTGAACCCATGTTGGTTGGGCCTGATCACCCAATTGTCCTGCGTGTGCTGAATGATAGCACTCAAGAAGATCTGCTCCATAGCCTTCCCCGGTACTGAGGTCAGACTGACAGACCTGTAGTTTCCCGGAACCTCCCTCCAGCCCTTCTTGTAAATGAGTGAAACATTTTCCAGCCTCCAGTCTAGTGGCACTTCCCCAGTCTGCCAGGACTGCTGGTGGATGAGGGAAAGGGGTTTGAAGAGGATCTCTGCCAGCTCCCTTAATACGCTTGGGTGGATTCCCTCTGGCCCCATGGACTTGTGTGTGTCTGATTGGCCAAGTAGGTCTCTAACCCAATCCTCCTGGATCATTGGAGCTCCATTCTCTCTGTCTTCTGGCTCAAGGGGCCAAGTATCCCGAGAACATCTCACCTTACTATTAAAGACTGAGGCAAAGCAGGCATTAAGTACCTCTGCCTTGTCCTCATCCCTCATCACTACAGTCCCTCCTGCATCCAGTAAAGGAGAGAGACTCTACTTTGTCCTCCTGCTGCCATTGGTATGTTTAAAGAAGTTCTTTTTATTGTCTTTGACCGAACTGGCCAGTTGAAGTTCTAGTTGGGCTTTAGCCCTTCTGATTTTTTCCCTACATGATCTCACCTCATCCTTGTAGTCCTCCTGGGATGCCTGTCCTCTCTTTCAAAGCTCATAAACTTTCCTCTTCTTTCTGAGATCGAGATAAAGTTCTTTACTCAGCCAAGCTGGTTTTCTTCCCCGCCAACTCGTTTTACAGTACATGCCCTGCTCTGGTGCCACCAGGATTTCCTTCTTGAGGAGTAAGGGCTCTCTTGGGCTGCTTTGTCTTGTAAGGGTTTGTTTTGATTTTTTTTCAGTTCTTCCCCCTGTCCCGTTTTTTTTGTTCCATCCATAAATAAATTAATTTCTGACCAGATTTCTTTTTTAAACAATGTAGCATATGCTGTCTATTGATTTCTTTTAAGCTTTTTCCTTTCATACAGGCCCTTTACAGTCTTATTTTAAAAGAACACATTAAGAGCAGAGATTTCATCCAAAAGTAAAACAAATGGAGGCTGACGAGTCTGATGTGTGAAATGTTTCTATATGTCAAAAAGAAATGGGTCCATTTCTTTTTCTGAGTTCACCCTTCTGTTTTGATAGACCAGAAACTTTTTCTTAGCTTTCTAGCAAAGCATTCATTCAAGCTTTAGAATGACAGATATATGGATATGGGTCTTTTGGTTAGGTCTGTGGTTCCACTTCACATCACAAATTCCTGGAATTCCTTAAAAATAAACTGTAAGTTTCTATTGCTGGCAATGTATCCTAGAATGGTAGTTATTGATAACAGCATAATAGAGGTATGAGAAAATAATGTAGATGATACACAAAATATTTCTGTCTATTCAAATAAGGCATTAGTCAAAACAAGATATAGTCAGTCCCAAGAATGTTAGTTTGGGTGGTTTTTAATTACATTTTGGACTGAAAAGTCTGAAAGAATGTTCCAGCACTGAAGTTTATAATTTAAAATTAAGCAATTAATTGACAGTGTTAGGTACATAGATGTTAAGGTTATTTGTTTGAAAGCTAGGAGGCAAATAAAAAAATTCAGGTCGTATTGTGTTATTGAAGGGCATGATTTTACATCACCCTTATAATTCAAAGTCCTTATTCATTGGTGTAGAACACAAGGCACTGGCAATACTGGAGATCCTATTTAAGGAGGCAGGGCTCAGGGAGTTTGCTTAGCCTAGTTATTTAGATGCATTATGATGCTCACTGGAACAAAGAATGCATATAGTGTACAGCAGGTCTATAGAATATGACTTCATTATGGTTTTCCTAAAAGTTCAATTCACATGATCTACAGCGCCCCTTAACCAACACCTCCAGGTGGCCAAGGAAAAAGTGAGGTAGAGTGTTGCACATAGAGCATTTTCCCATTTTTGTTTCCAAAATATTGAGGATTTTCTTTTTCTTTAAAACATACTTGCTCTGAAATTAGCTGTCTTCCCTGAACTTCATTTCCAGCAAGTCTGTGGGTATACACCTATGACTGCGTATATATGTACATATGCATGTACACTATGCACATGTACATGTAACAACAGGAAACTGAAAATTCTAAGAGACTAAATTCTGCCTTTAATCATTTACTTGCAGATCTGTGGAAGACAGAACTTGGCAAAGCATCAGTTGTTCTGCTTATTTTCTTTTTCTCTTTGAATGAAAGTAATTATGATCACAACAAATTAAGCATTGCAGTTTTCTTCCTTTTGAAGTGAGGTTAAGTATGTTTCTTCTTCAACTACCAGTGAAATCTTTGACACGTCTGGTTATGTTGTTGTGTGATGTTTTCTTTTTTGGTTTGTTTGGGGTTTTTGTTTGTTTTCTTCAGATTCCTAAGTCTGAATGAGTAATATGAATAACAGGACCAAATAAAAGTCATTTTCTCATAGAAATTATCTTGAAATCTGGAAATGAAAAAATGCCAGAAATACAAGAGAAAATTCATCAGCATGCAGTGGCTAAGACAAAAGCACAGTTCTACTCCTTTTAATACTACATCTTGGTATCAGTGTTGGAATTAATGATATATATTAATTAAATATAATGAAGTCTAATAGTCTTGTGAATATATCCAAGAGAAATGTGGAAGTAAAATCCTTCAATAATTCCGAGTCTTTCAGGCTGCTTTTTGAGACTTTAGCTACTCCAGTATAAAATCTTTAACATTTGAAGTTTTCTTCACTCCCATTAGGTATAAACATTGTTTGCCTTTATTATTTGAATTGTGTCCAAGTAATCTGCTGTTAATTGTAACAGGTTGCTAAGCTGACATCCCCAGGAAAGACAGTCTCTAGGAAAAAGCTGCTGCGTTCACAGAGTTTAGGCCAGAATCAGAATCGAAGAACTTTATTAATTTATTAATGACGCGCAGTTAACCCACAGTGAACTACGCATTCATGATCAATATTAGTAATATGACAGGTAAATGATGATACCAGGCACTTTCAGAACATTAGTAAACAGCTACGCATTTCCCAGCACCTGTAACTGATCCCCAGGAGCACAAACACAACCCCCTTCTTCCGCATTCCCCAGCTCCCAAGTAGCACCCTGTGGCCCCCGCCCGTGGGTCACCAGCACTCGCTCCCTGCAGGGAAGGCACACAGCGTGGGTCCCCGTGCATGTCCTCGTGGCCACCCGGTCCCTGTCAGCTGCTGGGTCTGCGCTCCCTGGCCCGGGACAGAGGTGCCCACCGTGGGGATGCTGCTGGCAGGGGCCAGCCAGGTGCCGCTGCTGTCGGAGATCCTTAGGGTCTCCCTCAGCTGACAAATCTTCATCCTGCCTTTATGCATCTCTTCAGGCTGGCTCCCTTCGTATTTCTATTTCTGGTCCTGTGCCCACAACACACGCACGTCCCACTCACGGTCCTGTCCTAACAGCCGGGACTATTGGGTCTACACCAAGTGTCCGTCATGCAGTCACCCCACAAAGACCTTTATGTTCCATCTATGAGTGGTAAAACGTTCCTCTGAGGACAAAATTAGAATCAATATAATACAGACAACAGTTTTTTCATTCCATTTGTGTCATCCTGTTCATTTTACCTTGTAAAAAAAGTATTTTTCTATTCAAGAAAGCCACTTGAGTGAAGAATAGGTGGGGAGATGGTAAAAAGAGCCAGAGATTATAACATAGAAGGAGGGTAGTAGACAATTTGGAGTATCTTAAGATTTCGTTGCTTAAGAGAGTTATCCTGCAATCACCAACAGTCAGAGATACGCAGTCACCTCCACAGGCAAACTGATCCAGCCTGTTCTATGTGTTTTAGTTTGGTTAGGACAGGATGAATTGTCCTGTGTTAGTGACTGTTTCTGGTCTATGGATTTGAAAGGAACTTAAATTGTTTAATGTGGGTTTACACGGTATTTGTTTAGACCTCTAAAGGTACATGAGACCTAAAATATACTCATGCGGTCTTTATTCCCTATGAGTAGACATCAAAGCAAAAGTCCCTGCAATGTGTGCACCATAGCACAGTTTCCCATCAAATCCTGGAAAATATTTTCAGGGGAAGACACAGTTAATTCTGTCTTTACATTGGTTCCATGAAATAGTAATGAAAATGAGCTTCCAACTACAAACAAATTCCCCTACACCTCATTCTAGCTGTGATGGATTTTTAATCCTTATCAAAACAAGAGTATTCAGCAAGTCAGGTTAAAGAGAAGAAAAAAGTGATTGTGATTATGAATTATTTCCGTACTACAGCTTTTACAGTGTTTGGCGTAATAGGATCCTGGTCCACAAGTGCATATCCTGTTAACAGAATACAAACTAAAAAAACATTATTATTCTGGCCTGTCAGTATAACACATTGACATCATTTCGCAAGAGACACACCTTGAAAGTGGCATGGACGATTTGTTGATGGGAAAGTGACAATCATTTGTACTTTTAATTCTCATCCCCATAGGGCAGCTGTGAAGAAGAGAACAACACCTTACCTGCACAAAAAGAAATGAAAAACTTCATGTAACGCTGAGTCCGCTGGGGCAGAAATTACCAGGGCAATTAGCATAAGGAGATTGATGAAACTGGTGGTTGCACCCTCAGTCAGATGCTCTTGATTGGTTCTATCTTTTCACTCCGCACCCTCAGACCCAGTAGTCCTTTACAACTATGTGCTTGTGCAGGTTTTGGTAAGCACCAGTTAAAATCACAGAATCATAGAATTTAAATGATGATGAACAGTCACATCCTGTTGGTCTTGATTTGTTCACACAGACAGAAACTTACTTTGTTAAAAATCACTGTATACCTAAAGTAAAATGAGCAACTGATCCTAAGAGAGAGAGAGCAAGAGGAATAATGTTTTTTTCACAAATGACCTAAAAGACTCCTATAGGGACAGATTACTCTCTGGAGTAAATTGTCCCCTGGCAGAGTGGTCCTTTCCCTCTACGCTTATTATTCCTTACTGCTGGTTACCAACTTGTTCATAAAAACCTATAATGACGTGTAATGTAGAACATTCCTAGGCAATGAATTCCAGATCTCACTCTCTTTTTTGAAATATTTCTCTGTTTTTCAGGAATATTGCACATTATTTTCATGTCTAAATTAAATCACTTCAGCTGCAATTTAATCCCATTATTTTTAGTCTTATGCCCAACTGAGATCTGGAGAACAGATTTTTCCATTCTTCTTTTTCTTACTTGCAGTATTATTTTGCATATTTGAACATTAGTGTTGCATTCTCCTTCTGTGTACTCTTCTTCAGACTAAACAGTCACAGTTCTTCCCCTTCTTTCCTCATAATCATGACTTTTAGATCGTTGATCTTACTTGTCACTCCTCCTGGATTTCCACCAGCAGGGGCTGCACCCTAAACAAATGTGGACTTCTCCAATTGAAAGTGCTTGCTCACATACTCTTAGCCAGTCTTTCACCTGCTTTTAATAAGCAGCAGATGAACTGGGTTTGGAAGAAAATAAATGTGACTGCTTTTTTTTTGGTTTGTTGTTCTTGTTCTTTTTCTGACAAGGATTCTCATGATATAATAGTTGTCAGATGTCAGAAAACATTAAGCGTGATTGTTATGTAGCCTTTAAAAAACACATCAGCTGTCCTCATATCAGCATTTGTATGGGCTCTGAAAAGGATCAGGGTCTCTATATTTCAACTTATTTCAAAGCTTACTGGTTATTGTAATGACAGCTGATGGCAAAATAAACTTATTCATTAAGAATTTATGTAATGAGGGAAAGACCACTTTGAGTAATTCTCATTTACCTCAGTGATCTGGCACTGTAGTCACTGGGATCAGACACTTGGTCAATGCCAGCTGCCTAACCTAATTTTCTACAGACCATGGTTTCTCACATTTGTGCATCTGTAAACTTTCCAGCAGTTTCTTTTTGCCAATGAAGAGCAGAAGACTTGCTCTGCTTCACTGGTGTTTCCAGATATTCTTATTGCTATATGTATGCTCACTGCACTTCTTTCTTACAACTCAGGTCAGAATTTAATATACCAGGACTTGAGAGCTGACTGGGGATAAGTTAGATTCCAAATATCTGTGACGATTTTTAAACCAAGGATTAATGATATTTAAATGGTTTTTCTTAATGACCTTAGATTCTTATAACATTTATTATGCTAAATATAGAATTGCCTCAGGATCTGAGAACTACATATTTCAGAATCTATTTGCCCATATTGGAACAGAACTTTGTATTGGTGATGATTGCAAATACTATTTGGAAGTAATATTTATTACTATTTCAGTTGAAAGCTGATTTGACAAGTGACAATGGGAAACTATTTGTATTCCAAACAGACTGCCATACTTCGTAATTCTTACAATTTCAGCAGAGATTCCAAGGCACGGGCTTATCTCTTTCAATTAACTGAAACTAGAGCAGACCAAAAGATAAAAAAAACCCATGAATGCCTGCTCAAAATTGTAAATAAAACTATCTTCTTCTTCAGTCATAACCTTACATATTCCCTTTTCCGACTATTATCATACAACAAATTGTTCACTCAGGGAGTTCATTTAAATGAAGTATATTCATGCATATTTGTAAACACAATTATTTGAGCCAAAACAAAAAAGTTGTGCTGATTCAGTTCTGGAATGAAATATACTACATGCCTCATGCATTCAATCAAAGATAACCAATGACATTCAAATTTCAGATATTGATTATTCTCAATGGCTTCTTCCTAAACAATTTAAAAATAAGAGGTCTAAGAGATTATGGCGCAAATAAAAATTCAACTAGCAAACAATTATAAGAAAATTATAACGGAATAGTAATATAGAAGAAGGACATATAGAAGAAATTATGTGGAATGTTTACAAAACAGGGAATGCAGAAAACATTTAGAATTAAGAATAGATTTAGAAGTTGGGAAAAGAAAGGGTAGAATTGATTTATGAAGCATGGAATTGTATAAATTTGTTTAGAATGTGGAATCAATAACATTATTCAGGTCTAGTGTGTTTATTACTTTAACCCATTATGTTCCACTTCAGCCATCAGAGTGAAAAAACATTAAATGAATGTCCACATTTTGTTGTTTCACTTAGGGAATTTGTATATCACAGAAACTTCTGATACCAGAAGAATAAAACATCTACAGGTAAATACAGTGCATATAATGGCACTTTGAAGCAAAACCAGCTTATCATGTAGATGTGCAATGTATTAGTTTTGTGGTCCGTGTAGCAGTTTTCTCCAGGACAACAAATATTTGCCAGCAATCAAGGATTAGTTTTGCTGTAATCACTGTTACATGAGATATCTCATGGAAAGATCTGTATAGATCACGCGAAAGAGCAGCATATCTCTTTTCTTTAGTCTGCTCAGTAGTATGACTTATTTAAAAAAATGGTTAGAGCTCCAGGCATACTGGGAAATCACTGTGGCAGGCATTGTTCATTAATCCCAATAACAGATTAAAGCAGGTTGATGTAAATTACTGGTGGAATGAAGTGGAACAGGAACTGGATGGGAAAAGAAGACAAGAGACAATAAATAGTAATAAACTGCAAGACTGCCAATGTAACATGTAAAAATAAGTCATGAATTAAGGTTCTCTGTTGTATTGAGGTTGGCTTTAATTCATATTTTAAGATAAATAGAATTATTTTAGTATTTAGCTTCTGCATTTTATTCAAAAGGATATGCAACATAGTTTTTAACCCTTCTCCCTGTCCAGGAATGACTAACCTATGGCCTAAAATAAAAAATTCCTTTAATACGTAACCATGTGTCTTTGGCAGCTACGGTATACAAAACAGTGGGTTTCATATGATTTGAGATAAAATTACGAAAAGTGGTAAGTCCAGAACAGAAAAAGAGAGTTATTTTTTAAGTTCAGGAAGGGAGTAAAATTTGGCAACTGTCTAACAACTCTGCATTTTGCCAAGGTCAATATAGACACTCATAGCTAAAATGTAAAGCTAGAAGCAAACTTCCTTTGCTAAACTTTAGTCTTTCAGGACAGTAGAAAAACGTTCTGTGTAAGTGGTGCTTGATACAGGCAAACTTGTGAGGGGTTTTGTAAGGGGATTTATTTCATGTTGAGAGACTAAAAGTATCTCAGATGTTGTGTCTCATTTCTCTGCTTTCAAAGCACTGTCCTCTGAACACTTACAAAATTGTGTCTGCTTCCCCAACAGATCTGAAACAGCAATACGTTGTCCAAGCCCCAACCTAATCAATCTATTTCGTTTCCAGTTTTCTAGCCCAAAATGTCTCTTATAATCCAACAACTTAGAAGAAATATAGGATTTACCTCCTTTTATTCCCTGTGCTTTTTGAGGAGATAACTTTAACTGATGTTACCATTCTCCATCCTAGACCATTTTCTGGAAGGGAATAGGACAAGGAAGAAAGATCAAGTAGAAGGCAATAACTGATCCCCTGAACTCTAATTTACAGGGACATTTGAAGTTCTTTTAAAATATATATTAGATTCTGGTTACAGTTACATGACCTCTATCAGAGGCAGAAATCCCAAGACTGGATAATAACTTACCCTACCCAACGTAATAACTATGAACCGACGTACATGTAATGGCTTTGCTGCCGTGAAGGAAAAAATATTTTATATAGTTGCTGTGAAGTAAAGACTGCAGGTTGGTGCACCAGTGCTACTATTGCTAACAAACTGTGCCATTATGTTATTTAGGAAGTTACTATGATACTATGCAGCTGCTGTGATTTCAGACTTTAAAACTCCGTATTGATGGGTAAAAGAATATAATCCTATGTACAATTCTTAATACTGTATGAGTTTTCCACTGATGTCCTGGCTCTAATAAATTATTCCAGGCCAACAGGCTTCTTGTTCTCCAAAACATGGCTAATGATAAGTCGGGCTTATTGACGAGCACAATTAGTAGCTAAAGTGGTGGAAAAAAATCCAACTTTCCCTGGGCTCATTTGCAGCTCAGAATATTGCAGCTTTCTAAAGTTATTATTTGGAAGTCATTATTATTTTTTTTTAATTAATGTGAGAAGCACTAGAATACTGCAGGTAGTGATTTCTATGTACTTTCTAAACTTTGTAATCATTAAAAAAATACGTATAAAATAAAATAAAATAAAATAAAATAAAATAAAATAAAATAAAATATAATACAATACAATACAATATAATATAATATAATATAATATAATATAATATAATATAATATAATATAATATAATATAATATAATACCATAGTCTTGAGGGAACAGTGGTACTCCTAGAAAAGAGGGATAGAGAGAAATTGAACATATATGTCACACCAAAATACCTAATTAAATTGGAGACAACCTTTCCCCCAAGAGCTATTTATGTAGACAGTCATTTGGAAGATTACTCTTCAACAACCTTTTCTGTTATTTCAAAACTTCTTCAGGAGCTGTGGCAAAGTAACTGTAGGTGGAGTACTTGCTGGAGAACCATCGCTGCAAGAATGATGAATCAGAGGAGTAACACAGACACAGCTCAAGGCAAGCCAAAATTATGACTCTTAAACTAGGATTTTAATTAAAAGACGTCTTAATTTGAGAACTGACAAAGAAGCTAAGCTTTCAGGGAGACAATGTTTAACACTTTCTGAAACTTGATCTCTAATTTTCTGAAATATGACAACTGACTATTTAAGTCTTGTAAAATAGGCAAATTTATTAATTCATCTTGTATGCTATTACATTTCAATACCACGGTTTTTTTACAAAGAATGTATCTACATTTTATTAAGTTAATTTTACATCTGTATGATTTTGATGCTTATTAAAGTCTTGATAAATGCTATGTTTCAGTCAATAGACCAATAAATGATAATCCTTGACCTGAGAGGCTGGAAGTGAAGGCTAAAATTTTTGAAACTGAACGAAAATCTTTGAGGAATAATCAGATCATAAATTTACCACATTGTTTAATTTAGAATTAAAACACATGTTACCTGAGACTGATATTGGGCCATAACGAAAAAGACACTATTCATTGAAATTATTCACTATTCATTGCTGAAGATACAACAGCATAGAAAAAAGCTAATGTTTTTCCTGAGCAAAGCAATATCTCAGCTCATCAAGGAACATTGAGAACTGTCTTAAAAATCGCTATTGCTTTTTTTATTCTGTGAGAAATATTATGCTACTGAACTACTGTGAGCAGAAAATGATGTGCAAAGCTGTCCCCATTTCCAGAGCTATCTTTCTCAATGTTCTGCTTTCAGCCTCCCAAAGTAGAAGTTAAGAAAGTAGTTCTGTAAAATAAATACCAAGGTAGAATATGAAAATATCAATTAATAACTGTCACAAATGACTTAAAAATAATTTTTAAATAATCTTTTAAAATATATTACAAATACGGAAAAAATGAAAATAATTTATACATAAACTTGCTGTATTTAAATGTTTACACAATGTCCTTATTTTGATTGTATTCTGTGCTATATGCTTCAGCAAAGCTAAGTATTTTTTCTCTTTTCAGTCCTATTTTTTGCCACTGCACTTCTCTGTTATCTGAGCTTGCTTAACATCACACACTCAATACTTTCAGAAATCAAACACATCTTGTTTCTCTGAAGCAGTATTAGAAGTCTACAGGTAATTCTGTTGGGACTCCGCCACTCTGTGGCTTAAGATATTCTTATAGGGATTTTAACTTATGCTGGAAGGAGTTATAATTCCATTCTTTAGTCAAAATTGAAATGTTGTCAGTCACAGAAGGAATATTTTTCAATTGAATTATAAGACATGGTAAGGTACCATGGAAAGTCTAAGTATGATAATAAATTCCATAAGATGCTGTTTGTGATTTACAAAACCAAGTATTATGTTTTTTTCCAGTAAAGCTTTCTTTACTACTGTTCATGAATGATAATTTATAGTAAAACACAAGATAAGCATACTAGAACTTGTAAATGAGGACAGATGCTTGTTTTAGGCACCATATTTTAAAGAGTTCCTTTTAGAGATTAAGACCCACATTTCAGGAGCGAATTGAGTCATTTAGTAATTTTATGTAACAGTTCTGTTTATTCCCATCTTTTCACAAAGGTGTTGCTAAACAAAATGGTTTTGCTCTCTTCCCTGAGTGAAGTGATTGTGTTGATCCTAGCTTTCAAAAAATGAGGTTTTTATTTTTCTGATCACAACATGAAATTTCATGTGATATGAGTTTCTTATACAGAAATTAGGAGGGGAAAATTATTCAGAATGTTTACATCTTGATTTTTTTAATTTCACAATTTCTAAGTCAACTTCACAATTTTCTGAAACTTGATCTTTTAATAGTTAGAGTACAAGATTTTTCTTTGATGTTTTTACTGACAGTATGAAAAGAACGAATGGAGAACACTAGCAAGGACTTTCCAAACTCTTAAATGTTTACATTGTGCTGAATCACTATCGGAGAACAATTTGACTGTTTTCTTTTTCTTTTCTATCCGTTTTTCTGACATGCATATCAGCAATCTTCTCAGTAATTACTTTTATCTCACTCTTAGCTGGACACAAACATCACCAGAACATAAATATAACATTTGAGGACCATAAATAAATCTTGTTTGTTCACTTTGAAAATGCCATTCATTATAGCATGTAAGATTTAATCTTTAAGCTTTGGACACAGCCATTTTGTTATGATCTGCTGAGGCAAAATGCTATTTGATCAGCAGCTTGCTTTCTTTGACAGTCACATCGAAACTAAGCAACTAATCAGACTCCTATTCTTGCCTTGTTTTCTCTGTTTCCACTCTTTCTGTGAGTACTTCTACTAATAAAAATAGCAACAGTGATTATAATGTGAAACTGAATAAAAAAAACCTTGGCAGATATTCATTTGCTGCAGTCACCAATTTCCCAAAACCACCTAAGCAACCAGAGAGCCTTTCAAGGCAACTTTAGAGAAGATCTGTGGTTTACTAACATTTTGATCTGTTACTTTACTGATGTAAGATATTGTGGTTTGACGGAATTGACTTTACAGCTAACCTTTGGAGATAAATCAGAGAAGTCAAGTAATTAACTGTGGTCAGAAATAGCTCGCTGTCTCTAATTTTCCCCTTGATTACATCAGTTTTATGGGAATATAGTTCTGTCTCCCTGAAGCTTCTCTTCTCTGATTTCACGGTTACTGTGGGGAACATCCTACTACCTTTAGCAGAGTGAGGTACAAGATTAGACTCCCATGATGTTATTGTCTGTATCACCCAGCTACAAAGTGTTTGCAAGTCTTTTTAGCAAGTTCAACTTTTGTCCCGTATTTTTATTTTAAAGTGAATACTCATATAGACTAAGTGCCTAAAAGATAGAGGTACAAATAAAACTAGAGAAAAACTCATAGATCTTCACTCTCACAAGGGTAAGGCACTAATTCTAAATTACTGTAATTCCAGAAGACTCTGTAATGAAGATAAGATGTCCTTCCTAATCTCCTGCCCCTCCATAAAGAACTTAAAACCCAAACCAAAAAAAAATTAAAAAAAAAATCAACAACCAAAACCCTCAACAATTACTTTAGTATGAAAGTCATGGAAGAGGCGAGAAATGCCTGTTTTCCAGAGAGGTTAAGCATGCGTTAACGCAGAGGTTTATCTAGGGTACAGAGATGCCATGTCTAAATGATAGGTTTCCATGAATGGGCATGTGATGATTCTCTAGAGGAGAACAGGAAGATGGGTGATGCTACGTACAACTGAAGCAACTCATTCCCCTCCACAAGCACGTAAATACCCCAATCACAGACCACAGAAAGAACAATAGAAGGCGGCCCAGGATGATATCAAAGAGTTAACTCATAACGAGGAAGTTACAGTGAAATATTTCTCTCCTAAGGAAACACAGTGCTAAACCTCCTGACAAAACAGTTCAGGTGAGAGGATACTTCAGATCTTCTCTCTCCCAGACCTCTTCTTTCACTGTCTCCTTCTGCAGCAAAGGAGAGCTGAGTACTCTGTAGATGTTGTCACAACTCTTTTTAACTTTTTGCCATATAGTTTCTATCTGAAACAATAACTATCATTACAGATTTTCTTTAAAGTAGGGTCTGTATGTATGGATTCTTTCCTTTTGAGTGCGGTTATCTTTGTTTAGTAGAGGGTTTTTTTTACTGCGACCACATTTTTTTCTGTTCCTTTAATATAATTAACATTATTCTTGGCTTCTCTTTTTAACTCATAACATGTCTGTTATATATCCCTCAAAGAATGTTAAAATGTGCCAAATACATTATCAAGGAATATGGACTAAATTATATTTTCATTTTTGTCGACTTAATTTAGTCTCCTATGATCCTTCTATCAATAAGTCTCACAATATTTCTTTTTCACCCATTCCAATATCTTTTAAATCGTGACCTTGATTGATCTCTAAGGGTGAGTGGGTTAGGAAAAGGGAGACAAGCCAAAATACTGCAGTTCAGAATTCAAGTCCTGAAGAGCACATTTCTAGTCTTCTTTTTTCAGATCATTCTTTCCCCAAATCATAAGGAATCTATAAGGTTGATCTCTGTTTTTATTTACAATTTTTTAAATAAATTCCAAGAATAATAAAAAATGATTTTTTTATTATTATCCTTTCACATGAAATGTGTTTGTATTGCCCTACTGGATCTATAGATTAATGGACAATACTTCATTAATAATATAACAATATTCATCCAAGTCTGTTTTCATTAATTTAATAGCTGGGTCTCTGTGTCACCCTCTGAGGCACACTACTAATAATTCAACTGCACCTGGACTTCATGCCACTGGTTGCAACTCTTTGAACCCAGTAGTTTACCCAGTTTTAGATTTACCTCACTGTCCACTTGTCTACTCCATACGTAGTCAGCTTATATATGAGGATAGAGCAATGTTAAAATTTTTACACAAGTAAACATAAGCAATATCCACTGCCATCGCCTCATCTAGGAGGCCAGTCATTTCATTGTTGAAAGCACTCAGGCTGGTAAAGCATGATTTTTTTCTCCATAAATCCATGATGACTATTTCCTCTGTTGACTTCTTCCTACAGAAAAGAAGAATGAAAAGGCAAAGAAAAGTGATTTTGGCAGAGTACTTGGGAGGTAATTTTTCTTCTTTGATACTGTCCTGGTTTGAAACACAGATTATTAAAAAATTTCTTAAAAGAGGTATGTTAACCTCTTTTTGCAGTAAACCGAGGTTAATTTCTGTCAGGTAGTCTAAAATTATCTGTGTTGAGCTAGGGAGTAATTTTCTGCAGAAAGCATGCATAGTAGTCCTGTTTCTCCCTATTTTTCATTAAGTGTTTTATAGAGATGACTCATGAATACTTCTGCATTGTCCAGACATATAACAAAAGGTACTCTTATGTTAACATGGGGTGGATCTGCTCCTTGTTATCTTTGTTTACCAAACAGCAGTTGCTGAGTTTCCCTTAGAAGAATCTTTTGTAAATGAGGAGGGATCCGCTGCAGACAAGCCCCTTGGGCTGTTAGCCGTTCAATTTGTGAAGTTTCTCCAGCTTCCTGGAACACTTCTTGTGTTGTCTCTTATACATCTGGAAAACCTAGAGGCCCACAGCAAATAACAAAATAATATAATGATTAAAATGAAAAGCATGCTGTCGTGCTGTTGGAAGTACAGAGAAATGGATACCTGAAAATAAATGAGGACAAACACCTGCTGAAGCCCAGCTCCATTAAGACAGACCACGGTGAAACTCTCATTACTCATATTATGCGACTTGGATGTTGCTCAGTAAAGGTATGCTCTGAAAGGAGGTGTAGTGAGAGATTGTCTCTCAAGATCATAATTTAACGTGGTTTATGAAAATCTTAAGAAGACCAATAACTGTTCTAAAAACATTTCATGAAAGAAAAATTTAGCAGGAATATTAGGGATTTCTATTTAGTTGCTTTAGAGGATAATTATCATTAAGAAAAATGAAAATTCAAAACCAGGATATAGAGGTATTCATTCTGTTTTGAGCCATTCTGCTTGCGTGTTGCATGACTGCATTTGAAAGTCTAATTTCAGTGGCAAAGTATTTTGGTAGAGAGATACCCGAAAAATCAGATTGAGTGTTGGGCTGTACAAAGTAACTGAGATCCATACAGAAAATTACCATCAAAAAGCCTCTAGGAACAGAATTTTAAATGTACTTAAGGAGAATTTTCTCTTATGTCTAGCATTGCCACATGTCCAGGCATACAATCTCCAAATGAAATATTGAAATTACATGCATAGTAACTTTGATGAACTGGGAACACTTTACCGGGCATGTTCAAGCGAGTCATATAGGAAATGCACAGGTAAACTCTGCACGCACAGTGGTCGTTTGTTTGGAAATTTGGAAAAAAAGAAGACTTATTTTTTCAAGCCTGAAGAAAATTATAGTCATGTTAAGGAAACCAAAGCAGATGGCCACTGTGGTTTTCTGCTTGTCCTTGAAAATACGATCACCACTCTCTTTCTAAAACAGACAGTAGGTATTCATCAGTCATGGAATGACATCTGTTTTAGGAGTAATGAGGTTGGAGTTCAAAGGTTTTATGACACTTTGATAGAATATGTGTTCAAAAATAAAGTCTGTCACCCGCTGGATGATGTTTTCTCACTTTTCTCACTTCCTTTGTCCCTAGTTTGAGCCTCTTTCTGGTTTTTGTCTCTTAGAGACTTTGAACTATTGTGATGATGCTGGAAAGGATTCACTAGAGGATTAAACACTTTTGGAAATTAATAAATCTTGCTAGTTTGGGCACTGATGAATACTGAATGAGATAGAATGTACCATGTTTCAGCAGCTGTCCTGAATGCTCTGTATTAACTTCTTCCAAGCTTATTTTCACTTTGTACTGGATAAAGCTTTACATTCATTTTTTATGAGTTATCATTAAGATAATCTGTAATAGTACAGCAAAGGATTCAGGAATTCTTACCTTTCCTTCTTAGCAGCACACAGACTTTACTGGGCACAGCCCTGAGCAACTTGAATTGATCAGATTTGCTTTGAGTGAGGGGTTGGACTAGATGACTTCCAAGGTCCCTTCCTTTATGGATTATTCCATGATTCTGTGATCTGCAAAATGAACTGAGTTAGGAACTGTAATGAAACAAGATGATCCTTGCATTGGGAAAACAGCAAATGCAGGTGATATGGGTGCAATGATCGAAAGACTTCCTTTTTTTCCATTGAGTATACTATAAAAAGTATACTTTTTTCAGAGAAATGTGTATGGAGTTCACACTGATAAGACCAAGTGAGAAAATACATTTGTAACAGGAGAAACCCTAAACTGGAGACTTGTAAATTGCAGACAAAATTCAATCCAGAGAACTATGCAAAAAGTAATTGTGTGTACAGTTTTCAAGAAACAAGGAAAGGGTAGTATATGCAACAGTAAAAACTTACCAATCAACCTGGGCCATATTTTTTCAATCAATTCAATCCTATTGAATTCAGTAATGCCATCTACGGATTGATCAATTAAGGAGCACGAGTGAATGTTTTATAATATGGTCTTCAAATACTGATTTTATAGGTGGAATAATATTTTACTAATTAATGCAAAAATGAAATTTGAACCGAAAGGACTGTGTTATTAAAGTAAGAATCACTTTAAAATCATGTTCTCAGGAAACATGTAAAGTATTTTTCATGCGTAGTCGGATTTGATCGATGTTTTTCAGAGAGTTGTCTGTTGAAAAATGGTTTGCAATTATTAAAATTTGGTTTATTTATGTCAAAAAATATATTTGTAGCAACTGAAAATGCAGACAGTGAAACTTGTATTGTAAAACAAAATATTTCATTTACATGAATAATAAAGTTTCATTTAAAAATCTGCTTAAACTCGGTTATGAAAGCAAACAAGGAAATATGTTTCTTGCAAAATATTTCAGGTGGCAAAAAAGTGTTAAAACCCACTCCTAACGCTAATTTCAGCTAAGCCATCGGGAAGGTATTTATTATCATATTTACCCTTCAAGAGAAACTGAGAAATCGTCTTCTAGGGCTACAACAGAGTCCTGAGAGCAGAGGGAGTGCACGAAGAGGAAACATCCCTGCCTGGACAGGAGTTCAGTACCCACCTGAGTCATTCCTCTGACTTTCAAATTCAGGCTCTGATCCATAGGTATGTAGATATATCATTGTCTAACTAAATCTGGTAATGTTTTATGACCCAACTTGTATGACCTCACACTTGCTTGAGTTTCTGCTCTTTCTGGCACCACAGCATCACTGTGCTGGTTTTGCAGGTAGATTTTACAAAATGAATTATTCTGTTTTTTCTGTTTGTATGTCAATTTAACTTGTACACTCCTTGCATAATATTCACACTAAAACACCAAATATATTCATAGTAAAATTTAGACAAATATTCAGTACTTTTGAAGGTAAATTAGAATATTTTAGACTATTTTGCAATTTGCACTTCTAATTTTGCTATCTTATGAAGAGAAATAGAACAATTATATTAAAATTATACAAGAT
This sequence comes from Neomorphus geoffroyi, assembly GCA_033558235.1. NCBI lineage: Eukaryota > Metazoa > Chordata > Aves > Cuculiformes > Neomorphidae > Neomorphus > Neomorphus geoffroyi. The sequence goes on along the minus strand of JAUMJM010000053.1, from coordinate 20,032,334 downwards.
TGTTAACAAACAGTTATAAGCGCACCGATAACGTAATTCACTCAGCATGGCACAATAACTGAAAGTTAGTTATTTACACCTATGCCAGTCACCCAAGCATTCCTGTGGAATCCACAGAGATAAATGGGCCTCTGAGGAGGGTGATCCACTTCTTCATAGGAAAGTTACCTATGAAAAGTGAGATGAATCAGTCTTTGGATATGCTTATTTCTTTCCCAGTATCTTAATTGATACGGTTTTAATTTTTGGTTTGGGGTTTGGTTTTTTTTTCCCCTTCGGATCTACATCCAAAGGTACTGAGAGATGTACAGAGACTCTTCTCAACAACAAATGAAGTATTATAAAATATGTCTATACAGTAGGCTCTGGATCCTCATGTGTGGCACCCCTGACTACCTGTTCAGATGAGGGTTAACACCACATCATCGTTTTCTGGTTTCTACGCAGAGGAAATAGGAACACACAAACCAACTATGGTTCACCAGGATTTTCAGAAGCACTGAAATGCCTGAATCTTCTGCAGAAAAGCTTTAGTAGATACCAGCTATGAATACTGGTTGGAAAATTTTACCGGTTACAATCATCAGACAAAGGAGTTTTCCTGGACAAGAGATCATTCTACACAGCTTTTGCTTTTCATGTTTTGGGTGTTTTTTTCTTAGCATGCACTCCTGGTCATATTTACTTATGAAAAATAGGACGACGATGGCCATTGGAGTGACTCAGAATGGCTATTCTTGCATTCAGCAAATTTATTACCTCAGAGATTCAAAATAATTTAGGAAAGGAAGCCTATCTTTGAATAAATGTGTATTCAATGTATACACATAGTTTTGTCAAGTGTTCTAGAAAAGGCAGATATAAGCATATCTCCACATCTAAAGCATTTTATTTCATCTAAATGGCATGAGATGAGGAAACTCTGTCTGGAGACAATTACAAAGAGCGCTGAAGTAATCACACCCATCTTTTTCATCCACTTTTTTTTTCTGCTTTTCATTATATAATTTGTATATATAAATATAATCATCCTAGTGGCTGATGAAGAAAAAATAAATAAATAGGGATGTGCTCTGTGGTTTATACATAACTTGTCAAGTTGGAAGGCTGGAAACATATTTCTTCTTTCATTCAAAGGAAAGTAGCTGATACAGGATACATTTCTTTATTTTCATGTGGCATTATACTTCTCCTTAACTGTGGGTGGTGAGTTGCACTGTGGTGTAGAACTCCCTCATACAGGAAATAAATATGTGAGATAATTGTGCAAAGAAGGAAAAATTACTGGAGGAGGAAATGAAGAAGAAAAAAAAGTTTCCCTAACATCTGTTTTTCACATTACAAAGGACCAAACTCAGTTGGGTGCCAGACAGCGAAAAACATTATATGTTCCTAAAATTATGAAAATTTAAAAATCTTCTTTCTATGATTTCTTAATCTCTGACTCTTTTAAGCTTTAAGATGAGTCTCTGCTTAAAATAGATGGTTCAAAGATCTGTTATTTTTAGAAACATAGTAAACATCAAATGTGTTCATGAGGCTTATAAAGCATAGGTAGAATATTACAGAACCAGAAATTCATCCATAAACAGAATATTTGTGTTTATTTTCTACAGTTACTTTAGCAAATTATGCAGTAACAGAAATACCCCTAGAACTGACAAGTAGAAGGGTCAAGAAAAGAGTAAAACCCATAAATGTTTCCCCAATAGTGAAAGAAAATGGAATGTTTTTACTTAATTATATTTAACAGTAAAAAAATTCAGGAAACTCCAGAAAAAAAAAAAAAGTCAAAAGAAAGTCCTGGGAAAAATAATAATAATAAAAAAAGCCTAATCTAATGTTTAGTTTTGAATGCATTCAATCTGGAAACAGCAATCTAGACTTGTTGTTGTTGTTTTCACTAAGAAATGAAGACACCAGACCTCAGAGACAAATATCTTAATATCGCCTACACTTCTTATCTGTATGCAGAGCAGAAATCTCCCATTTAAATCCAAAACCAAAGTGCCAGGAGAAAGGACTATAAAATATTGCAGGAGATGGACTGCACCTTTTTAGTGGTGGAAGCATCTCTTACCTTTCATGTGGTTCATATAAATGGATTCTTTATATAAGACAAATTCAGGCTTCATTAGGAATCAGAGCAGAAGTTAAGAATTACAGCTTCTCGTTCTTGTTGCGGTTACACATAGGTATGGCAAAAAAACTAAACAGAGAAAATTTTTAAAAACAAAAAGTAACAACAAAAATCAAAGGGCTCCAATTTCCCCATTGGTGTTGAACTGTTCTGATTTATTTCTCTGTGTTAAGGTGTTTTAAGGGTTGTTTTTCAAGGTTTATGCTAAAAACTTCTCATCTCAACATTTTTAACAAGCGTTCAAAGTAAATATCAGGTCTGTTACAAAAGTGAATTTTCTCAACTGCAACTAAAACTGCCCAGGCTGATATTGTCTGCTTTATTTACAGTGTGGAAAGAGTTAATATGCTTCTTTTAAAGACAGTATCTGTGCATGTATTTTTAAAAGTAGGAGAAAAATTAATCAATGAAGCATAAAATATTGAAAAAATGTATTAAGTGCTTTATCCTTCAATTTTGCTGATGGAACAGTTTTCATACATAATCCTCATGATGGTAAATTTTATTAGAAAATCTAATTAGCTATTAAGGACTACATTTGGAAATAAATTATTCACTCAAGTAGAAATATTTGTAAACAATGTGTATTATCAATTTCTTGCATGAAAGCTTATGATTTTATAGGGTGATTATTAAAAAATATGGATTATGGGAGATGAAGTATAATGTATCAAAAGATACCTTATTGGTGAAATACCCATCTTTGTCTAGAAAATCAGTAGTTTCATTTGTTATAGAAAATTAATCCTCTATGTTTAAAGCAGAGATAGATGAGAAAAGTGCATTCATGAAAAACATGGTTGCAGTCAATACTGCTGCTACTGTTAGTTATTTGTCTCCTTTATGGTACTTCAAGGGATACACTCTCTTCATGATCTCCAGCTGCTGTTGTAGAGAAAATGTGCCTAAACTTGTAACCTTTTGTTTCTCAGCCTAACAAAAATCACTTGCGTCTACACAAATAGTTAAAAAATATAAATTCTAAAACAAAACAAAACTGTACAAATCATCTCATTATTCAATCCAAATTTGAATTCCTAAATATCAGAGGAGAATCCAAATATTCAGAAATGTTAAAATCTAACTTGGAAATGTACTCTTATTCAGTTTCTAAAGGACAACAATGCATGCCTTGTAGCGACTGCAATTTATGATGCTTTATGACTAAGTCCTAAAAATATTTTCAGTGGTAAAAACAACGAACAGAGTAGTTATAACCAGTCTCACTATAGATTATATTGATACGTTTTGGTTTTTTTTTACTTTGGTGAAGTTTTATTTCCTCACTCTGTCCTCAGGAAAAAGGTCTAATTTTGAACCCAAGCAATGGCAATATGTTTGGGTTGATCCCCAGCAGTGGAATTTGACACTTACTATTAAGTGTAAAGGGAAACAGAAGTGATCTCTTCCAATATTAAAACAAATCTATATAAATATAAAATACAATAACTAAATAATAAGTAAGGTAAAATATATTTAAAAGAACTATATATCTATTAATCTGAAGTGTAATAAAATATTTAATGATTTTTTATGTCAATGTGCTTCATTTTTCAATATAACTTTTGTGTCTGACCTTAGTATTTTAAAAAGGTAGTCATCATCTTTTCAATGTATTTAATCTTTGCTTTCATTGCGCTTCTTACTTGATTACATTTTCTAACCTTCTTTTATAGAAAAAAATAAGAATATCCAGCAATGTGTAAAGGATATGAAAAACTGTGACATAACACCATCCACCCCATTCACTCTTCCTACCTGCTTGTACGCTTTTGTCTTCTGCTAATTCCTGTATAACTACGCAGGAAGTCCTAGTGAAATCGTACTACTCGTGCTGATGCTGATGTATCATTTTTTGCAGGTATAATATAGTCCAAATTGAGACTTCTGCCTAGGTATGCTATGCAAATTCATTAGGAATAAAGTATGTATTTACATTCGACAGATCTACTTCTGCATAGCTATTTGCTTAAATTGATCTCTATTAATTGAAATAGATTCTTTTTCCCTCTGTCATTTGTGCCTCACAAGATCGACAGATATGAAAAGAGTACATCATCTTGTTAGTACATTGTCAGATGAGCCATTAATTTCTAATTATATAGCCAGAAGCGCTCCTGTACTATCAAAACTCAGTGAAATCACCGAAATGCCACCAAATCTTCAATTTAGTCTTCATAAAGTCGTTGTTGATGAGGATGTACCAGTCTGAAAGAAATTTAGACAGTCTGCCATTTAGAGGTGTACCCTACTGGATTTCACCCCGAGAAACAAAGCAAACAATGGAGACTCTACAACGACACTTCTAAGCTAAATATTTACATTACTTAACTGCATAATTGATTGAACTATTTTGTTTCTAACTATTATAGTTTTCCTGTTATACTTTGACATGGTAATAAGTAAATCAGATTAATTAAAAGTCTGAAAAACTTTAAAAAAGCATCCACTTTCTCTGTGCCAGAAACTCTCTGGATTTCATTTTGGCTTTCCCTGTTTACTCCATGTTGTACACAGAAAATATTCAAAAATAGTGTAGGTTGGCACAAGCCTAGCAATTAAATCTGAGTGACTATTGACAAATTCCAGAATTATATAAGTAATGGGGAACAGTTTCTGGTGGGTAAGTGCTTGACCCCCTACCTACTTCATTGTCTTTGATTTTAAACAGAACAAAATATGGCAAAGTAACCTGACTAACCATTAAAATGAATAATATTTGTGCTGTTATAGACCATCTTGCTCTATAGATTATGTCTCCCATGCAACTACTTCAGTGGCATATGATAATGTGTTACAAGGTGCTGCAACTCGCACCTTCATGTTTAAAAGCCCTGGTTTCAAAAATCCATAAAAATTGCAATACAGGCAAAGAAGAGATTTAGCTTTCTGGTGAAGGTGTATGAGTGGTAAGAGAGTGTATTATGCACCCCCTCCCCCATATTATATGAAATATTTTATACTTTATGTTGTAAATAAATAAAATATTGCTCTGAAGATATGATGGAATGTTAAGTAGATTTTTGATGAATTATATGGTGTATGTTTTGGTTAACTATTATTTGAGATTATTGACTATTTCTATGATACATATTTGAATCAATCCTACTATATATTTTCAGAAAGCTGGATATTATGAAGCATCTGAGCCTCTGAATGTTTTTATAAACTCATGTGGGAAAGCCTATTATATTTTGTTCATCAGTGACACATGGAACAAATTAAAATGAAACATTTTTATATTGTTTTACTTACTGTAAATTGAAAAGTTAGATCATATCTCAATGAAAATGTTTTTGCTGTCCTAGAACTGCCAGATCTATTCACTGTATATGGGCTTCTCCAGCTATAATACCTCTTTATGCTTCTGAATGGCTTCTGGAAGAGATTCCATAAAATATAATAATCATGAAAGCTGGTGAAACTGGGTATGGTCATGGGCATGTTGGGAATCACTAACAGTTGTGTAAATTTAAAACAATACAACCATAAAATAATAGTATGTTGGGTTATGTTTTACATTTCATCTGGAAGTTACAGTAGGCCTGTTACACACAAAGGGAGAAGAAGAGAGAGTAATAGCTAGGCAGAAAGAAAGCAAACATCACAGCTTTGCCCTATTCTACCATGGACAAAGCATCTAGGAAATAAATGCATGTTTGTAAACCAAAAATATTTCCGAACATTTTGCACAACATTTAATCAGGATGCACTGCTCCTTCAACAAACCTGCCAATGGCCAGGTCTCACTCTACAGATCTCCCTTGGACAGAGTTTATGCAATGACTTTTTGGCCAAACATGTTCTGTGTTTAACCTTTGAAAACGTCTATATATGGTCTATAAGCATTTTTTACAACTACTGTGTTGCAAAATCAATCTAGCAGTCTAATCCAGAACAGGTGTCCTATGAATGTCTTTACAAGATTAACATACAGAGCACAGCCTTATGGACTATTTTAGTAACTATGATTAGCATTAAGAAGCAAATCCCCCTCCATATTCGCAGTGTGAAGAGATCTCATTTCAGCACACATGCCATTTCCCCACACAAGAAAGAGAACGGGATGTGGGGTCAGGCTGAAGTGACAAGGCTAAGCTGGAGATGGAAGGATCAATGTGCTCCAGTGCTGGATTAGGAGATGGCAGAAGTCAATAGAAAAATATCAACTTCATAAATTCTCCATTTAAAATCCCTCCGTAAACCTCAATGTTGAATACAGAGGCTAATATCCATTAATCAAAAAATATCATGAGTGTTGCATAGACTCTAAATGAGCTGATTTCATTTCCTGGCCTTGACAAATATTTTTTCCCTTACAAATGAATACTAAAATAGTCCAAACCACTTTTATAATGAAAGATAAAATGAAATATCACTGAACGCAGAATACTTTGAAAATTCTTTCAGTATCTGTAGAAATGCAAAAAGTACTTAGAATATTTTTCTTGATTTAAAAATTTTCCAGGTTTTAATAAGTTAGAAAGAAGTTTTCAAATATCTGAAATGATTAACAAGATAAAACCAATAACAATTACAGCTAGTCTTACTAATGCTATTAAAATGAATAGTAATTATATTCTGGAATTTCAAGCATGATTTTATCATGAATATTTTGGTTTGCATAAAAAGCTCTTTTCCTCCAAAGGGTTTTCTTGATAAACTTACTCTACAATTTCAGACAACATATAACATTTTTTGCTGACATGTATTCCCTGTAGATATAACCTAAATAGTTAATACAATTAAACTTCATTTAGCAGAAGTAAGACATTTTCCAAATGCTCATCTCCAACTGTGGCCAAAATCTGTCCCCATGGGAGCCAAGTACTGCCACAAACCCCATGGCCTTTCCTCCCAGTGCCAGCTGCGGTTGTTTAGTACTGTTACAATCAGAACTCTGTTTTAGCTTAAAAATGTAAAACCTTTTGTAGTTAGACATCTTTTTCAGCACTTGACACAGCTATCAAGATGGCTAAGAACACACGTTAATTCTACCAAGCTCAATTTTAACTTTCATATTATAAGTTGGTTCAAGTCCTGTATATTTATCTCTTGGAAATGGCAAAGTATGACCAAATAATGCCAATACTTTCTCCGAACTGATTAGAAAGCCTTTTGAAGATTTTTTGTGATGCCCTTACGCACAAGCAAGATGGAAAAATGGTAAAGACATGGGGCAAAGCACTGAGCTTCAGACACAACGCATGTGTCAGTGTTGAAGAGATGGTCTTTCTTCTATAACCACTGATGAAAAACACAAACAAACAAGGGAAAACAAAGGAAAAGGTGATCACTGAGATAAGCAAAGAAATTTTTTTTTTTACATTGCCTTATTACTCGTGAGTTAGAGAATTTTTCAGCTGCATCTTGGATGGTGATGGGTAGTTAGAAACAGAAACTTCTGTAAGATGTCAAATGCGTTAACCTTTATTTCTTCTGAGAATATAACATGATCATTTGATTGCCGTGACTGATACATTACACATCTGAAACAGGTAAAGAATATTTCATTCAATTTTATCAAGAATCAGCTATCACAGTACTCTTCATTTCTTTAAAAGCAGATGTTGAATCATTGAAGTTTTATTCTAATATGACAAAATAATTCTGGGTTTGGTTAATCCTTTTTGCAAAATACAAGCATGGAAGATTAATAACTTCTTACAATTTCTTAAACTGCATTCAGAAATAATTTCTGATTAATTCAGATTTGGTTTATCAGACTGTATCCTACATTATCATAGTGTTCCAACTACTTATTATAGAAATAAATTACATTCCAACAACAAACACAGTTGGGCCAAATCTTCTTTTACTGTCAAAAGGAGCCCTAAGAGGGCCTGACAGTGTAATTGTTATAGTAATTGTTATTAAGAGACTGGTTTTCTTAAAATAACTTGACATCTAACTTTACATTACTGTTTCATGCTATTTACTCTTGTAAATTTGTGTTGCTTCTCAGAGGAGCTCTGAGTCCTGTTTGTAATAGCTTGTATAGATTGGTATTTACATTTTTGTTTCAGACATGGCTTATGTCACGTATGATTAAGAATAGAGGAATAGAAGAGCAGTTAATGGTAGAGCAGCAAAAGTCAGGAGAACTTTAAGACCAAGATGAGCAGACAATTTATTCTGTTCCATTCAGCTATTTGAGTACTGGGTCTTTGAAAGCCAAATGTTTATATGATACTCACTAACCTTTAGTGGGCTTCTTTCACAAGAAGGTCTCTCTCTGAATCCAGTGAAGCCCACAGCATTTTTTGACAGGAAGTTAGACAGCTCTGCAACAGCGATGTGAAGAATATTCTTTTGAGGCTTGTTTTGAATCTCTATCCCTACATCTTTAGTTGATGTTCCCTCATTCTTGTGATGCAAACCACATAATAAATTAACAACAAATCTCTCAACCTCTCTATACCCTCTGCATTTATGGATCTCTATTAAAACATTTCTTAGCTGTCCCTTCTGCAGAACGAGGACTTCTAGCTTTTTTCTTGTCTTATGGAAGTTGTTTCATACTTTTGTATTCCTTGGTGGCCTTCATTGAATCTTTGCAGACATTTATTTTGACACAAAGTCACAGGAGCTACATACAGCTCTCATTTTATAGATGGACCATGGATTTATATAGTTCCTGTGATCTTTCATGTTGTCTCTTTCATTACAGTACCCGACCCTCGATATATCTTTTTGACCGCTAGTGAGTGCTACACTGATGTTTTCATTGACCGTTCCCTACGGTCTTGGAGTAAATGTTACCCATCTGCTCACCATTTTGCTTGTGGAATTATTATTGTTTTCCTTCCCACCTGTGTAAAGGTGCATCACTCTACACTTATCAGCATGCAATTTAATTTGACATTTTACTTCCCACTCACCAAGTTTTTAAAGCATTTTTGAAATTCTGCATAAGATAGATACGATCTTGAAAAACTTCCTGTCTCCAACAAATTTTGTCAACTTCCTGCTCACTTCTTTCTCATCTTTTTTGAGTTATTTACAAACGTATTCAGCAGCACAGGTAGAGAATCAGCACAGACAGTATCTAACTGTCACAGATATTCACAGTTATCACAGATATTCCAGTAGCTATAGTCACTGGAAATCATGGCTCTGCTTGCCAAACTTTCTGACTCTTTCATGTTCCTTCTGCCAGCAGGACCATTATACGATCATAAAAAAAAAAAGTAACAGAGCAAAACAGAATATAGTTCTATATTTCTCAATATTCTCTATCACTCGTTACAACATGTTCTTAAATCAGAGAGAGGATATGGATAAGATAGCCAATATTTTAAGGAAGTTGGCTGAATAACTTTTAATACGCATTTAAAGCTCAGGGACAGATAATGTGGTACTAAGTGTACTAGGTTACTATGGAAACTTTATGATTTATCACTTACCTATGATGCCAAAATGTTTTTAAAGCCACCTGCGGGGAGGCAGAGGAGAAAGCAGCCAAATAATCCCAAAGCCAAAACTTTACAGGAGCTAATTTCACAGTTTATTTAAAATCAGTGTAGATTCCATAAACATTATTTTATTTTCAATATTTTTATAAACTATGATTTAAAATTATACTAAAGAATGGTCATTTTTGTTCATATTCTTATATCAGAATGTCAATTTTAAACTGTCTTGAAATCTTTTATGAACAGATTTAGTAGTTGGATGAGTTGTATTGAAACCGGATGGGATGTATTTAAGACTATATATTTAATTATGCTGAGGACCATTTTCAAGTATTTATTTACAGGTTTTGTGTAGCAGCCACACAGAATACAGGGAATAAAGAAAAAGTAGAGAAAACAAAAATTGTCATCACAAAATATAGATTCATTATGGAGGGAGAGACAAGCTCTTTCAAATCAACTCTCATTTTCCCTGTCATATGTGACTGGGATATTTGATAAATCCTTACATATTCTGACAATATTTGCTCCCCATTTTCATGCTGGAAATTGATCAATTGGTGGACCATCAGTGCTTTGTTTGAGAATGTGTGCTGTAAGAACTATCTACTAACCAGAGCATGGAATCCACAAACAAAAATGGAAGGTGCATGAACTTCCTGACTGCTTCAGTGCCTATTAAACACAATGAATAAATCCATGCACATCAGCCCATGGAGGAGTCTCAAGTTTATGCACTCAGTGAGCTGTCAGCTCAGATACACAAGACCGTGTAGATTTCTTAGCTTCTCTTCTGACTTCTTCATTAGAGCAAAGTAAAAGAATGATAAAATGAAGCAAACTGAGCATGATTGTTTTCCCAGCCATGTTTCCGTAATCCCAATAAGCCAACAAGGTGTTTAAAGCCTATGGAAGCGATGTGCAGTGTTTGACTGGAGAGACTAGTAAGGCAGTGATCTCAAGAGAGATCTGAGAGATAAGCAGTAACAAAGTATTTCTTTTGGGTTTTGGTGTTTCTTTCAGGGTTTTCACCCCACCAGGTATTTTGAGGGTGATAGATGCACGAAATTAACCTTGTCAGCAGAGTCTGTGCAGGTCTTTGCTGGAACATGATAAAGACCCTTCTCTCCTCCCAAGTTCCACTCAGCCACATTTTGTGGTCATTGTTTGGGCAACAGCTTTTGTTACATGGTAGTTTTTGTATACCAGTAGGAAAAAGCAGAGATAAAAGCCTATCTCTTAAAAAATGAAGAAAGGAAGGAGGAGTTGAGAACTGACAAGGAAGAACAAGACTCAGGTTAGCAAGATCCAAGAAGTGCAAAGAGGGTCTGTCACCCTGCAAGGGGATATTTAAGATTTCCTTCTCCTTTCCCTTAAAGTCCCTCCTTAAAGGAACTTCTTTGAGAACATGAAAAATGTAAAGAAAGCAGGAGAAATCTTTTAACATAATGACTGAGCTGCGGTTCACAGAGACTTTGGATCTAGTAATGTTTGAATAACGGTGTAGATGTCAGCAGAAGTAGGATGATAGCAGTGGCACCTGCAGTTGTGAAGCGGCATTGGATACTGCCGTGAGGCCTTTTCAACATAGAGAGAGATAAGGGGTGGAGGGGGGAAGGGAAGTTTATCTCATGTTTTTTTTCTTATTTCGGTAATGGAGAAAAACAAAGTGAAGGTCGAGACATTATAAGGAGCAAATGTTTAGTTATTATAATCTGTCAGGGATGTAGAAATATGTGACAGAAAGAGAGAGTGACTGCTTAATTAAATGCCTTAATTTATTTGACTTTTTAAAAGTCTTTGATAAGGTCATGCTAGAAGCTACGGTGAGCTGCAGAACTTCTTCATCTTTCCAGAACTGCAAACTGGTCTGATTGTTTTCAATAGCATGAGACATTTAGAAGATAGCATTGTTGTGTATTTCAGACTTTAAGTAAAAACTAAGATTTAGATGTTGACAGCATTTGACAAAATATTGAAATACGTTATTAGTCTCCCTCCTGGCAGTGGAGAGTGAAAATATAGAGCCAGACTCTTCTCAGTGATGCCCAGTGAGAGGACAAGAGGCAATCGGCATGAATTGAAACATTCATTTAAAAAACGATTCAAGCACTGGAAAAAGGCTTTATTCCTCTGAGGATGATTGAGCACTGGAACAGCTTGCCCAGTTGTTGCAGTTCAGGACTAAAAGAGAGTATGGAAAATAGTGCTGGTATGCTATCAACTTTGCCAGCTAGGCCTAACCTATGCTTAATGATACGTCAGAGAAGCTGTGGCATTTCAGCTTTTGGAGATACTCAAAATTGATCTGGTCGCAGTGTTGAGCACCCTGTGCTAGCTGAACTGCTGTGAGCAGGGGTTAGCTTAGGTTGTCTCCAGACATCCCTTCTTAACTCAGTGATGCTGTGATTCTGGGAAAGCTTTCACTATATTAGAGAAAAACATTAAAATACTCTCATTTTCTCTCTTAAGAGGAATGCAGATTGACATAAAATTTGCTGATATATAAATATGATTTGCTGCTACGGTCATCTGGTAGCCTTGTCCAGTGGTGTTACAGACACTTGTAGAAATAATTCTCTGATTGTTCTGCCTTCAGGACCAATATGAAAATGAGATGTGGATCTCAAGCTGATGACTAAGAGGGAACTTGTTTCAGTAATGGCTCAGGAAGCATTGATTTTTGGTGTATTGATATAAATCTTAGGTGATCAATAGTACGGTTGGTTGCAGAAAATGAATGGCTAATCTCCAAACATAAAATAATTTCAGTCTAATGAGGACAAGCTATAACTATAATGTCTGGGGCAACATTATGCACTTTATCAAAGAGAAATTGTCAAGATGAGTGAGGAAATCAGAATGAACATAATGGACTGGGAAGGAGGTGTCACAGAAGAGGGGTAGAAGAAAAGGCAAAGGCCCCTCTATACAGCAGAAAGCTGTCTTTAGAATCTGTGCAGAGTACAGTGTAAATGTCTATATTGGCTGCTGAGGACAAGGTTGGGATATGTCCAGGTACTGGTTAGCCCAGTGTATGTCCTTAGTTGTACATGCAATAGTAATAATGAGAACTGGTCTTCTGCCACGTTACCACTGCCTGGTTGCTCACAAGCAGTTTTCAGTCCAACCAAGAGACAAGTCACATGGAAGTCAGGCAGGAGGAGAATCGGGAAAGTACAGGGAAGTGTTTTGTGTTTTTCAGTGCTCCAAACCAGTGTCGCAGGATGACAAAGGAAGGTGGTTAATGGAATAGTATGCCTCTTTCTGATGTCCATATTTTAAAATGCTTAAGATAAATTGAAAAGATAGACAAAGACATTCAAGATTTATTTGGAAAATGAAAAAAATGCATTATAATGAAGCTCAGTACATTTCGTTTGATCAAACAGAAGTTATGGAGATGCACCATAGCTTTCCTGACTTTTTTTTTCCCAGTTGGTGTCTCCTAAATGTATTAAAAAGGTGTCATACTAATAAGGGGCTTGAAAACACAGCTTACAGAAGTGAGAAGAGAAACATTTTTAATGTGACTGTGATGAGCATATAACATTAGAACCACCAGAATAATTGATCTGAAAATATTACAAATTCCATGACACTAGCACATCTAGCTATACTGGTAGTCCAAGTGGGCAATATAGGTCTATCTGTAAGATATGGGAGAGAAATATTAATTTTGGAGGTGTAATTTATGTCCTTATAATACATACGTATAAGAAAATGTGGAGGGGAAGAGACTCTTATGTTAAAACTCAACCTTGAATTTAGTTTGCTAAAGCTGGGAGAGATAAATTGGTCCCCATCAACTTGGAAGTTAAGCATTCAACATGGTACCAAGTGACTCAGATAAGTCCTATAACCTTTATTAAACAGGAAATTGTACTTGATCATTCTTTTAATGAATGTCTGGTCTGCTAAAATCTTCAAAAAAAACCCCTTTCTAACTGATGTTATATCTCTGAAGCAAATGTTCAAGATAATTTTTGAAAGATAGAGCAAAGTCTTAAGGTGGTTAGTTTTTCATTCAATTTTTTATTCAGTTTTCATTGAATTGTTTTTTTATCTAAATGTCATCCAGCTATGTCATTCTTATATTTCCCCTACACATACTCATATATTCTTCCAGAAATAAATGAATGAATAAATAAATTTGAATTGTTAAAGCTATTGTTTTCTGTCTTCTCATTTTAGAAGCAGAAAACTTAGTTCTCTTTTGTCATGAGCATGCTGATGAGTACTAACAAGTCTTTGTATTGACCCTCTGCCATAAAAACACAACATTGTTCTCTTGAATTTTTGTGTGGTGTGATTCACTGTCTGAAATGGATGCACTGTCTGGAAGGACTTCTTACTTACCAGTTGAGGAAACGTTATCGCTGTCAATGAGTTGAGAGTAATGGGAAAAAACTTCCGGGTTCATTATATAAAGCAAGAAAGATTAATATCTGGGATTTCATTAATAATCTTTCTATGGGTAGAAGAATGTAATAGAAATTACAAGACTAGAAAATGATAGATTTTGATGAACCACAACCTTAATTACCTCAGAGAATATATCTGTGAAACTACTTAATATTTATTGTTATTGTTGTTTTTATTATTATTATTTACTGGAAAGTACACCAATCAAAGACATTGAGTTCGAATGAGAAGTAGACTTTAACACATACAAAATAAGATTATTCAAAATATCATTTGGTAACTTTACCCAAGACCTGGGCCATGGAGAAGCAACCAGAGGAGCCAGAGTCATTTACACATCTTCCTTTGGATGTTTTATAAGGTCTATCCGGGATATCTGTTGAGGCTCTGTCCTAGTCCTGTTGCCTATGATAGGAATTACAAGAAATCTTGTCAAGAGGCAGGAGTTCTTGACAGTCTGAAGGAAGACCACCCCAGAAAAAAAAAAAGAATAAAATAATATACTTCCTGCACATTGCTCTAGAGGTTTTAACCCAATATAAACACGCTAGAGTGCATGTCCTAACCAAGATCTCCTGTTTACAGCTAATCTTTTACGTCCTAGGAAAGGAAAATTTGCAAGTACTGTACCTCTTCGTATGTGGTAGGGCCTCTAAAATGAAGAAGTTAATGTCTGAATGTTTTTCAAGCAAACATAATAATAGTAAACAGAAGAAAAATCTTAGGTGACGTTTAGGCAGCCAGTGTCTTAAAGCACCCCTCAAACCAAGGGCTCTGCCTTAGCTCCCCATTCCCTCTACTCTGCAACAGATCACAGGACTGACTTTCAGCTCAAGATGTACTGCATCAAGCGGTTTACCTCTTGACCTTCAGATTCGTCTTCCACTTTAATATATATGTTTTGCTTTCCCAAACTAAAAAAACAATTCTATTACTGAAAAATAATTTAAATTAAGGCAGAATTCCCCACAGTGTCTCAAATGAAATTATTTTTTTCTCTACTCTCTCATTAAAACCAGAGCTTCTGTTTAATTATATATATATAAGTTTGCCTATAGGTTAATCTCCAGCTTCGCTATCTCAGCCTAGAAAGTAAAACAGGATTAAAACACATTTTCTGGCTATAAAACTAAGCATATGCATCAAGAAAAGAGAAAGCTATTATACAACCTCTGAAACATCCTAGCATAACCTCCACTTCAAAAGTCTGTTATTATGTCCTACTAAAACATGACAGATAGCCTATGATAATAAGTAATGGACATGCTATTATTAAATTAAACTGTGCAAATGAAAAAGACTAGTTTATTCAAATACAGGAAAGCCAGACCACAGTATAAGAATTTCATCATGGTTATGGTACAACGCTGAAATTAAGATCCACATTAGTAAATGCAGACCTGACCTAAATTATCTTTATTATAATGCTCTGGAGAATCATTTCAATTAGGTGCTAATGACAAAAAGCTCTTTTCTTTACATTAATGAATTTTTTTTTGCTTTTGCATTAGAAAATTCAGAGAACAGTGGTTCAAACTTCTGTATTCTTTCTGAAGGCAGACACGTGACCTTAATACAGAGTAAAGATAGAAGGATAGTGAGAAATGAAGTTGTGCAAAGTATAAGCAGGAACAGAGGACACTGTAGGTACTAAAATGTATCTTGGTACTTTCCTCATCAGTCTAAGACCCAATTTCTTCTGTAAAAATGCTTTCTTTTCACAGAATGAAGGCTCTGAAATGGAGAACATGGTTTAATGCACCTGACATTTTCTGTTACTTCATTTCTTTTTCAAAAGATAAACACATATACCTCTTAAATAAAATATACTAATATATCATGTTCATATTAATATTAATCAACATGGACTATCAAAGGAGCTATGTCAAAGTGTAGCCAAATGCTATAGTGTTCTACAATTTTTTTGTTGCAAACAGCTACATGAGACAATAAGACAAAATTCTGGGACCTTTTTACATGTTTCTGTAAATCTTACATTATTACAAGTTTCACAGCTGAAAATTCTATTTCAACTTGGTTAAAGCCTTGTGTCTTCTCTATTTCTACAGCCTTCAAGAGGCACTGAGTTAGGTATGGATTATCTAGTGTACTCTATCCGTGTGAGCAGAACTAAGGCTGGGGTTTTACTTACTGACATCTACAGTAAAAATATTGATTGCAAATAGTTTGCAAAATATTTTCAAATGAATAATAAATTTTAAAAATTCTAGGGTCTGACTAGGGAAAATAAGAATATATTTTGGATTAGAATCCCCATGTAGCAAAGGTTATGTTATATTTATGTATTCCAAAATATTTGACTGATTTCTAACTAGGACATTTATTTGATTCATTAAGATTTAAAAAAAAATAAATTCTTTTCCTTTTGAAGCAAAGTACCTTGGTTTTTTTGATAGTGCTTAATTATAGATAGAAAAATTGCATAGAGTGAATGTATTATAATCAGTAAGACTCCTTTATGCTTTGCAGTTTTTGCCTTATTTAGGTTTTTTTTGGAACTTCTGTAGATTTTAAGAAGAAACGGTGCACGAAACCAGAGCAAATTAGGCCCTAAGTGTGTGGGTGGTTGAAATGGAGGATTTAAAGGGATTAATACTTATTGGAGTGCCTCATATAAAAGATTTGGACTGTGTAATAATGCAAATCAAGAAAAAAAACACAGATGCAGAGGCATATTAGAAGTGGGATGTGTAGTTTTGATATTAAAAGAAAGTTAGAAGCTTAATCATACACCTAAAACTTTAAAATTTGTCTGTAAATTACATATCATCAGTTTGGTTTTCCTGATGACATTTAAATATGATATTCAAAGTTGTTGAGAGTTAATCTGTGCAGCTGAGCTGGACGTGGACAGATTTATACAAAATTCCTGCATTAATTAGCATACATTAAAATAATAACTACATAACAACAAAAGGTGTCTTGTTAGAGAGATCAGAGAGATCTTTCCACAGGATGCCTGACTGCCGGCTGTGCTAACTAGTAGGAACTGGTAGGACCCATTCCTTGATGCATAAGCTGCTGCAGGACATTAAAATAGCAGGGGTGATCTGGAGA
The DNA here is from genome assembly GCA_033558235.1 of Neomorphus geoffroyi. Lineage (NCBI taxonomy): Eukaryota > Metazoa > Chordata > Aves > Cuculiformes > Neomorphidae > Neomorphus > Neomorphus geoffroyi. The sequence continues at coordinate 20,015,276 of JAUMJM010000053.1, read as the reverse complement.
CCAGCAACAGGTCAGAAGACCTCCTGTTTCCAGTAGTCCGTTCAATGGACACAGAATTCCAGAGCTCCGGGAAATGCACTGTGACCACGCAGCAACACAGGAAATGTCCTCTTGAACTCCTAGTGCCCACGATAAATATAGGTGCCATATATTACCTTAAGGAGTAAATCCTTGTACAAATTAATTTTACTGTTGAATTCAACCGAAACATTTCTTACTTGCGATATAAAATCTGCTCCTGACCAGTCCTGCTTTACAGGTATGCGAGTAATACTAAGGACAGAGTGAAAAACGCAGTGTTTGTTAAGAAACTCTGTATGTTTCTAGGGAATTTAACACCTTTATTTTGTAGGCTGTGTTCCACAATACGACAGAGAAGGATTCTACCCCGTAATATCTGAAACAGAAGAGAGTGTTAATAAGTAATGTTTAGCAAAAATAAATAAATAAATAAATAAATAAATAAATAAATAAATAAATACCTTTTCTCTCTTTCTCTTTAATGTCTTCTTAAGTGAACTTAACTCAGATTTATGACACTGTCATCTAGATGCAAAAAAATAAACAAACCCCACAAAACCAAAAAAAAAACCCAAACCAAACCGAACCCACAAGAACAAAATAGTCATAATTAATGTCTGAAAGCATGTGTATGCTTTTATATACATTTATGGTGCTTGAAGAGATCTATAAAACCACAAAATACTCAAAGTTATTCTTCATGAAAGTAAGAAAAACTACTGAACTATTTTCATTGAAAGAGAAAACAGAAAAGTGGAGGAAGGATATTGAAAGCAATGAATGCAATTGGTAAGCCAATCTGAGTACTTTCTTAGGAGAAGAGATCACGTGGCTTCTGTTTTTTAATCACCCTAAGCAATTACTTTTACATAGTGAAATTAGTTAAACAACTGATAAAACTATGTATGTTGTCACTTTTAACCTTCATTCTAAATTATTGGTTGCATTATGGAAACCTTTAGAAAAGTTAGAATTAGCCCTGGAAGTTTTACATTGGTGCACAATCCACTCACTAGACATTGATTAAATTGAAGAAGTGGAAAGAGCTCAAAAAGTGGCCTAAATTCACACAAGATTCCTTGTTTGGTAGCACACGCTCAACTCGTAGAGGAAAATCTTGCACTGAGTAATCTTTCTGACTGATTCCTAGTTTCCTTCTAAAGGAAAATCTATGAAAACGTGCAGTTTCTTTCAGGATAAATACTTAAATCAATTACATAAGTAGATATAAATATTTGAAAGATAGTCATACTTGTTTCTCTAAGCTTATGCGTGTCTTATAACACAATAATGCAAAGGGGCCATAGACGAGAATGAAATTTGAAAATGAAAATTTAATTTCAGTACTATGAAAATCTTTGCAGTGAGATGTATCATCTATTGGAAAGTTTTTTAAGAAAAACAATCAAAGAGAAAGTGATTGAATTTTTCACTCCTCACTTTGACTATTTTTCAACATTTAAAATTTCATTCTGATGGACTATTGTAGGAAAAGATATCTGAAATTATGATGAATAAGCTGACCAAACACCCATAATCTTTGGGGGGTGAAAAAATATCAATTAACTTATGACTATTTTTCGCAACCCGTAGAGATCTCTCCTTATTAAAGACACAATCTGTATATTTATAGTGAAAGATATAACTAAAATGATAAAATAAAGCCAAATAAAATATTTTACTCTGAAGCAGATACTTAACAAATGTCACACCAGTCTTACAAAACAAAACAAATCCTCCCAAGGCTTTTTTTAATTAGAACTACTGTGAACCTGTCACCACTCTCACAAACACTGATAAACAAACTTCTCATAATTTCTAATATTTAGATACCATTACGGGACTATCTGCTGTGAACTTCCCTGTGCATTCCCTCAAGTCCACAATGAGGACTGAACCTAAAACACTCTGACAATGGCACCAAGCCAATGGGAAATCTAATTTGCATTTGGGTGTTCAGAACAGTCAAGGTCTCGAACTGACCAGCAGTGTTCAGAGCAGGAGTATTTTAAGATATTGTTCTAAACATACCATTTCTATGGTTTATGTAGGCATTTGCTACGTAGAGTAGAGGTTCAATTCTATTGTGCTGATTAGAGAGGAGAAAGGAAATTGGAGAGGGTAAGTGTGTCTGGAGTAATAAGGAAGCCTGCAGAAGTGAAAAGTATGTATTAAAGGAAAAGTAATATCTTGTTGTGACAAAAAAAAGGGCACTCCAACGTAATGTTATAAAGCTTAATATTTAACTCTATGTCAAAATAAGTGAACAAATGACACTGCAAAAACAGAGAAAACATTTGATTTCCAAATATATTATGAATCCAATAGACTACTTAAAAGTCAATATTTTAAAGCTTAATTTTTTTTAAAAATGGTGAGCAGACTATGGTACAGAAAAGTCAAAACAGCAATTGAAGAAAGAGAAAAGAAGTATTAAATATTGAAGAAATGTCTTCCTTTTTCTCCAGGTTTAGCAAAAGCTAAAATATCAAGTTTAAGTTATTTATTTTGAGAACATTCTTAGTTACAAGAACAGGAACAAAGGACAAAACAGGAGTTGCACCGGGGAGGTTTAGGTTAGATATTGGAAAATATTACTTCACTGAAAGGGTTGTCAAACATTGAAACAGGCTGCCTAGGGAAGTAGTTGAGCCACCATCCCTGGAGGTGTTTAAAAGATGTATAGTTGTTGTGCTTAGGGACGTGCCTTAGTGGTGGACTTCACAGTGTTAGTTTTATAATTGGACTCAACAATCTTAAAGATCTTTTCCAACTTAAACCATTCTGTGATTCCCTGATTGTGTGAAAAAAGGTCATCATTATGCTCCATGAAAAAAAAAAGTCATAGAGTGAGTAAGTCCTGTTTTCATATGAATGTAAGCTTGGTTTGTTGCTTGCTTCCATATCTTTTCAAATTCCTATGCTGCAAATTGTTTTGTAAATATAATACTTGCAAAACAAGGTTTACCACTTAAAAAAATCATATGATTTTGGACATAACCTTTTCTCCTCTATTTCATCACAGGTATTTTATTTATAACTAAGAGGTAAGTGACATTAAGTATCCGAATTTTCTTTTTTAACGTGATTATATCAGAACAGAGCCTGAAGTCTGGAAATAGGTAGAGGAATAAGCATTAAAAAAGCAGTGAGAAGGAGGATTAAGGTTTATTTTTGCCTGAGATTCAGTTCATTCTACCATCATCTGAGAATTTCACAAGTAGATATTCTCTTGAAATTATATTTATGTTTAAGAACAAATAAATCCGCGTAGAAGCTGAAATTTAGGAATTTTGTTACTCAGAAAATAAGGATGACAAGGACACTTGTGTTGCTGGATTGCTTGCACTGGAACATCATACCAATTCTGCTCTATATTTAACTTTTTCTTTGTTTGTTTTACCACTTCTAGCTTTTGTCTGATTTGCACAATTTTCTGATTTTGTTTTCTAGTTTATACTGAACTAAATTCCTTAAGGATGCCTTTTCAGGGCTCCTCTTTCTTATTGTCTTCTTCTTTCCCCAACCTCCCCCCTACCAAAATTACTCAAGCAGGGTCTTTGGTGGATACTTATACTCACATTAATCACGAATTTGTCATTAATCACTGTTCTATCCTATCTATAAAACAGCAACAACGTTGTCCACTACTACTAAATCTCCATGCATCTCAGCACTCAGACTTTGAAAAAAAAACAATTCTACACTAGAGAAACAATTTATTTTCTTTCTTATTTTACTCTTCCTCAGCTGACTTACGCGTTTCTAGTGCATAGGTATGCTGGAGCCATATAGGAGACAGGGTGTTTTTACTCCTTGCTTGTCAGCTGTATGGCTGAAAGTGAAACAAGGAAAAAGCAGTTCTTTCCAGTGTCACCTAGTGATTTGGCCACATTCATGTGTTATGTTTATATCCTGACTGAGTTCATACAACGCAAAAGACTTAAACAAAAGTTACTGACAATAAGAGCTAATTTCCCCAGTTTTTAAAGAATCACAGATACTACTTCAAGCAAGACCAGATGATTAAAATCATTATCAGTTTGCAAAGGATGAGAAAAATGTCGACTTCGTTTCTGAAACATTATATGTATGCTCCTTATATAGAAATGTGTGAATATATTTAAAGCTGACATAATGAAATTTTCATAATTAATCTCACATTGGATTTGAGAATCAAATCTATATATTTTGTTCTCATCCAGCTGTTCTAATTCTGGCTGCATCTTGCTGTCTAGACACAGAAGAAATCACAGTATCACAGTATCATAAGGTTGGAAAATACCTTTGAGATCATCGAGTCCAACCTATGACCCAACACCTACACCTACTCCTACTCGTCAACTACACCAAGGCACTAAGTGCCTCATCCAATCTCTCTTTAAACACCTCCAGGGATGGTGACTCCACCACCTCCCTGGGCAGCGCATTCCAATGGCCAATCACCCTCTCAATAAAGAACTTCTTCCTAATGTCAAGCCTAAACCTCCCCTGGGGAAGCTTGAGACCGTGTCCTTTTGTTCTGTCGCCGGTCAACTGAGAGAAGAGACCAACCCCTGCCTCACTACAACCTCCTTTTACCCTCCTGAAGTTTTGGGTAAAAGGGTTGCTAGGGATAAATGGCAGGATGAGCAGAGCATACTAGGTTCTTGAAATGTTCACAAAGAAAGCAGCAGCTCTGACATTCTTCACAGTCATTGCAGCATTAACATAACCTTAGGACTCGGTCACAGATTCATCAGTTCTCCATTAGCTGTATGAAAGCCTATATTCTTGGTTCTTTGAATTGTCTGCTTTGCGTATTCTTTTGCAACACTATTATGTTGTTACTTTTGGAAACATATGGAAAAACTATCACTACTAATATTCTATACCTTTGCATGAGGCAGCAATGTATTTTATCTGTATACACTTTGAGATAGATCATCTTTGATGTTTTCAATCAAATCATTTTAATCACTATGCACTTCAACTTGTTCTGTTGGTTTTTGTTGGTGGGTTTGGGATTTGTTGTTTGGGTTTTTGAGTGGGGTTTTTTTGAGGGGGAGGCATTAGGTTTTTTTCTTGTAGAAGGAACAATCCTAACTCTAAATTGTCAAAGCACATTTTTCCCATAGTTTAGATTTAACTGGAATGCAAAATGTTCTGGAGTACTGTGCAAGAAAAAACCCATACAAATTCAAAATAAGCACGAATGTAAATGCACACAGAAATACAGAAAATGAATGTAGACACACACACACACACTCTGGTGTACGTAGTTAAAAATCTGCAAAGCACTTGGACAGATTCTGACTACTAAAAATGATCATTAATAAAAAAAAATAATGGCAATTTGCAGAAGTACTTTTAGCAATGTTTTTTTGTATCATTGTGTGGCCTCAGATAAGTCTCCTTACCTCAATGAATCTGTATGTGAAACAGATTCAGTACCCACACCTTCAGTGAAAAGCAGAGCACACATTAATTGAATTTGAAAAAAAAATAGGTTAGAAAGCTTAAGCACATGGAGAAATGCTGAACCTGAGTCACTGAATATGCTTGAAATCATGCAAGTACTATCACATTTGTAGACATAGAGTGTCTTATCTGTTATCAGTGCTGGGAAAATTTATGCTTTACCACAAAATGATGTAAAGGCTAAGTTGTATATGTTCAACAATTTAGAACCATCTGTTGTGAAGAAAAAAGGTAACTATTGAGTCAGTCTGAGGTCAGAGATAAACTATGACTTGAAAATGCAGGAGGCATAAGTAGGTCTGCTCTGTGGAGGCTAAACTACCAGTAAGGTAAACCACTCATGAGACATCCAGCTGGGAAGTGACTAACAGAAGATTCAAGGTGAAACATCTTCCTCCACACTTACTGAACTGCTATTTATACTGTTGTAGGCATCCTAAACTTCCGTCAGCACTTACAGGGGATGTATCTCCATGAAAAAATCATATATATGACAAGACTGTGGTTTATTATTTAAAGAATGCTTTGTAAATAATTTAATGGCTTACTTTGATGGAATATTTTGATACTGACTTTGCTAAGACATTAAGCAGAAAATACACATAGCCTTATGAAAATTACTTTGAAATGTTGATATTTCAATTGTTTAAATGAAATTAGTATTTTCTGCATGCTAACATATCGAACACATGATAATATTTAAAAATATGTCATAATACATTCCTATTCATGAATGGAGACCTTGAAAGTTAATAGCTTATATGTCCTTTGACTGTGTTCTTAGCAAATATTTTTCTCTTTCTGGCTTGATTCTGGGTTTTGTTGGTACTTCCCTCAAGAAATGTCTGTATATTAATAGGGAGAAATTCTTAAAATGTTTCCCTGTCCTGCCTCTCTTAGTGCCTCAGAGTCATACTGTGATACAAGGAACATATAACCTGCTAAATCTTTCTTTTCATCTTTTACACTAACTAAAATGGACATTCAATCAGCAACTCTGTACATCTGTGCTATTAAATCTTTTAGTATATAAATATATACAATTAGTAGTGACTTCGTGCCTTTATTAAGATTGCCTTGTCTTGTTCTGTTATCGGATGTGAGTACTAATATATTTCAATGTAAATATTAAACCCATTTTTTCAGGTTTTGAATGAAAATTTTGAGAAAGAAATCTTTCCAAAAAAAAGAGATATAATTCATTCCCCTTTAATGTGATGATTTTGCAGAAGCCTTATTCATCTTACATTCATACTGCTGATGTTGTTTGAATTGTTTCTTCAAATAATAGCACCCAGAAGAGCAGATGAGAATATTTCTATATTGTTATAAATCAAAATAAAAAAGGATTTTGTCCCTTGCAGCAGTGCTGTGTTTATTGTCATTACAAACCCCATGCAAATCCAAAACTGTACCGAGGAGTCCATTCTCTTTATACGTGCATATTCTATGCATCTCTCAGACACACTACTTATTTAATGTGCTTAATTTCTAAGGATATTCAACTAAGTTCTCTGTTTAACAGGATATGTATGACAGAGGGGTTTAGTTTTTACACGGACACATTTAATCTCTCTTATTCACATAAGTTTTTAAAGTGCGTACATTGCAAGTAGATTTAAAGTATCTGAACTGTAATTACTATCATTAGTGCTCTACCATCTGCATCTTTCAGGAACCAGCAGATTGAACTAATCACCAATAATTGTTTTCAAGATGTTTAGCACATCTTAAATTTAAACATTAAAACAAAAGCTTATATTTAGCACTGATTCCTGCCAAAATCTTTTTCTAACATTTTGTGCCTACGCTAGTTTGATGTGCTGGATTAAACCCTACATGAGCTTCTACCCTAGCTGAAGTCTGATACATAGTTTGGGAAACTGTATGATAGTTTCTAGTTTGTATTTTCCCCTCAGGAGCCCACATTAGAGAACCATCGTACATCATTGCAGGATATCGGAACTCTTGCTGGTATCATAGCATGGAAAATTAATTACTTTCAAATAAAAACATAGTGATTCTTTCTTTTTTTCACCTCATGTAGTCACCGAAGAAATTGCTTGGGAAATTTTTATCTGTGTAAATCTATCACATCTGACACAAACAGGAACAGACCACTTCAGATTTAATTGAAACTAATGCAATGATCTGCCTTAGATAAAAACATTTTCAATTAATGTCTAGGTATGAACTTTTAATATTTTTTTTTTACTTAGTCTAACAACCTCCTTAGTTTTTAAAGGTTACTAAAAGCATTTGACAATCCACATACAAAATTGACCGTAACATTGTACTTTCAAATACAAATACACTTAATTCATATATTTAATATTTTCATAGACCACTGAAAAGAAAATGTGTTTATGAAGCTGAATTTTTAAGTACTATTTAACAAATGGAAATTAATAACATTTTCACCAGGGTTCTTAGTGGTTTATTCCTTTTATCTTTTACTATTGAACTTTGATCCCACCAGCTGCACTCTGCATGATACCTGTTCATTTGTATAGCTGCTTGTATGAAAGAGAATATAGGCAGTGAATTGCTTAAGGCAAATACGTTATGTCACCAATTTCATTTCCTAGCCTCAGCACAACATCCTGATATTTCAGACCTCTGGGTCTTAGTGGTGTTGTGCAATCTTGGCCAAAAATTTGCTGATAGTAGATATGAGAAAGTTCTATCCCCTTTAGGTCTTCTGGTTTATAGCATTGCTAAGACACAGAATGGTCTGAATTATTAAATAGCAAAGATAAACCTATGATAAGCAAGGGAATCTCATCAGATACTTATAAAATATCCTACCAAATTAAAAACTAGAGTTTTCAGACCTGTTTGTTCATGCTGTCCTACACACAAAAGTTGTACCTATATTGAATCTCATATGTTGAGTTCCCAGCTTCTTCACCTGGTGAACAGCAGGATTAGAGCCTGCACTTGACTTTACAAAGACATAGATACAACACAGTATTTTTTATACAGTATTGAGGCCAATTTCTAAATTATTACTCATAGGTTAATAACTAAATAACAGCCCTTTACTGCCTGAATCAACACTAATATTTTATTTCTGGTCAGGAATGGACTTCTGAAGCAAATCACTTAGTCATTTTTGGTTACTGATTATTTTTGGTTGCTTTCTGTCTTGCAATGATTTTGGACAACATGAAATAAATTCCTCTTAAATCAAGTGAAATGCAGTGATGAAGCACTCCAAGAGATGGCCTAGTATTCTTCAGCCGTAAACATGTATTCTGGTCATGGAATGAGACTAGAACTAAACCACTGCACCCCTCCTCCTGAGATATATGGTCCACAACCCAAATTGTGTCTCTGTCAGATTCACTGTTTTACTGCACTAATGATTATAACCACAGATCATACCATAAACACGTGCCAGACAAGGACATTTTTTTTTTTTTAAATGAAGTCATACAATCTTTTGAGTTGGTAGGGACCTCTACAGACGATCTAGGCCAAACCCCACTGCTCAAAGCAGGTTCAGCCATGGCAGATTGCTCAGGTCCCTGTCTAGATTCGTATTGAATATCTACACCGAGAGATACTTCAAAAACTCTCCGAACAATCTGCACAAGTGTGTAAACACTGTCAGAAGAAAAAAGTGTTCTTCTTCATTCAGATGAAATTTAATGAGTTTGCATTGCTTCTTGTCCTGTCACTGTCTTCTTCATTCTCTCCCATCAGACATTTACACACATTGATAGATCCATCTGAGCCTTCTCTTCTCTGAACTAAACAGTCCCAGCTCTCTCAGATTTTCCTCATATGTCAGTTCCTTCAGTCACCAATATTCTTTGTGGCCATTCTCTGGATTCACTCCAGTCAGTCCATATCTTTCTTGTCCTGGAGTATCCAGAACTAGACATAGCACTCCAGATGTCATCTCAGCAGGACTGAGAAGAGGGGAAGGATAACCCTGCTAGACCAGCTGGCCACACTCTTTCTAATACAATGCAGGATGCTGTTGGTCACCTTTGCTATAATGGTGCATTGTTGAATCATGGTCTGTTTGTGGTCCATCAGAACCCCCAGTGCCTTCTCTGCCAAACTGCTTTCCAGCTGGTTGGTTCCCAAGCATTTACTGATTTCTGGGGTTACTCCTCATAATGTGAAAGTCTTTTCAATTTCATCTGTTGAATTTTATGAGATCCACCTCAGTCCAGTTCCCTGGGCTTTGTAATGTCCTCTGACCCATTGCACGTCTTTGGTATATCAGCCATTCCTCCCAGTTTCACACCATCTCTGAACTTGCTGAGGATGTATGCTGTCCAGATATCTAGGCCACGCACAAAGATATTAAAGAATATTGGCCCCAGTATCGTTGTCTGTGTACTCTGCTCATGTTTGTCATGTTAGATTTTCTTTTTCCCCTAGTAGAAATCCCTTACATAGTTTGCTTCCAAGGGTCAATGGTCACTTGAAGAGAGAGCATGAAATGACTCAAAAGCAGAGATGGCTGTCTTTCAGCCTGCTCTTGATTTCTTAAGACTGATGAACACTTAATTACATATTCTGACTGTGTCTTTTAAATATATCTAATAAGTAAATATGGCATTTTATATACATGCACACACACAGCAGTCCCTGAATGGTAGAAAATTATGCAGATAAGCTTTGTAGCATAATCAGGGCTAAGCCTAGGATCTTTCCAATTTTTACTTAGTAATGAAATCTAGGGCTCTAAGAGTCAAAGGAGACTAGAAATGTGTTTGTGTATTGTTAAGCTACTGCATACAAAGCCTCAGATTATAAAACTGAAATCTGTATTCTTACATTTACAGATTAAAAAAAACAGCAAAAGTTGTTTGTCTTTAGCAGGCAGAGAGTTATAAAAATAAGTCCAGACATTTTATCTAAAATATGTATTTTAAGAAAGCAGTTCGGGTTTGCAGATCAATAAACTGAATTAAGATGCCATCTAATTAAAAATTATAATAAAGTGGAAACATGATATATAGAGTTTTGTAAGGATTTTTCTTTCTTATAGATTTTATACCATTTGTATTACCCCTAACCTTTCTAAGACTATATTTTTTTAAGATATAAATTTTATTTTCTTTCACTTAGGAACACTAGAATCTGATGTGCATTGCACACTGGAGACCTCAAAAAGGAACAGTAGTTTATTCTATCTATACAGATTCTTCGTAGTACTTACAAGTAAAACATGTCAAAATGACACTTTTGCTTTTTTTTTTTGTTACATATTGTTTTCAATGATCTTCAAAATGGGAATGCTCACAAAACTTTGAAGCAAGGGAATACTACTGTACTAAAGACATCCCTATCCTGTAACATTGATGCAACATAAAATTTAGAGGTAAATGTTAGTTCACATCTGGTATGAACAAATGTTTAGAGTTTAGAAGTAGCTCATAGCAATATATGTCATCTTTTTCACTTCTATTGGTTGTAGAATGAATATCCTCCTACTCTATGTCTACTTGCTGAATAATTTGCAGGCTTTCTTTCCCTTTAGAACAAACACATAAATTTTTAGAATGTATTACATGTATTGTCACGTATCACATGTATTGTCAGAGGATTTAAAGACAACAAACATAAGCACATGCTGATTCACAGATGAGGAATGCGTTATACCCAAAAAGCTTTAGGATGGAAAATAATATATTGAAATGCTAAGGCTTTTCAGTCCTGAATTAACTGCATATTATATGAAACCCTTTAAATCCAAGATCTATGAATTTTAGTGAGGAAGCATCATATTTTCAGAGTTCATGTATTTTTTCCAGTAGGGAAAATAGCTTAATGTATCCAGAAACACACTTGGGACATCATGATTACAAAAATAGTTCAGCTGTGTAAGAAAAATAAAACAATAACCAAACAATTCCTCCAGACTAATATTTTGCCCTTCAACTTAGCTACACTGAGACTGCAATCAATATTCAGTTCTTAGTTTACAAAATTATACTTGAATAGATACATAGAAGATCTCTGCAACATTTTGTTCTTATTTTTTAAAAGAAACTAATACTGACTTAGAGAAGCTTATATTTCAGTACACTGGTAGTTACCAGAGGCTTAAAAATCATCCTTTGCCATGAAAAAAATAGGAAAAATCTTTATTAACAATAATTTTATAACAATATTTGGTTTTTATATACAATGATTAGCAACAGATTATCATCTTGAGAGTTGTAACCATCAGGATAAATTGTGGGGTGTTTCAATAAATAGCTATTCTGGACCGGGGAAAATCTGTTACAAATAATAAATGTAGTCAGATAATCCTAAGTTTATATGAATTAGTAATGAAAATTATCAGTACGGTAATGAAAATTGTAAATGTAAAAGACTGAATCCTCATTAAAGTTTTGACACAATTAACTGGTTTTTTGTTATTTTTTTCTGTATTTTCTGTTAAAAAGAGCACACAGCCCTTTGAAACTTCAATATATTCTGTTTTAATAAAGCGATTTTATTGGCCTCAGACTAGGATGGAATGACAAATGCTTCGGCACTAGAACTTTAAATAGCATAATTAGAGCAAGGATTCACACTTGACTTTCTTTCCCTTTCTTTAAAAATATCTGTAAAATTTTACCATGTAGGACCATGTCGCATCTTCTGTATTTCATTTATATTTTTATATACAAATATTTGTAAAAAGGGAAAAGCAATAGAAACTCACTGAAATTCATGGTTAGTTGGGATCATAGGCCATAATGGAGCTGTTACTGTTGCTCATGTCAATGCGTGCGTACTCAGAATGTAATCCCTGGATTATAAACACAATGGACCATAGCAGATCCCACTGTATGAATGGCTGCTGATATGCATCAAAACCTATCATTCTTCTGATAATTATTCTGTCTAAATTTCGAATGTGAATTACTGACACTATCAAAGGTACTTTTGGTTGGATATTAGAGTAAAAGATGTTACAGGATTTAGCATGTGTTAGCATTAATTGACTATTATGTCTGTCAAGCAAATAAACCCCCACATAATAGAATTAAGGAGGGCAATAGAATGAGAACTGACTTGAATACAACCATAAGAAAATATAGCTGGAATGTGGGTATTTATAAAGAGACTTTTGCATAAATTTTCTTCGTGAACTCTGGTATGAACTCTGGTGTTTCATCTTAGTTGGTTTTAACTTGTGTTTTGGATGCTTTGTGTTCAGTATGGTTCTAAGGAACAGCCTTCTGAAAACAGAATTACCTTTCCCTAAAAATGTTCTAAAATGCCTGTATCTCTCTATTTTATTTTTGATAGCGGTTTTACACTGATAAATTAAATTGCTACAGGAGTGGTTTTGTGTGTGCAAAAGGACATTTCATGTATTATGGTGTGGGAATTTTTTTATTACTATTTTTAAAGAAGCAATTTAGTTTTGAAATTATTTTTTACCTAGACATAGGCATTTTTTTTGTGACTGGATATTTTGAGGAGTGTATATTTTAGGTTGGGGAAAAAAAAATAATATTAAATGGTAATAACCTTATAACTGCATTTTTGCAGTATAGAAACCTGTTTACCTTTGTGGTAGCTTCAGCAGTAAAACTTTGGTCACTTGGACCAACAGAGAAAATTACAGAGAATACCTGACTTCCTGCCATAAAACTCAGCATGTCACAATAAATGCCAATAATAGTTGTTGTTATTGCTCACTGAAAAGACAGAAAATTATCCTTTCAAAAGGAGACCTTGAGAAGTAAGGACACTAGTGGTTTAGCAAGTGAAAACTTGTGAAGCAAGTCATCAGAAAGATCAAAACAGAAAAGAGTTCTCTGTGCAGTTTCAGAGGGTCTTAACTGTTTTCACAGACAAGTATTTTCTATTTCATCCTTCTCATAATAAAATATGGAGCTACGAAACTCATTGAGATTAAGTTTATTTTTTGATAACTCATAGTCCTTAGTGTGGTACATCTAAGAATATTGAAGAAAAGCAGTGAATTTGTTTAAATTAATATGACAGTGTAACTACATATGCCTTTAATTAAGCCCCATTCATTTGGAAAACGCTTTGTAGTTGGATACAGTTATTAAAATACCATCATAATTTTTCTACTCGTGTAGGGTACTAAGTTACAGGGGAGATTTTTAGGCCTCCTTTATACAGATTTTGATGTTTTTTGATGGTGCACAGGTTTCATAGATATAGGATAAAGGAAAAAAAAAAAAAACAACAACAAAAAAACCAAAAAACCAACTCTCAAAACCCAGAAATATCTTCCTGCAGAAGCAGAGTGAAGTTTTTGAAGAATTTCCATAGCTCTAATCATTAATAGGAGCAGTGGATTCGAACCATTATGTTTCTGGAATCTGACACTCAAGTAGTCATGAGAGTTTTTCATCATCTGCGTAATGATGCAACTTCGGGCAGACCCCTGAAACAAATAGTTCATGCTGAGCATGCTCAGGGCTTCATTTGGTACATTAATATAACCATTCTGGTCTCCAAGAAGCGTTATTCATTCTCATTAACGCCATGACAAGTTGTCCTTTCTGTCTTTACAGTTATTTCCATGTCATTCTTGCCCTATGAATTAATTGTGACAATATGTCATGGGCTGGGATAGGATATTGACCACTACAAGAACTGTATTTCTCATTAATTTTTGTTTTTAAACAGATGGAAATTTACAAACTTGAGAGACATGGGATCTGATTCACCAACGTTCAGCTTTTTCTGATGTTAATTATAAAACTACAAAGTTATATTTCAATTTGGTCTACAAGAGTAAAAGAGGTTCTTACCTCCCTTCTACACTTGAAACCTTTGATTTTTGATCATTGGTGCTGATACAGCAACTGCAGCAAACCCCAAATTCGAATCCTATGGCTGAAATACATGTCCAGTATTGCAGCCAGAAGAAAAAACATATTTATTATTCTTTAATTTGATGAATACTGAAAAATATAATATTCAATATCTTAATGCTTTACTGTATTTTTCCTTAAGGGAAGTGTAATTTCCTTTTCACGAAATTTATCTTTCTGAAAATCTGAATTTACAGGCATGTGTAGTTTGTACAAAAGTTTAATTTTTCTTCAATTTAAAAACTTAATATGTTATTTTTATTTGTCTAACTCTAACCTGTGGTCACTGGTTTCTATTTTTCTTCTCTTCAATAAATTATTCCTCCTTGTGAAGGTATCAATGCACCACTGCAACACTAGCTCCCAGTCCTTTTTCAAAGGCAAAAAGAATGAGCTTTTCTGAGTGATTAATGGTCTTTTGCATGTAAACTGTTCTACTTGTTTTGGCTGGGATAGAATTATATTTTTTCACAACAGCTAATATGATGCCATGTCTTGGATTTGCCCTCAGAGCAGTGTTAATAACACAACCATGTTTTAGTTGTTGCTGAACGGTGCTTAGAGTGCTCGGTCAGTTGACCACAGCTGATCAGAGTGACGTGCCATAGCATATGGTGTCATTCTCAGCCATAAAAACTGTGGGAAAGGTGGAAGTTGAGGGGGACATCCAGAGTTTTGGTGTTTATTTACCCAAATAAACCATGTGCTGTGGTTTAGATGACGAGTAGGTGTTGGTGTTGGGTCATGGGATGGACTCGATGATCTCAAAGGTCTTTTCCAGCCTTGTGATGCTGTGATACTGTGAAACTTTACACGTGATGAACACACGATTTCCTGGGATCAGACAAGTATCTGCCTGCTGATGGAAAGCAGTCAATGAAGTTCTTGTGCTGTGCTTGTGCACACAGCTTTAGCTTTACTTATTAAAATGGCTTTAACTCAGCCCATGAGTTCTCACACTTTCATACTTCCGATTCTCTCCTCCACCCTGTTGGTGGGAAGCAACCGAGTAGCTGTATGGGGCTTAGATGCTTACCATGGTTTAACCACAACTACTTAAACATTCAGGGTTTTGTTGCTTTGCAATGGGAAAGTCTTTTTAAACTTGATTTGAGTTTTTTCACATAGCTGTTTCGCATCCACTTTGTATTTATTCCTAGATTTTGTACGTGGCTGTATTGAAGCATTTATGTTTGGATAGCCTTCAGTTACCAAATGTGTCCAATTGTCACATCTGATTGTTCTGTCCTCATTCTTTATCACTCCAAAGGGCTTTGTGCTATTCAGATATCTTCTAGATGTGATAATGGCTACATTTAAGTGGAAGGTGAAGCCCGTTACCATCTATCCCTTATAAAACATTCCATATGGAAATATGCTGAAATACAACAGTTAGCTAGCCTCTCTATTCTCTTTAAAACAACACATTCCCTAAAAAACCCAATGTATCTTTATATAAAAGGACAGTAGGTTCAAACATAGACTGATGGTTATATTACAAAATTTTCTGAATATTTAGTCAGGCTGTAAACTCTCTCTCATGCAATCAGTCTGTGGCTTTTGAGGTTTTTAAAATTTATTTGTTTCTAACATTAATTTTTTTACTTCCAGAATAGTATATTTTAAATGAAATGTCAGATTCACCATTTCGCACACCAAATATTTACCTTTGGAAGTTCCTGAATTTACATAAACAATATGTTTAATAGTACTTCAGTACAAAATGTAGATTGCTATTAATGTGTTTACATAGTGACCAAAGTATGATCTCAGTGGCAATATTTTTTTTTTGATGAAATGATTTAATCTAGACTCTGGTCAGCTTTCATTTCTATTATAATTTCTAATATAAAAAGTATTTGGATTTTTTTCTTAACAATGCCACTGTAAATATCACTTAAAATATCGAAACATTATCCAGATGGCTGCTCGGTTTCAATATTGCATACTGCAAAAGTCAAACAGCTACCAAAAATAAAAATATCTAAACTAAGTAGATCCCAAAGTAAAGATTCTGAGACTGAATTACCCCTACCATGGGGGCAAAAAATACTAAAAATATGGCAAAATCTGTTTCAATGGAAACTTGAAATCGTAAGAGTTTTTTAATGTAATTTTCTGTATAGTCTTCCTCACAGCTAGAATTGAGAAAAAATTATATGAGCTTATAAACAAACAACTACTGAACATACTTTTCTGAAATTGTTTATTTTTTATCATAGTAAAACTAGACATAATGACAGCACAGCACCGAGTCTGATCTGTGTCACATATTAGAGAGTCTCAACAAAGACATCCTATCGAAGAAGACAGTGACTCTCAATAACTGACATTTGGTCTGAGACACTTCAAAGGGCAAAAGCACTCCTTAGGATCATCTGGGAAGTCACAGAATCATGGAATGGTTTGAGTTGGAAGAAACCTTAAAGATCATTCAGTTCCAACCCCCCTGCCATGGGCAGGGACACCTTCCACATGATCATTTTACTCAAAGCGTGTGGTTCCCTGGGTCTTCCTTTTTTTCCTTCTTTGAAAAAAATGGGTTATGTTTATCCTTTTAGTCAGTAGGAGATTCATCAGACTGCTACAGCTTCTCAAATATGATGGACTGTGGCTTAGCAACTTCATCTGACGCTTCCCTCGGGATGCATGGATGCATCTCATCAGGTCCCATGGACTTGTGCACCTTCAGATTCCTTAGATGGTCTAGCACTTGATCTTCTCCTAGAGTGGATAGTTCTTTGCTCTCCCAGTCCCTGCCTTTGCCTTCGGTGGTGTGGCTTGAGCCCTTGCTGGTAAAGACAAAAGAGGCAAAGAAGTCGTTGTGTACCTCAAGCTTATCAATACCCTGGGCAACCAGGCCTCCCGTTTCCTTCCAGAGAGGGCCTACCTTTTCCCTGGTCTTCTTCTTATCACTGACATACCTGAAGAAGCTTTTCTCGTTGCCCTTGATGTCCTTGACCAGATTTAATTCTTTCAGGGCTTTAGTTTTCATAACCTGACCTCCAGCTGCCTAGACAATTTCTCTGTATTCCACACAGGCTACCTGTCTTTTCTTCCATCTTCTGAATACTCCAGCCTTCTCCTTTTCCATTGTTACCAGTTTGCCAGTAATGTTCATTGTGAGAGGTATGCTTTCTTTGACCTTCCCTTTCTGGCTGACGTACCTGTAGAAGTCCGTATTATTCTTTACATGGCCAGCTTCAGCATGAGTCATGCCTTGGCCTTCCTAACCCCATCCGTACACAGTCAGGCAGTGTCCCAATATTTTTGCCAGGATACCTGTCCCTGCTTCCACTGCCTCTGCATTTCCTTCTTGTCCCTTAGTTTAATCAGCAGGTCTCATGCAAGGTTGTATCCTTCTTTCCTTCCCTGATTTCTTACACCTGGAGACTGAGAGCTTTCACTCTCTATGGAAAGCATCCTTACAGAACTGCCGCCTCAGTAACTCCCCCTTTTTCCTGAGGGCAGTTTCCCAGGAGGTCCTATTGACTAACTCCCTACAGAGCTAGAAGTTTCCTAAAATTCATGGTTTCCTAAATTCAGGGTCCCAGTTTTGCTTTTTGATTGATCCATATCCCTCAGGACTGTGAATTCCACGAGTGTGTGATGACTGCACCCGAAGCTGCCTCCCATCTTGTCATGACTGATTAGATGGCCGAGCCCAAAGGGTGGTACTGAATGGTGTCTCATCCAGTTGGCGGCCGGTCACTAGTGGTGTCCGCCAGGGATCAATGTTGGGCCCAGTCCTGTTCAATATCTTTATTGATGATCTGGATGAGGAGATTGAGTGCTTCATCAGCAAGTTCGCAGATGACACCAAGCTGGGAGGAAGTGTCGATCTGCTAGAAGGTAGGAGGGCCCTACAGAGGGACCTTGACAGGCTGGAGAGATGGGCTGACTCCAATAGCATGAGGTTTAACAAGTCCAAGTGCCGGGTCCTACACTTGGGACACAACAACCCCATGCAGAGCTATAGACTGGGTGCAGAGTGGTTGGAGAGCAGTCAGGCGGAAAGGGACTTGGGAGTACTGGTGGACAGGAAACTCAACATGAGCCAGCAGTGTGGCCAAGAGGGCCAATGGTGTCTTGGCCTGCATCAGGAATAGTGTGGCCAGCAGGACTAGAGAGGTCATCATCCCCTTACACTCGGCACTGGTCAGGCCGCACCTCGAGTGCTGTGTCCAGTTCTTGTCCCCTCAGTTTAAGAAAGATGTTGAGATGCTGGAGTGTGTCCAGAGGAGGGCAACGAGGATGGTGAAGGGGCTGGAGCACAAGCCCTGTGAGGAGCAACTGAGGGAGCTGGGGTTGTTTAGCCTGGAGAAGAGGAGGCTCAGGGGAGACCTTATTGCTCTCTACAACTACCTAAAGGGAGGTTGTAGTCAGGCAGGGGTTGGTCTCTTCTCTCAGGAGACCAGTGACAGAACAAAAGGACACGGTCTCAGGCTTCGCCAGGGGAGGTTTAGGCTTGACATTAGGAAGAAGTTCTTACTGAGAGGGTGATTGGCCATTGGAATGCGCTGCCTGGGGAGGTGGGGGAGTCACCATCCCTGGAAGTGTTTAAGGAAAGATTGGATGAGGCTCTTAGTGCCATGGTGTAGTTGACAAGTAGGATTAGGTGTAGTAGGTCATAGGTTGGACTCTATGATCTCAGAGGTCTTTTCCAACCTTATGATACAGTGATACTGTGTGATACTGTGATTACTTGTGTTGGTGATCATCAGGTTTCTCACCCCTTCTAGTAGGGATTATTACCTTGCTTAACGAGTTATCCTCAGTGCATTCCTGGAGCCTCATGGACTGTCTATGACTCACTGGACTAATTTTCCAGCCGATGCTTGGGTGCTTAAAATCTCCCAGAAGGGCAAAATCCTGCAAGTGCAATGTCTCCTGTAGCTGGAATAAGAAGGCTTGGTCAATAGGTTCCTTTGATGGTGTTCCTTTGATTGTAATAGGCCATATCATAGTATGAAATATAAATAATTAATTATCTTGGACTGCCTTGTCTGAAATAAAATGAGATCATCAACTAATGGAAAGTAAAGCATAATGCAAAGAGTATGTACATGATTTCATTGTTTCCTACTGACTTCTTATGATAATAATGTTGCAAAATTTAACAGGAAATCTTAACAGCAATTATACTGTTCTCTTTTTTTGAATAAACGCTCCATATACGTTTTAAAACTGAAAAATATTTTAATAAATAATATCCAGGCACCTGCAGAATTATTTTCTTAGCTTTTGCCTTTCAATTTAGAATTAAAGTGTGATAGTTAACCACAGATGTACAGAGACAGTAAAGAAGTAAGAGAGTCCTAGGTAAAACAATTGACATTACTTGAACTATGGGCCATAAAAAAGAAAAGAGCCATATACAAGGAGTCAGAGTTCTGCAAGCTTGGAATAAAACCACTGCAAAGCTCACACCTCCACTGACATTGTATGCGCAGAGTGGTTCCTATGAGACTTTTCATTACATTCACAGATGACCCCTATTATTGTGCTCTTTCTTGACAATTCTGCAGGGAAAAGATATTCCGGAATGCTATGAAATTGCAAGAAGAAGAATATAAAAAAAGGAAGTTGAAAGTTATACTCAAAACTCCACAGCTATGTGGTCAATCGGTCAATTATACGTCAGTAAAGTGTTCTTGGAAATTTCTGATAATGCAGTACAGTCCATCAGCAAAAACTTCTCAGTTACAAATAAAGGAAAATAAAATACAATGTAATATTATTTTTAAAGGAATTGTGAGAATAATTGCATGGGCTAAACTTAATTCTAATTTAGCATGTGCTTTTATCTCAGTTTTCAAATCATATTTGTCTTGAAATGGAGGTGACCTCAAAATGAAAGGAGGGTAGAGACTACTAAGTATTTTAAAAGATTAAGTCCTTTTTTATGGATGATATTGTGTTTAGACTAGATTAAATTATTTTGCTTGTAAGCTATATTGTAGCCATGCACATTTATTGTAAAGATTATGCCGTAAATTCCCATTCTAGTAAATCCAAGCCAGAAACAAAACAAATGAAAACCAAACCAAACCTGTCAACCCACACCTGCATATTTGTAAAGAGAAAATCGTATTCTCATGTGCCAGCTAACAAATCAGAACTATTGTACCGAATATATTTATAGATGAGAAAATTTTATCACAAAATGAAAATTACTGTTTGAAGTTATTTAATATCTTGAATAAAACTTCATTTTTATCTTACAATGAATTATTCCAACTCAATGTTTTATTCTTGCTAAGAAATTGAACAAAAGGTGGGCAAAAATGCCCTTTGTCCTACTTCAGTCCTGTCTACATTTTCCAATGGAAAATATTTCCCCTTGTTCCTTTTATTGCAAAGCCCTTGGCAAGTGTGTTTGACCTTCTTTCTCTTTCTAGGAAAAACTTTTGTTAATATTTTCTGTGTGTAGAAAAGGTAATTATTATGCTATTGGACAATATTCAGATTTCCTAAATTTAGTCTACTGAAATACCAGGTTATTTTCACTAGATTGATTTTTATATGTATTTCCATGTTCAGTGGGGAAAGCAAATATCCTTTAGAAAATAATTCAGAGTCATAGTACACTAACGAGAAAGACCACCTGCAATGGAAAGAAAACAATTTTACACAGAAATGTTGTCTGAGTGAGTTGATGATTTACAATGTGACAATATGAGTTACAAAATCCCTATTGAAGATTAACAAGAATTAGAAGTCTGGCAAGTGATGTTTTCCTTCCTCCTGAATGCTGCACCACTTTGGATGACCTATCATGGCAGTGGAAATAAGAAAGGAACAAGAGAAACCATTTCTTGTGGAGAAACAAGTATATCCATGGAGATCACTGGCTGCACTAATATCACAGTATCACAGTATCATAAGGTTGGAAAAGACCTCTGAGATCATCGAGTCCAACCTATGACGCAACCTACATCTACTCCTACTTGTCAACTACACCATGGCACTAAGAGCCTCATCCAATCTTTCCTTAAACACCTCCAGGGACGGTGACTCCACCACTTCCCCGGGCAGCGCATTCCAATGGCCAATCACCCTCTCAGTAAAGAACTTCTTCCTAATGTCAAGCCTAAACCTTCCCTGACAAAGCTTGAGACCGTGTCCTCTTGTTCTGTCAGCGTATAACCATCGCCAACAGTAGTTTTAATCTTCCTTTAGGCTTGATCTGCATTAGTTTGTCTACTGACAGATTCTGGCTTTCTAGTTAACACTGAGGAGAGTCAAATTGTGAAGTTTTCCATTCAATGCCTATGGGTTTGTCCAGCTAATGCACACGGTAGAGAGCCGTTCTGAGGATAACAGCAACATCGGCACACCAAGCCCCATATGCTCCTTCACACAGTGACAGAAAGGAAAAGAAAACCAACAGGCCATTCTGCTTTCCTTATTTCCTGCTAGTTAGGATATCAGTGACAGAAGGGCTTCTCCTGAAGGTGCCATTTCTCATAGCTGTAGATTGAAATAGTTTGTGGGTTAAGTTAGAACCCAAAAATTAAAAAAAAAAAGAAAAAGAAAAAAGGCCATTTACCTTTGAATTCATCTTTTTATTTCATGCTTGGAATGCTCTTCTTTCTTTAGTTAGTTAGATATTTTCTCTTTTTCTTATATTGGAGAACATTCAAGGACAAGCAGCCTGACATAAAAAAAAAAAAAAAATCCAAAATGACAGACATAGTAAAAATCTGCAACTCAGCTGGCAAAAATAGAGAATATAAACTGAAACTCACCCTGGGAAGAAAATCTCAACCCAACACTGTGGGAAAAAAAGAGCAAGCCGAGCAATTTCAAAATTAAAGGATCAAGGTGAACTTGATCATTTGATCATTTTCCTTGAAGCAGTGCCAAATATCTGAAGGCAAATTGGATTTGCAGCAAGGAACTTCAGCACATCAGGTAGAATATGAGCCTGACTTGACAAAAAAAAAAAAAAAATCTATGAAGAGGTGGAAAAACATCAGATGAGATCCTCACCCTTGATAACATTCCTTTGAACAGCTCAGGTTTCTCAGAGGAACTGCTAAATTATTCTGACTAAGCATCTGGATAAGTCTTTGGCAAGGGAGAGACAATATAGCTTCTTAGTTACATGTATATATTAACTGTCTTAAGGGACTGTGCAGCACACACACATAATTTATTGGGTATTTTGTTTGAGACAACAGTAGTGTCCCAATTACTGTTTTAGTCTTACGATCTGAAGCAACTGCAGAATGTGAGTCATTATCAAGGGTAAAGCCACTAGCCCAACTGAAATGCATGTACACCAATGCACGCAGTATGGGGAACGAACAAGAGGAGCTGGAGGTCCTGGCCCGGCAGGAGTACTATGATATAGTCGCTATCACGGAAACGTGGTGGAATGACTCCCATAACTGGAGTGCTGCCATGGAAGGTTACAAACTCTTCAGGAGAGACAGGCGAGAGGGAAGGGGTGGAGGGGTGGCCATGTACACCAAGGAAACTCTTGACGCTGTAGAACTTGAGATCGGGGATGATCAGATTGAGAGTCTATGGGTACGAGTAAGAGGGGCAAGCAAGACAGACATGCTGGTTGGAGTGTGTTACAGACCGACCCGACCAGGTGGAAGAGGTGGACCTTTTGTTGTTTAAGCAACTGGAAGTTGCCTCAAGATCGTCCGTCCTTGTTCTTCTAGGAGACTTCAATCTCCCAGATATCTGCTGGGAACTTAAAACAGCTGAGGGGAGGCAGTCCAGAAGGTTCTTGGAGTGTATTGAGGACTGCTTCTTGTCACAGCTGGTGAGTGAGCCTACCAGGGGTGAGGCTCTCCTTGACTTGCTGTTTCCCAATAGAGAAGGGCTGGTGGGTGGTGTTGTGGTTGG
Organism: Neomorphus geoffroyi; assembly: GCA_033558235.1. Taxonomy (NCBI): domain Eukaryota; kingdom Metazoa; phylum Chordata; class Aves; order Cuculiformes; family Neomorphidae; genus Neomorphus; species Neomorphus geoffroyi. The sequence goes on along the minus strand of JAUMJM010000053.1, from coordinate 19,992,111 downwards.
AGGCTGTCTGGGCTGCAGTGACCACGAGATAATTGAGTTTTCCATTAACAATGGAACAAGGAAGAGCAAAAACAGGATGATCATGTTGGACTTTCAGTGTGCTGATTTCAAGTTATATAAGGAACTAGTAAGGACAGTACCCTGGGAGATAGTTCTTAAAAGCAAGGGGGTCCAGGAAGGCTGGACGTACTTTAAGAATGAAGTCTTCAAGGAGCAGGAGCAGGCTATCCCGATGTGCTCTAAGATGAGCCGCAGGGGAAGACGGCCGGCCTGGATGAGTAAGGAGCTTTTGCAGGAGCTCAGTGAAAAAAAGAGGGTGTATTGCCTTTGGAGAGAAGGGCAGGTGAGTCAGGTTGTGTTCAAAAATATTGTCAAGTCGTGTAGGAAGAAAATTAGGGAGGCAAAAGCCCAGCTGGAGCTTAAATTGGCCACTTGTGTTAAGGACAACAAGAAGAGCTTTTTCAAATATATTAACGGCAGAAAAAAGGGCAGCAACAACCTTCAATCCTTATCGATCACTGAGGGAAATATAGTAACTAGAGATGAGGAAAAGGCTGAGGTGCTTAATGCCTTCTTCACCTCGGTTTTCAACAGTAAGGCAGATTGTTCTCTGGACAACTGGTCTACTGAAGCGGTGGATAGGGGCGGGGTGCAATACAGCCCCCCTGTCATCCAGGAGGAAGAAGTCAGAGACCTGCTGAGCTACTTGGATCCTCATAAGTCTATGGGGCCTGATGGGATCCACCCCAGGGTGATGAGAGAGCTGGCGGATGAGCTTGCTAAGCCGCTTTCCATCATTTATCAGCAGTCCTGGCTCACTGGAGAGGTCCCAGAAGACTGGAAGTTGGCCAACGTGACGCCCATCCACAAGAAGGGCCGTAGGGATGATCCAGGTAACTACAGACCTGCCAGCCTGACCTCAGTTCCAGGCAAAATTATGGAACGGATAATCCTGGGTATGATCATGTGGCACCTGCAGAATGAGGGAGAGATCAGGCCCAGCCAGCATGGTTTTATGAGAGGCAGGTCCTGCCTGACCAACCTGATTTCTTTTTACGACCGTGTGACTCGCCTGGTGGATGAGAGGAAGGCTGTGGATGTGGTGTACCTGGACTTCAGCAAGGCCTTTGACACTGTCTCCCATAGTAGACTACTGGACAAGCTGGCAGCCCGTGGCTTGGATGGGAATGTACTGTGCTGAATTAGGAATTGGTTGGATGGTCGAGCCCAAAGGGTGGTAGTCAATGGTGTCTCATCCAGCTGGCGGCCGGTCACTAGTGGCGTCCCCCAGGGTTCGGTGCTGGGCCCGGTCCTGTTTAATATCTTTATTGATGATCTGGATGAGGGGATCGAGTCCTTCATCAGCAAGTTCACAGATGACACCAAGCTGGGAGGAAGTGTCGGTCTGCTAGAAGGTAGGAGGGCCCTACAGAGGGACCTTGACAAGCTGGAGAGATGGGCTGACTCCAATAGCATGAGGTTTAACAAGTCCAAATGCCGGGTCCTACACTTGGGACACAACAACCCCATGCAGAGCTATAGACTGGGTGCAGAGTGGCTGGAGAGCAGTCAGGCGGAAAGGGACTTGGAGTGCCAGTGGACAGGAAACTCAACATGAGCCAGCAGTGCGCTCAAGCGGCGAAGGGGGCCAATGGTATCTTGTCCTGCATCAGGAACAGTGTAGCCAGCAGGACTAGAGAGGTCATCATCCCCTTATACTCGGCACTGGTCAGGCCGCACCTCGAGTGCTGTGTCCAGTTCTGGGCCCCTCAGTTTAAGAAGGATGTTGAGATGCTGGAGTGTGTCCAGAGGAGGGCGACGAGGATGGTGAGGGGGCTGGAGCACAAGCCCTATGAGGAGCAACTGAGGGAGCCGGGGTTGTTTAACCTGGAGAAGAGGAGGCTCAGGGGAGACATTATTGCTCTCTACAACTACCTAAAGGGAGGTTGTGGTGAGGCAGGAGTTGGACTCTTCTTTCAGGTGACGAGTGACAGAACGAGAGGACACGGTCTCAAGCTTCGCCAGGGGAGGTTTAGGATTGACATTAGGAAGAAATTCTTCACTGAGAGGGTAATTGTTCATTGGAATGCGCTGCCTGGGGAGGTGGTCGAGTCACCATCCCTGGAGGTGTTCAAAGAGAATTTGGATGAGGCTCTTAGTGCCATGTTGTAGTTGACAAGTAGGAGTAGGAGTAGGTGTTGGGTCATAGGTTGGACTCGATGATCTCAAAGGTCTTTTCCAACCTTATGATACTGTGATACTGTGATACTGTGATCTGCAGTAACTAAAAAATCATTAGTATCTGCTCTGGAGTCGTTTAAACTTAAAGAATAATGAAAAGAAGGTGATGTACCAATACTATTGCTTTTCTGTTGCATTTTGCTGTCAAACACCTTGATCATCATATGCATATCTCAAAGGCTACATTATGTTTTTCTAATGCAGACTAAGTATCTAATTTTAATTGTTCATACTAGTTAAAACGATAATAAGGAAAATTTACATGAAACCATTTAAATGGGAATCACATTATAAAATACAGCTAGTTTTCTGACTACACAGACAAAGAATCAGTCATCTAATTCAACTGGATGGCAACAAGCTATTTCTGAGTCTAAGTAAGTATCCTAGCAAATAGCAATTTGCTATGCATTTTGCACATAGCTTCTATCAGCGAAATCTTGTGTTATCACCATGTCTTTTTAAGGCTAACAGAGACAGAGATTTAGAAGGATTTAGTCTCCTCTACTGAACACAGCAAAACCATGCATACAGAAATCCTACTGCCTAATGAAATTTTTAGTTTAAAAATTAACTTTGTAGAATTTATTCTCCCTATAACAAGGTATTCAAGCATCTAAGAAAGAGAAAAAAACTTAAAAGTCACAATTTTTATTTCCAAAAAGAAGTAAAATAGTCTATGCTGCAAACTTGAAAAAATGAAAGATCACTCTCTGCCTGACCCAGTGGCTTAGGTCCCAGGATCTGCTTAAGGTACGTCTACTGGCTCTCACAAGTTGTTCTGATTGCTCCTGTTGCAAGAACAAAGATGCATTACTCCCAGGTGACACACTGTTGATAACCCTGGGAAGTAAGTTAGTCAATACAGACAAGAGATGAAATTGTATGGATTTATGCAACACAGCACCTGTAAGCAACCTTCAGAAAGGTCACAAGTAACAGCAATGAAAACAGACAACTATGTATATCACTGTATCTCTTATAATAAGCCTATGATAATGAGTTGATTCACCTACTTTCTGTATGGAGTTTCACAGTGTAATAATGAGAAATCCTAAGTGGCTGGCACAGGACAGTTAAATATGTCTGAATAATTGCTACCTTATCCAGCGACACAAGGAATAAGTTTTTCCATGGGTGTTTTTCTCTTATTGATGATAACAGGTGGGCATTATAGTGTATGCTTGATGAAACTAATTTTAACCACCTAGCTGACCTATCTTAAAATATTGCACTGTTATTTAGTAGCAAATCTTTGGTAAAAGCGAAAATTCAAGAAAAAATAATCATCTCTTAAGGAAATACGTAGCACAAGGAAAACAGATTGGAGGATATAAACTTGTTTCTGTTTGTTGACATTTCCTTTTAAAGCCTTCTAAATTTAGAAAAACTAACTAGGAGCATCAAAACCACCCCGAAATGTCTTCTTGACTAGCAGTAAAAATAAAGGACTCAGAAAAAAAGAAAACACTGTGATATATAAGTGGTAGAAGCATTGAACACTATGAGTGTAAATTTATTTCCTGTCATATGAAGATCAAATAGAGGAAACATTCTGCGAGAGGATGTGTAATAGTTTCGTGGTTATAGGGTGTCTAGAAAGAAAGATTAACAGAACTGTTGACAAAATGCTGGATCCAAATTAACTCTTTCCAAATATGTATTAGGTATGAAAGAACGGGAGTCATGGATAAGTCTTTTCCCAGGGTTTTTCATCACTCACTGAGAAGCTAAGAAGTCATGTAGAGGTTGCACGATTGTTAAAATATTGTTACAACAATTTCACAAAAATGAAAAATATAGAGAGACATGAAAATCTCCGTTCATACAGCAAGATGTGTCATAAACACAGAGATACATTCAACCCTCAGATGTGAACCTCCAGACATAGTACAGATGGCTATCAGGGATTTCTCAAGAGCTGAATCCAATCTTGAGGCTGAAAGAGCAACAGAAACTAAACAAACAAACAGGCAAACTAATAAACAAGCAAAAAAACCTCAACAGAAATGTCTATTACACACAATTGTCTGTTATTGACTGATTTAGAAGACAACAAATAAAAATTAGACAGGTTATTATCAGGATGGTAAAACTACTTACTTTGTGACTAAAAAGGAGGTTGATTTATATAATTGCAAATCTTGAGTACAGAAAACTAATAGAATATGCTGAATATCTGAGATAAAAAGAGAACAGTGAGAAAATGTACCAAAAAGGCAGAGATTTATGTGAAAGTTTAGACTTGTACAGAGATTTTTTTATTTTATGATGAAAAGATATATCAGAAATGTGGGAGGGTACACACAGGGCAAAGAAATAGAACGTTAGGAGAACAAATGAATTCTTCTCACAGCTTTAAGTCTGGGGTTTTTTGTGAACTTTGCTGAAATATTTAACCTTCCCAAATTTCTCTTTTTCCATTCTGTAAGAGCAGACTATCTGATCCTCATAAGTATTGAGAGGCTTAATTTAATTTTGTCAAATCCTTTTAAGTCCTTGGATGAAAGACATTACATGTGAGTACTGCCAACTTTAATTTTTTTAAGTGACTATTAACAATGGTTGTTTTTTCCTTGGCTTCGGGTTCTGAAGTCATGGGATTATATGAAAATATCAATTTTTATTAAAAAAAATATTGTTTCTAGGGAGAAATACATCAGAAATAATTGTTATAGATATATAGGGAAAGGTAATTATCCTCTGATTTGTTTTCTTATTGGTTCACAAATAATTCAGCATTGCACACACTTGGGAACACTTCTAAAGGAGGAAAGTTTGTGAGCAGTGCTTGCAGCTTTCTCTGTGGTCTTAGAAACTACTGTTGTGAGCCTGGTGTTCCTTCTCCTCAGCATGAGCAGTTTTATAAGACGGTCAGTTTGGGGTTTATTTGTTTATTTTTGTTTTGGTTTGTGTTGGTGATGGGGTTTATATGTCTTATGCTTTAGAATAGAAGAGTAAGTCTTGTTTCCTCAAAGAGAGCATTTGAAATGCTGTATATCGAGTGGTTAGAAACAGCTGCAAAGACATGAAAAGCAAAGCAATAGATTCAATGATAAGACATTCTAGTTACACCTTCACATTCCATGTTCCCTATTTCTTAGCTCTAAGTAGCAGTATGTACATTCCTTTATATGCCTTTCTGTAGTGCTTACCTCTCTTGATGCATTTTTGCATACAGTATTTTCTCTGAGTTATGGATATTCTCTTGGGAAACAGGTGCCGATAAAGTGCTTATTATAATATTTTGAATTAGAGATACCAAACACATATCTGATTTTATGTGAAATTTTTCATATAGTCTTTATTGATTCAAGGATGTTAAGGAGAGTAAGGGAGTTATCATTACCAGATTCATCCTTTAATACACATATCCTATGGGCTTCAGAGTAAGTTGCCTATGCATTTTTGTAGTCAAGAATTTGAAACGCATTTTTAGCATACTCTGAGGACATTTTAAGTAGAAGTACTTAGATGAAACTAAATACAGCGAATACTGGATAATATGAGCAGAAATAGCTCTGTAAGTTTTAAGAAAAACTGGAAAAGGGTCATAGTTCAGTAGATAAATTATTCAGATACAGTGTGGGTAAAAACCTGTGCTAAGATAAAAATAGATCAGATGATCTAATTTGTGCCTTTGATCACTAATTTCTGTGATTCTTATAGTCAACAATAATATAAAACAAAATCAACAAAGAAATGCTATCATGTACAAAGGGAGTATAACAAAAACATTTAAGCTTCCTCATGTAGTTCAAGCTTTGACAGTTTTAATGGTAGAATAGACAAAAAAAAAAAATAATCAGAAGGCAATTGTCTCAGATTTTCCCAGCAAGATGATTATAACTTTCCATTGCATTCTTTAATGCACTACTGTAGATCATAAATAAATGGTTAGATGGTAAGATTTATTTTTGGCTAAATCAGAAATGTGCTATGTAAGCATCCATAAGAGAGAAGAAAAATATGTTTGGGAAAGCTCTAATATCTAATACAGGAAGCCAGGTTCTTTTTTTGTTGTTTTGTTGTTTTTTTTTTTACCAAGCCAGCGAAAAACAAAATCTGTGACAGAGTGAATTAGAATAGAAAAATACAACTTAAAAAAAACTTTAAAGGGAAAAGAAGGCACTGAAAGCACACAGGAAATGTCAGCCAGAACTTTTAGTAAGAAAGGAAGCAAAATACCTCAACTGACACAGAAGATCAGGATAGATAAAAAGAGGATAAGTATTAGAGAGGTGATTGCTACAACAGACTCACTTTAAGGAAAAAAAAGAAATTACATTAAGTTTTACAGTAGCTTTCATTAGGAAATAGAGTGATGCCTGTTCTTCCTTCCCTCAAGCTGCAGTGCTATAACCTTAATAGGTACCACTATCATACAACAAGGGAGTCTTGAAATTCATATATGCACTATTTTTTACCGAGTCAGGAATGTTAAATTGGATAGAGGAGGGAAAGAAAAATCCTCTTCATTGAGTTCAGGTCATAAACTGTAATATATTCTTCTCCTTCTCCCATAAGAAAATCAGTGAAGGATCAAGATCTTGCATATAATCCTTAACATGTAAAAATGTATACGCACACACAGTAATCAAAAGATACAGATGCATAGGTTGCATAAAAAGAATCGTCCTTCAGGTGTAAAAAGTGTGTGGTTCACTTCCCTGTTCACTGGATAAAAAAGAGTCACATTCATGACATTAAAACCCATAGATCCACAAGCACTGTAGAAACATCTGTTAGATAAATTTAAACAAATAAAGTAATCAAAACTACATGTGCATTGACCAATGATGTACAGAGAGCATAAAAGAATATTCAATAAAGTTAAAATAATAGGTCTCAATGATTCAATATAAGAAAATTAACTGCATTTTTATAATCTTCACCTCCTGTATTTTATCCCTTGTGATTTACCTAAGAAAATTTAAGATCTGTAATGCTTTAGAATTTCTGTGTCTATTTTGTTTAATTCATTATCTCCCTTTTATAGTGGAGAAAGAAACATGAATTTGCTTGAATTGCCTGTTTACTTAAATTTAGAATTTTACTATAGCTCCCTTGAGCTCTAAAATGAATGAAATAATTCCTTTCAATTGTACTTTTCTTTTGCTTAAAATGTCATTAAATATTTTCATGATTTCAAGGGAAAATGAAAACAGAAAAATATGCAGATTTTGTACACAGTGAAAGGCTAGGATGACCAGATTATTTAGAAAACAGTAAAGACACAATAAGTGAAGCTGAAATACTCTTTTGCAAGGGCACCATGACCAAAATTCGTGCTTCCTTTCCCAGAATTATTTCTTTTCTGGATGGTGAGAAATTGTAATTCCAATGGTTTTATTTCCCTAGACTCTGTGTATTCCAAATAAGTAATTAATTTATAGAATAGATATGTTTGTAGTCTATGTTTTTACCCTTCCTCTCATATGGAAGCTTTTTAATAAAACAAGTGATTTTTAGAGGGCACTTTAACTCAACAGACAAAAGCAGATAACTGACAATAGAAAAGTTCAAGTTGTAAGGTGTTTGTTTTCAACAGAGACCACAAGAATTCACTAAGTTTATCAAAGCAATAAATGATTTCTGAATCTCTTAATTCTAGATGAGAACATCTCCTTTCATAAAATTACAAATGGCTTATTGTAGTTGTTGTTGTAAATGCCATAGACGTGCATTTTTATTATTATTTGAAGAAATTCTTTTTTTTTCCCCTTCTCTCATTCATTCAGTTTAGTGCTATCATAGGAGCATCTGATCTGGCATGCAGCACAAGCAGTGGGGTCAAAATGAGCGTCAAAGAAAAAGAGGGTTGAAGTTAAAGAAGAAAACAGAAACTTTCTTCACAGAGTAGATCCAATTCTAAAGGTTCTTTCCTTTCTTCTTCCCTCTGTCTCGTACCCATTCATAAGGAATGCCAAACAAACAATTAAATTCAGATAAATTCTGCCAGGAAGGATGTGACCTAAATTCAATAATTGTTTTTATAATATATTTTCATAATTTTTTTCACCAAATTGATGGCTAGTTTATTCATTATGAATTAAAAAAAATAATTAAAATGACACTGTAGTTCAGGCACAGGGAACAGGCCTACTGCAGTAATTATTAGGCTGAATTTTATGGTTCTGAGGACAAATTGCATCATGATGACAGTCCTTTCTGACTGTAGAACAAAGGTTCCATTACAGATAACATAACAGATCCTGCTCACGCTACACTGAAACTATTGGTCTCTGTTTTTCCATGATACAATATAATCATTATCAATGTTTAAGATTCTTTTGTTTCTTCTTGCTTCCCTAAGGATTCTCTGCCTGCAATGCTCTACTCGCTTGTAATGTTTATACATTCTTCTCTGCTTGGATACCTGGTATCCCTTTTAGGATAATGGATCTCTTGCAATTTGCTCACATCAGACCACCCAGACAGCTTATTCTCCTCAACTCGGCATCCTCCTAACTGTCTTTTTCAGTTTGGCTAAAGCTGTACAGCTCGCATTTCATTCAATGAACTCATAATTACAGATTACTTTTAACTATCATTCAGAAAAAAATCTTACCTTTAAATTTTATTAAAGAGTTATGCTTAAAGAGCAATTACTTGTATATTTATCTTTTAATTTTCTAATTTAATTCTGAGGTATCTTGAGAAAACAATAGTATATACAAGATTATTTCTTACTTTATATTTACCTTATCATAGGCAAAGTTTTGCAATCCTAATGAAAAAACCCTCTAGAGTGAGCAATAACTTATATTGCAGTGATTTACAGTCAAATGTTCCATTTTCATGAGAATCTGAGAGAAGCTGCATGCAGTTCTAATTTATTTAGAAGTTGTGTATATTTACCAAAAGATTTTCATGTGAATCTTACTGGCTTGCCTTAGTCTCTGTGATTGCACGAGAGAAGCATTTCTGAAAATATTGTTGAAGCGCAGTTTATATGGTTTCCAATCTTCAGATTTTAACTTTTTTGCTAACCGACTAATCTGTTCAAAAATTCCAATTAAAGCACTTGGTCTAGATTCACTTAAAATTCTAACCAAACTTGTGATATAAGTTTTTTCTTCACAATATTTAAAAATTATGAATGAGAAGTGATTACAAAACATGGACACCATTTATCTACAGACTCTGTCACTCCACAAATGTGTATAAATAAGAAGTAAATGGCTATGGTATCATACATTGGATTAATGGCAATGCCAGCGTGAGTGAATATAGATTCATGATGAATTCTGAATCAACAAAAAATGATGATTTGAAAAATGGGTTACCTAATTGAGATTGCCTCATTATTAAGTAAATTATTTGTTATACTGGAATTATTCACTCCTGGATCTTCAACAGGCTCCAAAATGTTAAATCCCAATCTGATCTAGAGTGGCTTTTAAAGTTAAAAGTAGAGTTGTTATGTGAATTTTCCATTTCAAAACAGATGCAGGATAATATTCTGTTCTTCACTGTAAAAAAACCAATCAATCCAGAAATTTTCAGTGTGCCAAATCTCTAAGCTACTCTTTTTCACTTTAAATTTCATTTTTTTTTAATAAATAAATAAATAGATGTATTTTTAAAATTTGTCATAGATCTGCCTTTTTAAAAAAATCTCAACTGTTTATTCTGTGTTTCTCTTAATAAATAAATAGATTATTTTTAGAGATACATAAAGGGAGACTTTTTTGTTTATTTGTTTTCCTTCCATGTTTATTGAGGAACTGAAATACTAGATGTAAGTGGAGAAGTCGTTTTCCTAAAATATGTGAAAAAGGGGAAGTATTTTACTGTACATTACCTGTATGAAGCGTACAGTAACTGTTGTTGGAAGAAATACGATATTTCCAATGTAATATACCATGTACACTGATTGCTTAGAAAGAAAATTGGGTAGGAGCTAGCTTATAAGAATAATCAGAGGTTTAAGTACAAAAATTTGTGGAATTCTGGGGCTACAATGAAATAGAAACAAGGAAAAAATAAAGGAGGGACAAAGTTGAGAGAGTGAGAAGAACAATTTTATGATACTGCTAGATGCTGAAAAAAAAAAAACTGAGGTAGGTATTTTCCATGTGCAATAAACAGCAGTCTTTTGGGACACCACAATAAACTAGAATAAGCAGTCATGGAAAGGTTTGTGACTCGGTGGGCATATTTTCAGCAGGTAGAGAAATTCCATAGATCATTAATCATTCATTACTTAGAATAGATTGAAATATCTTCATTTTAACAGATGCCAGAGTAGATGAGGGAAGAAGTCTTGTCTGATGACTCAGCTAAGTGTCATTGCTTTGATTCTCCTGAGTGCATCTTATATCCTTCAAGGCTTATTAACTGCCTCATCATGAGCTGAAGAGGTTTCTAATACTATACCATGATTTGTGCTGCCTGATACACTAACTTTCAATTGTGAAGTCCATTGAAATGTGTATTAAAATGGAACTAGAACTCAATGAACCCCCGAAGAGCCTTTCTGTTGGTTTCAGTGGGCTTCAGATTGGATACATGCTTACCTCTACATATGAACAGAGAATATTATCTTAACAATAGCACCATGACCATGAAGGAAGAAGTTAGATGATAAGCTTAGGCTTCAGTTACCACAACTTCAGCTCCTAATTTTTTTCATTACCTTACTGTGCTACTCAGTCTTTTTTTTCCAGCAAAGGAGACAGTGACCCACCCCAGCACAACTGTTTCTGCTGCTTCCGGAGCTTCATATTTGCTTCATAGGTGCACTAACTATTCCCAGTGGCAAAGTTAACATCGTCTGTGTATTTATGTCTGCACTGTCTCAAGGCTAAAACCCATCTGGAAGAGGAAATGTCTGAATCATATAAGTTGCTTGAGATCTACTAGACATCTTTTCAAATGAAAAAGGCCAAGGAGCGTCCTGCGTAGAGTCCTGACCGTATAAGTAGCAGCACATTTGCCGAGCAATTAGAATACAAGAGTAGCCTGTAATAGAACCGGAATGAGACAACTTCTATCATATGAAAAATGAACCTGCATGTTACAAGGCTCCAATGGACACACACTTTCGTATCCTCTGCACTGATGTGCATGTAACAGAAGGGGTAGGTGCAGTTCAATAACACCAAATTGCCTTCGTAGATGTACCCTGTGTAAAAGAAAGAGGCAGGATTAGAAGCTCACTCTTTTTTTCTCATGTGGATAACTGTCCAGTTTGCCGGCTTTTCTGACTCCAGCTCTTTTAAGGTCCCAATTCTACCTGAGCAGTAGGCGACCATAGTATTCCTACTGGTGTGGCTGGACAGAGTCCAGACACCTCAGTGTTATACCAGTAATGTGGTAAGTTTAGTAACTTCTTATGTTACAGGCATTCACTTAGGCACTTAGGCATGAGTTGTTAACGTGGAGTGATGAAATGGAAGCTATATTCAGTACACTTGGTGCAAATACTCTTATTCTTAAAGTTTGAATGTTGGCTTCCAAGCACTAAGAAAACAAAAAAGGAACAATTCAAATAAGTCTGTGAGAGACACAGGTATAAATTCTGTTGCCACTAAGTAATTGTAGTGCACGCTACCCACACAGAGCCCTGAATATTAACCTTCAAGATGCTCAGTTTATATTTATTGCTTGTGAAAAAATCAAGCAGGTACATAAAGAAAAATAACCTCATTGCTCCATCGCAATCTGTCAATCAAGTTAAAGCTTGAAAGCGACATAAAAGCCCACCTAACAAGAAAAAAAAAAAAGGTTTTATATATATATAACATATAAACAAGTCACCATGGTCTAACTGGAGGCTTTCTACTGCACCTAAATTGAGCTATTTAAGCTTCTGCTGCCAAATATGTTCTTATCACAGCTATAATTTTTAATGTAATGAAAAAATCCAGTTTCAATCTTTTTGACAGGAAAATAGATCTATTATAACAGAGTAGTTGCAGAGCAGACTCTTCAGATATAGTTCAGAATGAAGGTTGCCCTTCAGCCTATTTGTAAATAATTATAAAATTACTGATTAGCATAAGATGTGGGCTGGATCATCTTGGTGCCCAAGTACCTGATATTAAAAAAAAACAACAACCAACAAAAAATACTTTATTTTTCATATCCATCAGACTTCTGACAGCCTAGCTGGAGATTAATGAAAGTTTCACACAGAATACCTCTTTATGATTACAAGCAGCAAAACACAGAAGAGCAGTTATGGAATAGATCAACTGCTTTATGTAATGGAAACCATGTTCCACGAGATCTTCCTTGCTGGATGCATAAAGAGCCACAGCAGTCTGTAAAACAACAGACTGGATTATTTATTTGGCATTGTTGTTGTTGATATTTTATTTTTTTTAACACTATAGTATTATACCATACCCTTATTTCCTTCCAAATCACTGGATTCTTTTCATTCATTTCACTGATTTTAATTCCGCCTCAACTGGCAGCATGTTTTCATGATTATTCTGTCAGAAGCAACATTTACAATAAATCAGTATGACATGAGAAGCCAGGCAAAGAAGCTTTTTCAAGGATCCCTTCAACTCCTTCAGTTTTGTCTTCCTCCTTCTTTCCCTGTCTCCCAGCCTTCACCCTGGCGATGCTCCTCACCTCCCCATACCATATAAACTCATGTCGCCCTTTAGGAGAGGCTCAGGTTCACCTCAGCAGTGAGCTGTGCCAATGCAGACCTGAAAATCAAGAAATTAGTCTTGCTCCTGAGGCCAGCTTTCAGAGACATGATGATATCAGAGTTGTTTACCATGTGGAAGACAAACAAAGCCTTTATTTTCAGTTTAGGTGTTTGTCTCTCAGGCTGCTGAGTGCAGCGAAACCTGGTCTGAAGCTCCTAAGAGACAATATGTAGAGAAGAGAGGTGTCAGAATTTCAGTTCCAGGAATTATTACCAAGCTGAGCTGTTATTTTCCTCTTTATTTCCTGGATTGGAAGGGGTAATGAACCATCTCTATATCATCCAGCTTTCATTGCTGGTGCCAGATAGAATTTCAAAGTTTCTAATGGGAGATATTGTCTCCTTTTGTTTTTCTTGTTTCACTCCAGCATTTTTAATTTTTTTTTTTCAATCAGCTTCTTAACATAATCTTTGAAGACTTCTTGATTTACCTCTCACAATACTTCTATATTTTTGTAGCACATCAAAAGACTTCCTTTTCTAATTCCTAATACTGCCTGACAAGAGCGGAAGTGTGTTTTCAACAAATATTTTATAATTTAAATTTCCTGTTTTGTAGGAATACAAAACTATCCATGACTTCATTTTGAGTTCCATTTTGCTGAGAAAATGTTGAAACCTTTTCTCTAGGCTTCTTTTTGTTTTATTTGTTTCTTTGAAAATAGCTGCAGTTTTCCTGGAATTTTGAAACATTTCAGAATCCCCAACTATAAAATAATCCCAGTATAAAATGTATAATTCCATTTGCAGAATTTATTATCTTTCTATACTGTTCTTTGTCAAGACAAAACAAAATAATTCACTTCAGTTATCAAATAAATGTCCCTTTTCCAATTTCAACAACATCTTTTTCCTAAAGATTTCATGCCTTGTGTTCCCTAGTTTGTCACACAACCATTTGTTCATTCATTTTGTCCCTCCCTCCCAACACCACAAGTCCCTCTGTATGTATACAAATGAATATTATGGTTTGTCAGCTGATTCACTCCCTAGGTTTCACTGAAGCACTGACTGGAAAGCCTGGACATCCAACATGCATCTAGACTTCTAGAGGTACGTAGATGTCAACATCAAACTGCATCTCACCCTCAGGGGCTCGGGCATAAGGGTTTAAAGCTGTTTCAGTTGCCATTTGTTCAGTTAATACAGACACCCACCAAGCCTAGAAAATATGACACTGGTGTGACATGAGACTGTTTCCACCTGGCGCAGCAGCCGGAGGCCACGCAGTAAACCCAGAGCACATCAAAGGTCACAGGGCACCCACGTGCAAGGAAGCTGAGTCAAGTCCCTTGTCAATACCGTCACTTAGGTCAATTCAATTGCCTAAACCTGTGCCTCTGGCCATTTAAAAGGGCCTAAGCTATGTTAACTGGCTTCCATCTGCCAGCACAGAAAAGTGCAGATGTCTACAGGTATGCAGTCTTTTTAGCCACATATATGAGAAGCAGCCCATTACTCTGACATGTGGCAAAGCAAAGAAATAGAAGAGTTCACTGATGCAACCATTCCTTAAAAAACAGACTCACCCAAGTTAGCTCTGCACGTGCATTTTGCTTTTAGTGTGAATGTTGACTAAATGACATGAAAGTAAAAATTCTTACCGACAGATTGGAGCAGACTTTGACTTCTTTACTGAAAGACTCTGATAAGAATACAGCATTGATCTTAAAAGCTCAAAGCCCCATTGTTATGGTTATCACCTGAAGCTTCATTGGTGAGGCCTGGTACAGGCTGCATCCTTTCTACTATTGCATATATTGGGTAGTCCAAGATACTGACTGCACATATGTTTAGCAATTATTCTGTAACCGGAAATGCTTTGTAATCTCTCAGTCTTTACTTTAAACCATTATGTCATTATCAAATGTCTGTGTACGCTATTAATTTATGTTCAATGTGAAATGATCTGAATTTATGTCCAAGAAAGGTAAACAAAACTGCAAATCGTTACCACGTGCAGAAGGGAGTGAGGTACTCTTTTGGATGGCATAGATGTTTCCATTATAATTCATTAACTTCTGCAAAGATTTTCAGCTATGAAGGGAATACAGGTTCTGTCTGCTGAGCCCCTGATTTCATCTGTGTTCACACAAATATATAATGTCTGCATGCATGCATGAGTGCTTACTTATTCATACCTCTGAGTATGTCTAAAAAACAGCAAATAACTTTAGGTATACATCATACACAGTGAATTTAGTAGACTACTGGAGAAGCTGGCAGCCCGTGGCTTGGACGGGAATGTTCTGTGCTGGATTAGGAATTGGTTGGATGGCCGAGCCCAAAGAGTGGTAGTGAACGGTGTCCCATCCAGCTGGCGGCCGGTCACTAGTGGTGTCCCCCAGGGATCAGGGCTGGGCCTGGTCCTGTTCAATATCTTCATTGATGATCTGGATGAGGAGATTGAGTGCTTCATCAGCAAGTTCGCAGATGACACCAAGCTGGGAGGAAGTGTTGATCTGCTGGAGGGAAGGAGGGCCCTACAGAGGGACCTTGACAGGCTGGAGAGATGGACTGATTCCAAAAGCATGAGGTGTAACAAGTCCAAGTGCTGGGTTCTACACTTTGAACACAACAACCCCATGCAGAGCTACAGACCGAGGACAGAGTGGCTGGAGAGCAGTCAGGCAGAAAGGGACCTGGGTGTGCTGGTGGACAGGAAACTCAACATGAGCCAGCAGTGTGCCCAAGTGGCCAAGAAGGCCAATGGTATCTTGGCCTGCACCAGGAATAGTGTGGCCAGCAGGACTAGGGAGGTCATCATTCTCTTATACTCGGCACTGGTCAGGCCGCACCTCGAGTGCTGTGTCCAGTTCTTGTCCCCTCAGTTTAAGAAAGATGTTGAGATGCTGGAATGCGTCCAGAGGAGAGCAACGAGGATGGTGAAGGGGCTGGAGCACAAGCCCTGTGAAGAACGACTGAGGGAGCTGGGGTTGTTTAGCCTGGAGAAGAGGAGGCTCAGGGGAGACCTTATTGCTCTCTACAACTACCTAAAGGGAGGTTGTAGTCAGGCAGGGGTTGGTCTCTTCTCTCAAGTGACCGGCGACAGAACAAGAGGACACGGTCTCAAGCTTTGTTAGAGGAAGTTTAGGCTCTACATTAGGAAGGGTGATTCATCATTGGAATGCGCTGCCTAGGGAGGTGGTGGAGTCAGCATCCCTGGAGGTGTTTAAAGAGAGATTGGATGAGGCACTTAGTGACATGGTGTAGTTGACAAGAAGGAGTAGGTGTAGGTGTTGGGTTATAGGTTGGACTCGATGATCTCAAAGGTCTTTTCCAACCTTATGATACTGTGATACTGGGATACTGTTGTCCTCGGCTAGCAGTCGAACTCCCACTCAGATGTTCACTGATTCTCACTTCCTCTTTGGCAGTACGGCAGGGAAGAAAAGAAATTTCATGGTTGAGATGAAGACAAAGAGTTTTTTTACCAGTTACTGCTGTGAGAAAAATAGACTTGATTTGGGGAAAAGTAATATATTTCAAATGAAAATAAATATTCAATTTTTGATTCAGGTAAAGGGAAATAAAAATTGAGAGGTTGTGGCCAGTAGGCAGTGATTTCTCTCTGCTGCCACTTCATCATCACACTTTTCCTGTGCTCCGATGTGGATTGTCCATAGGCTACAATGTATATCTGCTCTGGTGTGAGTCCTTCCTAGGACTGCAGGGAATACTTTCTCCTTCATGGAACACCTGCTTCTCCTCCTCCAACATGGATGTTAGTGTGCTATCTGCTGTTTCGTACTCTTTTTGTTTTCTCCTTCTCTGCTTTTGCACAATATTTGCTCTCACAAAGCAGCTCCCCTGGAGCATCTTGTGGACAGCACCTCGTCAGCTACAATCAATATGGATTTTTAAGGAAATGTTCTTAATTAGGTAACTTTTATCAGTAATAAATTGTTGACAGTCTTTAATTCTACCATGGCCTCTAAATTCCGCATTTTGAATTTATGATAACTCATTTTTCTCAGATACTATGAACCTAATTGAATATTGATACGATCATGCATAAAAACCTAATATCACTTTTAGCAACTGATAGTTTACTGAGACAACAGAAATTTTGTGTATGACTGGATGAACAGAGAAGAAAAAACATTTGTTAGAGGAACTGAAACACATCACATGACCTCTGTAAGACATTTGTTTTGGAGAACATACGGCAGTAACACCATTGCACCAATCTAAAACTAAACATTTTTTTTATTATGTGATGAGGAACTAGCAGCAGAGAGAAACTGTCATTTACTTGTCCCAGCCTCCTCATTATTGATTCTCATTACCTGAATCAACTAATGATTTTTTTTTTAATCTATTTTAAAGAGTTTACCCTGGTTGGATCAGCATCCCATGGTGCGTTAACATTGCTACACGCATAGATGTGTATTAGCATAATATTTTTCATAAATGCATAATTTTGACTGAGGTAATTTTAATATAAAATGAAAGGGCACAGCTTTGGCAAATATGACACAGTCATCATAATAAAATGTCTTCATAACTAGTTTACCAACTAAAAGTAAAATATCTGTACAGAAGTTGTTGCTACTTGTTTGCCCTTTCGACTTCTTTGGGCTATATATTCCCAGGTTCATGGGGACCTCATGTGTTTTGTAGAAGCTGTTCCTTTCTACATTTATCATAGTATAACTTGCTTTATTTAGAAGCAGATTAGGTTCACCTACCTAATGGTAACGATAACTGGTATAAAGGCAAATAACTTACACCAACTTCCAAACCATTTTACTTCTAAATTTGAATTCACTGCTTAATACCCAGAAAAGTGGAGGTTTTTTTGAAATGAAAGTTTTTAAGTAAATTGGTACAGACGGCTCTATCAGAACCTAATTATGACTGTGGAGCCAGAAAATAGATTGCATTTCCCATACATTATTAATGTGTTTCAAATCCTCATTTGTCATGTTCAAGGTTATGTAGAGATGACATTCAAGGAACCCAAACTCCTTGCTAAACTCATTTCGACAATACAAGTCCTTTATAACACCATCTTCCTAAGCTCTTGGATAATATTAAAACTATAGCATCACGCTCATGGGACTGTATATACAGAAACCATAAAGTTGGAAGGAAATTCTTGATGATGAAAAATAAAATTAGTACCATAAAAAATAATTTTATTAGCAGGCTTTCACTTACATAATAGTTAAGCAAATATGTGTATAAAAGAAAGAATTAATTTTGTAGGACCAGCATGCATACTGCATGTCCATTTAAGACCCGTAAATAATATAGAGGCACATGACTAGATACAAAATATTATTAGTAACCGCGTGTTTTTTCTGAACATTTTTAATAGAAGAAATCACAGTTCAAGTGGTACCCACAAAATACACATGTCATTTTTACCACTAGAAGTACAGGAGATCTTTATAAAAACTTAAAACCAAATTGTAACCACCTATTTAGTCTGAGTACTCCTAAACAAGTAAGATTAGCTTTGTATAATAGTTTGTAAAATAAGTCTTAGGCTTTCAGTATCTTGCTATTTATTCTAACACTCAAAAAATAACTTTGGATAAAAAAGTCGAATGAAATTATGTGAAATTGTCATCCAACTTCCACTTAGTTTGGTGATGCATCAAGCAATATTGGAAAGGTCTGTGATGTTTCAGACTTTTTATTACATGTTCCAGTACAGAAATGTACTCTGCTTTATTCAGCTTAAGTAAACACCAATTTCTAATGGGAAAAGTGAGCATTCAAAATTACTTGTGACAAAAGATGAGAAAAAATATTTCATGAATTCAGTAGGTATCTAAAAATCCTGAAAAGTATAAAGCTTCTCCAATTCTGTTGACCATATATTATATTTGCTGAAGCTATAAGCCACTTGTTAGATGAAAAACTGTGTAGCAAATTAGATACTGGCACATAGCTGTTGCTCACTTACCACAGAGTTATCCCGAGAACAGCTACTTAAACTTTTAGAGTAGCTTATCGTGCCGAGCCATCTTATGGTACTTTACAATATTACATTAAAATTGAAGAATAATCCATTTTTCAGATTTACTGTTCAGATAAAATGAGATAAAATCCAAGGGGCGAAATTCAACATGTGTTCAACTTCAGTTATCTCTGTACAGTTACACGTATGATAACTACTCCACCGAAAACCATTAAATCTTGTATTTAGATCTAAAAAATGCATTTACAAGCTAGGGCAAATTTAAAAATAGCGAAACCCCACCATTTATTAGTCTGTCTTTTCCAGTAATCTCTTTGCTATTATTTTAGATATCTGAATTTCAGTAGGAGCTTATTATTATTATTATTCTCTCATATCACCATTCTCCATCTTCTTGATCTTGCTGAGAAGCTCTTGCTCTTCCAATATATATGTGTGTTTGAAGGATATAAATCATCATATTTTACTGATCTAAATATTATGTGGAAATAAACAATATTAAAATTTCCTTTTGATATTGAGAAGGAGTTTGATAAGCAGAATTAAAGCTCTCTTTAAACAAAGTATCTTGAATAGTCAGAAAACATGAATCTGAATCAACATATTTCTTTTTCTTTTGCAAATTTATATTTAGAAGAGAGTCAGGAAAACTTTAAGTAAAGTTGATACTTTGGTACTTATGTTAGTAGACAAAATTAATCAAATAAAAAGTAATTTTAGAAAGTGAATATGCTTAGTCCTTACACCAATAAAAACTGGAGGATATAGACATAAAAGTAACCCCTTACAAAGATGCATGTGAACCGAAAACTAGAACCAAACTTGATACCAAAAAATATAATAGCCAAAGGAGTTCAGTTGCCTTACATGAAGAATTAATTGCAGTCACAATACTAGATATTCAAATAAGTGCTGGAATATACAGTTGAATAGGAAAAAGCCTCCGAGGAATGTCAAGCACATCTATGTGGACACTGCTAGCTCTATCCCGAAGTTTAGTTATTGTATGACATGATCATTTGGACTTGGATAAATAAATACATTCCTGGAGCTTTTACAGGCTTCCATCATGGTTCTTGTAACTCAATATCTGCTTAGAGCACTTGCAAAGTGAAGTTTCATTGCTAGTGATAATGCTTTGGTAGATAATTTGCAGGTTTTTTTTTTTGGTGATCATTTTAGTAAGTTACCTTTTGCTTTCCTATTTATTCCCAGCTAAGCAGTGGAACTGATCACTTGTTATATATGATATCTTTTATTTCTCTCTTTAGTCTCCATGAATTCAGAGGTATAAAGATTAACCTCTCTTCACCAATAAAAGCCATCATTCGTAATTTTTCAAGGAACCACTTTTGGAACATTTTAAAGCTGCTTTCCTAGTAATTGCATGTTCACATCCAGTGCAAAAGTTCTCAAAATTTCTTCTCACAAATATTTTCTGAAATTTTGCCTTATTTACAAATTCTTAAGAAAAAAAATCACCTGCCAGTATCTTTTAAAGAAGAAATGAAAAGCAGCTTGCAAATTATATAAGAACATTTTATTCAACATATATTTTATGAAAAATTTAATGGTTGTGTTTGACACACCAATTGAATACCTAACCTTTTAGTCACAACTTAGTCAATGAATATATTTTTTAATTTTACTCCATAAACTGCTCAGATGTCTAATCAAGGCAATAGTCCCTTCTTGAATTCCTCCTGTTTCCTGATGGCATCTGGATGATGAGGTGCCTAGACCTGCTTAAGGATTCTAGGTATGTGGTCACACATAGCGATATATAAAGGGATATTCATCCTTTTGGCTTCAGATTAGATTGGCTTGTATATCAGAAAGGATAAAATTGCCTGGGTTTCAATCTTTTCCGCTATCACACCACATCACATTTGTGTATAAGCAGCTAAAATGTCCATTGTTTTTGATATACTCCCACTCAGTGTTACTGTATTCCAAGTATTTCACACCTATGAATATCCAGGTTTTGGATTATTAACTCCCACGAGTATTTGTATGCATGTTTGCAGGCTGAAGTTAATTTAGTTATTTCTAGTCCACATTTCACTTCTTAGTTTTTTAGATTTTTCTGTATTTCTCATTTCTCACTGTTTTTTGCAACACCATTTAATTTAGTATTTTCTGAAAATGTAATTAATACACTTTATTTTTCTTCAAGCTCATTAATAAAAATACACAATTATACTTCTTTCCACTCAAGTATGAACAAGTAATCAATACTGCAATTATATGAAAAAATAGGATCTATACATAAAGATTCATCCGAAGCTCTAAATTTTTGAAGTGAAAAAAAGAAGAATTTTGCAAACATTAATTATCTAAACAGTATGCTTGCCATGCAAAATAATGTGATGAGTCTGACAGCATTCTAAAGGAAATTTGGCTGTTTCTTTTAGTTTCAAATCTCAGATAGATAGTGATTAAAGCTCATACACTGCTATACAATTTTACATGCCTATGCAGTTTTCTAGTGAGTTTAACTCAATACTGAAGGGAAGGAGCACAACATGAGAGTTTAAATTGGTTGTTACAACCAAGATGGGGATGCAGTTCTAAGTCCTTTAATATTTGTAGGTTGATTTTTTTGTGGTCCTGGTCGACCCAGAGTCAGGCATAGTGCCACTCCAGTCTCTCAAGAACTTCCTTTCAGGGGCTAAAACTAGACGCTTGATTGACTTGACCCATCGGTGCTGCATTACCCATAGAGTCAACATTGTTCTGATCTTCGTGGTAGTCTCCATCTCTTCACCTGCAACTACTTTGAAGATTCGTACTCTGATATTTTATTTCCTGAAAGTCTATGCATTTCCTCTTTTTTTTTTTCCTTTTTCTTTTTTTCTTTTTTTAACATTTTTTTTACTGAAACCCTATACGGGCACTCCTCTGAGAATGTATTCCTAATGGTTTGGACTTGTCCTTTGTGGCCTTAACCAAAACTTACTGTTACTGATGTTACAAAAAATACAGAAATCATTTTTACTTTTATGTCAACCTGAACTCTCCCATTTCAGGGAAAAATAAGAATATATGGGCTCAGACTGATAGGTTATCTGACTCACTACCTTGTCTGCATTGACAGTTAGTTTTTTCTAGGTAAGAGTAAGACCTCAGAAGCTATATTCTTCTACCTAATGCTCTCAATCCCCATTTTTTCTTTTAAGAAGATATACTTGATTCTGTATTTCTTTTACATGAACTCATCCTCCTTTCTGCACCTGAGCCTCTGTAAATTTCCCTGTTCTTGGCAAGATATTGCACACCTCTACTGCCTCCTTCTTGTGTTGAATTGGGATCTTACTAACTTGGTAGTTTGAGCTTTCTAGTACCTGTGGTGTAAGATGCAGGGAACTATTAGTACCTATGCATAGTCTCGACACAATTGATAAGTTTGTAGGGCTCTATTATTTGTTCCTTTCATTATCAGTTTTCCACATTCAAAAGCTCTCGACTACTTGTATTGTTCTTCACATGTATGCCAGTCCATACTCTCAAATCTCCTTATTGCTGTTTCTGATTCTTTTTTTAAACTCTATACAACGTTTTGGGGATGAGAGACCAAGAACTGAAAACAATATTCAAGATGTAGCCGAATCATATATTTATTCCGTGAAAGAATTATTTTCCTCTGTAATCCCAATATCGGATTAGGTTTTCATCTTGCTGATGAACTTCAATCTTGTGTTTTCATAGAACTATTTGTCGTGACCCAAGATCCTGCTTCGGATCAAGAACAGTCTGTTCAAAGGCACTTGTTTTGTTAAGATTTGGTTTCTTCTGTGCATATTTGTGTTCTGTGTCTTTGTGTGCATACACACGAATGTGCATGAATCACCTCAAATTTATCAAATTGATTTGAATCTGAAATTTTATTTCCATTTTTTTTTTCATTTTAAAATTCCCTAAATATAGTACCCTATACTTTATAGAGTTGTATACTCCTTATTCGCTCCAGTTTTTGGTGAAGAAGTAGAAAGTAATGGACAAAATCCATTTTGAGTTAAAATGAGTACATTGAAATGACTTTTTGTTGGCTCTTTCAATCTCTATCTTCTGCCTGATTTACATAGCTTCCTCCTCCTCCTTCTCCTGGACTGAGTCAAATCATACATTCAAACTTTGGTGAAAACATTGCTAAAGTCTGCAGTGTCACCCAGACTTTTTTTTTTTGACAATATTTGCCATTAATAAATTTCACTAGGAAACTCCTAAAAGTACAGATGTTAGTATTTATTGCAAATACTTAGCAAGAATAACAGAATTCCAGGAATTTTTTTCTATAATCACAATCCCTTCAGTATTGCACTTATTAAATAGTCACTGTCAACTGCATAATTCTAGTATTAAGTTTGTGTCAGTTTCTCTACGAATAGATTGAACTGCCTTCCTCTACCCAAAAGAAGAAATTTCTAATGTGAATCAAGTATTTAAGATATATAAACATAAAAATTAAGCTAATTTAGTATAATTTTGTGAAATTTATTATTTACTATATGAACTTTCCTGGTTTCTCTCTTTACCTTCCATTTCTATTTCTTTCCATTCTCTTTTCTCCTCCCCTGCCTCCTCACTAACAGTAACTTATCTTTTCCTTCCTTCCCTCTTTATTTTTTACCCAATATATGCCTAAATAAGCTACGAGTATCAGAACCTCTGTTCATAAACTTGCTAACCTTTTTAGCCAAAACACATTCCTCATTACAGAACCTGCTCTGAAATAAATAATCTGTTACAGGACCTATCAATGTTAAATATTTTTGAAAACTGCAAAACACCAAAAAGAAAAAAAGTGTTCTAGTCTTTAGTTATAACCCATGGTTATCTGCCTGCTCTGATAGTACAAGGGAATATCAAAACACAATATAAATTTTACATATATTTTCTATATGTTTCCCGAAAGGATACTTTCAGGATGGTAGCACACAAATGATCTTATTTCATAACCATAATAGTCTATGACCCAACTCCAACCTGGAAAAAAAATATGCTATGTCATAAGTAAATGACTGAAAAGTCAGCCACAAACTGAAGTGTCTTTTCTATCCACAGGTAGCAAAATGTCCTGAATACACTGCAAAAATGGGTCAAAAATTAAGATGGTTCATAAAGACTTTCTGAAAACAGTACTCTGAAAACAAACAGGAAAAATATGCTCACCCAGAAATTTTCTAAAGGATTTTGCTCCCTAAGAATTCATGTATTATTTGAAGAAATTCAAAATAGGCCAATATATTAAACAGTATCAATCCAACCCCAATATTACACTCCATTCCAATGCAGAGCCCTTTATATGGTTTGAAGGGTTCTGAAGACAGCTGGGTGTATTCTTGTGTCCATCTCCAGGATGCTTGCCAAATGTTGGCTGTCACATAATGGATGTGTTTTAGGGTGGGAAAATGAGGGGGAATATAGACTTATCTGAAACCTTTGTAACAGAGAAACATGGACCCCTGGGGTGCCCATATGTCACAGATTTTTCTCTGTGTCTGTTACTCTGAAATTATAACCAAAAAGCAAAGACTGAGTGATAATAGATTTTGCCCTAAGATGCAAGTACTGATCCAATTCCAAAGGACAGTGAAGTAACAGCTGTCATATAACAAATGCACTCATGCATAATACCTATATTTTATTTTAACTTTTATTTTATATACTATATTTGAATATATTATTTAATTGTACACAATAAATAGAACAAATTACTAGATTATTAAATCAATAAATAATGCAGTAGAATTGGTACGAATTATTCTGAAACATGTACTATTCTGGAAAAATCAGTCTGCCTTCAGATATTTGTTCTTTGAGAGACACATTTTTTAACAGTTTTGGGTTATGTACTGAAACCTTTTCAGTAATATTTCTGTCCTTGACTACAGGATGTATTCCAGTTTATATAAAAAATAAGGTGAAAAACATTTCGTACAACTGAGTTTAAACTCCCTTTTATTAATTTCAGAGACATCCCCAATATACTGTGTCATTCTGTAGTAGAAATAGATCCATCTCTATTTGGATACTGCTGAAGAATTTTTGGTGACCAAATTTTAGTGACGTCTTCCCTCTTATCCTCGCAGGTTTTGGTGATAAAACATTACTGCTGAATTTTTTTACTTGCTTTGTTTAGTACAAGTTAAATATGTTCATTGGGCCTGTACTAATCATTTGAAAAGCAGGAATCACATGTTTCTTTGAAGCTGTGCCTTTTCCCCCTTTTTCTACACATCATTTCCTTATACAAGTACAGTATTTAATACTATTTTAATTAAGCATGATACATTTCCATGTAATGTTTAGCCTGCATGAATATTTAAGAAACATAAAAGAGACTCACAGCGACATGGAGATGTCTGGAAAAACAAAGAATATCAAAGAAGTAGTTAATAAATGATTTTGGTATTTGATTTAGTCTGCTTTCTTCTGGTGCCACAGCCAGACATTCAGCTGCTTAAACCTTGTGACATGTTTTGAGAATCCTGGTCTACTGGGACCTGAATGGTGTCCAGCTGTCAAAGAACGGGAAGAGCAAATTCAGTCATAGGCTTTCCCAGCTGGTGAAGAGGACTTTAAAATAAAGTTTAAAGGGATAACCAGTGCAAGCAACAGATGCCCAGCCCTCAAGAAGGATCACAGGTCAGATGGAGAGCCCCTGAAGAGCAGCACAAAGGAATTTCACCCACTGCAGCCAGTCAGTCGTCATCACTGGGGACTCAGTTTAAATGCCTCTATGCAAATGCATGTTGCATAGGGGATAAAAAATAAGAGACATATACATGTGCACAACTGCAGGGCTATGATCTTATGGTCATTACAGGGATGCTTTCTGTGCCTGACGTGCTCTTATGGAAAATCGATCAAGAGTAGTCCTGAAGAGAAGAACTTGGGTGTGTTGGTTGATTAGAAGCTTAACATGAGCCTGGAATGTATTTGCTTGCACCCCAGAAATCCAACCATATCATGGGCTGCATCAAAAGAAGTGAGACCTGCAGGTTGAGGGAGGTGTTTCTCCCCCTTTACTCTGCTGTTGTTAGACTCCACCCTGAGTACTGCATTCAGTTCTAGAATCCTCAACACAGGGAGGACATGGATCCATTAGAGTGAGTCCAGAAAAGAGCCACAGAAGTTATAAGATGGCTGAGACACCTCTCCTACGAAGACAGGCTTAGGAGAGCTTGACTTATTCAGCCTGAAGAAGAGAAGGCTCCAGGGAGACCTTGAAGTAGCATTCCTGTACCTAAAGGAGGCCTACAAAAAAGCTGGGGAGGGACTTTTTACAAGGGCATGTAGTGACGGGACAAGAGGTAATGACTTTAAACTGAGAGAGGGTAGAATTAGAAATAAGGAAGAAATCCTTCACTATGAGGGTAGTGAGGCACTGAAACAGGTGCCCCCAGAAGCTGTGGATGCCACATCTATCCCTGGAAGTGTTCAAGGCCAAGTTTGATGGGACTTTGAGCAACCTGGTCTAGTAGAAGATGTCCCTGTCCATGGCAGGGGTGTTGGAACTAGATGTTCTTAATTTTATGATTCTATGACTCAGTCTGAAAGATGATACGAAATTGTAATGCCTTGGCCTTTTTGTATGTTCCTAACTTCCTTAGGGAGGAGGAGCATGGCTTTGAAACTCATATCCTTATGTTTATCTGCCAATAGCATAACAGTACACTTTATTTACTTCATTTTTATATCCATCTTCAAACATATGCTGACAAACATATATGTGTATTCCTGTAAATCAGCCCCTTTCAAGGATTTCTAAGGACTTTAGAATCTCTCCACCAAACATCTAAATGAGTGGACAGCGAAGAAATGGAAAAAGACTTGCACTGGCAGAAAGGGAGAACTCACATTACAATGATGTAAGATAGTAATTTCATCCATCCTTTTCCCACTCTGATTTTCTTATCTTCGAGTGTTGCCTATCTGGGCTAAGGCAACTGACTTTTGGGCTAAGACCACAAATTGCTAACTTGAAGAGCTACATTACAGTAAATATGCTTGCTTTTTCAAATTCCCCAGGCCTGAAAGAATGTTTCTTGCTTTCATTTCAATAAATATGTGGGATGAAGAGCTGATTAAACTTGGCCATCATGTCAGAAGTATGTATGTGTAGGACTTCGCCAGTTATATTAAAATTTAGCTGAGTGAAAAGGTGGTGAATACAGAATGTTGTCAAGTGTATATGAGGAAAGAAAATGTGATGATAAACTGAGAGGTAAAGTGGAAATATTCCAATATACAATATTCCAAATGAATGAGTCTATCATTTCTGTAAAGTATTACTGGTTTCTGATTCTAGTGCTGTATTTTTTGGTTAGATTGTTCTTCATTTACTTAAGTGCAAGTGAAGCGTCACAGTTGTTATCCATCTAAACAAGATGTCCATGAGATTTTCATACTGTCACTTTATAACTCTTGCAGTAGAACTTATTTCTATAACAATATTGCTTTTATTACTTGGCTATGTATGTGATTCCTGTTACACTGAACATTAGATAAATTAAGTGTCTTTTATTTAATACCTTATATGTATTGGATATTTTGCTTCTGATGAGTTTTATAGCTTATATAGATTGTCAAAATGTAATACTTATTAAATTGGATAGAAAAGATAGAATCTATGATTCTATGATTCTAAGTGGTTTGAATGACTCAATCAGCATTTATCTATCTCAGTAGTTTCCATCTGCTAAGAGGAAAGTTTTTAAACAACTGAGTTATTTGAATGAAATGAATAATCATGAAGGAGCTGTTTTCTTTCAGCTTCATTATTGTAACCTTATCATTGACTTTTCTTGCCACGTCACAAGTGCTGATTGATCTGACTATGTGTGACAAAATAGCTGAAGAAGGTATAATCTAATTTTCCTGTTAATATTTTGGCCTTGCACAGAGGTAGATCTAAAGATTGTCTTGTAGTAACTGCAGAAATTGATCTATCGCCGTATATTCTTAAAATACACGATTTTTAAAAATATATAGTCTTTGTGTCCAAAACCAAGCACTCATATTCTATATTTTGGCATTCTGATCTCCTAAATTGCTGCATGCATGTAGCTTCCAGGTATTCGGTACAGAAAATTCAATCTGTATTTGCTATCCTGTGAATCATCATGACAAATAACAACCTTAAGTATTCACTGGATGATGGGTAGTTGTTAGGGATGGAAAATCTCAAAAAACTCTCCTCGTCTGTTTTTGTACCCTGATCTCTGATTCTTGTGTTCATGAATCCACACCCTGATTCCATCTCCCTCCTGCTACTGAGTCCTACCTGGGACCTTTTCCCTGTGTCTGTTCTGCAGCACCTGTGGTGATGTAATCATTGGGTGGTTAGGGGGGTGGACTTTCATATATTTATACATATTTTATTATTTTATTATTAATAGTATTTTCCTTATAATTAGTACTTTATTAAAGCTGTTTTAGTTTCCAACCCAGAAGTCTTTTTTTCTTTCATTTCCCTTTCCCACCATTGGGGGATGTGGAACTGGGTCCACCAAAACTGCTCACATTTGGCTACAAATCAAAGTGGTCTGGGGCTAACCCATGACAACAGTGCATTCTATGAACCTTCCCTTTAAATCTCATTGGTCTCTATTTTTGTTCCCTGCTGACAGTCCCATATCCTGTCATCTATGGTGTCTCAGTTTAAAGGAAAATTAAGAAGTCTATCTGAACTAGGCAAGGGGCTTCTTCCCCAAAAAATCCCAAACCACCATCACCTTTGAAATTAAGAGACTTTAAACAGAAATGTATAGAGAAGGATAACACTTCTTAACTACAAATATATATATATATACACACTATATATTTATATTTATGGACAGCAGGACACAATGTCACACTTCGGGAGGCAGTGGGGCCTTCTCCTTGTACTTTTGTCCCACAGTGTTGGGAGGGATGTGGGGGTGTGGTAGCAGCTCCTCTGCAGGTGACATCGGCCCCAGGGAGTCTGCAGCAAATCCAGGCAGTGGTGACTGCTTTCTCTCTGAAGGATGGCACAGGGCGCATGGAGTTGGGGGCTGAGTCAAGGGAGCTCCCTCCAAGATGTCTTCACCAGCCCAGAAAATGGCGGCTCCCACTCACAGCAGCCATGGTGCGAAAGTAGCATCAACCAGAAGAAACCTCTCACCCCCCTCAGCCGTCCTGCCTCTTCAGCTTTCAGCCCCCCCGGTGTTGGCAAGAGAGAGAAAAATTCCCTAAAAGATTTTGAAACTGGTCTGATCTCTCCACTTACGCTTAGTTCAGTGCTCAAGACTGAGTGACACAAAGTCCTGTATTTACACAATCTTGTCCAGTCTTTCACGTTTTATTTTTTCCTGTGGGATTTCTTTACTGTAAAGCCATAAATAGAACTCTCTGCACAGTATGCTTTTAGCTCTCCAAATTGTTCTTTAGAATATATGAAACAAAGTTTAGTATTTGGCATGTTTTAAGAGAGCATTTTGTAGCTAGAATATACTAAAAAGATTGCTATTTAAATGACAAGATAACTGGTTATTAAGTGATTTATCTATTTTAAGACCAGAAGATTAGTAACTTTTCCTTTATAACTTCTTTGGAAACTTAAAGTGGTAGTTTTTTTTCTTTCATAATTCAGGCATTTTTTTTCCTATGGAATCAAGAAGAAAATAGCAACATTTGCTGGATTAAAAGTTCCCAACTACTTTAGTGAAAATTTTATAACTTTGCCTGAGTAATTTCTCTAGCCTTTTTTCTATTTCATTTTTTATTTATATAGAATAAGACATTCATTATTTCTCAATTTAAATTGCTTTTTATCCATGCAGGACAAATTAAAATGGAATTCTTAAGGGAATCATATCAACTTGATTACCTTACTAAAATAGAGAGAGGTTCCACAGGTATTGCTTACTGACCTGTGTCAGCTAGTTCTTATTTCACATTCTAGCTCTGTAAGTGACTTTGGGCTACCTAGGTAACCTCTCTGTACTTGGCCTTTTCTGTCTGAAAATTATTTATAATCTTTCTGGTGCTTTGCAGAAGATCTGATTTGTTTTGTAAACACAAAAACTCTAAACTATACTTATGATTAAAATCATATAACTTGAAAATCTCATGTAATCCATTTCCTATCTCTTGAACTACTGTAATTTCCCACAAAAAAGTGAATGAAAGGAATAAACAGCTGTAAGAGTTCTACCTTGAGGCTGTAGATCCAGAAAGACTGTGAAGGCTACCGTGAACGCTGGAGCTTACCTGTGCTCTTTTTCATCCTCAGCATCATGACCCATAGAACTTATCTGTGTCACTGAGCAAAGGTTTGAGCAAAGAGCAAACCAAACAAAAATCACAGCCAATCCAGGAGTTTTATGTGAAGAATATTCTTGTCTACTCTATTCACAGTTTTACTTCTTTATGATGACTGTTAATTCCCTTTTCTTTTCTTTTCTTTTCTTTTCTTCAAACATCATACTGTATTTCACTCAGCAGTACTCAAGCCTATTGCTGTTTGTAATGGGTGATAAATGTCTTTAATGAATGTCATTCTCCCATGGAGAGCTATGTTTTTCCATTTGAATATACAGTATATATAAAGGTTTGGCCCACAGTTTTCTAGACTTGTATCAAGAAAGAGTCCTGCCTACAAATGAAACTCAAAGATTGGGATTAGGAGAAAGAAAGGATCAGAGAAAAAAAGTAACTTTCCAGTGACTAAAACCAGATTTTACTGTGTTACTTACTATGCATTATTTTTTTTAGTTTCGTATTTATTACTTTTAAACTCAAAGCAAGAATTTTGAGAGGGGTGCTTTATAGTTTCCAGTACATTTCATCACTGACAGCAGTTGAGAAGAAGGGCAATAGAAAAGAGAGCAGAAGAGGATGATTCAGTACAAAATCTTTACTGAATGGCCTGAGTAACTGAATGAAATAAACAATTCACATCTACAGAATGAGGGAAATATCACTCCTCACTTCTCTTTTGATATTTTCTTCCCTTGCTGGCTACTGCGTATTTCCTACACTTCCTCTGCTTTCTCATTTACTTCTCCGTCGTGTTACTAATCCATTTACATAATGTCTTCCTCCAGTAAGCTGTCTCCATCCCTCATTTAGACACAAATTAATAGTCATAAAATTAAACAATTCTTACTGGATTGTTTTTCTACTACTGTAGGCAGCTTGGTTCTCTATGAGTTCACGGGTCGGTCAGACTCAACTAAATAGAAGCAATGGGACCATTTATTTTGGTCAGGTGTTAATCTGGTCAATGTTGCATAAGGAGCCTTAGCCTTAACATACTCTGAATTGGCTTGTAGATCAGGGCCCAGAGACAGCCCTCTCTCAGACTCTGTGAAATATGTAGTCAAAGCAGAGGTCTGTACACCAAGAAATTGTGTATATTAATCACAACATAAATAATATCAGCTATTATAAATAATAATTTATCGATCATAAATATTATTATCTTGCCTTGATCTCAAATACAAGCATATAAAAATATGCAACTAAAAGCAGTAAATAAGCATTTTGTAGCTCTGTGATGAAACACTCAGATGGAACAAAGTGTAAATATATTACATAAACATATGGGATAATCGACCTCTAATGCAGTAAAGAAGAACAGATGTAGTTGAACTTAGGAGACACCCAACTTGATAAAGAACAAGATATGAGTAAGAGACCGTGAACAGACAGGACCTCCTGCCAACTGCACAGGAGACAGTCAAAAGGAAAAAACAGATAAACACTACCAGGAGAAAACAAAATCTGTCCTTCTGGGAGAGAGGTCATAGCATAAAAGCAACTAGTAGAATCAAGGAAAATCAGAGACAGGACAGCCCACTTCATTTCTGACAGAAGACCCTCAACCTCAGCACATAAAGATCATCTTATCTGCACTGACTATATTGAATCAACCCTATGGTACTGTATACCCACAACTAATTTAGGACATAGATGTAAAGATGAAGAGTTTTGTATCTGTAGAAAAGGGGTCATTGATAATGGTATGAGTTGGCCATTAGCATAATGTGTGCTATTTATTCATAAATTTAGCAGGGTTTTGTCATGCAGTTAATGTCCTGTTTGATGCATCAGTTTTCTGAAAACTCCCATCGCAGCAATCTGCTACTGCCTAAGACAGGTACACATACACACACACATATACATTTATACAAATGTTTAATTAAAATGAAGGAGTCTGGAGCAGCTTACTTCTAAGATAAATGTCTCAAGTTAGCAACATGACTTTTCTCTTACACTTTCAACTACAGAGCCACTCATTTCACTTCTGTTTTAACCTTTCTTCTTGGAATTTCAGCATACTTCTCCTTAGTTTATTGAAGTATTTCAACTCAGTGACATAAAGAATATCTGTATTTCAACCTTTACTTAACTATGTGAGTCATTAGAGTTAAAGGTAGTTGGATGTCTCACAAGATGTACAACTATTGATTGTGTATGTGTGTCTGTGCTTAATTTTCCAAAAATATCAGCATCAAGGGAATTGCAAACAACTTAGACACCTTTTATCTCTTTGTTTATTTGTTATTTTTCAAGATATATATATGTGCTCTTTGGCCATTAAATTTTCATTCCATTCTTTAATACAGCAAAGGATAAGACTCATTAATCATGTGCCAGGTTGAGGAACTATAGTTATAACTCTCAGGTTTCAGAGTAGTAAACAGAAAAGGTTATCTTTAATATAGAAACAGATTTGGTCACTCAATGAAAAGTTATCTTTATTGTTTTCCATTAAGTATCACTGCTGGCTTTTGATTCAGTAACTGATCTGACAGTTGCTGTCTGTATAGAAAATTAAATAATACAATTGATAGAGTATTCAATATGCTAAACATCTACTTAATAGCTAAGATTCACATTGTACAAATAAGAATTCTTATTATTTATTAAATTCAAACTGTGGTCTTGTATTAGAAACTAGAAATAGAACAACTCTATGTATAACTTGTACATAAGAGATCTTTTTAACATTTTTAATATGATAAAATAATGGTTGTGCATAATCAAGTATAGGCAATTATAGAAACCAGAGATTAACTTGCAAAACCTTTATCTCAGAGTAATCTAACTCTTTTAAGTAAAGATAAATTTGGATGCAAAACAGATTTTTGCTTTCCTAAAGGTCGGTATGACCATGTTGCAGTCAGATTTACGTGATAATGCATGTGCATTTGAACCAGAGAGTATGTACAGAATTCATCATAGCAATATATTTTAATACTAACTGAGATTCAACTGGTTTTGGCTATGATAGAGTCAATTTTCTTCATAGTAGATGGTATGCTGGTGTTTTGGATTTATCACTACAACAGTGTTAATTATGCACCCATGTTTTAGTTATTGCTGAGCAGTGTTTTCACAGTGCCCCTCCAGTGAATAGGCTGAGAGGAGGGCAAGAACTTGAGAGGAGATGCAGGTGGGACAGCAGACTCCCACTGACCAGAGGGATATCCCATGCTGTATGTCGTCATGCTCACCAATACAAAAACTGAGGAGAAAATTTGTCAGGGTTGTTGCTCAGGCACAGGCTGGTGGTGAGCAGTTGGGGTTTTGTATCACTTGTTTTTCTTGGTTTTCTTTCTCTTTGAAGATAGCAGGTTAAACACCAACAAACTCTCTAGGTTCAGGATGTTTCTCTGATAAAAATACCCACCTCACTCAAATTTATAAGGTCATAGTTATTTATTTCACTGTAACTAGTGCAGTCTATGTAAATTTAGAGCAATTAACCTACGGACAGCCAGTGTTTTATGATGAACAGAAAAAGTAATCTCCTCCCCCCAAGTAATAATAACTTCTTTACAATTAATGTAAGTAATAACTCCTTAAAAAACAAAGTTTCTGACTTATTCCAATGTACCCCAGTATAACTATTATATTTTTGGTCTTTATGATCAGAAATCTTTTGTTTGTTGCATAATATGTTGTCAGACTACTGACTGACTAGTCTCTGACTTTTCAGCTTATCATCTTTCCCTAACCCAAACTTCTCAAGCAAGGGTTGCAAACTAATCCTATTAGTTGTCATAAAACAATTGTTTTCTTTCTCAAGGGCTGCTGTGCCTTATTACAATATGACCTCGTAATTCTCGTTTACTGAGGAAATTAAGTCCAATACCTGATTACCTCATACTTTCAAATTGCAACATATACTTTCTTACACAGGAACTGAAATGACTTTGTTACGAATTAGAGATATCTGCCCCTAATACACCATGTAGAGTAACTGAACATTTGCAAAAATCCCTGTTTTCAAAAGAGTAGAAATTGCTTTCAGTATACTGCTGATACTGAAACCGAGTTAAAAAAAAAATAGGGACAGGAAATTGCTCCCTTTGTGCTACAGTTTGACTTGAAAGAAAACCTGCAGCTGATGCAACCCTAAACTTGGAGCAGCCTGAGATTTCCCACCATGACTTTGATATCAACAACTTCATCTTTATATGTCTATAGTGAAGAGTGAATGGGGCAGGGCTAGTCTATTTATACTCTTTGATGTTTTCATGTGAAGTGAGTTAAACAGGCCAGGCAAGGCTATTGGGTTGCTGGCTAAAATATGACCAAAAAATTTAACTTCCATAATTCCCATTTATTGAGGAAACTCTTACTAGTTATTATAAACTAGATCACTGGCCTTGGTTCCAGTGTTACCAGATGGCAAACGGCACTGGTAGAAGAATCTACCTCAGTCTGCAACTAGCAGAATGATACCTAATTTTATGAAAGTTAGATCTTACATGTCATGGTAATCCTCACACTTATTACCACCAGGCTGGAAATAAAAAAGCAATGTTCTTTGCATAAGATGCAGCTGATAATCTTCTTAAGCTTCACAGATTGCTGTGAACAAATCACCTGAATGTTTTTCTCCCTATTCCAGCTTAGCCTCAAATATGAAGAACAATTCTTCAATGAAGTTGATGTTGAATAACTTGAGAAATTCTCATCTGAGGAAAGTCTGCACAGTTGCATTACATAATGATAAATAACTAATATGTTCATCAGCAATAGAGGCAAAGCTTTCTCATTAATAGGATTTAGCTTCAGTAACAGTAATAGTATATCCTCAGCAGAGAATAGTAACTACTGAATGCAAGAATATTCAAAGGTAAATTAAAAATCTATCTTATGAATTTGGCTTTCCAAGAGTCAGTTTGTTATATTTCTATATGTGTGTATCAATCTATCTATACATGTGACTATCTAACTATCTACACATCTATATATACATGCACACAACCACCACATGTAAGTGATTGCTTCTTCCTAGCCAGTGAAAGAACAGAGATACATTCATGTAGTAATTTCAGGAAGTAAATAATTTATAATGGGAGGGGGAACTGACACAGCAAATGGCTAAGTACAATCATAAGAATGGTATTGGAATAGGAACAGTGAGCAACAGCTCTAGGTAGTTTTTTTTGAAACAGTAAATTAGCTTTCAGAGATAAAGATGGGAGGCTAAGAAAAAAAGGAAGCTTGATGAAAGTTTTATTTTTCACTACCTTACACACCTTATAAAGATTTTCAGATCATGTTTCAAATATAAATCACTGACAATAGCCATGGGTTACAGATCAAATCAAAGGCATTAGTTTTTGTCAACAGGATGACCAGCCAGTTGTGTAGAGCTGTGAACTAGGATCAACTAGGAATGGAGAGGACGATGACCAGTAATCAAGTAAGAAAATGGTAGACTGTGCTAGCAAGCTAAATGTGCAAGGTTATGTTCTCAGAATGCAACCAACTGAAAGTAAGCAGATAACAAAACCAGGGGAAGCTGCTGATACACCAGAGGGCTGTACTGCCATTCAGAAGGACTTTGACCGGCTGGAGGGACAGGGTAATTGGAATCTTGGGAAGTTCATCAAATAAAAATGCAATGTCCTGTACATACAGAAAGAATAACCCTGAGCATCAGAACAGGCTGCAGTCTTGCTGCCTGGAAAACAGCTTGGCGGAACAGGACCTGGGGGTCTTGTTGGACAACAAATTTAATATTAATCACCAATGTGCCCTTGTATTAAAAAGCATCCTGGGCCACATTAGGAAGAGCATAAGTCAGCCAAGGCGATCCTTTCGCTCTCCTCAACACTAATGAAAAACAGATAGACAGGGGAGGATTAGACTGGATATTAGGAAAAACTTCTTTGCTAAAACGTTGCCAATCATTGGAACAGGCTGCCCAAGGAAGTGACTGAGTCACCATTCCCAGAGGTATTTAAAAGATCGGTACATGTGGCACTTAGAGACATGCTTCAATGGTCGACTTCACAGTATTAGGTCATTTGTTGAAGTTCATGATCTTAAAGGTCTTTTTCAACCTAAATGATTCCATGGTTCTATGAGTCTATGAATACTGTGTTCAGTGCTGGCCTTCTTGGTACAAGAGAAACATGGAGTTACTTGAGTGAGATCAGCAAAGGAACAAAAATATGACTAAGGGTCTGTAGCATTTGTCATATGAGGAGAGGCTGAGGGAGTTGAGATTTTTCAGTCTGAAGAAGAGAGGGTTCGAGGGTGATTCTATCAATGTGTATAAATACCTGATGGGAAATTGTGAAGAAGACAGACTCCGACTCATACCAGTGATATCCAATGAATGAACATGATGTAATAATCACAAATTAAACTACAAGAAATGTCATCTCAATGTGAGATTATTTTTTTTTTCCTGTGAAGGATGTCAAACACTGAAACAGGTTACCTTCATAAGTTATGAAGTCTCCATTCTCGCAGATGCTCAAAACTCCACAAAGACACTGTACTAAGCAACTTGTTTTTACTGACCCTGTCTTGAGCCAGGACTAGCTGATCTCTAGAGGTCCCTTGCAACCTCAGTTATTCTGTGAATACAGAATTGCACTTAAAGAATTTCCACTTTTAGTTTCCATTCCAGAACAATGATCTATTAGCTCTAGTTCTGAGAAACCACTATGATCAATAGTGTATGCCTGAGAAGGCCTGAGTAAATGACAGTGAAATTATAAAGAAAGAACTCAAATAAACAGGACAAGCAGAGACATGCTTTTAAAATTATTGTTTAACTGCTTTCTTCAATGTATCAAGATAATCTCAAGACACCTTTTCTTCTAGGAAGTAGAAAACCCAAGCATTTCCAGATTTCCATTGTGTGGATGAGGAAGTTAGGACAGTGAAGACACAGGTATCCTCTGTTACAACAGAGGAACTACTATCACAGACAACTTTTGATATCTCAACTCCTACTCATTCCAGAAATAGGACTTCCAAAGGGTTGCACATATATATACATGGCTTAAAAGAAAAATACCAAATTCCAGAAACATAATACCTGGTCATTCTGTCCTGAAACAGTGCATAGGCTTTCAGCAGGTGAAAAGTAACAAAGGCCTGGAAAGGAAGCAAGAGAGCTATTGTTACCAGAATGTAAAATTTGCTTAGCATTTATTATCACTGAAATCAGATTCTGCTTACCTTTGAGCAAAATAAGATCTTTGAAAAGATATAGAATATGTTTATGTTTTCACTTTTTTTAATACTTTTGAACTTTTAAGAAATAGATGTTAATTCTATGGAAGAAAGACCTCATCTACAGTGTGCAAATAGCAAAACCACTGCAACAAACTGAACATAGAATCAGTCCTGCAAGTTATAGGCTGCTACTTCTATTTGACTCTAGAAAATACCAGCAGGACCATAAGGAAGAACAATTCTCTAGAGATCTGAAGGAAAAGGAGCAGGTGGCTATAAAAACATCAGTAATGGTCAATAAAAAGAGTTGATTCAAAAGAATCTTCCCAAGGGAAGAAAATTCAACCTGATTGTCATAAAACAAATGAGATTGTAATCAAACACATTTGCTTATTGGACTTTCTTTCCAGAATTGCATAGATTTTTCTCTAGTATTATATTAATATTCTTATTCTACTAGTTCCTTCTGGTTCATAGTTAATACTTAAGGGTTTCTTTAAAAAAATTTAAGGGATAGTGAATTCAAGAACCCTGTCTTTATGTTATAATTTCTTTATACAAAAAAAGAAAAAGGTCTAACAACAAACAAGAAGAAAAAACACGACACCAAAAAACCAATACCTTTTTTAAAGTTTCTTTATGTGTTGGGAAACTACTTGTTGAAAGGTAGATAGAACCAGGCAGATACTCTGCCTTGAGAAAGCTGCTAGTAATGTTTCAATAATATATATATTTTTTAATTATCTATAGAAATAACAGCGTGAAAACTTCAGTCCATGGGAAGCTCAAACACCAATATGATTGACAAACGTATTAAAATGCTTAATGACCAGAGGAAAACTAAATGACTCTTGAGAACATCTTATAATTGCCCCAAGCAAATATTGTTTTGTCTCATCATTTTGACCCCATTATTCTATGCATTAATCTATGCATTTTGTCTTTTTCTGAAATTTTGTTCAGATCTTTATTTCAAGATCAATTTCTAGCTCTTTCCATGTTGCTCCTTTTGCCATTTAGTTCCATATTTTGACCTGTCTGTTTGTTAAGCAACTCTGATGGAGTTGTATTTAGACTTGTCACCTTACTAACTGTAATCCTTTCCTTTTTACTTTTTAATTCATTGTCTATTACTGTCCTGGTTTATGGCCATCAATTATTTCTTTTTTTTTTTTTCCTGACTGTGAATGCAATCAGAAGAAACTCAGAACCTTCACACTACAGCTGTGTTTGCTTAGGCATAAGGGCATGCTTGCTACATTTACTTGAACCTTAGCGTAACAATCCTAAAGATTTAAAAGCTAAATACACAAAGGTGTCTAAGGCTCGGTGATAATGTCACTTTTTTATAAACTCTGTCACCCTGTGAAATCTACACTGGACATAGACCAACATCAAGGAACATTTATAAACTTTTAATAAGATTTGCTAAACGTGTTGTGTACGATATGGAAACATCTACGCGACAAAAAATATAGATAAGAAATGAAAACCTGCTCACATTTCTCAATGAAATAAGAATCCACCTCAAGGCTGTGACTGTTCCTTTTGCTATGATATCACTGCAATGAATACATTTTTTGAGATAAAAACGTCAACTGCTCTTGTTTTATGATTGCACACTTAATAGTATAGTAACAAATGTAGCCAGATGAAACCCTAGAGTAGAAATTCAAGTATTCTTGTTTGTGACTTGACACGATGACTTTAACTTACAGGCATGTGTTTAAGGACACTCTTAAGTTGTGTATCTCAATCTGTTCCATAAAAATAGTATGCTGTTTTATATATACAAAAGGACTAATCTCTGTGCCTTCCAGATAAATAAGCTTAACTTTCCAGCTTTAGTAACACATTTAACCAAAATTTTTGCCACTCATATTTAAATAGTTTCACAGTATGAAAGAGCATTAGAACAAGAATTTGAACCATGATGTTAAGATGTTTTCTCTAGAATGTGCCAGACACTCCTGTAAATTCAAATCTCCCATGCCCAGATCTTCAATATGCCAGTGTATCTGTAAGTTTTATGTTCTTGTTGGGGTGTTCTACATAAGAACCAATTTGGTGAGCATGATTGAGAACTATTGCTACTATCACTATAAATAACAAAGGGCTTAAAGGAGTAAATACAGACTAGTAGCTAAGCATCTGATATTCTTAAGGATCAGTAAAGTTGCTCGTGGGAACTTACATGTCCAGGTAGTTTTGGGTGCCAGATCCTGGAAAACATGGTAGATTGAGGCTTTAAATTTGGATACCAAATGTTTCCATTAGGCAATAAATTCCCTTAGAGGGCCTAGTCTTGAAATGACAAGCTCTTTCTTTGTAAAAGTATATCCTCTAAGCTACAGACATGATTACAATTTTTTAATGTTTGTAGTTTTTAAATTCTGTTGCCTTCTACAAATCCAGTTTTCTCAAAGATCCTACTCTCTGTATCTGCTGGAAATTTTTACCTAAATTATGTGTTTAACTTTTTTAAAGTGTTTAAAATAGTGTCTTAGTGTGAGGAAAATGGATTTTATCCACTTCGCTAATAATAGTTTCCTGACCATCTTCAGCAAAACTGCTGTATGACCTGATTTTTGTATTTGCTAATTAGTATTCGTTGCTCATTTCTCAAAAGCTTTGATTTCCTAGTGTTTTTAGAAAATAATTTTCAAAAACTTGTATAAAAGTTCAAAATAGTTTGAATAAGTATTATTAAATGTTAAGACTAATAATGGATGTGACTAAGAAATTATTCTTCTTTTACTCTTTTATCAAGCTGGGGAGCCTGGAGCTATATTTTTGAGCACCACGTCTGTCACATCTTATTCTATGCAACTGTATGTGCACAATGTTATATAAAATTATTACTCAACTTGAAAATATAGGGTTTTTTTCTTTTATGAAATAATATCCAATTTTAAAGGTAAATTTGTAAATAAAAAACTTAAACATAGGTTTTGATGGTAATTTTGCTCTCCAGCTGTATCTATCACAAATTTTCTGCTTATGTTGCTTTCCAGTCCAGCTGAATCCTTTCCTTGTTATTTGCTTCTTATTGATGTTCTTTCTTTCTTTCCTTTCACTCAAAACTTCAGCTGATGTTAAGCATAACAAACAAATTGAAGACCTTTTTTTTCTCAGAAGTCTAATTGTTTTAAGTCCTTCTGATGATTTTATCCTTTTAACCTAAAAAATACCTACATTGGTAACGTTTCTAACATTTTCTACCACAAAACAGTGTGTGTAGTCTTTCATCTAAGTAAGGCTTATTAAACTGTGTTTATTTCAACCCACAAGTTTTCTGACTTTTACTCTTCTGATTCTCATTATTTTTTTGAACCCCATGACTGTCTTGACCTAGTAAACACTATTAGATCTATCCAATCAGTCTCACAAAATAGTGTTGAACAAAAAAATAAGTCCTGCTACCTTTTTTTTTTTACAAAAAACTTTTTGTTCATCAGCAGAAACCATCTCAGTTTAAGAATTAAATAGCTTTAGTTTAATAAGAATGCGTCCTAGTTTCTTAGGAATCTCCTAAAGGATTCCAGGGTTTTGATCCCAAGAGATGAGAAGTGTAATTTACAAAGGGACACGTGATCTGCCTCACCTCTCTATGTATCATGTCTTATAAAAAAACCACTTTGATAGCATTCTGTAACTTTCTGGATCACCTTTGGTCACTCTGACTTCTTTCCACAGATGGGCTGGAAAGCCAATAAGAGAGTAAAGAGAATTATATTTTGATTGGTACTGACTAGTTTTAACCAGAATGTCTTTAAATAGAGATAATGTCTTTATCTTTTGGATTATCACACCTAAAACCAGTCTAAAAACTTTAACTGGACAAGAGAGCTCCAACACGACAGATGTGTCCATACAAGTATTTGGTTAGGTATACAGGTATACTTCCTTTTGGTTAACACATTCTCAGTTTCCTCAGCTTGCCAGTGTCACTAAAAGAAAGGCATTTGTAGTCAACCTGAAAATACACAGGGACACATCTGACTAACAGCAGAAATTCCTTAATTTAAAATATGTGGTATCTACAGAGGGCTTAAAATGTTGAAATTCTGTCTATAAAGAAAGAAATATAAATGTTACAAACGGTTATATTTTAATATTTCTCTGCATATAATATTTTGGTCCTGAACCAAATACATGCAAAGCACGCCTTGCAGCTTTGAAGTAACTTCTGTGTGTTTTAAGGTATAAAATACCTCTACTCTAAGAATCAAATCCCCTTTTTCATAGAGAGTATTTCATTCAAGTCATACTGAATAACAATTTTTTGCTTCTTTTTACCCTACATAAAATTTTCCAATCCTAGTAATTTCTCATTACAGTCATCTATCTTTTCATAATCCCTTTTTACCACAAATTAAAAAAAAAGGTGTAGTATGTGTGTATCTTGTTGTTATCCTAGATTCACCTTCTTCCCTACCTGGGAAATCCAGAGTCAAAAACCAATTGAACCATGAGAATTTTCAGGGAGTAGAACATATCTAATGGTATGTGACCTTTGTATGAACATTCCAAAAGGCTGAAAACCTCTTTAATTCTTCATATGATGTTCCAATGCTTTTCTTTGTAGGCTTTCATCCTAAAAGAGCAAGGCATATTTTGAGAATTTGGCATCTGGGACATTATGATAGTTCATATTTGAAAAGTCACATGCAATTATAGCAATGTATAGAATCTCCGTTTTCTTAGCACTGCTAAGAAAACAGTTTAGGACTGGCAAAGTAGACTAGTTTAATAATCTTTTTCTTATCATATCATCACATCTACAGCAATTATTTCAAATTCTTCTGCCCAAATGTATGTCTACAGTATACATCTACATCTGAGTTAATGATCTAAACAACCTTTGTATGGAGAGATGTTAACTCTCTGATCTGTTCTCTAGGAATTTCTTCCGTTTGTAGACACTGAAAATAGATAAGGTAGCCCATGTCCAGGAAAAAAATGTCCTTTTCTGTCTCCTGACTTTAAAGGTAGTCATGTTATTTTGCATGGTTAGAGATGTGTGATGATCTTGTAAAATTACATAAGAGGAATTCCACCATTGAAGCCAACTATATGTATACAACTTAGAATATCTGAAAGGAAAAGTAAAAATTGAATTTTTACTAAGAGCTGAAGATTAAAATTTTGGATATTTTGCATGCATTTATCCAACAAGAAGCCCATTATTCTTATCTACTTAATAAATTTTAGTTCTTTTTTTGCCTAACTGATTGTCCGTCAACTCAATTTACCAGGCAGCTTTAGATACAGAAAACTTATATAAATCTTGTGAAAATTTTATCAGATAAGCCTGCTGACAAAACTAGACTCACAAAAGCGTGCTCAGGACTATCAGATTTTTAATACAGGCATAGATCTGAACCAGCATAGTCATCCTAACTTTGGGTCTAAGCTGGTGAAATGCTTTCACATACAAAGACTTCCCTGGAAGGCATTCAATTTTAATGAATATAAGAACCATCTCAACTCTCTTTTCAAGAGCCACCTCTAGTTTATGAGTAGCAGCATTATGTAAGATTTCCCACTGTCTGGAGTGCTTCAGTCCTCCCTTGTGCTTGCTAATTGGAAACTGACTGAACATAATAAGTCCACAGATTGTATAGAAGCTCCTTCCAGGAAACAGGCTCC
Organism: Neomorphus geoffroyi; assembly: GCA_033558235.1. NCBI lineage: Eukaryota > Metazoa > Chordata > Aves > Cuculiformes > Neomorphidae > Neomorphus > Neomorphus geoffroyi. The sequence goes on along the minus strand of JAUMJM010000053.1, from coordinate 19,949,149 downwards.
AGGGTTCAGTCCAGGCACGAGCAGGATGGCTGACACTGCAAGTGCGGTTGATCTTCCCAGTAAATCACACACTCTCTCATTTCATCAGGGAAGTTTGTGAAATGTCCAAAATCACATCTCTGTCCAGATAGTGGTTCATTCAAATTATTTAGCAACTGACTTGCATAGAGCAGTGTTGACAAACTGTAATGAGAGAATTATAAATTGATCTTAGAGCCTTGTGAGGAAAAACTATTGTCAGACATAAACTTGCTTATAAAGAAACTGTGTTATCTTCTCAGAAGGAGGAGTCATTTGGTTGATGGAAAAGAACATTTTTAATTTTTGCTGTGTTGACCACCTGTCACAAAATTTGCAAGGATTTTGTGACATGTTTGCTCGCATTGAAGTTTTTATCTGACTCCCCCCCAAACTCCTGACCCTGAACGATAGAGTACCTGTGTTTATGAGACATTGGTTTTTTGTTTTGGTTTGGTTTTTATTCTTTTGAAGTTAAACAACATCACCCAGGGTACTATAAGTCTGCCTTTCCTAATCTTACTTCAGCATGGTGTCAATTATCTTATCTATTTTCAGCACAGTGATCACCTCCAGACAGCCATATACAGAGGCTGACAATATACGTCCTGGTCCGTAAAACACCACAAAAGTCTGAGCAATGGCCAGGCTTCAAAAGTTCTCAGTCAAATTTTTGAATTGTGTCCCAAGTTAGTTCTTTAGATGATTTGGGAAGATTTAGTCCACAACATGCTTATCTTTTAGAATACAAATACCGAATGTCTATTTCACCTTTCTTCAGTACAAACACTTTGAATTATCTTTCATAGTAGAACAAATGACAAATACGAAATAATTTTTAATGCTTCTTTCCTGTACCTAAAAACTCTAGATGCCCATCCACACTTACATACGTGCTTTCCTCAATATGTGTAAGTATTTTCTTATATGCAAGATTTTAACTCCTTTCCTTTTTCATCCAACACTGAATCAAGCTGCCTCCTTTAACGGTTTTGGAGGCAAGCATATGGCTTTTCATGGTGATCTATTGCTCTTTTTATTTTAATGAGAATTTACCAAGTTTTTGACTGAATGGCTCATGAGCACCCAAAAGGAAATCCACCGCACATGTACCAATCGATTGCACATGCATCATAGGTATGACAGAGCCTGCTTGCTTGGCACCCTTGAGTGATGGGAGCTCTGCAGAGCAAGGAAGTAGACCATGACATATTACCTTACTTGTTATCCTCCTCTTTCTCCTTGGTTATCCTTTCCTCCCCCTCTGTGTCCCTTCTCCTTCTCCAGAGTCTCAGTGATATCTGCCATCTTGCCTCAGGTTCACAACCCACCCACCCACCCCCACTCGATGTTGAGGTAATGGGATTACAAATGAAAATGTAGATGAAAGCAAGAGAGAAAGGATGGTCTGTTGTTTAATTTTCAATATAAATGAAGTGCCTAGGGAAAGTGAAGAATGCCACTAGTCCATATCTGCTTCATTAGGCACCTAAATGCCCCTGGGGATCCTGCTTTAAGAGACATAAGACAAAAATATTCCCTAAAAGCAGAGATGCAGCTGAAAGGGAAATGAAGCAAAGAGAACATGAAAAAGGCTTTTGAAAAAGAAAAACTGCTGGGGTGCAGCAGGGGCCAGGGCTCACCAGGCAGGCAGCAAGAGCTCCTTGAGGTCCATCAGGGGAGAACATGGCAGCCAGGGTCCACTGCTCCAGCTAGAAACAGGGCAGTCAGGATGGAGGCACTGGGTCAGTCCCAGCCCCAGATACTGGGCGTCTCCCTGGGGACAGGAGGGATGGGCCTGTCGGCTAGTCTGGCTCAGCAGGGCCTACAGCTAGGCCGGGCTGGGATGCGGGCACCTGGAGATGGGTCCTGCTCTGGAGCAGGGGCTGACAGCCTTGGAGGGTGGCATGAGGTTCTGGGCCATGGGCAGGGTAGGGAGAGCTTTTTGGAGAGGCTGGGCAGGGACAGACAGGCTCAGGTGGGCTATACTGAAAGACACGTGTCAGTAGTTTGGTACTTAGCAATTTGTATCCTCATATTAAGCACCTACCCCCAGCTTTACATGCCCCAGGTTATTTTAGGATATGCTTTTCGAACCACGTTCATTCCACTTAACCTTACAATGAGGAAGGCGCCTAAGGCAGAGTTGTAGCATTTCTGGTTCACTTGATCAAAAGGAGGGATACAGACCTCCAGAAGGATTTTTAGTCTGAGATCTGAACTTTCCTCTGAGTATCTAGGTCTCTCCTTCAAGTAGCTCTCTCTTTTGACTTTACAAGGTTGGCTATACTCCTAAGTAATTCAGTTAGGTACTTCAAATTAGGTCGGATGGATTAGGTGAGTTACTACCTGTAATCTTTCTTCCCACAAGGAAAAAATTCTTTTCATGGCTCTTACAGATCCTCTTGTACCTCTTCTCATAGAGGCCTGAAAATTTGGCCCTGAGGAAATTCCATGACCTTAACTCTCTTTTATGACTGACAGCGATCCTGAAAAATAAACAAATTTACTTCAGATAGATAATAAAATTGCTGATTTCACAAAGAAAAGCGCACACTCAGAGAAGTTCTTTCTCTCTGTCTTGTCTTTTTCTTCCATGGGAAAAAAAAAAATGTCACCACAAGCTTTTCATGTAGCTAATGCTGATTTATCCTAATATGCACTTGAAGATTGAGCCATAAAAGCAAAAAGAGTGCTGGAGGCAGAGAAAGTTATAAAAACATGTCACAGACAAACGTTTCTTTTGGTTCAGGCTTAGATACAATTTCTAGCGAACAAAAGCTAGGTAGCATAGTAAGAAGGGTAACACAGCTCCCACTCTGGCAAGAGACAGTTACTCCTGTGACGGTGACAGTTGCCTTCAGAAGGTAGAAGCCTGTTAGCGCCCAGGCAGTCTAAAGCAGACTGAAGCCATGGCGTTGGGAAGGAGATTTTGTAGTGTGAGTTAAATAACCCATTAAATTCTGTTTCCGTGTAGTAAACCCCTCAGGTGGTTGCAACAGGACACGGGCTCAATGGCAATGGGAACCGAGGAATTGTTCTGTGTTTCCCATCCTCTTCCGCTGTGAATCTGAACCAACACATTTAAACCAAACCCAATAGAAATGTGAGAGCCCTGCAAAAGACAAAACATTTTAAATTGCTTCAAAAAACAGTTTGTGGAATTATTTAACTTAGCCTTGCTTATGCAAACGCTAAGGAAGAGCGCGTAATCAAAGCCATGTGGGAACTGTGCAATAGTATAAACTGGAGAGGATGGAAAAAAAAAAAAAAGAAAAAGGAGAGAGAGACAACAATGTAGAAAATATATGAAGAGGCTCACAAAGCGGATCAGAGAAACCCAGGGTCTGAAATCATAGCCAAGAGAACAATAGGGGAGCCAAAGGCCATACTAGAGTAGGGAAAGGGAAAACAGAAGACAAACTCTGGGAGTGAGATTACTGTGCCAAAATATGTCTAATAAATGCAAAATATACTGCAGAAAGGAAAACCTAGAAAAAAGCAGTATTGCCACAGGCTTGAAATATTCTTTGTTAAGAGCATTATGTTCTACTACTGGCTATTTACAGACTGATTTCACTAGGCATAAAGAAACACAATTAAGTAACTAGTATCTCTTAAACCTACCTGCACATTGCCAGTGTTTCCTGAGTGCTATGACTTCAACATCACAACTAATTTTTAAATGTTGTCTTCTAGTATAGTTGTTGTTTTGCAAACCTTTGCTACTGCAGTTCTAGCAGTTTTGTACGCTTAATATAATCCTCCATTTTTTGTTTGCAATAATTATTTCTAAATAAGTTTCTATTTAAAAGTAGATTAAATGTATCTATTTAAAAGTAGATTAAACTTGTGAATTATAACTTTTTTCCTCACGCTATATTTACTCTCCTTCTAAATTAAGGTGTTTTATGAAGACAAAAACAAAAATTTATGTTGTTGTTAGAAACTTCTTGCTTTGTTAAGATCCTTTTTAAAGACATTTCATGATTCTCTCTGTATTCCATTAAAACATTATCACAGCGAAAGATATGCTGATGCTAAAACTTCCAAAATCTGTCTATCATATCAACAGGAATCAGGATTTTTAATTTGCTATTTTTTATTTTACTTTGCATCCTTTACTGAGTTCAGGCATTGCAGTAAAATAAGAACTAGTTTTCTGGATTTCTTTCCTTTATAGGTTTTGTTTTCTTTCAGTTTGTGCATATGTTTATCTGTATTTCTTACTAGGTTCTTGCTACCACATAACACTTTTAGGAGCTTACGAATTGGTACATTTTTTCTATAGAGTGTTTGCTATCTCCACATTTTCATGTACTTATATCTTTCAAAACCTTGATTTCCTCATACAACCTTTTGTTTTGCCAACTATAATTTATAATATAAGATAATTGAAATAACTACATGGGGGCTAGCCTTTACCTGCACCTGTGGGTGAGTGCTTAGCAGCACCAATATTCATTTTTCGCCTCTTGCTACATGTGCTGAATTATTAATGCCACATTTCCAAACACTCACTAGTCAATTTTGGGGATTTTTTTTCAAATGTTTCCAGAAAGATCTTTCTTTGCTTTATTTGGCTATATAAATCTCATTTCCTTAGTCTATCTCAATAAAAGATGGAGATACTAAATCAATATCTGTCACTATTAGTGTCTAGATCAAGTTGTTTGATCATGAATAAAGCAAACAACTGTCTCAAAGCTGTCAGCTTTTTTTTTTAAGCAAACTTATTAATATTTTAATAATGATCTTTTTGTACTGCATGCAACATTCTAAGGCTTCCTGAATTTTCTTCAGCTGTAAGTGCTCAAAACAATGTTGCACTCCACTGCTGCATTCTACAGGCTGGCAAGGGATAGTGGACGTGAAACAATTAAGATCACTATATAAATTTCAGTCAGCTACTGATATTTGGTGTATTGCGAAGTGCCTTTGTAGCTCTAGGGAATCTTTACACAGACTAAACAAATTCAGACAAGATAGTTAAACCCTTGATATATGGCTATAGCAGGAGTAAGTACAACAGTAAAATTAAGCTTATATACAAAATTTATGGATCCGGCATGACTACTTCTTTTTATTAACTGAAATAGTCAGTATCAGTATAAATAGCCTTCAATGCAGAAGTAAGGAGGCACTGATTAACATAGTAAATAATTTTGCTCATCAGTTAATAACCAAAATAACAAAACCCAGCTATATTTATTGCTCTGCTGGCAGACCGTCAAGACCCAAAAAAGCAACTGTTGTGTTAAAGTCTAAATAAGACTGAGGAAGGATTGAGTCATAGATGGAGATTTCCATGGACAGAATATCTGTAAAACACAGAAAACTAAAAAGCCACAGTCAGTATTCAGATATAAAATCGAAGGCCTTACATGATTTTATTTTTTATATTAATGTTTTGGATAGGGGAAGGTGAGTTGTTTTGTTTTCAGTTTCATTGTTTACATTAATTATACATTGAAAGCTTATTTATTATGCAGGAAGACTAACAGAGACCTAGTGTTAAAGTAACTCTGTCTTCAACAGCATGAAATATTTGGTGACAAATATTCTAAAAGATTAGAGAAGAATTTTAACTTCTCCCTTGTGTATTTGGTTTTGCATCATCTGTAAACTTTCAGTGTTGACTGAGACAGAAAATTTAAGTGTTATTGAATACTATTATTTAATCATCTACAGTTTTTAAAGTGCTGCATGAGCATTGCAGGGTGCATGTCTGAATTAAGGTCCTAATTTCCCAGAAAGGTTGCACAGTGGAGACATGATTTATTTTCAAGTACATGGATGTTTCCAGATGTCACTGTGAGCGAATACATTATGATGCCATTTAACAATGCCATGCAACTGGATCTTTAACTGATTTAGAAAACAGAGCAAAAATGTGAGGATGTTATATACCATAATCTTCTTAGTTTATGGGTGAATCTTTGAACATTCTTCATTATTATCTCTTGTAATGAAGATCCATCGTTACAATTTCCAAAAGCAGCTAATATTTTTAGTACCTCTTCTGAAAAAAACAGGAAGCCCTTGTTTAATTTCCAAGATGTAAATTTTAATCACTGAAATGGAAGTTTGTCAGTTCCATTGGTTTCTTTCAATTTGCATTAAGTTCTCCCAGCAAGGTTAGGTATTTTCTAGGGAGAAAAAAACCCCAAAGAGATGCACACTTCTTTACTTTAGAAGAGATATAATACAAAATAAGTATTAAAAAGAAGTTAGTTCCAAAGTATATTTCATCATACAGAAAGGATAAGCAAGATTTACTTTTTTAACTTACTGATGAACTCTTAAGAATTTTTGGTGAGGACTGTCTGAAAAATCCTGACAGAGACATTGTATCAGAAAGAGATTGTTTAGAAATGAAAGATAGACTGTGGAACAAGTTCTCAGGCTTTAGTCAAAGAGAAGATTGTCTATGTTTTTGATTCTTCAAAATTGGTCATTCTGTTATGGAACAATTTCTGTTCTCAAATACCCTAAAGGGTCTCTCATCAAACTCCTATATTTAAATAACTGTGCTCAAACTCTAGATCTAGGAACAAACATAGCTCTCTTACAAATGCATGTAGTGCAGAGTCCTGTAGTCTTATGTCCAAGTGCTGTACTGAAACCAATCTTTATTTCATTATATCTCCTTATGTAGTTCCTTACCTGACTTACATTTTGTACTGCCCATAAACTTCAAAAATTTAATTAAAAGACCATATCTCTCATCTAACAGATCAATGAGCAGACTAGTCTTAATACTTTTATTTGGTGTATAAATATACTATTTTCTCAAAGGTAGATACCTGCAGCATATTTTACAGTCAGTCTTTATAAAAACCATGTGAAATTTCCTCCAACTTATTTTTTTGCAGAATTTTAATTTAAGGTCTGACAAACTATTAATGTAGTTAAAATCAGCTGCCAAAGGAAAAGAGGTACAACTGAAAAACCTGAACATTATTGCAGTGCAAGTGAAAAAAAAAAAAATAGCCTCTGTATTAATATCTTAAATAAATTTCAAATTTTAAAGCATGAAACAGATACCTCACATGAGCTATAAAAATCAGACTTTATTATTTTAAAAGCCTTGAAAAGATCAAAAAAATAAGATCAGAATCTTAACAACATGATTTCATTTTTATTTTTCTTTAATGTTTCTTGTTTTCAAATTGCAATCATATGTCAATAGTGAGAAATTAGACGAAACACCTCATACATTTTTGTGGGCAGGGGAAGCAATAGTCTAATTAATCCTAAAAATCTAATTAGAGTTAATATAATATTAGTCTGTTTAGAACTGTACTAGCACTTTTAGTCAAATTTATCCAATTACAGCACATTCCAAGTTAAGTTACTGTTAAAGCTAACAGAAATAAGCATTCTAATATCTACTGTCTTTTCTGAGGTTAGGCTTGATTTTCTCAGTGTGTTCTGGCAAGTCATAAACATCCCAACTTATTTTGAAATTAATTTTCATTATGGGGATTTGTTTTGTCCTCTTATTGGGTGTCCTTGAGGTTTTTTGGTACATTTGCTAACAGCTATCGTGTGTTTCCATGTTGGGGTTTTTTCATTTATTTATCTTAGAATTTCATGTTATATGTGTTATACATTTGCTGTATACTTTTCATTTCTCTCTCTGCTATTCCTAATGTTGGTTCTTCTCTGTTCCTAAGACTGCGCTTCTTTAGCAAGTAGTAATTGACCATTTCTGAGCAGTGTTTATAGATCTGGGACATCTGGTACCACCCTGTGCCTGTACTTTCAAGGTCTGTGATATTATCTTGTTGTATGTGCGGTGATGTTTGTTACAAACCATTATTTAACTTCAACAGCCTTCAAGTTGCTTAGGTAATACATCATCAGTACAACATAGTAAAACATATAACTCAGTTTTAGCATCATTACCAGTTGCTCCTACCAATATATTGATTGAAGGTATATGTGTACATCCACAGATACTCTATACTTTCGTAGCTACCTGTTATTAATATTTATTATTATTGCTTCTCAATATGTTCAGCTAGGTTTCCAGTGCTTAGCTTTTTCCTGCACACAGCCTGACACGTCTAAAATCTCACAACTCCATTGCACCGTTATAATGACTATACTGCTGGAACTAAATATACGATTCTTCCATTTGTGGTGGAAAATTACACAAAGAGGGAGATATATCAGAAAAGTTGTAACTAATTCTGAATACTTTCAGAATACTTCAGTTGGCCAAAAGATAGTCGAGATAGTCCTTCAAAAGATTTTCTCTTTTTTGCCAGTAATACATTTTTGTTCCCCTTCTCTCATTTTTCTTTAACCAAATACAACTTTGCTACGTGCAGATCAAACATAGATTGGTGAGACTAACTTGCTGTTGTGAATTTTTGGAATGAATCTTTTGAAGTGCCCTTTATTTCTGTTTCTATAGCTATAGGTCTCTGATCAGCTAATTGGACTCCTTCAAAAGCATTAAAGACTAATGGAGACCGGAGAGAGAGACATAAGGAGAGAAAAAAAGCATTCTTAATCTTCAGTTCTGTTGTAAAATCAGTTTGCATAGCGTGTCATATCATTTGTCTCTCTCTCCTTGACTTTCTGAATCCTAGAAGTTATATTTTAAGATTGAGGGAGAAGAAAGTATGAGAAGGTACAGGAATACAGAGTGTAGTTCGTTATGATTAAAACTTAGTAGAAAATTGAAGGCAATATTACAACTAAATTGCAAAAGCTTTCTTCAAACTTTAAAAAAGATAAGGATATTATTTAAAAGTCTAGTTTATACTTTTTTTCTCTGAAAGAGGCATTTTTGGGGATTTAATGGATTAAAACAAATATTCAATAAAAACATTATGCATATGTATGATGCCAATATATATACAAAATATGTTTTTCCTCTTCAACATGACTTTTCATTTTGAATGTTAAGATCAGTATGCTTCATTTGTATTCACTCAGTTGAGCTTTTTTTTTTCCTCTTTTGAATGCATGAAAGAGATTTTGACTTTTCATTCCAATTTTGTATTTTGAAATTTTTATGAAACGGGAAAGCTGTCTTTTACCTGTCACTTAGAAGCTTACAGTTGGAAGGATAAAAAGCAATTGAGAAGAAACATCAGAGGAGCATGCTTCCTATTCCCCAAATCAAAAAGGGGAAAAAAAGGTCAGAACAGCCCCAGGAGAACAAATAGCAGAGGAAAGGGTAAAACTACCAAGTAGTGGGAGTGGAGTTATCACACCTGGATAAGTGTCCAAAGCGAAAGGAATCAATTTCAGTGTCAGTTTGCATTTGCTGTTATAACCATGTTTGCTGGACTGAAAACGTTTATTACTTCTAATGTAATGTTCAGGAAGTGCCTTTACACACACACAATGCATACTAAACAATAAATCATGAGAAGAAATTTCCTGTTATTTGAACGATTATATACTTTTCAGCTAAGCTATTTGTAAATCTAACAAAATCGCAATGCCTTTCCCAAAATATGAACCAAAATATTGTAACCAGGGAACTATAACATTTATAGGACCTATCTTTTCTACTAAAGAAAGGAAAATATCAGAATTCATGTTTCTCATTTGAACTATAATACAGAAGAGGCAATTATTTTGATTTATACTCATTGAGACATGAGAAAAGTAATTTTACTTTTCAATGTTTCTTTTAATTCCTGTGTGAATATGTAATGAGTCTAACTGAGATCACTGGATGTTTTCCTTGTTATCAAAAAGTTGATATGAGTTTTTATTTCCTTCCTGGTTACAAGTTAAACAGATTTTCTTCTGAAGCTTATAGTCAGCTGTACCTAATTTAATGATCTTCTAATTCCATTAATTTGCACTTCTTGAAGGACCTCATCAACATCTATAGCATTGATGTTCTATTATGAAAAAACTTTTCACCATCTGAAGAGAAAGGAAAGCATCTCAAGTTAATCTGTGGAATGTTTGGATCTTTTTACTTCATTGATTTTATTAAATAAAAATATCCCCTCAGTACTTTGAAAAATGATATGGATTTAAGTGCCTGATAAGAGAGACTCAACAGTGATTGAGTTCAATCTCAGGAGTTTCCAGTCTTGGTATTTGTTACATCCCTAAAACCTCAAAGGCATTGCACCAAGTTTTGGGTTGGTTGTTTGTTGGGTTTTTTTGTTGTTCTGGGGGTTTTTAGGACTAAAAATTCAGTTGTGGACAAAGTAGCTTTTCTTTTTCTTTCCCTCATTTATGCATACAATTCATTTGTTTGAAAGGATAAATCTAATTTGTTCTTCTGAAATACAGTTTGCAAAGCTACTTCAAAAGTAACTAGAAGTGTATGAAGCATAGAGCCAGAATATTCTGGAGGCTACAGTTTCTCTGGGACAGAACCTCTTATAAAAATGAGTTCCTAGCTACCTCGGTGAGGTGAAGTGCCTGGCACTAGGTAGAATATTGCTTTATTTGTATGACTTTCAAACTGGTTTTATTATTGTGCTGCTATTCCAGGAGGCCATTCAGCACAATCGGATTAAAAACTTGATTGTTCTTTTAATTTGTTCTAAATTGTTTGTCTGCAGGAACTGACACATCTAAATCGAACAACCAGTTTCAGTGTTTGAAACGATAGACACCAGCATGCAATTTCTAGTAAAATCAGATCAAAATCAGATTCTTTAAAATCACTTCACTCTTGAATTTTGGCTGTATAATATTGTTACTTTATCTGTTGCTAGACCCTTATTTGTCTATTAGAGCTGTAATCACGTATTTTATCTAGACTTATTTTTTCTTTATATTTAAAATTATTTGTGTAATTTTTCTGCTTTTATATTGTACTACTTGAGAATTCTGATAGAACATGAAACACACTGAGAAGACGAAAAAATTCCAGTGAATTATTGAATGATTAATAGCTCATGAAAGCTTGTAGTAAAATGATTCTTTTCCTTAATATGCATACTATTTCAGTGTAGAATTTTCATTTCAATCTATCCTTTAATTTAAACCGGTGGACTCAGAGATAATACTATTAATGCAGTAATAATACTTAAGATGCACTAGTGAAAACACAAATATAAACTCTCCTGGCTCTTCAGCTGGTGTAAACCAGAAAATGCAATTAACTGAATTCAATATATATCCATTTCAGTCAACAGAGTTACATTGATATTCACCAGCAGAGGATTTGTCACATTATTCTTAATTTATACATATCTTATTACAAGCAAGAATAATGACGATGTATCCAATTATCTTGGACAAAAGAGCATGACTTAAACTAATTTGAGGATATGCAACACATATCATCTACTCTTATCAATCTTTGACATAACTGTTTGACTCAGATATTTAACTGTTTTCTTTTGTTGTTGTTTTTTTTAAGCTAATGTAGGACAGTTCAGGTGATGTGTCTACATTGGATATTTAGATATTTATTTTAAGTTATTTGTCATTTCTTTTTAATAGTGGAGATATGATGTTGCAGTCAACATCTCATTGTTTCATGAATGAAAGAGCCTTTTTATTTCTTTCAACTTTTTCTGTTTTTCCTGGTTTCCCTCAGGAATCACATTCCTGTGCTGAGAATTAATTTTACTCAATATAATTAGATACCTTATTTAGTCTCTTCTGTTCTGTAAGTATGTGATGCTTTTCACATTTCTGAGTTTTCTCAAGGGAAACAAAAGCCATAGCAAATATTTTGCACAGAACCAGAAAAAAAGTAAAATACTATATATTCCAGAAATAGTACAATGAATCTGCAGTGTTTAGAAATATCTTCCATAATGTTTTTTTTCTGAGTTTCGACATTTTCAAACAGTTGTTTCAAGGTGTAGCTATGCTCATTGTTTTCCACATAACCATTTCTACTTTTTAATTTACTCAATCACAAAATGTTTTTGCTTTTTTCTATTTCATTTTCACATTTTATTAAAGCTCAAGGTTTTTTTAAAAAATACTATATTAATGTTGCTGTTATGCTCAGCAGTTTCATCCTACTATGACTAATGTAGAAAAATGTTAAAAGTAACATACAACTTAATTGCGTAATATGCTCAAAACCATTCCAAGTATAATAACTGCTCAAGGAAAATTAAAAAATATAGTCAGTTACATGAAGACAAACTTTTACAACTGTGTAATAAATTTAGAACAAAATATTTTTGGAATATTTCTCTATTTCTTCCTTTTCATTTTCAATAAAAGAATTACATTAACATTTCATAAATATGGAGTTATCTTTTAATTAAGTTTCCTCTATGAGGGTTTCTCACATGTAGATAGTTCTGTTATTTAGGTTATTTCCACTCTCTTAAATAAAAACACAGATGTTGTAAAACTTTTGCAGAAGTTGATACTCTAAAATCTTTAAGCTCTGCTTCAAACCTCACTGTAACCTCTTACGTGTTATTTTAATATAAAACAATATAAAATTACTATCCTTAATACCCAAAAATCCCTCCAACTCAGCAGCCTGTCTCTAGTAACAGCCAGTAGCTCATAATTATCTTGGGAAAGAGCAGAGTAGATTAGGCACAGAGGGAAGTTCATTAGCTTCTAGTCCTGTGCAGCCCACAAACTTCTAACAACAGTGATGCCTTTTTCTTCTATCCATTACTCTAACAGGTTTTTGTACTCATGCAAAATTTCAACTGGTTATGTCTTGTCTCAATGCTTTTATTGTTCTTTTTTATTTGTTTTAAAACTAACATTTTTTGTTTCATTTGTTTCCTCCACCATTCTTGTTACATGTTCATTGTCATCAGACAATGAATCATTGTTCCCCATTTCCACTAAGACTTTTCTGATCTAAGACCAGAGCCATCAGAAATCTCAGACCTCTCTTTTACAGGCTGAACAGCTCTTGTCCACTTAGTTGCTTGTTGTAAGTATCATAGATACAGTTAGAGTTATTGATGTGTAAAAAAGCCTTTCCTTAGCACTGAGAACATTTAACTCTTAAAATCAGAAGGTAAATATCAGACAAAAAGCTTGTACTGCCAGTGGTTTTTAATACACCTGTCTCAGAGTTCCTAGACACTTTTGAATGAGCAAGTGCTGACTTATGCTACATTTCAGAGCCTTGCTTTCATTTCTAATACTGTCATTTACCTTCTGCAAGTTGTCCATACGCCTGGCTTGCAGTTTCCAAATTAACAAGGAATTGAATAAAAGATTTCAATCACTCAGCTTCCTAAAATGCAGAAAAAACATTTAAAATAACCAACTGGAGAATTTAAAATCTCATTAATAGAGATTAATTTATCCTCAGAACTATAAGAAATGCATCCATCTCCAGAGGCCATAACCAGAATATGTAAGTACATCAGTACATTTTCAATGTATTTTTCCCTTTCTTTCACTCTCTTTCTCTCTCGCTTTAAAAGTTCATCACCAAAAGAAATAGGTTCAAATGCCTTGATTACCAGAGAAGACATAGTTTTGTGCTGTCAGAGTGACTCAATCCCTTTGGGTCCTTGTAAAAATATACTCTGCTATGGATTACTTGGAAAAGCAGAAATATTGTTAATGAAGGAATCACATTTGACAAAGACGACTTATAACCAAGATTCTGGCTCTTAATTTTAGAGTCTTCTCTCATTATAAAATCAACCTTGGTATTAATCATGTCAAAACTTGCAAAGGTTCCATGCTATTGTAGTATATTTACATAAAATAATAACAATATTGAATATCAAAGTCTGAGTGCAGAACAAAATAATATGCAATTCTAATTGCCTAACTCAGTTTTTTTAATTGAATTCCAAGCAAAGGTCAGCCCCAAGGTCCTCAGTAAGTTTTCTTTTTTATGCTGAAGGCATAATAAAAAGAAAGCTTGAAGAATCTTGTTGACTGAATCATAGATAATGCATAACAGGTTGCAATGCCTTCAAATGATTATCAATTGGTCATCTATAACAAGAAAATAAGCAGAAACACATGAAACGAAACATATAAACTATTAAGTTTTATAAATTAACCACTCCTGGCAATGTGTAACAACTGTATGCTCCTTCATGTAGGGGTCTGGCATTCTGACATTTCTAATGAAAAGGTTATTGTTACTTTCCTTTCAAATGTGATACACCAGCAGCTTAGAACGTGACACTTCAGCTTGCTCTGCAGAGCAGCCGTTCACATGAGGATAACTGTGTTCAAAAGAGAATGAAGACCTCCACTTCCTGAAGAGTTGTGGGAAGCTCCAGAACTTTGTTGTTACTTCAAGATCGCTTATATTACACACACAGGATAAAAATGAAAAACTAGTTCAAAACTGAAAACCTCCCATGGAAAGAAATATTGTATGTAACAGATATATCATCTCTATTAAAATATCTGAGTACATCAGAACTCTTTTGTCTGTGGTTGAAATTTTACCTGATTAATGCTTTATTCATGGAGTGGTGTTAGTGATACCTCTGGCATGTTTTGCAATGTAAATTACTTCTGATTTTGAATAAGGGTGATGGGATCTGCCACAAACAGGATGAAATTAAGAGTAAAAGAAATATGAATCACTTCAAATTATAGCACTAGAATGAATACCTGAACTAGCTCCTATACTCATGAGCTTCAGATGTTCTCATGCTGAGGACATAAACAATCCTTGTTTGCTGATGCTTGAATGTCTGCAATAGAGAACTGTCATCACAAAATTTTTCAATGTAAACTGAACTCTCTAAGTGCTCTCTGATGTATGGCTAGCCTATTAATTTCCTATTCTAATTTTATTTCCTAATGAGTATTTGCTGGGGTCCCCAACAAACAATGAATTTATTTAATAATACTCGACAAAGAATTCCATGATGTTTGGATCTGGTAGGAGGCAGGATTTGACTATTAACTGACCATTAATGACTAACGTCCAGGGAAAAAAAATAAAAGAACTGAGTTTGATGTTTCAAATACAAGCTGTAGTACACATTTAATTCTGCAGTAAGTTGGCTTCAGTGCTCAGTATCTCAGAAGACAATTTTGCATTCCAGAGTGGTGCTGCACTGCCCACTTCATAAGGCTTTGAGGAGAGAGAGCCTGTCCACGGATAGATACAGCCTTCTGAAGCTTCTTTCACAGTATCACACAGTATCACAGTATTACAAGGTTGGAAAGGACCTTTGAGATCATCGAGTCCAACCTATGACCCAACACTAACACCTACTCATCATCTAAACCATGGCACTAAGTGCCACATCCAATCTCCTCTTAAACACCTCCAGGGACGGTGACTCCACCACCTCCCCGGGCTGTTTTCTTGTGAAGAAGCCAGTTATGAATCTCTTTGATTAGGAATGCAGAGCTGTAAATTATATTCTAGAAAACTGAGGTTCAGATTATCAGAAGGTTGACTCTGGGAACCCAGCCTTTGTTGTTCATTGTGGGAGTATGTTAGCTGAGGTGCTATGGATCATATTCCTCTTGTCTGTTCTGTATATACTTTTAAGGATGGCACTGGTATCATCTTCATCCTACAAAAAGGACATTTATTTAAAGCTAGATGTTTAGTTAGCTGAGAACTAGCTTACATGTGATACCTATCTTTCAAAAAAATGAAGTATAAAGGTTATAGTTCATGTATGACCTTGTCAAAATATGTGTGTTTCCCTTCTCAAAACACTAGGAAACAAGCTTATTTCTAAGTCCCATCGCATTCCGAATCACAAGTAGAATGGTGTACTTATCAGTGGTACTACATACCTTTGTGTATGCCAAGTTCTTTCAAAATTAACATACACTATGGTACTAAAAAACCCAAAAATAAATGTAATTATTTGCAAACATACCAGTTAACTGTTAGAATTGGATTATAATAGTATTCATAAAATTTATACAGTAATCTTTCTCATTTTATGTATTTAGGAACAGCCTCATTCATACTTATTTTTAATTTCGCTTTAAAAGGTTTCTCACCAAAATAAAATTCCATATGTTAAATAAAAGTGCTGTTTTTTCTTATTCATAAGTTCCACAGTACACCTTTTAGCAATGATTCCATAGGTATTTAGTTTAGCTTCCATCTCTAGTTCTCTATTGTCAATTAGAATCAGTAAATCCATCTCCTTTTACCCTGGATCAAGGCATTTTGAAGTTTTCTTTATTATTTCCAAGCCACATTTCATATGGACAATCCTCTTCCTGAAACAATTCTAATTTTAAATACAAATATTGAAATTAAGACACACTTTTACACAGAACTCCCTTTAGTTACATTTGTGATATAACTAGCATTAATATTCTCATATATTGTTTGCCATTACTCATTTTTTAGCAGTTCAGTTCTCGTGGATATCAATGTCACAAGAAACACTGGCTTAAATAGAATCATGTATTTTCCCCTGAAGATACTGAATTTAAAAAAAAGAGTGGGAAACACTTATTTGGTTACCATTTATATGAATTTCCTGTTTCCCCAGTGTCAACTTCTTTTGAAAAAAGAGGTAAGATAATTTGGCTTTTGAAAAGTCCCTGACAGAACTTAATTAAGCAATGAGACTTGGCAGTCCAATCCTGTATCGATCACTTCTAGTTGTGAGGTAAATGATAATATTTTACAGTTATTGGCTGAAAATAAATTTCCAGAACAGAATATCTGCTTGTGTAGCAGAATGAAATGTTTCACTGCTACTTCAGATACCATAGATAGCCAAAGGAAAACTTGGTGTTTCCTTTCTCATAATGTAGACAGATAAAACCATACTTCAGTGTAAACAAATGTGAATTTCAATTTGAATATATCTGTGAAATTTTATCATTTTCTTTGACATAAGAAAAATTCAGAATCATCGTTGTAATATTATGTGATGCACCACAATGAAAGATAAAAGTAAATATATTTTTAATTATTATAGTCATTTGGTGTACTAAAAGATAAAATTGTCGTGTAAAACATGTTCAGTATTGCTTCTAACCTTAAACAAGTTTCACTCTATACATGACACGAAGTATAAGCTCAGTTAAACTTTACAAATCTGTATGTGGACAATTATTAGACATGCCAGGCATGATTGATGGCCTTCTAAAATCACTGCACTGGTTTTGGCTTGAATAAAGTTAATTCTCTTCATAGTAGCCGGCATGGTACTACTGCTAAACCTGCATATCATTGTAGAATTTTGTAGTCACATTGTCAACATGCTCTTTATGGCCTAATGACCTCGCTGCTAACAAAAATAAAATAACCTGTCTTATTGTGGTAACTGTTACAACTTGCTTAAGCCATCTAAACTTTAGATTCTTCAGCTAGGATTCTGTAAATACTGACTCTAGTTGTACTGTTGTCTTAAACATCGACTGATGTATTGAATTGTCTTAAAAATCCTCCAACTCTACTTGTATTGTTGTCTTTAGCATCTTGAGTGCTGTGGCTCCTGCTGGGCTGACTGTGCTGCTGCAGAGGAGGCGGAGGAGGTGCAGCAGGTGGTGCTGCTGCCCCCCACACCTGACTGCTCTTGTGGACTCAAAGGGTTCAGGCAGAGGTTATGCTGGCAAGGGTCTGTTGACCTGCCAGTGACCCTGGAGCCCCCAGCCCCAATTCCAGAACCTTCCCAAAGGAGCTTCTGGACATGTGCCGGTTTGAGAACATTTGTAGCAAGACCAGCCCAATGCTAATGAGCAGGGGCATGGACTTGTCCTATAAATAGCACCCACCACACCATGAAACCCACTTGAAGACATGATGCAGAAGAACCACAGGACCACATGTGTGGTGACTATTTTTCTCTTCCCCTCCCTCTCCACCCTCTCTCATTCCACTCTCTCTCTCATTTCTTAATGTATTTCTTTTCTGTGGCACTACTGTGCATCGAATCTGATCCAAGTTTTGTTGTTTTGTCCAGCTGCCTTGAGGGTATCACATTGTGATCTGAACTGATTGGGATCTGTGTTTGCAGCTTTTGGGAATTTGCAACTTGGAATGCACCCAAGTATCTGATTTGTTGTTTTGGCTGTGCCCAAAATAAACACTGTTTTGAACTTACCCTGGGAGATTTGTTGTTCTCCAATTTGCTGGGCAGACACCAAAAGGCCCTTCCCCCTCTGACTATGCAAGTTGCGGGGACCCGGTGTCAAGAGTGGGACTTGATAGATTCATGTCAAGTACCATTAGTCTTCTACTGCACAAAATTGACAACTAAAAAAATTACATTTGGCACTATATTTAATGCAGTGATACAAACAAATCCTTTCATCACCTACTGCTATCTAAAGCAGGATGTGAGCACCTGCATCCACAAAGATCCCATGCTTTCCCATCAGCTATAAAGGCACTAGAAGTTGAACTGCTCAGATATACATAACTGGCCAATCAAGTTGATTCAACGCATACTTATAAACTTTCCGGCTCCTTGAATAGCTAACAGTGAGAGTTAGACACTTTGAAGATATAATTTCTTCTACCCACTTTGGATTCCTAATATGTCAAAAAGACTCTTATCTTTCTGTATTTACTTTTGAAATTAACTAAAATGCAGACTTAGATAAAAATACAGAAGGCCAGTTTTATATCACACTCAATACAGATGCTTAAAAATAAGACTTTAGTACCGTTTGGGATCCTTAGGAAATCTGGGAAGTCCACAAAGGAGCTGACTGATGCCACGCAGAATGGACAGAGACAAGTTTTTATGGCCTAGCAGAGGAAACTACATGGGAAAACCAGGAGCCCATGTGAAACATTGTACTTAGAAATCTCAAGAACAGCACAGAAGGAAGAAGGATTAATAAAAAATAAGCTATATTGAATATAAGGAATTCTACAAAGTCACTTATTGCAAATACTCAACAGGCTGTCAGAACTTGTTTTAATACTACTTCGGGGGCGGGGGGGTTGGGGGGAGAGGCATGTCTGGAAAAATCAGCTGAATTGACAAACTAAGTAAATTTTTTTTATTTTATTGTAGAGCGGTGGAGGCACAAGGCCTGAGTCCTCCAAGCTATGAATACATGAACACATTCCTCATGTTCTGGAACAGACACATGATCTGAATATTTTGCTGCATCAGAGATGGTAACTATAAGATAATCAAATGTGTTGAAAATGTGAGAAAACATTTTAGTAAATCAGGATTGTGATATATTATCTATTTATTGTTCTTTTTGTTATTTGGACTGACTCAAAAATACAAATGATAGTTAATTTCGATTACAACACCTTTGGAAACTAATTGCTAATGTCCACTTTAATCCTCTCATCTATTTTTTTAAATGACCTCAATAAATGGCTATGAAGTTCCCAGGTTTTTTACACAAAGTGATATATATTTTGTGCTGACTTGCTGTTAATATAGTTCCTGTAAAGTCAGTAAATTTTTGTGGACAAGAAATCACAGCTGAATTTAGCCTATGTAGAAGTCAACTGTGGTAATGCAGGCAAACCAAATAAAAATCATGGAAGGAAAGTCATTACAGTCTGCAATTAACATAACAGATTTTATAATGTGTGCTAGAAGTGAAAAGGTTTTGCCTTATACACAGTTTTATAATAACAATTATAAAATGAAATGGCAATGATGATATGAATATAATGAGACAGGTCATGGTTATAGGTCTGGTTGCATCTCCTTTCTCTTTATGGTCTCTGAATTCATCCCTCAGGTGTTTGACTTCTTGGGCTTAATTGTCTTAATGTAACATTATATGATACTTCACATAGCTGTACTCTATAACTACACCGATGTTTATTAACTTGCAGTCCAAAGAGTATTTGGGCCATTTATTGGGCAATAACCTCCTTAAGTCTAATTTGTTCGTTAGGCAAGGAAAAAAAAATGCTATTTTAATATAACTGTGCCAGAAAGAGGAAAAGTTGTACAGAGCTGCCTCTTCTGCTCAGCAATATCACTGCTTCCGGGCAGTTAACTTCCATTAACTGGTATTTAGGCATGTGGAAAAGTCTACTAGTGGAGCCCTCCACCTTGTTTTTTCTGGTTCAGCACCTTATTTCCACGGAGTAGCAGTGCCGAGCTTCTTGCACCTACGCTCCTGCCAGTGAGTCAGTGACGTGTGCAGCGTGTGTAATGCACGTTACGCTGCAGGAGCAGGAGCAGATGAATGGCAGGAGCCATGAGTTTGACTCCCCTGTTTAAAAGGCTCAGATATTCACAGATGTAATCTAGCTTTCATTAATTTCTTAAAGGCAATTTGAGCAGAGACCTCTATGCAGCCCTTGTAAATCTAGCACGAACAATATGCATTCATAGTCATACTACTTAATAGACTAGTATTTCATAATGATGAGTTGGGAAAGTCTTGTTCTTTTAAGCACTTCACAGTATTATATCTCTTCTTGAATTCAGCTCTTCTCTATCACCTACAGAACATGAGCATACATAATGCCAAAAATTATTCTTTCTCATCCCATTATTTCCAAATATACTGTTTTCCTGGCTAACCCATCTCATATATATTTGCTTTAGAGTAAAAATCTTAAATTGAAAGGTTTGATCCTGTGTTTTCTGAAGTCAAAAGAATGCTTTTGGTCACTTCTAAAGGACCTACACCTGAAAATAATTTTTGTGTTTAACGTGTTTCCAGCAATTACGAGGGGATCAAAAATAAGGCAGAGCACAGGCAAGTCAGTGAAGATGTGTTATCAAGGGCTTTTCCTTGCAAGTGAAGGAGTGCACTGTTGGGCGCTCTGAAGTCAACTACCTCATGAGGAAACATTTTTGTTTCCAAGTAAATACATTGCTTTCAGCAACTCAAATCTTCAGGTCCCCCACCTGTTACTGACCTAACTGGATCTTCTGTTTTCGAATAGTTTCTTCCTTTATCCTGGATTGAAGCATGAGAGCTCTTGCTTAATTATATGCTTTAATGCTTGTTGAAAGATGAAGGATATGAGCAAATAAGATAAAATCCACCAGAAAAAAATGTGTTTTTATGAAGTACAGTACTTTGCCTAGCAGCAAAAAAAATATCAAACGTTGACCTCTTCACAAAGGCATTTAGCCCTGCAATTGGCCTTCTAACAGCTATTTCTGATCTCTTCCTGTGTTTACCACATTTCATTTGTTTTCTCTTCTGCTGGAGAATGGTTCACAGCAGCTTCAGATTATAAACCACACAGTTCATTTTGTGCAGTATTCACAACTGCTGCAGAAATTCTCATAATAAGGGAGGCTAATGCTTTAAAAAGTCCATAGAAATTACTTATTTTCTCTTTTCTTACTTCTGGCTTTCACTTCAGAGTTATTTATTTGATATTAAAATAGATAACTATAGTAATCAGTAGTGTCAGTAAATACGTTTTTCATAATTTATCTAACTTGAAAATGGACCTAGTTTTCAAGTAAGTTTTTTACTGCATCTAGCCACAATCAGTAGCTCCTTTTTTTGCCACTATTTCTTATTAGTTTATTCACTTTTCATAGATAGTAAATAAAGATCTCTACTTCTACCTGGTGCAGTATAGAATAGAAAGGCAATAGGAAAAAATAGTAAATGGTGAAAAAGTATGATTATTGATGTGTTTTCCCCTAACCATTCAGCATGCTGGTCATGTATATTATCCCAAATAACTACTAAAATGTAGATGGCACTAGATTATGGCAGGAATATTTGTCCCAGAAAACATTCATGAACCATAGAACGATTTTATTTTACCAAATGCTTATACTGGTACTTTGCTCCACTTTGCTCCCTTAGTTCCCGATGTCCAGTTTTGTACATTCAAATTAAATGTATTTAACTTTTAAGATTTTTCTATGTTCTTTGATGTTCCATTTTTGAGAACTAATACTTTTTTTAAACAACAAATAAAGCATGAAGTATATATACAACAATATTTCTCTCATTTTTTGTGATTTCTGCAAAATCTTTGCTTTTCTTTGCCTGTCTTATTTGCTTTTGCTCATGCTCTTTGATTCATTTGTTTATACGTCTATCATTAGAAATCACTGCTATGTACTAATTTGGCTCTTTGCAATATTAATATACAAGATGCTCTGTTGAACAAAGTTTTCTCTGCCTATCTCAACTCTCTAGAACTAACGGAGGCCATATTTCATAGCATCAAACTCACTTAGTTATTCTGGCTTCCTGAAGATTTTCATGCTTCCTTCTGGTCTTCTCACCAGTTTTTCTGTCTGTGGCAGCAAGAGTGTATTAATTTGACCCTTTAGCTTTGTAAGTGATTTCTACTTAACAAGCAGCATTTAACATTCCTTAAGCTAAAATTAATCAGAGATATTCATCTCAGGAACACTGCTAAAGGTAGATATTTCAATTAACTTTTCTTCCACTCCATTTTTTAAAAGTTTACTCTAGAATTGTAGGCCTTGAGGCCAAAATTTAAATTAACTGAATGCATATCCTTTCTAAACACATACTCAGTGAATATTTTCAAATTATCTTCTTTAATTTACCACACTGATAGTAAATGGATCTGAGTTACACAAGTAAATACCATTATTGAAAGTTACCATTTGAAGTGGATAAAGAATAAATGAGCATGGTGAATGAATTTGCTTTACGCTTCTTCAGGTTACAACTAAAGCCCTGTGAAAGTAGTTGCAGGTAAGGAATTTTGTAGCCTATAAACCTTTTTTCTGTACTTTAACTTTTGTAAATGGTCAATATCAATTGAGAGGCTTCGTGGGCAGTGAGTTCCAGATTTTAGAAGTTTTCTTGGCCGCTCCCTGTTCAGACCAGTGAGAACGCAGATGCTTGCCTGCCTTTCATACTCCCAATGATGTTGGTATAGTTTTGGCCAGTGCTGTGATTTCTTACTTCTTTCACAGATTTTTTTATTTCCATTGTTAGCCATCGTTTTTTTATAAAACTTCCAAGTGGATTACAAAGTAATCACTTGAAAAGTGATGCTTTCAGGTGATCATTTCAATTTTTAAAATTGTTGGGGTTTTTTTGTTTTGTTTTGTTTTTTTTTCCTCAAAAGGATGCAATTTTAAACCTGATTTTCACAATCCACCATTTAACATAGAACACTAATCCGAGGACTCAGATAAAAATTGACTTACTGCTTTAGGAGTTCTAGTTTAAAAGATGTTTCTTGGGATAAAAGTGTCGGTACAATTAGATCATTTTAAGCTGATGTTCTGCCTTTCTTTTCAGGAAGGCAACATATTGTACTAGCTGCTAGTTACAAAAAATGTCCTCATTAATTCAGTAGTTGTCTTCAGTGTAACGATGAAAATACATGCATGTTTGATTCCTTTAGATTATGAATTTGTTGTTACTTTTATTTTTAAAATCTATTTATCATTCTATCAGTCACATGTATTGAAAGCCTTGGAAGACTGTGTCCACTGCTCAGCCCACATCAATCAAGCAGATAACTTTGTCATAGAAAGCGATTAGGTTTGTCAAGCACAATTTGCCCTTGGTGTATCCATGCTGGTTTTTTGCAATCACGTGCAAAGATGACCACTAAGTTCTTGACTCCTTTTCATCTATCACTTTCAGAACGTGAAAGGACAATTTTCTGGCACTTCAGAAGTGTTATGTATATCCAAAATGGAGTAAATAAATATTTGCGTAAATAAGAAAGGATACTGGCTAAAAGAAAGGATTGTGATGTAAATTGCACTTTAGATTTGAAAGTGTGGGATATTCATTTAAAGTAAAATCACGTATAAGCAGACAAATCCTTCTATAAATTTCCTTATTTCTGGATGCTGGCAAAATTTTAGGAAAACTACAATATACTGAAATTAAACATTTTTAATAACACTTCTAGTCCCTCTTCTGTTTTAAGACAGATGGTATATGGGCAGCTCTAGTCTAGCTGTACATATATTTTTATTAAGCTTTGTTGGTACAGAACAACAAATACTGTCATATGAGTATCCAACTAAAACTGGGCTACACACGTAAAGGGACTATAAATCAATACAGATTAACTGGGAAGGTATTAGTAGGAGAGAGTAAGGTAGCCAGTTACTAACAGTATCAGTAACAACTGAAAGATAAAACTGTTGGGTTTTTCTTCCAAGAAGTGGTTGTGCACAGTATCAAGTACCTGGAAAAATAGACATTTCAACTTGTAACAACCGAAAACTATGGGAAGTGTACTAAAATTTGTCTGAAGTTTAATGCTAACCTTGAGTCTGGTTCTGTTTCTCTCCTATTCCAGTTGTGAAAGTTTGAGCTGCAGTTCTGAAAGTAATTTTATTTCTATTAAAAATAAGTAATTTTCTGTATGCAGAAAGAAAAATACAATGGTATATATGATAGTACTAAATGCATGAATCTAGACATAGAATGAAAAAGTACCTAAGAAAAGAGGGAGAAAGCAAAAGAACCATTCATATGTGCCAATCACCATTATTTTACCCATTTAGAATACTGTCTGATAACACTATTACGAAAATAAGAATATGAACAAAATAACTTGCAGTGGAATTCCAATTAAATACTATCCATCTTGAGTAAAATAAAAGTTCAATATAAATTTTGGTGTGCATAGGAGTTTGGCAAATAAAGAGCCAAATACAGTCACCTGGAGTTCATTTCCCTTAAGACAGTGAGGTGCCAGTTGCTTTACATTCACATTATAGATGACGGGAAGAAATACGTACTTTTAGAACACATTTTCATCTGACCTAGTTGATCTACTTTGGAATGTTTGTATGTTAAGATGTGTATCTCTTTTAGCAGAAGTTGTGAAGAATGATTTACTCTTATGTAGATATTGGTATTAGTCTATATTTGGCCAGATATGACCAAACTGTAGTTTGACCTGATGCTTAATTTCATGTTTCTTACAGTAAATTGCTTCAGAATTTCACTGTGAAAGTTAGTAACCTTACCCTAATTTTCTGAAAAAATATATTCATGCACAGTCTACTCTATTTGTCCTTATGCCACCACACGTTCTCGATTACTTGCCTCTTCTCCCATCCATCTTCTAGAAAACACCAGTGCTGGATTAAAAAAAACAAATCTAAGGTGGCTAAAAAAAACATTAACATTTCAGTCAAATGAACTAATACTCTCTCTCAAAGTATGCTGCAACACGTTGCATGTGAAATTACCAATTTATCGTGAGGAAACCAGTGAAGATGGTATCATACATCTGACATAGGAAAGTAACAATATCCACTTTTAAGAGGAAAGAAAATAGCAGTAAAATATGAGTAGAGTCATTGTCATATACTAAAAGCTCTGGACAAACTTTTCAAGGAAAACATAATCAAAGAAATGGAAGAATGCAGAAAGTGGGATTAAATACAACACACATTTAACAACGGTAGTTCATGACTGATTAATTTGATATCCTTTTTGATATGTGAATTTTTAGACAAGGAAGATGAAGTACCTTTAATCTATCTGAGCTCAGGCTTTATGAATAATTGATTTTTCAGCTCAACCACATATATAAAAAAAAAATTGAGAACTAAAAGAGAAATAATAACAGTAATAATGATTAAAATAAATTGCTTAGGGGATAGTAAAGAGGTAGCAACTTCAGTTGCTACTAAATAAACATGTATTCATATCATAAAGCGAGAAATTTAAAGTCATAATAAAAAATAATAAGAGAAGGCAGATGTGTTCTGTCAAATCAAAACAGAAACTAACAGCAGTGGGATCATATGAGGCCTTGTCTAAGAACATTTATAAAGTTTTGGTTTGGTTTGGTCTGCTTTTTAAAGAGGTATTTTAACAATTTTAGGATGAAGAGGGCTTTAAATTCAGCCCTGGAGATGATAAGTTTTTAAGCAGTTGCACCTATCTAGAAAAGTAGCTATTATTAGAAAAGCAAAAGAAATTGTACTATTATTGCTCCAGTAGTTAAAATCAGGGAAAAAATAATATCTGAACTAAACCAGAATCAAACATAGATAAAATGCTTTATAGGGAAATATTAAAATCTATATTCTTTATGTTGCTAAGGAAAATAAAATTTAAATTTAAAATAAATATACATTTAAATAAAAATAGTACCACTACTAAAAATATAAAAGCTTGAAAGTGACTGGAAGAAAACTTACCAAAATGGACAATATAATCCCATTAACAGGAACAGTAAATGATGAACTTAGCATAAGTATCAGGTGTTTGGAAACAATTTTTAAAGCATTATTTACTTCAGATAACCCTTTCAGAAGAACACTTTAGTTGATCATAGGGCTCTGCTTTTATTTAGTTAGAAATAGAAGACAGGTACATCTTCATAAATCCCCTTATAAAGGTAGCAGTGAATATCATTATGAAGGCAGAGGGCACAGTCATATGGATTGGCTGATAACTTTACGAAATGTCTTAATCTCTGTCTTTATACGTGTATTTAAATTGTTCTTAAAAAAAACCAGAATGTTTCCTTGCAGTGGAAAGGATAATTCTTGTTCACAGCACGTATCATTAAAAACAATTGTTGACTGTTTCTGCCACAGTTTTGGTGAATATATATAGGTTTATTAGTTAGAAAGATGAATCTAGATCAGTCAGGATTTATTGTGGTTAGACAAATTGCTGCTACTCAAATCATGTCCTTGATTTGAGTTCTATCTCATGAAGATCTGATACATTTTATCTCTTGGAATGCAGAAAAATCTTTAGCCAAATAGAAAGTAAATGTATGATTCTGCTATTAAAAATATATTTTGGAGAAAAACTAAGAACTGTCATTCCTTCTATATAAGACAATCCTGAAAGTTTATACTTAATGAGTAGAATTTCTTCATATAGCAAGAAAAGACGGAGAGGTACCTGCTGTCACTAGCTAAGAAAACTAGGACCCACTGCACTTTATTCTTTCATAATGATGAAATCAATAGGTAATATCAAAATATGTAATGGGAGTACTTCCAATATGTTTCAGGTTTTATTTAAGTTCAAGATATTTTAATAGAAGCAAATGCAAAGCATGAGAAAAAAATATAGTTAGTTCTGATTTACATTTCTGTAAAATACTTAGAAATAGGAAACAGAGTATTGCATTATACAAGCTGCATATGAAAAAAGAATTTTTAAATGGGAAAACAGTTTTCATGAGAAACTTTTGTCTGCGTAATGGTCTAGTCTTTTTAGTAGCCTGCTAAAGAACTATAACTACGAACCACCTTCATTTTCCTGAGACAATAAGACCCAAATCCTGTCAAGCTGAAAAGCTCAGTTCCATACAAGTAAGATTATTCTTGTTATTTCCTTTTTGAAAGAAATAATATCAAAAAACTCTTCATTTTTCTTACCCAGAACGTGCAGTTACTGTCACAGCCCGATGAATGCCTTCTAATTTACACTACTATGAGTGAAATACATGCCTCAAATAAAACATACCTTGCAGTTCCCTAGGATCTGTAAGGGTTGGGGACGGCTGTCATTGCAATTCTGCTAGAATTACTTTCTGGCAACATTTACTAAAGGTGGAATAACCTGGCCACTGAAGCCATTATGATTCCCCTATCCTTTCTTTTTGGAGGTATGTTTATTTAAATCTGAAACTGCAAGATATATTCTTATCAGAATGGGTATCTTCTCACTCACATAAAGTAATTTTTCATGTGACTGTTTACTGGAGCAGAAATTCAACTGGTTTTTGAACCCACATTGGCAATTTCATCCAATTTAGTATGCAAATCATTGAGCCTCCCATTAAAGACAGGTGAGTAACAGTACCAAATAATGATAAAAATTATGGGAATCCATTATGATATAAAGGGCCAAAGCAAAACTTCTAAACATTTTTTTTTTTTTTTTCACACTCCAGCTTGTACATATGCCCACAATCCAGCAGGACAAAAGAAAAAGCTCTTGCACAATCTGTACTGTGTCAGTACAGACCAGGTGATGAATGGATTGAGATGAACTTGGAGGTATTGGTGGATAAAAAATTAGATAAGAGCCAGCAATATGCACCTGCAGCCCAGAAAACCAATCATATCCTGGGCTACATAAAAAGGAATTTTGCCACTAAGATAAGCGAGATGTTCTTCCCCTGTCCTCTGCTCTCATGAGACACTGCCTGTAGTATTGCATCCAGTTTTGGGGTCTCTAGCACAAGAAAGATACAGATCTGTTAGAGTGGCTACAGAGGAGTGCCACAAAAATGATCAGACAGATGAAACACTTCTCCTATGAATAAAGGCAGAAACAATTGGGGTTGTTCAGCTGGGAGAAGAGAAGGCTCTGGGGACACCTTATTGCAGCCTTTCAATATATAAAAATGTGGATACAAGCTTATTACCAGTACAGGATAAGGAGTAATAGTTCTAAAACTAATAAAAGGAAAATTTAGCTAGAAGGAATAAGGTACATTTATAATTAGATGGAAGAAATTATGGAAGAAAAATGGAAGAAAATTTTAATGAGATCGATGAGACACTGGAACAGGTTGCCCAGAGAAGTTATGGATGCCCCATCACTGAAAGTGTTCAAAGTCACTATAGATGGGGCTTTGACCAACCCGATCTATTGAAAGATATTCCTGTTTATGGCCAGGGAGTGACACTAGATGATCTTTAAAAGTGGCTCCCAATACAAAGTGTTTTGTGATTTTCTAAATGTATTCTGTTAAATGGGTTCAAGAATTGCATATGTGACATTCTGAAGAATGACAGGAATAATGAATATAATTAAACCACACAAAAGAAAGATGAAAAAATAAATACATAATGTGGAAGCCTTCACAAAACCTATAGCACTATGAAAAAAACTTTAAAAAGATTAGCAATATGTACCTGAAATGTTTTGACTCCTAATAAGATGCCATGAAATGCAAATTAAAACATTTAAAATTGCAGCTTCAGCTCTTTACTGAACAGAAACTGTCAAGTTTAAGATTCTGTATGAACCTTAGGTAGAGGTTTTTTCAAATTTAGTGTCTCTTCAGAGACCTCAGTGGAAACCCATTCAGTGCATAAGTGGGTTCTAAAGAGCAAAGATGCAAGGTTGCATAAGCAATGAGACTAGAGAATTATGCAACAAATCTCATAGTGTCATGTACAGACATTCAAAATGTAATGTATTACAATATATTACATTGGTATCTCTTTTCAGAGGGATAAACTAGAAGTTTGTTAGAACAAGGAGAATACTAAATTATTCTAAAGATACAAGGGAAGAACTGAAACAGAATGAACTAGACCGTTTTCCATAGCATCGTCCTGGAGAAACTGCCTGCTTGTGGCTCGTCTGAACATATTCTTCAGTGGTTAAAAAATTGGTTGGCTGGCCAAAAGAGTTGGGGTGAATGGAGGTAAATCCAGTTGGCAGCGTGTCACAGGTGGTGTTCCCCAGGGCTCAACATTTGGGCTGCTTCTGTTTAATATCTTTGTTAATGATCTGGATGAGAGGATTGAGTGCACCCTCAGTAAGTTTGTTGACAACATCAGGTTGGGTGGGAGTGTTGATCTGCTTGAGGGAAAGAAGGCACTACAAAGGAATCTGGGCAGACTGCATCAGTGGTCTGAGGCCAGCTGTAAAAGCTTCAACAAGGCCAAATGCTGGGTCCTGCGCTTGCGTCACAACAATCCTATGCAATGCTATGGGTTTGATTATGAATGGCTGGAAAGCTGCTTGGTGGAAAAGGACTTGTGGGTGTTAAGTCTGCAGAAAAGGAGGCTGAGGGGAGAACTTATAACTCTTTACTACTACTTGAAAGGAGGCTGAAGTGAGGCAAGCGTGCAAGCGTAGGTGTCTTCTGCCAAGTAACAAATGTTAGGACAAGAGGAGGTGGCCTCAAGTTGCACCAGGAGAGGTTTAGGCTAAATATTAGGAAATATTACTTCACAATAAGGGTTGTCAGGCATTGGAACCCAGGCTGAGTCACGAACTCTGTAGGCATTTAAAAGACGTGTAGATATAGTGTTTAGGCACACAGTTTAGTGATGAACTTGGCAGTGTTTGCTTTACAGTTGAACTTGATGATCTTAAATGTCTTTTCCAACCTAAATGATTTTATGAGTTTTTAGAAGTATCATCCCACTCAAAGCCTACAGTTGTTTTGTTCACAGAAAAACAAAAACTTGAAATACAGTAAATGTTCTAGAGAATTTAGATTTAAAACTGCTGTCATCCCTGTAACATACTAGGTTAACAAGAAACACAGGTTGCCTGATAAAATAAAGGGAAATTTTATCATAGTATGGAATTAAACAGTAGATATTACTGCCACAAAACCCCATCAAAGTAAAAAAAAAAAAAATAACTAGCTATCAATGGGAACGGTAAAGGGATATTTTGGATTTACAATGAATTGCTCTTTGGGGTAGGTGTGACACTTTGACCTGCAGAGTACTGGGCAGTTATTAGAGACCAAGTTCAGACTTATGGAGGCAAGGGAAGAGACAAGATTCTTTCACGTGTATTGAAGACAGGACTATTATCCACCTATAGGAAATTATACCAGCAGGCAGAAGGGACCAGCGAGGGGGTCATGTTTCAGTTTTCAGCTCAGTTCATTAGTGTATACTTTCACTGGTGGAGTACACTGTCTCCACGATGAAATACAGCTGGAGTACACTGAGTAGTTGGTTGAGAACGCTGAAATGCAGGCACAGAGTACTATTTGCTGTCTGAGCATCTGAAGCAGTTATTTAAAGAAAGTCAAGCACAGCAGCTAATGGTAGAAACACTTTAGATAATCTGTTAGTGATTGTAACTGGAAGACCATTGTTCACTGAAAAATTAGTGATCTATATAACAACTTACCTGAGAAGGTGCAGGCCTTTGCTGTGCCATGTTGTATTATGATGCACAGTTATCTTGGCCTTTAGGGTTGTGTTGTGCTGTGTATATTCCTTGGCTACAGGGTACACTTACCTTGTAACAGTAATGAAGGTGCTTATATGCAGCTGAAATGCCATTTGCATCAGCAATTACACCACCTGTGTGTCCTTACTGAACCTGCGTGATCTTTTCATTGGGATCATTAAAAGCACCAGCCCCAGTGTCTTGCTACAAATTCTGGGGTAGGCAAATCAGACTTTAGAATATTTTAATTTGTAGTTCTGCTGGTGTGTGACTGGTCACCTAAACTGAAAAACAGTGTTTCTGTTTCTGGACTAGGTGCATCAAACGAGAAAGAAGTTATTTCTTGCACCAGAGCCTCAAGGAAAACCCTTGTGCACTATGGAAATTCTTATTTATGGAAAAAATTAAGTAAGATTAAAATATTCTGATTCTCTAAGTTTTATCTGACTGAATACAATAACACACGTAGGACGAGCATAAGCAATATCTGCTCAGAGGCCCAGCAGAAGACAAGACTTTGAAGGAAATGAGAAGGAGACTGAAGAGGTAAATGTCTCCTGCAGATGCTGCTGAGGAATACAGGAAAAGTTGTTTGGCATATTTCAAGAAAATCAGACTTTTTGGCCAAATCTAACTTCATTAGTCAGTGGATTAATAAATTCTCACTTTTCTGGCATTTGCATTTCTGTTAGAAATCACAGAAGTAAACAATTCTTTATGTGAAAATACACATTTTGCTCTGCCCTTAAGTAATAATATTTTATTAGTAATAATATGGCATTATTTTATTAAATGGCATTTCACATCACTCTTAATAGCTCCAATCAAACATCACTTACTGTTTGCCCTTGGAGTGTTCATTTCTTGTGTTATTTACATAAACAAATCATGTAATACACCTCTCTGATGCAAATCCCATTGATTAATAGCATGTATCTGTCTTGCAACAAAGGACTTCGTAGGTTAAAGATCCACTAACTGTAAGAGGTACAAGTACAGAAAACGGGAATACACAGCATCTTCAGTCATGTGAAGTTCCCTATGGTGACAATCACCGAAGTTTGACTAAAACCAATGGAGCTAAACTGACTTTAATCTAAATCTTAATTCCATCAGTTTGCCAGGAAAAGAAGAGACAAACATTTTACTGGTAACAGCTGGGTTTGTAGGCTCCTCCATTTTGTATGCTTTTGTCAAGGTTCCTCCATTTTGTATGACTTTGTTAAGGTTCCTGAATTTTTATTTGACCTTCTTTGTCCTCAAGATACAATGTAAATTTCAGCCCATGGAAATCACAAACTAAATCTAGACAACATTTTTTTTACAGGCCCTGGTTTCATTATGCAATGACATAATATTTGCCATATTTATTAAATCTAATAAATTATTGATTGCTTCCTTTTTATTAAACTTACATACACACTAATAACTAGGTCAAGTAGAAGGTGGCAAAATTAAGGGTTTGAGAATGAATGTATGGTTATAATGTTGCAGGAAGCAAACAAAAACATGTTAAAGAGGTTTAATCTGACCAGACATTTTAAGTAGATCTGTGACAAAAAACCACTCAATTAGAGACACAATAACCCATTTTCTGTGACCTAACTATCTTTAATTATTTACTTTGCCTTCAGAAAAAACAATAAGAATTCAGTTTTATCTGAAAAAAAAATCATATTGGAAATATTGGATGTACATTTGACTCTAAGCACCTACGAACACAAAGCCATCACTAACTTTCACCCTGGTCACTGCAACTGTTTAAAATCACATGGAGCTAAAGCTTCCATGAATAGGTCAAATAGGTGCTTGCTTTTCTTCTGCTGAGCATCTGAAGACACAGACTGATGCTTATGCATAGAGTTGGCCCTAAACTAATGGGTGTGCTCTGACAAAAAGGTAACCGAAACTGAATGTAGCCGCAAATTGCTTAGAAGGCATATATTTGTACTAATGCTTCCCTAATTTGGAGTTGGGATCTGAAGGCAGCTTCACCATCATCTTGCTCATACAGAGAAGCTTATTTCAGCAAGGGGTTACAAATAAAACATATCACAGAATATTTTTCATCTGAAACAATCTTTAGGAGACTAAAACTTACGAGTGTTAGGGAAACTGAAACTGATACTTGATTGTATCACCTAACATCTTCTACCCTACAAACAGACTACACAGGTTAACCTTCTGTAGTTCTTAGTCAATGAGCTGTCTTAGAAAAGGATTTAAGCTTCCCTTTCCTGCTCAGCAGCACTTTGACTTTAGACAATAGGATCATATTATTGTGCAGTAGTTCCTTTTTTTGTGAAATAGAGATTTCCAAGAAAGGTTGAAATCTACTAATAAAAAACAGTACAGAAAATATAGTTTCTCCTGAAAATAGTATTTTAAAATAAATATTATACCAGCTTCTCCCTGGTTTATCTTTAGGATATGTTTTTTGATTTCTTTTTTTTGAGGGGGGAGGAGGAGGGTAAGGAGAGAGGATACAGTGACAGAGGTTGGTTGGATTCCTTGCTAGTAAAAATTGGAAAACCTTTATTTTCAGCTGATGCCATATGATTAGTGTTATGACTTTTTTTTTTTGCCATGTACCAGTTTTTGTATGGGAAGATTCACCTTAAACAAAAAAATTAGCAAAATTTTGCTCTGACTAATTTATGAGAAAAAACACACAAGCCAGAAAGTGATTGAAAACATCAGCTTACTAACTGAAGAGTGTGCCATCAGTATTTTCAAAATCCAGTGGATTCTGGTCTATTTGGCAGAAATAAAGAAAAAATAAAAATAATTAAAAAAAACCCCAGGATATGTTCATAAACTGTTTGTATAAGGTTTCTGTGAAGAAAAAGAAATGAGATGCATCGGAAGATGACTTTAATGTTATAAAGCACATACAGACAACTAGATATGTACCCGATGTTTTGTCCCTTTATAATTAATTACAGTCCTTACTTCCCCATTGAGACAGCTGGAGCTGCGTATAAAAAGACAAACATCAGTGTGAAAATGGTAGATGTATTGCTGCTTCCTATAGTCAAATAAGTTCAATTCCATAGCCAAGTTAGTATTCTGCCAAAGCCTGGGCAATGATCAGAATACCCAAGGGTAGCTTACCATCGTTTATGGTAACTGTGTTACACAGAAGAGGAAAATATGTACCTGTTACAACACATTGAGATATTCAGAGTAGAAAATTTTGTGGCAAGAACACGATGATAAAGTGGTGTCTCGCGTCTTCTTTTGAAATGGCCTGAAAAATAAATAGAGCATTTCATGTTATTTGCTTTTTACTTAGTACAAATCTTAATTGCTATATCTTCAATAATAGTATGGAAAGAAACATCATTTAAGGAACTCAGCTATTGTTCTGTAAGTTTTGGTTATTTTTAGCTCTCACACATAGTTAATTTACTTCATCACTTGCTGCACACAAACCTTTGTCCAGCTACGTAGCTTCTATAGCCAGTAGAAGGTCTTTGTGGTATGTAAGATATTCTTTAACAGTTTCAGATGTCAATGCTAGGACAGAGATGTTACCACTGCTGCAAGCTGTAAGAGTTAGAGATTTCAGTCACAATCAGGACTGTGTAATCACTGTAATAAGAGTCACCTTCTCCTAAGAGCAGTGCCTAATTACACAATAAAATTAATAAGAAGGATTTTTAAAATTTATTTTGTGAAGTAATTTACCAACTATATGAACAGAAGACGGAGCATGACTGATTTTTAGAGAAGTCTGCTTTAGAGGGAAACAGAATCAGTTTTATTAGCAATTTTATATTCTGTTTTATAAACACACTTTATGAAAGATGGACTTTTTTAATAAAAAATTGGAGTTTCATTTTTGATTCCTTTTTTGGTTGGATTTTTTTCCTGAGACAACGCTATATATTTCAATGACCAAGTTTCACGTGTTTTTTTAGAAAATTCAATGAATGGCATTATGTTGGGATGAATTTCTGGTAAATTTTTTTTAGAAAATCATTGTTTTCCCTTAGTCTGAAATTTGTTGTCTTCCACTATGACTAAATAGACTTCATTGCTACAAAAATACTGTTCTTATTCCTCTACTTCCAAGATTTCGTGGCCCTTCTCAGTTATGTGTCCTTCAATATAAAGACTACTGGTTTCATCCTATCAGAGATCCTGTTAGAGATACTTAATTAGCATTTTGAACAGGGATTCACAAACTATATAGTCTTTATAAAGGAATCATAAATTGTGAAAAAATAGAGATATCATTTATTTGCACAAAGTAAAACTTGAATAGTACTTAAAACTAAATCCAAGATAGAATTAGCATGTAAAATCATTATTATAAACACAACTTCACATGATAATTAACATATTAATATTAAAATTGAAATCACCTAAACATGTTAAATCAGCTTATTTAATTAAAAATTATTTCATTTTACTGTTAAATGGATCTTTGGTTTTAATTTTGAAAGGAAATATTTATCAGTACAGCACGCTACAAGTTTGTTCCTAGCTTAGTTGCAATTTAGCTACATGATTCAAGAATATGACCTGATTCAATAGTATGACCTGAAAAATAGTGGGATGTTCTTGAAGGAGTTAATTACAAAAATACAATTTGCTGAAGCTAATGGAACTGTTTAGTTTAGTACACCACATATTTTGCAGAAAATATTAAAAACCTGGTTTCCCCTTCATTTATGTTCCCCCATATTTTCAGATCAATGTTTTGAGCTTATTCCGACAAATTTGAAAACATTCCCACATTTTGAAAAAATCAGCAGCAGCTTGCTTAACATATTAGTAATCACAAAATCCTGGACTGTGGAAAAATTCAATTCCAGACACCTTCTGTACAAGAAAAAAGTCTTTTGTGTCTATATCTATAAACCATAATTTCTATCAAGGGCAGCTGAGATAAAAATAGGTATGAATCTGACTTTAGAACTGAAAACTGTATGCAAATATTAGGTCCAGACACTCATAAATACAAATATTTTATTGTGTAATTCTAACATGGAAGCCAAACAAGTACATTCATAATTCTTTCTCAAGCATGGTTACAAACACGAACCATCTGGAACATGTTTTACTTAGAAACAGTTTACATTCTCACATAGTGAACAGTCTAAAAGAAAGACTGACTTTTAGATTATTTCAAATATTAGTTCAGGAGTTGATGCCTTGGGTCAAATCCTTTTTCTGCCATGGATTGCCTTTGTGATCTTTGGCATATCACGTAAATCTAGGTATCAGAAAAGGACTTACATGCCTAAGTTCTTCAGTTGTGCTCTCAAGGCCACTTCATTGTAGAAGCACTTGTACTCTGCAGATGTCATTATTTTTACCTTTAGAGTTCCTGAAAGTTCCATAACTGTATATTGGCAGGGGCCAACACATTCTTCATAGCTCAGTTTATTGCTTAGACTTGTTATATTCATGGTTACATGCTGTCCTATTTAGCTTGGCAAGCATTCAGAAATTAAATGTCCCTCTCCCTAAATCCTCTCTGTTTCCAGTGTACGCAGAGCATTCCCAACACATACCACAAGACGAGGATCCTGATAAGAAATATCATGAGTCATTAGTTTCTTTAAAAATGCAGAAAATAAGACAGTTGTGATTTATTCCCGTCCTCCAGTAACTTCATGTAAGCATGCCAGTGTACAGAGGCAGAGTGTTCTCATCTGGCTTTACTGGTGTATTGGGAGTCTCCTGCGAGGGAGCTGAATCACCTTTTAGGGATGTCTACCTCTGTCCTTTGACTAGAGCAGCTAGTGGAAATTTACAAAACCATTAAGAGCTACATAAAGCTGGGTATGAAGAATTCCACTCTGATGACTCCCTGAGCAACACAGCAGCATTTCAGAATTTCATTCTGCAGTGCCTGACTACTCCAGGTGCAGCTCGGAAAGCTGGCACGCTTCCTCTGGTGGCTGCAATTCATTCTAGCTGCAATGCCTATCCTTGACAGCCAACTGGAAACCAAAGACCCCAAGTTTGCATGGGTGGTGTAGGACCTGTCGTTTGTCCTAAGTAAAAGATTATAAAGACAAAGAGATGATACACGGGTATTTTTGTACAAAAGCATATTTAAGGATGCATTATCCTGGCTGTTGGTATTGTTAGGTTAGTGTGACATGGGTACATCCCGAGTTTTGAGGGTTGATTATGATTGCTTTCACATATATTTTATTTGAGTCGGTTTTGATTTATTTTCAAAAAGAACAGTTCAAGTAAATTAAAGAAATCCTAGGAAGCTTTCTTTTATTTTTCAACCCAAAGGCAAGTCTCAGTTGTCAAAGTAGGTAACACTCTCTTGTCCATAAAATATACAAATGTGCTTATTCACAGTCTAAGAAGTGTCTTTTAAAACCCGCCTTGCTTTAGTGTTCCATACTGTTTTCTCTTATCCTAAGTTTTGACAGTCACACGTAATAGTTATTGGGATTTATGCTTTATATAAAATATTTAATAGAATTCTTTAGTTACATGCGGTAAATATTCCGCAAGTGGCAGATGGTAAAATGAGAAAACATTTGTTTAAAAGTCAAAATAGTCAACAACAGAACAGATCACCTTTCTCCTGTGGAAGACACTAATTTGGGACACCTATATTGTTTATATCAAGAGGAAACAACAAAGAAAACAGCACTGTAAAATGCTTTGTAAAAGAAAAAGAAGATAAATCAAAGAAAGACTGTGATGTTAAGGATCAAACAGAAATGCAGAAAAGTCTTGTCGCAGTCATAAGCTGTGTTATAAATCAGACTTTCCTATCTCTTCTTTTTCAGAAAAATCATGAGAAGCTGCACATTTTTTTTTCTTCTTCTTGAAGGTATTGTCTGCTGTAAGCACCCTTAAGTATTCAGCTTTTAATACTGCTCTCTAACTCATAGTTCTGCCTAAGGATGTAAAATGCTTGATATGATAGCATTTGATGGGCAGTTTCTGTTATTTTTAACATTTAGACCCACGACATTTTGTACAATTCCTCATTTTATTTTACAAATGTGAAATAAATTTTCAAAAAATAAGATATATTTTTTTTCTAGCTCTGCAAATAACAATCCTGTGTTTTTTTCTATTTTTAATGTAAGGGCTGTAAAGTCCTTTTCAGAAGTAAAACCACCTGTTCCGAAATGTTAGTTTAACACTACTAACTCTGAAGTAACGTTATCAACATTCCTTAGATATGTTTTTTTTCCTCAACATAATGCACCTTGCAGTTTCTGATGATACATATGGAAGTTCCCTAGTCAGCCTTCCCCAGCTCAAGTTCACTTTTTGGTTTGATTGAAACAATGAACTCCCTGGATTCCCTCTTTACTTGTAAACAGACTTTGGGAGAATCAAATAAAATATTTTCCTCCTATTTTTGCGTCAGAATTCGGTGATGAAATATCTTATTTTTCACTTCATTTATTGGCTTACAATTTTCCAATAGCAGAAATTGGCATTTAAAAGAGAACAAATGCCATAAAATAAGTTTAAACTACTAAATTTTAGAACATTCTTCAGCAGAGCAAAAGGTGTAAATGCAGCCATGTGTAATATCATTTGAGGTTAATGACAAAATAAATTGTTTCTCTATTTCTAGAGAAAGCTTTTGCAAAGAGATGTATTGTCATAAGTTTGAAATCCATGCTCTGAGACAGCTGCTGACTAGTAATGAGGTCTAATGAGCTATCTCTTTACTAAAAAAATAACATTTGAAACAACAACCTCTTTGCAAATCTTAAGAGCATGGGAGCAGAGATGACTTCTCTATCCTGAGCTGATAAGAACGCGCTGATATCAATAGCATTTCAATTCAAAAGCAAACCACCATTGCTCAATTCAAATATGAAAATGGAATGTGAGGTTAATGTTTGCACAGACAATCAAGATTTGCATCCATTTCCCTGTGGGTTTTGTGATAGAGTAGTGCTTTTGCTATTTTAGGACTATTAATAGGTAAGCAAATGTAAAACCCTAGGAAACACCAACTAGATTATGTTAATCTAACATAAATCTACAGATTTCAATAAATTGTAAATATTTCTGTATTCTGAAGGAGATTATGTATCTGTATTAAAATAAACAGGGATTTCATATGCAAAGACAAGTACGCCTGCTGAAAACTGGCTCTGAGGTTTTTCTATCAGTACCAATACTATTTCGGAAGGCAATGGCTGTCAGAAGCTAAGGACAAAAGGACTGGAGAGCAATCTTGCTTCTTCATTGGTCATAATGAAGAATTACTCCACATTGATTTAATGGGTTAACGTTCGTTCAAAAATGTCATAAAATATCAAACCTATAAAGTCTTAACTTTTATTTTCCCAGCCTGCTTCTTTTTTGTACTAAACATACTTTTTTTTTTTTTGTAGTGTTTTTCTAATTTTCAATTAGAAGTGAACAGGTTGTCTGATATTTAACTGTTCATTCACCAAAATGTACTACATGAATATGTATGTATACCCCTGCATATGTTATGTATTTTCTTGTAAGTTCTCTGTTGTTGGATCTGATTAAGAACATGCTTTCTGGTAGAACTACAAGAGCTTGGAAAATTCTTCCACTGTCATAAATAAACATAGTTTTTTAAAAAATGTAGTGCATTGTTTACCTACATTTAAGTCTCTCTGATGTTTTGAATAAATATGTATCCTCTAAAAAATATGTATTATGCAAAACAGCTGACAAACAGGAGGAGTTCAAAATCAAATACTTTATTATTTATGTCTGGTTGTTTTTAAAAAATATCTCTATATATATTCTTTGTATATAAAGTGCATTTTTGTCAAGTAGGCAGGCATGCATTCATTACAGTTTAAATTTATTCATATAACAATTATAGATTGTCAACTATATTAGTCATGATAAGAGAAATCTATATTAGAAGAGCTTAAAATGTACATATTTATATTTCCTTTACTACTTTCAATCACTAGTTAAATATATTTATGCCTATATCGTGGTAGATAAAAGAAATTTGATGGATACAGGATTTTAGTGAACTGATGCTTTGAAGATACAGTTTCTAGGAGCTTTTCCACTAGATTATATGGTCTTTGATTAATATCCAACAAAATTATTGGAAATAAATGAACCAAAGAAGGGATCTCTCAGTGAAACAGAAACATACAGAGAACTATGAGAAGATTAATCAAACATTTGGTACAAAGGAAACTCAATGTAAAGTGCATTTTCCATTGAACACAAAAGAAAAAAAAGTAAAGAAACCCAAACATATGTTCTATGGTACCGGAGAAATCTCTGAATATACCCTGACACAGACTACTGTTTAAATTGCATTTCTTTTTTCTCTTATAGTTGGTTTCACTGATTCAAACTAGCTATGCAAAGCTGTAGTTTTCATTGCAATGCATTTCCATATATGCCCACTTTTCACATAAACGAGTTCCAATATAAAAAAAATACAGGAGGAAAACATCAGTGCCTAATTAACTGCAAGGAGGCTATGATTTTTATTAAGCACCAGTCCTACCTTTCACATCTATAATACAGGATGAAACACTGTCCTCTGTACACGTTCCCAAGGTATGGCTCCAGATCATATAAAAAGTCGTATCCAAAGCTTCCATACCTGTACATAAGACTATTTCCTGTACTATTTACAATCTGTTTTACCTATGTACAACTAGCTGAGTGAAAGCAATGATTTGTTTCCCTGTGGTCTATTGCTAGCTTTTAATGCATCAAGAGAAGAGCCAAGTTAACTGGCTAAACACCTGTCTGTTCTTCTTAAACTAGGCAATTAAATAAGGAGATGTTATTACAAAACTAGAAGACTCTTGTAAGAACTTCAGTTAATTCTATTTTTTAATCAGATCTCTGTTTTAATCCATGCAACAGGAGCAAAGTTGCTTTTTTTTAGCTCGACATAGCTCCTCACGTGGCTTTGATTTCTCCTATACAGAGTAGCTATACTGTGAACATTTTCAAGATTTTAGCAAAAGGTCCTATTGTATACATAGCTGTCGTACATACGTATAACATGACTGAAATAATTCAGCAAACATCTTAAAAGCATAGCTAGTGGATGAGCTGCATTAAGAACAGCTCCTTAGCGGATTTAAATTGACTTCAGAGACTTCAGCGACTTCAGAGATGCCAAGTGGACATATATCAGATGAAGACTGACCTGTAACTGAAGAAATATAAGAAAGACGACAGAAACAGCAGTATAATTAAGTAAGATAGGGGACACTGTAAATGCCAAGAGATCCACCTAGAGAGCAGAGAGTGAAGACTGAGGAGGTCTGATAACTTAAAAATACTTACTTTTATAAAAAAAATACAGGATAAAATTACTCAGTATGTAAAATATATTTTTATTTCAAACTGGTGACCAATTACCTCTTTGCAGTTTTCTTTTCTTATATCACTTCTGAATGATCAGATCTCGTGCTGCAATGAAGATAAATTTCTATTATTTAGCAGGGAACATCCAGTCTGCTATGGAATCATATAAAATGTATCTTTGTTAGTACCTGTCTTCTGGTAGGATTTTAACATGAATGTTATCTTATTCCTTGTGTCATTTCTTCCTGTGGTTAAGTGAATAAATGCCTCAGGTACTGATTAAGAGTAATAAGGAAACTCTTCTTGGAACACAAACTCCATAGGTCGGGAGTGAAATTCCAGCTAATAAGGTATACACTTTTAAATTCTTTGTTTACATGGTTTATATCTAATACAGAAAACATATTCTACCTCTATACTTCTACATATAACTTTTTCATCATAGAATCATGATTACCTGTATTAATTGAGGACAGAAACTAGTTACCTAGACCCTTTATAAGCATTTAGTAAACATGTTCTCTGCAAAACACAGTCTAAACCTAAACACTGCAGGGAAAGGGAAACAAGGACAGGTGTATTATGTGGAAGGAAACTCAAGGCACTGAGTTTCTAAGCAACTTAGCCTATTCTAACAGACTTAAAAATGACTGACAGAGCACTTGAATGGGAATGGGGAACCTGGTGGATGAGGAAAGAAGAAATGAGGCCACTCTGCAACTATGAGACAGTCAGATTAAAAAAAAAGAAAAAGGTCTATATGTAGCTGCATAGTTTTTCAGTAAGAGTTTCAAAGATTATATTGGATAAAAATACAAAGGAAATACATCCAGGAGTGGTATAAAGTGAAGAACTTCATCACAATGGGAAAACAAAACACGAACTATCTCCCACACCCAAAATTTCTATTTTAATTCCAAAAAGATATATTAAAAAACAATCTGCAAATCTAGTACCAGCCTTTTGGTGTTTTAAATTAGTTTGTTAAGTTTATAAAGTTACAGTATGTTTGAAGAGTAATGTAATAAATCTATTGTTGCATGGTAAGACCAGGCTTTTAATAGTAAGAGAGACTGAACAAAATTTGAAGCAAAAAGAAGGAATATAAAGGTAAATGAAAAATGCGATGCAATATCACATGACACTATCAAAGGTAAATTGTAGCAAACTAGATTATAGCTTTCCCAATAAGCAATTTTTTTAGCCAAGGAACACACAGATTTAATTTATAAACACCATAATAATAGCAATAGTAAGAGAGTGTGGTTATACCTGGAAAGTTTTAGTTTAGCTGGAGAAAATGGACATTGTTTCTAGAACTGTAGCGGGTGAGGGACCACTGAAAAAAAAAGGTTGTGCTGTAAGTCAGACTATGAGGCTGAGAGGAGGTTATTCTTAGAGTGTTACAGGTATCAGTCTTAAAAAACTTCTAACTTAACTTCTGAATCAACAGCTCTGTTAGAAAATAAGGTGGCAAAAATAAAAACTAGTGATGTACAGAGTTGGGAGACTTCTTCAGGAAAATTAGGATGTTATGAAAGGCATTCAGAAATAGGTGAACAGGTCTAATATAAATACAAGCAATAAGATGGGAGTTTATAAAAGCTGTGTGTATGCTTCTGTCATGAAGTGTCTATAAGCTCAAAGAAATATGGCGATAATTACTACAAGAGGTATATTGAACAAAGAAAGGGAAACATTAATGTCATTATATAAAACATTGTAGGACTTCATCTGAAAAATGCGTAAATAGCTTAGACAAAAAATGAAAAGCTTTTTGAAAATACAACAGATTTGTGACATAAACAAGGAAAAATTGTATTTCAGCTATTAGATGATGTTGACAGGAAAATAAATG
This sequence comes from Neomorphus geoffroyi, assembly GCA_033558235.1. Taxonomy (NCBI): domain Eukaryota; kingdom Metazoa; phylum Chordata; class Aves; order Cuculiformes; family Neomorphidae; genus Neomorphus; species Neomorphus geoffroyi. The sequence goes on along the minus strand of JAUMJM010000053.1, from coordinate 19,906,356 downwards.
GGTAAAAATTTTCTATTAATATATTTTAAAAAATTTCATTGATTATTCAAGTGTTTTCTTTCATTGCTGTTCTCATAAATCCTTGATGTTTAACTTTTCTGCTGCCCATATGAATACATGCAAATCTCTTTCACTCAAGGACAATGAGTGCAAATATTTATATTATTTTGAACTTACTGTCTAAGAATCTGTGGGAAAAAACCTACTATTTTCATGGTCAAGCAATCTGCTAGCAAATATAAAGCTTAAATGCAAGCCCATTGTCTGTACTGTGATCAAAGATGTCCCATGTTTTAGGGTGATGGCTATTCTGGAGCCTGTCTAGCTTGCTGTACTGCATCCTAACTAAGAATCTGAACTAAGAGATATTTCGTAGGTCAGGACACTGTTCCCAAAAAAAGGGCTATTTTTAATGAGTCAAAAATTAAAGATCAAAGTCGTCAAAGAATCATTGTATTCTTGTTTTTAAGCTGTGAGATATTCACCAGGATATTTGTGGTATCCAGTGTAAGCTCTATGTTCTACTTAGTATCAGTAATTGTTTGGATATGGAACAACTGCCGAAATACCGAGGGTGGCAGTGTACAGCACAACAACAATGCAAAGACGAAGTTGTACTCAGCACCCTACTGAGGAGGTCACATTATGATCTTCACTAGACCATCAAAAATTGAAGGTGCTTCTCAGTCAGTCATATTTTTTTAGCCTGTACTAGGCCACCTGGCCTTCTTTGTGTGATTTTTCCCCACCCACACCCCCCTCTAACATGTACTTGTAGATAAGGCAATCTATTCCCAAGACTGACAAATCTCCTTGTCTGTCTCAGAAAAGGGGGTGTAGCCACTTGATACAGCCTGATTTTGATAAGGAAGCATCCTGGGTGAAATAGCTTAAGACTAGACATATTAGTTTTAAGTCATTAAAATTAGGTATATATATGTACGTTTAGTATCCTGATTGTTTTAAGTTCCTGAAGTAATGAAGTCCTGTCCCTAGGTATGACTTACAAATACTCCTAAAATATAAACAATAATACTAAGGAAAAAAACCACTGTAAATAAAATAAATAGTCATGACCCGCGTAGGCTTACAATTGGTCTACTTCCAGATTATTATGGTAGTTTTTATTGCAATTTCTATTTTTCACCATAAATAGCAAATTATTAGTCACTATTCAAGGGTACAGCCTTTTATGCCTTGAGTTGTGTGTGTCCCTCCTTACTTTGGCAGATTCAGATCTGAAAAGCTTATTTCCCTAATTCCCAGATTAACTTGATACTTGCAATGCCTATTCAGTATTGGGAGTATTAATCTACTAGTTGTTAGAAAAATGGTTCTTGCTACAAAGGACCTAGCTGTACTCCCTCAGAATGAGCACTCTTTAGACAGGGGTGTCAAACTCACAGCTCCTCCTGTTCTCCTGCTCCTGCAACGTAATGCGCGTCACACACTGCACACGTGACTGGCGCGCTGCTAGGAGCGCAGGGGCAAGGAACTCAACTCTGCTACCAGGTAGAAACAAGGTGCTGAGCCAGATAAAATGAGGTGGAGGGCTGGATTTGGCCTGCGGGACATGAGTTTGACACCCCTGCTCTACAAGAAGTATATATGTTATTTTTCTTTATTCCTCCTAACTTTGTTACCAGTTGTCAGGGCCAGGGCCCACTTCCCCACCGGGTCACCCCCCACCCAGAGCTGCTCAGTCAGGGAGAGAAGGGTCCTTTGATGTCTGTGTGGTCAATTGAAGACGACAAATCTCCCAGGGTAAATTCAAACAGCGCTTATTTTGGGCACAGCCAAAACAACAAATCAGTATTTATTTTGGACACAGACAAAATAACAAATCAGTATTTGGGGCATGGCCAAATTATCAAATCTGTATTCGTTTTGGACACAGCCAAAACAGCAAATCAATATTTTGGGTGTAGCCAAAACATCAAAAGAAATACTTGAGTGCACTCCGAGTTACAAATTCCCAAAAGCTGCAAACCCAGATCCCAATCTGTTCAGATCACAGTCTGATACCCTCAAGGCAGCTGCACAAAACAACACAACTCAAATTTGATCCAATGCACAGTAGTGTCAGGGAAAACAGAAGAAAGGAAGGAAGAGAGAGAAAGAGGAATAAGAGTAGCCGGGGGTGTCAAATAAGAATGAGCAAAACCATTGAAAAAAAAATTTGTAATCCTTTTATTGTTTGTTGTGAGGCAATTATTTGCAAAGCAAGGTAGTGCTGCTGGGCACGTAGCTAAGAACAGCCAGAGGCGCACCTGGCCTCAGCAGCCATGGGTTTATATAGAGTTGGTACATATTCCTTACATGCACATATTCCTTACATTTCCAGGAGTAGGCCGGGTTACGCTGATCAGTCCCAGGGAATCATTAACATAAGTTCCCTCCCCCTCATGCATGCGCAGTGTCCTTTGCGGTGGTCGTGTGAGTGTCGTGAGGAGGGAGACTGGGGCCTTCCTTTTGACCATCAGTAGCCTCTGTCTGCGCAGGCTCGGCTGGTATCTTGCCATGGGTGTCCTCGAGATTCTTGCCAAGGGTACTTCCTCCTTATCAGCGCAATGCAACCCTGATGGGCTTGTAAAAACTGCCTTCTTATCAGCACAAGGCGACCCTGGTGAGCTTGCGAAAACTGCCTCCTTACAAAGTTTTTACAAAATTCCATTGCAGACCCTCAACTTGTGCATCAAGCTTAAACAAAGCGCAAAGCCAATAATTTAAATGCCTATTGTCACAAGGGGGATGAGGGGAAAAGAGAAGAATAATCACCACTCCATAAGCCTCTGGAAACTGTGGTCTTCAGGAGCACATGGTCCTGTGGTTCTTCTGCAGCACTTCTTCAGGTGGGTTCCATGGGGTGGCGGGCGCGTGGCACCTGCTTTCTTGGTGGGCTTCTATTTATACGGCAAATCCATGCCCCCCACATTAGCATGAGGGATGGTCTTGGTGTGAAAGTTCTCGAATTAGCTCAAGCGCGGAAGCTCCTTTGGGAAGGTTCTGGAATTGGGACTGGAGGCTCCATGGTCACTGGCAGCACAACAGACCCTTGCCAGAATAACCTCTGCCTGAACCCTTTGGGTCCACATACGCAGTCAGGTGTAGGGGGGGCAGCACCTGCTGCTGCACCTCCTCCCGCTCCTCTGCAGCAGCACAGTAAGACCAGCAGGAGCCACAGCCCTTAAGAAGGTGTTAAAGGCAATGATAAAAGTAGAGTCAGATGATTTTTAAGACAGTTCAGTAGAATCAGTCAATGTTTAAGATAACAATAGAAGTAGAGTCAGTCTCTACATCAGTCACAAGCACCTCTCTTCTTCAAACAGGTACTTTTATCATGTAATACACTTTGGCTATATCTAAGTCAACCAAGTAGTAAATTGAATGAATTTAATCTAAGAACTGATTGCCTGTAGGACATCCATTTAAAGACTGTGATAGCCAGTGTCTAATCAAAGTAAGGTCATGTTTTATTTTGTTTTGCTTTTGCTTTTTTTGCTTTGCATTTTATTCTCTTTTCCTAAAAATAGCAAGAAGCCTTCTGAATTCCGCGTATTCAGGGCAAATATTATTGGTATTATTAGCAGCCACAATTGAAATTGCAAAAAATTAAAAGCTAGTTTATACAACCAGTTTTCATTAACCCCATGCAAACTAGCATTAAAAAGAAAATTATAAGAGATTAAATATAATCAGTCAAGACCTACATTATCACTTACCTTTTTTTGTGTAGTACATATATTTCAAGCCTATTTGTGGACATACTGTTTACAACTTTAAAATATTTATAAAACACTAGTTTTCTTCTAGTTCTCTGGAATTTCACCCATGACCAGGACTTATTGAAAATCAACATTATTGGCACATAAAAGCATTTGCTCAGCTTTTCTAATGATTTTAGATTCAAGTTATTAATCCTGTTTCTTTGAAATATCTAACTTTAAAAGTTGCTGTTAAATATTTTCCTGACTTCTTGTTGGAATGGAAAATATTTTATGCATTATTATACCAAAAGATTGAAAAGAAATATTTATTACACATTTCTTTTCTCATAATTGTTGAAAAGCCTGACATTTTCACTTCAGAAGAGACATTGTAGGATTTGTCTTTTTCCTGATATATTTATGCATAGTTTTCCTGTAATTCAAAACACCCCAGGTTCTGCCTTTTTTTTCCTTTGGTGTCTCCCAACAGTGTTCTACAAGTTTTAGATATTACATTACTTTGACTTCACGTCTTTTTTCCGTTTGTTTCTTAATTAGAATGCTCCTTAATTACATACTTTACCTGATTTCACTATAGGAGATGAGCTCGTTTCAGGGTTTAGGGTTTTTTGGTACTCTTTTTTAATTTTGTCTTACTTTCTTACCTTCCATTCTCACTTGTACTCTCCTTTTCTCATTGATCCTGCAAGCAAACATTTTCTCCTTTCTGAAATTGCACTGACAATAAATTGGAGGGAAAAAAGTAACCTTGAAGCAATAAAAAACAAGCACCTTGTCCTCATCAAAGAGTAATTTGGTGTTACCAGTAGTGCAAACTTAGTGGAAACAGGAAGACTATTAGATTTATTAGTTAAAGAAACTCCAGCTTTTTTAACATCCTGTGCCTTAAGCATATTTGCTAAAATTAACTCTCTCTGCTAAGGCAGTTAACTAAAATTCCCAGTAAATTTTACTACAATGGAACCTCTTTTGAGAGTCGGAGGAGATATATAAAAATCATTGTCTACGGCTGTGTAATACAGAAAGCTGTTATCTAATTACCTCCTTTTTATTTACTTTGGATCTGAACATGTATCTCATTCATGGTGGTGAGAATTTACAGGCTTTAGTTTCTTGGGAACACACAGTATTTCTCTTTATCTTTTGCTGGGATGGTATGTACCTCCTTCCTTCAGCGAGTTCTCTCTCTCACTTTTTTTTACATGATGGGCTACACTATGTGTTGCTGCTCTGTACCTATAAAATACAACCCAGGGGAAGTACTGTGCTCCATAGTAGGACAGGAGGGTTCTGGACATCTCCTTTTCCTCAAGGAATATGCGACTGGGCAGGAAAATGAAGAATTGGAGCTTACTGCCTACTAATTCCAAGGCTGCAAAGAATGAAATCTAGGCAAGCTTTAAACAAGAAAGTCGGTGTAAAAGATAGTCATGTAGATAAATGTCATATCTATCTTTATCTTGCATTTGGATTTCTCTTTAATTCTTCATAATAAATGTAAGTGTTTCTGGCTATATCACAAGGTCCAAATTTTAGAAGATGAAAAATATTTAAGCGGCATAATTCTGCTTAATTTAATATAACCTGTGTCAATTTATGTTTATTAAGGATCTGACCCAGTATATAATAAGTGCAAAAACTTATGGAACACAGACACAAGAGAAAAATACACCCAAAGGAAATTATTTTCTTCTGTATTTTTTTTCCTCGGTGGCTGAAACAGTATAATAGCTGTACTTTGAATAAATGTTATGAATTCAGGTTACTGTGAAGAAAAATAAAAGCCTATTAGCACAAGTATCTCTTTGCTCTCTCTTTATATGCATTCCAGAATGGAAGAAAGGTTTTTGTCCAGGTTTTCTTGCCAGCTGTGAGGAATAATGTTCTTGCAGAAAGCCAACATACATCCACTGCTGGCTCTTCCGTGGTTTATAACAACTCATCAATAAGATCAGGGTTGATTTGTGAGAAGATCAACAAAAGTAAAAAGATAGTTAGTGGGTCTCAATGAACCGTTATATTGTTCATCCTCTTCCTTCCAAGGTCTTTTAAAACAGAATGTGAATGAGTCGTATTAGTGCTCAATCTTGAATAAATGACTTCTAAATTTCCAAAAGAGTCTTGGGGTATTTTGGTATTCCAGTTATTTTTTTGCAGTTGATAATTATGAGTAACACAGAAATTAAACAAATCTTAAAAGAAACCTAAGCCAAAATGAATGATTGATATCTGGTTTTGCTTTTGTCAAACATGAACCTACCACTGCCAGTTTTAGTCATGTCAATGGAACCGGTGGAAACACAAGGTCATATTTAATGCACATCAGGCAAGAAGCCTCAAGTCTTTTCAAAGGCTGTGACTGAGTGTAATTAAATATTCCAGCTAACAGATGTAATCTATATTTTAAGTATTTTATAATGTTGTGTGTGTACAGTATATATACAGCTTATTTAATATAAGATGAAATTTATCTCAAGGTATAGAATCTGTTCTTTTGTTTTCCATTACTTTCCCCTTTTCCTTAATATAAGTCAGATTTTGCCTGTCATGTTCTTTTAAAGCACTTACTTGTGCATTGGCACACTTACCACAGCTGTCCCCTGTGTATATCAAATGCAATGTGCTACTGCACGCATTGTCTGCATCTCCAGATAAAATGTCACGATGCTGCTGCCATGCAGCCTGTCACCAGTGCTTAAGTATGCCCCTATCATGGCGCTCACCTCTGACTGCATCTTGGCAGCTGCCAAATCAGTCTTACAGGAACTCTGACAAGAACTGTAGTATTGAGCAAACTTGTAAGGCATACCAAGGACAGAAAAAAAAAAGAAAAAAAATAAAGTTGTTTGATTGATTTTTCAGGGAAAGAAACATAAGCGTGATACGTATGAGATCCACTGTGCTAACCTGACACCAAAAAAAAGTGCCTTTAAGTAAGCTGCTGCTGAATAATAGAATCATAGAATGGTTTGGGTTGTAAGGGACCTTAAAGATTATCCAGTTCCAACCCCCCTGCAGGCAGGGGCACCTCCCACTAGACCAGGCTGCTCAAGACACCATCCAACCTGGCCTTGAACACTTCCTGGTCAACGTTTCAGTGTTTCACCACCCTTATTATGAAGAATTTCTTCCCCATTGTCTAATCCAAATCTTCTCCTTTCTAGTTTAAAGCCATTCCCCCTCATCCTATCACTACAAGCCCTTGTAAAAAGTCCCTCCCCAGCTTTCCTGTAGCCCCTTCAGATACTGGAACGTTGCTATGAGGTCTCTCCAGAGCCTTCTTTTCTCCAGGCTGAACAACCCCAACTCTCTCAGCCTGTCCTCATAGCAGAGGTGCTCCAGCACTTTGATCATAGCCCTCTTCTGGACCCATTCCAACAGTTCCATATCCTTCTTACACTGGGGATTCCAGAACTGGATACAATACTCCAGGCTGGGTCTTACAAGAGTGAAGTAGAGGAGGAGACTCACCTCCCTTGACCTGCTGTCCATGCTTCTTTTGAAGCAGCCCAGGACACCGTTGGCTTTCTGGCTACAAGTGCATATCACTGGCTCATGTCGAGCTTCTCATTAATCAGCACCCCCGAGTCCTTCTCCATAGGGCTGCTTTCAATCACATTGTCTCCCACCCTGTGTTGATAACAGGGATTGCCCGGACCCAGGTGTAGGACCTTGCACTTGACCTTGCTGATCCTCATGAGGTTCACACAGGCTCATTTTCCCAGCTTGTCCAGGTCCCTCTGAATGACATCGCATCCTTCTGGTGTGATCACTGCCCCGCTCAGCTTGGTGTCATTCTCAAACTTGCTGAGGGTGCACTCGATCCTGCTGTCTCTTTCATCAATAAAAGTGTTAAACAGCACTGGTCCCAGTATGGACCCCCAAGGGACACCACTTGTCACCAGTCTTTCTCTGGACATCAAGCCGTTGACCACTATGCTCTGACTGCGACCATCCAACCAATCAAATAAAGGAGACACCTGAAGTAATACTGAACAGGAATTTATGAGCACAAATCCAAATTTCTACCCTTTATTAAGTCATACATTGCTTTTAGCCTAGATTCACTTTTTGTCACATGTTACTGTCTAGTGATCGTTTGTATCAGATTTACTTGTAAGAAAAGAGTACTTATTACTCCAATTACTTTATTAGTTATTGCTAGGCAAAAAAGCCCTTGAGTGTAAGGACCTACTGTATAGTTCAAATGAAACTGTATTTATTTTTTTAAGGGGAAAAAATGCCTTTAATTTCTGGCTGATAGACTTTAACTATGAGATGTGAAAAATCACAAACATTAATCAAAATCCTTCTTTCTCTAGTCTTGTTAGTGGGCACACATTCTCACTGTAATTGTATCCTGTTTCTGTCAATTTATATACAGGAATGATGTGTTTTTTCTATTAAATATTCTGAAGAAAACGTCAAACTTACAGTCCTTCTCGTATAATGCTTCTATTTTATTACAATTGAATGCATGCTACAGAATGTCCATTTCTGTTATATTGAAAATCAGCATAAAATACCTTTTATTAAAATATAGCATCTGCTGGTAAAACAATATGCAGTCTTACAGGCAAAACAAATAACCATACATCTGTGATGTTGATTCAACATTTAGAGTGACAAAGATTTTCCTTAAAAAGAAAGAGTAAAATATTAAGGATTAAAAAAGAGATAAGGAAAAGAAATCACTCTTTACGCGTTTCCATTTACAAAAATAGTTGATATTTTTTTTCTCATCCTCTCAATCAAAAGTGTTTCTGACCAGCTCAGAAACATATGCCATAGAAATCTGCAGGTCTGAAGTGGAAATTATATGTAATTACCTTTCTCATCTCTACATTTTTGGACCCAGCCTTGCATCCCATCAGCGGTTCTGTACTTCACAGCAAGATGCAAAACCACACTGTAAGCTGTTTGCCTTCTGATTCTGTTCTGTGCTGATTGTTGGCTGTCAGGTGCTCCAGTGATGCACAATATACTACAAATTATAAAATGCTGTGATAGTTATGTGAAATAGATTTTTTTTTTTTTGGGGGGGGGGGGAGGGGAGAGATTATAGTCTTTCCTAGATAGTGAAAAGGAATTTTATCCAAACAGTTTTTTGGAGGTTAACACACTAAAAAAAAACCAACCCAAACCAAACAAAAAAAACCCCTCTAAAAACCAAAACCACAAACAACCTAAAATTTCAACCCTCCTTTTTCAGGTGAGTGTTGCAGGACTTAAACAGTGTTCATCTGTGTTAGTGTGATGCACAGTCACGTTCCCTTGACACTGGCCCAACAGCGTGCTAGTGCTGTATCTACCTCTGAGCCATATTCTACTAGTATGCATAATAGGAAGATCAAGTAGCGGAGGACTCATAAAAATTACTAATAGATTCATCCTCTGAAATCTAAGAAGAGCAGCTAGCAAGCAAGGGGAGGGATGCTACAGCATTTGCTTCCACAGCATCAGTCAGAGGGAGTGGAAAGAAACTTCACAGCGTAAACCGACAGCTGCTGACTCCAGGCATTTAGTAGCCTAGCAGGTGCTATGCTGAGCAGCACGCAGTGATGTTGGAAAGGTACAGACAGGTGGAATGAACCAAAGTGTAAAAATTGCATGTAGACTCAGGTCTGAGAAAGGCCACTGATCCACATTATTCCAGTGAAATGGAAGTTAAATGTGGCAGTAGTACAAAGCGGTCCTTCTTTGCCTTATGAACACACATCGCGTAAGACTACAGATCCCACACTGACCTGCGGAGGCCAGAAATGATTCTCACAGTAAATGTTTAAAGACATATAAGCACGCAGATGGAGCAAAGACAAATAGATGTTTATCTGCATGAACTCACTAAACATTCTTGAGATTATGCCTAGCTACAGTCTTCCAGTGTTCCTGGAGGAATAATTTTCTTTCTCTTTTCCCATCTCTGAGCCAGAGTTCTGGCAAATCACACTAGGTTAGAGGTATGGCATGGTGCAAGCAAACCCAATATATGTCACTTCAGACCAGAAACACTATGACTGTCAAAAAAATGTCATAGGACCTGTGATGGGTTGATCCTGGCCAGTAGATAAATATCCACTTGCTAAATCCCCTTTCTCTCCCCCTTAAGAATTGGGAGAGAATAAAAAGAGCAACAGAGAGAAAAGTTGTGGGTTGAGAGAGATACAGTTTAATAAGTTAAGGAAAAAGGAAGAAAAAAAAAGCCCAACCAAAACCAACAAAAAAACCCCAAACCACAAGAGATGCAAAAGAAATAACTCACCACCTCCCAGAAGCAGATCAATGTCTAGCCACCCTGCAAGCAACAACCACCTGGGAAGATAAAGTCTTTTATTGCAAATCATGGAGTTATGTGGTAAAAAATAACACTTTGGCCAACTCAGGTCAGCTGTGTTTCCTCACAACTTCTTGCCTAGCCCCAGTCTACACACTGGGATGCAGGGTGAATGAAAAAGAAAGCTTTAATGTTGTGCAAATACAGTTCAGCAGCAGCCAAAACATCGATGTGTTATCAGCAGTGGTTTAGTCACAAATGCAAAACACAGCACCATACGGACTCCTATGACTAAAGTTAACTCCATCTCAGCCAGATCCAGGCCAGAGTGGTGTAACTTGTCTCAGGATGCTGATGCTTCTACTTACACTCTAGTTAGCCATGACCACACTGGACCTGCTGTTCAGGTGTGTTTCCAATTCGAGCAAGATGGAAATTCAACTCCCAGGAAAGACAGGTGATCTTGTCAGTCTTTTCTTTTGGGACATGCTCTTTGGGAGACACCTGACTAAAGACAGTGGTGTGAGGAACAATGTGCCAGTGCCTTAAACTAAAAATACATCCTGTTTCACCTTGAATCGGTGCTACCTGGCACAGATCAGGGTAACTTAACTCTTGGTGCTAATTTTCTCACAGACAACCTTACCAAAACCATGTTATTAACCAGGCGATTCTTTGTTAGCCATATGTTAGTTTCCTAATGTGGGAATATCTGCAACATTGCCTCTGAACCAGACTCCTCAAATTAGCCCTGGCTTTCCTGAGAAGTCAAAACTCTGCAGGCATCCCTGGATATACACACACAATGGCTTTATAAGAGAAAGTGGATCAGAACAGCGAGGAAGGGAGGTAAATCATCTCACACAGTAAGTTCACGGTGCAGATGTCTGTCTTCCAGCTGCTTGCATGGTAAGAAAGGCACAGAAGTTCTCAACATCACCACATCTGATACCTGGGGAATAAAAGACAAACAAAATGCCCCATGGGCATCTACCAGCTTTGCAAGCAGCTGATTTGCTATCACTCTCTCCCCATTCCTGCACTATTCTCCATTCTCTTTCCTTTACTCTTTTGCCCTTCTTAAAGCAGTAGACAAGGCATCTTACAGAGTCACTGTTAGGAACTTCACCCCCAATTTTTCCTATCTCAGAATTATTGCTCTATCTCCTGCAGATTCGTCTGCCAGGACACAGAAAGAGCAGAGAGCTGTTGGCTTAAATGAAAGTCCGCTGTGGTTGATAATTCCTGTCTTCTTGCACAACATGCATATCAGGGTCAAATCTCCATGTAAGATGTCTATTTTCAGAGTATTTCTAGAAGATTGGAAGACAAAAACTTTTATCTTAAATATTTACCTTAGGAAGTTTCTTCCCATCATGAGCATGGAGTTTTGTTCCTTGACATGTTACCTGTTATTCGTTGTGTCTGTGTAGGTGTGGAAAGAAAAACTGTTTCACCTGATACTTTTATCTGTCTTTTCTACTAATAAAGAAAGCAAATGTTATTGATTGCAGATATGATGTCTTTTGTGTTTTGTAAGGATCTAAACTTTCTCAGTCTATCTATCAACACTGCAAACATGCAGAGACTCAAGAAGTGTTTCTCGTCAGCTAACAAAGCTGAAGTAACAAAAACAAATGCTTTGTCAGAAAACAACTTCTTTTCTGCAATCAGTGACTACCAGCTGGATTTAGACTTTACTTCTGTAAATACTTCTGCAAACATTTTAATTCTGCTTATCCACTTAAAATTATTCACACATTTAGGAGCATGTAGGATCAGGACATTACATTATAAACACTCACAAAGAGATACTGTTTATTTATTTTTCTCTTTAATTACAAACCAAAGGTTCTGGGCGGAAAGGAATGCTAGGTATACAAGAAGAAACGTATATGTTTTTATCAAATGAAATCATTTGAACATCACTATATTGGGACCATCAGTCCATTGGTCTACAGGTCCTAAGGGAACTGATGGATGAAGTTGCTGAGACACTATCCGTTACATTTGAGGCAGTCCAATGAAGTTCCTCCTCACATCAAAAGGGAGAATACAAGCTCCATTTTTAAAGAAGGATAAAGAGAAGTCCTGGGGAACTACAGGCTGGTCAGTCTCACCTCTGTGCCTAGCAAGACAATGGAACAGAACCCCCTGGAAACCCAGCTGAGGCACATGAAGAATAAGGAGGTGATTGATGACAATCAGCATGGCAGGCAAATCATGCCTGACAAATTTGGTGGTCATCCATGATGGGACTACAGTGTTGGTGGATAAGACAAAAGCAACTGATGTTATCTACCTGGACTTCTTCAAAGTTCTTGTCTCTAAATTGGAGAGACATGGATTTTGTGGATGGACCACTAGGTGGATAAGAAATTGGCTGGATGTTTGCGCTCAAAGAGGGCTGCATCAAAAGAAATGTGACTAACACTGTTGTGCATGAGACCTCACCTGGAGTTCTGGGTTCAATTCTGGAGTCCTCAGCAAAGGACATGGATTTGCTAGAACAATTCCAGAGGAGAGCTGTGAAGATGATCAGAGGGCTGGAGTACATTCCATATGAAGACAAGCTGAGAAAGTCAGGCTTGTTTATCATAGAGAAGAGAATACCTTCCAGTATTAAAAGGGGGGCTACAGGAAAGTCTGGGAGGGACTCTTTATTAGGGAGTGTAGTGATAGGATGAGGGTAATGGTTTTAAGATGAAAGAGGGCAGATTTAGATTAGACATCGGGAAGAAATTTATTCCTGTGAGGGTAGTGAGGCACTGGCACAAGTTGCCCAGAGAAATTGTGGATGCCCCGTTCCTGCAGGTGTTCAAGGCCAAGTTGGATCAGGCTTTGAGCAATCTGATCTAGTGGAAGGTGACCCTGTCCATAACAGGGGAGTTAGAACTAGATGATCTTTAAGGTCCCTACTGACCCAAACCATTCTACACTTCTATGAAATTAATTAAAAGAAAACCAAGTCAGTTCTCAACTGCCGTATAATCTTTTGTTATTTACTTGAGTCAAGACACTTACTAGTTCTCAACTTTGACTCCTAAATTTTAGCAAAAATATTAGACATAATTTTACATAATAACATTTTTCCTTTGCCTGTGAAATCTCTATTTGCCAATTTGCTAGAATACAAATGTGCTGAAATACTATTAATTCTAGAGCAAACCAAATAACAAAACCAAGAAACGAGAAATATCTATTTATAAATAGAAATTGCATATTGAAGCTTTAAATTAATATAGTCCTGGATCACCATGATTCTGAATATAAAATATCTACCTTCTACCAGTCCAGTTAAGCTTCCTTAACTTGACACCATACAAGCAAGTGGCAAAACATATTCCTGACTTGCATTTTCTATAATCACTATATTAAGTAAGATAAAATATGTAGTCATTCCAATTTTAATAATAAAAGCAATAAATAAAGCTACGAGAAAGCTTACAACTGTCTGACTTTATATTTCTCAGGATTACATTCCTAACAAAATCTTTACTATGCATTTAGTAGACATTATGGAAATTATATTAGACATTTAGTAGACATTATAGGAACAGTGCTATTGTTTCAATACTATATTTTTTTTACAGATTAAGTAATGATATAAAGTGGTGGCTGTGGATGTCAAGTTGGAAGAGTTAAAGTGATTAAAAGGAGAGGAAGAATATATTGTGTTATTTAACAGTTCATTTTTATTTTCTTTATTAAGGAAAACAGTGAAAGTTTTCAAGAATGGTTTAGGGTAAGCAGGTATCATGTTCTCCTCCTTACAGATGAGGAAACTGTACAAGAAAGAAGTAAAAGCTACATATATATGAACTAAATAGGGCCTCGACCAGATACTAAAAGTCATCTATGGTGAAGGGCAGACAGGTTCCAAACCTATCTTATTGACAGTTCAGGATCAGCACAGGCTTAGGACCATTAATCTGTAGATCTCACATGTTTTAACAGTTAAAAGAGTCAAATAGTAAAGATAGGGGCTGGCTTAAATATGAAAAGTGGACAGAATGTAGCAGTATCATTTTTTCTTAGATTTTTTTTTTTCATGGAGCTATTCAGTTACCCTGAGTTGATTACAGCCACTGAAAGCTTACTGTTCTTTTAGAGTAAAAATTCTACTGTCGAATGTTTTTTGCTATGTTAAAGTGTTTCAGTCACTTTCGAGATACTGAATTATGTTTACAGGAGTACTTGAACTGAGACATGCCTGTTAATTTTGTTGTTCATAAATGCACAGCTTATTAAAAAGGGACTTAGGGCATTTTTTTTTCTCCTTTTGATCATTAATTGTAAGTGCTTATGATTTACAATATTCTTTCCGTGGTGGTGTTACTCTTTCAGTCCTCAGGGTACTATAATTTTCTTTTGTAGTGGGGGATACAATATTTATTGTTTGTATTTATAGAGTTAATAGCAACTTTCTCTGTCATATATATTTTTCTAAGCTTCTCAGGTCCTAAGTCATCAAAAATACCCAGGGAGAGATTTACAGTAAATCAAAGCAGACACCCTCTGTACTTGTTCTTCCCCTCTACCTACATTGCGTAAGTCTTGCTTAAATGTGCTTTTGGAGGTAATTTTAGTGTGGATATATTTAGTTCCCTTTATATTTTCGGCAATCTTAATAAAATAAAAGATCCCCCATGAACAATAACCTTATATTTTCTGTACTCAGAAGTGAATCATAGTGCTTAAAACTTCTCCGATGGCATTGGTTTGAAGGATATTATTTACTATTTCTTTACTTAATCCCAAAAAGACATTGTGTCAATATACTAAGGTCATAAATTTTGAAATGCCCTCAGCCAAATTTTGCTTTCATCTTCACTAATGTAAATGAGGACATATAACTTTAATTTCAGTGAATTTACTCCAGATTCACTCTAGAAAGAAGACGACCCGATTTTGACCACCTAACTCAACGTTCTTTCTTAACTGTAAATATTATCGTTCTAGTTATGGTAGTAAGTATTTTTTTGGAAGGCCTGAATGTGAGACGAGAAAGTTTAAGAGCAATTTACAGCAGTGACATGTTTTCTTACCCTGTGTTTCACTGAGCATCTGTGAAGAGCTTGGGGAGGGCATGAACTTCAATCATGTCTGGATAAAAGAATTAACTGCAAAATTGTTACTTTTTGTACGTGGCCTTTTTCTTTCATATTTCAAGATATCTCAGGACACAATCTTGAGAAATCTGGGTCTAGATTTTATTTGAAGTGTAAGGGGAGTTAAAGTAATGCACATATGGGAAAAACAATACTAGGGGGTGGGTCTAGGACAACTCTCTGCCACCAGCTCTCTTTGGGGACAACTCTCTGCAGGGACAACTTTCTGCAGGGACAACTCTAACTCTAATTCCAAGTCTAACCCTAAGGCTAATCCTAACACTAATCTTAACCCTAAGCCTAAAACTCATAAATCTAACCATAAGTCTAACCCTAACTCTAATTGCTCCTGGCTGACGGTTGTCCCTGTGGAGAGTTGTTCCTGTGGAGAATTTTCCCATAGAGAGCTTGCTGCAGAGTATTGTCCTTTCGTGCTTTGGGGTGATTTTGTATATACTGTCAGTGGTTAGAGCATTAATTTCAGATTCAGAGAACCTGGGCTTCAGTCACTCTCTCTGGCTAAAATAACTTAAAGCCACTTTTCCTATGATTTACCCTAACTAGGAAGCAATTGCGTATATGTGACCTGAGACAGTGTAAGGTCTACAGTAAATCCTATTTTAAATCCTACTTTAACAACTGTTTGAACTCATTTTAAAGCAATTTCACTTTGGAAAGAAACCTACTGAAATACACATTGTACTACAATGGAAGAAGAAAAGGGGCAGGGAGTAAAGAGAGAGAGAGAGAGAAGGTTTTCTTGTTGGTTTTGTTTGTCTGCATGTTTGTTTACCCATCAAGCTTCACCGTATTTCTCTAGGAACAGTGTCAGGAAACATACCATTTTATATCCTTCCAGATAATGTTAAACGTTATATCTGCAAAAATATGTGGAAATATCTTATGTTTCCTAAGAAAGCTATTAAACTAAATATAGAACACCTATTTAGCAAAACAAAGTGATGCCTTCTGGCTAGCATTACAAAACAGAAGTGACCAAGTCAGATGCTCATATAGTATGTGTAAGTCCCAGAAATTTGGGCTAGTTAGTCAAATTGAATTTCGAGGGCATAGCTGTGTTTATTTTATGGACTAGTCTACAAATTGAGCTGGAATTACTATATACTGAGAAGGGAGTTTGGCTCTATGTCTGAATTGAGAACATTTTGGTCTGGGTTTATGATGATTTTTCCCTGGCTTACGAAAGAAAATAAACTGTACAAAGCTTTTTTCATGAGCTTCTCATGCAGAAGTAACACAGCAGATAAGCAAGTCTGTCATTCTGCTTGTAGAATTTACACATAAAGAAGACATCCTTCCGTGTGTATCTGTTGAAGTTTCAATCATGTCTCATTGAAAATGGCCTTGCATTCACTTTACATGAGGTGGAAGAAAGTCAATGTTTAAGCAACTTACCACCTACCCACCCAATTCACTAATTATTGCTAAGTAATTTACACCCAGACTGAAAAATGAACTATGAAGCGGTGATAGCAGGTAAAAGATTTTAAGGTTTTTTTACAAGATATTCACAGAGAACTTCTGCTTAATCACAATGTACAAATATGACAGTGGAGTTTCTTGCATGCCATACTGCTGGACTTAAGTAACATCTTTCGCCCATAGACTTAAACATTCCTCTCAAATACAATTGTGCTTTTTAGGTAAGGCTCACAATATGCACTGTGTGGTTCGTTTCAGGGGAAAAAGCAAAGGAATTGATTGAGTGTGAGCTAGACATGTCATGAAGATGGGGATGTCTTCAAAGAATAGTAGAGGGATTGATAGAGGTAGAGGTGTTGGAATGTCTAATCAAAGAGAACTGTGTTGCCTCTTCAGCATTACTTCTCCTGTGGAATGAAGCAGGAAGATGAGGCAGAGAAAAAAATAGTCTGTTTCTATTATATGTTATTCATCAGATAAAGGTTTAAAGATAATATCCTATCAAATCTACCAAGCAAGGAAGTCTTCCATTATTAGGAAGAGAGAGCATATCCATCTTAGCCCATTATTATATGCTTGGCAGCAAAAACATGACGCCAAAAGCAGGCAAGTCTTCGCGTTGAAGGGGAATAGAGAAGAGAGGGAAGAGAAGAATGAGGACTAGAAGGGGAAGGGGCATGCAGCTGCCTGGCCCAGCAGTAGGGGAAAGTAGAAGATAACACTTTACAAAAAAACCTGACGCAAATTTGTTCTGTCAGATGTGCCTCTGTAGTAGGAATCAAAGGAATCCAAGTGCTTCATCTTACTTTTTCTTGAAGTACTGAGCCTCTCTCCCTTTTTGCACACTGCTTTCCAGAGGCAGCCCGAAGGCGAGCCGTTTGTTTCCATGGAGCTCCACAGACTCCAGGATCTTACTGCTTGTGAGCCCCTGTACTAGTACAACACATGCCACTGGCTTAAATGCACATACATTAGTCTTGCTAGAAACCTTTATTTTAAAGAAATAAAAAAGGAAAAGGACAAAATTTGATCAAACGTCAGTTATTAGATTCCAGTAAAACTCCCAGAACATGTAGTTTTGTTCTTCCATTTATGTCAGAATTTACCATGATCTGAGGATGTAATCTGAGTGAATGTGGATGAAACTCCATTTTTTCTAATAAGTTACATATGTTTCTGTGAGAGCTCAAACTAACTTATGACATGCTATTATTTGGTTGAAAAGAAGTAAATATGCACATATCTCCCTTGCTAGTTGCATCCTGATTTCTGTCTGTACTGTTTCAATAATGTGATATGTTAAAAGGAAGATAAATACAAAGCTGGCATGTCTGACCTGTGTCCAGTGCTGTTTTTTATTAATAATCAGATCATTGACTTAAATTGCTTTGAGGGTCTTCACGTTAATGAAAGGAGCAATGCAGACGTACACTGACATGAACTGCTCCAAAGGGGTTTCCTGAACTAGTGAACTTTTCTAAAGAAAGAGCAACGAAATATATTCTACCTGTATTCACAGCTTATCTGTTTTCAGCTGATGACTGAGAGGCTTTGGAAGATTTTCCTTACTTCTTCCTCTAAGGACAAGGAATAAAGAGAGTAGAAGAGAATCTTTTACTCGGACTTTAGCAGCAGTTCCTAGAGTAATGTGCAGTAAGATATTTTCTCCTTTGAACAGATTTCCGATAAATCTGGAAAGGCACAGGGGGTAGAAGAGATCAATGAACCATGCTGAGTTACAGAATGACCTTACAGCCCACAGGAAGAAGATCTCATTGCTGTTTATTTTTAGATGACAACTGTGTTGGACTGACTTTTATTTTTTGGCAAATACACTAAGAACAGAAGTGGCATAAATAACATTTAGAGTGACTTTGAATGTACCAGAAAGGAATTCAGTGAGGCCTCTAGCCTTCTGTTAATATACACATTGAATACCAGTTAACATCATTGTGAATTTAGGCTTTTGTGTTAGCTGAAAAATAAATCTTATGCTGAATAAATGACAGGACTGGCTATTTTGCGTAAGGTTGGAAGCAAAGGTTTGTCTCATGAACAAGCACAGGTCTTCAGGTCAATGCACAGGTTTGAAGAGAGCTACGGCAATAAAACATCAGGTGCAGCAGCAGTTGGCCGCGACATAGGTTTTCACTGAGCCTTTAGCAAGATGATAGAAAGTAGGGGTAGTTTCAGAAGAAATTATTAAATAAATGGAAAGACATAAAAAAAGATAGAGTAAGTTCTAGTCGCATTTTAACAGCATTTATTTCTGTATTTATTTAAACATTTCTCTTTTAAGGAAAAATTATGAATTGCAAAATATATTTTCCTAAAGCACAGCCTGCTTTTTATTTGTGTGAGAGTACAGTGAAAAGTCCACCTTAATTTTTGCTCCTGTTTGTAATTTATTTAGATTTATTACGTTTTTACTGTTATGCTAATATATCATTATTTATATCTATTTATCTGCCAGGAATTACTAATGCTTTCAGTTGCAGTACTACATTTTTTCCTGTTTACCATTTTCCATTAGAACAGGCACCGTAAAATCAGAATGTCTTGGTTCTGTGTTGAGTGTCGTTGTGATAGAAATGAAGAAATGAGGAATAGCTGCTTATGCGAATACAGATTTCTGAGCACAGACTAAGCACTAACACTGCACTCCTTACGGGGAGCGAAGAGATTCAGACACAGCAGGAACAGCTGCTGTCAACATGGCTGCTAACTGAAATGCTGCTTCTTGGGAGGGGGGGAAATGCAGCAGCTTTCGGTATTTTCACTGGTATTTTTAGATTTAGGCGCCTATTTTCCATGATTAACTTATCTGAGCCCAAATGCATTTTCAAACCTTTTATGGTTGAAGTGAGCACCCGTGGGAGCCCTGGGAACTACACCTTGCAGAATTTCTTTTCCCATTTCCCACTTCAGCAATGTATTCCACAAGGGAAAATTAACTTGGTAAAAGAGATAGGGGGAACTTCCTCCTCTCCTTTTGGAAATTCATTTGAGAATCAGAAGAAGAGGCGAGGAATAGTCCTTAAAGAAAACAGGAGAAGAGGAGAGGAACAGTCTTTAAAGTGCTAAATAATTCTTTAAGTTTTTGAGAAAAAGAAATAGGAAGTGATAGGGGAAAATCTTATCTTTTTCTCTATACATGTATTTTTGTTAAAAAGCCAGTAACATGTGAGAGTCATTCTGTGCAGACATAAAATTACAATCCAATTAAACCCAGATGACGGGGTAAAGAAGTCATTCTGAGTCTAGGCTTAAGCTTAATGGCTCAAATGCATATAACTCAAAATTAAATACGCTGACATATAGGATTTTTTCTTTAATTCAAGAGTAAACATTCTGCTTGTGCTTAAAAGGGGATCTCAATATGCTATATTTTGCATAATTTTCTGCTTTTTATTAAAAATCAGAATAAGAAAAAAATTTTAAAACTCCTAAAGAAAAAGGGTGTGAAAAAATTGAGCATATGTCCTCTGGAAAGAAAAGGTTGAAGTCTTATAGATTAAAATGTATCATAATTTAATAACAAAGAAAAAAAAAGACAAAATGTTTTGTATACAGCTCTTGGGGCATGCTGAATTTGATATAAAATTGTTTTTTCCATAAGATAATCCATACCCTTATGAGAAGCCATCATTCTCTGTTAAGTTCTGTAGGATCTAACATATATTTATACAAAATTCCTATCAGCCCTGCTTTCTTCAATGGAATTTTCCCAAAAGTTCCACTTTGCAAAACAGCAGCTGTTCTAATAGAAAAAAGTCCGTACTAGAAACTGTAAAATTGCATTCAAAAGTTTCATGGACATAAGTCAGAAATATTCATAAGGCTGTGAGTAACTGTTGTAAGAGGTGAAATAGGTTTTGTGCTTTGTTCCCGAGTCCGACAGACATAGTGCAGTTAGTGTTCATATTGTTAAACTCCCTTCCTGAAAAAATATGGTGATGACATCCAGACTGTAGGTGGGAACAGTTTCCAACACTTTCCATCCTTCAGAACATACCCCAGTATTTCTGGTAGTTGGCATGGTGGGTTAATTTTCATATTTCTTCTTGACCCATACATATCAGAAAACAGGCCAGCTGTTTAGCAAGATGTACAATTTTGTATTACTTTTTATTTACTGGAGATGTAACTGTAAAAATTAGATAGGTAATAGAAATGAATTATGATTATGAATAACTACAAGGATGTGCATTCATTTTTTCTGGAGAGCAAGAAGATTAACTATTCAGGAGGCATAGATGATGATTTTAATACCTTATGTTGACTCGTAGCTTGCAGAAATTCCACTGTCTAAGAACAAGCACAGGAACAGTAAATATAAATACAAATCAGCAATATTGAACTGTGGAAAAAACTCAAGTACTGAAGAGAGGTAAATATAGAAACAGAAAAATGAGACAATTATAAGCTAAATATGGCAGTGAATCTATCTAAATATGTGGTAATCTGTCTGTCTGTCTATCTATCTATCTCTCTGTCTATCTATCTATCTATCTATCTATCTTTGTAACAATCCTATAACTAATGAAAGTATGTCATTGGCAGTTGATATTTATGATTAACACAGTAGCAGACAGTCATTAGCAGCACAATGTTCTGTTTATGACATTCTTCTGGCACAATCCTTAAATGTTTCCAACATATGAAGTTTTGCAAGCTCTCCCCATTGGCACTTAGAGGTCACATTTACAGCATGGGGGATCTAGGCACATCCTGCCCAGTATATCAAGGCAATTTGGAGAAAATGACATTTCACAGACCTAGGCACCTGCAATGCTGATTCTCTTCCACCGACTCCGCCTTGATGAACTTCTGAGTTGTCTTGTATCTCCTCATAACACTGTGACTACAGGTGACTTTGTCGGCTGTTCAAACTGTCTCTCTGCTGTTTTGCTGGCAAGACAAGGGTCTGGAGAGCCAGTTCTTTAAAACCAGCTGAAATACATCCCTTCCCTTTTCTTTCATTTGCAGCTGTCTTAACCATGCCATTCTGCATCAGTTTTGTTAGATTCTATTCATTATGCTGGCTCAGCAGCATGTTAGTTCAGCGATTCTGCTATAGTCTACAGATATTTTAAGGCCCAGTAGTCATGCTTGCTCAGCAATTCCGTTAGCCTCTGTCCTACCCCAAGCAATGTCAAATGCAGTTTTGTAGGGTTTAGCAAGAATTGTACTATTAAGTGCTCCCACACGATGCCCATAGGAGAAATAAGTGATGCATTGGGTCCCTTCACTGCTCAACAACCCCTTCCAAAGCACAAGAAAGCTATGCTAAGGTCTACCGGCTCGTATTACTGCACTAGCTCCAGTTCTCTTCCTCTGTCACAAAACTGGGATCCCCTTTGGTATTTTGAATTTCCTCTTGCCGCTACCCAGTCTTATCATTTGAGTTTCAAGTCTGTTCACACATAGTTGAGAAAACTATTCTGGATCAATATGTTTCTGGACCACCTGAAATCATTGTTAGCAAACGTATTCCAAATGGGACTGCGGGCAAACCAGCATGGGGTTAGTCTGTGTCACTTTGAGGCACATGATGTTCCCTTCATAACCTTATTCCAAAACCACGT
The DNA here is from genome assembly GCA_033558235.1 of Neomorphus geoffroyi. Taxonomy (NCBI): domain Eukaryota; kingdom Metazoa; phylum Chordata; class Aves; order Cuculiformes; family Neomorphidae; genus Neomorphus; species Neomorphus geoffroyi. The sequence goes on along the minus strand of JAUMJM010000053.1, from coordinate 19,884,212 downwards.
GCAAGTGCCTTTGCCACTTCTGGGATGAGCAAGAATGATTGATTTCGGCACTGAGAAATCTCCTTGACTCCAAGTGAAGATGTTAGGAAGGACATTACTTCCCAGTGAGTGCAGGGCTCCACACAAAGACCAAATATGTTGCCGTATGGCCAGTGCACAGGAAATCCTTCCCTATCCTGAAGGATTTGCTTACAATTTGATCAAAGGCCAGAGTTAGGGCAAAGAGCAGATGGTGGCTTCAGTGGCTGCAGAGTGACAGCACCAGGATTAGCCCCAGTGTGAACAAGCAGAGTGACGAGCCAAGAGGAAGAGGATATGGTTGACAAAAAGTATTTCCACAAGTGACCTGCTGTAAAAATAGCATATGGTTAAGGAGATTGCAGACTGCTATATGCGTTTAACATGTTCTATGCTCCTTGACACCAAATATGGAACAAAATAATGAGAGAAAAACAGTGCTGAGGAAAAGAATATCCTGTGTGTGTTTCCAAAGGAACAAAAACCCCTAAAAATAAGAAAACTAAATAACTAGAGAGAACTCCTAACCCTGGGAATCTGTGCTCTCCTGCATCATTTAAACTCTATACAAGTGCCTGAGAAACTTCAAATATTGAAAATGTCTTCAAACATTAATAAATAAAATATCATATTTATTCTACACTGGAGGAATGATGTGGTACCTGATACGGTCAAAATATACCCCCCACCAATAATTGAATACCAGATGTAAGATTTTTGTGCACCTTAAGCGAGGTCTGCATGTACAGATGGAAGTCATAATTTTGTGCTTTAATTAAATATAGAATGTGCGTCCACTCTTTACACATTAAATGTTAACGACAAGAGCGTGATATGAGTGTATATTTAATTTTTAATAATGCAGTCCATGGATTTGAAGGTTGTGTTGACATCATAGACTATTTTCCTCCCAAGTTTTATTAGTATTTTTTCAACCTGTTTCGTATTTCTCTAAAATGAGGCCATTACCGCTCCCAAGTACACTTTCTGCTGGTAGTTACAATCAAATGAATAGTTGACAGAAGATTGAGCTAAGCAAAGAGAAGAACATTTGCCATGCAAAAAATAATTGTTGCTGAACTTAATTAAATTAAAAGGAAAGTCCTGGATATCCTCATGCTGTACAGGAGTTCCTACTGAAATGGGGTTTACTTTTGGACTGGTACCAGCTCCCTGATGTACAGTCTTCTTTGTTCATTTAAGTCAGTTAGTAGCTCACTGTCACTTAGCATGATTCAAAACCAGTATAATGAAGCCTTCGTAATGGCCTTTAGAGCTTAAGTATTCCACTAATTTATTCTTTTACCTTCTATACGAGATTTTTCAAGTAAATAAATAAAGCAATTTAAACCCAATATCTTTAAAATTTTTTTATCAAAATATAAGAACATTTTGAAGCACTTTTTTCTGGGCATACTGTGAATTGAGCAGTATTCAAATGTTTAATGATTTTTTCAAAGTGCTCTATACTTGTTTTAAAAAAATAAAATTAAAAAAAAAATCGTATTCTTCGAATAAGCTGTAGTGGTAAAAAAAAAGAATTCAGGGTTGTTGAAGAGAGTAACAATCAGAAAACAGAACAAAAGCAAAGCAGATCTCTAGTTGTCTGCTAGGTTTGTTTGGGCTTTATGAAGGTAAAGACTGCATAACTGCAGTTTCAAGAAGCAATCATCAGAGGAAGGTAAGAGGTCAACGGGAAGGATGGTAGAGGAAAGAACAAAAAGCAGGGAGAGGAAGGTCAGGGGTCAGTGGAGGAGAGAGGGTTGTAGGTGGAGAATCAGAATTAGGAACCTTTTTCTGAGCAACAGAGCCAAATGCAGGCTGCAAACTGAATGGCAGAAAAACAGAAGTAAGAAAACAAGCAGTCTCAATATTAGTATAAAGGGAAAACAGCGCACAAATTTTACCGGAAACAATTGCTTCTATTGATAACAGTAACAAATATTCTATTCTTGGCTATCTTGTCACAAGGATGCCATTTGGTGTAACACACAGGTTTAAACTCTGGATATGTACGTACACTTTGGGAGTGTTAAATGTCTAATTCGGTGTGCACAGAGCCGTGAGATAGTCAGTAAGTTGTTAACAATAGGACAAAATTCGTCTGTGGACTGACTTCATTGTCTTTCCTAGCATCGTGCCAGAGTTAATACTTGGTCCCTGGTGCACACTGACCTAGATAAAATTTGAAAGGACATCCTTGAAAGGAAGAAGCCTTTTTTTATTTTTCAGAGTGAATTATCATGCTACTTTTACAGAATTGTTGTTGTTATTGTTTTAAATTTAAATGCACTAATCATTCAGCCTAAACTTTCCTCACCTCTGTCCTTGTCCCATTAAACTACACTCCTTTATCAACAAACATTTAATTATTTTTATGACTGTTTTTTAGAAAAACAAAAGACATACAACAAAATTAGTACAAAATTACAATCTTAATCATTCTTATTCTGCTCCTCTTTCCACAGAATAGCTACAGCTGAAAAGTTATTATTTCTTGAAACAGCACACTGCTCTGATTGCAGCTTAAGTTATTACTAACACCTACAAATAAAATGCATTAAGGCTGCCAAAAATTACAGCCTTCATCAAGGCACTACGGAGAGAAGCCTCAAGAACTACGTGGGTTATCTTAGTGGATTTATAAAATTTAAAAGTTCAACAACTAGTGTTTAGTATTCTGCTGGGTATTTTAATATCCACAAAGAAAGAAATTTAATGCTACCAAATCCATTCTTTAAAAATATGTCATTACATTCAGAAAAATCGTATTTTTCCATGTTCTTTTTTACTTTTAATGAAGCTGAAAATATTCCTCCCTTACATTCTGCTTGTACAGCTGAAGCGTAGAATTTAAGTGATTCTCGCTGACTTAATGTGTCAGTGCCAGGTAATATTCTTTCTGAAGCACCAAGTGAAGCTCAGCAAAGTGCTGCAGCGGATCTCTGTGTTACTTCTGCACAGTCACTTCCAAAACTTCCAAAGAGCCAACAGGAAGAAAAAAAAGAGAAGTACTGAAATATGAAATGTTTAACATTTGAAGAGTGCTTCAGGTTTTGACTCGTAGTTTTCAAGTCCAAGTACAAAGAATATGTGGACAAGTGGGACAAGTTGCAGTTAACTAGAAAATGTTTCATTATTCATAGCTTAGTTTAGTGCTTCATAGCTTTCTGAGCTAAATCTGTCATATTATAAAGAGAGTGGTCATTTGAAAAAATCTTTTACAATTCTACCAGATCACATAAGCCCAGCCAGAGACAGGCACATCTGAGAACACTTTGTGTTGTCACTTTGTGCTCAGGCTGGATCTGTAAGAACTAAAGCATGTGCTGAATTGTTAGCATCAGCCCTAACCACTGATGAATTTGGAATAGCTCTGATCACCACTACTACTACGTACTATGCTTTCTAAGAAATATGCAGAGTGCATTGTAGCTATTGAGGCTTTTTTTTTTTCTTTTCTCTTAATCTTTAATTGAAATCTTTTTTTTATTTTCAGTATTCATTGTACAGAAACTACTCCAGGAACTATTTTTTTTCCTCCCTTTTTCCTCCCTTTAACAGAGTTGATAGCATGCATTTGTAAATGATAAAACAAAATGAAGCACAGATCCCTGGTAGGGAATTCTGCAGGGAGATCTTTATGACATAAATATGAATGAATAAGAAAAAATATCTTAATTTCCAAAGAGCAAAAATAATTTTCAAATTTTCATAAGTAAAATCACAGATCATAATATTAAAAAATAAAGCTGAAAATTAATTCAAGAGAAACCATCCTTCATAAAAATGCATTGCTTGTCAGCATTTGTAAAATTGAAAGGCACCATCACAAAGAAAAGGCTGTCATCCCTATATAAATACTGTAGGATTGAACTTACTAAAAATAAACAAAAACAATCTACCAAATCAGTCAGTCAACAGATGGATAGGACACAAATGATTTGGATTGTCACTCAGCTCTAATTGCAGCCAGATTTGAGCAAAACCACATTGGGGGGTGTGGGGTGTATGTGTTTCCAAATATTTGATTTATTCTGATCACCAGGCTAAGATAAAAGAATGCATCAGAAGCTAATTAAGTAGAGGTGAGGAAAAGTGCAGGTTTCAAGTGAAACGTGCAAAATTCTGTAAGTAAAATACTTTCTTTTCACCAAGTATAATTTGTTGTAGTGAAATACACTGCACATAGAAGGCATTAACTTGGAACAGTTCACTCGGTCCAAAAGACAGGTCAGTAAGTGGGATAGTATGGGATGAACACCTGAAGTTGCTGAAGGTCTTGTCCCTCATTTCAAGCAGGAGTTAGACTAACCAGATTGCATCACAGTATTCATTCAGTATGTCCTATGTTACAATAAGCAGTGTCACACAGAGAACAAGAAAAATACATTTTGCAGATTTCTAAAGTTCAAACTAATAGGATTTTGCAGTTATGCCACGAATAGGGCCAGTGGAGAACACCAGGTCAAAAAACTGTATTAAGCGTTGCCTGGAATGGAGTAAGTGGAATTGTCCTCATGTCCCCCGAACCAGCAAGTTCTCAAATCTTGCCAGCTTGGCCTGCATCTCCTATGATTAATTCAAATAGTTGAAAATACCAAGAATTATTATTGGAAACTTGAGCCTTTTTTAAAGTGATTGGAAAAAGTGGAAATACTCGTATATCTTTATGTCACAACTTCTATGATGTCTATCCATCAACTTTGCTTTAATACACACCTTTATCTCTTGTGTTTTCATTGTGTGTATGTTGACCGCATCATGTTTTTCTTTTCCTTTAAATGCTTTATTGCGGTCTTCAAAGTCATCAGGTAGAATAGAATAGTTCAAAAGTCTAACTATTTTCAACCTGATTTCTATTCCTGTGTGTTCTGAAAGACAGAAATAAAATGAATGCTGATTTAAGGATGCAATTTCACTTAAAGAACCAATGAAAGCTTGATCTGCTAGATGTTTAATTTGGACCTTTTGTTCTGTGATTGATGCTAAATCTTCTGTCTTCATCTTTATTGCTGCAAGTTCTAAGAAAGCACAGCTTCTCCAAGTTTTGTAAGACTCAAAATGGTTTGATTTTTCATCGAAATACATAATACTATTTTAGAAAGATCTGTGATATTTTTGGAGCTATCTTTTAGAAAGTCACTAGCCTAAGACTTTTTTCCCCCTATTTATTGTGTCTTCCTAACCAGATACTAAAAATCTAGAAGACTTTAGATCTTCATACAAAATACAGGACAACACTGCCTATGTGTCTTTTATTGGTAAAACAGATTCCAGTAGCCCAGATTCTACATGTGGACAGATAGAGATGAATGACAAAGTCAGTTGCTTCCGTTTACATAGTCATAGTACTCATAACAGCATCTAGTCTCGATTTATCACAGATTTAAAAAGTATTTTACAAAGGAGGTAAGGGTTACTTGTAGATACAACAGCAGAGAGAGAAGTGACTTGAAGACATTCATCACTAACGCCAGTGGAGAAGAGTCTTAAGACCTCCACCTTTTTGATTAAACTCAGATGACATTCCCCACCTTACGATTACAGCTTAGAGTTTCCCCTGATGTGTACCCAGATTTATTTCCTATTTTACATGTATTTATTTGATTGGTGCTCATAACCCTTTTTATTTGTTTCCTAAGAGCACTGAATATTGAACAAGCTTACTGATTGTAGTGGCTGCCAAAGCAGCAGATTTTGCATTCACTGCAGGAGATTGAAAGTGATAATTGTGAAAACTGGAGAGATTAACCCAGACAGGGGATAGATGAATGTCATATGTTCTTTCTAGCCTATCAAATAACTACTATTCAAAATTACACATATTGAGTATTTTAAGCAGTCTCCATACCAGTTCGTGAACATCTTTTTGTCTTGAACATATTTTACAGTCCAGAAGACCAGCTGTATCATGGGCTGCATCAAAAGAAGCATGGCCAGCAGTCTGAGGGAGGTGATTCTTCCCCTTTACTCCACTCTCAGGAGACTCCACGATGGGGGTGATGAGATACTGGCACAGGTTGCCCAGGGAAGCTGTGGATGCCCCCTCCCTGGAAGTGTTCGAAGCCAGGCTGGATGGGGCCTTGAGCAGCCTGGTCTGATGGGAGGTGTCCCTGCCCATGGCAGGGGGGGTGGGTTGAAATTAGATGATCTTGACAGTCCCTTCCAACCCAAACCATTCTATGATTCTATGATTTGTTCAACAGTTGCAATCAATGAACAAATTTGCGACAGTTGCAAACTTTGCCTGTGATTCACAAACGAAAAAAATAAGTGAAAATAGTGAAATAGACATTCACAGTACTGGAGACTCACACTATTACAAAATCTTTTGACATTTCTTATGTGGAAAATCCCTGATGCAAAATTGAATTATCTTTTTCCACTTTTTGCCTTCCTCCCCCCCTCCCCTTTTCATGGTATTAAAAATCCATGGAATCTGTGTTGGTGCCATAGGTTTGATGAAATAAAAGGTACAATCCATGTTTGTAACAAGGCTGTGCATTTATTAGCCTTTCTGTGAAGGAAGTTTATTCACAAAGGAAGTGGTTAATATTTGATTTATTGAGGTAGTTACATTTTTCATTATATAGAATAGGAAATAATTTGGGGGATTAGCTTTAAGTCTCTTAGTACCACCTGCTAAGGGTTCTTTAGGTTTAATTCTAAAAGGATTGTGCAAAAGTACATCAGAAAACAGGGCACACTTCGTGTTATAGGAGTTTTCCAACACTGCCATACTTTACAGATATGTACATAGCAAAATATAACACTCAGGTTTTTGAAGTGTTTATAGATAATCAAAAGTTATCCACTGCCTGTATATAATCAGTTGGCAAAAATGTTATAGTTGGATGTAAGTTTTTATATTTCTTGGAATTGACAAACATTGCTTTTCAAGAAAATTTAAATAAACGTATATAAAAATACTCAACAGACAAGAAGTAAAAGCAAAATCATTAATAATAACATACATTAAAATACATGAGTGTAAAATTTAGGAACACAATACTTCAGAAGAATAATACATGGTATTAACACATTTTCTAAATGTAACAGCTAAGTTTGGTTTAAGTTGCATTTCTCAAACATAATTTTTCATTTTTGGAGAAAAATTAAATATCGCAATTTTTCTTTTGATTATTAAAAAAAAAAAAAAAGAAAAAACAGAAGGGAGGAAATAAATCAATTACGTTTAGGTAAATTTGTAGGTAAACTCCCTGAATCATTACTGAAACCTGTCTAACCATTTTTCTAACAACTTTAATTGATGTAGAGCTAGACATACTCTTTGCCATTTTTCCCTTAATACTGACCTGTATTTTCCATGTTACAACTCAAAACATTTTCTTATATTAGCCATACTGGACATGGTCAGCAATGTACTCGCTTTCTGCATCATCTGATGCATTTGAAAACTGTTACCAAGTTTCCTTTACCTTCTCTTCTGTCACTAAAGCCACTCCATATCTTCCATTTATTTGTTTGTTTATTTTTCTCTTCAGTCAAAGTTTCTACCCTTCTGATCAGCTATAAATAGCTGCACAGTTTGATCCCAGGTGTGACTTTCCATTAGTAAGTAGAAAAATAAAATTATTTTACACATCTTCCAAATGCAACTGTTATATCCTCTCCACCCAGTCTGAGGATCAGGTTGGTTTGCTGTTTTTGCAGTGGTTTGACGTAGTTGACTCATGCGTGGTTGTGATCTCGGCCTGATTTTTTATCCCTGTTTTCCTAATTTGCTAAGTTGATAAGTCAAAGTTGAGCAGATTTCCTGAGTGTTGATGTTTGTACTTGAGCTATGGTTTTCTATCTTTACCAGGAAAATCTTACCACATTTTTAACTGTATTTTCCCATGCTTAGAGGATATTAAAAAGATGTCCAATGTCATAAGGTAGCTGACATTAATTCTGAATGTCTTTGAATACACAATACAATCCCACAGTTTTACTGTTCAGTGTTCTATTAGTTGTACCCTTCTGTTGTCATTTTTTACAATGTACCCCGTAGGACAAGAACTGTCTGTTTATTGTATTTGAATGTACATAACATATTGCCTAGCACAGAGAGTGACAGTAACTTAGGGAGGAAGTGTGTCCTATAGGTACTATCAAAATACAGACAGTAACAGGGACAAATTAATATATTTGAACTATCTACTTAGTTAAACAGAAAAGGATTATCTCTGTGACACTATATAAAAAGCATTAAATTTTATAATATGTGTTTAAATAAAGAATGATGTATTAATTAATGAAGAGTATAGGCCTATTACCAAAATATGTTTAAAAAGAAGTCTTTGTGTTTTCTTAAAATGTCTCTGAGGTGAGGGCATACATTTTCTTTCAAAGACATTAAGCACTGTTTTTACCATTTCAAAACTAGCTCTGTAGCTTTAGCATTTCCTTGTGCTCATATACCTTTCTACCAGCAAGAAAGGCTGCCCAGGGAGGTGGCTGAGTCAGCATCCCTGGAGGTGTTTAAAAGACAGGTAGATATGTTTCACAGGGATATGGTTTAGTAAGTGGACAGGTACGGTTGAACTCGAAGTTCTGAAAGGTCTTTTGCAACTAGATGATGCTATGATAAGGTAACACCACCACGCAGCTAAAACTTTTTGTTTATTCATTCACCGTTTTCTCCTGCACCACTGTCTTACTGGACTTAAAAAAAAAAAAAAAAATCATAAGATAAGCCAGCACTCAGTGTCCATATTGTCAGTGTTTCCATATATGACACTTCTACAAGACATCAGGCAGAAAATTCTCCACTGCAGACAATTATCTACAGGTTTTCTGTGGTACAAGTGTTGTTTTCCTGTAACAACACTGTCACAAAGCCTGAGATGATACCCAGAAGTCACTACTGCAGAAGTCACTAGCCTGTATGTAGAGAGAGGCATGCGCTCACCAGGGCTATATAATGACAGACGTGACCTTCTGGGAAAATGAATGGTTCTCTTAGCTTTCTGAAATAGGCAGCTTGGGTGTTAAAGCTGATGCCATCTGTCAGACGAAGTCAGGACAGGCGTCAAGGCTTGCCCAGTATCATGGCATTGTCTTTGCAGGTGTTGCAGTGATCTATACATGTCAGACAGGATTTCTCCTAAGACTGCGGCTCTACATGTCACACTGTTTCTCTCAACAGCAGGTATAGCTCCCATCTGCTTTGGGTCATGTAACCTTTCCTTGAAATTAAGGTCTTGTGAGAGAAAGCTTGTGCACATCATTTTATTTAGACCCACTACTTTCAGAGAAAACTCAGGAAGACTTGTGTGGTTCCCACAGACCCACCTTGAGTAGCAGACTGGGTAGAAGAAGGGAAAGAGTTATGAAAAATAAAACATAATTCATAATACTAGATTATGGTAACAAAAAATTATTGCATAGATGTTTCGATGTCTCTGTTGGAAAGCAGTTACCACGTGCCATGCCTTGCCAGCTGACTTTCTCAGTGTAGGAGGGAGCTGCTAGCAGTGCTTGCCATCAGCTCGTGCCCACGAGGCTATCCTGGACTAGGACAGGTCCCACAGTTTCATTTTCGGTATGATCTCTATGTGTGCGAAGTTAGAGATGTGTCACTCTTCAGATTAATTGTGCAAGAAGCACTTTCTCAGTTTTAGGGCATGAATTCCTCTCTCTCTTGCCCTTTATTTCTCTCTTTCGTTATCCCCAATTATGTCTGTACAGCTTTTTCAATACATGTATAGACTGTGAGCTTTTCTTCTTGTCTTCAAACATGGAGATTTGTGTCTAACACACTTTAATATTTTATATTTCTGCCACATTCTTATTTTCCTCTCAACTTAAAGGTGTTTAAAGTCTTTCCACTGCTACACAGGTTTCACCCCCACTACTGATGCATTCAGCAAGGTTGACAGCATTTAGCAAGCTTTGACTTCTGATAGAAGCTACAAAAGATACCTGGGGGCAGTGTATATCACCGTGGGCTGCCTAAAGCTTTGCTCCATCTCCTTCCCACTGCAACTGCCTCCTGTTCAAGGGATGTGATTATCATAATATGGTATTACTTGACTTCCTTAGAAGGTCGTTTGCTGCTGCAGAGCCATGCTGGAAGCACTACACGCTGCACCTTTTTAAAAGCCGTACAGTAAATGTTGCTAGCAGTCATGATTCCACCAGCGCCTTGAAAATGTCATGTCTGCTCCTCTGGCTTGGTGTAATCTTTGCAAGGCTGTTGGCTCATGAGCTGACACAGACAGTCATAGCTTTAAATACACAGATTAAAAATCTTTGTATTCTGTACATGAGTAAACTGAAGGCTATGTATTACAACTTATGAGTGACTTTCATAAAGTTTGTTTCCCTCTACTTTCTTAGCTGCATAGATCATTTCACTGAATATTCTACCCTTTCATTTAATCTTTACTTTTTGTCTTCCACAGCATTTGTTCCTAAAATTAAACTGATTTTGAACAATTCATGAGTGCACCATGAGCTTTTCTGACATTATTCCCACTCTTTCCACTCTACAGACAACTAGCTTTTCACAGATCCTTTCAGAGAGGTTTTGTCATCCTGATTTTTCCTCTTAGGATATTAAGTACTAATTATTCTTTAAAAGCATACAGACAGGCCAGGTTTCTAAGACTAAAATGCAGAGTACTGAAGAGGCACTGCCTTTTGTATTTCAACTATACATAAAATACAAAAAGCATGTAAGTTTACATAATCAAGATTTTGCTTCTTTTAAAAATTATAAATTATAAAATAATGTTTTATACTGAAGAAATCAATATCATAAGTATTGTTTATTGTTTTATTTGAACATTTTTAGACTTTAAAATTTAAAAGAGAATATTAAAGCCATGGATAAATTTCTTCATTGAAGATAATTCAAATAGCTCATATACACAAATTAAGAAATAGAAAACCGTAATTAATTTAATAATTTTACAGAATTAACTGCAATAAAAGTTGTAAACATTGGATTTCCTAATTGGAAAATAAGCCCAAAACTTTTATTTCAAGCCTCCACAAATTAGTTTAGATTAGAAAAAAAATCTTAGGCTTTCCAAGTACCATTCCCAATTCTAAGGCATTAAGATGTCTGACTAAAAGTAGTAAAATCTGTTAGCAAAGGAAACTACTACTTTTTTTTTGTGAAAGAAAAAAATGTTAATATGGTTAATACATACTGTATTGCAAATTATTAGGACATTTACATATTTTTAATTTTATTCTTAGTTTTGATAATTTCTGAAATATAGTATACATTTGTTAGTTTTATTATAGATTTTGTTTAATTATCTTGATTGATTAATCCTAAGTAAAACAAAATTTAAAGGAAATGAGATTTGTAAAATAATAGATACATGCAGGATTTCAAACTGTTAAGGAAAATATTATTTTGTATTTTATTTATCCATTTGCTTACCCAACTTGAAAAAGCAAAATGGAAACTTATTCATATAAGAAAAAAACATTCAAGTGTTTCATTTTTATACTCAACAAAAGATATTAATTTTGTACAAATACTACATTTTCTCTGAAATTTATCAAGTGTAATTCAGCAACTTAAACTCATTTAAGCAATATTTTAACACGATTACATGATCTGATATCACATTTATTTAAAAATACAGGCTTTTTCATCATATCATGATACATCATTTAGACCAGGTAATTTAAAATGTATTTCAGGTTTTCAAAGGGGAGAAATAAAGACTATATTTGTATGTAAAATGTTTATACAAGTTTCCTTTTTCAGCACATTGTTGTAAAGGAAATGGATTTCCTTTTCATACAATTTCTACTTAGTGAAATATTTCTTGTTGAAAGCACAAGCATGTAAATTAATTTTCTACAGTGTGCTAACTTGGCTATACTCCTAAAGGACTTTTCCTTTTATTTACTAGTACTGTATATAGTAATACTTAGTATTTAATATTTACTAATATTTAGTATTTTGTATTATTTTCTTATATTTCTTATTATATTATTTTCTTAGAAGTCTTATAAGATCTTCAAGTTACTGTTACAACTGTTTATGGATTTATGGATTGTAAAGTCAGAGGGGACCGTTAGGATTCAAGACTGACATCTTGTGTAACAACTGTATTCACATTTAGTCAGATCTCTCTGATATGAAGTCAATAATTAAAACGTATCTACTATGTAGGCATTTCCACTCGGAAAGTACAAGTAGAATCTTTCGATCCCATAGTTACAGTATTAAATATGTGGATGAACAGAGAGTAGAAGGAGGGAGAAAAGAGGAGAAAGGAACATTTTGGATATTGACAGCAAGTTTCACAATTTCTAGAATTCATTTTACCAGACCTCTGGACCATCTGTAGTCAGTATGACCCTTATTTCTCCTCTAAAATGTAAAACAATATACAAGCAAGTCCCGGCCTCTGAAAAGCCCTGAATTTCAGATTCCCGAAACTGGCAGATCATGCAATTTCCCTTCATGACAACTTCTATATGGATGCTGTACCCAAGTGAAATAATATTGCCTTCCAAGAGCTGGTGGAGAAGTGGTGCTGTGCCACAGTACTGTTCTACCACTTGTACCATTCCTTCTCTGTACCTCAACAATGCTCTACCTTGATTTGGAATAGTTTAAACAAATAAGCAGAGTGTGCTGGCAATTTTCTCACTTTTACAGCTTTTGAGTTTGCAATATCTGAGAGTATTAAATCCTAGGAATATGTACACCATATAAGAAACCGAGAATTCAGTTGGAGGTGTGTGGGAAACCAGCCGTGTCATATCATGGCAACACCTCAGATTCTACTTGATCTGAGATGTCATGTCAGCCATTGAATTTTTATACAGCATGAGCAAGTTAAAACAAGCAAAGGCACAAAACATGGATCACTTTCTTAAAGGAACAATACTCTTCCTTATACATTGTTTTGTTTGATTTCACATTTATTTCATTGTCACATGAAAGATTCAGCTTAACGAATGTGAGAATATGTTTTCTGCTTTTTCATTTCATGTAACATTGTTTATACATTTATATTTAGTATATATTAAAGTGCTCTGTTATTCAGAGCGTCATTTGAGGGAGCATAGAAAGGCTAATAAATTCATCAGAGTGGAAGTTTGGATATATTTTGCAAATAGCTATTTATGAAGGTGTTTAATTTCTAGCTACTTGTTCATTCAGTAATTCAATTTCCAAGATACTTATGCTTTGATCAATTAAATAAGTGACAATATTCCCCACTTAACTTGATTTTATTTTGAAATCCCTAAATATTAGTGATATTATCATCAATTATCTTTTCTAAAATAAAAAATTAGCTATTGTTCACAAATGGAAAAAAATCAAAGTATGAAATAGATTTTCACAGTTGTCTAGAAAAGATGGATTTACAGAATTCATTATTATATACTGTTATTTAAAATAAAAAACAAACAAACAAAATATGAATTATACTTTAAAATCTTTTTATCGAGGTCTGTATTTACATGGACATATATATAGGTATTGAAGTTTATTATGCACAGACTCTAAGTTTGCCTGGACTCACAAAATTTTTGCCAATGAAAAGTAAGAAAGGTATTATGTAAATTGTGTGAATCCTACAAGATTGACTTTAGCAGAAGATTCAAACTCAGGCAAAACAATATCCTTACTTTAGTCATAGAATTAAATAGCTGAGATCGTATGGCCATATAAACCCTCAGTATAAGGGCCGTATCTGAGGTGAAAGAAATTTTGGCAGCTTCTTCTCATATTCCTGGTGATAATTTTGTTTATGAGCATTGCAAGTAGCAGAGAGCAGGTCTTTAAGAAGAAAAATGAAAGCATCAGCACTTGTCTTACAGATACGGAAAAGTATTGAGCTCATATCCAGACCTACAAACGATGATTTGCCTACCTGATTTTACACAGGTCACACTGAAGTACCCAGCTCTTCACCCCCTTTGACCAAGAACCACTTGCTACTGCTGCCCTGAAGACTATTTATTGCTGTGACAGTCCTTTGACCACGACAGCTCTAGAGCTGTGTATCATCACACGGTTTCTTATCAGTATTTAGAGGAGAAGAGTCTCCTTTTTCACGCTAATATTTAAAAAAAAGGAATCTGTTTTTCAGTGCAAGTGCTTAAGACTTGACAGGGTGCAGCAGATGCTAAGGACACCCTGTGCTACCCGCTGCCTGAGATTTACTTCTGCAGAGGCCTAGAAAGCATAGATGTTTGGTCTAATACAGCCTCACTGGATTAACAAAGTGAAACTGGACGTGGTTTGGGAGCAACTGTTTTTAAACTGACTTCTATCACTTTGCAACTCATTTTACAGTCCCTGATTCACCACATTAATCTTACAAAATCCTTAGCAATCTGTTGAAAAGCAGTGAAAAACATAGGGTTCTTTACAGATTTTTTCCCCTTTCACATGCAACAATTAACTCACAATAAGGTCCTTGACTCTCCATTTTAATATACAAAGCTGCTACCAGGCCAAAGTGGAGGATCGAAGTAAATAAAAGCACCTGAAATCATTTACTTCTCTATGTTTCTGGTGCTTACGCACAAAGCCTTTTAACACTGGAACAGCGTGTGTCATTTCAGCCAATTGGGGATTTTGCTATGATTAAGCTGTAAACCCTTGAAAATAAGGATTTGTCATGGAAATGCTGACACAGCCTTAACTGAAGCAGGGTGAATGGCATGGCACGGCTATCTGTACCAAAGCAGCACAGCCTCAATTGGCACCGATCTCTGTATACATTGCCATGACAAAAGGGAGGAATATCCTTCCAAAGCACTTAAAAGGCCAGCATGAATTGTGAGGGTCCTGCATGTTTTTTGTTTGTGTGCAGCAAGCAGAGTGTGCTGTGCTATTCATTACAGGTTAAGCTTTTGGTGCTCTCTAATAAGTGGCCCTTGTACAAAAACGTGATCTGTGCTTTTCCAGATATTTGTATGTCAGGCAGCTACACAGCAGCAACTTCTGTAATCCCTTCTCCTGCAGTTAGAGCTACTAGAAAGGCTTAATAATATCCCAGAGGCAAAGATGAAACGGTATCTCCATAGCTACTGTTTGTTGTAGAGAGCTTTTGAAGTCAAGCTTAAGATGTCTTTATTTCCCTACCAGAAAGATATTTTTTTCCCTTTCTTTCTCCAGTGTTGTCATGATGATGGCTTTCTGATTCAATATTATTCCAGGAGGCTGCGGTGTTCCCATAAAGCATTAGGGAATGAGAACAGCTTTTTATCAGGGGCTCCTGGAATCTGTAAGTCACTGCAGAGATCCACAGCCACCCCATCAGCACTCTCAATTTAAAACCACACACTTTCTTCCTTATCAGGTTTATAGCAGCCTCAACCTTCAGTGGCAGCTTACTCTTGCCTGGCTTTCTAATTAAATCTAAACTGAGTTCATCACACAGCTCCCGTTTACAGCTTGTTTTTCTTTGGTGTAAGAAAGTAAAATGTGATAAAGCTGCTAAATCGGTGTATAACCTCACCAAATGATTGTCTACCTCGATAAACGAAAATTACTGATCATAACTATCATAATCATCGTTAACACTTAGGAGCCTGAATCATTCCCCATGCCCTCTTGTGTCAGGAGCTGTATATTAATGGAACAAAAAGAAAGTCCTGAAATAACAATTTACAATTTAACTGTATGACAAAAAGAGAGCAGATTCAAACAGAGTGGGCTTGTAAAAAAGCAATAGGGCAATAATAGTCGCCACAGCTCTTGTTGGTGGATTAACTCTAAGTCTCTTGTTGGTATCCGATCAAGCAAAAATTCTTGGAAAGGTAAAAAATGGTAGTGGTATAGTTTAGCAGATGTTGCCTGACGATTAAAAATCAGGGAGCAAGTGTATTGTGTTTGCTGCATGCAACAGCTAAGGCTGCATGCAGCATTTTGGGTTCAAGGTAAATTTAAATTTCCTAATGGCGAATGCCAGTGAAAGTTACGGCAAAGACATTCTTACAAGCAGAGTTAACCAGATTGTTACTGCATACGCAGTAGGAAAAGAAATTGTGGAGGAATATAAAAAAAGAAGTAGGGAAACAGATTTGCAGCATTATTCTGATTATACGTGAATAAGGAAATTCAATTGTTAGAAAAAAAAGGGTATAAAAATTATACAGGCTGAAACCAGTGAGCTTCAGCAGTGTTAGCTTCTTGGCAAAGTGTGAAAAAAGTGCCTTGGCATATACAAAAAGATGTAGAAAATAATCCATAAGAAGAAGTTAACATGAGCATAAGTATCTCAAGATATCCGTGTTTAAGTTGACTTTTAGATTCCAAGAAAAATTACAATACTGTCGACAGTAACACAGGAAGATTTTAGCAAGTTCTGTTTTAATGAGGCTGAACTGTGTCGCTAAGAGAGCAATCATACCAAGAAGAGAAAACTGCAAACTGAAAGAAACGGTAAGGTTACCAGAGGATCTGGAAAGAATGATATCTAGAAGAAGTGGAGTAAAAAACTTGATGTTACAGAATGTTTTGCTATTTTCTCTGATATTTCAGCACCACCCCCACTCACACCAGACTACATTTTCAGTAATTTTATGGAAGGGTGAGATTCAGCCACAGAAAAAGTGTGAAATATGTAAGAATTCATAGACAATGATATTTGCAGGAGCTCACCTGAA
The DNA here is from genome assembly GCA_033558235.1 of Neomorphus geoffroyi. Classification (NCBI taxonomy): domain Eukaryota; kingdom Metazoa; phylum Chordata; class Aves; order Cuculiformes; family Neomorphidae; genus Neomorphus; species Neomorphus geoffroyi. The sequence goes on along the minus strand of JAUMJM010000053.1, from coordinate 19,867,583 downwards.
TTCTTTAGAAAAACTATGATTTATTTGCAAGTAGCAAAATATGGGAAAGTATACCTAGGTAATTTCGGATTTGCTAGATGCAAGAGTTCAGTAGAATAGTTTAACTCTAATGAAAAGGTCTAAACCAAAACCCCATATCAGCAAAGTTATATATAGTTACAGAAGTCCTCAATCACTACTTAAAGCAAATAAAAAGGCAGGAGGTAAAATGAATACTCTGAACACACAGGGATTTGTTCATTTACTTCTCAGCTAATCTGATATTATATGAGCTGAGTTGTAAGACAAAGCCAGACAATACAGTTAAATTTGTGAAATAAAATCATTGTAGACATTAATTTTATTATCTTGCTACAATGAATCACATAAGTAGCTTTGATAGCTTATCTGGGTGATACCTATCGGTAAAATAAATAAATGAATAAATATACCACTTTGATTTTGATTTGGTACACACACAGAAACAAAAGCTTTGCATGACAATTTAAACAGGAATTTAAGAGGTCCTGTTTTCTGACATTCCTTCTTTCTGTCTTATGGCACTGGGGGACAGCTCTTTCATTAGAGGTGTTTTCTTCCAGTTATTTTCTCCATTTCCATATAAGGACAATGAAGACCAAAACAGAACTGCAGAAGGATTATTCTGCAGCCACCAGCTTCACTGTAAATGAGACCAGACCCCTTGGTTAGGGAGTAGTGCAGAAGACCTGCCTGGCCCTCAAATTTTAAAATCTCAGCAGGAGGTTAATATACTGCAGAAAACTGGAAATTCCTGAAGCTGAAGTCATCAAGGAGAGCTAAGTTTCAAGTGTTAGACAGTCCATGCCAACACATGTGATATAGGCATGGAATTTTGGTGCAATTAATTGTGAATCCTCATCGCGCCCCCGAAGATCACTGGGCTTACATGGTGAATTTCTAGTGTATCTGTTAGAAAAAAGTCAAAACAGCATGTAGAGCAGTCATCTCTACATACATGGAGTTTACTGATTCATGGCTCCAAGATTTGTCTTTAATGCAGAAGAGATACTAGAGTTGGTAGAAGACAGACACCTGAACTTTTCTGCCCTTGTCCACTACAGAGACAATGCTCTCAGTACCCAGATCTGGGAATAGAATAGAGGAGGAACTCTGTTGTAGGCTGACGTATCCAAATGAAACTTGAAAACGTTTCATTTCATGATGGTCTTTTTCACAGACATCAAGGAGGAAAAAACTATAAAGGAGATATAGTGGACTGGATATTTTCATTCCACCTTCCTGCTGTCTAAACTACGCTCGTAGCTGCTAATCCTTTCTCTGCAAGGCTCCTAATCTACCCCAACTGGATTTTAACGACCTTGCCAACTATGTATAGTATCTTGATGTCTTGTCCTGCTTCTGTGATGTGGAGCACTGTGTGCTCACCTGCCAGCCTTGCTACTGGGCTTCAGGCTTTCATGATGACAGCAGCCTTTCATTGTTCCCATCTTTCTAATGCTCTTTTTCTAGGCTTTCCTTCAATAATACATTGCTTTTCTCTCTCTCATTCACAGTGGACAGCTTAGCAGTGTGCTCTGTATGAATGTCCCTTTCATAAACACTGTCAGTTGGCCCACTCCATGCCTTCAAATTGGAAGGCTCTCAACATTCTGGCTACTAATCTGCCAGTAGTTTTTACATAGAGTAAGGGGCCATCACACTGCTTTATCAGTACATGAACACTGCAGCAATATTCAGCATTCAGTGTCACATCTTTATCACAGCGTATGGCAACAAATTTTTGAGGTTGCACAAGAAGGTAAAACAAATAACACCATCATTTATGAATATATTGCTGGCTAACAATAAAATATACTCATTTAGATATTCAAATGCTCCTTCCTTCCTTCCTTCCTTCCTTCCTTCCTCCCTTTCTTCCTCCCTTCCTTCCTCTCTCCCTTCCCTCCTCCCTTCTCTCCTCCCTTCCCTCCTCCCTTCCCTCCTTCCTTCCTTCCTTCCTTCCTTCCTTCCTTCCTTCCTTCCTTCCTTCCTTCCTTCCTCCCTTCCTCCCTTCCTTCCTTCCTTCCTCCCTTCCTCCCTTCCTTCCTTTCCCTTCATGCTATAGCTTCCTTATGGAATTGTCTAAGCACAGTTGTGTTCACTGTGTATTGTTGGAGACTGAAAAAAAGAGGAAAAATGCATAAGTGCAGAGTGAGGTGACACTGAAAAGTCATTACTTTGCTGGGAGATTTTGTGATTATTGTAACAGATGTTACAAAACTCTTAAAATGCAGTAATATTTGCATCTGTGTGTATGTCTTCCACTTAAACTTCATGAAACCCAGATGCCTATTTCCTTCTGGTTTCATTCCCTGTGTTCCCATTTAAAAATTCTCACTGATTGAGAAACTACCTATCATTTCTTAAATTATTTCTTATCTGTGGAGGATTTGGGCATGCTAGTGTAGCTGGCATTAATTATTAAATAAAAGAGAAATGATCAGGATGTTTTCTTAGCTTGAAGTCATCTTCTATTTTTTTTATAATCTTGCCCAAAACTTCCTCTCTTTTTTCCTGTAGGCTTTAAAAGCAAATGCTTCTTACCTGAAAATTACCCCAAGGCAAAGCAGGAATCAAAACAAAGGACACAAACTTTACAATTAATACCAAGCTTCCCTAACAAATATCTTTTCCTTGTCAGCACCTGTCAGTATATATAATGTTCTTTTTAAGCATGGAAGGTAGGGATTCATGGGAATTCAGAACAAAATGACTAGAAATAAGTATAAAACCTTATCTGGATCTTTGAGACATCATGAAAACATCGTGATCAAATGTACATATAGAAAAAAACATGCTTCTTTTTTATTTTTTAAATAAGTATCACAATATTATATGTTTTTAAGAAGGCGTACCTCTTGCTTTGTAAAAACTTAATTCACCTAAATGTGAAGATATATGTACCTTCTTTGTATTCATGGTAAAGACTTTGCATTTTGTAGGTTTTTTTGATTTACTACTGAGTGACCTTCCTGCAGGTAGGGCTCCCAGAATGGCTACACAGTGCAATGTATTATTACTCCCAGTACATATGGTACTATCTGCAGCATCAATAAACTCTTGAGCAGATGTTCAATACCCAAACATAATGACCACTGGGGAGCCATGACAACTGCCTACAAATACATAAAGGAATGTTATAAGAGAATGGGGACCAATTATTCTCATTAGCCAATGAGGACAGAATGAGAAAGAATGAGCATTCTCTAACCAGGAAATTTTAGCTGATAAAATAAGATTAATAAATTATAAAAGAACTGCCACAGGAATTGATAAAATTGTCATCATTTAAGATATTTAATGTGGCCTTCTGCTATGCCTATTTCAGACAAGCAAACTCATGGTATAGTACTTTTTAGCTGGTTTTATACATCTTAGAGGAATTCTGTGCCTTATTAATGAAATCTAGGTTTTGGTTGACAAAAACAGCTACTTCTTTCAGTTCCAAATGATCAGATACTAACTAAGAAAAGTCATTTATATAGTAATTAAAACCAAAATTAAAAATCTTGTCAAGACGCCATTTGTGTATGTGTGGATATTTACTGCACTTTGCTATGGATTTTTTACCTTTATATTAAAAGTTAAAATTTATATGGAAGAGGACAATGCTTTTCCAAACTTCTTTCATGTCTTTTCCTTTCAATAATCTTTCTCAGCTAGCAAGACTCTTACAGAAAGAAATAATTCCTTAAGCAGATGAATAATCTTACAGCAGGAGTGTGCAATCTTACTGAAAGTATATGATATGTATATTACATACTTTATTTTAAACTAGTATTTTAAGCATCATATTTCAAAAACTCACATAGCTTCCTTTCAGTCCTCATTGACTCTCAGAAGACTTACCATCAGAATCTTTATCAAATTTGATAAATATCTACAGTGTTTCAAGTTTGACACAACATCACACCTTGACTAACTGAAGAAACTTGGCTGTAGGAATATCTTGAAAGACAGAAACAAATATCCTTTTCTTCCGATAGAAAATGTTTATTCCTTAGTTAGGAATAGCTTTGAACAGTTGCTAGTAAATGTATTAGTTTTCTAGTCAATAGTGATAAAAGTAAAAAGCATGTGAGATCACTTTTATGAGTTGAATACATGACAGAAGAAATGGTAACTTCCATCTACTGCTAATTTTTCCAGAGGGGCCTCAGTATAGCTACGCATTGAAATCTTGTGTTATGTACTCGTTTCATTGCCACTATTTATGAGTAAAATATGCAGATTTCATGTTGTGATAAGGTCTGTCCTTCTGTTCTCGAGGTAGACGTCTATATTTTTTGCTTGAGTAGATTAAGTTAATAGTAACTGCACTTCTGTTATTTGTAGCCATCATTGCACATGGTTATCAGACAAGTCTTTACGTGACTAGTGACATGAAATAGAATAGTTCCCTGATCAGCAACTTAGCTAAATAACATCCAACTGAGACAACTCTGAAGCATATGGATCTGGTAGGATTTGAAGTGCCTTTGCCAAATTACATTCCTCTATGCCTTAATAATTACATTCCTCTATGCTAGGCTAAAGCCTAGCTGCACAGGACAATTGAAATCAAATACGATTTTCTTTTATGCTGGGAAATTCCTTTAATATAAAGATCTTAAAGATTAAAAAGAATAAAATGATTTCTAGATTTTTGTGAAAATTTATTTTTTTGGCCATTTTATTGCTGGTAAATCAAGATACACAAAGATCATGTGTTTCATCTACGACCGTGTAGTAGATTTCCAGAATTTCCAACTTAAAAATTTTCTCTGACTAAATATCAACTTTTGTCTGTGAAGTGTCAAGCTCAAAAAATATAACAAGATTGGTGTGCTGATTCTGAAACTTTCACAATAAAATTCCAAATATTCCCAATGTTTCAGTAAGACTTACTTAGAACTAGATGTTATAAATGGATGTGTTCCAATGCCTTCCTTTATTCATTTTTTTGTCTGGATTCTGTAATTGCAGTACCTGTATCTTTTCATAAGCTTATGGTCTGAAAGCAATGATGTATTTCTTTGAAGTAGAAAACCATGAAAATTTAAGTTATTTCTGTACCTGCAAATTAAACCTACCCAAGAACGTATTCGAGCAATGAAGTCAGCTAGCATAGAAAAACTTGGGTGAACGCTCACACAGTTTCACTGCCGCCAGAGCAAGTTATCTAAATGCAAATTGACCTTTGGTAACGGTTCCTGGAAAGTTCTTACTCCCAAACTATGACTTGGAATTGCTGAGGAAGTCCTAGTCAATGTGTGCCAAAATTGTCCTTGAGTGGATTCTAAGATTTACCAGTCTAGAAGATCCCATTAAAATGCTTGAGACCCTTCCCGAGCACTATTTTTTTTACTAATGTAACTATAGTACTGTCTATGTACCTAAAATTACTTACTCTGGAATAAAATTATACTAAGAAACACATAGATACATCTCAACACATGCAAAGAAGCAGGCAAGTATGTTGCCAAAAATATATGTATTTGGAGTAATCCAGTAGATTTTAACCCAGCAAACAATTTCTTTCATATCTTCTGGGAACACCTTTGTATGCTGAATTTATACAGAATTTATACAGGAATGCCAGGCAGAAAATTCTATTTGTAGTACATTAGGTAGAGTTTTGATTGAAGTATGTTTGTTCAGCAGTAACCCATAAACAATTATTCAGATATTTTCTATGACATTATGTTTATTCTATGTGGGGAAAATATAGGAATAAAAATCAGTGTAAGCTTTTCTTGACATTTCCCAGGAATTCTAAGCATAATAAAAAATGTACTTTGAAATTAAATATTCACAGTCATTTACTTATATCATAGTTACTGCCTATAGAGCAGAGATGACTGAACTGCTACACTTAGCACAAAGACATAGAAACAGATCTTAGTATCCTTATGGAGATTCAATATGCGAAAAAGAAAAGCGATTTGAACATCTGCTACTTGAATTCCTTACTAATCTGCCAAAGAGAATGCTTGGAATTGTTTTTAGCAAGAAGAAAAATACACAGTGAGTTGGAAGACATTGATAACACTTGAGCAGAACAGCTCTTCAGCACTCTGATGAGATGAGTTACTGTACAGATGGCTTCCATCATGCAAGTCTTTTCTGTTTATAGGGCTGCAGGTGGTAGAGTAGGAAACAGGGTAAGTGGAGGAAAGGTTAGGACTCCAGATCAATTGTAGTAGTTCACCAAGTAAAATCTCTCCCTGCTGAATGCACTAGCTGTTTATCAGCACTGCCATCTAGAGCTGTGTGAAAAAAATTCACTGCAGACAGCAGAAATGCTGAAATTAGATCTTTCATTGTTTAACAAAATTGTACATCGAGGGAAATGTAGACTTCTTACACTTTTTTTTTTATCTTAAGGCAGGTCATCCAGTAACTGTGCTAAGGGAGCAAGAGAAGCTGGAATGAAAGACAATGAAAATAATCTCTAAAATACTCAGATGACCTTGGACTGATTTTCATGCATGGCAAAAAGGCTTCATAAGAATTAGTGCAGCACACAGGTTATCTTCCCCTTTGTAGCACAAACGAAATTTGTATTCTCCTGCTTTGGGACAATTTTGCTACACCTGTGGGCTAGTTATTTTATCTTTTACACATCCAGCTTCAAATACTTTGAACTACACAATAATCACATGTTCTTTCACTGAAGCTTTAACTCCCCTGGGGTGATTTTAATCATCGAGGAAGTTAGGAGCACTGAGGAGGTATCTTGAGGGCTAGTGACAGCCAGAGACCCACTGAAACGATTTTATAATTGTTGGAGTTTCAGGGAGGACAGGAAAAGAGTCAAGCAGAAGTTCTGGGGAAGCACTCCAGATCGTATTGCGCAGTAGAAAAGATGGGTATCTTGCTTTCTATGGTACCATGTTGTTATTTTTACACACAAATGCAAAACAGTTACTTTCTATGTATCTTTTTTTCCACATAAGCTGGGAAAATTACAGTCTTTACTAGTTGCATTACTTTATTCCTTTAAGCAAGGATTGTAGTTTATTTTCCATAGTGATGAACACAGTCCATTTTTCAGGCTTCGATAGACTTTCAAGACAAAGGAGAGCAGAAACACAAGTTCTTTTCCACCTACTCCTTGAAATATTATTGAATGTAATCATTACCTGTAAGGCCCTCAAATAGCTATAATATAGTCAAAATCTGTGAAAGCATTAAAGTTGAATATTTTTTAAAGTACCTTGGTGCTTACTTCTGAGTTCTTTGGAAAGAGTAAGTATGTAAGTGCCATTAAAAACCTGGATTTTGAGTTACAGCTACACTGTAATCTAAAAGTACTTGTAAGACTCTTTTTAGGCATTTAGGATGGATGTCCTCCTACAGAACTTTACACATGAGGTTTCCCACACATCACACCACAGTCCTATAGCCAATTACTGGTGCAAACGGCCAGTGCCACTCAACGCATACAGTGCAACAGGCTTGCTGGCATCATGCCAGCCCTACAGGCGGCTGCAGGAAGCTCATAAAGGTCTGGAAACCTTTCTGAATCCAGTATATGTTCTCTGTAGTGTCTGGAGGCACCTTTAAAGACTAGCCTTCAGACATGAGTGTGTTGTCTCCCTCTGCTTCTGGGTACAGTCTGCACACACTGGGAGTCATGAAGCCCTTCAGGCATGGCACAACCAGCAGAGGTTAGCCAGCATTCCTCTGGGCAAGGGCACATTCATGCTCTTCATAATAAGCTGATCAAGGCACATTGTGAGAGCACACCTCTTCCAGAAGTCTACTCCCAGTGCAAGCTAGCATTGTCTGGAAGGTGGCTACGTGGGACTCAGTCAGTCCATCACACACTACATCAGTGTGGGCACACTCACTGAGATAATTTCATGTCTTTGTACTACCTGCCTCTTGCCTACCACTGACTGGTATTACCATTATCTGCGGTACACCAGAAGTCATTATAGACTTCCAAAAATATAGCATTCTGTGGAATAGTCCTTGACAAAATATAGCCTTATTCAGGTACTCCAGAAGGTGCCATGTTCATGAAATTTTAACATGCAAAATATTATCTTGTGACATGTGTGTTTAAGAATCTGGTCATCTTCATGTTAAATAAGTTTGACATTTTCTTTTCTGCCTGATGACATGAAGTCTAGGAGCATGAGAACAGACAGCTTCTGGTGACAGTGGCACTAGTGCCCTGAGGAACATGGATGCATTCAAAGTAGGCTGACACCCACAGAAATTTGGTTTGAGTCCTCAACTTCTTCACCCTGGTGGGATGTCTCTGGCATGAAGAATCCTTCAGTTTATAGCTGACAGTGAATTGTTATGTTAAGTAAAGAACCTCCCTTCTATTTTCCCCTTCCCTTTTAATGGCATCCTTGAGGCCAGAAGCATGCCTGGTTTCTGATCTGGTGGTAATCATATCAGCCTTCCAGACAGTGAGGTCATAGGAAAAGCAAGGTCATAAAAAATAATGCAAAAGAGAATAAATATTATAGAAATAAAATAAGGAATGGCAAGTGTACCTTTTTAAAGATACTTAAAAGAGGAGAATGTGGATAATTTGTATATTCATATGAGCACAAGCCCCTGGGAAGTGATTGTGCCCCCTGTACTCAGCACTGGTGAGGCCACACCTCAAGTGCTGGGTTCAGTTTTGGACCCCTCCCTACAAGAAGGACATTAAGGGGCTGGAGCGTGTGCAGAGAAGGGCAACGAGGCTGGTGAGGGGGCTGGAGGATAAACCCTATGAGGAGCGGCTGACGGAACTGGGGTTGTTTAGCTTGGAGAAGAGGAGGCTGAGGGGAAACCTCGTCACTGTCTACAACTGCCTGAAAGGAGGTTGTGATGGGGTGGGTGCTGGGCTCTTCTCACAAGTGACAAGTGATAGGATGAGAAGAAATGGACGCAAGTTGCACCAGGGGAGGTTTAGACTAGACATTAGGAAGGATTTCTTCACTGCAAGGTTGGTCAGGGATTGGAACAGCTGCCCAGGGAGGTGTTGGAGTCACCATCCCTGGAGGTGTTTAAGAGACAGGTAGATGAGTTTTTTAAGGACATGGTTTAGTAAAGAGACAGGTACAGTTGGACTTGATGGTTCCAGAGGTCTTTTCCAACCAGATGATTCTATGATTCTATGATTCCATGATTCTATGGTGAGGATATATAGACTAAGGTATTCAATTGACTTGCCACGTTAGACTGGTGCTTTAACTGACTTCATGTGAATACTTAACACATTGCAAATAAGAAATAAAACGTAACTAAAAATAAAAAGTTGTTTATTTTGGGAAACTTTAGTTTGAATTTGCCATGTGATAAGAAGACACAATGGGTCTACTACACTGGTTTAGCTTACACATGGCTTCTTAATAAGTCTTCTCAACTTCATGATGTGTCTGGGTCTTGTCAGTATTAGTACTTTTTTTCTAATCAAAGTGTCCTCTCATCAGTGGGCAACTTCCCACTGTGCTTACTTACTAGTTAGACAGTGTTCAGTTTCAAAAGGAAAAATATGATATGGCTATGCCTGCCTAAAACACTGGATCTTTACACATCAAAAAATGTCCTTTCTGCCTCCTTGTATATTTGTATTCTTCAGATAATGTGAAGCATATTGCTTTGGGAAAACTGTGTTGAGAGTTCAACCATTAGTATATCTATTACTGGAACAATTTTTCTGAAGTATTGTGGGTGGATGGCTGTGTGAATTATTTTGAAGCAAATACACTTAAATAATGCATATAGCATTGCACAGTATTCGAATGCACGTGCTAAAACCAGTATGGCTTTTAAGAAATTAAATTCAAAAAGATGTTTTAACTTTTTTGTACATAGAGGTTTCACAGATTAGGAAAGCTGAAGTCCAAAATTAGCCTCTAAAACGATGTGCTTAAAAGCAAGGTTCAGTATGCGACTTCAGCCTAGTCAACCCAGTGGCTTAACATAACAATGTTATTATCAGGGAGCCACATCTGAAGCTTAGATTTTTCACTCCTTTGGTTATTCAAACTCTTTTTCATTGGGTTTAAGGCAGTTCTTGCTCTTTGACTGGTTGGTTTTTTATACTAAGTTGAAGAGGAAAAAGATGAGAGCTAACTTTTGATGTTTACAGTTGAAATAATAAAAAGTGCTTTTCCCTTGTTGAGCAATACTGCTTGCAGAGAGATGGAGCATTCAAAGAAAAGTAAATGCTCGTACAGCAGACTAAACTGTCACTGACAGGCTCTGAAAAGGTTGCTCCTCATTGAATAGCTGAACCTGTTAAAAATATGGTTCCCCACCAACATCTAGGAGGCCATTAAAATTTCTTGAGCTGCTCCAAAATGCACAGCCCCAATTAAAAAAAGGTTTCTGTGTTCTTCTTCCTAGGGGTGAGCTGATAAACCAACAGCAAACCATTCCAGTAGTGAAGACAGAAAGAATGTGAGGATTAGCCCTGAGGAGATCATGATTATGGCTTGGCACTAGGGGGGCAACACTGGTGAGGAGCCAAGGTCTCTGAAACATTTCTGGCACCTGTTCCTAGAGGTGGCTGCAGTTTTAAAAGCTCATTCTACCATTAGAGTACGAGCTGCCAACGATTGCTAGACTTCAGTAAATTTCATTATCATAATTCTGTGGTTTGTTAAATATTGCTGCTTCTTTAGTGATTATTTAAAAAATTATACTACGAGTACAACTTCTAGTTAGAAAAAAAAAAATCAACAAACAAAAAAACCCAAAAATCTTTCTCTTAGACCAACAGTCTCAGGAAATTATATTGCCATTTTTACATTTTCCTTTTTTAAGCCAAACCTCACAATAAGTAGGAAAAAAATAGTACAAGGTTGATGGAAGTAATTTCTGATAATGTCTGGAGAATCCAAACTTCAACTACTGTAATTTTTTATTTTTATTAATTTCAACAAGCTTAGATAAAATTCTGTGTGAAGAATTATAGTTTTAGAAGTCTTCTAGACAGACTTCTAGTCATTCACATGCCCTGTTCAATCATCCTTATTTAACAGCCCCTCCTAGATGTTTCTACCCAAGATAGATATGTCCCAGAATGCATTGCCCTAATTTCTGCCTGATCCTGAAAGTTGTTATCTTCTCTGATTCAAATAGGACAGATGGCCCAGAAGAGATTAACAGACCTCCTGAGACATATTTCATAAAAAAGGGGAGGTCTGTTATAGTTCAATAGTTATGTGATCTTTAGTCTAGAAATGATATAATAGTTACTATTGGAACAGCTTGGACATTTCAGATTTTATTACCAATTAACCTTCAAAATCATGTAATGATTATAGACATAATAACTGACATTTTTTTCCATTTAACATATAACACAGAATAATTTTAATGGTCTCAAATTAAAAAATATAGTTTAAAAAGTCTTCCTTTCTAATTTGGATTAACACAAAAACTTTCAGGACTACTTATCAGGATTACTAATTTAGAGAAATTACTAATTTACTAATTTACAGTCAGCTGTCATTGCACATTCAGGGTGTCCCTTAACTTGAGAATTACTTGAAGTCACAGTGTTCATATCATAGTGGAGTTGAAAAAATTGCTTCTTTTGAATTCAGGATTCCCATCCTGTGGGATAATTTGCTAATAAATAATGAATTGGTATACATGTTCAGTGTTTGAAGTTGAAGCACTGGGAAAGCCAAATTGTGAAGGAACTGTTTCTTTAGATGATTGGAGGTTTTTTGTTTGTTTGTTTATTTTTACTTTTGGTGTCTGGAGTGAAATGAATGAATGTGGGATTTGGGATTCTTGCCACTTACTTTAGATATCTAGCCCATTTATTGCCCAAATAACACTGTAGACACACATGTCTAGAAAAGAGAAGGACAATAGCCAAGTAATCAAAAAGAAACATCTGCAATCTCAGTCATCAGAGGAAAGATGTCCAACATCTGCAGCGGAAGATCTTGCTTAAGTCTCATCTTTTGTCCATTGTCCTTGGAGGACAATGCAGCTGTGAATATTTATTCTAGATAAGTTCCGTTATCATTCTGCTTCAATCCCATGCCCTTTTGTTTTTATTTTTACAGAGCAAAAAGCAGTCAAAATGGAACAAAATTATCATTATGTTCTCTTGGGTTTAAACAGCTCTCCAAACTAAGGATAGCCTAGAAGTTGGGTTTTCTACCTGCTGAATGAATGGTTTAATGTTAGACTGTGGCAATCACCATGAGATGGATTGGATTTCATTTTAATCCTACGTAGATTCCACTTTTGAATTTTCTTCAGAGATTATCATCTGAAATTGAATCACTGTAACACTCAAGAAAGGAAATTAATTATACTATGCATACAGTTCTATCCACTCACAGGTAATTAAATGTTGAAGATGAATAAAGAACAGCTGAAAGAACACATGTCATCACCTACTGGGTAAAGGAGAAAAATTCTGCAAAGGAGGGGAACTGTATCAATAGACGTGATATGGTGGTGTTTCTATAGCAACTCCTTCCCTCTGCCATCTGCCAAGAGCTCCTAATGTATGTACACAAGGCAATTTTAAAAAACTTGTAACTGATCATTTGAGCACATTACCAGTGCCTCAAAGATTAAATGGTCAGAGACTTCAGACACTGAAGCAATCAAAGGGTGGGTGGTAGCTGAAATCAAATTTGCTCCAGTATTACTTCGTGCTTCCCCTTAAAACATTTTAGTGAGTTACGATGGAATCCATTCAAGCAAATGTTAAGTAATTTAGGACCTACACAATTGTGGAGAGTTAAAGTGACCTCTGGCTACTATAACCTGGTGCCAGAAGCATTCCAGTGACCTGCTATAGCATGTTTAGGTGGAAAAAACAGCAACTTGCTCAAGAGCATAGTTAACCATGTACACCCTTTTCATATGTTAATTTCTTTAACTTCTTGGACTTGTGGGTGAATATATAGCAAAATCCTTCCAGTGGGTCCATCTTGATCCTCTTAAGATGCTTTGTTAAATAAAATGAAGGTTTGTTGAATACACTGGTCTATATGTGAGGGTATGGAAACTCATATTATTTCAACCCATTTCCGCTGTGAATGAGTGATGAAGAGAAAAAGTCGCTCTCAGTAGGATATATTTAAAAGGATACTTATTTTTCCTACATTGATCTCATTCTGTGTTCCTCTCTAGTGCTCTATATTAGCTGTCTGTCTAGATCATATGCACTGAATTTCAAATATTATTCATATCCTTTCCTAAATGGCTTATTAGAGGATTTTAAATAAAGGCATTTATTACTACTAGGACTGCAACAATGTCTGCATCTGTATGTGAGCAGGTGAACAAAACTTCACAGAATTTAAGTAAGACAAGATATCACTGCCTTCCTTGTAAAGAGATCAAAACCTGCAAAAAATTCCAATTTAACACATTTAGAAATCTTCCTGTAGAAATTATTACAAATAGATGCTAAATATTTCATTAGTAACTAAAATGACATAGCAAGAAATTATGATTTCTTGTATTTGCATGTTAACTGTTAAACCAGCACTTGAAAGCAAATGAAGTCTTGCTTTAGATGAACATATTCTTATTTGGAATTGGTCAGTTGATATAGGAGATCATTTGTTATTATTTTGACTGTTAAATTATGATGAGAAACCCAGGTTAATATTCTAAGTCACAGAACTAAATAAATCAAACATAGTTTTGTATATATTTACCATCTGAGTCCTCTTTTGTAAAGATAATTCCTACTTTTACTTAGTAGAAGTAATGGCTATTATCTCTAGACTATCTATCATATTGAGAACTAATAATTACTATTGCTATCTGGGTGAATCAGCAGTAATTTCTTGTAAAATTTTCACATTTCAGTCTTTCTCTGCTAAAAATATTAGCTGTATGCAGAACAGATGAATAGTGAGAGACTATGATTTATATTAAGGCGTGCTTTATTGAGTAGTAACTGAGACAGGGTATAAATGAATTTTGATTTTGTGTTTTCATTTTATGGTTTGGGGGTTTTTTTAAATGTAGTTTTTGAAAGTATTTCCATTTTATCCTTTGTTTAGATTTAACTAAACGCAAGAAAACACATCGTTGTATAAAGGAACAAAAGCCAAAGGTCTCTTTGAAATGAGTTTTCAGAAGGTGTTTATGTAAAGTGAGACATAATTCTTATTTAGAAATTACTATTATTTATAATTAAAAATTCACCTAAGGCTCCATATAAAACTCTTGCAGTACAAACAGACTCCATTTGTCATTCCATTTTAATTTTGTTATGATTACTTTTATAAAGGGTGAGTACTATTTCACATTTTCTTTGCTCCCTCTGCTCTAATGTTCACAAAATGAACGCTACAATATGTTCAAATTCCTTTCAGTTCTTCTTTAGATATAGGGCAAGAAAGAAGTGGAACATTGATAAAGATATGATAAACTACTGTCAAGGTCTGGCCCTAGCCTGGCTTGATTGACACCTAAATGAGTAGTTGTGGTCTACCCAATTCCCTCCCCCGACTTCCCATCCCTGGAAAGAGGAAAAGGAAATGAGAAAAAAAGACTTATGTTTTGAAACTAAAATACAGCTTTAATGAAACAATAATAATAATAATAAGATAAAATACTATTATAAGAGAATAATAAAATCTACTCAAATATGCAAAATTTCTCCCCTGCCGATGACTGTGTCATCACAATGCTGTAGAGCAGGAATGGGGAAAAGGTTCCAGGCTGGACTCAACAGGGGGAGGGAATTGCACTCAGAAATTAGATTCAGGAACTCATGGATCTGGAATCTGGGCAGAAAGATGAAGTCCTCACTGGACAATTGGACATTGTCCATAAAAGAAGAGACGTTAACCATCATAATCCCTCAATTTTGTATTGAGTACGACATATGTGCGATGGAATACTCTACTGGTCACTTTTCAGTCACTTGTCCTGTCCACTTCTCCCTTCAGGTGCAACCCTTTTCCACTGTTTTTACTTATGGCATTTCATCATCTCAAGGATGGCCTTGGTTTCTATAGCAATAAGTATAAACAATATCCTTTCTACATACCAAAGCCCCATGTTATCACTTCAAGAGAGAAACACTATCTGAAAAACATGCACTTAACTTTCAGAAAATTTTTACTTAGATGAAACTTAGCTGAAGTTAAAAAACTGATTCTACTTTAGCTCAAACCAGAATAGTTTTTATAAAAATGAGCTTTAATAAAATTTCTGGTCGTGAAAACGTGTATTTATATAATTAACTTTATAATTGTCTTCATTGAAGCAACTGCTATCAGTTTTCAATCAATTATCTTTTCAACTTTTGGCTTGCAAGTATTTGTAGTATCAGAATGACTACAACATACACCATGTGATAACTTGCTGTGTTTTTTTCTAAAGCAAAAAAATTTCTACAAGTCTTGTAAGTATATTTAGAGATTTAGGTTCTAGGTCTAATGATTTTGGTTTTGTCTCTTAATTTGAAATAAAAAGGTCAGAATTTAAAAAAACTAATGCTGATCGGAAATCTGTGTGGGGCTTTTTTCCAAGAAATGCAATCAAGTAGACATTAAACTATGAGAATATGTCTCCAAGGAATATATCTAGCAGAGATTAGACGCTACAGAAAACAGTGGACTTGCTTCTTCCAAAGCCAGCAGAAGGCTGGCAACTGTGTCAGAAAGGTGGTTGTTTAAGTGATCTCGGATCTCTTGGAAACGTTCTGCATATTGCATTTAAGGGATTTACTCTCTTTACAGGAAACAGACCATTGATCCTTTTCCATTTGACTGAAAACATATTTCCTCTTAGGTAGCATAAACATGCATGATAAAATGCTAAATGGTATTTTGAAAGCGAAACTTTTTTAATAAATATTTACCTTTACGTAGATTACTGTTAAACTGAAGGCCACATGCATTTACTAAGAGGCAGGGAAGTAAGTAGTGTGGGAAGTTCAGCCAGTGCTGCTTTTATGACTGCAGCTCTCCTGGATGTTATCTTTACACACAGAAAACGACAATGGAAACTGTGCCTCCTAAGATTACAGGGATAAAAATTCCTTATTTCAATGATTAATACGTTAATCTAAATTCTTCTCCTTCCATTGTAGGAAAGAACTGCTATCCTCTACACACAAAAGTGAGAGACAGACTTAAACCATAGAATATTTATGCAACTACTCTCCTGCCCTCTGCAAAGATGTCTTGCTATGGAGGGTCTTCGTATTGACCAAGCAATTCCAAAATGCCAGAAGTCAAGCAGGTGGAGCAGAAGGACAGTCTGGCTGGGCAGGGATCTTCTACTGGAACTGAGGCATAAAAGGAAGATGTATGGCCAGTGGAAACAAGGCCAATTGATATGGAAGGACTACAGCGAGGCTGTTCAACACTGTAGGGCAGAAATTCATGAGGCCAAAGCTCAGTTATAGTTGAAGCTGGCCAACAGTGTGAAGGATCATATAAAGGGTGTTTTAGAATATGTTAATAGCAAAAGGCAGTCCAGGAATAACATTGGCCCATTACTTGATGAGTGCATGGACAGCTCATAAACAGGGATCTAGACAAAGCAGAGACATTTAATGTTTTTTTTTGCCCTCATCTTCAACACCGATGATGGGCTTGGGCACCATCAGAGCCCTGGACTAGAGGACCAAGACTGTGCAAATGATAAACTCTCAATCAACCCTGAAATTGTGTGACATTTTCTGCTCCAGCTTCATCCATGTAAGCCTATGGGGCCTGATGGGATTCATCCGAGGGTACTTAAAGAGCTGGCTGATGTAATAATGAGACCTTTCTCAATGTTTTTTCAGTGCTCCTGGGAATCTGGAGATGTATCGGTTGACTGGATGCTGGTAAATGTTGTCCCAATCTTCAAGAAGGGCAGCAGGGATGACCCCAGAAACTACAGGCCTGTTCATCTCATTTCAGTGTCTGATAAGATCATGGAGAAGATTGTTCTGCGAGTTATTGAAAACCATCTAAGAGACAACAGAGTCATTTGTCCCAGCCAGCATGGGTTTATAAGGGGAAGGTCCTGCCTGACAAACTTAATTTCTTTCTATGATGAGGTTATCTATCTAATTGACCAAGGGAAACCACATGATATAATCTTCAATACTGTCTCTCACCGTATTCTCCTAAACAAGATGTAAACACATAATGCAATAGGTGAACAATTGGCTGATGAGTTGGACTCAAAGGGTCACAGTAAATGGAGTTACATCAGGCGGGTGACCAGTCACTTGCGGGGTTCTCCAGGGATTCATCTTAGGGCCAGTGCTCTTTAATATCTTCATAAATGACCTGAATGCAGGACTTGAAGGTTTACTAACCAAGTTTGCTGATGACACAAAACTGGGGGAAGCTGTTGACACTCTTGAGGAGCAAGAGGCCCTACAGAGGAGTCTGGACAAAATGGAGAGTTGGGCAATCACCAATCACATGAAATTTAACAAAGGCAAGTGCTGAGTTTTGCATCTGGGACACAGCAACCCTGGATATACAGACAGACTGGGAAGGGAAAGGCTGGAAAGCAGCACTGTGGGAAACAATCTGCGGGTTCTAGTCAGTGACAAGTTGAACGTGAACCAACAGTGTGCCCTGACAGCTAAGAGAGTCAGCCTCTTGGGGTGCATCCAGTATGGCATTGCTAGCCAGTTTAGGGTGGTGATGGTCCAACTCAGGTGTGGCATCACCTCAAGTACTGTGTGCAGATTTGGGCACCACAGTATAAAAAGGACATCAAACTACTGGTGAGTGTCCAGAGGAGGCCACAAAGCTGGTGAAAGGTCCAGAGAGGAAGCTGTATGAGGAGAGGCTGAAGCCACTTGGTCTGTTCAGCCTGGGGAAGAGGAGACTGAGGGGAGACCTCACTGCAGTTTACTGCTTCCTCACAAAGGAAGGAGTAGGAGCAGGCACCGATCTCTTCTCTTTGGTGACCAATAATAGGACCCAAGGGAATGGCAGGAAGGTGTGCCAGGGGAGATTTAGGCTGAATATTAGAAAAAGGTTCTTCACACAGAGGGTGGTGGAGCACTGGAACAGGCTGCCCAGGGAAATAGTCATGGCACCAAGCCTGGCAATATTCAAGAAGCATATGGACAACACCCTCAGACACACGGTGTGAATGTTGGGTTGTCCTATGCAGGAATAGGAGTTGGACTAGAAAATCCTTGTAGGTCCCTTCCAGCTCAGGTCATTCTATGATTCTATGATTCAAACTTAGCATGTTAACACATTCTGTTCTTCTAAAGAAATCATGTCAGAGGGTATAAACATGGAAAAAAAAACCATCAACAAACCGTCATGGGCATCTTATCCAAGTTTATTAGATAGTGATCCAAGTAATTAAATAACTACGTAGTTTGCTTAGACTTTATCTTCACATTTTACTGCTTATTTTCAGCTCTGTGCAAACTGTGATTCTCATCCCTTGACAAACTCAAAACTATGGCCAACTGCACAGGCAGAATTTAATTTCCTTGTCAAGATGCCCTGGAAGGTGTTTTCTGTTATTGCGAATTGAATTAAGAAGTCGTCATAATGCCTGAGTACAGAGACATTTGTTCTGTTTTGCATTTCATCATTCCCAGTGACGTATGTAAAATTAGATTTATTAAACACATCTTTCATAAATTCAGCTGCAGTTCTTTTCTCCATGTAGAAATGCATTGCTAATCTTGCATAGGGTTTGAAGACTCAGGACCTAACTTAGTCTGAGAAAAATGTATTTGAAGTTATTGAGACAAAATACAAGACAGTAAGTCAGATTAATGTGATAGTCTCAGAAGAAAAACCAACAGTGTAGTAGAACGAGGGTTCAAGACACTAACCAGACACTGAGAAGACTTTAGTTCACTTCTCAACTTCCCAACAAACTTTCTTGAACATTGTCAGTAATCTCCCTACTGCAGTCCTGCACTGTAAATAATAGATAACACTTGCATTTATTCCATTACTTCATGTTGCAGGAACCACTCATACTATGTTGATGTACAATGCACAGTATACTGATCTTAGTGTGACATTCGAACCATGTTTGTATCGTCATATGTAGTATTAAATTTATTTACCTGTGTTTCTGGGCTGCAAACAGCTACCTCTGCTTCAAATCTAATATTGCACAGTGACGAGCAAAGTTTCAAAAGATGCATTAAGTTTTCCATTTTATACATTTTAGTCTAGCAAGCTGTCATTTAAGATTACGTCAGCACTTCTGTTATCTTATTTTTCACCAACCTATAATTAGCTTGTGCAAAATTCAGTAGGCACTACATTTTAGAGCAGAAGACCTTTTTTCCTTATGCAAAATTGCTTACCATCAGGGAGATAAAAAAGTTAGATGAAGGTTTACTCTCATGTAACACGAAGTATATTAGTGTTATTGTTTGTTCTATTTGGCCTATCCTAGTGGAAGGATAAACAGATGATAAAGAGCACAAAGAGTCTCTGTATTTGTCTCCTTATTTTCTTTTTTCAGAGTTCAGTCCCCTTTTGCCTAGTTAGGATAACATTATGACTCTACAAAAACAATCAATCAAAACTGGGCCACTTTTTTTAGTCCTTAATGATCTACCAGTTAGTCTTAATTTTTCAAGATCTGTTCCTTGATTCTACTTCTTGTCATAATCTCAACTTTTAGCAAGGCCTTTATCCAGTCAGGATTGAAGTTTTCAATGCTTAATTTTCCCATAAGTTTGGAATTCATGTTCTGTAGATTAGGCAACTTCACACCCAATGAGCCTTTAGTCTGGTCAGTAGCCACCAGAACAAACCTCTAGAGGGTGACAGATCCCACTTAGGGGCAATATTTTGCACTATTATTCACTTCAGAAAGATAATTTACATTGGATATTGTTCTGTACTTGAATCTGTCTACAGGAAGTATTAAAACATGCTCTGCATTTATTTGATGATGTGCACTACATATTAATGGAGATGCAGAAATAATGGAACAAGTCTTGCATTATAGTTTGTTTGTTATGTATAATGACTTCCCATGAATCACCCTGAGAATAATCTGGCTTTTACAGATCAGCATTTTTAAAGAAAACTTGAACTGGCTTTTTAACGAGACTGGGAAACTGAGCTAACCTTTACTAAATACAACAAAAATAGTTGTGGAAGTCATTCTATAGTTTTGCTGAGGATATGAGAACGGGCAGTGGTTGCAAAGGGAAAAGGTAGAACTGAACACTACCACAAGAATTAAGTGTTCACATGACATTTCATTGAAGTGTCAGCTGAAATTACAATTCTGGTCAGTGATTTTAGAGTGGGACCTGTTAGGCAATATTATAAATCGTCAAGTGCATAGTTGTGCGATTAATAAACATTCACTTATTTTGTTACTCTCATCTATGACATACAACTAGCGTGTGGAAATAGAGTGATGGTGTGATGTCTCAGTATATCAACTCTGTTATCAAATATTCAAGGAAAAACTCAGCAGCACATTGCAAAAAGAAATGTCCTTTAGAAAGTACTGCAAAAATGTGAAATATGTTCTGCAGCATTGTTCCTCCTAGTTTCTCCAGAAGTATGGATAGATCATTCTCTTGAGACAGAAAAGAATATTTTGAACTAAAGGTTCCCCCTTCTGAATTAGTATTTTAAGAGTACAACGGACAAAAGTTGAGAAGAAGCTGTTCTATCCACATCTAATATTGTACAGGATATTTGGGGATATCCGTGCTACCCAACACGTCATCCTTCATCCTACAATTAAGTATTAAAGTTCTAAGGAAAACAGGCATTTCAAGTATTTCTCCTGCCAGTATACCACACTAGGTAGTATATGGTATATTGGAATATTATATTGTATATATGTATATGTATATATATATCTGTAGTATATTGGAATGCGCTGCCTGGGGAGGTGGTGGAGTCACCATCCCTGGAGGTGTTTAAAGAGAGACTAGATGAGGCTCTTAGTGACACAGTGTAGTTCACGAGTAGGAGTAGGTGTAGGTGTTGGGTCATAGGTTGGACTCAAGGATCTCAAAGGTCTTGTCCAACCTTATGATACTGTGATACTGTGTGATACTGTGGTGTTTGCAGCTCAGATTGCCTTTCTGAGGTGTTTCTTCCCCAAGGTAACACAAGTAAATTTGAGACATTAACTCAGTCATAAGCCTCAAGATGTAGCAAATTCAAGAGCGAATCCTTATTGTATAATTTTTTTCTTAAACAGAGTAGGATTCTCTGGAGATCTGTTGCAGTAAATTTGCTTATAAGAATTTGTAAGGACTTACAAGGGTTTACAAGAGAATTAATGGCGAATCTCAAATTATTGATTGTGGTTAAAGTAGCCAGCATGGTAACCTATTAATTTATTTTCTCTTTCAGGAGTGAAACAAACAAATCAACTTGCTAGTTTTATGCTATATCTGTTTGTCTCACATTAAGGTTTCAGTTTTAAAACCACCTACTCGCTCAGAGAGGGATTCCTGCTGTGGGCAGGAAGGGAATAAAACCTTGATGAGTTGAAGTCAAGTTGCTGTTATTCTGCTTAAAGATGCAGACACAAACTGTGGTTCAAACATTCAAGTGCTTTCCAAGTGAACATTTCATCACTAATCAGATGATCTTTAAAAAGGTTTTGAGATATTGTCCCTTTGTACGTAAAAATAATGATATGCTGTATTTATGTGATCAGTGCTACCTTCACCACATATTTCAAATACGTCTTGTGCTTGAAGATGCTCTTACATTGTTTACTCATCTGCTCAGACTCTGTGCTGATATTTGAGACACTTAAAACTAAAATGGGTGGAATTCTCTGATTTTTGTGCATGAAAAGAATGCAGTTTTATGAACTACTATCAGACTCGATTCAACAAACATCAAATTTTATTTAAACATTTTAATCCCACTTAAATTGCAAGGCTGAAGAATAAGATTGATTTCAGCAGTACTACACTGAATCGGGATTATAACCATGTTAGAAGAGGGGAATTTTGCTGCTATGATAGATTTCAGAGACATTTTCTGTCACATTGTAAATTACGGGTCCTGTTAATACTGATTTTTTACTTTCTTTCACCTATACAACTTAGGAGATTTATTTCTTAAGTCTTTTCATGTCCAGGTCTTTCTCAAGAAGCCAAAAGTTCCCAGGCATTTGCTTTTATTCTTATTTCCTAAGTTCCTCAAACTTGCTAGTACGTATATAGGGCTATTATCTTGGAGGCACGGAGCTGACTTGAAACCTTTAGTGCCAGACAAATTGCACAGCGTTAGTGTCTTGTGGGGGGAAAAATCAGACTGAATGCTAATTTCATGTGCCTGTCCCATCACACATTGTCCATACGTGGCTTTCTAAGACCATCTTTCAGGTGCTGCTGCCCCTGCCAGTCCATCTCTATGGATAGATTATATCACTTCTAAATTTGTTTGCAGTTCCAGAGATGCTTCAGTGTCTTGAATGTCTCTTCAAATAAATAAAATCATGCAAGATATATTCATTTCAAAACATCTTGATCAAAATCCTCAACGGTATTATTTTTTTATGCTGACTCAGTGCAAAGAAAATTAAAAAATTACACTTTTCACAAGTACATCAGTTTTGATCATCTGCAATTAATTTAACACAAGATGCTGGTTTTGGTTAACTGGTTAGATAAACAGACTCAATAGTAGACTTTTTCATCTAGCTGTCCATGCCTCATAAGGGGAATACTGTAGGTGGATATATGCATTCTCAATATAATTCTCAAATACTGAAAAGGAGCTTAAGAAAGGAAAGACAGGTACATACATCACACTGAAATAATTTTTGGTTGTGAAAAATGAGCTTATATGGTATAAATGCCAATTCTTTTTCAATGGATACCTGTAAACTGATTGAGACCAAATCCAGCCAAATAATAGTATGCAGTAAAATAGTTAAAGGCTGTATAATACTTATACATTAAGGAAGCAAAGCAGACATCTGTCATTTTTTAAATTCTGACATGTGGCAGACTTGTTATATGGCAACATATGCTTACATGAACAATATATTATATGGCAATACTTTTACATTGCTAAACTATTTCTGATTAGTATTTTGTAGTGATAACTCAAGATCTTTGATACACATGAAGGTGCTACATATATCCTTTTTATTATCACACAAAAATCTTTTAATGTTAATTTTTGCATAGAAAGTAGTATTATTATAAACATTATTTGCTCACTATGACTGTAAATGCAAGCACAAACAGACTGTAAGCTCCAGAATGCTACATTAGCAGAGGCAAAATTATCTCACCCATTTATGGAAAGAGATCAATTACCTATGTAAGGCCCAATATCTAAATAATATGTGCAACAAATTTTATAGTTAATAAGAGGAAGGGAAAAGGCCACAGATCCTTTGACTCTTGCATATTTTATCCCTGATTTTATTGTAATCGTGACTGATGGTTTTTTTCCTGAGCTACGAATTACAGAAATACTATTTATTTCTGTTAATATTCTTGACAAAATAAGAGTATTCACAACTTCCCCCTTTCAGGTTGTCAGGGAGGCTGTCAGTCAAGCCTTCTGGCAGCAATCTCCCCACAAGACCTTCCCTTCTGGGTTACTCTAGGCTGCCACTGATTTGTGCAAGGTAAAACGTGTACCCCGCTTTAGCTCCCTGAATGTCGCACAAGAAAAACACTCTTTGTACCATTAGCTATGGTAGATTTTCTAACTGACAGAAAAGATATCCAATATGAAATATGAGAGATGCTTACTTTCAAAGTGCAGAGTACTTTGTAGAGTAGAAATATAATTGCTCAACCTAATCTTCCATCTCCTAAGTCATTCTGCCGCGGAACTGAATGGAAAGAAAGCACTTGCCTTGACACAGCATCTTGTAATAAATTTTACAGCTGCGTGATTCCGGTGGTTTAAGCTTGATTTCAAGCACCTATATAATTAAGGTCTGCTAACTCCATTGTATGCAGATAAGGAAGAATTTGGCTGTTTGATAAACTTCGTCATCTGCTATTTTAAAGGACAGCACTTCAGACAACAAGGAAGATTAAAATAATCCGCGTGATGGGTAATAAGTACATAAAAGATTAGAAAGTCTTTCACTGAAAGAACTTCCTGAAATTTCCTTTGCTTTAAGTTCTTGTTGACAGTGCTGTAAAGTGCTGTTCTGCAAAAAAAAAAGATAAAAAAAGGGGATGTCTTAAGGATCCTTCCCTCTGTTTAAGAGGAATGCAGTTGCCTTTCAGGAAGCGTGTACTAGATGAGACACAAAAGTTATCTTAAAGCAATCTTTATCTCAGGTACCTAACATATTACCAAGAAAGTTACAGAAATTGTCGACCTCGGCAATCATAAAGAAACACTTGAATGTTGACTTGCACTTCTCTATTTACTGTAATTTTGCAAGGCAAAACGCGAGTTTTAAAAATCCAAAGGAAATAGATCCACTATGTCATTGTTCGGCTTTTCCCCAAGGTTTACAAAAAAAAAGAAGAGATAGAAATAAGTCCTTTGTGATAAATAGAAGTATAAAGGAAAATGTGCCTAACTGTAGGTAAGCCAGAGTAAATTAAATAAAAATGAATATCAGTGAAGATTAAAATATATGGATGAAAATTGCGATTGGTAAGTGCTTAGGCACCTACTAATACTAGAGAATATATTTACTCTAAGTTAGAAATCTGATATTATTTCTTCTTCTCCAGTAGCCTCAAGGCAAAAATGGAGAACAAAAACATTCATCAGTTTAATAAAAAGGAAATAAACAAGTGCTGGAATACTTAGATTCATGGTAACAGCTGATCTTGACAGTTTTATCTCAGAAGCAGGAGAAGAGTATGACATACTGACAAAATAGATACATAAATAAGTTAATCAAAATAAAACGAGGAAAAAACAACAGAATAAGAAAAGAACTTAGACTTGGGAGTCTGAATCATTACATCTCATCAGGAATGTATTATCATGGCTCCCAGTGGAAAACATGTAAACTAATAAAAGTGTGAACACATTCTTAAAAAAAAAAAATAAAATCTGACAGTGGATAAAAAATTTTCTTCAAAACTAATATGGATTTTTTTTTTTTTTAATCAAAGTGATCTGCCAGTACCATGACTAACAGATTTTTGTTTTAATTTACTTTTTTATTGAGGTCTGGTATTTCTTTTTTTATATGTAACCTGTCCAAAAAAATGCAGCAACTATTTAACACTGAAGTTGTTTTATGTCCATTCCCCCATCAGTTTGGGGTGGTTTTTTTAACCTTCCTAAAAAGCCTGTTAGAGAAACATGTTTTAATCTGTTTCCAGCTCTTTCCAAACTTTTTTTTTCCTTAACGTGTAGTTTACCCATCACCAAAATCTTATCCTTGTTGGATGAGAACCTCTTTATTCCTTTTTTTCTGGAGGGATATATTTGAGTCGCATGAGCCTCAGATTTCATCCAGCACAGCATTACACAGTAAGAGCCCCTTGTTGGTGTTATCTGCCATGAGATTTCCCTCCATTGACATTTTAAGCTATCACAATGACAGAAAAGGAGTTCGATAAAAGCTTGTTAAAACGAGAACCTCAACACCTAAAATGCACTAACTAGAATTTTGAGGTAAAGTGAACACTAATGTGCTTGGTGCTGGATTCTCAGATACCAAATTCAAGAAAATTATGTTCATTAAGATCATTGAGATCCTAAAAACAAGTGAAATATTCACTCATGAAAACAGCATCATAATTTAGAGTTGTATGTTATCTCAATTTAAATGTATATCATATTCATTCAAAATAAACTTCAGAAAGAACACATACAGCATAGGTAGACCAAACAAATTTTTTGGTTTAATAGCTTTTCCATGCTAAAACAATTACTTTAGAAGCCAACTTTTGTTTGGCTCATTGTCTTACCAGAAATATAACTCCTGACAATGAATTTAAAAATCAAATATTCCAGAACAAAAATGTACTAAATCCTTGAATTTCTATGAAGTTTTTTATTCACCTGATATTACAGTGAAATACCCAGATGCAGAAATATTTAAAAGTTTGCCATTAAAAAAAAACCAGTCAAACAAAAAAATCACCAACACAAAAAACAGGTAATCACCTTAGTTATAACTCTGACTATGTTTGACTTAACTATACGTTCAAATACTTGCAAAATAGACTCTTGCATCATGTCAGTAAAGCTCTCTTACTATGGTCACATATCTTTATTATGTCTGGCAAAGCACACCTTTTCTCACGGAGAGATGACAAATATACAGTTCTGCCACTATAGCCTACACGATCAGTTTTTCCTACTACAGTTAAATCAGTTTCAAATCACACCTCAACTACCTCAACTGACCCGGCTATTCTGACAGAAGTCTACACCACAAATCATTAAGAAATAAAATTTTCCGTTATGTTCCCAAATTGGCAAATATATAAAGATAAATTATCAGAGGCATCAGGGGCATAAGCAGCCCTATATAATGCTGAGCATTACTGCAAACATGTTAAATCCTTAAAGTAAAACATAATGTCATCTGAGAGACAGTGAGAAATTCAGATTTCTCAATACTTAGGTGAAGTTTTGTGTAATGTGTATCCATGTGTATGATTCATCATTTTTCATATTATTATAAAATAAACATATTCTTGTGTGGTGGAGGTGTGTGAAATTTGTTAAGTTGCATATATACTTGCACATTTTCTTAGGGACATGGTTTAGTAGGAAGACAGGCACGGTTGGACTCGATGACCTCAGAGTTCTCTTCCAACCTTATGATTCTATGATTCTACGATTCTAAAGCAAGTATCATTTTAACTTGAAGAAGAAATTAACTAATACAATACAGAAGAAAATCAGACAAATATAAAGACATTCTTCTGAGATAACATAATGTAGCAGCAATATCAAAACCTTCATATCTATAACACCACAGATGTATTTTATGCAAAGTGAGATTTTAAGTGAAGGCACACGTCCAACCCTTCTGTTTGTTATAAGCAACCGCACTCAGCAGCCTAAGATCAACACTCTGCATTAAAACCACAAAACAAAGTAAACCGGTATAAAACTTAAGATATAATTTTGAGAGCAGCATTCTTGATAAAAAGAAAAGAAATAAACTCTTGGATTTTTGCGTGGGAAGAGAAGTCAGAACTCCGTATCTGTTCTGCTTTGTTTCAGTCCCAGACCTCTGCATATAACATTTATTTACAATGCTCTTTTTGCAGAAGTCATGTAGACTGATATTCCAATTAGATATTGCCAAGTATTAAATTGTTTTAACATCTGTAACAATGCAATAAAGTCAAAATGTTTTTAACTGTCCATGTCTTTAAAAGCCAAGTGCCTGATGCGAAGACAGAAGTCAGAGTTACATGTGCATGGATTTCTGAACTGCATGCAAACATAATGGGAAAATGTGTTTTACATTAGTAGTTTAAAACATTTGCTGTTTGCTGTGTATGGGGGTTTTCCTGTGTTTATCAAAATTTCTGCCTTTCTCTCTTGCAACTCTCTAAAAAATATAGTAATGAACTACTATGGCTAGATTAAGTTCTTAGACTCAGCTGTCAGTGAGAGGAGGGAAATTGCTTTGGAAACTCTCCTAGGAAGCAGAGATTCAAGGGAGTCACTATTCTTTCCTGTTGCCTGTGACATTCACTCCCCGTATTGACTTCTCCAGCCATGGGACTCCTCTAGCTCTGTCATCCTCTATCAGGTTGTACGGCCTACCCTGGGAATTAGCTGAAACCCACTTGTCTGTCCTATTTTGACCACATCATACAGCCATGAGATACCAGGCTGGTAGGCTCAGGCTGGGAATAGATATCTACAACCAGATATCTACAATCATCCTACCCTTACAGCCAGCACGAGATGTAATGTTTGGACCAACTACAAAGGACTTAAATCAATCTGTCTTTAAAACTCAAAACCTGACTGAAAGCTGTTAGCCAGTAAATGTGGCTGCAGGGCAAATACTGGTATAGCTCTTGTGTCCCCAGTGGGACAGGAGTCCTTCAGTCTTCTAGGCTGGACTCAATGATCTCAAAGGTCTTTTCCAGTCTTGTGATACTGTGATACTACTGTCTGTCACAGAAGAAACTAATTCCACCAGGAATCAGACCATATCTAGATTCATGATTGAGATGGGTGAAGTAGATGGATGAGGAGTGGGATGTTGAAGAAAAGTATTGTTAACTTAGTTAACTAACTTAGCAACATAGTCTACCCTCTAAAGTATCCATTTGCGTTATCTGATATTTTTTTTCCAGGAACTCTGAAATCTGATAATCATCACCACATTTTTGCATTCTTCAATAATAGGGTGGCTTACATGGCACCAGGTTTACTGGTATCTGATGGGATTCACCCTTCTTAAACAGGAAAGAGGATCTTTATTCAGGAGCTTGCAGGGCTCATTGACAGGACTTTAAACTAGACTTGAAGGGGGAAGGGGGTAACATCAGGTTGCCTGAGACAAGTGGAGGGATGCCATGGCAAGGTTAGAGGAACGAAGTGCTAGTGAGGGTGCTGTGTCTCTGAGGTATGCTAAGTAAACCAGAGCACAGCTGAAATTGTACAGAAATAAGCTGGGGACTACTTAGGTAATGGGAACCAAGAGGGAAATACCAGTGAAACATCACAAATTAAGGGATGTTCCTCTAGGAAGGTGACAGGGCCAACAGCCTAGCTGAAGTGCCTCTGCACCAATGCATGCAGCATGGACAATAAACAGGAAGAGCTGGAAGCCATTGTGCAGCAGGAAAACTATGACATAGCTGCCATCACTGAAACATGATGGATCAACTTGCACAACTTGAGTGCTGCAATGGATGGCTACAAACTTTTCAGAAGGGATAGGTAAAGAAGGAGAGGCAGTGGGGTAACCCTGTATGTTATGGAGGGTTTGAACTGTCTAGAGCTTTATGATGGTGATGATAGGGTTGTGTAAGATTGGGTAACAATTAGAAGGAAGGCCAATAAGGTAGATTCCGTGATGGGAGTCTGTTACAGATCATCCAAACAGGATGAAGAGAGAGGTACATTATTCTGTAAGCAGCTGGGAGAAACCTCACGATCACTAGTCCTTGTCCTCATGGGGGACTTCAATCTACCAGATGTCTGCTGGAAATACAATACAGCAGAGAAAGAAACACTCTAGGAAGTTTCTGGACCGTGTGCAGAATAACTTCCTGACACAGCTTGTGAGTGAGTCAATCAGGGAAGGTGCTCGGCTGGGCCTGTTGTTTACGAACAGAGAAGGACTTGTGAGTGATGTGATGGTTGGAGGCCGTCTTAGGCATCGTGATGGTGAAATGATAGAATTTCTGCTTCCTGGAGAAGTGAGGAGGGAGTCAGCAGATCTACCACTTTGGACTTCCAGAGGGCAGCCGGTGGCCTGTTTAGGAGACTGATTGACAGAATCCCACAGGAGGCAGTCCTGAAAGGCAAAGGAGGCTAGGAAGGCTGGACATTCTTTAAGGACAACATCTGAAGGGTGCAAGAGCAGGCTGTCCCCATGTGCTGAAAGACACGCTGGAAGGGAAGGAAACTGGCCTGGCAGAACAGAGAGCTCTAGTTGGAACTCAGGAGGAAAAGGAGAGTTTGGGGCCTTTGAAGAAGGGGTAGGCAACTCAGGAGAACTACAAAAAACTTGTGCGGTCATGAAGGGAGAAAATTAGAAGAGCCAAAGCCCAACTAGAAGTTAATCTGGTGACTGAGGTAAAGGACAATAAAAAATGTTTTATAAATATATCAGTGGCGAAAGAAAGGCCAAGAAGAACCTATATCCTTTAGTGGATGTGAGAAGAAACAGTGACAAAGGGTGAGAAAAAGGTTGAGGTACTTAATGCTTTCTTTTCCTCAGTCTTTAGTTGTAAGACCAGTTGTTCTCTGGGTACCCAGTCCCCTGAGCTGGAGGACAGGGACAAGGAGCAGATTGGAGCCCCCATAATCCAGCAGGAAAATGTTAGCAACCTGCTACTGAACCTAGACGCATGGCAAGTCTACGGGGCTGGATGAGATTCACCCATGAGTACTGAAGGAATCAGTGGAAGTTTCCACCGAGCTACTTTCAATCATTTATCAGCAGTCCTGGCTAACCTGGGAGGTCCCTGATCATCTGTATTCTTAACTGTTAACTGAACCCTTGGCTTTGGTTTGGGTTTTCAAAATCACCTCCAAACCTAGTCTTTTGTAGAGATGGTGCCAGCGCAAAATTTTGGGACACATACTAGCTGCTATTTTTGGGCATTGGACCAAAGGGACAGTTTCTGGTTCTCTTCTATTTAATAGGATAAACACAGCCATTTATTTTATTTATATTAATTATATTTATATCACAGGAAAAGGTTATAACTTGATGTTTTAATTCACTTATTTTGGAATTCGTTATTGCTTTCCATCTTCTGCTCAAAAACAGACTAAAACCCCAGAAGTTGAAACCTAGCTCAATTAAAATTGCTTGTTTATGGAAATTTTATATGAATATCTGAATCTACTGAAGCTGAAAGATTTTCACATTTACTGTAATGCGGTCATATGTTCATATAGAACTCCTAAGGCTATCTCAGGTGGACTTCACCTCAGTTAACAGCTTGTCAATTGAGAAATCCCTTCATTAATGTCATAAATCTCAAATTAGTTCATTTAAGGCCAGCACAGTGTAAAGCAGCTGAATTAAGTTGATCTCAGTTACAGTTTCCTGTGTTAAAGTTGGTTTAGTTAATGCTCCCAAGGTCTTTTTCTTCCCTGCAGGACACAAACTGCCTCTATTAAAGTCATTTGAAATTGATGAAAATTCTGCAGGGAGAACACTGAGCTTAAAAACCTGATTTAACAACACCTCAGTTAAGATTCTTTTCTTTCAGAGATAACTCTTAAAAACAGCTGCTAAAGTGATTTAGGAGCATTCAAGTGCCAGATCACGTATTTGTAGTAACTGTTAAGATGTAGGTAAAGCACTTCAACAGGTGTGAGGCAGTGATTTAACAGAGGGGAGACTTGTCATTTTTTTTTCCTTGCTTCTCCTTCTCTTAACATTGATGCTGATACTTTATAAACTAGATGACAAATATGGAGCTATATTAGTGATAGAGTCACAACATGCAGTTACAGGTAACGTCCCATTGACTGAGATCACCAGACACAATGTCCTAAAATGATGTCCAAGGGTTGTTACCTTCACAAGATATATTTGTCTTGCTCTATTCCTGCCCTTTCCTTCCTTGGATACACCTGGCTGTAATCAGTTGCTGTTCTGCCTCAGCTGTACTCTGGAACTGTGACCCTGGATGAGCTCATCTGTTCTTACAGGTGAATGGAGGCACAAATGGTGCTGAAGTTACCTTCAACGCAAGCAGTGTGCGGTCACACTGCCTTAGCCTGTGCCAAAGAGACTGTCTGTGTAAGAGGCAACAAAACGTAGGTTAATTGCTTATCTGAGTACATAGAATAAGAATAAGCTAAGATTTTAGCCTTTTAATTTTATTTTTATTTTCGAACTTCTTGATTTTAAGTAAGATTGTTAAATTTGAAATAAAAAGCAAAATCAAAAAAATTCTATCAAATAATAAAAATATTCTTTTTTCATTCTGACATTTCTACAATTCCAAAAAAATTATTTGCCTTTCATTTACCATGACTTATAAAATGATAAATGCTACTAAAGAAAGTACCACAATGAGTTCATTACAGTGGCAATTTACAAGTTTGTGAATTTGGCCTCATTGAGTAAACACTTGGTTAATTTAGGCATTACTGTAAGGCAATAACAACAGTGTTAATGTTGAGCATGTGAGAATCATCAGCTATGTGAAACTCATTCTGATGTGCGTTTGTTATGCTTCAGGGTAGTAGGTTGTAGTAACAATACCCAGCATTAAGAGAAGAAAAATCTTATGCGTAAGTCTTTTTCTTCATTGTTCAGTTAGGCCCTACATACACAAGGAAGATAGACCATGTTTTAAATTTTTTAGTGGTTGCAGTTTTAGTTTTAATCACTTTGCATTTACTATGCAGAAAATTTGAATCCATTAAAAGCATAAAAATATTATTTTAAAAGTCTTATATAGAATAATTTCAGTTAGAAAATCTTCAGAAATTATATTTTTTCTCCACAGGTAGTGCTATATTTACTGAGGTGCTGAGTTTCATCTTGGCTAGCTTTTAATTGCAACAGGTATAGAATTAAAGTATAAAAACAAGTTAATTGCAGAGGTATAGAATTTAAGTATAAAAATAGGTATGAAATTCAAGTTTATCATGTAGTTATAATTGTGGCGTAGCTGTGTAACAGGGCTGTGCCTTTGTGCACACTGAGTGCACTCAAGTCATTAACTCCTTGGGTGATCTAGAAACTCCCCATGTAGACATCTACGTAAAGGAGATAATGGAGATATTTAGATAATAGATCGACTTGAGACAGTCATTGACCGAACTCCTAGGCACCCTCTCAATTAAGGATTTGACTAATTGGTGCAGAAGCTCTCCTGGTGGAAATTTCAGACTGCCCTGAAGATTTCTCCCAGGAAAACTTGCACTGCCTAGACCAATTTCTATGCTTAAATATGCTGATTAACATCCAAGGTGGAGAAGCTTGCTATCTCAGAGACTCTCAGGAGGTTCCTGCTGCAAAACTGATCAAATTGTATGTAGATAAGTCCAATGAGGCAGGCTTTCATAGGCAGTTAAGAGAGTTAGATGTTTTGTCTGCAACTTGAAATAAACTGTTGCAAGGGAACACGCATATGATTGAGGTGTCACACAGGACCAGTGCCAGGTGGATTGCAAGAACTGAGCAGCAGGTCGAGGAGTTTCAGCTAATCCAGCTGAAGATACTGCTGTAATGACCCTTTCAATGGAGATGCCTATCACTGTCTAAATAGTCACCAACTGTTCTATTCAAGAAATTTTATTTCCCACACAAATATTACTCTGTGCCAAGATCCCAGCCAATTATATTTTAGCAAACACTCCATCTGTGAGTGTCTGTGCACCATAATAAAGTTAGCTGCCTAGTCTAAACTTGAGGGGAGGGATGTGACCTCCACAGCATGATACTTACATTTTAGACAGAAATCTGTAATTCTTCTCTAAAAGTACGACCTCTATACTAATTACACTAAGGTGCAGGCATGCACTCAGTCACCATTTGCACTAGACCCCAGTGCTGTCCACTGCATCCTGTGACACAGCTGCAAAGCCTTTCCCCCCACCATCACTCTTTTCCCTCACCCCCATCTATGTCAGGGCTGAAAACATGTCCTTGAATATACTTGGATTCCTGAAAAACATCTCGCCCAATAACTTCTCATCTAAATAACTTTAATTTAGAGCAAATGCACAACTTTGAGAGTAATTTACAGCAGAAAAACATGGAAACTTTACTGCACTAAGTTAGCTGACTAATCCTGCACAATAAAGCAGGAAACATATAAAAAGAGGAATGAAAGCCGCTGAGTGAAAAGGAGAACTTCCAATTGGAATTTGATATTGTTAAAGCCGCTGCTACTGTTAGTAGCCTTCTGTTACCCAATCCTGTCTCCATATCCTCCCTTGCGCCAGCATAACTTTGTTGTGGTAAAAATAACTAAGAGTGTGATCCTGAAAGTTCACAAAGCAGAAGGAAAGAGTTATTTTTCAGTGCCATCGGTTCTCCAATGTGTTTCATTGCACAGTGGTGGAATGAGAGCAGATGTGAGTGCTAAACATGGTTTTTGTCAGTGCTAATATAGGACAGCATAAAGTACTTATAAATTATCAGCCCCTCATACCCAGCGTGTCGCATTATAGAAAAACTAAGAAATCTTTCTAAACCCTTTAAAGGCCTATCTACTATTATATAATGAGAAAAAGGAGTTTATCCAGCGTTGACAAATATGTCTGCAAAGGTCAGTGAAGAATTAACAGTTTATTAATCAAAGCAAGAATAGTCATAAAAATAGAAATAGATATTGTTTAAATGTTATCCACAAAAAGGCTCTCTTTATTAAATTCTTTCTTATAGGACACTGAAATTTCCTGTGTTCTTCTAAATATTTGGTTTTCAACACAACCAGAAGATAATCTAAATCAAAACCTCACTGATTTAAGACAAAAAAATGCACAATGATTTCCAGGTTTTTAAATAATAAGAAAATTGGAAGATTTAGAAGACCAATATAGTAACTCTGTGGTACACTAGAAGTGCATGCACACACTATTACATAAGTCTGCTCTTGTCTACTTGAAATGGACCTAATGGATTCTAAGGTCAGTCTTCAAAAGAAAAAAAATCAATAAGGACATTCACAAATAAGTTCAAGTCGTAAAAGTAGTATTATAAACAAAGAATTAAGTAAAGAAATGTGAAGAGATAGGACCCTCCTCACCAATAAGTGCATCATACATAAATTTATCAGTTCTTTTTTAAGTTCTTCTCACTTTGTAAAACTTAAAATAGATCAAAATGTTCTAGAAAAACTGTATTAAAAAGGAAAAGAAGTACTAAGGGAATAGTTCTTTAATTATACAAACATTTTTGAAACAGCTCAGAAACTCATTTGAACAAATCAAAAGCAAAGGTTATGTATCTTCTAAATTGTGCTCAGCACTGATAAAAGCCTGCAAAGTGCTGGAGTAAATAATAGAAAATGATAAATTTTTAATTGATCAATTGCTGATAGAAATTTTTTAAAAATACCAACAAAACAAAACAAACAAAAACCCCCAACAAACAAACAAACAATAAAAT
Organism: Neomorphus geoffroyi; assembly: GCA_033558235.1. Taxonomy (NCBI): domain Eukaryota; kingdom Metazoa; phylum Chordata; class Aves; order Cuculiformes; family Neomorphidae; genus Neomorphus; species Neomorphus geoffroyi. The sequence goes on along the minus strand of JAUMJM010000053.1, from coordinate 19,832,951 downwards.
AAAATAAACCAGAAAATCTTTATACCAAATGATCCACGGTCTATTTCTATAAGGTCATGGAAAGTATCTTACTATAAGCCTGTGATAAATAGGTGAAACTTACAAGAAACAATAACGTCAACAAGTTTTGTGCTTTAGGATCAGATGCAAGAGTTTTAGTTATAGCGCTTGTCAGTGGTTTTAGATATAGGAAAAGAACCTTCACATCTTGATGTATGTAATGTATCTCATAAAAAACTCAAAAGCTGTCGTGTTCACAGGCAGCATAGAGGAGCTCAAAGCAATTGTTCAAGGATGATTACCATCAGCCATGACTCCATTTTCTGAGATTCAGACTGAAAACACATGAATTATGATCAGTTTAAGTGATTCGTCCTCCCTCATTGACTCCAAATCTTGATTGTAAAAACAAGTCGGTGTGTTTACTTGTGAACACGCCAGTTGCAGAAGATGTTTGTATTAAAATTCTAAGTGCTAGCATTGGAAATTAAATTGTAACAGTATCCACTTTTAAGACACACCAATATTAAGAAAACGTCCAAAAATTTATTATCACTATAGATTCTCTGTGATTTATTACTAAAGTATAGTAATAAATATCTCAAATCAAGGTATGCTTGCAATAATGAATGGCAAGGAGATCATGTAAAAACATCACTATTCTAAGTATTACAGTTTCGTTCACTCATTTTTTTGCCTACTCATATGTTACAACATAACACTTTGTTTTTTCTACATCCAGTGACTGAACTTAAATTTGAAGCTATATCACCTTACACGGAATTCTCTTCATATCTATTACGCTAAACAAACTGAGCAATAGTTTTTTCTACATGGCTAAACTCTGTTTCTCCTATGCACAATATTCTCACTTTTCCATTTGAAATTACTGTTTTAATATCTTTTCCATTTGAAATTACTGTTTTAATATCTTCCAGGGAAGACTGTCACACCTTTTTAAAAGGTGGGAAACAAGGAAACCAAAATATATTAAAGATCTTTACTTTAATTCGGTGACAGTCAAAAAAGTATATAGAATACTGGAAAAAGAATAGTGAGCAAACCACAAAATTGTTATGCCACTCTATAAAATCAACTTCACCCCAGATTCTAGATTTTGAATAATGTGTTGATTTTTTTCAGATTATTTTGGTCTTCTGTTCCCAGAAATAATATACTAGAAATGGAGAAACTGTGAGGTTTATGAGGCACTGGAACGGGTGCCCAGAGAAGTTGTGGATGCCCTGTTCCTAGACGTGTTCAAGGCCAGGCTGGATGTGGCTTTGAACAACCTGATCTAGCGGAAGGTGTCTCTGTCCACAGGGGGCTGGGAGGAGATGATCTTTAAGATCCTTTTCAACCAAAACCATTCTATGATTCTGTGATTAAATGTCAATGACCTGTAGGACTAGATGAAGTTTGTCTTCATGAGCTTAGTGATTTACACTGGGATGACAGATACAGTTGATATGCTCAAGCACATGGCTGCAATTGAAAGGTATCTAGAAATGCTGGAGGAATTGGCTAACAAGATGCTTATGAAATCCAGCAACAACAACTGCAAAGTGTAGCCCTTGAAGAAGACTGACTCCCAGAAACAGTGCAGGCTGGGGACTGACTGCCAGAAAGCATCTCTGCTGAAAAGGATGTGGGTGGGCAGTAGGCCAAACGTGAGTCATCTCTGTGCCCTGGCAGAGAAACTATTGCATACTGAGCTGTATCAACAAAAGCACAGATCAAAGTAAGCGATTATTACCCTTTTCTCAGCAATTAATAGACTCCATCAGGAACAGTGAAATCATTTTTAAAGACCTTGGTACAAGAAGTGGTTTTAAAGTTGAATAAGTGCAGCAGAGTCCAGAGTCCAGCAGAAGGTCATCTGGATGGTGTGGGGTTGGAGTACTTAGCCTGTGAGAAAAGGCTGAAGAAATGGAAGGTGTCCATAGTGGAGAAGAGAAGGTAGCAGTTTTCTAATACATAAGAAGAGGCTATCAAAAGCTACATTCATTAATAGGGTGCACAGAGGGAGAAGAAGACTCATGGGTATTAAATTGAAACAGGGTAAGTTCAAGGGGACAAAAGCACTGGGACAGGATATCCAGAGAGGTTATGGAATCACCATGCACGAAAATTTTCCAGACCGAACCAGACAGCTGAAACTAAGCATCCATGTCTAAAGTCGCTGTTCACTCGCTTTTGAGCAAGAGGCTGGGCTAGGTGACCTCCCAAGGCCCCTTCCAAGCTCGATAAAGTTATGATCTCATGTCTGCAGGACTCAAGTTATTTCTCAGAAATAAGTAGCTCATAGCTGAATTTGGCCCAAATGATGGTACTTGAAAAAATCTGCTCTTGATTGTGATGGGAAAATGTATCCAGAAAGTAGAGACAGTTAAGAGTTAAAATGAAAGGGTGTGGTCCTGCAAGGATCCACTACTACTCAATACGTAAGAATTTAGATGATGGAAGTAGAAATCAGATTTATTAATTTGACATAGCATATCCTTTTGGAAGTTGTAAACATAAATTGCAAGACAGACTCCAAAATCAAATCAATATTGTCAAATTGAAGAAATATTTGAGAAGGGAAAAAATCAATAAACATAAATGCAAGATTCTGTCTTTCGATTCAAATGTTTATTTGTTCAACAGACTACATAATTGTAAAAATGGATTGGATGAATATTAGGTGAGCGGGCCTCAATGATATTTCATAGTTTTAAGACTGTAGATCATCACAAGGAAATACATCAAAAAAAACTGAAAGAAAAGTAGCAGTATTTCCTTTCTACCAGTGCTAGTACAGCTTCAGCTGGGTCTTTTATGGGCATCAAACTACAAGAAAGATGTGGGTAGAGAAACACCCGGCATAAATTATCAAGAGTAATATAGGACTCCACTCACATGACCTGTGAAGAAGGCTTGAAAGAACTGTGGTTGTTTAGTCTAGACAGAGAGACAGAAAAGAAACATGATACCACTTTTGAGATATGTAAAATGTTCCTGCAAAGTGAAAAAGTACAATCTGCTTTCTATCTTTGTGGAGGACAGGTCAAGAAGTCATGAGCTGAAACTGCAGCATAAGAGCTTTGTGCGATATTAGGAAAACTTTCTGACTTTAAGAACAGCAAATCACTGAAATAGACTGATAATGAAAGTGGCAAGAGTCTGCACCAGCTGTGGAGTTGAAAACAGGCTAGACAGACCCCTGTCAGGGAAGATAAAGGTTTAATTGCTTCAGCCTGGGGATGGAGAGATGGAGCAGACGACCTCCAGAGATATTTTCTAACTAGCAGCATAGAATCATCGTAAGACTGGAACGTGAAGTTTCTCTTGCTAAAGGAATGTGTAATTTCATAGAAATGGCAAGGTTCAGCCCTTATAAAAAAAGAGTGTTCCTCATAGAGCTGTGCTTTCCTATGAAGATAAACAAATCCACTTTTCTTAAGGTGAGGATCCCTAAGGATAAGACAGTGTTTTAGGTACCCTGGGCTCAAGAAATTCAGTATTTTAAAAAGTTGTTCCTGCCAAGCATGAATTAAAATAGAATAAATTAAAAGATAGAAGGGTGAATGGAAGGCATTTAACAAATGAACAAATAACTTAAAAATATATATGATCCCACTAAGCCTGAGTTCATGTTGTCCTGTTTGTACAATAAGCAGCTGCTTACTTCCAGCTAGAGAAGAAGACAATTCATCACTACAAAGGATGTGACACATTAGTAGTGTCTCTGGTGTTCAGAAGATCTGGAAGTTCTCACTTGATCTCTTCTTTGCTAAAGCAAACTTTAGAATCATCCATATGCCAACATTTAAATTCCCTTGGAAATGGGGCCGTCAGGAGGCAGGAAGATCATAGTGTAGGCTACAAGTTACTTACCATTTGCACTCCAGTTCACACAAAGCTTTTGTAAACATAAGAAGTCTACAAAATTAGTGGGTTGTGTCAGTTCTCCATACAATACTTACTCTAGTAATTATTATATAGCAGCTGAAATGTAAAAGCTAGATCCACTGCTGGTGATAATCAACATTCACTTCAGTGGAACTCTGCCAATTTATCCCAGCTAAGCATCAGATCAAAAATGTCATATGACAAAAAAATGCATCTGTTTTAATATCGAAAGGCAAAATTCCAATAGGCTTTTAATTTTCTAATTTACTTAGAAATCTTATTAAAATATCATTTTATGTATTTATCTTTCTACTGTATAGTCAAATTAAATATAATAGGCTTTTCAAGATAAAAAAAAATAGTTCTATTCTTAACAGGGCTTCTCACTAGGCAAACTCATAATAAAAATGGTACAACAGGACAATTTCAAAGTGGAAATGGTAGCTATTTTTTAAGTCAGTGTGGTGGTTTAGAAACGCTTAAGGAACAGGAGTGCTGGATAGGAAACACAATTATTCTGCCTCAGAGAAGAAGGGTTGGAATTGGTTGTTCTTTCCATACAAAAAAGAGAAGTGGAAGGAGAGCTCTGGAGCATTGAGCATATTAAGCAATGCTGAAAATGAGCAGCACTCCCTGTTGCTGGGGGACAGGAGAAATAGCAGCTGTAACTGTTCCTTCAGGGTAATGACTGCTTTCCCACAGTCTTCGATTATTCTTTCAATAAGAATAATGAGATTGATTTGCTGAAGTTCAGACATAGGCAAAGTAGGTACCAGGGACCATGGTGATTCTATCAGTCTGAAGCTAGAAATGGGACTCCCTGTAGGCGTAAGCTTCTTTTGGAGCCAAAAATCCTCCACATTTCTCTCTTAGAGTCTTTGTCCAAGGTTTCTAATTAGGATTATTATTGTTTTAAGCCTCAATTCATAAAAGCTTAATGCCTACACAGTAATCTGCTCAAAACTTGGGAGGAACTGACCTATGTGGAGTTGTGCATAACAGCTGACAAGATGAGACCTTCAGCTAGTGTTTCAAAATCATCTGAGGAAATTAAGAGCTGTCCTTTCAAGTCTCCTTGAAAATGACGGTCTCAACCTAGACCCCTGTAGTCATGGCAGTTTGTTCAGTCTATTTCCATGTGAATACCAAACAGGCAATTTAGAAGTCTAATTTTTACCCTCCCTTTACTGTCAAAAAGGAATTAGACCATATGAAGTCATCAAGGACTGTCTGAGGATTTGCTATAACACCCATCACCATGGTATCTAAGTGCTTCCTGAAAAGGCCTATTAATCACTGTGACTAAGTATTCCCTCCTACCTGATCCGTTAGCTGAACGGCTGTTACTTCATTTTCTGATTTATGTTCTCATGATTTAGCTTAAATATGAGCAGCAAATAGGACATTGGAAAAATTCTGTCTTTTTGAAATCATCATAGGAAAAGATTCAATTTAACAGATTAACATGTTTCTACTGGGGTAATGGAGCAAAAGTAACAGTATAGAATAAAGAATATAGAATTTCTCTCCAAAACTAGGAATTTCAAAATTACACTGTAGTTAACTAAGGCAATGACATTAACCAAGATACTAGGGCATTTTCTGACAAAACAATTTTCATCAGTCATTATTCTGATTTGTAGAAACACTAATGCACTCATTCTGACAACAGTTTCTCAAATGCACGATGGAAATTCTCATCATAATTTCTATAACACCTTCTTGACAATAAGGGTGTTGGTCAGTTTTGTGAAATATAAGATTCATAGTGTGATAGCCTAAGCACAAGGGTCTCAGATACATTATAGATATTTTCAGTTTGACAAAAAACTACCTAATATTAATGGAAGTTGTGTGATTGTATTTTCATAATGCTTCAAATCCATTTAAATATTTTTTTTCTATATAAATAGACATTTTCCAATAAGAATAATTATAATAAACATTTCAAAGGAAAGTAAATCACCCTTACTTTGCATATTTTTTGTCCTCTCCCCTCCTCTTTTAGATAGAAATTACAATGTTATACTTCTCCAAAGAAATTTATCAGTATATTTAACAATTGCAGGTGCATATTAGAATAACAGACTTAATAAAATAGACTGTTTTACTCCAGATTAAGTAAAAAAACCTCTCAGGTTTTAGAACCATGGCACAGTACTTATGCATTCAAATCTAATGCTAATACAGGTCTAAATACATACATTTACAAAAGATCAGTATGTGCCTGTGCACGGAGATACAAGTCTACAGGATGATTTGGAAATGGACCATTATGAATTCCTCAATGCCATTTAAATATATTTTAAGGAACTTAGAAACTGCATACATTGAAGTAATGAAAAAGAGGCATAAGAAGTTATTCAAAGCATTAAAATTTAGGGCAAATCTTTTCATCAAGTCTCGGAGTGCAGCAATCAAAATCTTTTCAGTCTTTCTTCTTAAAAGAAATTCTGCGTCACCTTTATGAGTCTCAACTTCTGCCTCTGAATCTTTTTTGATTTTTGCAATAATTTGAGCATATTGCTTTACTTTGTTGATTTTAATGACAAAACAGAGGTGACTACAAATGTTCTAAGCTGCCTAAAAGTCAGTGGTAATCATAGCCAAGAAAAATCTTATCACGAGGATTTTGTTTAGAACAGGAAAATTCAGTTTGGCTAACTCATACCATTTAACCATAAAAACTACCTTCCACATGATGCCTGTTTCTCTATAAACCCTTTCGAGAAACTCCATCTGACAGTGGCTTTTGCAGTGACTTCACAGTCATTAGGGTGATCTCATGTAACATTTTTACCAGTATTATCTACATTCTCTTTCTTTTCCACATTCTTTTCTTTTAGAACTCTTCTATTGTTGATTAGGCCTTCGTAGCTTCCTCTCTAGCCGATGCTTCTCTAAAGTCACTCAGATTTAATTCATTTCTCTTCAGAAATTTAGTTTAAAATTGAGTCCTATGGATGCCTTATCACATTCTTTAAGCTTCAACTAAGGGTCTTAAAATTAATTCAAGGGTACACCTTCCACTGACTTTTACACTTCACTAGCATAAAACTCTAAGCCATCATCTTCTCATTGTATATCTTCTCATAATCTTTACTAATCCTTATTCTGTATTATATTTATGCATTACAGAGTATTCCTCATCTTTGAATAATGCACATCTTAAATTTTGTGTTCCTCAAATGAAAGAACAGAAATGTGGTCTTTGTGAGAGTGGATCATTTTTTCCATGTTAATAATTTTCAGTTTAATTACACTGTATTTGTCATCTATTTTTCTATATAGGTAAAAACATACATCAAGTAAAACCACACAGTATTTCCTTGAAGTTACGAAAACCTTGATTTTTCTCAACAACAATGAGGGATTAGTAAATTGCAGGGAACATTACGTGTGTAACTGAAATATAGACAGCTGTAATTGAACAAAACCCCGTATATCTTGGGTCATCTTTCCTGCCTCAGTTTACCCTCTCTACAACAAAGGTTTCTGTGCTAGAAGAGAGACTGTGAGCATAGTTAACCGTAATTCCAGTTTTGTAACAACATTAGTCTCCAATATCTACGAGGAAGAAGAGATGTCTACCGACATCTCCAGAAGTCTTAAACCCTAGGCTTTCGCTTTGTCCAGATTTTTGTTGTATGTTTAAAACAAAGTCAGAGGAAGAAATAAGGATTCTAGTTTAAAGTAGCTAATTTTTAATGGGCAGATAAAGCTTCAGATTTTGCAAAATTTTCTGCCAAGCAGCACTGTTTCCATTGGGATCAGCAGTGAATAAGCTTGGAGTAATATCTTCCAGGGCTTATTCTGACAAGTCAAAGGAAGGAAAATGGGCTTGAACTTTCAGTTTGATACTCTGTAAATCTTCCATTAAGTCATTTTTAAAAAATTCTCTGTTCCTAATTTTCCAATTTACCTTTTGCAGAATGTGGGGCTATAAATGTTCTTTCAGCATCAGTATGCAACTTTCCTGGCTGTATCAATGAGAACCTATCACCCCCTGAAGAGCTCAGCTCCTAGGATCATTTAGTATTCCTTGACACCAGTGTTTAATTAGAGAATGTTTGAACTCTTTAAATTGTTATTCACTCACAGTTTCTTGCATCACCTTTTCAAACTTTTAAACTTTTATTTTTATTTTTAGAAATGCTTAATCCCCTTTTTAATAGAAGAGAGAGTGAAGAGGATTAAGCCGATGAGCAGTGAATTGAATACTAAACAATATGAAAGATGCTCTAACAGCAGCCTGCATAGAGCCATCCAGGAAGGCAATTGCAAAAAAGGCAGAAAGATAGAGGGCATTATAAATATACGTGATCCTTACAAATAGCTGTCCATGTCCATGCATACAAAAAGGTTAGAGATTTAGGTTAAGACAGATGTTTGCATGAAACATGAGGCAAATAAAAAGGAAAGGATATGGAAAATAAAATTATTAGGGACTGACTGATCAAAAAGAAAGACATACCTTACTACTTCTGAAAAATGTACATTTGATCAGCATCCTGCACCACACCACCATCAATTCATTGTTATTCAAAGTGCCAGCAGCGGGCTTCTAGTTCAGCTGTGGCTTCAAAATGAGGGAGAAATATGTGAGAAAGTGGTAGTACAAAACCTCTGTGGTCAATTTCTTCAAAAGGGAGTATCAAAGAGTTGGAAGGAATCTCTAAAAATCATCTGATTCAACATTTTCATTTAGCAGATCCAAATGCAAGGACTTTTACTTCATTAGAGCCTGTATCCAATTTTGTGTGTAGACTATATTATCTCTCATATAAATCAGCTCACTGGTACACCTATTTTTATTACAGAATATAATTCCGACAACTATTATGTATTGATTATTTAGACTTAATGTAGAGATATTACAGATGTATTCTGTTATATAATTTGTTAACTATAATCACAAAAGCAAGAAAATAAGTATCTCTGGTAATAAATACCTATTGAAGATTCTAGACATCTAAACCACAAACTTGTCTCAAAAGCAATCAGTTTCCCTGAGAGCTTACAGGAGAGGCATAATCCAGATGGCAATTTATGCACTTCTTTAGATGGTATGGATTATTTTTTTCTTATGTAGGAAAATACTAAGTAGTAAATAACAGGTAGGTGGAGAAGTTCCTTACAATTTAGTATTTGATTGGTAAGTATTTCAGAGGTCACGTGGTTGTATAAGAACTTAATTATCTGTGTTTCTGAGCTTTTTGAGATTTAAAGCTTCTGCAATGATAATATATGTTTTGCTGTGTTTGAGTCAACTTTGTCCTTTAGGCATCGGAATTCTTTCCTTGCAGCACAATTTCAGTTGTCAGTGGTCTGTAAAAGCAGGCCAGCTTCCTTGGAGTTATATGGGATTCTTTACTGAGATTCTCCTAATTCTGTTCAGCCTGAAGAGAGCATTAAGGAGGCCATGAAGCCCAGGGCCCACCTTGCAGCTGAATATGCAAAGAATGATAATGAGCATGAAAGCTCCTTTAGCTCGATGACATTCAAAGTCCTTGCTATCACAATGCCTGACCACTGGAGTTACTGGAATGGAAAAGACTGTTCTGTCATTTAATCACTGCTTTCCACTCATTGGGATTCAGCCCTAGTCTCTAGTGGCAACTGTGCTAGGATTTCTACAGCTTTAGGGCTGCAATAACTCACTTAACCGTAAAAAGGGGTGGGACAGATGAGGAAGATTAAGAAATGCAGTGGTTTGTGGAGGTTTGCTCATTTGCATATGTTTTCGTCTCCCCTGTGAATGGTCTGACGTTCATTAATTTCCCCTCAAACAGAAAGTCTTCTTTGTCACAGAAAGCCCCAAGATACATCTCCTAAATTTGTCCAACATACAGATATTATACCACAGAGAGCAATAAGATGTATTGATTGTTTCCTATCAGATTTGAGTGACTCTATTTTGCAATATTTTTTTAAATCTGTGTTTCTTATACAATATCCAGGAGGCTGTTGGACCTGTGGCTTGACTTCTATGCACATTGTGACTCCTTAAGAATGAGATTTATTTTGGCTGCATCCCAGAGGTGAATATAATGACCTCTTTCACCTTGTCAAAAGGGCAGCCTTGTCAAACTCTCAGTAGTCAATATCCTACAGCGCATCCATTTAGCACAGGAGCACAGTCCAAACTGGGACTTCACTGTGCAGGTACTCAAATGCACAGGTCTGACAAAGACAAATAGCACGGGGATGCACTAACCGAGCAAGGACAAAGGGACACCTTGCCTCCACTGTGTGAGAAATTGAAGCCCACTTAGATTTCTCCTGCATGCATTTTATGATGTGAGAAAAGACTTAATTTTTCGAAGTCCTGGTTTTAAGATGTGAGCAGCAGCGGAATATTTCTGATCATTCTGTTCATTCACATACATTTTCTTTCATTAATTTTTCCTTTTACTTTTTTTTATTTCAATCGACTAGAACTTTATCTTTTTCATATAGGTAGATTGATTTGGGCTCTTAAATAACACAATTTCCAAATTAACACCCCCAATGGTCTCTGCTACAGATACTCATCTAATAGCTTCTGCTTAAGCTATTACAGCAACGCTGTGCCAAGCAGCGGTACTGTTTCTTATGTAAACAGTTCTGATACTTTTACTGACTTTCCTGATTTAATAAATGATGCAGAAATTGTGCTCATGTATAAAACTGTAACATGGTATGCATTTCAGAGAATAGGATTTAATAATTTTTTGTATTTCAATAAAAAAGAGAATTTTGAAAGACACTTGTGAAAAGAAAGAACCACGACATATTTTCAGTTAATGTTTTTGTGTCTTTTTTTTGTAGAGCCATATTAATTTTTGTACGTGATTTTACTTTTACGAAACATAAACTTGTGTTTTACATGGCCGAACTCTCCCTTTAATGCAGCTCTGTTGTGCCAAGTTTGTCTTTTTTCAGTGTAAAGCTCTGCACTGATCTCAGATCTATTTAGAATTAGAATTGTGTTTCCCCTTTCGTTCATAGTTTTCTGACAGTCATTTTAATGCAAATCACAAGTGAACTTAGTAGAGTCAATGAATTAAAATCTGTATAAAATCACCACCAGTCCCCAATCCTACAAACACTCAGCATGTAACTAATGGTAAGTCACATCGATTTCAACAGTACTACTAGCAGTGTGCAAAATTAAACATATTTATAAGCCTTTGCAGGATCTGGGCTTCAGAGAGATCATGTACTGGCCTTTGATGTCCATTTATAAATTCCCATTATAATTAACAGGAATTTTAGGCACATCAATAGCGAAGTACATGTAGAGTGTATTCCTGCTAGCCAAATAGTCTGCAGATGGAGTCCCAAAATATTCATTGACTCCCTGCTGACAATGAAATTATTTATTATTACTACCTACATGATACAGTACTAACCTTGAAAACCCATTATATTCTAATGAGGCCAAAGCCACTTAAACTAACAAACAATCACCACTTCAAAATCTGTATTAATCTAAGGAAATATTAAAGCTACCATAGAATTAGAAATTTTCAGACTTTTTTATTGTGCTCCATAATGAAGGAGAATAAGCTGTCCAGAATAAGCCTTCTAGAAACTGGAACAATGCTTACCACCCTGAGCTCTGTTCCTGTTTCTGTAATCAGAACTCAGCATCAGACTGCGCTGTGGGACAGAAGGATACCTGGAAAAGAAAGAGAAAGGTTTTCAAGTAAGGGAAGGCAGGATCAGCAGGTACTGCTGGAGGCCAAATCCTTCTACTTTTCTTTCTCAGTGGAAGAGCAATCCAAAATGTCAGACATTTAAGAAATAATAGAATGTTTACAATTTTTTTTTCCAAGTACTAATGGAATCTGCAGGAATGTACTGGAAAACAGGGGTTACTAGTTGCTTTCTCTTTGATTTACCATATTTACCTGAGGCCTTGTTTTGTTTCAGAGTTGGGGAAAAGGATACTAAAAGGTGGGAAATATTTTGCTTTGCTGATTATAAAGTAAAGAGAAGTTTAATTTATACATATTGCATGAACTGTTGAGCAGAAATGCAGATGTACTGACTGCAGCAGAGAGTAACTGATGCATTTTCGTAAGTAAAGACAGTGAAAAGATGAATATTTATTTATTTATTTTAGTATAGTTAATGGGGAAATCTTGAGGAAAGGCATTTAGAAAGGGGTGGTATCTATGTCTAAGGCCTTATACAAAGACTCCAGTGCGCTATCGGACTCTCATGCTTTGGAAGAGCCAAAGCAAAACACACAGAATAGACATCTGTCTTAGGTACATGGGAAAACATATTTTTTTATCAACAAAGTCATAAAAATCTTCTTTTATTCATTCTATGCCTTGATCTTCACTGACTTTTGCAAACATTTTATACTTCATATCTTACCAAGCTCTCTTAACCTAAGAGGATATCAAATATTAATTATTTGGCTGAAAACACATTTCCCCACCATCAACATTTGCCAAAGGATTTTGCTTTGTCTTTATGCAGAATCTGGAGCAAGCTGATGTACAATTCCAGAAAAACTTAGGTTTGCATGCTATCACTGAAAAGCGTCAGTATGTTTCATTGAAGTATGACAAATTAACCAGAGAGAATTTGACCTATTCTGCAAATGTCGGGACTGTGGGGGTTTACACTGTGTTAAAAACAAGCAAGCAATACAGTCAAAAGTTCAAGTTTGGAAATAGAGTAAACAAATTTTGAATTTTGTGTCTGAGTCACAAATTCAGCAGCTGGTATTTTCATGATAAATCAAGTGACATAAGGAGTGCTCTGAGAAGGTAGCTTATATGCTTTTTTGTTGCGATGGTATGAACAAATGACTACTTAGTGTTGACCATAGACATTTCTACAAAACATTCTGGAAGTTGGAATAAGAAGTCTATCACACTGTTCACTAGCTGTAAATATGTGTTCACTTTTTTTCCTCATTTCATTTAGTTACTGCTTCAGGACAAAGTAAATGAACAGTTTTTTGTTGAAAGATTGGTATACCTGACCAGATCATAAGCAAAGGTCTTCTCAAGTGCATTGCACTTTCATGCTCATTATCTTTCAGAGGAGATTCGTTCTCTAAAATCTTCTTTATTCTCTTTAATTAAAACATTAATAGAGGAAAATTCAGCCATTTCCTCATCTCTCTGTTCTTTAGTTTTATTTTAAAAGTTATTGAATTACTAAACTCTTAAATAATTCCATATCTGAAAGAACATTAACTCTGTAATGGATGTCATATCACCCACCGTATGTTATCTTTTATCTACCCTTGAGTTTCTAGAGTTTGCTAAGATACTGTTTGAAGCCAAACATCTTACATCTGTACTTAAAAAAAAATTGAAATAGATGCAACAGGAAAAGAAAAGCATAAATTATCATTGTAAAACATGGTTTGGGTGCCCTGTGTAAGTCAGATTACCATATCCAGGAAACATAAATTCCAGTGAGGAATACCTAACAAAATTGTGGTATTAGACATCTATCATGGTAAAGAAGATGAAAAATGTCAAAAAGTGTTTAGGAGGACATTGATTTTTCAGGCCTGCAACAGGCATTGACACTGTTATATCAAGTTGCTCAATCCATCTGTCCCAGGTTTTTCCTTGCTAGCAAGGGAAAGCACCCCACCCCATTGACCCCAGTCCTCCTGATCATGGAAGGAGGATTAACGTGTGTGTTATGTTTGGAACGACTTTGCTTTATTGTCTTTCTCCAGCTGCAGTGGAGCACAGGAGATATCCCTGGACATCCACAAACACATAATTTGTGTTCTTTATTCCCCCTTTTCCCATTTCTTTATCCTCTTCACCACCCTTTCTGCACACCAGCCCTATTCCAAATAATTACTAATAATTACTTTTTCTCCATTAAGCTCGATTTTGCTACATCCATATACAAATTTTGGTATTTCTCATTCTGCTACCTAGGTAATCTCAGCATTACATGCTCTACTAACAAGGCTACCTATGTGCTGTTAGTCTTGCAAGGCTTTTCTCCTCTAAAGATCCACAATGACCTCCTCCAGTTATCTGGAGGGATGATCATCCCTTTCTTACTTACCTCCCCCTTAACCACCTCTGAGACCCAGGTGTCCCTGACAGCTCTCACAGTGTTATCTGTAACATTTGGCAGATTCTCACACTGTTTATCTGTCACATCCGGCAATTTCTCATGTCAACGTTTCTCATGTGCTGTTCAGTTAGCTTAACCCTAGGCGAGGGCTTATTCAGACGCCTTGATATCTGCCTGTAGCCCTAACAAAAAAGGAAATGAGACTTAGCTTGTTTATCTTTACAATATGAAGGCTGAGGCCCGTTACAAAGTAAAATCTTGCAGATGTCTGTTTTAGAAGTACAGCATGTGGGACTAAAACCACCGAAAAGAATAACTTTAATAAACAAATCAGTACTGCAGTAACTGAATAGATGGATAAGGATGTATTAGGCACCTAAAGATCATTGCGATGTTTATAAGACTGATAATCTTGGTTGGTTTAAACTCCAAAGAAAAACTTAACTAGACTGACTTTCATTAACACCTTTCAAGCTAGTAGTCACTACATATTTAAAACCGTTGCTCCTTAGCAGCCATATGATACATCCACTGTGAGCACACAGTACTGTGGCACTGATGCCATGCCCCATGTGGTCCCCATCACTACGCCATACGAAGCAGGATCCAGAGCTCTTCCACATGGGATAGTGAAGTGTGCAATGTATTTGTAAACATTTTTTAAAATGTTTAGTTTCTTGATACTCTTAAACCCTCAGCCTCTGGAAATGGCGTAGGTGCTGTGGGATGCTGGGAGAGGTTGTTGCGACAGATGCCCTGTCTTGCAGCCCATGATCTTTCTTTCCTGATCAGCAGCTTCTTCTTTTCTTAAAGGTTGCATGTTTTCAGTGAGCAGTAGGTGACCATCATCAGGCTGTTTATACTTCTGGGGCCTCTGCTTTCAAGCTATGTACATCTTAGAAGAGATACCAGGGACTAAGACTTAGTTCACAACACAAGATCTCATAGCAAGTCAGTAACGACCTTAACAGATCACAACTGGGGCCTTGCAGAGTTTGCTGAGGCACAGTGAGCTCAAGGCCTGAAGATAGTTCCCTGAATCATTACAATTTTTACAGAGCCATAGGGTGCAAAAATGTTTTTACAGCTGTTAATATTATTTATTGTGCTTATACGAAAGTTTAAAAGAACCTAATATTATTAAATTCTGCTTAGTGCAGATCTGCTTTTATGGGTGTGATAGATCTTTGCTTTGACTGCGATATAAACTGTTCATGTATTAGGAAAGGCAGTGAAATTAAAAGGCAACCATCCAGTGGGATAGGAGGTATAAAGAGGAGATGTTACGGCCAGGCAAAAATACTTTATTTATAAACCAGAATTTAACAGTTATGTAAGGAAGGACTATATGATGTTTAGCGTGATCAAGGATTACATTTCTCAGCTCAGGAAGTCACTTCCCACCACATCACTCAGCAACAGACTCTGTCTTAGCTTCTAACATCTCACTACCATCACCTAGCTTTGTGTCTGGTCCAAGCCAGCTTTACCCTTTACTGTAAAATTCAGACCTGAAGAAGAGGACACAGGGACAAAGAATTCAAAGTTAATTCATCATTCTATGAAAAGTCAACTTAGGAATGAGCAGTTAATTACCGGTTGTCTAGTTAAAAGCAGGCATGAACTGCAATAATCTCGTGCAAAAGCCATATTGCAACCAACACTCCAAAGATTATTTTCAGTAAAAATACAGTATCTAGAGCCATCCCTGTGTCACTCTCTCTTTCTCTTATTCCACTTCTTCTGTCCCTGCATTCATTACTTTTGAAAGACAACTCTCAAAATGAGAAATGGCCACTTACATAGGAAAACACATTTCCTTAAACTGAAACAAAATTAATTGATAAGGGACCAATGTAGAAAACTAAATTTGCAACCTCTTCCTTGAAAATAATCAGATCCTGTGGGTACTAGAAACTGACATTTTTATTAATTTCATCTAATAGCTCTTATCATAAATGTCTGAATACATAGATTATAATTTTCTTGACACCAGCAACCTACATATAGTAATAGAACAATTATGCCAAAATTGCTGTTTAAGGATGAGTGTGAGAAAAGTTGAGTATATTTTCAGGTACTGGATAGAAATGTAATTGTAATAGCTGTCTCTTATATTTAACATGCTGTATTACTATTTCTATGTTCTCCATTTAATACCTGATTGTCTTATTCATCTTGCAGCAAAAACAATTCTTTAAACTTAGTATGCTCTTTCTTCTTTGTTTATAACTCAAGCATAAAAGGCAAGAAAGATTAAAGAGTCAAAAGATAGTTTTCTAAACACATTTTTCTTCTAGTAAAAGGAGAAATGAGTATTTCATTTTTCAGAGTGTGAGACAGTGGGAGTGTTACATGCCTCTGAACATGAGACGAATTCTGCTGTTGCCTCTACTTTCAAGATCTCAGACATAATAGTACTATATTATATTATCTTACCTTACCTTTTTGAAGTGTTTTTCATTCCAAAGTTCCTGAAACATTTAAACACTGAATCAGCTTGCTATTTCCCTACAGTGAGTTTTCAGAGAAATTTTCAAACTACACTTCTCTCCTGTGTTGTCCCCCCACCAAGTATTCCCTACCAGATGTCATTCCAGATCTACCTCATTGGTATAAAGTTTTAAAATCCAACATAGCCTCTTGTTTTACACACATGAGGCTTCTCTTTCCAGTTCCCAAAGAGATGATCTTCCTGCCCCCTCTTTGTAGTGTGTGATTCAATCTCAGATGCTATGAGAAATTTGGAAGCAAAAGGAAGCACAGGAAATTGTATTGGCTGCACACCCAGAAGGATCCTCACTTTGATATCTGGTTATCCGCCCTGTTGTAGCGTGGCTACAGCCCAGCCTGTACGCCCAGTTTCCCTGCCAGAAACAGGACAGATACAGGGCTGGTAATAGCACTTTCCTTCTCCGTACATATAGATACAACACCATCAAAGTTAAAGGTGTATAAGTAACGATCAGTCAAGGATACTTTTAGGTATTTTGCATCTTATTCTACCTCAAGCCTATTCAGTGATCAGAAAGACTGGTCAGTAATGAAACGCACAGTTATCCAGAGGAATATTATATCTACCCCACCTGATGGTAAGCACTTCTTGTCTGTATCACCTACAGACAGTGTTAATAGACTGTAAATGCATCCCAGAATCCACAGTTTCTTAATATTGAAGAAAGAGTTCTCCCCCATGTTTCCTTAAATGAGGAGATTGTTAATGAAGGCTGTTTCTTCTTCTTTGTGAGGTGGGACAGTTCAGATGGCAGGAAAGATTAGTTTGTCAACTTTGTGGTTAAATCTATATTTGGAAGATGTTTTAAAGATACATTAGGTAAGTCTTCAATGACTATTCATAATATAATTTCAAAAGCTAAAATAAGGATAAAATTGAATTGAATGATTGATTTAAGTAAATTTTTATAAAAATCATCTAGAAATTAAAATATTCCAGCCATAAAATTAAAGATTCTACAATCCAACACCAGAGGACATAACGTTCATTTAGTTATGTGAGGCATAATTACCACGATACACCCATGATGTGCAGGGTGAAGCAAGCATATTAAAGATAGATTCATAATTAGAGCTGAGGTACTTGGCTAATTAACAAAATGGAAAGACAAAATCTGTATTTCATTAGGGTGAGATGTATCAGTTTCCTTCTGTGCTTCTACATGTTTGATATATTATACTCCAGTGAACAATTTCCAGTGCATCATGTTGGGATGTTGCAATGAGTCACATGCCAAGCAACATGATAAAATAATTTATAATCAACCAGACTCAAAATATCAGTTGGGGAATTCTCTGCATGTAATGGTTCACTGTATGAGGTCATCACATTGCTCTTAGGCTTTGAACTTAGTGTTGTTACTGATATTATTTAGACAGTCTTTCTTCTCACTTTCAGAAAATGAAAGAATAAATGTCCCCACATTATCTATGCACCTGGTAGAGTAATATTCTCTCACATTGGATGTCTGACATTTCATAAGCCTTGTAATATTGTCTTACACAACTAGTCAACTAGTAACTTGGTGCATATACTATTCTGGTTTGACCTACAGCAGAATTATTTTTTAAACCTTTCAGCTAAACCTCATCTAAGTAACTTAGTTTTCTGAGAGTTAGTCATGTTTTTTCAGACAGTATTTTTCTTTAGAGGTGATAACGCTTAAAATTTATGATTATCACCAAATTAACACAACACTGGTATGCAGAAAGGCCACTGTTTACATTTATTTATCCCTATGGAGATGAAAGTAAAGTTGCTGGAATGCTGTAAGTCAAAGGGAAAAAAAGGGGGCACACTTGCAGGGAGGGGCAGACAGGACAGGAGACTCAAAACTGAACAACAGAGTATTCCTTTCCGTACACGTCACACTCACAATGAAACAGAGGGGTTTGAGACTCAAGCTGTCCTCTTTAAAGGACTGGCATACAATCCAGACCTCATCTGTCCTTTTACCCCTGCCCCTGGATCCATGCATTCCTGAATTCATTCCCTGAGACCAGCTCCCATCTGTTATTGCATCCAGTCCAGGACAACTCCCAGTGTCTGCTCTGTAACATCAGTGGAGCCATATAGTGAAATCAACTCCCCCAATGACTATTGGGGGAGTTGATTTCACACATTTGTATATATTTTATCATTTTCTTATTAATAGTATTTTCCCTATTACTATTATTGTTTCATTAAAGCTGTTCTAGTTTCCAACTCACAAGTCTCTTTCTCTCATTTCCCTTTTCTATTTTCTTTGTGTATGTGTGGTAAAATTGGGTTCAAAAGTGCCCATGTTTAGATGTTGACCTGGTCTGGGAGGGAGGTCTGAAACCGTGACGTTGGACTACTGAAAGATAGTCAGATATATGCAGGTAAATAGACAGAAAGTTAAAGAAGCGTTCATTCTCATTTTCTGTTTATACTACAAAGCTGGAAGTGTAACGGAAAAAAATACACCTGTATTGAATCACAAAAGCATGAGTTAATTTTAAATAGCAGTATAACTTTGTACCTATCCTTTTCTTACTGTCCTCTAAAAGCATTTTAAAATCCAAACCTGATGTTTTTCAGTAGCCAGCCCTGTACGTGGAAGAAAAAGAAACTTTCCTTGTTATTACACCCAGGATTATATGTGTCAAATGGGTTTGTGTTTGTGTGTGTACTGGTGTATTTTTAGTATTTATTTTCATATATACATGTATGATGTTATCTTTCTCATAGTAGATGTTATCTCTGCTTCTTGCTATAAGGTAGTTGTGCTTTTACTCTGTTCCTTCAGTAATAACACTATTGGATCTTTATGTCCACCCCATGCACTCCAACTGTTTTCTATACTGGTCTTTCCTGAAACTTACTACAATTAATGCTAGTGAAGAGGAACCCAAATCTGTTTAGCTACAGTAAAAGACAAATTAACATCTTGAAAATCTATGTGTCAGGTCTCCCCGCCCCTCACTGCCCCATCCCTCACCGTCCCCCATTCCGAGGCAACTATAACTCTGACAACACCAATTTTATTATTAATGTCACAAGCCACAGCGTACCATTGCACGCTTGCTTTCTGCACAGGTAGCTTGTTGTATTCACACACTAAAGAATACTCAGAATTTCTCAGCTGTGAATATTTATTCTTTATTTATTCTTTTAAAAGAAAATGTATACAGACTTCATTTTCAGAAGTCCATGTTCCCTCTGTTCTGAACGATATGTAGCAATTTTCCTGGTGGTAAGAATAACATAAACCGAGAGGTAACTATGAAGTGAAGACTGAAATAACTGCAGGGGATAAAATGCTCGATAGAATCTTTACTGTTTGGGTATAGCACTAATCCAAAATGAGGTGGCAAAACCACTTATCTTCATTTCTACAAGGATCACTTGATAAATTCAGTAGAAACCTAAACAGAGCCTGTCCATTTAACTGTGAATAGTTAGCCACACACTATCTTTTAGCAGTCCAGAAACAAGCTATTATTAACAAACCTTATTATCAAGGTTACAGCTATTTCCATTCATAAATATTTTATTTAAAATGAATTTTGCATGATTCATATTGCCGTATACTGTGATCGAGTACTAAATCTTGTATTAGCAGTCTACATGTATGGTGCTTCTTTCTCCAAGATTTCAGCCTTTGAAGTGCTATAGGTTTTTTCAGAGCCAATCTATGTCTCACATTTTTACCCTCAGAAGTTTGACAGACTTATTTTTGAACAGCAGCTTCATAGATTTTTAAAAAAATGTGATTTCAGGCTCCAGTGCATAAACAGAGTCCATCTGATGTTTGGCAACACAATAGTTTGGCATACTAAAATGATAACTTCGGATGAATAGCTAGATAATGAGACTGGAAGTCAGATATTTCAAGCCAGTTAGGAGTTAAACTTCTTTTGAAACTGATTTTTTTTTTTTCTATTTCAATGTGGTTGCTCTTGAGAGCATTTATAAAGATATCATAATTGCTCAAATAATACAATTAATAAATATTAGGTCATTTTGGATTGCGCTGCAAAGTGAAATAAAGTTAAAGTCAGTGATGACAACTGCTCTTATCTGTGCAACAGACAAAACTAGGGAAGGATTGCCACCATCCTTCAAGTTTGAAGAATAGCATTCTGATTTGTAGGACTTCTCTCATTGTTATTTTTAGTCTTCCACACAGGTACTTAAGCTCAGATGGTATCTGAAAAGCTTGCAAATCTGCAGCTGAAAAATTCCAGTATTAGTTTGTAGGAGGTGTATGTAACACTGATGTTAGTTATTAAAATGACATCTGCAGAGAAAACATGCAAAGACAGCTGTCGTTTGATTTGGGCCATTCTAGATGACTAAAACCCATTAGACTGATTGAATAACTAATAAAAAACCCAGCTGATTTACTTAGCATTTTAGTTGCTAAAATGCATCTGGGGATTTGGATTTGCAAGCAGAATATCGCTTCAAGACTCAAAAGATGCCATGGAGGCCCAATTAACCTAGGAATAACTGTTAATCCCTATCAGGTCGTGTAGAGGAACAAGTATACTAAAATATGTGGTACAAGAGCATTTTTTTATTTCACTAAGCTGCTTTTTTAAAACAGTCTTATAGAGTCATACTAATAACATTGTAGCACTTCACATTTTTTCAGTGCTAGACAAGCAGTTAATTAGGTCTCAGAGTAGGTTATTGTTCTCTGAATCTTACAGGCAAGAAAACTGAAGCCCGGAGCTGTGAGGTATCCAAGGCCAAACACAGTGCCAATAATCAAGTCAAGATTACAGTTCTGGAATGGCTACAATCAATGCCTCAGCTTGTATAAACATCATGCAAAACAACATTTCCATTTACACGAAGCATTAAGTTTGTTTAGACTCCAAATTTTTGAGATCATGCTGCATTGAATCTGAAAGTTAGGTATTGACCTGGATGGGTTCACTCTAGGAGCTGAACATCCAGGCCCCAAGCCAAGGTAGCACTTAAGCACCTATAGAAGCAAACAAACAATAGTTTTCAAGTATTTTAAATCAATCTCAGACAAACCAACCTGATATTTTTTTTTTCTTGTAGTTGTCACCTCAGCAGGATCAGTAACCCTGGTTGTTATCGTTTACACGAGTAGCTCTTTTGCAGTTGTTGTAGTCATTCATCTCTACTAAGCAACATGAAGACAGTGAGTAAAGCTGAAAAAAACTGTCTATCAGTTATCTCACTCTATTTTTCATGGGCTAGATATTCTGGTACAGACATACAAGCCATAATAAAAAAGCATTTTATACCATCATAGTCTCCCTGGAGAAGGGCAAGAACTGAAACCTTAGTCATATCAGCATGATGTTTGCCCACATGTCTTAAAATATATTGCCTAAGTTTTATCTTTGATGTGTCTAACGTACTGCATAGAAAAAAGACCCCACATTTGAATGTCAAAGGACTACTAATTCACCAAAAAAATATAACTCCTGTTATAAAGGATGTGAACATCTCCTGATCTTGCATAATCCAATCATTAATACTGCTAACTTCAAAAATCCAAATTCTGGAGTGAACCCATCTCAAATCAGGAGGGTTATATGTTACCTAATTATAGGTAATCTCACTAATTTTGAGCAAATTGCTCTAGGACTCATTTATGGGAGAAAAAAAGATACATAGAAATAACTCACCTCCCCCGTTTTTCAATGAGATTAATTACTCCCTCCTTTGACAATAACGAGGTAATTGTTTAAACGGCCAAAATGTTGATAATCACCTTTAAAATCCTGAATTACACCAGACAGATCCATCTCAGGTGAGCCTGAAGAGAAGGAAAAAATAATACACTTGAGAATTACTTTTCTTTTTCTTCTGACTCTTAAATTTCCTGAATAAAGATGCTTAAGTGAATCATATTGTAACAAAGGCAAACTCTGGTGCACCCAAATTATGTCAGAATTTAGGAGTGTGAGAAATTAAAAGAATTTCAGAAAAAAAAATAGAAATCAGAAACATTAACTTTAGTTGTTCCTTTATTATAAATCCTTTTTAGTGAGTAAATACCATAATTTACAAACTGAATTCTTTTTCATACTGAAAGGTCCAGTTCTGACTATGTCTAAAAAGTACAAACACAGGCAGAGCAAAACTTCACCTGAATTTACTACCTTATTTCTAGTGAATACTTTGGGTAGATAATCCAAGTCTCTCCTTGAAGTACCTAGCTTTCTTAATTTAAGAAAAAGATAACAGAAATTTTCTTTTACATTCTCATTGTCTCCCCAAAAGATTTTTTGAAGATTTTTTGCTTTTCATTAAAACCCACAAATTTCCCACTCATATTTTTGATATAGTAAGGATTTTCCATTTCCTCTAAGTTTAGGAAAATGTAATAAAAAGGTGAAGTTACGAGGCCAAAATGTAACACAGATCATAAATAGTAACAATTTGGAATTTTTTTCATAAAAGTCATCAGACTTACAAATATAAACTACTATTACCATTCTGAAGGACTAATGGTATGGTTGGTGCCTAACTGTAGTAGCAAAACTTTAGAGTAATAGAGTTCTTTTAAACTACCTTCTCTTGAAGCAATATGTACAATTCGTATGCACAAGAAATGTTTGCTTAGGTGTCAAAATGATCAGACAAATTTTTTTAAACAAGTAGAATTATGTTCATTTTCTTTAAAATGTTGCAGCTTGCATCTTTCGAAAATAGATTTTTTTCTTCATTAATGAAACTCCAGTGATGAACTGAAGAAATCTCTTTGCATTTTTCCTCTTTTAATTAATTTGTGAATTTATTTAGACCACTAAAACAGCAAGTAAAACATGAAATTGAATATTCCTGTTTACTTTAATTTAGATTAGTATTTCTATGATATATACTTACCCTACTGTATTTTAAAAAAAAGTATATATACACATATATTGTGTAATCCAATATTTCCTCCCATATCTGAATTCAGTGTTAAATCCAAGAGCTATGGAATTATTTTGTCATGCAGAGAAGTAATGGAATATTATATTTGTGTTTACTTTATTTTGTGTTTTTTCTTAAAAATCGAGCTGCCTGAAGTTATAATCAATGATCACCGACTCCATAGGCAGAATCTGCCTTCCACAGCTATGGAACTCCTATAAGTTTCTTGTAACATGGCTTTCTAATCAGTAATAGGTATGGGGTTTTTTTTCTTTTCCATTTTTATAGAATAAATTTTTACCTCTTTTTCCTCCCCAGTGGCAGTCTAACGGAGAAGGAACAGGAAATCTCATTTAAAAACCCTGGGCCTCTGATAACTATTAAATTAAGACAAGAAAATAAAATGTGCAGTCAGCAACAAGAATAGGAGAACAAAAGAACACATCTGTGACTTGTGTACATGAATCAGCAGGAATAAACCAATGGTTCTTTTTAATCCTACTGTATATGATATATTTCATTTTAGATGCTGGGATTCTATTTATGGGAGGCTGTTGATAATGCATATTATAAAGAGCAGTATTTTCTTACTGGTTCACTGCCCCTCCTCCAGTTTAAACACCAATTTCATATTTTTAAATTGATTTCTCTTATTTTCAAAAAGCCAGGGATCTTTTTATACAAATTCTAATTTTACAAGAAGTTTTACTGGGTTCTTCCTTCTGCTTAATACTATTCCAAACAGATATGCTAATTCCTTCAATCCATTCAGTATTCTTAGAGTTGACTTGAAGTTTATTGAAAAAGTAGTGTTAAAGCAAACGCACTATATTAAATCAACATTCATAACAAACAGAGAAACATTATTTCAGTATGTTAGGCTTAGCTGATGAAAATATAGGCACAGAATTTTTAAATCCTACTAAGTAATGAGCTGCAGTAGAACTACCTTTGCTGTAGTAGAACGATTTCATCATTGTCCTCAAAAATAGAAATATCAGTTTAATATCTAATTTCTTCCCTCAATTGTAACCACTGTAACCCCACTGACTTCAATTTATAATTTCCATAGAATTTACATTTGGATAGAGATGTATTCCTAAGGGCCAGTTATGCTATTCTTACCTATTACCTTCTCTCCTACTTCAGACTAAAAAAGCCACTTACAAAATAAGATATCACACCTGCTCCCATTTTGAGAATGCAAGCTGTTCATGATTCACTTGTTTTTTCCCTTCCTAACCTCGAAACTTGCAGTCTGCCAGGCTCTGTGCAGTGGAAGTTACCACCAAAATATTTAGAAAAAGTGTGTTCCATCACATCACAGATCTGTCCTGGTCATTGTCTCATCTCTTTTATTTCAGAAGGAAGAGCTTGCAGGGGTCCAGGAAGGGACAGATAATCAAAACAGAACCGGGACGCATCCATCTAGTTGGGTTTTAGTGGACATATTGCTGAATTTGGGTGGCTTAAATGCTGAGGCGTGAGATTTGATCAGTGTCATTATCCCCTGTGAATCGGTTTGTGTTAGTGCTGGCATGAAGAGAGGAGACAAACACAGGTGCCAAAGAAGTTCACACAAGCAAAATGTAAACCATCGTGTTTAAATTATTGCTTGCAGAGGCTGTTTAACAGCTCCTGAAAAAATAAGACTAAAGAACTTCTTTAAAGGAAATCTTTTATCCTTAAAATAAAAAATCTAAAGTGTGTTGAATTCGTAATTATGGTATGTGTTGTAATATCTATCTTTCAAATTCATTTACAAAGATCTTACCTAATGTTGCTGAAATACTTCTAGCTATTAAATATGTGAATGCAAAGCAGATTAATTACAGAATAATCAACCAGTAATTAAAGACCAATTAAAATGGGAGGTTCTGGGAAAAAAACCTCACAGCTGTAATGAGACAAAAGGCTGTCTTAATAGGTGAAACAGAATAAAAGAAAAATATAATCTTTTATGTAAAATATGAATATAAGAAAACTCTAAAATGACATAACAAACAAACAATATTGCAGACTTTTTAACAGATCATTACTGTAATTTACGGTATTCAGGGAGTGGCTAAAAAGTGACAGAGAACCCAAAAGTGCAGATGAGGTATGAAGGTCATGTTATTAAGGAAGCCTGGAAGCTGATCTAAAGCTGTTGCAAAGGTGTTCTCTTTCAGAGCCAAGGGGGACGAAAAGATTATTTGTTACTTCTCAGAAATATTTCTCAGGGCTCGTACAGAAGGTGCTCCTTTACAGGAAGCTACATATAAGAGTAAAGCCCAGTCCCTAGGTGTGTGTACTGTACTAGATTAACTAGAAAGGAGAATAACCATGTAAATAGTTCTCAGAGAGACTAGACTGTCATTTCCCAGACTCACAGACCGGCTGAGGTCAGAGGGGACTTCTGATTGTCAACTGGTCCAACGTCCGTGCTGAAGCAGGGCCACCTAGACCCGGTTGTCCAGGGCCACGTCCAGACAGCTTTTGAATATCTCCAGCATGGGAGAGATGGCTGCCTCTATGGTCAACCTATGCCAGTACTTGGTCACTATAAGAAAGCCCTTCTTGATGCTCAGGAGGAATCTCCTCTGTTCAAGTTTGTGCCTAATGCTTCTGGTCCTTTCACTGGGCACCACTGGTTCTATCCTCTTTCCATCTTCCCTTCAGGAATTTCTTCACATACAATCCCCCCCCCCCGCTCTTCTTCAGGCTGAACAGTCCCAGCTCTCTCAGCCTTTCCTCACAGGAAAGATGCTTCAGTCCAAGAAAGAAAAGGAAGGAAGGAAGGAAGGAAGGAAGGAAGGAAGGAAGGAAGGAAGGAAGGAAGGAAGGAAGGAAGGAAGGAAGGAAGGAAGGAAGGAAGGAAGGAAGGAAGGAAGGAAGAAAGAAAGAAAGAAAGAAAGAAAGAAAGAAAGAAAGAAAGAAAGAAAAAGAAAGAAAGAAAGAACAATCAAAACCCAACTGACACGCAGAGAAACGACTTCACAACCTGGTGGGTTATGAAGGGCATGTTTATTACAGCACCGGGGACATGTGTGATCACTCCTCCAACGACGTGCCCCAATTTCCAGCAGCTCATCCCAGTTTAAATGCAATAAAGTGTTACATATTCATATGATTTCCCAATATGTCGATGCATATGCATCACCTGTCCCCGCTTCATATTAAAATTAAATCTCCTCCCCGTTGCGCTTGCACAGTGCCTCCTAGTGGTGGTCGTCAGTGGTCGTGAGGATGAAGTAAGTGGTCATCTTCAAGGTTGAACTTTTACCTTTCAGCCCTGCACAGGCTCAATTGCTCCTTGACTTACTGCCAGGCCGGCTGACCTCCTGCCAGGCTGGTGACCCATCGTCAGCCGCTCTTTAGGGTCAGGAATTCCTTCTTACCAGGGACTGTCTCTTTACTTCAGCGATTTCAGACAATAGTCTATTCTTTGAAGACGCAGATGCACTCTCCTATCTAGTTAACTAGTAACTAATTATTGCCCTGCCTCTAAAATCCAAAAATCTTAAGAAACCCCTTCTCACCAACACAGTTTAGAATACCCTGGCTACCTTTTTTATCACTGTCACAAAAACTTGCATAATTTCATAAAATCAACACCAACTACATTGTAATTCCTGTTTGTCTGGGTTTTTTTGGTTTTTATTCCCCTCAGATAGTTGATTTATTTCAGGAGAGGAAGGTCTGACTCCTTTATTTCTTGTACAGGCTGTATACGTATATGTTCTCATGATCTCAGTACATAGGTAGGGAAGGCCAATTGAGTTCCTTCATCATTTAAAAGACCATAATTTAAGGCCAGCAGTTATTTGATCTGTTTGGCTGCTGAGTAGACCATCAGAAAATGCATGAGGCTATCCAGTGATATTTAACGTAACAACAGTAAGTAAGTATATTGCACCATCAGTCCCTGGAAAAAACGGAAGTGACCTAACTGTACTTTAAAGATTTGGTGCACAGACCAGAAAAGTGAAGACATTGTGGTAGAATAATCACTAGAAAAAATTATAATCATTTAGAGACAGATCTGTAGGAAACCGAATACTATTCGTGCTTAATCTTATTTGCTTGTATTTAAATTCTGAATTCTTTGTATCCCTCTGGTAGTAACGTTCACTCCTATCCAACTGGCACCAGAGATACTACACAAAATCTTTTGTTTCATTTATATTCACAAAGATGTTGGTATGAAAGCAGCTAATATTTGCTTTGGGGAAATACACTTGAACTTGTTTGTCATACAAAATATGTCAAGATTGTAAACCATGAGGCTATTTATTATCATTCAATAATTATCACTAAGATTTAATGGAAATCAATATTACTTTGAAGCAATGAAAAAAAAAAATTAACCAAGTTATAGTTCTGTACTTCACTTCATTATGAGCTACTGATCTCAATATAAATCTTAAAAGCAAAAAAAAAAATCTCTTTTATACACACAAAGGAGGATCATTTAATTTCCATTATTTCTGTTGCTTATCAACAGCAACAGTGTGTTTCTCCTATCTACAAGTAGCTGTCTTTAGTGGGTTTTAGTGTTTTTTCTGAATATAGTTGAGGTCACTGATATGTACACAGAAGCCTTGAAATATCTCTCCATAACCAGAAAAGGATTTTCTTCTTTATACTTCTGCATCACTCTCATTAATATTAATTGTAGTTGCAAGGGAAGAACAAACCCAAAAGCATTATCTAAATGAGTCCAACCAAAATTAACAGAGAACTATTTGCTTACTTAATATTTTTTATTATACTTGATGAGTGTTTTGGATACTAACATTTTAAACTTGGAGAAGGGGGTGGGATAGAGGGGAACAAAAAGAGGAAAAAAAACGCAGAAGGCAAGCAGATAAGGAATAAAATTCCTTATATATTTTGGTTAATATTAATACTCTTCACCTAAGACACAGAAGACCAGTTTCAGTATGCGTGTTCAATGGTTTGCCTTCAGAACACACACATGCATTACTCACCAAGGCTTGTTTTACATACATTTTAACTTTAGCAAAACCCAATGATTTTGCAGATTTCCAGGACATATGGTTCTCTATCACAGTAGATTACCACAACGTCATGTTACTAAAAAATATTTATTTCACAAATGGAAGCCAAATGTGTCGGAAGATTCATACATCTTGCCACCTTTCCATGTTAACAGTAGAAATTATATATTTTAGACATGGAGGGATCTGACAATGGTTTTGAGATTCCAAATGAACAGACTAATTTTGCAAGGCTAAAAGAAGGATCTAGACATGTTTTCTCTACGTTTTATGCAGTGTAGGTGGCTCTGCTTTATAGTATTCCCACCATAAATGCCATGCCAAGTATTGAGCTCGTTCACAGTAGACAACGTAGTCCTGCACACACAGGAAGATTGTTGTCTCATTTGTCTGCAGTTCCACATCAACTAGCACTCATTTTAACCCTAAGGTTCAGCAGGCAATTCTAGTGAACCCACTGAAATTATTCTCAGAGCACAAAGATAACCAGATGGGTGAATATTCATAGAACTGGGATCCTAGAAGTTATGCCATTTTTGGACGACATGGAAAGGTGACATCCTTTCTTTTCAGTCCCACAGAGGAAGTGTCAGTGACTGATTCTGATTTTATGGTATGCTTGTTATTCTTTAAAAAGGTAGTGATAGTGCACAGATTTAGTCGAAGCTGAATGTGTATGCTAAAAAGAAAAAGATCCATTTATGCCAGTCTTAATCTTCTTATTAGCAGGAAGACTACCATCTATGTTCTCTGCCGAATGTGTACTTAATGTTTCAGGGACCAGAAGAAATGCTTTTTGGTGTTGATAAAAGAGGAAATAACTGTGGATGAAACTGCTTATTGGTAAGACTGTTCAGGAAAAAACAGAACTAAACAGTTTGTTCCAATTGGGCTTTCTAAGCTACAGGAGAAAGTGGAGAGAATGGAATGCTGGAAGAATTATCAAGAGAATTTGTCAGAAGAGAATACATCGGCAAATGAAAAAAATACAAAACTATGTAAATGCACTTGTCTTTGTGTAATCCCTGATAAGTTTCTAAATGACACAGCGAAATAAATCCATTATACTTCAGAATTAAAAACAATCATTGAATCCTGTTTGGTTTTAGGCTTTTTTCTTGACCAAGAGTTCATACAAGCATCTAGAAAGCGGCAAGACAGCTTAATGTCACCAATATTATCCAATGTAGTGATATCACTTACAACTTTAGTATATGACACTATCTTCTGCCAGGAAATAAATAGCATCACATGTGGAAAAATGACTTTAAAACGAAACTGCATTACATTGTCTCTAAAAGGAGGGAGGGTTAGGAAACCATTAAAAGAAGAAGCTATAAGTCATTCATTTTTCAATTTTAATATGACCAGGCTTTTCAACAGTTTTTGAAACATTAAATGAATTGAAAATTACCTCTTTCCCTCCCTTGCATATAGACATTAGTAACTCCTACTGCTGGTGCTTAGGTGCCTGTACTAAATATACAGATTTTAATAGAAAATTTGACTTGTCAAAGATAAAACTATTCAGGAAGAAAAAAAGTAGATTTCCTTATGTCACCTCAAATTGTTTGGAAAACGACTGAATGAAATACTCTAAGATGTGGCTTAGAAATCATTTTCCTTTACATTAGCAGAAAAATCTCTTTTAATGTTGAAATCTGAAGACATGTTGAAAAAAGTTGACTTAATCGCACTTAAGATTTGTTTGGGTTTATTTTGCGTCTCTTTTTTTTCTGCTTTTACTTTTAGTTAGGGACAGGAAAGAATTTAAGACTCCGAATAATTAATTGGATCAGAAGCATTAATTCCTGACCAGTTCTACTCACACCAGCCTATACTTTCTTTAACTATATGGTACAAACAGTGGCCCAAACTTTTTGCAAAACATCCTGGAGCAATCACATTTCAGACAATAAAAAAGGGCAATATTTACTGTCAGCTGGCACAAACCAACTTATCTCCTTGAGTTTGTCAGGAACTATAGTGATATGCCTGAAGATACACCTAAATGTACTTAATGTAATTGGTGCTTAAATTCTCTTCTGAGCTGCAGTTATGTTCCAAAATTCAGAATTTGCCCCAGAGTACATGATATTCCCTGTGTGGATTCCTATGTTTATTATTCACCACTTGTACAATAGCACAGTATGTGACATATTATCCAGTGTTTGGGATCTAGCTCACATCACACCTGAATCTCCCTGTTAAGCAATACCTTAGCTCTAAGAGATTCATGTTGTCTTTCTTATTCACTTCAAAAGCAACTAACGAGGTGGGCAAAAAGGCCGAGTGTTTCAGAGGTCGTGCATTCATGTACGTATCGAAGGGAGACCAATTTAGTACCTGTTCTCTTAGCTTCTTCACTACCAAGTGAAATCCTGACTGCAAGCTGAATTCTGACTCAGGAAAGCATCTCATTAAGTAAACTCCGAAACCAGTTATGTTCCCCCACCCCGAGGTCTGGGAGAGACAGGTTGCTGTCTAATTTTAGGCACAATTTAGCACTAAGAAAGTTCAGCACATTCCGAATACAGGGAACCTCCCGTATGAAAACAACAGTGAAAAGCTACATAATGATAAGAAACGCTGAAACAGACCATGCTGTTTCTAACCATCAGGTGCATCACCCTCGTCTGGTCATCTGAAGAATTCAGATGAACTCAAGCTAACCTACAGAAACAGCTCCATGAGCCTCAGCTTACAGGAAAGAAAGGTTGTGTGTGGAAGCCTCCTGTAATGCTTCTGTTATCCAAAACATATGTGACTCTTGTTTTAACACCTTTTAAAAACAATGCCCCTTTTAGGTGTCATGCTCAATAAAACACTTGTTCTCCAAAACTCAAAATGAATTAGAGAAAGAAGGAGAAATAAAAGCCACGCTTTTTATCATTACATTTTTATTGAAATTTAAACACCCAAGTGAAAGAGATTTACATAAAAGAATTTGACCTACACGATATACCATACATGATTGAAAATTGCTTTGCCATTCTTCATAAAGTCTTAGCTTGACTGGCAGATAGAATGTAAAAGTAATATGTGATCTCTGCTTTCATTTAAATTTGCACTCTCATGTGTCAAATAGCATTATATATTTTTGCTGAATATTTTACAACAGCAAGGACATTAGTTCAGTATCATTCCAAAGAATAACCCAATGTATGCCAAACCAGACAGAATTTTGTATTTTTTACTTAATACTTGATATAGTCATGTTTCAGAGACAAAAAAAAAGCAGAAGTACATCAGGATATTTTTTCCGAAAGCCAAAAGGACTCTCAATTTTAAATACAGCTTTATTTATTTAAAGAAACTTTTAAATTATTTTTATACTTTAAAGGAGTCAAGCACCTAATTTCTGTAAATAAATTTTGGAAAGCCACTTTTTCTGACAGAAAAGTACAAGTCATAAAATCTGTTATACTTATGTTACACTACAAGTATTGCTAATAAGATTTCATCTCATATTTATCCCACTATTGTTTTCAGTGTGATAAACTGAAAATAAGTAAAAATTTCAAATTGCATTTAAATTGGAAATACAATAACTTTTTAAAATAAAATAGATATTTTTCTTCAAAATATCAATTCACAAAAGTCCCACTTAATTTTGAGTTTTTCTATGAATCATAAAAATAAAAAAGATATAATTTCCCAAACTTGTCTGCAAAATATCCAGGCTAACAAAAAAATCAGTCTGCTTTCCACATGTCATAAAAATGACTGCCAGAGAAAAGCTGAACCAAACTACAATTCTTTCCTGTACTTCTAAGTCACTAACACAGGATGAAAATGCAGCAAAGAATGATCCAGCCGATATGTTGGAACTTCTTGTAGATCTGGATATACGCAGAAGATGGCATGTCAGGTAAAACCAGAACACATTAAGAAGTATCTTGAAAATGGTTGTAATGAATGAAGTACATCATAAGGCTTCATTCAATATCACAGAGAACCTTGAAAGAACCCCTAATTCTGTGGGTATTGCGTATGAAACACTTACATCTTTGATGATTTACTAAAGAATATTTATTTGGTGTAACAACAAGCATATTGAGTAAGAGAACTAGACCTTTTACGCACTTCTGGGTAACAGTTTCATAATCCAGACATTGACAACAGTGAAAAGGTCCTTCTGACAGGCAGCTTCCGTCCATCAGTAAAAACAAAAAGTGAGGGATATGAATTTCTATCAGAACACTGGTGAGTCAATATCCTCCAAAAAGAGGAACAACAACCAACCTTACTAAACTGGGTGGAATGAAAAAAAAAGGAGACTAGGAAAAATCTAACGTAATGAAGTTATCCTGAGGAAAAAACCCAAACTAGTTCTGTAAGACAATCAGGGATGAGCCACAAAAGTACTGTTAATAATCTGTACAGGGCAGGAGAATGTGAGAATAGGGCCAAACAAATGGTACAAGAGTGAGCAGGCCAGATAGAGACCTACTTGTAATCTGCCAGGCTTTTTAAGTAATGAAGCAGCTTGAATGTGAATCAACATTAGAGGGAAGCAGAGCTTAATGCAAAGACCCTTTAAGAGTTGAGCCACTTCTTGGAAATAAAGCTAAAAATGAACATGACATGAGAGCTCAGAGAGAAAAAGGCAGACACTGTTGAACAATAAAGAAAAACAAGCATAAAAATATACGTAACATTTTTGAAATATCGAGGATGAATCATTGTGCTTTTATTGCTTTGATTTGCCTATGGAGTTTTCTTTAAGCAAGATTAAAAACGATTTAGAATCAACTACTGAAAGACAAATCCTAGCACAAATTCTTCCATTCAGCAGTGAAAAAGCAGTCAAGAGAGTAGTCTCCTTGAGTACATCCACATAACTGTATTGATTCTTTTTCTGTAGCGCTCACCGCTACCATACTAAAGTGATGCACACAAAGGTTAGAGTCAACCTTCACAAAGTCCTTTCTAACTACGTCTGAGACAGGAAGGTTTGACTGGGGTCTCTCTCTTTCATGGATATTTCATCAGTCAGTCTTCCCTTTGAAATTGCCAAGTCTTTGTCTGTTTGTTCCTTTACTCTTTATAGTCATTGTTTGGAGTATTTGTGTGCATCTCTCTGTGTGAAACGTTGTAAGGTACTGAGAAAGCTCATCTTTAAAAAGTATTATGCCCAGTGGTATCTTTTAGACAGTGAGCCTCTGTCTGTCCATCACAGCCAAACCCCTATAATCCCTATTTCTTTATATGTGTTTCTCTTCTCCCAGCTATTTTTTTGTAAGTTGCTGTACTCCAGAGGACCAAATCTGTCCTGATGTATCACAAATACGAAGCCGTATCTAGGTTAAAAAGTTATAAAAAGCTACATGATGCAGGTCTAACCCACTTAGTATGCTTCACAGCTTCTCCTGTGAGACATACCCCTAGAGGATATCAGCTTGTCACAGTCTCAGCTGAAAAACTTGGGATCAAATTGCTGAGATTTAGGCATTTATCATCTGAGACATCCAGGTTTGTTTCCCAATCTGCCAGTGAATATTCACATAAAAGAAGTGGATCTGAATTTGAATTACTGTGCATGTCACATTCTTGGATCTGACTTATTTTGATTTTGAGAAATAAGTAAATCATTGTTCAATATATACTATAATCAGAGAGAATAATACCTTATACACTTCTCGTATCTTCGCTTACCATATACTCTCTTGATGTTCAGTGCATACTTTATAGCAGTTTCCCACCAACCCCCTGAATACTGTCAAAAAAAAGTGTCTAACATTTCAGAAGATCAATAGCTCACTGGGACTGAGTTTTGCATATGCCAGAGGGTCAGTTTTTAAGGTTTGACCTTGGTTGCACTGCTGTAAGAAGAATGTCCACTGCAACTGCCTAGGTTCTTTCTGCGCTATTCCTGGATTTCTCTTAGTATTCTTATGTCATTCCTATACTTCCTATACCATTACTGCTGCTTCCTATACTATTCCTGTTCTTTCAGTATAGACAAATAACAAATGTTAGAATCCAAATCTCATATTTTCTCTGAAATTTGCTTGACAGTAATTTCTCAGCTATTTTGGAAGAGGTGTGTAATGGGAAAACACCTGGAGAGATCTGCTGAAATAACTGTTATCCTTCTGAGGAATGATCAGACCTCTGCATCATTCAGTCCCTGTACAAAAGGTGGGAAATGAGATTTACCAGGGGGAATCAGGGGGTTAATTTTTCTTTTCTCTCCTCATCCTCTCCTATTAACACCTGCTCATTTCTTTCCTCGTGTCACTTATGCCTGTGACTGTGTAACTCCTTCCTTTTAGGTCAAGGACTTGTCTACCATGATATAAATATTAATAATTTCAGTTCTTTACAAAGAATGGTGGATACATTGGGTCAGGGATTTTTTAAAAAACCATGCTCCTTAAAAACGGATGATCCTAAGGGACATTGTCTAGTGAACGGAGTGGAACTGCAATAGCTGACTTCTAAGCTCTGCCATTGAATTCTTCTTTGACACAGAAGTAATTTAATTCCTGCAATGCAGTTTACCCACTTGTAGAATTAGCCTAATAATAATTACCTGGCTCACGGCATGTTCCAAGACTTCATTAGTGTTTATAGACCACTTTGTCAGGTTTGAGTTTTTGCCTCAAAACTCTGCATAGCAGGAAAGAAAACAATGAAACTGTTAATTATTACTAAGCAACTGGTCAAGTAAAGCGGAGTTCTTTATTCACATCGATAGCCTTTCTCTGTTTATTTTTTGTTGTGTATAAATGTGCCACATTATGTCATACCCTGAATGTTAAAAAAATATTCCTAACCTTCAACATAAGGAAACAGAGCTGAAACTGTCAGAGAAACCTCAGTTTGGGGATGTGAGGGAGACAGAGAAAGGATAGATGGCAAGGAAGTTTAAGTGATATAGAAGAAGGAAATATATTGACTAAATCTGGCCATAAAGATTGCCCTTCTTCTTTTTCTGTTGGCGAGAACATTGGGATGATAATGTGACAATATGTTCTAATATCATCTAAATGTTCTCTGGAGCTTTTCTTGCACTGCTTGATTTCTTTGGAGCACCTATTTGTTATTTCTGATCTGAACTACATTAAATATTGCCAACATCACAGCTCCTTCAGCCTTTTTGTCCATAGCTGAAATCTCTGTGTTTCAGGGAGCAAATAAGCCAAGGGTATTCCCTGCATACATTCTCAGCTGATTCTTACACTGAAAAATAAATTCTCACTTTAAAAGCTAGATAACAGGCACTCACATGCCTCATGACTCTCTCATTATATTATTTTATTTAATAAAATCCTGATTTGTTTCAGTTCTAGAATCAATTTGTAGTTCCAGAGGTGATATGTTATCAAGAGACATGATGAAAACAGGCAATTCACAAAGCAAATTTGTTGAACAAGAACAAAACCAGATATCAGACAATTTTAAAGACCCTATTTTTTTCTCAGTTTCATAGAAACAAATTCTGCAAAGGGATTTTGCACTAACAGATATGCTGCAAAAATACGTTGAAAATAACCACAGAGATGTTTTCAGTAAGGTCAAGATTATCCCAGCTCATTTTAGCGGGATAGCTACAATTAGGTATTTTATTGCTGTAACTTTATTTTCCAGGATTCCAGTTCTATCCCCATTTTATTTGAACTACAAAAATTATTATCAGTATTTTGAGCTAATTATTTTTAGTTTGATTCATACTATTAAGAGATTTGGTGGAAATAAATGGGAAAAGATAGACAGTTAAAAAATACCAATTTTCAAGAAACAGGAAGAATTAGAACAACTTTTCAATATCTTCTACATAAAAATTGACTCAATAGTGTTCAGAACGATCCACATATTGAAACGGTATGCATGATGCAAGTCTTTCTGGAAATACGTCGATGCCATCATGCACAACAAATAGAATGACACTGGTCTGAAAGGATTTTGTCAGTGATTCCCCTTAAGCATAGACAGTTTGTCAGTTTATCAGGGGTTTATTTTCAGAATATTTATGTAATCTCAGATGGGGACAAGATTTTGAATTAATTAATGTCCTTACAGCAGAAAAAAAAAAAAATTGCAAATGTACCAGTAATAACAACTTAATTGAAAGAGATTTATATTAAATCCATATGCAGGTAGTTATGTAGATGAAAGGCAAATAAATCCATTTGGACCTAATACTGTTGTATGTGATTTTGGCAGGACATTCCTGGATTTTTCCAGTGTATCATCTACTGCAATTTCCAGCTGTCTCTCAGTTTTGATATGTTTCCTGTAAGTAACATAACTATTTTTCGAGTCCCAGCCTCAGAACTGCCTATTATACTTGCAAATAGTCAGCTAAAGTACATCTGTTCTTTACAGAGAAACATGAGTTTGTCTCTTTCTCTGTGGCATTGTCTGTGGCATACAAAAATGTAAACCAAATAATTTATATGTAATCTTTTACCTTAAATATTGTGTATTCTATTAAGAAAGCACATTCAGATGGCTGTATATCTAATTCAGTCACTAAAATATGCTGTTAAATAGAAAGCATACAGGAAATAAATGTATGATACTTTTATATTGCAATGGGATACTTGTTTTAAGTCCGTGTAGGTATACAACTGACATTGATTGATTGAAAACCTTGGAGAAGGTTTTTTTGCTCACTAAGCACAGATTTGCATGATGGCAAACAGTTTCTCCATTACTGCTGATATTAAGAGACTGTATTCATCGACTTGTCAATTCTGTTGCTTCCCTTCCTCCTTCCTTGTTTCTCACTTTAGCTTGCTGGATTGCAGGCTAAATATCCTTCATTTAGCTATTATTTAGACCCAATGTTTTAGCCTGGCACCTGAATTTAATTTAGAAGAATAAGATTATTACAATGCAAAATAAATATTAGTATTTGCATTTAAGGTATGCAAAATATACTACCATTTTAATGGCTTAGTTGTTCGTATTTTTCTTCAGTTGCTGCAAGAACACACTTTAAAACATGTGTTTTAAATTATATTAAAATATATTTTACGGTACTGAACTAAAAGTGAGGCAATCTGGAGGACAAAATTTCCCAGCAGCAGCAAGTCTGGCATGGGGTTATTATGTTTTTATATTCTGAAGTTTGGTTTTTGTTTTGTTTTGCATTTGTGTATTTCTTTGGAGTGGGAAAAAATAAGGAAGGACTGCTTTCTATTAAAATAATGCATCAGAAAAATTAAGGAGTATATAAAAACAAAAAGTGAATTATTCTTTTGTTTTACCAGCCAAAAGAAGTGGAGAAGTGCTAATACAGAGGGTATTAAATTCCTAATATACACTAGATTTAGCAGCTTTCTCTGTTTATACAGCTCCAGCACTGTTAAAAGACTTTACCAAAAAGTATACATGGAATATGAATGGCTGCATTGGAAATACACTGATATTTGGTATGTCTGTGCATTATTGCAATAGAAATATACCTCTAGCTCTGCTGAACTATTTACTGTGTCAGTACACAAACGCAGAGAATTTCAGAACTATACATTTTAACCTTTGTTCCATGTATTTGTTCTTAGTACGTAAAGGAAAGAGCACAACAATCTGAGCTACTTATTTCCTGGAGAGAAGAAACCCAAGAGGTGCTCCAAGCCCATCAGGAGATGGGAGCTGAGACTTATTCCTTGATTATTTTGAGAAGAAAGCCTACCGTCATTAATAGGTGTTGTGTTTGTCATCAACGTCCAGCAATACGTTCAGTGTTAAGAAAACCACAATGACAAAAGCAAATGATTCAGATCACCTTACTAAGCAGCCCTCTGCAGTCAGAAATGGCCCAGCAAAGCCCTGCTGGGCTTGGAGGAATTTCGCCTCTATTCCAGTTTAACAATGAGCCAGTAAGGAGACATTTGAAGCAATAAAGTGAGGGACAGATGGGTGAGCCAAAGGTTAGTGTTAATATGAACCTCTGAAAATTAGCTCTATGGTCTCATTACCACAGACTGACACAACAAGAAATGTCATTGGAAGAAACAGAGGAAAGTGGTACAAGCATAGAGGGATCAAACACGCAAACACCCCCTCACACTCCCCAAGAATATGTACATATTAATTCATAAAAAGAATTTTATGCACCTTCAGAGCTAACTAATTGGAGATGTAGGTGGTCTCCAAAGTTATCCGTAACAGAGACATCTTTAGTAAGGACACCCTAATTGGAATTCCCATTGAGTTAGAGTTGCTAAAACAAACTCATAGGTTTCAGAGGATATTAGCTGCCTTAGGTAGAAATGCAGTCTGTTAGACAGCTCTCCCTTAGAATGCTTTCCCCAGCTCTAGTGTGCTTTGCCTCAGGGTTGTGATATGCATTACCACAGACAAGCACAGTTGTCTCACTGATTCACAGATTGTACTGGAGGCATGATGCATTATCCTAATTATCATGTTGAAAGAAATATTCAAGAAAAACATAAAAAGATGTCTTTTTAAGCTTCATCCACAGAAATTCATGTCTAGCCAAGTGAATGAATGCACCGAATTTTATTTGGAACCTGATATTATACTCATTGTCCTAGATTATAATTCCAGTGAAGTCTATGGAAAGATGCCAAATTACGGTAGATACAAAAAACTAGAACTAACTACACATTTTATATTATTCTTTTTTCTTCAGTCTTTTTTTTAATAGATGACTGAATAAAATTGTTCTTGGCAAAGGGTGTAAAGAATGCCATGTTATATATTTTCACAATAAGAGAAAGAATAAATTATTTATTGTCAGATGATTTTGGAGGTCACTAAACTTTAATAGAAAAAAGCTCTCAGGAACAGACCCTTTTAAGAACCATGTTATGCCTTGTATACCACTACCTGAAACCACAGTCTAGGCGTGATAAAATGCCTTGGTTTCACCTAAGAAATTAAAAAAAGCATGAGATACAAAATCCACTTTAAAAAGGAGAAAAGAACGCAGAAGGCAATTAACGATGAACGGAAAGTACCCCTTTGAAAGTATATATCCTCCTTGATTTTTCTTTCACTGCATTTTATAAAGATATTGGCTTGAAAAATTTCAGAACTCTAAATTCAGTCTTGCTCTATAGTCGCCTGCAATCTTTGAACAATCATAAAAATGCTTGCAGGTTTACAGCGTTTGCAAACATTTTCCAAAAATGCTATGCCAATTGGCCACCCAGCATCTTATTTAAAAAGTAATGCATATTTCTCTGTGGAATGTCTGAAGTAATAAAGACTCTTTGTTCACTGACTAAAAGAGCAGAGAAAGAGGCAGCAATGCCTCCAGTTTCCAACACAATTTTTATTTCTGTGAACAATTATTATCTTGATCAACACCCACACCCATGACTTCCAAATCTGTTCAATCATTTATATACAGAGACAAAGAGAAGGAACTATGTATACAGTTATTATGTCTTTCAGAGAGCGAGTGCATTTTGTAACTTTCTTGCTAATTTATTAAATAATCCAATTCTAAATAGCAGTGAAAGTATTTTCCTCACAGCACCATTTAGAGACATTAGAGAAACTGCAGCTAGGGAAAAAAAGACAAAACATCTTAAATCTTAAATGACTGCATTGGTTTCAAATCATGTTCTTATTTATTTTAGCTTTATGATATAAACTTGTTCTCTTGAATAAGTCAGAAGCAATTCTTTCCTACGATTTTGTGAGAGTAAGGGGCATATCAACCTCTACAATCTGACACAACATAAACCCAACCGACTGTGACACAGTCAGTCAAGTGCACAGAAAGGGACTCTTTCCTTACGTTTTAGAATCAGGATCTAGAAGAATTTGGAACAAATATCAATTTTCTGCCATTAAATTCTTTTCCATCTCATGGGAAAGACACGTAGCACCCTTTCTGTTAGATAATCTGGATCCTTTCACTCCCCAAAACAGCTCATCCATAAATGCACGCAGAAATGTGCCTTTCAGAAGATGTACATTCCCAGAGGGTGTCTTTCTCCCAGAGGTTATAAATGTATACAGAATATCATTTCTCCAATGTGCCTGTCCTTTCAAATGATTTCAAGACTCACAAGTGTATATGAAATACAACCTATTATTTGTCAGCTGAGGTGAATCCTTTGTTGCCCTCTCCAGCCACTGCCACCGAGATCTAAGGAGATAGTATTTCAGCAAAATATTCTCTTCAGTTCCTGTGATGTTAAAAGTTCTCTGGAAATTGAAAAGAACTTCAGTTAAAATAATAAAAACTTAACAGCCTCATTCTGTGTTCACCCCAAAATTCTTCTAAGTTCAATTGAACTTTTGTAGATGCAAAAAGATCAAATACTTCTCCACCACCAAAACCAGTTTCCCCCCAGCAAACAAACCAATAAATAAACCAACAAAATTTGAGTTTGTACTAGTTAAAGGTTGCTTATAAAATTATTTTGCATTTTTTGAAAGGTAGCTTTCACAGATACACATTTTAACTATGCAGTCAAACCATTTAAATTTTCTGATGGCAATTTGCGTAAGACCAACCAGTCCTGTTTATTATACAGTACTTTTATCTAGCATGGTTCATCTAGCAGAGGTAGCGAACTTTCTCTCTCCACAGGTGAGAAAACAGAGAAATAGGAAAGAAATGCTTAATGTCTACAGAAGAACAGAGACCAGAACTAAAGCTGACCATGCTTTCAGTCTATATATTAACCTGAATGTTCATGAAGTAAAGCTTGTGTGTTATGAAGTATTATAAATATCCTCAAATCAAACATTTCATTTAGCCAAATAACACTGACTTCTGGGAAAGCTCCTGGGACATTTAATATACCAGAAAATTCGTTTCAGTCTTTGTAAATCATGCTTCCACGATTGGACGCGATGATCTGAAAGGTCTTTTTCAAACAGATGATACTATGATTTCCAGTGCTAGAGTCCTGTTTACAGAGTAGCATAGATGCGATGAGTCCTGTTGAAAGGGATAATGTCAGATAGCTGCTTCAGCCAAGCCTCAGTATTTTTTCAGTTTGACCTTTCTAGTCTCTCGACTTTGGTGCAGTTGTACTCATGTTATCTATAAGAGCTTTACTACTAAGTCTGTCTCTGGCAGCAGCCAGCAAAGCTTACAGTGAAGCAAATCTCACATGCTTGTGCTGCATTATCTAGCATCCAGACAACAACTCCGGTTGTTTCCGAACAAAAAATACATGGAGAACACATCGTGTATGCATGCATATGTGGATTTTAGACATGGACAAATACATATAACCATTACAGTTAAATTGTAACATTGCAGTTAAGTTCACAGTATCACAGTATCACAGTACAATAACGTTGGAAAAGACCTTTGAGATCATCGAGTCCAACCTATGACGCAACACCCACACCCACTCCCACTTGTCAACTACACCATGGCACTAAGTGCCTCATCCAAATTCTCTTTGAACACCTCCAGGGATGGTGACTCCACCACCTCCCTAGGCAGCGCATTCCAATGAACAATTACCCTCTCAGTGAAGAATTTCTTCCTAATGTCAATCCTAAACCTCCCCTGGCGAAGATTGAGACCGTGTCCTCTCGTTCTGTCACTCGTCGCCTGAGAGAAGAGTCCAACTCCTGCCTCACTACAACCTCCCTTTAGGTACTTGTAGAGAGCTATAAGGTCTCCCCTGAGCCTCCTCTTCTTCAGGTTAAACAACCCCAGCTCCCTCAGTCGCTCCTCATAGGGCTTGTGCTCCAGCCCCTTCACCATCCTCGTCGCCCTCCTCTGGACACACTCCAGCATCTCAACATCCTTCTTAAACTGAGGGGCCCAGAACTGGACACAGCACTCAACATGCAGCCTGACCAGTGCCAAGTATAAGGGGATGATAACCTCCCTAGTCCTGCTGGCCATACTGTTCCTGATGCAGGCCAAGATACCATTGGCCTTCTTTGCCACTTGGGCACACTGCTGACTCATGTTGAGTTTCCTGTCCACCAGCACTCCCAAGTCCCTTTCCGCCTGACTACTCTCCAGCCACTCTGCACCCAGTCTATAGCTCTGCATGGGGTTGTTGTGTCCCAAGTGTAGGACCCGGCATTTGGACTTGTTAAACCTCATGCTATTGGAGTTAGCCCATCTCTCCAGCCTGTCAAGGTCCCTCTGTAGGGCCTTCCTACCTTCTAGCAGATCGACACTTCCTTGGTGTCATCTACGAACTTGCTGATGAAGGACTCGATCCCCTCATCCAGATCATCAATAAAGATATTAAACAGGACCGGGCCCAGCACCGAACCCTGGGGGACCGGCCGCCAGCTGGATGGGACACCATTCACTACCACCCTTTGGGCTCGGACATCCAACCAATTCCTAACCCAGCACAGAACATTCCCGTCCATGCCACGGGCTGCCAGCTTGTCCAGTAGTCTACTATGGGAGACAGTGTCAAAGGCCTTGCTGAAGTTCTTCTATTACAGTTAAAACGCATCACTTTTCTATAGCAATCTCAGAGAAGGAGAAATGTATACATAAGCTACCAAAATATGTGACATCTATTACTT
Organism: Neomorphus geoffroyi; assembly: GCA_033558235.1. Taxonomy (NCBI): domain Eukaryota; kingdom Metazoa; phylum Chordata; class Aves; order Cuculiformes; family Neomorphidae; genus Neomorphus; species Neomorphus geoffroyi. Next base: position 19,790,159 of record JAUMJM010000053.1, on the reverse strand, counting down.
GGAGATATCAGCATACACTGTTTAATTACACAATTTCAGAACCAGCTTTTACTCTGGGCTTGGACCATAGAAAATTACACACATGCTTGGACCACTGAATAGAGGGGAGGAGAAACAATGCCTTTCCAGCCCAGTAGCAACTGAAAGGAGCATAGGTTCAGATTTCCAGGAGTTGAACAAATTGTGTCTTCAGCTTCTTTTTTCTGATCATGCCTGTAAAGACACTATTTAGGCCAAAGGGAAAACTCTCAAAGGGATTAAAAATAAAGCACTTAAATGTTTCAGGTTTTATTCTCAGAGTCCAAACTAAAACCAGGTACAATAATAATTAAAAAAAGCTCTGAAAACAAGAAATGCTTGTAAATGTGCTATTGTTTCATTTGGTGTGTGTTCTACACACCTCCTTCTTTCCAACGCCCATAGTTATTTCTGTGGCTAGCTGAAAATAACCAAAATTACCTGGATAAAAAATGTGTCCCTAGGGGCCTGCCTAACCAAATTCTTTCTTCTCCATGCATAAAGCAAGGATGGATCCTCAACAACAATAGTTTGCTACTTAAAATGCACACTAAATACACGAGATGAGCAACAATGTTTTCAGCCTCCCACTGACAAGACTGGAAAGGATGGCTCAGGGCACTCCGTAGCTGTGTTGTTTCTGCTCTGCAATATACCCGTTGTTTATGAGAACTTGTGGCTCAAGAAAAAGATTAATGATGTTAATTATTTTGTGCTTACATATTGTACTATATTGTTTTATTTTCAGCTTTCACCTTTCCAGTTTAATATGCCCAAAAATTTTGAAAAAGAGACACACAGTTGTTTTGCATATATTTGGAGATATATCAGACCTGACAGTAAAATATTTAACAAACAAAGGGCTATCCACTGCAAGCATGAAGTGAAAATGAAGCAGTTATTTTCTTAAAAGGTTCTTAAAATATGAATCTCAAACTAAACATGTAACAAAGAAATAAAAGCAAAGGTCTTTGTAGCAATCCTGTGTAAGTGACATAGGCTAGGTTTTGGCAGGTACGAATATGAAAGAAAAATATTGTGGTAAGAATTTTAATAAGCCCTGATGAACTAAGTAAGTTTCTTTCAAATTCTGTTTGGCTATTGTAGGAAATATTTTGTTCTTTACTCCTAATGATACCGTCATTTGCATCTTCTGCTGTCATCCCTCCTTCATTTTTCAAGCTTAAAGAACCTGAAGTTGAGGCATAATATTGTTATATTTCATGATTTTCAGGTTTTGCTAAACCAGAAAGGCAGAGAAAATATTACGAGTTTATATTATTTTGACTTGGATTTTACCTGACTTTAAGAGAAGAGCATGATAATAGATATAATAACTTGTAGGAATATGGGGGGTTTCCAAGCTGTTTTAGGATGTGTCACTTTTTCATGTGATCTATTAAAAATTCCTCTCTTGTTCTTACCCCCAGATCCACTTCATTTTAATTTCTTTGAATTTCCTGGTCAAATTATTATTTTCAAAGTGAGATGCGCTTTTTTAAGCACAATTCATACTTACAGTAGCTAACAAATTGCCATTCAGAGTCACTGTATATAAACTTTAACTAATGCATTCCTTTGAATTAATATGTGTTAATTGAAAGTGGGTTTTTTTATTCAAAAAGATAATATACTGAACTTAAAACAATTACCTTTCTTTTTCCCTCCCTGGAAGTATTCAGGGCCAGGTTGGATGGGGTCTTGAGCAGCCTGGTCTAGTGGGAGGTGTCCCTGCCCATGGATGGGGGGTTGGAACTGGATGATCTTTAAGGTCCCTTCCAACCCAAACCATTCTATGATTCTTATAAAAAAGCTGTTTGCTGTTACTGTTGCAGTCAAAGTAGTGAGTTATATTGTGATTTTAGGAATCAGCACACATGAAAGTTGTTATTCTGTTTGTTCCTTTTTAAAATTTTCTAATTACCCATGAATTGTGTAGAAACAGATAATCAGCAAAAAAACCCTAACATAATAACAATAATAAAAAAATAAATAGGAAGAATATATTTAACTGTCAGGGGATAGGCATGGTTTTAATTCAAGGCATGGTTTTACACCATTATTTCTTTAGCTTTAGAAGATAAGCTATAGTAGTCTCAAGGCTAACATAAAAGGTTAGGGATCAAAACAAGTTTGCTTATAGAATGTTAAAATCAATGGCTTAGAGTTAAGTTAAAATAGAATCTGCTTATAGCTTAGCATCAGGGCACAGTTTGACATAAATAAATTTTGGGTTTTAGCATAAGTGAACCTTATTAGCAAGAATGACTAGGCAGAAGACAAAAAGAAGAGGTACTGGACATCTTGCCTGGCAAAGGTAACAAGGACCAAACCCAGTGACTTAAGGGAAAAGACGTCCAAAATGAGCATTAGATGACCACAGAACCTTGGTACAGATAAGGTAGGAAGATGAACATTCACCGAATTACACAATAAAGGGTCGAAGTCAAGCCAAAAAAATAATGACGCTGTGCTAGCTGCAAACGTTAAAGGTAAGAAAAGAGTTGACCTACTTGCAAACAGAAAGGAAACCCAAATAGGGAGCGAGGAGACTCGAGCCCCTGAAATATCATTGCATCAGCTGTCAAGTGAACCATGTGTGAAGAACACATAGAGATGGTGGATCTCTGATTGTAATGGTATAATTGCCCAGGGATTCCATCTTGCAGGGTGTGCTCCTCCAGAGGTACCAGGCTCGAGCTGAAAATAAACCAACTCTGTGGCAGAACCTAGAGTCTGAAGCCTGGGTGCAGCCACACCTAGAACATCTCTCCCAGAGCTGGTTTAGAAAGCAAGCATGACCACTCTGAACCTTGCAACTCCATGAGAGGGTCTTTTGGGACTCTCCTATAACAAACAACCAGTAGCTCATTTTTGTATTAACACATTATTTTGCCCAGGTGACTAAGAGGGCCAATGGTGTTTTGGGCTGCATCAGGAATAGTGTGGCCAACAGGACTAGGGAGGTCATCATTCCCTTATACTCGGCACTGGTCAGGCCGCACCTTGAGTGCTGTGTCCAGTTCTGGGCCCCTCAATTTAGGAAAGATGTTTAGATGCTGGAGTGTGTCCAGAGGAGAGCAAGGAGGATGATGAAGGAGCTGGAGCACAAGCCCTGTGAAGAGCGTCTGAAGGAGCTGGGGTTGTTTAGCCTGGAGAAGAGGAGGCTCAGGGGAGACCTTATTGCTCTCTACAACTACCTAAAGGGAGGCTGTAGTCAGGCAGGGGTTGGTCTCTTCTCTCAAGTGACCGGCAACAGAACAAGAGGACACGGTCTCAATCTTCGCCAGGGGAGGTTTAGGCTCGACATTAGGAAGAAGTTCTTTACTGAGAGGGTGACTGGCCATTGGAATGCACTGCCTGGGGAGGTGGTGGAGTCACCGTCCCTGGAGGTGTTTAAGGAAAGATTGGATGAGGCACTTAGTGCCATGGTGTAGTTGACAAGTAGGAGTAGGTGTAGGTGTTAGGTTATAGGTTGGACTCGATGATATCAGAGGTCTTTTTCAACCTTATGATACTGTGATATGTGAAGAATGATCAGAAATGCATTTTCATGTGTCCAAGACCCTTAAAGGAAGAAGTAAAGCAATGGTAACGTATGACTATTTTATATACTAGAGAAAACGGTAGAAGCATGAAAACTGGCTGTGAATTAAAAGGCTCTGGCACTGGATATAGCATCCTCATACAACATAAGACAGGTGGTTTATGGTTGACTTTGTTATCCTACCTGCACTGTTTTGATACTCATAGTCAGCTCCCAGTTCGTCTAGTGAAAGGTGATGTTACGTTACAACTGATGTCCCTTTCCCGTTAAAATCTGGCATAATATAAAGGTTGTGAAATGTAGGCTAGATATTTGCCGTAGGGAACGAGCATTTTGTCTAAGATCTGGTATGTTCTCAGTGCTGTTGTGTTGAGGTAGTCCTAAGCTTTGTGTTAAATCATTCACTTTCTGAAAGTCAGAGAAAAAGCTGACCTGTTGCTAAACAATAGTGTCCTCCACTTATGAAAATTTTGTTGTAGACTGCAATAGAAGCTTGCAATATTCTCACTCTTCTCAGTTCAGACACTTCTAGATATTCTTGTATTTCCAAGAATTAATAACTAGGCATTAAATAAAATGAGGGGGTGACTACCTAATTAGTGAGCCGGACACACATGTGTCTACAACATTTTTAATTTAAACCGCTTTTAACTGTATATATATTAATAAGTTCTAAATGTATGCACTTTCACTCAAAGTAATATAACTTAATACCAATGCTTATTTATTGCTATTAGATTTTTATAGCACTTTTCCCGTATGGCACCTCATAGGCGTTAAGTTAGCTGAATTCTGTAAAATTCAGGCTGTTTTGAGAACAATAAGTCCTTTCACAAGCAACATTAACTGCTTAGCAATTTATAGCTCTTATTTACACTTACCTTGTGCAATATAAGTAACATAAATCTTCACTGAAACCAAGAAATTAATGTATTTGGATATAAAGAAACAAGAAAATATCTGAGATGTTTTCTTGCGTTTCATAAAAATGGTCTTTAGGCTTGAGTGTAAGCAAAAATATCCTTATTAAATATAAAATGCAATTTCTGAAAGCAGTTTTCCATAATAAGGTTTCATTTAACTTTTTATTCTCCCTGCTCCTCCCACCTCCCTCATTTACTATGTTTAACAGTGAAAGCCTCCAGTAAAGATGAGCTGGGAACAGAGAAGGAAATCAACCTATTATACCAGAGCACTGACTTTGACAGTGTTATAAATAATGGCAAGGCTCCAATTTTTTAAATTGTTTCATTTAAAATCTAAATATTGAATTCCTGTACTGTGTTTAGAGGCTTCTCAGCCTTCTCTGATTCAATTTAGAGGAAACATTTATGGGGTCTAAATTGCTCCTGGCAATTCTGAGCTCTGTTGCATTTTAAATAAATGTATTTTATACAAAACTGTGACATATACAGTCCCAAGAAATCTAAAAATATCAATCAAATTTCATTTGCAAACCAGTTTTACTAATAGTCAGTGGTTCAATTGTTCTTCCCTCTTGAAATAAAGGGTAGTTTAAAGCTGATAACAGTGAAATACACATTTCCAACAGCACTCCTTATCACATGGAATGTCCAAAAAACTTCTACAATCAAATCAAATAAACCCTTCAAAACAACATGTAGATTTCTTATTCAGTTATTATACATAAGTCCAATGCATTAATCAAATATCAGATAAGTTCAGCATGGCACTGTTCTTGGATACTAACACTTTTAGGTTTTGTTTGCAAGAGAAACTTAATAGCTGTGCTCTTCTGTTTTAGAGATGTTATAATTAGTTACCAAATGAGCTATTCTCAGTGTGTTGTCTACTCATTTTTCTAAGATTTTTTTATCTTCCCTTGGCTGTTGCTGTATTAGGTTTGTTCTGTAGCTGAAGTGACACAAATGTAGTGAATTAATCCCATTTATTTTATTTTTATAGAGTTTTACAGAGGATGGATCTGTTCCAACTCAAGATATAAAAAGTGTATTTATATACACAGATTACAACTCCTAACAGTTGAATACAGAGTAACGGTCTTATTCTCAGTGCTGTATTGACAAGTCCTGCACTCATGTCAATTGCAATTATATTATAAGTCAAAATCTGCATCATTGTCTTAAAACATTTAACCTTCCATTAGCTCCTCTAAGTCTTCATCTAATTTCATTAATATTTTGTTTGTCCTCTTTAAAATTTTCTTTCTCTTTTCTGACACTTGCCTGCCTGCTCAATTTTTCTTTCTTAATGAACTCATTTTTACAAATTCCAACTTTAATTCTATATTGTCTTTCCTGCCTAACTTCTATATATTTTTTTCTTTTCTTCCTTCACGTTCATTTGAATTCTCATACCGGGAAAACTGATAAGTAGCCTCCTCTAATTTTTCCCCTTTTTCTTCTTTCTTTTCATTTGGAAAGTATAACTGCCTATTACTTTACGTTAGGCCACTCAAGGTAAGGATTGTCACATTTGTTACTTAGTTGCAGCCTGTTTTTCAAAGCTGATAGACACTTGCTAACTTTAGTAAGATTGAACATATCAATTCCCTTCCAGAAATCAAGTTCAGAATTATGTTTTCATCTTAATTTATATTTTCTGCTAACCAAAACTTTTTTAAGTACTCACATTCCACTTTTCTCATTGCATGAGAACCTGCAATTCTTTCAGTTCAAAGCCCACCATTGAAATTATTGGCAGCACCTCCAATTAGCATAACTTCAACTAGTTGGGTGAGCAGTTGGAATTTTTTTTAATTTTATAAACTAATTAAAGTTAAACTAGTACATCATTTCTCGTTCTAGAAATCTAAAAGATTTACACCCACTGTTTAGAGCAAGCATATTTTTGCTTGCAGCTGTCAAAACAACCTGTCAGTTCAATTATCTGGAATGCCTATTAGTCAATTTTTAATAAAGCTTCAGCTACTTTTCTCAGCTGTTTAATGAATGAAGTCCTTCTGCACACCTCTTAAATATATGTTTCATGGCCCCTAAGGAATTCAAAAATCATAAAGAAAAAGTGATTTGATTTACTCATAAGATGCATTGTAATTTCACGTGTTGCATGAAATTGCCATTACTTTCTGCTTATGGGACCTCCCGCATTCTTTTGACATTATTGGGCCTTCTGCTGGAAAAAGCATCTTGTGTTGGTAATGGCACTTTAAAAACTGTGGCACTGGTAAGATGTTTTGTTTTAACATCTTCCCATAATCACTTAGTAAAAGAGAGAAAGTGAGTGCTTACATAGCAATAGCAAGAAAGGGCTGTGACATTTTATTTTTCTTTACAAGAAATAATTGTTACTGGTAGAGCAAAAAAAGGAAGTATAAAACCCCATACACAGTTCATATTTGGTTTGTGTTCATTGGCTTTGTTTCATCTACCCCAAGAGCGGGTCAGACCTCCTGCCAGAGGGCTGGCCAAGTCAGATGTTGGGGGGTTTTGTGCATACACGTAAGGAGAAGGCTCTTTACAGATATCTGCCCTCTAGACTCAGATTGTTGTTAAAGGGAACACAACTTTGCCAGAAAGCATGTCCTTTGCCATTTGGCTGTGGTATAAATGAGGCTGCAGGGCTTGCCTTTGTGACTGCACTTTGATGACATTCCTGTCATTTAGCAACAGCTGGCTCCAGGCTTCCTTCTTAGTATGGTCAAAGAGAATTTAGTCACCAAGTTGTTCCAGTTTCAAGGCACTGAAGTAACCATTTCTTGCTCAACCCTTTCCTTCCAGTCAGCTGTTTTCTTGACACAGCTTTGCACGGAATATTGTCTTTCAGGGTGCCTTCAGAACAGCATTTTATAATAGAAATATTTTATAATAAAAATAGAACAGCATTTTAACGACATTACTGATGGGAATTCATTTCCTTCTGGTTTACCTTACATGGCTTATCTCCTATTTAAAATAACATTGATGACCTCACTGATGACAGTGGATCTTATTGCCTGGGCTAAGAAGTTCAGTCATTAGGTTTGTTTTGTTTTCCTGTTCTTGAGGGGTGAGGTGGTCGGCATCATTGTTATCCCTAGAATGAAAGCTCAAGTCATTCAAGTACCTCTGAAGTTTGATGAGACTTTCTCATCTAACTTTATCAGAACGATCGAGACAAGTCAAAATTCTTCCCATAAGTGAATAGCTACAAAGGTTTTGAAACAATAATGAAATATTGAATAGGAGATACTTGCTTAAAAATGAAAAAGACTTTATATAATAAATATGCCTGACTGGTAAGGTAGCCAGTGAACCAGACATTTATGATGAAATGACAAGAGCATTTTATTTAAAGTGAACATAACAAGATATCATCTGGACTTTAAAACTAAAAGTTAAGTTTTGTTTCAGAGTTATCATAACACTGTGATTAGTAAGCAAGAAAACCTTTAGGGTCCAGAACACAAGTCTTATGAGGAGCAGCTGGGGGTCTGGCATTGTTTGGTCTGGAGAAAAGGAGACTGAGTGGAGATCTTAATGTTCTCTGCAACTACCGGAAAGGAGGCTGTAGTGAAGCAGGTTTTGATCTCTCCTCCCAAGTAACAAGTGATAAGACCAGAGGAAATGGCCTCAAGTTGCACTAGGGGAAGTTTAAACTAGGTATGTGGAAATATTACTTCACCAAAAGGATTATCTACCATTGGAACAGTCCACACAGGGAAGTGGTGATACCCCACATGTATAGATGTGGCACTTAGTGACATGGTTTAGTGGTGAACTTAGCTGTGCTAGGTATATGGTTGGATTTGATAATCTTAAAGATCTTTTCCAACTTAAACCATTCTATTCTAGTATTCTAAACCTTCTTGATATGGAAAGAAAAAAAAGTCTCCTCCTTCTTCTCACGTATACTGTCCTCTAACAGTAGATATTTTTTCAGTCTTGGTCTTTGTCCGGAAACTTTTATCAGTTTCCCAGCTTCCAGCAGTCTCCGCCACTTCCCTTTTTTTCCTTATGTCCTCTGGGAGGCCTGACTGCATGCCTGCTTGCTGATCCCGGCTGAGGCAGCCCAGTCTCTGCTTCTGATATGGACACTCTGCTTGCTCCACATCCTTCACACTCTGCTACTCAGGTCCTGCTGTCCAGAAACTTCTCCCAGTAGAGCAAGATTAGCTGCTGTCAGGGAAAGCGGCATCTCCCCTTCTTACAGAGGATCTTTCCTGACTCAGGCTTGAGCTCTCTGAACAATGCAAAGCAAAGAGCTTTCCTCTCCACTGCCTATAAATATTCCTAAAAAAAGGAGCAGGTTCTGGGAAAAAAAACCCAACTCATAATTGCAAATGGAGCAGATAAACATACATTACACTGATGTCAAGTCTAACTGTACAAGCAGTCTCTAATTTTGGATATTTGGAATTAGACAACTTGAAAAAGAGATGATGGGTTTAAAATTACAGCCCACATCAGAGATAAACAGGGTCATTTGAACAGAAGATTAGTGTAACCTGCTAAGAATGAAACAAATAATAAGGACCAAAATGTGTCTCTAATACTTTGCAACATTTTAAGTGGTATTATATCATACTATTTTCATCTGTCTTCTTAGATGCTCTATCCTCATCACATTATCTCAGTATATCAAATTCATTCTCGTAATAGCTGCTTACTACTGTGATAAATTATCTATATTATATATTGGGAAACTGAAAAACTGAAAGACTAGGGATGAGATGCAATACCGTGTTTAGTCATCTAAAATAGCATTTTACTGAAATTTGGATATTTAAGCCCAGAACTGTGATCAAAATTCATCCTCTGTGCTGCTTAGCCTTGGAGGTGCCTAAATTTTGCATACTTTCTAGTTTTTTCACCTGTAGACTGTTTGATACTTAGCGATTTAAGCTACTCAAGTACAGATCAGTTTCAATTTGGGCCTCTTGTGAGAGTTCAGTTAGGGTACCAAAAACCTTGCCTTAGCCTGCTGTAAAGTTTTATCCAACAGCAACTGTTAGGAGTTGTGCCAAATCATTGAAATGCAGAGGCAGCCTATACTTTGAAAACCAAAGGAGAGCATGCATTGGCAACATTTGCTGGCATTTATTCCCCTTTCTCGTTTAGTAGGAGATGAGGTACTTGCCTAGGATATAGAAGTGGGTTCACTCTCTTCTCTGAATTTTGGAATTTAAATACACATTTTCCTGTTTTCCAGATAAGTGCCCTCTTCACTTAGACCATGCTTCACTCATAGTCCTCATGAGCTTCCCTCTCTCTGCACAGTGACTTTAATGGAAGGACTAAACTAGCATTTTTCCTGGAGAGCTGAGCAACCAATCGACTTACATAGAAGTCAATTTAAAGAGAGCCTAAAATGCAAGTCTTTCATTTCTGTGGGATTGCTCTAACCTAGAGCATGCTGTAAAAGGTGCATTGTGGATAAGCCACAATCAGCACAGTCACAATTGCAATTTGTGAAAGATTTGATGGGCATTTATCCATAGCTAGAACACACTTATTTGTTCAAAGTCCTTATCTAGTTTCTGAATACAAAGAGTCATATGTAGAAAGTAGGTGTATGGAAGTATATAAATGACTGTGAAACTTCCATGATGAATGAGGAGGCATCTTAAGACACATAGGTGGCTGCACAGTGACTGCCGAGATCATGGGCTTGGACTACATGTGTAACACCTACATATGATGTTCATAATTTCTTTTTGATGGAGTTGCAGATTTGGAGGTTTAATTCTCTATTTTAGCAATCCCAAAGTCCATGGGAAAATTATTTTACTGCATTAAATTTTAACTCTGGTGCACAAGTATATGCCTATGGCATATAATTAGAAACAAATGTTCAAAAACATCGAATCATAAGATCATAGGATAGTTTGGGTTGTAAGGGACCTTAAAGACCATCTAGTTCCAAGCCTCCTGCCATGGAGAGGGACATCTTTAGCTGGACCATGTTGCCCTATCCAACCTGGCTTTGAACACTTCCAGGGATGGGCCATCCACAACCTCTCTGGAAAACATGTTTCAGTGCCTCACCGCTCTCAGAGTGAAAAATTTCTTCATTATGTCTAATCTAAATCTACTGCCTTTCAGTTTAAAGCCATTACCCCTTGTCGTATCACTACATGCCCTCGTATAAAGGCCTTCTACATCTTTCTTGTAGATTCCCATTATGTACTGGAAGGCTTCTATAAGATGTCCCCAGGGACTTCTCTTGTCCAGGCTGAACGCCAAATCTTTGCACTTGTCCTGAACTAACAGTAACTATTTTCAGTTGAAGATGAAAATGATTCCCAAGGATATAAGACAATAGTTTATTCCCTTGTTGTTTATCGCTTTATTTATGTTTTAGCATTTATCGAGAAAAACAGTGCAGTGTAAACAGTATTCCCTACTTACAATCCTCACACCCTGTGCTTTTTATTGTTTGTAAAATACAGCTGTTCTTTTACATTTGTAAAAGATGAGGCACTAGGGAAGGGAAAAAAAGTGGTTGTTCATTGAAGTAGAATGCTCACAGGACAGAATAAGATTTTAGATCCACTGGTTACCAGGTGAATTTAGACAATTCTAGTTCAAACAGAACCTGTTCTTCCTTATTCTAAATTTACATTACAAAAATACAAAAGAATCCTTCCGGGAGAAGGGGTAGAGTTGTAAAGGAACAATTTTTGGACAACTGAAAGAAAAGATGGGCACCTGCTGTTCAGCAAGTTGAGGGAATTGTTGCATATTGCAGATTTTCTGTACGTTACCAGGGCCAGCAGATGGCCAGAGACAGCATTTCCTCCTTTTGTGTAGTTTATCTCCATACATCTTCTAATGGCCTGTATTAAAGTCTCCCAGTATTACATTCAGTCCAATTAAACACAGCTAATATATGTTTAAGCAGTACCAGTTGCTGTCAAAAATGCCTACTTGGTATAAATAACTCTTTCAAATACTTCAGCAAAGGTGGCAGTACAAGGGACAACATGGTCTGCATGATATTTCAGATCACTAGGGATGAAGCTGCTGCCTTACTCATCATGAGTCACTTGTGATTTTCAAAAAATTACTTTGCCTTCCTGAGCTTTCACAGGGGAAAGGATATAACAACTTCTGTCTCCTGAGATCTGTTATAAGGTCTAATTTATGCTGACAATATGCAGAACTGTTCAATGTTTATTTCTTTATAAAAACAAATAATCTTATTTAAAAAAAGAAAAAAGAAAAAAAAGAAAACTAATAAAGGTCTGGATAGGTTTTCCACAAAGATATTGTTGATAGTCTATAATTTAATGAAAAAGAATATTTTCCAAAACCAAAAAGGCAGTGTAGCATGTTATTGCTTTTTCTTTAATGCCACACTGGCTTTTCCCTTTTGGAAAATGTTTTTTTTTTCATGAAATTACAGACTATCAATGATATCTTTGTGGAAAACCTATCCAGACCTTTATTATTTTTCTTTCTTTAAAAAAAAAAAAAAAAAAATTCGTTTTTAAAATGGACATTCAATATTCACATATATATATAAAATAAACATTCAATACTATTAAATATTATTGATATACATATTTAAATTGTTAACTTACATTCAAAAGTTAGAGATGCTCTTAAGCAGAAAAAACAGGAAGAAGTCTGGATCTGCATTCAGTAGTATCTGAGTATTTTCAGCAGGACATAAGAAGAGCAGGATTCACTTTTTTGGATACTTTTTCCTTCTTGGACTTGCTCTTTCCCAACAGATGCTAAAATTAAATAAAATAAAAATACTACATTAAATCATAGGCAAGACTACAGAATTTCTTTATATTTTCTTGTATTTACTTTCACTTTTTTCTTATCTTTGTCAGTGAATCCTGTATTCTTGTCTCTATAATAATGCAGTTGAACCAGTAGAGTGACATTTAAGTATCTGTACAATGAGGTTCAGTTTAGGACTGAAACCATCTAACATCGGTGTTGGACATTTATGTCCTTTTTTGGAAGTAACGTTTATCTTGTTGTCATAATTGCAACCACAAATGAGATAAGCAGACAATAGTCTTCATTATTTTCACTTCTGTGGGATTCCACACACAAAATATTTGGGGTTTTTTAAAGATATCTTTAAGCTATTGTTCATAGTCTGTAATTTTATGAACAAAAAACATTTTCCAAAAAACGTGCAGTTTTTCAGCACATTCCAGCTTTTAGTTCCTGTTTTCACCTGTTCGACAGCATTTATAGTAAGTTCTGATAACTAGCCCAGATCAAAAGGGACTGGAAAATACAAGGTAGGGTCTCTGAGAAATAGAACTGCATTGTGGATTTTACTTTTCTTAATGTCACTGTCAGCTGCTCAAGGCAACATCAGTCCTGAGATTTTTCAGTTTGTTTCTGGGGTTCAAAGCAGAGGTTTAGCAGTCTTATCAAAGGCAACTTATCAATTCTCTGATCAATTCAAATGACTTGCTCAAGAAGTGGATGTAGAGCAGAGCTGTACGAAACGTTGCTTACAAATCCCACAATGAGCTGAGATTTCAACATGGAATTTATAAATCATTTAGGAAATCAGGAATGAGTTTCCAACAGAACATCATTTGCAGGGTGATCTGATCATTTTGACGTGAATACCAAGCATCTGTTCTATCCAAGAGTAATCAGCGCGGCAGCTGAGTGGTGACCAAGCCACTGCATGACCTCAGGAGCTCAGGTATCAGCCTCAGAAAGAGGTAGTTCATATAGTGCCAGGAATGCCTGGCAGAAGGCAGCAGGTTGTAGATGAGATGGTACGATGATTTCTGGCGTGAAAGTAGCAGAAATGAACATAGCAAGTAGGAAATGAGTCACTGAAAGCTGTATACTAGTGCAAGGGGTAGTGGCTGACAGTGTCTGCCTGCAGTCGCGAGGGTTGCAAGCAGATTTAAGTGTGAAAGGGACTTTCCTGTCTTGCAAGGCTTCCCTCAATTCACATTGGGATGAAATGCAAGACTTCAGTCTTGCTGGGTTTAGTAGAAAATTACTCAATACTTCCCTAGCTCAGCGACAAAGGCCCAAACTGTAGGCTCGGATACCAGAAGTTCTCTGCCCAGTCATGTTGTGAACAGGATTCCAAAACCACATTTCCCTTTCCTTGGAGGAGTGTTCAGCTGCTAATCCATTGGCCGTCTTGAGGTTCTTTTTTTTGTGAATTTTTTTGGTAGGAATTATTCCACCCTCCCTAAATAAATGAAAATACTTGGTTACCAGGGAATCTAACAGGGTGAGGTATTCCTCATATCATGGGATGGAAAAGTATCAGTTCAAACTCCAGATACAAGCAACTCTAACATCCAAAATAAGTGCTATAAACATTAACATTTTCATCATCTGTGATTTAAGTCTTTTTTTTGATCAGATTGGAAGCCAAGGAAATTGTCAGTCTAACGTTTTACCTAAATCTTTCACTGTCCTGTGATGAGTATTAGGTTGGCTTTATCCCATGAAATGTTGTTTTGCTGATCATCCACCTCCATGAGAAAGGTTATAAGGGAAAAAAGTGAATGTTATGAAGCTGGAGTTAAAGAAGCAACATGTGAAGACAGCTATTAAGCTGTTTGGTTTTTTTTATTTTGTTAGAGGGGAGTGATGTCTCCTTAAATAATAAAGTCTTAAGTGTTTTATTTGATGACTGATATTTTTAATTAGCCATAGATCAAAAATACAGATGACAGAAGTGATACAGTATTGGCAATATCTACAGTCCCTTTAGTACATGCTGTATTACCTTTTGAGTCTGATCTTGGGAGACTGATTCATTATTTTATTCAAAGTATGGGAATTTTATAATATAATTTTATTTTTTTCCCCTATCTAAATAATGTTCCGTGAAATGCACTATAGTTCTGCAAACAGAAATTAAATCTTACTTGAAATAAAAAACTAAGTTGCCAAAAAAGCAGACTCTCACAAAAGAATTCTCAATCTTCTAAGCTCTGTTTTTCATCATGTAATTTAGTAGTGTTTTCTCTGCTATCTGTTTCCTGTCTATCTGTTATGATGACCGTATAACAGGACAATGTTTTATTAGAAACATTCTGGCAAAAGTCTGACACCTAGATGCTAGAATATCACCAATTTAGTTTCAACAGCTTTGACTAAGTCACTTTTATTTCAAGACTGTATCTTCTTAAATGAGGAACAGTGTTATAAATTATAATATAATGTAAGTATAGTTTGAAATTAAAAGAACCTTCGTGTGAAAATGAGGATTTTTTTTCTATCCATCTCTCAGGTTCAGCAAAACCCAAAATAGTTTTAATTTTTAATTTTCATTTGAGCTTCCCTAAAACTGAAAAATAAATATTTTTCAGTTCTAAAATAGGACTAGAAGGAATACTTACATTTGATATGCAAAAGTACCACCTGTACAGCACTGAGTACTATGAAATTTTTATTCCAATTGACTGTTTCAGAGATTGGCTACAGAACACCTTCAGCTATCAGAAATGAGATGTGTTTGCAAAAGAGGGCATATATGAACTATATTGTTCCACACTGAGGATAGATTTCATTTAAGCAGCTCGCAAAAGAAGTACACACGGCATATACGTAGTGAGCTGTGACTATGGACAGTTATGACAACCACACATGCAAATAAATACCCCTCAAACTAAGTGATTCCTCCTTAACACGAACCACTGTGCTTGAAAGTGGTTATTGTAAGGTGTATAAACAAGCAAAGTGTATGCACTTCTGGATAAAACAAAACCAGCATAATGTTACTGAAGTCAGTCTGAACCACAGAAACCCTTGAATTTTATAGAGCTTCAGATCAAAAACCAAAACAAAACTAAGCAAATCCCCACAAAACTAACTTACCTTCTGAACTGTTACAGGTACAAATTCTACTGTCATGCTCTTCTGTGATGACGCAGGATTTTACTGACTTTGGCTCAGTCCGTCGTGTTTAGTACACACAGGAATAATGGTCACACTTTAAAATATTAGTTGACTTGGTTTTGACAAGCATCCAAAAACCCTGCTGCTCATTTAAATTTTGATCCTGCAAAATTGCTTTCACTGCATTCTGTCATTTTCCATTGATTTTATGTTGTTCTCCCCCCAACCCTTTGGATAAGGTCTGAGAATATCTTTGTTATCAGAAGAGTCACAGAGGAGGGTAAAATATGCTGAAAATGTCAAAACGTGAGAGAGGTCTTTTTAGTTAAATGACTTAGAATTGAATTCCACACAAACTTCATTAAATAAATTATCTTTTACATTATCTTAATTTCTGGAAGACAAAGTACAGAGAGGGTTTTTTGTTTTTTCAAATCAATTGCTTTGTTTTATTGTAAAGCTGTTTTTAACAGAAATGTTGAATTTCAGGTAAACAATTATGTTTATCTCCTTAATTTTAGTGATTATTTCTAAGATGCACTGAGTAGCAGTACTGGTTGAAAGGTATTTAAAAATGCTTTTTTTGGTATCAAGTGCCAAGATTTAAAATAATTTTTAAATAAAGGAATTGGCTTTTTCATAACATGTTAGGTGTAGGGTTACATTTCTGCTCAAAATCAAAGTAGCACAGGCTATAAATATTACTTCAGGCTTCCATCTAAAATATAGGAAACAGATTCAGAACTTGGTATACAGGCAGATAATGAGCTATATCCTTTCTTTATCCCATCTCCTCTCATCTCATTCTATTCCATCCCAGACAAATTTTCTGTTGTGATATGTTTTGCAACACAGAATATTTTAGACTTTTAACAGGAAAGGAGAAGGTCCTACTTTCATCTTGATGCAAAGTAAAAACAGACTTTCCCAATTTAAGTACAAGGATTCATCTATTTTACTTTTACTGGACAATTTGAAAGCAGTCTTGAGTTCCGAATGGTGTTGGGAAATCAAAATTATCTTTTATCCTCTCAATTTTTTCAACAAATAGATCTTTCAATGTCTTTTAGATCTGCTGTAAGAAAAAGACTAGTGAGAGCTAAGTACGGGAAGATTCAAGGACTTTGTTTATAATCTATCCACCAACTGAGATTCTTCTTATAAGCTCTGTAATTGGCAATCCAATCAGATGCCTCACTGAGATGATATTTCTCACTAAATAATGGTAATTTTACTTCCAAATAAGATGGCATACAAGTGGAAATCAGTGCAGCGGACTAGCAGCATGCTCAGATTGCATGCTTATTTGGGATTAAAGTACGCCTGTTTCTCAAATGTTCAGATTTCAGATCACCCATCATTCTTCATCAGGATGTCTAAACGGTTTATTATTTTCCCCTTCACTTACCCCAAGGCCAACTACACAAGAGATGCTATGCACCTCTCCACTGCCCTTACCACAAGATTTTTGGTTTGCCAAGTCATTTGTTTAGGGCATAAATCTAGGAATTCCTTTTGCAAGTCTGGGTATTTTTATGCTAGAATGCAGTAATTGTGTGTTATCAATTAATTCTTCAGTCTTTGCATAGTTTCAGGAGTGCTTAAGATACCAGACAGAAGAGTCCCCAACTCCTTCTTCCTCTATATTCTAAACATACACACTTTTCCTGAAAGCAAGAGGGCTTTTCTCTACTGATGTCTAAACCAGACACTGATCAGTTCCAGTATTTGAGAGAATATCTCACTAAAATGGATAGATAGAAGAGTGCTGATGAATATATGGCCTCAGCCATCTCAGTCAGTGGATTAAAAGGCACTGTATAGCTTATGATCATCTATTTAACATACTGTAGTACAAATAAGATGTCGTACAATGCTTGCAGTGACAGGGTGTTTCATCTGTGGAGGTGTTTTTAGAAGTTTGATTGCTTTTTTGTAAAGCCTGATCTAAGCAACTGCCTAATCACATATATTACATAAATTATCAACCGAAGAAACATGCCTTGCATTCCACATTACTCCAAATGATTTGGATTTTTTTCTCTTCATTGTATTCACTGATATTTCCCTAGAAATGAGGAATAATACTATTCTGCTGTAAGTGGGAAAAAAAAGCTTTGCAGGACAGATGCAACTGAAATCACTGTTAAGGGGCTAATTAATTTTGCTTTAGTATGCATCGATTTATTTATCCTGTGGTAGGCACGCTGCTCTGTAAGAAACTTTAGCCAATTCATTTGTGGTGTTTTTTCTAATTCTACATTTAACAAAAACAGCACACACTCCTGAGCCCTAACTGGAATACGGCTTTGTAAGGCTGTATTAACAGCTTTATTTGCTCTGTGGTTAAGACACGACCCTGATCCTCAACATCAATTTGGAGCCAAGTCCTTCATTCTTATGTTTTCCAATGTTACTAAACACAGGACTCTTGGGAAGAGATCACAAAATTCAAGTAACCAAATAAACATAAACACACATAAAATTTTTCAAAACTTTTTTTGCTCTTGAATATCTGCTATAAAGCAGATTTCACAAAGGGTTTCAGCATGGTGAAACATGCCTACATGCCACCATAAAATGCCTACAGTATGTCAACTATTCATACAAGTGTGACAGACATTTACTGGGTTATTTCATCAAGTCTATGCCAGCACAAACTCTAGCTTCTGCACTGGATTGCAAAGTGCAGACTTGAGCACACACATCCCCTGTGAAATCTACGTGCTCCATATAGGGATACTAAGACACTTCTGAAAGGTGTCCTAAAGGAACAGGGAGCAGAGGTGGTATTGAAATGCTGTCTGTCCCAAAGAGGAACATCACTTTGTGTGGACAAATATAACAGATACTTCTCCCACGATAGTCCCCGTTGTTTTCAATACTGAGCAAGGATAGTGTTGTAGCATGGATGACCATATATGTCCTTTACTGCTGGTCCCACTACAACTCGACTCTGTTTCTCATCAGCCTGTTATTTGCACTCAGACTTCAACTGACTTACTGATGTGTAGCTGATAACACTTCTGAGTGTGTGCTCAATGAGAAACGGATTAAAATGATGATTTCTCTGTTTCTGTGGTGAATTCATCCTCTGAGAACTGAAGAAAATGTATTGGGTTATTTCATCCACTTCTTTGCCAGGACGAGATTATCTGTGTCCCTTATTTCAGAGTGCGTTATGAACAATGGCAAATAAGGAACTTACCACTACACTAAAAAAATATGAATGAAAGGTAATGAATGATACAGTCAGTTTTAGTCATACCTAATTTTGGCCCACTAAAAATATAAAATAAAACCTAGTAGTACACCGCATGTTGGCTATTTTAATGGATCACACTGCTTCAGATTTCTAATTCTTTATAGAATAATCTTTAATATAGACTTAGAAGGAATAGAATCAGCACAGGTTTTCTGACCATCTCTACAAAAATACATTTCTGGAACTGTCGAGGGCTTAAGGTTAAAGTCTTCTGCATTGTATTGCTGTCTGTCTGTTTTTATCCAACACCTAGTTCTGAGATACAAAAAAATCCATTGCATAAATCCAAGTGACAATCTCAGTAGTAATATATCCCCTACCACCTGACTAAGTCCAGGGAGGGGAATCAAGTCATGCTATTGTCTGGCTGGCAGTCCTAAAACATCAGAAAGAAGTACCTGTGGATTTGGACCACATTTATCAAGAGGATGAACAACATCCATATGTTCACCAGATGACTACAGAGCTCAGTTCAAGGCCACAACAAAGGATAACTTGTTTCTTCAGGACTGGCTTTTATTAGATTGCTGTTTACAAAGATTTTTTTTTAAAATGAATATTCAAAAATATGTGGGAGGATCATTATTCTTTGTCATGCTTTTCTTTATTTTTCAGATATATTCTTTTAAATACAATGGTTTTATGGGTATTTTCATCAAGCATTTTTTCCCATTACAGTGACTCACAGTTGGAATTAAAGCATATGTGGCCATCTAAATTCAGAATCCAGACAAATGAAACTGAGTTCTGAATAGAAATGTCAAGGAATGTGTATGCTTACTCTCATAGTCTCACTGTGTATACACATACACCTACACACGCACACAAGCATAAAGTTTAAAAAGTCTTTTAATTAGTTAATGAAAGCATCAATACTCACACACATACATACAATTGTGCATATGTAAGTAGTATGTGTATATAAGTAGTGACATTTAGATGTATAAAGATGTGTGTGTGTCTGTGTAAAATTCCTATTTCTTGGTTTGCATCTATTTAATAACTTTAAAATTGGAAAAGATGGGGTAGAAGGATCTAGTTTTTGTTTTGTTTTTCACATTTGAAACAAATGGGGTGGAAATGTTCTGTGTCATAATATCCTTAAGCAAAATGATAACATTCTTTTATGTTCCTAAATGTTTCTCTAAAACATTCTAAATATTATCTATAGCAAAAACATTAGAAACTTTCCACAATTTTCCCTTGATTAATGTGGATTATTTGCTTGCTAGAAATAGTAATGATCTGGACTCTGAACATTTTTCTTTTATGTTTGCATAAAGGGAAATAATGCAAAGAATATCTCCTTTATTATTTTGTACAGGCTACTTAAACCTTGAGTTTAATGGAGCTGCACTGCACCTTGAACAGGCAAGGAAAGACAAGAGGTGGGTAGAGAAGAAGTCCAACATTTTTTCTGTTGATCTATAGAGTATTACAGGCTGAGAAATAAAGTTTCTCACAGAGCTGGAAGGATGCAGCATAGAATCCATGGATCAAATGGCTTCCAAGGGCTGCACCTGGAGTGACTCACTGAAGGAAAATTCTTTCCCAAAGAGAATAATAAACACAGAAACTGGAAGAAAGGCTTGCCGTTACCTCAATGTACACACTAGTAAGTTTGCTTTATCATTACCAAAGGTTTAATTAAATAATTGTTTTTCTCTGGAGCAGAATAATTTAGTTGGTTAAAAGAATATTTATTTCATTAAAAATGAAATTATAACCCATTATGTAATGCAAATAATCTAAAAAACTGGTTAGAAAGTGGGTGAGAAAGCCCTCTCAGTCTGAGAAAACCACTTTGGTGACACTGTTGCTGTTGCAAGATGCTGTTGCAAGGTCACAACATGTTGCTAGCTAAGTGTCTAGTTGTCTGAGTAATGAAAGGATCAAAGTATTTGCTGTTCGTAATACTGTGTTTATGCATCTCTGTTGACATGAGAGAGGCATATTCCAATCCAGTGGAGCCACAAATATCAACCTAGTGTGTGATTTTATGACATTGTAACAGCATAAAACCCATAAAATAGCTTATCATGTAGAATAAAAGCAAAACAATCCAAGTGACATAAAAATCATTATTCCTTGGAACATGGGAAGTTTAGCCAGATTTTTTATTTTATTTTTTTAACCATAAGCGTGGTGAAAACCTGTAGCAGGTTGCCCAGGGAGGTAGTAAGGTCTCTGTCTTTAGAGGTGTTTGGCAACCTGCTCTGATCGTACCTACTTTGAGTAACAAGTTGGATCTTTGGAGGATTCTTCCAGTCTGAGCTAGTCGGTGATTCTGTGGTTGCATGATTCTGATGAACTGCTGGAAGGTTTTAAAACAAACTTTAAACTAATTATCTCACCTCTCCTGTAGTCCAGGCTGTTGATTTATAGTGGAGATTTTAATACTTTTATTCACAAGTCTGCCAAAGGTTTTTTTGCCTTCTCTTGGTAGCTGTGCCCCTCTGCTGTGTTAGGATAGCACACATTGGACCAATGATTTTTTCTTTTCTCTAGGGTCTCAGTAGACTCCTGGTTTTATGCCTATTCATTAGTAAAGAGTTTATCAGCTATTAGATCATGAACATAAGGCCCAATTTTGGTCATTCCTGAAATACGTTGACTTTGCTATGAATAAGTAGCTCTGTCTGCCACAAGACATGTCAGATTTTCTACAACTCTTTATATATAACAGACAATATTTTTATACCAACAGTTAATTGAAGTAACGTTAATTAATCCTTAAAGGTATCTTTTAAATAAGGGATGTGAAGAAACAAGAGAATGCTGTTCATAGTCCATGCAAAAGAGAAAAATAATGAATGGGAAATTTGTAAAGGAAATTTCCTTGGTATTATGTGAAAAGGCAGAGACACTGCAGCGAATTATCACACTCAAAAATTTTCAATATCAACTTTCAGAAACATGTGCAGCCATGCATGTATGATATATATGTCTACACACACACAGAGGTAAACAGTGAGCTTTATCTCTGTAACCATCCTTCTGGGATGATTTGAAGTAGGTAGATGACCAAATAGCAAATAAATCATTAGTAAGAATCCCGAGTTGTTAATTTTCCTGCATGTTTGTTGTCCTGCAATTTTCACTCACTTCTTGGAAAATAAGATCTGCAATGTTAAATACACTGCATCTTTTCAAGTCTATTAGATTTGAAATAGTATTTCACTACTACATGAAAAAAATCATTGAGAGGAAAAACAGCATTAAGACAGTAAGAGGAAATTATGAGAGGAAAAAAAAAGCCAGCAAAAATACATTCTGGAGACAGAACGCCCAAGCAATGAGATGTATATGAATCTTATTTGTCATCCTAATACAAATCATCCATTGAGTTTCTTTGATCTAATTATATTTTGCCTCATTCAGTTCTTCGAGTGTTGGGAGTTTGCCCAATAAAGATGTCCATCCTTGTAGCAGGAACTGTCATATAGTATATTTATCAAATTACACCAGAATCCTACCTTTTTCACTTTTGTAATCCAGTAGCGTATACAAAGAATATCAGCTAAAAGACAATGGAGAAATTAAAATTATGACAATGGATTAGACAATATTGACATATTTATACAAAAATGTATTGAATTATATGTTTTAACATATTCAAAGTGAGGTACCTACTAAGTCAGTTAAAATTTGACTTAGAACTGGCCTTCAGTTTTGTTAAAGGTATATAAAATATATGAAATAAATCTGACATACAAAATATTTTAATATATTTTGATCTTCTGCCAGTCAAAAAAAAATATTTTCAAAAAGGCAAGAAAGACAACAAGCCTCTTAAATCTTGTTCATCTGTACAGACACACACAAAACAATGAACTCACGTCAGCATGAATAACTATGGTTAATGTGTTTGAAAATTACATCATATGACTACTACGCATTTGCTTTATCAAATAGTAATAGATTTTTTTAAAATGTAAATATTTCAAAAGCTTTCTTATCTTGTGATTTTATTTTCTGTTTCATTATAATAACCATTAAAAAGCAGACTTTGATTTTAAATTAAAGAAAACAAAATATGATTCAGAAACTGTTGAATTAGGTATTGCTTTTAACAAGTTTATCTTCTTTTTCTCTTCTGAAACAAAGAATTCTATCAGTCTAAACATAATTTCCAGTTTCTTGCTTTAAATTGATTGTTTTCATCAAAGCTTTTCAAATATGTAAACTAATAAACCCAGATTAAAACTCTGATCCAAAGGTCATACAAGGGAAGTAATTTCTAGGCCTTCTTACTTCAATTTTCATGCCATCTGTTTAAAATATTGTATTTTTTTAGGAACTACTCAACATAGTCTTCCTTTATAGTTAGTGAGTTGTGTCATCTGAATATGGTATTTTTCCTATCTAATACTTTAGAGAAACAATTTCAGGAATTTTACTTTAAGCCTAGATGTGAGGTTGGTATCGCCTTACCTAATAGAAGAGCTGGAGCATAGATTTATATTCCTAGGTCCTCCTTACAGCTGATGTAGAGAAGTAAATAGGTTCGGCATATTTCAGAATGGGAAATAAATTGCCATGTTTTTAGCTGAATCTCCTGTAAAGATTGGCAATTAGAAGCTTCAAAACCCAACCTCTTGCATTGTATTTCTAATAAAATAAATATTTAAAGGCAGTGCAAGACTAGAGTGCAAAATCATTTTGTAACAATATGTCCTTTCTTTCCTTGCATTCTGCTCAGTATGAATGATGTGTTTGACATGGAAAGCTTGAAATAATCCGCAATGCACGTTCAGTTCTTACGTTAAACCTACAAGTCTAGTTTAATTCAGTATGCATTTTATAATTGAAACTTATCTTTGATATTTTTGTTATCATTAAAGACACTTCATTTATGAGTATATGTTAATCACTATAAGATATAAATAGAAATTTAAGAGGTGGTTCTGTCACTCTGGTTGTCTAACATCAAGACAAAAATTTTTCAGACCTGTTCTATTCATACTGATTAAATTCTATAGCTCAAAAAGAAAAATCCATATACATATTTTATTTTATTTTTCCAGTTTTCAGTTCTTAATGACCTCAGGACAGGATATTTTGAGGGGATTAATGATCTGCTAGAAGATGTTCATTGCCCAAGGTATAGACATTTAGGCTAGTCATTAATATTGGGGAAATATTTCGTACTTCGATCATTGCTATTAAGTTTCTTAATGTATTCAGACTTTAAATAAGCTCTTAAAGACTGTGATAAAGGAAATTTCAAACTTGAAGCATCTGACGAGATTAACATTAAAACAACCTCTTAGGAAAAAAAAATCTTCATTAGAGTATACCTCTCTAGCTCCTTTTTTTTTTTTTTCCTTTCTATCTGACCTACTTTTCTCTTGCACTTGTCCTCTGAAGACCTTCAGAAATCAGGTTGTACATCTATCTAAAGCCCATGAGTCAAGTTTTTGGCTGAAAAACTTTAAATACGTCATATAGCCCACTGAAAGACAGTTCTGTATTCATGTGAACAGAACAAGTCTCTTTAGAAATACACACGCGTTCCTACACACATATATTGATGTAAATAAGTGCGTAAAAAACCACAGGCACGCACATTTACCTTTTTGCTGAGACTGCTGCTGACACAGCATAAAATACCCAGACTAGCACTTTATTAAGTGTAAAGAATAGAAAATCATACTTTGTAGCTCTGACTTGTATTAACCTGTCTGTAATAACTTTACAAGAAAATGTAAACTGGAACACAAAAAATGTTTTTGTACTGAGATTTTCTTGTCAAGCAAAATAAATGAAGTATTCTAAGAATTTGTCATTTCTATTTAGTTTCTTCCTCACTTTGAAAGAATCCAAACATGGTGATTTGAGCCTTTTTTAATTTGTGATTTAATTTGTGATTTAATTTGGAACTTTTTGTCAAAATAACATCAAGCCATGTGTTTCTGTCTGCTTGGTTTATTTGTTTTTAAAAGGTAGAGACAGATTTTCACACATGCAGTAGTGAAAGAACCTCTTTTGGATGGAATTTACTCCAACACAAGAAAACAGCTACATTGTGATCCTCAGTATTGACCTTTCTGCAGGAAGACGTGAGCCTACCTTTCCTTTACAGCTAGGATGTCATCAAAGCCCAGCTGCCGGAGAAGCCTCTGACTCAATCAGCCTTGGGCTGCCCCAGTACAACTTCTCACTTCTGCAGTGTATAGTCTGTCCTGGTGACTTTCAACGCACAAGTCTCACTTCTTCTTAAAGCTGGAAGACAGAATAACATCCTAGCTTAACAGTTTGCTATAGTCCAAGACAGCAAAATTTTAGTTTTTACCGACGTCTGTGACTGGCCAGCTACCCTACCTGATATCAAATTGCTCACATGCATTTTAGATCAACTATATGGGACAGCTTTCTTTTTAGGATTCAGTTAGATAAACTTAGTACCTTTCCCAGGCACTTTCAAACCATGCCTGACGCACTGAATTTAATCTACATGTGTAATCATGAGAACTGTAGCATTATGATCATGATCGTTATCTTTTGAATGAGAAAATACCGATTAGCTTGAAGGCTGATAGTGGCTGTCCGGGTGATTCAATTTTCTAATTCAGGGAGATAAGTAAGAAGGAGAAACAGTGGATCACAGTCCAGAATTTATTTAAGTGCTTTATTTAATGAACTTTCTTTTTCAACTTTATTAAATCTTTGCTGATCTAGCAAGCACATGAGGTTTAAATATATATAACTTATGCTAAATTTGTACTACTGTTACCAATGTTCAGCAGTTTTAAAGTATTTACCCAACTGCTAACTTGAAGTCAGTCCTCCTGTTAAATGTAACTGTGCAAATGACAGAATGTGGGTTCATCTTTGTGTCCTAGAACCTACCTGGATATGTTGAGCTCAAAAGAAGGACTATATTTAATATTTTTTTCCTAAACTGAATTATTAAATTCATCTTGAAATTTGAAGGCATGCTGAGTTGACTCTTTCTTCAGCTTCATCATGAGTAATACCTTTCGTACTTGTAACCTTTTGCACTCCAATATCTTCATATCACATTTTCAAAGTACCTTTGA
Organism: Neomorphus geoffroyi; assembly: GCA_033558235.1. Taxonomy (NCBI): domain Eukaryota; kingdom Metazoa; phylum Chordata; class Aves; order Cuculiformes; family Neomorphidae; genus Neomorphus; species Neomorphus geoffroyi. Next base: position 19,764,509 of record JAUMJM010000053.1, on the reverse strand, counting down.
AACCATCTTTAAGGTACTTTCTTAAAAAGCAGGACTTGGCAATTCAAGTCATGATTCCTGAGTCAGAACTATCTTTCTTGAAATGTGTCAGGTGTAGAGTACTAACAAGGTTTAAAAAGAGGAAATTTTGTTTGCTTTTAAAGTAGACATTTATAGTACTGCATGCACATCTGCGTTTAAAAATACTCCATATACATTTGTCAGAGAGCTTGTTTATGTCGATAAGCCACAAAAACTACTCCGAGGTAGAAAGTTCTGCACACCAAAAGCAGTAGTTCACCACAGAGCAGGAATGATACAAATGTAAATATAGGCTCCTCCCTTATAGCAGGGAGATCTATGTACATGAGAGTCATATGTGTCTTATTGGGCCGTGGTCTTCCTTGAATAGCAGTCTGAGATAATCACAGCACGTTAAATTAATTAAAGTAATTGCCCATGTATCACTTAACACGTCTTAGCCTAAATGCTGAGAAAGTGTTAAAATTAATATGTAAGAATTTTCTGAAATCTCAGAGTTTGCCCAAGTTTACAATTAAAACATTAAATATTCCAGAAAAAAAAAAAGAAAAAAGCCCACAACTACCTATAAAGCCTAGGACCATATTCAGACAATAAGGTGGGATTTCGTTCATTTACTTTTCAAAAAGATACTTGTATAATAGAAGTATGTTGTCTGAATCAACGAGTAATATTTAAAGAAGAAAGCCAAAGATCTTGAGAACTATTTACGCCCTGGTAGACACTTAAAATAGGTGGGATGAGTAACCCATTGGAAGTGTTCATCCTTCCCCATTGACTGAACACTATGCTAGATTAGACTACATAACCAAGGAGAATTTTAAATTGGAAGGCACATTTTTTTTTTAAATCTGAGGAATAATAAGGAAAAAAAACCTGGGAAACTAATATCCCCAACTGGTTTCAAAGGAAATTAAGATAATTCAGGAAACTGTGTGCTTGTCATAGAAAAAGAATGATGATTGCAAACCCAAACAGAAATTTGTGTAAATTTCCGAGTCCCTTTGGTCACAAACAGATTTTGAGAGACGGTATTGTATTTTTTCTTCCTTATATGGAATTTGATATTCAGATATTATTTGCAAAGTGAATTGTATGGCCTCTTTAAATGCTAGATAAAGACTAATTTCAACAGTCTTTTTCATGTTCAGTACTGTGGTTTCTTTGATTGTTGGAATTTTTTTTTCTTAAAGTCACTATAAAGTGATTAAATGGGTATTTTAATTTGTGAGGCACCACACTGGGTAGCGTACTGAAACACTGACTCAATTTACCAACATATGAAAACAGTGAGGTAAATCATTTCATAGAGGATCTAGAAAAGACAACTAATTCCCAATATAATGACAAATGCTCTCTGATCTGGTGATTCACCAGAAAATATTCTACCTCTTTTCTATTTCAGTGAGCATCGTTTCCAATGTTACAAAGGTGTTCTGCTGTTGTTGTATCAGTGTGCATGTTATCCATGTCTCACTCTAACCAAGCTGTATGTTAACATAACACACATACCTGATGCCTGACAGTCACTGGCAGAAAGTAGGATGATCGAGTAACAGTAATAGAAGAAACAGCAGATATGACTAAATCTAATATCCTTCACTTTTCGATGCAGTTTTAAATATTCTCAGCTGTATGAATTTGAGGGAAATATGTGACCATAATTTTCTTTTGCTGCCTGAGTCCCTGCCTAGTGGTTGTGGTGGTAGTGATGATGATAACAGGCCCAGAAGCAATGTTTTGAATAAGTTTCTCTTCATCACAGAATCAAAGAAAGGTCTGTGTGCTCTAAGTGAAAGATATGCAGTTGATTTAGCTCCTTGCAAGACTATTTGTTTCTCTGAAGGCATTCCTTGCTTTGATCAATAAGTTATCATAAATAAAAACATAGCAATTGCATAAAAGAGTCTTTTTCTTGGGTAGGAATAATGTATCCTAAATCTCAGCAAACCCATAATCTTTACAATGTGGTATGGCTCCAGATCAAGGGCAATCCTCCCCACTGTTTCTCAATGTATGAACAGTGTGGTCGGATGATTTGTGAGATGCTTTGCCTTCTCCTAGAAACTGCCTGCATATTATAGTTTTGGTCAGGGTTTTTTTTTCCCATCTAAGTGTAACCTCTTGCTTCAGCGTAATAATGACAGTTCCAGTGTTCAAAGTCAATTATTTAATATTGGATGAATAGTGTTGCATTGAAAGTAGAAAATCCTATATTTTTTCTCATTTTTATAAAAAGAGTTTAGAGGATCTGTCCAAGAACAGTTAAAATAAATGACAACAGTCTGGACAATTGCGCAAGTATTGAGAACTACACAAGATGAGACGCAGAGATGATCTCACTCCTCAGTGATGCCTAAGTAAAACCCAGATAAACAGATAGTCTTGAATGTCTTGGACTTAGGGAGAAGTAGACTTTTCCAGTGTTGTCCCTACTATCTTTCCTTTACTGGAAAAAGTCAAATTTTATCTCATGGATTATAATCCCTCTTTGCACCCAGGACATCTGATATGTGTGCAGCAACCTCAAAAATGTAAAAATGGGTAAGTATTTTAATTTGCAGGGCTGTATTGTTCGAACTGATGTAAGAAACTAGATACTCTTTTACAGTTAGATGTGATAAAGTGTCTCGGAGTAGCATGTCCCATGATCATTTACAGAAAAGTAAATCCACATGGACTTTTCTGCCTCACAGCTACTTAAGACATTAAGATACACACTCCCTAGGACGCTTACTTTCACTGAGCACCCTATAAGGATCTCTTGCATCCTCTTGGAGTCAGGGAAATAAATCTGAACCTATAGAAACTAGGAAGAAGGGTCTTAAGGTGCCGAAGGGAAGAGTTCAAACAAGAATTATATCTTGCTTATTGGATTGCAATTTGCATTGTTCTTTGATATTTGAGGAATCATTTGAGGACTTCCCCAATATTTTATAGAATGAAGAAAACAGTCATTAAAATGCATGTGGCTATGGTAGGGGCTGGCTTGCAAAAGCAAAAGAAAGCTGGAAGAAGAATTCACGGTGAGCATAGAAACAACCTTTGTCTCCTAGGGCACTAAGAAGTACAAGTCCTACAGGCTATGTCCCAGTATGTAAAGTAGAAATATGATTTCATCTTTCAGGACAGTTCTTCTCAAGTAGCTAAACTTTCTGCAATTACCAAACCACACTGTCAGTATGAAGGAAAGTTACAGAAATAATTGCTCAGCCACGCTACAGAGGACACCCTTCAAATGTGAGTGGTCCTGTTACATAAAATGCATAGAGCACCAGGGAAGTGTTATACTTTGATTCTATTTATGAACTGTTTTGTCATGGATGATACAAATATCCTGTAGGGGAAAGAATTCTTTCCATTTATTTCTTGCATTTGTTTCCAAATATGTACAGTATACATCTGTTAATCAAGGTTTATTGCAACATCATTGGCATTGAGCTCTCCAGGTACAGTGTACCAAGGACATTCCTATCTTAGGTTACCTTTACCTGAAGCAAATAGAGAAAAAGAAGAAACAAATGTAAAATTTTTTATGAATGCAATAAGGTCACATGTCTTTCAATGTGAAATACAGAATACTCTGAATAGTTTGGGATTAAAGCATACTGTTCCTGCAGTTGTTTGGCAGGCATTGTCTTAGCCCTCTATCAGTTTTTGTTTTAACTCCATTCCAATTAATTATTATTTCACTTTCATTTCATAATACCTGAAGGCTGGAAACAATTTTTTAAAATATAATTAAATTCCTTCAATGTATTTTGTCAGTAGTTAGCCTTTGCAAACCAACATAATCATGCACTTGAATAGATAAGAACCTTGATTAAAGATGTAGATTTTTCTTCAATTGCCACTTGAGTTGTGTTAAAGAAAGATACCTAAAATGTCCCTTAACTGTATGACTTTCATACACATAAATTTAAAATGCTGAGAAACCGATGATTTCTTAAAATAATACCTTATTCAACTGAGACAAAAAAATTACAATAAATATGAACTTCTCATTCTTGAAAATAATTTGGATATTAATTATTCTACTATACTCCAGAAATATTAGTTTTTCAGAGTTTAATTAAAAGTCTGAATTCGCATGGTTTGTTTAACACCATGAAGCAGAACTGCACACAAGTAGACTATGGTTAGTTTAAAGTGTTAACTTCTTGAAAATAAATAAGAAGCGTGAATTATTTGCAGCAGCTCTATCAGCACACCCGTTTTCAAAAAAAAGTAAAAAAATTCAGTGTCTTTTGCTTCTTTGTGGAGAAGGCAAATTTTCTACATATATGCTAAACTAAACAGGGCCTTCTATTTGCTGGATTTTCCTGAAATTATTTTTGATTCCTAGAGCTGTCAGGAATCAAAAATTAGTAATAATAGAACCATAGAATCACTAGGAATCTTCTAGGAAATTATTTTAACTAACCAATCAATTCTGAAAGGAAATCCTAAACTTCCAGCACTTCTCTTTTCAGAATGAAAATATTACAGTTTGGTATTCTTCAAATAAGGAACAGAAATGGAGAGGGGGGAGGAAAGAGAATTGGTAGCTTCAACAGCATTGTCTTGTGAAGCGGCTGAGCACATAAAAACTGGTTGACAAAGCTATTTAGAAAAACAACTATTTCAGCAAAAGAGTGGAAGAAAAGCTGAGTGCATATATTGAGGCTGATGAAGAGGAGTAGAAAGCAGAGACTGCTGCTAAACATAAGGATTTACCTGTGAAAGACCAGGCAGGAGAGACATCTGAAAGAAATGAGCAGAAACTGAAAAGAGTCTGAAAGCTTATTACCTGTCCTTTCTATCCTCTCCCAAGTGCCAACTAATTTATCATCTGTACTTTTCTTTTTCTTCAAAACTACTTTTTCTTCTCAGATAGAGCTGACTAACATGCTACAATTATGCTTGGAAAAGAGACAATCGTGCAGTGCTTTCTTTTCTTTACCCATAATGCACATACAAAAAAGAAAACATTTACATGAGGAAAAAAATAATACAAAACTCACGTGATCTTTTATTCAAGCATAATCAAAATGGTTATTATCTCCTGCAAATATTGAAGACTTGTTTTTACTTTTATTTCCTTTCTCATTTTTCACAGCTACTTCTAGTTATTTTTTTAAAACAAAAGCAGAAGTCTCAGGTTTCTTTCTTTATCTTATTTATGAAAGCACATCTATGAAAATTTGTAGGAAAATTTTCATGCACATTTAAAGAAAATGCAATCAAGTGAAGCTTGCCTGAAAATACAAAAAAAAAAAATACAATCAAAATTTTGTGTTTCCATTTGGAAAGTTAAACATATTTCTGTAAATCTGTTTTGGTTAATAAATTATTGCGATAATTAATAATTTCTTTATATCAATTGTGAAGTGTTCAGTAAATGAAAATGATCTGTCATTTATAACATTATGAAATCTTGTGGGTTTTAGAGCCTCTTAATCACTACATTGATCATCTGGCATATAAAATAAGCTGAAAAAGAAATTAAATATTTGGTTATTGAAGGTTGTTTATAAGGAAGAAACATCCCTTTCATTTCACTTTCTATTTTGCTGCTATTTTCTTCTTGTCTTGTTTTGTCTTGTCTTTCTCTTCTTTGATTGAGGGTAGACTGTTTTAATAAGAAGATATTTTTAATTTAGAATATTTTTTGAGGAACTGTCTTGAGTTCTTTCTGGAAGAAATGAAATAGTCTTTCATGTTTTCATGAATCAGTAATAGGAGTAAAACCTCACTCTGATGATGGCTTAATAAAACACTCTGGAGGAATGAATAGTTTACAAATGCAGTGATTTGATTGCACTTAATTTCAGTGAAGTAATCAACTTCTACCAATATCCCATTCTCCTCCAACCAACACGCACAATTATCTTCCACTTCTTTGGACAACTGTTTCCTCAGGTTTTCAACAAAGTAGTTTCAGTGGGAGATCTGCCATCCATGGAGAATTTCAAAGTGATTCACCTAGCTGAAGAGAAGTTATTATTTTATGCTTGATAATGACCTTGCTTAATTACCGCTGAAAACACAATCTGACTTCACAGAGCAACCTGGTGAAAAAGCAAAGTATCAGCTGTCTACCATGCCACCTGCTAGCCTAAATCGTTCTATGGCAGCTCTTTAATCTGGGGAATAGTAGAGAATAAGTGTTTGGTCCTTTGGCTCCTAACCTCCTCGTACCCTGAAACAGTCAAGTGTGTCATTTCTCATAATACTCTATTTCCCTGTGGTACTTGGTGCAGTAAAACATCTAACACTTCTGTCCGGCCTTCAAGAGATGACAAGGACAAATTAACGTGCCCTTCCAGTCAAGCTGAACTCACATGGCTGTTGCCAAGGAAATGTCTCATCATCATCAGAACCTGCGCAAGCAGAGGAGGAGCTCAATCACCCTTCCCACATAGTCCTAAGCCATAGAAAGCTGATGGGGAAATTGGTAAATGCCAGAAGGCAGGATCAAGCTTTGTACATCCATGATGTTAAGAGTAAATAGCACCACCTTGTGTTCTTAGCCATACCATCTGTAAGACTGGCCTACTGTAAATCATTCCTATACACTTTTTTTTCTGTAGTAATTAAAACAACACTCTTTGCTGTGCCCTTAGGTTAATATAATTTGTTTTATTCACAGCCTAAGTCATTTGACTCCCTGCAGCATATTATGTCTACCCAGCAGTGCTGAGAGAACAAGTAGAGTACATTTCAAAGTGTACATAAATCCAGTTCAGGTTATTTCAAATGAAATAATAAGGTAAAGGCTGTATGCTTGACTCCCATAAAAAAATTCTTAGGAAGATAAATAACGATTCAGGAAAATAAAGATTTACCTCAGATTCCTTCATCAAACAAAAGTAAGTGTGAGAATGGAGAAATACAAAGACAAAATATAAAGAACTGGAAACTCTGGATATGTCCTAAAGGACAGAGCCATGGCCACCATAAGAATACCAACCCCTGTTTTGAAGGCGGGTACTGCTACCACATCCTTCTCTCCAAGCTAATTCAAGTCACAAATTCCAGTTACCAGCATTGACGCTTCCAAAAATCAGACAAAATTTTTTAAGCACTCTAAAAGTAGCTATCTTCGAAATCAAACGTTGCAGAAAAAGCCACAAGCCTGGTTGTCCAGCTCATTTAAATAAGGATAAGAATAGAGCAAGTACATATAAACATATAATAGTAATATCATCCCAGCTTCTAAAAATTTTCTATTTAGAGGGCTTCCTATGTGTGTTATGGTTCATCTGTTTAGTAATATTTTCCAAATAGTTTTCCTTTGTCAATGAACTCTATCTCTTGGGTTTGGACTTGGCTTTCACTGGTTTAATTTGATGGTCACTTGCTCTTTTAGTGGAAAAAGCAGCAAGTAGTCACTTCTTATCATCCTCCTTCATGCCACTGATGATTTCTGTAGATCGCCTAGTGACCTCTTAGCAAGCTGAAAACTCCCAGACTATTCAACAGGCCACCGTAAAGAAAATGCCATTAACTATCTTTGATCATCTTTGTTGATCATGAATTTGTATAGATGCATGCTCATCTTTTCTGGTTTGTTCTATGTTCCTTTGCTACCAATTTGTAATATTTGATATGATTTTTTGAATGCTGACAAGCACTGAGCTGTTTTCATGCAGTCATTTGCCATGACTCCGCACACTATGTGTTTGTCGGCATGAAGTTCACTCTTTTATGTAAGAAAATAGGGATGTTTCCTCCCAAATCTATAACTTTATATCTGTTTGCACTGAACTCTGTCTGCCATTTTATTGCCAAGTCATTCAGTCTGCTAAGGAACTGACATGGTTCGGCTCTAGCCCAGCTAATTTTCAGCAGCTAAAACCATGCAGTTGGGCTCCTGACTAAAACAGAAATATTCGCAGGTGTCTCTCAAACTTAGTACCTTGAGTAACCATTTTTAACCGGGTGTAATTGGGGTAAAATAGGGTAAGTTTTCATGGGAACCTTTAAGAAATTGAGTTTGGAGCTGAGTGGACACTGAAGACAGTAGAGAAGCCAAGAACCAAATACAAACCATTGTGATCTTAAGCCACAGAAAATAGTGCAAAAGACAGTCTTGGGAACTGAGAAGACACAACTTGTCCCTTTTGTTTGATTTGCTCTTTTTTCCAAGAAACCGGACTCTTCAGTTAACAAAATATTTAACAGGTACTCTGTATCCTGGGAATAACTTGTTAGACTACAGCCTGAATAATCAACAACAGTTTAGTGACATCACTGCAATGGACTCGTGTTTTGTCTCAGGAAGACCAAAAACCTCAGACCTTTGGTTAGCAAGAACCAAAACCACATATCCATCTCTAGCACGAAAGCCATTCTGAGCCATATCTGAAAAACAGATAGTAATAGCTTGCTCAAGACTACATGCATTCTGAGTATTACTCATATTCATCCAATAATTTCATTTGAGATATTTTAGGGTAAAGTACTGCCATTTTAATATATCGTATGGATAGCATTCCATGATTACAAGCTTTGCAAGTGGTCTCCAGATTATTCAATATCATTTTGCAATACTGAAGGTATTTTATTTTTCTGTGAAGTCCGTGTAAAACTGCTCAGTTGTGAGTAGGATAATATTAGTTATAAAATAATTTACAATGACTAGTGCATTACCGGTTGTTTCTTTATGAAGAGTAAGACTTCTAAGGAAATAATTAAACAGATGTTTATTGGTATGACTTTTACCTCTTTGGAGAAATGTAAATAATAAAGTTTAGGAGAGAATTCACTAATAGAGAGAGAATAAGTTCCATATGTAGATCAATAGGGCCCTAGAAGCTTTGCAAGTAAATGATTTGTTGTATTTCCATACTCTGAATTTATATAGTGAAAAGATTTCTGTGCTAAAGTGACACTGTCACTTCACTGCCTTGGAAAAGTGATGGAAAACAACTATAACTAACATCAAGAAAACACTTCTTCCCAGGCAGTGTAGAGAGAATCACCTGTCACATATGACTTACCATTTCCTATATGTTTCCAAACAGTGCCTCTTTTTTATTGACTAATTGGAAGAATAGTAGTGGGCATACAAAGTATTCTGAGAAAGATAATGAAAACACTGCATTGTAATTGTTCTATTAAAAATGTAGCAATTCATCACTTAGCATCATTAGTGGTTGATAACTTGGTCTGTGTCAATAATACTCATATGAAGTTTTATTGTCTTCCAGTCAACTTAAAGCATAGGTTAACAGTAATAGCCGCCTGCATTAAAATTTAGACGCTGCCTGCTGAAAATGGATAGTAATTTGGTGATTATTCATTTTTTTAAACATTCTGCATTATACTAATTTATTATGCAAAATTAAATTAGAGTGCATGGACCATATGGATTTTTTGCTTTTTCTATACTTATTTGTGGCAGTGATGAATGGCAGATAATTTATAACACTGAAGTTTAATAATTAAAATTACTTTTATTATTCTGTTTACTAGTTTCTTCTTTCTGCAGCCTCTTATAATTTTGCCACATGATTAGCAACAAAGTTTGCACAGCAGCACCTTCTAATAGAACGCAGCATGGACAATTTTCCATGCAGATTCAATCTCCATCTATATTTCGCTAATCCCTTGATTGTTCCTGGGGAAAATAATCGGATCCCTGTTGTCTTTCTGATGCACTGAGTATTCAAAAAGATAATAACAAGATTCAGTACAACCAGAGACTCAGGATATGTATCTGCTCTTTGGCCTAACTGAAAAAGGCCACCCAAGGAGCCCAGTTGATCATTCACTGAAGCTTTGCCATGATTAATACAACTTTATCACAGACTGTGCTACTTGCAGTGGAAATATGCTGCTGTGGTCACTTAAATTTGCCTGGCTGCCAGATGCCCATCAAGGCGCTCTCTCACTTTCCCTCCTCAGTAGGACAAAGGGAGAAAACAACATGAAAAATCTTGTGGGTTGAGATAAGGACAGGGAGATCGCTCACAAATTACCATCACATCTTGACCTGGGGAAGTTTAATTCAATTTATTGCCAATTTTTAAAAAAGATAATGAGAAGTAAAAATAAAATTAAAAATGTCTTTCCCCTACCGCCTGCCAGAGTCTATCCCATAGTCCCTGTCCCTTCCCCCACCCCGATATTAAATCTTGCCATGTAAACCCAATACAGGTGTTAAACATGCCAGACATCCATGAGATTATTCAATTGAGAAGACTCCAATACTTTCTCACCTACTGCTCACTTGGGCCACTGGGACCCAGCTGACCTCTCAGTAGGTTCTTGATGAATTCCTAATACTATACAACACTGATATAGAAGCTCTGCCGAAGTTTAATGGTTTAATACAGTTCGAGTTGTTGTCACCTATAGCTGATACCATAGAAAACAAAGAATTGAGTAGGCATCTCCCATCTGCTTTGATTGCTAGGTCATATCGTATCACAAAAATTTATCTGTTCACCTGGGTACAGCTACAGGCAGAAGTCCCCAGAAAGGTACATACTCCTTTGTCTTGCTTTGAAATTAAATACTTGAACTGTCTTGTTCCTTTGGATGTCATGGAGATGAGCATAGCCTTAAATTTAAACATATATTTTGAGACAATTCTGAACTGGATTTAACAGAGTAGTAATTTCAGATTGTGTTGACTTAGAAATAAGGAGTGCTTGTGCATCAGAGTTTCATTCATCTCAAGCTTCCTTTTTACTGTGCAATCTATATTGGGAAATTGAAGGAAAAGGGATTTAAAAATTTGTAAATTGTATTTGTACGTGTTTACATTGCTAGCCTAATAGAAAGAGACCTCAGTGTAAACAAGATTCTGCTTTACTGTATTTTTCATCTACATTGAAAAAACCAGCTACAGAGTAGATTTTGAAAAGCTTTGAAAAATGGATTCTTTCTGTTCTTTCTGATGGTAGAATTCCCATTGATATCAATAAGAAACAGATCAGGCCAGTGCAGAAGAGTTTTGAAAATGTCTTCTAAATGCTAAAATACACTGGTTTGCATTTAATTGCACAAATGAGTCCCTTAAAATTCTTAAATCTGGAATGTTATCTTTCCTTAGGGGAAAAGGACAAAAAGACTATTACATGCTACCTGTAGTCAGAAGACAGCAGAAATATGGATCAAGTGAAGAATTAAAAAAATGATCATTGAGTTGTTAGGAAGGTAAAATTCTCATTGATGTCAGCAAGCTTTTCTGCCTGAGGATAAGATGGACATCTATAGTCTGATTCAAGACCATTTAAAATCATTATAGATATTTTAGTAGTTGCAGTAGGTGTTAATGAGACCAGCTGTGAATCTAAACTTTATATATTTAACTCTTGCCTCCTGGAATGATGAGTTGTAATCAGTATGTTGGGAGGTACAGAGGCTAACTCATTTGGCTCCTGATATTAAACATAAGCTAAGTCTTATACAACTGTCCCCTGCTGCATGCCCATTTTGAGTGTGTAATTAGGAGTAGGTATATGATTTTTTTTTGCAATGCAGCACCACGATTTCTCTTGCTTCATAACCAGTCCCATGTTGTCAATAATTCAAAGGAGTTCACAGAGGACTGAAAGATTTAAGCATTACCTACATTTTAAGTACTATTTACCCTTGTGCCCTTTGCTTCATCGTCCTGGATCTTGTACTTGCAGGGATCCCATTAGCCAACATCTCCCCTGGCATGAGTATAGCAGTAAAACTTCAGTTCTGTTGTGGGTAACCTCTCCTACCAGACACAAGCCTTGATATATGACACTACTTCACTGTCATCTTCACCAAAAAGAAAACATTCTGACATTAGTGTTCTTGCTGATCTGTCTGTGATGCAAAAAGAATAATATCCCTAGGGAAAAGCTGTATTTGCCATGAGGCATTTCGCTCTGAATGTTTCAGTTCAGTCATCTGAAAAAAATATTTTTTTAAAATATATTATATTTTATATTTTGATATTTTCTCTTTTAAGTGTTGCAAATGGTACAGTCGTAAAAAAGATTCATATATTACAGGTTCACATGATTCTGCTAAAGATTATACATATATCTGCTTGTTAAATTAAAAGTAAATTGCACAGTGTTGAAATATAGGATTTTCTTTTACAGCATAATTAAACCCAGCTATCAAATATTTGTAGGGAGGATATTAGAAACAAAAGTAGATACTGAAATCTGTACTGTTCCCTATAAAAAGAAATCTCTTACCAAAAAGTGTTTTGCAAACTATCAGCATTTTCAGTAACTGCAAATAAAGTGGTCATTTTCTCTTCCAGAAATTTAGGTATTGTCCTGACAAGAGGTAAAAATAAATTGAAAACTCCAACTGAAAACAAAACAACGATGAATTGCAAATAACTACCTTTTCCAAAGGAAAGCGAGATATATCTCAGTACTATGAAAAGTTTATTGTGTATCAAGATGTTAAGTCTCAATGATCAGAAAAATCATTCAGAAAATTAAGAAAAAAATGTCACCACCTATGTAGACAAGTTATATGTGACAGTAATTTAAAATAAATATTTAGATTATTTTTAATGTATGTATGTATGTATCTTACATGTAGAAGGGAACTTAAAATTTGAAATTTAAAATGTCTTGTTACATATGCTCAGGAAAATCTTCATTGGTTTAGAAAGACCTGTGTCAGCTTCTTTTCAATACTTTGCAAAAAAGCAATGTATGAAATGTGTACTTGGAGTAACATTGTTAATGTAAGCATTTAAGTTTTCTAAGAATTAGTAGCTCAGTATAGGATACATAGTTGTTTTCAAGTTAGTTTCAATAAAGAATCATAGAACCATAGAATCATAGAATCATAACATTGCAAGAAACCTCTGAGATCACTGAGTCCAACCGTGCCTGTCTCCTTACTAAACCACGTCCATAAGAAACTCATCTACCCGTCTTTTAAACACCTCCAGGGATGGCGACTAAACCACCTCCCTGGGCAGCTGTTCCAGTGCCTGACCATCCTTGCAGTGAAGAAATTCTTCCTAATGTCCAGTCTAAACCTCCCCTGGGGCAACTTGCAGCCATTTCCGCTTGTCACTTGTGAGAAGAGCCCAGCACCCATCCCATCACAACCTCCTTTCAAGCAGTTGTAGACAGTGACGAGGTCTCCCCTCAGCCTCCTCTTCTCCAAGCTAAACAACCCCAGCTCCATCAGCCACTCCTCGTAGGACTTGTTCTCCAGCCCCCTCACCAGCCTCGTTGCCCTTCTCTGCACACGCTCCAGCCCCTCAATGTCCTTCCTGTAGTGAGGAGCCCAAAACTGAACCCAGCACTCGAGGTGCGGCCTCATCAGTGCTGAGCACAGGGGCACAATCACCTCCCTGCTCCTGCTGGCCACGCTGGGTCTGATACAGGCCAAGATGCCACTGGCCCTCTTAGCCACCTGGGCCAAAGATTTGTAAAACAAATAACAAATTATTAAGTAAATAAACTATTTTGAAAGCTTGTTAGTCAACAGGCCAGTGCTAACTTGAAAATTAGATACTTATAAGTTTTAACCCTTTTTGACAATAGCATTTTTTACATTTGTCACTTACCTATATTAAACACAAATTCATAGTCAAAATTATTTTCCTTCTAGGGAGCAAATAAAACTGTGAGATGTATGCCGCTGGAAACAGCAGCAACCCTGCGACAAAGGAGAGCGACGAAGGTGGTAAAGGGGCTGGAGCACAAGCCCTATGAGGAGCGACTGAGGGAGCTGGGGTTGTTTAGCCTGGAGAAGAGGAGGCTCAGGGGAGACCTTATTGCTCTCTACAACTACCTAAAGGGAGGTTGTGGTCAGGCAGGGGTTGGTCTCTTCTCTCAGGCGATGAGTGACAGAACGAGAGGACACGGTCTCAAGCTTCGCCAGGGAAGGTTTAGACTGGACATTAGGAAGAAGTTCTTTACTGAGAAGGTGATTGGCCATTGGAATGCGCTGCCTGGGGAGGTTGTGGAGTCACCATCCCTGGAGGTGTTTAAAGAGAGATGGGATGAGGCTTTTAGTGACATCGTGTAGTTGACGAGTAGGAGTAGGTGTAGGTGTTGGGTCATAGGTTGGACTCGATGATCTCAAAGGTCTTTTCCAACCTTACAATACTGTGATACGGTGATACTGTGAACCCTTCACAAGTCTGGAACAGCATTGCTTGGACTAGGTGGCCTACATGTTCCACTATGTCATTCATATCATAAAAGGTCAAATAACTTCCATCATTGGTTCATTTTTGTGTCTCTCATGAAAATATGCAAAGCTATTTATCAAGTTAATTATTAAGACTACAACTGCCCTTAAAACATTTCAATAGCAGTGATTTATTTATTTTTTTTTAGCAAGGAATCTCTATTTATAACTGTAGACATTCAGCATTGGATTCTATAGGTTTCTTTCCTTCATGATATTTAATTGTCAAGTGCTGGAACGGAATGTTCTATGCACTTCAAGTGGTAATAAGGAAAAAGCACCTTAAACAGGAGATCTATGTTGGGAACTAAGAATGAAGAGTTATGAATATAAGTTTATTAATATATTGAAACACTGCTCTGAATTAAGAGAATATGAACACAATAGGAATTTGGCAAATAGGTTACATAGCTATTATACACGATTTGAAAAGATTCTGAACAAAAATTAAGCAATAATTCTGTCATATAATGACATGAACCAGGACATAAAATATAACAATAATAAATATAAAGCACTTGGATGATATCTGAGAATGATAACATTAAGTTCTGAGACATGGCTTAAGATACCTTTCTCATATTAGTTATCATAAGACCACATGCACAAAACATTTTTTTCTGTGAGAGATGACTGACTTTGTCATTAGATAGTCCCAGAACACCTATAAGGAAAAAAAAAATGTTTCCTTCTTCTGAAAAGTTGCACTAGGAAAAGAATAAAGAGGCAAACAGAAATGTAAATTATATCTTAGTAAAGCAAAATGGGAATTATACAACAGCAGCTTTCAATCAGCACAAAACCAGAATTCTTTTTCATTTCACTCTGTTTCTTTGGACTTAATTTTTAAACTCTTGATTGAGAATCACATTTTAAACACTATATGGATATATATTTTTTTCATATAAGCAATACTGAAGAATTCTCAAAATGCACAGGATAACTTTGGGAAATAAAAGCAAAGAACGCTAAGTACAAGAATTGTCTGAGGAAACAGGAACATGCTCTATGAACATTCGAGCTCTCCAGTAGCTTGAAGACTGGCTATGCAGTATAGTACTGTACATATAGCAGTGTGAGATAGGCCAACCATTCATTAGATGTGTGGCGTATTCAATCTTCACGCCAAAGAGGAATCTTCTTTATGTCTTGCATGTTGCTGTTATCTTTGAAATGGCTGAACTTATACTTGAGATTGTATATCAGCTTTAAACCCAGAAACTTCTTATTCTGTAATATGGGGAAAACATTTCTTTCTGGGAAAGGCAGACTGTTTTATTCAGGAGCAACAATCACTATTGAAGAGGAAATAAACGTAGTGGAGGTTGTTTCCTGATGGCTAGGATGTCTCCAATGTGTTTGTAAAACGGCTCTTTTGCTAATGTCTAACTGATGTGGGAGGCTCTGTGATAAATTATATTGTCAGATATTTAAAGAAAGAATGTTAACGAATACCAATAAATTATTCATGTTTATTGGTCTCACAAATCAAGGGCAGTATTGCTCACATTGTTTAAATGTCTCAGTGCTTCCACATAAAGTATCCAGCCCCAACTGGAGAACTTAGGCTGATTATATTAAGCATCTAGGCTCCTTTTTCAATAAATAGAGCTAGACAATCAACAAAGCATACATGGTAAGTGAGGGGCTAGCTGAGAAGAAAAAAAAAAAAGACACATACAATCCAAGACTAAATATTACTTTCTTCTATCTGGAATTGTGTTGTATGATTCTGGACTGCATACTAAGGCATTACTGTTCATTTAATTTTTAGAATCCTGAGGGTTTTGTTTTTTTCTTTCCTGAATGTAGTATCTAACTGAGCTGTGATCATTCCTTAGAGACTGACAGTCAGAGACACGTTGCTCACTAAGTGAGAAACCTAAATTCCCACACTGCTTTTGCCCGAGTTTATGGTTTTTATACTCTCCTAAAAGTTGGTAAACATATTAACCATTGCAGGGTTGCCTTTGTAGCACAAATAATACAGATAAAATAAGATCACACACTTTCACAAGACTTAAACAAAAATCAGGTAAGACAGGTAGTGACTGTGTTTATATTGAAAATATTCTTTTTTGAAAATGATCTTTTCTATTGAAACCATTGGTAACTCAGGATTGGTGATTCAGGAAGAGAAGGGACAGCCTAATAAGCAAACATTACCTTGCACAAGTCATCTTTGAAAAATTTGTTTGTTTGATTTTAGAAGTATCTAAAGTATTTTAGAAGTATCTAAGTTTAGGGACATAAGAAAATACGAAGAAGACTCTGACGACTATATAGGTCACCAGATTTTTAGATACATAAGGCTCTGAAGATTTTGAGCAATCACATACTGATTTAGAGACTGTTTAGAAGACTGTTTTAAGCATTAAGTAAACAAATGCGAGGCAGTAGTAGATATTTTCTTCAATATACTTCAACTATAAAATTGAGTAGCTATTCATACCATCAGTCAGTCCTCCCCATACTAAAATATTATGATGTCAGATAATAACGCATATTTCTGAAAACTCCAATGGAGACTTGTCACTTTGCACCTATGTAGAACAGGTAGCACTGGATAACATCAGAACACACCAATACTTTCTCATGCAATCTAAAGGAGAGAAAAGATTCCCTTTCTGAAATATGCTTACTCTGCTCAAAGGGACCAAGAAGCATCATAGCCTATTAAAATAACCACTTGGGAATTTCTGCTTAGCCTGGTTTCCTAAGGAAAACAGTTTTGTATAAGCCTTCTCTATTCAAAGCTCTATCTGACTAACAGTTCTCCCTTAGTAACATTTGAGCCTACTAGTTCAGAGAAATAAGGAACACATAGCAGCTTCCTACAGGAAGCCAATAAAGTACGTTGCCTGGGAAGTGCATCCTCTTTTTTGGTCCTCCAAGCACCAGGTTGCTGCATGTTCTGCTGGTCTTGCACAGCCAGCAGGAAGAGGCAGACATTAATCAGCTCTTGCACGTGTGCTGCTCATCAAAGTCTGTATTTCCAAACAGCCCAATCCATGACTGCACATCCAGCAGGATTTTGGAATTGTTAAAGAACTGGGAATCTCGCAGTGTGAGTGCTTGCAGTAGATACACAGTTTGAATGTGTGTTGCATCACTTACAGATTATATGACGACAGGGAGGAACCAAGTACACTGCTGCTTTACCACAGACAAAAAAACTCGAAGAGTGTGTGTTCTGCTGTTTATAGAAGAGTGTAACTATATTCGTGGTTTTGATAGATGCTAGTTAGGCATACCTCTACCTATAACATGATCACAAAATGGTCATCGGTAGCAGCTTTACACCATGACTGACCTGCACATCTCAGCCTTGATTCTGCAGGTGACGAGTTACTTCACTGATTATCCCTCTGCAAAGAATGTGCCAAAAGTCTAGTTCAGATCCAGTGCCAAAGGAAGGACATGTCAAAATAAGGCCACATAACACTTTAGGGACTGTGTGCAATGCTGTGGCTTGCAGTGCTGTCCCATAGAGGTTCAAAATTTTGCCAGACATCTCTTCAGCTCTACGATGGCACAGAATCAGAAGGACTTAAATACCTTTTCTTGCTATCTCCTGACTGAGCTGAAAATTTTGTGCTGTACATGCTACCAAAACTCAGTTCTTGTACTAAGAATTCTCAATGTCCCTGATCTAAATTATTCAAACACAATAGTGATACCCAAGGTTATTTTAAGTGTTATATGCTGACTTTTTTCTTTCAGAATTAGCACAAAAGCATCCTACAGCAGCACAAAGATAGGGTTAAAGTACTTTGCAGGGAGATATCATGTCCAGAGAATCTCACCTTTAAACAAAATGAAAGAAAATTGTGCTGTTTGGAGACCCACCTCTCCCATTCCCCCACAAGAGAGGGAGTGATACCAGAAAGGACAGGAGAGACTGACTCTAGCAAATTGACAGATGGGTATCAGGCTGACATAAGGTCTGGAATATGCAAGTATTGTTCAGGCTGTCCCAGAGGATTTACAATGGCAATTTTTTTGACATTGAGGAAGTTAAAGTGAGCTCAATGACTTATTTTTCATCTTCATTGCATACATCCCTCTGCCTATGTTGTATTCATATTAAAACTTGAACCAGATCACACCCTTTTGTAAGACAAAGGGGAAAAAAAACCCAACAAATACAGGAAACAGAGATGAGAGGATTCTGCTCACACTGAATATGCAGCCTTGCTATGTGATACAAGTTTGTGTGCAAAGAAGAAAGAAATCAAGAAAATCAAAATTATTCTAACATTGCTGAGAGGTTGAATTTAAGTCTCTTTAATAAAATAAAACAAAACATCTTTGCCTGTTGAAGAAAAATGAAAGCTTATACAAACCCTATGAGCATATGAGCAAGACAAAGAGCATATGGAAAAGCTAAATTTGAATCAGATTGACAAAGCTTCAGAAATTATTCTCTGGTCAAATAGTGAACAAATACATGACCATTTGTTGTAATTTTCATGGCTGATAGA
The DNA here is from genome assembly GCA_033558235.1 of Neomorphus geoffroyi. Classification (NCBI taxonomy): domain Eukaryota; kingdom Metazoa; phylum Chordata; class Aves; order Cuculiformes; family Neomorphidae; genus Neomorphus; species Neomorphus geoffroyi. The sequence goes on along the minus strand of JAUMJM010000053.1, from coordinate 19,745,859 downwards.
AGAGTATTATTTGGTGAGATCATGACTGAAAAAATACACCAAACTTGCAGCTCAGGGGATATGCAATATCCATGTTTCCAACCTGAGAGGAAGTGCTAGAAATATTAAAGGCCCTGCTTCCAAATACAAATTCATTTCATTAACAAAGTATTCATGAGATACTTCAAATATTTTTTCATGAAAGTATTTCTGTAATTAATAACAAGTATATATATATATATATATCTTTTCTGAAATAAAAAGACAAATACTATTTGATATCACCCCATATTAATTTCCCATCCTTGTCATTGTAGGTTTTTCCCAAAATTTTCAGAGGGCCTAGTACTATTTGTACTTTTTATACAAAATAGGTAGAGAACGTGTGTTTTCCTCAAATAACAAGAAGGACTTGTTTTATTTTTTGCCATCTTATTTGTATATAATTCTAGGATTTGGTGTGTAATAGTAAAATGTGCATTGAACAAAAAACCCTCTATACAAAACCTAATTATTTTTTTATATAAAAGTTTCCTAATTTGTGTTTCAAATTACAAATATATAATCAAATAGATTCTGATTGCATTAACAAAGAAGAAAATCTAACGCAGCTCCATTGAAGTTGGTGGAAATAAACTAAAGTTGCATTGGTTATAAGGCAGGCTGAGGTTCAAGCTATTAGCATTGCTATAAACTTTTGTGCCCTCAACATACATCAAGGTAGCATGAGGCCTGTTGTGTTTCATCCTCCTTCCTCTTATCCTTTTTCTCACTGTGCAGAGAGCAGCAAAATCTGTATGTTAAATGTCACTCCATATTAAGGGCCAGGTCATGCCATCAATTTTTAAACACAACTACCCACTGAGATCAATGCAGAGTGCTACTTAAAACCTGACAGTAGAGTGTGACCCTATAATGCCACAAAATATCTCTTTACTTGACTAAAAGCCTGATTCTAATCGTAGCAGCAGTCTACCAGCATTAAACACTGCATTTGTAGTATTGCAGTGATGATATCCAGTACCCTACTGTGTTTCCGAATGTGATTATTGCTTATACTGTTTCAGCTATCTAAAATTCATTCTAGTCCCTATTACTCATAAAGAAACAACTGCAGTAACACTGCAGTTTTAACATGGAGTAAAGAACTAACGAGTGTGCACAGTCAGACCAATAAATGCATTAAGAACACTTGCATCCTCGTGCTATACAAAGTTTTATTGATCTCTATGGGACCAACAAGGTAAAGGATAACTCGTATCCTGTCATTCAATCAAAGCTACAGGCCCTTATCCTATGAAGGTTCAAGTGCATCTTTTGCCACACAGTAAATATTCTACCTAGGGCCAATAGGGTAATCAGAATACAAAGCATAAAGCAAATGAATAAGGTCTTTGCAGAACCACTTGTTTTCAAAGTTTTACTCTCTTCTTTGCAGTTTTCGTGCATCCTACAGAAACACTGATAGTTTATTAACTCATATTACAGGATAAGTTCTTTCAGGTGAGATGAGTATTAGAGAGGTATCACCATAAAAATAAAAAAAAACAGGTTAAATGCTATAGCTGCAGCTGTAGCTAGGTCATTACAGACATGTTAGGCAAATCTGTATTCTACTCTGTATTTTATAACCTCTTTTTGGTTTTAGAAATCCAGTCAAAAGTATTAATGTACCTAACTGTCATTCCACTCCTCTTCCTCATTCTCATGTATTTCCACATACACATCATAATGTATACAAGTAAAAACATGTTGATTCATTTTCCTGGTACAGGAATGTCATTGCCTTTCCATGAAAGAATTGATGAAAAATATTTGCTCAGACATTGCCTTAATATGGAGTGAAAGAACAAGGTAATTTACCCCAGGTATGCATTAAAAGGATATAGCTTCCGAAGTTTAAAAGTACCCTTACAAATATGTCATTTTGAAAAAAGTATTTAAAACCAGTTTTTCCAAGGTGCCTAAAGATTGCATTGAGTGCAAAATGTGATATTCAAAAGGTAGAAACAGATGACTTCTAAGTTGCTTTCAAAGCAAGACTGAATTATTAAATGCTAAAGTCACTTCTAGATCTTGATCTAGACTGTTAAATCAGGCAATGGTTTTTAATAAATTTACCTGCCATTA